>OV702284.1:224633237-227133237 GCA_916181665.1 Avena sativa | reverse complement strand
GGGTAAACTATCTTCGGGAACTCGAAGGGTTTCTGGGGAGTAGGGGCGCCGCCTTCGGCAGAGGTACCAGCTCCCATCGCCGCATTGCCGCTACCGATGGCATCCTTAGTCGGAGCTTCAGCCATTTGAAGAGCAGCGCTCTCCTGCGTCGCCTGCTCGCCAACGACAGCGAGTTCGGTAGAGGCGCCAGAATCCACTTCCATGGCGGAAGGGCCTGGTGCCTCCTGGGCTTGAGAGCTTGTCGGAGCAGAGGAGGGCTTGACGGCAGGAGTAGCAGGGGCGATGGCGGGGGAGGAGTCGCGATGCAGCATATCTTTGATATTTCTAGAAGCCCCAAGAGTCTTGGAGGACTTCTTGAGGCTGGTTGTGGCTTTCTTCCTGAAACGTGCAAAATGCATAAGTACAGGAATAAGACAGATAAGTGAGACAATGTCGGAGAATGAGAGGCTTACACTAGGGGGGCGCTTTGGCAAACATCGCGGTGGCTTTTTTCTTTTCCGCCTCCAGGGTGGCAGTACTCTTTTTGGAGGCTCCACCCTCCGTCTTCTTCTTCTTGCCTCCGTCGGCAGCGTCAGAGGTGGAGCTCTTCCGCTTTCGCGCCAACGGGACATCGTCGTCGGATACGACCATGACTTCCTTCATCTTTGGATCATAGATTTGGGCAGCCAGGTTGTCCTCATCTAGATCGCTAAGCTGTTAAGTGAGAAACCACCGTGTTAGATAAGATGGCACTGGCAAGACGGAGAAACTGGAGCAATGTCATACACGGAAAATAAATACCTACCTTTGGGCACTTGCCGTCTACGTACATGTCATAGGTGATGGTGAAGCTGCGCTTCTTATCCTTCACCTTGACGATGTCCTTCAGACGGAGCTTGACGGAGTCGCTCGAGAATTTATCCATGGAGATCCGGAGGGTATCCGTTCGATCACTGGTGTACTCGTGCATGAACTTCACGCGGTGCTGTAGAGGTTGGATTCGCCTGATGAACCAGCACATGGCTAGGTCCCAGCCGGTCAAACCCATCTCTACGAACCACTCGATCCGCCTTATTGCGCGAGAAGCGTCGAGGTCGGAGGGAAGGGAGGCATGGGATCTCCATGTGGAAACTTCAGCGGCAACTCCATCCACGAAGTCCGGGTACGTCACTTCTCGGCCCGCCAAAGGAATGTCGGGGCCGTAGAAGTACGTCCGCTGCCAGTTTTTACACGACTCGTGGCCGACGATTTCAGGGAACCGCCGGCCAGGTCGGATCTTGAAGCTTATGGTGCCGCAGTTCCTAAGATCCTCCCTACTATGTCCGGCTTCACGTTTGATGGTGAAGAAGTACATGAACAAGTCTAACCTAGGCCTAATCCCTAGGTAACCCTCACAAAGTGCCGCGAAGTTGCTAAGCACTAAGATACTATTGGGGGAGAGGTTATGGGGTTGGACCTTGAAGTGGTTCAAGACGGACAAAAATAAGTGGGAGATGGGCAGAGAAACGCCGCGTACCAGCAGAGCCTTGAGGTACACCTTTTCTCCGGCTTGGGGATAAGGTGTCACCTCGCCGGCCGGTGCCGCCCGCCAGGCGAGCCCCTCCGTCGCGGGGAGGTAGCCTTCGACGACCATCTCTTGGATGTCGCGGCCGGTGATGTCCGAGCCGCTCCAGTCGCCCTTGTGCGAGTCTGGCTCCTCTTCCAGAGGATCTAGCGCCGCCAGATTGTGGTCACCGCCGGTGGTTTCAATCACTGCTGACGCGGGGATGACCAGGCCCTCTGGAGGCATGACGACGGAGCTCGCCGGCTTCGCCGTGGCTTCGCTCGATGCCTCCATCGACGAGGAGGAGCTGTTGCTGGCCATGGAGGACAGGGAGGGTGCGACTGATACAAGGAGAGGTTAGGGTTTCTTCGAGGTTTTCCACGGAGAGCTCGAGGAGGCGTGCGGCTGGAGGAAGAAGATGATGACGCGAGAGAATGGAGTAAAAAGTGGCAAGTGTCCCACGGTTACTATTTATCTTGCTCTGCGTCAAGATTCGTGCAGCTAATCGGACGGTTGCCGCATAGACGACGTGTTCGAGAACGTGCGCGGTAATTTCGCCACGTCTCTAACCGCCGCCGCCAACGGTTCGTATCGCTCGTGCGGGAAAATCGGATATGATTGCGTTCTCTGCATGTGTGAGTTACGAGGCTTCGCTGACCTAAGCCTACTTCGTCATAAATGACATGGTAGATGAGCCGTCGCATCGAAGATTCCGGCATGGACGGATTTAATCCGACTACGGAAGAGTACGATGGAAGATTCAGCATTCCTCCGACTTACTAATAGAAGACGGAGAAAACCTTGCAGGGTTCTTTGGGAGGACTACAAGATATTGCTTGACGATTTGCCGACATCCATCTAGACGGCGCATTCCACGTGAAGAGGCAAGACGGTGCAAGATCTCGTAGTTCTCCAGGGGCTACTGTTGGGGATATGCTATATGGGTATCCTCATAGCATGTCTCTTATCTGACTAACCCGGGTGGCCCATAGTCGGTAGCATGGCCTGTGGCCTGCTGGGCGGCCTAGTTAGGTGGATCCAGAAGGGAGGCCCATGCCGGATAAAGGAAGGCTATGGTGGAGTCACCAGCATACCCGGAGCCTTGGAGTGCAAGTTACACAAGACTAGTGATAGACGGTGTAGGACTCTGTAACCTATCCGGCTAGGAATTTTCCCTGTAACCCTAGGACCTGGCGACTATATAAGTCGGGCCTATGGGGGCCTTTAGGGCATCGATTCATACAACCTCGCACAGTGAACCTATCTCTGTAACTCGGCGTATTGCCCTTATAGTGATTTATAGCAGGAGTAGGATTCCGCCACCGTCGTGGGATCTGAACCTGGGTAAGCTATGTTACCTCGTACCCGTCAACCGTCCGCCTTACCCCACGTCTCTAAACACGCACTGTGAGGACCCCTCCATGGCGTACTCGTCGGCAATACCACGACATCAACATAACAAGAAGTTTAAGTTTCTATGATCTGATCGTGGAGGTGAATATCTAAGTTATGAGTTTGGCGAGCATTTAAAGAAATGCGGAAGACTTTCACAATTGACAGCGCCAGGAACACCACAACATAATGGTGTGTCCGAACATCATAATCGAACTCTCTTAGATATGGTTCATTCTATGTTATCACTTACAAATTTACCTTTGTCATTTTGGGGTTATGCATTAGAAACAGCTGCATTCACTTTAAATAGGGCACCATCTAAATCCGTTGAAACGACACCATATGAATTATGGTTTGGAAAGAAACCTAAATTGTCGTTCCTTAAAGTTTGGGGTTGCGAAGATTATGTAAAGAAGTTGCAGCCCGACAAGCTTGAACCCAAAGCGGAAAAATGTGTCTTCATAGGATACCCGAAGGAAACTATTGGGTATACCTTCTATCATAGATCCGAAGGAAAAATCTTCGTTGCCAAGAATGGATCCTTTCTAGAGAAGGAGTTTCTCTCGAAAGAAGTGACTGGAAGGAAAGTAGAACTCGATGAGGTTGTCGAACCTTCTCTCGGATTTGAGATTAGCGTAGCACCGAAAGAAGTTCCTATGGCGTCTACACCAATAGGAGAGGAAGCTAATGATAAATATCATGAAACTTTGGTCGAAGTTCGAAACCTCGCAGGTCAACGAGAACTCATACCACTCCCGATTGGTATGATGCCGTTATGAGTCTAATGTTGGTGGACAACACCGACGACCCTGCGACATATGAGGAAGCAATGATGAGCCCAGATTCCAATAAATGGCAAGAAGCCATGAAATCCGAGATTGGATGCATGTACGAAAACCAAGTATGGACTTTGGTGGACTTACCGGATGGTCGGAAGGCTGTTCAGAACAAATGGATTTTCAAGAAGAAAACAGATGCTGGCGGTAATTTGACCGTCTATAAATATCGACTTTTCGCAAAAGGTTTCGACAAATTCAAGGAGTTGACTATGATGAGACTTTCTCACAGGTAGCGAAGCTAAAGTCTGTGAGGATTTTGTTAGCAATCGCTGCATATTATGATTATGAGATATGGCAGATGGATGTCAAAACGGCGTTCCTCAATGGAGACATTGATGAAGAGTTGTATATGGTACAACCCAGAGGTTTTGTCGATCCTAAATATGTTAACAAGGTATGCAAACTTCAACAGTCCATTTATGGATTGAACTGAGCATCCCAAATTTGGAATCAACGTTTTGATAAGGTGATCAAAAGTTTTGGTTTTATACAAACTTATGGAGAAGCTTGTATTTACAAAAAAGTGAGTGGGATCTCTGTAGCATTCCTAGTACTATATGTAGACGACATATTGTTGATTGGGAATGATGTAGACCTTCTTAATAGTGTCAAAGATTATTTGAATAATAGTTTTTCAATGAAAGATCTTGGCAAAGCTGCTTACATATTAGGCATAAAGATTTATAGATATAGATCGAGACGCCTAATATCATTGTCACAAAGTACACATTTGGAAAAATTTCTAAAGAGGTTTGGAATGGAAGATAGCAAGAAAGGGTTCTTGCCCATGTTGCCCAATACGACCTTGAGTAAAACTCAAAGTCCTGCTACGGCAGAAGATAGAGAAACGATGAGTAAGACTACCTATGCCTCAGCCATAGGATCTATCATGTATGCCATGCTATGTACTAGACCCGACATTGCATATGCTATTAGTTTGACTAGCAGATATCAAAGTGATCCAAGGGTGGATCATTGGACAGCGGTCAAAAACATCCTTAAGTACTTGAGAAGAACGAAGGATATGGTTCTTTCTTATGGAGGTGATGAATAGATTGTTGTTAATAGTTACACCGATGCTAGTTGGAACACCGATTCGTATGATTCTAAATCTCAATCTGGATATGTATTTACTTTAAATGGTGCAGTAGTGAGCTAGAGGAGTGCAAAGCAAAGCGTTGTGGCGAGATCTTCAACTGAATTGGAATACATATCTGCTTCAGAGGCTTCACAAGAGGAGATATGGATCAAGGAGTTCATTATGGAGCTCCGTGTGGTTCCCAGTGCGCTGGACCCAATGTCTATCTACTGTGATAACATGGGCGCCATAGCCAATGCGCAAGAACTAAGGTCACACAAGAAGCTGAAGCATATCAAGCTATGTTTTCACGCTATTCGAGAGAATCTCCAAGATGGTGACATAAATATTTGCAAAGTACACACAGATCTGAATGTGGCGGATCCGTTGACTAAACCTCTCCTGAGGGCAAAACATGACCAACACTAAACCTCTCCCGAGGGTGTTTGGTATATTACCATATAATCTAGATTAGTTGACTCTAATGCAAGTGGGAGACTGTTGGAGATATGCCCTAGAGGCAATAATAAAAGTAATTATTATATCTTTGTGTTTATGATAAATATTTACATTCATGCTATAATTGTATTAACCGGAAACATTAATACTTCTGTGATTTGTAAACTTGTTAGAGTCCCTAGTGAAGCCTCTTTGTAACACTAGCTTGTTGGTTAATAGATGATCATGGTTTCCTGATCATGAACATTGAGATGTTATTACCAACAAGATCATATCATTAGGAGAATGGTATGATGGACATACTCTTATAGATAAGTGTAGCATAACTATCAAGTCATTTCAATAGTTCGTTTGCTATAAGCTTTCAGATACATAGTAACCTAATTCCTTCGACCATGAGATCATGCTAATCACCATCACCGGAAGGATGCTGTGATGACATCAAACATCACTTCATAACTGGGTGGTTATAAAGGTGGCATTGAGTGTTTGGAAAGTATGTGTTGAGGCACATGGATCAAGAGTGGGATTTTTCCATCCATATGACGGATAGATATACTCTGGGCCCTCTCGGGGAATATCATCCAATTAGCTTGCGAGCATGTGACTGGCTCACAAGGGATCACATATCACAGGAACGAGTAAAGAGTACTTATTGGTAACGAGCTTGAACTAGGTATGCAGAGATACCGACGATTAGACCTCGGATAAGTAAAATATCGTGAGACAAAGGGAAATTGGTATCGTATGTAAATGGTTCATTCGATCGCAAAGTAATCGTATAAATATGTGGGAGCCATATGAATTTTCAGATTCCTCTATTGGTTATTGATCGGAGAAGAGTCTCGGTCATGTCTGCATAATTCACAAACCGTACGGAGACACACTTAAGGATTCGATGTTGCTTAGTAGATATGTAATGTGAGTAAGAAGACCAAATGTTGTTGGAGTCTCGAATGGGATCCAGGATATCACAAGGAGATCCGGAATGGTCTAGAGAATAAGATTCATATAAGGAAAGTCTAATTCCAAAGTTCAAGAATGATTCCGTTGTTTTCACCAGAATGATCTAGAAGGTTCGCCGGACCGTAAGGGGATTGGTACATGAATGAGTCATTACAAAGTGGAATGGATGCATCATGTCCTAGGTCAATGGTCTGTGCAAATAAAAGTGAGAAATCAAACTCCAAAATTGATAGTCAAAAGGCAAGTTTGAAAAGTCAAACTGGGACAATGTATCCTCGTGGAGGAAGGAGAAGAAACCTCCTCTCCCTCCACCACACGCCTAGTAGGAGAGGGAGTTGGGGAAGGATTCAAACTCCCCTCCCTAGCTGACCATCCTCTCATAAATAGAGGGGAGGGGGTGCCCCCCAAACACACAACCACCACCACCCCTCCCCAAGTTGCCGCCTGTCGTTTCCGCCGCGTCGCCGCCTTGCACCGCCGCACAAAGTCATCACCTTCCTATCCGTCGCCGACCACCTCATCCTCCCTCAGCCTCTAAACCCTAGATCACCTGGGAACCCTTCTAATCCATCCTAACCTGCTCTGGCTTAGGGCGAAGCCCTGCGGGATCTCCCCTCTACTTCTGACACCACGCCGTCGTGCTGCCGGAATTGCGAGGAGAGAACTACAACCTCCGCTGCCTGCTGGAACAAGGGAGAGGTAGGTTTTCATCGAGTACCGAATGTGTGACCGACTGCGGGAGCGCTATCGGAACACGACGTCGGAAGGATCATATACGCGATCTTGAGATCGACAAGTGTACGGCTACATCACCCATGAGAATCTGCTCTCGTTAACCGCTTTGTAATCTTCAAGGGTGAGTACTCTAATCGACTCGTTGCTACAATCTAGTAGATAGATCTTGGCTTGTGTGTGTTCATGCGGTAGAATTTTTTATTTTCCATGCTACGAATCCTACAGTTTCTGGCTTGTCCAATAGGGCTGAAAGAAAATCTCCTCTCTTCCTCCATATAAACCCCCTCACAACCTTCATTAGATCTTGGATTTTTTAGACTAAAAGTTAGCCAATTGCTGCAACTCTCGTGTACTTGATTATGTCCAATGACTTGATCAAGACCGCTACTCATAATCCCACATCAATAAAGATTTCATATTTATTTGCAATATCCTGATTACATGGTATCATCCCTAAATTCGATCCTACCCTAGAGCCGCCACCACCAAAACCCTAGCGTCATCGCCGACTCTTCCCAACCTTGTGATGCCCCTCCTATGGTGCCATGATAGACGAGCAACACGCTTCCGTCACGCTGCCCCCGGGGAGGTCGATCTCCATGATCACCGCCAGGGGGTGCACAACCCGTACGCATGGTTCGTCTGCCGATCTGTGATCGACTGCCCTGTAAGTCTCTTTCTTTGATCTCTTGATCGGTTTTATTTTTTAGTTTACCGATCTTAGACAAGATTGAGTAGCCCACCATCGTTCGTCCACTCGCGCCACTACTTTGATCATCGCCATTGACGATCTACACCGTACATATGTGTTTGCCCTCTCCGCTGCCGCGCCTGCCTCGACAGGCCGTTGTGGCCTCACGGCAGGCTGTCGCGCACCACAGATAGATTCTATGACTTCCTTGGAAGGCTGTCGTGGCCGCCCTCCCCTCGGATCGTTTTCGTCATCATCATCCGTGACTTCACCGACAACGCCGCCATCGATTCCGATCTAGGCGTCGTCCATGCCATGGTGCATACGGCGCACCATCGGCCTGATTAACCGATCCCATGCAGTCTAGTTCGTCGTCCCCATGCATTGATGTCCTCGGCTTCTATGCGCCATCTCCTAAGGCGTGGATCACCGCCGTTTGTGCATGGTCTTTGTCTATCATCGGGTTCTTCTTTGCCTACTTAGAGCACCGCCGCCACACTTCACAAGGTAAGCTGCAGGGCGACTTATCGCTGTCGCAGGTCCCGCCGACTACCCCATCCCCACTCTAGGCATCCAGTATGATCACCCCAGGTCACCCTGTTTTTGCCGTCCTATACATCTTCGTCAACTACAACTTCGCCATTAGCGTCATCTCCTCGTCCCCGACTACACCACCTGCTTCTCTACTCCGACAACCGTGGACAACATCGGCATCTCTCCCTTCGCTGCTCTATGCCTCGCAACCACTCTGGAGTCCTCCTCTGCTATTCTCTCTAACATGGTGACAAGTTCATGATGGTCCTTGCCCTCGCACGCCTGGTACTGGCAACACCGGGAGTGCCTTCGTCCCTAAAGCGTTCCCGATTCTAGAAAACCCGGATTGATGCTTCGTCTTCTTCGGCTTTGACATGGTCTTCTTTGGCATCGCCTCCCTTCTCTACGACTGACACGACTGCATCACCGACGAGTTCTTCTTTGCATACTCGGTTCTGGCAAAACTGGAGTGTGCGTTTGCCCCTGACGTGCGCCTAGTTCTAGCAAAACTATGGCTGCACGTCATCCTTGACGGCTCGGACTGCATCGAACCTCGTCAAGCCTCCGTGGACCCTCGGCATGCCTCCACAGACTCTCGACAAGCCTCCACGTACCCTCGATGCGTCTCCGACATCATCACCACGGTGCCCTCTTCGCGCCCGCAGCTTCACGTGCGGCTACCTCAACACCGGCATCCCTGACCAAGACATGGACCACAGCGACCCCTCGCAACGGCTACCCTGACCTCGGCACCGCCTCACGCTCTTGGCTCCCTCGACATCGGCACAAGGGCTACTACCTCGCTTGAGCATCATCAGCTTCCTCTACAGTCCAAGCTACCGCGACGCGACACCGTCTACAACATTTCCGCTCCTACTGCGGGGGAGGTCAGCCCACTGGTTCTCTTTGGTTTATCTCCACTCTGACCATCCACGACATTCCAGTTGTTCACGATGTTACCGCTACGACTGCGGGAGGATGTTAGAGTATACATGTACGGTTCAATTAGTAGATAGAGATACATTTTTTGTCTTGTCTTACACTCCAAGATGATCCATGTACACCTATATATACTCGCCCATGAGGCTCAATAATACACCCAACATATTCCATCAATCCCTCTCTATTGTTCTATATTGCTAAAATCATTGATAAATGTTATGGTAAGCTACTCGGTGGGTATTCATCGGACTTGAAGAAAGTATTTTGTTACCTTGTAGACAAATCGCCGAGCACGTGCGGGGCACCGCTGCCGTTGTCGACATTGGAGGCCGGAGAGGCAGTGACCGGTGGCAGGAGCCCGATGCGGTGGACCAACTTCTTCGTCTTGGTCCCCTTCGTCCCCGCCGACTGCGATTTTGGGCGGGGTGCCTTCTTCTATTTCGGCGCCGGCGCAGGAACCGCGGTGGGATTCACCGCAGAGACAACACCTGCTTGCGGGACGACGTGCGTATCCACGCACTTCCTCTTCTTGATGCTCGTGGCGACGACCATCTCAACAACATCGTCGGACGTCGGAAGACCTCCACCCGCCCCGGGAGATACGGTTACGACGGGAGAGGGTGGTTGAGGCTGTGTGATGCCTCCAACTGTCTGCGCGGCCGACTCGTGGTTCATGGCGCTGAGATCCGGTCACAGCGTCACAGGAGATAGTGGGGGTGTGAAGATCGGCGGCGACGACGGCCGGAATGGGGAGAGGTGAAAGTCCGTCGCGCACAAACTGTCGATGGAGTGCGGGTCGCGTACAGGCCGGGCTCCCAACCCTCGAATGTAGGGGTCGATGAGCAGATTTCGCTCCGGCCCTTAATAATTTTTTTTACAGGCAGTCTGTTTTATGGGTTTCGATCGGCAAAGTTTCGGCTATAAACATGTAAAATAACGGTTATTTTAAAGATTTACCCTTTTAAAGATCCGGTTAGAGATGCTCTTATATACCCGCGGCGCCGTTGGTTTGCTCCTACCGGCAAGCTCGTCGATCGCGCAAATCATTTGACCTCTGGGTCAGTCGTCAGGCCATGTCCAAAACCAACGAAGAGGACTCACTCAGGGCAGCAGTAATCCGATTTTTATTTGCAGTAACTATCATCATCACTCGAGAGAAAAGAACACAACCCGCACATATTATCAGATCTATCATTTGACCTCTACTAAACACATCCCCTTCTTCAAGGACACCCTACCCATCAATACTGTACCTTTCCGGCATCTGCTCCGTATCGACGCCTTGGCAAAAGAGATCGAAGAACTTGATCAGGTACAGGTAGGCAAGTGACAGCCTGCACAGTGTGCGGCACCCACTGTCCCAAACCTATAATAACTTCCAGCCCAACCAGTATCCGCCGCATTGGATACCCGCGCAACGCCGCGCTGCCGCAACTACCGTTTTGTTTCGAGTTGGCAAACGGCGCTTGCTGCTGTGGACGACGAGACGCTCTGTCTGTAGTCTGTACCAAAATGATTACGGCTCCGGCTGGACCAAAAGGCTTGATCGGGATCGGGACCTGTTTTCATGCCATTGGGAGCGGTTGGTTGCTTCTAGGACTGAATGAAATCGTGTCAGTGACAGGTGTATCATGTTCGTATGCCATTTAGTTAGGGTTGCAAGCTGCAACCCGTGTGAACCCGCGAAAGCAAATTTAGTTCAAACTAGAGTAATTTTACTGAAAAACTTTAAACTAGAATAAACAATCTTAAGTATGAAGCGAGGCGGATCGGGTGTTGCTTTGCAGTCACCGGATTTCATAGTCTTTCTCTCTTTTGTTCAGAAACTAACCACTAACACCCATATTAACCCAGTTTGTGCTCTGTACTGTACGTTCATGCAACTTCCCATGCATCTGTGTTCGCAATTATATGAAAATATTGTTTTGTTAAAATTAATTATCATAATTTGTTTAGAAATTGGACGTGTGCATTTTTGATATCTCGATTTGCTCATATGCATTAAAGTAATCACTTTGTCAAAAGAAACATACTTTTTGAAATAGCTGATGTCAAGTCTGTATGGTTTCGTAGCATGGAAAACAAAAAATTTCTACCGCATACAAACAAACAAGCCAAGATCTATCTACTAGATTGTAGCAACGAGTCGATGGAATAACTCACCCTCGAAGATTCCAAAGTGTTTAACGAGAGCGGATTCTCGTGGGTGATGTAGTCGTACTCTTCCCGATCTCAAGATCGCGTAGACGATCCTTCCGGCGCTGCGTCCCGGCAGCGCTCCCGCAGTCGGTCACACGTTCGGTACTCGACGAAGACCTTCCTCTCCCTTGTTCCAGCAGGCAGCGGAGGTTGTAGCACTCTCCTCGCGATTCCGGCAGCACAACGGCGTGGTACCGGAAGTAGAGGGGAGATCTCGCAGGGCTTCGCCTTAAGCCGGAGCGAGTATGGTGGACTATGAGAGAGCTCCTCGGCGATCTAGGGTTTAGGCACACCAAGGAGGAGGTGCTAGGGCTGACGGCTAGGGTTTGGGGCTTGCCCAAGTCGGCGGCTAGGGGAGCCCTAGGTGGCGGCGGCGGCAACAGGAGGTGGCGGCGCCAGGCTAGGGTTTTTGGGTGGAGATCTTGTGAACTAGGAGGGGCAGCCCTGCCCCTCCCTTTATAGGTGGGAGGCGCCGGCCAAGGGGAGGGGAGTCCCTCCCCAACTCGGATCCCAAGTGGGCCGGCGGTGGAGGAGGAACTCCTCCCCAACTCGTTTTCCCACTTCCCTCCACTTCCCAAAATAGTCGTTTGACTTTTCAAATTGGCGTTTGACTTTTCAAACTAGGATTTGATTAAACCCTTTATTTTGTTCAGCGATGACACCTAGTACATGATGCAATCATTCCAACTTGGAATGACACATTCATGTACCCTTCCCCTCCGGAGTGTCGGACATTCCGAAACCTTCTAGAACATTCCCGATGAAAACACCGGAACCATTCTCCAACCCTGAAACAGGACTTTCCTTATATGAATCTTATTCTCCGGGCCATTCCGGATCTCCTTGTGATATCCCGGATCCCATCCGAGACTCCGAACAACATTCGTTCTCTTACTCATCATTCCATAACTACTCAAACAACGTCGAATCCTTAAGTGTGTCTCCCTACGGTTCGTGAATTATGCGGACATGATCGAGACACTTCTCCGAACAATAACCAATAGAGGAATCTGGAAATTCATATGGCTCCCACATATTTCTACGAGTACTTTGCGATCGAATGAACCACTTACATACGATACCAATTTCCCTTTTGTCTCACGATAGTTTACTTATCCGAGGTTATGATCGTCGGTATCTCTGCATACCTAGTTCAACCTCGTTACTGATAAGTACTCTTTTCTCGTTCCCGTGATATGTGATCCCTTGTGAGCCAGTCACATGCTTGCAAGCTAATTGGATGACATTTCACCGAGAGGGCCCAGAGTATATCTATCCGTCATATGGATGGACAAATACCACTCTTGATCCATGTGTCTCAACCAATACTTTCCGAACACTCAATGTCACCTTTATAGCCACCCAGTTACGGTGTGGTGTTTGATGTCATCAAAGCATCCATCCGGTAAAGGTGATATGCATGATCTCATGGTCGAAGGAATTAGGTTACTATGTACCAGAAAGCATATAGCAATTGAACTATTAAAATGACTTGATCTTTATGTTACGCTTATCTATAGGAGTATGTCCACCATATCATTCTCCTAACGATATGATCTTGTTGTTAATAACATATCAATGTTCATGATAGGGAAACCACAATCATTTGTTAACCAACAAGCTAGTATTATAAAGAGGCTTTTACTAGGGACTCTTATTTTAGATTAC
The DNA here is from genome assembly GCA_916181665.1 of Avena sativa. NCBI lineage: Eukaryota > Viridiplantae > Streptophyta > Magnoliopsida > Poales > Poaceae > Avena > Avena sativa. The sequence continues at coordinate 227,120,209 of OV702284.1, read as the reverse complement.
AAATCACACAAGTATTAATGTTTCCTTGTTAATACTATTATAGCATGAATGTAAACATTTATCATAAACACAAAGATATAATAATAACTACAATTATTATTGCCTCTATGGCATATCTCCAACAGTCTCCCACTTGCACTAGAGTCATCTAATCTAGATTACATGGTAATATACCGAACACCCATGGCAGTTTGGTGCTGGTCATGTTTTGCCCTCGGGAGAGGTTTAGTCAACGGATCCGCCACATTCAGATCTGTGTGTACTTTGCAAATCTTTATGTCCCCATATTGGACATGTTCTCAAATAGCGTGAAAACGTAGCTTGATGTGCTTCAGCTTCTTGTGTGACCTTGGTTCTTGCGTATTGGCTATGGCGCCCATGTTATCACAGTAGATAGACATTGGGTCCAGCGCACTAGGAACCACACCCAGCTCTGTAATGAACTCTTTCATCCATATCGCTTCTTGTGAAGCCTCCGAAGCAGCCATGTATTTCGATTCAGTTGAAGATCTCGCCACAACGCTTTTCTTTGCACTCCTCCAGCTAACTATTGCACCATTTAAAGTAAATACATATCCAGATTGTGATTTAGAATCATCAGGATCGGTGTTCCAACTAGCATCGGTGTAACCATTAACAACGAGTTGTTCATCACCTCCATAAGAAAGAACCATATCCTTAGTTCTTCTCAAGTACTTAAGGATCTTTTTGACCGCTGTCCAATGATCCACTCCTGGATCACTTTGATATCTGCTAGTTAAACTAACAGCATATGCAATGTCGGGTCTAGTACATAGCATGGCATACATTAGAGATCCTATAGGTGAGGCATAGGGAGTCTTACTCATCCTTTCTCTATCTTCTGTCGTTGTTGTACTTTGAGTTTTACTCAAGGTCGTATTGGGCAACATGGGCAAGAACCCTTTCTTGCTATCTTCCATTCCAAACCTCTTTAGAACTTTGTCCAAATATGTACTTTGTGACAATGATATTAGGCGTCTCGATCTATCTCTATAAATCTTTATGCCTAATATGTAAGCTGCTTCGCCAAGATCCTTCATTGAAAAACTATTATTCAAATATTCCTTGACACTATTAAGAAGGTCTACATCATTCCCAATCAACAATATTTCATCTACATATAGTATTAAGAATGCTACAGAGCTCCCACTCACTTTCTTGTAAATACAAGCTTCTCCATAAGTTCGTATAAAACCAAAACTTTTGATTACCTTATCAAAACGTTGATTCCAACTTCGGGATGCTTGCTTTAATCCGTAGATGGATCTTTGAAGTTTGCATACCTTGTTAGCATCTTCAGGATCGACAAAACCTTTGGGTTGCATCATATACAACTCTTCATCAATATCTCCATTGAGGAATGCTGTTTTGACATCCATCTGCCATATCTCATAATCATAATATGCAGCAATTTCTAACATAATCCTCACAGACTTTAGCTTCGCTACAGGTGAGAAAGTCTCATCGTATTCAACTCCTTGAATTTGTTGAAACCCTTTTGCGACAAGTCGAGCTTTATAGATAGTAACATTACCACCAGCATCTGTTTTCTTCTTGAAAATCCATTTGTTCTCGATAGCCTTCCGGCCATCCGGTAAGTCCACCAAAGTCCATACTTGGTTTTCGTACATGGATCCAATCTCGGATTTCATGGCTTCTTGCCATTTATTGGAATCTGGGCTCATCATCGCTTCCTCATATGTCGCAGGGTCATCGGTGTTGTCCACCAACATGACATTCATAACGGGATCATACCAATCAGGAGTGGTACGATTTCTCGTTGACCTGCGAGGCTCTGTAGCAACTACAACCAAAGTTTCATGATCATCATCATTAGCTTCCTCTCTTATTGGTGCAGGCACCACAGGAACTTCTTCCGGTGCTGCGCTACTCGCAATTTCGAGAGAAGGTTCGACAACCTCGTCGAGTTCTACTTTCCTTCCTGTCACTTCTTTCGAGAGAAATTCCTTCTCTAGAAAGGATCCATTCTTGGCAACGAAGATTTTGCCTTCGGATCTATGATAGAAGGTATACCCAATATTTTCCTTCGGGTATCCTATGAAGACGCATTTTTCCGCTTTGGGCTCTAGCTTGTCCGACTGTAACTTCTTTACATAGGCTTCGCAACCCCAAACTTTAAGGAACGACAATTTAGGTTTCTTCCCAAACCATAATTCATACGGTGTCGTTTCAACGGATTTAGATGGTGCCCTATTTAAAGTGAATGCGGCTATTTCTAATGCATAACCCCAAAATGATAGCGGTAAATCTGTAAGTGACATCATAGAACGAACCATATCTAAGAGAGTTCGATTACGACGTTCGGACACACCATTACGCTGTGGTGTTCCCGGCGGTGTCAATTGTGAAAGTATTCCGCATTTATTCAAATGCTCGCCAAACTTGTAACTTAGATATTCACCTCCACGATCAGAACGTAGAAATTTAATCTTCTTGTTACGTTGATTCTCTACCTCACTTTGAAATTTCTTAAACTTCTCGAAAGTTTCGGACTTATGTTTCATGAAATAGATATACCCATATCTACTCAAGTCATCCGTGAAGGTAAGAACATAACGATAACCACCGCGCGATGCTACACTCATTGGACCACACACATCGGTATGTATGATTTCCAGTAAGTTCGTAGCTCGCTCCATCATACCAGAAAATGGAGTCTTAGTCATTTTACCCATCAGACATGCTTCGCATCTTACAAGTGATTCGAAATCAAGTGATTCAAGAAGTCCATTAGAATGGAGTTTCTTCATACGCTTCACTCCAATGTGACCAAGACGACAGTGCCACATATAGGTCGAGTTATCGCTCGATTTCAAACGTTTAGCCTCAATGTTATTAATATGTATATTTCCACTATCGAGATTCAATAAGAATAGACCATCTATCAAAGGTGCATGTGCATAAAACATATTACTCATATAAATCGAACAACCATTATTCTCGGACTTAAACAAGTAACCGTCTCGCAATAAACAAGATCCCGATATAATATTCATGCTTAACGCAGGCACCAAATAACAATTATTTAAGTATAAAACTAATCCCGATGGTAGATGAAGGGGTAGCGTGCCGACCGCGATCACATCAACCTTTGATCCGTTTCCCACGCGCATCGTCACCTCGTTCTTCGCTAGCTTCCGTTTATTCTGCAGCACCTGCTTCGAGTTACAAATATGAGCAACCGAACCAGTATCAAATACCCAGGGACTACTACGAGTACTAGTGAGATACACATCAATAACATGTATATCGGATATACCTTTCTTCTTGATGTTGCCGTTCTTCAAATCCGCCAAGTACTTTGGGCAATTCCGCTTCCAGTGACCTTCTCCCTTGCAGTAAAAGCACTCAGTATCAGGCTTGGGTCCAGCCTTGGTCTTCTTCGTCGGCGTGGTAAATTTCTTACCACCCTTCTTGAAGTGTCCCTTTTGCTTAGACTTGCCTTTCTTGAATTTGGTGGTCTTATTGACCATCAACACTTGGTGCTCTTTCTTGATCTCCACTTCTGTAGATTTCAACATGGCAAAGAGTTCTGGCAACTGCTTGTTCATGTTTTGCATATTGTAGTTCATCACAAAGTTCTTGTAACTTGGTGGCAGTGATTGGAGGACACGGTAAATTCCCAAAGCATTAGGAATCACTATACCCAAGCTTTGAAGTTTGTTTGCGTGCCCAGACATCTTAAGCACATGCTCACTGACGGAGCTGCCCTCTTCCATCTTGCAGTTAAAGAACTTTTCAGAAGCCTCATAGCTCTCAATCGCCGCGTGAGTCTCAAAGATCAATTTGATATCACGGACAATATCATGTGGGTCTGAATTCTCAAACCTTTTCTGAAGCTCCGATTCTAAACCATACAAGATAGCACACTGAACTGTGGAGTACTGAGTCTTCCGAGCGAGGTAAACATTCTTTATTTCATCGGTAGCAGTAGCTGCAGGTGGGTCACCCAGCGGTGCATCCAGCACATAGGTCAAATTACCAGCTGTGAGGACAATCCTCAAATTGCGGAACCAATCCGCGAAGTTGCTTCCATTGTTTTTCAACTTTTCTTTCTCTAGGAACGCATTAAAATTGATGGTAGGGGCCGCCATTGATATACAACATATTTGCAATAGTTTAGACTAAGTTTATGACAAATTGAGTTCTAATTAATAGTTAAATTAATCTAGGTGAACTCCCACTCAAAACAATATCCCTCACATTGTTTTAGTGATCACACGAACCAAATCCACCACATCAACACTGATCATCACGAGAGTTGATATAGTTTCAATGGCGAACAATCGACATGTTCATCATATCTACTATATGATTCATGCTTTACCTTTCGGTGATCCGTGTTCCAAGACCATGTCTGTACATGCTAGTCTCGTCAAGATCAAACCTTAGTTTCCGCATGAGCAAATCTGGCTTGCTCACGTTGTATACACTTGCGGAATCTAACACACCCGATCATCACGTGGTGCTTCGAAACAACAAGCTTTAGCAATGGTGCTAACTAAGGGTGAACACTTAATGACTTGAAATTCATGTGCATGAGGGATCATCTTATAATGCTACCGTTATTAACTAAGCTATACAAAATGCATAAAGGATTAACATCACATGCAATTCATAATATGTGATATGATATGGCAGGGCTTCGCCTTAAGCCGGAGCGAGTATGGTGGACTATGAGAGAGCTCCTCGGCGATCTAGGCTTTAGACACACCAAGGAGGAGGTGCTAGGGCCGGCGGCTAGGGTTTGGGGCTTGCCCAAGTCGGCGGCTAGGGGAGCCCTAGGTGGCGGCGGCGGCAACAGGAGGTGGCGACGCCGAGCTAGGGTTTTTGGGTGGAGATTTGTGAACTAGGAGGGGCAGCCCTGCCCCTCCCTTTATAGGTGGGAGGCGCCGGCAAAGGGGAGGGGAGTCCCTCCCCAACTCGGATCCCAAGTGGGCCGGTGGTGGAGGAGGAACTCCTCCCCAACTCGGTTTCCCACTTCCCTCCACTTACCAAAATAGCCGTTTGACTTTTCAAATTGGCGTTTGACTTTTCAAACTAGGATTTGATTAAACCCTTTATTTTGTTCAGCGATGACACCTAGTACATTATGCAATCATTCCAACTTGGAATGACACATTCATGTACCCTTCCCCTCCGGAGTGTCGGACATTCTGGAACCTTCTAGAACATTCCCGATGAAAACACCGGAACCATTCTCCAACCCTGAAACAGGACTTTCCTTATATGAATCTTATTCTCCGGACCATTCCGGATCTCCTTGTGATATCCCGGATCCCATCCGAGACTCCGAACAACATTCGGTCTCTTACTCATCATTCCATAACTACTCAAACAACGCCGAATCCTTAAGTGTGTCTCCCTACGGTTCGTGAATTATGCGGACATGATCGAGACACTTCTCCGAACAATAACCAATAGAGGAATCTGGAAATTCATATGGCTCCCACATATTTCTACGATTACTTTGCGATCGAATGAACCACTTACATTCGATACCAATTTCCCTTTTGTCTCACGATAGTTTACTTATCTGAGGTTATGATCGTCGGTATCTCTTCATACCTAGTTCAACCTCGTTACTGATAAGTACTCTTTTATCGTTCCTGTGATATGTGATTCCTTGTGAGCCAGTCACATGCTTGCAAGCTAATTGGATGACATTTCACCGAGAGGGCCTAGAGTATATCTATCCGTCATATGGATGGACAAATCCCACTCTTGATCCATGTGTCTCAACCAATACTTTCCGAACACTCAATGTCACCTTTATAGACACCCAGTTACGGTGTGGTGTTTGATGTCATCAAAGCATCCATCCGGTAAAGGTGATATGCATGATCTCATGGTCGAAGGAATTAGGTTACTATGTACCAGAAAGCATATAACAATTGAACTATTAAAATGACTTGATCTTTATGCTACGCTTATCTATAGGAGTATGTCCACCATATCATTCTCCTAACGATATGATCTTGTTGTTAATAACATCTCAATGTTCATGATAGGGAAACCACAATCATTTATTAACCAACAAGCTAGTATTATAAAGAGGCTTTTACTAGGGACTCTTATTTTAGTTTACAAATCACACAAGTATTAATGTTTCCTTGTTAATACTATTATAGCATGAATGTAAACATTTATCATAAACACAAAGATATAATAATAACTACATTTATTATTGCCTCTATGGCATATCTCCAACAAAGTCGATCGAGTTAAACTACAAAATACTCTCCTCTCCTCCCCTAACCTTATCCCTTCCTTCTGCTTGGTCGCCGCCGCCCAAATCCGGGCCGCTCCCGAGCCTCTCCCGCCGGAATAGCCGGCTGGAGGTGGCGGAGGAGCGGTGCCGGGGTAGTTGTAGGCTTTAGGGTTTTTAGGTTAATTAGGTTTTGGCTTTATGCCTTAGGTTGGCGTCATGCCGAGAGGTGGCTGGAGTTTCTCTTCCCCGAGTCTTGCAGCCGTCGGTGGCACTTCTTCCTCGCCGCGGAGCTTCGGTGGTCGGAGCTTTGGGCGCAGCGATGTAGCACTGCCTCCTCTTCAAATAAAGGGGCGTTTGGATCTAAGTGCCATCTTGGGTGGCAGAGATTGCTGGCGGCGACGCCTCTCCTGGCCGGCCGTGGTGGCGAGGAGGAGAGGGGTTGCGGCGTGGCGAGTGGTGTGTTGGCTTCTCTTCTGGCCGGCCATGGAGGCGAGGGGAAGGGACCCTGCACCGACTTGTCCTCTGCTTCCTGGAGAAGGTACTGCCGATCTTTGGTTCATCGCCGTTGTATCCTCTTTGGTTTCCCCTCCTCATCTCGGGCAGGAGCTCTGAGGAGGAAACTCGGTTTCTACGCACGGCGGAGATGGATTTTGGCTTATTGTTGCTGCTGCTCCAACTCGATCCCTCTCGTCCTGGGCGCTGTGGTTGCGACTGGAGGTCTGGGATCCATGCGGAGTAGTGGCGGCGATTGGTCGGTGGCTGCAAACGATGATCATACAGTGAGCCTGGCTTGGCCACTGATCTTTGATGCCCAAGATTGGCATCCGATGACGCAATGGAAGCGTCTAAGCAACCTCCGAGAATGGAGGCCCTCTTCTGATGGTGCGACGGCGACACTCAGCGCTGCCCTCTTCCCAAGTAGTTTCGTCCCCGGCGAAGTTGGCGGCGGTCGGCGGCGGCACGCATCTGTGAATCTGCGCAGTGAGATGCAGGGACCTGATTGCGTTCTCAAAAAAGTTTCTAAGGTCCTCTGTGTTTGTTTCCAGGACCTGGTTGTAATTTTTCTTTCATCTTGGGTCCTTATTGTAATTTGTACCACTGCCACGTATCAATGCAGCCTCTAGGTCCTTCGGGACCTTTCCTGTTCAAAAAAAAAAGTCGATCGAGTTTTTATCAAGTCTATCAACCGAGGCTTACCACAAGATTCGCCTACAGTTAGTGTTCCGAAGGCAGGGCCGCCTTGTACGCGCCAACACCCAGAGAGCCCTAGCTTGGAGTCGAAACGACGATGTTGGATTCAAAGAGATCTCTCCGAAGATGTGGGTTAGTCGGTTAGAGTTAGGGTGTTCCCATGAGTTTTGAGTGTGCTCAAATTAAGATGACATTGAGGGTAGCAGCAAGAAGATTGTGAAAAAAAATACATCCACATTGGATTTTATATCTGAAAATTTCAAAGATTTAAGGACATTTTGAAGAGGTATTGCTAATTCTCGATCGTCTAAAAATATCTGATTTTGAGTCAAGATTGAGGCCCATTAAAGATTCTACGAGTTTCTATACTCTGAAAATAAATACTAAATTAACTTTACAACATATTTTATGTGTGTACATAACTAATTTGTTAAAACGGCTAGAAAATAAATTAATGAGATGCGAACAAGCAACATGTATTTCCCCGTTCCAAAATAATTAGAGTTTTATGATTATACCAAGTTAAACTACTTTGAGTTCGACTAAGCTTATTGAAAAAGCACCAACTCAGTTTCATGATATCATCATACTAGTGTTATATATTTCCGCACTATATATTCACGTATTTGTAATTTTTATTAGTTTTGAGACTCTTTATATTGTTATTGATGATTATTAATAGATCAATAGAATTTTGCCAAAAACGTACTTCCACCTTTTCAAAATAACACGAGTTTGTCTAAATTCATATGTACTCTCTTCGTTTCAAAATATAAGATATTTTAGTTTTGTGAAGCATATGTATCTAGACTTTTTTTTGTATGTAGGTTCATTCAGATTTAGAGTGAATCTGCACACTAAAAGAAGTTTAAATATATTTGTTTCATAAAGCTAAAATATCATATATTTTAAAACGGAGAAAGTATTTATATATAATAAATATATCTAGACATGCAAATCTAGACAAACCCACGTCACTTATTTTGGAACGGTAGAAGTACTTAGAAAATTTTAACTTAGTACTCTCTCTGTTTCAAAATATATGATGTTTTAGTTTTGTGAATCTAATAAATCTAGAATTTTTTTAGCGTGTAGGTTTATTCTGAATCTCTCTGAACCTATATAATAAAAAAGTCTAGATACGTTACTTTTTACAAAGGTAAAATATTTTATATTTTAAAACGGAGAAAGTATAAACCTAGAACTCGGTTAATTAGAGTGGACGACATAGCTACGGACATGAAGCGGTGTCAAGATTAACCAGCTCGTATTCTCCTCGGTTGATACCTACACCGTGGCGTATTTAAACCTTGTGATTTCCAGGGCATTCCGTCCGTTTCATATCCTGGGCCATACGGACGACCAGTGAGCTTTGCTTCCTCACTTGGCTGGCTCCCTTCCTTGTCATCGCGAGACGTTGTTGTTGGCAGGCGGATTACCCTGCTGGCCGTCTTTTTCTCGCGGCGCCATCAGCAGCACCCAGCGCACGAAACCTTTCCCCTTTTTCTCCGCCTCTCCTTTTCCTGTCGCAAGGGGGACAGCCTGGCTGGACGGGGACGGGGACTGGCAGCCGGGCGATCGCCATTCATCTTGCGCTGCCGAGTAATCGCTTTGGGGAATCGATCCCGTCCTGCTCCTGCCTGCGTGCGTAATGGTTATCTGCTCACACTCCGTCCATGTCACTCCAGGAGCTAGCGGAAAGAGCATGGTGACGCGCGCTGCATTATTCTGCCTTTCTTTCTTGGCAAAATGTCAAAGTATGATGGCCCGTGATTTGGAAGTATAGTTTCTTTTTTTCTTTCAAAAAGAGAATTAGTCCAGGTTTCACTGGCGAGTAGTAGTAGTAGTAGTATATACCAGAAATCACGGATAGTTTAACGAGGCGTGGAAGTCGTTGTCCCTGTATTCCTGGAGGTGCTGTTCGGCTGCATTTTTTGTTCTTATAAAAGCAAGACGCTAAACGTGGAATTTCTCATTATTGATGCTTGGGTTGCATGTGCATGTTCACCAGAAATACAAAGCATCCTAAGCATAACAAAAAAATGCATCGATGTCCCTAAACCACCGAACGCCCATTACTGCCGCCAGGACTGGCTCTATGTTTTTTAGGACCCTAGGCAAAGTCGACGACATGGGTTCTTAAGGCTAATGTATATATAGACATATTTTTTTTATCATATATGTATCTACTAGCACTTTTAAAATAAAAGTTAACATCCAACAAACATTTTAGTCTTAAAATATAATAAGTAGTATTTGTTTCTAGTTTGATTACCTCAAATAAGAAATAATTCCAATTATAACAAGTCAGGAGTGAGGATCAGGGCCTGCCGCTGGTGAATTGGTGATCCCCGATAGACGATAGACGATCTGCGAATCTGCGATCATCGATCGAGTCAGGGAGGCAAGGGCCTAGAGATCGAGGCGCGGAGTTCGGCCGATTTCCGAGAGTCGAGGAGAAGAGAAGAGAAGGGAGATCACAAGTTCGCAACGCGTTGTAACCCATGCGGCCAGCGTCGTAACGCGTCGTAACTCGTAAGCCTGGTGCCTCGTGTCGTAGTGAGCCTTTTTGATCTCCTGCTCGCGTGACGCGTTGTGCCTGGTTTTCAAGGCCCTGCTCGTTTCTCGCATCGTGGGTAGCATATGTATACCCGTATATGTATACTCCCTCCGTTTCCAAATAAGTATACGTCTAGCATTTGGCCAAGTTAAAGTTTATCAAATTTGACCAACTTTATAGATAAATATAGCAGCATATATTATATCAAATTAACATATTATAAAACTAAATTTAAAAATATATCTATTGGTAATAATTTAGAGTCATAAGTATCACTATGTTTTTCTATAAAAATTAGTCAAACATTACTTTGACTTAGAACAAAGCTAGAAGTACACTTATTTGTGGACAAAGGAAGTAGTGAGTATAAATTTTAGGCCCCCTCCGGCCGTGGGCCCCTGGCCGATGCCAGGGTCGCCATCCCTCAGCGCCGGCCCTGACTGCCGCTAGAACGAGTCGTCGACGCGCCGCTGTAACGAGGGTATTTTGTTTTAGCAAAATTCCTGAATGATTTTTTTTGTCAAAATAAGAATCATGAATGTTGTTTGATGGAACCAACATAGAAAATTATATTTATTTTTCAAAATTAGCCAAGGTGACACAGACAACATGCCCCGACGAGATCGACGGACCCACGGTCCTATTGCCAAGTAGTCAGCAGATCAGTGATCAATTGCTTAGAACCCGTGATAAAATAGTTTTAGGCCCTAAATATGTTTTTTTATGTTTTGTGACTGACTTGACACTCCTGGAATAGTTATAAGATCGGTACCAATGATGTACCTTACTTGTGCCTATTTATCGTGAAAATTACACTTTCTAGTTATGTGCTTGTTTTTTTACGATGACAAAGATTGTGCATTGTTTCCTTTCCGTAGGCGTTGTTGTTGGAGGACCTCGTGCACTCTAGATGTTGGCAATGGTGATGGTTGGTTCTTGCGGTTGTGACTCTTTGATCACTTTGGGAGACTTTTTTTTGGGGTGTGCTACATCTGCAATGTCTCGACTAGGTCTTGGCATTACCGTCGCAAGGCTTGAGTGTAATTGCCATCTTTGATATTAATTTATTCTATTTATAAAAAACATGCTTCTTTTTTGGATGGAAAAGAAATTTGCTTAAATTTTTAAGGAAAGAAAAGCAGTAGATGAGTTATTTGCATGAACCTGTCCATGCGACACAATTTTCCCTACAAATCTAAATGAGTTTTAAACTGACTTATTTATGATTTGGAAGGTCCAAAATCACAAATATGTACGGAGAGGTCTAGCCAACGAGTGTCACTAGCGTGTCAGGTAGTTTGTCAATTTGATGGTTTATTAATCAAAGCCTCGTGTTTCAAGTATTGTACTGTACATGATCTACTACTCTTTTTATGATTCGTGGGAACACCTAAGAACAGGCAGGGGGACAAGCTTCGTTCATCACGGTGTCTACATCGGAAGTCACATGTCTACTGACTACTGGCTTGTCACGGCCAATCGCACGGAATCTACACGTTTCCATGGTGATGTAGCCAGCGATAACACGTAACCAAGAGAAGAAAATTAACTGGCGACAGAGGTACGCTACGGCGACGTCGATCGCCCTTCTTGTCGTCGAGTTATCTGGCAGAGATTTATTTGGACGGAAAATAAGTCAGGGTCAGTTAAGCAGGATGAGATTAAGGAGAAAAATCAAACACTGTATTTTTTTTTCAATTGCGCGAGTCAAAGATGCTGCAATGGTGAAGAAGCGCGTAATATGATGTCCAGTCATAGAATTACGACAGTGCTGAACGGTCAGCCGGACAATCCAAGAGAAATTATGTTTCTTCCCAACCATCCGATCCTCTTAAGACTTAAAATCTCGTCCATCTAACCCTTCCAAAATAACTCCAACCCGATTAGCAAAATTATTATACTATTATATAGAGTATACTTGCATCATTTCTTCCCGGGTGGGTTAAAACTCTATAAAAAAGCATCACAACATTTTGATAACACCGATACAACTTTTTTTTTTCACTATGTAGCAGGTCCTCACCGGTCACATCGAATATCTGAGAAAAAAAATCAACACAAGTATGCAGCTTCTCACGAAAACATTTGCAACAGACACCTAGAATTGCAACATCTCGCTCATGTGTTCATGGCAAAATGCACACGAGTTTGTGGCATTTGGAAAACACTGATGCAACATCGAAAATCCGCAAAAGCTAACCTTATGTTGGAGCACCCTCGTTCCCACCGCCCCATCAGCCCTTCCTGAATCAGATTCTGAAGATCCACCATGGCGATGTCGGTGCGTGCTATGCAGCCTCCCATATGCAAGGAAAGGACTAAGGAGAAAGGTGGGAAGAGCAGATGGTATAGAGAAGCAACAACCGCACGATGGTCGGTGGGGATAGAAATATAATTTATAATTCGAGTCGAGAGAAGCCGACTTGTCTCCTTCAACTAAATAAAGAGTCCAAAAACTAAAGATTTTTTTGACTCATAAAACTCATGAGTTTGCTTGTTCAATTCAATTAGCTCATTGACTCGAACATGGGAGCCTTGAATACATGGTTCGTGGTCCGTGGGGGGAGCTGTGATGGACGTCGGTGATACAGACCTAAGGCTTCCCCACGGCCTTCAACTCTAGGTTAAATTGCTTCTCTATGGCGTAGTGGACGCCAAAGATAGAGAAAAGACACTACTCGGCTGCCCGGATGATTGTTGCTGAAAGACCACAACCTCGGCTGTGCATAGTGCAGAAGATGCGATGTCAGGGGGAAGAGGGGAAGACCATAACCTAGATAAGCTGGGCGAGATGAGCCAAATTCTTTTAGATCGAAAAGATGAGCCCAAGTTCTAGGTAGCGATGACTTCTCCCCAAGTTAAGCGATTACTCAGACAAACTTGACTCATTTAACATGGGCTCATTTACCATCTAAAATTGAAAGTTAGCTCGGCTCACCAGACGCCGAATTCGAGTCGAGTTGCTCATTTAGCTTGCAATTTTCTGAGTTTTAGTTTTATCCTTGGAGAAAAAGAGCATGCAACAGGTGAGCCATCGTGGACGAGAGAGGCATAAAGAGAGAGGAGAGATAACACAGGCGATGTGCCGACCAAGGATAAAATCTGTTTAGTCCGGTTAATCTGTATGCCTTTTCATAAAATCACTATTGCATCCTCGCTCACTAAAATATGAAAAGAAATGCAATAGAAATAAGAAAGCTTGAAACCCATCGACCACATGCCAGATAGTCTTTCGAGCTATTGGTTCGATTTCCGTTAAACAAATCGACGAAAAACGCAACAGATAGACGTGTGACAATCATGGCATCTCTGGGACAATATTCTACCCCATACTGACTCCAGGTAACCCCAACTACAAATTCTACCCTCGGCAGTTTGTAATCACGCCACCCCAATTCCTAAAACAAGCACTGTCAGCAGCGAAGCAGACAGCTTAGTTTTGCACTCTAGTTCCTCTCTCTACAAAAAGCTTAAGCTAGTTCCAAGTTTATTTGTTTATACGAACTAAAAAAACCATGGGCCAGCTCAAGCTCAGCTCGCCCCCAGTCTTCTATAGAAGCAAACTGTTACCGGCGTTCTATTTTTAGGGCCTTTTTTGCTGACTCTAGACTTTACCTACCACTGCTAAGGCCTAGTTCTTTTTGAGGCTTCTTCGAGAAGCCGCCCTACCCCCAGCTTCCTGGGGAAGCCGGTTCCAAAATTCTGTGAGGCTTCCAAGTTAAATTTTGGAACCAGCTTCCCCAGAAAGCTGGGGGTAGGGTGGCTTCTCCGAGAAGCCGCCAAAAGAACTGGGCCTAAATCTTTTGACTCGCACGGAGTAACTACCCCCGTCCCTCTGAAACTTCTCCAACAGTCTTTTGACTCGCACGGAGTAACTACCTCCGTCCCTCTGAAACTTCTCCAACAGCTTCCCGGCAATTTTTTACCGGCCCGGCCGCTGAACCGAAACCCCAACCCACCAGAGGAGAGGAGACCGGGCGCCGCCGCGGCCCCTCCCATCCGTCCACACCACTATTCAATCGCCACTCGCTCGCGAGTTACCGCGCGGCGCGGGACGGGAAGGAGTCAGTCAGCCAGCCAGCCAGCCAGCGAGCATCCGTCCCCTTCCTTATAAGCCCTCGTCCCACCCTCCTCCCCCTTCCCCTCTCGCCCCCCGCCGCCGCCGCCATCTGCTAGAGAGAGCGTAGGCGCCGGGCCAGTAATAAGCTTCTACCGCGCAACCCTAGCCTTACTAACACCGTTACCCTCCCGCGCCGACGCCGATCCCGCCGGTTGGAGTAGCTGCCGAAGACATGTCGTCGGGACGGTACATGGCGTACTCGCCCTCCCCGTCAACCACCCCGCACTCCCCGCGCATTTCGGGCCTCCGCGCCTCCTCCGCCGCCGTCGCCGACCAGGAGAAGTAAGCAACTAAGCTCCATCCGCCTCTCCTCTTCCTTCCCCCCTAGCTTCGTGTCCCGTCGTGCTGTCTTATGTGGACTAGGCTAGATGGTGTGTGTGTTGTGTTGTGGGGGTAGTAGCTACACGTCGTGGCTGACTTTGGGCGAGGTTCGGCTCCGATCATGCCGGGGAGGCCAGATTCGGGCCTTCCCCTGCGTGGATTCGGTGTGTTTGGGACGCTGCCAAGGTTGTGCGGCTTGAATCTGGCCTAGGACGATGAGGTTTAGGGCTTTTTGGCATCGGATCTGATTCGCCGCGACGAGATCTCTGGTTTGTAGTAAACATTGCGTCTCGTCATAGCTTTACTGGATTTTCGCTGAATTAAGCAGGCCGGACGCTTGCTTCGTTGTTCATTCTGCTAACCACGGCGATCGCCTTGTGATCTTGTACACTTATTACGTCTGATCTATGTGCCGGGGATTTCATGGTTATTTAGCAAATTTTACCAATGGAGAGGAATCTCAGTTGGTAAGGCTGGTGTGGTATATGACAGGGGTGACAGATGATGAGTTGAGTATTCCCCCTTATCGTTTGCAGGTACCTTGCAGAACTGCTCGCGGAGCGCCACAAGCTGAACCCGTTCGTCCCAGTGCTCCCTCATAGCATACGGTTGCTGAATCAAGGTGAGCCCTCGTGCAATCATGCCATTTCTACCAGGATAACATATGTGTACTTCTTCCACGCAATTCGGAATATTCTGTTGTGACGGTGAGAATATTTGACTCTCAACGCGTGTGTGGTTTGTGTACCTCTTCTTTTGTTTCATGTTTTTGTATCGATTCGTTTCTTATGAGTGATTACCCTTTTTCCTACACTCTGGAAGTTGTTTTCATCTGCAACTGATCTAGATTAACCACATCAATCATTCTTGTTCAGTGGGATATGCTTTTATTTTACCTTTGCCCGCTGCTTCTTTTTATTTAATATAAAATGAGTAAATATTATGTTTCATGAATCATGATTGCTGTTTAGCTGATCCAAACACTGGTGGCCCCCCTCCCTTCTTGTGTAACTATTCTTTCCTTAGCTAATGATGAAGTTCCACAGTAAGTTAATATCGTTTGTGTCACTCCACCTTGCCTCCCCCCACCCACCTTGCCCCTTCATCATCAGCTTAGTCTAACTCTCAACCTTCTTGGCTTCGCCTCCACAAATTCATGTACCCGTCTACAGCTCTACATGCCCAATCTTCTTTATGAGCATGACGTGCCTACCACTAGCTCACTGTAGCTCAGCTCTAGATAAATGTCTGTACTACTTGGCCGAGGCTTGCTGGATTACGTTCATCTGGCCTCATTCATCAAAGTAATAAAGGCATGATGTTTCAAGTACAAAATTGCATAGTACCTCAATTGATGACACAGCCCAATGTGTCAAGCTCATTGGTGCGCTTGCAACCCTGTAATCACGTGTTCTTTGCGGCATATGCATCTATTAGGGGTATTGTAAGAGTTGCCATGAGGCTTTCTCTCGGAACTTCTTTTTGTGATTGTGTGTGTATCTGCTTGGTCTAGACCACATTAATCTGTTCATAGTGGTTCCCTTAGTTTATCTCGTTAGCTCATTGATTGCTTTTAGCTCTTTTGAGTCTGTAGTGGCCAACTGGCCATTACCTCTGAGTTCTTCAGTAACAGAAAGCTTGCTCACCAGTTGAAAGAACAACTGATGTTAGTCACTGTGTTCATATGTGGCATCTCTGGTTATTTAATGATATGAATGGGCTTT
This sequence comes from Avena sativa, assembly GCA_916181665.1. NCBI lineage: Eukaryota > Viridiplantae > Streptophyta > Magnoliopsida > Poales > Poaceae > Avena > Avena sativa. The sequence continues at coordinate 227,104,040 of OV702284.1, read as the reverse complement.
TTACTTTTTTTATTATGATGCTTTGATGAAATTTTGTCTTATTTTGCAGCATCTCTGGGTTATTCAATGATATGAATGGCTTTTTACTTTATTTTTATTATGATGCTTTGATGAAATTTTGTCCTATTTTGACTCGCATTTTGCTAAAAGGTTCCAGAGTTCACATTAATGCCCTGTTTGGGAAGTGGGATTTTGTAAAATTCTTAGGATTTAGCTTAAAGTTGAATTACATCCTGAAAATTCGTAAATTAATCCCCCTGGTCTAAATAAACCCTAAGGCCATTCATTGTTGAGACAATAACAAAACCTTTGTGGTACTTTGGGTGTCAGGGGTTTTCGATCAAGGTTCAATAGTGCATAACAGCATCTGTTTCTATAAATCAAGATCAGTTATGAACTTATGATTACTTTCCCTAAGAGGTAAGATATGATTAGGTTGCATTCTCGTTTGTGACGAAATTATTAGATTTGTTAGAGATCAATGGTTCAGGGACTAAGTAAGTCATGCACTCATGCCCATAACGGGTCAACATGTACCCCATTATCATTAAGAAATGAAATGCTTGGCCTGGTTTATAGAGTTGTTAGTTTACTACATTTGCTTAATACCAATAGGGGGGATGACCAAATAATCTTTGAACATATTAATCATATATTTACTAACTGAAATCTATCCTAATAGTTAATCATAATTTAAAGAAGTATGCCATGCACCCATGAGCTTTGACCCAATGCCCATGACACTGGATGGCATGTCTATGAAGGCAATACATATCCTTCCTTGAGGGTGATTGTTTGTGCTTGAGGATATTTTAAATTACCGGGACCTGTGGGCTGTAGGCCACATGGAAGCTTCAGCTTAATTTGACCAACACCAGTGTGCTAACCTTTTATAGTTGTGAAGACATAATAATCTTACAAAAGAGATGCAAAATTTTAATTATTTTCCCCATGCCTTTTTCATGTTATTCTGGTTAGCTGTAATGTTGAATCTCTATTTATCTTTGTTGAGTTCTCTTTGTTCTAAGTACTTGGTTCTGCTATTCATCTTTTCTACAAGCACGTACTACTTGTTTAATTTTGTTAGCATATCTTCTCAGCATAAATATTATAGAGCTTTACAACTAACTATGTAGATGTGCAGTTGATACTGTTATGACTCTTAGATTAGTGACTTTACACTAACTCATCAGGTATATATGTGCATTTGCTAATCACTAATTCTAACTGCTAACTTGTACATCTTGTTCTTGAAATTGCAATTTGAAACAGAAATTATACGTGTTTCCACACTGTTGGAGAACGCCTCCCTTTTAAATCAAAGTGGCCTTGAACATGGTAGTCCACTAACATCGGGAGGATTATATTCAAACGGAGCAGCAACTGACATGAATGGGTGGACATCAGCATTTCAATCAGAAGTATGGATACTGACCATTTAACATAACTTACTCTTGCATGTCTAATTACCAGTTTTCAAAGCATAGATCAGGTTTTCTCTAACTGATTCTGACACTGGCGAAGCTAGATATTTGGTACCTTTTGGTCCCTATGCTAATTTATTATTCCTGGAATCTTAACTCTGGATTTTCAAGCCGATTTTGACACTGCTGAAGCTTTCTCGATGCCGCTTGGTTGTTATGCTAACTTTCTAACTTTATCATCCCTTCCAGGCAGAGGGTTCAAAAGATGCCACTAAAATCTTCTCTCTATTGCAACTGTTGGAGTTTGGATAACATGCTAACACTAATCCACTAATTCGGCACCATATGCCAAAACTACTAATATGTTAGTTAGTTGCCATGCTAATCGGTTTGGTAGTTGGTCACAATGTTCCTACTTATTAGGTATTTCTCTTGCTGCTGTAAGATGAGTTTGAGATGATTATTACACAAATACTTGTGAGTATCTGAACCTTAGCTTGTCAATAAAAAAAACATCATATGAATCACATGCCCAGCAGTTGAGTACTTCATCACTGTTAAGCATAATCATGTAACTATTCTGACGGTTGTAAGTAATCTGTGGTTAACTATTTCCTTATATTTGGCTTGAATTTTTGAACTGCTTACGATAAAAGCTACTCCAATTGCTCCATATAGAATGTTACTAAAAAATCTAAGTTATCAAGCTGTAACCATTGCAGAGTTCATCTGCTTATAGCTGGCGTGGAGGTTCTCAAGGCAGCTCATCTGGACTAATTCTTAAGAAACAAATGAGGGTCGATATTCCAGTAGACAAATATCCAACGGTAAGTGTACTTTTCCTATGGTACTATACTGTAGTATGAATTGTTGTGTCCTCATGGTGCTTTTATGTGTATTTTTCTAGTACAATTTTGTTGGTCGCATCCTTGGTCCTAGAGGAAATTCCTTGAAGCGGGTGGAGGCAACTACTGACTGCCGTGTGCTAATAAGAGGTCGGGGCAGCATTAAAGATCCAGCTCGGGTAACTCCTGATACCATGCTTCATAATCTCAGCAATTAGATGGGCTGGCAAATCTGGTGTATACATATCTGTTATGTATGTCAAGCAAGTTTGTGTCTTAAGCGTGACTAGGATAGAGCTGTATCATTGTCACCTTCCCTATTACCCCATGTTAGGGATGGAATCAGGGTTTTTCTCTTTAGTGCCGACCCCGCTCTTATTTAGCTACACTGGCTATTTTCCAGGCTTCACCCCAACAGCTTCTAATCTTTAACTTCTTGTTATACTGTTAGGGCTTATATTTTTGTGTTAGGTTGGATCACCACAAAAAACTGGTCTGTTTCCAATGGGGACCATCTGCCCTTCAAGTGTTTACTCTTTTGCCTTTTTGCATATCTGTGTTCATTTTTGTATTTCAGTGGACCTTACCACTTCGTTCCTGGTAATGCAGGAGGAAATGATGCGAGGGAAGCCAGGATATGAACATCTGAATGAACCCCTTCATATATTGGTTGAGGCGGAGATGCCTGTTGAAATTATTGATGCTCGTCTGATGCAAGCCCGTGAGATCCTTGAGGATCTGCTAAAGCCGATGGTATGTATGATATTGATATCTCCTCTTATACTCTTAAGCTAGTTCTCTTTTATTTGGCATTAGATCTTATGAACTATTCTGCAGAAATATGTCTTAAAGTTCTTCTTTTCTACTTTTCATAAGCAGGATGAGTCTCAGGACTTCTTCAAGAAGCAGCAGCTCCGTGAGCTTGCAATGCTCAATGGCACCCTTCGTGAAGAAGGGATGCAAAGATCTGGTTCTGCATCCCCTTTCCACAACAGCCTTGGAATGAAGAGGGCCAAGACAAGGGGGTAAATGGTCAAGTGTACCAAGGGAGAACCAATCATCTATCCCGAGGCTGAAACTGAGTATGCCTATGGGTTTGCCTTCTTGGCTAATGGCACAAATGGTCTCGCACCGCTAGCATCGGAGCGGCCCGTACTTGATAATACATATATCTGGAGTTGTGTTGGCTGCTACTGGAGAGGTTTGGTTATGGCAACATTGGATGTTCAAGCAATGTATTGGATTGTGCAAAGTTTGCTAGCAATGTGGTTTGTGTATTGCTATGGGCTCATGACTGGTTTTGATAGAAGGCTTTATGCTTGTATTTGAAGTTTTGAACAATATGTCTAGTTGTGTTATTTGGGTTTCTGAACAACTTTGTAACTTAAAAACTTCTAATTAGATATTGTACTACATAAGCATCATGCTTGCTCTTATCTTCTAAGAGCTCTAAGCTCCCTGGAACTGAGAAGCTGTGCTTGCTCGTCAATGCGTCAGTCATTTCTGTCCGAGCTTTGCTCTTTCTGGTGTTCGCGTCTGAGTTGGTTGGTTTGATAAATCCTTGTTCTATAGTAGTAGCAGATATTTGGCGATTTTAAGAAAACATCCAACTGCCTCTGGGAAAAATATTGGGTCTGCAACGGGAGCTTGTCACTCGGCACTTCTGCCGAGAGAGGACCTCACCATACACCAGTCCGTGTCACCGCCTTGCTCCCGCGCGCACCAGGGATCCGCGTCGTCGCCTTTATTCCGCTCGCGCCAGGGATCCATGTCGCCTGCTCGCTTCACGGTGAAGTTCAATTTCTCCTCAATTTTGTTTCTGCTTCCGCCTTGCAATCAATGGCGAGTAGAGATGGGGACGGGCAGAGGGAAGGGGATGAAAAGAGGTGGTGTGGTGGAGTGGGTGGCGGCCGATCTGGTGAGGTGGGCTGCTCTTGTGTGTGTGCCCCTTTCAGGCAGAACGGCAGCGAAGATTCCTGTCTATGATGCCGAGTTGGAGTAGGTCGCGCACCGCTGCTGCTCTGAGCGGGATGGATGGGAGGGGAGGCACCGATGAGAGGGGAAGGGGGAGGAGAGAGATGGATAGGTGACTGGCTGCTGCTTATTGTGTAGGGTGGATCGGGGAGGAGGAGATGAGGCGGGGGGAGGGCGGCTGCTGAGAGTTGGAGAAAGGAGGAGAGATCGAGATATTGAGAGAGCAACGAGAGACTGAGAGAGATCGATTGATAGCTATGTATGTGATGTTTTTGTGTATCATTGCTGCTAATTGTTGCTTGCTATTGGTTGCTACTGCCACTGATTCCTTGCTTTGTTCTAGCAACACCGATTGGTGTATGTGTGCTCTGCTGCTGATTGCTAGCTGCTGTGATTGTGAGAGATTGTGTTCTTCCATGTCATAGTTAAAGGGATGACAGCGACGGGAGTTCTTCATCCTCAGAGGAGTGGCTTCCATTTTGTTGCTCGTGTCTTGTTTCATGTATGTGTCTGTCCTCCTTTTTACTTCCGATCATGGTTCGCTTTGTCCCGGCGTGTGTGTTTAGGTGTGCTGGTTTCTTGGCACTTCATATGGACGTGAGGCCCTGTTCTCCGGGGCAACGCGGTCTGAAGCGTGCTGGTATTGTATTGTATGTTTGATGGATCTTCAGTTTGTTTTCTGAATCGTTTGTTTGGATCTTTTTGGCTATGTTTCATGGGTCATTTTTTCTTCATCTGTCGTGTTAGTAGAGACGCCAGCTGATGTTTTCCAATAGTAGGAGCGCGAGCGCTCAGGAGATAGTTAAGTTAATGAATTTATTTTTGGTATTTCTGGTCCATAGTCATTGATTTATTATGATTAGTTGTCATCTTATGATAAGGAGAAGCATGCTTTCCACAAGAATCTGTAGTTCAGATAACACGGGTATGCATTAAAAGATCATGGAACCTAATCGGCTCATTCCTGTACCACAGTTGTCACTATATCTCATGAACAATTGTGTTCTATACCATAATTGTCATTGTATCACATCGACAATTGTTCTGAATTGTATTTGCAACTTCATTCAATTATTACTTATGTTTTTCTTAACTATAAGAAATATAGAATATTTTGGGCCTTCTACCCACTAAGTGTTGCTATCTGCAGGCACCTGGTAAAATGATGGTATCATTTGCAACACCATCAAAACCATGGTTTCAACTTTACTACCTTACTTGAAAGGCTTACCAGTCACATCCATGTGGTGACTAGCTAAATTGTGATATCTGCAGTTCACAATAGTTATTGATGTGACCTTTATGCTCTGCACAGGAATGCCACCTATGTGTGCCTAAGTGGTAATCTTTCAGTTTTTCATTGGCAAGGCGGAGCTTCCACGACTTTTTTCTTTTTGACGTATATGAACGAGTACAGCTGGATAACCCATTGTCCATAAGTTGTTAGATATCAAGCTCGGCATTGCTGGAAAATTAGTGGTCATCACTGAGGGCCTGTTTGGCAACAGAGTTTTTCTCTATATTTCAAAGATTCCACCGTTTTTTAACATACTGCAGTTTTGCAATACTTTTACTTGTTTGGCTATAATGAAATACCAAAGTATTGAAACCATGGTATTCCAAAGACTTAGTTATTTTCACAATATAATAGAAAGAGGTCTAAACATCTTTTTTCAAAACAGTGGTTTTGTGAAAACTGAAGTATCCCATGCCCATGCCTTCAAATACCATGTTTTTAAAATACTTTCGTTTTACAAAAAACAAGCTGCCAAACAGAGCCTAAGATTTCGAATAGATAGTTTCACACATCACATTGATTCCATTTATATCGACGATCTTGCGAATCAGTGTATCTTATACTCCTATTTCTATTTGCGCACCATGAATGTTGTAAAGTCTCCATGTTGATCCTCCCAAACTTGATAGTGAGAATTTTCACATACAACTAGCTGTGTTCCAAGCAATTCAGGTACTTCGGTGTGGAAATGAGCCATCACCCTAGATGACCTTTGCTTCCAACTCATAGCATTTTGTATATATTTTGTTATGTACATCCTGCATAAAATATCTAGCACAACAGAGACCCGTAGAGCATGTGGTAGGAATTAGTGGTAGGAATTACATGTGGTATCGAGCAGCTTACACACAATAGGAAGTACATGTGGTAGGAATTAATGATCGAACTCTCGGCTCACCAGGATAGATATTATTAAAAAATATTCCTTATAGTTGTAGAGCAGTTGACAAAGAATATTGTGTGGCGCCTATGCTCTTAGCTTACTATCATACATATACTAATGTTGGCGTCTGATTTAGCATGTCATATATTACAGCGCTGCAACTTCAGACCACACTTTTTCTTCTGTTACATCTGCCCGTTAAGTGTGTTTTTTGGAACTGGATTACACATTCAAAGACTATGTTCAGTATAGATATTATTTGGTTGCGTTTTTTGGAACTTACATATTCAAAGTTGTTATTTAATACACATATTTTTCAAAGATATCAGAGGCACACATTTATATATGTACCATTTGTTTAAATGTAGTTTTATATGTTTATAACTCGCCCATGAGTGAATTCATCACATCCTCAATGTCTTCTCTACCAAGAGGTAATTAATGCACTGATTACTCAATCTGGTGAAGGATCTTGATGAAGGTGCTCTGTTTTGTGTGTTTTAGTCACATGGGGTCCCTGCATGGTTTGGAGCAGAGAAGAACTGTTTCCGCCTAGAACTAACTTTTATTGCAGTTGTTTGTGAGTTGAGTTCATGAGACGAGGTCATCGTTCAGCCAGGACGCCTTTTTCCAATAGTAGGAGCACCCAGGAGATATTTAAGTTCTTGATTTTTTTGTTCTTCAGGTTTGTGGTCATTGATTTATCATGCGATTACGGAGAAGGGTATGCTTTCCAGAACAATCTGTAGTTCAGATGTTAGGTATAGATATTAAAAGATCAATTATCCTAATTGGCTCATTCCTATAATCCCTCTGACTCAAATTAGTTGATTAGATTTGTCTAAATTCAATTGTATCTAGACATGATTTAGTATTAGATCCATCTGTATCTTGACAAATTTGAGGCAACTAATTTGGGTCGGAGGTAATACCAAAATTAGCACTATATCTCATGAACAATTGTGCTCTATACCACAATTGTCACTTTATCACATCAGTTGTTGTTCTGAATTGTCTTTGCAAATTGCGATTCCATTGAGTTATTTCTTATGTTCTCTTATACTTTAAGAAATACTCCTATTAAATGGTTTGGATCCCATGCATTAAGTGTTGCTATCTACTAATGACAATTACAAAGAATGGCGCGACAACGCACGCTAGGTCCATCTAGTTCTGTTTCAATGTCTTATCTGCTATTGTGAGTGTTAAGTTATGTTATTCCGTTTCAATATCGCATTCCATTGCGAGTGCTTAGTTGAGACGATTTATCGATTGAGTGGTTCACTGTTCAAAAATAATTGAAGTTCCAAGTTTGTCTTAAGTCAAACTTCTCCAACTTTGATCAAATTTATTAAAAACTCTGTTAGTATCTCCATCATAGTAAGGAAATATATTGATGAAATCAGTAGAACTTATTTTTGTAGATCCTCGTATATTTTTCACAAAATTGGTCAGTTTTTTTAAAGAAAGGCAAAATATTTGCCTTAATTCATTGAAAGAGAAGGAGCAAATGTCACAAAATGCTATGCCCAAAGGCTACACACCCAAACAAAAATGATTAGTAAGTGACCCAAATGCTTCTTCGGCAAAACTCCAAGAGCTCACTGATCAAAAACAACCCTAGCCAAAGTACTCTTATTATTGAAGACTAAAAGAGATGCCATCGCTTTCCTCCTCACTAGATGGCTGTGAACAATATGAAGCCACCAAGATTTTACATCATTGATAGTGCCCCATTCGGAAGGCTTGAAAGCATGAAGGTCAAGCGACCCTTTGACCATGTCCCAAGTCCTTTATGAAAACCGACACTGAAAGAGAAGATGAGCTGCCGAATTGTGCACCCTATTACAAAAAGGTCAATTGCCACAGCTAGGCCACCCTCATTTTTGAAGACAGTCCGCTGTCGACACCAGGTTTTGAATGATGAGCCAAGATAAGAATTTGCATTTTGGGGATGCCTAGTTCTTCCAAACAGTGTTATTCGTGTCCCTACGAATTAAATCCGCAAATTGCGCTTGTTATAAGATGCCGAAGAATAGGAGCCCGGGGCGGTGAGTTTCCTAGTAATTGAGTCATGGATATCATCATTGAGATGGACTTACGAGGTGAAGTACTGAATACACGCAAACTCCTCGAGATGAAGAACCGAAAGGCCATTGGAGATGCCAATTTATTGCACCCATGAATTGTTGCAAATGGTGGCACTGATGACCCACAAGATAGGGGGTGTATCGTAGTACTTTCGATAAATAGGAGTGTCGATCCCAACGAGGAGCAGAAGGTGCTGAACAATGGTGTGGAGCAGGAACTCCCTGTGAATACTTAGCAAACGGATTTTAAGTGGTTTTCTGATAAGACAACAAAACAAAGAGCAAGTAACAGAAGTAACAAACAAACGGAGCAAGTGGCCCAATCATTTCTTAGCAAAGGACAAGCCGGTGGAAATACTTATAAGGACCAAACGTTTTCGAGGACACATGGGAATTCTATCAAGTGCTTTCGCTTCAAATAGCTGAGTACTCTTCTCTGGTGTTGTAAGTGTTGTGTGGATGAACATGTGCTAACATACCGCCCTTCCTAGGACTAATACATACTTGTGATTAAACCCCCTGTAAACATTCGTAACTATAGGAAAGTAATTAAGATATAAATCTAACCACAGACTTAAACTCTGAGATCCTGCGCTCCCTTGTGCAAAGGTGTCCTAACGGGTTTCAGGTTTCTGTCACTCCGGCAACCCCGTGATTAGTAGCCAAATACACAATGCATTCCCCTAGGCCCATAAATGGTGAAGTATCACGTAGTCGACATTCACATGACACCACTAGAAGAATAGCACCACAACTTAAATACTAAACCATTGAATAATAACTCATCACATTCACTACTAACAACATGACTTCTCCCATGTCCTCAAGAACTAAACGAACTACTCACAAGACATCATATGGATCAAGATCAAAGATGATATGATAATGGATAATAATCTGAACATAAAAAAATAATCCAATGGTTCCACTCACAAGCATCAACTACAATAGTAATCAACACCGGGAAAGTTTCCCCTAAGAACTAAAGCAATATCCAACACAATTGTTACAGCGGGACGGAGTGGTGATGATGGTGCTGGTGGAGATGATGGTGTGGATGATGATGATGATCCTGATGAAGCCTAGCTTGATGACGGTGTTGATGGCGACGGTCTCCCCTCTCCGGGAAGGAATTCCCCTGGCAGAAATCTGTCTGCCGGAGAGATCTTTCTCTCTCGGTGTTTTCCGCCCCCTAGAGGCAGCAAAAATCTATCTGTGGTCGCCCCCTCAGGATTAGGGTTCCGAAGGGAAGATATAGGCGAAGGGGCGGAGTCGGAGGCCGGGCAGGTGGGCCACACCTGTCCTAGGCGCGGGGTCAGGTGGGCCCGCGCCTAGGGGGTGTGGGCCCTCTGAGGCCCATCTCCGTCCCTCCTTCTGGCTTCCTTCGTCTTCTGGTAAAATAATATGTTTCCATATTTTTCTGGTATTTTTCTGATCTTCGCGAAATTGCACCGAAATGCCTTCTTTTCCATCAGAATCCAGACTTCGGTAGTCCATCCTCCAGGAATCATCCAACATGCATAAACTGATGAAAAGCCATAAGTAATACCTCATAATAAGACAAATATCAATGAATATAGGTAAATTATGATATAGAATGGTGATGCAAATTGGCCGTATCAACTCCCCCAAGCTTAGACTTCGCTTGTCCTCAAGCGAATACTGAGTTCAGTAAACATGTCCACAGGTTTATGGAGTGAAGTGTCGATAAAAGAATACGAACAAGAAGCATCACACTTATCATTGCACAACTCATAGAAGAAAGCAACTCACCATTATATAACTTAGCTTGCAACCAAGTACAACAGTCACAATAGAGATGAATAAAGATAAATCATAATTGGAATTGGCAAACTTGTTCTTGGTCAGAGAACACCTGGCAAACATTTTCACAAAAAGCTTTTTGTAGAAGTTTCAAAACGGGAACACTCTTTGCTCAAAAAGGTTTTTCACAAGTGAAGGCTTTCAAAGTAATACTCAATAGATAAGAGTTTTGTGCAAACAAGGAAGATGAAGAACATGATTGAATAAATCACCATATGAATGCTTGAAACACAACAACTCAAAAGCTTGCTGGAGATAGAGAGGAAGTAGGTTTACTGACTCAACTTGGAAGTGGAAGAAAGGCCCCTTCTTAGAGGGTAGCAGGGATTACAAGTCATAAAGAGCTTTCAAAATATTATGGTACTTACTAGCTTTAAGCCCTCATTGCCCCTATCATAAGCATCTTGAGATGATTAAGGTTAAAGTGAACAAAGATGGAGTATATGCTTGACGAAATATAAGTTGGCAATCTCATGTCCCTTGAATATGAGGGCCACTCCTCGTAAGTTCTTGTCATTATAAGTATTTGCATATCATTGAGAACCGCCAATGGGGTACCCCTTGCACATGGTACAGGATCTTTCCCATAACCAAAATGACAAGGCAAGTAGACAATGAGCATCTCAGTGATCTTTTTATTTACTATGTGTATAGCTTTTTATTGAGGATGCTTCATAGATGACTCACTATGGTGATGCTGCAAGTTTCCACCATGATTAAGCATGGCTTAGGCTAGCGGCCTAGGCGTTTCTCTAACATAGAATACAAACTTCATGGACTTACAAGTTCCCTCTTTATTTCACACCGTTGACATCCATAGACAAAAGAGCACGATATCAACTGTGTACAAGGTACAAGTGCAATGTTGAAAACATTCCCCATGACAACATGGTTCTGCTAATTCCAACGTATAGATGCAAGCATATACAACTTCGATGTTCACAATGGTTCAAGTTTATTAGGGGCAAGTAAATAAAGTGTACCATCAAGTTCGTGAGAGCTTTACTAACTAGTTTTCACATAACAAAATACTTTTTAATTCGAAAGGTAGATGAAACTTGAGTTGCTTGGAATAGCAAAAGCTACTAGGTAGATATGGTGGACACAGGTGGCAAAAGTTTTGGGTTCAAAGGATTTTGGAAACATGAGAAGTATGCCTTCTCAAAATAGGTTTTTGGCTAGCAAGGCTGGGTAGCAAGCAAGAGAGTTGAAATAAACAAGAAAACATATAAGTAATAAATCCAAACATGCAATCTTCCTTGAAAATACAAAAGAATCTTAAATAAATAATACTAAGCTTATGAGCCAACAAGAAATAAAACAAATGATACCAAATACCTGAAGGTTTTTTATTTCTTTATTTTTCTATCAAATTAATGCCACTGACCAAAACTCGGTTTGACAAAACCAATTTAGATCCACTTGATGATCCCAGAGTGGTGCCAATACTGATCAACAAGATCCATCATATAATAGAGATTGCAAACTAAAAATAAGAAGTGTAAAAAGTAAAGGATGAGACTTCTCATTAATATTCCAATAAAGGCACTCACACCAAGGGATACATAGATAATCAACTAAAGGAGAGATACTTCCACTTGCAAACCAAACTATAAGATAACCTCTCTACCACTGATATGAATCCACTAAAAAGGTAAAAGATAAAAGATAATGGTGGTGATACCGCGGCACTCCCCCAAGCTTGGAACAAGCCAAGGGGATGCCCAACCCGATGACGAATTACTCCTTCGGTGGTGGTGGTGTTCTCTTGTCATCATATAACTTCCAAGGCAATGGTTCCCCATCCAAAAAGGATGTCCTTGTCTATGCAATCCTGAAACTAGCAGCAGAGCTTATGCGATCAAATCGAGCCTCATACTCATAGTTTTGATTTTGTATGTCATAGAGCTGTGCTTGCAATTGATTGGTGGTCTAACAGAGTGAGAATATATCTTCTCGGAGCTCAGCAACTTCTCCCTCATGCTTGGTGATGAGTTCTGAACTTATCTTGTGAATAACATCCACCTCACGTTCTACCATCTTCTTGTACCTGAAAACTTCTTGTTCCAACACTTCCATCCTGTCTTCCAGACTGCCTTCCCTTTTAGGGCCTTGAACTTCTTTCATCTGTACCTTCCCCTCTTTGAGGATCAACTCTTTGGGATGAATCCTCAACTCATACATGTACGGGTTGAGGACATCCGTAGAGGAATCCCCCGTGGGTGATCATGAGGAAGACATTGAGGCTCCAAATCTGAGATTTTTTCCTGACAAAAACAGATCGAAACGAAAACACGACGAGAACACGATGCAAGAACCTCGGGGAACCCGGGGGGGGGGGGGGGGGGGTTATATATTACGAAGATTCAATGCATAAGGAAGGTTTTGACACGGAAACGAGGCGGAGACGAAGTCTGAGGGGGAGACACCCCCCTCTGACGGGGTTCGTAGCATGGAAAACAAAAAATTTCTACCGCATGCAAAGAAACAAGCCAAGATCTATCTACTAGATTGTAGCAATGAGTCGATAGAGGAACTCACCCTCGAAGATTCCAAAGTGGTTAACGAGAGAAAATTCTCATGGATGATGTAGTCGTACACTTCCGATCTCAAGATCGCGTAGACGATCCTTCCGGCGCTGCGTTCCGGCAGCGCTTCCGCAGTCGTTCACATGTTCGGTACTCGATGAAGACCTTCCTCTCCCTTGTTCCAGTAGGCAGCGGAGGTTGTAGCACTCTCCTCGCGATTCCGGCAGCATGACGGCGTGGTGTCGGAAGTAGAGGGGAGATCTCGCAGGGCTTCGCCTTAAGCCGGAGCGAGTATGGTGGAGCAAGAGAGGTGCCTTGGAGATCTAGGGTTTAGAAGCACCAAGGGGAGAGGTGTAGCCGGCGGCTAGGGTTTGGGGAAACCCTAGTCGGCGACTTGGGAGGAGGCCCTAGGCGGCGGCAGCAGCAGGTGGTGGTGCCTGGGGCTAGGGTTTTTTGGGTGCGTGGAGAGGGGGCACCCTACCCCTCCTTATATAGGAGGGGAGAGGCGGTTTGGGAGGAAGGAGTCCTCCTCCAACTTCTCCTCATGGACGGCGGGTGGGAGGGAGTGGTACTTCCTCCCCAAGTAGGTTTCCTACTCTCCCTCCACCAAGCAAACTTGAGATTTGACTTTTTCAAATTGGCGTTTGACTTTCAAACTTCAATTTGATTTCTTCTCTTTATTTTGCCCAGACAAGTGACCTAGTACATGATGCAACCATTCCACATTGTCATGACACATCCATGTACCCTTCCCCTCCGGATTGCCGAACCTTCCGGACCCTTCTAGAACATTCCTGGTGAAAACACCGAAATCATTCCCGAACTCCAAAACAAGACTTTCCTTATATGAATCTTATTCTCCGGACCATTCCGGATCTCCTCGTGATATCCCGGATCCCATCTAAGACTCCGAACAACATTCGGTCTCTTACTCATCATTCCATAACTACTCAACAACATCGAATCCTTAAGTGTGTCTCCCTACGGTTCGTGAATTATGCGGACATGACCGAGACACTTCTCCGATCAATAACCAATAGAGGAATCTGGAAATTCATATGGCTCCCACATATTTCTACGATTACTTTGCGATCGAGTGAACCACTTACATACGATACCAATTTCCCTTTGTCTCACGATAGTTTACTTATCCGAGGCTTTGATCGTCGGTATCTCTGCATACCTAATTCAACCTCGTTACAGATAAGTACTCTTTTCTCGTTACCGTGATATGTGATCCCTTGTGAGCCAGTCACATGCTTGCAAGCTAACTGGATGACATTCCACCGAGAGGGCCCAGCGTATATCTATCCGTCATATGGATGGACAAATCCCACTCTTGATCCATGTGCCTCAACCCATACTTTTCGAACACTCAATGCCACCTTTATAGCCACCCAGTTATAGTGTGGTGTTTGATGTCATCAAAGCATCCTTCCGGTGATGGTGATTAACATGTTCTCATGGTCAAAGGAATTAGGTTACTATGTATCAGAAAGCTTATAGCAAATGAACTATATTAAATGACTTGATCTTTATGCTACGCTTAACTATAGGAGTATGTCCATCACATCATTCTCCTAATGATATGACCCTGTTGTTAATAACATCTCTATGTTCATGATCAGGAAACCATGATCATATATTAACCAACAAGCTAGTTTAACAAGAGGCTTTACTAGGGACCCTTTTATGTTTACAAATCACACAAGTATTAATGTTTCCGATTAATACAATTATAGCATGGTATGTAAACATTTATCATAAGTATGAAGATATGATAATAACCACTTTATTATTGCCTCTTGGGCATATCTCCAACAGTCTCCCACTTGCACTAGAGTCAATAATCTAGTTTCAAACCTTTGTTTATTCAACACCTATGGCTTTCTGGTGTCGTATGTACACGATTGCTAGTGGTCAACTGATCTCTGGATCTGACACTTCCAGGTCCGTGTGTAATTGCATGTCTTCGCATCTCTACACATCACTCATTCTCTAATGAGATGGCTTTGTACAAATTTGGTCCTTTGGTGTGACCTTTAGTTCTTTGGGGTTAAAACATGTTGATAATATTGTCATACAATATATCTTCATAGTATTATCCCTGTTGTGAACTACACCCAGTTTGATAACAAACTACTTGACACAAATGCCCTCTTTTGCTGCTATAATAGCAGTTATATACTTAGCCTTTTGTTGTAGTATGTGTCACAATGTCTTAACTTTGGAACTCATCCAAATTCATTATGGAACTTACTTTCCACCATATTATGCCACCCTTAGTTTAGATTGAGATAAACTTAATTTGTACTTTGTGACAAAACTAGTATCAATGTAATACTTTTACAATGAACTAACCATCTATTTGTCACTTCTACAAAATAATATATTATTAGTTCTTTTACAAGATCATAAGAATATCTTTACTATCGTCCAATAATCATCTTATGAATCATTCTGGTATATGCTCATAACATTTAGAGCATAGGACATATCTAGATTTGTACATATCACAGTATGATTGATATAAATACTCTTTGTGATCAAGTATCAATCTATACTTGAATCTTTGTTTCACTTATCAAGTGTCAATACACTTGAATATATCATCAATATTGAACTCATTCAATCCTTTCTGTGCGACAAGAACCTTTCTTGTAGTTTCTATATTGAACTCATTCAATATATCATCTATGTACTTTCGGCACAACCATATTAGTGTCTCAATCTATCTATATAGATATTGATGCCAAATATTTGGGTTTTGCCTAAATCTTTCATCGGGATGAAATTCTTAATATGTGTTAATAAAAGATTCATCAGTTCCAATCAACAATATGTCTTCCACATAATGCATTAGAAACAGGTCTTAGCGCTCCCACTTAATTTCTTGCAAATGCAAGCATCTTCATCGTCTCCGACGAATTTAAACTCCTTTAACAGTTTCATCATAGTGAAGATTCCAACTCCGCAATGCTTACTTCAACCATTGAAGTTTGCATATGCTTTTAGCATCCTTTGAATTAACATAACCCTATGGACCGTGTTATGCACATGTCCTAGGTAACAATTCTATTAGAAGAACTTGTTTTGCTTATTCAACTACCACATAACAAAATTATATGTAGTGGTTGCTACATTAATCTGTCTAGACTAAATATCGCTACGAAAGAAAATCTTGTCATAATCAACCTTTGAACATTGTTGTGAACTCTTTCCCAACATGTTGACTATTTCATAGATGTGAAAACATCCATGTCTATTTCTTTATAGATCCAAAAACGACTGTAAGGTCACACACCTTTCCAGAGGGTCTTTCAAGTTCGAAGCTTGATTTATCGTGTATGGAACTATCACGGATTTTATGGCTTCAAGCCATTTTACGGAGTCAGGGCCCATCATCGCTTCTTTGCATGTAGTCGGTTCATTATTATCAAATAATGATTCAAACCTCAAATCTTGGTATTTGATTGTTTATCCGACCTACTTGGTTCAATAGGAACTTAGACCTCTGTGACCGCAACCTTTGAGGCACATGAGCCATGAGCATTGTTGCTGCCTCCAGAACACTTTTTGGTGCTGCGCAACTTTGCACATATAGCTAAGGTTCTTTTAACCTCATCAAAGTTCTATTGTCCTCCCACTTACCTTTTCACGGAAAATTCCTTCTCAAAGAAACTTGACGTTCTAAGTGACAAACATTTTTGTCTTTGGTGTTATGGAGGAATACTCAACGATTATTCAAAATAACATACAAAGATATGTTCATCCGATTTTGGCTGCAAACATCTTTCTTATGCATAGCATACCAATTTTTAAGAAAGTACAACTTGGGTTTTATCGTAAACCATAACTTTATATGGTGTCAATTCAACGGATTATGATGGAGCTCTTTTCAGTGGAAAACGGTAGTCTCTAATGCTTTTAATCTTTAAAATATAATGACAGTTTTATGAATTACACCCTTGATCTTACCATGTCAAACAAGGTTTAATTACATATCTCGAACGCTCCATACTCTTATGGTGTTTCGGGATATGCAAATCCACGAAATGATTCATTAAATCTTAGGTATTATGCTAAACTTGTAACTCAAATATCTTCCTTTATGATCTTATCATAAACTAGTTATATTCTTGTTACAATGATTTTGCACTTCATCTTGAAACTCTTTGAACTTTTCAAATGTTTCATACTTCATCCTTATTAAGTAAATATTCATATATTCACTCAAATTTTCGGAGAAAGCATATAAAGTTGAAATCCATTGCTCTTGACTACACATAATGGACTTCATACAACAATATGTACAAGTTCCAATAAGCTAGTCATTCGTTCCCTTTTGGCCTATGAACGAAGTTTTAATTATCTCTAGGAAAGTTTCACAAGCGTCATTTGATCAAAAATCAAAAAGACTCCAAAATTCCATCCACATGGAGTTTTTTCATGTTTTCTTTCCAATATAATTTAAACGGCGATGTCACTTCCTAAGTGATCTTTCAATTAATTTGTCTTTCGACATTTTAGCACTAGTTTTATGGATGCGATTTCTCCAACGAGATTTGTAAAACATCCATCTTTTATGGATTACGGCAATTATTTGAACAACCCTTTTGTTCTCATAATACCTGATAAAACAAATCTTGAAGGCAAGCATTGATGTTTAACGAGCAACACAATAACCCTTTATTTGTTGTCGATGAACATCATCACATATTCTTTTGCTAGTTACTTAGGCCATTGTAGTTCATGAATTGTGTTGTTTCGTATGATGATTCACACCAACAAATTCAGTATCAACTACTTAAGAACCACATTGTTTAATAAGCAAAGAATATAGCCATAACATGTATATCATCTATATACTTAAGCTGAACAATTCTAGTCTTTTCTTTTCTGCCATATATTTATGAGATTCTCTTTCAGTATTTCCTTTTCTGTTTGAAAGAATCTATCAACATCAATAGTGGAGCCATATACATGACACATAGTCCAAAGCATGTATAGTAAAATACCAATGTCTTTGGACTTGCACTTTGAAGTAGATCACCATCATCAAATGTTTGGTGTTCTTTCAAATTCCTTTCTTTAGTAATCTCTTGGTGCAGTAAACATTTTACCTACATCAAATATTCACCTTTATCATGGAATTATCCATGATCAAGCTAATTTTAGCTTATAACGGTGAATCGCGAGTATAATGTTGCTCTCCAAAACCTTTTGGAGGATTAGGACAACTAGTGTCTCCAACCTTTTGCAAATTCTCATCAAATATGAGAACATGACTTTTGCCATATTATACTCTATCATGTTGCAACCAAAACTTCGTTTCAGATATCACAATATCTTCCACACATCATGGTTTCTGAAACAACTCTTTCAGATCCTAGATAACCTTGATATTAAGACAATCCTTTGAATATCAAGAATCATGGAGACAAACATGATACTCATACACTAACACTTGGAATTGTCACTCTTGATTTAATACCAATTATTAAACTTCATGGAGTAACCAGAACTTACTTAAAGTTTGCAATATGACTTTTAAACTTTAGATTAACACTTCAAAACAATACGATACCAGTTCGTAAAGTAACTAACCAGAATTCTATAGTTCTATCATCTCAATTATAACTAAGCGCAAGGTGGTAAACATATGCCAATGACTACAACAATTATGCAAATTCACTTTGATTTAATTTATGATAAATAGTGTTCAACTTTTAATCATATTGCTGTTGAACTCCCACTCAAAACAATATCCCTCACATTGTTTTAGTGATCACACGAACCAAATCCACCACATCAAAACTGTTGTGGGAATGACCACGGCAGATGCTGCAATCGACAGCGAGTAGTAGAACATAGGGCAAGGGCGGCCAGCCATCTGCGGTGCGAGATGAGGGCGGAGACACAGGGTTTTACCCAGGTTCGGCCCCCCGGAGGGTAAAGACCTACTCCTGCTAGATTGTATTATGATGGAAGTACAATGGGGTGAGCTCGACGGCTAGGCGGCGAGTCGCTTGGGTGGATGGTGGAACGTATCCTCTACACGCCCTGTAGGGAGGTTTATATAGACTCACCCCCTAGGGTTTACATATCTCAAACGAATCAGTTAAGGTTTCGGCACTCGTTTAACCTAATCCGACTGGGCCTATCTACTCTCCTGGGCCTTCAGCTTCTAGTCGCTTGGGTCCACGCCAGGTCTTGATCCAGTTGTCGTCCTGCAGGCCCACTCGCCAGTTCCTGGGCGAGTCGGAAACGTCCTGCTGGGTATACCCCGGTAGGCATATCCCTATCAGTAGTCCCCGAGGCCGTCGTCGATTGGTCGCAGATGTTCGTTGGCAGTCGGAGTATGCGGGTCCAATGCAGACCCCAGTCGAATCGGTGGCGGGCTCTTGAATAAAGGAAAAAACTAATTATTCTGGTCGCAATGATAGTGGTTAATCGGGTCGCAGCTCGGCGAACGGGTCGGCGAAATATTTAGTCACTGTTGTAGTGATTGGGTCGGCGAGTCGAATGGATGAAGTTGGACCGTCAGACGCAGTCAAAACTAGCCGTTGGGATAATCCAATGGTAACTTTGGCGTAATCACCGCGTAGCAACGGCTCCCGGAATTGGCGGGTAACAACCGCTATATAAATAAAATGGTATGCGATTGGGGAACCACTCCTTCGTCATTTCCTCCGATTTCGCCCATCTCCGTTTTCCTCCGCATCGCGATCCACTCGATCCAACATCCTCCGACCTCCACGAACCTTTCCGCCAATGGCCCCCTCCACCGAACCATGGGGCAGGTCCAAGTGCACAAGAGCGCTACTGGCATCCTTCGAGGAGGCCGGGATCCTGCGCGCCGATAGGTGGCGCATCCCCGCGGCCGGAGAGGTGACACCGGATCCACGCGAGGGGGAGTTCGTTTGCTTCACCAGTCATCTGGAGCGGGGGTTGGGGTTCCCCACGTCTCTCTTTTTTCGGCGCTTCTGCGCCTTCTACGGGATCCAGCCGTCGGACCGGGCCCGCACAGCATCGAACAGCTCGCCATTTTCGTGGCGTTCTGCGAGTGCTACCTGGGCCGCAGGCCCTACTTCCCCCTGTGGCAAGATCTATTCCACGGGAGGATCAGCCGTGAAGAATCAGGCGGCCCAATGCTGGCAGCGGGTGGCCTGACGTTCCAATTGAAGTCGAAGGCCTCCTTCTTCGACCTGATGCTGCCTGCCAAGGCGGCAAGCGAGTGGAAGAAGTCCTGGTTCTACGTCTCTGAGGCGACTCCAGATGGCGAGGTAGCGATCCCGGGGTATTCCGCCGACCGGCCCGAACCGCGCCGTCTCCAGGTCGGCAAGCTCCCATTATACCAGCGGATGGTCGTGGACGAGATGCTCCAAACTATCCGCGGCCTGAAGAAGAAAGGCCTGCAGACCATCAACCTGTACAACTGCTGGCTCGGGCGACGACTTGTTCCCCTGGCCCGTCGCGATCATTACATGTACGAGTACACGGGCAGGGAAGACTCGACAAAATCCTGCCTCGCCGAATGGAAGCTCGAAGACTACGTCCTGGCGTTGAAGAAGATCACCCAGGCGGCATACCTGGATGCGAAGGCCGGGGTCGCCCCCTACACCGCGAAGCATCCAGCCCCAACGGTAGGTCGCTGTTTTCACTACCATTCACAGTCGCAGTTGATGCTATCGCGGTTACACTGATATTGTCTCGTGCCTGCTGCAGTTATTTCAAGTGGTGGAAGGGTGGCTCCCACCCACGGACGACGAAAACTTGAGATCGTCCGTCCAGGATGGGGATGAGTCGCCTCCCGCCAAGGGCGGCGTCGAGAGCGACGCGAGTGACGACGACGACGAGCCCAGGGAAGAGGCCGCCCCAATGGTTCGCAAAACTCGCGGGCAGCATCAGCGCGAACTCGAGGCGAGTAGAAGCCTCATGATAACGACGACGACGAGCTTCCCGAGCACACCTCGCGTCGCGAGGCCACATCGTCAAAAAATAAGAAGAAGAAGGAAGTGAAGGCTCCACCAAAGAGGAAGACGAGGCCGGCGAAACAGGCATCTCCGCCTCGTTCGGCGAGTAGTTCCGACGCCACCAGCTTGGCCATGGATGAAGTGCCGCGGACAACAGCAGCACCGGATGCCGCTGCCGCTCTGGATGAGGTACCTCTGGCCTCGCTTCCCCCTATTCGCCCCAGTCTCTGGGTTGGGGGTTGCTTCAGCCGCAGCAGCTTCACCTCCCAGGAGAGCTCCTGCCGAAGTCGTTCCAGAGGCTCCTGTCGCGGCCTCGTCATCGAAGAGGCCTTCCGTGTCTTGGGCGCATGATGTTTTGGAGATGGGCCTCAGTCGGAAACTGGGCCCCGAACTGGAGAAGCCGGCCAGCATCCGCACGGGGCTGCGGTTCATACCAGTCGCCAAGTAAGTTTTGTTCAACTTCTTTGCCTTTTGTTGTAATCGGACCATTTTGCTCATATAATCAACTCGCATGACTGGAGTCAAAAAGATAGGCCACCCGTCCGTGGCTAAGGTGCCACCAGTCGTTGCCGAGGAGGATCCCTCGCGGAAGAGGAAAGCTGACGAGGTCGCTGCCCCCGCAGACAGTGCCAAGAAGGCGAAGGGCGATGACGTTGTCACGGTGTCTGACGACACAACGGTTGCTCCGAGTGATCCTCCGACTGCGACGGAGGCAACCGTGAAGACCAAGGAGGATGCTTCTCTTGGTGCTGGAGCGTCCACCACGACCTTCCCCCGCTTCATGGCCAAAGCGGCTACAGCGAGTGGTACAACGCCATCGAGCCACTCACCTGGGGTCGCCGAAACTGAGGTTGAACAGCGTCGCGGGCACACTCCGGCTCTTCTCGCATCTGTGGACGCGCTGCAGCTTCACGGCATGTTGGGCGCAGCCATCCAGGTATGTCTAGTCCCCGAGGATCGGGCCACTAAATTTCAGTGGTCGGATTCTTATAGTGTTTGCTTTTATTTGTAGCACCCAGTCCCCGAGTGCCTAGTCGCTGAATTTCAGCGGGTGGGCGCTTAAGATTTTTGATCTCCAGTCCCCGAGTGCCTAGTCGCTGAATTTCAGCGGGTGGGCACTTAGGATTTGATTGTTGTTGATTGTTTGATTTGTGCATAGGGCTTGCAGCGTGAGTCCACCGATCGGCTTGCCGCGAAGTTTCGCGCGGAGAAGGAACTTGTTGCCGTCCAAGAAACGAACAAGGGACTCCAAGCCCTTGCTGCCAAGGCAGAGGAGATCCGCCAGGGTCTTGTTCCGGTGTGTGAACTATCAGCGGCTCAGTCTGCCTTGAGTACGGCTGAGCAGCGTATCGCTGATCTTGAGCGCGAGCTTGAGGAAGCGAAGACGGAGGTGAGTGCGGCGGATGGGCGAGCCAAAGCTGCTATTACGGCTGCAGCTGAAGAGCGGAAGGTTTCAGACGCCCTCGTTGCTGGGCTACAAGATGACTACTCCTCTGTTTAAAGCTTCATCACTGGTCTCTGCCGTCCTTTGATTGGTAAGTGTGCCTGCCTCTGCCTGTAGTAGCTGTATTGGGTGATCTTTGTTGTACTCATTGCCACCCTCTGTCCACGGGTCGGATTATCGACAGCTCGGAAGGGGCGCAGTCGTACGACGCGCGACAGTGTGTGGCCACTCTGGTCGACTCGGCCACGTTGTCCGCGGCTTGCATTCGGGCGTATCTTCAGGAGATGTCGCCTACGGAAGTGATTCCCAGCGACCTCGTCGAAGTGTGGCGGTATCTGGAGAAGGCGCCGTCAGTCGTCGAGTTCATGACGCGGTCAGTGTTCCTGCGTGGGGCGACGACGACGCTTAGTCTTGGGCTCGCCCACTTCCCGGAGGATTTCAATCTGGATGACGTGACGAGTGGCTACCCCTCGTCGACGGGCTCGGTGGAGATTGCCGAGGTGCTGAAGCTGACGGACCGTGCCGCGGTATACTTCGACCGTGTCTGGGCGATGGGCGACCTCCTTCCTTATCAAGAGACGACCGTCGCGCCCAACGATCCCGAGCCGCCGCATCGGGACTTCAAGATCGAGCAGCCCTTCCGTGTGGCGATGGCGGGTGAGCTGACGACGTACCCGTCGAACCTGTACACTCCCTTTATCCGCAACCGCAAGGGTGGCGGCGAGTCGACATCGAAGCCTGCGGAATAAAACATTGTGCCCTGGGGCGTTAGTAGCAGTTCGGTCATTGGGCGCAACTTGTATTTTGTAACAACTTTGTTATGCTGTAACGGAATTTCGCGTTATTTTGTCTTGCGATTTTGATTGATGATTGGACGAGTCCCCGAGCGCGTCCGCCCTTTTTATGGGGTTTACCTCGTTTGTTATGTGTTTGTGGTTTTGAACGTTTTGTTATTGAGGTCGACTCGCCCGAGCTTGGAAAGCCAGTCGCAGGGCAACTTCCATGAGTGCTCTGTACTTCACCGTTTTCCCTTGCGCGAACGAGGTCGGGTAGCCGAGTCCCCGAGCGTAGTACTTGGTGGTTCTAGTCGCGGCTCTAGGGTTGGTGAGGACTGGGCGCGTCAGAGTGAGCGCATCACTCCTTCCTGGCCCGTCGGGTCAGTCGCATGGCGAGTCCTGGGCACGCTCTCGTACTTGGCGTTTTTCCCTAGTTGCTCGTGCTTAACTGGTCGTCAGTCCCCGAGCGTGGTACTTGGCCGTTCGAGTCGCTGTGTCGAGGATGCGGAGGATCACGGTCGCTATGAGGAGCGAAGGCAGTTGTCTTGGCTCATTAAGCTAGTCGAGCTAGGCGACTCCAATGGGGCTCCGGGTAGGCTTTTTCGTGGACGTTACGAGTCCTGGGGTAACCCAGTGCCCTCGTAATGCACTACTTGGCCGTGCCGGTCGCTGTACCAGAGGTTGACTTCTGCAGTTAGCTTGGCGCTGTTATTACGAGTGCGAGTGGCACAAGACACGGAGAGTAGACGCAATTTGCGGTAACCGATATATTTTATTTCATAGCTAGTGGAGGGTACATGTATGGAGTTCTAGGAGTAGAACCTCCGTAGGAGGTTTACATTCCACGGTCGCTTGACGTCGAGTTCCCGTCTCCGCGGACGTCGGTGAGGTAGTAGGCGTCGTTGCCGAGTACTCGCCCGATGGCGAATGGTCCCTCCCACGGGGGGGGGGGGGGGGAGCTTGTGCATGCCCTTCTTGTCCTGGATGAGGCGTAGCACCAGGTCGCCTTCCTGGAAGGTGCGAGTTCGCACCCGCCGGCTATGGTAGCGGCGGAGTCCTTGCTGGTAGATGGCAGTGCGGGAGCGAGCTAGGTCGCGTGCCTCGTCGAGTTGATCGACTCCATCCTGGCGTGCGAGTTTGTTCGCAGCCTCCGTGTAGTGGACGACCCTTGGCGAGTCGTGCTCTAGGTCGGTGGGCATGACTGCCTCGGCGCCATACACCATGAAGAAGGGGGTGAACCCTGTCGACCTGTTGACCGAGGTGCGGATACCCCAGATGACGGAGGGTAGCTCCTCGACCCAGCACCCGGCGGTGCACTCGAGTGGTACTTGGAGCCATGGCTTCAGGCCATGGAGGATGCTCTGGTTGGCCCGTTCCGCCTGGCCGTTGGACTCCGGGTGGGCGACTGAGGCAAGGGTCGAGTCGGATGTGATGTTCCTCACAGAACCCGGCCATGGCTCCTTTGGTGAAGTTGGTGCCGTTGTCTGTGATGATGCTGTTTGGGAACCCGTAGCGATATATGAACTCACGTAGGAACTTGGTGGCAGTCTTCCCGTCGCATTTCCGGACTGGCTTGGCCTCCATCCACTTTTTGAATTTGTCGACCGCGACCAGGAG
Organism: Avena sativa; assembly: GCA_916181665.1. Lineage (NCBI taxonomy): Eukaryota > Viridiplantae > Streptophyta > Magnoliopsida > Poales > Poaceae > Avena > Avena sativa. Next base: position 227,079,362 of record OV702284.1, on the reverse strand, counting down.
GTGGGTGAAGCCGGAGGGGGCCTTTTTGAAAGGTCCTACCATGTCCATACCCCACACGGCGAATGGCCAGGTGATGGGGATTGTCTTGAGCGCTGAGCTCGGCACGTGTGTCTGGTTGGCATACTTCTGGCACCCGGCACACCGCTGGACAATGTCGACGGCGTCTGCGTGTGCGGTGGGCCAGTAGAATCCGTGCCGCATAGCCTTTGCGACCAGAGAGCGGGCGCCGGCGTGGTGGCCACAGTCGCCGGAGTGGATGTCGTGGAGGATTTTGCTTCCTTTAGAGGGTTGGACGCAGCGTTGGAACACGCCGGTCACGCTGCGCTTGTGGAGCTCGCCGTCGATGATGACGAAGGATTTGCAGCGTCGCGCTATCATCCGGGCGTTTGTTTTGTCTGCCGGCAAGGTGCCTTCCTCCAAGTAGGCAATGTACGACGTAGTCCAGTCTTTTGGCTCGGCGATGAGTGCGACCAGGGCTGCCTCTGGTTGCAGCGGGACTCCGATGTCGATCTCCCTTGGGGGAGAGACGGAAGGCTTGGTGATTATGTCGAGGAAGACACCGGCGGGTGGTGCGAGTCGAGCCGAGCCGATACGAGAGAGTGCGTCGGCCTCTTCGTTTTTCCGCCTGTCGATCCACTCGACGCAATTTGCGGTAACCGATTCTTTTTATTTCATAGCGACTGGAGGGTACATATGTGGGGTTCTAGGAGTAGAACTTCCATAGGAGGTTTACATTCCATGGTCGCTTGACGTCGAGTTCGCCGTCCCCGCGGACGTCGATGAGGTAGTAGGCGTCGTTGCCGAGTACTCGCCCGATGGCGAGTGGTCCCTCCCACGGAGGGGAAAGCTTGTGCATGCCCTTCTTGTCCTGGATGAGGCGCAACACCAGGTTGCCTTCTTGGAAGGTGCGAGTTTTCACCCGCCGGCTGTGGTAGCGGCGGAGTCCCTGCTGGTAGATGGCGGTGTGTGACCGAGCGAGGTCACGTGCCTCATCGAGTTGATCGACTCCATCCTGGCGGGCGAGTTCGTTTGCAGCCTCCGTGTAGTGGACGACCCGCGGCAAGTCGTGCTCGAGGTCGGTGGGCATGAATGCCTCGGCGCCGTACACCATGAAGAAGGGGGTGAATCCTGTCGACCTGTTGACCGAGGTGCGAATGCCCCAGATGACGGAGGGTAGCTCCTCGACCCAGCACCCGGCGGTGCGCTCGAGTGGTACTTGGAGTCGCGGCTTCAGGCCGTGGAGGATGCTTTGATTGGCCCGTTCCGCCTGGCCGTTGGATTCCGGGTGGGCGACTGACGCGAGGTCGAGCCGGATGTGGTGTTCTTCGCAGAATTCGGCCATGGCTCCTTTGGCGAAGTTGGTGCCGTTGTCCGTGATGATGCTGTTTGGGAACCCGTAGCGATATATGAGCTCACGTAGGAATTTAGTGGCGGTCTTCCCGTCGCACTTCCGGACTGGTTTGGCCTCTACCCACTTTGTGAATTTGTCGACCGGGACCAGGAGGTGGGTGTAGCCGGAGGGAGCCTTTTTGAATGGTCCTACCATGTCCATTCCCCACACGGCGAATGGCCAGGTGATGGGGATTGTCTTGAGCGCCGAGCTCGGCACGTGCATCTGGTTTGCGTACTTCTGGCACCCGGCGCACCGCTGGACAATGTCGACAGCATCGGCGTGTGCGGTGGGCCAGTAGAATCCATGCCGCATAGCCTTGGCGACTAGAGAGCGGGCGCCGGCGTGGTGGCCACAGTCGCCGGAGTGGATGTCGTGGAGGATCTTGCGTCCTTCGGCGGGTTGGACGCAGCGTTGGAACACGCCGGTGACGCTGCGCTTGTGGAGCTCGCCGTCGATGATGATGTAGGACTTGCATCGGCGTACGATCATCCGAGCGTCCGTCTCGTCTGCCGGCAGGGTGCCAGCCTCTAGGTAGGCGACGTAGGGCTTGGTCCAGTCGTCTGGCTCGGTGACGAGTGCGACCAGGACTGCATCCGGTTGCAGCAGGACTCCAATGTCGATCTCCCTTGGGGGAGAGACTGACGGCTTGGTGATCGTGTCGAGGAAGACACCGGCGGGTGGTGTGAGTCGAGCCGACCCAATGCGAGAGAGTGCGTCGGCCTCCTCGTTCTTCCGCCTGTCAATCAACTCGACAGAGTAGCCTACGAAGTGTCTGCCCAGCTTGTCCACTGCTTGGAGGTATGCCGCCATGGTGGGGGAGACGGCGTTGCAGGTACCAGCGACCTGCCCGGCGACGAGGTCGGAGTCTCCGTAGCAGCGTAGGCGCTTGACATTCATCTCCTTGGCAGCTCACATGCCATGGAGTAGCGTCTCGTACTCGGCCATGTTGTTGGTGCAGGGGGTGAAGTTGAGGTAGAGGACGTAGCGGAGCTTGTCGCCCTTCGGGGAAGTCGGGACGATCCCTGCTCCTGCGCTGTCTGCATTCTTGGAGCCGTCGAAGTGCAGGCTCCAGTAGTGGAGGTACGGCAGCTTTTCCGGCTGCTGGGCTTCTTCCCAGTCGGCGATAAAGTCTGCGAGGTCCTGCGATTTGATCGCTTTGCGTGGCTCGTACTTGATGTTGTGGACGCCGATTTCGACGACCCACTTGGCGACTCGCCCGGTCGCCTCGTGGTTGCGGATAATGTCCTGCAACGGTGCTGAGGAGACGACCGTGATCGGGTGCTCCTGGAAGTAGTGTGGCAGTCGCCGCTGTGCTCTAAAGACCGCGTATACCAGTTTCTGGTATTGCGGGTATCGCTGGCGCGACTCGGTGAGGACCTCGCTGATATAGTACACCGGTCGCTGTACTGAGCGCTCCTTCCCTTCCTCTGGCCGCTCGACGACCATGACGGCGCTGACGACGCGCTCGGAAGCCGCGACGTAGACCAGCATGGGTTCTTTGTCGACGGGGGCAGCGAGTAGCGGTGCTGCGAGTAGCACCTTCTTGAGGTCGCGGAGCGGGTCGTCCGCCTCCTTGTCCCACTGGAAGGTGGGGTTCTTGCGCATCAGGCGGTATAGGGGCATCGCCTTTTCGCCCAATCGGGGGATGAAGCGACTGAGAGCCGCGACTCGCCCGGCCAGCTTCTGGACGTCGCGTAGGCACTCGGGTTTGCCGAGCCGGGCGATCGTGTCGATCTTGGTGGCGTTCGCCTCGATCCCGCGCTTGGAGACGACGTAACCCAGTAGTTGCCCTGCTGGTACACCGAAGGTGCATTTGCCTGGGTTTAGCTTTATCTTGTATTTCCGCAGGTTGGCGAATGTTTCCGCCAGGTCGGCGAGTAGGTCGCTCTGGCGAGCGGACTTCACTACCACGTCGTCGATGTAGACGTGGATATTGCGGCCAATTTGGCTCGCAAGGCATTCCTGCATGCACCGCTGGTAGGTCACCCCGGCGTTCTTGAGGTCGAAGGTCATGGCGGTGTAGCAGACGGCTCTGAATGGTGTGATGAACGCCGTCTTTTCCTTGTCCTCGACAGCCATTTTGATCTGGTTGTACCCAGAGTAGGCGTCGAGGAAACACAGCGACTCCGAGCCCGCGGTGGAATCGATTATTTGGTCGATCCGCGGAAGGACGAATTGCTCCTTCGGGCTGGCGCTGTTTAAGTTTGTGTAGTCGATACACATCCTCCAGGTCCCATTTTTCTTCTCGACCAGGACTGGGTTTGCCAGCCACTTGGAGTATTTGATTGGCCGGATGAAGCCTGCAGCAAGTATACATTGCACCTCCTCGGCGATGGCTCGGCGGCGCTCTTCATTGAAGGGCCGCAATGACTGCTTGACAGGTCACACTTTGGGGTCGGCGTTGAGTTTGTGCTCAGCAAGTTCCCTAGGGACACCAGGCATGTCAGAGGGCTTACATGCAAAGATGTCCCTGTTCTCACGGAGGAACTTGATGAGCGCGCCTTCCTATGCTAGGCTCATGCCCGTCCCGATCGTCACCGTTTGGCTGGAGTCGCCTAGGACCAGCTCGACGGTGCGGGTGTGCATCGTTGCCTCGAAGGCTGAGGTGTTGCCGCCCTCCGAGTTGGGCTTCTTGAGTATGGTGGGGTCGTCGTTGTTGACCCCGCTCACGTACTTGGCGAGCTCGTCGGCGTGGTTGGCCTCTGCCGCGATGACGGCGTCGGCGAGTTCGGCTCCTTTGGCCTCGCACTCGGCGGCCATGTCGGGGTCGCTGTTGATGGTGATGACGCCACGCGGTCCGGGGAGCTTCATCGCGTTGTACGCGTAGTGGGGCGCCGCCATGAACTTGGCGAACGCCTGGCGCCCCAGGACGCAGTGGTAGGGGCTGTCGAAGGGCACCAGCTCGAAGACGATCCGCTCGGTGCGGAAGTTTGATGGTATGCTGAAGGTGACTGTCAGCGTGACCTTGCCGATCGGGTACGCCTTTCGACCGGGGACGATGCCATGGAATGTGGTGTAGGTCGTCTCGACCATCGACTGCGGGAGCCGCAGTCGCCTGAAGGTGTCCAGGTACAGGATGTTGATGGAGCTGCTGCCGTCCATCAATGTCTTGGGGAGCCAGTAGTCTCCCACCTTGGGCTTGACCACCAGGGCGACTCGGCCTGGGTACTCGATGCGTGGCGAGTGGTCCTGGCGGCTCTAGGTGATGGGTTGCTTCGACCAGTTGAGGAACTGGGGGACGTCCACCTGGGCCACCGTGTTGACGGCGATGGCGCGGGCGATGACCTTCTTCTCGCGCTTCGTGTTGAAGCCTGTGAAGGTGTGGAGCGAGCCGGCCATGCTGCCGAATTTTCCGCCGTTTGGCGGGTTGTTGTCGGGGTCCTCCCGCGCTCGCCGTGCCTTCTCGATCTCCTTGAGGGAGTGGCAGTCGGTGGTCGTGTGCGTGGCGGGCTTCCCTTCCCTGCTGTGAAATGCACAAGGTTGGTTAAGGAGGGCCGTGGGGTCGAACCTTGGTTTCACCTTGTAGTTGCCGCCGTCGCGGCGTTGCCCCCCGTCGGGGCGTTGCCCCCCGTCACGGCGAAAGCTCTTAGGCTCGCGCTGTGCATGCCCAGCGTTGGCGACGAAGTCGACTCGCCCGTCACTGCGGTGCTTGCCAGTGAGGCGAGTGTTGATATAGAGTAGGTCGGACCATCGTCCGTTGTCGTTGGCGTTCGTGCGGCGTTGACCTCCCGACTCGTCGTCGGTTTCCTGGTTTGGGTCTTCCTCCGCGTATCTTTTGGCGATCTCAAGGAGGTCCGGTATGTTGTCGAGTGTGCGGTATGCACGTTTCAGCTTGCCGACCAAGGGCTCGTAGCGGCACGAGGTCTTGAAGCAGTGGATCGCGGTGTCCGGGTGGATGCCGACCGCGTTGTACCATAGTTCTTGCCACCATTGGACCCAGCTGCGGGTCGACTCGCGGGGTCCCTGGACGCATCGTTCCAGGTCCTCGATGGTGGTGGCGCGGGTGTAGGAACCCTCGAAGTGCCTGACGAAGGCATCGCGCATCTCTTCCCAGGAGTCGATGCTATCCGGGGGGAGAGTGTTGACCCACTGCCTGCACGCTCCCTCCATCATCAAGGGGAGGTAGCGGGCGGCTAGTAGGTCGGTGTGGCCAGCGATCCCCATCGCGATGAGGTAGGTGTCCAGCCACACGGAGGGGTCGTACGAAGGGTCGTACTTCTCTATTTCCTTCGGCGCTTTGAAGTTCGCCGGGTATTTTTCGCCTCGGATCATCGGTCCGAAGCATCGGGGCCCGAGTCGGCTTAGCGACCCCATCGGCTCGCTGTCGCGGCGATTGTTTAGGGTGTGTCGCAGGTCATAGGGCTGGCGTGCGCGCCGACTCTGGTTGTTGATGATATGGGTGCCGGCGTCGACGGGCTGACCGTTGGCGGCGATGAAGTTGGTCGCTGGCCTGGGGTCGTTGGTGGAGAGTGCCGCGTTCGCGGGTCGGTGTTGGAGCTGTAGTGGTTCGGGTGGCGGGCAGTTGAGGGTGTTTGCCGCCAATGGACGGCCACTTGAGGCTGCTCTGCTGCCCGATGACCGCGAGTACATCCGGCCCTGTGAGTCGACGCTTGCGCTTTGTTGCTCGACCGCCTTTGCGAGCAGGGCCTTGACGTACTGGATCTGTAGGGCGCCGTCAGCGGTGGCCGTGATGTTGTCGGCCGCTGCTCGGCCCGCCACGAGGTTGTCCACCGGGGTGGAGAACAATGACAGGCCGTTCGCGTCTCGCTCCCGTGAGGAGACCACGATCCGCGGCTGGTCCCTGGGGGGTGCACGGTTGGGTGGAGGTGGGGCGCCATTCACCGTCGACCCTGGTGGGGGCCGGGCGCTTCCTCCGGGTGGCGCGTTTCGTCGAAGTTTAGGGCGCGCCCCTGGACGGCGGGGTTCAAGCGCGACCTGATTCGCAGCTGGTGGTAACGTGACAGCTCCTGCGCCGTCACCTGCTCGAGGCGAAATTTTTCGCGCTCGGCTTGCTCCTTGCGGACTGCCTCCGCCAGCTTCAGGCGGAGTTCCTCGACCTCCGTTGCCGTGGCGTTAGGAGGGATCGGGGTGGAGAAGGGATCCTCCGGTGGGTCGGTGCCAGTCGCCATGTTGGTCGCGGCATGGCGACCGGTCCCGTCGAGGAGATCGGCGGAGTTCTCCGACCCGGAGTCGTAGTCGAAGATCCCAAGGATGGTGGGATCCTCGAAGTCTCCTACGTTGGAGACCTGGGTGATGGAGCCCGTGGGTGAAGCCGCGATGATGGATCCGGCGAGTGACGCCGGAGTCGCCGAGTCGGCGTCGTCGTTGAGGGACGCGTCTTCCGCGGCCGTGGTGGTTTCGGCCATGTCGCTGTGGGCCGAGTTGTACTCGGAGGCGAGGCGTGGATCGTGCGGACCTGGCTCTCGAAGACCCGGTCGCGTGGCGGTGACTCGCGGATGCGAGCCGAGTCCTCCGAGATGATGACGTCGGTGAGGCGGACGAAGAGGCTGACCGTGCCGACTGGCAAGATCATGCTGTGCGTGACGGGTCGCGCTGCCGGGACGTAGCTGCTCGGCAAGATCTGAAGCATCTCGCCGATCGCTATCATGCGGCCGGTGGCGACCGAATCATTGATGGGCAGATTGGATCTCGCCGCAGAACACCGGCCAGACCGGCCAGGCCCCACGGTGGGCGCCATTGTCGTGGGAATGACCACGGCAGATGCTGCAATCGGCAGCGAGTAGTAGAACATAGGGCAAGGGCGGCCAGCCATCTGCGGTGCGAGATGAGGGCGAAGACACAGGGTTTTACCCAGGTTCGCCCCCGGAGGGTAAATACCTACTCCTGCTAGATTGTATTATGATGGAAGTACAATGGGGCGAGCTCGACGGCTAGGCGGCGAGTCGCTTGGGTGGATGGTGGAACGTATCCTCTACACGCCCTGTAGGGAGGTTTATATAGACTCACCCTCCTAGGGTTTACATATCTCAACCGAATCAGTTAAGGTTTCGGCACTCGTTTAACCTAAGCCGACTGGGCCTATCTACTCTCCTGGGCCTTCAGCTTCCAGTCGCTTGGGTCCACGCCAGGTCTTGATCCAGTTGCCGTCCTGCTGGCCCACTTGCCAGTTCCTGGGCCAGTCGGAAACGTCCTACTGGGTATACCCCGGTAGGCATATCCCCATCAAAAACCGATCATCACGAGAGTTGATGTAGCTTCAATGGCGAACAATCAACATGTTCATCATATCTACTATATGACTCATGCTTTACCTTTCAGTGATCCGTGTTCCGAGACCATGTCTGTACATGCTAGGCTCGTCAAGATCAAACCTTATCTTCCGCACGAGCAAATATGGCTTTCTCATGCTGTATACACTCGCAGAATCTAACACACCCGATCATCACGTGATGCTTCGAAACAACGAGCTTTAGCAACGGTGCTTGCTAAGGATGAACACTTTAAAACTTGAAATTGTGTGCTTGAGGGATCATCTTATAATGCTACCATCGTGAACTAAGCAATACAAGATGCATAAAAGGATTAACATCACATGCAATTCATAATATGTGATATGATATGGCCTTTCTTCTTGTGCTTCCGATCTCCATCTTTAAGCACAAACATGATCTCCATCATCACCGGTATGGCGTCAAGGTCAATGGCGCCGCTTCATGGTTGTCATCCACCAGCATCAACTATTACAACTACTTTGAATAATAGACACGCGGGTCTTAACGGAATTTAAAAGACAACCATATGGCTCCTGACGGTTGCCAACTTACAATAAGGAACATTGCATACATCATATATAATCACAATCATGGCCATATCACATCACAACACACCCTTGCAAAACAAAGTTAGACGCCTCTAATTTTCTTCGCATGTTTTACGTGGTTTGGGGCTTTCAATAAGTGTCGTTCTAACTTACGAGCAAGAACCACAACATTGATACTAGTATTGTCAATCACCCGTTCTAAATTGAATCTTAACTATGTTTGGAGAAACAGGCACCCGCAAAGCCACTTATGCAACACAAGTTGCATGTCAAGCGTGGAGCAAGTCTCATGAACGATGTCATGTAAGGTTAGCCCGGGCTGCTTCATCCCACCATCCCGCAAGATGCAAAGTACACAAGAAGAAATCGACAACAAAAGCATCAACACCCACAATGACCATTGTGTTCTACTCGTGCAACAGATCTACATATAGACACGACTCGGATACCACTGACGGGGTTCGTAGCATGGAAAACAAAAAATTTCTACTGCATGCAAAGAAACAAGCCAACATCTATCTACTACATTGTAGCAATGAGTCGATAGAGGAACTCACCCTCGAAGATTACAAAGCGGTTAACGAGAGCAGATTCTCGTGGATGATGTAGTCGTACACTTCCGATCTCAAGATCGCGTAGACGATCCTTCCGGCGCTGCGTTCCGACAGCGCTTCCGCAGTCGGTCACACATTCGGTACTCGATGAAGACCTTCCTCTCCCTTGTTCCAGCAGGCAGCGGAGGTTGTAGCACTCTCCTCGCGATTCCGGCAGCACGATAGCGTGGTGTCGGAAGTAGAGGGGAGATCTCGCAGGGCTTCGCCTTAAGCCGGAGCGAGTATGGTGGAGCAAGAGAGGTTCCTTGGCAATCTAGGGTTTACAAGCACCAAGGGTAGAGGTGTAGCCGGTGTCTAGGGTTTGGGGAAACCCTAGTCGGTGACTTGGGAGGAGGCCCTAGGCGGCTGCAGCAGCAGCAGGTGGTGGTGCCTAGGGCTAGGGTTTTTTGGGTGCGTGGAGAGGGGGCGCCCTACCCCTCATTATATAGGAGGGGAGAAGCGGTTTGGGGAGGAGGGAGTCCTCCTCCAACTCCTCCTCATGGCCGGCGGGTGGGAGGGAGTGGGACTTCCTCCCCAAGTAGGTTTCCTACTCTCCGTCCACCAAGCAAACTTGAGATTTGACTTTTTCAAATTGGCGTTTGACTTTCAAACTTCGATTTGATTTCTTCTCTTTATTTTGCCCAGACAAGTGACCTAGTACATCATGCAACCATTCCACATTGTCATGACACATCCATGTACCCTTCCCCTCCAGAGTGCCGGACCTTCCGGACCCTTCTAGAACATTCCTGGTGAAAACACCGGAATCATTCCCGAACTCCGAAACAGGACTTTCCTTAGATGAATCTTATTCTTCGGACCATTTCGGATCCCCTCGTGATATCCCGGATCCCATCCGAGAATCCGAACAACATTTGATGTCTTACTCATCATTCCATAACTACTCAACAACATCGAATCCTTAAGTGTGTCTCCCTACGGTTCGTGAATTATGCGGACATGACCGAGACACTTCTCCGATCAATAACCAATAGAGGAATCTGGAAATTCATATGGCTCCCACATATTTCTACGATTACTTTGCGATCGAATGAACCACTTACATACGATACCAATTTCCCTTTGTCTCATGATAGTTTACTTATCCGAGGCTTTGATCGTCGGTATCTCTGCATACCTAGTTCAACCTCGTTACAGATAAGTACTCTTTTCTCGTTCCCGTGATATGTGATCCCTTGTGAGCCAGTCACATGCTTGCAAGCTAACTGGATGACATTCCACCGAGAGGGCCCAGAGTATATCTATCCGTCATATGGATGGACAAATCCCACTCTTGATCCATGTGCCTCAACCCATACTTTTTGAACACTCAATGCCACCTTTATAGCCACCCAATTACAGTGTGGTGTTTGATGTCATCAAAGCATCCTTTCGGTGATGGTGATTAACATGATCTCATGGTCGAAGGAATTAGGTTACTATGTATCAGAAAGCTTATAGCAAATGAACTATATTAAATGACTTGATCTTTATGCTACGCTTAATGTCACATCCCAAAATTTTCCAAATTTTGAAATGTGAAAAATAAATAAACAAAATAAAATTTTGTTGATTTTTAGGGTGAGAAGAAACTTTTTGATTCCAATTGGAAACATCAAAACCTATTTTGATCCAATAAAATCCTAAAGGGATTTAAAAAGGTAAATAAACAATAAAGTTATAGTAGTTGGAATTACTATTTTTGGATCTTTTAATAAAAAGATTTGGTTTTCAAAAGAAAAGGTAGAATTATAAATAAGGATTATTTTATAGAGCCAAATTAAATCTTGGCCAAACTTTTGAAATAAAATATTTCTATTTGATAAAAAGAGTAAAGGTTTATTTAAATAAAATAATGAGGATTTATTACTATCCAATTTTATTAAAGTAAAGGCTTTTTCCTTTTAAATAAACACTAAAACTTGTTAAAATATTTTAAATAAGATTTCCAAGTGTTTTATATTTTTAAATAAAACCTACTGAAATGGTTTTGATATTATTTAGATCTCAAATAGAGTTTTTGAATAAATAAAATCCTATTTGAATTAATGACTAAGGTCTATTTATTTAATTATTAATGGATCCTAAAAAAAGAATAAAAATTATTTTGTTTTGGACTTTGGGTTATGTTGTTAAACATAATTAAAATCAATACAAGGTTTGGTGGTGGTTTGATTTGAGTTGGAGTTTGAATTATTTGTTTGAAAATCAAAACAGAAATTCATATTGGAAAAATAAAAAGCTTTCAGAATAAAAAAAAGATGAAACAAACAGGCCCAGCAAGCCCAACTAGCAGCCCACCTACACCCCTCTGCCGAATCGTTTTCTTTCACTCAACCTCGCACCCACCCAGACACTGAGCAGTGGACCCCGTGCCCCTCTCTCTCTCACTGTCAGCACGGCCCCACGCCAGCACGTCGTCGTTCTCACCCGCGACCACGTCTCCCTCGCCGTTGCTGCCTTGATTCCGGCGATAAATTCGGTTAATTGGCAGGCTTAATTCCTCCGGTGATCATGCACACATAAGCGCCACGCTCTCCTCTCTCTTTCCCCTCACTCGCCCCTCCTTCTCTGCCCCAGGGCTGTTCGAATTTGTCCCCACACCACCTCTGTCTCCGACGACGTCTCCGAGCAATTACGGCACCGACCAGCCGCCCCTCGCCTCCCACTGCACGCAACCTTGCTCGCCAGCACCAGGCGCACCTGCCAGTACTTCGCACTCGCCCGCGCGTGCCCCGTAGCCTCGGCTTCGTCATCACCTGAGCGTGCGTCGTCGTCTGCTGTCGCTCCGACGAAGTTCCCTAGTAAGCACCGATCGCCCCGAGCCCTCTCAATGATGCTCCCGTACTCCCCACGATCGCTCGCATCTAATGCTCCCTCCCGTTTGCCTTAGGGCGACCTGCAGCTCCGTCCCCGTCGGCATCCAGACGAGCCTGACGCCGCTGCACACTCCGGCGAGCAATCGTCGCCTCTCCGGTGCGCCCCTCGCCAAACCAACAACACCTCGAGCTTCACCTCGACCACGCGAACTCTGTAAGCCATTTCCCCCTCTCGCTCGCATCCTGCATCGTCGGCAAGCTCACCGCCAGAGCGCTCCGCCGCCTGTCGCCGTCGCAGCGCCGCCACTTTGTGGTCGAATGATTCTGCACCGTTCTATTTAGATATGACGCGTAGGAACAGATGACTTAATGAAGGGGTATCACTCGATCTGCGCCGTGCAATCTAAATAAGATCCTGCGGTCAGAACAGCTCGATCCATCCGAATTGGTACCGACCAATAAGATCGAGCCACGTGGACAAGGTTTTGTTAAAAACAGAAAATAGAATCTATTTGAATTGCAAACTTGTAAAATTCATAACTTTAGTTCTACACGTCCAAATTTTGCAAATTTTAGATCAATGGATTCAGCAGAACAAGTACTTTTCAACCATGCACTTTGTTTAATGATTTTCTTCTCGAAAATTGGTTGAAATTGCAGAAACTTGTGTAGGCTTATTTTGAATATAAGAATTGTTCTCGATATATTTTTAATATGAAATCTTTGCAAAATGGTTTGTTGTGAACCTACTGACCCTAGGAACCAACTTATGGATTTAAAAATGTATTATGTGAACTTAAGGAATAAATATTAGAGTGAGAGCATTTCTAGTCAAATAAAAATATTGTTTTTGATTTAGAAATAATTTTTGAGTGAAACCTTTGGGAAATGATTGGATTCAAACCTTCTGACCCTAAACATCAAGTTTTGTGAATTAAAAACTTATTTGATGAACCATATAAATTTATTACTTTGCTAAAATATAATTTCAAACTACATAAAATATCACCTTATCATGATATTGGTTTTTGAGATGAAAACTTTTGCAAATGGTTTTACCACTTTAGTAAATGACCACTTTGAACTTTATAATGTTTAGTGCCTAGTAGGAACCACTTTTGCAAATAAAACTATCTTTTGCATGCTTGCATGCATTACCTAGTTTCTATTATTTTACGTGTGATAAATTGTTTGAATATTGGTTTGAAAATGTGTTTGCTTGATTAAATTGTAGTGAAATTAGAAGTGTGATATTAGCAAGATCAACAAGTGAACCAAGATTCTCTACTAAAAAGGCAAGTGACACTATCATCCATGTCCTACTATTTTCATTACACTTAGTGTATTTTTGTAACATGCATGGAAAGGATTACTATATTTTATGCTATGCTAAATCCTAATAGGATACCCTTATATATTCCTTAGTGAAAACATTGTAGTTGTAGTATGCTTAGCCCTGCTATATATTTGGGATGGGATACATGTTATGAATATATGAAGTGTTGAAAGGATATATGTTTTATATAATAAAACAAGTACTCAATGAACCACCTGGGTGGACAAGGATACTCAAGTTTTGGACAAGGTGGAAACAAAAGGAACCATGTTTATATGGCTATCTCTTTTTGTATGTGCACTAGAAGAAAACCACCCAGGGACTTAGAGATTGAACATGTTTCTCGTATAGTGGCTTCCATGTACAGCCACATGCTAAATGGGCTCTGGCTTAGTCAACTACATAGTGGAAGACCCATGCATTGGCATCTTCAGGTTAACTAGAATTGTGTAAGGGAAATTTATCCCTACATTGGTGCCTGGTTGACAAGCTAGCATTGTGTATTGGAAGGACTGTAACATCCCAAAAATACTAAACTTGGATCATCAAACTCTAATCATCAAATTTAGGGTTAACAAAAACTTTGTTAAATAAAATTAGGAAAGCATGCATATGTGTATGCATTTCATTTTGAATTCTTTTGAACCACCTTGTTTATGTGTTCCATTGCTTGTAAATGGATGCTTAGGTGAAATAAACATCATATAAACATTTCCCACACTTTTCCTAAAGACAAGTAAATCAAAACAAATAAAATAAAGGAATGGTCATTTTGACCAATTTAACTCCCATGCCTACTTTGGCTGCCTCAAACTTTCAGAACCTAACAGAAACTTTTATGGATCTTTGCACCCATTGAATGTACTCATAACAAAGTATCAAGGCCCACTTTGTGATCATCCAGAAACTTTCAAATGCATAGTTTAAATGACAATTCAAAATTGAATCTATATCATATGGGAAGATCCCACTTTTTCAAAAACCACTGAAACAAGCTCAACTTTCAAAACCCAAGCATCTGCAGACTTACCAGCACCAACCTAGCACACCCACCAAAAATCTTTTCAAAATTCAAAACTTGAATTCTTGCGGCCATTTCATCAAACACCTTGCAGACACAAATCATACAAAATCTAAACACTATAGTGAGCAATGATTGAAGCCTAACTTGTTCCCTCTCTAGCTCACAACCATCTCAGTAGATCATCTAGGAAGTTAAACCAAGCACTAGCCCCACTGTAAGCTTGGCATTGCCATCAATGGTGAACAGCCGAGCACACCCATGCCACCCAAGTGGAGACAGCAAGCTAGGAGAAGATTAAGCCGTGCCAACCTTGTCTGGGAGGCTGCCCACCGTCCACCGCCACTCCATGTCCCAGCCGCGAGCGTTGCCAAACCCTGGACCACACGCACGGACCGCGCCCAGACCGCCAGCGACCATGCTGAGCATGCGCCAGAGCGCCACCCTCGACCGCAACCCACAAACCGCGTGCCACCCTCGCCGCGTGCATACATGATCACCACCGACCCAGGAGACCGCTAGACATCCTCATCGCCGCCCCGTGACGCACAGCCACCACTCGCCGTCGAAGACGCCTCCTCTGCCGCGCAGAGCGTCGCGTGTTCCAGACCAAGCCGCACTGCCCCATGCCTCAAAACCATGTCATTGAGCATCTCCAGGGAACACCGCACCGTCCCCTACCGTCGCCCATGCCGATAGCCGTCTGTACCACCGCCCCCGACGATCTCACCGTGTGCCCCGTCGGTCCCCTCGCTCGACTATAAATTGAGGCCACCCCCGCTCGAATTATTCACACCATTCTACTCCCCTCTCATCACTGATCGTGCCACACCGTTCCCGGAGCAAGGCGAGCACCACCTCGTCGGAATTTCACCGGAGCCCGCCACCTCTGGATAAGAAGGGCGCCATCGATTTCGTCCACCCCAGGAGCTACCGCGACCACCCCTGAGTTCGCCGTCGTCGACTTTGTCGTTCGCCCGCCTCGCCGACCCTCGCCAGCACCCCGGTGAGCCCCCAGCAACCCCCACTGGCCGCGCTCGGTTTATTTCTCGCCGGTGTTGCTCAATGTCGACGATGACTCCTAGCCGTTGGATTAGAATCAGATCGAACGTCCCACGTTGCCCCGTACCACTTCGCACCCCCTGTCTCACTTACGAGTGGGGACACCCACTTAAACAGCCCGCGGAAGCGCTGCGCTTAGCAGGCCGGCCCAGTATCGTTTCCCGCGCAGCCCAGTTATTTGAATTAAACCTTTTCTATTTTATTTCAAACTCACTTCTATACCCAACTTCAAAAATCAACCCAGATCGACTCAGTGCACCAATTTGAATGAAACCAATTTTGTTAGATAGGTCTGGAAATGCTGAATCCAAGCCCGTTGGATTCAAGTCATTTGGATCTATAGATCACCCATGGTAAAAATAACAAGGCAGAAGCTTTTCTGCATTCAAACATTTTTCAAATTTAAACCATGATAGCTTTTGAATTGATTCCAACTCTCAAAAATCACATTTAACCATACCTTTCAGAATATATAAAAATATATAGGTTTACCTGCAGAACTAATGTTCAAGTAATAAAAGAATGCCCCATAGGCATTTCTAGTCACTTTATTTAAATAAAATAAAAGGGTCAAATCTTATTAAATTGTGACACCACTTTAAATCACATTCCCATGGACTAAAATATGTGGTGATGACATGTGTCAACATGATCCCATGTTTGGTTTGGAGAATATTAAATCTTAAGTAGTTTTTCAATGAGTAGAAATTACTTTTCTAAAATTAAAAAGAATTAAACCAAGCCTTAACCTTGTAATGTTAGAGATGATGTTAGATCATCTATTGGACCCTTGTGTGTGATGATTGCAAGTAGTTAAGTATTGTTTGGTGATTGTGTACATCGTATTTATTTATAGACGCTAGTATCGACCAAGGATACGAGGAGGAAGGAGGATACTACAAAGAAGAAGCCGAGGAGAACTTCAACCACTGCTCTGCACAAGGCAAGCTAACACTTGCAATTTAGCAAGCTTATACTGATATTGATGCAAGCTGATACTATACCTATGCAAGCCAATACTTGCAAGCTTTATTAGCTAAGTGGACCAATGCAAGCTAACCCTTGCAAATACCCTACTGATGCCACAAACCACTACTTGTTACTATGCCTACTATATGCCTTAAGCATATGTGATCATACCCACTTGATAAACCAATCCTAGTTTTCCTTGCAAGCTTCTTACTTTATTTCTTTATCAAAGCTCTTACTTAGAGTTTACTTAAGAGATTGGTAGATACTAGAAAGATATGTGAAGGTTGCATAAGAGCATAAAATTTGGCCTAAGTTAGAAACCTTGATATCAGCCTAAGACATAAGGTTGTACTTAGTTGAAACTCCACTAGTCTACCACCCCTCATTAGTGCTTACCCCCACCTGTAGATGCTAGTGCTAAGCATAAAACTTGATCAAATTTAGATGGGAATACTTGGTGGAAAAATGGTTATGAAAACCTTGGAATGATGGATCATTCTATTGAAATGTTTTGGACATGTGTTTCTGAACACCTCATGATTTTGGTGATGAAAATGTTGAGGCATGATCCTTAGACCTTTATAAAACTGATGGTTGTCTGGATGCGATGCCATTCCAATTTTATCGTACAACCACAATACCCGAAGATTGGGTAGGGCTTGACTGGAAACTTATGTACCTTAGTATTAGTTCCCTCACGGCCAAGGTCCGAGCTGAGGCTACCTTGTGAAGATTGTCCACCTGTGCAGTACCCAAGATGACAGTTGGTCATGGTTGGGAGGCCAAACTCACAGGAGAGGTGCTTATACTAGGGCGTGTAATTGAAAGGTTAGGATTGATTATCTGCATACTGAGTATGGTGAATTCAGGATTTGTTCCTGACGGATGTATCGAATGTTGTGGTGAAAGTGTGCAATCTCTGCAGAGTGTCAAACTATTCGAATAGCCGCGTCCGCGGTTATGGACAGTTGGAGTGGCCATACTGTTCCCCCGTCAGACTTTTCAAAATGACTTGTGAAATGAAGTGAGACTTTGACTTGACCACAACAGGTTTGTGACATGATTTACAAGATCCCACTTAGGAGTTATAAAATTGTGGCTAGCTTTGGAACTTCGTAGAGATAAATCTGGCTTTTGCAAAACAACCCTAGAGCCTAGTGTCCTATTATCCAAAAAAACCCTTTACCTGTTAGTATTAGTTTGCGAGTACTTAAAGAGTACTCATGGCTTTGTCCCTGGCTATTCCCATGGCCAGACTATGAAGAGGAGTACCTGGAGGATGGACCCCAGGAAGGTTACGACAACTAGGATCATCTCCCATCGTCAGCATTGCCTGTGACCCCGAAGATGGAGCTTCGCCTACGCTACCGTTATTATTACGTATTCCGCTGCTTGAAGTTGTATTAAGAACTGGATCATGATATCCCTATTTGTGTAAGAACTTATGTACCGTTTGTAATGGATGATGTACTATGGTATCCAATTCTGTTATGTCTCGCAAAAATGGTAATCCTGGGATTGCGATGTTGGCATAACAGTCATCTGGGATTAAAAATCCGGGTGTTGACAAGTTGGTATCAGAGCCATCCTGACCATAGGAGACCCTAGTTAGATTGGACGTTTGAATCAAAAACTTAGTTTCCAAAACCAAATAAAACAAATATTTACAAAAACTTATTCTCATTCTTATCCCTTTGATTCTTTCATGAAAATTCGTATTCCTCAAAAACTCTTGTGAATACATAAAATTTTGACACACTTGATCACTCTGCTACCCTACTCACCCTCTATTCTTATAGATGGACGTGAAGTACAACAAGTTTTATCAGTTGGGGAATGGAGGAGACCTTATCTTTGAGAGGGATTTGGACCAGCTTTCGGAACTTCTGGAGCGTCCGCACCCCGAGTTCTTCGGAGCTCAGCTCAATGATCAAGGAGGAGAAGATCTGCAGTGGCTGATTGATGCAAGTCTCAGAGGAAAGATTGAACCTCCCACTGCGGAAGGAATTCAGTTTACCTTAAGAGAGAACAACTGGCTCGATGGACTTGCCCGGGCCATGCAGGAAGCTCTTTCCTATCTGTGTGGGCAGAGCATCAATCAGATCAAGGGTACTCGCTTTGAATTTTGCCCAAGACGTGATGCAAATGGACAACCACTAGAAGCCCCATACCACCCCGAACTAAAGACTCAATTGGACCACCTTAGCTTCATGATGTACGATCGTCAGCAGGAGTTGGACAACTGCCGTGACTACTGCAACCATAAGTCTGCCATCATTAAGACGAAGGATCAGACCATCGCCATGCTAGCAAAGGATTGCAAGTCTCGCCGCCGTCAGCTCGACAAGAAGGAGCGCATCATTGCCCGTCTTCGCCACCGCATCTCATCTTTGGAGGAGACCATCCACGAGAGAGACATGGAGTTGGAGGAAAGGTAGAATGCAAGAGAGGATCTTCGTGGAGACCCTTACTCCTTTCTCAGCGATGACGATGATTTTCTGGAGGATCAGGCCATGGACTTCTTCACCGATGAGGATGATTTTGCCTTCATCGATGATGATGAAGATGATGAAGCCACGAATTCCGAGGAGTAGTAGCACTTGAGCACTAGCGTAGTGAGTAGTATTCGGTCCCACTGTATCGTAGTTTTCAGAATGGTTCTTAAAACCATCTGTTTTTCTTGTTTTGTGGTGTGTGTTGTATCGTGTGAAGGAATGAATGAAAAAGCAAGTTGCTAGAAAATCTTAGTCAAACTTTAAAAACTTTTCAAAGTCCCCGAAACCCTAGAAATTTCCCTCTTTTCTCATGATCTACCTCAATCTTCAGATGCCACATGGAGGAAGTGGTTCATCCCCGGACCCGATGTTGCAGATACTGCAAATGTTGACTTCTGACCGCGAAGGTGAAAGAGCGGAATGTCAAGCCAACCTAGACACCCTTCAGCAGATAGCCCAGCTAGCCCACCACAACCAAGGCCACGGAAATCAGGACAACCATGGATCTAAGCTTAAGAATTTCCAGAATACCAACCCACCTGTTTTCACTAAGTCAGAAGAGCCCCTAGACGCCGATGATTGGCTGCAAACCATGGAAAAAACTTAGAAGTCGCCGGAGTGGAAGCCAACGAGAAAGTTTTGTTTGCCACCCACTATCTAGCCGGAGATGCCAGGGCCTGGTGGAACAGTGTTCGTGCAATGACCGGAGGCCAGATGATGACCTGGGAGGAATTCAAGGTCAAGTTCAGCAGAACCCATGTGCCACCGGGTTTAATCAAGAGAATGAGAGACGAGTTCAGAGAGCTGAAGCAAGGAAGGATGACTGTAGTGGAATACCGTGACAATTTTTTGTCATTAGCTAGGTATGCCCCGGATGAGATCGACATGGAAGCCAAGAAGAAAGAGAGATTCCTGAATGGTCTGCATGATGAGATGCAGACAATGTTAGTCAATATCCCCTTTACGGATATTGAAGCCCTTGTCGACTCTGCTATCCAGATGGAAGGAAATATCAACCAAGCCAATGAGAACCGCAAGCGTCGTATGATGCATCAACCAGGAACCCATCAGACCCCAAAGTATCGCCCCAACCCATCTCCCGGATTTGCCCCAAGAACCAACAGACCTCCGATGAACCGTCCGACCTATCCCAACCGTGGAAACCCTAGAGCCGGAGGAAATCACAACAACCCCGGCAACGCTAGCAATTTCAACCGTGCCCCATCCAAATTCAACAACAACAATGCTACCGCCAACACCAACACTGCCTCGAGGACTGGTAGCAATGTTGTGCATGTCGCAGCCAAGGAAAAGTCGCAAGTGACCTGTTATGACTGTGGAAATAAAGGCCACTATTCCAACGAGTGCCCCAACAAGAAGAATGCTACAGCCCCCAATGCCAATGTCCCAGCTCAGCAGCAGCGTCGTGTTCAGCCAGGAAGAAGATTTGCCCCAGGGAATTCACTCAACCGCAATGGCCGTCTTTTTCTCATGCATGCTGAAGAAGCTCAGGAAGCGCCAAACGTCGTGCTGGGTATGTTTTCTGTTAATTCAGTACTTGCAAGAGTGTTGTTTGATTCTGGTGCATCGCATTCATTTGTCACCGAAGAATTTGCATGCACTAGTAAAATTCAACCAACCAAATTGAAGCATGTAATGATTGTTCAAATTCCCGGATCAACCACCAAGGCTAGGCAAATTTGCAAAGCCGTCCCTATCCGAATCCATGGCATAGATTTTTATGCTAATTTGATAGTGCCCGGAACTAAAGGTTTGGAAGTAGTACTAGAAATGGATTGGATGTCCAAACATAAAGGATTGATTGACTGTGCCAAGAAAGCCATAACCATGACCAGTACTGCCGGAATATCAGTCGAGCATATATCTGAAACCTTACCTCGCCAATTCAAGTGCAACAAGAGTATAGCCCAACCTACCATTGACCAAGTCCGGATAGTCTGTGAATACCCCGATGATTTCCAGATGTTTTGCCCGGTATGCCCCCAGATAGGTATATCGAGTTCATCATCGAACTAATCCCCGGAACAGGACCCATAGCCCAGAGACCCTATAGTATGAACCCGTCAGAGCTCGCAGAACTGAAGAAGCAACTGGATTCCATGCTGGAAATTGGATTGATTCAACCAAGTGTGTCACCTTGGAGATCACCTGTCTTGTTTGTCGACAAGAAGGATGGAGGTAACTGTTTGTGTACGGATTATCGGAAATTGAATGATGTCACTATCAAGAACAAGTACCGCTTGCCCAAGATTGAAGATTTGTTTGATCGGTTGACCGGTGCCAAAGTGTTTTCTAAGATTGATCTTAGGACTGGATATCATCAACTCAAGATTCGTGCAGAGTATATTCCTAAGACTGCCTTTACCACCAGATATGGATTGTACGAACATACAGTCATGTCTTTCGGATTAACCAATGCCCCCGCTTATTTCATGAATCTCATGAATAAGATTTTTATGGACTTCCTGGATAAGTTTGTCGTCGTTTTCATCGATGACATTCTGATTTACTCCAAACCAGAAGAAGACCATGAGCTACACCTAAGGACCATTCTTGGAACCCTTAGAGAGCATCAGTTGTATGCCAAGTTTAGCAAATGTGAATTCTGGTTACAGGAGGTAGGATTCCTCGGTCACATTGTATCAGCCGGAGGAATTGCCGTTGAACCTGCCAAAGTGAAAGATGTAGAAGATTGGCAAGCCCCAACCACTCAAACCCAAGTACGTGCTTTTCTCGGATTGGCGGGATATTACCGCAAATTCGTAGAAGGA
Organism: Avena sativa; assembly: GCA_916181665.1. Taxonomy (NCBI): domain Eukaryota; kingdom Viridiplantae; phylum Streptophyta; class Magnoliopsida; order Poales; family Poaceae; genus Avena; species Avena sativa. The sequence goes on along the minus strand of OV702284.1, from coordinate 227,058,098 downwards.
TTCTCGAGTATCGCCAGACCCATGACCCAATTGCTGAAGAAGGACAAGAAGTTTGAATGGACCGACAAGTGTGAAGCGAGTTTTCAAGAACTCAAGAGGAGATTGATTTCAGCCCCAATCTTGATCATGCCGGATATCTCGAAGCCCTTCGATGTATATTGTGACGCATCCAAGATCGGTCTCGGATGTGTGCTAATGCAAGAAGGCAAAGTTATATCTTATCTATCTCGACAATTGAAGCAACATGAGCAAAATTATCCAACCCATGACCTCGAACTCGCAGCCGTAGTTCTAGCCCTGAAGACATGGAGACATTACCTGATGGGAAACCATTGTGAGATTTATTCGGATCACAAGAGCCTAAAGTATATATTCACTCAGAAAGAGCTGAATATGAGGCAGAGGAGATGGATTGAGCTAATCAAGGATTACGACCTGGACATTCACTATCACCCTGGTAAAGCCAACGTGGTAGCCGATGCCCTTAGTAGATTGCCGTGCCGCTTGAACTCCATGATTTTGAAGGAGCAACCAAGTTTGCACAAAGAGATGGAAGATTTTCGAATAGAACTAGTAAGTGAAGGATTTTTGGCTAGTATAGAACTTCAGCCCACTTTGATCAGTCAGATTAAAGAGGCGCAGAAGGAAAATGCTAGTATCGACGAAATCAAGCGTCGTATCGGTACATGCAAAGTACCCGGATTCACCGAAGACGAAGAAGGAGTTCTGTGGTACAAAGGACGCCTTTGTGTACCATCAGATTCTAAGTTGAAAGAAGTTATTCTGAAGGAAGCTCATGATACTCTTTATTCTATCCATCCCGGAGGAACTAAGATGTATCAAGATTTGAAAGAGCAATTTTGGTGGCATAAGATGAAGAGAGAAATCGGAAGCTATATCGCCAAGTGTGATATATGTCAGCGAGTCAAGGCAGGACATCAAAGACCCGCTGGATTGTTGCAACCCTTGCAGATTCCGGAATGGAAATGGGATTCTGTAGGAATGGACTTTATCACTGGACTGCCTACTTCTAGTAGGGGAAATGACTCTATCTGGGTCATAGTGGACAGATTGTCCAAAGTCGCCCATTTCTTGCCCGTCAAAACCACGTATCAGAGTTCGAAGCTAGCGGAGTTGTACATCGCTAGAATAGTTAGTTTGCATGGAGTCCCTAAGAACATTGTATCAGATCGAGGAACTCCGTTTACCTCGAGATTCTAGAAGAAAGTCCAAGAAGGTTTAGGAACCCGCCTAGATTTCAGTACCACCTATCACCCTCAGACCGATGGACAAACGGAGCGAGTAAATCAAATACTCGAAGATATGCTGAGAGCATGTGTGTTAGAATATGGATCCAAGTGGGAAGACTGTCTGCCATTTGCAGAATTTTTGTACAACAACAGTTATGAAGCCAGTTTGCAAATGGCCCCATTTGAATTCATGTACGGAAGGAAGTGTCGCACCCCTTTGAACTGGTCGGAAGTAGGAGAGAGTCAGATTTTCAGACCCGATATCCTACGAGAAGCAGAAGAGAAGGTTCACAAGATTCGTGAGAACCTCAAGACCGCCCAATCCAGACAGAAGAGTTACGCCGACAAGAGATGTAGAGACCTCGCCTTCAACATAGGAGATTTTGTTTATCTGAAAGTGTCGCCATTGAAGGGAATGCAGCGTTTCCAACTCAAAGGAAAGTTAGCCCCCAGATATATCGGACCTTTCAAGATTCTGAACCGTCGAGGAGAAGTATCGTATCAACTGGAACTGCCCGAAGAGATGTCAGCCGTGCACAATGTGTTCCATATCTCATTACTTCACAAGTGTCTCGAAGTCCCCGAGAAGACCGAAGTGTTCAAAAATATCGATCACCGGACCATAGAGATCAACGATGACCTGACCTATCCCGAAGTACCCATCCGTATTTTGGAAGAAGCTTTTCGAACTACCCGAACCCGAAGCATCAAGTTTCTCAAGATTCAGTTGAGCAACCACACAGAAGAGGAAGCTACCTAGGAGCGCGAAGATCACATCAGGACAGAGTTTCCCGATCTCTTCAAATCCTAGGTAATCTTTTTCGTCCTTTCTCAAATCTCGGGACGAGATTTTGTTTAAGGGGGGAAGGTTTGAAACATCCCAAAAATACTAAACTTGGATCATCAAACTCTAATCATCAAATTTAGGGTTAACAAAAAACTTTGTTAAATAAAATTAGGAAAGCATGCATATGGGTATGCATTTCATTTTGAATTCTTTTGAACCACCTTGTTTATGTGTTCCATTGCTTGTAAATGGATGCTTAGGTGAAATAAACATCATCTAAACATTTCCCACACTTTTCCTAAAGACAAGTAAATCAAAACAAATAAAATAAAGGAATGGTCATTTTGACCAATTTAACTCCCATCCCTACTTTCGCTGCCTCAAACTTTCAAAACCTAACAGAAACTTTTATGGATCTTTGCACCCCTTGAATGTACTCATAACAAAGTATCAAGGACCACTTTGTGATCATCCAGAAACTTTCAAATGCATAGTTTAAATGACAATTCAAAATTGAATCTATATCATATGGGAAGATCCCACTTTTTCAAAAACCACTCAAACAAGCTCAACTTTCAAAACCCAAGCATCTGCAGACTCACCAGCACCAACCTAGCACACCCACCAAAAATCATTTCAAAATTCAAAACTTGAATTCTTGCGGCCATTTCATTAAACACCTTGCAGACACAAATCATACAAAATCTAAACACTATAGTGAGCAGTGATTGAAGCCTAACTTGTTCCCTCTCTAGCTCACAACCATCTCAGTAGATCATCTAGCAAGTTAAACCAAGCACTAGCCCCACTGTAAGCTTGGCATTGCCATCAATGGTGAACAGCCGAGCACACCCATGCCACCCAAGTGGAGACAGCAAGCTAGGAGAAGATTAAGCCGTGCCAACCTTGTCTGGGAGGCAGCCCACCGTCCACCGCCACTCCATGTCCCAGCCGCGAGCGTTGCCAAACCCTGGACCACACGCACGGACCGCGCCCAGACCACCAGCGACCATGCCGAGCATGCGCCAGAGCGCCACCCTCGACCGAAGCCCACAAACCGCGTGCCACCCTTGCCGCGTGCATACACGATCACCACCGACCCAGGAGACCGCCAGACATCCTCATCGTCGCCCCGTGACGCACAGCCACCACTCGCCGTCGAAGACGCCTCCTCTGCCACGCAGAGCGTCGCGTGTTCCAGACCAAGCCGCACTGCCCCATGCCTCAAAACCATGTCATTGAACATCTCCAGGGAACACCGCACCGTCCCCTACCATCGCCCATGCCGATAGCCGTCTGTACCACCGCCCCCGACGAGCTCACCGTGTGCCCCGTCGGTCCCCTCGCTCGACTATAAATAGAGGCCACCCCCGCTCGAATTCTTCACACCATTCTACTCCCCTCTCATCACTGATCGTGCCACACCGTTCCCAGAGCAAGGCGAGAACCACCTCGTCGGAATTTCACCGGAGCCCGCCGCCTCTGGAGAAGAAGGGCGCCATCGATTTCGTCCACCCCAGGAGCTGCCGCGACCACCCCTGAGTTCGCCGTCGTCGACTTTGTCGTTCGCTCACCTCGCCGACCCTCGCCAGCACCCCGGTGAGCCCCCAGCAACCCCCATTGGCCGCGCTCGGTTTATTTCTCGCCGGTGTTGCTCAATGTCGACGATGACTCCTAGCCGTTGGATTAGAATCAGATCGAACGTCCCACGTTGCCCCGTACCGCTTCGCAACCCCCCTGTCTCACTGACGAGTGGGGACACCCACTTAAACAGCCCGCGGAAGCGCTGCGCTTAGCAGGCCGGCCCAGTATCGTTTCCCGCGCAGCCCAGTTATTTGAATTAAACCTTTTCTATTTTATTTCAAACTCACTTCTATACCCAACTTCAAAAATCAACCCAGATCGACTCAGTACACCAATTTGAATGAAACCAATTTTGTTAGATAGGTCTAGAAATTCTGAATCCAAGCCCGTTGGATTCAAGTCATTTGGATCTATAGATCACCCATGGTAAAAATAACAAGGCAGAAGCTTTTCTGCATTCAAACATTTTTCAAATTTAAACCATGATAGCTTTTGAATTGATTCCAACTCTAAAAAATCACATTTAACCATACCTTTCAGAATATATAAAAATATATAGGTTTACTTGCAGAAATAATGTTCAAGTAATAAAAGAATGCCCCATAGGCATTTCTAGTCACTTTATTTAAATAAAATAAAAGGGTAAAACCTTATTAAATTGTGACACCACTTTAAATCACATTCCCATGGACTAAAATGTGTGGTGATGACATGTGTCAACATGATCCCATGTTTGGTTTGGAGAATATTAAATCTTAAGTAGTTTTTCAATGAGTAGAAATTACTTTTCTAAAATTAAAAAGAATTAAACCAAGCCTTAACCTTGTAATGTTAGAGATGATGTTAGATCATCTATTGGACCCTTGTGTGTGATGATTGCAAGTAGTTAAGTATTGTTTGGTGATTGTGTACATCGTATTTATTTATAGACGCTAGTATCGACCAAGGATACGAGGAGGAAGGAGGATACTACAAAGAAGAAGCCGAGGAGAACTTCAACCACTGCTCTGCACAAGGCAAGCTAACACTTGCAATTTAGCAAGCTTATACTGATATTGATGCAAGCTGATACTATACCTATGCAAGCCAATACTTGCAAGCTTTATTAGCTAAGTGGACCAATGCAAGCTAACCCTTGCAAGATACCCTACTGATGCCACAAACCACTACTTGTTACTATGCCTACTATATGCCTTAAGCATATGTGATCATACCCACTTGATAAACCAATCCTAGTTTTCCTTGCAAGCTTCTTACTTTATTTCTTTATCAAAGCTCTTACTTAGAGTTTACTTAAGAGATTGGTAGATACTAGAAAGATATGTGAAGGTTGCATAAGAGCATAAAATTTGGCCTAAGTTAGAAACCTTGATATCAGCCTAAGACATAAGGTTGTACTTAGTTGAAACTCCACTAGTCTACCACCCCTCATTAGTGCTTACCCCCACCTGTAGATGCTAGTGCTAAGCATAAAACTTGATCAAATTTAGATGGGAATACTTGGTGGAAAAATGGTTATGAAAACCTTGGAATGATGGATCATTCTATTGAAATGTTTTGGACATGTGTTTCTGAACACCTCATGATTTTGGTGATGAAAATGTTGAGGCATGATCCTTAGACCTTTATAAAACTGATGGTTGTCTGGATGCGATGCCATTCCAATTTTATCGTACAACCACAATACCCGAAGATTGGGTAGGGCTTGACTGGAAACTTATGTGCCTTAGTATTAGTTCCCTCATGGCCAAGGTCTAAGCTGAGGCTACCTTGTGAAGATTGTCCACCTGTGCAGTACCCAAGATGACAGTTGGTCATGGTTGGGAGGCCAAACTCACAGGAGAGGTGCTTATACTAGGGCGTGTAATTGAAAGGTTAGGATTGATTATCCGCATACTCAGTATGGTGAATTCAGGATTTGTTCCTGACGGATGTATCAAATGTTGTGGTGAAAGTGTGCAATCTCTACAGAGTGTCAAACTAGTCGAATAGCCGCGTCCGCGGTTATGGACAGTTGGAGTGGCCATACTGTTCCCCCGTCAGACTTTTCAAAATGACTTGTGAAATGAAGTGAGACTTTGACTTGACCACAACAGGTTTGTGACATGATTTACAAGATCCCACTTAGGAGTTATAAAATTGTGGCTAGCTTTGGAACTTCGTAGAGATAAATCTAGATTTTGCAAAACAACCCTAGAGCCTAGTGTCCTATTATCCAAAAAAAACCTTTACCTGTTAGTATTAGTTTGCGAGTACTTAAAGAGTACTCATGGCTTTGTCCCTGGCTATTCCCATGGCCAGACTATGAAGAGGAGTACCTGGAGGATGGACCCTAGGAAGGTTACGACAACTAGGATCATCTCCCATCGTCGGCATTGCCTGTGACCCCGAAGATGGAGCTTCGCCTACGCTACCGTTATTATTACGTATTCCGCTGCTTGAAGTTGTATTAAGAACTGGATCATGAGATCCCTATTTATGTAAGAACTTATGTACCGTTTGTAATGGATGATGTACTATGGTATCCAATTCTGTTATGTCTCGCAAAAATGGTAATCCTGGGATTGCGATGTATGGCATAACAGGCATCTGGGATTAAAAATCCGGGTGTTGACAAGTTGGTATCAGAGCCATCCTGACCATAGGAGACCCTAGTTAGATTGGACGTTTGAATCAAAAACTTAGTTTCCAAAACCAAAGAAAACAAATATTTACAAAAACTTATTCTCATTCTTATCCCTTTGATTCTTTCATGAAAATTCGTATTCCTCAAAAAATCTTGTGAATACATAAAATTTTGACACACTTGATCACTCTGCTAACCTACTCACCCTCTATTCTTATAGATGGACGTGAAGTACAACAAGTTTTATCAGTTGGGGAATGGAGGAGACCTTATCTTTGAGAGGGATTTGGACCAGCTTTCGGAACTCCTGGAGCGTCCGCACCCCGAGTTCTTCGGAGCTCAGCTCAATGATCAAGGAGGAGAAGATCTGAAGTGGCTGATTGATGCAAGTCTTAGAGGAAAGATTGAACCTCCCACTGTGGAAGGAATTCAGTTTACCTTAAGAGAGAACAACTGGATAGATGGACTTGCCAGGGCCATGCAGGAAGCTCTTTCCTGTCTGTGTGGGCAGAGCATCAATCAGATCAAGGGTACTCGCTTTGAATTTTGCCCAAGACGTGATGCAAATGGACAACCACTAGAAGCCCCATACCACCCCGAACTAAAGACTCAATTGGACCACCTTAGCTTCATGATGTACGATCGTTAGCAGGAGTTGGACAACTGCCGTGACTACTGCAACCACAAGTCTGCCATCATCAAGACGAAGGATCAGACCATCACCATGCTAGCAAAGGATCGCAAGTCTCGCCGCCGTCAGCTCGACAAGAAGGAGCGCATCATTGCCCGTCTTCGCCACCGCATCTCATCTTTCGAGGAGACCATCCACGAGAGAGACATGCAGTTGGAGGAAAGGGAGAATGCATGAGAGGATCTTCGTGGAGACCCTTACTCCTATCTCAGCGATGACGATGATATTCTGGAGGATCGGGCCATGGACTTCTTCACCGATGAGGATGATTTCGCCTTCATCGATGATGATGAAGATGATGAAGCCACAGATTCCGAGGAGTAGTAGCACTTGAGCACTAGCGTAGTGAGTAGTATTCGGTCCCACTGTATCGTAGTTTTCAGAATGGTTCTTAAAACCATCTGTTTTTCTTGTTTTGTGGTGTGTGTTGTATCGTGTGAAGGAATGAATGAAAAAGCAAGTTGCTAGAAAATCTTAGTCAAACTTTAAAAACTTTTCAAAGTCCCCGAAACCCTAGAAATTTCCCTCTTTTCTCATGATCTACCTCAATCTTCAGATGCCACACGGAGGAAGTGGTTCATTCCCGGACCCGATGTTGCAGATACTGCAAATGTTGACTTCTGACCGCGAAGCTGAAAGAGCGGAACGTCAAGACAACCTAGCCACCCTTCAGCAGATAGCCCAGCTAGCCCACCACAACCAAGGCCACGGAAATCAGGACAACCATGGATCTAAGCTTAAGAATTTCCAGAATACCAACCCACCTGTTTTCACTAAGTCAGAAGAGCCCCTAGACGCCGATGATTGGCTGCAAACCATGGAAAAAAACTTAGAAGTCGCCGGAGTGGAAGCCAACGAGAAAGTTTTGTTTGCCACCCACTATCTAGCCGGAGATGCCAGGGCCTGGTGGAACAGTGTTCGTGCAATGACCGAAGGCCAGATGATGACCTGGGAGGAATTCAAGGTCAAGTTCAGCAGAACCCATGTGCCACCGGGTTTAATCAAGAGAATGAGAGACGAGTTCAGAGAGCTGAAGCAAGGAAGGATGACTGTAGTGGAATACCATGACAAAATTTTGTCATTAGCTAGGTATGGCCCGGATGAGATCTACACGGAATCCAAGAAGAAAGAGAGATTCCTGAATGGTCTGCATGATGAGATGCAGACAGTGTTAGTCAATATCCCCTTTACGGATATTGAAGCCCTTGTCGACTCTGCTATCCAGATGGAAGGAAAGATCAACCAAGCCAATCAGAACCGCAAGCGTCGTATGATGCATCAACCAGGAACCCATCAGAGCCCAAAGTATCGCCCCAACCCATCTCCAGGATTTGCCCCAAGAACCAACAGACCCCCGATGAACCGTCCGATCTATCCCAACCGTGGAAACCCTAGACCCGGAGGAAATCACAACAACCCCGACAATGCTAGCAATTTCAACCGTGCCCCACCCAAATTCAACAACAACAATGCTACCGCCAACACCAACACTGCCCCGAGGACTGGAAGCAATGTTGTGCCTGTCGCAGCCAAGGACAAGTCGCAAGTGACCTGTTATGACTCTGGAAATAAAGGCCACTATTCCAACGAGTGCCCCAACAAGAAGAATGCTACAGCCCCCAATGCCAATGTCCCAGCTCAGCAGCAACTTCGTGTTCAGCCAGGAAGAAGATTTGCCCCAGTGTACAATCTCTGCAGAGTGTCAAACTATTCGAATAGTCGCGCCCGCGGTTATGGACAGTTGGAGTGGCCATATTGTTCCCCCGTCAGACTTTTCAAAATGACTTGTGAAATGAAGTGAGACTTTGACTTGACCACAACAGGGTTGTGACATGATTTACAAGATCCCACTTAGGAGTTATAAAATTGTGGCTAGCTTTCGAACTTCGTAGAGATAAATCTGGCTTTTGCAAAACAACCCTAGAGCCTAGTGTCCTATTATCCAAAAAAAAAAACCTTTACCTGTTAGTATTAGTTTGCGAGTACTTAAAGAGTACTCATGGCTTTGTCCCTGGCTATTCCCATGGCCAGACTATGAAGAGGAGTACCTGGAGGATGGACCCCAGGAAGGTTATGACAACTAGGATCATCTCCCATCGTCCGCATTGCCTGTGACCCCGAAGATGGAGCTTCGCCTACGCTACCGTTATTATTACGTATTCCGCTGCTTGAAGTTGTATTAAGAACTGGATCATGAGATCCCTATTTGTGTAAGAACTTATGTACCGTTTGTAATGGATTATGTACTATGGTATCCAATTCTGTTATGTCTCGCAAAAATGGTAATCCTGGGATTGCGATGTATGGCATAACAGGCATCTGGGATTAAAAATCCGGGTGTTGACAAGGACTCCTATGGAAAGACTTTGTCACATTCTCAATCTGCCAGTACTCCATTTTGGTGAGTACTTATCCAGCGGCCACTGGTGGCGTCAAGAAGAGATTGTGTCATGTGGGTAAAGTGTACAACTTCTGCAGAAGATCAAAATTCTAAGTACTTAGCCGTGTCCCCGGTTATGGACAATTCTGAGCAACTAAGGCCTAAAGCTATGGAAGATCTCGACATTCCAATTTCTCAAAGTAAAACTTGATGGTGACAACAAGGGATTTGAAGCACTTGGAGTTTTCCAAGGAGTTTAGAAAGATTTGACAAAAGATCAAAATTATTTTGAAAAGATAGGATAAAACTATATTGCTTTCTGCAAATGAGCCTAAACCCCACTTAGCCAAATATGCATGTAATGATAGGATCCACTTATTTCTACATAGTAGTGAAACTTGCCAATACAATTCAAATGTATTGACCCTTGTGGCTGCAACTTAATATGTTGCAGGTTTGTTTGATGTTAGTGAAGTGTGTTGAATAGGATTACAAGTCTACAACCAACATGATTGCCTGTGGCACTTTGAAGATGAAGGACTCCATGCTATATAGATATTCTGCTGCATTGTAATGAGATAGCCAAATGAGCTATGTTAGATGTAATGAATTATTTTATTCCTGGTTATAAAGTTGTATTATGACCTTTGTTTCTTGATATTACATCTTAACTGTGGATGCTAGCTATTGATCCAGGGATTAGCATTGTAAACACAGGGATCTCTACCTTATTAAAGGTTGGGAACCTTACAGATGGTATCAGTGCACTGTGTTACCTGTAGGATTGTAACCCTAGGATTGGACAAAACCCCTTAGAAAAATAAGAGTTGTTTTTGTTCCAAAACATATTTAAAAACAATCTTGTAAACTCTTTCCTCAACCTTTTTGGTTTTTGATTCTACATCTCTTCCTTTTCAACTTAATGGACAAAGCCTTCACCATGACCAACGACTTCAACTTTAGTTTCACCAAGGACTTAAACTTAGACATCACTAAGGACTACAAGTGAGAACCAAGAGACATTAGATTGCCTACCAAAACATTGATATCATGTTAGTGTATGGATCATATTGACCTATGGGGTATGACTATACTAAGTTATTTATTCCAAGAAAACTTGTTGTTTCCTTCACTCATGAGTTAAGCTCATAAGTTGTTAAGTGGATAGTTGCTTGTTGATTGATTGATTGTTTGATTGAACTTGGATGTTTTGAGTTGTGTGTTAGAACTTCTTAAAAACCTATCCATCATTACTCATCCCTATCAAACCAACAGATGCCTCCCCGTCGTGCCAACCCCAACGAAAACAACAACATCACTCCTGAGATGCAGCAGATGATGACAGCTCAGACACAACTGATGCAGGAGATGACCACGTTCATACAGAATCAGAACAACAACAACAACAACAACAACAACAAAAATCAGGATAATCCTCCAGCTCATGACATGCTCACCAAGTTTCTGAAGCTAAGGCCTACAAGGTTCTCTGGAACAACTGACCCAATGGTAGCCGATGATTGGTTACGTTCGGTGAATAAGGACTTGGTGACTGTTGGATGCACCGACGAAGAAAAAGTTAGGTTTACAGCATTTCTACTTGAAGGACCAGCAACAACATGGTGGGACAACTTTCAGATCACCACTCCCCTTGAGGATGTGACTTGGGCTATTTTTGAGGATGGTTTCCGTACAGCTCACATCTCATCTGGAGTGATGCACTTGAAGAAAAAGGAATTCCACAATCTGAAACCGCGTCACCTCAGTGTGGCTGAGTACATTGAAGAATTCAACAATCTGGCACGCTATGCACCGGATGAAGTTGATACAGATGCTAAGAGAAGGAGAAATTCCTTGAAGGACTTAATGGTGAGTTGAACCTGCAGCTAGCTATTGCCTATGTCCCAACTTATCAATCACTCTATGACAAAGACACCATTTTGGAAAACAAGATGAATCAAGTTGAGAAAAGAAAGAGGAAGCATAAACTCAAGAATCACTCAGGATCATCAAAAAAGCATTCATTCAAAAAGAGCAATGAAGATTCTGAACCACATCAGTATCACCACAACAACAATGGAAGTGATAATAATGTAAATGATATTGACAATGGAGATGACCTTGGTCAGAGCCAACATGACACTTTCAAGAAGAAAGACATTAGCCAGTTGCAGTGCTATAATTGTAAGGAACTTGTACACTATGCATCAGACTGTCCTGAGAAGAAAAAGAAGAAGGATGCTAGAAGAGCCAATGGAAATGACTCCAATGTGACCCAAAAAGGACATGTGAACCACATTGACATGGATGGAAACTTTGAAGAGATAGAAGAAGTGGATGTCAGGAACTAGTTATCTTAGAAGAGTCAAATAAGGATTCCTTGTCTGGATATTAAGTGTTGAACCCATAGTCAAGTGAACCATCAATGTAACCCTATGAGACTTTATTTTAAGGGTGGTAGTACCCTAGTTGCCTTGAAGCCAACTTGTAACCCTAGCCTTCCCAAATCTCGGGACGAGATTTATTTTAAGGGTGTTAGCCTGTCACATCCCAAAATTTTCCAAATTTTGAAATGTGAAAAATAAATAAACAAAATAAAATTTTGTTGATTTTTAGGGTGAGAAGAAACTTTTTGATTCCAATTGGAAACATCAAAACTTATTTTGATCCAATAAAATCCTAAAGGGATTTAAAAAGGTAAATAAACAATAAAGTTATAGTAGTTGGAATTACTATTTTTTGGATCTTTTAATAAAAAGATTTGGTTTTCAAAAGAAAAGGTAGAATTATAAATAAGGATTATTTTATAGAGCCAAATTAAATCTTGGCCAAACTTTTGAAATAAAATATTTCTATTTGATAAAAAGAGTAAAGGTTTATTTAAATAAAATAATGAGGATTTATTAATATCCAATTTTATTAAAGTAAAGGCTTTTTCCTTTTAAATAAACACTAAAACTTGTTAAAGTATTTTAAATAAGATTTCCAAGTGTTTTATATTTTTAAATAAAACCTACTGAAATGGTTTTGATATTATTTAGATCTCAAATAGAGTTTTTAAATAAATAAAATCCTATTTGAATTAATGACTAAGGTCTATTTATTTAATTATTAATGGATCCTAAAAAAGAATAAAAATTATTTTGTTTTGGACTTTGGGTTATGTTGTTAAACAGAATTAAAATCAATACAAGGTTTGGTGGTGGTTTGATTTGAGTTGGAGTTTGAATTATTTGTTTGAAAATCAAAACAGAAATTCATATTGGAAAAAGAAAAAGCTTTCAAGAATAAAAAAAAGATGAAACAAACAGGCCCAGCAAGCCCAACTAGCAGCCCACCTACACCCCTCTGCCGAATCGTTTTCTTTCACTCAACCTCGCACCCACCCAGCCACTGAGCAGTGGACCCCGTGCCCCCCTCTCTCTCTCACTGTCAGCACGGCCCCACACCAGCACGTCGTCGTTCTCACCCGCGACCACGTCTCCCTCGCTGTTGCTGCCTTGATTGCGGCGATCAATTCGCTTAATTGGCAGGCTTAAATCCTCCGGTGATCACGCACACATAAGCGCCACGCTCTCCTCTCTCTTTCCCCTCACTCGCCCCTCCTTCTCTGCCCTAGGGCTGTTCGAATTGTCCCCACACCACCTCTGTCTCCGACGATGTCTCTGAGCAATTCCGGCGCCGACCAGCCGCCCCTCGCCTCCCACTGCACGCAACCTTGCTTGCCAGCACCAGGTGCACCTGCCAGTACCTCGCACTTGCCCGCGCATGCCCCGTAGCCTCGGCTTCGTCATCACCTGAGCGTGCGCCGTCGTCTGCTGTCACTCCGATGAAGTTCCCTAGTAAGCACCGACCGCCCCGAGCCCTATTAATGATGCTCCCGTACTCCCCACGATCGCCCGCATCTAACGCCCCCTCCCGTTTGCCTTAGGGCGACCTGCAGCTCCGTCCCCGTCGACATCCAGACGAGTCCGACGCCGCTGCACACTCCGGCGAGCAATCATCGCCTCTCCGGTGCGCCCCTCGCCAAACCAACAACACCTCGAGCTTCACCTCGACCACGCGAACTCTGTAAGCCATTTCCCCCTCTCCCTCGCTTCCTGGATCGTCGGCAAGCTCACCGCCAGAACGCTCCGCCGCCTGTCACCATCGCAGCGCCGCCACTTTGTGGTCGAATGATTCTGCACCGTTTGATTTAGATCTGACGCGTAGGAACAGATGACTTAACGAAGGGGTATCACTCGATCTGCGCCGTGCAATCTAAATAAGATCCTGCGGTCAGAACAACTCGATCCATCCGAATTGGTACCGACCAATAAGATCGAGCCACGTGGACAAGGTTTTGTTAAAAACAGAAAATAGAATCTATTTGAATTGCAAACTTGTAAAATTCATAACTTTAGTTCTACACGTCCAAATTTTGCAAATTTTATATCAATGGATTCAGCAGAACAAGTACTTTGCAACCATGCACTTTTTTTAATGATTTGCTTCTGGAAAATTGGTCGAAATTGCAGAAACTTGTGTAGGCTTATTTTGAATATAAAAATTGTTCTAGATATATTTTTAATATGAAATCGTTGCAAAATGGTTTGTTGTGAACCTACTGACCCTAGGAACCAAATTATGGATTTAAAAATGTATTATGTGAAGTTAATGAATAAATATTAGAGTGAGAGCATTTCTAGTCAAATAAAAATATTGTTTTTGATTTAGAAATAATTTTTGAGTGAAACCTTTGGGAAATGATTGGATTCAAACCTTTTGACCCTAAACATCAAGTTTTGTGAATTAACAACTTATTTGATGAACCATATAAATTTATTACTTTGCTAAAATATAATTTCAAACTACATAAAATGTCACCTTATCATGATATTGGTTTTTGAGATGAAAACTTTTGCAAATGGTTTTACCACTTTAGTAAATGACCACTTTGAACTTTATAATGTTTAGATCCTAGTAGGAACCACTTTTGCAAATAAAACTATCTTTTGCATGCTTGCATGCATTACCTAATTTCTATTATTTTATGTGTGATAAATTGTTTGAATATTGGTTTGAAAATGTGTTTGCTTGATTGAATTGTAGTGAAATTAGAAGAGTGTGATATTAGCAAGATCAAGAAGTGAACCAACATTCTCTACTAAAAAGGCAAGTGACACTATCATCCATGTCCTACTATTTTCATTACACTTAGTGGATTTTTGTAACATGCATAGAAAGGATTACTATATTTTATGCTATGCTAAATCCTAATAGGATACCCTTATATATTCCTTAGTGAAAACATTGTAGTTGTAGTATGCTTAGCCCTGCTATATATTTGGGATGGGATACATGTTATGAATATATGAAGTGTTGAAAGGATATATGTTTTATATAATAAAACAAGTACTCAATGAACCACCTGGGTGGACAAGGATACTCAAGTTTTGGACAAGGTGGCAACAAAAGGAACCATGTTTATATGGCCATCTCTTTTTGTATGTGCACTAGAAGAAAACCACCCAGGGACTTAGAGATTGAACAGGTTTCTCGTATAGTGGCTTCCATGTACAGCCACATGCTAAATGGGCTCTGGCTTAGTCAACTACATAGTGGAAGACCCATGCATTGGCATCTTCAGGTTAACTAGAATTGTGTAAGGGAAATTTATCCCTACATTGGTGCCTGGTTGACAAGCTAGCATTGTGTATTGGGAGGACTCCTATGGAAAGACATTGTCACATTCTCAATCTGCCAGTACTCCATTTTGGTGAGTACTTATCCAGCGGCCACTGGTGGCTTCAGGACGAGATTGTGTCATGTGGGTAAAGTGTACAACTTCTGCAGAAGATAAAAATTCTAAGTACTTAGCCGTGTCCCCGGTTATGGACAATTCTCAGCAACTAAGGCCTGAAGCTATGGAAGATCTCGACATTCCAATTTCTCAAAGTAAAACTTGATGGTGACAACAAGGGATTTGAAGCACTTGGAGTTTTCCAAGGAGTTTAGAAAGATTTGACAAAAGATCAAAACTATTTTGAAAAGATAGGATAAAACTATATTGCTTTCTGCAAATGAGCCTAAACCCCACTTAGCCAAATATGCATGTAATGATAGGATCCACTTATTTCTACATAGTAGTGAAACTTGCCAATACAATTCAAATGTATTGACCCTTGTGGCTGCAACTTAATATGTTGCAGGTTTGTTTGATGTTAGTGAAGTGTGTTGAATAGGATTACAAGTCTACAACCAACATGATTGCCTGTGGCACTTTGAAGATGAAGGACTCCATGCTATATAGATATTCTGCTGCATTGTAATGAGATAGCCAAATGAGCTATGTAAGATGTAATGAATTATTTTATTCCTGGTTATAAAGTTGTATTATGACCTTTGTTTCTTGATATTACATCTTAACTGTGGATGCTAGCTATTGATCCAGGGACTAGCATTGTAAACACAGGGATCTCTACCTTATTAAAGGTTGGGAACCTTACACTTAACTATAGGAGTATGTCCATCACATCATTCTCCTAATGATATGACCCTGTTGTTAATAACATCTCTATGTTCATGATCAGGAAACCATGATCATATATTAACCAACAAGCTAGTTTAACAAGAGGCTTTACTAGGGACCCTTTTATGTTTATAAATCACACAAGTATTAATGTTTCCGATTAATACAATTATAGCATGGTATGTAAACATTTATCATAAGTATGAAGATATGATAATAACCACTTTATTATTGCCTCTTGGGCATATCTCCAACACCCTCATGCGTGGCCAGGCTGGGCCCGCGCCTGGGGTGGGTTTGTCCACCCTGGGCTCCGTTTCCTCTTCAGTTTTGTCTCGTAACTTCCCTTATGTATTAAAAACATCAAAAATATAAAAAGATTGGGGTTTCACGAACCTTCTGTTTTCACCACTTTTACTTATTCAAGGGCGAACTCTGCAGTTCCTGGTGGTTGGCTTCTGATAAATTCTTCTGGAGTTATCATTTGAATAACATCAACGTCTTCGTTATAAGAATCTCCAGAAATATAATGTTTTAGTCTTTGACCATTCACCACCTGTGTTGTGTCATCCTTTAAAGAAGAAATTTTAATGGCACAAGAACAGTACACTTCCTTGATAACAAAAGGTCCTTCCCATTTGGAGAGTAGTTTCCCTGCAAAAAATCTGAGACGAGACCTATACAAAAGAACTTTCTCACCAACATGGAACTCCCTTTTGAGAATTCTCCTATCATGCCATATTTTTACTTTTTCCTTAAAGAGTCTAGCATTTTCGTAAGCTTCACCTCTCCACTCATCAAGATTACTTAAGTCGAGCAGTCTTTTCTCACCAGCAAGTCTAAAGTCTCTATTCAACTCTTTCACTGCCCAATAAGCTTTGTGTTCTAATTCTAAAGGCAAGTGATAAGCTTTCCCATAGACCATTTTGTAAGGAGACATCCCCATAGGGTTTTTATAAGCAGTTCTATAAGCCCACAAAGCATCATTCAACTTTTTAGCCCAATTTTCCTAGATCTATTGACAGTCTTCTACAAGATAGATTTGATTTCCCTATTGGAAAGTTCTACTTGCCCACTAGTTTGGGGGTGATAAGCTGAAGCTATTCTATGGTTCACATCATACTTAGCGAGAGTTTTTCTAAAAACCCCATGAATAAAATGAGAGCCTCCATCAGTCATGAGATATCTAGGCACACCAAACCTAGGAAAAATGACATCTTTAAGCATTTTCAAAGAGGTCTTACCATCAGCACCGTTTGTAGGTATGGCTTCTACCCACTTTGTAACATAGTCAACAACAACAAGAATATGAGTATACCCTTTTGAAGGAGGAAAAGGCCCCATAAAGTCAAATCCCCAACAATCAAAAGGTTCAACAACAAGGGAATAATTCATAGGCATTTCATTGCGTCTAGAGATGTTACGTACTCGTTGGCATTCATCACATGATAAGACAAACTTCCTTGCATCTTTAAAAAGGGTAGGCCAATAAAATACAGATTGTAAAACCTTTTGTGCAGTCCTATCCCCAGCATGATGTCCTCCATAAGCACTGCCATGACATTTTCTCAATATCTCTTGTTGTTCAAATTCTGGAACACATCTTCGCATAATTCCATCTACTCCTTTATATAAGTGTGGGTCATTCCAAAAGTAATGCCTTAGATCATAAAATAATTTCCTTCTTTGCTGGGTTGTAAAGGTTGGAGGCAAATACTTGGAAACAATAAAGTTAGCATAATCAGCATACCAAGGACTCTCATGTGGACTTACCCTTATTGCAGCTAACTGCTCATTTGGAAAACTATCATTAACATGCAAAGGGTCAAAAGAAATGTTTTCCAAATGAGATAAATTATCAGCAACAGGATTATGAACACCTTTCCTATCCATAATATGCAAATCAAACTCTTGCAAAAGCAACACCCACCTTATAAGCCTAGGCTTAGTGTCCTTCTTCGTCATAAGGTATTTAATACCTGCATGATCAGTATGAATAGTAACCTTGGAATCAACAATATAAGGTCTAAACTTATCACAAGCAAAGATTACAGCTAGGAACTCCTTTTCAGTAGTAGCATAATTCTTTTGAGCAGCATCCAAAGTCTTGCTAGCATAATGAATGACATTCAACTTCTTGTCAACACGTTGTCCAAGGACAGCACCCACAGCAAAGTCACTAGCATCACACATAATTTCAAAAGGTAAAACTCCAATCAGGTGGTTGGACTATAGGAGCAGTTGTCAAATCTTTCTTCAAAGTTTCAAAAGCTTCCTTACAACCATCATCAAAAACAAAAGGTACATCTTTTTGAAGAAGATTAGTAAGGGGCTTTGAAATTTTGGAGAAATTTAATAAACCTCCTATAGAAACCAGCATGACCAAGGATACTACGAATACCTTTGATATCTCTAGGACAAGGCATCTTCTTACTTGCTTCACTTTTTGCTCTATCAACTTCGATGCCTCTTTCAGAGATCTTGTGGCCAAGAACAATCCCTTCATTAACCATGAAATGTCATTTCTCCTGGTTAAGAACAAGGTTGGTTTCCTCACATCTTTGCAAAACTTTGTCAAGGTTATGCAAACAGTTATCAAAAGAAGTTCCATAGACGGAAAAATCGTCCATGAAAACCTCCACAATTTCTTCACAAAAACCATGAAAGATAGCAGACATACATCTCTGAAAGGTAGCAGGAGTATTACATAAACCAAAAGGCACACGCCTATAAGCATAAGTACCATAAGGACAAGTGAAAGTGGTTTTCTCTTGGTCCTGTGCTTTCACAGCAATTTGAGAAAACCCAGAATAACCATCAAGAAAGCAAAAGTGAGTCTTTTTGGAGAACCTCTCAAGCATCTGATCAATACAGGGCAAAGGATAATGATATTTCTTAGTAACTTTATTAATCTTTCTAAAATCAATGCACATTCTGTACCCAACCACTACTCTTTGGGGTATAAGCTCATTATCCTCATTAGGCACAACAGTTATTCCCCCTTTCTTGGGAACACAATGAACATGGCTAACCCATTTACTATCAACAATAGGATAAATAATACCAGCATCGAGGAGTTTTAATACCTCATTTCTTACCACATCCTTTATCTTAGGATTTAGACGTCGTTGGTGCTCAACAACTGGTTTTGCATCAGGCTCTATATTAATAGCATGCTGACATATATTAGGAGAAATCCCCTTTAATTCATCAAGAGTATACTCCATAGCTCCTCGGTGTTTCTTCAATATATCCAATAACCTTCCTTCTTCCTTTCCTGAAAGTTTAGAACTAATAATAACAAGATATACCTTTTTTTCATCAAGATAAGAATATTTAAGATCATTAGGTAAAGGTTTTAATTTGAAAACAGGGTCCCCTTTAGGTGGTAGTGTGGTACCCAAATCTTCCATAGGTAGATTATGCTTAAGTAACTCAGGCTGACGAAGGAAAGCCTCGTCAATCTCATTTCTTTCCTTCATGAAGGCATCACTTTCATGATCTTCCATGAACTGCTGCAAGGCATTGTTAGGAGCAAGAGAAATAGCAGAAAGTTGTTCAACCCTGTAATCCTCATTGGGCGGTTCATTTTCATAAGGCGTTTTGGCAAATTTGTAAAAATTAAACTCATAAGACTCTCCAGCAAACTTAGTCAAAAAAATTTCCTTCCTGCAATCTATGATAGCCCCACAAGTGTTCGGAAAGGGTCTACCAAAGATAATAGATAGGTTTTACTAGCTTCTTTACCAAGTACAAGAAAATCAGCAGGATATTTAATCTTAACACAAAGGACCTCCACATCTCTTACAATGCCAATGGGGCAAACTTACTCTCTATTAGCAAGGTGAATAACCACATCAATGTCCTCAAGCTCACAAGGACCAATCTCATGCATAATTTCCCTGTAAAGCTCATAAGGAATAGCACTGAACTAGCACCAATATCACATAAACGATAGTAGCTATGACTACCAATTTTAACAGAAAGCATAGGGACACTAGCTTTTCTAACTCTCTTAGGATGAGAAACAACATTAGTGGCATATTCACAGAAGACAATATGCTCATCCTCTATATTTCTAGTGACAAGATCTTTCACAATAGCTACTACAGGCTCAATATCAATAAGCTCGTCGGTCCCTACAGTTTTCTTTGCACTTTTGCTAACCACATTAGCTATAATAGAGTGCTCCCTTTCCTTGGAAGGAAAATGGGTTTTCTCAACATAAGGTTCAGGCAAAATAGGATCAACAGTACAAACCTCTGTGCTAGCCGGAACATGGGTGACAATGTCTTTATAAGGAGCATGGTACTTGCCCCACTCTTTCTTGGGAATTTCAATATAAGAGGCAAAGGCATTAAAACATTTTACAAGAACTTGAGGGTCAAGACCAAACTCATTACTGATATCACGGAAGTTGTCAGTACCCATAAAAGATTTAATACATTCATAATCATAGTTTATACCTGACTTTCTTCCTTTGTCATTCTCCCAAGCTTCAGTGTTCTCTTGAATACGATCTAGAAGATCCCATTTAGCTTCTTCCTTCATACGTGTGAATGATCCAGCATAAGAAGCATCTAGTAAGTCTTTATCATGAAGAGAAAGCCTAGCATAAAATTTATTGAGAATAATATTGTTAGGGAGTTCATGAATAGGACATTTAAGCATTAGTAACTTCAATCTCCCCCAAGCTTGACATGTACTCTCTCCATCAAGAGGCCAAAAGTTATATATAAGGTTTCTATCCTTTTGAATCTCACTAGGAGGATAAAATTTAGAGTAAAAGAGAGATGACATCTCCTCCCATTCCATGGATTGTCCATTCTTCAGCAGCTTATACCATTCTCCAGCTCTCCCTTTCAAGGATATGGAGAGTAACTTCTTCTTCACCTGTTCAGTTATGATACCTGCACACTTAAACAACGCGCATAATTCATGGATAAAAAGCAACTGATCACTGGGATGGATAGTTCCATCCCCAAAATAATAATTATCCATAATATGATTAACAATACTTGTAGGTATCTTAAAAGGATCTATCTCAACAGGAGGTGGTTCAACTACCCTAGCAGTGGTAGTAGTTTTCCCAAATAGAAAACCAAGTGGGTTATCCATATTGCAAACAAAGTAACAAGCAGTAACAAGAGCAATACTCATAGTGAAAGTTTCCCTTACCAGTTCCACTCTTCAATAGCGCTTCACTCCCCGGCAACAGCGCCAGAAAATATTCTTGATGACCCACAAGTATAGGGGGGGTGTCGTAATACTTTCGATAAATAGGAGTGTCGATCCCAACGAGGAGCAGAAGGTGCTGAACAGTGGTGTGGAGCAGGAACTCCCTATGAATACTTAGCAAATGGATTTTTAGTGGTTTTCTGATAAGGCAACAAAATAAAGAGCAAGTAACAGAAGTAACGAACAAACGGAGCAAGTGGCCCAATCCTTTCTTAGCAAACGACAAGCCGATGGAAATACTTATAAGGACGAAACGTTCTCGAGGACACATGGGAATTCTATCAAGTGCTTTCGCTTCAAATAGCTGAGTACTCTTCTCTGGTGTTGTAAGTGTTGTGTGGGTGAACCTGTGCTAACATACCGCCCTTCCTAGGACTAATACATACTTGTGATTAAACCCCCTGCAAACATCCGTAACTACAGGAAAGTAATTAAGATATAAGTCTAACCACAGCCTTAAACTCTGAGATCCTGTGCTCCCTTATGCAAAGGTGTCCTAACGAGGGTTCAGGTTTCTGTCACTCCGGCAACCCCGTGATTCGTATACAAATACACAATGCACTCCCCTAGGCCCATAAATGGTGAAGTATCATGTAGTCAATGTTCACATGACACCACTAGAAGAATAGCACCACAACTTAAATACTAAACCATTGAATAATAACTCATCACAGATTCACTACTAACAACATGACTTCTCCCATGTCCTGAAGAACTAAACGAACTACTCACAAGACATCATATGTATCAAGATCAAAGATGATATGATAATGGATAACAATCTGAACATAAACAATAATCCAATGGTTCCACTTACAAACATCAACTACAATAGTAATCAACACCGGGAAACTTTCCCCTAAGAACTAAAGCAATATCCAACACAATTGTTACAGCAGGACGGAGTGGTGCTGATGGTGCTAGTGGAGATGATGGTGTGGATGACGATGATGATGATGATCCTGATGAAGCCTAGCTTGATGACGGTGTTGATGGCGAAAATCTCCCCTCTCCGGGAAGGAATTTCCTTGGTAGAAATCTGTCTGCCGGAGAGATCTTTCTCTCTTGGTGTTTTCCGCCCCCAGAGGCGACAGAAATATATCTATGGTCGCGCCCTCAGGATTAGGGTTTCGAAGGGAAGATATAGGCAAAGGGGCAGAGTCGGAGGTCGGGCAGATGGGCCACACCTCCCCTAGGCGCGGGGTCATGTGGGCCCGCGCATAGGGGGTGTCGGCCCCCTGAGGCCCATCTCCGTCCCTCCTTCTAGCTTCCTTCGTCTTCTGGTAAAATAATATGTTTCCATATTTTTCTGGTATTTTTCTTATCTTCACGAAATTGCACCGAAACGCCTTCTTTTCCATCAGAATCCAGACTCCAGCAGTCCATCTTCCAGGAATTATCCAACATGCATAAAAAGATGAAAAGACATAAGTAATACCTCATAATAAGACAAATATCAATGAATAGAGGTAAACTATGATATAGAATGGTGATGCAAATTGGGCGTATCAGGCACGAACCACGCGACCCACCCGACCCACCTTATCTTCTTGTAAAGGCTACAAATGGAAGGCGTAATGGTCTTGGGGCTGATCCCATCGTCCCAAGGCGCATCCCCAAAAGGGGACATCCTTCTATCCCCAATAGTGATCTTTGTCATTGCATAAAAGAACTCCATATCCTCCTTGGTGCAAGGAAGCTCGCTACCCAACCAAGCACGATCCGGCTCTGTCCATTCAAGCCATATCCAACAGGGAAGCAAAACACGGGATAACATTTGCAAGTTAAGGACACCAAGCCCACCAAGCGAAGTGGAATAACACGCATTTTCCAATTAACTTTGCATTTTCCACTAGTAGTTTTGTCGGTTCCGGCCCAAAGCCAAGCACAGACAAACTTTTGAATGGCATTTAGAAACTCAACTGGGACGTCGAGAGCGGTAAGGAGGTATATGGCTTGGGAGGTAAGGACCAATTTAGCCAAGGCGATACAACCCATGATGTGGAATGACTTTCCTTGCGAAGGGGCAAGTTGACCAGACACCATATTTTCAAGAAATTGTAAGTGGATGCGCTTGAGCTTCTGAGCGAGCGCTTCTTGAGAGCGAGAGGGAGACCATGGTACCACATAGGGAAGGAGTCACAGGAGGCCAGAAGGTCACATAAGATGTTGTCTAAGTCTATGTCATTGTAACATATGGGCACAACTAAACTCTTGTTGAAGTTGGTAGGGAGACCGGTGACATTGCCAACGTTACGAAGAATATGCGGAAGCATTGAGGTATTTTCCTTGATGGGAGCCATAAAGATCGCTGCATAATTCGCGTATAGAGAGGTACGAAAGCGAGCACCCTTTCCGACTAGACTTTGAAGTCTACCTTGAGAGGTGGACACATCACGAATGCGTTGGAGAAGGTCGATGGTTGACATGGGTATGCCCTACGGGTGCCTAATATTAGCCTACCAGGTTCGGCCTGGCAAAAGCCCATGAGACGAAGTACCTTGATAGTGAAGCCTAGGAGGATTTCGGGTGGCCCAAGCCCAATAGGAGTGCGATTCCTTGAAGAATACGGCTAAGCTCAAGATAGAAATTTAAAGGGAAAACCCTAAACTTATAACTGGCTTAACCTACCTCGGGACTTGGCCTATCGATATAAAGGCCGGGAGGGAACGGTGAGGAGGAATGACCTCATAACCTAGCACATGCCTCGCCAGATTCAATTTGTGCACCCATGTAACCTTCGACTTCGCCATTAATCGAGAGCAGACAAGCAGGAGTAGGGTTTTCCCTCCGGGGGCTTGAACCTGGGTAAACACCGTGTCTCGTGTTGCTTGTCTGTTAGCCGTTCCGCGATCTCTAGCGTCCCCTCCTTCTCCAAAACCCAAGTCCATAACAATGGGCATTGACGAGTCGAACCCTCATCAATGGTGATATCAAATAGAAGAGGATACAGAGGGTTGCCTTGACGCAAAATGCGGACGTGATTTATAGGATCACCCGACACCCCATTGATGAGGACCCATGAGGGGGAGGTAGATGGAAGGGCTGCAATCATATCTTAGAACCTAGGCAACAGGCCAATATGATGAAGAAGATCCAAAATATATTCACAACGGACTGAGTGATGACACCGAACTACGTGGACACCAATTTGTTGGGACTCCAAGCGCAGAGTGATGTAGCAAGAGAACTTTCCCCACAAGGTTACTCGAGGGTTTATATCAAACTCTTGAGGAAACATTATTTCTTACTTTTGTTTCATCTTCTAGTAACCGGCAAAACAAAATTGATTGTGTCGTGTCCCCAACTCCATCAAGTGGTTTTCAAGCACAAGGTTTCACATTAGAATTGAAAACAAATGATGAAGAAAAACAACTAAAGTAAATATGCAATAGAAACTAAATGCAATATGGAAAATAAACTAAAAGCAATGAAGGTATTGGTGTAATAGTGTTGGTAATAGTGAAAACTATGTGAAAGAACTAAATGCAAGTGTAGTAGATATTTTTGTATTTTCAGAATAAATGAGTGCTGGAAATAAAAAAGATTGTAAATGAAACTAAAAGGTATTTCTTATGATTAAAAATGGACCGGGGTTCATAGGTTCACTTCACTACTCTCTCATAAACATGGTGGGATCAAAACATCTTCTCATAATCATAATATTGATGGATCTTCATTAAGTGTTTAATTAGCATTCATATAGGCATCACATCCTATATTTGAGATGATTGAACACATCTCACTAATATTCCACTAGTAAGAGAAAACTCCACAAACTAGTATTAAGAATAAACAAAGTGTTGTCTTTTCTTCAATGACATGATGTTGGATACATAGTACTACCTCACAAGATATGAGCTCACCTAAAATTGTAACTAGGAAATAACAGCACTTGTATTCATTTATCCATAGCGAGGTAATAATAGAATGGTAAAAACCATAGTAGGACCCAAACTTTCTATCAATGTCCAGTTTCATACTACCATGTTATTCCATATAATGCACACATTCCCCCTCTCATGTCCCATCATACAAGTTTGATCAGAATAAAGTAATAAAGAATGAGGTACACAATATGCATCTGTTTATACATCAAACACGATACAAAAATACAATCTCAAATACTCAAATCATACAAAGCAAAGATCCACCACAAGGGATTACAAATAGATGACCATAATCATGTTGGCAGCTCATATGGACATAGTGTTGAAAGTGTTCCCCGTGACGACACGGTTCTGCTGACTCCCAGTATATAGTAAGCAAGCATATAACTTTCATGGACTAGTCACAATGGTTTAGAATTATTAAGCGCGAGGAATAAAGTGTGCCATCAAGTTCGTGAGAGCTTTACTAACTAACTTTCTAAAAACATACAAACATTTTATTTTGGAAGAAAACAAGGCATAATAAATATGCACGGAATAGCAAATGATGCTAATAGGTAGGTATGGTGGACACAACTGGCAATATTGGTTTTGGTAAGTTGGAAGCACAGGTAGAGCACATACTCAGTGCAAGTGAAGGCTAGCAATAGAGAGGGAGCGACAAACGAGAGAGCAATAACTGTCATAATCATGCTTGCAACAAAACAGGACTAACTATGGCATGAAGGTGATACAAGAACTCTGAGGCAAAATAAATCATCGAGGCTTACTGACTATTGATTAGTCATATGCATGCGTGAGCATGTGCCAAGTCGATTCACATGAACAGCCAGATGAGGATACCACAATGTCATACCAAAGTATGAATAAAACAATGCAAGCAAACATTCATATGACATGCTACAAACTATTAGCAAGCTGGAGCTAATCGTAGACAAGAAAGAACTACTGAGCATCCATAATGACATACACCTTACACAAACAGGCTAAGCATGCTCACAATGATGAGTATATGTACAAAAATGAAACAAATAGAGTTCGTTACCAACCTCTTACCACACCTCGAGTTGTCTTAATCTTCATTATTGCCCCTCACTTGTGTGACTTGAATAATTAACATGAAAGCCAATATCCACTGAGGACGGCTGATCCCTGCGAAGAACTCACAAAACCAAAGAAGAACAACAAATATTTTTGGTGTTTTCGATTTTTTTAGAAATAAGCAAACAAAGAAAAACCAAACAAAAGCAAAGCAAAGCAAACCAAACAAAGCAAAAAAAATTTGGATTTTTCTTTTAAGGCAAACCAAAGCAAATAAACAAAGAAACAAACCAAGAGAAACAATGAAAATATTTTTGGTATTTTTGTGTTTTTGAGAAAGAAGCAACAAGAACCAAGAAGAAAGCGAAAATAATGGATGTACAAAGAACCAACCGAACATGATATATAGATGAGTGTGATGTCGGTGTACCTCCCCCAAGCTTAGGCTTTTGTCCTAAGCGGGACTCAATCCCATGGTGCCCAAGTATATGCACCTTCATAGTATGTCGAGGAAGCTCCCTCGTCCTGGTACGAGCTCGAAGCCTCCCCTGTGTAGTGTACAGCGGGGTCATAAAGCGGGCGCTCCCCCCTGATAGTGCCCGTGGAAGCTAAGAGAATCCAGCAACTCATCCATCTCCGCCTTCGAGCATGACTAAGGTCCCTGAGAAATACTGAACGAAGTGATTTGGGGTAGAGGGATCTCTCTCTCTTCCCCGTCAGTAAACAACATTCTATAAACCAAGTTCTCAAGAGTAGAGCTAGAGGTGACGAAGTGGTGCGCCTTCATGGCAGCAAGATCAAGTCTCTGGGGAGCCAAAACAGTATCATGGGGATCAACAGCAATGTTCAAGGCAGCAGCAATACGAGTAGCAATAATTCCCCCATAAATGGGTCCCCTAGCAGCTAAACGACGAGCAATGAGGGAACCAAGGTTATACTTTTCCTCACCGTAGAGCGCAGCAGCTAAGAAGGCCAATTGATAGTTGGATATATTACTAGTGTTCTCCCTACCAAGAACACTGGTGGTAAGATAGTAGGTTAAGTACCTGATGGCTGGAACTTGAATGTTCTTTATCTTCCCTCGCTGAGCTCTGCGGTCATCATCATTGGTTATTCCTCGGTATAGTTCCAGCAAATCAGCGGGAAGAGCTGTAATCTTCTTTGATGACCCCTTTGTACCAAGTCCCAAGGCCTTGCAAAAATCCTTCAATGTCATAGAATGAGCCCTGCCCTAAAGTCTAAAAGACACAGAAGAACTGAACAAACTATTGGTGAAGGAGAAACTCTCCACAAATATTTTAGTAAGTGAAGCATATTGTGTACTCTCATCCTGCATGAAACTTGTTATACCAGCCCTCTCAATCAAAGCCATGAAATCATTAAGAATCCCAGTAGCTTGCAAGAAATCTTGACAAGGAAAGGTGGATGGGTGCGCATCCCCTTCATCCCCTCGTCACCAAACCGCGGAGTGATAAGATCCTTATTGTATGAGGGTCTGGAGCTTGTAGATGACCTTGGGAGCCTTGCCCTTCTAGGTGCATCACTCTCAAAAATGTCACCAAAGGTGTGGTGGTCCATGACTTCCCTTTGCTGAAATTTTAAACAACCATCAAACCAAGTGATTTCTAAGTTGATAAATGATGAGCAACTACTATAGGAACTTGCTAGAGGACTACACATGCATCAAAATAAAGTTTCTAAGCATAGAACAAGCATGCAAGCTCAAACAACCAGCCACCTACAGTAGCAAAATACTCAAGATACAATTTACCAATCAAAAATGTAATTGGACAAGTGGAGGAGGCACATACCAAGGAGCAAACCCTCAAAAATCAGCACTTGAGATGGGCTGAACAAGGAGATCGAAAATCGTGAGCAAGAACAACAAGAACTTGAGCTTGAGAAAGTTTTCCGGTGTTTTTCGGGAGAGAGAAAGAAGGTGGCTTTGAGGAGGCAGCCTGGAGAGGCCTAGGTGGGCCAACCCCCCCTAGGCGCCACTAGTGGTCGGCCCGCGCCTACCATAGGTGTGGGGCCTAGGGATGGCCCCTAGGGTCACCTCTGGTACCTCTCTGCCCCTTTTTTCGCGGAAAAATGTACTTTGAATTTTCTGAGATTTTTTGGGAAACTTTATTTTTGGCCAATTTTTAGGGTATGAAAATTGATGTTCTCGCAGAAAAAGTTTTTCAGAAGAAGCAAAAGCAAACCAAAAGCCAAACTACAGGAGCTCTAAAAAACTCAAACAATCAAACAACTAGCAAAACTAAAGCTAAAGCAAAGACTAGGAAGGAGAAAAGAAAAATAAAGCAAGTATAACCACATTGGAAACATTATTTTGTTCATTAAAATCCTTTTGTTAACAAGGTTGATCAGGTCTTGTTACCAAAACAATCTTATATGAAACAAAACTTTGCATTCCACAAGGTGATTATGTTACCTCATACTTGATAGCAATGGTCCCAATCATAATAGTTTCAAAATTTTCTTGTGGAATGGGACAATATATTTCTCCAACCTTGATGCCTTCAATATTTTCAACAGAATTCAGGCAATAGCTTTTGACAACCTTCTTGGGGAAATAGACAGTGTGCTCTTTGTCATTAATATTGAATGTTACTTTTCCTTGATTGCAATTGATGATAACACCTGCAGTATTAAGAAAAGGTCTCTCAAGAATAATAGACATGTTATCATCTTTAGGCATTTCAAGCACAACAAAATCAGTTAAAACCATGCAATTATGAGCAACTTGAACAGGAACATCCTCACATATACCAACAAGGATAGTAGTTGACTTATCAGCCATTTGCAAAGATATATCAGTTGGTATCAATTTTTCTAGCTGGAGTCTCTTATAGAGAGAAAAAGGCATAACACTAACTCCAGCTCCCAAATCACATAAAGCGGTTCTAACATAATTATTCTTAATGGAGCAAGGAATAGTTGGTATACCTGGATCACCAAGTTTCTTTGGAACCTTACCATTGAAGGAGTAATTAGCAAGTAGAGTAGAAATCTCCTCATTAGGAATCTTCCTTTTATTAGAGACAATATCCTTCATATACTTTGAATAAGGAGGCAACTTAATAGCATCAGTCAAAGGAATTTGCAATAATAAAGGTTTCATCCACTCACAAAACTTGTTGTAGTTTTATTCCTCCTTTGACTTGTGTTTCTTACCTGGAAAAGGCATAGGTTTCTGCACCCAAGGTTCTCTCTCTTTACCATGTTTATTAGCAATAAAATCTTCCTTTGTGTACCTAGTGTTCTTAGTGTGTTTCTCAGGTTCTTCCTCAACTTCCTCCTTATCAGGAGACTCATTATTATCATTACCACTCTCAGTTTCAGCATCAGAGACAGATATACTATTAGGATCTACAGTAGGTTCAAGTGGTTCCTCAACTTTCTTATGTTTCTTTTTCTTCCTCTTACGAGGACTACCACTATCCTCACCTTGTTGGGAATCCTGCACTATTCTTTTAGGGTGTCCTTCAGGATATAAAGGATCTTGAGTAGCTGCACCACTCCTAGTTCTAATTCCATAAGCATGTTTATTTCCTGAAGCATTAACTAGCATATCCTTTTGTACTTTAGCAGGTTGATCAAGTTGAGTTTGAACCATTTGAAAGTGTTTACAAAGCATTTTAATATCATTAGAAGTTCTTTCCACAATATATTTCAACTCATGAATAGCCCTAGAGTTTTCCAATAAATGATTCTAAACTTGTTTATTAAAATTACCTTGTTTAACAATAAATGTGTCAAGCTCCTCAAGCATTGATTAGGAGGCTTACCATAAGGAATATCACCTTCATTAAATTGGAGAGAGTGTACCTCAATAGTAGATGAGTGGGGAATTGGCTTACATAATTCTTCTATAGGAGGTAAATTCTTCACATCTTCAGCTCTAATACCTTTCTCCTTTAGACACTTTTTAGCTCCCTTCATCACTTCATCATTTAATGCAATAACTCCCCTCTTCTTTGTTGTTGGTGTTGGAACTGGTTCAGGAACAGTTGGTTTAGGAGTAATTGGTTCAGGAGTAATAGGCTCAGGTGTATTCATCTCAGTTGAAGTCCAATCATCATAATTCTTGCTTATCTTGTTCATTAATTCTTCAGCATCTATAGGAGTCCTTTTCCTGAAAACACAATCAGCAAAGCTATCTAGGTAGGTTCTAGAATCATCAGTTAGTCCATTATAATAAATGTCAAGCAACTCATTCTTAGGTAATGGATATCCAGGATATGCATGAATCAAGGAACAGAATCTTTTCCATGACTCAGGCAATTTCTCTTCTTCTTCCTGTTTAAAATCAAAAAGTCTCTGCAAAGCAGCATGTCTAACACTAGGAGGAAAATATTTATGGAAGAAAGAAGCAATCAAGCAATCAAGGCTATCAATGGAACTAGGAGGTAATCTATTAAACCAAGCCCTAGCTTCTCCTTTTAGTAAAAAGGGGAAGATCTTAGCAACAAAGTACTTGCGCATTTTAAAATCATCAGAGAACAAAGCACTCATAGTAGAAAGCTCATTCATATGAGCCACAACACTCTCATTTTTAGTACCACAAAATAGTTCTTTCTCAACAATATCCAAATAAGCTAAATCAAGAGAGAAATTATAATCTTTATCTTTAATATCTGTGGGAGAGGTGGCAAACTTAGGATCGTAAGACTTCTTGGGCATAATAGTACGTCTAGCAATGAGACTCTTCATAGCACTAGCATCATGTGTATTTCGGCATTCTTCAACAAATTCATCAGTGAGCTCTATGTAACCATCATTAATATCAAAACTCTCACTAGACTCAGGTGAGCTAACAGGTGTAACAATGTCCTCACTAGGAGTTTCGGTATTTCCTAGACTAGCCATAGTAGCATCTAGAAAAGGACCTAGTGAACCACTCGCATCAATTACAGTAGAAGTAACATCATGAGTATCAAAAGCAGTTTCAGATTCAGCAGTAGCAACGGTGTGTGTAGCATGAGTATGTGGTGGTGGTGTCACAATCTTACTTATAACAGACGGTGAATCAAGAGCAACAGAGGTGTTTAGGATTGTACCTCTTGTTGTAGTGGATGGTAAAATAGGGAACTTTCCATCACGAGACTTCCCCATGATGAAAGGAGTAGCAGTGAACAATAATACATCCAACTGAACTTACAAATAAAGCTATGCTCTCCGGCAACGGCGCCAGAAAATAATCTTGATGACCCACAAGTGTAGGGGATCGCAACAGTCTTCGTGGGTAGTATCACCCAATTTATTGATTCGACACAAGGGGAGACAAAGAATACTTGCAAGCCTTAACAACTAAGTTGTCAGTTCAGCTGCACCTGGAAATAGTTCTTGCTCACAGAAGTTTATCAGTAGCAACAGTTTGTAGTAGCAACATCAAAGCAACAACAACAGTAACAGCAACAGTGAATAGTAGCAATAGTAACAGTAACGGTAACAGTAGGATTCGAGTGCGGTAGGCATAGGGATGGATGGACGGGCGTTTCGTGGACGAGTCTAAACATGTAACTTCAAAGAACTAGGGCATTGCAGATAAATAATAATAAGCATCCAAGTACTAAACAATCCTAGGCATGTGCTCCATATATAGTCATACGTGCTCGCAATGAGAACTTGCACAACATCTTCTGTCCAGACAGCCCGTGGCAGTGGGGCCTCTAGGGAACTACAGGCAATTAAGGTTCTCCTTTTAATAGAGCACCGGAGCAAAGCATTAACACTCCGTGAACACATGTGATCCTCACACCACAGCCATCCGCTCCGGTTGTCCCAATTTCTGTCACTTTGGGGCCTTTGGATCCGAACAATGATATGTGTACACAACTTGCAGATAAGATCATAAATAATACTATCATAATGATTCAATAATAAGTTTAGATCTGAGATCATGGCACTCGAGCCCTAGTGACAAGCATTAAGCACAACAAGTTGCAACAAAGTCAAATAGCACTAATAGAGATACTAGGCACTATGCCCCTAACAAATCTTATTCGATTACATGATAGAACTCATACAATCCCTACCATCCCCAAGCCTACAGCGGGGGATTACTCACTCATGGATGAGAGAAACATCAGTGGTTGATGGAGATGCGTTGGTGATGACGATGGCGATGATCCTCTCCAAATTCCCCGTCCCGGCAGGGTGCCAGGACGGAGTTTCTGGATCCCAATCTTGGTTTCTGGTGGCGGCGGTGGAGCGGAACTATTTTTAGGTCAGAAGGCAACTTATAGACGCGGAGGGAGGCCGAGAAGCTGCCTGGGGTGGCCAAACCTCCCACCAGGCGCGGGGTCAGTGGGCCCGCGCCTGGGGTGGGTCTGGGCCCCCAGGCCTCCCCTCTGTCTCCCCTTCTGGCTCCGTGAATCTTCTGGTGAAATATAATTTTTGGCATATTTTCCGGGATTTTTCCTGATAGTTCATTTTCTGCACAAAAACAAGACACCAAGGTAATTCTGCTAAAAACAGCGTTAGTCCGTGTTAGTTGTATCCAAATCACACAAGTATAGAGGAAAAACAATAGCAAAGTGTTCGAGAAAGTAGATACGTTTTGGACGTATCAAGGGGGGTGAAGATGCGATTTAAAACTTTTACGAGATGGTCTTAGCAAAGGCGGAATAAAACTAGTGTTTTCTTTTGTTAAGCACAAAGCCTATAAACTAAGGTTCACCTATGTGCACAAACAACTTATGCAAAGCAAGACAAGCAAAAATTTGATAGCAATAAAGAATAATTCAAGCACGAAGGCTATCACAATGTAAAGTGCATAAGTACAGAGCTCGGGTATAGAGATAACCAAGGCACGCGGGGACGACGATATTTTACCGAGTTCCTTCCAACATGGAAGTACGTCTCGTTGGAGGGGTGGGCGGTACTAAGACCACCAACACCACAAGAGGCCTCACCCTATTCTCCTGAGCACCCGGCACACGGCAAGCACCCGTTCCACTATGGGACACTTGAGGGCGGTCACCAAACCCGTACAAAGATTGGGGCAATCTCCACAACTTAATTGGAGGCTCCCAACAAACGCCACCAAGGCCACTAGCTTGAGGATAGCTCCACAACTTAATTGCAGGCCCCAATAACACACCACAAAGGCCACACAACTGTCTAGGGTTCCAAGAACCCAAGAGGGACAAGCTTCAATGAATTTCACCAACCAAATCCTCCGAGGAGAACTCAAATCGATGCACCGAATGCAAATGGCAAGAACACCACAAAGATGCTCCAATCCTTCACTCTCAAGTTCCAACAAAGCTACTAAAGCAATTGGGGGAATAAGAGAGGAAGAACACAAAAAGAACACAAAATCCTCCAAGATCTAGATCCCAAAGATTCACTCACAAAGAGATGAATTGATTAGGTCAAATTGTGGATCTAGATCCCCTCAATCTTCCTCTCAAATATGTGCAAGAATAATTGGATGGGGATGAACAAATCAAGCCAAAAGAGCGTAGAACAAATGAGGCAAAGCTTAGACAAAAGGAGAAAGAAGAAGCAACATAAAAATTGGAGAGAGGGGGCTTAAATAGAAGCCCACGGTTTTCTTCCCATTGGGGGCCAAAAAACCGACATGGGTCGGTAGTATCGGATTGGGCCGGTACTATCGCCCAGCAGCCCAGCAGCGCATAGGAACAGGTCAACGCGGGAGCTGGGGCACAGCAACCTGGCGAGCAAGCGACGACCTGGCGATCGGGAGAGCGGGCAAAGGGGGCCGGGGGAGGGAGAGGTGCGCGCATGATGACTTCAGGTGCACATATCATTTGTAGCTAGTTTCAAAATAAAGATATCGATCCCACAGGGAGCAGGAGTCTGAAGTCTAATAACTCTTGAAGTAAATACTAAAATAGAAATGCTAAATAAAGTTCTAAATAACAAGATAAAATGTGAGTGTTGTGTAAAAAAGGTATTTTTGGGTTTTGGTATAATATAACAATAAGTAAAGTAAAACAAACTAAATACAGAAAATAAGTATCGCGTATGTAAAAGAGATTTGAAACTGGAATGGGGAAAAGCGTTCTCAGGGAGTAGAGGATACACCTCTAGCGTTTATAAAGGGTCTAAGGTAAATATTATTATCATGAACATTCTCAACTATGTATGTGTGGGAGGAACTCCGTATTTGGACGAATAGGCAGCAACCACTGCTCACATCATCCTCATAACCACAGCAGACAGCAATCGACATCAATCGAATTACTGCGCTATTAAGGGACTTTACACCGTAGGATGTATCCCATGGCATGGATAGTGTTCCGTGTTTCCTCGATTCCCAAGTTGATACGTAAGGAGTGCCAATAGATTTATAGTCACCGTAAGTGCTAACACACCTCCGTCTACCAACAAGTAGTTCCCTCTATCAAGTCCCCATACGAGGCAAATATTGAGAGGTCGACTTCTCCCAACATCAAGATGAAGACAATCTAACACATGACTTTATCTTATATCAATCTCATGCTAGGGTTTCTCCATCTCCCCAAGAAATAATGATCTACTCAGACATGGAGGCAATCAACATCATGGCAAAAACAATGGAAGCTATCATAGATGAATAGTACTTGTATAAATCCACAACGAGTACGGAAATTACAACAAGATCTAGACAATATGTAGATGGATGGATGGATATGGTGGTGATGCAGCGGTTGATGACGAAGATTGATGCCTAGCCTCCTGGATCTGCGTAGGGCGAAGATGGATCCCCGGTGGATGAGTTCCCTCTCCAGATCCCTTCCGGAGGTGAGGTTTCGGTGATTTCTGGTCATTATGTATACTGTCTCTTTGATCCAGTTGCACGGGGTGAAACTATTTGAGGAGGCGGCGGCGCCAACTATACGGCGGGAACTATACGTCCGAAATATTTATTCTTGCTATGTAGTTGGTCATTAAACCTTCTGTGTCCTCCAATCGCTTCTGGTTTTCTTCTAGTATTATTGATATTTCCCAATTTGGCGATTTATATTGTTTGGCTCCTTTTCACTCCAATATAACTGGTCAAGAATTGTGCCCATCGTATCCATCATCTATCCTGATCCTGGTGAAAATAAACATAAAAGGTGCACGCGAACGCCATAAAATACCAAGATCCTACCACTACAATGCAAAATAATAATATAAAACATGATGCAAATATGCACTCATCTGTGCGCGGAGTGAGCGAGCCGGTGGCGGGAGCGCGTGCGCAAGAGGGAGTAGCGAGAAACAGAGCAGGAGCGATCAGGCTGGGCGTGTAGTGCGGCAGAGGCCTGGCGAGTGGGTTGGGATAGTAGTATCGGCCGGCCCAGCGGTAGAATCGCTCGGGGCGGTACTTTCGGCCAGGACTAGCGGGTGGGGCATAAGGGAATGGCGCGCTGCCAGGTGCGGCCGGAAGCAAATAGCGGTACTACCGCTCGGGTCGCGATAGTACCAGGCGGCCCAGGAAAAATCCTTTTCTTTTTCATTTTCAAAACCAAATAGCAATATTCAAACAATGATAACTTGAGTTTGGAAACTCCGATTGACCCTAAACCAAAAAACAATTTGGAAAGAGGACGACAAGAGCTACCCAACAAAATATTGGCTACCACCAAGTGAGAATATTTCATGTATTATAATATGAGATACCTCCCTTGGTGAGAAACCGGAAAACCTACAACATCAACAACGCGATAAGATACAAAAGGGAAATCCATTTTTGATGAACTAGAGCTTGTCATGAATATTACCACAAGCTCCAGAACCTCACAAGGATAAGATCCAAATAACAACCAAATATGATGATGCTAAGTATGCAAAGTTTTGAGCTCTCTCCGAACGATATGATCAAGTTACTCACTCGAGAGACCCTCTTGATAGCACGGCTATCTATCCTAAACTCAGTCTCCCAACTAACAACATGAGACCGGAAAAAGGAAAAACCTATCAAGATTATACCTTTTCCTTGAGCATTTCCACTTGAGCTCGATGTAGACGATCTTGTCCTTCTCAAGATGGAACGCCTTTCTTGATTGCTCTTCATGGATCCATGACCACCGAGGATTGCAAGCATCAAACATGAGATCTTCTAGAGATGGCGCTTTTTGAGCTTGCACCACACTTCTTCTTCTTCTTCTTCTTCTTCTTCATTTCATCAACCTTGAAGCCAACACGTGCTCCAAGCGATGCCAATGAACAAATCCTACGAGTGCAACTTAATACACACAATAGTCCATAAAGATTGTCATTAATTACCAAAACCACACAATAGGGGCCCACATGCTCTTTCAGTAAGTATTGCAACTACAATGGAATGGATAACTAAAAGTGCCAACAACTGATGGAATTGTGGTGTCTCATGCTATCTATATCTGCCTAGTAAGTATTGCAACTACAACGGATTGGTTAAATAAAAGTGCCAACAGCTGGTGATATTGTAATAACTCATGCTACATATATCTGACTAGTAATTATGAAAACTCCAATGGAATGAATGAATAAAACTGACAACTATGTGATTTTCCTTGGAATGACTTCCTCGTTTGGTCTCGAGGGAGGAAATACCAGGGTGGGTATGTTTGGTGTTAGAATCAGGTTGGTCTAGAATAGGTCTTTCTTATCCCTCTCTGATATCCGATAGTTGCATCGAGTCTTTATAGGTTGTTTAGTGCATGCTTCGATGCCGCTTCAGTCCATCATACATATGTAGGCGAGAGCCATCGAATTCTAATTCTCGCCATGTAACTGGCCTCAGTAGTGACCGCCCTCTTTTTCCTTTGCCCTTTGTCGGTGACCCTTTTGTTTTAGCAGGTTTGAGATCAACATCGTTAGCAGGGTTACCCTTCCGGCTTGGCCTGGGCATGGTTATGGATGCCATTGGTTATCCTTCAGGGCTCTTAGCCCCATTTGCATCTTATCCGTACTCAGATGTGTATCGTTTTCGAGGTGATTTGGATCTCTGTACTGTATATATGTATTGTTGACTCATTGAGTCGCTGTTGTATATATATGTTTCTGTGGGTTCCATTGTGGACTATTGTGTAATGATATTACTTCGTTTTCCACCCGCACGCAAGTGCCTGGTGGGCATCTTTGAATCGTTTATATGCAGGTTTGGCGGGAATCGCTGAAATATGCATAGGGCTGATTCGAGGTTGTTACAACTTGTGATCTTGGCATTGCATTAGGTGCATGGGTTTGAGTTCTCTATGGAGATTCGGATAGTGAAAGTTGAGAATCTTATTACTCTTGTGTTCTTGGAACCCGGAGCTTATTCCTAGAGTTTGTTCCTCTTGTGTTCTTGGAACCCTAGATGGGTTTGTGGCCATTATGGCATTGTGGATTTCTTGGGGCCTCCAATTAAGTTGTGGAGATTCCTCAAGCTTGAGGCCTCAGTGGAAATTAATTGGGAGCATCCAATTGAGTTGGAGAGATTGCCCCAAGCTTGTACGGGTTCGGTGACCTCCCTCAAGGGTCCCATAGTGGATCGATGGCGACTTCCCTTATTAGGGAGGGCTCCAGGAGAATACGGTGAACCATTTTGGCGTTTGGGGAGCATCGTACCTCCACACTGCTCCAACGGAGACTAGCATTCGCAAGGGTGTGAACTTGGGGATACATCGTTGTATCCACGTGCCTCGGTTATTTGTATACCCGACCTCTTTATTTATCCACTTTACTTTTTGATAGCCTACTTGAAATTATATGTCTTGCTATCACATAGTTTCTTATCTTGCTTAGCATAAGTTGTTGGTGCACTTAGTTGAACCTAGCATATTTAGATTTTATAATTTATAAATTAAATGCTAGTTTTATTTTGTATTTATTAGCTAGAATCTTTATTAGTATAACTCTCCCATTCACCCTCCCCCCTCCCAGGCGATATCCCTGTCCTTTTAGTGACCATAATCTTTCCAAGGTTATTGCCATTGGAGATAGCATCAATTTTATTCATCCATTAAAATTACGAGGCATGTCATAGTTCCACTCCATGTGCATCTTGGCCAAGGTGAGCATGGTGTTATAACGAGAAAGACGAAAATAAGGGCGTGTTTGGTAGCCCGGGTCAACCCAAAAGTTTTCATGTCAACCGAGATTGAGGTATTTATTAGCCTCGGTTATACATCTTGGCTATGCCCACCTTATACCGAAAAGGCCCCTCAGCCAAGGCTTGGTTGTGAAGCTCAAAGCTTCACAACTCAGTTTGCTCATCCTGCAACATAGGCTTGCGTGTCCTGTGGGCGAAATCCAAATCAGTTTGCTCATCCTGCAACATAGGCTTGCGTGTCCTGTGGGCGAAATCCTCTCTCTCTCTGCCGCTTGTTGTACCCTACGCGCCACCCTCTTGTGGACGCCTAGCTTGTTCAAACTTACCTAAAAAACCTTGTCCATGGGGCTTTGCTACGTTTAGGTTGCTTCTCGGTGCATCTTCAGAAACAAAATATTCTTTTGAAAAAGGAAAATCCTAGCCTGACACACAATCCTAGCCATGAAACAAAATATTTAAATTTTATTAATGGACCTCCATCGTATGCATGGTTTAAATCCTGCTAACTGTTAGTGTGTGACAAATTTCTACAATAGTACTCCCTCCGTCCTAAAATAGATGTCTTGGATTTTTTAAAATTTGGATAAACCTATATACTAAATAGTGTCTAGATTCATTCAAATTGTGACAAATCTAAGACATCTATTTTGGGACGGAGGGAGTATGTTTTTTTGCGGAAGAGTTCAATAAAATTAAAGGTCTTGACGATGCTAAGATGATTTGGGATACACTCCAAGATGATCTTGTGGACGCCTAGCTTGTTCAAACTTACCTAAAAACCTTGTCCATGGGGCTTTGCTACGTTTAGGTTGCTTCTCGGTGCATCTTCAGAAACAAAATATTCTTTTAAAAAAGGAAAATCCTAGCCTGACACACAATCCTAGCCATGAAACAAAATATTTAAATTTTATTAATGGACCTCCATCGTATGCATGGTTTAAATCCTGCTAACTGCTAGTGTGTGACAAATTTCTACAATAGTACT
The DNA here is from genome assembly GCA_916181665.1 of Avena sativa. Taxonomy (NCBI): domain Eukaryota; kingdom Viridiplantae; phylum Streptophyta; class Magnoliopsida; order Poales; family Poaceae; genus Avena; species Avena sativa. Next base: position 227,019,096 of record OV702284.1, on the reverse strand, counting down.
CCCTCCGTCCTAAATTAGATGTCTCGGATTTTTTAAAATTTGGATGAACCTATATACTAAATAGTGTCTAGATTCATTTAAAATTTGACAAATCTAAAACATCTATTTTGGGACGGAGGGAGTATGTTTTTTGCGGAAGAGTTCAATAAAATTAAAGGTCTTGACGATGCTAAGATGATTTGGGATACACTCCAAGAGACTCATTGATCGACTTCTTTGGGAATCTACACTTTGTCATTTTTTGCATAGCCTAAAATATATTAAGATTTTACACAAGTACATCATTAACTACATCCTCGTTTTTTTCTAGATTTTTCGGAACTTTGAAAATAAAGGTCTCCTAGAGCTTGGTCTCCATTTGGAGTTTCTGCTGCTCTGTCCATATTTGCACTGCGCCCGGGAAGCTTGGAGCATACGGTGTGTGTCGAATCCCTTTAGGCCATGTACAATGCAAGATGATTAAAGAGGTGCTTAAAAAAGTATACCTGTTTTTGTTTGAACACTGATGCTTATTTATAGTAGGAAAATACCTATCGAGCCACCTCTCTCTCCGATATAAGTAAGCACGGAATCTTCATGACAAAGCGTGGTTTATTTTCGTAAGCATAGGGCTGGTTGTGGCCGGCCAGGACATCAAGATGCACGAGAGAATTGTATGGTTCAGATGCCGCTCAGTCACTACTCCCTGTTCCAACACCATGCTACAGAAACAGCGCTGTGTTCAGCCTACAATTTTATTTTAGTCGAGACTAGGGAATGTGGCGTGGCCACCGTGAAGACAAAAAAATTTAACCTGAGTGTATAATTAAGCTCGAGAAAAATTTGTTTTAACCTTAGTGTATAATTAAGCAGGATCAGGCCGTTCCTAAGATTCTGGAGTCCCGGGGCGAGACTAAATCATAGGCCCTTGGTTCCTTAACATATATACATCTTAATAATCAAACATATGTTATCAATAACATTTAAATTTAAATATATATAAAAGCAGTATACATTTTAGATTTATTACCTTATAATTTTCTTCAAGCATTTCTCGATGCAAAGTCGGTTACGATGAGGTCGATGTCATCTAATAATTACTTAGATGCACAATGTTGCCAAACTATTTAAACTCTGTTGAGTCATTATTGACCTTAAATAGTTCTTCAATAATTTTAATTTTAAAAAGCTTCTTTTATCCGATGCGAGTAACATACAGAATAAATAAGATATGATAAGCAATGGCTATATTAGGATAGCAATCAACTATACTCCGAGTGCAGGGGGAAACCTAGGTCCAGTTTCTGGGCCGGGCAACAACGCCGTGTCGATGGCGCTTCCCTTCTTGAAGGTGTTGTTTTGGTACTGGGCGTGTCGGTGTGCGAGAAGCGTGGTGAGACATTTTCGGATGGCGCAGTGGTGGCGGGTCACCCTAGTTTCGTCGCATCTCCGTTCTTTCATGTCTTTTCTTTTTGGGTGTGTTTTCGCTAATGACCCAGCATTTTTCGTTGTTCAAGCTCTTCCCTTAGGCGTTGTGCTGTTTGGCCCAGCAGCGGTCTCACTTGTGTGTTTTATTTATAAAATGGGCGAGAGCCTGTTTTAAGGATAGCAATCAACTTCTCTGACATGCTCGTAAATCTCCATAGCAGACATTACCCCATCTGACAAGGTAAATCTTATCATCTTTAATTCAGAAATACGATCACATACCTCAACATTAGATGGAGTATTTAATTTAAAACGCCTTCTTAGCTGTGGCGTGGTCTCATGATCAAGGCCTGGAAATTGAAATCGGCGAGACGACAAGTTGATAAACTGACGAATAGAAATCAAAATTAAGAAAAATTTAGGACAATATAAGAACACTAAATCGTGATGTCATATACTGTTACCATGCGACCGAAATATCACTGACTGATCATGTCGACTGATTATTGTCTCAACAACAAAAAGTGAAGAAGGCCCTGGCACCTCGCGGCCTGGCCTGCGCGCCACACGCGTCCGTTGGTGGCGGCCGACTGTGACGCCATGCGCTGTTGAGTACACGAGGAGAAACAATACTCGTTTTTTAGAAAATAAACAATACTCATAGGGCCTGTCCTGAGATTTTAGGGGCCAGAGGCGAAACTAAAATTCTAGGCCTCTTATTATAAAAAATTGATGCATATATGAGACGATGAAAAATAAATATTTTAAGTATACTTCCAACTATAACATTCATATAAAAATAACAACGTTTGGATGATACCTTAAAATTTCCTTCGAAAATTCCTAGAAGCAAAGTCCGTGACGATGGAATCAATATAAATTTCATCCACTAAATTCTTCTATATGTATAAAGTTGCCACACCATTTAACCTCTCCTGAGAAATTACAGATCTCAAATAGTTTTTCAATAATTTTAACTTTCATAAGCTTCTTTCAGCTTATGCAACAGTCCCCGGCATAGTAAATAAAATCCGTTAAGCGATAGAAATATTAGGATAACAATATTAGCAGATTCATCATCATGATTACTCACATTGTCATCATCTACATTGATATGAACATCATCCTCAGTACCGGCATTATCTTCTGAATCAACATTAGTGTGTTCCCCCACAAGAACTAGCGCCAACTCATATGGATTGCTCGTAGTGCTCGTGTTGCTTTTCAAAAGTTTATAAAAAGATCCTCTCTATGATTCTATTAATTTCCTCTCTTGTTCTCTTCCTTTTCTTTTCTAACACTGGATTTAGGCGCCATAATCAGTTAACCTCGCTCGCTACAAACAAGAAATCAAGAACAACTAATACTAACTAGAATTAAGAACTAAGAAATAAGAATTAGGGATGGACGAGGGCAGACATCAGGCAGATTTGAAGATCATCGATGGCCTTCCTACATGCGGTGTGCCTGGCGGTCGATCGTAAAGGGCTTGAGGCAGGCGCTCAGAGGCAATCTGGCGACAGAAGGCGATTAGGCGACGGGACTCGGAAAGCAGGGCATGGCCGGTACGTGGGAAGACGAAGTGAATAAGCGAGTCTAGACCAATTCCTGGAGTCGTCAAGTACTCGAGTCGAGCACATGCCTTAGTCGTGGTCAAGCGATGAGCCGATACCTGGGAGTTGTCGAGTCCATCGATCGCTTAATTGGCCTGGGAGTCAATCGTCGAGGCAGGCAAGCGATCGATGCTTATTTCCTGGTAGCGAGGGAGTCGATATATAGTTCATAAAAATGTCTTTTTTTTATGATGTATAGTAGGCCTATAAATTTTTGGACCCCTACTTTTTTCGGGCCCGGGGCGACTGCGCCGCTAGTCCCCCCTCAGGACCGGCCATACTTATTAGAAATGTGGACATGGAGTCATAAATCCATCGATCAGTTATTTTTTGCATGCGTGTCGACCGTCCCTTTTCATGTGTGTCCTACTCTTCCTCGTAGATGGTCCATAGGCCCTTTTTCCTTGTTGCTAGACTGTCATACGTGATACATATTAGATCAGGTAATAATACAACTAGTACTGATTAATCTGGGGTGGGGCCCCTGGATTCGTGGGGCCCTTGGCGGCCGCACACCCTGCCCACCCAGGGCCGGCCCTGCAGGATGTTGATCAGATTTTTTGTGGGTGCAAAACAATGGACAATTTTTTTAAGATTTATATATTTCTATATAAGAAGGTTGGAAAGGATCCGGACCTTATGGGCGTGTTTGCTAGGCTGGATTGCCGTTTCTCGCACGACGCGAAAAGAAATAAGGCTGTTTGGAAAGCTAGGCTGTATGAAATTTTTGCATGACACGGTTCTTAAAGCAGTCTAAATCTTGGCCCGCTGGAAACACCGATTTTGGACGTTTCTGCAGAGACAGGCCCGCTGCATGCAATTTTTTCTCCCCGTGTAGTACCTGAACTTTTCTCTCTAAACGTGATTAACTTAATCTACTTTGATCTATAAAACCATGCATCGATTCAAGATAAGTTGTACATAAAAAGATGCGCATCGACATTGCGAATCTATCCCGACGATCGGTTCCTAGTTTCGTTGAACTTTTATGGATCAATTTTATGTTCATATTTATACGTTATGTGAACGAATTTTGTTAAATTCTTTGTACACGGGCGATCATTTGAAATTTCCTTTGAGGTGTAGCTTCACCTCACCGAATCACACAACTTTCATGTTATGAGTTTTTCGTTTTGACATTCATAACTACGTAGATCTAAACTGTCATATTATACGTACGTACACGTAGATCTACCCATATAGCAATGTTAAAATAGAAAACTTACAACATCAAAGTCGTATAAAATGATGAAGTGAATCTTTTCTCTAAAGGAAATTTCAAATGATCAACTCTGTATGAAGACTTTGATGAAATTCGTTCAAAGAAGTTTTAAAATGGAAAACGGCGTAACGTTTCAAACACTCAACGAAATTACAAATTGTTCACCCGACTAGATCCATAACATCGATGGACATCTTTTTCATACACAACTTGTCTTGAATGAAGATATAGTTACGTAGATTAGAGAGAATTAAGATAAAATATGTTAGATTAAAGGAATAACATTCACCGTGTGTACTGTGCGCAGCCATAAACCAAACGCTAGGCCGATTGAGGAAAACGAGAATACAGTGGACCAAACAAAAGCCTAAAATTGATTCAAATCAAATCTCTCTCTATACACCATCCAGCGGACCAAATGACAAAAACAAAAAATTGAAGCCCGAGTAACCAAACACGCGCTATGTGTCGTTGTCAAACTTGTTCGCCCAATGCATCAGCTGCGCCTCCATCTTAGGCGATCGGCAAGCCCAAAGTCGCAAGCTGTCAGCAATGTTTATGAACAGGGCATTCCTAGTGGTGGAGGCATTATTGAACACCTGTTATTTCTCGCCTGCCGGAGTGCTAGAAGACAGACGCTAACACAGGTCGGCCAGGTATTAGCTGACAGCCTCACCCATTCGATTTGGAACGGTTCTGAAATATTCTCGGCCTCTGATGCCTTCTCTTGGGTTTGGATCTGTAACTTGCTCCAAACCCAAGAAGCTTGGCGGCAGTGAAGTGCAATGTGATGAAAAGATTCGAGGGCAGGGCATTGGTCACACCCTGCATCGTTGCACGACTTCTTTTTCACCATGTTGTCCTTAGTACTTAAACGATCTCTATGTGCCAACCATAGGAAGATCTTGTGCCTGTATGGGATTACCGATTGCCATACCCATTTTCCAGGAGCCCATTTCATTCCTCGATCAGTAAGCAGCCTATAGAAGTCTCTCGTTGTCGGTGGTTTTCCGGTTGTGATCATTAGTCTAGAGTCACCATGGTGCTGTTCATCAAGCTGACAGTGTTGCAGTTCCAGGAGCAGGCTGTGTACCAAGACGACTCGCGCACCCTGAGTATCCATGTTGTTAATGGACAATATGAAGATTATAAAGTTGTTAATGGATAGATTCACAACGGATTACAGGCTGTGTACCAAGACGACTCGCGCATCCCTGAGTATCCATCTTTTTATTGTATTTCTTTCCTTCATCAATGAAGACAAAGACTGAAACTTGTAGATCGAGATTTCCTTTATTTGTTCCCTGAATTGGGAAATGCGGTTGGCCAGTACGCACCCTTCCATTGTGTTGCCCTAGAATGAAAAAAGAAATGTTAATGTATCTTTCTTACATAAAGAGCAATCAGAGGAGCCTACGGTATATAGTGAAATATATGTTTAATGGACACTGCAGAACCGAAATTTGCGTTAGATCAGTGTGCTGGATAGACCTTTTTCGGTAGAAGAACAGCATTAATAGTACATACATTGTATCCTAGAGGTAAAATAATTTATGTAGAAGAAAAAATTAAGCATACCTCATGGTGTACAACAATAACGTCCAGCCCATATATATTTTGTCGCGTCTGGTCCTGTATTCCCAGATACAGGCAATGCGGTTACGCGTTTTTTAGATTTTACAAAAGTAGTACTTTGTCGGTCTGGAGGAAGCCGATTAGTGCAGTTGGCCTGAAGAAAGCCGACTGAGTGTCAGCCGTAGGGCCGCTGGGCCCACGTCGGCCAATCGGCCTGGGCAGGCCGACTGCCCCAATCGGCCTGGGGCAGGCCGACTGCCCCAATCTGCATAGGCCAAGCCGACTGGAATTGCTAATTAGCACTCCAGTCGGCTTGGCCCAGGCCGATTGAGCCAGTCGGCCTGCCCCAGGCCGATTAGGGCAATCGGCCTGCCCTAGGCCGTTTGGGGCAACGCGGGCCCAGCTGCCCCACGCCCAATGCTCAGTCGGCTACCTGTTGGACGAGTGCAAAGCTGTCGGCCAGGCCCTGGCCGATTGGCCCAGTCGGCTTGCCCCAGGCCGACAAAGTGCTAGATCTGTAATTTCTAAAAACGTATAATAGAACTCAAATTAATTAAATAATGCGTATTATTTAAAAAAAAATGCGGCAATGCGCACAAGAACTTTTCATTGACAGCTATAGGGTGACACGTCATTGACCAACGCAATATGCATATTTTCTCTCCTTGCCTGTATAAAAGTGGATATTTTAAACATAGGAATACACACTGGATAGCGAAAATCTAAATGTAAATAACACAATTGGACTAAGAATGACATTGTAGCTATCATGAATATAGTGTAGATAATCTCGAGTGCATTAATGATCCCATTTGCAATATTTTTTAAAATAGTAAGGAAAGGTACATATCACTAGAATCTACAATTTACTTCCTTACAAATGTTTACTTCTTTACGCACAACCAAAACCACAAAATAAAGGGCATGTGAAAACAAAGTATCTGACTGACATAACACCTGGAGAAGAGCACCATACCCTGGAAATGAAGGATAAATAGAGCCACCTTGTACAGTCCAACATAGCCGAGTAGAATCACCCACACAAGAATCACCTACAGGAAAGCAACAAAGACAATCACTGAGATTGAGATTTGCATTCTAAGCGTGAGAATGACAGTGTGTAAATGTCTCTGCAAATTTGAGTTCTTTCAAGTGCCCCAATATCCAATTCGAGGCCACAATATGTCAGTTTTTACGAATTTCAAAACACGATTCACATATTGCATATAATTCAGAGTTCAAGGTTCAACTCAAAAATAAGATTTGCAATGTACACTAAGCTGAATTGTAATTTTGCAAATACAGACAATCTACAAAGAATAAATGTAAAAAAGTGTTTCAAGCTTGTGATCAGTAGCGATAACGGCTTATGAATATATGATATAAACTTAATAAATCTGAGTTAACTCGTGCACAGAATAGTGCGCCACCGAAATGGTTACCTCATGTTAGAGACTAGTGGACTATGCAGAAATACTAATAGTATGGTCGCACCATAATGTCAGCACAGAGACAATGGCTACCTAGTCCATATTATGTCTTTGTGTCACTAATATAAGTAGTAAGTTCGGTTTAAAAAGCAATGATGAGTTGCGCTTTCTAACTAAATTACTCAAATTTCAGCAGCTAAAATTTGGCTCCATGTTTTTCTTTATTGTGATGTACTCACTCTGTTTTAAAATATAAGATGCTTTAGCTTTGTGAAGCAAATGTATCTAGTCTTCTTTTAGTGTGTAGGTTCACTCCCCTGAGTGAACCTACATACTAAAAGAAGTCTAGATACATTTCCTTCACAAATCTAAAACATCTTATATTTTGAAACGGAGGGAGTAGTACCTTATATTCTATTAATTCCACAATATGAATATACATATATCTTGTTGTTTTTGATACTAAGATTGCAAGATTGATTGCATATCAGATCACTGTAGAGCTTCGTTGGGAGACCCCAAGAAGAAGGTGTGATGAGCACAGCAATAAGTTTTTCCCTTAGTAAGAAACCAAGGTTATCGAACCAGTAGGAGGAAGAAAACGACTCAAAGGTGTTGCTAACAACTTGGAAACCTGCACAACACAAACTCAAGACTTTGCCCCAATGAACAGTGAGGTTGTCAATCTCACCGGTTTTCTGAAAACAAAGGATTAACTATCGGCCCAAGCTGCCAGCGATTGGGCCCACGGGACGGCGACTGGATCAAGATTTGGTGAGGACCCAGGCGACTGGAAGCTGGAGGCCCAGAAGCGTAGCTAGGCCCAGTCGGACTAGGTCAAAGACCCTCCGAATCCTTAACCAATTTGGTTATAGATCTGTAAACCCTAACGAGGTGAGCCTATATAAACCTCCCTAGGGTACGGACAGAGGACATGTTCCATCATACACCCCAACGACTCACCGCCTAGTCGTCGAGCTCGCGCTTGTACTCTCTCCATAATACAATCTAGCAGGAGTAGGTCTTTACCTTCCCGGGGGCCGAACCTGGGTAAACCCTTGCGTCTCCGCCCTCATCTCGCACCGCAGATGGCAGGCCGCCCTTGCCCCATGTTCTACTACTCGCTGCCAATTGCAGCATCTGTCGTGGCCATTCCCACGACAGTGGCGCCCACCGTGGGTCTTGGACGGTCAGGCCGGTGTTCTGTGGCGAGATCCAATCTACCCATCAACGAGACGATCGCCACCGGCCGCATGATCGCGATCGGCGAGATCCTCCAGATCTTGCCGAGCAGCTACGTCCCGGCGGCACGCCCCGTCACGCACAGCGTGATCATGCCGGTCGGCACGATCAGCCTCTTCGTCGGCTTCACCAACACAATCACCTCAGAGGACCCGGCTCGCATCCGCGAGTCGCCGCCACTCGACCAGTTCTCTGAGAGCCAGGTCCGCACAATCCACCGCCTCGCCTCCGAGTACGACTCGGCCCATAGCAACGTGGCCGAAACCGCCATGGTCGCGGACGACGCGGCCCTCAACGACGACGCCGACTCGGCGACCCCAGCGTCGGCTGCCGAATCCATCGCCGCCGCATTGCCCGCGGGCTCCATCACCCAGGTCTCCAACGTGGGAGACTTCGAGGACCCCTCCATCCTTGGGATCTTCTACTTTGACTCCGGTTCGGAGAACTCCGCCGACCTCCACGACGGGTCTGGTCGCCACGTCGCGGACTACATGGCGAATGGCGCCGACCCCCCTCCAGAACCCTTCTCCACGCCGATCCCACCGAACGCAACAGCAACAGAGGTCGAGGAACTCCGCCTACGGCTGGAGGAGGCGGTCCGCAAAGAACAAGACGAGCGCAAAAAATTTCGCCTCGAGCAGGTGACAGCGCAGGAACTCTTGCGTTACCACCAACTCCGAATCAGGTCGCGCCTGAACCCCACCATTCAGGGACGCGTCCTGAACTTCAACGACGAGAATGACCCGGCTCATGCAGCCGAGCGCGTGATCTGCGAGAACGCGCCGCCAGGAGGGAGCTCCCGCCCCCCACCAGGCGCGACGGCCAACGGCGCACCACCACCACCCAGCCGCGCGCCCCCAGGGACCAACCAAGAATCGTGGTCTCCTCGCAGGAGCGAGACGCAAATGGCCTCCCGCTGTTCTCCACTCCGATGGACAATGCCGTCGCGAGCCGAGTAGCGGTCGACAATAAACATAACCGGGGAAGGCGCCCTGCAGATCCAGTACGCCAAGGCTCTACTTGCCAAGGAAGTCGAGCAACAAAATGCGGGTGCCAATTCGCAGGGTCGCATGTACTCGCATTCGTCAGGCAGCAGGGCGGCCTCGAGCGGCCGCCCAATGGTGGCGAACACCCTCAACTGCCCACCACCCGAGCCCCTGCAGCTCCAACATCGACCCGCGCACGCGGCACTCTCCACCAACGACCCGCGGCCGGCGAACAACTTCATCGCTGCCAACGGGTAGCCAGTTGACGCGCGCACCCACATCATCAACAACTAGAGCTGGCGCGCACGCCAGCCCGACGACCTGAGGCATACCCTCACCAACCGCCGTGACGGCGAACCAAGGGGCTCGCTGAGCCGAGTCGTACCCTAGTGCTTCGGAACAATGATCCGAGGCGAAAGATACCCGGCGAACTTCAAGGCGCCGAAGGAGATCGAGAAGTACGACCCCTCGTACGACCCGTCCGTGTGGCTGGACACCTACCTCATGGCGATGGGAATCGCTGGCCACACTGACCTGCTCGCCGCTCGCTACCGCCCCCTGATTATGGAGGGAGCATGCCGACAATGGATCAACACCCTCCCAGCGGACAATATCGACTCCTGGGAGGAAATGCGCGACGCCTTTGTCAGGCACTTCGAGGGCTCCTACACCCGCGCCACCACCATCGAGGACCTAGAGCGATGCGTCCAGGGACCCCACGAGTCGATCCGCAGCTGGGTCCAAAGGTGGCAAGACTTGTGGTACAACGCGTCCGGAATCCACCCGGACACCACGATCCACTTCTTCAAGACCTCGTGCCGCTACGAGCCTCTGGTCGCCAAACTCAAGCGGGTGTACAAAACACTCGACAACATACCGGACCTCCTGAAGATCGCCAAGTGGTACGCGGAGGAAGATCCAAACCAAGAAACTAACGACGAGTCGGGAGGGAATCGCCGCACGAGCGGCCACGACAACGGGAGGCGACCCGAGCTACGGTACAACAACACTCGCCTCACCGGCAAGAGTCGTGGTGATGGGCGAGTTGACTTCGTCGCCAACGCTAGATACGCGTCGCGTGAACCCAAGAGCTTCCGCCGCGACGGAGGCTAGCAGCGCGATGGCGGCAACTACAAAGCAAAGTCGAGGTTCGACCCCACGGCTCTCCTCAACCAACCTTGTGTGTTCCACAGCAGGGAAGGGAAGCCCGCTACGCACACGACCGCTGACTGTCACTCCCTAAAGGAGATTGAGAAGGCACGGCGCGCACGAGAAGACCCCGACAACCACCCGCCAAATGGTGGAAAATTCGGCAGCGTCGCCGGCTCGCTCCACACCTTCACAGGCTTCAACACGAAGCGCGAGAAGAAGGTCATCACCCACGCCGTCGCCGTCAATGCTGTGTCCCAGATCGACATCCCCCAGTTCCTCAACTTGTCCGAGCAACCAATCACCTGGAGCCGCGAGGACCACTCGCCATGGATCAAATATCCAGGCCGAGTCGCCTTGGTGGTCAAGCCCAAGGTTGGGGACTATTGGCTTCCCAAGACGCTGATGGACGGCGGTAGCTCCATCAACATCCTATACCTGGACACATTCAGGCGACTGCAGCTCCCGCATTCGATGATCGAGACGACCTACACCACCTTCCACGGCACCGTCCCCGGTCGGAAGGCGTACCCAATCGACAAGGTGACACTGCCAGTCACCTTCGGCACACCAGCAAACTTCTGCACCGAGCGGATCGTCTTCGAGCTGGTGTCGTTCAACATCCCATACCACTGTGTCCTGGGGCGCCAGGTGTTTGCCAAATTCATGGCAGCGCCCCACTACGCATACAACGCGATGAAGCTCTCCGGGCTGTGTGGCATCATCACCATCCATGGAGACCCCGACATGGCCGCAGAATGCGAGGCCAAAGGCGCCGAACTCGCTGACGCTGTCATCGCGGCAGAGGCCAACCACGCTGAGGAGCTCGCCAAATAAGCGAGCGAGGTCAACAACGACGACCCCACCATACTCAAGAAGCCCAAATTGGAGGGTGGCAGCTCCACCGCCTTCGAGGCAACGATGCACACCCGCACAGTCGAGCTGGTCCCAGGCGACTCCAGCCAGACGGTGACGATCGGGACGGGCATGAGCCCGGCATAGGAAGGCACGCTCATCGAGTTCCTACGTGAGAATTGCGACATCTTCGCATGGAAGCCATCCGACATGCCTGGTGTCCCAAGGGAACTCGTTGAGCACAAACTCAATGCCGACCCCAAAGTGCGAACTGTCAAGCAGTCGCCGTGGCCCTTCAATAAAGAGTGCCGCCGAGCAATTTCCGAGGAGGTGCAGCGTCTACTCGCTGCAGGCTTCATCCGGCCAATCAAATACCCCAAATGGCTGGAAAACCCAGTCCTAGTCGAGAAGAAAACGGAACCTGGAGAATGTGTATTGACTACACAAACCTCAACAGTGCCTGCTCGAAGGAGCAGTTCGTCCTCCCGCGGATCGACCAAATCATCGACTCGACCGCGGGTTCGGAGTCTCTATGCTTCCTCGACGCCTACTCTGGGTACAACCAGATCAAAATGGTAGTCGAGGACGAGGAGAAGACGGCGTTCATCACGCCATTTGGAGGCTTCTGCTACAACACCATGACCTTTATCCTCAAGAACGTCGGGGCAACCTACCAGAGGTGCATGCAGGAGTGCCTCGCGAGCCAAATCGGCCGCAACATCCACGTCTACATCGACGACGTGGTGGTAAAGTCCACTCGCCAGGGCGACCTACTCGCCGACCTGGCAGAAACCTTCGCCAACCTGCGGAGGTACAAGATAAAGCTAAACCCAGCGAAATGCACCTTCGGCGTACCTACTAGACAGCTATTGGGATACGTCGTCTCCAAGCGAGGAATCGAGGTGAACCCCGCCAAGATCAACACAATCGCCCGGCTCGGCAGACCCGAGTTCCTGCGCGACATCCAGAAGTTGGCCGGGCGAGTCGCGGCTCTCAGTCGCTTCATCCCCCGGCTAGGCGAGAAGGCGATGCCCCTATACCGCCTAATGCGCAAGAACCCCACTTTCCAGTGGGACAAGGAGGCAGACGACGCGCTCCACGCTCTCAAGGAGGTGCTACTCGCAGCACCGCTACTCGCCGCCCCCGTCGACAAGGAGCCCATGCTCGTCTACGTCGCGGCTTCCGAGCGCGTCGTCAGTGCCGTCATGGTCGTCTAACGACCAGAGGAAGGCAAGGAGGGACCGGTGCAGCGACCCATGTACTACATCAGCGAAGTCCTCACCGAGTCGCGCCAGCGCTACCCGCAGTACCAAAAATTGGTACATGCGGTCTTCAGAGCACATCGGCGACTGCCGCACTACGTCCAGGAGCACCCAATAACGGCCGTCTCCTCAGCACCGTTGGAGGACATCATCCGCAACCGTGAGTCGACTGGGCGAGTCGCCAAGTGGGCCGTCGAGATCGGCGTCCACAACATCAGGTACGAGCCGTGCAAAGCGATCGTATCGCAGGCTCTCACAGACTTCCTCGCCGACTGGGAGGAGGCCCAGCATCCAGAGAAGCTGCCATACCTCCACTACTGGAGCCTACACTTCGACGGCTCCAAGAACGCAGATGGTGCAGGAGCAGGGATCGTGCTAACATCTCTGAAGGGCGACAAGCTACGCTACGTCCTCTACCTCGACTTCACCCCCTACACCAACAACATGGCCGAGTATGAGGCGCTACTCCACGGCACGGGCAGCCAAGGAGATGAACATCAATCGCCTGTGCTGCTACGGCGACTCCGACCTCGTCGCCGGGCAAGTCGCCGATACCTGCGACGCCATCTCCCCCACCATGGCGGCATACCGCCAAGCAGTGGACCAGCTGGGAGGCCACTTCGCAGGCTACTCCGTCGAGTGGATCGACAGGCGGAAGAACGAGGAGGCCGACGCACTCTCCCGCATCGGCTCGGCCCGACTCGCACCACCCGCCGACGTCTTCCTCGACACCATCACCAAGTCTTCAGTCTCTCCCCCAAGGGAGATAGACATCGGAATTCCGCTACAACCAGACGTAGCCCTGGTCGCACTGATCGTCGAGCCAAGCGACTGGACCATGCCATATGTCGCGTACCTGGAGGGAGGCACCCTACCCGCAGACGAGATGGAGGCCTGGATGATAGCACGCCGCTGCAAATCCTTCGTCATCATCGACGGCGAGCTCCACAAGCGCAGCGTGACCGGCGTGTTCCAACGCTGCGTCCAACCTACTAAAGGACGCAAGATCCTCCAGGACATCCACTCCGGCGACTGCGGCCACGACGCTGGCGCCCGCTCCCTGGTCGCCAAGGCCATGCGACATGGCTTCTACTGGCTCACCGCACACGCCGACGCGGTCGACATCGTCCAGCGATGCATCGGGTGCCAGAAGTACGCCAACCAAACTCACGTACCGAGCTCGGCGCTCAAGATAATCCCCATCACCTGGACATTTGCCGTATGGGGCATGGACATGGTAGGCCCCTTCAAGAAGGCCCCCTCTGGCTTCACCCACCTCCTCGTCGCAGTCGATAAATTCACAAAATGGGTGGAGGCCAAGCCAGTCCGCAGGTGCGACGGGAAGACCGCTACAAAATTCCTACGCGAGCTCATCTATCGCTACGGGTTCCCAAACAGCATCATCACGGGCAACGGCACCAACTTCGCCAAGGGAGCCATGGCCGAGTTCTGCGAGGAGCACAACATCCGACTCGACCTCGCCTCAGTCGCCCACCCAGAGTCCAATGGCCAAGCGGAATGCACCAACCAGAGCATCCTCCACGGCCTGAAGCCACGACTACAAGTCCCACTCGAGCGCACCGCCGGGTGCTGGGTCAAAGAACTCCCCTCCGTCATCTGGGGCATCCGCACCTCCATCAACAGGACGACGGGGTTCACCCCCTTATTCATGGTATACGGCACCGAGGCAGTCATGCCAACCGACCTCGAGCATGACTCACTTCGGGTGGTCTACTACACGGAGGCCAACAACGAGCTCGCACGCCGGGACGGAATCGACCAGCTCGACGAAGCGCGCGATCTAGCTCGCTCCCGCACCGCCATCTACCAGCAAGGGCTTCGCCGCTACCATAGTCGGCGAGTACGGACTCGCACTTTCCAAGAAGGCGACTTGGTACTGCGTCTAATCCAGGACAAGAAGGGCATGCACAAGCTCTCTCCCCCTTGGGAGGAACCATTCGCCATCGGGCGAGTCCTGGGCAACGACGCCTACTACCTCACCGACGTCTAAGGCGACGGGAAACTCGACGTCAAGCGGCCCTGGAATGTAAACCTCCTCCGGAAGTTCTGCTCTTAGAACCTAAGACATGTACCCCTACACGGGATGAAATAAAGCAAATCGATTCACGCAAAATTGCGTCTACTCTCCATACCTCATGCCATTCGCACTCGTAATAAACAGCATGACGCTATTCGCAGAAGTCAACCTTTGGCAACGCGACCGGCACGGCCAAGTAGTGCGGTACGAGGGCACTAGAAAATTCAGGCCTCGTACCGTCCATGAAAAAAGCTAACCCAGAGCCCCATTGGAGTCGCCTCGCTCGACTGGCTCCCCGAGCCAAGACAACCGCATTCGCTTCCCACAGCGACCCAGTCCTCCACATCCTTGGAGCGACTCGAACGACAAAGTACCATGCTCGGGGACTGACACCAGCCCAAAGAAGAGCGGCTAGGGAAAAACACCAAGTAAGAGAGCGCGCCCGGGACTCTCCATGCGACTAGTCTTACGGATCAGGCAGAGTGACGCGCCTAACACAACGCTCCTAGTCCTCACCTACCTCGGGCATGCGACTAGAATGGCCAAGTACCACGCTCGGGACTCGGCGACCCGACCCTGTTCACGCCCGGGAAAACGGCCAAGTAAAGAGCACCCCTGGGAGTCGCCATGCGACTGGATTCCTGAGCCATGGCGAGTCGAACCTAACTCATTAACAGTTCACACAACATATAAAAACGAGATTAACTATTGGGGATATGCTATATGGGTATCCTCATAGCATGTCACCTATCCGGATAACCCGGGTGGCCCACAGTTGGTAGCATGGCCTATGGCCTGCTGGGCGGCCCAGTTAGATGGATCCAGAAGGGAGGCCCATGCCGGATAAAGGAAGGCTACGGTGGAGTCACCAGCGTACCCGGAGCCTTGGAGTGCAAGATACACAAGACTAGTAATAGACGGTGTAGGACTCTGTAACCTGTCCGGCTAGGACTTTTCCCTGTAATCCTAGGACCTGGCGACTATATAAGTCGGGCCTATGGGAGCCTTTAGGGCACAATAACTTAGACTTTCTAGTCACCTCGCACAGCGAACCTATCTGTGTAACTCGGCGTATTGCCCTTATAGTGATTTATAGCAGGAGTAGGATTCCATCACCTTCGTGGGATCTGAACCTGGGTAAGTTGTGTTACCTGGTACCCGTCAACCGTCCGCCTTCCCCCACGTCTCTAAACACACACTGTGAGGACCCCTCCATGGCGTACTCATCGGCAATACCACGACAGTTGGCGCCCACCGTGGGGCAAGAGGCGCTTCAGGCTCTTCAGCGGGCGAGGACCAAGATCTTCGCGGGAATCGGCGAAACCATGGCCATCGGTCGTGTTCTCTTATCCGGCAACGTTCCGATCATCCCTCCTGACGAGTTCTGTATCCCGGCGAAGACGAACCCTATGCGGTGTTCGATCGTTCCTATCGGAGACATCCACCTCTTCATCGGCAAAAACGACTCGGGCACTAGTTCCCTGGGAGTCGGAGGAGCATCAAGGCCCGCACGGACCGCCTACGGGCTGGATATGTTCACGGAAGAATTGATGTCGGATCTCTCTTCGGAGTTTGCCGACAAAGATCGGAAAAATTCAAGGCCCACCCAAACCGTCCCTGTGCAGGATATAAAGGTGGAAGATCACTGCAAGTCCGCCGGCTTCGCCCGTGCGTCTAGACAACAGAGATCCAAGTTCGTCGGCGTAGTTACCATCTTCGATCTGGCGCGTTGCGTTCAGAGAGAAGGCGAAAACCCCCACGATTACCTGGCCAGGTGGCTCCGTATACGAGCCGATCTGGCCCACTACCCCGATGATAACGCTTTGTATCACTTCGTGGAAGGTCTGGACCGTGGCACGCTTCTCCGACATTCTTTAAGACGGCAGCAGGCAACAGGACGCCTTACCCTCGAAGAGATGGTGAGCACCGTCAACAACTACGCGAAAGCTGATGCAGCAGCCCAGATGGCGCTTGCGCTCAGGGACGGAGAACCTCCGATTCAGCAACCGCCACCACCGCCTCCCGCCGCCATAGTCGCAGCAGCACCACCACCTCCAGTCATCATCGCGGCCATTGCACCTCCACCGCCCGTCATCGAGGAAGTCCTGGCACCCTACGACTCTGTCATTGACGCGCTCTATGCTGATTTCAGTGCAGATTCAGAGGAGATAGATTTCAGTCCAGAAGAGCTAGACTCCACCATGCAGGTGACGGAGGAGGAGTACTCGTGCGACGAGCAAGCCAACAATGTCGTCACGTCTCGAGGGGTGTTCTTCACCATTGGGATGGTGATGGATGAAGATAAACCTGGACGAAGTCCGCCTACAGCGCTGGAAAAGGGGAAGGGGCCACTTATTGCTGTTGACGATGATCGCGCAAAAGTCATGCCTCCTCCAGGAACTCCGCCTACGTCTCGAGGGTGTTCGTCACTAGTGCAGCAGCCAAAGGAACTCGGCACCGGCCCGAGCAACAACAACACCGCAAACTTGCCGCCTCCAGCATCTACGTCTGCAGCAGTCCAAGTTACTCCATCTGATAGAGTGATGTACGAAAATCTCCTCGTCAAGCCACTAACTGTTGCTCATATCCGGAACGTGACCCAGCTTGACGAGAAGCGCCAGCAGCTGCTGGAGGAAGCGCAGGCCATCGCGGAGCGCTAAGCTAGATCGAGATCTGGTCAACGTGCAGAAGTCTATAGAGAAAGCTAGAGCAATGGAGGGCGAGTACAAGACTTTACTGCAGCAGCAGAAGGCTAAGAAAGCTCCGGCTCGCGTCATCAACGATCCTGGTGTATGACGCAACCTAGGATGGGCTCCCTCTAAGCCGGCACAAGCCAAGCCATACATTGACAGTGAAGGCAAGCAGATGATGCCCACCCCGCTCCTTAACCTTGTCGTCTCCAAGACCCTTCTGGAGCAAGATAGATCGCCCGAGGCAGTGGAACAGGTCTATGACCTAGTGGCCAAGGTGGTAAAGCAGCAGGAAAAGGCCACCTCTCAGAGGCTTGAGTCTGACCCAGTGCTCTGCCAATCTAGCCGGTACAAGCCGCCAAGGGACAGATCTCCTCTTGATGTCGGGTCCCAGACGGGTTCATCAGAACGAAGACGGAGGGATGCGCGCAACAGGAAGGATGATATCCCCATATCCTCCAACCACGAAGAAAATACCCGACCTCGTCGCCCATCGCCATCGCCCCGGTCCCCCCAAGATCGCAAAGATTACAAGACTCACTATCATACGGATATGCCCCCACCAAAGAAGTGCGACATCATCATCCACGACAACACGGAGTAGACTCGTCATGACGGAGAGCGCAACCAAGGACACAAGAGCAGGTCACACCATGACCCTCCGTGTCCGACAAGTAACCGTGGCAGACGCGAGGCATCGCAGGAGGGTAACGGCAAGAAGGCTAACCCACCGCCACCTCCGCCTCCATCACCACCAAGCAGTCACCATGGCGGAGGAGGCCCGTGTCGTTCACGCAGCCCATCCCCTGTTGACAAGAATAAGAATAACCCGGAGCCCTACGATGCACGTTCGCGGATAGATAAGATCCACGAGGCCCGGAAAGGACCATACCTGGGACCATGTTGCTTTGGACCTATAATACGGTCCGCAACTTACCCCAAAGGTTTTCGGATCGACAAAACCATCAAGCCCTATGACGGCACCGCCAAGCCAACCACATGGTTGCAGGACTACGGCAACACGGTGGAGATTGCCGGAGGTAACCCCAACGTTGCTGTCAAGTACCTTTCGTTAATGTTGGCAGGCACGGCCCGTCAATGGATCGACGACTTGCCGGAGAAATCTATCTACAACTGGTTGGACATGTAAGAAGCGTTCACCAAGAACTTTGAGGGTACATACAAACGTCCCTGCACTGTGGGCGATCTGTAGCGGTGCATGCAAGAGAAAGATGAGACATCTCGTGCCTACCTATCTCGCTGGCTAGACATGAAGAATTCTTGCGCAGGACTGCACACTCAGACCGCCATGGCCGCCTTCATCGACGGGTTGGAAAGGGGCACGTTGCTTCGACATAAGCTGAAGCACTTGCAGGACAATCACCAGCTCGACCTGAATCAGATGATTCAGCTGGATAGTGAGTTCGCAGCTGCCAACGACGATGCTCGCGGCTCCTTGCCGGCAACAGCCGTTCCAACTCAAGCTCGGAGGGACAGCAGTACAAAGCGTAAAACTGCTCCAGAAGAAAAGCAATCTACCGACATGGTCGCTATGACTTTTTCAGGGCAAGGTGATGGCGGACAACGTGGCCGAGGAAGGGGAGCTGGCCGTGGGCAGAAACGAGGAAGTGAAACAACCTCGGCGCCACTCCGCGTTCCCCAAACCTACGAGTAGTACCGCGATATGCCGTGCCTCGTACACCTCGACGTCAACGGCAAAGCCACCCATACCAATCGACACTACAAGTTCGTCAACGACCTCAAGGAAGACCCGGAGTATGGCTACAAGCGAAGTTGGAAGAACAGACCGCGGGGCAAGGGTAAAGGGAAGAAGAAGGAGGAGGAGTCCAAGGATTCAAGTGACATGGACAAATACGTTGACCCCAAGCACGCCGCCAAGAGCGACGACAAGGGCACGAACCCCTTTGCAAAGAAGGCTCCAGTCTACCACACTTTCCTTGGCACCCCCACCGTCCGACAACAGAAGACCTCTCTGAGGATCCTGATGACCACTCTCCCCCCAGTTCCCCAGTACCTACGCTGGTCGGAGGTTCCAAGAACTTGGGACAGGACGAACCACCCAGACCTTATACCTACGGAGAACCAGTACGCCATGGTCATCAACCCCTTGATTGACGGCGTGGAGTTCACCAAGTGTATGGTGGATAGTGGAAGCAGCATCAACATCATGTACCTGGATACACTGCAGAAGATGAACTTGACGGAGGCAAACCTAAGGCGGACCAACACCATCTTCCACGATGTAGTTCCTGGTCGGGAGGCTCGTTCCCTTGGGTGCATTACACTTCAGGTTGCCTTTGGCGATGTTAACAATTACTGCCAAGAGCGCATGACCTTCGAGGTGTCCCTTTCAAGAGCGTGTACCACGTCATATTCGGCCACGACATATTCCA
The DNA here is from genome assembly GCA_916181665.1 of Avena sativa. Classification (NCBI taxonomy): domain Eukaryota; kingdom Viridiplantae; phylum Streptophyta; class Magnoliopsida; order Poales; family Poaceae; genus Avena; species Avena sativa. Next base: position 226,999,213 of record OV702284.1, on the reverse strand, counting down.
CACGTTCATGGCCAAGCCATGCTTCGTCTACAACAAACTCAAGATACTCGGACCAAACGGTGTCATCATCATATCCGGAAGCTTTACCAAGGCAAGGGACTGCGAGATCAATGAAGCAGCCGTTGCAGAAGTTGTCCTCTACAGCGAAGAATTCAAAGAGATCCAGAGCAAGGTCGATGACTCAGAGATGCCCGCGTCGAAGAAGCAGATCTCCGACTCCGCTCCTGCGTTCAAGGCCGCCATCGAGACCAAGCCGGTGGAACTTGTGGTAGGCGATGGCTCCAAGGTCACCGCCATTGGGACGAACCTGGATCCCAAATAGGAAAGAGCGCTCATCGAGTTCCTCCGTGAGAATAGGGACATCTTTTCCTGGCAACCTGACGACATGAAAGGTGTACCTAGGGAACTTGCTGAGCACAGCTTAAACATTGATCCAAAATGCAAACCAGTGAAAAAACCTCTACGACGCTTCGGAGACGAGAAGAGACGCGCCATTGGCAAAGAGATAGCTAGATTACTTAAGGCTAGAGTTATCCGAGAAGTCCTTCACACCCGATGGGTGGCCAATCCTGTACTTGTCCCCAAAAAGGTAACCAATGAATTAAGAATGTGCGTTGATTACACCGGCTTGAACAAAGCATGACCCAAATATCCGTTTGCTTTGCCTCGCATTTATCAAGTCATTGACTCGACGGCTGGCTTGGAGCTTTTGTGTTTTATCGATGCATACTCAGGATACCACCAGATCAAGATGAGGAAGTCGGACCAATTGTCCACTTCGTTCACTACCCCATATGGCACGTTTTGCTATTTCACGATGCCCTTTGGGCTGAAAAACGTAGCTGCTACGTACCAGCGGACAATGCAACGTTGCCTCCACGACCAAATTGGTCGGAACGTTCACGCCTATGTGGACGATATCGCGGTGATGTCTAAAAAGTCAAATGACTTAATCTCCGACTTAAAAGAAACCTTTGATAATCTCCGGAAATACAACATGATGCTTAACCCTAAGAAGTGCATCTTCGGGGTTCCAGTCTGCAAATTGCTGGGTTTCATCGTTTCTCAACGCGGGATCGAGGTCAACCCGGAGAAAATCAAGGCCATCGTAAACATAAACCGTCCTACATGCCTAAAGGACATTCAACGACTAACAGGTTGTGTTGCAGCAGTTAGTAGATTCGTCAGCTGACTTGGAGAGAAGGCTCTGCCGCTGTACAAGTTGCTGAAGAAGGGGGACAAATTCACATGGACAGACGAAGTAGATGCAACATTGAAGCAGCTCAAGGAGATTCTTTCCTTAGCGCCTATCCTTGCAGCACCCGAGCCTGGAGAACCCCTATTAATCTACATGGCGGCAACCAACCGGGTAATCAGCATCGTCGTCGTGGTAGAGCGGAAGGAACCAGGCTATGAGCATGGAGTTCAACGACCAGTTTACTATGTGAGCGAGGTCTTGACGGAGTCCAAGAAGCGTTACCCGCACTACCAGAAGATAGCTTATGGAGTATTCCTTGTTTCTCGGAAGCTGAGGCATTACTTTCAGGAGAACCCAATCACAGTGGTAAGCAAGACTCCACCGTCCGACATTATCAACAACAGCGAGGCTACGGGAAGGGTCGTGAAGTGGGGCATTGAACTTGCCGCCTTCGAGATCACCTACAAGAGACGCGACGCTATCAAGTCACAAGCCTTGGCGGATTTTGTTGCAGATTGGACGGAGATGCCAGATGCTACTCCGTTGCCAGAACCAGAGTACTGGGTGATGCACTTTGACGGATCAAAGCTGCTCAACGGCTCGGGGGTTGGTGTATTGCTATAGTCACCAACAGGAGACAAGATACACTACGTTCTGCAGATCCACTTCGAGGCTACAAACAACATGGCGGAGTATGAAGCACTCATTCACGGACTACGTGTAGCCAAGGATATTGGCATTAAGCGCATAGTTTGCTGTGGAGATTCCGACTTGGTTGCCCAGCAGGTGGCTGGAACCTGGAATGCGTGGAACCCTATGATGGCGGCATCGAGACGAAGTGGACGAGATAGCCAAGAGCTTCTTGGGCTATGAAGTCAAGTATGTACCTAGGGAGTAAAACGAGGCGGCTGATCTACTGTCTAAACTTGGATCAGAGTGCAAACAAATTCCGCCAGGAGTTTTCCTAGAGCATCCGCGCACACCGTCTGTGAAGGGAGCCGACATCGACAACCCGGATAGAGCTGACTCTTTCGTCAACATGGTGACTAAGGTCCCTCCGGCTTGGACAAAATCATTCATGGAATACCTCGAACACGGAACTTTGCCCGACGACAAAGTCGAAAGACGGCAAATAGTACGACGAGCAAAGGGTTATACCATAATCAATGGGCAACTCTACAAAAGGAGCACTATTGGTGTATACCTAAAGTGTGTTTCCCAGCTAGAAGGTATGGAAATCCTACGCGAAATCCATCTCGAAGATTGCGGGCATCACGCCGCTCCTCGATCGTTGGTTGCGAAAGCCTTCCGACAAGGATTCTACTGGCTGACCGCGAAGGCGGACGCCGACAAGCTGGTTGAGACATGCATGGATGCCAGTATTATGCCCGACAACCACATGTTCCTGCTGAAGGATTGCGAACAATACCAATAACTTGGCCATTTGCAGTCTGGGGGCTAGACATGGTGGGACCGTTACAGACGGCACCTTGTGGGTTTACACATCTGCTTGTAGCAGTTGATAAATTCACTAAATGGATAGAAGCTAAACCCATTAGAAAGCTCGATGGGGCAACTGCCCTCAGGTTTGTCTGGGATCTGGTGGTGAGATTTGGTCTCCCACATAGCATTATCACCGACAACGGCAGCAATTTATCACTCGGAGAAGTGGAGGCTTATTGTTGGGAGAAAGGTATCCGACTTGACATTGCATCTGTGGCACACCCACAATCCAATGGTTAGGTTGAGCGAGCCAATGGGTTAATTCTGCGGGGAATCAAGCCACGTCTTGAGGCACCGCTACCTAGAGCAGTTGGAGCCTGGGCGGAAGAATTTCCATCTGTGCTGCGGAGTTTACGAACTACACCCAATAGATCCACCGGCTACACCCCTTACTTCATGGTATATGGAGCAGAAGCCATCCTGCCTTCCGACATCCTTCACGATGCACCAAGAGTTGCCGCCTATGACGAAGATGATGCTGAAGAATCCAGACGCCTAGATGTGGACCTTCTCGAGGACGAGCGCGTTTTGGCGCCAAAGATCCGCCATCTACCAGCAGAAGCTACGTAGCTACCATAGTCACCGCGTTCGTCATCACTCGTTTAAAGAGGGGGATTTGGTGCTCCGACTTAAGCAGAAGAAGTCACACAAACTATCCCCGCCATGGGAAGGACCGTTCATCATAAGCAAGGCTCTACTCAATGGGTCTTACTACCTCGTTGACAATCGTGAACTGAAGGATAGACCCAACGAGGATCATAAGCGTAAGCGACGTGACCCGGATGATGACTACCCGGAGCTTGATCGGCCATGGAACATAGCACAGCTACGTCCTTTTTACACTTAGCATTTTTTATCTAATTGTGTACCTCTTATATGATCAATGAAATAAAGCTCTCTAGTTCACTCATATTTCTGAGTATTTTACCTCCTTTAGTGTTCATTTTTGGATCATGTAAAACCTTTATGCACAAGCTTTGCGTTTGCACTTGTGAAAATTCCGCCTACGGGCGTTAGCTTAAGTTTTCTGGTCTACACGTTTTTGTCGTTTTTATGTGGATTCTGGAGTAGTGACTTTCGGCACTTATTGTCGGCGATTTTGTGCTCAGGTTATTGACGGTGCCATTAGGAATCATCACCTAAGTGCATGGTTCCGACAACGAGTCTTCCGACTCACGAAAAGTCAAGCATAAGAAGCAAAGTAATGGATAAGCCAGCACTTGCTTAAAAAATATATACATGTTGGAAACTAGTTCTTGAGTAGCAGGAAATAACAACCATTGTTTTCCGCCTTAAGTTACATAAACAAAGTTTTTTCCGCATATACACCAAAGGTGAAACAAATATTACAAAGTGTTCTTCACTCCTTTGGCGCAGGTGACTTGGAAGCAGCATCATCACCAGCCGGAGAGCCACCCTCGAAGTCGGCGCTGTGGTGGGACTTAGAGGAATCTTGGTTGCCGCTATCGATGATGTTCATGGGCACGAAGACGTCGACGTCCACCAACTCGGCAACTCTGGTGTCATAGCCCATGAGTGACGACAAGATGGCTTCATGGTTAATTTCTTTGCCATCATCGTCGACGTCGGGGATGCCAGAGGTCACCGTGTCGATGTCGGCATCTTTGTAGTGTGCCTTCACCATTGACAGCGCCATCCTTGCGCCAGCCCGTGCACATGAAGCTTTCCAGCTTGTGATATGCTCGGGGGCTCGGCGCAGAATCTCCGAGTACTTCGCCATGGAGTCTGATGCCTTGATGTTTATCTGGTGGGGTTTGGCGATCTCCTTGGCTTGCGTGATGGCGGTGTTGATGAAGTTCTCGGCAAGAACCATGCATTCCTTGGCTGGAGGAGGCGATCGGGTTAAACCCATAGGAGCTACAAATTCCGACAAGGAGTGCATGAGTTCAACAATTCAAAGTACCCAACTACAGAAATCCAAGACGGAGAAAACATACTGAAGATGCTGGCCTCAGCTTGCTAGAGGGTGTCTGCCAAAGATTGCTTCTCTTGTTGGAGGAGCTTGTACGCCTCGCTATGGCGATGATTCTGCTCATCGGCAGCTCGCTTCTGATCTTTTAAGATTGCAATCTCCTCCTTCAAGTGGTTGATTTCCTCGGTGGCGGAGTCCTACAGGGCCTTCATCGACTCCTCATGCATTTTTAGCATGTCCTTCCTCTCCTGCTTAAGAATTTTGTTCTCGCTATCCAGCTCTTGAATGTGCTTGGATTGCTCACAGTATTCTTGGCCTTGGCGATGGTTTCTGCAAGTCGGAGAAAGTAAAGTACACAGTGAGTACTCGAAGAATATTGGCACAAAACCAAGTCGAAATGCGCATTAGAAAACAGACGCTTGCTCTTGGTGATCTGTTCCTTCAAGAAGGCAGTTTTACCCTTTTCGGCTTCCAATCTGCGCGCATATTCTGGTACTTGTCATTGGCCATGCCCCTCCGAGCATTCTCGTTCTGTGGAAAAAAGGAAAAACGTTAAAACGTTGTTTAGTCTGCCTAGAGCATCTAGCCGGAAAATTTCCACCTAGACGCTCGAGGGCTACGGCGAGAGTTTTTGACTTAATGCTAAGCTTTCTTTAAGCATCTAGTCGGAACTAATTCAGTTGCAACTAGAAGCTTGGGGGCTACAGTATTGAAATTTATAAATACTGCGTATGCTACTCTTAAAGCATCTAGTCGGAATAATTCATTCCATCTAAATGCTTGGGGGATACAGTGAGAGTTTTTCTAACTTAGTCACTCTTAGAGCATATAGATGCAAAAACCTATGGTTTTTCCGTCTACATCCTCGGGGGCTATAGTGGGATACTCATATGAAATGCAAAAGGCAAAGAAAACTTACAAGTGCGATGATCTTGAGGTTCGTAGCACTCTCGGCTAGCAGCTTGGCAAAAGATTCATTGTTTCCTTATAAGATTTCTGCTTGTCGGCGGAGCTCCTCTAGACCGCACGTCGGAGATGTCGGCGCCGCACCAGGAACCAAAGCAGTGCTACCTGGTGTAAGTACCAGATAGACTATCTTCGGATAGGTTATGGGTTTCTTGGGCGCGGGGGCGCCACCAACGGCAGAAGTACCTGCTTCCACCACCGCCTTGCCGCTACCGATGGCATCCTTAGCTGGAGCTTCAGCCATTTTTTGGGCGGTACTCTCCTGCGTTGCCTGCTCACCGACAACAGCAAGCTCGGTAGAGGTGCTAGAATCCACTTCCATGGCGGAAGGGCCTGATGCCTCCTTAGTTTGTGGGCTTGTCGGGGAAGACGAGGGCTTGATGGCAGGAGTGGCAGGGGTGATGGCGGGGGAGGCGTCGCGATGCAGCATATCCTTGATATTTCGAGAAGCCCCCAAAGTTTTGGAGGTCTTCTTGAGGCTGGTCGTGGCTTTCTTCCTGAAACGTGCAAAATGCATAAGTACAGGAGCAAGACAGATAAATAGACAATGTCGGAGAACGATAAGCTGACACAAGTGGGGGTGCTTTGGCAAAGGGGATCCCGGTAACTCTTCTCTTTTCCGCCTCCAGGGCGGCGGTAGTCTTTTTTGAGGCTCCACCCTCCGTCTTCTTCTTCTTGCCTCCGTCGGCAGCGTCAGAGGTGGAGCTCTTCCGCTTTCACGCCAATGGAGCTTCGTCGTCGGACACGACCGTGACTTCCTTCATCTTTGGGTCATAGATTTTGGCAGCCAGGTTGCCCTCCTCTAGATCGCTAAGCTGTTAAGTAAGAAATCGTCGTGTTAGATGAGATGACATTTGCAAGACGAAAGAACTGGAGTATATGTCGTACACGGAAAATACAATACCTACCTTTGGGCACTTGCCGTCTACGAACATGTCGTAGGTGATGGTGAAGCCACGCTTCTTATCCTTCACCTTGACGATGTCCTTAAGGCGGAGCTTGACGGAGTCGCTCGAGAAGTTGTCCACGGAGATGCGGATACTATCCCTTCTGTCGCTGGTATACTCGTGCATGAGCTTCGCGCGGTGCTACAGAGGTTGGATTCTCCTAATGAACCAGAACATGGCTAGGTCCAAGCCGGTCAAACCCGTCTCTACGAACCATTCGATCCGCCTTATGGCACGAGAAGCGTCTAGGTCGGAGGGAAGGGAGGCCTGGGATCTCCATGACGAGGCTTCAGCGGCGGCTCCGTCAACGAAGTCCGGGTACGTAACTTGTCGGCCAGTCAGGGGAATGTCTGGGCCGTAAAAGTACGTCCGTTGGCAATTCTTACAGGACTCGTGGCCGACGATGTCGGGGAACCTCCGGCCAGGTCGAATCTTGAAGCTTATGGTGCCGCAGTTTCTAAGATCTTGCTTGCTATGTCCGGCTTCACATTTCACGCTGAAGAAGTACACAAAGAGGTCTAACCTAGGCCTTATCCCTAAGTATCCCTCGCAAAGCGCCGCGTAGTTGCTTAGCACTAAGATACTAATGGGGGAAAGGTTCTGGGGCTGGACCCTATAATGGTTCAAGACGGAGAGGAAGAAGTTGGAGATGGCAGGGAGATGCCGCGTACTAGTTGGGCTTTGAGGTACACCTTTTCTCCAGCTTGGGGAGAAGGTGTCACCTCGTCGGCCAGGGCCGCCCGCCAGGCGAGCCCCTCCGTCGCAGGGAGGTAGCCCTCGGCGATCAACTCTTTGATATCACGGTCTGTGATATCTGAGCCGCGCCAGTCGCCCTTGTCCGAGTCCAATTCCTCCTCCAACGGCTCTTGCGCCGCCAGATTAAGGTCGCCGCCGGTGGACTCGATCACCGCTGATGCGGGGATGACCAAACCCTCTGGGGGCACGACGACAGAGCTCGCCGGCTTCGTCGTGGCTTCGCTCGACGCCGCCATCGATGGGGAAGTGTTTCTGCTGGCCATGGAGTGGGTACAGAGGTCACTGGTGTAGATTGGAGCTAGGGTTTTTTTGAGAGTTCTCTCGGAGAGCTCGAAGGGGTGCGCGCTGGAGGAAGAAGACAATGCGATAAAAATGAGGTAAAAGCTGGAAATTCCACCACGGTTACTATTTATCATCTCCAAGCGTCAAGATTCGTGTAGCTTGATCGGACGGTTGCTGCGTAGACGACGTGTTCGCGAACGTGCGTGGAAATTTCGCCATGTCTCCAACCGTCGCCGCCAACGGTTCGTATCGCTCGCGCGGGAAAATCGGACATGATTGCGTTTTCTTCATGTGTGAGTTACGAGACATCGCTGACCAAAGCGAAGCCGAGGTTCGACCCCACGGCTCTCCTCAACCAACCTTGTGTGTTCCACAGCAGGGAAGGGAAGCCTGCTACGCACACGACCGCTGACTATCACTGCCTAAAGGAGATTGAGAAGGCACGGCGTGCACGAGAAGACCCCGACAACCACCCGCCCAATGGTGGAAAATTCGGCAGCGTCGTCGGCTCGCTCCACACCTTCACAGGCTTCAACACGAAGCGCGAGAAGAAGGTCATCACCCACGCCGTCGCCGTCAACGCTGTGTCCCAGATCGACATCCCCCAGTTCCTCAACTTGTCCGAGCAACCAATCACCTGGAGCCGCGAGGACCACTCGCCATGGATCGAATATTCGGGCCGAGTCGCCTTGGTGGTCAAGCCCAAGGTTGGGGACTATTGGCTTCCCAAGACGCTGATGGACGGCGGTAGCTCCATCAACATCCTATACCTGGACACATTCAGGCGACTGCAGCTCCCGCATTCGATGATCGAGACGACCTACACCACCTTCCACGGCACCGTCCCCGGTCGGAAGGCGTACCCAATCAACAAGGTGACACTGCCATTCACCTTCGGCACACCAGCAAACTTCCGCACCGAGCGGATCGTCTTCGAGCTGGTGCCGTTCAACATCCCATACCACTGCGTCCTGGGGCGCCAGGTGTTTGCCAAATTCATGGCAGCGCCCCACTACGCATACAACGCGATGAAGCTCCCCGGGCCGTGTGGCATCATCACTATCCATGGAGACCCCGACATGGCCGCAGAATGCGAGGCCAAAGGCGCCGAACTCGCTGACGCTGTCATCGTGGCAGAGGCCAACCACGCTGAGGAGCTCGCCAAATAAGAGAGCGAGGTCAACAACGACGACCCCACCATACTCAAGAAGCCCAACTTGGAGGGTGGCAGCTCCACCGCCTTCGAGGCAACGATGCACACCCGCACCGTCGAGCTGGTCCCAGGCGACTCCAGCTAGACGGTGACGATCGGGACGGGCATGAGCCCGACATAGGAAGGCACGATCATCGAGTTCCTATGTGAGAATCGCGACATCTTCGCATGGAAGCCATCCGACATGCCTGGTGTCCCGAGGGAACTCGTTGAGCACAAACTCAATGCCGACCCCAAAGTGCGACCTGTCAAGCAGTCGCCGCGGCCCTTCAATGAAGAGCGCCGCCGAGCAATTGCCAAGGAGGTCCAGCGTCTACTCGCTGCAGGCTTCATCCGGCCAATCAAATACTCCAAATGGCTGGAAAACCCAGTCCTAGTCGAGAAGAAAACGGAACCTAGAGAATGTGTATTGACTACACAAACCTCAACAGCGCCTGCTCGAAGGAGCAGTTCGTCCTCCCGCGGATCGACCAAATCATCGACTCGACCGCGGGTTCGGAGTCTCTATGCTTCCTCGACGCCTACTCTGGGTACAACCAGATCAAAATAGTAGTCGAGGACGAGGAGAAGACGGCGTTCATCACGCCATTCGGAGCCTTCTGCTACAACACCATGACCTTTGGCCTCAAGAACGCCGGGGCAACCTACCAGAGGTGCATGCAGGAGTGCCTCGCGAGCCAAATCGGCCGCAACATCCACGCTACATCGACGACGTGGTGGTAAAGTCCACTCGCCAGGGCGACCTACTCGCCGACCTGGCAGAAACCTTCGCCAACCTGCGGAGGTACAAGATAAAGCTAAACCCAGCGAAATGCACCTTCGGCGTACCTACTAGACAACTGTTGGGATACGTCGTCTCCAAGCGAGGAATCGAGGTGAACCCCGCCAAGATCAACATAATCGCCTGGCTCGGCAGACCCGAGTGCCTGCGCGATGTCCAGAAGTTGGCCGGGCGAGTCGCGGCTCTCAGTCGCTTCATCCCCTGGCTAGGCGAGAAGGCGATGCCCCTATATCGCCTCATGCGCAAGAACCCCACTTTCCAGTGGGACAAGGAGGCAGACGACGCGCTCCACGCTCTCAAGGAGGTGCTACTCGCAGCACCGCTACTCGCCGCCCCCGTCGACAAGGAGCCCATGCTCGTCTACGTCGCGGCTTCCGAGCGCGTCGTCAGTGCCGTCATGGTCGTCGAACGACCAGAGGAAGGCAAGGAGGGACCGGTGCAGCGACCCATGTACTACATCAGCGAAGTCCTCACCGAGTCGCGCCAACGCTACCCGCAGTACCAAAAATTGGTATATGCGGTCTTCAGAGCACAGCGGCGACTGCCGCACTACTTCCAGGAGCACCCAATAACGGCCGTCTCCTCAGCACCGTTGGAGGACATCATCTGCAACCGTGAGGCGACTGGGAGAGTCGCCAAGTGGGCCGTCGAGATCGGCGTCCACAACATCAGGTACGAGCCGTGCAAAGCAATCAAATCGTAGGCTCTCGCAGACTTCCTCGCCGACTGGGAGGAGGCCCAGCATCCAGAGAAGCTGCCATACCTCCACTACCGGAGCCTACACTTCGACGGCTCCAAGAACGCAGATGGTGCAGGAGCAGGGATCGTGCTAACATCTCCGAAGGGCGACAAGCTACGCTACGTCCTCTACCTCGACTTCACCCCCTACACCAACAACATGGCCGAGTATGAGGCGCTACTCCACGACATGCGGGCAGCCAAGGAGATGAACATCAATCGCCTGCGCTGCTACGGCGACTCCGACCTCGTCGCCGGGCAAGTCGCCGGTACCTGCGACGCCGTCTCCCCCACCATGGTGGCATACCGCCAAGCAGTGGACCAGCTGGGAGGCCACTTCGTAGGCTACTCCATCGAGTGGATCGACAGGCGGAAGAACGAGGAGGCCGACGCACTCTCCCGCATCGGCTCGACCCGACTCGCACCACCGGCCGACGTCTTCCTTGACACCATCACCAAGTCTTCAGTCTCTCCCCCAAGGGAGATAGATATCGGAATTCCGCTACAACCAGACGCAGCCCTGGTCGCACTGATCGTCGAGCCAAGCGATTGGACCATGCCATATGTCGCGTACCTGGAGGGAGGCACCCTACCCGCAGATGAGACGGAGGCCTGGATGATAGCACGCCGCTGCAAATCCTTCGTCATCATCGACGGCGAGCTCCACAAGCGCAGCGTGACCGGCGTGTTCCAACGCTGCGTCCAACCTACTAAAGGACGCAAGATCCTCCAGGACATCCACTCCGGCGACTGCGGCCACGACGCTGGCGCCCGCTCCCTGGTCGCCAAGGCCATGCGACATGGCTTCTACTGGCTCACCGCACACGCCAACGCGGTCGACATCGTCCAGCGATGCATCGGGTGCCAGAAGTACACCAACCAAACTCACGTACCGAGCTCGGCGCTCAAGACAATCCCCATCACCTAGACGTTTGCCGTATGGGGCATGGACATGGTAGGCCCCTTCAAGAAGGCCCCCTCTGGCTTCACCCACCTCCTCGTCGCAGTCGATAAATTCACAAAATGGGTGGAGGCCAAGCCAGTCCGCAGGTGCGACGGGAAGACCGCTACAAAATTCCTACGCGAGCTCATCTATCGCTACGGGTTCCCAAACAGCATCATCACGGGCAACGGCACCAACTTCTCCAAGGGAGCCATGGCCGAGTTCTGCGAGGAGCACAACATCCGACTCGTCCTCGCCTCAGTCGCCCACCCGGAGTCCAATGGCCAGGCGGAATGCACCAACTAGAGCATCCTCGATGGCCTGAAGCCACGACTACAAGTCCCACTCGAGCGCACCGCCGGGTGCTGGGTCGAAGAACTCTCCTCCGTCATATGGGGCATCCGCACCTCCATCAACAGGTCGACGGGGTTCACCCCCTTCTTCATGGTATACGGCACCGAGGCAGTCATGCCAACCAACCTCAAGCATGACTCACTTCGGGTGGTCTACTACACGGAGGCCAACAACGAGCTCGCACGCCGGGACGGAATCGACCAGCTCGACGAAGCGCGCGATCTAGCTCGCTCCCGCACCGCCATCTACCAGCAAGGGCTTCACCGCTACCATAGTCGGCGAGTACGGACTCGCACTTTCCAAGAAGGCGACTTGGTACTGCGTCTAATCCAGGACAAGAAGGGCATGCACAAGCTCTCTCCCCCTTGGGAGGGACCATTTGCCATCGGGCGAGTCCTGGGCAACGACGCCTACTACCTCACCGATGTCTGAGGCGACGGGAAACTCGACGTCAAGCGGCCCTAGAATGTAAACCTCCTCCGGAAGTTCTACTCTTAGAACCCAAGACATGTACCCCCTACCCGTTATGAAATAAAGCAAATCGATTCACGCAAAATTGCGTCTACTCTCCATACCTTGTGCCACTCGCACTCGTAATAAACAGCATGACGTTATTCGCAGAAGTCAACCTTTGGCAACGCGACCGGCACGGCCAAGTAGTGCGGTACGAGGGCACTAGAAAATTCAGGCCTCTTACCGTCCATGAAAAAAGCTAACCCGGAGCCCCATTGGAGTCGCCTCGCTCGACTGGCTCCCCGAGCCAAGACAACCGCATTCGCTTCCCACAGCGACCCAGTCCTCCACATCCTTGGAGCGACTCAAACGGCAAAGTACCATGCTCGGGGACTGACACCAGCCCAAAGAAGAGCGGCTAGGGAAAAACACCAAGTAAGAGAGCGCGCCCAGGACTCTCCATGATACTGGTCTTATGGATCAGGCGGAGTGACGCGCCTAACACAACGCTCCTAGTCCTCACCTACCTCGGGCATGCGACTAGAATGGCCAAGTACCACGCTCGGGACTCGGCGACCCGACCCTGTTCACGCCCGGGAAAACGGCCAAGTAAAGAGCACCCCTGGGAGTCGCCATGCGACTGGATTCCCAAGCCATGGCGAGTCGACCCTAACTCATTAACAGTTCACACAACATATAAAAACGAGATTAACTGTTGGGGATATGCTATATGGGTATCCTCATAGCATGTCACCTATCCGGATAATCCGGGTGGCCCACAGTTGGTAGCATGGCCTATGGCCTGCTGGGCGGCCCAGTTAGATGGATCCAGAAGGGAGGCCCATGCCGGATAAAGGAAGGCTACGATGGAGTCACCAGCGTTCCCGGAGCCTTGGAGTGCAAGATACACAAGACTAGTAATAGACGGTGTAGGACTCTGTAACCTGTCCGGCTAGGACTTTTCCCTGTAATCCTAGGACCTGGCGACTATATAAGTCGGGCCTATGGGAGCCTTTAGGGCACAATAACTTAGACTTTCTAGTCACCTCGCACAGCGAACCTATCTCTGTAACTCGGCGTATTGCCCTTATAGTGATTTATAGCAGGAGTAGGATTCCATCACCTTCGTGGGATCTGAACCTGGGTAAGCTGTGTTACCTCGTACCCGTCAACCGTCCGCCTTCCTCCACATCTCTAAACACGCACTGTGAGGACCCCTCCATGGCGTACTCATTGGCAATACCACGACAGTTGGCGCCCACCGTGGGGCAAGAGGCGCTTCAGGCTCTTCAGCGGGCGAGGACCAAGATCTTCGTGGGAATCGGCGAAACCATGGCCATCGGTTGTGTTCTCTTCTCCAGCAACGTTCCGATCGTCCCTCCTGACGAGTTCTGGATCCCGGCGAAGACGAACCCTATGCGGTGTTCGATCGTTCCTATCGGAGACATCCACCTCTTCATCGGCAAAAACGACTCGGGCACTAGTTCCCTGGGAGTCGGATGAGCATCAAGGCCCGCATGGACCGCCTACGGGCTAGATACGTTCGCGGAAGAATCAATGTCGGATCTCTCTTTGGAGTTTGCCGGCAAAGATCGGAAAAATTCAAGGCCCACCCAAACCGCCCCTGTGCAGGATATAAAGGTGGAAGATCACTGCAAGTCCGCCGGCTTCGCCCGTGCGTCTAGACAACAGAGATCCAAGTTCATCGGCGTAGTTACCATCTTCGATCTGGCGCGTTGCATTCAGAGAGAAGGCGAAAACCCCCACAATTACCTGGACAGGTGGCTCCGTATACGAGCCGATCTGGCCCACTACCCCGATGATAACGCTTTGTATCACTTCGTGGAAGGTCTGGACCGTGGCACGCTTCTCCGACATTCTTTAAGACGGCAGCAGGCAACAGGACGCCTTACCCTCGAAGAGATGGTGAGCACCGTCAACAACTACGTGGAAGCTGATGCAGTAGCCCAGATGGCGCTTGCGCTCAGGGACAGAGAACCTCCGATTCAGCAACCGCCACCACCGCCTCCCGCCGCCATCGTCGCAGCAGCACCACCACCTCCAGTCATCATCGCGGCCATTGCACCTCCACCGCCCGTCATCGAGGAAGTCCTGGCACCCTACGACTCTGTCATTGACGCGCTCTATGCTGATTTCAGTGCAGATTCAGAGGAGATAGATTTCAGTCCAGAAGAGCTAGACTCCGCCATGCAGGTGACGGAGGAGGAGTACTCGTGCGACGAGCAAGCCAACAATGTCGTCACGTCTCGAGGGGTGTTCGTCACCATTGGGATGGCGATGGATGAAGATAAACCTGGACGAACTCCGCCTACAGCGCTGGAAAAGGGGAAGGGGCCACTTATTGCTGCTGACGATGATCGCGCAAAAGTCATGCCTCCTCCAGGAACTCTGCCTACTCCGCCTACGTCTCGAGGGTGTTCGTCACTAGTGCAGCAGCCGAAGGAACTCGGCACCGGCCCGAGCAACAACAACACCACAAACTTGCCGCCTCCAGCATCTACGTCTGCAGCAGTCCAAGTTACTCCATATGATAGAGTGATGTACGGCAATCTCCTCGTCAAGCCACTAACTGTTGCTCATATCCGGAACGTGACCCAGCTTGACGAGAAGCGCCAGCAGCTGCTGGAGGAAGCGCAGGCCATCGCGGAGCGTTAAGCTAGATCGAGATCTGGTCAACGTGCAGAAGTCTATAGAGAAAGCTAGAGCAATGGAGGGCGAGTACAAGACTTTACTGCAGCAGCAGAAGGCTAAGAAAGCTCCGGCTCGCGTCATCAACGATCCTGGTGTACGACGCAACCTAGGATGGGCTCCCTCGAAGCCGGCACAATCCAAGCCATACATTGACAGTGAAGGCAAGCAGGTGATGCCCACCCCGCTCCTTAACCTAGTCGTCTCCAAGACCCTTCTGGAGCAAGATAGATCGCCCGGGGCAGTGGAACAGGTCTATGACCTAGTGGCCAAGGTGGTAAAGCAGCAGGAAAAGGCCACCTCTCAGAGGCTTGAGTCTGACCCAGTGCTCTGCCAATCTAGCCGGTACAAGCCTCCAAGGGACAGATCTCCTCTTGATGTCGGGTCCCAGACGGGTTCATCAGAACGAAGACGGAGGGATGCACGCAACAAGAAGGATGCTATCCCCATATCCTCCGACCATGGAGAAAACGCCCGACCTCGTCGCCCATCGCCATCGCCCCGGTCCCCCTAACATCGCGAAGATTACAAGACTCACCATCGTACGGATATGCCCCCACCAAAGCAGTGCGACATCATCATCCGCGACAACACGGAGCAGACTCGTCATTACGGAGAGCGCAACCAAGGACACAAGAGTAGGTCACACCATGACCCTCCGTGTCCGACAAGTAACCGTGGCAGACGCGAGGCATCGCAGGAGGGTAATGGCAAGAAGGCTAACCCACCGCCACCTCCGCCTCGGTCACCACCAAGCAGTCACCATGGCGGAGGAGGCCCGCGTCGTTCACGCAGCCCATCCCCTTTTGACAAGAAGAAGAAGAATAACCCGGAGCCCTACGATGCACGTTCGCGGATCGATAAGATCCACGAGGCCCGGGAAGGACCATACCTGGGACCATGTTGCTTTGGACCTACAATACGGTCCGCAACTTACCCCAAAGGTTTCCGGATCGACAAAACCATCAAGCCCTATGACGGCACCTCCAAGCCAGCCACATGGTTGCAGGACTACGGTAACGCGGTGGAGATTGCCGGAGGTAACCCCAACATCGCTGTCAAGTACCTTTCGTTAATGTTGGCAGGCATGGCCCGTCAATGGATCGACGACTTGCCGGAGAAATCTATCTACAACTGGTTGGACATGCAAGAAGCGTTCACCAAGAACTTTGAGGGTACATACAAACGTCCCTGCACTATGGGCGATCTGTAGCGGTGCATGCAAGAGAAAGACGAGACATCTCGTGCCTACCTCTCTCGCTGGCTAGACATGAAGAATTCCTATGCAGGAGTGCACGCTCAGACCGCCATGGCCGCCTTCATCGACGGGTTGGAAAGGGGCATGTTGCTTCGACATAAGCTGAAGCGCTTGCAGGACAATCACCAGCTCAACCTGAATCAGATGATTCAGTTGGATAGTGAGTTCGCAGCTGCCAACGACGATGCTCGCGGCTCCTTGCCGGCAATAGCCATTCCAACTCAAGCTCGGAGGAACAGCAGTACAAAGCATAAAACTGCTCCAAAAGAAAAGCAATCTACCGACATGGTCGCTATGACTTTTGCAGGGCGAGGTGATGGCGGACAACATGGCCGAGGAAGGGGAGCTGGCCGTGGGCAGCAATGAGGAAGTGAAACAACCTTGGCGCCACTCCGCGTTCCCCAAACCTACGAGTAGTACCGCGATATGTCGTGCCTCGTACACCTCGACGTCAACGGCAAAGCCACCCATACCAATCGACACTACCAGTTCGTCAATGACCTCAAGGAAGACCCGGAGTCCGGCTACAAGCGAAGTTGGAAGAACAGACCGCGGGGCAAGGGTAATGGGAAGAAGAAGGAGGAGGAGTCCAAGGATTCAAGTGACATGGACAAATACGTTGACCCCATGCATGCCGCCAAGAGCGACGACAAGGGCACGAAACCCTTTGCAAAGAAGGCTCCAGTCTACCAAACTTTCCTTGGCACCCCCACCGTCCGACAACAGAAGACCTCTCTGAGGATCCTGATGGCCACTCTCCCCCCAGTTCCCCAGTACCTACGCTGGTCGGAGGTTCCAAGAACTTGGGACAGGACGAACCACCCAGACCTTATACCTACGGAGAACCAGTACGCCATGGTCATCAACCCCTTGATTGACGGCGTGGAGTTCACCAAGTGTATGGTGGATAGTGGAAGCAGCATCAACATCATGTACCTGGATACACTGCAGAAGATGAACTTGACGGAGGCAAACCTAAGGCGGACCAACACCATCTTCCACGATGTAGTTCCTGGTCGGGAGGCTCGGTCCCTTGGGTGCATTACACTTCAGGTTGCCTTTGGCGATGTTAACAATTACTGCCAAGAGTGCATGACCTTCGAGGTGTCCCTTTCAAGAGCGTGTACCACGTCATATTCGGCCGCGACATATTCCACACGTTCATGGCCAAGCCATGCTTCGTCTATAACAAACTCAAGATACCCGGACCAAACGGTGTCATCATCGTATCCGGAAGCTTTACCAAGGCAAGGGACTGCGAGATCAATGAAGCAGCCGTTGCAGAAGTTGTCCTCTACAGCGAAGAATTCAAAGAGATCCAGAGCAAGGTCGATGACTCAGAGATGCCCGCGTCGAAGAAGCAGATCTCCGACTCCGCTCCTGCGTTCAAGGCCGCCATCGAGACCAAGCCGGTGGAACTTGTGGTAGGCGATGCCTCCAAGGTCACCGCCATTGGGACGAACCTGGATCCCAAATAGGAAAGAGCGCTCATCGAGTTCCTCCGTGAGAATAGGGACATCTTTTCCTGGCAACCTGCCGACATGAAAGGTGTACCTAGGGAACTTGCTGAGCACAGCTTACACATTGATCCAAAATGCAAACCAGTGAACCAACCTCTACGACGCTTCGGAGACGAGAAGAGACGCGCCATTGGCAAAGAGATAGCTAGATTACTTAAGGCTAGAGTTATCCGAGAAGTCCTTCACACCCAATGGGTGGCCAATCCTGTACTTGTCCCCAAAAAGGGAACCAATGAATTAAGAATGTGCGTTGATTACACCGGCTTGAACAAAGCATGTCCCAAATATCCGTTTGCTTTGCCTCGCATTGACCAAGTCATTGACTTGATGGCTGGCTTGGAGCTTTTGTGTTTTCTCGATGCATACTCAGGATACCACCAGATCAAGATGAAGAAGTCGGACCAATTGTCCACTTCGTTCACTACCCCATATGGCACGTTTTGCTATGTCACGATGCCCTTTGGGATGAAAAACGTAGGTGCTACGTACCAGCGGACAATGCAACATTGCCTCCACGACCAAATTGGTCGGAACATTCACGCCTATGTGGACGATATCGCGGTGATGTCTAAAAAGTCAAATGACTTAATCTCCGACTTAAAAGAAACTTTTGATAATCTCCGGAAATACAACATGATGCTTAACCCTAAGAAGTGCATCTTCGGGGTTCCAGTCCGCAAATTGCTGGGTTTCTTCGTTTCTCAACGCGGGATCGAGGTCAACCCGGAGAAAATCAAGGCCATCGTAAACATAAACCGTCCTACATGCCTAAAGGACATTCAACGACTAACAGGTTGTGTTGCAGCAGTTAGTCGATTCGTCAGCTGACTTGGAGAGAAGGCTCTGCCGCTGTACAAGTTGCTGAAGAAGGGGGACAAATTCACATGGACAGACGAAGCAGATGCAGCATTGAAGCAGCTCAAGGAGATTCTTTCCTCAGCGCCTATCCTTGCAGCACCCGAGCCTGGAGAACCCCTATTAATCTACATGGCGGCAACCAACCGGGTAATCAGCATCGTCGTCGTGGTAGAGCGGAAGGAACCAGGCTATGAGCATGGAGTTCAACGACCAGTTTACTATGTGAGCGAGGTCTTGACGGAGTCCAAGCAGCGTTACCCGCACTACCAGAAGATAGCTTATGGAGTATTCCTTGTTTCTCGGAAGCTGAGGCATTACTTTCAGGAGCACCCAATCACAGTGGTGAGCAAGACTCCACTGTCCGACATTATCAACAACAGCGAGGCTACGGGAAGGGTCGTGAGTTGGGGCATTGAACTTGCCGCCTTCGAGATCACCTACAAGAGACGCGACGCTATCAAGTCACAAGCCTTGGCGGATTTTGTTGCAGATTGGACGGAGATGCCAGATGCTACTCCGTTGTCAGAACCAGAGTACTGGGTGATGCACTTTGACGGATCAAAGCTGCTCAACGGCTCGGGGGCTGGTGTATTGCTACAGTCACCAACAGGAGACAAGATACACTACGTTCTGCAGATCCACTTCGAGGCTACAAACAACATGGCGGAGTATGAAGCACTCATTCACGGACTACGTGTAGCCAAGGATATTGGCATTAAGCGCATAGTTTGCTGTGGAGATTCCGACTTGGTTGCCCAGTAGGTGGCTGGAACCTGGAATGCGTGGAACCCTATGATGGCGGCATCGAGACGAAGTGGACGAGATAGCCAAGAGCTTCTTGGGCTATGAAGTCAAGTATGTACCTAGGGAGTAAAACGAGGCGGCTGATCTACTGTCTAAACTTGGATCAGAGCGCAAACAAATTCCGCCAGGAGTTTTCATAGAGCATCCACGCACACCGTCTGTGAAGGGAGCCGACATCGACAACCCGGATAGAGCTGACTCTTTCGTCAACATGGTGACTAAGGTCCCTCCGGCTTGGACAAAATCGTTCATGGAATACCTCGAACACGGAACTTTGCCCGACGACAAAGTCGAAAGACGGCAAATAGTACGACGAGCAAAGGGTTATACCATAATCAATGGGCAACTCTACAAAAGGAGCACTATTGGTGTATACCTAAAGTGTGTTTCCCAGCTAGAAGGTATGGAAATCCTACGCGAAATCCATCTCGAAGATTGCGGGCATCATGCCGCTCCTCGATCGTTGGTTGCGAAAGCCTTCCGACAAGGATTCTACTGGCTGACCGCGAAGGCGGACGCCGACAAGCTGGTTGAGACATGCATGGATGCCAGTATTATGCCCGACAACCACATGTTCCTGCTGAAGGATTGCGAACAATACCAATAACTTGGCCGTTTGCAGTCTGGGGGCTAGACATGGTGGGACCGTTACAGACGGCACCTTGTGGGTTTACACATCTGCTTGTAGCAGTTGATAAATTCACTAAATGGATAGAAGCTAAACCCATTAGAAAGCTCGATGGGGCAACTGCCCTCAGGTTTGTCCGGGATCTGGTGGTGAGATTTGGTCTCCCACATAGCATTATCACCGACAACAGCAGCAATTTATCACTTGGAGAAGTGGAGGCTTATTGTTGGGAGAAAGGTATCCGACTTGACATTGCATCTGTGGCACACCCACAATCCAATGGTTAGGTTGAGCGAGCCAATGGGTTAATTCTGCGGGGAATCAAGCCACGTCTTGAGGCACCGCTACCTAGAGCAGCTGGAGCCTAGGCGGAACAATTTCCATCTGTGTTGTGGAGTTTACGAACTACACCTAATAGATCCACCGACTACACCCCTTACTTCATGGTATATGGAACATAAGACATCCTGCCTTCCGACATCCTTCACGATGCACCAAGAGTTGCCGCCTATGACGAAGATGATGCTGAAGAATCCAGACGCCTAGATGTGGACCTTCTCGAGGAGGAGCGCGTTTTGGCATGCCAAAGATCCGCCATCTACCAGCAGAAGCTACGTAGCTACCATAGTCACCGCGTTCGTCATCACTCGTTTAAAGAGGGGGATTTGGTGCTCCGACTTAAGCAGAAGAAGTCACACAAACTATCCCCGCCATGGGAAGGACCGTTCATCATAAGCAAGGCTCTACTCAATGGGTCTTACTACCTCGTTGACAATCGTGAACTGAAGGATAGACCCAACAAGGATCATAAGCGTAAGCGACATGACCCGGATGATGACTACCAGGAGCTTGATCGGCCATGGAACATAGCACAGCTATGTCCTTTTTACACTTAGCATTTTTTATCTAATTGTGTACCTCTTATATGATCAATGAAATAAAGCTCTCTAGTTCACTCATATTTCTGGGTATTTTACCTCCTTTAGTGTTCATTTTTGGATCATGTAAAACCTTTATGCACAAGCTTTGCGTTTGCACTTGTGAAAATTCCGCCTACGGGCGTTAGCTTAAGTTTTCTGGTCTACACGTTTTTTGTCGTTTTTATGTGAATTCTGGAGTAGTGACTTTCGGCACTTATTGTCGGCGATTTTGTGCTCAGGTTATTGAAGGTGCCATTAGGAATCATCACCTAAGTGCATGGTTCCGACAACGAGTCTTCCGACTCACGAAAAGTCAAGCATAAGAAGCAAAGTAATCGATAAGCCAGCACTTGCTTAAAAAATATATACATGTTGGAAACTAGTTCTTGAGTAGCAGGAAATAACAACCATTGTTTACCGCCTTAAGTTACATAAACAAAGTTTTTTCCGCATATACACCAAAGGTGAAACAAATATTACAAAGTGTTCTTCACTCCTTTGGCGCAGGTGACTTGGAAGCAGCATCATGACCAGCCGGAGAGCCACCCTCGAAGTCGGCGCTGTGGTGGGACTTAGAGGAATCTTGGTTGCCGCTATCGATGATGTTCATGGGCACGAAGACGTCGACGTCCACCAACTCGGAAACTCTGGTGTCATAGCCCATGAGTGATGACAAGATGGCTTCATGGTTAATTTCTTTGCCATCATCGTCGACGTCGGGGATGCCAGAGGTCACCGTGTCGATGTCGGCATATTTGTTGTGTGCCTTCACCATTGACAGCGCCATCCTTGTGCCAGCCCGTGCACATGAAGCTTTCCAGCTTGTGATACGCTCGGGGGCTCGGCGCAGAATCTCCGAGTACTTCGCCATGGAGTCTGATGCCTTGATGTTTATCTGGTGGGGTTTGGCGATCTCCTTGGCTTGCGTGATGGCGGTGTTGATGAAGTTCTCGGCAAGAACCATGCATTCCTTGGCTGGAGGAGGCGATCGGGTTAAACCCATAGGAGCTACAAATTCCGACAAGGAGTGCATGAGTTCAACAATTCAAAGTACCCAGACTACAGAAATCGAAGACGGAGAAAACATACTGAAGATGCTGGCCTCAGCTTGCTAGAGGGTGTTTGCCAAAGATTGCTTCTCTTGTTGGAGGAGCTTGTACGCCTCGCTATGGCGATGATTCTGCTCATCGGCAGCTCGCTTCTGATCTTTTAAGATCGCAATCTCCTCCTTCAAGTGGTTGATTTCCTCGGTGGCGGAGTCCTGCAGGGCCTTCATCGACTCCTCATGCATTTTTAGCATGTCCTTCCTCTCCTGCTTAAGAATTTTGTTCTCACTATCCAGCTCTTGAATGTGCTTGGATTGCTCGACAATATTCTTGGCCTTGGCGATGGTTTCTGCAAGTCGGAGAAAGTAAAGTACACAGTGAGTACTCGAAGAATATTGGCACAAAACCAAGTCAGAATGCGCATTAGAAAATAGCCGCTTGCTCTTGGTGATCTGTTCCTTCAAGAAGGCAGTTTTACCCTTTTCGGCTTCCAATCTGCGTGCATATTCTGGTACTTGTCATTGGCCATGCCCCTCCGAGCATTCTCGTTCTATGGAAAAAAGGAAAAACATTAAAACGTTGTTTAGTCTGCCTAGAGCATCTAGCCGGAAAATTTCCACCTAGACGCTCGGGGGATACAGCGAGAGTTTTTGACTTAATGCTAAGCTTTCTTTAAGCATCTAGTCGGAACTAATTCAGTTGCAACTAGAAGCTTGGGGGATACAGTATTGAAATTTATAAATAATGTGTATGCTACTCTTAAAGCATCTAGTCGGAATAATTCATTCCATCTAAATGCTTGGGGGATACAGTGAGAGTTTTTCTAACTTAGTCACTCTTAGAGCATATAGATGCAAAAACCTATGGTTTTTCCGTCTACATCCTCGGGGGCTATAGTGGGATACTCATATGAAATGCAAAAGGCAAAGAAAACTTACAAGTGCGATGATCTTGATGTTCGTAGCACTCTCGGCTAGCAGCTTGGCAAAGGATTCGTTGTTTCCTTGCAAGATTTCTGCTTGTCGGCGGAGCTCCTCTAGACCGCACGTCGGAGATGTCGGCGCCGCACCAGGAACCAAAGTAGTGCTACCCGGTGTAAGTACCAGATAGGCTATCTTCGGATAGGTTATGGGTTTCTTGGGCGCGGGGGCGCCACCAACGGCAGAAGTACCTGCTTCCACCACCGCCTTGCCGCTACTGATGGCATCCTTAGCTGGAGCTTCAGCCATTTTTTGGGCAGTACTCTCCTGCGTTGCCTGCTCACCGACAACAGCAAGCTCGGTAGAGGCGCCAGAATCCACTTTCATGGCGGAAGGGCCTGATGCCTCCTTAGTTTGTGGGCTTGTCGGGGAAGACGAGGGCTTGATGGCAGGAGTGGCAGGGGTGATGGCGGGGGAGGCGTCGCGATGCAGCATATCCTTGATTTTTCGAGAAGCCCCCAAAGTTTTGGAGGTCTTCTTGAGGCTGGTCGTGGCTTTCTTCCTGAAACGTGCAAAATGCATAAGTACAGGAGCAAGACAGATAAATAGACAATGTTGGAGAACGATAAGCTTACACAAGTGGGGGTGCTTTGGCAAAGGGGATCCCGGTAACTCTTCTCTTTTCCGCCTCCAGGGCGACGGTAGTCTTTTTTGAGGCTCCACCCTCCGTCTTCTTCTTCTTGCCTCCGTCGGCAGCGTCAGAGGTGGAGCTCTTCCGCTTTCACGCCAATGGAGCTTCGTCGTCGGACACGACCGTGACTTCCTTCATCTTTGGGTCATAGATTTGGGCAGCCAGGTTGCCCTCCTCTAGATCGCTAAGCTGTTAAGTAAGAAATCACCGTGTTAGATGAGATGACATTTGCAAGACGAAAGAACTGGAGTATATGTCATACACGGAAAATACAATACCTACCTTTGGGCACTTGCCGTCTACGAACATGTCGTAGGTGATGGTGAAGCCACGCTTCTTATCCTTCACCTTGACGATGTCCTTAAGGCGGAGCTTGACGGAGTCGCTCGAGAAGTTGTCCACGGAGATGCGGAGACTATCCCTTCTGTCGCTGGTATACTCGTGCATGAGCTTCGCGCGGTGCTACAGAGGTTGGATTCTCCTGATGAACCAGCACATGGCTAGGTCCAAGCCGGTCAAACCCGTCTCTACGAACCATTCGATCCGCCTTATGGCACGAGAAGCGTCTAGGTCGGAGGGAAGGGAGGCCTGGGATCTCCATGACGAGGCTTCAGCGGCGGCTCCGTCAACGAAGTCCGGGTACGTAACTTGTCGGCCAGTCAGGGGAATGTCTGGGCCATAAAAGTACGTTTGTTGCCAATTCTTACAGGACTCGTGGCTGACGATGTCGCGGAACCTCCGGCCAGGTCGAATCTTGAAGCTTATGGTGCCGCAGTTTCTAAGATCTTCCTTGCTATGTCCGGCTTCACATTTCACGCTGAAGAAGTACACAAAGAGGTCTAACCTAGGCCTTATCCCTATGTATCCCTCGCAAAGTGCCGCGTAGTTGCTTAGCACTAAGATACTATTGGGGGAAAGGTTCTGGGGCTGGACCCTATAATGGTTCAAGACGGAGAGGAAGAAGTTGGAGATGGGCAGGGAGATGCCGCGTACTAGTTGGGCTTTGAGGTACACCTTTTCTCCAGCTTGGGGAGAAGGTGTCACCTCGTCGGCCAGGGCCGCCCGCCAGGCAAGCCCCTCCGTCGCAGGGAGGTAGCCCTCGGCGATCAACTCTTTGATATCATGGTCTGTGATATCTGAGCCGCGCCAGTCGCCCTTGTCCGAGCCCAATTCCTCCTCCAACGGCTCCTGCGCCGCCAGATTAAGGTCGCCGCCGGTGGACTCGATCACCGCTGATGCGGGGATGACCCTCTGGGGACACGACGACAGAGCTCGCTGGCTTCGCCGTGGCTTCGCTCGACGCCGCCATCGATGGGGAAGTGTTGTTGCTGGCCATGGAGTGGGTACAGAGGTCACTGGTGTAGATTGGAGCTAGGGTTTTTTTGAGAGTTCTCTCGGAGAGCTCGAAGGGGCGCGCGCTGGAGGAAGAAGACAATGCGATAAGAATGAGGTAAAAGGTGAAAATTCCACCACGGTTACTATTTATCATCTCCAAGCGTCAAGATTCGTGTAGCTTGATCGGACGGTTGCCGCGTAGACGACGTGTTCGCGAACGTGCGTGGAAATTTCGCCATGTCTCCAACCGTCGCCGCCAACGGTTCGTATCGCTCGCGCGGGAAAATCGGACATGATTGCGTTTTCTTCATGTGTGAGTTACGAGGCATCGCTGACCTAAGCCTACGTTGTCCTAGCTGACATGGGCAGATGAATCGTCACATCAAAGATTCCGACGTGGACGGATTTAATCCGACTACGGAAGAGTACGATGGAAGATTCAACATTTCTCCGGCTTACAAATTGAAGATGGAGAAAGCTTTGCAGGGTTCTTTGGGAGGACTACAAGATATTGCTTAACGATTTGCCGACATCCAACTAGACGGAGCATTCATCTGAAGAGGCAAGACGGCGCAAGATCTCGGAGTTCTCCGGGGGGCTACTGTTGGGGATATGCTATATGGGTATCCTCATAGCATGTCACCTATCCGGATAACCCGGGTGGCCCACAGTTGGTAGCATGGCCTATGGCCTGCTGGGTAGCCTAGTTAGATGGATCCAGAAGGGAGGCCCATGCCGGATAAAGGAAGGCTATGGTGGAGTCACCAGCGTACTCGAAGCCTTGGAGTGCAAGATACACAAGACTAGTAATAGAAGGTGTAGGACTATGTAACCTATCCGGCTAGGACTTTTCCCTGTAACCCTAGGACCTGGCGACTATATAAGTCGGGCCTATGGGAGCCTTTAGGGCACGATAACTTAGACTTTCTAGTCACCTCGCACAGAGAACCTATCTCTATAACTCGGCGTATTGCCCTTATAGTGATTTATAGCAGGAGTAGGATTCCGCCACCGTCGTGGGATCTGAACCTGGGTAAGCTGTGTTACCTCGTACCCGTCAACCGTCCGCCTTCCCCCACGTCTCTAAACATGCACTGTGAGTACTCCTCCATGGCGTACTCGTCGGCAATACCATGACATTAACCCCATAAAAAGGGCGGACGCGCTCGGGGACTCGTACAACCAACACTCGAACCATAGAAGCAGTGACAAAATAACCCGCGCATTCCTTCAAAGCAGCAAAACTTGTTTGCATACAAGGAGAATTACATGTTTATCTTACGCTAACGCCGAATGGCAAAACACTCTATTCCGCAGGCTTCGAAGAAGAGGCGCCACCATCCTTGCGATTGCGGATAAAGGGAACCCAAGGATTCGACGGGTACATCATGAGCTCACCCGCCATCGCCGCACAGAATGGTTGCTCCACCTTGAAGTCGCGGTGCGCCGGTTTGGGGTCATTGGGGGCGAAGACCATTTCCTGATAGGGAATAAGGTCGCCCATCGCCCACACGCGGTCGGAGTACACCGCGGCTCGCTCCGTCAGCTTCAACACCTCGGCAATCTCGGCCGAGCCCGTCGACGAGGGATACCCGCTCGTGACGTCGTCAAGGTCGAAATCATCGGGAAAGTGCGCGAGCCCAAGGCTCAGCACAGTCGCCGCTCCACGACGAAAGGCCGACCGCGTCATGAACTCCACGACCGACGGGGCCTTCTCCAAATAGCACCATACTTCGACGAGGTCGCTGGGGATCACCTCCGTGGGCGAGATCTCCTGAAGATACGCCCGGAGGCAGGTCGCTGACAGCGCGGCTGAATCGATCAGGGGGGTGACGCATTGCGCCGCGTCGTACGACTGCGCCTCTTCGGCGTTATCAGTGATCAGGCCTACAACACACAAGCAAACAGTGAGTGAAGCACTAAAATAACAATGTGGTACGCGCGCTCGGGGAGTGGCTGAAGGAAAACTCACCAATCAGCGGGCGACAGAGGTCCGTGATGAAATTTTGAAGAGCTGAGAAGTCATTCTGCAACCCGGCGATGAGGGCGTCCGACACCTTCCACTCCTCAGCAGCAGAAGTAACGGCCGCCTTGGCTCGTCCTTCTGCCGAGCTTGCTTCCGCCTTCACCTCCTTGAGCTCACGCTCCAGTTCAGCGATTTGCTTCTCCGCGGTGCTCAAAGAAGACTGATCTGCCGTCAACTCACCAGCCGGAACAAGGCCCTAGCAAGCCTCCTTCACTGCGGCTGCACTATCCTCTGCTTCCACAACAAAACGGTCACAAACGCAACAAGTTCGTGACAAGCGCCAAACAAGACAAACACTCACCCGCAGTCGCTCGAACCTTCTCGTTCTTATCCTGAACAGCGAGAAGCTCCTTTTCCACGCGGTGCTTGGCAGCAAGCCGCTCGGCCGACTCGCACTGCAAGCCCTGTGCAACAATCACAGCGTCAGCAACAAAAATTCCTAAGTGCCCAGCCGCTGAAATTCAGCGACTAGACACTCGGGGACTGGATGACAAAATTCCTAAGTGCCTAGCCGCTGAAATTCAGCGACTAGACACTCAGGGACTGGATGGCGAAAACATAGTAAGAATCCGACCACTGAAATTCAGTGGCCAGATCCTCGGGGACTGGACATACCTGGATGGCGGCACCTAGCATGTCGTAAGGCTCCAACTCGTCCACTGACAAAAGCACGAGCAGAGTGTGCCCACGACACTGTTCGACCTCCATACCGGCGGCCCCAGGTAATTGGCTCGATGGCACCGAGGCACTCGACGTGGCGGCCCTCGCTACAAAGCGAGGGAACATCGCCACCGCGCCACCCGAAGGCGGCCCGGTCGCCTCAATCGAAACCATGGGGCCTGCCTGTTGCGACCCCGCGACCTCCTTGGCCTTCAGAGCTACGTCCACCGCAATCGGGGTTTCGCTCGGGGCAGCTGCTGGCTCGTCTGAGATCATGACGACTTCATCGCCTTTTGTTCTCTCGGTGCCTTCAGCGGGAGCCTCAACCTCGTCGCCCTTCCTCTTCTTCGAGGGATCAGTCGGCGCCTCCACGGCGATCGATGGAACCTTGGCCACCGAAGGGTGACCTATCTTCTTTACTCCAGTCCTGCGAAACAACTCCATCAATAACACTCGCCAATCGAAACACGAATCAAGCAGACAGATGAAAGGTTGAGGAATACTCACTTGGCGACTGGGATAAATCGTAGGCCAGTGCGGATGCTGGCCGGCTTCTCCAGTTCTGGCCCCAGTTTCCGAATGAGGCCCGTCTCGGACACGCTCTGTGCCCAAGACACTGATAGTTTCTTCGAGGATGAGTCCGCGACAGGAGGCTCAGTGGCAATCACCGCGGGAGCTCCTCTCGGCGGCGAGACCCTGCGGCTGGAGCGGCCACCAACCCGGTAACTGGGGCGAACGGCGGCGGCAGTGATGCCAGCGGCGCCTCGTCTTCCACGACGGTCGCACCAGTCGCTATGGCCGTGTGCGCTGCTATTTCTTCGGCCGCGCTGGTAGCATCGGAGCTACTCGCAGACCGAGGTGGAGACGCCGGCTTGGCCGGCTTCGTCTTCTTCTTGGGTGGCGTCAGCTTCTTCTTCTTTGACGGCATGGTTTCACGCTGTGAGGTATGCTCGGGGAGCTCGTCATCGTCGTCGTATGGGCCTCGAGGCTTTTGCTGGCCTCGAGCTCACATTGGTGCTGCCCACGAGTCTTGCGGACCGTGGGGGCAACAACCTCCACGGCTTCGTCGCCATCGTCTTCATCGTCGCCATCGCCGCCCCCGTCACTCCTGACATCGCCCTTGTCAGGCAATGACTCGCTCTTGTCTTTGGCGGACGATTTCGAGTTCTCGTCATCTGCGAGTGGAAGCCAACCTTCCACCACTTGGAATAACTGCAACAATCAAACAACATTAGCACAACTGCGAATGCACAAACTGTGAGTGCAAGGGAAATAAAAACTCACTGTTGGAGCTGGGCGCTTCACGGTATAAGGTGCGACCCCGACCTTTGCGTCAAGATACACCGCCTGGGTGATCTTCTTTAGGGCTAGGGTGTAGTCGTTGAGTCTCCACTCGTCGTAATAGGACTTCGTCGGGTCGTCCTTGCCCGTGTACTCGTACATATAGTGGGCACGGCTGGCCAGAGGCACGAGCCGACGCCCGAGCCAGCAATTGTAGAGGTTGATGGTTTGGAGGCCTTTCTTCTTCAAGTTGCGGATGGTCTGCAACATCTCGTCGACGACCATCCGCTGGTCCAGCGGAAGCTTGGTGACTTGGAGCCGACGCGGCTCGGGCCGGTCGACGGAGTACCTTGGAAGCGCCACCTCATCGCCCGGCGTCGACTCGGTCACGTAGAACCAACTCTTCTTCCACTCATTCGCTGCTTTGGCGGGCAGCATCAGATCGAAGAACAACGCCTTCGACTTCAGCTGGAAGGTCAGGCCGCCCGTGGCTAACATTGGGCCGCCCTCCTCTTCGCGGCTGATCCTCCCATGGAACAGATCTTGCCATAGGGGAAAGTATGGCCAACAGCCCAGGTAGCACTCGCAGAATGCCACGAAGATGGCGAGCTGCTCGATGTTGTGCGGTCCTAGGTCCGACGGCTGGATGTCGTAGTAGGCGCAAAAGCGGCGGGAGAAGAGGGAAGTGGGGAATCCGAGCCCCCGCTCTAGGTGGCTGGTGAAACAAACGAATTCCCCCTCGCGCAGATCTGGAATCACTTCTCTGGCCGCGGGGATGCGCCATTTCCTGGCGCGGAGGATCCCTGCTTCCTCGAACGATCTCAGCAGCGCCTTCGTGCACTTGGATCTTCCCCATGGTTCCGCCGGAGGAGCCATCGATGGGGGATCGGGGGTTGCGAATCGCTCTGGGTCGCTCTGGCCGCTGCGCGGAATGGAGGAACGAGAACGCACGAGTTCGGAGGAAGTGAGGGAACCATTTCCCCCTCACCCGTCACTCTCCTTATATAGTGGTTGTTACCCGCCATTTTCGGGGAGCCGTTACCACGCGGTAATTAAGCCGATATTACTATTGGATTACCCAATGACTAGTTTGACCAAGATGACGGTCCAACTTCGTCCACTCGACTCGCTATCGTCAGCGAATCGACAATTCGCCGACCCCGATCACTATAATATTGACTAGACTACTCGCCAACCCGTTCGCCAAGCTGCGAACTGATCAGACGTCGTTATTACGACTCAAATGACTAGTTCTTTCCTTTGTTCAGGAGTCCACCGCCAATTCGACTGGGCATCCGAATTGGACCTGCATACTCCGACTGCCAACGAACACCTGCGACGAATCAACGACGGCCTCGGGGACTACTGATGGGGATATGCCTACCGGGGTATGCCCAACAGGACATTTCCTATCGGCCCAAGCTGCCAGCGAGTGGGCCCATGGGACGGCGACTGGATCAAGACTTGGCGAGGACCCAGGCGACTGGAAGCTGGAGGCCCAGAAGCGTAGCTAGGCCCATTCGGACTAGGTCAAAGACCCTCCGAGTCTTTAACCAATTCGGTTGTAGATCTGTAAACCCTAGCGAGGTGAGCCTATATAAACCTCCCTAGGGTACGCATAGAGGACACGTTCCATCATACACCCCAGCGACTCGTCGCCTAGTCGTCGAGCTCACCCTTGTACTCTCTCCATAATACAATCTAGCAGGACTAGGTCTTTACCCTCCGGGGGGGCGAACCTGGGTAAACCCTTGCGTCTCCGCCCTCATCTCGCACCGCATATGGCAGGCCGCCCTTGCCCCATGTTCTACTACTCGATGTCGATTGCAGCATCTGTCGTGGCCATTCCCACGACAGTATGATGTGGAAGGTAATGGTGGCTTGTAGAAAGTAAACAGTAACAGTGGAAGATGTATCAATGAGAAAGATTGGACCGGGGTCCACAGTTCACTAGAGGTGTTCTCCTTAAGATAAACAACATAACATGCTGGGTAAACAAATTACAGTGGGCCAATTGACAGGACAGAGTAAGGCATAACAATGCAATACTAAGCATTCATGATCCTATGAGATTTGATTGGGCATTACAACAATATACATAGACCGCCATCCAATTGCATCTATGACTTGTAATCCACCTTCAGGTTATCATCCGAACCCCCTCCAGTATTAAGTTGCAAGCAACAGATAACTGATTTAAGCAAAGTGTGTAAAGTAAACAATACACTTGTTCCATGAACAAGAGATCATTGTCTTCTCCCTAGTAGCAACAGCACATCTACAACCTTAGAGATTTCTATCACTTCCCCGGATTCAATAGAGGCATGAACCCACTATCGAGCATAAATACCCCCTCTTGGAGTCACTAGCATCTAATTGGCCAAGATAGCTACTAGAAACGGAGAGCATGCAAGATCTCAAACAACACAGACATGATATAATCAACAAGATAAAACCATTAATCAATCTGACATAGTAATCTCAATATCCATCGGATCCCCTCAAACACAACATGCATGATTACAAATATGATCTTGATCATGAACGGAGCTCACAAGATCTAAACATGGTAGCACAAAGGAGGAGAAACAACCATCTATCTACTGTATGGACCCATAGTCCAAGGTGGAACTACTAACGCATCACACCGGAGGTTGGCATGGTGATGAATAAGGCCCCGGGATGATCTCTCCCCTCCGGCAGGGTGCCGGGAAGAGCTTCAGATCCCCCCCGATCTAGGGACGATGGTGGCGGCGGCTACGGACTGTTTCGTGGAGAGTTGATCGGGTACTTAGGTTTTAGGTATCGGGGGCTTCTTATAGGCGAAGGGGGAGGCCGAGGGGGTGCCCGAGGTGGCTGCACCCCCCCCACCCCCCCAGGCGTGGGCCAGGCCTGGCCGCGCGGCCAGGGGTGTGGCCCCCTCGAGGCCCTCCTCTGTCTTGCCTTCTGGCTCCGTGTTTCCCTCGGTGAATATTGACTTGGGCTTTTGTCCCGTCCAATTCCAAGAATATTCATTTTCTGATTTTTCTAGAACCAAAAACAATAGAAAACAGGCAACTGGCACTATAACATTTTGTTAATAGGTTAGTCCCAGAAGACGAATAAAAATACCTCAAAGTAAAGACAAAGCAAAGCAAAGTGGATACTAAACAAGCATGGAACATCAAAAATTATAGATACGTTTACGACGTATCAAGCATCCCCAAGCTTAACTCATGCTCGTCCTTAAGTAGGTAAGTGATAAAAAGAATATTTTTTTAGGTGACATGCACCATCATAGTCAAGATCAAGCTATTAGCAAGCATTGAAAGCTAGGATCAAAGTACTCGGAACATGAGCATGAAAGATGTACTTATAACAATAAGACATAGCAACTAGGTTGCAACATGAAAATATACAAACAAAGATCATGAATAACAATGCATTGAAAGACGTTTGTTTGTTTCACATACAAAAAACATAGCATAGTGGCATCCAGCTTGTTCCTCATGGAGTAGCAAATATAAATGCATAGGACACCTTCAAAGTTCATAAGAGTGACTGGATGCAAATAGTTCAAGAACAAGCAATATCAACAATATGAATCAATCAATAAGTTTTGGGACAATGCACATAGAACTAATAATGGTAACTATGCTCTCTTAATTGGTGCCTAAGGATAGAAGGTGGAGACTTAATATAAAGTGGAAGAAAGGCCCTTCACAAAGGGAAGCAGGGACTTCAAGTTTCATAAAGAGCTTCCAAAAATTATGGTACTTGTTAGCTTTCATATTTCATTGCCCCTATCATAAGCATCTTGAAGTGATTAAGGTTAAAGTGAACAAAATATGGAGTATATCCTTGAAAAAGTATAAGTTGGCAATCTCATGTCCCCTGAGTATGAGGGCCATTCCTCATGCTACTCAACTTTAGTCACCGGTAAGTTCTTGTCATAGTAAGTACATGTGTATCATATAGAACCGCCAACGGGGTACCCCTTGCCCAATGATACAGGAGATATCCCATAACAAAATGACAAGGCAAGCAGACAATGAGCATATCAGCAATCTTCTTATTTACCATGGGAAAATGGTGCTTTTTTATCTCTTTCCTCTTTTCTCATCTCTTTTTTTCTTTTTCTCAATCTATTTTTTTGTCTCTCTATTTTTTTTATAAGAAGAATGCTTCATAGATTGCTCAATATGGTAATGCTGCAAGTTTCCACCATGATTAGGGATGGATTAGGCTAGCGGCCCAGGCGTTTCTCTAACACACATACATAACTCCATGGACTTACAAGCTCCCCTTTTATTTCACACCGACGACATCCGCAAACAAAAGAGCATGATATAAACTGGGTACAATGTACAGGTGCAATGTTGAAAGTGTTCCCCATGACAGCATGGTTCTGCTAATTCCCAACTTATAAGTGCAAGATATACAACATAGATGACACAATGGTTCAAGTTTATTAGGGGCAAGAAAAATAAAGTGTGCCATCAAGTTTGTGAGAGCTTTAATCACTAACTTTCACATAACAAGTTTAATTTGGAAGATAGACAAAACACGAATATTACTTGGAATGGTGTAACACACCATGCATAGGAATTTATACTGGACACTTTGGAATAACTTCGTTTCTCAGGAGTTGGATGCATGAGTAGAGCTTACTCAATACAAGTGGAGGCTAGCAAAAGACTGGGAGCGACCAACTAAGAGAGCAATAATGGACATAATCATGCAGAGCGACAAAACATTACTAATCAAAAGCATAAAGTGGTACCACAAGTCAAAAACTAAATGATCATATAGGCTAAGGTGACTAGTTCATAGTCATAACATGGCGTGAGCATGTGCCAAGTCAACCCAAACAAAGCATCAAAGAAGAATACCACAATAATATGCTTTTGTATGCCAAAACAATGCATGATTCTTGCAAGGCACATTAAGCAATCCTAATTGTTTGGAACAAGTCATCCTACATCAATAATCACTAAGCATAATGTCAAAACAACATCTAGCATGACATGATAAAGTCTAAGTCACAGTCAAAGAAAGCACCTTATTGTACTACTAAGCAAGAACTTTCAACTCCTTTCCAACACCAATCAAATTATTTGAAACAACACAACGAAAACGGGGGCCCAACTACTTTATTCAAGAAAACTAAGCAAATGAAAACCAAAAACGAAAACTAAGACGCTCCAAGAACAACACAATTGTGCATGAAACAATAAAAACGAAGTGTCTAGAAAGACCTGAGATTTTTATTGATGAAGAAGGGGATGCCGTGGGCATCCCCAAGCTTTGACGCTTGTACCTTTTGAATGTTTCTTGGGGTGACACAGGGCGGCATCCCCAAGCTTGAGATTTTGTCCATTATTCATCTCATTACATCATTCTTTCCTTACACCTAAAAATTTTCCTTCATACAAAACTTCACACAACCTTCATTAGCAACATTAGTGCATTCAAAAGATAATAGACCTTTGGGGTTTAGTTTTAAACCATAGAAACTTTCATTAAAAACACAAGCTACTATACCAATTCCTTCAGAAAGCTCAATTTCCCAAAGAGAACCCCCAAAAAAATCAATAAGAAGCAAATGCAAATAAAGGCAGAAATCTATCAAAACAGACCAACAGGTAGAAACCAATTTTTTCGAAGACCTTATGTTGCTCAAATCAAAAAGTGTTGAACTAACAAAAGTTAGCTAGCAACCTAGGGGATTTACTCAGAATAGTACAGCTCAATCCGACATATAGAGATTTTTCACGAATTTGTACAGTGGAGCACAAAAATATGTTTCGGGACAACAACTCCCCAAATCTTACTTCCCTCTCATTAGATGTTTTTTGGCACAAAAATCAAACAAAAAGGATAAGGAGAGGTTATTACAGAACTTCCAAGACTCAAGAAAACTATTGGGTTATTCATGACCCACAAGTATAGGGGATCGCAACAGTCTTCAAGGGTAGTATAATCCAATTTATTAATTCGACATAACGCGAGACAAAGAATACTTGCAAGCCTTAACAACTGAGTTTTCAATTCAGCTGCACCTGGAAATAGTCTTGCTCACAGTACTTTATCAGTAGCAACAGTTTTGTAATAGCAATAGCAAAGTAACAGCAGCAGTAAAACAAAGGCAATAGTAACAATAGTAGCAAATAGTAGGATATGAGTGCGGTAGGCATAGTGATGGATGGAAACGTGTTGCATGGACAAGACTAAACATGTAACTTCAAGACCTAGGACAATGCAGATAAATAAGATAAAGCATCCAAGTACTAAACAATCATAGGCATATGTTCCATATATACCCATACGTGCTTGCAATGAGAACTTACATAACATCTTTTGTCCTGCCATCCCATTGCAGTGGGGCCTCAAGGGAATCTACTGGAAATTAAGGTACTCCTTTTAATAGAGCACCAGAGCAAAGCATTAACACTTCGTGAACACATGTGATCCTCATATCACAACCATCCCCTCAGGTTATCCCAACTGTTACTTCGGGGCCTTTGGTTCAAGACAGCGATATGTGTACACAACTTGCAGATAAGATCACAAACAATACTATCATCATGAATCAATAACATGTTCATATCTGAGATCATGGTAGTCGGGCCCTAGTGACAAGCATTAAGCACAACAAGTTGCAACAAAGTCAAATAGCACTAATAGAGATACTAGGCACCATGCCCTAACAATATTATTCGATTATATGATAGAACTCATCCAATCCCTACCATCCACATAGCCTACAACGGGGGATTACTCGCTCATGGATGGGGGAAACATGGATGGTTGATGAAGAGGTGTCGGTGTCGGTGATGATGATGGCGATGATCTCCTCCAATTCCGCGTCCCAGCAGGGTGCCAGAACGGAGTTTCTGGTTCCGATTCATGGATTATGGTGGTGGCGATGCAGCAGAACTCTTTCTAGAAAAACGTCGAACCCCTAGAGTTTTTAGGTCAGGAGGATTCTTAAAGGCGAAGAGGGAGGCTGAGGGGGTGCCCGAGGTGGCCACACCCCCTCCAGGCGCGTCTAGGCCCAGCCCGTGCGGCTAGGGGGTGTGGTCCCTCATGGCCCACCTCTGCCTCATCTTCTGGCTCTGTGAGTCTTCTGGTGAAATAGGACTTTTGGCATATTTTCCGGGATTTTTCCTGATAATTGATTTTCTGCACAAAAACTAGACACCAAAGCAATTCTGCTGAAAACAGCGTCAGTCTATGTTAGTTGTATCCAAATTACACAAGTTTACAGGAGAAACAATAGCAAAAGTGTTTAGGAAAGTAGATATGTTTTGGACGTATCAACTCCCCCCAAGCTTAGCTTATTGCTTGTCCTCAAGCAATTCAGTTGAAAACTGAGTGTGATAAAAGAACTTTCACGAACACATTTGCTTCATATGATGTAAATATTCTCAGCACATGAGTAGATACTTAGACAATTCATAATAAGGAGTATGCAACTAAGTCTACTTATTAGTCATTACAAGCTATGAAGAGATTCCAACTCAATAATAATAAGTAGCATGAAACATAAACATAAGCAATATTGCAATGCTCATACGAAGGTATGATAGAGTGGTATCTCGCTTGCCTTTGATGGTGGAGCAAAACATAAATGCTAAGGCACCTCTGAAGTTCAAGTGAAGACTAGAAGTAAGGATATCAAAGATACAAGCATCAAAGTCATGACATAATTAACCAATTTTTGAGACAGGCACATTACACTAAGAATGACAACTATGCTCTCAAGAAGGTGCTCATAGAATAAGTGGTGACTCAACAAGGAAGTGAAAAGGTTTTGAAAAAATTGAAAGGATTCCAAATGCTGAAAGTATGGTACTCATTAGCTTTGAGCTCTCATTGCCCCTATCATGGGCATATTTAAATGGTTAAGGTGAAAGTGAGGTCCAATATTAGTTATATGCTTGACAGACCATAAACTGGAAATCTCATGTCCCTTGACTACGAGGGCCGCTCCTCATGCTACTCAACTTTAGTTACAGGTAAGTTCTTGTCATAGTAAATACATGTGTATCATAGAGAACCACCAACGGGGTACCCTTTCCACATGATACAGGAGCTATCCCATATCAAAATGACAAGGCAAGCAGACAATGAGCATCTCAGCGATCTTTTTATTTGCTATTTGCATACGTTTTTATTGAGGATGTTGCATAGATTGCTCATTATGGTTATGCTGCAACTTTCCACCATGATTAGGCATGACTTAGGATAGCGTCCCAAGCGTTTCTCTAACACATATATATAGAACTCCATGGACTTACAAGATCCCCTTTTATTTCACACCGACGACATCCGTAAACAAAAGAGAATGATATCAACTGGGTATATAAATACAAGTGTTGAAAGCATTCCTCGTGACAGCACGGTTCTGCTAACTCCCAGCCTATAATTTGCAAGCATATAACTTTCATGGACAATCACAATGGTTCAGGTTTATTAAGTGCAAGAAATAAAGTGTGCCATCAAGTTCATGAGAGCTTTACTAACTTTCTCATAACAAGCAAACATTTTATTTGGAAGAAAACAAGGCATAATAAATATGCACGAAATAGCAAATGATGCTAATAGGTAGGTATGGTGGACACTTTAGCAATATTGGTTTTGGGGAGTTGAAAACACGAGTAGAGCACATGCTCAGTGCAAGTGAAGGCTATCAATAGAAAGGGAGCGACAAATGAGAGAGCAATAACTGTCATAATCATGCTTGCAACAAAACAAAATTAATTATGGCATAAAAGTGATATAAGAACTCTGAGGCAAAATAAATCATCAAGGCTCAACTGACTATTGTTTCAGTCATATGCATGCGTGAGCATGTGCCAAGTCGATTCAAATGAAACATTCAGAGGAGGATACCACAATGTGATACCAAGTTATGAATAGAACAATGCAAGCAAACATTCATGTGACAAGATACAAACTATTAGCAAGTTGGAGCTGATCATAAGAGAGCAAGAACTACTAAGCATCCATTAAGTAACACACACCTTACATGAACAGACTAAGCATGCCCACAATGATGAGTATATGTACAAAAATGAAAACAAATAGAGTTCGTTAGCGGCCTCTTACCACACCTCGAGTTGTCATTAATATTCATTATTGCCCTTCACTTGTGTGGCTTGAATAATAACATGAAACCAAACTTCACTGAGAACCGCTGAACCCTGCAACGAACTTCACAAAACCAAAGAAGAACAACAAATATTTTTAGTGTTTTCGATTTTTTTTAAAAAGCACTCAAAGAAAAAACAAAAAAAGCAAAATCTTTTTGGATTTTATTTCTTAAAGCAAACCAGAGCTAAAAATAAAAGAAAGAAACCAAGAGAAACAACGAAAATATTTTTGGTCTTTTTGTGTTTTGGGAAAGCAGAAACAAAAACCAAAAAGAAAGCGCAACATGGATATACAAAGAACCGACGAAACATGATATATAGATGAGTGTGGTGCCGGTATACGCCCCACCCCCAAGGTTAGGCTTTGGCCTAAGTGGAGATCAAAAACGCGGGTAATAACCCCAAGGTGGTGGGTCATCGTAGGAGTGATCATAATCATCCCCTCGCGATGAAGAGGAAGAAGCGCTCTAATCATAAGAGAGCTGCTGGTATGAGGACTCCCCCATGTTGGGGGGCTGAACCGAATCATCTTTAGCATCCTCCCCAACATTCTCCTCTTGTTGGGAGAGCTCCGCCACGTATGTGTCAAGTTCTTCCTCCGGGAGTGACCATCCTTGCCTGTTATCAAATTTAAACAAAGTAGGTGCAGGCAAAGAGACTACTTTCTTAGACCTACCCCCTCTCCAACCACGCTTGACAAAGGATATATCATACGGTAAATCACTCAAAGTAGCCCAAGAAGAAACAAAATTATGCTGAACCATGGAATTGAGATCAAGTCTCTCTATGGGGAACTAATAATCTGAATGGTGAGGCTCTAAACCATGAAAAGCTAGCAAATGGAAGGCAATGAGACCTCCACAAATAACACCTTTCTTGCGGTTAGTGGTAAGACGGTAAGCTATCAAAGCACCCAAGTTATAAGATCTATCCCTAATCAAAGCAGCTGAGATAAAAGCTAGATCAAATGAAGATAATTTTCTAGCAGTCTTCCTAGCAAGTACACAATTGGTAATGAAATAGGCAAAATATCTAATGGATGGGAACTGAATGTTCCGAATTTTACCACTTTACTTTGAGAAGTCGCAACCTTGGTAAATTTCAGCATATAAATCCATGAGTGGCTTAGGCCTCTCTCTAATCTTCTCACAAGAACCCCACTGTGGCACTTTAATAGTTGCACAAAAATCAACAAAAGGTAGGTTGACGGCTATATTCTAAATTTTATAGTGGACCATGGGATTAGACAAGGACCAACTGAACCGAAAGTCCTGCACCAGATCCACGGTTAGCTTAAAGTATTGATATGGTTCCTCTTCAACAAAGTGTTCCAACCCTGCATTAGAAATCATAGTTTGGAAATCCTGAAAGAACCCCGCGGCTCTCATAAATTCAGGGCATGGATATATGGAAGGGAAAAATTCCTCCTCACAATGGACTTTCATTGGCTCAGGTACCATCAATTCATGTTGATTCAGTTGGTATGCACTCATCTTATTTTCTGAAATTTTTAAGCAAACATCAAACCAAGTGATTTCCAAGTTGATAAATGACGAGGAACTACTATAGGAACTTGCTAGAGGCCTAAACATGCATCAAAATGAAATCTCTAAGCATAGAATAAGCATGCAAGCTCACACAACCTGTCACCTACAGTAGCAAAATACTCAAGATACAATCCACCAATCAAAAATCTAATTGGACAAGCGGAGGAGGAACATATCGGAGAGCAATCCCTCCAAAAATCAGCAGCTAAGATGGGCTGAGCAAAGAGATCGAAATTAGGGAGCAAGAATAGCAGGAACTCGAGCTTGAGAAAGTTTTCCGATGTTTTTTGGGAGAGAGAAAGAAGTGGCTGGAAGGAGACAACTTGGAGGCCACAGGTGGGTCCCACCCAGGCCAGGCGCGCCTTGGGGCTGGCTGCTCCACCAAGGGATGTGCTGGCCTGGTGGGTCCCCCTGGGCCAATCCAGGTGCCCTTTTGCCTCTTTTTTCACAAAAACTTTGAATATGAATTTTCTGGAATTTTTCGAGAAACTTTATTTTTTGGCCAATTTTCAGGTTATGAAAATTGATTTTCTCGCAGAAAAATATTTTTTTGAAAGAGACAAAAGCAAACCAAAACCAAAACTACAGAAGTTCTAAGACACTCTAACAAGCAAGAAACTATCAAGACTAAAACAAACTAGAGGAAGAGCAAAGATTGGAAAGGAGACAAATAAAAGTGAGAAAATATAACCACTATGAAAGCATTGTTTTGTTCATTAAAATCTCTTTGTTAACAAGTTTGATCAAGTCTTGTTACCAAAAAAAAAATTAAAATGAAGCAAAACTTTGCATTCCAAAAAATGATTATGTTACCTAAAACTTGATAGCAATGTTCCCAATCATAATAGTTTCAAAACTTTCTTGTGGAATGGGACAATATATTTCTCCAACTTTAATGCTCTCAATATTTTCAATGGAATTCAGGCCATAGCTCTTATCAATATTCTTGGAGAATAGACGGTATGCTCTTTGTCATTAATATTAAAAGTTACTTTTCCTTGATTACAATTGATGATAGCACATGCAGTATTAAGAAAAGGTCTCCCAAGAATAATGGACATATTATCATCTTCAGGCATCTCAAGCACAACAAAAATCAGTTAAAACCAAGAAATTATGAGCCACTTGAACAGGAACATCCTCACATATATCAACAGGAATAGTAGTTGACTTATCAGCCATTTGCAAAGATATATCAGTTGGTATCAACTTCTCTAGATAGAGTCTCTTGTAGAGAGAAAAAGGCATAACACTAACTCCAGCTCCCAAATCACACAAAGCAGTTCTAACATAATTATTTTTAATAGAGCAAGGAATAGTTGGAATACCTGGATCACCAAGTTTCTTTGGAACCTTACCATTGAGGGAATAATTAGCAAGCAAAGTAGAAATTTCCTCATTAGGAATCTTCCTTTTATTAGAGACAATATCCTTCATATACTTTGAATAAGGAGGCAACTTAATAGCATCAGTCAAAGGAATTTGCAAAAATAAAGGTTTCATCCACTAACAAAACTTGTTATAGTGTTCTTCTTCCTTTTACTTGTGTTTCTTATTAGGAAAAGGCATTGGTTTTTGCACCCAAGGTTCTCTTTCACTACCATGTTTATTAGCAATAAAATCTTCCTTAGTGTACCTAGGGTTCTTAGTGTGCTTCTCAGGTTCTTCTTCAATTTCTTCTTTATCAGGAGCATCATTTTTATCACTACCACTTTCAGTTTCAGCTTCAGATACAGATATACTATTAGGATCTACATCAGGTTCAGAGGGTTGCTCAATTGGTTTATGTTTTTTTTCTTTCTCTTATGATGACTACCACTACTTTCACCTTGTTGAGAATCCTGCTCAATTATTTTAGGGTGTCCTTCAGGATATAAAGAATCCTGAGTGGCTGTACCACTCTTAGTTCTAATTCCATAAGCATGTTTATCTCCAGAAGCATTAACTAGCATATCTTTTTGTACCTTAGCAAGTTGATCAATTTGAGTTTGAACCATTTGGAAGTGTTTAACAAGCATTTTAACATCATTATAAGTTATTTCCACAATATCTTTCAAATCATTAATAGATCTATAGTTTTCCAATAAATGATTCTAAACTTGTTTATTAAAATTACTTTGTTTAACAATAAAAGTGCCAAGTTCCTCTAAGCATTGATCAGGAGGTTTACCATAGGTAATATCACCTTCATCAAAGTGTTGGAGAGAGTGTACCTCAATAGTGGATAAGTGAGGAATTGGCTTACATAATTCTTCTATAGGAGGTAAATTCTTCACATCTTCAGATCTTATACCCTTCTCCTTAAGACATTTCTTAGCTTCTTTCATCACTTCATCATTTAATTCAATCAATCCCCTCTTCTTTGGTGTTGGTGTTGGAGTTGGCTCAGGCATAATTGGTTCAGGAGTAGTAGGCTCATGTGTAATTGGCTCAGTTGAAGTCCATTCATCATAATTCTTGCTTATTTTAGCCATTAATTCTTCAGCTTCTGTAGGAGTTCTTTTCCTGAAAAAACAATCAGCAAAACTATCTAGGTACGTCCTAGAATCATCAGTTAATCCATTATAATAAATATCAAGAAGCTCATTTTTAGGAAATGGACATCCAGGATGTGCATGAATCAAGGCACAGAACCTTGTCCATGACTCAGGCAATTTCTCTTCTTCCCCCTGTTTAAAATCAAAAAGTTTCTGCAAAGCAGCATGTCTAGCACTAGGAGGAAAATATTTCTGAAAGAAAGAAGCAATCAAACAATCAGGGTTATCAATGGATCCAGGAGGTAATCTATTAAACCAAGCTTTAGCTTCTCCTTTTTAGTGAAAAGGGAAGATTTTAGTAACAAAGTACTTGCGCATCTTAACATCATCAGAGAATAAGGCACTCA
Source organism: Avena sativa (assembly GCA_916181665.1). NCBI lineage: Eukaryota > Viridiplantae > Streptophyta > Magnoliopsida > Poales > Poaceae > Avena > Avena sativa. The sequence continues at coordinate 226,956,922 of OV702284.1, read as the reverse complement.
TAGTGGAAAGCTCATTCATATGTTCCACGGCCTTTTCATTTTCAGTCCCACAAAAAGGTTCTTTCTCAACAATGTTTATATAGGATAAATCAAGAGATAAATCATAATATCTATCTTTAATGTCTATGGGAGAAGTTGCAAACTTAGCATCAGGAGAAAGTTTAGGTATAATAGTACGTCTCTCAAGGAGACTCCTAATAGCACTAGAACCGTGTGTGTTTTGATACTCTTAAATAAATTCATCAGTTATTTCAATGTAACCATCATTAATATCATATCTTTCTCTAGACTCAGGTGAGATAACAGGAGTAATAGTGTCTTCACTAGGAGTTTTAGTGTTTCCCAAAATAGTTCTAGCAATAGTAGCATCTAGGAAAGGACCTAATGAACCACTCTCATCAAGCACAGTAGAAGTAACATCATGAGCATCATAAGCAATTTCAGATTCAACACTAGTAGAAGTGTGTGTAGCATGTGTATGTGGTGGTGGTGTAACAAGCTTACTTATAACAGACGGTGAATCAAGAGCAGCAGAGGTGTTTAGAACTATACCTCTTCTTGTAGTGGATGGTAAAATAGGAAACTTTCCATCACGATACTTTCCCATGATGAAAAGGATAGCAGTGAACAATAATAGATCCAAGTGAATTTATAAATAAAGTTATGCTCCCCGGCAACGACGCTAGAAATTGTCTTGATGACCCACAAGTATAGGGGATCGCAACAGTCTTCGAGGGTATTATAACCCAATTTATTGATTCGACACAAGGGGAGACAAAGAATACTTGCAAGCCTTAACAACTGAGTTGTCAATTCAGCTGCACTTGGAAATAGTCTTGCTCACCATATTTTATCAGTAGAAACAATTTTGTATAGCAATAGCAAAGTAACAGCAGCAGTAAAACAAAGGCAATAGTAACAATAGTAGCAAACAGTAGGATATGAGTGCGGTAGGCATAGGGATGGATAGACGGGCATTGCATGGACAATACTAAACATGTAACTTCAAGATCTAGGGCAATGCAGATAAATAAGATAAAGCATCCAAGTACTAAACAATGATAGGCATGTATTCCATATATAGTCATACGTGCTCGCAATGAGAACTTGCATAACATCTTTTGTCTTGCCAGCCCGTTGCAGCGAGGCCTCAAGGGAATCTATTGGAAATTAAGGTACTCCTTTTAATAGACCACCGGAGCAAAGCATTAACACTCCATGAACACATGTGATCCTCATATCATAACCATCCCCTCAGGTTATCCCAATTTTTGTCACTTCGGGGCCTTTGGTTCCGGACAGCGATATGTGTACACGACTTGCAGATAATATCACAAACAATACTATCATCATGAATCAATAACATGTTCAGATCTAAGAACATGGCACTCGGGCCCTAGTAACAAGCATTAAGCACAACAAGTTGCAACAAAGTCAAATAGCACTAATAGAGATACTAGGGACCATGCCCTAACAATCTTATTCGATTACATGATAGAACTCATCCAATCCCTACCATCCCCATAGCCTACAGCGTGGTATTACTCACTCATGGATGGGGGAAACATGGATGGTTGATGGAGAGGCGTCGGTGATGATGATGGCGATGATATCCTCCAATTCCCCGTCCTGGCAGGGTGCCAAAACGGAGTTTCTGGTTCCGATTCGCGGATTATGGTGGTGGCGGCGCAGCGGAACTCTTTCTGAAAAAACGTCAAACCCCCAGAGTTTTTAGGTCAGGAAGCTTCTTAAAGGTGAAGAGGGAGGCCGAGGGGTGCCCGAGGTGGCCACACCCTCTCCAGGCGCGGCCAGCCCAGCCCGCGCGGCTAGGGGGTGTGGGCCCCTCGTGGCCCACCTCTGGCTCGTCTTGTGGCTCCGTGAGTCTTCTGGTGAAATAGGATTTTTGGATATTTTCCGGGATTTTTCTTGATAGTTGATTTTCTGCACAAAAACTAGACACCAAAGCAATTTTGCTGAAAACAGCATCAGTCGGTGTTAGTTGTATCCAAATTACACAAGTTTAGAGGAGAAACAATAGCAAAAGTGTTCGGGAAAGTAGATACGTTTTGGACGTATCAGATATCTCCTAAGAAATACTTTTCTTTAACGCCTTTAAGTTAGGCACAAAAGTTTGAGAAGATGCTGACATAAGAAATATGGATTTGAAGTAAAAGAGAGCATCAAGAAGCAAATATACAACATATTTAAGTCTAGCCCACTTTCTATGAAAGGTAATTTTTTACGCAAATAAATTCACAAAGAACAAAGTGACAGGCATAGGAAGATAAAACAAGAGTAACTTCAAAACTTTCAGCACATAGAGAGGTGTTTCAGTACCATGAAAACTTCTACAACCATATTTTACTCTCTCATAATAATTTTCAGTAGCCTCGTGAATAAACTCAACAATATAACTATCACATAAATCATGATTTTCATGACCTATAAACACATAATTTTATCAAGCTCAAAAATAGTGGGATTAAAACCTTCAAACCACTTTTAATAATTTTATAACAAGGTGACTGATCATTTAATATAGGACCATCATCTAGATCTTTATCATAAACATTTTCTAAGCAAAACTCTTTAGTACCATGCATTTCGAATTTAGGCACAAATATAGGATTATCATAGATAACAGGAGCATAACTATTATCATAAGTTTTACCCATAACAGACATTTCAAAAGAATCCACAGGAACATAACATTCATCCTTCTCTGGTAAGCATGGGGGACAATCAAATAATGTAAGGGATGAAGAGTTACTCTCATTAGAAGGTAGGCATGGGTAGATCCATTCTTTGTCCTTTCGTTCATCACTCTCCTCCTCTTTTTCATCTAATGAGCTTCTAGTTTTAGCAATTTCTTCTTCCATAGGCTCTTGCAAGGCATTAGTCTCTTCTGTTGGTGGAAAGCATCTATTAAAATATTCAAGAATATAGCCATTTTCTTCCTTGTAATTATCAAAAAACAATTAAGTATATCAAAAACCTCATATTCATAAGGTGAATCATCAATATTTCCAAGCAAACTAGCAAGTTCAAATGCACCCTTCCAAGCAATAAATTCTTCAATTTGTTTCACATCATAAAAGTCATAATTTCCTTTAACATAATAACATATGGTAACATTATCATTATACTCACATTGAAAAGGGAGGTGTTTATACCTCCTACAGCAATAAAATTTATCAAAGCAATAAGTAACATTATAAGTAGAGCACACGTCTCTAGCAATAGTATTCAACTTATCAATTTGTTCCCATAAGTGTTTCCCTTTTTGTGACAAGCGGTGTTCCTTATAATAATATTTTTATTCTTCCATGAACCCACCTTTACAATAAGAACTAGTTTCAAAGAAACCAACCATTGATAAAAAGCATGACAAATCAAGGCAATAGCAGACCAACAACTATAGTAGGAACTAATTTTTTTTGTGTTTTTGATAAGAAAAAGCAAACCAAACGAAAATAAATTTTTTGTAATTTTTGATAAAAATAGGCAAACAAAACAAAGCAAAAGGAACTAAGCAAAACAAAAACAAAGTAAAGAGAAAGGTTCTGAAGTACTCCCCTTGTGAAGCCGTCCTTATCCTCCCCGACAACGGCGCCAGAAAAAGCTTTGATTGCAGCTCAGATCACTTTAGAACTTCGTTGGGAGACCCCAAGAGGAAGGTGTGATGAGTACATCAATAAGTTCTTCCCACAGTAAGAAACCAAGGTAATTGAACCAGTAGGAGGAAGGAAACGACTCAAAGGTGTTGCTAGGAACTTGGAAACCTGCACAACACAAACTCAAGACTTTGCCCCAACGAACAGTGAGGTTGTCAATCTCACTGGTTTGTAAAAACAAAGGATTAACTGTATGGTGTGGAAGGTAATGGTGGCTTGCAGAAAGTAAACAGTAAGAGTGGTAGATGTATCAATGGTAAAGATTGGACCGGGGTCCACAGTTCACTACAGGTGTTCTCCTTAAGATAAACAACATAACATGCTGGGTAAACAAGTTACAGCGGGACAATTGACAGGACAGAGCAAGGCATAATGCAATACTAAGCATTCATGATCCTATGAGATTTGATTGGGCACTACAACAATATACATAGACCGCCATCCAACTTCATCTATGACTAGTAATCCACCTTCAGGTTATCATCCGAACCCCCTCCGGTATTAAGTTGCAAGCAACGGATAACTGCTTTAAGAAAATTGTGTAAAGTAAACAATACACTTGTTCCATGAACAAGAGATCGTTGTTTTCTCCCTAGTAGCAACATCACATCTACAACCTTAGAGATTTCTGTCACTTCCCCAGATTCAATAGAGGCATGAACCCACTATCGAGCATAAATACTCTCTCTTGGAGTCACTAGCATCTACTTCGCCAAGATAGCTACTATAAATGGAGAGCATGCAAGATCTCAAACAACACAGACATGATAGAATCAACAAGATAAAACCATTAATCAATCTGACATAGTAATCTCAATATCCATCGGATCCCCGCAAACACAACATGCATGATTACAAATATGATCTTGATCATGAACGGAGCTCACAAGATCTAAACATGGTAGCACAAAGGAGGGGAAACAACCATCTAGCTACTGTATGGACTCATAGTCCAAGGTGGAACTACTCACGCATCACACCGGAGGCTGGCATGGTGATGAAGACGGCCTCCGGGATGATCTCTCCCCTCTGGCAGGGTGCCGGGAAGAGTTTCAGATCCCCCCGATCTAGGGACGATAGTGGCAGCAGCTATGGGCTGTTTTGTGGAGAGTTGATCGGGTACTTAGGGTTTAGGTATCGGGGGCTTCTTATAGGAAAAGGGGAGGCTGAGGGGGTGCCCGAGGCGGCTGCACTCCCCCCCAGGCGCGGGCCAGGCCTGGCCGCGCGGCCAGGGAGTGTGGCCCCCTCGAGGCCCTCCTCCGTCTCGTCCTCTGGCTCCGAGTTTCCCTCGGTGAAATATTGACTTGGGATTTTATCCCGTCCAATTCCGAGAATATTCATTTTCTGTTTTTTTATCTGGAACCAAAAACAACAGAAAACAGGCAATTAGCACTGTGGCATCTTGTTAATAGGTTAGTCCTAGGAAACGAATAAAAATACCTCAAAGTAAAGACAAAGCAACGCAAAGTGGATACTAAACAAGCATGGAACATCAAAATTATAGATATGTTTACGACGTATCAAAGATCTACCAGTAATGAAACCTAGGAGGATAGCTCATACCCTATATATACCTATCACAAAGCATGTTCTATTTTAAAAGGGAGAATTTGGGATTATCTGTCAGTATTACTTGCGTTACATATTGACCGAACTTACCTGAACTAAAAACTTTCTAATAACGTGTGGAACCAATGAATACTTCATGTAATTACTTATAATGATAAAAATGCAAACTCTAAGTCCCTAACTAATTAAATCTACTACCTCACAGTTCTCGTCTCTGTCAATGACAACTTTTTTGTCCTGCAAAATAACTTCCCCACACTACACAATAAGCAACACAAATCCAATCCTTTCTACTATCATCCTAAAAATAATAAAATCATTAGATCGATCACATTACCCTGAATCAACAAACTTCACTAGAACCCCACACGGAGACCAAGGAATGTTATCTCAAAAGAAACAAAAAGAAAGAACACATGTCTAAACTAATTACACATGTCGGTTTGTTCTCAAACTCCTCCTATGTGCAGCAGAAACCACGGAGGAAAACTAACATTTTTATATCCAATGGCATAGAAACAACATGAATCATACGCCTCCCGGTCTTTTCTTGATCAAAATAATGAATAAAGATGATTTGTTAGGGACTTGTTCTAGAAGATGGATCATCTAAGAAACATTTTGGATGAATTTTCCATTTCTAATGGACTCAAGGTGAATTTTCAAAAATCGAATTTGTACCCAATTAACATCCCTGAGCACAGACTTCATGAGTTAACACGAGCCTTGCAGTGCCAGCTTGGGTCATTTCCATTCACTTATCTTGGCTTGCCACTTGGAACCACTAGACCTAAAATGGAGCACTTATTACCCTTGGTTACCAATATTGAAATAAGGCTACAAACTTGCTCAGATTTCCTAACATATGGTGTCACATCCCAAAATTTTCCAAATTTTGAGATGTGAAAAATAAATAAACAAAATAAATAATTGTTGAAATTTAGGGTGAAAAGAAACTTTTTGTTTCTAAATGGAAACATTAAAACCTATCTTGAACAAACTTTGAACAAAAAGTATTCCAGCAAAAAAATTCAAATCGAGTTAAATGCATTCATCAAGAATGAATCTTGAAAATTTAAACACATGGTAAAGTTAAACAAAACTCTAAAACCCTAATGGAAGAAAATCATTCCAAGATCTCATTAAGACTATAGATTTGATCCATATAAAAATACAGCAACAATCATTTTAAAATGATCAAGAATGACAAACCAAAAATATTATAAAACCATAGAAATTGATTCTATTTAATTTGGAACCATAGATAAAAACTTATGAATTTAGTAAGATAAAGAAATTCAATTTCCAAAGTTAATAAAGCTCCTATCTAAAATCCATACCAAATTGTGAGCAAACTAATCCTAAAGGATTTAAAAAGATAAACAAATATTAAATAAAATTCTACAAATTGGAATCACCAAGTTTGGATCTTTAAATAAAAAGATATGGATTTTAAAAGACAAAGGAAGAAATAAATAAATAAATAAGGAATATTTAAAAGCCAAATTAAAACTTGGCCTAATCCATAAGCAAATGGAATAAATATAATCCGAATCCAAATAAAATAAAAGAATCATTTAAATAAAATTTATATGGATTTAAAACCATATTGAATACTATTTGAGTTAAGGAAAATACCTAATTTAAAATGATTAATAAAACATATTAAAATAATTTAAAAAGAATTATTTAACACCCTATTGAATAAATAAAACTTACTAAAAAGGGTTTGATAAATATTTGAATTTAAAACAGAAAGTTAAATCATTTGAAAAAAATATGGATTAGAATCATATTTAAAATCCTATTAATAAAGAAAAAATGTCTATTTTAAATAAGTAATTAAACCATGTGGGAATAAAAGAAATATTCCACAATTTTCTTTAAAATACATGTTTAAACAGTATAGAAACTACTGAAAATTTTTGAAAAGATTTGATAAATAAATCTGATTCAAATAAGAGTTTGAATTTGAAAACATAAAATCAAAATGGGAAAAAAAGAAAAGTGAAACAGAACAAAAAAAAAGGAAAGAAATCAACCCAGCCCAGCAAAGCCCACCAGGCCCAGCAGCCCATCTTCCCTCTCCCCGCAGAAAAATGGTTCACACCGCAAATTCAACCCGTGCTGCCACTGACGCCTGGACCCCATCAGCCTTCCCTCTCTCTCGCTGAACGCCAGACCCCACCTGCCAGACCGTCGTTCCCACCCGCGTGACTAGTTCTTTCTCCCTCCTCTCTCTCCCGTTACTGCTTGATTTTCGCGGCTTAATTCGACATAATTTCGCAAGTTAATCGCCGATGTAACTATGCTCGTCAACGCGCCTCGCTCCCCTCTATCTTTCCCCCAGACGCCCCGCACTCACTGCCCATAGGCTGCCTTGATTTTGCACTTGAGCATCCTCTGCTCCGACGAACCTTTTCTCCGATTTCGGCCACCGCCGCCAGCCCCACTGCCCCAGAGCACACGAGCGTAATCTCCAACCTCAGGCGCACCTGCCAGTGTCACCCACTCGCCCGCGCAAACCCCAGAAGTTCGGCAACAACATCGACAGTACACCGCCGCCACCTGTTTTGACTCCGGCGACGTCTCCCTGTAAGCCCCGTCTTCCCCTCTCCCTCTCGTTGATACACGCATGATCACCGACCTCGTGCGCAGCTAACGCAACCCTTGTCTTGTCTTAGCGCGGTCCGAAACGTCGCCAACGACGACAGCCCGAGCACACCGCCGCCAGAAGCTTCTCCGGTGAGAAATTGTCGTCAACTCCAAGCGCCCCCTGCCTTCCCGTGAGCAAGTTGAGCATCAACAGCGCATGCGATCACTGCGAGCTATCTCTCTACCTCTCTTCCTTCCTCTATCGCCGGAACCGCCGTTAGACGAGCGTCGCCGCTGCCAGCTACCATCGAGCGCCGCCAGAGTTTGGTCAAGCCACCTAGGACCGTTAGATCTGGATCCAGCGAGTAGGATAGGTTCACTTAAATCGAACCGGTACGCTCATCTGTGTCGCACGATCCTCTTTAGATCCAATGCACCACGTTAACTGATTTGTGCGAACCGGTACCAACGAATCAGAACATGACGCGTGGCCAGTCTTTGATTTAAAATCCAGATTTTGTTTTATGGAATGTTCAAACTTGCAAAAATCATAACTTTTGATCCACACGTCCAAATTTTGCAAACTTTATATCAATGGAATCAGCAAAACAAATACTTTCCAACCATGTACTTTTTTTAGTACTCCCTCCGATCCATATTACCTGTCGTTTAAATGGACGTATCTAGCACTAAAAAATGTCTAGATACGTCCATTTTAGTGACAAGTAATATGGACCGGAGGGAGTAATTCGCTTCTGTAAACTTAGTTGTTTTTGCAGAAACTTGTGTAGGCATAATTTGAACATAAAATTATTCTAAAAATATCTTTAAGGTAAAATCTTTGGTAAATAGTTTTTTTTGAACCTACTGACCATAGAAACCAACTTATGGATTTAAAAGTGTATTTTGTGAAGCTAAAGAATAAATCTTTGAATAAAAGCATTTCTAGTTAAATAAAAATATTGTTTATGTATTAAAAATGCTTTTTGAATAAAACCTTTGGAAAATGATTTGATTTAAACCCTCTGACCCTAAACACCAAGTTTTGGGATTTAAAAAATATATTTGGTAAACCCTAGTAAAAATTATTACTTTGTTTAAAGGCATTTCCAACAAGATAAAATAATGCTTTGGTATAAAAATGGTTTATAGGTAAGACCTTTTGCAAATGGTTTTAATATTAAACACTTGACCTTAAAACACTAACATTTATGTTTAAAAAATACATTTGGCAAACACTAGAAATTATTACTTTGATTTAAATCATTTCTAGCAAAACAAGAATGATTCAAATGGCCATTATCACTAACTTAATATCAAATGGTTTTGCCACTTTTATAAATGACCAATAGGTGTTTTAAAATGTTTATAACCTATTAGAAACAACTTTTCCAAATAAAACAATCTTTGGCATGCTTGCATGCATTGCTTGTTTTATTATTCTATATGATGAATTGCTTGAATGATAGATTGAATTTGTGCCTTGATTGAATTGTAGTGAAATTTGAAGAGTGTGACTATTGCAAGATCAAGGAGTGAACTTATATTCTCTACCAAAAAGGCAAGTGATGCGTCATACTTTTGTCCCATTATTTTCACTATGCATTAGTGATATTTCTAAGTAGGACTTGCATGGAATTTTTACTAAGTATGCTATGCCATGGGAAATCCTAGTAGATGAAACCTTAGTAGAATTTTCCTAAGTTAAGATTCCTACTACTATCATGCTTAGCCTAGCTAGTAGAAAACAAGGGTGGATTATATTCATGCTATGGAATGTTTCTAAGTCAAGGACTTATGTTTTGTTTAATAAAACTTCTAAGTGAATGAATCACCTAGGTGGAATGGTAATTGCTTGGAAGGATTTTTGTTGAGCGGTTACCAAGGTCCATTTTCATGGCTTACCCTGAGTATCTCACTTGTGGAATGCCACCCAGGAAGAAAGAGATTTGAGATGTCAAATGTCGAGAAGCTTCAAGTGCAGACACTTGGCACTATGGGCTCTGCCTGGATCATATAGGTTGCAATAACTTAGCCAAATGGACAGTTGGTGGTAGGGGATGATAGGTTTGGGAATGCGTCCATTCTGGTCTAAGGGAAGGCTTCTGAAAGATCTTGTCTTGATGCATGTCGAGTCTTGTGGGGAAAGTGCACCACCTCTCGAGAGTGTAAAAACCTAAGTACTTAGCCGTGTCCTCGGCAATGGACAATTTGAGCATCAAGACATGGAAGCTATCAAGAATCTCCTCATCCCAATTTTCTAAGTTAAGAACTTGTGGTTGAACAAGGTTTGCAGGATCACCAATTTCTATTGGGAGATGCCTTGGGTGATTTTTGACAAACAAAAACTTAGTGTTTTCAAATGATAAGGAAAATCTATTTTGAGCAAAGCAAGCCTAAGCTCCACTTAGCCAAATGCATATAGATGATAGATACTACTATTCTACCATAGTATCACTTGCCAATACAATTCAAATGTATTGACCCTTGTGGCTGTAACTTATTATGTTGCAGGTTTGTTTGATGTTAGTGAAGTGTGTTGATTAGGATTACAAGTCTACAACCAACATGATTGCTTGTGGCACTTTGAAGATGAAGGACTCCATGCTATATAGATATTCTGCTACATTGTAATGAGATATCCAAATGAGTTATGTAAGATGTAATGAATTATTTTATTCCTGGTTATAAAGTTGTATTATGACCTTTGTTTCTTGATATTACATCTTAACTATGGATGCTAGCTATTGATCCATGGACTAGCATTGTAAACACAGGGATCTCTACCTTATTAAAGGTTGGGACTTCTATAGATGGTATCAGAGCACTGTGTTGCCTATAGGATTGTAACCCTAGGATTGGACAAAACCCCTTAGAAAAATAGGAGTTGTATTTGTTCTGTAACTTATTTACAAACAATCTTGTATAATATTTCCTCAAACTTTTGGTTTTGATTCTACATCTCTTCCTTTTCAAACTTGATGGACAAAACCTCAACATGAGAAAAGACTTCAACATGAGCAAGGACTTCACCAACTCAATTGACTTCAACTTCAACATCATCAAAGACTTCAACTTTAGTTTCAACAAGGACTTCAACTTGGATATCACTAAGGACTACAAGTGAGATAAGCAGAATACTCAAGACTTGAAGACTAAAGAAACACAGTTTAGAAGAAACCATCATCACCTTTGAAGTTTTGTGACCAAGATGCAAGAATTTCTCTAAGGATACAATGATCTTGTTCAATGAATAAGCAACCAAGAAGAATGGAAGGATCTCAAGAAAACCATATAGTTGGACCATCATACTAAAGTTTAGATCAAACACACCAACTTATGTGGTGTAGCAAAAATATTTTGTTGCCTAAAAATGTGGTTGAAACTTGTTGTTTGAGTGGAATGTTTGTTTGTGATTGCTTGCACATTGCTTGTGTGAAATTGTTTTGTGTGATAGACTTCTTCCTTAGAAATCTTTTGCCTATTCTAATCCCAATCCAACCCAAACAAATGACTACTCCAAGAAACACCAACATCAAGAATGGTGACAACAATAACAACCAAGAGATGCACATGAGAGAACGACTACTAGTAAACCAAACCCATTTGAGTCATATGACAACTCAATTTTATCCAACAACAATGAGTTAGACCCAACATTGTAGAAGTTTTTGGAAATACAATCTCAATTGTTGCAAGGGATGACCACTCAAATGATCAACATGAAAGACAACCATTCCCAAGGAGTTTGTGACAACCATGATGTCAAGGATGATATTATAGAAGGAACTCAAGCTTGCAATATTTGTGGAGACATGGATCACACTTCCCAAGAGCATGAAGATCAATGCCCTAATTGTGAAGAGAAACATCCAACTAAACAATGCCCCACATCTCAAGTGACTTGTTTCCTATGTGAAGGAAATAATCATGTCCCTATCCAATGCCCCATCTATCCTATAGTTCAACAAAGGAAACAAGGTGGAGTGCAACAAAAGTTTGGAAACCCCCATGAGGAAACAACTTCTACCAAGAAGGATGAAGACAAAGGAAAATCTTAGCTTGCACCGCCATGCACTATGAATCACCTTGATGGACAAAACAGGAAACGTATGTATTACCCAAAGAATCGATTAAGGTACCGAGGAGACTTTCCCACCTTTGAGGTGAGATATGAAGAGCATGAACTAGAAGAACTCCTAGCTTTGGAGAAGCCCAAGAAGAATAAGAATAAGGATATTAGCCAAGTGTGGTGCAATAACTGCAAAGAGCTAGGCCATTATATATCAACTTGTCCACAGAAGATACATGAAGAACTCAACCTTGTCACATGTTACAATTGTGGTGACCAAGGACATTATGCCAGCAATTGTCCAGAAAAGATGAGGTACAAGACAAGCAAGCCTATGAGGGATCTCAGCCTTGTCACATGTTTCAAGTGTGTAAACAAAGGACAATATGCAGATGTCTGCCCAGAGAAGTTTCATCAAGATCCCAAGCAAGCCAAGATGTAATATAGTGGAAAAATTTTAAGGGTGGTAGTACCCTAGTTGCCTTGAGCCAACTTGTAACCTCTAGCTTTCCCAAATCTCGGGACGAGATTTCTTTTAAGGGTGGTAGCCTGTCACATCCCAAAATTTTCCAAATTTTGAGATGTGAAAAATAATTAAATAAAATAAATAATTGTTGAAATTTAGGGTGAAAAGAAACTTTTTGTTTCTAAATGGAAACATTAAAACCTATCTTGAACAAACTTTGAACAAAAAGGATTCCAGCAAAAAAATTCAAATCAAGTTAAATGCGTTCATCAAGAACGAATCTTGAAAATTTAAACACATGGAAAAGTTAAACAAAACTCTAAAACCATAATGGAAGAAAATCATTCCAAGATCTCTCTAAGATTATAGATTTGATCCATATAAAAATTCAGCAACAATCATTTTAAAATGATCAAGAATGGCAAACCAAAAATATTATAAAACCATAGAAATTGATTCTATTTAACGGAACCATAGATAAAAACTTATGAATTTAGTAAGATAAAGAAATTAAATTTCCAAAGCTAATAAAGCTCCCATCTAAAATCCGTACCAAATTGTGAGCAAACTAATCCTAAAGGATTTAAAAAGATAAACAAATATTAAATAAAATTCTACAAATTGGAATCACCAAGTTTGGATCTTTAAATAAAAAGATATGGATTTCAAAAGACAAAGGAAGAAATAAATAAATAAGGAATATTTAAAAGCCAAATTAAAACTTGCCCTAATCCATAAGCAAATGGAATAAATATAACCCAAATCCAAATAAAATAAAAGAATCATTTAAATAAAATTTATATGGATTTAAAACCATATTGAATACTATTTGAGTTAAGGGAAATACCCAATTTAAAATGATTAATAAAACATATTAAAATAATTTAAAAAGAATTATTTAACACCCTATTGAATAAATAAAACTTACTAAAAAGGGTTGGATAAATATTTGAATTTAAAACAGAAAGTTAAATCATTTGAAAAAAAAAATGGATTAGAATCATATTTAAAATCCTATTTAATAAATAAAAATGTCTATTTTAAATAAGTAAATAAACCATGTGGGAATAAAAGAAATATTCCAAAATTTTCTTTAAAATACATGTTTAAACAATATAGAAACTACTGAAAAGTTCTGAAAAGATTTGATAAATAAATTAGATTCAAATAAGAGTTTGAATTTGAAAACAGAAAATCAAAATGGAAAACAAAGAAAAATGAAACAGAACAAAAAAAAGGGAAAGAAATCAACCCAGCCCAGCAAAGCCCACCAGGCCCAGCAGCCCATCTTCCCTCTCCCCGCAGAAAAACGGTTCACACAGCAAACTCAACCTTCGCTGCCACTGACGCCTGGACCCCACCGTCCTTCCCTCTCTCTCACTGAACGCCAGACGCCACCTGCCAGACCGTCGTTCCCACCGGCGTGACTGGTTCTTTCTCCCTCCTCTCTGTCCCGTTACTTCTTGATTTCTGCGGCTTAATTCAACATAATTTCGTGAGTTAATCGCCGCTGTAACTACGCTCGTCAACGCGCCTCGCTCCCCTCTATCTTCCCCCCCCAAATGCCCCGCACTCACTGCACATAGGCTGCCTTGATTTTGCGCTTGAGAATCCTCTGCTCCGACGAACCTTTTCTTTGATTCTGGCCACCGCCGCCAGCCCCACTGCCCCCAGAGCACACGAGCGTAATCTCCAGCCTCAGGTGCACCTGCCAGTGTCACCCACTCACCCGCGCAAACCCCGGAAGCTCGGCAACAACATCGATAGTACACCGCCGCCACCTGCTTCGACTCCGTCGACGTCTCCCTGTAAGCCCCGTCTTCCCCTCTCCCTCTCATTGAAACACGCATGATCATCGACCTCGTGCGCATATAACGAAACCCTTGTCTTGTCTTAGCACGGTCCAAAACATCGCCAACAACGACAGCCTGAGCACACCGCCGCCAGAAGCTTCTCCGGTGAGAAATTGCCGTCAACTCCAAGCACCCCCTGCCTTCCCGCGAGCAAGTTGAGCATCAACAGCGCACTGCGATCACTGTGAGCTATCTCTCTACCTCTCTTGCTTCCTGTATTGCCGGAACCGCCGTTACACGAGCGTCGCCGCCAGCCACCGTCGAGCGCCGCCAGAGTTTGGTCAAGCCACTCAGGACGTTAGATCTGGATCCAGCGAGTAGGATAGGTTCACTTAAATCAAACCGGTACGCTCATATGTGTTGCACGATCCTCTTTAGATCCAACGCACCACGTTAACTGATCCGTGCGAACCGGTACCAACGAATCAGAACATGACGCGTAGCCAGTCTTCGATTTAAAAACCAGATTTTGTTCTATGGAATGTTCAAACTTGCAAAAATCATAACTTTTGATCCACACGTCCAAATTTTGCAAACTTTATATCAATGGAATCAGCAAAACAAATACTTTCCAACCATGTAATTTGTTTAGTAATCAGTTTCTGTAACGTAGTTGTTTTTGCAGAAACTTGTGTAGGCATAATTTGAGCATAAAAATTATTCTAGAAATAGTTTTAAGGTAAAATCTTTGGTGAATGGTTTGTTTTGAACCTAATGACCATAGAAACCAACTTATGGATTTAAAAGTGTATTTTGTGAAGCTAAAGAATAAATCTTTGAATAAAATCATTTCTAGTTAAATAAAAATATTGTTTATGTTTTAAAAATGCTTTTTGAGTAAACCTTTGGAAAATGATTTGATTTAAACCCTCTGCACCTAAACACCAAGTTTTGGGATTTAAAAATATATTTGGTAAACCCTAGTAAAAATTATTACTTTGTTCAAAGGCATTTCCAACAAAATAAAATAATGCTTTGGTATAAAAATGGTTTATAGGTAAGACCATTTGCAAATGGTTTTAATATTAAACACTTGACCTTAAAACACTAACATTTATGTTTAAAAAATACATTTGTCAAACACTAGAAATTATTACTTTGATTTAAATCATTTCTAGAAAAACAAGAATGATTCAAATGGCCATTATCACTAACTTAATATCAAATGGTTTTGCCACTTTTATAAATGACCAATAGGTGTTTTAAAATGTTTATAACCTATTAGAAACAACTTTTACAAATAAAACAATCTTTGGCATGCTTGCATGCATTGCTTGTTTTATTATTCTATATGATGAATTGCTTGAATGATAGATTGAATTTGTGCCTTGACTGAATTGTAGTGAAATTTGAAGAGTGTGACTATTGCAAGATCAAGGAGTGAACTTATATTCTCTACCAAAAAGGCAAGTGATGCGTCATACTTTTGTCCCATTATTTTCACTATGCATTAGTGATATTTCTAAGTAGGACTTGCATGGAATTTTTACTAAGTATGCTATGCCATGGGAAATCCTAGTAGATGAAACCTTAGTAGAATTTTCCTAAGTTAAGATTCCTACTACTATCATGCTTAGCCTAGCTAGTAGAAAACAAGGGTGGATTATATTCATGCTATGGAATGTTTCTAAGTCAAGGACTTATGTTTTGTTTAATAAAACTACTAAGTGAATGAATCACCTAGGTGGAATGGTAATTGCTTGGAAGGATTTTTGTTGAGCGGTTACCAAGGCCCATTTTCATGGCTTACCCTGAGTATCTCACTTGTGGAATGCCACCCAGGAAGAAAGATATTTGAGATGTCAAATGTCGAGAAGCTTCAAGTGCAGACACTTGGCATTATGGGCTTTGCCTGGATCATATAGGTTGCAATAACTTAGCCAAATGGACAGTTGGTGGTAGGGGATGATAAGTTTGGGAATGCGTCCATTCTGGTCTAAGGGAAGGCTTCTGAAAGATCGTGTCTTGATGGATGTCGAGTCTTGTGGGGAAAGTGCACCACCTCTCGAGAGTGTAAAAACCTAAGTACTTAGCCGTGTCCCCGGCAATGGACAATTTGAGCATCAAGACATGGAAGCTATCAAGAATCTCCTCATCCCAATTTTCTAAGTTAAGAACTTGTGGTTGAACAAGGTTTGAAGGATCACCAATTTCTATTGGGAGATGCCTTGGGTGATTTTTGACAAACAAAAACTTAGTGTTTTCAAATGATAAGGAAAATCTATTTTGAGCAAAGCAAGCCTAAGCTCCACTTAGCCAAATGCATATAGATGATAGATACTACTATTCCACCATAGTATCACTTGCCAATACAATTCAAATGTATTGACCCTTGTGGTTGTAACTTATTGTGTTGCGGGTTTGTTTGATGTTAGTGAAGTGTGTTGACTAGGATTACAAGTCTATAACCAACATGATTGCTTGTGGCACTTTGAAGATGAAGGAATCCATGCTATATAGATATTCTGCTGCATTGTAATGAGATAGCCAAATGATCTATGTAAGATGTAATGAATTATTTTATTCCTAGTTATAAAGTTGTATTATGACCTATGTTTCTTGATATTACATCTTAACTGTGGATGCTAGCTATTGATCCAGGTACTAGCATTGTAAACATAGGGATCTCTACCTTATTAAAGGTTGGGACTTCTACATATGGGGGCAACCTTGAAATGGTGAACTCTGTGTTGTCTTCTTTACCAAGTTTTTATATGTGCACTCTGGAAATTTAAAAAGGCATCATTGAACAATTAGATAAGTACAGAAGGCACTGTTTGTGGAGAGGAAAGGATCTAACAAAACGAAACCCTGTGTTGGGATCTTGGGGCTTGGTATGCAAACCTAAAGCTAATGGGGGGCTAGGGTTTGTGGACCTACAGGTGCAAAATGATTGCTTACTCATGAAACACCTTGATAAATTTTATAATCGTGCAAACATTCCCTGGGTTCATTTGATATGGGAAAAGTATCACACAACATCACTGCCACCTTCTAAATTCCTTGACTGCTCCTTTTGGTGGAGGGATTGTTTAAAGTTATGATACGTTCAAAACGTATCTACTTTCTCGAACACTTTTGCTATTGTTTCTCCTCTAAACTTGTGTGATTTGGATACAACTAACACGGACTGACGCTGTTTTCAGCAGAATTACCTTGGTGTCTAGTTTTTGTGTAGAAAATCAACTATCAGGAAAAATCCGAAAATATGCCAAAAATTATATTTCACCAGAAGACCCACAGAGCAAGAAGACAAAACGGAGTGGAGGCCTGGGGTCCCACACCCCTGCCAGGCGCGGGTGGCCCTGCCCCGCGCCTAGGGGGTGCGACCACCCCAGGCACCCCCTCGGGCTCCCTCGGCGCCTATAAGTTGCCCCTTGACCTAAAAACCCAGGGGGGTTTGACGTTTTCCAAAAAAGAGTTCCGCTCCGCCAACACCATCAGAAACCAAGATTCGGATCCAGAAACTCCGTTCTGGCACCCTGCCGGGACAGGGAATTTGGAGAGGATCATCGCCATCTTCATCACCAACGCCTCTCCATCAACCATCAATGTTTCCCTCATCCATGAGTGAGTAATCCCCCGCTGTAGGCTTGGGGATGGTAGGGATTGGATGAGTTATATCATGTAATCGAATAAGATTGTTAGGGCATAGTGCTTAGTATCTCTATTAGTGCTATTTGACTTTGTTGCAACTTGTTGTGCTTAATGCTTGTCACTAGGCCCCGAGTGCCATGATCTCAGATCTGAACTTATTATTGAATCATTATGATAGTATTTTTTGTGATCTTATATGCAAGTTGTGTACACATATCATTCTCCGGATCCAAAGGCCCCGAAGTGACAATAATTGGGACAACCGGAGGGGATGGCTGTGGTGTGAGGGTAACATGTGTTCACAAAGTGTTCATGCTTTGCTCCGGTGCTCTATTAAAAGGAGCACCTTAATTGCCAGTAGTTCCCTAGAGGCCCCGCTGCCACAGGCTGGCTAGACAGAAGATGTTGTGCAAGTTATCATTGTGAGCACGTATGACTATATTTGGAGCACATGCCTAGGATTGTTTAGTACTTGTATGCTTGTTATTATTTATCTGCAATGCCCTAGATCTTGAATTTACATGTTTAGACTCGTCCATGCAATGCCCGTCCATCCATCCCTATGTCTACCGCACTCGAATCCCATTGTTTACCATTACTGTTACTATTTCTCTTGTTCTACTGTTGATGTTGCTTTGTTGTTACTACTACAAACTGTTGCTACTGATAAACTTCTATGAGCAAGAACTATTTCCAGGTGGAGCTGAATTGACAACTCAGTTGTTAAGGCTTGCAAGTATTCTTTGGCTCTCCTTGTGTCGAATCAATAAATTGGGTAATACTACCCGCGAAGACTGTTGTGATCCCCTACACTTGTGGGTCATCAAGACTATTTTCTAGCACCGTTGTCGGGGAGCATTGCTTTATTTGTAAGTTCACTTGGATCTATTATTGTTCACTGCTACTCCTTTCATCATGGGGAAGTCTCGTGATGGAAAGTTCTCTATTTTACCATCCACTACAAGAAGAGGTACAGTCCTAAACACCTCTGTTGCTCTTGATTCACCGTATGTTATAAGTAAGCTTGTTACACCACCACCACATACTCATGCTACGCACACTGCTACTATTGTTGAATCTGAAACTGCTTTTGATGCTCATGATGTTACTTCTATTGTGCTTGATGCGAGTGGTTCATTGGGTCCTTTTCTAGATGCTACTATGGCTAGTTTAGGAAATACTGAAACTCCTAGTAAAGACATTGTTACACCTATTACCTCACCTGAGTTTAGAGAGAGTTATGATATTAATGATGGTTACATTGAGTTCACTGATGAATTTTTTAAGGAGTGCCGAAACACACATGGTACTAGTGCTATTAAGAGTCTCCTTGCTAGACGTACTATTATGCCCAAACTATCCTCTGATCTTAAGTTTGCCACCTCTCCCATAAATATTAAAGATAAAGATTGTGATTTCTCTCTTGATT
The DNA here is from genome assembly GCA_916181665.1 of Avena sativa. Lineage (NCBI taxonomy): Eukaryota > Viridiplantae > Streptophyta > Magnoliopsida > Poales > Poaceae > Avena > Avena sativa. The sequence goes on along the minus strand of OV702284.1, from coordinate 226,937,667 downwards.
TATCCTACTTGGACATTGTTGAGAAAGAACCTTTTTGTGGGATTGAAAATGAGAGTGTTGTGGCTTATATGAATGAGCTTTCTACTATGAGTGCTTTGTTCTCTGATGATTTTAAGATGCGCAAGTATTTTGTTACTAAGATATTCCCTTTTCACTAAAAGGAGAAGCTAGGGCTTAGTTTAATAGATTACCTCCTGGTTCCATTGATAGCCCTGATTGTTTGATTGCTTCTTTCTTCCAGAAGTATTTTCCTCCCAGTGCTAGACATGCTGCTTTGCAGAGACTTTTTGATTTTAAACAGGGAGAAGAAGATAAATTGCCTGAGTCATGGACAAGGTTTTGTGCCTTGATTCATGCACATCCTGGATGTCCATTGCCTAAGAATGAACTTCTTGATATTTATTATAATGGACTAACTGATGATTCTAGGACCTACCTAGATAGCTTTGTTGATTGTGTTTTCAGGAAAAGAACTCCTACAGATGCTGAAGAATTAATGGCTAAGATAAGCAAGAATTATGATGATTAGACTTCAACTGAGCTAAATACACCTGAGCCTATTACTCTTGAACTAGTTGTGCCTGAACCAGATCCAGCACCAACACCAAAGAAGAGGGGAGTTATTGCATTAAATGATGAAGTGATGAAGGAAGCTAAGAAGTGTCTAAAGGAGAAAGGTATTAGAGCTAAAGATGTGAAGAATCTACCTCCTATAGAAGAATTATGTAAGCCAATTCTCCCCTCATATATTATTGACGTACACTCTCTCCAACACTTTGATGAAGGTGATATTCCCTATGGTAAGCCTCCTGATCAATGCTTAGAGGAACTTGAAATTTTTATTGTTAAACAAGGTAAATTTAATAAACAAGTTTAGAATCATTTATTGGAAAACTCTAGAGCTATCAATGAGTTGAAAGATATTGTGGAAAGAACTTCTAATGATATTAAAATGCTTTGTAAACACTTTCAAATTATTCAAACCAAACTTGATCAACTTGCTAAGGTACAAAAACATATGCTAGTTAATGCCTCAGAAGATAAACATGTTTATGGAATTAGAACCAGGAGTGGTATAGCTACTCAAGTCCTTTATATCCTGAAGGACACCCTAAAAGAATTGAGTAGGATTCTCAATAAGGTGAAAGTAGTGGTAGTCCTCGTAAGAGAAAGAAAAAGACACATAAGGTAGTTGAGGAACCACTTGAACCTGCTGTAGATCCTAATAGTATATCTGTCTCTGATGCTGAAACTGAGAGTGGTAATAATAATGATGCTCCTGATAAGGAGGAAGTTGAGGAAGAACCTGAGAAGCACACTAAGAACACTAGGTACACTAAGGAAGATTTTATTGCTAAGAAACATGGTAGTGAGAGAGAATCTTGGGTGCAGAAACCCATGCCTTTTCCAGGTAAGAAACACAAGTCAAAGGAGGAAGAACACTACAACAAGTTTTGTGAGTTGATGAAAACTTTATTTTTGCAAATTCCTTTGACTGATGCTATTAAGTTGCCTCCTTATTCAAAGTATATGAAGGATATTGTCTCTAATAAAAGGAAGATTCCTAATGAGGAGATTTCTACTTTGCTTCCAAAGAAACTTAGTGATCCAGGTATACCAACTATTCCTTGCTCTATTAAGAACAATTATGTTAGAACTGCTTTATGTGATTTGGGAGCTGGAGTTAGTGTTATGCCTTTTGTCTCTACAAGAGACTCCAGCTAGAAAAATTGATACCAACTGATATATCTTTGCAAATGGCTGATAAGTCAACTATTATTCCTGTTGGTATATGTGAGGATGTTCCTGTTCAAGTGGCTTATAATTGCTTGGTTTTAACTGATTTCGTTGTGCTTGAGATGCCTGAAGATGATAATATGTCTATTATTCTTGGGAGACCTTTTCTTAATACTGCAGGTGTTGTCATTAATTGCAATCAAGGGAAAGTAACATTCAATATTGATGACAAAGAGCATACTGTTTATTTCCCCAAGAAGGTTGTTAAGATCTATTGCCTGAATTCCATTGAAAATATTGAGAGCATCAAGGTTGTAGAAATATATTGTCCCATTCCACAAGAAAATTTTGAAACTATTATGATTGGGGCCATTGCTATCAAGTATGAGGTAACATGATCACCTTGTGGAATACAAAGTTGTGTTTCATATAAGATTGTTTTGGTAACAAGACTTGATCAACCTTGTTAACAAGAGGATTTTAATGAACAAAATAATGTTTTCACTATGGTTATACTTGCTTTCTTTTACTTTTCTCCTTCCTAGTTTTTGCTTTTCTTTTGCTAGATTTGGTTTTGCTAGTTGTTTTCTTGTTAGAGTGTCCTAGAACTTCTGTAGTTTGGCTTTTGGTTTGCTTTTGCTTCTTCTGAAAAACTGTTTCTGCGAGAAAATCAATTTTCATACCCTGAAAATTGGGCAAAAATAAAGTTTCCCGAAAAATCCCAAAAAATTAAAAATAAATTTTTCCTCGAAAAAAGGAGCAGAGGGACACCTGGAGTGACCCAGGGGCTATCCCAGGGCGCCCACACCCCAGCCAGTCGTGGCCTACCCATGGGTGGCGCCTAGGGGGGGTATTGCCCACCTGGGACCCTCCAAAGTGCCCCCTCACAGCCATCTTCTTTCTCTCTCCCGAAAAACACTGGAAAACTTGCTCAAGCTCGAGTTATTACTCGCGATTTTCGATCTCCTTGTTTAGCCCGTCTTTGCTGCTGATTTTTTGAGGGATTGCTCCTTGGTATGTGCCTTCTCCACTTGTCCAATTAGATTTGTGATTGGTAGATTGTATCTTGAGTATTTTTCTTCTATAGGTGACAGGTTGTGTGAGCTTGCATGTTTCTTATATGCTTAGATATTTCATTTTGATGCATGTGTAGCCCTCTAGCAAGTTCCTATAGTAGTTTCTCATCATTTATCAACTTGGAAATCACTTGGTTTGATGTTTGTCTAAAAATTTCAGAAAAGAGTGGTCATGGACAACCACACATTCGGAGAGATATTTGAGAGTGATGCACCTAGAAGGGCAAGGCCTTCAAGATCATCCTCCCATGCTAGGCCCTCATACAATGAGGATCTCATCACTCCGCGATTCGGCGATGAGGGAGATGAGGGGGATGCGCACCCCTCCGCCTTTCCTTGCCAAACCTTCTTGCGGGATGCTGGGATTTTTGATAATTTTATGACCTTGGTTCGGAGGGTTGGTCTAACAAGTCTTATGCAGGATGAGAGCGTGCAATATGCTATGCTCACTAAAACATTTGTGGAGAGATTCTCCTTTACTAACATCATGTTCAACCCCGATGTTTCTTTCAAGATTTATGGCAGGTCTTACCATATGACGTTCAAGAAATTTTGTGAGGCTCTGAGACTTGGTACAGCTGGATCAGCAAAGAAGATTCCAGCTCAACCCGCTGATTTGTTGGAGCTCTACCATGGAAAAACCAATGATGATAACCGTAGAGCTCAACAGGGAAAGATAAGTAACATTCAGCTTCCAGCCATCAGGTACTTCACTTACTATCTTGCCACTAGTGTTCTTGGTAGGGAGAACACTAGTAATATTTCCAGCTATCATTTGGCTTTCTTAGCTGCTGCACTCAACAATGATACCAAGTACAATCTTGGTTCTCTCATTGCTCATCGTTTAACTGCTAAGGGAACCATTTATGGGGGAGTTATTGCTATGTGTGTTGATACTGCCTTGGACATTGCTGTTGATCCAAATGATACAGTTGGCTCCTCAGAGGATTGATCTTGCTGCCATGAAGGTGCAACACTTTGTCACTAATGCCTCTACCCTTGAGAACTTGGTCTATAAAATGATGTTTATGGACGGGGAAGAGAGAGAGATCCATCTCCCCCAAACCACTTTGTTCAATATTTCACAGGGACCTTTATCATGCTCCAAGGAGGAGATGGATGACAAGCTGCGCTCTCTTAGATTCTATGGACACTATCAGGAGGAAGCACCCTCGTATGAACCTATTGTACACTACATAGGGGAGTCCTCGAGATCGTACCAGGACGAGGGAGCCTCCTCGTCGTACTACGGACATGCATCTACTTGGGAACCATGGGATTGAGCCTACTTAGGTCAAAAGCCTAAGCTTGGGGGGAGGTATACCGACATCACACTCATCTATATATCATGTTCGGTCGGTTCTTTCTATATCCATTGTTGCGCTTTCTTTTTGGTTCTTGTTGCATCTTTCTCAAAAATACCAAAAATATTTTCATTGTTTCTCTTGCTTTGTTTGCTTCTTGTTTGGTTTGCCTTTTCTTTGTTTGGTTTTGCTTTGTTTGCTTTCTAAAAAAATCGAAAACACCAAAAATATTTGTTGTTCTTATTTGGTTTTGTGAGTTATTTGCAGGGTTCAGCTGTCTTCAGTGGATTTTGGGTTTCATGTTATTATTCAAGTCACACAAGTGAAGGGCAATAATGAAGATTACGACAACTCGAGGTGTGGTAAGAGGTTGGTAATGAACTCTATTTGTTTTCATTTTTGTACATATACTCATCATTGTGAGCATGCTTAGTCTATTCATGGTAAGGAATGTGTTACTGATGGATGCTTAGTAGTTCTTGCTTGTCTATGATTAGCTCCAGCTTGCTAATAGTTTGTAGCATGTCATATGAATGTTTGATTGTATTGTTTTATTCATATTTTGGTATGATATTGTGGTATCCTCTGTTGGGAATATGCCCTAGAGGCAATCATGTATGATGAGATTTCCCATTGTATTCATAAAGATATAAAGTTGTCCTTGTATAAACATCTGATGTGTATCATTGAATATGTGATTCGGTTGTGGAACTATGCATTCATGTTGTTTGTACTAAATGTCCTTGGTCATTGAGGTTGTGCTGGACACACAACTTAGACCAATGTGAAAGTCGGCTTGATGACTCGGTTCCACTTGTCATGGGCATGGTGATGCCATTCCGACTTACACAAACTCGGTTAAAGAGTTTAGCGAGTCGGATTGACCCATATTGAGGTACAACGAACAAGTTGTCATTTGTATATCTCTATCAATGTAATCCTTAGACCTGAGGTTATTAAATAATCCGAGTTGAGGATCACCGACCTAGGTTCTGTCAAATGCTGATCCGTAACTGGGCAGTTATAAAGGCAGAGTTTGGGTCGACTGAGAATCAAGTTGCGTGATGTGAATAACCAAGATGGGATTTTGCCCCTCCACTCGAAGAGATATTCTCTGGGCCCTCTCGGAAGATATGATTCGGAAATCATGGCCATGCACGACTCGGTTAAGTGTTAACTGAGGCGGTCGACTAAGAGTTAGTCAGGTGAATCACTTATCTCGGATCGAGAAGAGAGTCGGACTATTTAAGGGATGACAATTATTCGCCTATAGTATGACAAGGTATATCGTGAGGCAAAAGGGACTCGGACGCAAGTCGCATTGGAAAGGCAAGTCGTCATGACTCTTTGGTACTTGGGAGTCGGCATGTTCTGCTAGGAGCCGCTGCCGACTGATCGATTGTGAGTTGGACTCCAATCGTGTCCGAGTAACCAAGAGCCTGTTGGGTCACACACTTAAGAGCGGGAGCAAGTCCGGGTTGGACCCAAGCCGGAAATCTGGCCGGGTTGGACCCGAGCCGGATTAGGACTAAGTCAGTGAGTTGGACTCGCGGTGACTAGTGTTATATGGGCTTTAGTGAATGGGCCACGAGAGTGGAGCCCACGTTCACTCCATATATATAGTGGAGAACACCAACCCTGAAGGGTTAATCATGGTTCGGTTAGGTCATTCCATGTGTTGGAAACCCTAGCTCCACAGCAGTCCTACCGTCGTTACGAACCTAGCAGTTCGCCGTCGGTGCTCCTCCTTACACGTGTGGATACCAGCAGAGGTGTTGTACGATCAGCACCAGGAAGATTGGATCGCAAAGGACTGCACTGCATCAACTGACGTGCTTCATCAGTAATCCGCAATTGCGCGTCTAGTGGTAAACCTCGTGGCCTTCTACCTCGGCTAGATCTTGGGATCACCACGTTAGAGGAAAAAGTTTTGTTTTATCTCTGCGTGGCCCAATAGTGGTATCAGAGCAATAGCTTCTGGTTTTAGGCTCGAGATCTCGCATATGTGATATGCGGTAGGCTGTAGATGAGATCTATATGCTGTTTTGCTGGTCGATCTATGAGATAGATCGGTTTTGTACGAGGTTGATTGAATCAACTGTACTTGAGGAATGGTAGATCTGATTTCCGTGATCATACTGCTGAGGTCGTGGAACGACATACCCCTACCGATCAGCTTCCTCCATCGGGGTAGACTGTGACACGTAAATCCAGAGGCAGTGATCGAAGATCAAAAAGTTTGATAGAATCGGAACAATGGTCGGAATCCATGTCCAGATCGTAGATGAGATCTATGTTTTCGGAAAAATCATCGGGCGCTGCCCGCACCCGCGAGGGGCGCTGCCCCTTCGATCCCCGCCGGCTTCGCCCTGTCGTACTGCCTTAGATATCGTTGCGAGTTTCACAACGCCGGTAGATATTATATCTATGCATAACTTGTTTTTGCAGGAAGTTGTGAATGGTGTGGTTCATGTGCATGTGATGTATGTGTGTAATCCATACGTGATCTGCGAATCACGGTTTTTGTCAGCCGGCTGGAGCCTAGGTGCTGTCATTTTATTGTATAACGACCTGCGTGTCGGATTCTCTATTTAATTTACTTTACTAAGCTAGTGTAGCTGTTGGGAGAACCCGGAAGGCATGCAAGGCATTGTACATGTCGGCGACATGGAGTGAGACGGCAAGTGACAAGAGTTGGCACGAGTCGGATTACAGGATTTGTGGAGATGGAGATCGCCATGAAGGGAGCCATACCATTTCACATTATGATTTATTTATTTTGTGTTATTGTTATGTCTCTGTTTTACCTCTATTAGATAGTCGGTAAAATTTAATCCCTCAAAGAAAGTCTAGTCGGTTTTCTCGCCAGTGTTTGCACCATCACAAGTCGGACATTTTTGGTAGTGGGCTCATAAAATTGAGGTGCTGCCAATTCTTTCCGACTAGGTGGGTTCGAGTCGGAATCTTATTGCGGAAACACTCGGTAAGCTAGACGGGTCTATCACAACGGTTGTGGGGCTCGGGGAAATGTCGAATGGGAGCCGGGGCATGTGATGCCACCCGTCCAACAGGAGTCGTATGAGATACGATTGACAAGGAGTTATCTACCTAGATCACTTGGCGGCTAGCGGTGATGCTAAAGCTCACTAGTCGACTTGCTTATTTAGGATCCTGAGTCACTAAGTAACCATCAGAGGGGTGTTGGTTCTAGTGGGAGCATAAAATATTAAAATGTTTAATATGCTTGCTCTTTTATGAATACATGTCTTAAGTGTTTTGCATATTTTCTGTTGTAGATCATGGCACCAAGTAGCAGTCACTCTCAGATATCCGGTTTTGCGTTGAGAACCATTCTTCAGAAAGATAAACTGAACGACACTAATTTTACCAACTGGTATCGAAATCTGAGAATTGTTCTCAAACAAGAAAAGAAGGACCATGTTCTAGACAACCCACTTCCAGATGAGCCGAATGAGAATGCGACTGTCGCTGCCACCAATGCCTACCGTCGGGCTAAGGATGAGTCCACGGATATTAGCTATCTTATGCTTGCTCACATGGAACCGGACTTGCAAAAGCAGTTCGAGAATGTTGAGGCCTACGATATGATCAAAAGCCTCAAAAGTATGTTCCAGGCTCAGGCAAAGACTGAGAGGTATCAAGTCTCTCGGGCTTTGCTGAGTTGCAAGCTTAAGGATGGTGATCCACTGAGTCCGCATGTGATCAAAATGGTTGGTTATGTGCAGTCTTTGGAGAGGCTTGGCTACCCCATTAGCGAAGAGTTCGCTACGGATATAATTCGGAACTCTCTTCCTAGTGCATATGGGCAGTTCATTTCGAACTACCACATGCATGGTATGGATAAGAAGCTCACTGAATTATATGGGATGCTCAAGCAGGCAGATGCGGATCTCAAGAAGGGCACCAGTCAAGTGTTGATGGTGCAGAATAAGGCTAAGTTCAAGAAGAGTTCTTGGACTAAGAAGAAGGCTAAGTCAGGAGGAAAGCAGACTCAGGACTCGGTCCCAAGCGCTTCCTTAGGGACTAGGCCATCTCCTTCAGCCAGATCCACTTGCTTCTACTGCAAGGCGGATGGCCACTGGAAGAGGAACTGCAGCAAGTACTTGGCCGACAAAGCCAAGAGTGGAGGTATGACTTCCGACTTAGGTACACTTGTTTGAAATGTTACAGACATATATCTTGTTGATGCACCTAATAGTTCTTGGGTATATGATACCGGATCAGTTATTCACATCTGCAAGTCGTTGCAGGGACTGGTAAGAACTAGGAGCGTAGCAAGAGGCGAGGTTGATATTCGAGTCGGCAACAAAGCAAGAGTTGCTGTGTTGGAAGTCGGCACGATGCAGCTTCATTTACCTTCCGGATTCATTATGGAACTGAATAATTGTTATTATGTTCTAGTGCTTAGTCGAAACATTATTTCTGCTTCATGTTTGATGAGGCAAGGCTATGAGTCAAATATCAAGAATAATGGTTGTTCTTTGTATTTGAATGATATGTTTCACGGCTTTGCACCCGTCCAGGACGGGTTATTTATTTTGAATCTTGATGGGGAGTCGGTTTATAACATAAATGTTAAAAGGTTGAAACCAAATGATCTGAATATGACTTACTTTTGGCACTGTCGGCTTGGTCATATAAGTTGGAAACGCATGAAGAAGCTCCATGATGGACTCCTAACTTTGTTCAACTTGGAGTCGTTCGAGACATGTGAATCTTGCCTACTCGGCAAAATGACCAAGACACCTTTTGCAAAGAGTTGCGAAAGGGCGTCCGACTTGTTGGGACTAGTACATAGTGATGTATGTGGACCAATGAGCACGACAACCAGGGGTGGTTATGAGTACTTCATTACCTTCACTGATGATTTGAGTAGGTATGGATATATCTACTTGATGAAACATAAGTCGGAAGCCTTTGAAAAGTTCAAAGAATTACAGAATGAAGCACAGAATCAACTCGGCAAGAAAATAAAGTTTCTTCGGTCGGACCGAGGAGGCGAGTACATGAGCCATGATTTTGATGACCATCTGAAAAGTTGTGGAATAGTTCCTCAACTTACTCCGCCAGGAACACCGCAAAGGAACGGTGTTTCAGAAAGGCGAAATCGAACCTTATTGGATATGGTACGATCAATGATGAGTCAGACAGATCTGCCTTTATCATTTTGGGGTTATTGTCTAGAAACAGCGGCGTTCCCACTAAACAGAGTACCATCAAAATCGATAGAGAAGACACCGCATGAGATGTGGACATGCAAAAAGCTGAATTTGTCTTTTCTTAAGATTTGGGGTTGTGAAGCATTTGTCAAGCAACTTCAGTCAGACAAGCTTACAGCCAAGTCAGATAAGTGTTTGTCCGAGGGAAACCTTGGGTTACTACTTCTACAACCGAGAAGAGGGCAAAGTGTTTGTCGCTCGGAACGGTGTCTTCCTTGAGAAAGGGTTTCTCAGTCGGGGAGTCAGTGGGAGCACGGTGCAGCTCAAAGAAATTCGAGAGCAACCGGCTAGTGGCGAGTCGGCAAAAACCTTGGAGGTTGAGCGGGTCGTGGTAGATGAGCCGGCAGCAGCACCTGAACTACGAAGATCGGCAAGATTACGAAGTGTTCGTGATGTATTACTGTTAGACAGTGATGAGCCGGAAAATTATTCGGAAGAGATGGTGGGATCTGATTCCGAGTCATGGCTTGGAGCCATGAGATCCGAGTTAAAGTCCATGGATGAAAATCAAGTTTGGAACTTGGTTGATCTGCCAGACGGTGCAAGACCCGTCGAGTGCAAATGGGTCTTTAGGAAGAAAACTGATATGGATGGAAATGTTTCCGTGTATAAAGCACGCCTTATCGCGAAGGGGTTCCGACAAGTTCAAGGAGTAGATTACGACGAGACTTTCTCGCCCGTAGCGATGCTTAAATCAGTTCGGATCATGTTAGCTATAGCAGCCTATTTCGACTATGAGATATGGCAGATGGATGTCAAAACGGCTTTCCTTAACGGAAATTTAATAGAGGACATGTATATGATATAGCCCGAGGGTTTTGTCAATCTGGCTAATGCTGACAAGGTATGAAAACTTCAAAAATCCATTTATGGGTTGAAGCAAGCATCTCGGAGTTGGAATATTCGCTTTGATGAGGTAGTCAAATCGTTTGGCTTCATCAAGAGTGATCATGATTCTTGTTTATACAAGAAGTTTAGTGGGAGCAAAGTAAACTTTCTAATCTTATATGTGGATGACATATTACTGATTGGAAATGATGTCCAGATGTTGCAAGAAACCAAGGAATCATTGGAAAGGAGTTTCTCAATGAAAGACTTGGGTGAGGCAACATACATCCTCGGAATCCGGATCTACAGAGATAGATCAAGGTGGCTCATTGGATTGAGTCAGGGTACTTATTTGGACAAATTGTTGAAGAAGTTCAACATGGAATTGTCTAAGAAGGGGTTCTTACCGATGTCCCATGGTGTAAAACTTAGCAAGACTCAGTGTCCTTCGACAACTGATGAGCGAAGTCAGATGAGTGCGATTCCGTATGCTTCTGCAGTCGGATCCATCATGTATGCCATGATTTGTACTAGGCTGGATGTTTCATATGCTCTAAGTGTTGTGAGCAGATACCAGGCTGATCCTGGAGAAATCCACTGGACAACGGCTAAAAATATCCTAAAGTACTTGAGAAGGACTAAGGATATGTTTTTGGTTTATGGTGGTGAAGATGAACTCAGTGTAAAGGGTTACACGGATGCGAGTTATCTTACCGACTCTGATGATTCTCGTTCGCAATCCGGATACGTGTTTATTATAAACGGAGGTGCTGTGAGCTGGAAGAGTTCCAAGCAAGAGACTGTGTCTACATCTACAACAGAGGCTGAGTATATTGCCGCTTCAGAGGCAGCAAAGGAAGCAGTTTGGATGAGAAATTTCCTCATGGATCTTGGTGTGGTTCAGGGGTCGTCCAATCCGTTAGACGTGTATTGTGACAACAATGGTGCTATTGCACAAGCCAAGGAACCTAGACAACACCAGAAGAACAAGCACATTCTCATGCGGTACCACCTGATTCGCCAGTTCGTGGAACAGGGTGATATCAAGTTATGCAAGGTACACACGGATGCAAATATTGTGGATCCGTTGACAAAGCCGTTACCCCAGCCGAAGCATAAGGCGCACCTGAGAGCCATGGACATTAGATGCTTAGACATGTGATGTCAGAAGATTGACTCTAGTGCAAGTGGGAGACTGTTGGGAATATGCCCTAGAGGAAATCATGTATGATGAGATTTCCCATTGTATTCATAAAGAAATAAAGTTGTCCTTGTATAAACATCTGATGTGTATCATTGAATATGTGATTCGGTTGTGGAACTATGCATTCATGTTGTTTGTACTAAATGTCCTTGGTCATTGAGGTTGTGGTGGACACACAACTTAGAGCAATGTGAAATTCGGCTTGATGACTCGGTTCCACTTGTCATGGGCATGGTGATGCCATTCCGACTTACACAGGCTCGGCTAAAGAGTTTAGCGAGTCGGATTGACCCATATTGAGGTACAACGAACAAGTTGTCATTTGTATATCTCAATCAATGTAATCCTTAGACCTGAGGTTATTGCATAATCCGAGTTGAGGATCACCGACTTAGGTTATGTCAAACGCTGATCCGTAACTGGGCAGTTATAAAGGCAGAGTTCGGGTCGACTGAGAATCAAGCTGCGTGATGTGAATAACCAAGATGGGATTTTTTCCCTCCACTCGGAGAGATATTCTCTGGGCCCTCTCGGAAGATATGATTCGGAAAGCATGGCCATGCACGACTCGGTTAAGTGTTAACCGAGGCGGTCGACTAAGAGTTAGTCGGGTGAATCACTTATCTCGGATCGAGAAGAGAGTCGGACTATTTAAGGGATGACAATTATTCACCTATAGTCTGACAAGGTATATCGTGAGGCAAAAGGGACTCGGACGCAAGTCGCATTGGAAAGGCAAGTCGTCATGACTCTTTGGTACTTGGGAGTCGGCACGTTCTGCTAGGAGCCGCTGCCGACTGGTCGATTGTGAGTCGGACTCCAATCGTGTCCGAGTAACCAAGAGCCTGCCGGGTCACACACTTAAGAGCGGGAGCAAGTCCGGGTTGGACCCAAGCCGGAAATCTGGCCGGGTTGGACCCGAGCCGGATTAGGACTAAGTTAGTGAGTTGGACTCGCGGTGACTAGTGTTATATGGGCTTTAGTGAATGGGCCACGAGAGTGGATCCCACATTCACTCCCTATATATAGTGGAGCACGCCAACCCTGAAGGGTTAATCGTGGTTCGGTTAGGTCATTCCATGTGTTGGAAACCCTAGCTCCACAGCAGTCCTACCGTCGTTACGAACCTAGCAGTTCGCCGCCGGTGCTCCTCCTTGCATGTGTGGATACCAGCAGAGGTGTTGTACGATCAGCACCAGGACGATCGGATCGCAAAGGACTGCACTGCATCAACCGACGCGCTTCATCAGTAATCCGCAACTGCGCGTCTAGTGGTAAACCTCGTGGCCTTCTACCTCGGCTAGATCTTGGGATCACGACGTTAGAGGAAAAAGTTTTGTTTTATCTCTGTGTGGCCCAACATCCTCCTCTGGAAGTTTCATGTGAATCGACTTGGCACATGCTCATGCATGCATATGACTAATCAATAGTCAGTAAGCCTCGATGATTTATTTTGCCTCAGAGTACTTGTATCACTCTCATGCCATAATTAGTCTTGTTTTGTTGCAAGCATGATTATGACAATTATTGCTCTCTCGTTTGTCGCTCCCTCTCTATTGCTAGCCTTCACTTGCACTGAGTATGAGCTCTACCTGTGTTTCCAACTCCCCAAAACCAATATTGCCAACTGTGTCCACCATACCTACCTATTAGCATCGTTTGCTATTTCAGTGCATATTCTATATGCCTTGTTTTCTTCCAAATAAAATATTTGTCTCTTTTGAGAAAGTTAGTTAGTAAAGCTCTCACGAACTTGATGGCACACTTTATTCCTTGCACTTAATAATCTTGAACCATTGTGACATGTCCATGAAAGTTATATGCTTACAAATTATATGCTGGAAGTCAGCAGAACCGTGCTGCCACGGGGAACGCTTTCAACACTTTTTGGATATCCTATCTAGTTGATACTTTGCTCTTTTGTTTGCGGATGTTGATGGTGTGAAATAAAAGGGGAGTTTGTGAGTTCATGGATTCTATACATTGTGTTAGAGAAACGCATGTGCCGCTAGCCTAAGCCATGCCTAATCATGGTGGAAACTTGCAGCTACACCATAATGAGCATTCTGTGAAGCATCCTCAATAAAAAAGCTATGCACATAGTAAATAAAAAGATCACTGGGATGCTCATTGTCTGCTTGCCTTGTCATTTTGATCACGGTATAGCTCTTGTATCATGTGCAAGGGGTAGCCCATTGGCGGTTCTCTATGATATGCATGTATGTACAATGACAAGTACTTGCAGGTTACCAAAGTTGAGTAGCATGAGGGGCGGCCCTCGTACTCAAGGGACATGGGATTTCCAGTTTATGGTCTGTCAAGCATATAACTCATACTGGACCTCACTTTCACCTTAACCACATGAAGATGCCTATGATAGGGGCAATGAGAACTCAAAGCTAATGAGTACCTTCTTGAGAGCATAGTTGTCATTCTTGTGTTTGTTCCAAAACTTGGTTAATTATGTCATGACTTTGATGCTTGTAACTCTGATATCTTTACCTCTAGTATTCACTTGAACTTCAGAGGTGCCTTGGCATTTATATTGTGCTCTACAAACAAAGTCAAGTGAGATACTACTCTATCATACCTTACTATGAGCATTGCAATGTTGCTTATGTTTATGTTCCATGCTACTTATTATTATTGAGTTAGTTTCTCTTCATAGCTCGCAATGACTATTGAGTAGACTTGGTTGCATACCTCTTATTATGAATGATTTAAGCATCTACTCATGTGCTAAGAATATATACATCATATGAAGCAAATGTGTTCGTGAAAGTTCTTTTATCGCACTCAGTTTTCAACTGAATTGCTTGAGGACAAGCAATAAGCTAAGCTTGGGGGAGTTGATACGACCAAAACCTATCTACTTTCTTGAATACTTTTGCTATTGTTTCTCCTCTAAACTTGTGTGATTTGGATACAACTAACACGGACTGACGTTGTTTTCAGTATAATTGCCTTGGTGTCTAGTTTTTTTGCAGAAAATCAACTATCAGGAAAAATCCTATAAAATATGCCAAAAAATATATTTCACCAGAAGACCCACGGATCTAGAAGACAAAACGGAGTGGAGGCCTGGAGGGGCACACCCCTACCAGGCACGGGTGGCCCTGCCCCGCGCCTAGGGGTGCGGCCACCCCAGTCACCCCCTCGGGCTCCCTCGGCGCCTATAAGTTGCCCCTTGACCTAAAAACCTAGGGGGGTTCAACGTTTTCCAAAAAAGAGTTCCGCTTCTCCGCCACCATCAGAAACCAAGATTCGAATCCAGAAACTCCGTTCTGGCACCCTGCCGGGACAGGAAATTTGGAGAGGATCATCGCCATCGTCATCACCAATGCCTCTCCATCAACCATCAATGTTTCCCTCATCCATGAGTGAGTAATCCCCCGCTGTAGGCTTGGGGATGGTAGGGATTGGATGATTTATATCATGTAATTGAATAAGATTGTTAGGGCATAGTGCCTAGTATCTCTATTAGTGCTATTTGACTTTGTTGCAACTTGTTGTGCTTAATGCTTGTCACTAGGGCCCGAGTGCCATGATCTCAGATCTGAACTTATTATTGAATCATTATGATAGTATTGTTTGTGATCTTATCTGCAAGTTGTGTACACAAAATCATTGTCTGGATCCGAAGGCCCCGAAGTGACAATAATTGGGACAACCGGAGGGGATGGCTGTGGTGTGAGGGTTACATGTGTTCACGGAGTGTTAATGCTTTGCTCTGGTGCTCTATTAAAAGGAGCACCTTAATTGCTAGTAGTTCCCTAGAGGCCCCGCTGCCACGGGCTGGCTAGACAGAACATGTTGTGCAAGTTCTTATTGCGAGCACGTATGACTATATTTGGAGCACATGCCTAGGATTGTTTAGTACTTGGATGCTTGTTATTATTTATCTGCAATGCCCTAGATCTTGAAGTTACATGTTTAGACTCGTCCATGCAACGCCCGTCCATCCATCCCTATGCCTACCGCACTCGAATCCCACTGTTTACCGTTACTATTACTATTGTTCTTATTCTACTATTGCTGTTGCTTTGCGGTTACTACTACAAACTATTGCTACTGATAAACTTCTATGAGCAAGAACTATTTCCAGGTGCAGCTGAATTGACAACTCAGTTGTTAAGGCTTGCAAGTATTCTTTGGCTCCCCTTGTGTCGAATCAATAAATTGGGTAATACTACCCGCGAAGACTGTTGCGATCCCCTACACTTGTGGGTCATCAAGTTACTTCCCAAATTTAAGGAAATTTCCACTTGCAAAGTACAAAGAGGATATACTATCATGTTATGGCAAGATGATTGGCAGCAGCATAGATTTCAAGAGACATTCCCTCATCTAGAAACATTTATAATTAACCTACATATCTCCTGCAGTTCTGCATCCCATCAGAAACCCTTAAGTGATCTATTTCACCTACCGTTATCAAACATTGCCTTTGAGGAATATAATGACTTCGAGCAGCTCATTAATCTTTACTCTAACAAGGATGCAAAGGATGAATGGAGTTATCCTTAGGGAAATAAATACTCGGTGGCCAATGCTTATAAACTGTTGAAAAATTCAGAACCGCCACCTCCTGCATTTAGGGCATGCGTTTAAGTGGCTATGGAACAGTTGTTGTCAGGAAAAACATAAAGTGTTTTTGGCTTCTACGACAGGACCGTCTAAATACAAGAGAAATACTTCTTCGACAGACCTTCTTCCTCCCTGATTACACTTGCATTATGTGCAATCATAATGTTCTGGAAATAAGAGACCGCCTCTTCTTCCATTGCAAGTTTGCAACAGAATGTTGGAAATACATCTGTCCAACATGGAACTTTGATGCAAATAGTTCTCATTTGGAAGGCAAATAGATGAGAGATAGATGACCAGATTAGAGAAGGAGGAAAGGCAGAGAGAGGATTGGCTCACCTGGACGCTGGAGTTCCCGCACCGATGGTTGTCGGACTTGCAAGCTGCGGTTCTGGGCAAGGGAAGAGCTCGGATAGGGAGAGCGCCGCCGCCACGGTCCTGTGTTGTTCGCCGCCGCCGCCTCTCGAATACTTCGTCTTGCAGAGAGAGAGAGAGAGAGAGAGAGAGAGAGAGAGAGAGAGAGAGAGAGAGAGAGAGAGAGAGAGAGAGAGAGAGAGAGAGAGAGAGAGAGAGAGAGAGAGACTATGTCAACACAGGCGGCGACCAGGGGGATAGCGATGGAATCGACTCGGGCATCGTCACGAATGGCGGCCTGGCGACGTGCGTTGATCAGGAAAAGAATCCGTGGTTAATCTGCTTAAAGGAACTCTAGCAGCTACCGCAAATGGCGAACCGTGGTGAAACACTAAGGGCTTGTTTGATTTAAATAAATCTCATAGGAAATTTGGAGGATTTTACACTACTAGGAGACAGCTAATTCGTAGTGCATCTGTAAAGCATATCCGTGGCGCATTAGGGGTGCGCCACAAGGCGTGCGCTACGGCTAAAAGTTAGTCATGACGCACTAGGTGGTGTGCCACGCTTATGAAAAGTTAACCGTGGCGCACTAGGTGATGTGCGCCACGCGTATGAAAAGTTAGCCGTGGCGCACTGGGTGTTGTGCGCCACGGGTAGAAATTTCAAAATTCAAAAAAAAGCGGGAGATTTGGATCTCACCGCCCCCGCTTTCGTCGCTCGTCGGTGCGGGTCATCACCGTCGCCTCGTCGGAGTGGTCATCGTCATCGCTGTTGCATCGTCGGATAGCTTGTCGTCATCGTCACTTCAAGGAGGAGGAGGAGGAGAAGGAGCCCTCTGTCACCGTCGTCACTTCAAGGAGGAGGAGGAGGAGCCTGCCGTCTCCGTCGTCACTACAAGGAGGAGGAGGAGGAGAAGGAGTTGGCCGCCGTCACCATCTTCAATGCAAGGAGGAGGAGAAGGAGAAGGAGAAGGAGGAGGAGGAGAAGGAGAAGGAAAAGGAAAAGGAAAAGTAGGAGGAGGAGAAGGAGAAGGAGAAGGAGAAGGAGAAGAGAGGAAAAGGAAAAGGACAGAAGGGGGAGGGAAAAGTAGAGGGTAGGTGGGCGGGATGGTGATTCGAATTTTGAATCCCGCCCAACTTAGTCGTGGCGCACTAGGGTTGGTGCGCTACGGGTAAGTTGCCCTCTATTTTTTTCTGCAGGAAAAAACGATCTTTTGACTATAACTTTTTACTCTTTTCGAATTTTGAAAATCTAAAAAATCGCAAAACAACCAGAGGTGGTTGCGAGCGGATGCGAAATCTCGTTCTCGTCATTTTGGTATATTAAATGTATTTTTTTGACATCATGCAAAAGTTACGGCCGTTTTACCGTGGCATAATTTTTTTTCAAAAAAAGTCAAAAATCTTGTTTGTTAATTTTCCTAGAAACTAGACCACATTATCAACCTAAATATAAAAGGATTTTATTTTTAGAAGTGTTTTTTATTTTATTTTATTTTTTGCAAGGCTAAAAAGCCGATCCAGGGGTGGAGTTGGTGCAGGTCACTTAGCCGTACGACACTAGGGCAGAGTGCCCTACGGCTAAGTTGGCCCAGCTGTTGCAACAGACATACCCGTAGCGCACTAGGGCAGAGTGCCCTACGGCTAAGTTTCACATCCGTAGCGCACCTTGACCTAGTGCGCTACGGTATGTGGTTTGTGGCCACCTATAGCTTGGCCCACACATAGTCGTGGCGCACCACCTCCATGTGCGCCACGCTTATGGAAGTTAGCCGTAGGGCACCTATGGACAGCGAGTCACGCCTATTTTACCCGTACGGCACCACTAGCACGTGCGCCACGACTGTGTGGATTACCTATATCTGTTTTCCTAATAGTGTTAATCCTTAAAAAAATTCTTTTGTACATCGTTTAATTTGTATGATTAGAACCATAGGAAAATTTTCCATAGGATTTCATTGCACTACATTTTGGAGGAAAAATTTTATTCACCTAAACCTCATGTTACAATTTCTTTGTCTTTTCTGCGATTCAAACACTCGTTCAAGAAAAATTCCTGTAGGATCCAAATCCTATAGGATTCAACCAGACAGGACATTCTAATCCTACATTTTTTCTATTCCTCCATTTTCCTATCTTGCAAATCAAACAGGCCCTGAATAAGGGGAAATGAAATTTTGATTTTTAGTTCAAAACTTTGCCGCAAAGAACAGATATCGTAAACAGAAACCGTGTGACGAGGTTTCGACTCGTCAATGCCCATTGTTATGGACTTGGGTTTTGGAGAAGATGGGGATGCTGGAGATCGTGGAATGGTTAGCAAACAAGCAACACGGGGACACGAGGTTTACCCAGGTTTAGGCCCTCGGAGGGAAAACCCTACTCCTGCTTGTCTGCTCTTGATTACGGCGGAACCGGTGATTACAGGGGTGCGCAGATGCAATCTGGCGTGGAGGTGTGTATGCGGAAGTATGAGAGAGATCTAGGTCGTACCCTCCTGGCCTTTATATAGACTTAGGCAGGTCCCGGGCACAAATCTAGTCGGTTACAGGTTCTAGGGTTTACCCCTTTGAATTTCCTATCTACTCTAGTCTTGCTCTCCAAGGATCCGAAGGCGTCATGGGCCTTGGCCACCCGAAAATCTTCATGGGCCGGCGTATATTTGTCGTGAGCCTTCCTTGGGCTGGACCAGGTATGCTGAAATCGTGTACCCGCGGGGTATAACCATGTCAGTAGCCCCCGAGTGTTCAGTCGAATCGTAGATTCGGCTGAGGACTCTTCAATCCTTTGGGTGCAACTCTGTCTTTCAAGAGAATGTGTAGGGATTGTTGATGCATGTGCCTGACTCTCCCGACGGATCAGGGTCAGTTAACTGTCTTAGGACAAAACAACATGATCTTCTACAGGTTCGAGTCCCTCGACTCGAACCCGGAACATATGCTGGCGTAATTCGACTCAGGCCGCGGAGGACTTACAGGAGTGGAATTCCAGTGAATTTAATTAATGTACCCAACGCGTCCGTCAGGATTTTTTGTTGCGCCTGTTGGCACGGGTTTATACTAGCAGAGCACAGTCATGTGCGTTACCAGGCCATCATATGATATCTGTAGGTCTTATCTTTGCGTCGCAGACATAGCATCCGAATTTTGTCACCGCGGAGGTGTTTCGGGTGTCCAAGGAGAATGTTACTCACTTAGCGTTAATTGGGGCAGAGTTGCCAAAAAAAATTTGCATACTGATCCGAAGGATCGCAGTCGAAATTTTATAGGGTGCGCGACCAGCGCTCCCTATGGGAGTAGCCCCCGAGTGTCTGTTCGAGTCGTAGACTCAAGCAGAGACTTTAATTCAGCCGTTGTTCAGTGTCAGGTCCGTGGGACACAAAAAAATTCAGATGCTGAAATCTGTCCTCCCTATGGGAGTAGCCCCCGAGTCCGTAGTGAAGTCGTAGACTTTGACGTAGGACTTGAAGAAACAATTCAGTTTTGTAACGTGTTGTTCATTCTTCGGGTGTGCGGCCAGCGCTCCTGATAGGAGTATCCCCTGAGTAATTGGTCGAATTGTAGATTCGAGTGAGTACTCTTAGCTTCGAAGCCGAAGAAATTGTAGCTGCTGCTAGTGTAGCTTTTGATGACGTCAGTGCTGACGATCGATGACCTCAAGCGTCTGCTACGCCAGAGATGACTTGACTGGACGAACATGGGTCCCACTGTCTGACCTTGAATTGACCGGTCACGCGCGGCATGGAGATAATTACGGCGTCGCCTCGATTTTCGCGCGTAGTGGACGGCGTGTTAGCGACGGTTTGTTGCGATGCTGACACGTGTATGGGCAGATCCTGCCGTTGGCGTTAGGTCTTCTCGATGGACGGCTGTCGTGCATCGTCTTCGTCTTTATAATCATCGGGGAAAACTTTAGTTTGTTTTCACCGCAGCTATTCTCGTTTCACTGCTTCCTTGTTCTCTGAGAGCTCTTGCTGCACGCTGGAATATCCTTCCACATTTCCTTCTTCTATCTTGCGCTCTCGCCGCCGGCGCCGCCGTACCGCGATGGGAAAGCCGAAGAAGTCTTCTTCTGTGGTTGGTACCAGCGCTGCTGGAGGGAAGAAGAGTGCCGCCGCTACCCGTGTCACCGACGGTGGCTGGCAGCGATCGGAGACGCGGGAGAGTGATCTCCGCAAGCTTCGTGAGCGGGGCTTGATCCCACAGGATAGGGAGGCCGTCAAACTCCCAGGCAACGAGGTAATCCCCCGTCCCCCCGCTGGGTTTCGGGTTATGTTCCTTGCCTTCGTCGTTCGCGGATTTTCCTTCCCAGTCCACGACTTCCTTCGTGGACTGCTTTTTCTGTACGATGTCCAATTGCACCATCTTTCCCCCCATTTCTCTTCTTCATATTGCTTGTTTTATCACTTTCTGCGAGTGCTGGATCGGTATTGAGCCGCACTTTGGCCTCTTCCAGAAACTCTATTCCGTGAAGAGGCAGTCCGGTTCAGATGGTGTTTATCCCATTGGGGGTTGCATCATCTCCCTCAAACCCAATCTGCTTTTCTTTTCTTTTTCCATGTCCGAATCTGTCCAGTACTGGCGGAGGCGATGGTTTTATATCCGCGACTCCGTAGTGCCTGGGCAGGATTTTGGTCTTGTTCCTTTCGACCCCTCCCAAAAGGTCGAGCCGAAAAGTTCCTGGAAAAACCAGATCTCGGATGGCGAGGTGGCGGAGATAGAGGCTCTCTATCGTCGAGTGGAGGATCTCTAGTTGATTCCGGAGAAGGAAGTGAACAGTGTGGATATCATCCGCACTTTTCTTGAGCGTCGGGTGCAGCCACTCCAGGCTAGGGCGCACCCGATGTTCCTTTATGCTGGCCGCCGTGATCCGACGAGGGTTTCTGCTGAGAAATTCTCCCAGGGAGACCTCGACAGGGCCCTTCGTTCGCTGCTGAAGTTCAAGGCTGGAGAGGATATCCCGGGGAAGTCGCTGACTCCTCCGTTTTCTTCTTCGCTTCCTGTTCCACAGGTGTAGATCCGTGCGCGTAGCGCTATTTTCGACTGCATTGTATTTGCCTTTGTTTGCTAACAAATTTTTTGTTCTTTGTGCAGAGCTTCAAAGTGCCGGGCATGTCGTCTCCATTACCCGAAGTATTTCCGGATGCTCCAGATAATGATGTGGTGGATTCCATGTCCGAGTTGCCATCGGCATGGTCTTCGGCTGAAGAGGCCGATGAGTTGAGCGAGGACCACACTCGCAAACGATCGCGGAGCTCCAGCGAGTCTTCGGATGCCTCGACTCCTCCGACTCCTAGGAACCCGTTGTGTCTTGAACGTCACAGTGATGGGCATGGAGGCTCTTCCACTCCGATTCCTGCCGTTCCCGTGCGGGCTGTAGCGCCACATCTGCCGGCGAAGCGGAAGAAGGAAGAGAAGAAGGAAGAGAAGAAGGAAGAGAAGAAAGAGGAGAAGAAGGTCCGGAGGACCCCTCCTGTCTTCAACCTGAGCGAGCTGGACTCGTAAGTTTCCTTTGTCCTGCATTGCTTTTCCTTGCTTGTTTACTTTGTACTTGTACTAATTTGTCCCTGTGCAAGCACTCTTCCAATGACTCCTCCAGTGATGGTGCTCGGGAGATGATGGGGGAGTCGAAAGTCGCGTCTCCTCCTCCTCAGACGGTGGCTACCTCTGAGGGCGCTGCTCTGAACCCTTCTCCGCAGGAGGTTCAGGTGGTTGCGCCTCAGAATTTTGCTAGCGGACCTTCGAAGTCGCCATCGGATCATGTGAGTAGTTCTGCCTCCTGCCACGGGGAAAGCCCCCGAGCGTCTGTAATGGAGTTTTTGATGCGTGTTCTTCTTTCGAGTCTCAGGGGGATCCCCCGAGCGCTTTCGTGTGTGTAATTTGTTTCTGCTCTTTATTTTGGGCGTAGCCCCCGAGTCCTTCTCTTGACTAGTAGGTCTGTTTCCTGCAGCCTTTTGTGCACGATGCCAAACGACTGGTGCAGCAGCACCTGGTGCTGGAGGCCAGCTTCAAGGTACTGTTATGCTTTGATGTTTGCTTCTTCGTGTATTCGTGTCCTGTTATCTGACGCTTGTATTTTTTTAATGCAGAGGAGCACAACACCTCCCTTCGTGAGATTGATGCTCTCAAAAAGAGCCTCGGTCAAGCGGAGAAGAAGGCTGAGGTCGCCATTGGTGCGAAGGAGCGCCTCGAGCTGGAGCTGGCCACTGCGGCCGAGGCTAAGGAGTGCCTGCAGCGGGAGGCCACGGACCGCGAGGAGCAGCTTTCTACTGCTGCGACTGCGTGTGAAAGAGAAGTGGCTGGCAAGCTTATGGCGGTTGCCAAGGCTGTTTCGGGTGAGTATCTTCACCTTCGTCTTTTTTTTGGTTTTCTTGTCTTTCTTCTGCGGTGCTTTTGTTCATTCCTCGTCTTTATTGTCTCAGATGCCGCTGGCATCGAGTTTGACCGCGGTGCTCTGGAGCACGGGAGTGCTCTGGATGATGCTACTGCAGCGGTCGAAGATCGCTGCAGCACCGTCGTCATCTCGCTCGCCAAGGCCAAGGAGGTCCTTGGGCGCTTCTACAAGGAGCTTGTCCCCAAGGGCGCGGCCCTTGATGATGTTGACGCTCTGGCGGAGGCACTGTCAGCCGAAGCACCTGCGGCGTACAAGCGCAAGCAGAAGGGCATTGGCGCATCCGTCGGGCTGGCGATGGCTTTGGCGGCTGGAGCGGAGCTAGACCTTCCCCAGGTCACTTCCCGGATGCCGACGACTGCTGATGGGTCCGAGGTAGCCTTCGCTACCTATTCTGCTCGCTATAAGCGTTATGGGCCGAAGCTGATCGATCTGCGGGCCGAGTACGCGCTACGGCAGCAGGGGGAAGCCAAGGCGAGGCAATCCGGCTCCGAGGCTACTCAGGGTGCCGCGTCTTAGGCGTTGTAGCTGTAGGATAGTTGTAGTCTCTTTTGTTGTAATTATTTTGATGAACAAATCCTTGTGCCACGTAGTGGCTTTTGATGCACTTAATGAATTTGTTGAGTTATGTCCTCCTTCGTCTGCATGTTCATGTCTTTGCCTTTCTGTTGATCTAGGGTCCTCCGGGTGCTGATCCCGTTGACACCTCGCCTGCAGCGCGGCTGCGGCCATCCTTGGATGATTCGTCGCAGCTTGCATTTCTTCGAGACCGTGTTCATAGTCTCGAGAAAGAGTTGCTTGGGGTGCGTGGTCATGCCGACGTTTGGAAGTCCAAGGCGGATCGCGGTGCTGCCAGAGAGGAGTACTTGATGGCGGAATTGCTTCGATTATCCGAGCAGCTTCAGTGTAAGTTTTCGAGTTGTTGCCCTTTTCTTCGGATGCGCCTGCTGGCATTGCATCTTACTTTTGTGCAAGTATTGCTGGTGCTAACCTTGCTCCAAGGGAGGAGAAGGAGCGTGTTGTTGTTCGGGTCAATTGTTTGACTCAGCAGGACATGGAAGCCGGCGGGTTTTTCTGGATGGATCGTGACCGTGCTATGGTCCTTGCGACGGTGCAGGATCGCGTTCACCAAGTATCGCGGGTGCTTCGTCAGGTGTAGACTTCACTCGTGTCGGTTCTGCATGTGATGTTTCCGCTGGATGCTGCGCCTTCAACCCTCTCTGGTCTTCTGTCGAAGTTTCGGAACGTGCATCATGTCAAGGAATTGGTGAGGCAGCAGCTCGTCGCGGGGATGAAGGCTACGCTGTCCCTTTGTCATGGTGGTGGCACGGCAGATGCCATGGGTAGGCTAAAGTATGGGGCCAATGGATGCTAGAGGGATCTGGGGAGGGAAGATGTAGTTAATTCTACACACAAATGACCGACGTACAGATCTTTATTTCTCCTCTCGTGGACTACAAGTGCTGCTCGAGCTGTATGCAGGAAAAGAAGATGAACACTGCAAGCCTAATGGTGTAGAAAATGAGCCGATCCCTTCCTCTGTACCCAAGCCTCTCCTCATAAAGGGGTGCCTTGGCTCCTCTAGGGCTGACATGGCAAGCATATTCAAGGAATATGCTTGTCCCAATACAGTAATTCGGCGAGCTCCTTTCCGTGTCCCTCTTCTAATGATGGCAAAGTTCCAAAGAGCCCCACCTGCATGCCTCGGGTTCCAGGACTGTCACCTCTGTGACCTCCTTCTGCTCCTCTGCTGCTCTGCGCCTTGTCCTTTGCGCTTGGCTTTGTTCAGATTCTTCCTAGCCCGAGGCTAGGGTCCGACCTTAGGTTCTTCCTTCTCCTTCAAGCTTCGTGTTATTCGGCCCTGCCTTGCTTAACTCGGCTCGGCCTTCACCTGCATTTTGGCTTATTCGGACTTGCCCGGCCGACCTGACTCGTACGTCGGCCGAATAATGTACAGCCCCTCTGGTAAAGGTCATGGTCATGCTTATCTTGTCCGACCTTTACATGATTCGGCCGATATAACCAGTAACTCAGCATAAGACCAGGGAAACTCCTTTTGGCTTCCCCCGTCTTGACCCTATCCGGGGTCACCCCCCCAACATTAGTCCCGGAAGCTGGTGTGGTCCCGTCCGTACCTCGGCCGGGTCACATCAGTTTCCCAATAGTCATTTCTCCTTATTTCCGAGTTACCCTCTCTTATCCGAGGTATCCGTGTAGCTTCTTGTGTATGCCTCATCCTACGTTTAACACTCATCATTATTTCTCTAGTTTTTTTGTTCCTATACAGTTCCCGCTGACAACGCTACAGTGTTTACTGCGCCTGTCGCGTCGGCACTGCGATGCCTCGCGCACCGCATCGGTCAGGAGGCCTGATCCTCTCCTGCGTCGTGTGGTCGTCAGTGTGGTTCCACTCAACCGCGAGCGGTTACGCCGCATACACGATCTACACGGTTAGTGCCCGCACGCACGATCCCACTACCGCTAAGGCCACACGGTTATAAAGAGGGGCACGGGGCTAGAGGATTTACTTTCCTCCTTCGCCCCTCGTTGCCCTTCTTCCTCCTTTCACCCTTGCGCCTGTTCGTGCTTCTACGTCCGCGCGCTCATCGGAATCTTCGACGGCGAGGTCCTAATCCCTCTGCTCCGTCGACCTCGTCCCCGTACACTTGCTCCTGCGCCGTCGCCGGTGAGTTTCTCTGTGGATTCATTCCCTAGATTTTTCTCTAGACGCGTCTGCCTCTCTCTAGCTTTCCCGCGGCAGTCTCTTTTCCGCTCCGCCGCCGTTCTCGCCTAGGACCACGACGGGGCCCTGCACCTCTAGGCTTTGCTCCGCCGCTAGTTTCTCTTCGGTAGATTCCTCCGGCAAACCTATGTCAAGCTCCATTAGCGGCGCGCTCATCGAGGATGACGATGCAGCATCTGGTCCAGAGCGGGGCTCCTGGCAAGGTTCCACCGTCACCCGCCGAGAAATTGAGTGGCTAATCAGAACCCGCCGGATTCCTGCCGAGGTAGCCTGTCGCTTAACCGGCAGCGAATCTTCTCTCGTTCTTAACGAAGGCGAGTATGTCGTCTTTATGTCCCATTTCGCCCGCGGGTTTGGTCTTCCTCTTAGTGATTTTGCTAGGGAATTCCTCGATTACTTCATCCTGCAGCCGCATCATCTTCCGGCTAACGCCATTGCTTCTCTATCCACTTTTATCTCGGCCTCGAAAGGATACTTCGGCCTCTGGTCGTCTGTGCATGTATGGTCCAAGTTCTTCCAGATCCGATCCAATGTCGTTCCAGACAAATCCCTTCAACCTTCCGAGAAACTGCTTACCCAGTGTGGATCCGCGTCCATCACACCTCGGAGGAAATCCGAGTTTCCTCGCGTCGCTGGTCTTGAGTCATGCAAGAAATGGCATAGATCGTTTTTCTATGTTAAGAATTCCGGGAAGGAAGACAAGATTCGGCTCCCTGCCTTCTCCATCGGCCCCCCTTCTAAGAAGAACTGGACTTATAATCCCAGGAAGAGCCATGCCCTGGCCTAGGCCTTTGAGATTCGGCTGAAGGAGCTGATCCGCGCCGGGTTACGTGGCGAGGATCTGATGACCACCTTCGTCAGCAGCTGGATCTGCCCTTTTCAGCAACGCACGCATAAGCTCTGCTATATGAGCGGACCCCTTGATCCCAATCGAGTCTCAACGGTTGAGCTCGATAATTATCTTATTTTCAAGCGTGTTCGAGCTATCTTTAAGACGGAGATGCCGGAGGATTGGAGCTGGGGACTGAAGCCGTTCACCCATGGGAACCCCCCCCTCCCGAGGTAAATTCATGCATTTATGTTTTGACCCCCAATTGCGTTTGTGATTCATTTTGCTAATTCCTTTGTCTCTTTTCTTGCAGAGATTTGCGGAGCAGAAGATTGAAGTTGTCGAGGTTTTGGCCCTCCCGTGGACCGCAGATCGGAACACCCTGGATAGCGGGGAGCCTGACTCGGAGGAGTTCGTTCCCAAGTCGGACCTCACTCCGGCTCGTGCCCGTGGCAAGACCTCGGCTCACGAGGAGGAAGGTGATTCGGACGACGTCCAAATTCTTGAGGTAGTTGCCGCAATGCCTATCTCTTATGCATTTCTGGCTTCTACTTCCCCAGCTAATCAGGCCGGTCAGGTGCACGATGCCGAGCCTCTCGCCTCCCAACCTCCTGCTACCTCGCGAAAGCGTGCCGCTCCAACGGGTGCCTCCGAAGCCGCCCCCAGGAAGCGAACTAAAAAGTCATCCCAGCACCTTCCAAAGCGTAAAACTATGCCCGGAGTTACTGGGTACGCTCATTTTCATTTGTATTTCTTGTTTCTCTTTTTCCGTCCTTTGATTTGACTTTCTATGCTTTTGCAGCGCTCCTCTTTCTATTAAGCCCAGTGGTCCAAGCATGACGAGTCATACTACTCGACTGCCTTCTCCTCCGCCTCCTGAAGAAACCAGAGTTCCTAGTCCAGCTCGCGTGGACTCTCCTCCTGCTCCGAGTCAAACATTACCTCGGCAAGATGCACCCGTGGTTACCGTTGCTGATGCCAACATAACCCGGACAGTTGATCCTCCTTCCGAACCCGCTGCCCCCATCGTGAACCCTGGAGTTTCCCCCGAGACTCCTTTGGCCCGCGTAGTTTCAACCACAACTCTAACTCCAGCCGAGGATATCACCATCTCGGCGCCCTCAGAAACTATAGTTCCTTCTATTTCCAAAGACATCACCCCTAGTGCCGAGGTAACGGCTCCTGCCGACGCCTCTTCTAAGGCCAAGAAGGTCGTCGTCACCAAACCTCCCTCATCTCAGAAAGGGCTTGCTAGCTCTTCTAAGCCTACAATTGCTGATGCGCTCCGCAAGGGGGTTTCTTCTGCCAAGACCGTTGTCACCCCGGCCGCTGATACTCAGCTCTCTCTTCACAAGAGTCCCACGGCGGCGGTGGTTACACAACACGTCCGAGGTAAAGTCCTAACTCGTACTGAGAGTGGGAACAGCCTCGGCTCGTTGGTTGAGTATGCCAATAACTGGAACGCTGCTGATCAGCTCGAGGGCAATCCAAGCAGTCAGCCATTTCAACTCTCCGAATCAGCAGTCGCTTGCATCTGGCTGCCAAGATCGTGCTTGACAGCGATAATATGAACGAGGTAATTGTTTTATTGATGTTCGATTAGTCATTCGAATGATATTATATATACTCTAGTCCTCGAAGCTTGCAAACGAATAACTTGTTATTTGTTTGGAAGTTTTATTAGGTTTTGCCTATTTTGGTTTTGTCTTAGTGTTTGAATATCCAGTCATCTAGATCTGAGTTATGCTTTGCTTAATTTGGATCTGTCCTAGTGTTCAAATATCTAGCCACCTAGATCTGAGTCATGCTTTGCTTAATTCGGATTTGTCCTAGTGTTCAAATTTCTAGCCACCTAGGTCTGAGTTAAGCGTTGCTTGATTCGGATCTAGCTTAGCTTCGAATATCCAGTCACCTAGGTCTGAGTTAAGCTTTGCTTGATTCGGATCTGGCTTAGCTTCGAATATCCAGCCACCTAGGTCCGAGTTAAGCTTTGCTTGATTCGGATCTGGCTTAGCTTCGAATATCCAGCCACCTAGGTCCGAGTTAAACTTTGCTTGATTCGGATCTGGCTTAGCTTCGAATATCCAGCCACCTAGGTCCGAGTTAAGCTTTGCTTGATTCGGATCTGGCTTAGCTTCGAGTATCCAGCCACCTAGGTCCGAGTTAAGCTTTGCTTGATTCGGATCTGTCTTAGCTTCGAGTATCTCACTGCTATTTATTTTGTCGCTTCGGTTGCACATGATCGGCGGACTGCCGAATTCCAAAGGCTGCTTTTCGCACATAAGAAATTACAAGATAAGTATGAGAAAGTCATTCCCGTGGTGAAGAAAGCTGGTAAGTTAACAAACTTTTTGTATTGTACCTAAAGTTCTTATTGTTTTCGACTTGAGGTGTTAGCTCATTTTGCTAGTGAATAGGTAATATCAACAATCTTAATATCCGTCTTGAGAAGAAAGTCAAGGCCCTGGAAGGTTAGTTACCCTTTTTCTTTACAGATTTCCGTTCGAAACTTATCCCGGGTTTCTTCTAACCTTTTGACTTTGGTATAGCCGAGTTACAAACTTTTGCAGCGTCACATCAAGAATGCATACCCATGCCTGACATGATGCTGCATTTTTTAGAAAAATCTGCTACTCACTCGGCGCAGCTGAAAGAGAAAGATGACGAGATAATTCGCTTGCGCGCCGAGGTGGAGTCCCTCAAGCTCTCTCAGAAGTCTGAGTTAGAGAAAGTTGACCAGGAGTTCTCCGAAGAGAAGAATCGGCTAGCTCTACAATTGCAGAAAAATAAAGAACTCCTCGAGGCTGCCGAACTCAAGACACGGGCAATGAGCGAGGAGATCACTCGCTTTGAGAAGACCAAGGGTGATTGGGCTCAAGATCTTCAGAGAATGCTGAGCTATATTCATCGTAAGCCTCTGACCGTGGTCAAGTTATATTCTTCTCTTTCTTACTGTTGACCGATGTACTTTTATTTTGCGTAGACCATTTTCCAGAAGCTAAGCCCGTGAGCTCTAGAGCGGTGATTAATGCTCGTGTGAGCCGAGGTGTCCCCGCAGATGCGAGCCCAGAATAATCGATGGAAGACTACTTGGTTGCCGTTGACGCTGTCGTTGGTCCGATGAAGATTATGGGCAGGGACTTGGTGCAGGCAGCCATCCAGGCCTACCATGTTCTCTGGTCGAATACTTCTGGAACTCCTGATATTGATGAGATCAAGATACTGGTGGAAAGATTGATGGCATCCTAGAACCAGTTAAATCTCTGGAGGGAGTCTGCTGGACGAGCTGGTGCTGATATGGCGCTCGCAGTCATTATGTCATGGTACGAGGATATTTCGCTCGATACCTTGATAAATTTGCGCACTGGCTCCCTTTGGGTTGAGGATCCAGAATTCGTCGCTCACCGACAAGCTCGTGCCTTCCAGCTTGTTGAGTATGCGGACGTGCATAACTAGATTGAAGGGCCGAGTTTCCTTTCTAACCCGGCGGATGACGTCGAAGTCGAAGATGCCTCTGATGATAATTCGGCCGACCAGGACGAGGATGAGGGCGACTCGGATACTTCTGGTGATTCCAGCGCAAGCTCGGATGGGGATGGCGACGCGCAATCATCCTCCAAAGGGACTGGGCATTCTCAAGCTCAAGCTAATGTTTCTCAACAGCCCCGGGCTTCCCCCGAAGTCGCTCTTGGTTCTGTGGAGGGCGAAGCAACTTCGGCCGAGGTGCCGTCTACCTCGGAGCACCTAGTGCCTGACCAAGTTGCTGCCCCTTAGGTTCAAAAAACTTTAAGTTGTTTCTTATCCCCGGTATGCCGGGCGTATGATGTGTGTGAAACAATTGTCCGACTTTCTGTGTGGTATGAACCTCTTTTGTCTTTTGCCACTGAGGCACATATGATGGTGATCGTTATTATTCTGTCTAAACTGATCTTGTTGGTTTAAATCTTTGCTTTGGTGGCCTTCAATTTCGTAAGTTCGGATTGTGTGTTTGCATTTGTCCCACCGTAGTTCGGCGTTTAATATTGCCTGACCTTTATAAATTTGACGGCTCAACCATTGTGTTCTTGATCACTATCCGAGTTATAAATATCGAAGCCCACATTTGGGGAAAGAGAAATAATATCGTTCTGGGTGCCAAAGTTTAATACCCATTTTTGTAACAAGGGACAATTTTGGGGCAATTCCCTAGTCAGTGCTCTAGAAATCGAGGTTTTAATGCCTAATTCGAGATAATGGATAATACGTCATAGTCCCCGAGTTCCTTGCTCGAGTTCCTGAAGCTTAACACATAACTCAGGAAAAAATGACGTTGGGTAATCCCCGTGTCACTCCTCTAAGTGCATAACTCAAAGTGTCGAGGTTTAGTACCTACCTCAGAATGTGTAAAAACCTAGGGCAGTCCCCGTGTTACTGCTCTAGGTGTCGAGGTTTAATACATAATCCAAAATGAAAAATAATATAGGGCAGTCCCCGAGTCATTGCTCGAGGTGCCGAGGTTTAATACATAACCCAAACTCAGAAACAATATAGGGCAGTCCCCGAGTTACTGCTTAAGGTTCCAAGGTCTAATACATAACCCAAAATGAAAAATAATATAGGGCAGTCCCCGAGTCATTGCTCGAGGTGCCGAGGTTTAATACATAGTTGATACTTCATCCTGAAGCGTCACTTTACAACGTGTCATATATGACTCCTACGAGTAAAATGGACGAAGTAAAGCTATGTTCCATGGTCTTTTAGATTCTTCGCCGGCTTTGTCTGCCTTGTTCTTTTCTGGTGACTGGGCATCAATTAGGTAATATGCATCATTGTGCAATGCTTTGCTCACGATGAATGGTCCTTCCCATGGGGGTGATAGTTTGTGCATGTCGGTCGTGCGTTGCACTAACCGAAGAACCAAATCTCCTTCTTTAAACACTCTTGGATTGACTTTCTTGCTGTGATATCGCCGCAAGTCCTGTTGATAAATAGCTGATCTTGATAGTGCCAACTCCCTGGCTTCTTCTGGCAGATCGACATCATCTTGCCGAGCTATCTCATTTACCTCAGCGGTTGTATACTGGGTAACTCTTGGCGAGTCATGTATTATGTCTGCTGGAAGCACGGCTTCTGCTCCATATACCAGAAAAAATGGTGTATACCCTGTTGACCTGTTTGGGGTAGTTCTGAGGCTCCATAGTACTGCTGGTAGTTCCTCGATCCAACACCCTGCCGACATTTGCAGCGGTTCGACGAGTCGTGTTTTTATTCCGGACAATACTAGTCCATTAGATCTTTCTACTTGCCCATTAGATGCTGGGTGAGCCACCGAGGCGACATCTAGTCTTATGTGTTTTTCTTGACAGAATCTAGCGAAGGCCCCTTCAGCAAAGTTTGTGCCATTGTCTGTAATAACACTGTGTGGGTAACCATATCTCAAGATAATATCTTTGAGGAATTTTACTGCTGTGGGTCCATCACATTTTTTTATTGGTTTCACTTCAATCCATTTTGTGAATTTGTCGACCATGAATAAAATGTGGGTCATCCCGCCCCGGGCCGGTTTGAATGGTCCCACCATATCTAAGCAACATACAGAAAACGGCCAAGTAATTGGTATTGTTTTTAACTCGGACGATGGCATATGTATCTTGCTGGCATATCTCTGGCAACCGTTACATTTTTCCACCAGTTCTTTGGCCTCTTTCAACGATGTTGACCAATAAAATCCATGCCTGAATGCTTTGGGCACTAAAGCTCTGGACGAGGCGTGATGCCCGCATTCTCCTTGATGTATATCTAGGAGAATCTCTTGGCCTTCCGCCGAATCCACACATCTTTGCAACACGCTTGTGACTCTCCTTTTATACAGCTCATTGTTTATGATTGTATAAGTTTTAGCTCTTCTCATTGTCTGTCTATCCAATACCTCGTTATTCAGCAAAGTCGCATCTTTAAGGAAGAAAAATATGGGTTGCGCCCATGTTGGTATGATTCTCTCTGGGATAATCTCACTATCTATTTCCATATTTTCCGCCGACATAACTACCTCGGATTTTTCCATATCCATCTGTGCATCGGCCGGGTTCACTTTCGGAAATTCCGGGTTACATTATTTGTCAATTTCCATCGGCATACTATCTTCTCTTGATTTTGCCGGAATAAAGATGGATTCTGACTCTGGTGATGGTGTTATTGATGGTTTTCTCAGGTGCTCTAGGGCGATACCTGGGGGAATTGATTGCTTGGTTGATCCGAGTTTTGACAGCGTGTCTGCGGCGTCATTTTGTGCCCGAGGTATATGATGAAATTCACATCCATCGAAGTATCCACTGAGTTTTTGCACATGGAACCTATATAAGGCCATATTGGCATCTAGCGCATCCCAATTGCCTGATACTTGTTGTACTACTAGATCTGAATCTCCATAGCATAAGATTCGGCGTATCCCAATCTCTTTTGCCACCTTCAATCCATGGACGAGTGCTTCGTACTCGGCTACATTGTTTGATGCGGCAAAATGTATTTGCAGCACATATTTCAGCTGATCTCTTTTTGGCGAGGTTAACACTATCCCTGCCCCCAAGCCATTTCTTAGTTTGGAACCGTCGAAGTGCATCGTCCAATAATTCGGATCTGGTAATGGTGGCTCATATTGTACCTCGGCCCAATCCACGAAGAAGTCGACCACAGCCTGAGATTTGATCACATCTCGCCTATCGAATTGCGGAGCATAAGGTGACAATTCAATTGCCCATTTTGCTATTCGGCCGCTTGCATCTTTGTTGCTCAATATGTCAGCTATGGGTGCTTCACAGATCACTTTGATCGGGTGCTCTTCGAAGTAATGTTTAAGTTTCTTCGCTGACATGTATACTCCATATGCCATCTTCTGATAATGTGGGTAATTTTGCTTTGAGGCTGATAGTACCTCGCTTAGGTAATATATCGGCCTTTGTACTGATTTATCATCTTCAATTCGTTCCACCACGAGCACAGCACTTACTACTCTCTTTGTGGAGGCTATGTAAAGTAACATAGGCTCTTTTGATAATGGAGATGCCAGGATTGGCGTTGTGACCAACATCTTCTTCAGTTCATGGAACGCATTATCTACTTGTGGTGTCCAAATGAACTTATCAGACTTTTTCATCAGTTGATAAAGTGGTAATGCCTTCTCTCCCAGCCGACATACAAATCGGCTAAGCGAGGCCAGGCAACCTTTGAACTTCTGTACGTCATTTAGACATCTCAGAAATTCCATCCTTTCTACTGCTCATATCTTAGTTGGGTTGGCCTCTGTACCTCGGCTAGATACGAGAAAACCGAGTAGTTTTCCAGCCGGTACACCGAAGGTGCATTTTTCCGGGTTAAGCTTCATTCGGAACCTTCTCAAGTTCGCGAATGTCTGCCGAATATCATCCAGTAGCGTTTTGCTTTCTTTGGTTTTGATAACCACATCATATACATATACTTGTACATTTTTTCCTATCTGGTCATGCAGACATTTTTGCATACATCTCTGGTACGTTGCCCCTGCGTTACGCAGGCCGAATGGCATGGTGCGATAGCAATAAGCCCCGTACGGGGTAATAAACACAGTCTTTATTTGATCGGACGGATTTAACGGTATCTGGTGAAAACCAGAATACGCGTCTACAAATGATAACAGCTCACAACCAGCGGTCGAATCAATGACCTGGTCTATTCTAGGTAAAGGAAAAGGGTCTTTTGGACACGCCTTGTTCAGGTTCGTGTAATCAATACACATTCTCCATACGACGGCTACATTTGGATCGTCCTTTTTCTTTTCTACCAACACCGGGTTTGATAACCAATCCAGATAAAGCACTTCCATGATGAACCTGGCCGCCAGGAGCCGAGCTATCTCATCCCCTATTATTTTTCTCCTGTCTTCGGCGAAGCGGCGGAGAGGTTGCTTCACCGGCCTTGCTCCTGGCCTTACATGCAGAGAGTGCTCAGCCAACTCCCTCGGCACACCTTGCAGGTATTGAGTTAACCATGCAAAGATGTCCCGATTCTCACGGAGGAAGTTGGTGAGCTCGCCTTCCTATTTGGCATCTAGACCGGCACCAATAGTGATGGTGCGTTCTGGGAATTGCTCATCTATCTGGACTTTTTTCGTTTCTTTAGTCGGCTGGAAGGAAACGCTTCCATGTGGGTTGGCCAATGTCGGCATATTCAATTGCGTCGACTGAGCGAGAGCCGCTACCTCCTAAATCCTTATTTTTTCTCTTGCGATCACCAATGACTCGGCCAGGTTTGATCCGGCCGAGGCACATTCCATCGACTTCCTGTAATCTCCTGCTACTGTTATCACCCCTTATGGTTCGGGTAGCTTCATTTTTAAGTAAGTTATGTGGCAGCTGCTCATGAATTTGGCCAATTCTGGCCGCCCGAGTAAAGCATGATAACAACTCTCTAGATCCACTACTTCAAACTCCAAATTTTCTGCTCTGCAGTTATCCCTTGTGCTGAATAACACATCTACTCGAACCTTTCCAATGGGTTCGCATGGAAGTCCTGGCACTATTCCATGGAACGTGGTTCTCATGGATTGCAGCATATTCTGCGATATTACGAGTTTATGCATTGTATCCTTGTACATGATATTGATACTGCTCCCATTGTCTATGAGTACTTTTGAAAATTTCACATTAATGCTCGGTCCTACAAATGTCGGATCTAGTATGAGTGCGTACGACCCTGGATTCGGCATTATTTTGGGGTGATCCTTTATGCTCCAAGTTACTTCTTGATCTGACCAAGGCACATATCTTGGTACTGCTGGCATAACTGCATTTACTTCCATATGACGGCGCTGTACACTTTGCCTATCTTGTTGTTCTGTTGTGAACACGCAATATGATTGATTATGTTCCCTGTAATCATTGCGTCCATTATTTCCTGGGTTTGTCCTTCCATCCTGACCCTGATTTATCACTTGATGCACTGCATCTCTCCGGTCCGAGTTATCATACCTCGGGGGAGGAGGGGGTAACATTAGTTGCTATGCATTTGCTCCAGTCAACTGCAGCTGCTGCTGCTGATGTGCCTGGTGGGAAGGTGCTTGCATGCCCGCCGAGTTACCCATTGCATTTTTCATCCAGGCGCATTGCCGAGTTGTATGATTGGCCGGCTTGGCCGGGTTTGGAGTGTGAAACTTACACGGTTGATCCAACATGGACTCAAACGTGTACTTTGGCCTTTCCTGCCATTGCTTCTTCTGTTCTGGTGTCCACTGTATCTTCCCTTCATTCCTTGGTGTCCATTGCTAAGGACCATTCTTCTGCCGCTGACTGTTTCCGTGACTCGGCTGATCTTGCACTACCGCTGCCACCTGATAGGAGGCATATATGTAATCTGGTCTTTCCTCTCTTCTTCTTCCTCTGAACTCATTGCGCCTCGATGACCCGGCCGCACCTCTTGCATATTGATCTTGATGCTCACGATGATCTGCCGACATCAGCTCTGGTTGCGTCGAATCTCCCAATGCATACGAATCCGCTATCCTAATGGTTTCTGCCAAAGTGGTTGGCATATCTCTTTGCAGTCGCTGCCACAAGACACTGGCATAACAGCATCCTTGAGCAAACCAAGCTATCGCTTGTGATTCTATAACTCCCTCGCATGAATTCCTGAGGTTACACCACCGAGTTAAGAATTCTTTGTCTGTCTCATTCGGCCTTTGCTTGCACATGGCTAGCTGTTGCGGCCTGTTTAGCCTTTTGTAAGTACTGGTGAAGTTGCTGACAAACATCTCTTCAAAATCCAACCAGCAGTTGATGCTGCCTGGAGGCAGATTATTCAGCCATACTCTAGCCGGTCCTTCCAGCATTTGCGGGACATATCTTACTGCCCATCGCAAGTTTCCACTTGCTATTTTTACAGTAGTGGCATAATCAATCAACCAATCATGTGGTTTGGTGCTCCCATTGTATGTTTTCGTGCCTCTTGCCAGCTGAAAGTTCGGCACTGGCGGCTCGCCCATGATCCGTGGTCCGAAACATGCTGGACCCAGCGGACCCTGCTCTTCTAACAACTCTGACCGGTACAGCCGGTCCAGTTTTACTCTTGCATCACTTGACTGCAAATCTCTTTACATAACCCTTTCCTGCATTCCATAGTGGTTATTCCCACCATGACCCGCATATTCCATATCTGAATAACCATCATTGTACCTCTCATTCACCTGATTGTGGCGAGCTGGTCTCACTTCTCTTTCCTGCCGAGGTTCATATCTCGGCTGAGGATTGGGCGGCGGATCTCTCCTTCCTTCTGCCAGGATATTATTCTCACGATTCCCTCTTCCGAGATCCCCATTACCTCGGCTTCCTTTGCCTTTGTCAGCACGGCCGGGGTTTCTTTCGCCACTGTTACCTCGGCTCCCATTGCCCCTGTTTTCATTTGCTTTTCCGGCTATTACCGGATCATACGGAACAATTTGCTTATTTCTTTTTCCTGAAGTTACTGCTCTGTCTTTTCGCGCATTGTTTCCGGGTGAAGATGCTGCTGCGACAGATAGGGCGGGTGCTGCACCAGCCGAATGAACCATTCGTGAGGCACCAGGCCTTGCCGGGTCTGCCCTGAGCATTTGTTCATTCTGCTGGTTTGCAATGCGCACCAGTTCATTCACTCTTTCTTGCTGTTTCTGTCGGGCTTCGCTGGTCAGTCCTTCTAACTCTAGTGCAGCGGCATTTGCCGCCCTTAGGTTCTTTGTCGGGGTACTATACCTCGGCAAGCCTAGATCGACTGAATCTGCCTTATGAGTCTCATGCTCTTTATTGATATCATCCATGAGGTTCTTCCCTCTCAATCTTAATTCATCAAGCCGCTCGGGGGCGACATCAAGCTTGTTTGCCTTAGCATATTCTAGCAGGGTCCTGTTTAAGTACTCCCACAATGCCGACACCTTTTTTGCCTCTACCAGTACTTTTTGCCTGGTTTCTTCTAATTCTGCCTGAGCATTAGCCGGATCAAGTATCGGTGCTACAGGCGTAGTCAGATTATCTATAGTTGCCTGGAGAATATTTTCTGGTCATTCCAGAGGTGGCCATGTTACCCTTGGTGCCTTTGGGGTCGTCTCCTGCACCTCGGCTGGGTTGGCTGCTGAAGGATCTACCTCGGTGGGCGATGGAGCTGCCTGCTTTGTGGTCACCTGCACACCCGTCGTCAGATCCTTGCTTGATCCGGCGCCCGCTGCTCCCCCATGCACCCTGGCTGCGACCATCACCTCGACGCTGCTGACGGGGCGCTCTCCGCGCGGATCATTTGCGGCGCTAAGGGGGGGCTCTCTGCAACAATAACTTGGTGAGGATAAATGCCGGAGGTGTCGACGCCGACATAGATCTGGTGCATGCCCAAGTTGATGAAGACGCCATTGCGCGGAGGAGCTTTTCCCCTGAAGCTGCCTGTGTTATCGCTGACATAGTCACAGAGATCAAATCTCCGGACTAAGCCAGACACAACGCGCTCGCCAGTGTGGATGAAGTTTCCCGTCCAGATCATGACTCCAGCTAGCACCACTGCTGGCCCCAAGGTGCCAACTGTCATGGTGGTGGCACGACAGATGCCATGGGTAGGCTAAAGTATGGGGCCAATGGATGCTAGAGGGATCTGGGGAGAGAAGATGTAGTTAATTCTACACACAAATGACCGACGTACAGATCTTTATTTCTCCTCTCGTGGACTACAAGTGCTCCTCGAGTTGTATGCAGGAAAAGAAGATGAACACTGCAAGCCTAATGGTGTTGAAAAAATGAGCCGATCCCTTCCTCTGTACCCAAGCCTCTCCTTATAAAGGGGTGCCTTGGCTCCTCTAGGGCTGACGTGGCAAGCATATTCGAGGAATATGCTTGTCCCAATATAGTAATTCAGCGAGCTCCTTTCCGTGTCCCTCTTCTAATGACGGCAAAGTTCCAAAGAGCCCCACCTGCATGCCTCGGGTTCCAGGACTATCACCTCCGTGACCTCCTTATGCTCCTCTACTGCTCTGCGCCTTGTCCTTTGCGCTTGGCTCTGTTCAGATTCTTCCTAGCCCGAGGCTAGGGTCCGACCTTAGGTTCTTCCTTCTCCTTCAAGCTTCGTGTTATTCGGCCCTGCCTTGCTTAACTCGGCTCGGCCTTCACCTGCATTTTGACTTATTTGGACTTGCCCGGCCGACCTGACTCGTACGTCGGTCGAATAATGTACAGCCCCTCTGGTAAAGGTCATGGTCATGCCTATCTCGGCCGACCTTTACATGATTCGGCCGATATAACCAGTAACTCGGCATAAGACCGGGGAAACTCCTTTTGGCTTCCCCCGTCTTGACCCTATCCGGGGTCACCCCCCCCCAACACCCTTGTTAGGTTGCACCATCCTGATGTAGATCTATCTGTTGTAGCGGCTGGGCCACCCCCTCAACCAGATGGTGGTGTGTGGGATATGCGTCCGCATTACGCGGCTATAGGGCCGTATGCCGAAGAGATTGTAGATCTATTTGAGAAGCGTGCTCAGGTTATTCTTCAGAATAGGTAGAGCCTGTAAAAGAGATAAATGTAAAATTTGTATATATTTGACTGGGCGTGTTTTGCCCTTTGTTATAAAGGTTTGGTTGTTGTTTGGGCAC
This sequence comes from Avena sativa, assembly GCA_916181665.1. Lineage (NCBI taxonomy): Eukaryota > Viridiplantae > Streptophyta > Magnoliopsida > Poales > Poaceae > Avena > Avena sativa. The sequence goes on along the minus strand of OV702284.1, from coordinate 226,898,763 downwards.
GTAGTGCTTTTTTCGCATACGTGTCCTTTTCGTTAGCCTGACTTGGTCAGCTACTCAGGTGTACACGTGTTATCCTCAGTCGACGAAATCGTGAGGTGGGGGATCCCCCGAGTGCGTTTGTAGCATGAAGTAAAAGTGCGAATAGGAAAACAAAATTTTTGGGGCGAGACACTTAGCTTTATGTATATCGTAATGGAGTAGGTACATTGTTCGGCTGAGTAGCCTTGGCTGAATAGCCTTATTGAAAGTAAAGGGGTAGGTAGCTAGGGGTAGAATCGTCGCAAGTGTGCGATGTTCCATGGGTTGGAGTATGCGACTCCAGACTCCACGTGCTTGAGGCGATAGGCGCCACCTGGGATGACTTCGGTGATGATGTAGGGTCCTTCCCATGGTGACTCGAATTTCTTCGGTCGCTCTTGCTTGAGTCGCAAGACGAGGTCTCCTTCGACGAAGGACCTTGGGCGCAGCCGTCGGCTGTGGTAGTTGCGGAGACTCTGCTGGTACACCATTGATCAAGCTGCTGCTATGTCTCGTGCCTCGTCGAGTGTGTCGATGGCGTCTTCGAGTGCAGGCGTGGATTCGGCTTTGCTATAAGCGACGAACCATGGATTCGGCTTCGCTATAAGCATACTTCGGCTGGTAGCACGGCTTCGGCTCCGTGCACCATGAAGAACGGCGTGTATCCGATAGAGCTGTTTGGCATGGTACGCAAGCTCCATAGGACGGAGGGTAGCGCTTTCGTCCAGGCTCCAGTGAGTCGCTCGAGTGGGCTCATGAGGAGCTTCTTGATGCCAGCGCCGATTAGGCCGTTGGCCTTTTCCACCTGCCCGTTCGTTTGCGGGTGCGCCACAGAGGCGTATGTGATGTTGATTCCAAGGCCTTTGCAGAAGTCTTGGAATTCTTTGGAGATGAAGTTCGATCTGTTGTCGGTGATGATGCTATGCGGTACGCCGAACCTATAGACAATGGATTCAAAGAACTTGACGGCAGTCTTGCCCTTTTGGTTAGTTACCGGCATGGCTTCGATCCACTTGGTGAATTTGTCGACTGCGACCAGGAGGTAGACGTCCCCTCCTTTCGAGGACCTTGGTAGTTTGTCGATCATGTCGAGGCCCCATTGGGCGAAGGGCCAGGCCAAAGGTATGGGCCTGAGCTCTGACCCGGGTGCATGTGGTTTGTCAGCGAACCTTTGGCACCCTTTGCATCTTTGGACGATGTCCTTTGCATCGTTCATGGCCGTTGGCCAATAGAAACCAGCTCGTAGAGCTTTGGCGACAAGGCGACTGCCTGCGTGATGGCCGCAGATGCCCTCATGGATGTCTTGGAGGATGGTTTTCCCGTCACCGATGGTGACGCACCTTTATAGTACACCCGAAATGCTGCGCTTGTATAGCTCGCCATTGATGATGGTGAAGGCTTTTGACCGGCGAGATATGCGTCAGGCATCTGTCGGGCTATCAGGTAGTTCTCCGTCTATCAAGTACTGAAGGTACGGTCGTGTCCAGGTTTCTTCGACTGCCATTACCTGCATCAGGTTGACCGTGGCGACCTCTGTGTCCAGTTTTTCGGGTCCTTCATGACCTTCGGGTAGCATAGCCCCCGCGTGTTCTGCTTCTTCGGGTGATCCCTTGGGGAATTTCCGCTTGATGGATGGCACGCAGATATGTTCGAGGAACACACCTGGTGGCACCCTTGCGCAGGTGGAGCTGATGTTGGCGAGTCTGTCGGCTTCCTCGTTGCTTTCTCTTCCAACGTGCCGAAGCTCGCAGCCGTCGAATTATCCTTCGAGTGCGTTGTAGAGTGCGCGGTACACGATCATATTTTCGGCGTGTGCGTCGCACTCATTCATCGTCTGTTGGACGATGAGATTGGAGTCACCATAGATGACCAGGCGCGTTGCGCCGCAAATCTTTGCCATCCTCATGCCGTGGATGAGGGCTTCGTATTCGGCCTCGTTGTTGGAAGCCCGGAATTTCATCCGAAGGACGTACTTCATCTTATCGCCCTGCGGGGAGGTCAGTATGACCCCGGCTCCTGCTCCAGCTTCATGCTTGGAGCCGTCGAAGTGCATCGTCCATGACTGCGACATGTCTGGGGTGTCTGGCAGCTGCAGCTCCATCCAGTGTACAAGGAAGTCCGGGAGGACCTGAGACTTGATTGCGAGTCGCTTCTCGTAGATGATGTCTAGGGGTGACAGCTCGATGCCCCACAGGGCTACGCATCCTGTGGTCTCTGGGTTATTCAGGATGCTGTTTAGGGGTGCCTCATTGACGACCATCACCTGGTTCTCCTGGAAGTAATGGCTCAACCGTCGAGCCGTCATGAACATGCCGTAGGCGAGTTTCTAGTAGTGAGGGTACCTCTGCTTTGTTGGCGTCAATACCTTGCTGAGGTAGTAGATTGGGCGTTGGACCCCATGGGTCTTGCCTTCTTTGGGTCGCTCAACCACCAGTACGGTGCTTACCACCTGGTGTGTGGCTGCTATGTACAGCAGTAGGGGCTCACGCTCCTTTGGCGTGACCAAGATGGGCGAGGTGGAGAGCAGCCGCTTCAGATCTTCGAATGCGTCGTCCGCTTCAGGTGTCCACTCGAATTTATCTGCCTTGCGTAGCAGTTGGTAGAATGGCAGGGCTTTCTCGCCCATGCGGCTGATGAACCTGCTCAATGCCGCTATTCGTCCTGCGAGCTGCTGGACACCCTTGAGGTTTTTCGGCTTCTCCATGGCCATGATGGCCCATATTTTCTTCGGGTTCGCCTCGATCCCTCGCTGGGAGATGAGGTAGCCGAGGAGCTATCCTGATGGGACGCCGAAGGCGCACTTTTCAGGATTGAGCTTGATCCTGTAGCGGTCGAGATTATCGAACGTCTCGCGGAGATCGTCGATGAGCGTTCTTTCCTACCTAGTTTTGATGACTATGTCGTCGACATAGACTTGGACGTTGCGACCGATCTGGTCCTTCAGGCATGCCTGCATGCATCGCTGGTACGTGGCACCTGCGTTCTTTAGCCCGAAGGGCATTGTGTTGTAGCAGAACACTCCGAACGGTGTGACAAACGCCATTTTCTCTTGATCTTCGACCTTGAGTCGGATCTGGTTGTAGCCTGAGTAGGCATCGAGGAAGGAGAGTTTCTCGCATCCTGTAGTCGAATCGATGATCTGATCGATCCGAGGAAGGGGAAGTGGTCCTTTGGGCAGTGCTTGTTCAGCGACGTGAAGTCTACGCACATTCGCAGGATGTCCGTGTCCTTCTTGGGGACCATCACTGTATTTGCAAGCCACTCGCTTCTTTGATCTCCCTAATGAAGTCTGCAGCGAGTAGTCTGTTGATTTCCATCCCGATGGCTTTGGCCCGTGGCTCGGACAGTCTCCGGATGGACTGCTTGACGGGCTTGGTGTCTAGAAAGACGTTGAGTGCGTGCTCGGCAAATTCCCTGGGAACTCCTGGCATGTACGCATGACACCAGGCGAAGATTTCCCACCGCTCACGGAGGAATTCGACGAGCGCGCTTTCCTATGCAGGGCTGAGGTCATTGGCGATCAGTGCCGTCTGGGAGGCATCCGTCGGGTGGACCTGCACCTTTTTTGTGTTGACGGTGGAGTCAAAGGACATGTCAGGTGCGTTTTGTCGTGCGACTGGGGGTGCCCCATTGTCCGTTACCTCGCGGAGCCTTACGAGCTCATCTTGCATGCCGAATTACTAGGAGATTTTGTTGAAGTCCCTGTCGCAGTTATCCGATCGGGTGAAGCTCCCGTGGACCGTGATGATGCCCCTGGGTCCTAGCATCTTGAGTAGCAGGTATGCGTAGTGTGGGACAGCCAAGAACCTTGCGAATGCTACACGCCCGAGGATGGCGTGGTATTGTGATGGCCAGTCCACCACTTCGAATTCGAGCCGCTCGCATCGGAAGTTGTCCGGCTTGCCGAAGATGACGTCGAGCCATATTTTGCCCAGGGGGAATATTCCCTTTCCTGGGACGATGCCATGGAACATTGTGTCTGACTGTTCCAGGCTGCACAGCGGGATCCGCATTGCTACTAGAGTACTTGCGAACATCAGGTTGATGTTGTTGCCACCGTCCATGAAGATGCGGCTCATCTTGAAACCTCTGATCTGCGCCTCCAGCACCAGGGAAGCATGACCTGGGCGAGGGATCTGGCAAGGGTGATCCGAACGGCTGAACGTGATGCAGGACTCCGATCCGCTGAGGTACTCTGGGATGGCGGGTGGAGTTGTCACGGCCAGGTTGATCTGACGGGTGATTTTCTTCTGCACCCTATTCGTAGGGCGCCCCTTCTGGATCATCAATGCTCCTTTCGGCGGGGGATACCCGTTCCCAGCGTTGTTCTGTGCTGGTGCGACTGGTTGGTTCAGGCCTCCTACAGGTGGCGGTGGAGGAGCTCCATGTGCTATTTCACCTGGTGCGGGTGCGTTCCCGAATCTAGGGGGTGGAGCCTGCTGCCTCATCTGAGCCATGCTTTCGCTGAGCTTCTAGAACTCGCGGCAGTCCTTGAGCATGTGGCTTGCCTTCTTCTTACCATCCTGCTTGTCGATGTATAAGTGGATGGTGCATGGACCTGAAAGTTTTTCGTATGCTGAGGGTTCGTTATCGCGATCGCGGCGCTGCCACGACTATGCTGGGCGTCCTCCATCACGGAAGTTGCCTCCACGGTATCCTCCACTGTTGCGGTTGGCATCGTTGCAGCGATCGGCGTAGCCGGACACGACCATATCGGGTCCATCGCGATCGTCGTAGACGCGCGGTCTCCTCTTGTTACGGCGTTCCCGTCGTCGGTCGTAATCGTCCTCTTCCTCCGAGTGTGCCCGGTGGACAGAATCTTCACCGTCGGCCCACCTGTTGGCGATGTCCATGAGGTGGTCCAGTGTCTTGGGCTTGACGCGCCCGAGTTCCTCCTTGAAGTCCTGGCGCTTGACGCCGTCCTTGAAGGCGTCGATGGCCCTTTCTTCGGAGATGTGCGTCGTGGAGTTTTTGGTGTTGGACCAGCGCAAGATGTACAAGCGAATGGATTCGCCCGTTCGTTGAGTGCAGGCTCGCAACTCCTCAATAGAGGCGGGCCTCTTACTGGTGCCTTTGAAGTTTCGGATGAAACTGTAAGCCAGTTCCTCCCAGCTTCGGATGGATCCTGAGGATAGGCTGCTAAGCCAGATCCGAGCTGCGCCTGTCAGCTGCAGCTGAAGGCATTGCATGGCGGTTTCCTTGTTTCCACCGTGCGGCTTGACGAATGACAGGTGGTCGCTGATCCATGCCTTGGGGTCCTGTGTGCCGTCGAACTTCGGAGTATCCGAAGGAAGATTGAAATTTCACGGCATCTATGTCCGTCGGACAGATCTGCTGAAGCACCGGGCTCCGCAGAGTTCCCCTTCGTCTTCATCCATCTCGGATTCAGACGAGCATGCGCGCTTGGCTCGCGCTTTGTCGATTTTGCGTTGTGTTAGCGCGTCTCTGGCGTCGTAATCGCGGCTGCGATGACGCGATCTCTTGTGCCTTCGAGGAAGGTCATGGTCCTCTTCTTCGGATGAAGGAGTGGGGCTATGGTTGAACCTGACCTAGCTTTCTTTTTCGGCTCCGTAGGAGTTTCTTGATGGAGCGCAGCTCCGACGAGTCCGAGTCCGGTGAGTGCGGACTTGTGCATGGCTCTCTTTGGGTCCCCCTCCGGAGGTGGGTAGGCTGCGAGGTACACAGTGGCTGCTATGATCGCAGCTTGCGGTGTCTTCGGGATGATGTTGCCGTCGGAATCCATCTCCATGAAGGATGCGTTGAGGGTTCGGGTCACCTCGCGGCGCTCCTTAGGGTCCAGGTTCTCCGTTCGGGAGCGATGCTTATTGCCGTGGTTGCCGTTCGAGCTGGAGCCGATGCCCATGGCGGAGAGCGCAGCTCGTCCCGCGCTGGACTCCGAGGCTGCTTGCTTGCGTTTGTTGAGAACCTCTTACATCTTGACCTGCTTCTTGTGCTCCTCGATCAGGAGCAGATGGTAGGCCATCAACAGGTCTCGTGAGGAGTCTGCAGGCAGGACTATGCTGCCCGCCACGGTGGCGCGTGCCTGGGCCCATCCTTCTTTGCTAAGGCGGATGACATGGCCATTGTTGTCCCCTTCGGGTGGGGGGGGGACTGGCTTCTTCTGTTCCCGCCGTTTTGATCTTGCGGGTTAGGTGTCGCGTTGGGCGGCGGGTTGGGTGTTTGCTGCTCCACGTCGCCCTGGATGACTACGGCGCATTGGTAGCGCTCGTAGATTGGTCCGCTGCTGCCGCAGCTTTCGGATCCGGAACCGTAGGTCCCTTCATCTGATGGCGGATCGCACAGATCGGAGTTGCAGTTGCTGCTGTCGTAGGACTCATCTGTTGATGATGTTGTGCGTAGCACAGGGTGTGGGGCCCATGAAGCGGGCCTGATTAATGGTAGGGGCACCCGCTCAGGGAGGCGGAGGGTGCCAGTTTGCCCCACCTGGAAGCAGAAGCTCCCGAACAGGATCTCGAGTCTGTCGCTTACGGTCTCGAAGTCCTTCATGGTGGCCGGTGAGTGGGCGGTGAAGTCGAAAGCGCCGAAGAGGAGGTGATTCTCCGTCGCCGCAGAGTTGTAGATCGCTCGGGTTGGGACCGTCACGATCGCACAATCAGCGTCCCCAGTTCCCACAGACGGCGCCAATTGACGAGGTTTCGACTCGTCAATGCCCATTGTTATGGACTTGGGTTTTGGAGAAGATGGGGATGCTGGAGATCGCGGAACGGTTAGCAAACAAGCAACACGGGGACACGAGATTTACCTAGGTTTAGGCCCCCAGAGGGAAAACCCTACTCCTTCTTGTCTGCTCTTGATTACAGCGGAACCGGTGATTACAGGGGTGCACAGATGCAATCTGGCGTGGAGGTGTGTATGCGGAAGTATGAGAGAGATCTAGGTCGTACCCTCCTGGCCTTTATATAGATTTAGGCAGGTCCGGGCACGGATCTAGTCGGTTACAGGTTCTAGGGTTTACCCCTTTGAATTTCCTATCTACTCTAGTCTTGCTCTCCAAGGATCCGAAGGCGTCATGGGCCTTGGCCATCCGAAAATCTTCATGGGCTGGCGTATATTTGCCGTGGGCCTTCCTTGGGCTGGACCAGGTATGCTGAAATCGTGTACCCGCGGGGTATAACCATGTCACCGTGAATTTAAATTGTTGCAGGAACTGCCTTCGCGGCAAAATTCAGTGAAGAACAGCACACAAAATTCAGATCTTGACACATATGATTCAATTTGCACATACATAATTTTTACATAATCGGGCAAAATCCGGCTCCTACAACCTCGATGCAGCGATGATCACCCCCTCCTGGCCACGGCGGAGCCGCTCATTTCTTGTTTTTTGGGATGATGATGACGTCCTGGCGCGCTCGGAGCAGCATCAGCATCGTAGCCGCGCAATCGCGCGCTGTTCGGCCGTGTCGGAGGTGACGAAGTCCCTCTTGACGAGCTTATTGCCGGAGATCTCGTCAAAGTTGTCCGAGTCGTCATGGTATCTCGAGAAATCGCTCTTGGAGAATGCCGAGGGCGAAGAGGGAGGGCGGCGGCTACTCCCCGCACCCGAGGAGGAGGAGGATCCGGTGTAGTAGGCAGCATACCTGGCGAGCGAGGGCGGCGCGGGCTTGAACTTCTTGACGAACTTCCTTGTCGCACACATCTTAGCCCCCTCCGAGCGGCTCAGACATAGCTTGGTGCTAGAGAGGAGGCGCTGTCCTCGGGAGCCATGGCGCGGGGCAAGGGGGGTTGTCGGGCTACATCACGTCGCGGCGGAGGAAATGGCAATGGCGAAGCGAAAGATTAGGCGGGAGGGCGACCGAATTCGGTGGCTGGAGGGGGTGGCTGACTGTCAACACCCGGATTTTTCAATCCTAGATGCCTGTTATACCATACATCGCAATCCCAGGATTACCATTTTTGCGAGACATAACAGAATTGGATACCGTAGTACATCATCCATTACAAACGATACATAAGTTCTTACACAAATAGGGATCTCATGATCCAGTTCTTAATACAACATCAAGCAGCGGAATACGTAATAATAACGGTAGCGTAGGCGAAGCTCCATCTTCGGGGTCACAGGCAATGCTGACGATGGGAGATGATCCTAGTTGTCGTAACCTTCCTGGGGTCCATCTTCCAGGTACTCCTCTTCATAGTCTGGCCATGGGAATAGCCAGGGACAAAGCCATGAGTACTCTTTAAGTACTCGCAAACTAATACTAACAGGTAAAGGGGGTTTTTGGATAATAGGACACTAGGCTCTAGGGTTGTTTTGCAAAGGCCAGATTTACCTCTACTACTTTTATGAAAGCACTAATGCTAGTTGAAGTTTTATAACACCTAAAGGGGAACTTGTATTCGTACAACAACCCTGTTGTGGTCAAGTCAAAGTCTCACTTCTTTTCACAAGTCATTTTGAAAAGTCTGACGGGGGAACAGTATGGCCACTCCAACTGTCCATAACCGCGGACGCGGCTATTCGAATAGTTTGACACTCTGCAGAGATGGTACACTTTCACCACAACATTCGATACATCCGTCAGGAACAAATCCTGAATTTACCATTCTCAGTATGCTGATAATCAATCCTAACCTTTAAATTACACGCACTAGTATAAGCACCTCTCCTGTGAGTTTGGCCTCCCAACCATGACAAACTGTCATCTTGGGTACTGCGCAGGTGGACAATCTTCACAAGGTAGCCTCACCTCAGACCTTGGCCATGAGGGAACTAATACTAAGGTACATAAGTTTCCAGTCAATCCCTACCCAATCTTCGGGTATTGTGGTTGTACGATAAAATTGGAATGGTATCGCATCCAGACAACCATCAGTTTTATAAAGGGCTAAGGCTCATGCCTCAACATTTTCATCACCAAAATCATCAAGTGTTCGGAAACACATGTCCAAAACATTTCAATAGAATGATCCATCATTCCAAGGTTTTCATAACCAGTTTTCCATCAAGTATTCCCATCTAAAGTTGATCAAGTTTTATGCTTATCACTAGTATCTACAGGTGGCGGTAAGTCATAATGAGGGTTGGTAAACTAGGGGAGTTTCAACTAAGTACACCTTATATCTTTGGATGATATCAAGGTTTCTAACTTAGGCCAAATTTTATGCTCTTTATGCAACCTTCACGTATCTTTCTAGTATATACCAATCTCTTAAGTAAACTCTAAGTAAGAGCTTTGATAAAGAAATAAAGTAAGAAGCTTGCAAGTAAAACTAGGATTGGTTGAATCAAGTGGGTATGATCACATATGCTTAAGGCATATAGTGGCATAGAACAAGTAGTGGATTGTGGCATCAGTAGGGTATCTTGCAAGGGTTAGCTTGCATTGGTTCACTTGGTTAATAAAGCTTGCATAGGTATAGCATTAGCTTGCCTTGTGCAAAGCAGTGGTTGAAGTTCTCCTCGGCTTCTTCTTCGTAGAATCCCCCTTCCTCCTCGTATCCTTGGTCGGTACTATCGTCTATGAATAAATACGAGGTACACAATCACCAAACAATACTTAACTACTTGCAATCATCACACACAAGGGTCCTATAGATGATCTAGCATCATCACTAATATTACAAGATTAAAGCTTGGTTTAATTCCTTTTATTTTTAGAAAGGTAATTTCTACTCATTGAAAAACTACTTAAGATTTAATATTCTCCAAACCAAACATGGGATCATGTTGACACATGTCATCACCACATATTTTAGTCCAAGGGAATGTGATTTAAATTGGTGTCACAATTTAATAAGGTTTTACCCTTTTATTCTAATTAATTAAAGTGGCTAGAAATGCCTATGTAGCATTCTTTTATTACTTGAACATTATTTATGCAAGTAAACCTATATATTTTTATATATTCTGAAAGGTATGGTTAAAATGTGATTTTTGAGAGTTGGAATCAACTCAAAAGCTATTATGGTTTAAATTTGAAAAATGTTTGAATGCAGAAAAGCTTCTGCCTTGTTATTTTTACTAAGGATGATCTACAGATCCAAATGACTTGAATCCAACGGGCTTGGATTCAGCATTCACAGACCTTTCCAACAAAATTGGTTTCATTCGATTTGGTGCACTGAATCGATATGGGTTTAATTTTGAAGTTGGGTACAGAAGTGAGTTTGAAATAAAATGGAAAAAGTTTAATTCAAATCACTGGGTTGCGCGGGAAAAGTAAACGGGCCAGGCTTGCTAAGCGCAGTGCTCCCGCGGGCTGCTTAAGTGGGTGTCCCCACTCGTAAGTGACACGGGGCTGGGCGAAGTGGTATGGGGCAACGTGGGTCGTTCGATCTGATTCTAATCCAACGGCTGGGAGTCATCATCGACGCGAGACAACGCCGGTGAGAATGAAACCTAGCGCGGCCAGTGGGGGGTGCTGGGGGCTCACCGGGGTACGGGCGAGGGTCGGCGAGGCGGGTGAACGACGAAGTCGACGACGGCGAACTCAGGGGTGGTCACGGCAGCTCCTGGGGTGGACGAAATCGATGGCTCCTTTCTTCTCCAGAGGCGGCGGGCTCCGGTGAAATTCCGGCGGGGTGGTGCTCGCCTTGCTCTGAGAACGGTGTGGCACGATCAGTGAGGAGAGGGGAGTGAGATGGTGTGAAGAAATTGAGCGGGGGTGGCCTCTATTTATAGTCGAGCGAGGGGACCGTCGGGGCGCAAGGTGAGCTCGTCGGGGGCGATGTTACATGCGGATATTGGCATGGGCAAGGGTAGGGGACGGTGTGGTGTCTCCTGGCGATGCTCAATGACATGGTTTCGAGGCATGGGGCGGTGCGTCTTGGTCTGGAACGGGCGATGCTCTGCGCGGCAGAGGTGGCGTCTTCAACGGCGAGTGGTGGCTATGCGTCACGGGGCGGCGAACGGGGATGTCTGGCGGTCTCCTGGGTCGGTGGGGATTGTGTATGCACGCGGCGAGGGCAGCGCGCGGTCTGTGGGCTTCGGTCGAGGGTGGCGCTCTGGCGCACGCTCGGCATGGTCTCTGGCGGTCTGGACGCGGTTCGTGCGCGTGGTCCAGGGCTTGGCAAGGCTCGATCAGTGGACGGGGAGTGGCGATGGACGGTGGGCTGCCTCCCAGACATGCTGGCTAGGCTTGCTGCTGCTCCTAGCTTGCTTTCGACTATGGGGTGGCAAGGGTGTGCTCGGCGGTTCACCATTGATGGCAATGGCAAGCTCACAGTGGTGCTAGTGCTTGGTTAATCTTGCTAGATGATCTACTTAGCTGGTTGTGAGCTAAATGGGGAACCAGTTAGGCAAGAATCACTGCTCACAATAGTGTTTGATGTTTGTTTGATTTGTGTCTGCAACCTGTTTGATGGAATGGCCGCATGAAATCAAGTTTTGAATTTTGAAAAGAATTTTGATGGGTTTGCTAGATTGGTGCTGGTGAGTCTGCAGATGCTTGGGTTTTGAAAGTTGAGCTTGTTTGAGTGGTTTTTGAAAAAGTGGGATATTCCCATATGATATAGATTCAATTTTGAATTGCCATTTAAACTATGCATTTGAAAGTTTCTGGATGATCACAAAGTGGGCCTTGATACTTTGTTATGAGTACATTCAAGGGGTGCAAAGATCCAGAAAAGTTTCTGTTAGGTTTTGAAAGTTTGAGACAGCCAAAGTAGGCATGAGAGTTAAATTGGTCAAAGTGACCATTCCCTTAATATTTGTTTTGATTTACTTGTCTTTATGAAAAGTGTGGGAAATGTTTTAGATGATGTTTATTTCACCTAAGAAACATTTTACAAGCAAAGAAACAAACAAACAAGGTGGTTTAAAAGAATTTCCAAATCAATGCATACACATATGCATGCATTCATAATTTTATTTAGAAAAGTTTTTGTTAACCCCAATCTTGATGATTAGAGTTTGATGTTCCAAGTTTAGTATTTTTGGGATGTTACAAACCTTCCCCCCTTAAAAAAAATCTCGTCCCGAGATTTGAAAAAGGACGAAAAGATTACCTAGGATTTGAAGAGATCGGGAAACTCCGTCCTGATGTGATCTTCGCGTTCCCAGGTAGCTTCCTCTTCTGTGTGGTTGCTCCACTGAATCTTGAGAAACTTGATGCTTTGGGTTCGGGTAGTTCGAAAAGCTTCTTCCAAAATGCGGATGGGTACTTCGGGATAGGTCAGGTCATCGTTGATCTCTGTGGTCCGATGGTCGATATTCTTGAACACTTCGGTCTTCTCGGGGACTTCGAGACACTTGCGAAGTAACAAGATATGGAACACATTGTGCACTGCTGACATCTCTTCGGGTATCTCCAATTGGTACGATACTTCTCCTTGACGGTTCAGAATCTAGAAAGTTACGATATATCTGGGGGCTAACTTTCCTTTGAGTTGGAAACGTTGCATTCCCTTCAATGGCATAAACAAAATCTCCTATGTTGAAGGCGAGGTCTCTACGTCTCTTGTCGGCGTAACTCTTCTGTCTGGATTGGGCGGTCTTGAGGTGCTCACAAATCTTGTGAACCTTCTCTTCTGCTTCTCGTAGGATGTCGGGTCCAAAAATCTGACTCTCTCCTACTTCCGACCAGTTCAAAGGGGTGAGACACTTCCTTCCGTACATGAACTCAAATGGGGCCATTTGCAAACTGGCTTGATAATTGTTGTTATAGGAGAATTCTGCAAACGGCAGACAGTCTTCCCACTTGGATCCATATTCTAACACACAGGCTCTCAGCATATCTTCGAGTATTTGATTTACTCGCTTAGTTTGTCCATCGGTCTAAGGGTGATACGCGGTACTGAAATCTAGGCGGGTTCCTAAACCTTCTTGAACTTTCTTCCAGAATCTCGAGGTAAACTGAGTTCCTCGATCCAATACTATGTTCTTGGGGACTCCGTGCAAACTAAAGATCCTAGCGATGTATAACTCCGCTAGTTTCGAACTCTGATATGTGGTTTTGACGGGCAAGAAATGGGCGACTTTGGACAATATGTCCACTATGACCCAGATAGAGTCATTTCCCCTACTAGAAGTAGGCAGTCCAGTGATAAAGTCCATTCCTACAGAATCCCATTTCCATTCCGGAATCTGCAAAGGTTGCAACAATCCAGCGGGTCTTTGATGTCCTGCCTTGACTCGCTGACATATATCACACTTGTTGATATAGCTTCCGATTTCTCTCTTCATCTTATGCCACCAAAATTGCTCTTTTAAATCTTGATACATCTTAGTTCCTCCGGGATGGATAGAATAAAGAGTATCAGGAGCCTCCTTCAAAATAACTTCTTTCAATTCAGAATCTGCTGGTACACAAAGGCGTCCTTTGTACCATAGAACTCCTTCTTCGTCTTCGGTGAATCCGGGTACTTTGCCTGTACCGATACAACGCTTGATTCCGTCGATACTAGCATTTTCCTTCTGCGCCTCCTTAATCTGACTGATCAAAGTGGGCTGGAGTTCTATGCTAGCCAAAAATCCTTCACTTACTAATTCCATTCGAAAATCTTCCATCTCCTTGTGCAAACTTGGTTGCTCCTTCAAAATCATGGAGTTCAAGCGGCACGGCAATCTGCTAAGGGCATCGGCTACCACGTTGGCTTTACCAGGGTGATAGTGAATGTCCAGGTCATAATCCTTGATTAGCTCAATCCATCTTCTCTGCCTCATATTCAGCTCCTTCTGAGTGAATATATACTTTAGTCTCTTGTGATCCGAATAAATCTCACAACGGTTTCCCATCAGGTAATGTCTCCATTTCTTCAGGGCTAGAACTACGGCTGCGAGTTTGAGGTCATGGGTTGGGTAGTTTTGCTCATGTTGCTTCAATTGTCGGGATAGATAAGATATAACCTTGCCTTCTTGCATTAGCACACATCCGAGACCAATCTTGGATGCGTCACAATACACATCGAAAGGCTTAGTGATATCTGGCATGATCAAGATTGGGGCTGAAATCAATCTCCTCTTGAGTTCTTGAAAACTCGCTTCACATTTGTCGGTCCATTCAAACTTCTTGTCCTTCTTCAGCAATTGGGTCATGGGTCTGGCGATACTAGAGAATCCTTCTACGAATTTGCGGTAATATCCCGCCAATCCAAGAAAAGCACGAACTTGGGTTTGAGTGGCTGGGGCTTGCCAATCTTCTACATCTTTCACTTTGGCAGGGTCAACGGCAATTCCTCCGGTTGATACAATGTGACCGAAGAATCCTACCTCCTGTAACCAGAATTCACATTTGCTAAACTTTGCATACAATTGATGCTCTCTAAGGGTTCCAAGAATGGTCCTTAGGTGTAGCTCATGTTCTTCTTCTGATTTGGAATAAATCAGAATGTCATCGATGAAAACAACGACAAACTTATCCAGGAAGTCCATAAAAATCTTATTCATGAGGTTCATGAAATAAGCAAGGGCATTGGTTAATCCGAAAGACATGACTGTATACTCATACAATCCATATCTGGTGGTAAAGGCAGTCTTTGGAATATCCTCTGCACGAATTTTGAGTTGATGATAGCCAGTTCTAAGATCAATCTTAGAAAACACTTTGGCACCGGTCAACTGATCAAACAAATCTTCGATCTTGGGCAAGGGGTACTTGTTCTTGATGGTGACATCATTCAACTTCTGATAATCCGTACACAAACGGTTACCTCCATCCTTCTTGTCCACAAACAAGACAGGTGATCTCCATGGTGACGCACTTGGTTGAATCAATCCGATTTCCAACATGGAATCCAGTTGCTTCTTCAGTTCTACGAGCTCTGACGGGTTCATACTATAGGGTCTCTGGGCTATGGGTCCGGTTCCGGGGATTAGTTCAATGATAAACTCGATACCCGATCTAGGGGCATACCGGGCAAAACATCTGGAAATACATCGGGGTATTCACAGACTATCCGGACTTGGTCAATGGTAGGTTGGGCTATACTCTTGTTGCATTTTAATTGGCGATATAGGGTTTCAGATATATGTTCGACTGATATTCCGGCTGTACTGGTCATGGTGATGGATTTCTTGGCACAGTCAATCAATCCTCTATGTTTGGACATCCAATCCATTCCTAGTACTACTTCCAAACCTTTAGTTCCGAGTACTATCATATTTGCATAAAAGTCTATGCCATGGATTCGGATAGGGACGGCTTTGCAAATTTGCCTAGCCTTGGTGGTTGATCCGGGAATTTGAACAATCATAACATGCTTCAGTTTGGTTGGTTGAATTTTACTAGTGCATGCAACTTCTTTGGTGACAAATGAATGCGATGCACCAGAATCAAACAACACTCTTGCAAGTACTGAATTAACAGAAAACATACCCAGCACGACGTCTAGCGCTTCCTGAGCTTCTTCAGCATGCATGAGAAAAAGACGGCCATTGCGGTTGAGTGAATTCCCTGGGGCAAATCTTCTTCCGGGCTGAACACGACGCTGCTGCTGAGCTGGGGCATTGGCATTGGGGGCTGTAGCATTCTTCTTGTTGGGACACTCGTTGGAATAGTGGCCTTTATTTCCACAGTCATAACAAGTCACTTGCGACTTGTCCTTGGTTGCGGCAGGCACAGCATTACTTCCAGTCCTAGGGGCATTGTTGGTGTTGGCGGTAGCATTGTTGGTGTTGAACTTGGGTGGGGCACGGGTGAAATTGCTAGCCGGGGTTGTTATGATTTCCTCCGGGTCTAGGGTTTCCACGGTTGGGATAGGTCGGACGGGTCATCGGGGGTCTGTTGGTTCTTGGGGCAAATCCTGGAGATGGGTTGGGGCGATACTTTGGGGTCTGATGGGTTCCTGGCTGATGCATCATACGACGCTTGCGGTTCTCATTGGCTTGGTTGATCTTTCCTTCCATCTGGATGGCAGAGTCGACAAGGGCTTCAATATCCGCAAAGGGAATATTGACTAACACCGTCCGCATCTCGTCATGCAGACCATTCAAGAACCTCGCCTTCTTCTTGTCTTCCGTGTCTATCTCGTCCGGGGCATACCTAGATAATGACAAAAATTTGTCACGGTATTCCACTACAGTCATCCTTCCTTGCTTCAGCTCTCTGAACTCGTCTCTCATTCTCTTGATCAAACCCGGTGGCACATGGGTTCTGCTGAACTTGACCTTGAATTCCTCCCAGGTCATCATCTGGCCTCCGGTCATTGCGCGAACACTGTTCCACCATGCCCTGGAATCTCCGGCTAGATAATGGGTGGCAAACAGAACTTTCTCGTTGGCTTCTACTACAGCGACTTCTAAGTTATTTTCCATGGTTTGCAGCCAATCATCGGCGTCTAGGGGTTCTTCTGACTTAGTGAAAACAGGTGGGTTGGTATTCTGGAAATTCTTGAGCTTAGATCCATGGTTGTCCTGATTTCCGTGGCCTTGGTTGTTGTGGGCTAGCTGGGCTATCTGTTGAAGGGTGGATAGGTTGGCTTGACGTTCCGCTCTTTCAGCTTCACGGTCAGAAGTCAACATTTGCAGGATCTGCAACATCGGGTCCGGGGCTGAACCACTTCCTCCACGTGGCATCTGAAGATTGAGATAGATCATGAGATAAGAGGGAAATTTCTAAGGTTCTGGGACTTTGAAAAGTTTTAAAGGTTTGACTCGGATTTTTCTAGCAACTTGCTTTTTCATTCATTCATTCATAGCACACAGTACAACACACACCATAACAAAGAAAAACAGATGGTTTTAAGAACCATTCTGAGAACTATGATACAGTGGGACCGAATACGTCTCACTACGCTAGTGCTCAAGTGCTACTACTCCTCGGAGTCTATGGCTTCATCATCTTCATCATCATCGATGAAGGCGAAATCATCCTCATCGGTGAAGAAGTCCATGGCCTGATCCTCCAGAAAATCATCGTCATCGCTGAGATAGGAGTAAGGGTCTCCACAAAGATCCTCTCCGGCATTCTCCCTTTCCTCCAACTGCATGTCTCTCTCATGGATGGTCTCCTCCAAAGATGAGATGCGGTGGCGAAGACGAGCAATGATGCGCTCCTTCTTGTCGAGCTGACAGAGGCGAGACTTGCGATCCTTTGCTAGCATGGCGATGGTCTGATCCTTTGTCTTGATGATGGCAGACTTGTGGTTGGAGTAGTCATGGCAGTTGTCCAACTCCTGCTGACGATCGTACATCATGAAGCTAAGGTGGTCCAATTGAGTCTTCAGCTTGGGGTGGTATGGGGCTTCCAGGGGTTGTCCATTTGCATCACGCCTTGGGCAAAACTCAAAGCAAGTACCCTTGATCTGACTGATGCTCTGCCCACACAGACGGGAAAGAGCTTCCTGCATTGCTCTGGCAAGTCCATCGAGCCAGTTGTTTTCCCTCAAGGTAAACTGAATTCCCTCCGCAGTGGGAGGTTCAATCTTTCCTCGGAGACTTGCAACAATTAGCCACTGCAGGTCTTATCTTCCTTGATCATTGAGCTGAGCTCCGAAGAACTCGGGGTGCGGACGCTCTAGAAGTTCCGAAAGCTGGTCCAAATCCCTCTCAAAGATAAGGTCTCCTCCATTCCCCAGTTGGTAAAACTTGCTGTACTTCACGTCCATCTATAAAAATATAGGATGGTTAAGTTAGCAGAGAGATCAAGTGTGTCAAAATTTTATGTATTTTGCAAGAGTTTTTGAGGAACATGAATTTTTATGAAAGAATCAAAGAGATAAGAGTGAGAATAAGTTTTTATAAATATTTGTTTTCTTTGGTTTTGAAACTAAGTTTTTGGTTCAAACGTCCAGTCTAACTAGGGTCTCCTATGGTCAGGATGGCTCTGATACCAACTTGTCAACACCCGGATTTTTCAATCCTAGATGCCTGTTATGACATACATCGCAATCCCAGGATTACCATTTTTGCGAGACATAACAGAATTGGATACCATAGTACATCATCCATTACAAACGATACATAAGTTCTTACACAAATAGGTATCTCATGATCCAGTTCTTAATACAACATCAAGCAGCGGAATACGTAATAATAACGGTAGCGTAGGCGAAGCTCCATCTTCGGGGTCACAGGCAATGCTGACGATGGGAGATGATCCTAGTTGTCGTAACCTTCCTGGGGTCCATCTTCCAGATACTCCTCTTCATAGTCTGGCCATGGGAATAGCCAGGAACAAAGCCATGAGTACTCTTTAAGTACTCGCAAACTAATACTAACAGGTAAAGGGGGTTTTTGGATAATAGGGCACTAGGCTCTAGGGTTGTTTTGCAAAGGCCAGATTTACCTCTACTACTTTTTATGAAAGCACTAATGCTAGTTGAAGTTTTATAACACCTAAAGGGGAACTTGTATTTCGTATCACAACCCTGTTGTGGTCAAGTCAAAGTCTCACTTCTTTTCACAAGTCATTTTGAAAAGTCTGGCGGGGGAACAGTATAGCCGCTCCAACTGTCCATAACAGCGGACGCGGCTATTCGAATAGTTTGACACTCTGCAGAGATGGTACACTTTCACCACAACATTCGATACATCCGTCAGGAACAAATCCTGAATTTACCATACTCAGTATGCTGATAATCAATCCTAACCTTTCAATTACACGCCCTAGTATAAGCACCTCTCCTGTGAGTTTGGCCTCCCAACCATGACCAACTGTCATCTTGGGTACTGCACAGGTGGACAATCTTCACAAGGTAGCCTCAGCTCAGACCTTGGCCGTGAGGGAACTAATACTAAGGTACATAAGTTTCCAGTCAATCCCTACCCAATCTTCAGGTATTGTGGTTGTACGATAAAATTGGAATGGTATCGCATCCAGACAACCATCAGTTTTATAATGGGCTAAGTCTCATGCCTCAACATTTTCATCACCAAAATCATCAAGTGTTCGGAAACACATGTCCAAAACATTTCAATAGAATGATCCATCATTACAAGGTTTTCATAACCAGTTTTCCATCAAGTATTCCCATCTAAAGTTGATCAAGTTTTATGCTTAGCACTAGTATCTACAGGTGGCGGTAAGTCATAATGAGGGTTGGTAAACTAGGGGAGTTTCAACTAAGTACACCTTATATCTTAGGATGATATCAAGGTTTCTAACTTAGGCCAAATTTTATGCTCTTTATGCAACCTTCACGTATCTTTCTAGTATCTACCAATCTCTTAAGTAAACTCTAAGTAAGAGCTTTGATAAAGAAATAAAGTAAGAAGCTTGCAAGTAAAACTAGGATTGGTTGAATCAAGTGGGTATGATCACATATGCTTAAGGCATATAGTGGCATAGAACAAGTAGTGGATTGTGGCATCAGTAGGGTATCTTGCAAGGGTTAGCTTGCATTGGTTCACTTGGTTAATAAAGCTTACATAGGTATAGCATTAGCTTGCCTTGTGCAAAGCAGTGGTTGAAGTTCTCCTCGGCTTCTTCTTCGTAGAATCCTCCTTCCTCCTCGTATCCTTGGTCGGTACTATCGTCTATGAATAAATATGAGGTACACAATCACCAAACAATACTTAACTACTTGCAATCATCACACACAAGGGTCCTATAGATGATCTAGCATCATCACTAATATTACAAGATTAAAGCTTGGTTTAGTTCCTTTTATTTTTAGAAAGGTAATTTCTACTCATTGAAAAACTACTTAAGATTTAATATTCTCCAAACCAAACATGGGATCATGTTGACACATGTCATCACCACATATTTTAGTCCAAGGGAATGTGATTTAAATTGGTGTCACAATTTAATAAGGTTTTACCCTTTTATTCTAATTAATTAAAGTGGCTAGAAATGCCTATGTAGCATTCTTTTATTACTTGAACATTATTTATGCAAGTAAACCTATATATTTTTATATATTCTGAAAGGTATGGTTAAATGTGATTTTTGAGAGTTGGAATCAACTCAAAAGCTATTATGGTTTAAATTTGAAAAATGTTTGAATGCAGAAAATCTTCTGCCTTGTTCTTTTTACTAAGGATGATCTACAGATCCAAATGACTTGAATCCAACGGGCTTGGATTCAGCATTCACAGACCTTTCCAACAAAATTGGTTTTATTCGATTTGGTGCACTGAATTGATCTGGGTTTAATTTTGAAGTTGGGTACAGAAGTGAGTTTGAAATAAAATGGAAAAAGTTTAATTCAAATCACTGGGCTGCGCGGGAAAAGTTAACGGGCCAGCCTGCTAAGCGCAGTTCTCCCGTGGGCTGCTTAAGTGGGTGTCCCCACTCGTCAGTGACACGGGGCTGGGCGAAGCGGTATGGGGCAACGTGGGTCGTTCGATCTGATTCTAATCCAACGGCTGGGAGTCATCGTCGACGCGAGACAACGCCGGCGAGAACGAAACCTAGCGCGGCCAGTGGGGGGTGCTGGGGGCTCACCGGGGTACGGGCGAGGGTCGGCGAGGCGGGCGAACGACAAAGTCGACGACGGCGAACTCAGGGGTGGTCGCGGCAGCTCCTGGGGTGGACGAAATTGATGGCTCCCTTCTTCTCCAGAGGTGATGGACTCCGGTGAAATTCCGGCGGGGTGGTGCTCGCCTTGCTCTGAGAACGGTGTTGCACGATCAGTGAGGAGAGGGGAGTGAGATGGTGTGAAGAAATCGAGCGGGGGTGGCATCTATTTATAGTCGAGCGAGGGGACCGTCGGGGCGCAAGGTGAGCTCGTCGGGGGCGATGTTACATGCGGCTATTGGCATGGGCAAGGGTAGGGGACGGTGTGGTGTCTCCTGGCGATGCTCAACGACATGGTTTCGAGGCATGGGGCGGTGCGGCTTGGTCTGGAATGGGCGATGCTCTGCGCGGAAGAGGCGGCGTCTTCGACGGCGAGTGGTGGCTATGCGTCACGGGGCGGTGAACGGGGATGTCTGGCGGTCTCCTGGGTCGGTGGGGATTGTGTATGCACGCGGCGAGGGCGGCGCGCGGTCTGTGGGCTTCAGTCGAGGGTGGCGCTCTGGCGCACGCTCGGCATGGTCTCTGGCGGTCTGGGCGCTGTTCGTGCGCGTGGTCCAGGACTTGGCAAGGCTCGAGCAGTGGACAGGGAGTGGCGGTGGACGGTGGGCTGCCTCCCAAACATGCTGGCTAGGCTTGCTGCTGCTCCTAGCTTGTTGTCGACTATGGGGTGGCAAGGGTGTGCTCGGCTATTCACCATTGATGGCAATGGCAAGCTCACAGTGGTGCTAGTGCTTGGTTAATCTTGCTAGATGATCTACTGAGCTGGTTGTGAGCTAAATGGGGAACCAGTTAGGCAAGAATCACTGCTCACAATAGTGTTTGATGTTTGTTTGATTTGTGTCTGCAACCTGTTTGATGGAATGGCCGCATGAAATCAAGTTTTGAATTTTGAAAAGAATTTTGGTGGGTTTGCTAGATTGGTGCTGGTGAGTCTGCAGATGCTTGGGTTTTGAAAGTTGAGCTTGTTTGAGTGGTTTTTGAAAAAGTGGGATCTTTCCATATGATATAGATTCAATTTTGAATTGCCATTTAAACTATGCATTTGAAAGTTTCTGGATGATCACAAAGTGGGCCTTGATACTTTGTTATGAGTACATTCAAGGGGTGCAAAGATCCAGAAAAGTTGCTGTTAGGTTTTGAAAGTTTGAGACAGCCAGAGTAGGCATGAGAGTTAAATTGGTCAAAGTGACCATTCTCTTAATATATTTGTTTTGATTTACTTGTCTTTATGAAAAGTGTGGGAAATATTTTAGATGATGTTTATTTCACCTAAGAAACATTTTACAAGCAAAGAAACAAACAAACAAGGTGGTTTAAAAGAATTTCCAAATCAATGCATACACATATGCATGCATTCATAATTTTATTTAGAAAAGTTTTTGTTAACCCCAATCTTGATGATTAGAGTTTGATGTTCCAAGTTTAGTATTTTTGGAATGTTACACCGACGGTGGCGAATTTGGCAAGGATTGCAGCAAAGAGGGTTAGGGTTTACGGAAAAGAGGATACGATTCTGGCCACGCAAGCCGTAGATATAGTGCTCGCGGGGGCCTCATTACGGGGCACCTTAAACAGTTTACGGGCCAGGCCGCGAGTACAGCTCTGCTCGATGCACGAAACTAGTCAGTACCCATCGCCGTTTTCAGCCCATTATACGGTAGCTGCTAGAGTTGCTCTTAGCCTTCTCTATTCCTTATCCTAAACTTAACGGCAAGAAGTACATGCTTCGCTTCTATTCTCTCTATTTTAAAATATAAGATATTTTAGCTTTGTGAAGGTAGTATATCTAGACATTTAGTGTGTAAATTTATAGTGAACCTCTTCAAACCTACTCACTAAAAAGATCATATACATTTACAAAGCTAAAACATCTTATACATAAACGGGAGAAGACGGAACAGTAATGATTGCTATCAGCCCGACGTGGATCACTAATAGGGCCTAAATTGGAGTGAAGCTTCTCAATTCTTTATCTCAAACTGAACGGCAAGAAGTACAATGCTTCGCTTCTACTCTTTCCATTTCAAAATGCTTCTACTCTTTCCGTTTCAAAATATAAGATGCTTTAGTTTTATAAAAGTAGTATATCTAAACATCTTTTAGTATGTAGATTTAGAGTGAACCTCTCCGAACCTACTCACTAAAAGGGATCTAAATACACCTACTCACTAAAAGGGATCTAAATACATTATATTCACATACTCACTAAAAGGGATCTAAATACACCTACTCACTAAAAGGGATCTAAATACATTATATTCACAAAGCTAAAATATCTTATACAGTAAACAGGAGTCAGAACAGTAATGATCGCTATCAGCCCAACGTGGAGGACTAATAGGGCCTAAATTGGTCGCCCTTTAATATATCTATCTACCTATGTGCTCCGATAGTAAATACTATGGCAGATAAAAACAAAACGAAATAAGCAATAGCTTCTTGACACCTGAAAGAAGATCGATCCTCCTGGGGTTCATGTTCGGGTGGAAATAAGAAATAAACGCCCGCTCACTAGTGCAAGCGGCTGCTACTCTATCAAAACTTGGAGCTACAAAGGACTCTGCGCTAAAAGAACAATAGACTTGTCGACAGTTGATATGGAAACACTCCAGTTTAAATCCGATACAAGCCTAATTTACACCAGGTGGGAACACATCCACCCTTTTTCTTGGCGGTAGTTTCATCGTCCTTCTAGGTTTTCCTTGCTTCTCAAAATTTCTCTCTATACAAAGAAAGAATAGGCCATACTCCCCATACTCCCCACAGTTTCCTGCAGCCAATTGGAATCACTTGTAGCTAAGCAGAACTGAGTTAATGACATGCATGAGCAAGCGGAGATTGCTGCTATCTGATGGATTGGTGGTTGGGAGCGACCGGTGGTGAGCCAATTTCGCGTAGACTTGTTCAAAGATAGGCCTCACGTGTGCGGCGATGACCTGGTCTGTGGGATTGATTGCCATAGCAACATCTGTCATCCATTGAATTTTCCGGGATGTCTCGGTGTAAATATCAACTGCTAGCTGCTGTAGTAGGGCTAGAAGAACTCCCTGGTTTAGAGGGACTGGGGCCATTGTACATAATGCACGCAAATCAACCTGTGTAACAGGGTACAGGTATCATAATCGAACCAAGGTTATACCAGTAATTAGGAAGGTAATGAACAAAGGTCTACAGTTTTGCATTATACTCTCTCTGTTTAGAAATATAAAGATGTTTTAGCTTTGTAAATCGAATGTATCTAGACGTATTTTAGTGTATAGGTTCGTAGAGGTTCGGAGTGAACCTATATACTAAAAGGCGTCTAGATACATTCACTTCACAAAGCTAAAATGTCTTATATTTCTAAACGGAGGGAGTACTTGATTGATAAAGAAGATACCTGAGAGCATAACCAAGACACAATTGACACATCACTTCTTTGAAGCGCCACTGTAAAAGCCTCATCAAATTTGTGTTCAGATATCAGTCTTCCCAGCTCCTTCATCGGGTCTAGTGGAGCCTCAACCTGACAAAATGCAAGGCACATGAAGATTATGAGTAAGCTCATAATATCATTTAGCATAACAGGAAAATAAGGCATGTGAACCCAGAATCATTATGGAAAATCAGAAGGTTTCAGCACCTCTGGGGGACCAGTGATAGGGCCATTGTTGGGCTGCAAAACATTCGTATTTTGCGCATTGGCATTCCCAGATGTAACCAGTGCCAATAGTTTACGATGGCCATCAAGTAACTCTGATGTAAGACTCTGGGTGATTGACGACGCAGAAGTGATAGTTTCCTGAAAATGATTATATGAAGCGTTTCCTTTTATTATTATACAACTGGGGAAAAAGAACATAATTTAACTTAATATTTCCTGCCATTCCAAAAATAAATATAAAGTATAAAACAGATCGTGGCAAAAAAGTATAATAAGGTAGTTTCGCAATCTTATACCTTTAAAGTGAGCACCAATGGCGTATGTGCTGCCTCAACCTGCTGCTGAATAGCAACAGCGTGCTCGGACATTCCTTTCTGGAATGCACTATCTACTTGCTCAAACATTGTCTTACAGGATTGTTCAAATGCTGGAACAAGCAATGATTCAAAGCTGGTGCGTAACACATCCTGCATGCATCCATTTAAACAATTAGTACATGTAGCAAGACTAAGAACAGATTGACTTAACAGCAAACTTTGTATATGGATGTATAACTTAAATAATCTACTGAGAGTCTTAGACGCAAACATCAGACAAATAAAACAAGCATGTTACACGACATCAGAGCTGCTAGGCTACCATCTATAAAAACAAATTACAAGACAATACATACCTGAAGAATCTGCTTTACAGATGTATGAAATTGCAATTGGATTTGCCTAGCAACTGTAGCTTCAAGTTTTGCAGTAACAGACTTGTCCAGCTGATTGACCACCTTGTCACCCACCGCTTTCTAAAAGCAAACAGTCAACAATAGCAAGGGTGACATAATCAAGAAAAGCAAATACAACAGGAAGTTAGGCACAACCTGAACTGAATCAGCAATTATAGAGGCTAATGACTTCTCAATAATAGGTGTCATTGTTCGTGCAACGACAGGTCCAAGTGAAGAAACTTCTTTCTTTAGTGACTTCTCCAACATAGCAGGAAGGTCCTTGCTTATTGAACTTGTGATGAGAGTGGTCATTTGCTGCATTCGTTCCCTTTCTGCCTTTTCACGTTTGGTGTTCTCCTCCAGGAAACGAGCCCACAATGCATCAATGCTAGCCTTGATCGATTTCTCCATGGTACGGCCTAGCGACGTTTCAATTCTTTTGCCTTCCCTTGCAATGGGAGCAACAACGACAGTACTTAGCTGTTTCTGCATGTCCTTCTGCATGGTTATTAGCTGCAAGACACATGAGCACACGGTAAATAAACTGAAAGCTCTTACTCATATAATGTCCTTCCAACATTGATCTGAAAGCCATAAGAGTCAACAAAGAAAAGACAACCCTGTGATTTCCCAGCAGCAAGTCTAGTAACCAGTCAACTGTCTGTTACTCTTGAGTTCCATCCAAAATATTATGGACGTCTAAAACTAAAGCTCATATGCAAATGGATATGACATGTAAGACTATTTTGGACCTGTTAAGCTCATGCTTAAGCTTGTATGCTCTAAATAAGCCCAAGCTGGTGCAAAAAAAAGGCCCATTCCAGCTTGTATGCTACATGTTACAGTAAATCAGTAACAGATATGATCCTCCCGAGAGAGTTTAATGATGTATTAACAAGTTCTTCCAGGGAAAAGAATGTTCAGCCAAAACATCTGGTCTCAAATAACTCCAAAATGCTTATAGAGCACACATATATACCGAGATTTGGTGATTTTTTTCAAGTTCTATAAATGCTAAGACTGCACATGTTACAATGAAGTCCATATTCAGGATTTAACTTGTTACAAAAGACATGCCACTCCATTTATGTGGTCCATCTAACATGAAATTATTTGAGTAAGATCTAACTAACATTCAATATTGACAGTGCAGTCTACAATCTTTAAAGCTCAAAACCTTGAATTAGGGAAAATGTTACACCAAATATCTTGAAGATATATCCAGCGTAAAAAGCAGAGTATAACTCCAGAATATTACAAGCATCTCCATTCCACTAAAGTTACTTCAGAGTGCACAGATAATAGAGTAATTTAATGGGATGATCGATCACCTGTTGAAGCATGTTTTGCATATCAGCAACTTCTGAAGAGGAATCAATAGGAGGGTATGCACTTGTGACAATTTCATGTGAAGACTCAGTTGAGTTAAATGCACTTGTAGAAGGTGACGATTGACCAGATGCTTGAAGATGAAGAACCTTCTCTTTGGTAGATGATTGCTCCCTAGACACAGAGGAGTAATCACTTCTGGCAGGCATTTCTACACTTTTGTTCAAAACATTTTCTCCAGCAGCACCAATATGGTCAGGAACCAGTCTATCCGATGGTGGACGTGATTCTTCAACACTATACTTATCAGTCGTCACTGAACGCTCATTTACAATTTCAACAGTTTGCTCAAACAAATTTTGTGCTTTCTCTGAGCTCTCACAGTCAGCTTGAGCTTCCTTGATAGCTTCAAGTTCCAGACCCTGACCAGATTTACTCTCATCGACAGGCTTTGCTTCTACTTCTGCAATCCGAGGGCTACCAACAGAGCCATCCTGGATTTTTGCGCCATCAGATTTAGAGACCTGATTGCTTTCAGCAGTAGATAGAGCACCAGATATAATTTCAGATGGAGTTATGAGATGAGTAGCATTTCCTCCTACCTTAAACATCATGCGAGGATTTGGAAGCATTTTAACATCACTGTGACTGTCTCTCAATTCATCCTTTCCAAAAGTGTCCTTTGGCATGGGTGTATCTTGCCTAGTCAAGGCAAGTGGTTTTGGCATTGGTGTATCTTGCCTAGTCAAGGCAACTGGCTCCATGCTTCGGTTTGTCGGATAATCAAACGCTGATTGGTCTTTGTCGCGATTGCCTGGTGATGGTCCCGATCCAGTAAGATCCGTGTTTGATGCAAGAGGGGCAGACGGAAGATGCGCAGAACCATCACCTTCTGTGTATGCGAGTGGTGGAGCTGATGGTTTATGATCAAATTCTGCAGATAAACCACAAGAAGAATCTCTTAGTTAACTGAAGCAATTGAATGAGAAATGGTTTATCACCAAATTCTGCAGATAAATTACAAGAAAAATCTCTTAGTTAATTCAAGCAATTGTGAATGAGAAATGATAATTGTTTTACCTGTAGTCTGATCAAAAGTTGATTGTTTACTTGATGCACCGACAGTATAAGAATCAGTGAAGCTAGTTCCTGTGGATGAATCTGCCCCTACCACTTCCAGAGGTGTATCGTGAACACGGGAAATAGCTGGGTCTCTTCCAAGTCCAGTAGTATCAGATGTAGGGGGCGAACAAAGTGATAGCTCCAGCCCATACTGCTGGATGGCCATTGTTTGCACACAGTAGACTTGAACTACCTGCTCACCATCAGGTTGGCCTTCATGTGTGCCAGTGAGACTTAGAATAGGCATTGCGACTGTAAAATCTGCTATATAATCCAAGCGGGTAGAGGCAGGATCTGGGCCATACTCAACATGCACGGCGTAAATAGCATTCTTCTTAGCATTCGCAAGTAAAATAATGCTTGCTTGAGGTAGCACCGCGACTTGGTTGGAAAATGCCTCCTCGACCTTAGATTCCAGAGAACTGATAAGTTCCAAGGTCTGGGTGCAGTTCCAAGTCTCAGTCTCGCTTGGAAAAAGCCAGCCCTCTTCATTAGTAGAAGCCCAAATTTTAATTTCTCGGTTTAGAGGACCCTGCAGCATGAAGAACAAGAATAGCATGTAAGATGGTGTTAAATGCGGTCAATAATGCTGTTTATCAGAAGATTAAAAGAGCAGATTCAAATATTGATTGTTTTTAACAGAATTGGAATATCTACAAAGAAAATTTCTCTCGTTGAACATCATATAAAATAAACCATTTCACAGATTATCCAAACCATGAGCAAATCTTTGCCTATTTAGCCCTTGGCAATTGTATGCAAATACTGCTCTGTTCAGATTTTAATTCAAATTCTAGCAGTATAAGCACCATAGTTCATTTTTAATTGAGGCGGAGATAGATATCATTCTGTCATTGTGTTTTGTAGATGTAACATTGTATGGACTCGACGCCAACGCACAAGATATGTAGCCACTAATTTTGTGGCACGATAGTAGGTTCCAACTCCTGGATAAAGCATTTGGCCCAGGATAGGTCTTTTACAAGAAGTTGAGCAAGATGCCCCAAGAGAAGTGTGTGCTTTAAAAAGGGAGGTAAAATGGAGCAAATATTGGCCAAAAAGTAATGTGTAAGAGTGCATACTGCTGTGATGAGATTTATATGATGTGGGCGCTCAGGTGCCGTAAGAAAGGCAACTGAGTAAACAGCTTGACCATCATGTGGCTTGAGGACCGATAAAGGCACTGGCTTGCGATCATCCCAAATCTTTACCTGCAAAATAAAAAATATGCATTACAAATGTGCTTCGTAAAGATGATCATTTCTCTAGATCGCCTTATAACCGACTGGAAAAAGGCAGACCAACTAAGTCATAAAACCGCTGGCAGCCTCATCCGCGCTGAAGCAGTTGATGTTAGTTCCAGCCAACTAGTAGCAGTAACCAGAGTACCAGACAGCATCAGGCTATTCAGCACAGGGCACTACAGCTGATAATCATCCAATCTAGAGTTCCGCAAAAATAACAGGTGATATGTACTTCACGGTTTTTCCATACATTGCTAACAGTTTTATATGCTAAATATTTCTTTTACATACAAGGAATGGCGTAAATGCAGTTAAAACCATGAAATCAAGGGAGTAACAGCCCAGACAACAGATTTTCGATGGACTATTTCCAGAATAACCCTTGAAACATACCAAGAGATAAATGGTTTTCTTTCCTTCCTCAAGAGGAAGTTGTGTTTTGCCACAACAAGAGAGCAAAGCATTAACATACTAAAATTAAAATAATTAACTGTGCAAGCCTATTGCTGAAAAAACCAGTTACATATCAATGTTTGTTCGTATTACCTATTCAGTGAAATGAAAGGGGAAGCAATATTAGTTCAAGCAAGCACAATTTTAAGAAAATACAGTTTTACAAAATATTTTTCTCCATTTCTCTGGGAACTCCAAGTTTTACAAATAAACAGGAGAGTATTTGATACTAACCGTGCCATCTTTTGACCCTGAAGCCAGTCGGGTGGTCATCCACTGAGATATGGACAAATCTGTCACGTCACCATCATGCTTACCAACTAAGCGTACACCATCAATCAGCTCGTCAAGATGACATTTAATAGGTTCTTCCGTATTAAAGTCTCTTCCCTTCCCCACTTTAGTTGTGTCTATTCTTAAGACACAGTTTCTGATTCCAACAAACAAAAGTTCCTGTAGGATAAAGTGCAACTACATTAGTAAGTTGACATGCAAACCTAACTTAGTGGAAACTGCGAAGTAAATAATTCCTCACTTGCTTATGGGAGTGCCAACAGATCCTTGGATGGTAAGCTTCTGCATCACCTACAATCTGTATGGCGACTTCTATCTTACCTGAAATTTGTGGTTTATTTTCTTCATCGGTTCCCTCATCAATCCTCCAGACATAAATCCGTCCATCTACACTCGCGCTGCAGAAGAAGCAGAGTCAGCATTATGACCCACAAAATAATAAAGAATAAGAAAAAGGATTTGATATTTTCATAGTAAATACTAAAGAGGCATGACCACGCAACAATGTTATGTGATCTCGTAAAGAGAACTCTTTGTTCTGCTGCTAACTAGGGACATTATGAACAAAATACAGATTACTTCATTGTTCGGTGCACAGTACCTTGCTAAACGATGGACGTCGTCAGCAAAGAAAGCCATGTCTGTGACCCTCTGCAGAAATACAAAACACAAGGCATAAGAAACAAATGCACTTTCATACACTGAGCAAAATTCACACCCACGTGAATATACATGCGTAGCCATATAAAGATACTAACAAGTAACAAATATTGAAGAAATCCTCATTCACTTGAGCGAACATAATTGCTGAAAATGAGCACACAAACAAACCGCCACAATAATGGCTAGTAATACTTCAGTTGTTGCCATGCTATAAGACGTTTGATTCACCAAATTTAGCCAGTCAAGCGTTTCCTAAAAATCTAGCGAACATAAATACTCCCTCCGTTTGGAAATATAAGATGTTTTAGGTTTGTAAAGGAGATGTATCTAGATACCTTTTAGTGTATAGGTAGATTCATTTGAACCTACACACTAAAAGGTGTCTAGATACATCTCCTTCACAGACCTAAAACATCTTATATTTCTAAACGGAGGGAGTACAATGTAGCATGTCTGTTAGTACTACATAGTTATTTAATCAACCTCATCATGAGGTCGAGTGCAAATAATAATGTATCATATCATAAGAAGAAAACACAAAGTTGTTCTGGAAGTAACATGCAACAGAACGAGCCATGAACAACAAATGACCGTACTAGAAAGGGTAAAATGGCAACTGTATGTTATTCTAGCAATCTAACTAATGGTAATGCAACATCTTCACTTTGAAATTTTCAAACCTTATCCCTTAGCTGAACACCACATGCGTCATTAGAACCCAGAACCCAACGATTCAATTTCTGAAATGAACATTTCTACACCAGAACTAACCGTTGATTTATCTCTCTGAAAGTATAATATATACCTGTGTATGGCCACGGAGCAGTGATCGTAGCGCGGTGTTGATGTTTAGCACGCGGATGTTCCCCATCTTGAGCCCATACACGATGTACGTCCTGTTCACGGCGATCTGCCTGCCCAGCACGAGGCCTGGGTCTGACGTGTACTTGGTGATCGGCGTCACCTCCAGCTGTGGCGGCTGCGCCTCCCCAGGCAGCCTCGAGTCAACGTTGTGCACCGCTTTGTCCCCGGCACCCAGAAGCCGCCCCCTCGGCACCTTGCTAGTAGTAGTGCTCAGCATCCTCGCCGGGGGCGCGGATGGCATTACTGGAAGCTGGAGCGGCTGCGTGGCGGCGAAATCTGACGACGGTGGGGGCATAGAAACCGCAGTCTCGAGGTGGCCCGAGCCGGCGTTGCCGAGCAGCTGCATGAGGCGAGCACCGGGGTTAGCGCTCGGGTTCGGGTTTGCGTTTGGATTTGGCATGGCATAGGACATCACTGGGCGGGGCATGGGGGGATGGGGGTCCTGCGCGTAGTGGGGGTAGGGGACGTGGTGGAAGGGAGGGGTGGCCGGGGGGTAGGAGTACGGGCCGGAAGGCGGCGGCGGGCCGGCGACGCCGGTGAACATGGGCGCTGCGGGGTTGGGAGGCGGTCTGAAGAGCATGGACATCTCGAATGGGGGATTCGGATTGTTGGGATTCGGATTAGGGTTTCCGGCTGGAGACGCCATGGGTGGCGGCAGTGGAGTAGATCTGGAAAAGTGGGGAGAAGGAGGAGGATGAGTTGGAGGCGAGACGAAGCACAAGTCCAGGTGAAGGTGGAGGCGGTGATTGTTTTCTCCCTTTTGCGCCCCCGTAATTTCGCATTATTTTGACGAAGATCTTTTCAGAGACCAATGCTTCAAAACCCTTTTCTTTCTGTTTGAATTGGCTTCTAAAACCACGGAGCCAGTATATGCAAGGCAGACACGCCGCCAATTATATCTACGTGTATTTCCCCAAACGGGCTCTCTCGTCGATTTCTATCTTCCATTAAAAAGACCGCCAACAGTCTTACAACTTTTTAAAGAAAGATAAAAGCAAAAAAAAAATACTCCCTTCGTCTCAAAATAGATGTCTCAAATTTGTTAAAATTAGGATAAATCTAGACACTATTTAGTATATAAATTCATTCAAAAATTAAAAATCTTAAGATATCTATTCTTAGACGGAGGGAGTAATAAGATATAATGGGGAACTCAATCTGCAACTTACAAGCATTGACCCAGATTGAAAGAGAAGTAGCAATAGTAAGTTTAATACAGAACTTTTCTATTTTACATTTCTAGAACATCATACACAATCAATTAGAGCAAAAGTTAACTTCACGGCCTTCCTATAATCCTTGTTGTAGTTTGCGCCCGTTCATATGATTTTCGGTAGGCTTCTCGAATCACCAACTTTAGTTTGATAACGTCATCTTGAAAAAGAAAATTACCTTGGTCTTTCTCTAACATTGACCATGAGTTAATCATGTTATAAGTCTACATAAAACATTCAAGGCTCGTCACAAAATGTTTTTGTAAAACATGCATCATTTCTATCCTTCCAAATAGTGTAGCACAGTACTCCACCCCCTCCCCCCGCCCTTGTTGTAGCTCGCGTCCATCCATATGATCGTGTGTAGGCTTTTCGAATTACCAACTTTTGTTTGACAATGCCATCTTCAAGATTGCTTTTACCTTGGTATTTCGCCAACATTGACCGCGAGTTAATCATGTTACAAAGTTTGCATACAACAACCAAAGAATCGCATGAAAAACTTCTCTTTAAAACATACATCATTTCTAGTCCAATTAGTTCTAGCACACGGTTGCCCCCCTCCCCAGAGCACCAGTTCTCGCTAGCGCGATGGAGACGAGTTTATCTAGTCACACGCTAGATCACGTGATTTGTTAGGTGGCCTAACCAACCAAAAGCACACAAAAGCACCTACCAGATCAGTTCTACCAAGGAGGAGCTAAATAGGAGATGATCAAGAGTTCCATTCTAACAACATAAGTGATATTGCGCATTCCCAGAACCTCTCATGAGAAGATTATCCTTGATTAAGATGTCATTTTTTAACATTAACCATGGTAAGATATTCACTCTTAGAGGAATTTTTTTTTCATTGATGCAAGTATCTTGCATCAGTCGCAAGATACTTGGCGTCTGAAAGATCACAGATGTCGCCTAGAGGGGGTGAATAGACGGTTTCAAACTTTTACGAGATGGGTTTAACAATGGCAGAATAAAACTATCGTTTTCTTTTGTTAAGCACGAAGCCTATATATACTAAGGTTCAGCTATGTGCACCAACAAATTATGCTAAGCAAGACAAGCAACAAAGTGATAACAAGATATAGATTACTTCAAGCATGAAGGCTATCATAACGTAAAGTGCATAAGTAAAGAGCTCGGGTATATAGATAGCCGAGGCACGCGGGGACGACGATATTTTACCAAGTTCCTTCCACAATGGAAGTACGTCTCGTTGGAGGGATGGACGGTACTAAGACCACCAACGCCACAAAATGTCTCACTCTATTCTCCCGAGCACCCGCCTCATGGCAAGCACCCGATCCACTATGGGACACTTGAGGGCGGTCACCAAACCCGTATAAATATTGGGGCAGTCTCCACAACTTAATTGGAGGCTCCCAACAAATGTCACCAAGGCCAAAAACTTGAGGATAGCTCCACAACTTAATTGGAGGCCCCAAGAACACACCACCAAGGCCACACAACCGTTTAGGGTTCCAAGAACCCAAGAGGGACAAGCTTCTATGATTATCACGAACCAAATCCTCCGAGGAGAACTCAAACCGACGCACCGAATGCAAAAAGCAAGAACACCAAAAAGATTCTCCAATCCCTCACTCTCAAGTTTCAACAAAGCTACTAAAGCTATTGGGGGAACGAGAGAGGAGGAATCAAAGAGGAACATAAAATCCCCCAAGATCTAGATCCCAAAAATTCACTCACGAAGAGATGAATTGGTTAGGTCAAATTATAGATCTAGGTCTCTTCTAACTGTTGGAATTATGCCCTAGAGGCAATAATAAAGATGTTATTATTATAATTCTTGTTCATGATAAAGTTTATATTTCATGCTAGAATTGTATTAAGCGGAAACTTTGATACTTATGTGGTTTATGAACAACACCGTGTCCCTAGTACGCCTCTATGGACTAGCTCATTGATTAATGATGGTTAAGGTTTCCTAACCATAGACATGAGTTGTCGATTAATAATGAGATCATGTCATTGGGAGAATGATATGATGGACAGACCCAAATCAAGCAGAGCAATTAGATCGTGTCATCGTGTTCATATTTGCGAAGCTTTTTCTTATGTCAAATATTGTATTCCTTAGACCATGAGATAATGCAACTTCCTGGTATCGGAAGAAAGCTTTGAGGTCATCAAACGTCATCCTATGAGAGGGTGATCATAAAGGTGTCTCTCAGGTGATCGGAAAGTGCTTGTTGGGTTGTATGTATCGAGATGGGATTTGTCCCTCCCAAGTCGGAGAGATATACTTCGGGCCCACTCGGTAATCGATATCAACACCGCTTGCAAGCACATGGTTAAGGAGTTAATCACAAAGTGATATCGGATTACGGAATGAGTAAAGTACTTGCTGTGAACGAGATTGAACTAGGTATGTCGATACCAACGATCGAATCTCGGGCAAGTAAAATATCGCGTGACGAAGGGAATATAAATATGGGATTAATTGAATCCTGGCATCTTGGTTCATCCGATATGATCATCGATGAATATGTGGGAGTCAATATGGGTTTCCATATCCCGCTGTTGATTATTGATAGAAGATCATGTCTGCATATTCTCGAACCCGTAGGGTCACACACTTAATGTGCCTCGACGCTAGGATACAATGGATAATTGGTTTATGAGTTTTTGTTCGGAGTCTTGGATGAGATCCAGGACATCACGAGAGGTTCCGGAATGGTCCGGAGAATAAGATTCATATAAAGGAAAGCAGTTTTTGGATTTCGGAATTGTTTCGGAATGTTCGGTATTATACCGAAAGGTTCTAGAAGCTTCCGGAGTGGGACCAACGTGGCCCCACTTGTCGGAGGGGGGCATGGGCCTACGAGGGAGTGCCCTGGCCGCATTGGGACAGGGGCACAAGGCCCCATAGGCCCAGCCAGCCAAAACCCTAGGGGAAACCCTAGGGGATCTTCTAGAAGGGGGGAAGACTTGCCCCCCACTCTACCCTTGTGGCCGCCGGCCCTAGGGCTTGGAGGAGGGGCAAGGGGGCTGGCCAGCCCTCTATATAAAGAGGGCAGGGGCGCACCCTCCTCCCACCCCTCCTTGAACCCTAGCCGCCTACCTGCTGCCCTCCAGATCTCTCTCTCTCTCCCGACTGCGCGTAGGCGAAGCCCTGCCGCAGAAACTCTCCACCTTTGCACCACGCCGTCGTGCTATAGATCCAATCTATCTCTCCACCCCACTTGCTGGACAGATGAAGGAGGAGACGTCGCGGTGCCGTACGTGTGCATCTCTCGGAGGCGTCGCCACTTGCGGCGTTGGATCGGATCGTATCGCGAGGAGGAGAAGGCTAATACGACTACATCAACCACGTTCTGTTGAACGTTCCGCTGTGCGATTTCTTCAAGGGTATGAAGATCTCATCTATCCCTCTCGTTGATTGCATCTCCTTGATTAGATCTTGGCTTTCCTGTTCGCATCCGTAGAATTTTTTTGATTTACTATGCTGCGAAACCCTTCAGTGGTATCAGAGCTAGATCTATGTGTAGATGTGTTTCACGAGTAGAACGCAACATGCTTGTTGCGGGCGTTGATGTTTTCTGTTGCAAGCCTCATGTTGTGTACTTATTATGACGCGGGATAGTGAGATCGAAGCGGTCCAGGCCAACTTTACGCGACCTCGTTCGCGAGAACGGCTCCGCACTTGACGTGTGGCTTGTTCCACACATGCGGCTGGTGGATGCCAGTTTCTGTCACTATAGTTGTCATGGGATTTACACCGGATGTTGGCAACCATAATATCACTGTTGTGGCTTTCTGTAGGTAAGAATCGTTCTTAGCTTGTTACTCCCATAAGCCACGTAAAACATGCAACAAAAAAGTAGAGGCGTCTAACTTGTTTTTGTAGGGAGTGTTTCTGTGATATGGTATGGCCCAAGATATGATGTGTATGTTGTATGCAATGATCATGTTTTGTAATATTTCACGACTTTCATGTCGATGAGTACACAACCGGCAGGATCCATATGGTTGTCTTTATAATTGTGTATGACCTGTGTGTCAACTTCTTATACGCCATGTAACAGCTTTACTTTATCGCTAAGTAGTTAGCAATAGTTGTAGTTGTTATTCGTGGTGGAGGCAATCATGGTGGAGTGATGGAGATCATGCTGGCACGCACAAGATGGAGATCATTGTGCGGAGATTGGCTATACCATGTCACATAAAATTATATACATGTGATGTTTATCCTTTTATGTATCTTATTATGCTTAGATCGCGACAGTAGCATTATAAGATGATTCCTCACTTAAAGATCAAGATAAAATTGTGTTCTCCCCGTGTATGCACCGTTGCGAAAGTTCGTCGTGTTCAAGCATCTCGTGATGATCGGGTGCTATAAACTCTATGTTCACATACAACGGGTGCAAGCCAGTTTTGCACACGCGGAAATACTTGGGTTTGACTTGACGAGCCTAGCATGTACAGACATGGCCTCGGAACACACGAACCGAAAGGTGAAGCATGAGTCATATGAATGATATGATCGACACTTTGTTGTCCACCATTGAAGCCATATCTCTTCTCGTGAAGATCGGATTAGGTGTGGTGAATTTGGATCGTGTTCACTAAACAACTTGAGGGATGTTGAATTTAGTGGGAGTTCATCTAGTAATTTGATTAAGTTGAACTAGTTATCATGAACATAGTCTAAATTGTACTTGCAAATTTTATAGATCAAATGGCTAAGTCCAACTTCAACTTCAACGTTTTTGCTGAGAAAGAAAAGCTTAAGAACAATGGGTCTAACTTCACCAACTGGTTCCGCAATCTGAGAATCATTCTCGCTGGCGGACAAAAGGACTATGTCCTTGAGAAAGCGCTAGGTGACGCCCCTGCTATAGATGCGGCGGCTGATGAAAAAGCTGTTTATCAGTCGCGCAAAGATGATTATGGTGTGATTAAGAGCACCATGTTGTTTGCTCTGGAATCGGACCTTAAAAATCGTTTTGAGGAGTTCGTCGGGCCCTTTGAGATTCTTGAGGAACTGAAAACCATGTTTCAGACTCAGGCCCATTCTGGGAGATATGAGATCTCTGAGAAATTCTTTAACTGCAAGATGGAGGAAGGGAGTTCCGTTAGTGAGCACGCCATTAAGATGTCGGGCTACACTCAACGTCTTGAGCAGCTGGACTGCAAGATTCCAGAAGAGCTCAAGATTGATAGAGTTCTGTAATCACTCCCTCCTAGCTACAAAGGTTTTGTAGTTACTCACAATCAGATTGGTTCCACTGATACAATCACTGAGCTCTTCGCTAAGTTGAAAGCTGCGGAGGTGGATATCAAGAAAGATAATCATGTGTTGATGGTCAACAAGCCCCCCAGCTTTAAAAAAGGTAAGGGTGCAAAGAAGTCCTTCAAGAAAGGCAGCGACAAGCGCGTTGCCCCTGCTGAAAAGAAGCTCAAGTCTGGACCTAAGCCGGACACTGAGTGCTTCTATTGCAAGGACAAGGGTCACTGGAAGCGCAACTGTCCGAAGTACTTAGCGGACAAGAAGGCTGGCACCATTAAAGGTATATTTGATATACATGTTATTGATGTTTACCATACTAGCGCTCGTTGTAGTGCCTGGGTATTTGATACTGGTTCAGTTGCTAATATTTGTAACTCGAAACAGGAGCTACACAATAGATGGCGGCTAGCAAGGGATGAGGTGAAGATGCGCGTTGGCAACGGATCAAGAGTTGATGTGATGGTCGTCGGCACGCTCTCCTTAGTTTTACCTTCGGGATTAGTTTTAAACCTTAATAAATGTTATTATGTGCCTGCGTTGAGCATGAACATCATATCTGGATCGTGTTTATTGCAAGACGGTTATTCATTTAAGTCGGAGAATAATGGTTGTTCCATTTATATGAGTAACATCATTTATGGTCATGCACCTGCTATGAATGGTTTATTTCTTCTGAATCTCGAAAGCAATAAAACACACATCCATAACACTGAGGCTAAGAGATGCAAAGTAGATAGTGATAATTCAACTTACTTGTGGTACTGCCGTCTAGGTCATATTGGTGTAAAACGCATGAAGAAACTTCATTCTGATGGACTTTTGGAGTCTCTTGATTTTGAATCATTTGACACGTGTGAGCCATGCCTCATGGGCAAGATGATCAAAACCCCGTTCTCCGGAATGATGGAGCGAGCAACGGACTTGTTGGAAATCATACATACCGATGTATGCGGACCAATGAGTGTTTCGACGCGCGATGGATATCGCTATTTTCTCACTTTTACTGACGACTTAAGTAGATATGGGTATATCTATTTAATGAAACATAAATCTGAAACGTTTGAAAAGTTCAAGGAATTTCAGAACGAAGTGGAAAACCATCGTAACAAGAAAATTAAATTTCTACGATCCGATCGTGGAGGTGAATATTTGAGTTATGATTTTCTCATGCATCTTAAAGCAAGCGGAATCGTTTCGCAACTCACGCCACCCGGAACACCACAGCGCAATGGTGTGTCTGAACGCCGGAATCGAACTCTATTAGATATGGTGCGATCGATGATGTCTCTTACTGATTTGCCGTTATCATTTTGGGGTTATGCATTAGAAACCGCTGCATTCACTTTAAATAGGGCACCATCTAAATCCATTTAGATGACACCGTATGAATTGTGGTTTGGTGCTAAACCTAAGTTGTCGTTTCTTAAAGTTTGGGGATGCGAAGCTTACGTCAAGAAGTTGATGCCGGAAAAGCTCGAACCCGAAGCGGAGAAATGCGTCTTCATAGGATACCCTAAGGAAACGATTGGGTATACCTTCTATCACAGATCCGAAGGCAAAGTGTTTGTCGCAAAGAATGGATCCTTTCTTGAGAAGGAGTTTCTCTCGAAAGAAGTGAGTGGGAGGAAGGTAGAGCTAGACGAGGTTATTGAACCTTCTCTCGAGTTGGAGAGTAGCGCAGCACCTGAAATTGTTCCAGTGCCACCTGCACCAACAAGAGAGGAAGCTAATGATGAGGATCATGAAACTTCGGACGATGCTACTGCTGAACGTCGCAGGTCGACAAGGTCACGTTCCCCTCCTGAGTGGTACGGCAACCCTGTCTTAACTGTCTTATTAGTAGACAACAGTGAACCTGCGAACTATGAGGAAGCAATGATGAGCCCAGACTCTGAGAAATGGCTAGAGGCCATGAAATCCGAATTGGGATCCATGAGCAAAAACCAAGTATGGACTTTGGTGGACCCTCCTAGCGACCGTAAGGCCGTTGAGTGCAAATGGATTTTCAAGAAGAAAACGGACGCGGATGGTAATGTTACTGTCTATAAAGCTCGACTTGTCACGAAAGGTTTTCGACAAGTTCAAGGTGTTGACTACGATGAGAATTTCTCTCCCGTAGCGATGTTTAAGTCCATTCGGATTTTATTAGCAATTGTTGCGTTTCATGATTATGAAATATGGCAGATGGATGTCAAGACTGCGTTCCTCAATGGCAACATTGATGAAGAGTTGTATATGATGCAACCCAAAGGTTTTGTCGATCCTAAGGATGCTGATAAGGTGTGCAAACTTCAGCGTTCTATTTATGAACTGAAGCAAGCATCTCGGAGTTGGAACCTTCGTTTTGATCAAGTGATCAAGAGCTTTGGATTTGTTCCAAATTGCTACGAAGCTTGTATCTACAAGAAAGTGAGTGGGAGCTCAGTGACATTTTTAGTACTATATGTGGATGACATATTGATTATTGGAAATAACATTGGTATGCTTAACGATGTGAAGAGTTATTTGAATAAATGTTTTTCAATGAAAGACCTAGGAGAAGCTGCTTATATATTAGGCATCAAAATCTATAGAGATAGACAAAGACGCCTAATACCTTTAAGCCAAAGTACATATCTAGACAAAGTTCTGAAAAGGTTCGGGATGGATAAGGCAAAGAAAGGTTCACTGCCCATGTTGTCAGGTAAGATATTGAGCAAGGCTTAGTGTCCAGCTACGGTAAACTATAGAGAAGCTATGAGCAAAGTGCCTTATGCCTCGGCCATAGGTTCTATCATGTATGCCATGCTGTGTACAAGACCGGATGTGTACAATGCTCTTAGTTTGACGAGCAGATACCAAAGTGATCCAGGAGTGGAACACTGGACAACCGTAAAGAACATCCTAAAGTATTTAAATAGGACTAAAGAAATGTTCTTGGTCTATGGAGGTGATGAGCAGCTCGTCGTAAAAGGTTGCATCGACGCTAGTTTCGACACGGACAAGGATGATTCTAAATCTCAGACAAGATACGTTTATATTTTGAATGGAGGAGCTGTGAGCTGGAGAAGCTGCAAGCAAAGCGTGATCGCGGGATCTACAGTAGAATCGGAATATATTGTGCGACAACACTGGCGCCATAGCATTGGCTAAGGAACCAAGATATCATCCAAAGACCAAGCACATCAACCGCCGATTTCATATAATTCAAGATTATATAACAGATGGAGATCTGAAGATTATCAAA
This sequence comes from Avena sativa, assembly GCA_916181665.1. Classification (NCBI taxonomy): domain Eukaryota; kingdom Viridiplantae; phylum Streptophyta; class Magnoliopsida; order Poales; family Poaceae; genus Avena; species Avena sativa. The sequence goes on along the minus strand of OV702284.1, from coordinate 226,858,358 downwards.
GTACATACGGATCTGAATGTCGTAGATCCGTTGACTAAACCTCTTCCACGAGCAAAACATGATCATCACCTCAATGCCATAGGTGTTAGATTGTTGCCAGATGTAAACTAGATTATTGACTCTAGTGCAAGTGGGAGACTGTTGGAATTATGCCCTAGAGGCAATAATAAAGATGTTATTATTATAATTCTTATTCATGATAAAGTTTATATTCCATGCTAGAATTGTATTAAGCGGAAACTTTGATACTTGTGTGGTTTATGAACAACACCGTGTCCCTAGTACGCCTCTATGGACTAGCTCATTGATTAATGATGGTTAAGGTTTCCTAACCATAGACATGAGTTGTCGATTAATAATGAGATCATGTCATTGGGAGAATGATATGATGGACAGAACCAAATCAAGCAGAGCAATTAGATCGTGTCATCGTGTTCATCTTTGCGAAGCTTTTTCTTATGTCAAATAATGTATTCCTTAGACCATGAGATAATGCAACTCCCTGGTATCGGAAGAAAGCTTTGAGGTCATCAAACGTCATCCTATGAGAGGGTGATCATAAAGGTGTCTCTCAGGTGATCGGAAAGTATCTGTTGGGTTGTATGTATCGAGATGGGATTTGTCCCTCCCAAGTCGGAGAGATATACTTCGGGCCCACTCGGTAATCGATATCAACAACGCTTGCAAGCATGTGGTTAAGGAGTTAATCACAAAGTGATATCGGATTACGGAACGAGTAAAGTACTTGCTGTGAACGAGATTGAACTAGGTATGACGGTACCGACGATCAAATCTCGGGCAAGTAAAATATCGCGAGACGAAGGGAATATATATATATATATGGGATTGATTGAATCCTGGCATCGTTGTTCATCCGATATGATCATCGATGAATGTGTGGGAGTCAATATGGGTTTCCAGACCCCGCTGTTGATTATTGATAGAAGATCATGTCCGCATATTCTCGAACCCGAAGGGTCACACACTTAACGTGTCATGACGCTAGGATAAATTGGATAATTGGTTTATGAGTTTTTGTTCGGAGTCTCGGATGGGATCCGGGACATCACGAGAGGTTCCGGAGTGGTCCGGAGAATAAGATTCATATAAGGCAGTGCAGTTTTTGGAGTTCGGAATTGTTCCGGATTAATCGGTATTGTACCGGAAGCTTCTAGAACCTTCCGAAGGGGACCAACGTGGCCCCACCTTCCGGGAGGGGGCATGGGCCTATGAGGGAGTGCCCTGGCCGCATTGGGCCAGGGGCACAAGTCCCCATAGGGCCCAGCCGGCCAAACTAGGGATAAACCCTAATTGGAGCTTCTAGAAGGGGGGTTTCCTTGCCCCCCCCCACTCCTCCCTCCTTGGCCGCCGGCCTAGGGCTTGGGGGAGGGGTTAGGGCAGGCGCCCACCCCTCTATATATAGAGGGCTGTGGCGCACCACCCCCACACACCTCCTCCTCAACCCTAGCCGCCCTGCTGCCCTCCTCTCTCTCTCCCTCCCGACTGCGTGTAGGCGAAGCCCTGCTGCAGAAACTCTCCACCACATACACCGCGCCGCCGCGTTGTAGATCCAATCCGTCTCTCCACCATACTTGCTAGACCAAGGAAGGAGGAGACGTCGAGGTGCTGCACATGTGCATCTCACGGAGGCATCGCCACTTGTGGTGCTAGATCGGATCGGATCGCGAGGAGGAGAAGCGAGTACGACTACATCACCCACGTTCCGACGAACTGTAACACCCTCAGAATCGACCCTATGCAAGTTTCAGCGATTCCCGCCAAACCCACATAGAAACGATTCAAAGGTGCCCACCAGGCACTTTCGTGCGGGTGGGAAACGAAGTAATAACATTACACAACAGTCCTCGATGGGACCCACAGAACATATATATATATACAACACGACTCCATGAGTCAAGAATACAGGTATACAATACAAAGATCCAAATCACCTTGAAAATGATAGAGCGTCCGACTACGGACAAGATGCAAATGGGGCTAAGAGCCCTGAAGAATAACCAATGGCGTCCATAACCCTGCCCAGGCCAAGCCGGAAGGGTAACCCTGCTAACGACGTCGATCTCAAAACCTGCTTAAACAAAAGGGGTGCCGACAAAGGGCAAAGGAAAAAGAGGAGCGTCAGTACTGAGGCCAGTACACGGCGAGACTAGAATTCGGCGGTCCTCGCCTACATAGGTATGGTGGACTGAAGCGGCAGCGGCAGCATGCACTAAACAACCTATAGAGACTCGGTACATCTGGCGGCTATCAGAGAGGGGTAAGAAAGACCTATTCGGATCCAACCTGATTCTACCATCGGACAAACCCATCCTGGTGTTTCCCCCTCGAGACCAAACGAGGAAGTCAACCGAGGAACTCACACAGTTGGCAGTTTTATTTATTCAGTTATCGTTGCAGAGATTACTAGGCAGGTATAGATAATCATCCTGATAAAATAGGCAGTGAGCAGTTTTAGTTAACCATTCCGTTATAGTTGCGACACTTACTAGTCAGATACAATTAGCATGAGATAACCCCAAAACCCTAGCAGTTGTTGGTACTTTTGTTTAGCCATTCCGTTGTAGTTGCATTACTTACTAGTCAGATACAATGGTCGCAAGCGACAACCCAAACAAGCAATTGTGGGCAGTTTTATTTAACCATTCCATTATAGTAAAGCTAATTACTAGTCATTATAAAGTCAAATTTATAGCACTACTTTAGTTATAGTTGTCTATGATCGAGATACTGTGCTCCAAGTCGTCCATAACCGCGGACACGGCTTTCAGAAAGTTTTACCTGGCCGGGGTGCACAAATAGCAACACACACTCGATCAACCTCGGAAAAACCAAATCAAAACCCAACGAGGCCTTCACGACAAAGCAATCACAGGATTCAGAAATATTTCAGGGGGCCACCCCATTGAGTAGACCCGCAACGAAGCTAGCTGACTCCGAGACGGACTCAAGGTTTGCGTCAATGGCTGTAAACGACTGGGAACCCAAAACTGGGATTGTCGATACCGCGAAAACACTCCGCTTACCTAAACAGTACAGTGTGCTCCTCGCACAATCGTAAATAAAGCAGTAAAGCATGGCATAAGTACAGGATCGTAAATAAAACCTCAAACTAGTTTGTGGCCCCAAGAAATAAGACGGAATCAAGCTCTGGCTCAGGGGGGTCCCATAAGCCTTCCGGATGTGGATAGCGCGAATATTCAAGGAACAGGTATCAAGTACTCGGGGTCCTACGGGACACAAGTGGACGGTTAACAACCAAATAACATCTATTGCCCACCTGTGCCTCTGCTTACTTACTTCAATTTTAGTTGTTAAACAGGAATTAAAGTGAACGATAAGTAAAACCATGATCATCTCCAACATCAAACATGCGGCAGTACACCAACAACTGTGGCACTTGACGACACGCAACAGCACTTGAGCAAGCGACTACGACGCGCAAGTCCAACTATCTACCAAACAACAGGTAATAGGATGTGTCCAAGGCAATATAAGGCTGCAAGGGATATCACGGGTACGAAAACTAGAGCAACGCAACACAGATAGCAATAGATCAACAGGAGGGAATAAATACTATAAAAGTAAGATAGGTAGAAAGGGGAGATGCTCGCCTGAAAACATTGCTGAAGGTTCATCCGAAGATCGGGGCGAAGCTCACATCAACTCAACGGCCTTATCCGCGAAGAAGCAAAACACTAGAATAAACACCGGATGCAATATTTAATACTACGGCAAAAGATCGGCATGATGCATGTATGATGTATGGCATGGCAAAGGTGCGGTGCAATTAGATCATATTAAGCGGAACCGGGGTCCCGACAATTAATTAGACGATTCAAGTTATTTATCTACCCCGCAAATTAAATGTTGAATTAGCAAGACCAAACATGGCTTCGGTTCGCTACACCAATTTAAATGGAACCAATATGAGACTAGATTTGTCCGCATATGGGCCCTATATTTAATTATAAGGTGAATCGGCATAAGGCCCCCCAAACCACATGACAATATGCATGCATGAACAATTTAATATGCACAAGTTATATTATATTATAAAATAGGGTCTCAGGAAGGGGTTCACACATTAGGGTTCGACGATCTTGGGTTCCGGGGTTCGGGGTTCGGTCTCAGGGTTCCGGGTTCGACGGGATCGGTCTTCGAAGGTCGGATACGAGATGAAGAGCTTGGCGTTCCGGGAAGAGGGACTCGGTGTGGCGTCAATGCTTCCGGGAAGGAGAGCTTGTCGTCCAGGGTCTCGGTGTCCGGGGTGAAGTACTCGGCGTCCTCGAGGGGGTACTTATCGTATCCGTGAAGGAGATCATGTCGGTCCACGGGGTCGGGCTTCGAAGCCAGGAAGGAGTACTTGGCGTTGCCGAGCGGAAATCTTGATGGTCCTCGGGTCCGAGAAGATCTTGTCGCACGGTGTCCGGTTAGGCGAACTCGTCGGTCTCGCGGTTTTGGTACTAGGGGATCTTGGTGTTCCGAGGGGTCTTGCCGAGCTTGATTCTGGGTCGACAGGGTTCGGTCTCGCCGGGATCGGACTTCGGGGATTTTGGTAGATGGTTCCATGTAGTCGGTCATGGCGAACTTGGCGAGCCGAGGGGTTCTGCATCACCGGATCTGTGGACCCGGGTCTTCGGATCCGTGCTCTCGGTTTCATGACGATGATCTTGTCGATCCGGGACGAGGATGTTCGGGTACTGTCTTGGGTAGACGATGACGGACTTGGATGTGGTACCGGCAACCTCCTAGAGTCCCCGTCTCGGTACAATCTTCACGCATCGGTCCTCGACAACGGAGTGCTTGGTAAAGAGCATGGCGTTCTAGGGTCTTCGGAAGATCTTGGTGGAAAACCGGGAAGGGTGGCTTCACGTAACTCCTGGGAGCCAGGACGTTGTTTGAGAAGGCCGCGATGGAAACGCCCTGCAAGGCGCGTCGGTAGGCGACCACGACGACAGGGATGGAGGGCTAGGGTCCCAGGGGGCTCTGCATCAGGACGGCGTGATGGAGGCGGCTGGTCGCGGTAGCGGCAGGGGAGCTCGGGGTGCGCGCGAGCCGGTGGGGTCGCAGCCCAGAGGGTGGTTGAGGCCGGCGGCGGGCCTGGAGCGGAGGACGGGGGCGATGAGGCGGAGGAAGGTGCAGGCGGGGCGGACCGGCAGCGGCGCTGCTCGGCGGTTGTCGGGGCAGAGGCGGGGAGGCTCGCGGGCGCAGCTGCGGTTGCCGGCAGGGACAGGGACGGCGGACGGCGGGTTGCAGAGGGGAGGAGCGGCGTCGGAGCCGAGCTCGGGCCGGTGGTGGCGGGGATCAGGGCGACGCGGAGGACGGAGGGGCCGCGGCGAGGGGGCTCGCGAGCGGAGGGGAGAGCGCGGGCGGCGCGCTTGCCGGAGAGGCAGAGGGAAGGGAGCGGACGCGGGCGGCGCGTCCGCGCGTCGGTGGGGAGAAGGGAGGGAGCGGCGAGCGGAGAGGAGGTGGGGAGGGGAGCCGGCGAGCGGCGGCCTGAGAAAGGGAGGGAGCAGCGGTGACCGGAGGGAAGGGAGAAGGAGAGAGGCGGGCGGTTGCGGGAGCGTGGGGGGAAGAGAGGAGGGAGACGCGGTGGGGAGAGAGGGGCGCGTGGGGAGGGGAGTTGGGGTGGGGCCCGGGGACAGGTGGCGTGTGGGCCGCGCGGGTGGAGTGGAGGGGGTGGCTGAGCGGTGGGTCCAGGCTGGTGTGTGGTGTGTGTGGGGCTGGCGTGTGAGTGGAGGGAGTGGCTGTGGTTTGGGGTGGGACACAGGGAGAGTGGGGTGGGGCCGAGGTGTAAGGGAGAGGGGGTAGGTGGGAGCTGGGTGAGAAAGAGAGAGAGGGGGGAAAGTCTGGGATTGATGAGGTGGCGGGGTGGGTAGGGATTGGGGGAGAGGGTGAGATGGCAAGCTGTGAGTGGTGGGTAGATTAGGACTAGGTAGAAATAGGATTTCGGGTAGGCTGGTTTAGGTGGACCGTTTTAATACTGGGGGTGGTCGACTGGGTCGAATCGGCCCGTTCGACTGCCCCACTAAAAATAATTAAATATTTTATTTATTTCAAACAGGGCTTTTGCAAACCGATAGCAGACAAAACAAAATAATCCGGAGACCCGGGTTTTGTGTTTGAACAAAGACGGGGCGTTTAGAAAACAAGAACAGGTTTTTCCGCAAATAGTTTTATGCAAGCAAATGCAAGATGATGACGATGCTCAAATGCAATGTGGCATGATGACATGAGCATGCGGTCATGATGATGCAATGCACAAAAACAACGCGATTTTCTAGTAGTGGTTTTGCGGGATGCCACACGAACGTTCCGCTGTGCGAATCTTCAAGGGTATGAAGATCTAATCCAATCTCTCTCGTTGTTTGCATCTCCTAGATTAGATCTTGGCTTCCCTCTGTTCGCATCCGTAGATTTTTTTTGATTTACTATGCCGCGAAACCCTTCATACACAACACACACACACGATGCACCCAATCCCCACGCTGGACACACACCACGCACGCACAGGACACACGCGGGGAACCAATCCCCAATCCCTTCACCACCAACCCCGCGTCACCCGTTCCCCCCTCGATCCTCTAGCCACCACCGCCAGAAACCGTCCGCCGCCGCCATGCCCCGAGAGCCTCCGCCTCCAGCGCGGGAGCCTGAGTCCCATCGGCGTTGAGCCCGTCCCGGACGTCTCCTCCTTCCTATGCAACCTGTAGTCGGCTGCCGCCTATGCCATGGACCCTGTTGGACCATGGCTGCCTCCTCGGCCAGCAGCCGCGTGGTCCCCTTCTCCTGCAAGCGCGGCCGCGCCTCGCCTCGAGCGCCTCCACCGCTGGATTGCCTCACCCGGCTCTGTCCCAGCCCGCTCTTTCCGCGACCACCCCTGTACGAGCTCTCCAGCGCGCCCTGCCGTCGTTTGGCCGCCGCCGCGCTCTTCCCCGACATCGCCGGCCACCATGCCTCCTCTGATCGCAGCTCCGACGCCAGGCCCTCCTCCATGTCGATCTCGCTGGCCCCTCCCGTCCTCTGCTGCTTCCGATGTGCCACGTTTTGCGCTGGCGCGACATGGCAGCCCTACACCGGCGTCACCTTCCAGTTCGCACTGTCTCGAGGATCTACACGGCTCCCAGTTGTGCGTACTCATTCTGTTGTGTAGGTGCGGGTTGGGTATTGCCTTGGTTCCAGTATATGAATATGGTTGTCTCCATTCTGAAGTGGTGCCTATAATCTTCATCCGTGGCAACACGTGTATATTCATGTGCCTATGTGTTGCCAGGTGCCGACGCCAAACTCTGTCTAGGTGCACACTATTGAACGTCGCGGTCATCTTTTGTTGTCTAGTTCGATCGTGCCGACCTCCCCAGAGATCTGCACACCTCCGACGAGGTAAACACAAGACCTCCTTCTCATACCCGAAGATCTGCTACACGGATCCAAACACCCGAAATCGAACCCTCCGAACCCCAACGTGTGATCTCTATTCGAGCCCATATTTTATAAATTGCCATATTAAACTAGTTGCATATTAATCCATCCATACTCGCATGCATATTTATTTGTTTGGGGGAATTTTGTCGACTCACCTCATAATTAAATACGAAGACCATATACGGGCGAACTAGTCTAATATTGGTCCCATTTTAAATTGTGTAGCTATCGGTGCTATATTTTGCCATGTTAAGACAACATTAAATTGCGGGTATCTAAATAACATGAACCATATAATTAAATGTCAGAATCCCGATTCCGCTTAATATTGCTAAGTGGGACCGCATATTGCCATGACATGCATCATATCATAAACATGCCGGATCTTTCGCCTAGTATTAAATATTGCATCCGATGTTTCTTTCTAGTGCTTTGCTTCTTCACGAATTAGGCCGATGAGTCGATGCGAGTGTCGACCCGATCTTCGGGTGAACCTTCGATAATGTTTTCAGGCGAGCATTCTCCCCCTTCTACCTATTTTGTATTTATAGTCTTTACTTCCTTTCTTTGATCTATTGCTATCCTTATTGTCGATGCTACAGTACCGTTTCTTTATTTACCTGCTACACTATATTGCCTTGGTTAACCTATTGACCTGTTTGATTAGCTAGCTTTGTCCTTGCGAGTCGTAGGCATGCTTAGTATCGCTCTCATATGGGTGAAAACATGATACTCGGATATGGTTGGTGATAAGATCATTAATCTGATGTTATTGGTTATGGTTTCACCTAATGATAAGGCCCCGGCAGGGACCACCTTTGGGAACTGCTTTAGCCGACCTAAGACCCGTTCGTTCTACGATACCAGTTCTGAGTTGATCGCGCTAACCAAATGTGGGGCTTCTGGGAACCCTCCCTCAACTACCGGTGCTATTCGTATATCCAGAGGGTTACAAAATTGGTTTTCCATTTGGTGCATACGCATAATATGTCCTCAGACATGGGTGAGTTGATATGTCTTCAGACTTGATGTTTTGGTGGATTGCCATGGCTTGCATACATAAACCGTGGTACACGGTGGCGGCACCCACGGTGTGTACAAGTTACCCCGCAGGGCCCGACCCATCAGTAGGCGCAAACGCTGTGCCTTCCTCGAGAATCGTCGTACCTCTTGGTTGGTTCCACACAGTAGGTGATGCCTCTGGATATGCGCGCAGTTATGGGACAGTTCTTGTTGTGAGATTCAGATGGCACGTGTAATATGTTGGCTGATGGGTTGAGCATGCGTTTAGGTACAATAGTGCACCCTTGCAGGATAAATCTTTTCGAGAAGCCGTGTGTCCACGGTTATGGATGCCTCAGGAGTACAGTGTCATGATCATAGACAACGCCACTAATGTCTTGCCTCTAATAATATGATTAGTAATCAACCTTATCAACTAAACACCTGCTTAACTAAAATTGCCACCGTGTGTGTTCCGCAAGGGGACTTCCTCGACTGGTCTTCGAGGGGGAAATCTTCGGATGGGTTATGTTTGGTGTTATATTATAGATATCGTAGAGTGCTCTCTTATATCGTTCTAATAGCCGAAGTTGTAGCGTGTCTCAATAAGTTAGTGAAAGGATACGGATGTCGCCTAGAGGGGGGGTGAATAGGCGATTAAAACTTTTCCTAGAGTGGCTCAACAAAGGCGGAATAAAACTAGTGTTTACTTTGTTAAGTACAACCTAGAAATAACTAAGGTTCACCTATGTGCACCAACAACTTATGCTAAGCAATACGAGCAACAATGTGATAGCAAGATATAGATTACTTCAAGCACGAAGGCTATCACAATGTAAAGTGCATAAGTAAAAGCTCGGGTATAGAGATAACCGAGGCACGCGGGGACGACGATATTTTACCGAGTTCCTCCCAACATGGAGTACGTCTCGTTTGGAGAGGGGGTGGTATCAAACCACCAACGCCACAAAAGGCCTCCCTTATTCTCCGGTGAATCTCACCCCAATGGGATCGATCCACACTTCCACTATCGGTGCACTTGTCGGTGGCAACCGGAACCTCTCACAAGGTTGGGGCACAACTCCATAACTTAATTGGAGGCTCCCAACAAACGCCACAAAAGGCCTCAACAAATGCCACCAAGGCCACAATGCCACCAAGGCCAAAAAACCGTCTAGGGTTCCAAGAACCCAAGAGGGACAAGCTCCAATGAGCAATTCAAACCAAATCCTCCAAGGAGAACTCAAACCGATGCACCAAATGCAAATGGCAAGAAAACCACAAAGGTGTTCAAATCCTTCTCTCCAAAATTCCACCAAAGCTACAAAAGCTTATGGGGGAATAAGAGAGGAAGAACAATGGAGGAAATCCACAAAAGACTCCAAGATCTAGATCCCAATATGTTCCCCTCACTCAAAGGAGAGATTGATTGGTGGGATTGTAGATCTAGATCTCCTCTTTCAAATCCCTCAAGAATATGCAAGAATCATTGGAGGGATTGAGAGAAAGCAAGCTCAAGAAGGTCAACAATGGAGGGGAAAACTTGCAAGAAAGGTTGAGGAACCATTGGGGAAGAAGGCCCCTTATATAGGTCCCTCCAAAATCCAACCGTTGCAGCCCAAAAACGCGATTCCCGGTACTACCGGACTTTTTCCCGGTACTACCGGACTTTCCCGGCACTACCGGACATTTCCTGGGGTTCCTGGGGCTCCAAACGCATTTTCTCTCTGCGCTCCCCGGTACCAAAAGGCGGTACTACCGGACCCCGGTACTACCGGATCCTGGTCCGGTACTACCGGTCATCACAGAACGAAAACAGCCATAACTTTTGCATCCGGACACCGATTTCGATGATCTTGGGCTCGTTTCGAAGAGGACAACAACCTCTATAATATCATGCAAAGAAACATCATAGTCCAGCAAGGGAGAATAGATCCAAATGACGAATTAAAAAACCTTCTACCGCGCTAGGTACTAAAAAGCGGTACTACCGCTTTTTGGTACCTAGCCCGGCAGTGGCTTTTAGAAACTTGTCAAAAACCTTCTGCCGTGCTAGGTACTAAAATGCGGTACTACCGCATTTTGGTACCTAGGAGGGCAGTGACATTTGGCAACTTTCCAAAACCTACTGCCGCGCTAGGTACTAAAATGCGGTACTACCGCATTTTGGTACCTAGGAAAATTCAAACCTCTATAACTTTTGATTGGTAACTCCGATCGACCCGATTCCAATTGCGTTGGAAAAAGGACGACATGGGCTACCCTATGAAAGGTGAAAATATTGGTTATCACCAAGTGAGAATGTATAATGTATAATAATGTGAGATACCTCACTTGGTGAGAAACCGAAAAGCTGCCAAGATCAAAATCGCAACAAGATACAAACGAAAGATCCGATTTTGATGAACAAGAGCTTGTTATGGAGATTACCACAAGCTCTATATCATCACATGGATAAGACCAAATAACAACCAAATATGATGATGCAAGTATGCAAAGGTTTGAGCTCTCTCCGAACGATGTGACCGAATTACTCATATGAGAGCCTCTCTTGATAGTACGGTTATCTATCCTAAACCTGGTCTCACACACATGACGTGAGACCGGCAAAAGAGAAAACCTATCAAGATTATACCTTTGCCTTGAGCATTCCACTTGAGCTCGATGTAGACGATCTTGCCCTTCTCAAGATGGAACGCCCTCCTTAATTCCTCATCATCGACCTCGCATATTGAGCTTGCCCAACATATCTTCTTTGCATTTCATCGACCTTGAAGCCAACACATGATCCAAGCGATGCCAATGGACAAATCCTACAAGTATAAATTAATACACACATTGGTCCATAAAGATTGTCATTAATTACCAAAACCACACATGGGGGCCCAACATGTTCTTTCAATCTCCCCCATTTTGGTAATTGATGACAATCCCTTTAAGAGGGTTTATATAAGGAATTTTAATGAATAAAATGGTAATACCAATATCAAATACTACAAAAGTATGTGATATTGGTACCACCATCATATATAGAGCAAACTCCCCCACAATCTATGCATGTGTGATGAACTTGAATTTCATTGCATATATTGCCAATCATTATCATTGGTGGAGTTTCCTCTATATATACCACATGCTAAGCAACAACAAAGATGCAAGAGCATGAGAAGCAAATGCACAAGAACAAACTCAATGCATAAACCAACTTCCCTTAAACCCTCTAAAACTTCTCCCCCATTGGCATCGATTGCCGAAATGGGTGACAAGTTCTAGAAGGCAAATATAGTAATAATTCCTCCAAAGGTGTGCCTTCGCACATATCCAATGATGAATACTTGGGAGGGAGTAGAACTATATCGAGGACCCAAAGATTGCAAAAATAAAGTCAAATGATGCAAGCAACTACAAGGTCCGACAAACCAATTTGAAAACAACAAATGAGTCCAAATGGAAACAACAAGATATTATGATATGAGCAAAAGAGTGTTTTAAATAACAAATAGAGAAGCTCCCCAAGATTTGTGCACAATTCAAAATAAATGTATTGGAATACATAATGCACAAATATGGAATCCTTGCTCCCCCATAAGCATTTAAAACACAACAAATGTGAAAGAATGCAAATGAGTATTATTAAATGAATTAGATGAGCTCCCCAAAGAGCATGCACCAATCATGATAATTGCATTTGGGAACAAAGTGCATAGTCATGGAATCCTCACTCATCCAAATTCATTTAACAATACACGGCATGAGAGAACAAATATGAGTGTCCGAAGATGTAGACAAGAGGAACAATCACTCATAGGCAAATAAATTTAGAAGCCACCAAAGAATAAAAAGAAATAAAAGGTGGCATCCAAGGATTAAAAATCAATTAAAATTATCTTCTCATATGTGTATATGTCTATAAGTGGAAAACATCACAGAGACATATGCCAACAAATAAATATGCACACATAAAGAAGATATACAAGAAGGCATATGAAAAGCAAAAATGAAGTCATAATGTATACCAATAAGATTTTTGCTTCAAAGCATGGCCAAAGGCTCAAATCTATCTTATTGTACATTAATGAACTTCAAACACCAACACACTACATATATTACAACTATCACCAAGGGAAAAAGGAGAAAGTTGGAATATATGGAGAAAGGCAACAAGTATCATAAGATAGAATAGACTAGCAAAAATCTCACTATTGCACATGAGAGAAGATGAAATGATAGGCAATAAAATTGCTAGATTGACATATTTGGGGTTGGAGGATCATATGCATGATTTTGTATAGTCCCAACTATATGTACTCATCTCAACTTATACACATTTACAATAGAGAGTTCTATTAAAACCATGGCTAGAATTACAACAATTACAAATACATGAATTCATGCTAGAAGGCAACCGACAAACGGTTGAAATCAAGATATGTGAGCATGAGAAAGAGATACTTGTTACCGAGATATAATTGGTAGTTTGTAGAGTATATGAATTCGTTGATCATCCTATAGCTTGCCTCAAATTTTCTTCTAAGCACCACTTCTTCAAAATTGAGAGACAAGCGTCCAATAAATCTCCAATGTACCTAAAACACATTTAAGTACAAAATGGTCCCAAAACTTCTTGGGTCCAAAGTAGTTAGAGAAACTACAATACATAGGAGAGACTCCACATAATTATGTGCACATTGATATGAAATTGAATTTCATGCACAACTTAGCCGATGGGAATTGGTGGAGTTTCCCTATATATTGGATCAAAGAAAGCAAACATGCCTTAATATAAAAATATAGTAAATATGCATGCATAAGGCTTTCAAGAACCAAAAAGGAGATACAATTTGAGCAAAAACACCAAGTAAACCGAGATGGCACACACAAGAGTGTGACAAGACAAGCGGTGTCCAAATTGTATCAAAGAACCAATTCAACACATGAACGATCACAAGTTCAACAAATGAACTAGGCTAAGGCCAAAAGAGCAAAAATAGATGGAAATAAAAATGCTCAAGGATTTATCTCATTCTAAAATGGTCAAATCATGAAACAAGGAATGAGACAAAACCAATTCCCAAAAAGAGCAAGGTTCCAATAAGAAACCAAACTCCCCACACTTCTCATGATGGCACAAAGTACCAAAACGAAAAGATTAAACTTCCAAGCACATAAAACCCGATATGGATCAAACAAAGAAGCATAAATATGAATGTTCTAAATAGTATAGGAGAGCTCCCCCATGGATAGTGCATTATGTAGGATTTTCCTTTAGAATACAAAATGCACACAAACGGGATCATCACTACTACCTACATTAACTAAAACACAAGAGGATGTTAATAAAATAAGAAGATCCAAAAGAAGCAAGGAAGCTTGGGAGACAACATAAAACATTTACTTGGCCAAAGATAGGACAATATTAAGCAAAGGCCAAAGTGAATATGATCAATAAATTCTACCATACGTTGGGTGCTCATTGTCCAAGGACAAGAAATATTGGGAGTAATTTTCCCAAGGTAGCTTGCATGGATATCCAAGATCATAGTCACAACAAGAAGCATATAACTAAATATAAGAAATTAAGCACGATACTTCAAACAAGATTCTTGGTGGCTTCTAATAGTCACACAATCACTAGTGATTAGAGTAACTTGAAGAAAATGGTTTCCATGAAGATATAGAGATCTAAATATGAGGAAACACATACCAAGAAACACTCTCATATACAAGATCCAAGATATGATCAATAAAGGCATTCGAGCAAATTGTAACTTGTATGAGCAAATGTGTTACATAGGTGCTAGATAATTATCAATATCAATTCTAAGTGACACAACCTCGAATATTCACATTTTCTAGGATTGTAATATGCACTAAGCATATGGCTCCCCCCTAATGTGATACTACCATAAAACCAACACGAGGCAAAATAATACAAATAGAGATAATTAATGGACATTTAAAAACTTAAATTTATCATGAGAATTGTACCACATAGAGACTAGACAATAATCCAATATAAATACTAGGTGGTATTCCTCATGTACACACAATTTTAGGATTGTGGAATGCCCAAGCATAACACTCCCCCAAAATGGGATAATCCATTAATCTCTCACAAGAGCCAAATAAGATACCAAATATAACCAAGCAAGGCTCAAGCACAAGAAACACACATACATGTTGTGCCACTTAATCATACACAAATATGATTGATATCTCAAGATAATTAAGTGGAAAGCACAATATGTACAAAAACATGGAAGATACAAAACCAACACATGCACAAAGGGGCGAGTAACTTTCAATGTAGAGAGTTTAGCATATGTTACCGCAAGGAGGAACATTGGAAATATAATATAATCAAGATAATCAAAATGGCTTGGCTTGACACTAATAATTGATGAAGATCCCTCAATTCTTCATAATGTAGCCAAGACTCCAATGCCCTCCAACAATACCTATTGATCAAGTTTTGGCTTGTTGGTCCCCAACCAAGTTGGGTCCTAAGAGGTTAGTCACAATAGGCTTGGCAACCCAAATGGTTCTTTTCTTGAACCCACATTGAGCACCAACAAATTTGGCAAACACATTGCCAACCTCATACTTACAAAGAGAATAGGCATCATCAATCAAGATAGGATGGGATGAGGAGATACCAATAGTGCATGAGGAAGAAATGTGCCCCTTCTTGCGGCATATGTAGCAAGTTCTACTCTTGCCATCTTTCTTTTTGGATGAAGAAACAACTTGAGGAAGAGCTTGAGTCTTCTTGGGGGGAGGCCCATCTCTAACAAGATGTAGAGCATGAGGCCGCTTCCCTTGTTGCTTCTTGCCAAGGGACTTCTTCTTTAATGGGCAATGTTTGACATGATGCCCTTCTTACTTGCACTTGAAGCAAACAATGTTGGCCGGATATTTGTCTTGATCTTGGCCATTCTTATTGTTGTCCTTGTGCTTCAACATGATAGTGGACTTGTTCTTGACATTGGAGTTGAATCCAAGTCCACTCTTGTCATTGGGGGATTTTTGCACACTCAAGATTTTGTTGAGTGCGGCCTTCCCTTGATGACCCTTTTTCAAGTCATTCTTCAAAGAAGTGACTTCAGACTTGAGCTCTTTTATTTCCTCTACATGGTTAGTTTCAACAAAAACACTAGAGGAAGTAGAAGCTACATTGTTAGAGCAACAAGGCATGGAATGTAATTCATCATGAGATATATTATGGTTGTGAGAGGATGAACTACAAGGACTAGCACATGGCAATATAACATTTGGAGTAGATGTAGTGCTAATGTCCACATGAGGCCCACTAGATGTTACCTTTGACACGATGGCCTCATGAGCTAACTTTAGCCTACCATGGGAGACTAGAAGATCCTCATGCGAGCTTGAGAGCTTAACATGACTTTCTTCTAATTTCCCATAGTTGCTAGTTAGCAACGCAACTTGAGCCTTTAGCTCAACATTCTCCTCCAAAATAGATGCTTCACAAGAAATAGAGTTAGTAGCACAAGCATCATCATTATTAGCGAGAGGTGAGGGCAACTTGGCAAGCTCTTTTGAATATGAGGCTTTAAGTTGCTCATGTGACTCGGTGAGGTTGATGAGCTCACCCTTTATGACCCTAGAGCCATTTTTGAGGTGCTCAAAATCCTCAAGGAGTTTAGCATAAGCAACTTGAGTCTCATCATTTTTATGTTTGAGATCACTTGCCACCTCAATTTGTGTTTCTAACTTATCAATAAGTTCTTTGCTCTTAATAGCAAAGTCCAAGATTTCAACAAATTTAGAGCAAGCAATATCCTTGTTAACAAGGGCACGATAAACAATCTCACCCTTTTCATATAAATCATCAATATCTAGCTCTTCTTCCCCATTATCCACATCCTCCTCGTCACAAGAGGTAATGGGTTCCAAAGTAGGAGTTACCTTAGAATCCCTAGCCATAAGGCATATGTGGGTACCGGAAGAAGGCAAAGATGAGATTGCATTTGTGGCTTCATTCAAAACCATGTCTTGGCCCATAGAATCTTTGGTTTCCTCTACATTGTTAGCAACACAAGTACTAGAGGAAATTGAAGCATTTTTATCATGGCAACAAGACAACACAAGCATATCATCATGAGATTTATTCAAGTCATTTCTACATGATATGCACGGACTATTAACACAAGCATGTAAGGAGTTTGTAGTGCTAGAAGTGTTAAAGTCCAAAGATAGATCATTGCAACTAGATAGAGATGAGGGATTACACATAGTAAGCACACTATCCAAATTGCAATTTCTATCACCACTCACCATATCATTACCTTGTGAAAAGTCACATGTTGGTGAAGTGGAAGAGGCTGAGAACTCATCTCGACCGGAAGTGGAAGCAATACAATCATCCTCAATAATGTTGGACACAACATATTTATCTTGAAGTTTTGTCCATAACTCATGAGCGCTCCAAAAAGGAATGATTGAGGAGGTAACTACATAGCTCAAAGCATTAACGAGCACATTACAAGCTTGAGCGTCGAGATATAAGTTTTTCTCATCCTCACAAGATAGATTTTTGAAATCCATAGGAGGAGAAAAACCCATATCTACAATACGCTCCAAATTTGGGTCCATGTCCCGAAAATGAATGAGCATGCGATTTTTCCATATATCATAATTTGTGCCATAGAATGTGAGCGTGTCCTTGTGCACTAATCCCCTAGCCGACATCTTTACTCTCAAGGCGGTAAAGCCTAAAATGAGAGACCGGGCTCTGATACCAATTGAAAGGATACAGATGTCGCCTAGAGGGGGGGTGAATAGGCGATTAAAACTTTTCCTAGAGTGGCTCAACAAAGGCGGAATAAAACTAGTGTTTACTTTGTTAAGTACAACCTAGAAATAACTAAGGTTCACCTATGTGCACCAACAACTTATGCTAAGCAATACGAGCAACAATGTGATAGCAAGATATAGATTACTTCAAGCACGAAGGCTATCACAATGTAAAGTGCATAAGTAAAAGCTCGGGTATAGAGATAACCGAGGCACGCGGGGACGACGATATTTTACCGAGTTCCTCCCAACATGGAGTACGTCTCGTTTGGAGAGGGGGTGGTATCAAACCACCAACGCCACAAAAGGCCTCCCTTATTCTCCGGTGAATCTCACCCCAATGGGATCGATCCACACTTCCACTATCGGTGCACTTGTCGGTGGCAACCGGAACCTCTCACAAGGTTGGGGCACAACTCCATAACTTAATTGGAGGCTCCCAACAAACGCCACAAAAGGCCTCAACAAATGCCACCAAGGCCACAATGCCACCAAGGCCAAAAAACCGTCTAGGGTTCCAAGAACCCAAGAGGGACAAGCTCCAATGAGCAATTCAAACCAAATCCTCCAAGGAGAACTCAAACCGATGCACCAAATGCAAATGGCAAGAAAACCACAAAGGTGTTCAAATCCTTCTCTCCAAAATTCCACCAAAGCTACAAAAGCTTATGGGGGAATAAGAGAGGAAGAACAATGGAGGAAATCCACAAAAGACTCCAAGATCTAGATCCCAATATGTTCCCCTCACTCAAAGGAGAGATTGATTGGTGGGATTGTAGATCTAGATCTCCTCTTTCAAATCCCTCAAGAATATGCAAGAATCATTGGAGGGATTGAGAGAAAGCAAGCTCAAGAAGGTCAACAATGGAGGGGAAAACTTGCAAGAAAGGTTGAGGAACCATTGGGGAAGAAGGCCCCTTATATAGGTCCCTCCAAAATCCAACCGTTGCAGCCCAAAAACGCGATTCCCGGTACTACCGGACTTTTTCCCGGTACTACCGGACTTTCCCGGCACTACCGGACATTTCCTGGGGTTCCTGGGGCTCCAAACGCATTTTCTCTCTGCGCTCCCCGGTACCAAAAGGCGGTACTACCGGACCCCGGTACTACCGGATCCTGGTCCGGTACTACCGGTCATCACAGAACGAAAACAGCCATAACTTTTGCATCCGGACACCGATTTCGATGATCTTGGGCTCGTTTCGAAGAGGACAACAACCTCTATAATATCATGCAAAGAAACATCATAGTCCAGCAAGGGAGAATAGATCCAAATGACGAATTAAAAAACCTTCTACCGCGCTAGGTACTAAAAAGCGGTACTACCGCTTTTTGGTACCTAGCCCGGCAGTGGCTTTTAGAAACTTGTCAAAAACCTTCTGCCGTGCTAGGTACTAAAATGCGGTACTACCGCATTTTGGTACCTAGGAGGGCAGTGGCATTTGGCAACTTTCCAAAACCTACTGCCGCGCCAGGTACTAAAATGCGGTACTACCGCATTTTGGTACCTAGGAAAATTCAAACCTCTATAACTTTTGATTGGTAACTCCGATCGACCCGATTCCAATTGTGTTGGAAAAAGGACGACATGGGCTACCCTATGAAAGGTGAAAATATTGGTTATCACCAAGTGAGAATGTATAATGTATAATAATGTGAGATACCTCACTTGGTGAGAAACCGAAAAGCTGCCAAGATCAAAATCGCAACAAGATACAAACGAAAGATCCGATTTTGATGAACAAGAGCTTGTTATGGAGATTACCACAAGCTCTATATCATCACATGGATAAGACCAAATAACAACCAAATATGATGATGCAAGTATGCAAAGGTTTGAGCTCTCTCCGAACGATGTGACCGAATTACTCATATGAGAGCCTCTCTTGATAGTACGGTTATCTATCCTAAACCCGGTCTCACACACATGACGTGAGACCGGAAAAAGAGAAAACCTATCAAGATTATACCTTTGCCTTGAGCATTCCACTTGAGCTCGATGTAGACGATCTTGCCCTTCTCAAGATGGAACGCCCTCCTTAATTCCTCATCATCGACCTCGCATATTGAGCTTGCCCAACATATCTTCTTTGCATTTCATCGACCTTGAAGCCAACACATGATCCAAGCGATGCCAATGGACAAATCCTACAAGTATAAATTAATACACACATTGGTCCATAAAGATTGTCATTAATTACCAAAACCACACATGGGGGCCCAACATGTTCTTTCAGTTAGGTAGTGCAAGCTTTGTTGCCGCTGAGCCCACCATACCTATGTAGGCGAGGACCGCCGAATTCTAGTCTCGCCGTGTACTGGCTTGACAGGTATGTGATTGACGATGTTAGCAAGTTTACCCTTCCGGCTTGGCCTGGGCGGGGTTTTTGGACACCTCTTGGTTATTCTTTAAGACTCTTAGTCCCATTTGGATCTTGTCCGTACCCAGACACTGTCTTGCTTTCTTCTTGAGTTGTACCTTTGTATTGTACCTTTTGTATTCTTGACTCGTTGGGTCGTTGTTGTATATATAAGTTCTTGTGGACTCTGTTGTAAACTATTATGATGTAACTACTTGTATTCAAATCCCACCCACACGAAAGTGTCTGGTGGGCGTCTTTGAATCGCTTCTATGCGGGTTTTGGCGGGAAATGCTAAGATCTGCATAGACCCTATTTGGGAGAGTTACAAGTGGTATCAGAGCATAGATTTACGATACCCCACTGGTCCAGCCTGTAGGATAACCTAGCTAACGGCCGATGTCTAGTGTCAAAACTATTTTGGTAAGAATGCGTTGGATAGATCTGATTAGCTCTGATTTTACTCCTTACCTCCATTCTTTCTCTTCTTATCTTTGCGTGTTTTAATCTTCTCTCTTACCTTGTTCAAGTATAGGATTCTCGTGGATGGGTTTTCCGTCGTACCTTTAGGGTTCTACTTCCTTCCTTTCGCAACGGTGGCGTTACATCCAGTTTCGCTCTACATGAGCTTCCCTCATATGTTTCCGGTGTTGTGGCTTCTAATACAACGATCTACCCCTATCTAGATATTTTTCCGAAGCTTTACAAAATACCGAATGTCAAGATCTTCAGTCTAAATCCCGAGAGTTTAGTTGCACGACCCTCCTATTCATGTACAGAGTAATGCTTTGAGTGCGGGATGGAGTAGCTACCATACCACTACTCTTATCATTCGCTCATGTACATTGACTGGTGGATCCATGTGACTTTTACTCTTCCCATGAAAGTTAGAGGTGGTTTACCTTTTGATACCTTTACTTTCGCCTTTGCCTATCTAGAGTGTTCCCTCGAAGAATGTAGGCAAGAACTCTTGTTAGTGGTGTCGCGACCATTAACCCGACACAAGAAGATCCGATCATCAAACCTCTCTCTCCCCTGGTGACTTTGCTTGGATCTCGGGACGAGATCCCTTGTTAGTGGTGTCGAGTTGTAATGCCCCAAAAATATTACAAAATAAAATTGCTTGTTATTTTCTTTTTCGCATCATCATGACATCATCGTGCATATTATTGTTCTAAAATACTTTCAACAAAAGACTATTTTGTTTTCTAATTAGTCCCCTCTTTTATTTCAAATAGAAACCCCGGTCTTTTCCAGATCTTTTATTTGTATAAAATATATTTACAAAGTGTTTTAAAAATAAAAATAAAATAAATAAAAATGTTTAAGGGGGAGGCAGCCAGCCGCTAGTCCCAAAAGCCCAACAGCCAGCTACCTACAACCCCATCGAAAACCCTAATCCTCCTAGCCCCGCACACACACCCAGCGGCACACCACACACGCACCCCACACCCATGTAACACACGCACGCACCCAACAAAACAGACCCACGCCTCTACACAACACACACACGCGACGCACCCAATCCCCACGCTAGACACACACCACGCATGCACAGGACACGCGCGGGGAACCAATCCCCAATCCCTTCGCCACCAACCCCGCGTCACCCCTTCCCCTCTCGATCCTCTAGCCACCGCCAGAGACCGTCCACCGCCGCCATGCCCCGAGAGCCTCCGCCTCCGGCGTGGGAGCCTGAGTCCCATCGGCGTTGAGCCCGTCCCGGACATCTCCTCCTTCCTCTGCAACCTGTAGCCGGCTGCCGCCTGCGCCATGGACGCCGCCGGACCATGGTCGCCTCCTCGGCCAGCAGCCGTGTAGTCCCCTTCTCTTGCAAGCGTGGCCGCGCCTCGCCTCGAGCGCCTCCACCACCGGATTGCCTCACCCGGCTCTTTCCCATCCCGCTCTGTCCGCAACCACCCCTATACGAGCTCTCCAGCGCGCCCTGCCGTCGTTTGGCCGCCACCGCCGTGCGCTTCCCCGACATCGTCGGCCACCACGTCTCCTCTGGTCGCAGCTCCGACGCCAGACCCTCCTCCATGTCGAGCTCGTCGGCCCCTCCCGTCCCCTGCTGCTTCCGTTGTGCCATGTTTTGCCCTGGCGCACCATGGCAGCCCTACACCAGCGTCACCTTCTAGTTCGCACCGTCTCCAGGATCGACACGGCTCCCAGTTGTCCATCCTCATTCTGTTGTGTAGGTGTGGGTTGGGTACTGCCTTGGTTCTAGTATATGAATATGGTTGTCTCCATTCTGAAGTGGTGCCTATAATCTTCATCTGTGGCCACACGTGTATATCCATGTGCCTATGTGTTGCCAGGTCCCGACGCCAAACTCTGTCTAGGTGCACACTATTGAACGTCGCGGTCATCTTTTGTTGTTGTCGCCTAGAGGGGGGAGTGAATAGGCGATTAAAACTTTTCCTAGAGTGGCTCGACAAAGGCAGAATAAAACTAGTGTTTACTTTGTTAAGCACAACCTAGAACAACTAAGGTTCACCTATGTGCACCAACAACTTATGCTAAGAAATACAAGCAACAAAGTGATAGCAATATATATATATTACTTCAAGCACGAAGGCTATCACAATGTAAAGTGCATAACTAAAGAGCTCGGGTATAGAGATAACCGAGGCACGCGGGGACACCGATATTTTATCGAGTTCCTCCCAACATGGAGTACGTCTCGTTTGGAGAGGGCCACTCGATGTTACCTTTGACACTACCGGGCTCATGAGCTAACTTTAGCCTACCATGGGATACTAGAAGATCCTCATGCGAGCTCGAGAGCTTAACATGGCTTTCTTCTAATTTCCCATAGTTTCTCGTTAGCAAAGCAAGTTGAGCTTTTAGCTCAACATTCTCCTTCGAAATAGATGCTTCACAATAAATGGAGTTAGTAGCACAAGCATCATCATTATTAGCAAGAGGTGAGGGCAACTTGGTAAGCTCTTTTGAATATGAAGCTTTAAGTTGCTCATGTGACTCGGTGAGTTTGATGAGCTCACCCTTGATGACCCTAGATCCATTTTTGAGGTGCTCAAAATCCTCAAGGAGTTTAGCATAAGCACCTTCAAGTTCATCATTTTTAATCTTGAAGGAGTTTGCCACCGCAAGTTCTCTATCATGGTATTCCTTTACTCTAGATAATTCTAGAGTAAAAGTCTCCTCAAGAGATTCTTTGGTGGTTTGTTATTCTTCAAGGGAGTCCTTTAGTTGTGCAACTTCATTAGCATACTCACGCTCAAGACTACCCATTTTATCAAAGTTGTTATCATGCACCTCAATTTGTGTTTCTAACTTATCAATATGTTCTTTGCTCTTAATAGTAAAGTCCAAGATTTCAACAAAGTTAGAGCAAGCAATATCCTTTTTAACAAGGGCACGATAAACAATCTCACCCTTTTCATATAAATCATCAATATCAATATCTTCTTCCACATTATCCACATCCTCCTCATCACAAGAGGTAATGGGTTCAAAAGTAGGAGTTACCTTTGAATCCCTAGCCATAAGGCATAAGTGGGTACCGAAAGAAGGTGAAGATGAGATTACATTTGTGTCTTCATTCAATACCATGTCTAGGCCCATAGGTTATTCATTTTCCTCTACATGGTTAGCAACACAAGCACTAGAGGAAATAGAAGCATTTTTATCATGGCAACAAGACAACATGAGCATATCATCATGAGATTTATTCAAGTCATTTCTACGTGATATACAAGGACTATTAACATAAGCATGTAAGGAATTTTGAGTGCTAGAAGTGTTAAGGTCCAAAGATAGATCATTGCAAGTAGATAGATATGAGGGATTACAAATAGTGAACACACTATCCATATTGCAATTTCTATAACCACTCACCATATCATTACCTTGTGAAAAGTCACATGTTGGTGAAGTGGTAGAGGGTGAGAACTCATCTCGACCGAAAGTGGAAGCAACACAATCATCCTCAATAATGTTGGACACAACATATTTATCTTGAAGTTTTGTCCATAACTCATGAGCGCTCCAAAAAGGAATGATTGAAGATGTAACTACATAGCTCAAAGCATTAACAAGCACATTAGAAGCTTGAGCATCGGGATATAAGTTTTTCTCATCCTCACAAGATAGATTTTTGAAATCCATAGGAGGAGAAAAACCTATATCTACAATACGCTCCAAATTTGGGTCTCTCGAAAATGAATGAGCATGCGATTTTTCCATATATCATAATTTGTGCCATCGAATGTGAACATGTCATTGTGCACTAATCCTCTAGCCAACATCTTTAATCTCAAGGCGGTGAAGCCTAAAATGAGAGACCGGGCTCTGATACCAATTGAAGGGATACGGATGTCGCCTAGAGGGGGGGGTGAATAGGCGATTAAAACTTTTCCTAGAGTGGCTCAACAAAGGCGGAATAAAACTAGTGTTTACTTTGTTAAGCACAACCTAGAACAACTAAGGTTCACCTATGTGCACCAACAACTTATGCTAAGCAATACACGCAACAAAGTGATAGCAAGATATATATTACTTCAAGCACGAAGGCTATCACAATGTAAAGTGCATAAGTAAAGAGCTCGGGTATAGAGATAACCGAGGCACGCGGGGACACCGATATTTTACCGAGTTCCTCTCAACATGGAGTACGTCTCGTTTGGAGAGGGGGTGGTATCAAACCACCAATGCCACAAAAGGCCTCCCTTATTCTCCAGTGAATCTCACCCCAACGGGATCGATCCACGCTTCCACTATCGGTGCACTTGTCGGTGGCAACCGGAACCTCTCACAAGGTTGGGGCACTTCTCCACAACTTAATTGGAGGCTCCCAACAAATGCCACAAAAGGCCATAATGCCACCAAGGCCACAAAACCGTCTAGGGTTCCAAGAACCCAAGAGGGACAAGCTCCAAAGAGACACACAAACCAAATCCTCCGAGGAGAACACAAACCGATGCACCAAATGCAAATGGCAAGAACACCACAAAGGTGTTCAAATCCTTCTCTCCCAAATTCCACCAAATATACACAAGCTTATGGGGGAATAAGAGAGGAAGAACAATGGAGGAGATCCACAAAAGACTCCAAGATCTAGATCCCAATATGTTCCCCTCACTTAGAGGAGAGATTGATTGGTGGGATTGTAGATCTAGATCTCCTCTTTCAAATCCCTCAAGAATATGCAAGAACCATCGGAGGGATTGAGAGAAAGCAAGCTCAAGAAGGTCAACAATGGAGGGGAAAACTTGTAAGAATGGTTGAGGAACCATTGGGTAAGAAGGCCCCTTATATAGGTCCCTCCAAAATCCAACCGTTGCAGCCCAAAAACGCGATTTTCGGTACTACCGGACTTTTTCCCGGTACTACCAGACTTTCCCGACACTACCGGACATTTCCTGGGGTTCCTGGGGCTCCAAACGCATTTTTCTATGCGCTCCCCGGTACCAAAATGCGGTACTGCCGGACTCCGGTACTACCGGTCATCACAGAACGAAAACAACCATAACTTTTGCATCTGGACTCTGATTTCGATGATCTTGGGCTCATTTCGAAGAGGACAACAACCTCTACAAGATCATGCAAAGAAACATCATAGTCCAGCAAGGGAGGATAGATCCAAATGACGAAGTAAAAAACCTTCTGCCGCGCTAGGTACTAAAATGCGGTACTACCGCTTTTTGGTACCTAGCCTGGCAGTGGCTTTTGGAAACTTGTCAAAAACCTTCTGTCGTGCTAGTTAATAAAATGCGGTACTACCGCATTTTGGTACCTAGGAGGGCAGTGGCATTTGGTAACTTGCCAAAACCAACTGTCGCGCTAGGTGCTAAAATGAGGTACTACCGCATTTTGGTACCTAGGAAAATTCAAACCTCTATAACTTTTGACGGGCAACTCCGATCGACCCGATTCCAATTGCGTTGGAAAAAGGATGACATGAGATACCCTGTGAAAGGTGAAAATATTGGTTATCACCAAGTGAGAATCTATCATGTATAATAATGTGAGATACCTTACTTGGTGAGAAACCGAAAAGCCGCCAAGATCAAAATCGCAACAAGATACAAACGGAAGATCCGATTTTGATGAACAAGAGCTTGTTATGGAGATTACCACAAGCTCTATATCCCCACATGGATAAGACCAAATAACAAAAAAATATGATGATGCAAATATGTAAAGCTTTGAGCTCTCTCCGAACGATGTGACCGAGTTACTCATTCGAGAGCCCCTCTTGATAGTACGGTTATCTATCCTAAACCCGGTCTCCTACTAACAATATGAGACCGGAAAAAAGGGAAAACCTATCAAGATTATACCTTTGCCTTGAGCATTCCACTTGAGCTCGATGTAGACAATCTTGCCCTTCTCAAGATGGAACGCCTTTCTTAATTCCTCATCATCGATCCATGATCACCGAGAATGGCAAGCATCAAACATGAGATCTTCTATAGATGGTGCATTTTGAGCTTGCGCAATGCATATTCTTCTCATTTCATCGACCTTGAAGCCACCACATGCTCCAAGTGATGCCAATGGACAAATCCTACAAGTATAACTTAATACACACATTAGTCCATAAAGATTGTCATTAATTACCAAAACCACACATGGGGGCCCACATGTTCTTTCATCCGTCCTCATTCTGTTGTGTAGGTGCGGGTTGGGTACTGCCTTGGTTCCAGTATATGAATATGGTTGTCTCCATTCTGAAGTGGTGCCTATAATCTTCATATGTGGCCACACGTGTATATTCATGTGCCTATGTGTTGCCAGGTCCCGACGCCAAACTCTCTCTAGGTGCACACTATTGAACGTCGTGGTCATCTTTTGTTTTCTAGTTCGATCGTGCCGACCTCCCCAGAGATATGCACACCTCCGACAAGGTAAACACAAGACCTCCTTCTCAGACCCGAAGATCTGCTACACGGATCCGAAGACCTGAAATCGAACCCTCCGAACCCCAACGTGTGATCTCTATCTGAGCCCCTATTTTATAAATTGCCATATTAAACTAGTTGCATATTAATTCATCCATACTCGCATACATATTTATTTGTTTGGGGGAATTTTGTCCACTCATCTCATAATTAAATATGGAGACTATATACGGGCGAATCTAGTCTAATATTGGTCCCATTGAAAATTGTGTAGCTAACCGGTGCTATATTTTTCCATGTTAAGACAACATTAAATTGCGGGTATCTAAATAACATGAACCATATAATTAAATATCGGAATCCCGATTCCGCTTAATATTGCTAAGTGGGTCTGCCTATTGCCATGACATGCATCATACCATAAACATGCCGGATCTTCCGCCTAGTATTAAATATTGCATCCGATGTTTCTTTGTAGTGCTTTGCTTCTTCACGGATTAGGCCGATGAGTCGATGCGAGTGTCGACCCGATCTTCGGGTGAACCTTCGATAATGTTTTCAGGCGAGCATTCTCCCCCTTCTACCTATTTTGTATTTATAGTCTTTACTTCCTTTCTTTGATCTATTGCTATCCTTATTGTCGATGCTATAGTACCGT
Source organism: Avena sativa (assembly GCA_916181665.1). Classification (NCBI taxonomy): domain Eukaryota; kingdom Viridiplantae; phylum Streptophyta; class Magnoliopsida; order Poales; family Poaceae; genus Avena; species Avena sativa. The sequence continues at coordinate 226,831,209 of OV702284.1, read as the reverse complement.
TTCTTTATTTACCTGCTACACTATATTGCCTTGGTTAACCTATTGACCTGTTTGATTAGCTAGCTTTGTCCTTGCGAGTCGTAGGCATGCTTAGTATCGCTCTCATACGGGTGAAAACATGATACTCGGATATGGTTGGTGATAAGATCATTAATCTGATGTTATTGGTTATGGTTTCACCTAATGATAAGGCCCCGGCAGGGACCACCTTTGGGAACTGCTTTAGCCGACCTAGGACCCGTTCGTTCTACGATACCAGTTCTGAGTTGATCGCGCTAACCAAACGTGGGGCTTCTGGGAACCCTCCCTCAACTACCGGTGCTATTCGTATATCCAGAGGGTTACAAAATTGGTTTTCCATTTGGTGCATACGCATAATATGTCCTCAGACATGGGTGAGTTGATATGTCTTCAGACTTGATGTTTTGGTGGATTGCCATGGCTTGCATACATAAACCGTGGTACACGGTGGCGGCACCCACGGTGTGTACAAGTTACCCCGCAGGGCCCGACCCATCAGTAGGCGCAAACGCTGTGCCCTCCTCGAGAATCGTCGTACCTCTTGGTTGGTTCCACACAGTAGGTGATGCCTCTGGATATGCGCGCAGTTATGGGACAGTTCTTGTTGTGAGATTCAGATGGCACGTGTAATATGTTGGCTGATGGGTTGAGCATGTGTTTGGGTACAATAGTGCACCCTTGCAGGATAAATCTTTTCGAGAAGCCATGTGTCCACGGTTATGGATGCCTCAGGAGTACAGTGTCATGATCATAGACAACGCCACTAATGTCTTGCCTCTAATAATATGATTAGTAATCAACCTTATCAACTAAACACCTGCTTAACTAAAATTGCCACCGTGTGTGTTCCGCAAGGGGACTTCCTCGACTGGTCTTCGAGGGGGAAATCTTCGGATGGGTTATGTTTGGTGTTATATTATAGATATCGTATAGTGCTCTCTTATATCGTTCTAATAGCCGAAGTTGTAGCGTGTCTCAATAAGTTAGGTAGTGCAAGCTTTGTTGCTGCTGAGCCCACCATACCTATGTAGGCAAGGACCGCCGAATTCTAGTCTCGCCGTGTATTGGACTTAGTACTGACCGCTCTCTTTCTGTTTTCCTTTGCCCTTTGTCGGCACCCTTTTGGCTTGACAGGTATGTGATTGACGACGTTAGCAAGGTTACCCTTCCGGCTTGGCCTGGGCAAGGTTTTCGGACACGTCTTGGTTATTCTTCAGGACTCTTAGTCCCCTTTGGATCTTGTCCGTACCCGGACACTATCTTGCTTTCTTATTGAGTTGTATCTTCGTATTATACCTTTTGTATTCTTGACTCGTTGGGTCGTTGTTGTATATATAAGTTCTTGTGGACTCTGTTGTAAACTACTGTGAAGTAACTACTTGTATTCAAATCCTACCCACACGAAAGTGTCTGGTGGGCGTATTTGAATCGCTTTTATGCGGGTTTTGGCGGGAAATGCTAAGATCTGCATAGACCCGATTCAGGGGCGTTACATTGCGCGTTGGCTATGGCACCCATGTTACAACAGTAGATAGCCATTGGGTCCAGCGTACTGGGAACCACACCAAGCTCCGTAATGAACTCCTTCATCCATATCTTTTATTGTGAAGCTTCTGAAGCAGCCATATATTCCGATTCAGTTGAAGATCTCGCCACACTTATTTGCTTTGCACTCCTCCAGCTCACTTGCACCATTCAAAGTAAATACATATCTATATTGTGATTTAAAATCATCCAGATCGGTGTTCCAACTAGCATCGGTGTAACCATTAACAACGATCTGTTCATAACCTCCATTAGAAATAACCATATCCTTAGTTCTTCTCAAGTACTTAAGGATGTTTTTGACCGCTATCCAATGATCTACTCCTGGATCACTTTGATATCTACTAGTCAAACTAATAGCATATGCAATATCTGGTCTAGTACATAGCATGGCATACATGATAGATCCTATGGCTGAGGCATAGGGAGTCTTACTCATCCTCTCTCTATCTTCTGTCGTAGCAGGACTTTGAGTTTTACTCAAGGTCATATTGGGCAACATGGTCAAGAACCCTTTCTTGCTATCTTCCATTCCAAACCTCTTTAGAACCTTGTCCAAATATGTACTTTGTGAAAGAGATATTAGCGTCTCCATCTATCTCTATAAATCTTTATGCCTAATATATAAGAAGCTTCGCCAAGATCCTTCATTGAAAAACTATTATTCAAATAATCTTTGACACTTTTAAGAAGGTATATATCATTCCCAATCAACAATATGTCATCCACATATAGTACTAGGAATGCTACAAAGCTCCCACTCACTTTCTTGTAAATACAAGCTTCTCCATAAGTTTGTATAAAACCAAAACTTTTGATCACCTTATTAAAACGTTGATTCCAACTTCGGGATGCTGGCTTCAATCCATAAATGGATCGTTGAAGTTTGCATACCTTATTAGCATCTTTAGGATCGACAAAACCTTTGGGTTGTACCATATACAACTCTTCATCAATGTCTCCATTGAGGAACGCCATTTTGACATCCATCTGCCATATCTCATAATCATAATATGCATCGATTGATAACAAAATCATCACAGACTTTAGCTTCGCTACCGGTGAGAAAGTCTCATCGTAGTCAACTCCTTGAATCTCTCAGAACCCTTTCGCGACAAGTAGAGCCTTATAGACGGTTGCATTACCATTACCATCTGTTTTCTTCTTGAAAATCCATTTGTTCTCGACATCCTTGCGACCATCCGGTAAGTCCACCAAAGTCCACACTTGGTTTTCGTACATGGATCCAATCTCAGATTTCATGGATTCTTGCCATTTATTAAAATCTGGGCTCATCATCGCTTCCTCATATGTCGCAGGGTCGTCGGTGTCGTCCACCAACATGACACTCATAATGGTCTCATACCAATCGGGAGTGGTACGAGTCCTCGTTGACCTGCGAGGTTCTATAGTAACTTCGTTCGAAGTTTCATGATCTTTATCATTAGCTTCCTCTCCTATTGGTGTAGGCGCCACAGGAACTTCTTCTGGTGCTGCGCTACTCTCAAATCTGAGAGAAGGTTCGACAACCTCGTCGAGTTCTACTTTCCTTCCAGTCACTTCTTTCGAGATAAACTCCTTATCTAGAAAGGATCCATTCTTGGCAACGAAGACTTTGCCTTTAGATCTATGATAGAAGATATGCCCAATAGTTTCATTCAGGTATACTATGAAGACGCATTTTCCGCTTTGGGTTCAAGCTTGTCGGGCTATAACTTCTTTACATAAGCTTTGAAACCCCAAACTTTAAGGAACGACAATTTAGGTTTCTTACCAAACCATAATTCATACGGTGTCGTTTCAACGGATTTAGATGGTGCCCTATTTAAAGTGAATGCGGCTGTTTCTAATGCATAACCCCAAAAAGACAACAGTAAATCTGTAAGTGATATCATAGACCGAACCATATCTAAGAGAGTTCGATTATGACGTTCAGACACACCATTACATTGTGGTGTTCCCGGTGGTGTCAATTGTGAAAGTATTCTGCATTTCTTCAAATGCTCGCCAAACTCGTAACTTAGATATTCACCTCCACGATTGGATCATAGAAATTTAATCTTCTTGTTACGTTGATTCTCTACTTCACTTTGAAATTCCTTAAACTTCTTGAAAGTTTCGGACTTATGTTTCATGAAATAGATATACCCACATCTAATCAAGTCATCTGTGAAAGTAAGAACATAACGATAACCACCGCACGATGCCACACTCATCGGGCCACATACATCGATATGTATGATTTCTAATAAGTCCATAGCTCGCTCCATCATACCAGAGGATCGAGTCTTTGTCATTTTTTCCATCATACATGCTTCACATCTTTCAAGTGATTCAAGAAGTCCATCGGAATGGAGTTTCTTCATACGCTTCACTCCAATATGACCAAGATGACAGTGCCACATGTATGTATAATTATCATCTTATTTCAAACGTTTAGCATCTATATTATGAACATGTGTATCACTACTATCGAGATTCAATAAGAATAGACCATCTATCAAAGGTGCATGACCATAAAAGATATTACCCATATAAATCGAACAACCATTATTCTAAGATTTAAACAAGTAACCGTCTCGCAATAAACAAGATCCTGATATAATGTTCATGCTTAACGCAGGAACCAAATAAAAATTATTTAAGTATAAAACTAATCCCGATGGTAGATGAAGAGGGAGCGTGCCGACGGCGACCACATCAACCTTTGATTTGTTTCCAACGCGCATCGTCACCTCGTATTTCGCTAGTCTCCGTTTATTCTGCAACACCTGTGATGCTACACTCAACAGGGAGGAAGAGTGCTTTGTTGGAAACCCCAAGAGCAAGGTATGAAGAGTATAGCAGCAAGATTTCCCTCAGTAGAAACCAAGGTTATCGAACCAGAAGGAGGAAGGAAACGTCACACAGGTGTTGGAAGCAACGTGGAGACTGCACAACACAAACTCAAGACTCTGTCCCAACGAATCAGTGAGGTTGTCAAGCTCACCGGATTGCTGTAACAAAGGATTAAACGTATGGTGTGGAAGGTAATGGTTTGCAGCAAGTAAACAATTAACGGTGGAAGATGTATCAATGGTAAAGATTGGACCGGGGTCCATAGTTCACTAGAGGTGCTCTCCTTAGATAAACAACATGGCATGAAGGGTAAACAAATTACAGCGGGGCAATTGACAGGAACTGAGCAAGGCATAACAATGCAATTACTAGCCAGAAAGATCCTATGAGGTTGATTGGGCAATACAATAATATACATTGACCGTAATCCAACTGCATCTATGACTAGAAGTCCACCTTCACGTTATCATCCGAACCCCCTCCAGTATTAAGTTGCAAGCAACAGACAACTGCTTTAAGCAAAGTGTGTAAGGTAAACAGTCCACATGTTCCATGAACAAGAGACTGTTGTTTTCTCCCTAGTAGCAAGAACGCATCTACAACCGAAGATATTATTGTCACTTCCCTTGGAAACTAGAGGCATGAACCCACTATCGAGCATAAATACTCCCTCTTGGAGTCACTAGCAACTACTTGGCCAAGATAATCACTAGCAAAGGAAAGCATGCAAGATCACAAACAACACAGACATGATAGAATCATAAAGATAGAACCATTAATCAAACTAACATAATAATCTCAATATCCATTGGATCCCTGCAAACACACATGCATGATTACAAATAGATTAGATCTTGATCATGAACGGAGCTCACAAGATCTATACATGAAAGCACAAAGGAGGAGATACAACCATCTAGCTACTACATGGACCCATAGTCCAAGGTGGAACTACTCACAAATCATATCGGAGAGAAGGCCTCTGGGATGATCTCCCCTCCGGCAGGGTGCCGGAAAGAGCTTCAGATACCCCCTATCTAGGGACGATGGTGGCGGCGACTACAGACGGTTTCGTGAAATATTGATTGGGGTTTGAGAGTTTCTGCATCAGGGGCTTCTTATAAGCGAAGGGGGAGACCGAGGCGGCTTCCAGGGCGGCCAAAACCTAGCCAGGCGCGAGCTAGGGCCCACCAGTGCCTGGGGGGTCTGGCCCCTCTGGCCGGACCCTCGGTCTCTCCTCTGGACTTCTTGTTCCCCACGGAAAGTTATTGACTTTGTCCTTCGTCCCGTCCAATTCCGAGAATATTTCTTTACTAACTTTTCTGAAACCAAAAACAACAGAAAACAAGCATTTGGCACTGTTGCAACTTGTTAATAGGTTAGTACCAGAAAACATGTAAAAAGCACCTCAAAGTGTAGACAAGTAAAGCAAAGTAGATACTAAACAAGCATGGAGCATAAAAAATTATAGATACGTTTCCAACGTATCAACCTGTTTCGAGTTACAAATATGAGCAACTGAACCAGTATCAAATACCCATGCACTACTACAATTACTAGTAAGATACACATCAATAACATGTATATCAGATATACCTTTCTTCTTGATGTTGCCGTTCTTTAGATCTGCCAAGTACTTGGGGCAATTCCACTTCCAGTGACCTTCTCCCTTGTAGTAAAAGCACTCAGTATAAGGCTTAGGCCCAGCCTTGGTCTTCTTTGCAAGAGCGGTAGCTTTCTTACCGCCCTTCTTGAAGTTACCCTTTTTCTTAGGCTTGCCTTGCTTCTTGAAATTGGTGGTCTTATTGACCATCAACACTTGGTGCTCTTTCTTGATCTCCACTTCCGCGGACTTCAACATAGAGAAGAGTTCTGGTAATGACTTATCCATGCGCTGCATGTTGTAGTTTATCACAAAGTTCTTATAACTTGGTGTCAATGATTGGAGGACACGGTGAATCCCCAAATAATTAGGAATCACTATACCCAATCTTTGGAGCTTATTGGCGTGCTCAGACATCTTAATCACATGCTCACTGATGGAGCTGCCCTCTTCCATCTTGTAGTTAAAGAACTTTTCAAAAGCTTCATAATTCTCAACTGCCGCGTGAGCCTCAAATATCATTTTGAGTTCACGGACAATATCATGTGGGTCAAAGTTCTCAAGCCTCTTTTGAATCTCTGATTCCAAACATACAAGATACCACACTGAACTGTGGATTACTGATTCTTCCGAGCGCATAAAACATTCTTCACCTCATCGGTAGCATCATCTGCAGGTGGGTCGCCCAGCGGTGCATCCAGCATATAGGTCAACTGACCAGCATTAAGGACAATCCTCAATTTTGCGGAACCAGTCCGCGAAGTTGCTTCCATTGTTTTTCAACTTTTTTTTCTTTAGGAACGCATTAAAATTGATGGTAGGGGCCGCCATGAACTACAACATATTTTCAATAGTTTATACTAAGTTTATGACAAATTTGAGTTCATTTAATACTTAAATTAACCTAGGTGAACTCCCACTCAAACAATATCCCTCACATTGTTTTAGTGATCATACAAACCAAATCCACTATATCAAGTCCGATCATCACGAGAGATGATGTAGTTTCAAAGGCGAACAATCAACATGTTCATCATATCTACTATATGACTCATGCTTTACCTTTCGGTATTCCGTGTTCCGAGACCATGTCTATACATGCTAGGCTCGTCAAGGTTAACCTTAGTATTCGCATGAGAAAATCTGGCTTGCTCCCGTTGTATGCACACGTAGAATCTATCACACCCGATCATCACGTGGTGCTTCGAAACGACGAGTCTTAGCAACGGTACTTACTAAGGACGAACACTTTATTACTTGATATTTTGTGAGAGGGATCATCTTATAATGCTATCGTCGCGATTTAATCAATACAATATGCATAAAAGGATCAACATAACATGCAATTCATAATATGTGATATGATATGGCCTTTCTTCTTGTGCTTCCGATCTCCATCTTCAAGCACGAACATGATTTCCATCATCACCAGCGTGGCGTCAAGGTCAATGGAACCGCTTCATGGTTTTCGTCCACCAGCATCAACTATTACAACTATTTTGGATAATAGACACGCAGGTCTTAACGAAATTAAAAGACAACCATAAGGCTCATGCCAGTTGCCAACTTACAATAAGGATCATTGCATACATCATATATAATCACAATCATGGCCATATCACATCACAGCACACCCCTGCAAAACAAAGTTAGACGCCTCTAATTTTCTTTGCATGTTTTACGTGGTTTGGGGCTTTCGAATAAGTATCGTTCTAACTTACGAACAAGAACCACAACGCTGATGCAAGTACTATAAAGTGCCTGTTGTAAATTGAATCTTCACTATGATGGGAGGTACAGACACCCGCAAAGCCACTTATGCAATACAAGTTGCATGTCAAGCGTGGATCAAGTCTCCTGAATGATGTCATGTAAGGTTAGCCTTAGCCGCTTCATACCACCATCCTGCAAGATGCAAATTAAACAAGAAGCAATTGATAATAAAAGAACCACCGCCCACAATGACTATTGTGTTCTACTCGTGCAACATATCTACTTATAGACATGGCTCTAATACCACTGTAGGGGTTCGTAGCATGGAAAACAAAAAAATTCTACCGCCTGAACACACGCAAGCCAAGATCTATCTACTAGATTGTAGCAAAGAGTCGATAGAGTACTAACCCTCGAAGATTCCAAATCAGTTAACAAGATCGGATTCTTGTGGGTGATGTAGTCGTTCACTTGCCGATCTTAAGATCGCATAGACGATCCTTCCGGCGCCGCGTTCCGGCAGCGCTCCCGCAGTCGGTCACATGTTCGGTACTCGATGAAGACCTTCCTCTCCCTTGTTCCAGCAGGTAGCGGAGGTTGTAGATCTCTCCTCGTGATTCCGGCAGCACGACAGCATGGTGTCGAAAGTAGAGGGGAAATCCCGCAGGGCTTCGCCTAAGACAGAGCGGGTATGATGGAGTAGAAGAGGGCCTCGGTGATCTAGGGTTTAGAGGGCCGAGGTTTAGAGGTGGTTGGCGGATAATAGAGGTGCTAGTCAGCGACTACTTTTAGAGGGATCTAAATCAATTGCAACTTTAGAGGCTGCAACTAATCTAGGGTGATACGTCGTAAACGTATCTATATTTTTTGTTATTCCATGCTTCTTTAGTATCCACTTTGCTATGCTTTGTCTACACTTTGAGGTATTTTTATACATTTTGTAGGACTAACCTATTAACAAGATGCCATAGTGCGAGTTGCCTGTTTTCTGCTATTTTTGGTTTCAGAAAAGCTAGTAAAGAAATATTCTCGGAATTGGACGGGACAAAATCCAAAGTCAATATTTCACCGAGGAGAACACAGAGACCAAAGGGCGACCGGAGGGGTGCCCTAGGGCGGCCACACACACCCCATGCGCGGGCCCACCATGGGTCACGCCTAGGCAGGGTGTGGGCCCCCTGACCACCCTCCTGCCTCGCCTCATCGCCTATATAATCACCCCGATGCCAAAACCCTAAGTACCCAATCAGATCTCCACGAAACAGTCCGTAGTCGCCACCATAATCGTCCCTAGATCGGGGAGGATCTGAAGCTCTTCTCGGCACCCTGCTGGAGGGGAGAGATAATCCCGGAGGCCTTCTTCATCACCATGTCAGTTTCCGGTATGATGCGTGAGTATTTCCACCTTGGACTATTGGTCCATACAATAGCTAGATGGTTATTTCTCCTCCTTTGTGCTACCATGTTTAGATCTTGTGAGCTCCGTTCATGATCAAGATCATCTATTTGTAATCATGCATGTTGTGTTTGGAGGGATCCGATGGATATTGAGATTACTATGTCAGATTTATTAACGATTCTATCTTGTTGATTCTATCATGTCTGTTTTGTTTGAGATCTTGCATGCTCTTCGTTTCTAGTAGCTATCTTGGCCAAGTAGATGCTAGTGACTCCAAGAGGGAGTATTTATGCTCGATAGTGGGTTCATGCCTCTATTGAATCTGGGGAAGTGACAGAAATCTCTAAGGTTGTAGATGTATTGTTGCTACTAGGGAGAAAATAACAATCTCTTGTTCATGGAACAATTTTATTGTTTACGTTACACACATTGCTTAAAGCAGTTATCCGTTGCTTGCAACCTCCATCGAGGGGGTTCGGATGATAACCTGAAGGTGGATTACTAGTCATAGATGCAGTTGGATGGCGGTCTATATATATATTGTTGTAATGCCCAATCTAATCTCATAGGATCATGAATGTCTAGTATTGCATTATTATGCCTTGCTCTGTCCTGTCAATTGCCCCGCTGTAATTTGTTTACCCAGCATGTTATGTTGTTTATCTTAAGGAGAACACCTCTAGTGAACTGTGGGCCCCGGTCCAATCTTTACCATTGATACATCTTCCACTGTTACTGTTTACTTTATGCAAGCAATCATTACCTTCCACACCATACGTTTAATCCTTTGTTTTTAGCAAACCGGTGAGATTGACAACCTCACTGTTTGTTGGGGCAAAGTCTTGAGTTTGTGTTGTGCAGGTTTCCAAGTTGTTAGCAACACCTTTGAGTCGTTTCCTTCCTCCTACTGGTTCGATAAACTTGGTTTCTTACTAAGGGAAGACTTACTGTTGTGCTCATCATACCTTTTGGGGTTTCCCAACGAAGCTCTACAGTGATATGAGCCGCATCATAGGGTTTGAGGTGAGGGGTAGGGGGCGCCCTACCCCTCCTTATATAGGTGGGGAGAGGTGGTGGGGGGAGGGAATCCTCCCCCAACTCCACCTTGTGGCCGGAGGCAAGGAGGAGGAGGAATCCTCCCTTAGGTAGGATTCCTTCCCTCCCTCCACTAGGCAATCAATGTTGGCGTTTGACTTTTCAAACCGACGTTTGATTTTCAAACTAGAGTTTGATTTCTCTCTTCCTATTGCCCAGCCAAGTGAACTAGTACATGATGCAACCATTCCACTTTGTCATGACACATCCATGTACCCTTCCCACTCCGGATCGGTGGACCTTCTAGACCCTTATAGAACATTCTGGTGAAAACACCGAAACTATTCCCGAACTCCGGAATTGGACTTTCCTTATATGAATCTTATTCTCTGGACCATTCCAGATCTCGTCGTGATATCCCGGATCCAATTCGAGACTCTGAACAACATTCAGTCTCTTTACTCACTTTTCATATATCTATTAAAGAACATTGAATCCTTAAGTGTGTCTCCCTACGGTTCATGAATTATGCGGACATGACCGAGACTCTTCTCCGATCAATAACCAATAGAGGAATTTGTAAATTCATATGGCTCCCACATATTTCTATGATTACTTCATGATCGAATGAACCATTTACATACGATTCCAATTTCCCTTTGTCTCGCGATACTTTACTTATCCGAGGTTTGATCGTCGGTATCTCTGCATACCTAGTTCAACCTCATTACCGATAAGTACTCTTTACTCGTTCCTGTGATATGTGATCCCTTGTGAGCCAGTCACATGCTTGCAAGCTAATTAGATAACATTCCACCGAGAGAGACCAGAGTATATCTATCTGTCACATGGATGGACAAATCCCACTCTCGATCCATGTGCCTCAACACATACTTTCCGGACACTCAATGCCACCTTTATAGCCACCCAATTACAAAGTGGTGTTTGATGTCATTAAAGCATCCATCCGGTGATGGCGATTAACATGATCTCATGGTCGAAGAATTTAGGTTACTATGTATCTGAAAGCTTGTAGCAAACGAACTATTGAAATGACTTGATCTTTATGCTACACTTAACTATAGGAGTATGTCCATCACATCATTCTCCTAATGATATGATATTGTTGTTAATAACATCTCAATGTTCATGATTAGGAAACCATGATCATCTATCAACCAACAAGCTAGTATTACAAAGAGGCTTTACTAGGGACTATTACAAGTTTACAAATCACACAAGTATTAATGTTCCCGGTTAATACAATTATAGCATGAATGTAAACATTTATCATAAACACAAAGATATAATAATAACTACTTTTATTGTTTCCTCTTGGGCATATCTCCAATAGGTAGTACCGCTCGGCCCAGGAAAATGTTTTTTCTTTTTCAAATCAAATAGGAAAATATTCAAACGACGACAACTTAAGTTTGGTAACTCCGATTGACACAAATTCAATTGCATTGGAAATAGGACGGCAAGAGCTACCAAATAAAAATATTGGATATCACCAAGTGAGAATACTTCATGTATTTTAGAGTGAGATACCTCCCTTGGTGAGAATCTAGAAAACCGTCAAGATCAAAATCGCAATAAGATATAAAAGGGAGATCCGATTTTGATGAACATGACCTTGTTATGAAGATTACTACAAGCTCTATATCCTCACATGGATAAGACCAAATAGCAACCAAATACGATGATGCAAGTATGCAAAGGTTTGATCTCTCTCCGAACGATATGATCGAGATACTCACTCGAGAGCCCCTCTTGATAGTACATCTATCTATCCTAAACCCAGTCTCCCAACTAACAACATGAGACCAGCAAAAGGGAAAACCTATCAAGATTATACCTTTGCCTTGAGCATTCCACTTGAGATCGATGTAGACGATCTTGCCCTTCTCAAGATGGAACGTCTTTCTTGATTGCTCTTCATCGATCCATGACCACCAAGGATGGCAAGCAACAAACATGAGATCTTCTAGAGATAGCGCATTTTGAGCTTGCAAAACACATCTTCTTCTTCATTTCATCGACCTTGAAGCCAACACATGCTCCAAGCAATGCCAATGGACAATACCTACAATTACAACTTAATACACACATTAGTCCATAAAAATTATCATTAATTACTAAAACTATACATGGGGGCCCACATGCTCTTTCAGCGTCTCGCAACCAGCCTCAGTAGGAGAACGCCCAACCTCATCATGGTCAACAAGGATGTGTAGTTCAACCCCATCATAGAACTGATCTGCATGGATCGATTCTCGCATTGAAACGCATTGGCTCCTCCGGTCTCACACCCCATCGATGGTATGTAATCGAAGGAAGTGTCCTCACCCCCATCGGGTCAGAATAGGAGTGATGTGGCCCTCATATGTGGTATCGCCTCTCGCTTTTCCACCCAATCTAGGCCCTGCACCGTGATGGACGCCTACTCCATCAGCTCTACCACCATTTATGCCTCCCGCCCCTGCTTCACCATCGATTCTCATCACAAACATTGAATCTCGATCAACTAGATTGGAGGAACGAGTCTCAGCGGCAGAAGCCCCATGGATAAAAGGCCTCCCACTGGTCAGTGTCATGACAGTGGTGCGATCGATCTAGCGTGCAAGCCTATGACACTCTACTCACCCCACGTGAATCACATTCGCCCTAGGGATCGAATTTCATCGCCGTGTGTCTCGTGAGAGCACTAGTGGGAGCCACGTGAGGTCCATCTTATTTTTAACTACAATATTTCAACGTGCCGATGCATGGATAGGAAGACGTGAAAATCCTAACATATCGGGAAGGAGAGAATAGTTCCTGCAACTGTGCTTATTTCAACTAAACCACAAGTAGCTTATAAGACAATAAGTTTGTGCTTTGCTCACTCCAAAGATATCACCACTGCTCGCAAATATCCAAGCATACTATGGCGTGGAAAGAATGTGGCCAGTTAATTTGGGTGAAAACAAGAAAAAATTCAATTCCTCATAAAGAAAGGAAACATGTGAGTATAGTAGTAGAGGAAAATTATTTTGCGAGTTGGCGAAAATACTCTGTTATACATTATTACACCATGATGAGTGTGCTTTACACGGAAGACATAATAGGCTAAATAAAATAGTCGATTACTTTAATGATTGCGCGCGTGCACGTAGGCTTGCATTGCGGCTTAAATTAAAATTATAAGAGAATCCTTGTTGGTATTTACAGTTTTATGGTTTGATATATATGTCATGTTTATTAGGCTACTTTCAGACAAATGCAAGATTGTGTCATGGAATAAGAAGATTTTGAGGACCTTCGAGATTTGCTTATTTTCTTTAGATTTTATTTTATAGTGGCTGAAAATAGTTTATGCATCTCTATCATGTACTATTTATTACTAGGAATATATGTGATATTGATTGTAAAAAAAAGTCGTTTCCAAATGCAAAAGGGAAAAAACTAACGAAGGCGTATAATTACGTTAAAGACTTAGAGTGGCTTTAGTCACTGTCACAGAGAGCATAAAATTTTATCATGTTTTTTTTTTTTCGCGAAAACGCAAAAAGCTTTGCGTTTCGATTCATTGATAGGGAAAAGAGAGTTCTGCAAAATATTTACACTGGCTCAGAGGAGCCAACACCCCGTACAACACAACCCGCTAGGACTACTAGGCCGTTGGCAGCAAGGCGCGAAGGCCAACCGCGCCGGCGCGGGCCCAGTCTCGAGCCTCAGACCGTATCGTACAGAGAAGGGGACCCACGTCCGGTGACGCATTGTCGAAGACGACCGCGTTGCGCTGCTTCCAAATCCACCAGGCCGTTAACATGATGAGCGAAGACGTCCCCTTGCGCAAAGCGCGAGGGGTGGAAGTCGAAGCCTGCAGCCACCAGTCCACAAAGTCCCCCTCACCACCCCCCGGAGGCGCGGCCGTGGATCGAATCCAAGATAGCACCTCATGCCAGATTGCCTTAGAGAAGGGGCAACCTATCAGGAGGTGGGTCATGGTCTCATCCGACTGGTCGCAAAGTGGGCAGCGCGGGGGGTGGGCAAGTCCCCTCCTCGCAAGCCGCTCAGCCGTCCAGCATCGATCCTGGCACGCCAGCCAGACGAAGAACTTGACTCTCGGTGGGGCCCAGGTTTGCCAGTTCAGCTGCCAAGACCTCGAAATGATGGACCCCTGGAAGAGGAACTCATAGCAGGACTTAGCCGAGTACTGGGCATCTGAAGTCCATCGCCAGAGCAAGGAGTCGGGTGCAGCGGTCAGCCCAAAGTCACGAATCTGGATCCACAACTGTACGTACTGCCAAAGGGCCAGCGGTTCCAACGCGCCCTGGATGTCGGTGATCCAACTGCGCTCCAGAATAGCCTGCCGGACCGTCCTGCGCTTCCTAGCGCGTTTGGGAATGTGTGGAAAAAGCGCTGGCGCCACCTCCTCGATGGTCCGTCCGTCGAGCCATCGGTCCAGCCAAAACAGTGCCGAAGCACCGTCGCCTACCCGCATCGTGGTCGAGGCGTCAAATACCTGCAGCTCCTTATCCGAGAATCTCAAATCCAAGCCGCGCCAGGGTCGCAGCTGGTCCGTCCGCATCCTCCAAATCCAGCGCGTGCGAAGGCTGGTCGCGGTGCGTGCAAGGTCGGGGACCCCAAGGCCTCCCAGGTACTTAGGCCTGCACACCCTCTCCCAGTTGACGTGACAGTGGCCGCCTTTGGCCTCCCCCCTCCCCACCCAAAGAAAGCTCCGCGCTATCTTCTGGATCTGCCTGAGGGTTCGCTTGTTAAGTCCCAACACGATGATCTGGTGGAGGGGGATAGCCATAAGGACCGATTTAACGAGCGTCAGGCGCCCAGCCTTCGCCATCATGGCGGCTTTCCAAGCCGGCAGCCGGTTTTCGATGCTATCCACCAGTGGTTGGAGTGCCGCCGCCGACACCGGCCGGAGAGCAAGAGGGATCCCCAGGTACTTAACCGGGAAAGGCGCTAGTCGACATCCCATTGTCGCTGCAGCCGCGAGAGCCTCCTCATCCGAGCAAGCAATCGGAGAGATCGAGCACTTGTCATAGTTAGTGCGAAGTCCCGAGGCTTCCCCGAAGAGTGCCAGGATAGCGCGTACAGTGCGCAGCTCAGTCGCGTCCGAATGGCAGAAGATCACCACGTCATCCGCGTAAAGGGAGACCGATGTCACCAGCTCACGGGAGGCGACCCTCTTAAGCATACCTAGCTCGAGGGCCCTGGACAACACCCTGTTCAGTGTGTTGATAAACAGCACGAACAACAACGGCGACAGGGAGTCCCCCTGTCTCAGGCCCCTTCGGTGCCAGATGGGGGGGCCCGGCTCGCCATTGAGCATCACCCGTGAACTCGCCGACGAGAGGAGGATAGCCAGCATCTCGCGAAATCTGCGCCCGAATCCCACCTTCCGAAGCACCTCAAACAGCAGCGCCCAAGAGACTGAGTCAAATGCCTTTGCTATGTCTAGCTTGAGCATAACCCGCGGTTCCTTGAGCCGATGGAGCAGGCGCGCTGTCTGCTGAACCAACATGAAGTTATCATGTATGCAGCGCTGCTTGATGAAGGCGCACTGGTTCGGGTCCACCATGGCTCCCAGCCTGGGCGCTAGCCTGGATGCCAGCACCTTCGCCCCTAACTTGGCAAAGATATGGATAAGGCTGATTGGTCTGTAGTCTCCCAGGGAGGTCGCATCCGGACTCTTGGGCAGCAGTATAATCAGGGCTTGGTTGAGGCCCTGGAACCCGCGCCCGTTCATGGAGTATAACTTGGAAAAAGCCGCCATAAAGTCAGCCTTGACCACCCCCCAGCAGCGCTGGAGGAACTCAGCCGTGAACCCGTCAGGACCCGGGGCCTTGCCGTGGGGTAGCTGCCTGATCACATCCCAAACCTCCTCCTCGGTGAAAGGGGCCTCCATGTCGGACAGGTCCTCCTGATGGTATCCCAGGAAGTCCAGGTCGAGCGAGTGCTGTCGCGACGTGACAGAGCCAAGGAGGCCCCGAAAGTGGTCGTAGGAGGCCTCAGCCATGGCCGCGTGGTCCACCGTAATCGCACCCCCCACCCGCAGGCTGCGAATCACATTCTTCTGGCGCCGATAGGAAGCGTGCTGATGGAAAAACGCCGTGTTGGCGTCTCCCTCGCCCAACCATCTAATCTTGGCTCTTTGGCGCGCCATGGTGCGTTCCAAGGAGGCCAGCCCAAGATAGGTGCGCTTCAACAAAGCGCGAAGGCCGCGCTCATCCGGAGAGAGTTGCCTGGACTCCATGGCAACGTCAAGGCGGTAAATGATGACCCGCGCTGTCATCAGCTGCAGCTTGATCGATCCCACCTTCTTGTCCGCCCAACTCATCAACTGTCGGGCAGTGCGTTTGAGCTTGGCCACAAGTCTCCGGTAGGGGTCAGGGTCGCCGTCGATGACCGACCAGGCCGAACCCACCACCTCCTCGAAACCATCGAGGTTCATCCAGAACTGCTCAAACTGAAACCGACCCCTCCCTGCCGCCACCGGGGTACAGTCTAGGAGCAAAGGACAATGATCCGAAATCACCGACGAAAGGCAGCGCAAGGAGCAGCTGCTATGCATCTCCTCCCAGTCCGATGAGCAAAAGACCCTATCGAGGCGGGCCAACGTCGGGGTCTCACGCTCATTGGACCAGGTGTACCTCCTACCGTGTAGGTAGAGCTCCTTCAGCACTCCATCATTCAAGAAACGCCGAAAGCGTCCCATCATGCGGCGGTTGAGGTTATTGTTGTTCTTGTCCTCATCCCGGTAGATCATGTTGAAGTCCCCGCACAACAGCCAGGGCTCCGGCCGTACCCTCCGGATCTCCTGAAGTTCGGCGAGGAAGGCCACTTTGGCAGCCTCATCCTGCGGTCCGTAAACGCAGGTCAGCCACCATGGTGCGCCAGAAGCTGGAGCGACCCTAGCGGTGACACTGTTCACATCTACGTGTGCGCTATCGAGCTGCACCAACCTACTCTTCCAAGCGATAATAATACCCCCCCTAGTACCGGAAGCAGGCAAGCAGTAGTAAGCGTCAAAATCCGCGCCTAGAGTTTCCATTACAATAGTAGGTGATACAACATCAAGCTTGGTCTCCTGCAAACACACAATGGACGCGTTTGTCGTCATGACAACACTCCTCACACCCGTACGACGCGCACGGTCGTTAAGACCCCGCACGTTGGACACCAAGATCATTGGGTCGTACGACATCGAGACGATCCAAGCACCCGAGGTTGACCAAAGGGTCAAACTGCCACCAAGTGGCCACCCGACAACTCCCCTGGGAGGGGCGTCGCGCAACCCCTGATCGCGGAAAGAGTCCATCCGTAGAGTTCGCCAACCGCCTCAATCATCTCGTCCGTGAGAGGGGTCTCGAACATCCTATGGAAGGCCTCCAAGGCGACGTCAGAGGGTGCCTCATCCTGGGCAATGAGCCCCAACTTCCGCATGAGGTTGCGGACCGCCTTCTGCTCCGAGTTTAGCCCACCCGGTTGCTTGGCGATCCTGGAACTCCTGCGAGGCTGGAAGTTCAGCTCCATCAGCCTGCGCTGCACCGGCGGTGCCAGCAGCGGTGCATCCGATCGTAGCTTCGCAGCTGCGAGGAACTCCCCCAGAGTCCGGGGCCGGGTCGGCGGTGGGGTGTTAAGTCCCGTACCAGACCCGACCCGCCTGCAGTAGTGGATAGGTGGGGAGGCCAGACGAGTCACAGGTGCGGGAGCGACATCAGGTGGGACCGAGACAGGGCTTGAGCGAGGCTGCGACGAGGCGAACACCGTCTCAGGCGCGACCGTCGTCCCCACGCTGTTGGTCCCCTGTCTGTCAATGTCAAACAACCAACGTGGCATGCCCAGCTCCTCCGCGGCTCGCGCTTGAGTAGCAGCGGTGCCAATCGAGGGGGCGGGGTCAGCCGAGCCGGTCCTCCCAGAGAAGATCACCAGCTGGGTCTCAACTGGGCCCCCAACTGGGCCAACAGCAGCGCCCTGCCGAGGCGTCCCCGGTGCCACCTGGACGGTAGGCCGGGCCCTCCCTTCAGCAAGGGGGAAGCGGGCCTCAGCGTGACCACAAGCGGTCGCCCACCTGCGTCATCAGCAGACCGATCTGGGGACTGGACCCCCGCCTCAGACCCAGCCCGCGAGTCGCCGCACTGCAACGCGACAAGATCTTCGCGAGCTTCCAGCGCCAGAGGCACAGAGGAGGGAGCGTCCTCGCCCACCTCAACCGCCCTGTCGCCCACCTCATCCGCCCTGTCGCCCATCGAGATGGCCGGCCGCAAAGCAGGAACCCCGTTCGCGCGCGCCCCCTCTCCCACAGACATGGTCAAAGGCAGCGCTTTGGGCAAAGCTGCAGCCGCCCGCACCCTGCGATTGGCGCGTCTGCGTCGCTGCTTGCTGCGCCGCCGCTTTTGGCGTCGCGACAGGGTCGCGGCCTCGCTGGACTCAGCGTTGTCGTTCCCTAGCGGCGTCAGGGAGGAAGCCTCGCTCAGGCCCTCGCGCTGTCGCCCAGCAACCGCCCTTTGGCGTGGAGCGCCGCTCCCGACCGTCCGTCTCGCGCGTGCGTCAGCGGCGACAGGACTGGGGACCCTGCGGCCAGCCACCCCCAGCCCCAGGCCCAGGCGTCGCGACGAACCCGTCGTGGCCCCACCCGCGCCCGCCAGCTGGGCATCCGGCCGTTGGCGGAGATGGGACCCGCCCGCCTGGCCGCCGAGCCCGCCCCGGCCCCGCGCCGCACCGCCGCCAGAGCCCAAGCTTGCGCCGCCCGGGAGCTGGTCAGGGACCCCGCGGTCGTAGGAGTACCGTCTCGAGGTAGGGTAGCCTGGAGACGAACCTCCTGCGCCGTCGTCGTCTGGTCCCGGTGGTCGCCGCCGGTAATCGGTGAAGGATGTGACGTGGACCAGCAGCGGATGGATCAGCGTGGGGATCTGCGGCGGGGTCACCGCACTCGCCGGCGCCGCCATCGCCTCCAGCGACGGCGTCGCCTCAGGCTCGACGATGTGGAAATCCACCGCCTTCGGAATGAGGGCAGGGTCCAAACACCACGCGGACAGCCTGAAGGTGTCCATGTCCGCGCGCGACCCGGTGAGCGGGTCAAGGCGCTCCACCCAGGAGTTCGGCGCCAACAGCGTTTCCGCTGCCGCCACGCTCCAGGCGTTCGCCGGCAGCCCCTCGATCTCCAGCGTGACATGGACGCCTAGCCCGCCGGCGGAGGTGTTCGACCGGCGCGACCAGGGCCTCATCTCCATCTTGAAGCCATCCGACTGAATGAACTGGGCGCGCAGAACGAGCTCCCGGTCCTCGGGCGTGGCGAAGTAAACCAACATGCTACCACCACCTGGCGTTGGTGTTGGTGTTTAAGAGTCCAGTTCAGGCCGTTGGTGTTGGTGTTGGTGCTAGTGGCGTTGGTGTTTAAGAGTCCACATTTCTATTTTGTTGGGGGTTATCCGGTTATGTACCGCCTGAAATCACGCGTTGGCCCGATCGTTACTTATGGTGCGGTGGAAAATGATGTTTCGTGGAGGGGCGGAATGCAAACCTCGTTTCCTCCCAGGTCGTACTCTATCTCAGAATTTTTTCTCCTTTCCACGCGAGAAAAAATAAACATTTTCCCATGGATACGCTTCGAGAGGTCAATGCGGTGCTAGTTTAATTACTTCAAGATCGGGTCGGACGGTGCAGATCCAGGATAAACCAGCCCACATGGCTTGGAGCCGCACGATTCACCCGTTGCTGCGCGCCGGCAATGGCACGGCCTGCCGCAGGAGAGAGCGTGCAGCTCGCGCCGATGAGGAACGTACGGCCGCACATGCCATGCACGAGGCAGTGCAAGTGGCATGCTCGCTGCTTCCCAAGCACAAGTGGCCACATGACCTGCGTGTATATTTCTGAAAAACTTTCACAACCGTTGTATCTTAGCGTTGTATCATAATTATTTTGTCTATGTGGTATTATAGTTAATAAAGAAAAAATTGATATTGTATATTAGCTACAATCTTTAAGACTTATCACAATGTTTCTTGAAACTGTCTTTCGCCCAGCTTTATAGATAAAGCACTTTGCTCCTCTATTTCGCTGCACGGGAAGACTGGGACAGGGTTCTCGCCGACTAGGTCGTTCGCCCCCTTCTTCCGCATGCTTGTGAAGTCATGGTCGCGCCGCACCAACGCCACCGCCGGCGGGCTTGGAGTCCACGTTACCCTAGAGATTGAGGGAGTGCCAGCCAACGCATGGAGCATGGCGGCGGCCGAGACGGCGCTAGCCCCAAATTCTTGGGTGGAGCACCTCCACCCGTTGACACGCCCGAGGGCGCACATGGAGATCCTCCGGCTATCCGCTTGGTGCCTGGACCCTTCGCTGATCCCCAAGGAGATTGACTTCCACATCGTCGAGCCGGGGCCGATGCCGTTGTCGGAGCTGATGGCGGCGCCCACGGATGTGGTGACCCCGCCGCAGGTACCCACCATGATTCACCCCCTCATCGTCCACGTGAACGGCTTCACCGACTACCGGCGGCGAGCCCCGGGGACTGACGACGCGGGTGGCGGCGGGCCTCTCCGGGATACCCCACGACGAGGAGATACTCCTATGATTGGGGCATACCGGACCACCTCCCTCCTGGCGGCGCGGGAACTGGCGCTGGCAACGGCGACAGTGGCGCGCGGCCCCGCGGTGGGCCCGGTGGAAGCATCGGTGGGACCCACCACCACCAATCAGGGGCGTGGATGACGTCGGGAGAGGGGCCCTCTGCTCCTTTGTCACGATGCATGAGGCAAGGCCGCGCCGCCCGCATGGCGGCTGGTCCGGTCTTCGTTGGCGCCATCACGAGAAAGGCTGTCGGCCATGACACATCGCGCCAAGCGGGCGCGGGGCTGCGACCGACCGTTGCTTACCGCTCCATCTAGCTGGGGGCAGGCGAGATCGCTGATGCTGTACTGCCATCGACGCTGCTTTTGTCCCGACGCCAAAAGCGGAAGCAGGCAAAGCAACGGCGTAGGCAGGCCCGCCGCAAAGCTAAAGCAGTGGCCACGCTGGCAGCGACTGCGGTGGAGACTCCAGGGCATGGGAGTGATCGTGAGGCTGCCCCACCAACACTGCTGCTGAGGAGCGCGAAGGTCGGTGATGGTGGTGGTGCTCTGTCCGGATCCGCGCGCCTATCTGCTGCTGAGGAGGAGGGTGAGGCGGTCGTTTCCCCACCCAGCCAAGCAACGAATTCAGGAAGAGAGGACAGTGGCGTCGCTGCGCTGTAGGACTCTCGCGAGGCGCAACTGGACTCTTGTGAGGCGCAGCTGGACTCACACGAGGCGCATCGTCGCTCGGTTGCCAGCGTCGCTAGGGCTGCCCCGGGCCTCCATCCCCTGGCCACCCCGGCCCAGTCACCCCCTACAGAGATGTTGGGCCCTACGCTGAGTAACAAGCCAACGTCCTAGAGTGCTCCTCGTCTTCCACAGGCTGTGTCTTCAGCAGTTGTGGTCTTCAGTGATCGCGAGCCTGATGTGACACACCGTAATGTTCCCCAGGCTGCTACTGCTGCTACGTGAGCGCACGAGGGTGCGATAGAGGAGACCCAAACAGATGAACTGGGGATGCCCAGGTGGCTCTTTGATGTCGACAAGCAGGGATGTGCGTGGGAAACCGCGACCCCGACTCCCAGGTCAAACAATGTTGTTACCCCTCGGCCACCTAGTGCACTCTTGCTCCTGCCCACACCCGCTTCACCCCAGACCGTTGTCAGTCTGGCCTCACCACCGATACAGTTCTACATCCGAAGGGCTGCTACCTCGAGAGTGGGCACAAGAACGCCGCCCCGGCCCGGCCATTGTAACATCCCAGCATTAGAGCTTAGAAATAAGCTGAACCTAGATGTGTGCATTGCATTCATGCATAGAAAATCTGAATAATTTTCGCGCTTTTGAACAAAACTTGTCAAAGTGATTGAAGCTTCTCTTATCTTGATGGAATTGAAGTAGATCATCAAGTTGACTGCGATAAGTTTCAGTATGACCTTTGTTAAAAACCTTATTTTGGGTAAAGGAGATTTGATCTAAGGGTAGATCAAATGTAATAAAAATTAAACCCTAATACATTGCTTACTGATTAATATTTGATCCTTAAGTGATTATCACATAATATTCATTACAATAACTCATGAATACCAAGCTATGAATATAATTTAAGTAACAAGAATGTAATAACTAATCCTGACCTATCTTATTCTTATCTATTCTTACCATGAGTGTCATGGTAATACTTAACCCTAACTCTTTAAGTTATATGGAGTAAGAAAGAAACCAATTCAAAGACCATTCACCACATATCTTTCTTTCCATATTAATCCTTATTATCTCTATTGAACCTTATTCTAATATCTATTGTTCATCAATGTTGAGTAATCAACTATTGATTCACCAATTCTTAATCTATCAATACTTGATCTATCAACTCTTGACCATATCATAGCATTCACTTAAAGTCCTTTAGAGAAAGAAGTAAGAAGAGGTAGATGGTAATGCTAGTTATGGATATCATTTATAGGATGGGAGTGTTGGAAAAGAATAAGATCATTGTGATAATTGAAGGAGTTAACTCACTCCTGAATGGATAGAAGAGTTATATGGAAGATGTAATTATATGGTAACGAATAGGATTATAAAGATGAACATTGAAGATAGTTATCTGGAGTAATCCTATTGGATCAAGTAGGTATAGTCAATGAATAATATCTCTTAGTCCAATAGAGATAAATAGAAGATAATTATAATACAACTGTAATGTTGTATGGATGAAAGCCTTGATTAGCCAACTAGAAACCTAAACCATAAAGGATCAAAGGATTATAATGGTCATGCTTACTCACCAAGATTGAATGCTTATGTCATGTACAAGTGACATTGGTGGATAGAACATGATTGAACCCTAGTATAGATAGGTTATCCTAGATTAGTCATGATATGTCACATTAATATAATGTGAGGATGGAGTATAAGTTACTAGAGTAAAGTAGAGATAATATATTATGATTAATAGGATGTTAGAACAACATTGGATTAAAGAAGTAGTATTTTACTCTTTGGAAATACTAAGCACTTGAGGTGAAGTAGGATTTGATGTATATATCTATTGAAGTAGTGTTATTCCTCTTAAAGAATAGTGAGCTTTTGAGGAAGTAGTTTGATATATACATCTACTGGAGTAATGTTAGTGGTGGATGATTATGGAAGGGTATGAATGGAGTTAGAAGTAACTACTTGTTGGATTGGAGGTTATCAACAATATAGTATTCGGTATAACCAAGTATGGTTACGAGAAGATTATGAAAATCTTTGGTGTCAAGCTCATTGATTTACAAATGGATTTAAGGGGGGAAATTATTGATAGGAATATTTTTGTGAAGCAAAGCTCATCATGTTAGCACATGATGATGGATATGAAGAAGTAGTACATCTAGGAAAGGAATTACTTAATTAGAAGTCCACGATTGTGAATTATGGAAGATAGGAATTCTTGGTAAACATTAAACCCTAAATCTATAACCAAGCTTAACATCCATCTCATCTGTTGGATAAATCATTTTATTTTCACAATGATTTATCAGAATATTTTCCTATAGCAAATCACTGAAGCACATCTCTGTCATTTCCAATTATCATAACCATATATGCTCAGGAGTTATCTTTATCAATTCTTTTCCATCAGATATTCTAGATAATAACTATCTATCTTAAAGGGCGATAACATTAAAGATCACAAACATAGAGACAATATGTTTAGCCATAAATCTTTACTCACATCAACAAAAGAATATAGGTATATTAGGAACCCTAAACCCTAGAGTAAGCATTTACAATTCAAACCCTAACTCCTATATTATTTATAATAAAATGTATATATCTTGTTATTCCCTAGATTCATGGGAGTAATATTAACCATATTAATTCCTTTGTATATCATACATCAAATAATGATATATGATCATTATATAAAAATTTCCCTCCAAACTCTAAATTAACTAGAACTAAGTTTCATAAATAAATAAGGAAATATCATATAATAAAGCCATGGTTTATTATGGAAAGAAAATGAATAACAAAGTCCCTTGCCAAATATTAGAAGGATCTATAAAAACAAAATAAAGAAATGTAACATTATATAATAAAAGCTCACAAATTGAATCTAAATAACTTTATGATTGCAACAAGTATTCAGCAAAGAAATTCCATTAAGAAAAGTCAAAACAATTGCTTAAATAAAAAGCTAGAAAAGAAAACAGAATATAGTAAATATAAAAGAAAAAGAATAAAAGAAACAGATTATCCTAGTTCTAGCCCGAAGCCCATTTCCTCTCCCTCTATCTACTGCTCACGAGCAACTCACAACAGCCCAGTAGCGGTCCAGCAAGAACAACACCTAGTAAATATCTCTGGCTGACAAGTGGGCCAGCTGAGGGATTGCGGGTTGATAGTCAAGAATTGCCAGGGTTTTTCCGCAAAATGCTTGTTGTCGTCTTCCTCGTGCGTCACAAGCAGCTCGCTGGAGGAGTCCGCCGCCGCCCGATGCCGTCGCCGGTGTCAGCCGTGGGTCGAGATGCCCGCTGCCGTCCCAGAGGTGCATAAGAAGGCCACCACGACACCCTGCCTCCTCCCTATCCCCATTTCTTCCCTTATCCTCTCTGTTTCGCAAGGGGTTGAAACCCTAGCTCATCGGAGCCACGTCTCGTCGTCGGTAGAGTTCGTCCCGGAGGCCGTGAAGTGGACGAGGAGAATCGCCGTCGCGTGTAGATCATCTGAGAAGAACGCAGTGTCAAGGGGAGCACGCGTTGGGGCGAATTTTGTCATCTAGTTCCGTCGGTGTTCGTCGGAAATTATGTCGGAGAGCTCGCCTCCGACCACGTCTGTCCTCGCCGACACCGCTACTGCAACCGGGGTGAGTGTATTCATCTCCTCATGCCCTCCAATCATTTTATCTCACCATCAATCATCGTGGCACCACGCGCCACCATCGGCCGCCACTGTAGATGGTCGCCGGAGTAGCTGCGGTGACCAAAAGTGGGCAACGCCACCACTATTAGGCTCGCCTCAACCTCCTTATTCCAACGCAAGCCTCCGCATCCTCGCGCATACACTCGATCGACCGATCGATCCTCGATCTGTGAGGATCAGCTCGTGCTGACGTCACCATGATGTAATGCTCACGTCACCCCTCGCCCAGTCAACGTAATTTGACTTGGTCCACTGCTTGCGTGACATCCAATGTGGTCTGTACCCCACCAGCCAGTGACTGGGGTCTAGGTGCAGGTGTGGTGTAAAAAGGTTAGGTTAAGTGATGATGTTAACAATGATGCAGTAATTACTTTATTATTTTGTTTTAATAATTCAGAAAATAAATAAACATCGAAAATTCAATAACTATGTTTTATAATTCAGAAAAATATGTGTAATATATGAAAATGTTTAGAAAAATAAAATCTACAACTTAAAACTATTATCAAACATTATTATGATAACAATTTAAATAATTATTATTTAATAAAGATTTTATAAGTAATAAAACTTAGATAATTCATATTTTAATATTGGTAAATGTTAAATAAATAAATTACCAAAAATCTTGGAAAAATAAGAACTATAATTTAAAACTATAATCATGCATTATTATTTAACTTAGTTAAGTATTTATTATTTATTAAGTATTTTTAAAGTGATAAACCTTATAAAAATCATATCCTATTATTTATAAATCACAAAAATAAATGTAATATACCAAAATAATCACAAAATAATACCCACATGTTAAAAAATATGACATTCCACTTTTAAGGTAAACTAGCAAAATGCCCACGCGTTGCGGCGGAAGAAGTTAGTTTTTATTATGCTAGTGGTGAGTTTTTTAAAAAAAATCAGTGGTCCTCGATCAATTGATTGAGTCCCCGTGAGTTTATTTTTTCTTCCGACGGTTTGATCACTATAAGCAAGGTATATATATAAGTGGTGGCAATTGTGGGTAATACATGATTTAACGCCCATGATCCGATATTAAGTTTGTTTTGAAAGTAGCAAGTTTTTTAATTATTTGCACTTTCTAAAACTGTTTTGTACTTTTTATAACCCCTAAAACCTTCTCTCTATTCCTATTTTTAAAATAAATAAAAAAGTTTTTATTTAAAAGAGGTGCAAAGGAGCCCGTCACCGTTTTGGCCCATGATGGGCAAGCAACCTCACGAGCCTGCCTAGCCCACACATGAAACCTAACCCCCCCACACCCACACCCACGCGTTACCGTAGTTGTCGATCAGCGCGCCACCATCGATCGTGAGCCGCCACCAATCTCACCCCATTCCCCCTTCTCTCTCTCTCCGCCCTCAACCCGATGCGGCTCGCCGCCAGGGAGCGCTCTGATAGATCGATCGTAAGCCGCCCTCATCCCACCCCACGCTCGCCCGTCTCCCCCCCCCCCCCTCCTCAGACCCAAGATCCATGCCTCGACGAACTATGCCTCTGCATCCGCCCCATGATCTTCTCTGATTAAATTAAATAGGTTATTATAGCTGGATAATATATACGGTGATGTGTATGTAATTAGTGCTCGGAATATGGGTAGAAGAGAGGTCCAAATAATGTTTGTTCTATCATTTGCACACATTAAAACCCAAGAATATTCTAGAAATTCATAAAACGTGGAATTTATATAGTACGAAGAGCAAATAAAAGTTGATCTGAGTATCCATTATAAACGCATAATTATCAGAATTGCTAAAAATACATTCACTCTTAAATATTGTTCTTGAGATGGACAGAGCAATTGGTGGACCCAATGATCAAGTTGAGGATCGAGAACCAAATCTTTTTGCCTTACCTGTTTTCCAAACGGATTCAAAATAGAGGATCCACATTCTTCACATGTGAGAATCCAAATCCAACATATACTCTACTTCTTCCTTCCTGGGAGGTGGCTCGGAACGGCTTAGTCTCATTGATACCATCTGGGCTCAGATTGTCCTATCGTGTGAGACAGACAGTAGCGGTTGTGGGCTGAAAATATAACTGCATCATGTTTACAAGCGAGGAGCATGTGAAGCGAACAACCAGTTACACTTCCACCATCTTCTTCACGCCCGTGGAAAGCAAAATAATGAGCATGCTTACAACAGAGGTCGTAGGTCAGCCTTTAGAGTGGAAGGATGGGTCCGTAGCTTGCTAGGAGCATCTCCACTCGTTGGGCAAATCTAGATCAAAATCCGAACCTTTTTCTGGTCGGACGACGCAAGTTTTCGGTCTAAATACACCCAGCTTCCCACTCGCGTACGCAGGCCGAGTACCCAGGCGAATACAAAACGGCGATATATTTGAATCTTTATCGTTCCCGCCGCGAGTGCTCGGCCACAAGGTGTTCGACAGATACGCCCACAAGTTCGGCGACATATTTTTATTACATAACAGGGGAAACGACTCTCAGTCGTCGATGGGCATGGGCTCCTGCGGCGTGGCCGATGCGGCGTTGTCGTTCGTCTCGCCGGTGAATGCCGCCGGGTCGGAGAAAGTCGAAGCAGAGCTCGACGTGGGGCGCTCGGCGCAGACACGTTCGGCGCAGGCACGTTCGGCGCAGAGGAAGGGGAAGCCGTGATCATGCCCTGCAGGATGGCCTGACGTTGCGCCATGTACCAGGCCTTAACCGGCGAGCTCATCTTCAACGTGTCCTCGCCGCCCATGAGAAACTTGAGGTCCGTGTTACGCTTCTTGGCGGCGTAGTTGGCCTTCTTCTCGGCGAGATTTGGCTTTCTTGTCGACGAGGTTGGCCTTGATGAGGGCCACCTTTTTTCCTTGTGTCTCGATCATCTTCTTCCAACGCTCCTCGCTCTTATCAGCCCTCTTCTCGGCCTGCGCCTCGTGTCGGTGATACATTTCTCGATCGAAGCCTGCAGACGCTCGGCGGGAGGTCTGGCGGCCTTGAGCATCTTCGCCTTCTTCTGGCCGAGCTCAGGTCTTCTTTCGCTGGCAGCAGCTGCCGGGACCACGGGGTTGTAGACGCCGTGCTTGTTCTTGGAGAGACTCAAGCGAGTGTCCCGCCACTTCTCGCAATGCTCGATTTGCTCGAAGACATGATGGAACTTGAACTCCATCTTCATGTCCTCTCGAAACATAGCAAGTGCACGACACAACTACAAAATGAAAGTGTGTCAAGTTTGTCAAAATAGAAGAGAGTGCACGATAAAGATAGTGTTCGCGAGTACCTTGTTGTCCATGTTTTCCCCACTGGCTTGTGTGCGGTCGACCACTTCCACGCAGATGTGCCACTTGCTGCACGCAGTCTGGATGATCGCCCAATGGTTGGTTATTGCCTTCTTCCCTTGCTCCATGTGGATCTTGCGATACTTTGGGTCACACATGTTTCGCTCGTCGAATGCTGCCTTCACGCGCCGCCAATAATTGTCGGAATTTTGGTTCGCACCAGTGATCGGATCCATTCTCACCGTCTTCCAAGCTCCGGCGAGGCAGGTGTCCTCGGCCACGGTCCATTTGAGCCGAGCATCCGCCGAAGTGCCCGGCTTCTTCTTCCCCTTCTTGCCTTTCGCCTTAGTCTCGGCGTCCTCTGGCTGCGTCGGCTCGGCCTGCGTCTCCTCGGCATCGATGTCGGTGAGGTCCTGGGACTCGATGCCGCGCTCGGCGTCGGCCCGGGTCTGCTCTTCCGTGAAGAAGGAGGGGTGGTTGGAGGCCGAGCATGTTGCGATCAAGTCCTCCATCTATGCCTCGGGCGTCATGCCGACCGAAAGTGCGCCCGGTATTTCGCCGAACAGGTTGCGCGCGTCGGCCTCGCCGAAGGGCGCCGGGTTTCCGCCGTAAGGCAGCGGTCCGCAACGCAGAGCGGGGCTTGCGTACGCCGGAGAGGTGGAGTAGGGGAGGTTGATGTCCACGCCGAAGGCCGAAGGAGGGCGCGGCGCCGGGCAGGGGAAGATCACATTGGGGTTGAAGCCGTCGTCAAACTCAGGCGACGAGGAGTACCTCTGCCAAGCAGCCGCCTGGCTCTCCTGGAAGCCGGCCGGAGAGATCGGCGAGAATCCGGCGGGCGAGCCGACACTCGCCTGGCTTCCCCAGTGTGGTGGGTACGGCGCGGCCATCAACGTCGAACACGTCGCCGCCGCCTGCTTCGCATTCACCATCGCCTGCTCTTCCGCCGCCTTCACCATCGCCTTCTCCTCCTCCGCTTGCTGTTGCCGGAGCTTCGCCCTCTCCTTCCTGTCCTTCCGCTCGACCGACGAGATCTGCCTGGCCTGCTCCTTCTTCTCCCAGTCGGCGGAGGACATGCCCTCTGGGTTGGTCGGCGGCGCTCTCGTCTTCCTCGCCTTCTTCTCCGCCGAACCCTCGCCGAGGGTCGATCTGGGTTGGACGAAGCTCTTGGGCGGCATGTCGGGTGGGGAGCTCGGCGAAGCTACGGGGGTGGGGGAATGGGGAAGAAAGGCGAGAGGGGGGAAGAAAAGGGAGGGAGCTCGGCGAAGTGGCGGGAGTGGTGCCTTCTCTCGCCGACAGAGCTGGCCCACGCCCGTTTTCGCTGAGTCCGGCGTTCCTAGGGCGTACCCGAGATCCTGGGTACGGCCTGGGTAGGCCAAACCAAAACACGCCGAAATCCGGACGAAAACAGGTCCCTGGGTACGCGACTGGGCCGATTTTCGCGTCCGGACCAAAATTCGGCGTCCGAACCGGCGTCCTGGGTAAGCGAGTGGAGATGCTCTAATTATACCATCCTTCTTACCAATGGCCTCTCTCCATGCAAGTGACAGTTATCAAAGACACACCAATTTTTATAACAGTATACATGGATCAGACACATCCCACGTGAATTGCATGGTTGCATCCTTGCCGGCTTGAGAGCTGAGGATGGAGGGAGGTTTCTTCAAAGCACGGCCGCGCGGGTGATTGCAGCCCGCGAGGGAGGTTTCTTCAAGGTGCACGCGTGCTGCAGGTCCATCATCTTGCCGCCGAACTTGTTGGCGTCAGCGTGCACAAGGACGACACCTCCCCTCTATGATCTAGCGCCCTCCAGAACCGATCTCGTCGGCGAGGCGGGACCTGCCCTCTTGATCTACCGCATTCTAGAACTTCACACATGTGGGGTCGCGGAGGACGATCAGAGCTACCTCGTGCGATTGGTTTGGTTGGACCTTTCCTAGGGTTTCTGCGGAAATCAGACGTGGAAGAGAGGCGCCTATATATGGACTGATTTTCGTGAGCGAGGGGCAAGAAATTAAACGGAAACCGGATAGATCGTGGCTGGCCGGTTCTGTTCGCTTGTGCAGATGACATCAACCTTTTTGACTGGAAAATGGAAAGGCATGGTGGGCCGTCAATTGGGCCTTGGTCAGATCCGTGCGCGATGGAACGACACCACCTGATGATGAGATATACAAAAGAGAAACGGAGGAATAATAACGCGAACGAAACTAACATAGAGAAACATTTAGAACGGTTCGATGGCAATCCGGTATAATATGTATTTTTGTGGAAGGGCAAATCAGTCTAAAAAGTGTTAGACCGGAGAAAACACTTCGTCCTTTATTATTACTAGCGGAATGCCCGTGCGTTGCTACGGGTAAATTTTATTTGTCTCATAGATGAATCCAAGATCCATGATGACAGTTTCTCTTTTCTTATTCTCGACGGCATCAAGCAATCAAGCATATACAAAAACGTTTATATATCATGATACGAAGAGTTGATTCACTCAAAATCCACAAACTTACCTTAAAAAGACTTCTAGATTTTATTCTACAATCAGATATCATGAGAGTTCGTGTAACAAAATAATCATACTTGTGCTTATGTGAATAATAGAATAATAGAATTGCATATAAAAGGCATAGAAATCTGGACTATCTTTTTGCTAGCATTGATACGCACATGGAATATTTTACGCCGATGGTCGGTGCACCTAGTACTAATTAGTCTTATCAGTAGAACTGAGCGTGCTTACAAACACAAATACACTGAAGGACACGATGCCATCTCAGTTGCTAAATCATCTCATGCAATGGAGGAAAACATCGATAACAGGTTTACCAATTATAACATACTTCCTCCATCCAGGAATAACTGACTTGAGTTTGTATAGATTCGAATGTATATATACACTAAAATATGTTTAGATATATTCGAATTTAGACAAACTCACGTCAGTTATTTCTGAACGGAGTGAGTACAATTTAAGATGTCCCTGAAAAAACCACGCTTTCTTTCACATTTTTTCTTCTAACAACTACACTCCTATCGACACTCCATTATCATCACAATAATGCTTGACTGGTTCACCATCCTTGGATAACTCCTGGATCGGTTATCACTTGCTGGGATAATTTGTTTGCAAAAGGTATGTTGTACATACGAACAACATGCCCTGTGTGCCAGTAGCACTGGCTATCCGTGAACAGTCTTTAGATATCTGCACGCGAGAGGATCCACCCCTTTGTTCTACGACTCGTTGGCAGAAAAATGAAAAGATTTCTGAAAAATTGGAAACTGAAAAATAGAGGTAGAGATGCATTGTCATTTGTCAAATACCAATATCTCTTATGTAACCTCCATAAGTTCTGACTCCCACCAGCTCTGCTCATCACCTGACAGTCGTCCTATTTTTTGTATGCCATTATTATTAGGCAGTCAAATGCAGCTTATTGTTTGCAAGAAATATAAATGAAATATTAGTTACTAAATATTTCCATGGACCAAAAGAAGCCTGTTAAATGGAATTTGAAATAAATACCGATGCCCACACTTTAGCTGTTCAGATGTGTCTGCTTGGCCATCATTGACGGCAAAAAAGCACTCCATCGCAACAATCTAAGCAACAGTTGTTGGACACTAATTTAGAAAGTTATGATTTGAAGTGCCTTGATTTGGGTATTCGTCAATGATCTTCTTGGCCAATTAACAACGAAAGCGACGAGGTAGCCAAGGGAAATTGGAAGACGAAATCTAAAAATCGAGAGATATGTGTTTGAGGGGACGTACCAGGTGAGGTGGGAGATGGCCTTGGCTAAGAGGTGGTGGTGCCTCCATCGCATCCAAACCATCTGACAACTCCGAGTGGTATATGTGGACGCTGTGGCCCTTGGCATGGCTGTCAATGGTAGTAGCATGGATTTATGGATCATCTGCATTCATGGTTGAGAGGATGAAACTAAAGAAGATAACGATGTAGTTGCAGCAAAGCGCGCACACAGGGGCGGAGGCGCTCACGGTCTGATATCCATCTCAATCCATCTCCCTCTCTCGAACCACCAGCCCGACCTCACCTCTCTCTCTCTCTCTCTCTCTCTCTCTCCCTCTCTCCCTCCCTCCCTCCCTCTCTCTCTCCCCCCCCACCCCACGGCGCTGCCAAGGATCTGCTGGATGCGCGCGGAGCAAATTCTCCTGCAGATACATGCAACCCACTACTGTGTAGAACACATACAACGATTTTAGCAGTTTGGGAGCATCTGATACCCATTGTGATTGTGATTGTGATTGTGCATAATTAAGGTGAATTCTACAGACAAGCGTCTAAGCAACGGTGACAGGGCAGACATTGGGAAAATCGTGGAATTGTTTAAGGATGTTTCTCCTGGAAACGTCAAAAGAGTCAACTGCCATTTGGATCAAACCCCACGTGAGAACTGCAGCTCGATTTAAAACTCCACACAGAAATTCCTCCCAAGAGATAGACTAAAATCCATAGAATTTCTTCAAGAAAAGAAAAACAGCAAACCGAGATCATCAGGGCACGGCTGGGTCTTCCTGGACCATCAGCTCCTGCGGCGGCAGGTCGTAGTTGAGCTCGTACGGCAGCCGTTCGTCATGGTCGGGCACAGACAACCTCCGCTGCATCACAAATGGACGGAGGGAGCCGAGACCCCGCGCAAGGATGGAGGGAGCCCCCTAGTCGGGAGTCGTCGGGGACCGGGGCTCGACCACAGGATAGCCCGGATCTCAGGGGCGATCACATCCGCATAAATCCATCTCCCGCGCGGAGTCTTCCTCGATGGCTCCTACCCGGCACGCAGTCGAGCCGGCGGCGCGGCGGAGGTCACTTGCGCCGCTTGGGACCATCTCATTCCCGCGCCGCCTGCGACCATCTCGTTCCCGCAGATCCGCGTGCCCCGCGTGAGCCGCTGCTGCAAGGAATTTTCCAAAGCTTGATGCCAGACAACTTCGGAGATTTCTCCGGTGCTGGGGGCTGAGAGGCGAAGCTATGGGGTGGGGAGGGGGTGAGGGCGGAGGTGCCGCCGACGCCGGGGAGGAGATTGCGCTCGAGGGGAAGTGTCGCGTAGGGAGGAACGAAGGGGAGAGAGAAGGAAGGGTTATTTTGACTGCGGTGGCAGGGATTGTAAAATCTCCAAACAGTCAGGGGCAAAACGGGAAACAAAAAATCGGAACGAAATTTCTGGTAGACAAACCTACCTCTGTGTAAATTAGTAGATAGATACTAGGAAAAATACCCGTGCGCTGCATCGGAAGAAAAAAATATGCGTTTGGAATTTTTTTTTTGAATTCTTTCTAGGCCCTAGAGAAACTCATAAATACTTTACCTTTTTTTTTGCGGAACTCATAAATACTTTAACTTAACCCATAGCTAACTACGAGTAGTCGATTCATGCAGCCCTTTCTCCCTCGATTCTGTTCCATGGACCTTCTCCCGCGAGGACAAGCGTGTCTTTCCACCACCCCAATCGCCTCACGAGCTTGTCTTCCCCGGATCCCCTACCCCCAAATATTCTCCGTCGACATTCCTCCGGCGAGGAGCGGCATAACTGCAGGAATGTTGTCCCCTTCACAACACCATGCAAGGAGTCTATACGGGCTCTTTGTACAGTTTTCAAGCCGCTGTTCTTTTCAATCGGGATCTTGCTCATCTTTGTCTTCTACGGAATCTAATTTTGTCTTTGATTGGGTCAAAGTATGTTGTTTGGCTGTATCGTCTCCGCCTTTTCAGGTCCAAACATAGCTCAATCTGCAACGCAGGTCACTGGATGCCGCTGTCTTCATCCCCTGCACGCCGCTCCCATCGCTGATGCTCATCGCGCCGCGCTCTGCTGCTGAGCCCCCCCAGCTCGCCCGTCTCTCTCTCCCCCCTCAGACCGTCGAGACCGTCGAGATACCTGCCTCTTCGAATTCGATTTTTAGTTCAGCTAACTGTGTCCAGACCGATCGCTACCATTGTTGTTCCGTTCTCATCTCAAGTTCATGCTTGCTTGCTGACAGTTTATCTATGAAAGTATATAAACAGGTGTAATTTGGTTTAAGATAGCAAGGTGGTACTATTTGCATCCAACGGAAGGGAGGGTTAGGCGTGTCATAGCAAGGAAATGCACGTTTAGGATTTAGGCCAAGTCAGACGAACAGCCCATCTTGGCTTGGTCCAGCTAGCCTTTCAGCCGATGGACACCACACAGAGCCCTATCGACAATCCTTTGCAGCCACGCTCCACGTACAGAAACAATAAAACGAACCGATGCAGTAATATTTAAATTGGTGGAAGGGCAAAACGGTCTAAAAAAAAGTTGGACCGGAAGAAACACTTCGTCCTTTATTATTAGGTATAGATATAGATATAGATAGATAAACAATTTGAACAATTTAATAACTTGAATTTAAACTTATTTTCTTAATTGATAATTCATATAAGGGTAAATAAAAATTGCTGATAATTCTAAAAATTAGATAATTGAGTCTAATAAATAGTATTAGTTTTAAATAGTGATAATATGAAGTCAAAATGGTTCAACACATTTTAAAATACAATTTTATTGAATTATCATTTAACCATATATGTAGTTTATTTTCTAAAAAGATCTAGATAAAGTATAAAATCTTCAAGAAATAATTGGGATTAAACAAAACCTTTTTACTTACCTCAACCACAAGTTTATAAACAAATCAAAAACCTATAGTGAAACCATAAGTAGTTAAGTAATGTTATTTCCCTGATCACCAATTATAACCATTCATTCACAAAAAGATAAATGATTCTATTCCATTATAAAATCAAGAAACCACTACACCAAATAAAAGTATAACCATTCTTAAGTAACTTTAAGGGAACATTATAAAGTACACAAGGTACAAATAACATAAGCAATATACCTTAAGTTCGTCTATGTCTTTAAAGTTAACTTTAGTCTACAATACTTCAAATACTATGCTAAAGATATTGTTATGTGTTTTATAGTTAACTTTGGTATGTTATAATTAAATCGTAAAGCATCTCAAGTCCAAACTATCCAAGCAAGCACAAACAACATCGACCATCATTGGTTAACCACAAAGATTGTTTAAACCTTAATAAAGAAATCTTTTCTTCAAAAGTTATTCGTTTTGCCACTTAAGTCAACATATGACAATTAATCATAATCACATTACTTTATACTTTACTTGTATACCTAGGATGGTTAACACTTAAGTTATTTATAAGTGACACTACTTGTAAAGTAAAATTTGAAGATAAACAGTTATAGTGTAAACAATCTTGAGTAGCATTTCACATTTGTATGTATCTCATTGTTTTATGATATTGTAATTACATGTTGTTTCACACATACTCACAAGCCTTAATAAGAAGCACAAATGTGAAACTTAATCTAAAAAGGGCAACACATTCCAAAGAAACCATTTCCAGTATCCAAACCCTAGATCAACGTTATCCCCGGGATTCAAGTTTATCAACTTGCATTACATTACTTATGCATAAAAGCATCTTGCTTCTTTAAACATTAGTCCTTACCGGACCAATGATGCTGATTTTAGATATTGGATCTTATATTGTCTCGAAGATCGTGAGTGCATAATCTTGCAATCACAAAAGGCAAGTTCACACTTGCTCATGTCCTTTGATTATTTTCTATAAAGTATTTTGCAAATCTAGTGTTGTCATCACCTGCATTTGAAAAAGGTCAGAAAACACTGTTTTCATAATAATATGATTATAAGTTATTTACCATGAGGTAATAACCTACTATGAAAGTTCCGGTGGTAAAGGAACATATTATCTAGGACTTAACAACCAATGTCGCCAATGATTCTTGCGCCGTATATCACGCATTAACATGAGATTTGGAATGGGACGGAGAAGTTAGTTGTATCTTCTTCCTCTCGCATGTAGCTAGATGTGCAGGTCGTGGCTGTTATCACTCGTAGCATGCATATTAATTGGTAATTCGTAGAGGATATGCAGCATATGGGTGGAAACCGTCAACGTCCCATGATAGTTCTGGCATCTAAAGGTCTGTACAAACCATTGCCGTAATTCAATGGGTGGGCATGGTGTACACCAAGGAGGCATGCGAGGTCGCGAAGGGGGTCAGTGATTGGCTTGGATCATATTATGTGCCCCACACCATAGGAAGTGTGGACGGGAAAGATCGCCCGGTTGTGCAACAAGGATTTTATCTCTCATGGATAAAGTAACGCACCTCTGCAGAGTGTAAGAACTGTAACTTGTTACTCCCTGTTCCGGGAAGGAGCTGTTAACGCGGCGGGAAAGGAACTCCATGAAAGTTCTGGTAAACCCGTGAAGGCTGACGGACATAGATTTTCAGAATAAAACCAACCTTTGAAGAAATGTTTACGAAAACCCGCATTGCCTACAACCTCTGGTCCGTGGCTGTAGATATAGTGCATCAAACACTCCTTTTCTAGTGAACTTGCTGAGTACGCTTGTACTCAACGTATCTTCTTAACCCTTGCTAGATTCTGAAGCCATTAAGACGACGTCTACATCAAGTTATGCTCTATGAATCATCATCAGAAGCTAAAGCTCTGTAATGAAGTCAAGAAGGTCAACATATACACCAACTCAAGTGAAGATAAAATTACTGATTAGATAGGAATATAATCTCTAGCCATAGAACCTATTTCTGTAGTGTATTGCGATAGCAACAATGCCAGACCATTAGTTAAGATACTAGTCTTAATAGTATGATAGTTTTTGAGTTATTTATTTCTGATTCTTCTTTGTAAGAAGTTTCTTTCTCTCTTTTTAACCTAGAGTGTTCTCTGGATCTTGTGTAAAGAGTTGAGTTGTAACCTATAGTCATGTCTTGGACCTGCTGTGTTTCTGTTGTACCACTCTAAGGGATGTAATACTAGTGAATGATGTTTCATTGGTGTTATGTCAATGACTATAGTGTACTACATCATGCAGTGGTATGCTGGGTCACCGCAGCCATGGAACCTTGGGGAGTTCCTGGCCGCGTCCAAGCTACGTTCGGACGCACTGCTGCTCGCGCCCCCGGTGCAGCGCAGACTGATGGCGCTGAACTTCCAGCCATGCAGGAGTTCCAGGATTGTGAGGAAACTAGGCGGACTCAACTCAGAGCAGCGGGAAGTCCGTAACCTCCTGAGGAAGCTTGGACTCATTAACGATGAGGAAGCACCCTCAGATGCGGCCCTTGAGGCATTTCACTGGATGTTCGAGACCCCCCTCACGGACGACATGATCGGGGCGGTGGGGGAACTCTATGAATGGTCCCTCTCGGCGATCAGGGGATGCGCCATGCCCACTGTAGGAGCGTCGGGTGGCCACTTGGTGGCGGTGTGACCGTCCGGTTACACTCGGGTGCTCCAGATGGTTCCGATGTCGTACGATCCTATAATTTTGGTGTCGAACGTGCGTGGTCTCAATGACCATGCGCGTCGTACGGGTGTTAGGAGTGTCGTCTGTATGACAAACGCTTCCATTGTATGCCTTCAAGAGACTAAGCTTTTTGTTGTATCAACCTCAATTGTAATGGAAACTCTAGGCGCAAACTTTGACGCTTATTTCTGCTTGCCAGCGACCGATACTCAGGGTGGGATAATAGTTGCTTGGAAAAGCAGGGTGGTGCAGCTAGATAACGCACACATTTACGTGAACGGCGTGACGACAAGGTTTTCCCCTCTGGGTGGCACACCTTGGTGGCTCACTTGTGTTTACGGTCCACATGCAGACAAGGACAAGATCGCCTTCCTCCTTGAGCTACGAGAAGTTCGGGGAGGGCGGCCTAGGCCTTGGGTCCTCTGTGGGGATTTCAACATGATCTATCGTGACGAGGACAAGAACAATGACAACTTGCACCGTCGCATGATGGGTCGCTTTAGAAGGTTCCTGAACGACTGCGTGCTAAAGGAGATCTATCTTCATGACAGGAGGTACACTTGGTCCAACGAGCGGGCAACCCCCATGATGGTCAGGCTGGACAGGGTGTTCTGCACGACAGACTGGGAGGAGTGGTACAACAGCTTATCTTTGTGCTGCCTTTCGATGATGATCTCCGACCACTGTCCCTTGCTCCTGGACTGCACACCTGTGGCGGTCGGCAGAGGACGGTTCTAGTTCGAGCGTTTTTGGATGAAGCTGGATGGATTCCAGGACGTGGTAGCGTCTGCTTGGGCGACTATTGACGGAGAATCGGACCCGTTCCGGAGGCTAGTTGCCAAGCTGAAGCGCACCGCCCGCCAGCTAATGAGTTGGGCTGATAAGAAGGTGGGTTCGGTCAAACTACAGCTGATGACAGCACAGGTAATCATCTACCGCCTTGATGTCGCCATGGAGGCTAGACAACTCTCACCGGACGAGCACACACTCCGCGCAATTCTGAAGCGAACCTACCTTGGGCTCGCCTCGCTGGAGCGTACCATGGCACGCCAACGGGCTAAGATCAGATGGCTGAGTGAGGGGGACACCAACACGGCCTTCTTCCACCAGCACGCCTCCTACCGCCGCCAGAAGAATGTTATACGTAGCCTATGGGTCAACGACGCGGTCGTGCTGGACCATGCTGCCATGGCGGAGGCCTCGTACGACCACTTCCAAGGCCTACTAAGCACAACTACGGTACGACAGTTCTCCTTGGACTTGGACTTCCTAGGAACCACCCCGAGGATTTTTCAGAGCTGGACGCCCCCTTCTCTGAGGAGGAGGCTTGGGAGGTGATTAAACGGCTGCCCCATGGGAAGGCGCCAGGCCTGGACGGTTTTACTGCTGAGTTCCTATAGAGCTGCTGGGTGGTGGTGAAAGAGGACTTCATGTATACCTTCGCAAAGCTATACTCCATGAATGGGCACGGATTTCAGGGCCGCAACCAGCCACTGGTCATACTGCTGCCAAAACACAGCGACGCGACATCCCTCAGTGACTATAGGCCGATCAGCCTCATCAATATCTTTGCCAAGCTAGGGGCGAAGATCTTGGCCTCGAGGCTCGCCCGCGACTATGAGACATGGTTGATTCGAACCAATGCGCCTTCATCAAGAAGCATTGCATACATGATAACTTCATGCTGGTTCAATCGACGACATGGCTGCTCCATAGGTTGAAGGAGCTGCGAGTCATGCTCAAGCTAGACATAGCCAAATCATTCGACTCTGTCTCCTAGGCGTCGTTGTTTGAGGTGCTCCGGAAAGTGGGGTTCGACCCCAAATTCTGCGAGATGGTTGCCATCCTCCTGTCCCACGGCGTCCTCTAGGGTGATGCTCAATGGCGAGCCAGGCCCCCCAATCTGGCATCGAAGGGGCCTGGTACAGAGCGACCCTATCGCCGATGTTGTTCATGCTATTCATCAACATGCTCAACAAGTTGATGACCAAGGCCTTGGAGTTTGGTATGCTGAAGCGACTCTCAACCCACGAGCTGGTGACAACGATATCTCTCTATGCAGATGATGTCATGATCTTTTGCCACCCGGATGAGTCGGAATTGCGCACGGTGCGCGCACTACTGGCATTAGTTGGGGAGGCGTCATGACTGCACACCAACTTATCCAAGTGCTCGGTCTCGCCGATCGCTTGCTCCGAGGAGGATACCTTGCTCGCATCGGGAGTGATGGAGTGCCAGGTGGCACCCTTCCCCGTCAAATACCTGGGTATCACTCTCTCGCTAAGAAGGATATCTGCGGCAGCGCTCCAACCTCTGGTGGACAACATCGCGAACAAGTTGCCTACTTGGAGGGCCTCCATGATGATGAAGGCCGGGCGCCTGGCACTAGTCCGATTGGTGTTGTTGGCGATTCCCCTCCATCAGATCATCGTGATGGGGTTGAACAAGCAGACACTCAAACAGATCCAGAAGATTACGAGGAGCTTCCTCTGGGCTGGGAGAGCAGAGGCCAACAGAGGCCACTGCCATGTCAACTGGGAGAGGGTTTGTAGGCCAAAGTGCTATGGCGGTCTGGGAATTCCTAACCTTGCCCGCACAGCATTCAGCCTCCAGACCCGTTGGATCTGGAGAATGCATACAGACCCGCTACGCCCCTGGCGTGGCCTGGACATGTGCTTCTCTACGGTGAAGCTGCAGGTCTTCGATACCTCCACAATTATGAGGGTGGGAGATGGGGCCACGACACCGTTTTGGCTAGACCGTTGGATCCACGGGAAGACTGTGAGTGATACGGCACCCGAGTTGTTTGCGCTGATCCCCAAAAGGACAA
Source organism: Avena sativa (assembly GCA_916181665.1). NCBI lineage: Eukaryota > Viridiplantae > Streptophyta > Magnoliopsida > Poales > Poaceae > Avena > Avena sativa. The sequence continues at coordinate 226,790,640 of OV702284.1, read as the reverse complement.
GGAAGCGCCGCACAGTGAGAGAGGTGCTCATGGAGCGCCGTTGGATCACGGACATTCAGGGCGCGCTAAACCCGATTTCCCTACGACAATATGTCCAGCTATGGGCCAAGGTTCGCAACCTTGGGCTCTCAGGCGAGCTAGATTCCCTGATCTGGCGTTGGACGGATGATGGGCAGTACTCGGCCCGGTCCTGCTATGAGTTCCTATTCCAGGGCTCTATCGCTTCGAGGTCATGGGAGCTAAAATGTAAGGCCTGGGCACCACCCAAGGTCAAGTTCTTCGTGTGGCTGGCGTGCCAAGACCGGTGCTGGACGACTGAGCGGCTGGCGAGATAGAGACTAGCCCACCCCCCGCGCTGCCCTCTCTATGATCAGTCGGACGAGACCATGGCCTACCTCCTGGTAGACTGCCCCTTCTCTAGGGTGATCTGGCATGAGGTGCTCTCTTGGATCCGATCCACAGCCGCCCCCCGGATGGGGAAGGAGACTTTGTGGACTGGTGGCTGCAGGCTTCAACATCTACCCGATGTGCGATGCGCAAGGGGACAACCTCGCTGATCATGCTGACGGCCTGGTGGATCTGGAAGCAGCGCAATGCGGTCGGTTTTGACAATGCGTCGCCTAACCTGAGTAACCTTCTAGGCACGATTTGATCCGAGGCTCGATCTTGGGCCGCCGCTGGAGCGATTGGCCTTCGGGCCCTGATCCCCGCGTCCCCGTAGATCTAGTAGGTTGAGTTGTCGCGGTGTTAGCTCGCTGAGCTTGTATATTGTTTGTACAGAACTCTCTTTTCTATCAATGAATCGAAACGCAAGGCTTTTGCGTTTTCGCGAAAAGATAAAGCACACAAGTGAGACCGATGCTGGGTCAGACAACACAACGCCCAAAAAAGAGACACAAAACGATACAAAGATGTTGGGGCAGCAGCGCACACACGCCCGAACTAAAACAAGGAAAAACAAAAAGAAATGGTGACAAAGACGAATCAACTAGACGAGGAAGACCGTGACTACTGGTCCTCCGAAGAATGCCCACCCCGCTCCTAGCCCCGACTCGTCAAGCACCAAGCAGCACCCTCAGGACGGAACTGACCGCTAATGCCCGGGCCAGAGCTGGCCCTAGGGTTTCCCCAGGAACATAGAGGGCAGTGCATGAAGGGTAGCCACGACGCCCTCCAGGAAGGAAGATGCCACCCATGGGCGGCACTGCGTCAGTGTCAGTTGAGTCGACAAGGATTTCTCCTGAAGATCCTATCCACAACCCCCGGACGAGCTGTTGCACAAGATCCCCGCGAGGGCGAGGCCTCACCACCACCAAACTTGTCGCCCATGAGCATGCGTCACTTTGGTCCCGAATCCGTCAATGTCGTCTCACCGACCAAGCCATCGCGAGGTCTGTAACATCGTGGCACATCAGACTGATCACAATGGGTAGTATCATGCATATGATACTATTGTATGATACTACCTCTAAAATGCATGGTATTATGTATTAGTACCATGATCTCATTATATTTATTGGTTTATAAAATCTCAATGCCAACTTGTGTTCAAGATTTATTTGACATTATTTTTTTAGTTCTATGTATGCTATGATATGGTATCTGCTATGATACCGCTATGGTCTCTCTCATCATTAATTATAGTGACATGTCAGTCTTTTGTATGCATGCCTTGTATGATACCACCTATGATACCTCCACTATGAGTAGTCTCATAATATGAGTTTCTTAGCTCTACTAGGCACTTTGCTTATGTAACACTATAGTTAATGAGGAAAAATATTGAGGTTGTATCTTATCGAAGAAACACCTATTGCACAAAACTATTGGCAAAAAATATTGTTAGGCCAATCCCATGCATGCATGTCCTCTAATTATTAAATATAGAGAGTTCACTTAAGAAACAATACATTGGAGATGTTGTCTCTTAACCATTTATTTCTTATATGTTGACAAGATACGATACATTCCATTATGAAAGGCTTGAGATATAACACTTGCACCAAACCATATGAAAAAAATAATGCCTAGCCCCAATCTCATGTCTACATGCCACCAAATTTATTAAAGAATATTTCATATTTTATGAGACACCAAAACGTCAAACTTGATATTTAAACTCTTGTGGACTAAAATACAATTGTCTTTCTAACCATCCAAATTGAAGTTTAATACGAGGTGACATTCCCATCAATAGCAAGGCATCTATGGTGACTTCATCACAAGACCCGCCGAATCAGTCTTTCACACTCAGTCTTTAGGAGGTACTCATAGGGTATGGTGTGCGAGAATTCATAGGGGTGGGTCCATGTATGCATTTGTGAGCATTTGTGTTTGTACTCGGTTTCGCAGAAAAAATCTAGCGGAGTCATGTGACAAAAATCTAGATAGAATGACCGTCATACATACAAGTAAAAGATGGATCAATCAAAATTTTTTTGCACACCTCATATAGCCACATTTCATAGCCAAAGTTTGTTGGTTTGTCTATACATAGCCTGCATTTGATACTTGCATTTTGCACCATCATTTTTAGGACTTATGTGCACAGTTTAGAATCATATTCACCACGATCCATCATAATTTATGCATATTTAGATGATTTACGCGACTTTTTTATAAAGTCCCTTTTATTGGTATTTAATTTCTAGAAGGTAGAAAACCTCCTTTTTCTTGTTTTTGCTAATTCAGGACCTTCTGGATGTCAATAAATCGAAGGAAAAATACCTGATGAGTTTTTCACCTAGAGAAATACCGTGGGCCAAAGAATGAAGCAAGGGGATCCACGAGGCCCAAAAGAGGGCAGGTGGCGCGCCCACCCCTACGTGTGCCACCCATGCTCTTTCGGCCCTCGAGCGTCGTCTCGACTCTTCCTTTTTCAGACGCTTACGTATCGCCAGAAAACCTATGCCATATTTTTTCCACGATTTACAGAGATGGAGGCGGAGGCGAAAGTTCTCTCTTACTCAGGAAGGGGGCAGATCCTGCTGCACCGGAGCCTCCAGTGAGGGGGAAATCGAAGCCATCATCACCACCACTCCTCCTTGGTATAGGGGTGCTCTCCATCAACATCTCCACCAGCACCATCATCACCATCACCATCTCCAAGATCCATCTCGTTCCCCTCATAGTTTGTGATTGATTGAACCCCAAATATTGTTTTAAGGGCTATTTGCATGTTTGTGATTGGCATATTGTCTTTATTTGGTGGAGAGATTATATTTTCAGATTGTTTTGTATCCCATATGCTACTGATCCATATCATGTTTTCCACTTGTGAATAGGTCCCCATGTTCCCGAGGGCATAGGATGAATTGGCTATGATTTCCATGTAATATGCAATGAGTATGTGTTATATTGTTCTATGATGGTTTTATGCGAATGTCGATTGCATGTTACTTCGCCTACATGGGCTCATAGGAGAATACTTTGATGCAATGATAGGGGTTGGAAGGGACGGAATTTACAGAAACCGTTTTCCAATACTTTGAGTTACATTGGAGGGATTATATGTCGGGGACCAATGAACCTATTGCTATGGTGGGACATTTATGTCTTAATGATTCCTAGATGTTCATGTGAATGGCTTAAGGACCCATCATAAGTGGTGTATTTAGTTCATACTTATGGATGCACCCAATTAGGCTCCGCCCTAAGGGAATAAAAATTGACAACATATTCACCATATTGTGTAGAAATCTTCATGCCAAGTAAATCCATGGCGCCCTCGGGAACGCTTGTCACATATAAGTTCACACACACTTGAGCTTGTCCTCTTGCTGCATAGAGGATTGGACTTTCTCTCATTGAGAGCATTTACTTATTGCTATTTACTTTCAGCACCTTATATTCTTGCAAACTACATACCCAAAAAACACCAAAGCTACTGCATTTACTATTATTTTATTTGTTAAATTTGCTAACCAATACCCTCATCTCCTCGTGGGTTCGACAACCTTTCTTTATTGAAAAGTACTACAATTGATGTCCTGCACTTGGGAGCCATCAAGACACTTTTCCGGCACCGTTGCTGGGGAGCGTTGTGCTATTGGTAAGCTGTTTGGTAAGGAAACTTAAAATCTGATTTTATCTTTTTACTTCTATTTTATCATGGCTTTCTCAAACTACAAAGGATTGGAACTCACTTTATTTGAGTTCCTTCATGATAAAGATAAATAGAAGGTTGACAAACCTACTGAACCAAAAATTGAATATCAAATTCCTATTGGTATTGTCGAAAAAGCTAGGGAAGTAACTTTTGTAGGTGATGGAAGCCAAACTACTATGGGGCATTTATATGAAATTTAAGAACTATGTTCCCTATTTAGACTTGTAGGTATTCATGAGAATAAAGTAAGAAGGAAGATATTATTTTTATCTTTATATGGTAAATCTTGCGAATGGTATAGATCTCTGGATGATAAATATCGTTTTGATTGGGACAATCTGAGAAAGGCTTTCTATATTAAATATTATACTCCTAAAGAAGCTTATGATGATCGCTGCCATATTTATAATTTTTGGCCTCATAATGGAGAAAGTGTTGCTCAAGCTTGGGGGAGATTAAAGGGTCTTATTCATAAAAATCCTTGTCATGGTATTCATGAAAGCATTATCTTAATAAACTTGTATGTGAGATTGCCTTAGCATCATAGGGACTTCCTGGATAATTCTTCTAGAGGAAGTTTCACTAATAAAACTCAAGAGGGAGCAGCGAATTTATTGGAAACTATTTCTCAAAATACTAAAGCTTGGGATCTTTACAAAGATAATAAACCAGGTTTGGAATATGAATATTCATGTGTAGAGAATTTCTCTACTTCTATATTATTTGAGGAACTTAAGAACATGTTTGGCGTTGACCCTCATGTTTAGTAGAAATTTCTAAATATTTTGCTAACCATCTTAATATTCCAAAGAAAGGATTTAATGTATTTGTTGAACCTCTTACAAATTCTGCATATGTTTCTAAAGTTGTAAAACAGGTTCATCAAGTGTCATCTCCTAAGATAGAAGAGATCTTTTTGAAGCTCCTCCTTATCCTAGAAAAGTGTAGGAAAATTTACTCACTACTGTTACTAATAAGAGTGCTAGAATATGTCATGAACCATATGAACAAATTCAAGTCTAACGTCAAACTTCGACTATTAAAGAATTAAATGAAGAAACACCTTGTGATGTTTATTTATGGGAATATTCTACCAAGGTAATAAAAGGTAACACCACTAGAGTTGGGAAACCTATCATATCATGTACTATTGGGACTTCATGTTATCATGGACTTTGTGATATTGGAGCAAGTATAAGTGTGATTCCATATTCTCTATATCTTGAAATCAAGCCCGATATTGATCCCATCAACATAGAAGAGATAGGTATAACTATCCAACTTGCTAATAAAGAGTATATTTGTCGTCCTGGAATTGTTACAGATGTTGAAGTGTTAGTTGGGAAGATTAAGTATCCTGCTGATTTCATTGTGCTTGGTTTCTCCCAAGATGCATTTTGTCCTGTTATATTTGGTAGACCTTTCCTACATACTGTTGGTGCTGAAATTAATTTGTTAAAAGATAAAGTATTCATTAAATTTGCTGGTGAAAGACTTGAGTTTAACTTTTCCAAGTTTATTGATAAACATTTATAAAAGGAAAAACTCTCTAAAGATATAGTGGAGACTCTTGATTCAGTGTCAGTTGCTTCATCGGATGCGATGGAACGATATGTGCTGAATCAAGAGGAACCATTTCATGAGAAAGAGAAAGAAGCTCTAGAACAAATACTATCTCAGCAACCACCACAGCCGCTGATATGTTGGAAACGTATCTATAATTTTTGATGCTCCATGCTTGTTTAGTATCTACTTTTCTTCACTTGTCTACACTTTGAGGTGATTTTTACATGTTTTCTGGTACTAACCTATTAACAAGTTGCAAAAGTGGCAGGTGCCTATTTTCTGCTGTTTTTGGTTTCAGAAAAGTTAGTAAAGAAATATTCTCGGAATAGGACGGGACGAAGTACAAAGTCAATAACTTTCCGTGGGGAACAAGAAGTCCAGAGGAGAGCCTGAGCGGCCGGCCAGAGGGGCCAGACCCCCCCAGGCGCGGGTGGGCCCTAGCCCGCGCCTGGCTAGGGTTTGGCTGCCCTAGCGGCCGCCTCGGTCTCCCCCTTTTCCTATAAGAAGCCCTTGATACAGAAACTCTTAGGACCCGATTAATATTTCACGAAACCGTCTGTAGCCGCCGCCACCATCGTCCCTAGACCGGGGGGATCTGAAGCTCTTCCCGGCACCCTGCCGGAGGGGAGATCATCCCGGAGGCCTTCTCTCCGGTATGATTTGTGAGTAGTTCCACCTTGGACTATGGTTCCATGTAGTAGCTAGATGGTTGTATCTCCTCCTTTGTGCTTTCATGTATAGATTTTGTGAGCTCCGTTCATGATCAAGATCTAATCTATTTGTAATCATGCATGTTGTGTTTGCGTGGATACGATGGATATTGAGATTATTATGTTGGTTTGATTAATGGTTCTATCTTTATGATTCTATCATTTCTGTGTTGTTTGTGATCTTGCGTGCTCTCTGTTGCTAGTGGTTATCGTGGCCAAGTAGTTGCTAGTGACTCCAAGAGGGAGTATTTATGCTCGATAGTGGGTTCATGCCTCTAGTTTCCAAGGGAAGTGACAATAATCTCTTCAGTTGTAGATGTGTTATTGCTACTAGGGAGAAAACAACGGTCTCTTGTTCATGGAACATGTGGACTGTTTTCCTTACACACTTTGATTAAAGTAGTTGTCTGTTGCTTGCAACTTAATACTGGAGGGGGTTCGGATGATAACCTGAAGGTGGGCTTCTAGTCATAGATGAAGTTGGATTACGGTCTATGTATATTGTTGTATTTCCCAATCAACCTCATAGGATCTTTCTGGCTAGTAATTGCATTGTAATGCCTTGCTCAGTTCCTATCAATTGCCCCGCTGTAATTTGTTTACCCTTCAAGCCATGTTGTTTATCTAAGGAGAGCACCTCTAGTGAACTATGTACCCCGGTCCAATCTTTACCATTGATACATCTTCCTATGTTACTTGTTTACTTGCTGCAAACCGGTGAGCTTGACAAGCAAACCAGTGAGCTTGACAACCTCACTGATTCATTGGGACAGAGTCTTGAGTTTGTGTTGTGCAGGTCTCCACGTTGCTTCCAACACCCGTGTGACGTTTCCTTCCTCCTTCTGGTTCGATAACCTCGGTTTGTACTGAGGGAAATCTTGCTGCTGTACTCTTCATACCTTACTCTTGGGGTTTTCAACGAAGCACTCTTCCTCCCTGTTGAGTGTAGCATCACGTAATTTCTGGCGCCGTTGCCGGGGAGGCTAAGGACGTCTTCACTAGGGGAGTCCTTCACTTCCTTTCTTATTACTTTGTTTTTAGTTTGCTTTGTTTCTTTTGCTTGGTTTTGTTTGCGTCTTTTCAAAAAACCCAAAAAATAGTCTAGTTTGGTTTGCTTTCTTTATTCAAAAACACAAAAAAAATAGTTCCTACTCTAGTTGCTGGTATGTTGTTGCCTTGCTTGGTCATGTTTTCTATCAATGGATGGTTTCTTTGAAACTAGTTCTTATTGGCAAGGTGGGTTCACGGAAGAACAAAAGTATTATTATAAGGAACACCATTTGTCACAAAAAGGGAAACTCTTATGGGAACAAATTGATAAGTTGAATACTATTGCTAGAGAGCTGTGCTCCACTTATAGTGTTACTTATTGCTTTGATAAAGCTTGTTGCTGCAGGAGGTATAAACACCTACCCTTTCAATGTGAGTATAATGATAATGTTACCATATCTTATTATGTTAAAGGAAATTATGACTTTTATAATGTGGAACAAATTGAAGAATTTATTGCCTTCAAGGGTGCATTTGAACTTGCCAGTTTGCTTGAAAATACTGATGATGCACCTTATGAATATGAGGTTTATGAGATATTTAAATTTTGCTTTGATAATTACAAGGAAGCAAATGGCTATATCCTTGAATATTTTAATAGATGCTTTCCACACATGGAAGAGACTAATGCTTTGCAGGAGCCTATGGAAGAAGAAATTGCTGAAACTGAAAGCTCATTAGATTAAAAAGAGGAGAGTGATGAACAAAGGGAGGAAGAATGGATCTACCCATGTCTACCTTCTAATGAGAGTAACTCCTTACCTCTTACATTATTTGATTGTCCTCATGCTTACCAAAGGAGGATGAATGTTATGTTTCTGTGGATCCTTTTGAAATATCTACTTTGGGTAAAACCTGTGAAGGTTTTAATCTCACTATTTTTGAGCTTGATAGAAATTATGTGTTTGTAGCTCATGAAAAGCCTGCTTTATGTGATAGTTATATTGTTGATTTTATTCATGAGGCTACTGAAAATTATTATGAGAGAGCAAAATATGGTTGTAGAAGTTTTCATGGTACTAAAACACCTCTCTTTGTGCTGAAAGTTTTGAAGTTACTCTTGTTTTATCTTCCTATGCTTGTCACTTTGTTTTTTGAGAATTTATTTTCTTACAAGATTCCTATGCATAGGAAGTGGGTTAGACTTAAATGTGTTTTGAATTTGCTTCTTGATGCTCTCTTTGACTTCAATTCATAATTCTTATGTGAGCATCTTCTCAAGCTATCAAGCCTAACTTAAAGGCGTTAAAGAATACTTGTTGAGAGATGACCCAAGATTTTCCTTGAGTCTTGGAAGTTATTACTTCTGTAATGACCTCTCCTTATCCTTTTTGTTTGCTTTTTGTGCCAAGAATGACCTCTAATAAGAGGGAAGTAAGATTTGGGGAGTTGCTGTCCCGAAACAGATTTCTCCCCTCCACCAAAACAATTCTTGAGGAGGCTATGTAACTCGGATTGAGCCCAAAATTTACGAATAAATCCCCCAGTATGTTGTCTAACTTTCGTTAGTTCAACACTTTTTTTATTTGAGCAACAAAATATGTTCAAAAAAAATTCGTTTCTACATGCTGGTCTGTTTTGACAGATTTCTGCCATTATTTGCATTTGCTTCTTATTGATTCCTTTTTGAGCTCTCTTCAGGTAAATTGATTTTCTTTGAAGGAGTTACTTCAGTAGCTTGTGTTTTTAGTGAAAATCCTTGCTGCTCCAAAGCTTTGCCAGCGGTCTAATATCTTTTGAATAAGCTAATGTTGCTAATGAAGATTGTGTGAGGTTTTGTATGAAAGAAAAATTTCAGGTGTAGAGAGAGAATGATGCAATGAGATGAAGAATGGAAAAAAGCTCAAGCTTTAGGATGCCACCATGGTGTCACCCCAATAAATATCCAAGAGGTACAAGCGTCAAAGCTTGGGGATGCCCAAGGCATCCCCTTCTTCATCAATAAAAAGCTCAGGTCTGTGTAGACACTTCACTTTTTTGTTTCATGCACAATTGTGTTATTCTTGGAGAGTCTTAGTTTTTGTTTGCTTTGCTTAGTTTTTTAGGTTTCTTTAGTAGTTTGGACCCCCGTTCTCGCTGTGTTGTTTTACAAATAAGTTTGCTTGGTGTTTGGAAAGGTGTAGTAAGTTCTTGCTTGAAGTGCAACAGGAGCTTGCATTGACTATGACTTAGAGTTTAGCATGACATGCTAGGTGTTATTTTAGCATTATGATTAGTGATTATTGCTGTAGCATGTCTTGTTCCAAACAATTGGGATTGCTTAGTGTGCCTTGAAGAAATGATGCGTTGTTTTAGCATGCAAAAGCATATTATTGTGGTATTCTCCTTTGATGTTTTGCTTGGGTTGACTTGGCACATGCTCACACCATGTTATGACTATGACAAGTCACCATTAGCCTCTATAATCATTTAGTCCTTGACCTGTAGTACCACTCTTTGCTTTGATTAGTTTGCTTTGTTGCATTGCATAATTATGGCCATTATTGCTCTCTTAGTTGGTTGCTCCCAGTCTTTTGCTAGCCTCCACTTGTATGAGTAAGTTCTACTCATGCTTCCAACTCCCAAGAAACCAAGTTATTCCAAAGTGTCCACTATAAACTCCTATGCATGGTGTGTTACACCATTCCAAGTATATTCTTGTTTTCATCTATCTTCCAATTAAAAACTATTTTGTTATGTAAAAACTTAGTGATTAAAGCCCTCACGAACTTGATGGAACATTTTATTCTTTGCCCCTAATAAACTTGAACCACCGAGGCAACTTTGTTATATATACTTGCACTTATAAGTTGGGATTAGCAGAACCGTGCTGTCACGGGGAACGTTTTCAACATTGCACTTGTACTTTTTGTACTTCGTTGATATCATGCTCTTTTGTCTATGGATGTTACCGGTGTGAAATGAAGTGGTAACTTGTAAATCCATGGAGTTTGTATTATGTGTTAGAGAAACGCCTGGGCCGCTAGCCTAAGCCATGCCTAATCATGGTGGAAACTTGCAGCATCACCATAGTGACATCTATGAAGCATTCTTCTTATAAAAAAAGTGAGACACATTGAGAAAAGAGGAAAGAGAGAAAAAAGAACCATATTCCCATGGTACATAAGAAGAATTGCTGAGATGCTCATTGTCTGCTTGCCTTGTCATTTTGGTTATGGGAAAGCTCCTGTACCATGTGCAAGGGGTACCTCGTTGGCGGTTCTCAATCATATGCAAATACTTACAGTCACAAGAACTTGCATAGGCCCTAAGTTGAGTATCCATGAGGTGTATCCCTCATATTCAAGGGACTTGAGATTTCCAACTTATACTTTGTCAAGCATATACTCCAGCTTTGCCACTTTAATCTTAACCACTTCAAGATGCTTATGATAGGGGCAATGAGGGCTGAAAGCTAATAAGTACCATAATTTTTGGAATCTCTTTTTGAAACTTGTAATTCCTGCTTCCTTTACAAAAAGGCCTTTCTTCCATCATTATTTGAGTCTCCACTTTCTACCTTTAGGCACCATTAAGAGAGCATAGTTGTCATTCTGTGTGCAATGTCCAAAGCTTATTAATTGATGCATATTGTGTTATTACTTGTTCTTGTGCTACTTGTTTCTAGTCACCCTTGTGAACTTTGCAGGTGTCCTATGCATCTATATTGCTACTCTATGAGGGACAAGCTGATTACCACTATGCTATGTTTTCTGCATGTGAAACAAACAAACATTTTTCAATGCATATTATTCATGATCTTTGTTTGTAGCTTGCCATGTTGCATGAATAATTACTATGTCCTATTGTTAGAATTCCATTCTTTCATGCACATGTTTAGAGTTCTTTGATCCCAGCTTTCAATGCTTGCAAATGGTTGGATATATATTGTGAGGGTGCATGTCACCTAAAAAATTATTCTTTTATCACTTACCTACTCGAGGACGAGCATGAGTTAAGCTTGGGGATGCTGATACGTTGGAAACGTATCTATAATTTTTGTTGCTCCATGCTTGTTTAGTATCTACTTTGCTCTAATTGTCTACACTTTGAGGTGCTTTTTACATGTTTTCTAGTACTAACCTATTAACAAGTTGCAACAATGCCAGATGCCTGTTTTCTGCTATTTTTGGTTTCAGAAAAGTTAGTAAAGAAATATCCTCGGAATTGTACAGGACGAAGGACAAAGTCAATAACTTTCTGTGGGGAACAAGAAGTCCAGAGGAGAGCCCGAGGGGCTGGCCAGAGGGGCCAGACCCCCCAGGCGCGGGTGGGCCCTAGCCCGCGCCTGGCTTGGGTTTGGCCGCCCTGGCGGCCGCCTCGGTCTCCCCCTTCGCCTATAAGAAGCCCCCGATACAGAAACTCTCAGGACCCGATCAATATTCCACGAAACCGTCTGTAGCCGCCGCCACCATCGTCCCTAGATCGGGGGGGGGGGGGGGATCTGAAGCTCTTCCCGGCACCCTGCCGGAGGGGAGATCATCCTAGAGGCCTTATCTTCGGTATGATTTGTGAGTAATTCCACCTTGGACTATGAGTCCATGTAGTAGCTAGATGGTTGTATCTCCTCCTTTGTGCTTTCATGTATAGATCTTGTGAGCTCCGTTCATGATCAAGATCTAATCTATTTGTAATCATGCATGTTGTGTTTGCGAGGATCCGATGGATATTGAGATTATTATGTTGGTTTGATTAATGGTTCTATCTTTATGATTCTATCATGTGTGTGTTGTTTGTGATCTTGCATGCTCTCCGTTGCTAGTGGTTATCTTGGCCAAGTAGTTGCTAGTGACTCCAAGAGGGAGTATTTATGCTCGATAGTGGGTTTGTGCCTCTAGTTTCCAAGGGAAGTGACAATAATCTCTTTGGCTGTAGATGTGTTGTTTCTACTAGGGAGAAAACAACGGTCTCTTGTTCATGGAACATGTGGACTATTTTCCTTACACACTTTGATTAAAGTAGTTATCTGTTGCTTGCAACTTAATACTGGAGGGGGTTCAGATGATAACCTGAAGGTGGACTTCTAGTCATAGATGCAGTTGTATTACGGTCTATGTATATTGTTGTATTGCCCAATCAACCTCATAGGATCTTTCTGGCTAGTAATTGCATTGTTATGCCTTGCTCAGTTCCTATCAATTGCCCCACTGTAATTTGTTTACCCTTCATGCCATGTTGTTTATCTAAGGAGAGCACCTCTAGTGAACTATGGACCCCAGTCCAATCTTTACCATTGATACATCTTCCTCTGTTACTTGTTTACTTGCTGCAAACCATTATCTTCCACACCATACGTTTAATGCTTTGTTACAGCAAACCGGTGAGCTTGACAACCTCACTGATTCGTTGGGAAAGAGTCTTGAGTTTGTGTTGTGCAGGTCTCCACGTTGCTTCCAACACCTGTGTGACGTTTCCTTCCTCCTTCTGGTTCAATAACCTCGGTTTCTACTGAGAGAAATCTTGCTGCTGTACTCTTCATACCTTACTCTTGGGGTTTCCAACGAATCACTCTTCCTCCCTGTTGAGTGTAGTATCAGCCGCAATTACATATTCCACCTGATAATCTAGGATAGCTATCACAACCTAAAGAATATCCTAGTTTTGAACTTAAACCATTGCCTCAAGATATGAAATATGCATTCCTTGATGATAAGAAATTATATCTTGTTATTATTAGTGCTAACCTTTTAGATGAAGAAGAATCACAATTACTTGAAGTATTGAGAGATCATAGGCCAGCCATTGGCTATTCACTTGATGATTTGAAAGGTATAAGCCCCTCTTTATGCATGCATACGATTAACTTGGAATAATATGCAAAGCCTGTTGTTGACTATCAACGCCGTCTTCATCCAAGAATGAAAGAAGTGGTAAGAAAAGAGGTAATAAAAATCATTGAGGCAGGTATTATCTATCGCATAGATGATAGTACATGGGTAAGCCCTGTCCACTATGTGCCTAAAAAGGGTGGAATCATCGTGGTTAATAAGGCAACTTGTTGCTCAATGTACCATTACTGGGTATAGAATGTGCATTGATTATAGAAAACTTAATAAGGCAACTCGTAAAGATCACTGTCCTTTACCATTCATTGATCAAATGCTTGAAAGATTATCCAAACACTCTCACTTTTGTTATTTAGATGGTTATTTAGGTTTCTCACAGATTCTAGTGCACAAGAATGATCAAGAGAAGACTACTTCCACATGTTCCTTTGGTACTTATGCTTATAGGAGAATGCCATTCAGTTTGTGCAATGCTCCTGCTACTTTTCAAAGATGCATGAATGCTATATTTGCTGATTATATTGAGATTATGGAAGTGTTCATGGATGACTTTTCTGTGTATGGAACTTCTTTTGAAAACTGTTTGTTCAATCTTAACAAAGTTTTACAATGTTGTGAGGACCAAAACTTAGTCCTAAATTGGGAGAAGTGCCATTTCATGGTGACATAAGGTGTTGTTCTTAGACACCTAGTTTCAGGTACATGCATTGGAGTGGACCGCCCCAAGATAGAAGCCATAGAGAATATACCATATCCTAGGGATATTGTAACATCCCAAAAATATTAAACTAGAATCATCAAACTCTAATCACCAAATTTAGGGTTAACAGAAACTTTTCCAATAAAAATATGAAGGCATTCATATGTGTATGTATTAAAATTTGGATTATTTTGAATTGCCATGATTATGTGTTTCTTTGCTTGTAAAATGATTCTTAGGTGAAATAAACATCATCTTAACAATCCCCAAACTTTTCCCAAAGACAAAAAAATCAAAACCATCAACTTAAGTGAATGGTCACTTTTGCCAAATTAACTCCCATGCCTACTTTGGCTATCTCTAACTTTCAGAACTTAATAGAAACTTGTTTGGATCTTTGCACCCCTTGATAGTACTCATAACAAAGTACCAAGGCCCACCTTGTGATCATCCAGAAACATTCAAATGAATAGTTTAAATGACAGTTTAAAATTGAATCTATTTCATATGGGAAGATCCCACTATTTCAAAAACCACTCAAACCAACTCAATTTTCAAAACCCAAGCATCTATAGACTCACCAGCACATGCCTAGAACACCCACCAAAAATCTTTTCAAAATTCAAAACTTGAATACATGCGGCCATTTCATCAAACACCTTGCAGATACAAATCAAACAAAATCAAAACCCAAGCATCTACAGACTCACCAGCACATGCCTAGAACACCCACCAAAAATCTTTTCAAAATTCAAAACTTGAATACATGCGACCATTTCATCAAACACCTTGCAGATACAAATCAAACAAAATCAAAACACTATAGTGTGTAGTGATTTTGGCCTAACTTGTTCCCTCTCTGGACACCACTAGCCTTAGTATATCATCTAACAACCTTAACTAATCTCTAACACTACTGTAAGCTAGCCATTGTCATCAATGGTGAGCAGGCCGAATGCACCATTGCCACCCCATAGTCGACAGCCAGCTATGAGCAACACTAGCCTCGCCAACCTTGTCTAGGAGCAAGCTAGCACCCCACCGCCACTCCCTGTCCCAGCCGCGAGCGATGCCAGCCCCTGGACCACACGCACAGACCATGCCAAGCCGCTCTGCAACCATGCCGAGAGCGTGCCCCGTGCGCCACGCTCGACAGACGACCACAGACCGCGTGCCGCCCTCGCCGCATGCACGCGTGATCACCACCGTCCCAGCAACCCCGCAGACATGCCCGTTCGCCGCCGCGCGGACCACGCGCGCTGTGCGCCATTAAAACTCCCGTCGGGCACGCTCAGAGCACCGCAACATTCCGACCGATCAGCACCGCCCCATGCCTCGCCACCATGTCGTTGAGCTTCGCCAGGGAGCACAACACCGCCCCTACCGTAGCCCACGCCGATAGCCCTCTGTGCCGTCGACCACGACGAGCTCAGCCCGTGCCCGTCGGTCCCCTCTCACCACTATAAATAGAGGCCTCCCCCGCTTGAATTTTTTACACCATCTCACTCCCCTCACCTCACTGATTGTTCCACCCCATTCCCGGAGCAAGGCGAGCAGCGCATCGCCGGAATTGCGCCGGAGCAGGCCGCCTCTGGAGAAGAAGGGCGCCGTCGATTTCGTCCACCCCGGGAGGAGCTGCCGGTACCAGGAGGTTCGCCGTCGTCGACTTCGTCGTTCGCCCGCATCGCCGACCCTCGCCCGAGCCCCGGTGATCCCCCGACGACCCCCACTGAGCCGCTAGGGTTCAAACTCTCCGGTGACTAGTTCATCGTCGATGACGACCCTCAGCCGTTGATCTTACTTCTAATCCAACGCACCACACCGCCCCGTACCGCTTCGCGTTTAAAGAGTCACTGACCAGTAGACCCACCCTGTCAGTTGCGCCCCGCACCACGGAGTGATACTGGGCCGGCCCATTAGCAGTTCCCGCGCAGCCCAGTCGTTTGAATTTAACTTTTTCTATTTTAATTCAAACATAGTTCTGTACCCAGTTTAAAAAATCAACCTAGCTCGATTCCGTGAACCAAATTGAATGAAACCAATTTTGTTAGAAAGGTTTTGAAATGCTTAATCCAAGCCCATTGGATTCAAATCATTTGAATCTATAGATCAACCTTGGTAAAAATAAGAAGGCAGAACCTTTTCTGTATTCAAACATTTTTCAAATTTAAACTATAATAGCTTTTGAGTTGATTCCAACTCTCAAAAATCACATTTGATCATACCTTTCAGAATATATAAAAACATTTGGGTTTACTTACAAAAATAATGTTCAAGTAATAAAAGAAGGCCACATAGGCATTTCTAGTCATTTAATTTTATTTGATTAAAAGGTTAAATCTTATTAAATTGTGACACCACTTTAAATCACATTCCCATGTACTGAAATATGTGGTGATGACATGTGTCAACATGATCCCATGTTTGGTTTGGAGAATATTAAATCTTAAGTAGTTTTTAAATGAGTAGAAATTACTTTTCTAAAAATAAAACCAATAAGACAAATGCTTTAATCTTGTAATATTAGTGATGATGCTAGATCATCTATAGAACCCTTGTGTGTGATGATTGAAAGTAGTTAAGTATTGTTTGGTGATTGTGTACCTCGTATTCATTTATAGACGCTAGTACCGACCAAGGATACGAGGAGGAAGGAGGATACTACAAAGAAGAAGCCGAGGAGAACTTCAACCACTGCTCTGCACAAGGCAAGCTAACACTTACAAGATACCCTACATTAGCAAGCCTAATACGACTAGTTGATTGAGCAAGCTAAAACTTGCAAGATACCCTACATTAGCAAGCTTATACTGATAATGATGAAAGCCTTACTAATCAAGTTGACCTATGCAAGCTAATACTTGCTTGTTACCATGCCAACTATATGCCTTAAGCATATGTGATCATACCCACTTGATAACCCCATTCCTAGTTTTACTTACAAGCTTTATACTTTATTTCTTTATCAAAGCTATTACTTAGAGAGTACTTAAGTAAATTGTAGATATTAGAAAGATAATTGAAGGTTGCATAAAGAGCATAAAACTTGGCCTAAGCTAGATAATCTTTATGTCATCCTAAGGCATGAGATTGAACTCAATTAATCCCCACTTGTTTACCACCCCTCATTAGTACTTACCCCACTTGTAGATGCTAGTGCTAAGCATAAAACTTGATCAACTTTAGATGGGAATACTTGGTGAAAATGGTTATGAAAACCTTGGAATGATGGATCATTCTATTGAGATGTTTTGACATGTGTTCTCGAACACCAGATGATTTTGATGATAAAAATGTTGAGGCATGAGCCTTAGCCCTTTATAAACTGATGGTTGTCTGGATGCGATACCATTCCAATTTTACCGTACAACCACAATACCCGAGATTTGGGTAGGGCTTGACTGGAAACTTATATACTTTAGTATTGGTTCCCTCACGGCCAAGGTCTGAGCTAAGGCTACCTTGTGAAGATTATCCACCTGTGCAGTACCCAAGATGACAGTTGGTCATGGTTGGGAGGCCAAACTCAGAGGAGAGGTGCCTACACTAGGGCGTGTAATTGAAAGGTTAGGATTGATTATCCGCATACTGAGTATGGTGAATTCAGGATTTGTTCCTGACGGATGTATCAAATGTTGTGGTGAAAGTGTACAATCTCAGAGTGTCAAACTATTCGAATAGCCGCGTCCGCGGTTATGGACAGTTGGAGTGGCCATACTGTTCCCCCGTCAGATGTTTTCAAAATGACTTGTGAAATGGATGGAGATTTTGACTTGACCACAACAGAGTTGTGATATGAATTTCAAGTTCCCACTTAGGAGTTATAAAACTTCAACTAGCTTTCTTAGTTTCTAAACTTAGTAGAGGTAAATCTGGTTTTTTGAAAAACAACCCTAGAGCTTAGTGTCCTACTACAAAAACCCCCTTCACTTGTTAGTACTAGTTTGCGAGTACTTAAAGAGTACTCATGGCTTTGTACCTGGCTATTCCCGTGGCCAGACTATGAAGAGGAGTACCAGGAGGATGGACCCCAAGAAGGTTACGACAACTAGGATCATCTCCCATCGTCAGCATTGTGTGTGACCCAGAAGATGGAGCTTCGCCTACGCTACCTTTATTATTACGTATTTCCGCTGCTTGAGTTGTATTAAGAACTGGATCATGAGATCCTTATTTGTGTAAAACCTTATGTATGGTTTGTAATGGATGATGTACTGTGGTATCTAAATCTATTATGTCTCGCAAAAATGGTAATCCTGGGATTGTGATGTATGGCATAACAGGCATCTGTGATTAAAAATCCGGGTGTTGACAAGTTGATATCAGAACCATCCTGACCATAGGAGACCCTAGTTAGAATGGATATTTGAATCAAAAACTTAGTTTCAAAACCAAAGGAAGCAAATATTTACAAAAACTTATTCCCATTCTTATCACCTTGATTCTTTCATAAAAACTCATGTTCCTCAAAAACTCTTGCAAAATACATAAAATTTGACACACTTGAGCACTATACTAACTTACTCATCCTATATTCTTATAGATGGACGTGAAGTACATCAAGTTTTATCAGTTGGGAAATGGAGGAGACCTTATCTTTGAGCGGGATTTGGACCAGCTTTCGGAACTTCTGGAGCGTTCGCACCCCGAGTTCTTCGGAGCTCAGCTCAATGATCAAGGAGGAGAAGATCTGCAGTGGCTAATTGTTGCAAGTCTCCGAGGAAAGATTGAACCTCCCGTTGCTGAGGGAATTCAGTTTACCTTAAGAGAGAACAACTGACTCGATGGACTTGCCAGGGCCATGCAGGAAGCTCTTGCCCGTCTGTGTGGGAAGAGTATCAACCAGATCAGGCGAACCCGCTTTGAGTTTTGTCCAAGTTGTGATGCTAATGGACAGCCACTGGAAGCCCCATACCACCACGAGCTGAAGACCCAATTGGACCACCTTAGCTTCATGATGTACGATCGTTAGCAGGAATTGGACAATTGCCGTGACTACTCCAACCACAAGTCCGCCATCATCAAGACCAAGGATCAGACCATCGCCATGCTAGCGAAGGATCGCAAGTCTCGCCGTCGTCAGCTCGACAAGAAGGAGCGCATCATTGCCCGTCTTCGCCATCGTATCTCGGATTTGGAGGATACCATCCACGAGAGAGACATGTAGTTGGAGGAAAGGGAGAATGCTGGAGAAGATCTTCGTGGAGACCCCTACTCCTATCTCAGCGATGATGACTATTTTCTGGAGGAACAGGCTATGGACTTCTTCACCGATGAGGATGATTTCGCCTTCATCGATGACGATGAGGATGATGAGGATGTCGACTACACCGACTCCGAGGAGTATTAGAACTTGGGCACTAGCGTAGTGAGTTATATTCGGTCCCACTGTATCGTAGTTTCCAGAATGGTTCTTAAAACCATCTGTTTTTCCTTGTTGTGGTGTGTGTTTGTATCGTGTGCTATGAATGAATGAATGAAAAGCAAGTTACTAGAAAAATATGAGTCAAACTTTCAAAACCTTTCAAAACCCGGAACCTTAGAAATTTCCCTCTTTTCTCATGATCTATCTCAATCTTCAGATGCCACGCGGAGGAAGTGGTTCATCCCCGGACCCGATGTTGCAGATCCTGCAAATGTTGGTTTCTAACCACGAAGCTGAAAGAGCCGAACGTCAAGCCAACCTAGCCACCCTTCAACAGATAGCCCAGCTAGCCCACAACAATCAAGGCCACGGAAATCAGGACAACCATGGATCTAAGCTCAAAAATTTCCAGAACACCAACCCACCTGTTTTCACTAAGTCAGAAGAGCCCTTAGATGCCGATGATTGGCTGCAAACCATGGAAAACAACCTAGAATTTGCCGGAGTGGAAGCTAACGAGAAAGTTCTATTCGCCACCCACTATCTAGCAGGAGATTCCAGAGCATGGTGGAACAACGTTCGTGCAATGACCGGAGGACAGATGATGACCTGGGAGGAATTCAAGGTCAAGTTCAGCAGAACCCATGTGCCACCGGGTTTGATCAAGAGAATGAGAGATGAGTTCAGAGAACTAAAGCAAGGACGGATGACTGTAGTGGAATACCGTGACAAATTCTTGTCATTAGCTAGGTATGCCCCGGATGAGATCGACACCGAAGACAAGAAGAAAGAAAGATTCTTGAATGGTCTGAATGATGAGATGTAGACTGTGTTGGTCAATATCCCCTTTGTTGATATTGAAGCCCTTGTCGACTCTACTATCTAGATGGAAGGAAAGATCAACCAGGCCAATGAGAACCGCAAGCGTCGCATGATGCATCAACCAGGAACCCATCAGACCCCAAAGTATCGCCCTAACCCATCTCCAGGATTTGCCCCGAGAAACAACAGACCCCCGATGAACCGTTCGACCTATCCCAACCGTGGAAACCCGAGGCCCGGAGGAAATCACAACAACCCCAGAAACTCTAAACATTTCAACCGTGCCCCACCCAAGTTCAACAATAACAATGCTACCGCCAACACCAACACTGCCCCGAGGACTGGAAGCACTGCTGTGCCTATTGCAGCAAAGGACAAGTCGCAAGTGACTTGTTATGACTGTGGAAATAAGGGTCACTACTCCAACGAGTGCCCCGACAAGAAGAATACCGCAGCCCCCAATACCAATGCCCCAGCTCAACAGCAGCGTCGTGTTCAGCCTGGAAGAAGGTTTGCCCCAGGGAACTCGCTCAACCGCAACGGCCGTCTTTTTCGCATGCATGCTGAAGAAGCTCAGGAAGCGCCAGACGTAGTGCTGGGTATGTTTTCTGTTAATTCAGTACTTGCTTGAGTATTGTTTGATTCTGGTGCATCGCACTCATTTGTCACCAAAGAATTTGCCTGCACTAGTAAGATTCAACCAACCAAACTGATGCATGTTATGATTGTTCAAATCCCCGGTTCAACCACCAAAGCTAGGCAAATTTGCAAAGCCGTCCCCATCCGAATCCATGGCATAGATTTTTATGCTAATCTGATAGTACTCGAAACTAAAGGTTTGGAAGTAGTAATAGGAATGGATTGGATGTCCAAACATAAAGGATTGATTGACTGTGCCAAGAAAGCCATAACCATGACCAGTACAGCCGGAATATCAGTCGAGCATATATCTAAAACCTTACCTCGTCAATTCAAGTGCAACAAGAGTATAACCCAACCTACCATTGACCAAGTCCGGATAGTCTGTGAATACCCCGATGATTTCCAGATGTTTTGCCCGGTATGCCCCTAGATCGGGATATCGAGTTTATCATTGAACTAATTCCCGGAACAGGACCCATAGCCCAGAGACCATATAGTATGAACCCGTCGGAACTAGCAGAACTGAAGAAGCAACTGGATTCCATGTTGGAAATTGGATTGATTCAACCAAGTGCGTCACCCTGGAGAGCACCTGTCTTGTTTGTGGACAAGAAGGATGGAGGTAACCGTTTGTGTACGGATTATCAGAAGTTGAATGATGTCACTATCAAGAACAAATACCCATTGCCCAAGATAGAAGATTTGTTTGATCAGTTGAGCGGTGCCAAAGTGTTTTCTAAGATTGATCTTAGAACATGCTATCATCAACTCAAGATTCGCACAGAGGATATTCCCAAGACTGCCTTTACCACCCGATATGGATTATATGAGTATACTGTCATGTCTTTTGGATTAACCAATGCCCCCGCTTATTTCATGAATCTCATGAATAAGATTTTTATGGACTTCCTGGATAAGTGTAACATCCCTAAAATCATGTTTTCAAAGCTTTGCATATCATCCATGCATGCATATTCATTTAGAGTTCAAATTCAAACTCTTTTGAAAGAAACAGAAACTTTGGGTGCTATTATTTCATGTGAACAAGCTTTGATCCAATGTTACTCTCTAATGAGAGAATATTTGTTTTAAAACCTTTGTTGTGTGATCATAGGATTGTTTGATGAGTTTCAAAGATTGAACAAAATTTCCAAAAACAAAATATGGTTTTAAACCATTTATATATCCTTATCAAAACATGTGCTGAGGCACTGTTTATTTTTTTTTGAATTTTCAAAAGGACCAAGCAAGTCTAATGAGACAGCAAGGTTTTATGCCCAAATGTGTACAAGTTTATTTTATAAAAATCCAAAGAAAGTTTGAATTCAAACACTTCTGAAATCAATTGAATTTGATTCCTGGAAATTCAATCATAAAAAGAAAAAGAATAAGGAAAAGGAAAGAGGCCGGCGCCAGCTTTTTAGCCCAACAGCAGATCCAGCCCAGCAAGCCCACCCGGGGGTCTTCCTCTCTCTTTCTCACCATAGCAACTCACACCCTCCCTCTCTATCAAGTGGACCCTGTGCTAGGTCAGCTCGTCGTCCCCAAAATCCCGCCCACGACCAGGCCCTCGCCGTTTCTTCCTCCCTTCACTGCCGCGTTTAAATCCGGTTAAATGCCGTTGATTGCGAGCGTGATCCTTGCCTCCGCTCCGGCTACTTAAACCCCTCCCCCTTGCGGCCATTTACCCCAACATAGCTAGCCAGAAGCGCCGCCAGGCTCCGCAAATTTTCGCTCGCACCGTCGCTGTTCCGACGAGCTCCGACGACTAATTCCGGTAAGCTCCGAGCGCCCCTTGCCTCCTGCTTGCCTCTATCAGGTTCGCCATGTCTCTGTGATTCATCTAATGCCTTTGGTTTGCCCGCGCATGACCCAGGTCACCGTCCCCGACCACCTCCGCGAACGACAGAACCACCGTTTCAACTCCGACGAGCAATAGCGGTATAAATCGAACGCCCCTTGACCTCGCGTGCATACTGTCAGATTCGCCTTGTCTTTGCGCAGCTATTAACACCACTGACTCGTGCTAGGGTGACCCAGAACCTCGGCAACGTCGACGTCTGCAAGCACCCGACGTCGCGCACAACTCCGACGAGCCCCAACGACCTCCACGGTGCGCCCCTTCACCAACGAAGACCACCTCGAGCCCCAGCGTCATCACGCGAACTCGGTGAGCTATTCCACTGCCTCCCTCGCTTCCTGTATCACCGGCAACATCACCGCCCGAGCGCGCCGCCGCCAGCCACCGTCGCGCACCGCCCATCTTTGGCCAAACGCTTGTGCGCCGTTGGATCTTGATCTGATGCGTAGAATTAGATCACTTAGCGAAGCGGTAAGTTTAGATCTGAGCCATGCGATGCACTTTTAATCTAACGATCCAGAAAGCCTGATCCGCGCGAAACGGTATCAACCAATCAGAGAGCGCCGCGTGGCTAGTTCTTTGTTTTAAAAACAGAATTTAGATCTATTAGTGATTCAAACTTGTAAAATTCATAACTTTTGATTTCCACGTTCAAATTTTGCAAATTTTATATCATTGGAATCAGGAGAGAATATCCTATCTGTTTATGCAATGTTTTTAATGTTTTGCCTCTATAAAAATGGTTTTTTTGCAGAAACTTGTGTAGGCTTATTTTGGATATAGAAATGATTTGAAAAATGTTTTAAAAATCAAATAAAGTCCATTTTGAGTATCTTGGACTTGTTTATGTTTGAGTACTGTTTACTTGTCTTGTTTGGTGTAGAAAAATCATCACATGTCATTTGCATGCATTCATATATTTTTGTTTGTATATCTTGATATGTGATTTTGGTACCATTATTTTATGTGTAGATTTTGGTGCAAATAGTGATTGTGATTGTGAAGATTGTTGCTACTCCCCAAACTACCAAGGCAAGTGGTGCTTCATGATTTTATTCCTATATTTTTCAACTATGCACTAGAAATATTTTGTATAGGACTTGCATGAATATTTTGGTTAAGTATCTATATGCTATGCTTGGGAAATCCTAGTAGTTGTAGAATTGTTAGAAAATTTTCTAAGTTAAGATGCTTACCATTGCCATGCTTAGTCTAGCTAGTAGCAACCAAGGGTGGTTATATATTCATGCTATGTGAAATATTTCTAAGTCATTGACTTATGCTTTTGCCTAATAAATCAACTAAGTGAATGAAACACCTGGGTGGAATGGAAAGGATGGTTTGTGTTGAGTGGTTATACAAGGCCCATTTCTATGGTTTATCTTGTGTATCTCACTTGTGGAAAGCCACCCAGGAACAAAGGAATTTGAGATGCCAAATGCTAAGAAGCTTCTAGTGCAGCCACATGGAAATATGGGCTCTGCCTGGATCACATAGGTTGCAATAACTTAGCCATTTGGATAGTTGGTGGTAGTGGGATGATAGGTTGGAACGCGTCCATTTGGTCTAAGGGAAGGCTTCTGAAAGGTCCTGACTTGGTGAAAATTAAGTCTCATGGGGAAAGTTCACAACCTATGCAGATGGAAGAATCTAAGTACTTAGCCATGTCCCTAGTATTGGAAAACTTGAGAATCAAGACATGGAAGCTATCAAGAATCTCCTCATCCCAATTTTCCAAGTTAAAACTTGTGGTTGAACAAGGGTGAAGGATCACCAAGTTCTATTGGTGATTCCTTGGGAAAGTTTTGTCAAAGAAAAACTTAGAGTTTTCAACTGATAGGTAAAACCTATTTTGAGCAAAGCAAGCCTAAGCTACACTTAGCCAAATTCATGTAGTATCTAGATGCTAATATTCTACTAAGGTATCACTTGCCAATACTATTCCAATGTATTGACCCACTGTGGCTGTAACTTGTGATGTTGCAGGTTATTCTGATGATGAGTAGGGGTTACGAGTCTACACTCAACATGCTTGCCTGTGGCACATGAAGATGAAGACTTATTTATCTTATTATATATTTGAACTCTTGTATTAGGCCTGTGGCCATGGAGTTGTAAAAGACTATGTTTGTCTCTGGAATGATATGTAATAATGACCTTTGTTTCTGTGTACTTCATCTTAAACTGTGGATGCTAGCATTGATCCAGGGACTAGCATTGCAATCACAAGGATCCTTACCTTTATAAAGGGAGGGATCTTACATTAAGTTTGTCGTTGTTTTCATCGACGACATTCTAATTTATTCCAAATAGGAAGAAGAACATGAGCTACACCTAAGGACCATTCTTGGATCCCTTAGAGAGCATCAGTTGTATGCCAAGTTTAGCAAATGTGAATTCTGGTTACAGGAGGTAGGATTCCTCGGCCACATTGTATCAGCCGGAGGAATTTCCGTTGACCCTGCAAAGGTGAAAGATGTCGAAGATTGGCAAGCCCCAACCACTCAAACCCAAGTTCGTGCATTTCTTGGATTGGCGGGATATTATCGCAAGTTCGTAGAAGGATTCTCGAGTATCACCAGACCCATGACCCAATTGCTGAAGAAGGACAAGAAGTTTGAATGGATAGACAAATGTGAAGTGAGTTTTCAAGAACTCAAGAGGAGATTGATCTTAGCCCCAATCTTAATCATGCCGGATATCACGAAGCCCTTTGATGTGTATTGTGACGCATCCAAGATCGGTCTCGGATGTGTGCTAATGCAAGAAGGCAAAGTTATCTCTTATCTATCTCGACAACTGAAACAACATGAGCAAAATTACCCAACCCATGACCTCGAACTCGCATCCGTAGTTTCAGCCCTGAAGACATGGAGGCACTACCTGATGGGAAACCGTTGTGAGATTTATTTGGATCACAAGAGCCTGAAGTATATTCACTCAGAAGGAGCTGAATATGAGACAGAGAAGATGGATTGAGCTAATCAAGGATTATGACCTGGACATTCACTATCACCCTGGTAAAGCCAACGTGGTAGTAGATGCCCTTAGCAGATTGCCGTGCTGCTTGCACTCCATGATTTTGAAGGAGCAACCAAGCTTGCACAAAGAGATGGAAGATTTTTGAATAGAATTAGTAAGTGAAGGATTTTTGGCTAGCATCAAACTTCAACCCACTTTGATCAGCCGGATCAAAGAGGCGAAGAAAGGAAATGCTAGTATCGACGGAATCAAGCATCGTATCGGTACAGGCAAAGTACCCGGATTCACCGAAGACGAAGAAGGAGTTCTGTGGTACAAAGGACGCCTTTGTGTACCAACAGATTCTGAGTTGAAGGAATTTATTCTCAAGGAAGCTCATGATACTCTTTATTCTATCCACCCCGGAGGAATGAAGATGTATCAAGATTTGAAGGAGCAATTTTGGTGGCATAAGATGAAGAGAGAAATCGGAAGCTATATCGCCAAGTGTGATATATGTCAGCGAGTCAAGGCCGGACATCAAAGACCCGCTGGATTGTTGCAACCATTGAAGATTCTGGAATGGAAATGGGATTCCGTTGGAATGGACTTCATCACCAGATTGCCTACTTCTAGTAGGGGAAATGACTCTATCTGGGTCATAGTGGACAGATTGTCCAAAGTCGCCCATTTCTTACCCGTCAAGACCACATATCAGAGTTCGAAGCTAGCAGAGTTATACATCGCTAGAATCGTCAGTTTGCATGGAGTCCCCAAGAACATCGTATCGGATCGAGGAACTCAGTTTACCTCGAGATTCTGGAAGAAAGTCCAGGAAGGTTTAGGAACCCAACTAGATTTCAGCACAGCTTATCACCCCCAGACCGATGGACAAACGGAGCGAGTAAATCAAATACTCGAAGATATGCTGAGAGCATGTGTGTTAGAATATGGATCTAAGTGGGAAGACTGTCTGCCGTTCGCAGAATTTTCTTACAACAACAGTTATCAAGCTAGTTTGCAAATGGCCCCATTTGAATTCATGTACGGAAGAAAGTGTCGCACCCCTTTGAACTGGTCGGAAGTAGGAGAGAGTCAGATTTTCGGACCCGATATCCTACGAGAAGCAGAAGAGAAGGTTCACAAGATTCCTGAGCACCTCAAGATAGCCCAGTCAAGACAGAAGAGTTACGCCGACAAGAGACGTCGGGACCTCGCCTTCAACATAGGAGATTTTGTGTATCTGAAAGTGTCGCCATTGAAAGGAATGCAACATTTCCAACTGAAAGGAAAGTTAGCCCCCAGATATATTTGACCCTTCAAGATTCTGAACCGTCGAGGAGAAGTGTCGTATCAATTGTAACTACCTGAAGAGATGTCAGCCGTGCACAATGTGTTCCATATCTCATTACTTCGCAAGTGTCTTGAAGTCCCGGAGAAGACCGAAGTGTTCAAGAATATTGATCACCGGACTATAGAGATCAATGATGACCTGACCTATCCCGAAGTACCCATCCATATTCTGGAAGAAGCTTTCAGAACTACCAGAACCCGAACCATCAAGTTTCTCAAGATTCAGTGGAGCAACCACACAGAAGAGGAAGCTACCTGGGAGCGCGAAGATCACATCAGGACGAAGTTTCGCGATCTCTTCAAATCATAGGTAATCTTTTCGTCCTTTTCAAATCTCGGGACGAGATTTTGTTTAAGGGGGGAAGGTTTGTAACATCCCAAAAATATTAAACTAGAATCATCAAACTCTAATCACCAAATTTAGGGTTAACAAAAAACTTTTCCAATAAAAATATGAAAGCATTCATATGTGTATGTATTAAAATGTGGATTCTTTTGAATTGCCATGATTATGTGTTTCTTTGCTTGTAAAATGATTCTTAGGTGAAATAAACATCATCTTAACAATCCCCAAACTTTTCCCAAAGGCAAACAAATCAAAACCATCAACTTAAGTGAATGGTCACTTTTGCCAAATTAACTCCCATGCTTACTTTGGCTATCTCTAACTTTCAGAACTTAACAGAAACTTGTTTGGATCTTTGCACCTCTTGATAGTACTCATAACAAAGTATCAAGGCCCACCTTGTGATCATCCAGAAACATTCAAATGCATTGTTTAAATGACAGTTTAAAATTGAATCTATTTCATATGGGAAGATCCCACTATTTCAAAAACCACTCAAACCAACTCAATTTTCAAAACCCAAGCATCTACAGACTCACCAGCACATGCCTAGCACCCACCAAAAATCTTTTCAAAATTCAAAACTTGAAATCATGTGGCCATTTCATCAAACACCTTGCAGATACAAATCAAACAAAATCAAAACACTATAGTGTGTAGTGATTCTGGCCTAACTTGTTCCCTCTCTGGACACCACTAGCCTTAGTAGATCATCTAACAACCTTAAATAATCTCTAGCACTACTGTAAGCTAGCCATTGTCATCAATGGTGAGCAGGCCGAATGCACCATTGCCACCCCATAGTCAACAGCCAGCTATGAGCAACACTAGCCTAACCAACCTTGTCTGGGAGCAAGCTAGCACCCCACCGCCACTCCCTGTCCCAGCCGCGAGCGATGCCAGCCCCTGGACCACACGCACAGACCATGCCAAGCCGCTCTGCAACCATGCCAAGAGCGTGTCCCGTGCGCCACGCTCGACAGACAACCACAGACCGCGCGCCACCCTCGCCGTGTGCACGCGTGATCACCACCGTCCCAGTAACCCCGCAGACACGCCCGTTCACCGCCGCGCGGACCATGTGCGTTGTGCGCTATTAAAACTCCCGTCGGGCACACTTAGAGCACCGCAATGTTCCGACCGATCAGCATCGCCCCACGCCTCGCCACCACGTCGTTGAGCTTCGTCAGGGAGCACAACACCGCCCCCTACCGTCGCCCACGCCAATAGCCCTCTGTGTCGTCGACCACGACGAGCTCAGCCCGCGCCCGTCGGTCCCCTCTCGCCACTATAAATAGATGCCTCCCCCGCTCGAATTTTTCACACCATCTCACTCCCCTCACCTCACTGATCGTTCCACCCCATTCCCGGAGCAAGGCGAGCAGCGCATCGCCGGAATTGCGCCGGAGCAGGCCGCCTCTGGAGAAGAAGGGCGCCATCGATTTCGTCCACCCCAAGAGGAGCTGTCGGCACCAGGAAGTTCGCCGTCGTCGACTTCGTCGTTCGCCCGCATCGCTGACCCTCGCCTGAGCCCCGGTGATCCCCCGACGACCACCACTGAGCCGCTAGGGTTCGAACTCGTCGGTGACTAGTTCATCGTCGACGACGACCCTCAGCCGTTGATCTTACTTCTAATCCAATGCACCACATCGCCCCGTACCGCTTCGCCTTTAAAGAGTCACTAACCAGTAGACCCTCACTGTCAGTTGCGCCCCGCACCGCGGAGTGACACTGGGCCAGCCCATTAGCAGTTCCCGCGCAGCCCAGTCGTTTGAATTTAACTTTTCCTATTTTAATTCAAACATAGTTCTGTACCCAGTTTCAAAAATCAACCCAGCTTGATTCAGTGAACCAAATTGAATGAAACCAATTTTCTTAGAAAGGTTTTTAAATTATTAATCCAAGCCCGTTGGATTCAAATCATTTGAATCTATAGATCAACGTTGGTAAAAATAACAAGGCAGAACCTTTTCTGCATTCAAACATTTTTCAAATTTAAACTATAATAGCTTTTGAGTTGATTCCAACTCTCAAAAATCACATTTGATCATACCTTTCAGAATATATAGAAACATTTGGGTTTACTTACAGAAATAATGTTCAAGTAATAAAAGAAGGCCACATAGGCATTTCTAGTCATTTAATTTTATTTGAATTAAAAGGTTAAATCTTATTAAATTGTGACACCACTTTAAATAACATTCCCATGTACTGAAATATGTGGTGATGACATGTGTCAACATGATCCCATGTTTGGTTTGGAGAATATTAAATCTTAAGTAGTTTTTCAACGAGTAGAAATTACTTTTCTAAAAATAAAACATATAAGACAAATGCTTTAATCTTGTAATATTAGTGATGATGCTAGATCATCTATAGAACCCTTGTGTGTGATGATTCAAAGTAGTTAAGTATTGTTTGGTGATTGTGTACCTCGTATTCATTTATAGACGCTAGTACCGACCAAGGATACGAGGAGGAAGGAGGATACTACGAAGAAGAAGCCGAGGAGAACTTCAACCACTGCTCTGCACAAGGCAAGCTAACACTTGCAAGATACCCTACATTAGCAAGCCTAATACTACTAGTTGATTGAGCAAGCTAACACTTGCAAGATACCCTACATTAGCAAGATTATACTGATAATGATGAAAGCCTTACTAATCAAGTTGACCTATGCAAGCTAATACTTGCTTGTTACCAAGCCAACTATATGCCTTAAGCATATGTGATCATACCCACTTGATAACCCCATTCCTAGTTTTACTTACAAGCTTTATACTTTATTTCTTTATCAAAGCTATTACTTAGAGAGTACTTAAGTAAATTTTAGATATTAGAAAGATAATTGAAGGTTGCATAAAGAGCATAAAACTTGGCCTAAGCTAGATAATCTTTATGTCATCCTAAGGCATGAGATTGAACTCAATTAATCCCCACTTGTTTACCACCCCTCATTAGTACTTACCCCACTTGTAGATGCTAGTGCTAAGCATAAAACTTGATCAACTTTAGATGGGAATACTTGGTGAAAATGGTTATGAAAACCTTGGAATGATGGATCATTCTATTGAGATGTTTTGACATGTCTTCTCGAACACCAGATGATTTTGATGATAAAAATGTTGAGGCATGAGCCTTAGCCCTTTATAAAACTGATGGTTGTCTGGATGCGATACCATTCCAATTTTACCGTACAACCACAATACCCGAGATTTGGGTAGGGCTTGACTGGAAACTTATATACTTTAGTATTGGTTCCCTCACGGCCAAGGTCTGAGCTAAGGCTACCTTGTGAAGATTATCCACCTGTGCAGTACCCAAGATGATAGTTGGTCATGGTTGGGAGGCCAAACTCAGAGGAGAGGTGCCTACACTAGGGCATGTAATTGAAAGGTTAGGATTTATTATCCGCATACTGAGTATGGTGAATTCAGGATTTGTTCCTGACGGATGTATCAAATGTTGTGGTGAAAGTGTACAATCTCTACAGAGTGTCAAACTATTCGAATAGCCGCGTCCGCGGTTATGGACAGTTGGAGTGGCCATACTGTTCCCCCGTCAGATGTTTTCAAAATGACTTGTGAAATGGATTGAGATTTTGACTTGACCACAACAGAGTTGTGATATGAATTTCAAGTTCCCACTTAGGAGTTATAAAACTTCAACTAGCTTTCTTAGTTTCTAAACTTAGTAGAGGTAAATCTGGCTTTTTGCAAAACAACCCTAGAGCTTAGTGTCCTACTACAAAAACCCCCTTCACTTGTTAGTGTTGGAATTATGCCCTAGAGGCAATAATAAAGATGTTATTGTTATAATTGTTGTTCATGATAAAGTTTATATTCCATGCTAGAATTGTATTAAGCGGAAACTTTGATACTTGTGTGGTTTATGAACAACACCGTGTCCCTAGTACGCCTCTATGGACTAGCTCATTGATTAATGATGGTTAAGGTTTCCTAACCATAGACATGAGTTGTCGATTAATAATGAGATCATATCATTGGGAGAATGATATGATGGACAGACCCAAATCAAGCAGATCAATTAGATCGTGTCATCGTGTTCATCTTTGCGAAGATTTTTCTATTTCAAATATTGTATTCCTTAGACCATGAGATAATGCAACTCAATGGTATAGGAAGAAAGCTT
Organism: Avena sativa; assembly: GCA_916181665.1. Classification (NCBI taxonomy): domain Eukaryota; kingdom Viridiplantae; phylum Streptophyta; class Magnoliopsida; order Poales; family Poaceae; genus Avena; species Avena sativa. Next base: position 226,759,239 of record OV702284.1, on the reverse strand, counting down.
TGAGGTCATCAAACATCATCCTATGAGAGGGTGATCATAAAGGTGTGTCTCAGGTGATCGGAAAGTACTTGTTGGGTTGTATGTATCGAGATGGGATTTGTCCCTCCCAAGTCGGAGAGATATACTTCGGGCCCACTCGGTAATCGATATCAACACCGCTTGCAAGCAAGTGGTTAAGGAGTTAATCACAAAGTCATATCGGATTACAGAAGAGTAAAGTACTTGATGTGAACGAGATTGAACTAGGTATGCAGATACCAACGATCGAATCTCGGGCAAGTAAAATATCGTGTGATGAAGGGAATATAAATATGGGATTAATTGAATCCTGACATCGTGGTTCATCCGATATGATCATCGATGAATATGTGGGAGTCAATATGGGTTTCCAGACCCCCTGTTGATTATTGATATAAGATCATGTCTGCATATTCTCGAACCCGTAGGGTCACACACTTAACGTGCCTCGACGCTAGGATAGAATGGATAATTGGTTTATGAGTTTTTGTTCGGAGTCTCGGATGAGATCCAGGACATCACGAGAGGTTCCGGAATGGTTCGGAGAATAAGATTCATATAAGGCAAAGCAGTTTTTGGATTTCGGAATTGTTTCAGAATGTTCGGTATTGTACCGGAAGGTTCTAGAAGCTTCCGGAGTGGGACCAACGTGGCCCCACTTGTCGGAGGGGTGTGTGGGTCTACGAGGTAGTGCCCTGGCCGCATTGGGCCAGGGGCACAAGGCCCCATAGGCCCATCCGGCCAAACCCTAGGGGAAACCCTAGGGAAACCTTCTAGAAGGAGGGGGAAAACTTGCCCCCCACTCCAACCCTTGGGGCCGCCGCCCTAGTGCTTGGAGGAGGGGCCAAGGGGGCCGGCCAGCCCCCTATATATAGAGGGAAGGGGCGCAGCCCTCCTCATCCACTCCATCAACCCTAGCCGCCATACTACTGCCCTCCAGATCTCTCTCTCTCTCTCTCTCTCTCTCTCTCTCTCTCTCCTGACTGCGCGTAGGCGAAGCCCTGCCGCATAAACTCTCCACCTTTGCACCACGCCGTCGTGTTGTAGATCCAATCTATCTCTCCACCCCACTTGCTAGACCAAGGAAGGAGCAGACGTCGAGGTGCCATACGTGTGCATCTCTCGGAGGCGTCACCACTTGCGGCGTTGGATCGGATCGGATCGCGAGGAGGAGAAGGCTAGTACGACTACAACAACCACGTTCCGTTAAACGTTCCGCCGTGCGATTTCTTCAAGGGTATGAAGATCTCATCTATCCCTCTCGTTGTTTGCATCTCCTAGATTAGATCTTGGCTTTTCCAGTTCGCATCCGTAGAAAATTTTGATTTACTATGCTGCGAAACCCTTTAGTGGTATCAGAGCTAGATCTATGCGTAGATGTGTTTCACGAGTAGAACGCAACATGCTTGTTGCGGGCGTTGATGTTTTCTGTTGCAAGCATCTTGTTGTGTACTTATTATGACGCGGGATAGTGAGATCGAAGCGGTCCAGGCCAACTTTGCGTGACCTCGTTCGCGAGACCGGCTCCGCACTTGACGTGTGGCTTGTTCCACACATGCGGCTGGTGGATGCCAGTTTCTCTCACTATAGTTGTCATGGGATTTACACCGGATGTTGGCAACCATAATATCACCGTTGTGGCTTTCCGTAGGTAAGAATCGTTCTTAGCTTGTTACTCCCATAAGCCACGTAAAACATGCAACAACAAAGTAGAGGCGTCTAACTTGTTTTTGCAGGGAGTGTTTCTGTGATATGGCATGGCCCAAGATGTGATGTGTATGTTGTATGCAATGATCATGTTTTGTAATGTTTCATGACTTGCATGTCGAGAGTACACAACCGGCAGGAGCCATATGGTTGTCTTTATGATTGTGTATGACCTGTGTGTCAACTTCTTATACGCCATGTAATAGCTTTACTTTATCGCTAAGTAGTTAGCAATAGTTGTAGTTGTTATTCGTGGTGGAGGCAATCATGGTGGAGTGATGGAGATCATGCTGGGACGCACAAGATGGAGATCATTGCGCGGAGATTGGCTATACCATGTCACATAAAATTATATGCATGTGATGTTTAATCTTTTATGTATCTTATTATGCTTAGATCACGACAGTAGCATTATAAGATGATTCGTCATTTAAAGATCAAGATAAAACTGTGTTCTCCCCATGTATGCACCGTTGCGAAAGTTCGTCGTGTTCAAGCACCACGTGATGATCGGGTGCTATAAACTCTACGTTCACATACAACGGGTGCAAGCCAGTTTTGCACACGCGGAAATACTTGGGTTTGACTTGAAGAGCCTAGCATGTACAGACATGGCCTCGGAACACACGAACCGAAAGGTTAAGCATGAGTCATATGAATGATATGATCGACACTTTATTGTCCACCATTGAAACCACATCTCTTCTCGTGAAGATCGGATTAGGTGTGGTGAATTTGGATCATGTTCACTAAACAACTTGAGGGATGTTGAATTTAGTGGGAGTTCATCTAGTAATTTGATTAAGTTGAACTAGTTATCATGAACATAGTCTAAATTGTACTTGCAAACTTTGTAGATCAAATGGCTAAGTCCAAATTCAACTTCAACGTTTTTGCTGAGAAACAAAAGCTTAAGAACAATGGGTCTAACTTCACCAACTGGTTCTGCAATCTGAGAATCATTCTCGCTGGCGGACAAAAGGACTATGTCCTTGAGAAAGCGCTAGGTGACGCCCCTGCTGTAGATGCGTCGGCTGATGAGAAAGTTGTTTATCAATCGCGCAAAGATGATTATGGTGTGATTAAGAGCACCATGTTGTTTGCATGTAATCGGACCTTCAAAATTGTTTTGAGGAGTTCGCTGGGCCCTTTGAGATTCTTCAGGAACTGAAAACCATGTTTCAGACTCAGGCCCGTTCTGAGAGATATGAGATCTCTAAGAAATTCTTCAACTGCAAGATGGAGGAGGGGAGTTCCGTTAGTGAGCACGCCATTAAGATGCCGGGCTACACTCAACGTCTCGAGAAACTGGACTGCAAGATTCCAGAAGAGCTCAAGATTGACAGAGTTCTGCAATCACTCCCTCCTAGCTACAAAGGTTTTGTAGTTACTCATAATCAGATTGGTTCCACTGATACGATCACCGAGCTCTTCGCTAAGCTGAAAGCTGCGGAGGTGGACTGTCACATCCCAAGATTTTCCAACTCTTGTAATGTGAAAATAAATGAATAAAATAAAACTTTGTTTGATTTTCAGAACCAGAAGAAACTTTTTGAATTCAATTGGAACTTCAAACCCATTTGAATTAAATAAAACCTAAAGGGATCTAAAAAGATAAACATTTAATAAAAGGGAAAAATAAAAACATTTGGAAATACTATTTTGAAAATCTTGAGTGAAAAGATTTATTCTTAAATGAAATAAAAGTTTTATGAATAAAGATTATTTTATAAAGCCAAATTAAACCTTGGCCAAGCTTTGGATTTAAAACATTTTGTTTTGAATTAAAATAGCAAAAGGTGATTTAAATAAAGTAATAAGGAATTAATATCCAAACTTTATTTAAATAAAAGGTTTTATCATTTTAATTAAAATATCAAACTTATTAAACTATTTTAAATAAGTTTTCCAAGTATTTTATTTTCTTAAATAAAACCTACTAAAGTGTTTTAGCTTTATTTTAGATTTCAAAATAAACATCTCAAATAGAACAAACCCTATTTGATTTAATAATGAAAGTCTATTATAATAATTAATAATGGACACTAAAATAAAAGGTTAGTTTGTTTTAAAACAAATTTCCAAATATTATATACTTCCCAAATTAAACCTACTAATTTGATTTTGAAAATATTTAGGTTCAAATAAAGATTTTATTAATAAAATCAAACTCTATTTGATTTAATAACTAAGGCCCATTTTATTGAGTTATTAATGGACCCTATAATAAAATGTTATTTTATTTTAAACAAGTATTTCAAGTATCTTAGATTTTCAAATAAAACCTACTGATTGGGTTTAGAAAGCATTTGGATTTCTAATGAAGATTTTATTAATTAAAACAAACCCTAATTTATTAAATAACTAAAGATCCATTTTATTTAATCAATAAATGAGTCTTAAAATAAATAAAAATATTATTTTATTTTGGACTTTGGACTTTGTTGATGAACATAACCAAAAACACAATGCAAAGTTTAATGATTGTTTGAATTGTTGAATTGTTTGAATGCTTGAATAATTGTTTGAAATAACAAATCAGGAAATAGAAATGGAAAAAGAAAAAGGATTAGACAGAAAAAATAGAACAAAACGAGCAGCCCAACCATCTGGCCCAGCTCCAGCCCATCTAGCCCACCTCCTCTCCCGAACCGTTTTTCTTCACCACAGAAAGAACCCGCTGAACCACTGACATGTGGACCCTCCCCTTCTTCCTTTTCCCACTGACGCAACGGCCCCACTCCTCTTGTTCTTCCTCTCCACCCCGCTCGACCGTTCCTCCCGTTTCTGTGATGAATTCGCGAGCATCAATTCGCGTTAACGCCGCACTTAATCGCTCCTGCAACCACACGGTCTTAATCGCCCACGCTCTCTCCTCCATTCCCCTCTGTCGCCACTCCTTCTCCGCCCCGAGGCTGCCACAATTCGACCCAGAGCTTCCTCTGTCTCCGACGACTTCCATTACCGATTCCGACTGCCACACGCCGCCCCTTGCCTCGTCGACCTAGCACACATACTCCACGCATCCAGACGCATCTGTTCATACCACCCATTCACCTGCGGGCGCTCCAAAACATCGACAACAACTCCACCTATACGCCGCCGTCGTCTGTTACTTTTCCGGTGAGTCCTCCAGGTAATATCTGACCACCCCATTCTGTCTCGTTGAAGCACACACGATCACCAACCACGTACGCATCTAACGCAACTGCTATCTTGCTCTCTCGTGGCTTGTGTCGTCGCCTTCGACGATAAACAGAGAAGCCCGACGCGGACACGAACTCCGGCGAGCGATTCAAGCTAGCATAGTGCGCCCCTTCACCAGCCAGTGCCTCCTTGAGCTCCCCCAGGCATCTGCGAACACGGTGAACATCCTCTCCCTCCTTCTCGCTTCCTGTAACGCCGGCGACACCACTGACAAGCCGCCGCCGCCGCGCGTCAGAGCCCAGCGCCGCCCGCTTATGGTCGGGGCACTAAGAACCGTCCGATCTAGATCGCAGCGTCACGATAGATCCACTTAACTGAAAGGGTACGCTAGCTCTGAGCCGCTCGATCTAATTTTAATCCGACGCTCCCCAGCGACTGATCCGTGCGAACCGGTACTGGCGAATAGGAGCAAGCCGCGTGGCAGGATCTGTTTTAAAACAGAATTTGAAAAACAGATTTAAGTAGCAATTTGAAAACCCTATAACTTTCAAACCACACGTCCAAATTTGGCAAATTTTATATCAATGGATTCAGGAGAACAAGACCTAGCCAACCATGCCCTTAGTTTAGTAAATAGTATCTATTATCTTGTTTGAATTTGCAGAAACTTTTGTGTGCTTGTTTAGATTAGAAAAATTGTTTAAAATGGAATTTAGGGTTAAAACTTTTGCAAAATGGTTTGTTGTGACCTTACTGACCCTAGAAACCAACCCATGATTTGCAAAATGGATTTGGAAAAGTTTAGGATGGATTAATTAGTTTAGTCCATTTCTAGCCAAACAAAACTATTGTTTTGTTTATAAAAATGGTTTTAAATGGAAAACTTTGAGTAGATGGTTTGGACCAAAACTACTGACCAAAACACCAAGTTTTGCAATAGCAACTCATTTGGTGAACCCTATAGGCTAATGCCCTAGTAAAAATATTTCTACACCACATAAAATAACACTTTGTTTTGAAAATGGTTTTAAAGTGAAACCTTTTTGCAAATGACTTGGCCACTTTAGAAAATGACCATTAGATGTACCCAAATGTCTATGACCCACTAGGAACCACTTTTTCAAACAAAACAAAGCTTGGCATGCTTGCATGCATTTCTTTGACTTTGTTATTTATGTGTGTTGTTTTGCTTGATTGGTAGATTGAGTTTGTGCCTTGCTTGATTGATTTGTAGTGACTTGAAGAGTGTGATTGTTGCAAAGATCAAGAAGTGAACCTATACTCTACCAAAAAGGCAAGTGATGCTTCATTCTTTTGTCCCATTACTTTTTCTATGCATTAGTGATTTTGCTAAGTAAACTTGCATGGATTTTGCTAAGTATAGATCTTGCTATAGGAAAACCTAGTAGATGAATCCTTAGTAGGATTTTCCTAAGTTAATACTCCTACTACTATCAAGCTTAGCCTAGCTAATAGAAAACATGGGTGGAATATATATTCACACTATGGAAAAATATTCTAAGTCTGAGGACTTAAGTTTTGTTTAATAAAACAACTAAGTTAATGAATCACCTGGGTGGAATGGGCTTGCTTGGTGGAGAATGGTTGAGTGGTTCACAATGCCATGGGCTTGGATTGTGTATCTCACTTGTGGAATGCCACCCAGGAAACAAAGAGATTTGAGATGTCAAATGTTGAGAAGCTTCAAGTGCAACCACTTGGCAATATGGGCTCTGCCATGATCATATAGGTTGCAAGAACTTAGCCATATGGACAGTGGGTGGTAGTGTTTGATAGGATGGAACGCGTCCATATTGGTCTAAGGGAAAGCTTCTGAAAGATCTTGTCTTGGGAAACCAAGTCTTGTGGGGAAAGTGCACCACCTCTGCAGAGTGTAAAATCTAAGTACTTAGCCATGTCCCTAGTAAAGGACAATTTGAGCATCAAGACATGGAAGCAATCAAGAATCTCATCATTCCAATTTCTAAATTAAAATCTTGTGGTTTGAACAAGGGTTGTTTGAATTCTTAAATCATTGATGGAGAGATGGCTTGGTACAAGGATCTTGAAATCTTTGGTTGAGGAAAAATGATTTTGTCAAACAAAAACTTAGTATTTTCAAATGTTAAGAAAAATCTATTTTGAGCAATGCAAGCCTCAACTCCACTTAGCCAAATGCATATAGATGATAGACTCCACTATACTACCATAGTATCACTTGCCAATACAATTCAAATGTATTGACCCTTGTGGCTGTAACTTGTATGTTGCAGGTTTGATTGATTTTAGTGAAGATTGATTGTTTAGGATTACAAAGTCTACAACCAACATCTGCCTGTGGCACTTTGAAGATGAAGGACCCCATGACTATAAATATTCCGCTGCAATGTAATGTGATAGCCTAATGAGCTATGTTTGATGTAATAAAATTATGTTATTCCTGGTTATAAAGTTATATTATGACCTTTGTTTCTTGATATTACATCTTAACTGTGGATGCTAGCTATTGATCCAGGGACTAGCATTGTAAAACACAGGAGGCTCTATCTTATCCAAGATTGGGACCCCTACAGATGGTATCAGAGCATTGTGTTGCCTGTAGGATTTGTAAACCTAGGATTGGACAAAAACCCTTAGAAAAATAGGAGTAGTATTTTGTTCCAAAAACTATTTACAAAAACACTTGTAAACTCTTTCCTCAACCATTTTTTTTAACTCTACATCTCTTCTATTTTAACTTGATGGAAAAGCCTACCCATGACCAAAAGACTACACCATGTGCAAAGGACTTCTTCAACTTTTTCAACTCTAATGACTTCAACATCTTCAACTCTAATGACTTCAACATCTTCAGCATATTCACCAAGGACTTCCAACTTGGATATCACTAAGGACCACAAGTGAAACAAGGAAATCTTGCTCAAGATTTAGAGACTGAGGGAATGCAAAATAAGAAGGAACCATCAACAACTTTGAAGAATAGTGACCAAGAGTTTATCTCAAGGAAACCAAGATTTCATACAAGAAGAATCATGAAGGAAGGAAAAATCACAAGTAAACCATATAGATAGACCACCATATTTTAGCTAAGTCAAAAACACACCAACTTATGTGGTGTAACCAAAAATATTTTGTTGCCTAAAAATGTGCTTGAACTTTGTTGTTTGAGTGCAAAGTTGTTTGTGAATGTTTGGTTTGTGATTGCATGCATATTGCTTGTGTGAATTGTGATGTGTGTGAATAGAATTATTTCCTTAGAAATATTTTGCCTATTCTAATCCCAATCCAACCCAAACAGATGACTACTCCAAGAAACTCCAACATCAAGGTTGATGACACCAACACCAACCAAGAAGACAACATGAGAGAACTTATAGTAACCCAAAACCATTTGAGCCAAGAGACAACTCAGCTTTTAGCCAACAACAATGGATTAGACCTAGCCATACAAAGGATTTTGAAACTTCAATCCCAAATGTTGCAAGGATTGGTTACTCAAATGATCAACATGGGAGAAAACTTTTCCCAAAGAGCAAATGACAACAAGGATGACAAAGATGTGAATCTAGAAGTAACCAAAGCTAAAAATAATTTTAGAGACAGGGATCATGCATCCAAGGAACATGAAGACTAATGCCCCAAGAAGAGAGAAAGATCTCCCACCTATGAAGAACATGAACTGGAAGAACTCCTAGCTTTGGAGAGACCCAAAAAGAAGAAGAAGGACATAAGCCAGTTGCAGTGTTACAATTGCAAAGAGATGGGACACTATGCCAGTGAATGCCCAGAAAAGAAGAAGAGACAAGAAGACAAACAAAAGCTAGTGAAACCCAAGATAAGGAAGGATTTTAGCCAAGTGATGTGCAAACACTGCAAAGAGTTAGGACATTATGCAAACTATTGTCCAGAAAAGATGAAGCATAAGATAAACAAGCCTATGAGGGATATCAACCTTGTCACATGTTTCAAATGCAAGGAACTAGGCCACTATGCAAACAATTGTCCAGAAAGAATGGAGACCAAGTTAAACAAGTCTATGAAGGAACTCAACCTTGGCCCATGAGTCAAGAATGGAAACCAAGGACAATGCAAAAGTTACTTAGAGAAGTTTTCCCAGGATGCCAAGAAGGCCAATATGTAATTTTTGTTTGAAAATTTTTAAGGGTGGTAGTACCCTAGTTGTTTTGAACATGCTTGTAACCCTATCCTCCCCAAATCTCGGGACGAGATTTATTTTAAGGGTGGTAGCCTGTCACATCCCAAGATTTTCCAACTCTTGTAATGTGAAAATAAATGAATAAAATAAAACTTTGTTTGATTTTCAGAACCAGAAGAAACTTTTTGAATTCAATTGGAACTTCAAACCCATTTGAATTAAATAAAACCTAAAGGGATCTAAAAAGATAAACATTTAATAAAAGGGAAAAATAAAAACATTTGGAAGTACTATTTTGAAAATCTTGAGTGAAAAGATTTATTCTTAAATGAAATAAAAGTTTTATGAATAAAGATTATTTTATAAAGCCAAATTAAACCTTGGCCAAGCTTTGGATTTAAAACATTTTGTTTTGAATTAAAATAGCAAAAGGTGATTTAAATAAAGTAATAAGGAATTAATATCCAAACTTTATTTAAATAAAAGGTTTTATCATTTTAATTAAAATATCAAACTTATTAAACTATTTTAAATAAGTTTTCCAAGTATTTTATTTTCTTAAATAAAACCTACTAAAGTGTTTTAGCTTTATTTTAGATTTCAAAATAAACATCTCAAATAGAACAAACCCTATTTGATTTAATAATGAAAGTCTATTATAATAATTAATAATGGACACTAAAATAAAAGGTTAGTTTGTTTTAAAACAAATTTCCAAATATTATATACTTCCCAAATTAAACCTACTAATTTGATTTTGAAAATATTTAGGTTCAAATAAAGATTTTATTAATAAAATCAAACTCTATTTGATTTAATAACTAAGGCCCATTTTATTGAGTTATTAATGGACCCTATAATAAAATGTTATTTTATTTTAAACAAGTATTTCAAGTATCTTAGATTTTCAAATAAAACCTACTGATTGGGTTTAGAAAGCATTTGGATTTCTAATGAAGATTTTATTAATTAAAACAAACCCTAATTTATTAAATAACTAAAGATCCATTTTATTTAATCAATAAATGAGTCTTAAAATAAATAAAAATATTATTTTATTTTGGACTTTGGACTTTGTTGATGAACATAACCAAAAACACAATGCAAAGTTTAATGATTGTTTGAATTGTTGAATTGTTTGAATGCTTGAATAATTGTTTGAAATAACAAATCAGGAAATAGAAATGGAAAAAGAAAAAGGATTAGACAGAAAAAATAGAACAAAACGAGCAGCCCAACCATCTGGCCCAGCTCCAGCCCATCTAGCCCACCTCCTCTCCCGAACCGTTTTTCTTCACCACAGAAAGAACCCGCTGAACCACTGACATGTGGACCCTCCCCTTCTTCCTTTTCCCACTGACGCAACGGCCCCACTCCTCTTGTTCTTCCTCTCCACCCCGCTCGACCGTTCCTCCCGTTTCTGTGATGAATTCGCGAGCATCAATTCGCGTTAACGCCGCACTTAATCGCTCCTGCAACCACACGGTCTTAATCGCCCACGCTCTCTCCTCCATTCCCCTCTGTCGCCACTCCTTCTCCGCCCCGAGGCTGCCACAATTCGACCCAGAGCTTCCTCTGTCTCCGACGACTTCCATTACCGATTCCGACTGCCACACGCCGCCCCTTGCCTCGTCGACCTAGCACACATACTCCACGCATCCAGACGCATCTGTTCATACCACCCATTCACCTGCGGGCGCTCCAAAACATCGACAACAACTCCACCTATACGCCGCCGTCGTCTGTTACTTTTCCGGTGAGTCCTCCAGGTAATATCTGACCACCCCATTCTGTCTCGTTGAAGCACACACGATCACCAACCACGTACGCATCTAACGCAACTGCTATCTTGCTCTCTCGTGGCTTGTGTCGTCGCCTTCGACGATAAACAGAGAAGCCCGACGCGGACACGAACTCCGGCGAGCGATTCAAGCTAGCATAGTGCGCCCCTTCACCAGCCAGTGCCTCCTTGAGCTCCCCCAGGCATCTGCGAACACGGTGAACATCCTCTCCCTCCTTCTCGCTTCCTGTAACGCCGGCGACACCACTGACAAGCCGCCGCCGCCGCGCGTCAGAGCCCAGCGCCGCCCGCTTATGGTCGGGGCACTAAGAACCGTCCGATCTAGATCGCAGCGTCACGATAGATCCACTTAACTGAAAGGGTACGCTAGCTCTGAGCCGCTCGATCTAATTTTAATCCGACGCTCCCCAGCGACTGATCCGTGCGAACCGGTACTGGCGAATAGGAGCAAGCCGCGTGGCAGGATCTGTTTTAAAACAGAATTTGAAAAACAGATTTAAGTAGCAATTTGAAAACCCTATAACTTTCAAACCACACGTCCAAATTTGGCAAATTTTATATCAATGGATTCAGGAGAACAAGACCTAGCCAACCATGCCCTTAGTTTAGTAAATAGTATCTATTATCTTGTTTGAATTTGCAGAAACTTTTGTGTGCTTGTTTAGATTAGAAAAATTGTTTAAAATGGAATTTAGGGTTAAAACTTTTGCAAAATGGTTTGTTGTGACCTTACTGACCCTAGAAACCAACCCATGATTTGCAAAATGGATTTGGAAAAGTTTAGGATGGATTAATTAGTTTAGTCCATTTCTAGCCAAACAAAACTATTGTTTTGTTTATAAAAATGGTTTTAAATGGAAAACTTTGAGTAGATGGTTTGGACCAAAACTACTGACCAAAACACCAAGTTTTGCAATAGCAACTCATTTGGTGAACCCTATAGGCTAATGCCCTAGTAAAAATATTTCTACACCACATAAAATAACACTTTGTTTTGAAAATGGTTTTAAAGTGAAACCTTTTTGCAAATGACTTGGCCACTTTAGAAAATGACCATTAGATGTACCCAAATGTCTATGACCCACTAGGAACCACTTTTTCAAACAAAACAAAGCTTGGCATGCTTGCATGCATTTCTTTGACTTTGTTATTTATGTGTGTTGTTTTGCTTGATTGGTAGATTGAGTTTGTGCCTTGCTTGATTGATTTGTAGTGACTTGAAGAGTGTGATTGTTGCAAAGATCAAGAAGTGAACCTATACTCTACCAAAAAGGCAAGTGATGCTTCATTCTTTTGTCCCATTACTTTTTCTATGCATTAGTGATTTTGCTAAGTAAACTTGCATGGATTTTGCTAAGTATAGATCTTGCTATAGGAAAACCTAGTAGATGAATCCTTAGTAGGATTTTCCTAAGTTAATACTCCTACTACTATCAAGCTTAGCCTAGCTAATAGAAAACATGGGTGGAATATATATTCACACTATGGAAAAATATTCTAAGTCTGAGGACTTAAGTTTTGTTTAATAAAACAACTAAGTTAATGAATCACCTGGGTGGAATGGGCTTGCTTGGTGGAGAATGGTTGAGTGGTTCACAATGCCATGGGCTTGGATTGTGTATCTCACTTGTGGAATGCCACCCAGGAAACAAAGAGATTTGAGATGTCAAATGTTGAGAAGCTTCAAGTGCAACCACTTGGCAATATGGGCTCTGCCATGATCATATAGGTTGCAAGAACTTAGCCATATGGACAGTGGGTGGTAGTGTTTGATAGGATGGAACGCGTCCATATTGGTCTAAGGGAAAGCTTCTGAAAGATCTTGTCTTGGGAAACCAAGTCTTGTGGGGAAAGTGCACCACCTCTGCAGAGTGTAAAATCTAAGTACTTAGCCATGTCCCTGGTAAAGGACAATTTGAGCATCAAGACATGGAAGCAATCAAGAATCTCATCATTCCAATTTCTAAATTAAAATCTTGTGGTTTGAACAAGGGTTGTTTGAATTCTTAAATCATTGATGGAGAGATGGCTTGGTACAAGGATCTTGAAATCTTTGGTTGAGGAAAAATGATTTTGTCAAACAAAAACTTAGTATTTTCAAATGTTAAGAAAAATCTATTTTGAGCAATGCAAGCCTCAACTCCACTTAGCCAAATGCATATAGATGATAGACTCCACTATACTACCATAGTATCACTTGCCAATACAATTCAAATGTATTGACCCTTGTGGCTGTAACTTGTATGTTGCAGGTTTGATTGATTTTAGTGAAGATTGATTGTTTAGGATTACAAAGTCTACAACCAACATCTGCCTGTGGCACTTTGAAGATGAAGGACCCCATGACTATAAATATTCCGCTGCAATGTAATGTGATAGCCTAATGAGCTATGTTTGATGTAATAAAATTATGTTATTCCTGGTTATAAAGTTATATTATGACCTTTGTTTCTTGATATTACATCTTAACTATGGATGCTAGCTATTGATCCAGGGACTAGCATTGTAAAACACAGGAGGCTCTATCTTATCCAAGATTGGGACCCCTACAGATGGTATCAGAGCATTGTGTTGCCTGTAGGATTTGTAAACCTAGGATTGGACAAAAACCCTTAGAAAAATAGGAGTAGTATTTTGTTCCAAAAACTATTTACAAAAACACTTGTAAACTCTTTCCTCAACCATTTTTTTTAACTCTACATCTCTTCTATTTTAACTTGATGGAAAAGCCTACCCATGACCAAAAGACTACACCATGTGCAAAGGACTTCTTCAACTTTTTCAACTCTAATGACTTCAACATCTTCAACTCTAATGACTTCAACATCTTCAGCATATTCACCAAGGACTTCCAACTTGGATATCACTAAGGACCACAAGTGAAACAAGGAAATCTTGCTCAAGATTTAGAGACTGAGGGAATGCAAAATAAGAAGGAACCATCAACAACTTTGAAGAATAGTGACCAAGAGTTTATCTCAAGGAAACCAAGATTTCATACAAGAAGAATCATGAAGGAAGGAAAAATCACAAGTAAACCATATAGATAGACCACCATATTTTAGCTAAGTCAAAAACACACCAACTTATGTGGTGTAACCAAAAATATTTTGTTGCCTAAAAATGTGCTTGAACTTTGTTGTTTGAGTGCAAAGTTGTTTGTGAATGTTTGGTTTGTGATTGCATGCATATTGCTTGTGTGAATTGTGATGTGTGTGAATAGAATTATTTCCTTAGAAATATTTTGCCTATTCTAATCCCAATCCAACCCAAACAGATGACTACTCCAAGAAACTCCAACATCAAGGTTGATGACACCAACACCAACCAAGAAGACAACATGAGAGAACTTATAGTAACCCAAAACCATTTGAGCCAAGAGACAACTCAGCTTTTAGCCAACAACAATGGATTAGACCTAGCCATACAAAGGATTTTGAAACTTCAATCCCAAATGTTGCAAGGATTGGTTACTCAAATGATCAACATGGGAGAAAACTTTTCCCAAAGAGCAAATGACAACAAGGATGACAAAGATGTGAATCTAGAAGTAACCAAAGCTAAAAATAATTTTAGAGACAGGGATCATGCATCCAAGGAACATGAAGACCAATGCCCCAAGAAGAGAGAAAGATCTCCCACCTATGAAGAACATGAACTGGAAGAACTCCTAGCTTTGGAGAGACCCAAAAAGAAGAAGAAGGACATAAGCCAGTTGCAGTGTTACAATTGCAAAGAGATGGGACACTATGCCAGTGAATGCCCAGAAAAGAAGAAGAGACAAGAAGACAAACAAAAGCTAGTGAAACCCAAGATAAGGAAGGATTTTAGCCAAGTGATGTGCAAACACTGCAAAGAGTTAGGACATTATGCAAACTATTGTCCAGAAAAGATGAAGCATAAGATAAACAAGCCTATGAGGGATATCAACCTTGTCACATGTTTCAAATGCAAGGAACTAGGCCACTATGCAAACAATTGTCCAGAAAGAATGGAGACCAAGTTAAACAAGTCTATGAAGGAACTCAACCTTGGCCCATGAGTCAAGAATGGAAACCAAGGACAATGCAAAAGTTACTTAGAGAAGTTTTCCCAGGATCCCAAGAAGGCCAATATGTAATTTTTGTTTGAAAATTTTTAAGGGTGGTAGTACCCTAGTTGTTTTGAACATGCTTGTAACCCTATCCTCCCCAAATCTCGGGACGAGATTTATTTTAAGGGTGGTAGCCTGTCACATCCCAAGATTTTCCAACTCTTGTAATGTGAAAATAAATGAATAAAATAAAACTTTGTTTGATTTTCAGAACCAGAAGAAACTTTTTGAATTCAATTGGAACTTCAAACCCATTTGAATTAAATAAAACCTAAAGGGATCTAAAAAGATAAACATTTAATAAAAGGGAAAAATAAAAACATTTGGAAATACTATTTTGAAAATCTTGAGTGAAAAGATTTATTCTTAAATGAAATAAAAGTTTTATGAATAAAGATTATTTTATAAAGCCAAATTAAACCTTGGCCAAGCTTTGGATTTAAAACATTTTGTTTTGAATTAAAATAGCAAAAGGTGATTTAAATAAAGTAATAAGGAATTAATATCCAAACTTTATTTAAATAAAAGGTTTTATCATTTTAATTAAAATATCAAACTTATTAAACTATTTTAAATAAGTTTTCCAAGTATTTTATTTTCTTAAATAAAACCTACTAAAGTGTTTTAGCTTTATTTTAGATTTCAAAATAAACATCTCAAATAGAACAAACCCTATTTGATTTAATAATGAAAGTCTATTATAATAATTAATAATGGACACTAAAATAAAAGGTTAGTTTGTTTTAAAACAAATTTCCAAATATTATATACTTCCCAAATTAAACCTACTAATTTGATTTTGAAAATATTTAGGTTCAAATAAAGATTTTATTAATAAAATCAAACTCTATTTGATTTAATAACTAAGGCCCATTTTATTGAGTTATTAATGGACCCTATAATAAAATGTTATTTTATTTTAAACAAGTATTTCAAGTATCTTAGATTTTCAAATAAAACCTACTGATTGGGTTTAGAAAGCATTTGGATTTCTAATGAAGATTTTATTAATTAAAACAAACCCTAATTTATTAAATAACTAAAGATCCATTTTATTTAATCAATAAATGAGTCTTAAAATAAATAAAAATATTTTTTTATTTTGGACTTTGGACTTTGTTGATGAACAGAACCAAAAACACAATGCAAAGTTTAATGATTGTTTGAATTGTTGAATTGTTTGAATGCTTGAATAATTGTTTGAAATAACAAATCAGGAAATAGAAATGGAAAAAGAAAAAGGATTAGACAGAAAAAAATAGAACAAAACGAGCAGCCCAACCATCTGGCCCAGCTCCAGCCCATCTAGCCCACCTCCTCTCCCGAACCGTTTTTCTTCACCACAGAAAGAACCCGCTGAACCACTGACATGTGGACCCTCCCCTTCTTCCTTTTCCCACTGACGCAACGGCCCCACTCCTCCTGTTCTTCCTCTCCACCCCGCTCGACCGTTCCTCCCGTTTCTGTGATGAATTCGCGAGCATCAATTCGCGTTAACGCCGCACTTAATCGCTCCTGCAACCACACTGTCTTAATCGCCCACGCTCTCTCCTCCATTCCCCTCTGTCGCCACTCCTTCTCCGCCCCGAGGCTGCCACAATTCGACCCAGAGCTTCCTCTGTCTCCGACGACTTCCATTACCGATTCCGACTGCCACACGCCGCCCCTTGCCTCGTCGACCTAGCACACATACTCCACGCATCCAGACGCATCTGTTCATACCACCCATTCACCTGCGGGCGCTCCAAAACGTCGACAGCAACTCCACCTATACGCCGCCGTCGTCTGTTCCTTTTCCGGTGAGTCCTCCAGGTAATATCTGACCACCCCATTCTGTCTCGTTGAAGCACACACGATCACCAACCCCGTAGGCATCTAACGCAACTGCTATCTTGCTCTCTCGTGGCTTGTGTCGTCGCCTTCGACGATAAACAGAGAAGCCCGACGCGGACACGAACTCCGGCGAGCGATTCAAGCTAGCATAGTGCGCCCCTTCACCAGCCAGTGCCTCCTTGAGCTCCCCCAGGCATCTGCGAACACGGTGAACATCCTCTCCCTCCTTCTCGCTTCCTGTAACGCCGGCGACACCACTGACAAGCCGCCGCCGCCGCGCGTCAGAGCCCAGCGCCGCCCGCTTATGGTCGGGGCACTAAGAACCGTCCGATCTAGATCGCAGCGTCACGATAGATCCACTTAACTGAAAGGGTACGCTAGCTCTGAGCCGCTCGATCTAATTTTAATCCGACGCTCCCCAGCGACTGATCCATGCGAACCGGTACTGGCGAATAGGAGCAAGCCGCGTGGCAGGATCTGTTTTAAAACAGAATTTGAAAAACAGATTTAAGTAGCAATTTGAAAACCCTATAACTTTCAAACCACACGTCCAAATTTGGCAAATTTTATATCAATGGATTCAGGAGAACAAGACCTAGCCAACCATGCCCTTAGTTTAGTAAATAGTATCTATTATCTTGTTTGAATTTGCAGAAACTTTTGTGTGCTTGTTTAGATTAGAAAAATTGTTTAAAATGGAATTTAGGGTTAAAACTTTTGCAAAATGGTTTGTTGTGACCTTACTGACCCTAGAAACCAACCCATGATTTGCAAAATGGATTTGGAAAAGTTTAGGATGGATTAATTAGTTTAGTCCATTTCTAGCCAAACAAAACTATTGTTTTGTTTATAAAAATGGTTTTAAATGGAAAACTTTGAGTAGATGGTTTGGACCAAAACTACTGACCAAAACACCAAGTTTTGCAATAGCAACTCATTTGGTGAACCCTATAGGCTAATGCCCTAGTAAAAATATTTCTACACCACATAAAATAACACTTTGTTTTGAAAATGGTTTTAAAGTGAAACCTTTTTGCAAATGACTTGGCCACTTTAGAAAATGACCATTAGATGTACCCAAATGTCTATGACCCACTAGGAACCACTTTTTCAAACAAAACAAAGCTTGGCATGCTTGCATGCATTTCTTTGACTTTGTTATTTATGTGTGTTGTTTTGCTTGATTGGTAGATTGAGTTTGTGCCTTGCTTGATTGATTTGTAGTGACTTGAAGAGTGTGATTGTTGCAAAGATCAAGAAGTGAACCTATACTCTACCAAAAAGGCAAGTGATGCTTCATTCTTTTGTCCCATTACTTTTTCTATGCATTAGTGATTTTGCTAAGTAAACTTGCATGGATTTTGCTAAGTATAGATCTTGCTATAGGAAAACCTAGTAGATGAATCCTTAGTAGGATTTTCCTAAGTTAATACTCCTACTACTATCAAGCTTAGCCTAGCTAATAGAAAACATGGGTGGAATATATATTCACACTATGGAAAAATATTCTAAGTCTGAGGACTTAAGTTTTGTTTAATAAAACAACTAAGTTAATGAATCACCTGGGTGGAATGGGCTTGCTTGGTGGAGAATGGTTGAGTGGTTCACAATGCCATGGGCTTGGATTGTGTATCTCACTTGTGGAATGCCACCCAGGAAACAAAGAGATTTGAGATGTCAAATGTTGAGAAGCTTCAAGTGCAACCACTTGGCAATATGGGCTCTGCCATGATCATATAGGTTGCAAGAACTTAGCCATATGGACAGTGGGTGGTAGTGTTTGATAGGATGGAACGCGTCCATATTGGTCTAAGGGAAAGCTTCTGAAAGATCTTGTCTTGGGAAACCAAGTCTTGTGGGGAAAGTGCACCACCTCTGCAGAGTGTAAAATCTAAGTACTTAGCCATGTCCCTGGTAAAGGACAATTTGAGCATCAAGACATGGAAGCAATCAAGAATCTCATCATTCCAATTTCTAAATTAAAATCTTGTGGTTTGAACAAGGGTTGTTTGAATTCTTAAATCATTGATGGAGAGATGGCTTGGTACAAGGATCTTGAAATCTTTGGTTGAGGAAAAATGATTTTGTCAAACAAAAACTTAGTATTTTCAAATGTTAAGAAAAATCTATTTTGAGCAATGCAAGCCTCAACTCCACTTAGCCAAATGCATATAGATGATAGACTCCACTATACTACCATAGTATCACTTGCCAATACAATTCAAATGTATTGACCCTTGTGGCTGTAACTTGTATGTTGCAGGTTTGATTGATTTTAGTGAAGATTGATTGTTTAGGATTACAAAGTCTACAACCAACATCTGCCTGTGGCACTTTGAAGATGAAGGACCCCATGACTATAAATATTCCGCTGCAATGTAATGTGATAGCCTAATGAGCTATGTTTGATGTAATAAAATTATGTTATTCCTGGTTATAAAGTTATATTATGACCTTTGTTTCTTGATATTACATCTTAACTGTGGATGCTAGCTATTGATCCAGGGACTAGCATTGTAAAACACAGGAGGCTCTATCTTATCCAAGATTGGGACCCCTACATGGACATCAAGAAAGATAATCATGTGTTGATGGTCAACAAGTCCCCCAGCTTTAAGAAAGGTAAGGGTGCAATGAAGCCCTTCAAGAAAGGCAGCGGGAAGCGCGTTGCCCCTGCTGAGAAGAAGCTCAAGTCTGGACCTAAGCCGGATACTGAGTGCTTCTATTGCAAGGACAAGGGTCAATAGAAGCGCAACTGTCCGAAGTACTTAGCGAACAAGAAGGCTGGCAGCATCAAAGGTATATTTGATATACATGTTATTAATGTTTACCTTACTAGCGCTCGTTGTAGTGCCTGGGTATTTGATACTGGTTCAGTTGCTAATATTTGTAACTCGAAACAGGAGCTACAGAATAGACGACGGCTAGCGAGGGATGAGGTGCCGATGCGCGTTGGCAACAGATCAAGAGTTGATGTGATGGCCGTCGGCACGCTCTCCTTAGTTTTACCTTCGGGATTAGTTTTAAACCTTAATAAATGTTATTATGTGCCTGCGTTGAGCATGAACATCACATCTGGATCGTGTTTATTGCAAGACGGTTATTCATTTAAATCGGAGAATAATGGTTGTTCTATTCTATTTATATGAGTAACATCTTTTATGGTCATGCACCTGCTATGAATGGTTTATTTCTTCTGAATCTCGAAAGCAATGAAACACACATCCATAACATTGAGGCTAAGAGATGCAAGGTAGATAGTGATAATACGACTTATTTGTGGCACTGCCGTCTAGGTCATATTGGTGTAAAACGCATGAAGAAACTCCATTCTGATGGACTTTTGGAGTTTCTTGATTTTGAATCATTCGACACGTGCGAGCCATGCCTCATGGGAAAGATGATCAAAACCCCGTTCTCCGGAATAATGGAGCGAGCAACGGACTTGTTGGAAATCATACATACTGATTTATGCGAACCAATGAGTGTTTCGACGCGCGGTGGATATCGCTATTTTCTCACTTTTACTGATGACTTAAGTAGATATGGGTATATCTATTTAATGAAACATAAATCTGAAACATTTGAAAAGTTCAAAGAATTTTAGAATGAAGTGGAAAACCATCGTAACAGGAAAATTAAATTTCGACGATCCGATCGTGGAGGTGAATATTTGAGTTATGATTTTCTCACGCATCTTAAAGCAAGCGGAATCGTTTTGCAACTCACGCCACCCGGAACACCATAGTGCAATGGTGTGTCTGAACGCCGGAATCAAACTCTATTAGATATGGTGCAATCAATGATGTCTCTTACAGATTTGCTGTTATCATTTTGGGGTTATGCATTAGAAACCGCTACATTCACTTTAAATAGGGCACCATCTAAATCCGTTGAGACGACACCGTATGAACTATGGTTTGGTGCAAAACCTAAGTTGTCGTTTCTTAAAGTTTGGGGATGCGAAGCTTACGTCAAGAAGTTGATGCTGGACAAGCTTGAACCCAAAGCGGAGAAATGCATCTTCATAGGATACCCTAAGGAAACGATTGGGTATACCTTCTACCACAGATTCGAAGGCAAAGTGTTTGTCGCAAAGAACGGATCCTTTCTTGAGAAGGAGTTTCTCTCGAAAGAAGTGAGTGGGAGTAAAGTAGAGCTAGACGAGGTTATTGAACCTTCTCTTGAGTTGGAGAGTAGCGCAGCACCTGAAATTGTTCCAGTGCCGTCTGCACCAACAATAGAGGAAGCTAATGACAAGGATCATGAAGCTTCAGACGATGCTGCTACTGAACGTCGCAGGTTGACAAGGTCACCTTCCCCTCTTGAGTGGTACAGCAACCCTGTCTTAACTGTCTTGTTAGTAGACAACAGTGAACCTGCGAACTACGAGGAAGCAATGATGAGCCCAGACTTTGAGAAATGGCTGGAGGCCATGAAATCCGAATTGGGATCCATGAGCGAAAACCAAGTATGGACTTTGGTGTACCCTCCTAGCGACCGAAAGGCCGTTGAGTGAAAATGGATTTTCAAGAAGAAAACAGACGCAGATGGTAATGTTATTGTCTATAAAGCACAACTTGTCGCGAAAGGTTTTCGACAAGTTCAAGGTGTTGACTACGATGATACTTTCTCTCCCATAGCGATGTTTAAGTCCATTCGGATTTTATTAGCAATTGCTGCGTTTCATGATTATGAAATATGGCAGATGGATGTCAAGACTGCGTTCCTCAATGGCAACATTGATGAAGAGTTGTATATGATGCAACCCGAAGGTTTTGTCGATCCTAAGGATGCTGATAAGGTGTGCAAACTTCAGCGTTCCATTTATGGACTGAAGCAAGCATCTCGGAGTTGGAACCTTCGTTTTGATCAAGTGATCAAGAGCTTTGGATTTGTTCCAAATTGCTATGAAGCTTGTAGCTACAAGAAAGTGAGTGGGAGCTCAGTGACATTTCTAGTACTATATGTGGATGACATATTGATTATTGGAAATGACATTGGTATGCTTAATGATGTGAAGAGTTATTTGAATAAATGTTTTTCAATGAAAGACCTAGGGGAAGCTGCTTATATATTAGGCATCAAATTCTATAGAGATAGACAAAGACGCATAATAGCTTTAAGCCAAAGTACATACCTAGACAAAGTTCTGAAAAGGTTCAGAATGGATAAGGCAAAGAAAGGTTCAGTGCCTATGTTGTCAGGTAAGATATTGAGCAAGGCTCAGTGTCCAGCTACGGTAAACGATAGAGAAGCTATGAGCAAAGTGCCTTATGCCTCGGCCATAGGTTCTATCATGTATGCCATGATGTGTACTAGACCGGATGTGTCCAATGCTCTTAGTTTGACGAGCAGATACCAAAGTGATCCAGGAGTGGAACACTGGACAACCGTGAAGAACATCCTAAAGTATTTAAATAGGACTAAAGAAATGTTCTTAGTCTATGGAGGTGATGAACAACTCGTCGTAAAAGGTTACGTCGACGCTAGTTTCGACACCAACAAGGATGATTCTAAATCTCAGACAGGATACATTTATATTTTGAATGGAGGAGCTGTGAGCTGGAGAAGCTGCAAGCAAAGCGTGATCACGGGATCAACAGTAGAAGCGGAATACATGGCTGCTGCAGAAGCGTCAAGTGAAGGAGTTTGGATCAGGAACTTCATCACTGAGCTTGGTGTGGTTCCAAGTGCCTTGGACCCACTGGATATATTGTGTGACAACACTGGCGCCATAGCACTGGCTAAGGAACCAAGATATCATCCAAAGACCAAGCACATCAACCGCAAGTTTCATATAATTCGAGATTATATAACAGATGGAGATCTGAAGATTAGCAAAGTACATACGGATCTGAATGTCGCAGATCCGTTGACTAAACCTCTTCCAAGAGCAAAACATGATCAGCACATTAGTGCCATGGGTGTTAGATTGTTGCTAGATGTAAACTAGATTATTGACTCCAGTGCAAGTAAAGATGTTATTATTATAATTCTTGTTCATGATAAAGTTTATATTCCATGCTAGAATTGTATTAAGCGGAAACTTTGATACTTGTGTGGTTTATGAACAACACCGTGTCCCTAGTACGCCTCTATGGACTAGCTCATTGATTAATGATGGTTAAGGTTTCCTAACCATAGACATGAGTTGTCGATTAATAATGAGATCCATATCATTGGGAGAATGATATGATGGACAGACCCAAATCAAGCAGAGCAATTAGATCGTGTCATCGTGTTCATCTTTGCGAAGCTTTTTCTATGTCAAATATTGTATTCCTTAGACCATGAGATAATGCAACTCCCTGGTATCGGAAGAAAGCTTTGAGGTCATCAAACGTCATCCTATGAGAGGGTGATCATAAATGTGTCTCTCAGGTGATCGGAAAGTACTTGTTGGGTTGTATGTATCGAGATGGGATTTGTCCCTCCCAAGTCGGAGAGATATACTTCGAGCCCACTCGGTAATCGATATCAACATCGCTTGCAAGCAAGTGGTTAAGGAGTTAATCACAAAGTGATATCGGATTACGGAACGAGTAAAGTACTTGCTGTGAACGAGATTGAACTAGGTATGCAGATACCAACGATCGAATCTCGGGCAAGTAAAATATCGTGTGACGAAGGGAATATAAATATGGGATTAATTGAATCCTGACATCGTGGTTCATCCGATATTATCATCGATGAATATGTTGGAGTCAATATGGGTTTCCAGACCCCGCTGTTGATTATTGATAGAAGATCATGTCTGCATGTTCTCGAACCCGTAGGGTCACACACTTAACGTGCCTCGACGCTAGGATAGAATGGATAATTGGTTTATGAGTTTTTGTTCGGAGTCTCAGATGAGATCTAGGACATCACAAGAGGTTCCGGAATGGTCCGGAGAATAGGATTCATATAAGGCAAAGCAGTTTTTGGATTTCGGAATTGTTTTGGAATGTTCGGTATTGTACCGGAAGGTTCTAGAAGCTTCCGGAGTGGGACCAACGTGGCCCCACTTGTTGGAGGGATGCGTGGGCCTACGAGGGAGTGCCCTGGCCGCATTGGGCCAGGGGCACAAGGCCCCATAGGCCCAGCCGGCCAAACCCTAGGGGAAACCCTAGGGAAACCTTCTAGAAGGAGGGGGAAAACTTGCCCCCCCACTCCAACCCTTGGGGCCGCCGCCCTAGGGCTTGGAGGAGGGGCCAAGGGGGACGGCCAGCCCCCTATATATAGATGGCAGGGGCGCAGCCCTCCTCCCCCACTCCTTCAACCCTAGCCGCCATACTGCTGCCCTCCAGATCTCTCTCTCTCCCGACTGCGCGTAGGCGAAGCCCTGCCGCAGAAACTCTCCACCTTTGCACCACACCGTCGTGTTGTAGATCCAATATATCTCTCCACCCCACTTGCTGGACCAAGGAAGGAGGAGACGTCGAGGTTCCGTACGTGTGCATCTCTCGGAGGCGTCGCCACTTGCCGCGTTGGATCGGATCGGATCGCGAGGAGGAGAAGGCTAGTACGACTACATCAACCACGTTCCGTTGAACATTCCGCTGTGCGATTTCTTCAAGGGTATGAAGATCTCATCTATCCCTCTCGTTGTTTGCATCTCCTAGATTAGATCTTGGCTTTTCCCGTTCGCATCCGTAGAAAATTTTGATTTACTATGCTGCGAAACCCTTCAGTTAGTACTAGTTTGCGAGTACTTAAAGAGTACTCATGGCTTTGTCCCTGGCTATTCCCGTGGCCAGACTATGAAGAGGAGTACCAGGAGGATGGACCCCAGGAAGGTTACGACAACTAGGATCATATCCCATCGTCATCATTGCCTGTGACCCCGAAGATGGAGCTTCGCCTACGCTACCTTTATTATTACATATTTACGCTGCTTGAGTTGTATTAAGAACTGGATCATGGGATCCTTATTTGTGTAAAACCTTATGTATGGTTTTTAATGGATGATGTACTGTGGTATCCAAATCTGTTATGTCTCGCAAAAATGGTAATCCTGGTATTGCGATGTATGGCATAACAGGCATCTGTGATTAAAAATCCGGGTGTTGACAGATATGTAGCGACCTCGGATCGAGAAAGATCCTAAGTCTTGTGATTAACATGTTAGTCCCTGGATCAATAGCTAGCACTCACAGTCGATGAAATATCATGTAAAACACAAGTCTTTATTACATGAATCGAATAATCCAATGTTTACATTATTACAATAGAAGTGATATAAATACAATCTTGGAGTCCCATCAATGCCACATGCAGGTTGAGTGAAGACCCGCGTTCCTAGCGCACCTTTCAACGATCTCCAAATTCTGCACATAAAACGTCCAGCCAACTTGTTGGGTCAATACTTTGAATGTATTGGCAAATTACACCAAGGAACGAATAAGTCTAACTCTACATGCAAGGCTGAGTAGGCTTTGGAGTTCATTTGCATAAAGCCGATTTTATCTAAGTAAGAGGAAAAGAGGAAGAGTTTTTATCCTACTTTGTAAACAATTGTTTAAGTAAAATAGGGTCGAATGACACACGAGGATATTACTCACCAAGTGTCCAAACAACCAAACACTTGGATTACTCACCAAGTCCCAAAATCCCACACATTAGCGATATTACTCACGCCATGGGGTTTGAAAACTTTGTTTAGAAAAGAGAGAGGAAGATCCTTCAGAGGCTACATCCTTCAGATGCTCAATGTTGTTCTGTTTTCGTGAACATGGCTGATTGATCAGATTGCAATACTCTCAAGAGTTTGTGCACTTTACACACAATCCACGATCAAATCCTTTTATAGACGAGACCATGGCGAGGCTGTCCCTTAGTAGACCCTCTACCTTCTGGATCCAACCATGCCAAGAACCTCCAAATGTTGGTACCCAGGTGAGGTTTCCCACTAAGTACTAGGCCAAGACAGAGCCCATATGTATTGTGGTTGCACTGGAAGCTTCTGAATTCAGAAACATGGCAGACTTCTTTGATTCCTGTAACATCCCAAAAATCATGATTTATAAAGTTTGCATATCATTCATGCATGCATAAGCATTTGGATCATTTTCAAATAAAGATTTCAAAATAGAACAATTTGTGGCCTATTACCTTATGCTAGAAGGCAATGATTTATCCTTACTTTCCAAATAATAGAATGCTTGGTATTGATCAGAAATGTTTTAGACTTGAAAGCAAAACTTACACAAAAACTTTCAAAACAAAATTCCAAAATAAAACCATTCTATGCCTTTTTATCTATATTCAAATAAGGCTTGGTTTTATTTTATTTTTCAAAGTGTCAAGTGCATTAGATTAAACAGTAGGGTTTGATATAAAAATAAGTACAAGAATTACACTACAAAAATCTAGAGGTAATTTGGAAACAAACCCATTTGATTTTAGTTTGAAAATGATTCCTGAAAATCCAAATAGAAAAAGGAAAAGCAAAATGAAAAAAATAAAAACCCTTGCTACCAATCAGGCCCAGCACCAAAAACAGCCCACGATCCCACTCGGGAAACTCCCCCTCTCCTCTCTATTTCTCACCCCGCCCGCACACACCCCCTCACTGACGGGCAGGCCCCACTGCCACGTCAACCTCGTCGTCTATCTCGCGCCGGAGGACCCGCGCCTCTCCGCCGTTTCCTCCCCGATTCAATTCGTTTTATTACGCTTGATTTCCGGCATAATTGCCCCGCTCAGCCTCACTACTTAAACCCCCACTGCCCCTCTCCAGTTCCCCCAAACCCCAAGCTCTGAGCGCCCCTAGGCTGCGAGAATTTCTCGCCGCGACCTCACTGCTCCGACGAGCTGCAGCGCCGATTCCGAGCAACTCCGACCACCCCTCTGCTCCTGGTTCCCACGAGAACACTCCACTCTGCCTTGCGCACCTCCCAGTAGCACTAGCTCGCCCGCGCGTGCCCTAGAGCGTCGGCAACGAAATCGACTGAGCGCTATCGTCTTCGGCTTCAACTCCGACGATCTCCCGTGGTAATTTCCGACCGCCCCTCTCCCCCTCGTTGACACTCGTGTGACCAGCATCGTCTTGTGAATCTGACACATCATTTCTCTTGCCTTGGCATGACCTGTACCCTCGCCAACGACGACGAACAGAAGCGCCCGTCGCCAGAAGGAACTCCGGCGAGCAATCTACGCCAACCTCGTGCGCCCCTATCCCTGCAAAGACCACCTCGAGCATCAGCACGTCGCCGTGAACCTGGTGAGCAACATCGCCCTATCCCTCGCTTCCTGTAGCGGCCGCAATGCCATAGACAGAGCGCATCCGCCGCTCGCCGTCGCGCCAGCGCCGCCAGGCAATGGTCGTTTGATCATCAACCGTTAGATCTAGATCGCAGGGCATAGATAGATCCACTTAAACGAACCGGTACACCTGATCTGTGCCATGCGTTGTTAGTTAGATCTGACGGTCAGTGTTTCTCGATCCATAGGAATCGGTATGGGCCAATAGGATACAGCCACGTGGCCTAGTCTGTGTTATAAAAACCAGAAACATTTCTATTAGTTGATAGATTTTGTAAAATTCATAACTTTAAATCTACATGTCCAAAATTTACAAATTTTATATCAATGGAATCACAAAAATAAATCCTACACATCTGTAGGCTTAGTTTTGTATTTTGCCTCTGTTAAAATAGAATTTTATGCAGAGACATTTGAGGCCTATTTTGTGTATTAAAATTATTTGGAAAATGTTTTAAAGGTAAAATTAAGATTATTTGCTGTATAAATGTTTAGTTTATTATTCAGTACTGTTTTACTTGTTTTAGAAAAATCATCACATGGCATTTGCATGCATTCATATATTTTTTGTTTGATTATTTGAAATGTGAATTTGGTGCTATCATTTTATGTGTAGATTTTGGTGCTAGTGGTGATTGTGTATGTGAGGATTGTTGTTACTCCCCCAACTACCAAGGAAAGTGGTGCTTCATATTTTTATCCCAATATTTTGACTATGCATTAGTGATATTTTGTATAGGGCTTGCATGTTAATTTTTGCTAAGTATCTATATGCTATGCTTGGGAAATCCTAGTAGTTGTAGAATTGTTAGAATTTTCTCTAAGTTAAGATACTCGCTATTGCCATGCTTAGCCTATCTAGTAGCAACCAAGGGTGTTTTATATACACATGCTATGGAAAATATTGCTAAGTCTTTGACTTGTGTTTTGCTTAATAAAACAACTAAGTAAATGAAACACCTGGGTGGAATGGTAATTGCATGGATGGATTTTGGTTGAGTGGTTACCAGGGCCCATTGTTCAATGGTCTACCCTGTGTATCTCACTTGTGGAATTCCACCTAGGAACAAAGGGATTTGAGATGCCATATGTTAAGAAGCTTCTAGTGCAGCCACATGGCATTATGGGCTCTGCCTGGATCATATAGTTTGCAATAACTTAGCCATTTGGACAGTTGGTGGCAGTGGGTGATATGTTTGGAACGCGTCCATTTGGTCTAAGGGAATGCTTCTGAAAGGTCTTGTCTTGATGAAAATCAAGTCTTGTGGGGAAAGTGCACCACCTCCACAGAAGGAAGAATCTAAGTACTTAGCCGTGTCCCCGGAAATGAACAATTTGAGCATCAAGACATGGAAGCTATCAAGAATCTCCTCATCCCAATTTCTAAGTTAAAACTTGTGGTGGAACAAGGGTAAAGGTTCACCAATGTCTATTGGTGGTTCCTTGGGAGTTTTTGCCAAACAAAAACTTAGTGTTTTCAACTGATAGGTAAAACCTATTTTGAGCAAAGCAAGCCTAAGCTACACTTAGCCAAATTCATGTAGAAGCTAGATACTATCATTCTACTAAGGTATCACTTGCCAATACTATTCCATTGTATTGACCCACTGTGGCTGTAACTCGTGATGTTGCAGGTTACTCTGATGAGGATTAGGGTTATGAGTCTACACTCAACATGATTGCCTGTGGCACATGAAGATGAAGACTTTCATTTATATTGTTAAGTTAACTCTTGTACTAGCCTATGGCTATGGAGTTGTAAAGGACTATGTTATCTCTGGAATGACGATGTAATAATGACCTTTGTTTCTGTGTACTTCATCTTAAACTGTGGATGCTAGCAATTGATCCAGGGACTAGCATTTTAATCATAGGGACCTTTACCTTTATAAAGGTGGGGTCTTACAGATGGTATCAGAGAACTGTGTTGCCTGTTGGATTATGACCCTAGGATTGGATTAGAAACCACTAAGGAAAAAAATCAACACTTTGAAAAATTTCCACATTTGTCTTTTTCTTCTCGTAAACTTTTCTAATCTTCTTTCGCATCTCTATTTGTATATGAACTCCATCAACAAAGTTGTGAGGAAGGGACCACTAATGACCATGACTTTGGAGTGTGAGACAGAATTTCCCAAGGCACTCAAGAACCTTATGGTTACCATGGGGATACATGGTGCAGCTGTGTATAATGGATTTCCTGTGATGGATGAAGGAGAAGAGTATTGGTGGGTGCAACTTTACTTATACAAAAACAAGGAAGACAACCACAAGGAGTCAGGATTCTGCATGGTCACCAACTCAGAAATGCACACAACATTCTTTGACTCTGCAAGAAATGCAGCTTGGAATGCTATCAAGGAGCTTGGTGATAGACTCAAGTGCAGAATGCTAAACACCCAAAATGACCTTAGGGAAGAATAGAAGCATACCCAAGAATAAGAGACTACCAACCAATAACTAAGGGAGATATCATAGACTTAATATGGGAGTCTTGTGAACAAGATAGACATATGGCTACTAAGGATGCACTGATAGCTATTTTGTCTAGTGAGTGAGAGTTGTAACGTACTTCATTAGTTGGACCACCACACTTATCGTTTTTACTTCCAAAATTTTGTCTAAGTTATGTTGAACCTTTGATGTTCGTAATGGGTTTGTGTATGCCATGACTTGTGTGTTTGTTGCAAAAAGATGTGATTGTGATATTTTGTCTTGTGATTTTTCTCTATTGATGTTGATTCTAAATTTTCTCTATCTTATAAAAATAGATGCCTAATGTTGTTATCAACACGACCGAGGAGTTCAAGGGAACTCGTTTTGGTACTCGTCTCATTGAGCTCACTAGTGTGCTCAACCTTCCACTTCCTAGCATCATGACACTTCCACTCACCAAGTTTGAGAGGAAGGACCTATGGGGATTCAGAGTCACCCAGCCGGGACTCCAGACAAAGCCAACCACGGAGACCATCACTTTCAAGCTGATGCATGACGACAAGGAGAAAGGCTTAGATGTAGTAATGTAGGAGTTACTTGGGCGCCTGGTAGGGAGACACTCCACCGAGCTTAGAGGTCTTTACTTTCACCCCTTCGGGAGACGCAACAAGGAGGGTGAGGCTATAGAGTACGAGGATGCTGCTAGAGAGACGATGGAGCCGATTCGTCTGTACCTTCAGGACCTAGAGGGTCTTATTAGACACCTAGATACTGATAGGACCAACGTCATGCTTAGCAATGACGAGCTACATGTTCAGCTTCTAGAGAAGGACAACCTCTTCGCGGAGCAAGACGAGATAGTTAAGGAAATGGAGGCCAAGTTTCAAGCCAGGATAAGAAGTTCAAGAGCCAGGAGAAAAGAGTCCAAGACAGGAACAAGAAGATCCGGGAGATGAAGGAAGAGCTAGAGGACAAGGACTTCGAGCTTGAGAATCAGCAAGGAGTGATCGAGAGGCTTCGCTCACAGAAGAGGGCTCTTAGGGCCAAGATTAAGGCCTTGACTGCTAGTGTTGATGAGTACAAGACCGCCATGGAGAATGCAGGTCTTACCCTCGTTGATGTGGAGATTGATGCGGAAGAGTAGTGTAGACTACTCGATTATCTTTCATCTACCATACTTTGATTATTGAGTCGCAATGACCATCCAACATGTGGATGGCTTGCTATGGTGTGTTTGCTTTTTCCAAAACTTATTGTTTATGTCGTTCAAACTCTATGTTATTTTGATGCTTGGTTATTTTTATTGACTGTATGATGTATTGTGCATGTTAAGCATCTATGGGTATCCCATTCTTATCCTTATTAAAACCACATATGCCTCCTCGACGTGCCAACCCCAACCAAAAAAACAACAATGTCACTCCCGAGATGCAACAGTTGATGACATCACAAGCTCAACTGATGCAGATGATGACAACATTCATGAAGAACCAGAACCAGAATCGGAATAAGAATAACAACAACCAGAATAATCCGCCAGGATTTGACATGCTCACCAGATTTCTAAGACTGAGGCCTACAAAGTTCTCAGGAACCACTGATCCAATGGGGGCCAATGATTGGTTACACTTAGTGAACAAGGACTTAGTGACTGTAGGCTGCACCGACAAAGAGAAGGTCAGTTTTGCAGCACATCTGTTAGAAGGGCCAGCAACAACCTGGTGGGACAATTTTCAGATCACCACTCCCATTGAGGATGTGACTTGAGATATCTTTGAGGATGGATTCCGTACAGCTCACATCTCATCCGGAGTGATGAATTTGAAGAAGAAGGAGTTCCACAACCTGAAACAGCGTCACCGCAGTGTGGCTGGATATATTGAGGAGTTCAACAATCTGGCGTGTTATGCACCGGATGAAGTTGATATAGATGCCAAGAGGAAGGAGAAATTCCTCGAAGGACTGAATGATGAACTGAATCTGCAGCTGTCTGTTGCCTATGTCCCAACCTACCAATCACTTTGTGACAAGGCTACCATCTTGGAAAACAAGATGAAACAGGTTGAGAGTAGGAAGAGGAAGCACAACTTTGATAAGCATAGCTCGGGATCGTCTCACAAGAGTTCCCATCATGATGATAGTGGGAGTTATGGATCCCACAAACATGGAAAATACAACAACCACCACAGCCACAATCGTCATCATGACAACAAGCATCACCGTAGTCATGATAATGACAAGTATAAGAACCACAAGAGTGGACACAAGAGCCACCACAGTGGATGTGGAAGTGGTAATGGAAGTCAGCCTGCAGAGAGAGATATTAGTCAGGTTGAATGCTTCAAGTGTAAGAAGATGGGGCACTATGCTAATGAGTGCCCAGAAAAGAAAGTCGAAGGTGCCAACAAGCCCAATCCCTTCCAAAAGGGACAAGTGAACCACATCAATGTGGGAGAAATATATGAGGAACCTAATGCTATGGCTGGTAAGTTCAAACTCAATTCTGTTCCAACACTTGTTCTCTTTTATACTGGCGCATCGCATTCATTCATATCAAGAGCATTTGTTGATAGAAATGGATTTTCAGTTGAAACTATTGGGTGTCCTATAAAAGTAAGTTCTCCTGGTGGAGAAATGATAGTGAACTCGGGATGTCATGACCTAGTGATAGAATTTGGGAAGTATAAGTTTCCCGTTAATTTGATAATCCTAAATTCCCAAGGATTGGATGTCATTTTGGGAATGGATTGGATGACTAAGTACAATGGAGTGCTAGATTGTGCCAATCATACTGTCACACTCACAACCCCAGATAATAAAAGGATTAGATTCAAGACTAACTTTGAATCGAAAGGGAGTAAGCTAAATTCTCTTAAGGGGGTTAGCATAGACACTATGCTAATTGTGAGAGAATATCCGGATGTGTTTCTGGAAGAATTGCCGGGAATGCCACCAGATAGAGATGTGGAGTTTCTGATTGACTTGCTGCCAGGATACAGACCAATAGCAAAGAGACCTTACAAGATGTCAGTGGATGAGTTGAAAGAACTCAAGAAACAACTTGAAGAACAGTTGCAGAAAGGATTTATTCAACCAAGTTCTTCATCTTGGGGAGCACCAGTTCTGTTTGTTGAAAAGAAAGATAGAAGTCAAAGGTTATGCATAGATTATCGTTCACTCAATGAGGTGACTATCAAGAACAAGTATCCTTTGCCTAGAATCAATGACTTGTTTGATCAGTTAGAAGGAGCCCGAGTGTTCTCAAAGATTGATCTCCGGTCAGGCTATTTTTAGCTTAAGATAAGGGAACAAGACATACCTAAGACTGCTTTCGCCACTAGGTATGGATTGTATGAGTACACCGTGATGCCATTTGGTTTGACAAATGCACCAGCCTACTTCGTGAATATGATGAACAAGGTGTTCATGGAATTTCTTGACAAGTTCGTTGTCATTTTCATTGATGACATTTTGATCTACTCCAAGAGCAATGAAGAGCACGAGGAACATTTACGGTTGATACTTGAGAAGCTTAGAGAGCATAAACTGTATGCCAAATTCAGCAAGTGTGAATTCTGGTTGAATGAAGTTGGATTTCTTGGACACATTGTGTCAGGAGATGGTGTAGCAGTTGATCCCGCAAAAGTGTCAGCTGTAACTGAATGGGAATCTCCTAAGTCAGTAAAGGAAGTTCGTAGTTTCCTTGGCTTGGCAGGATACTATAGAAAATTCATTGAGAATTTCTCAAAGGTAGCTAAGCCAATGACGGAGTTACTTAAGAAAGCCAAGAAATTTGATTGGACTGAAGGATGTGAACTCAATTTCCAAGAGTTGAAGAAGAGACTAGTGACAACACCAGTCCTATGTCTGCCAGATTTGGAGAAGGATTTCCAAGTGTATTGTGATGCATCTCACCAAGGATTGGGTGCAGTTCTTATGCAAGTAGGGAAAGTTGTGGCTTATGCCTCGAGACAACTCAAAACTCATGAAGTGAATTACCCTACTCATGATTTGGAGTTAGCCTCTATTGTCCATGCACTCAAAACATGGAGACATTATCTTTTGGGAAAGCGATGTGAAGTGTTCACAGATCACAAAGGTTTGAAGTATATCTTCACCCAGAAAGAAATCAACATGAGAGAAATAAGATGGCTAGAACTCATCAAGTACTATGACTTGAGTTTGCAATACCACCCCGGTAAAGCAAATGTTGTAGAGGATGCATTAAGCCGTAAGGTTTATGTGAATGGCCTTACTAAGGAAGAATTGCAAGATGATCTGTGTGCCCAATTCAAAGATCTCAGATTGGAGATAGTGCCTGAAGGACATCTCATGTCATTGAATGTTCAACCCCCCTTGTTGGACAAAATCAAGGAAACCCAAAAGACGGACAATGAAATTCAAGAGATTAAGGAAAAGATTGGTAAGGGAAAAGCCAAAGGATTCCATGAAGATGAACATGGTACTTTATGGTATGGAAAACGTATCTGCATTCCGCAAGACCCGGAGCTTCGGAAACTGATTTTACAGGAAGCACACAACTCACCATATTCCATTCATCCGGGTAACACCAAAATGTACATGGATGTGAAGGAAATATTTTGGTGGAATAATCTCAAGAAGGACATCACCGAACATATTGCTTTGTGTAATGTATGTAGTAGAGTGAAAGCGGAACATCAGAAACCAGCAAGATTACTACAACCATTACCCATTCCTGATTGAAAGTGGGACAAGATTGGCATGGATTTCATCACTGTACTGCCAAGGACTAGACTAGGATATGATTCTATTTGGGTCGTAGTGGATCGTCTAACTAAAGTGGCTCATTTCATACCCGTGAAGACAACCTATACAAGTGCTAAGTTAGCCAAGATCTATGTGAATAGGATTGTGTGCCTGCATGGAGTACCCAAAAGTATTATGTCTGATAGGGGAACTCAATTCACTTCCCATTTTTGGAAGCAACTGCATGAGTCATTGGGAACTAGATTGGAATTCAACACTGCTTTTCATCCCCAGACTGATGGACAGACAGAAAGGACCAACCAGATTCTAGAGGATATGTTGAGGGAATCTGCCCTAGATTATGGTACTAGATGGGATGAAAGTCTACCTTACGCAGAATTCTCTTACAACAACAGCTATCAAGCTAGTATTGAGATGGCACCGTTTGAATTTCTCTATGGGAGAAAGTTTACTACACCATTACTATGGAATGGTGTTGGAGAAAGAAACTTGTTCGGGCCAGAACTAATAAAGGAAGCTAAAGAGAAAGTCAAGTTAGTAAAGGACAGATTAAAGATAACATAGTTTCGACAAAAGAGCTACGCAGATCCAAAGCATAGGGAAGTCACATATGAAGTGGGTGATAGGGCTTATCTTAGAGTATCACCACTTCATGGAGTGAAGAGGTTTGGAGTCAAAGGAAAATTGGCCCCAAGATATGTTGGACCATTCAATATTATGAGCCGTAAAGGAGAAGTGGCATATGAGATTGAATTGCATGAATCATTGTCTACCGTTCACAATGTGTTTCATGTGAGTCAGTTAAAGAAATGCCATCCGGAGATGGAAGAGACTTCTTTGAAGGATACTATACCTTTGGAGGAGGTCCAATTGGAAAGTGATCTTACCTATGAGGAGAAACCTATCAAGATTCTTGAGACTGCAGAAAGAGTTACTCGGACAAAGACTATCAAATTCTGCAAAGTTCAGTGGAACCATCATTCCGAGGAAGAAGCAACATGGGAAAGAGAAGATGATCTTTGGAAAGACCACCCTCACCTATTTGCTAGCCAATCCAAATCTCGAGGGCGAGATTCACCTTAAGGGGGTTAGATTTGTAACATCCCAAAAATCATGATTTATAAAGTTTGCATATCATTCATGCATGCATAAGCATTTGGATCATTTTCAAATAAAGATTTCAAAACAGAAACAATTTGTGGCCTATTACCTTATGCTAGAAGGCAATGATTTATCCTTACTTTCCAAATAATAGAATGCTTGGGATTGATCAGAAATGTTTTAGACTTGAAAGCAAAACTTACACAAAAACTTTCAAAACAAAATTCCAAAATAAAACCATTCTATGCCTTTTTATCTATATTCAAATAAGGCTTGGTTTTATTTTATTTTTCAAAGTATCAAGTGCATTAGATTAAACAGTAGGCTTTTATATACAAATAAGTACAAGAATTACACTACAAAAATCCAGAGGTAATTTGGAAACAAACC
Source organism: Avena sativa (assembly GCA_916181665.1). Classification (NCBI taxonomy): domain Eukaryota; kingdom Viridiplantae; phylum Streptophyta; class Magnoliopsida; order Poales; family Poaceae; genus Avena; species Avena sativa. The sequence continues at coordinate 226,723,560 of OV702284.1, read as the reverse complement.
CATTTGATTTTAGTTTGAAAATGATTCCTGAAAATCCAAATAGAAAAAGGAAAAGCAAAATGAAAAAAATAAAAACCCTCGCTACCAATCAGGCCCAGCACCAAAAATAGCCCACGAGCCCACCCGGGAACCTCCCCCTCTCCTCTTTGTTTCTCGCCCCGCCCGCACACACCCCCTCACTGACGGGCAGGCCCCACTGCCACGTCAACCTCGTCGTCTATCTCGCGCCGGAGGACCCACGCCTCTCTGTCGTTTCCTCCCCGATTCAATTCGTTTGATTACGCTTGATTTCCTGCCTAATTGCCCCGCTCAGCCTCGCTACTTAAACCCTCACTGCCCCCTCTCCATTTCCCCCCAAACCCCAAGCCCTGAGCGCCCCCAGGTTGCAGGAATTTATCGCCGCGACCTCACTACTTCGACGATCTGCAGCGCCGATTCCGAGCAACTCCGACCACCCCTCTGCTCCTGGTTCCCACGAGCACACTCCACTCCGCCTTGCGCACCTCCCAGTAGCACTAGCTCGCTCGCGCGTGCCCTAGAGCGTCGTCAACGAAATCGACTGAGCGCCACCATCTTCGGCTTCAACTCCGACGACCTCCCGTGGTAATTTCCGACCGCCCCTCTCCCACTCGTTAACACTCGTGTGATCGGCATCGTCTTGCGCATCTGACACATCATTTCTCTTGCCTTGGAATGACCTGTACCCTCGCCAACGACGATGAATAGAAGCGCCCGTCGCCAGAAGGAACTCCGGCGAGCAATCTACGCCAACCTCGTGCGCCCCTGTCCCTGCAAAGACCACCTCGAGCATCAGCACGTCGCCGCGAACCTGGTGAGGAACGTCGCCCTATCCCTCGCTTCCTGTAGCGGCCGCAATGCCATAGACAGAGCGCATCCGCCGCTCGCCGTCGCGCCAGCGCCGCCAGGCAATGGTCGTTTGATCATCAACCGTTAGATCTAGATCGCAGGGCATAGATAGATCCACTTAAACGAACCGGTACACCTGATCTGTGCCATGCGTTGTTAGTTAGATCTGACGGTCAGTGTTTCTCGATCCATAGGAATCGGTATGGGCCAATAGGATACAACCACGTGGCCTAGTCTGTGTTATAAAAACCAGAAACATTTCTATTAGTTGATAGATTTTGTAAAATTCATAACTTTAAATCTACATGTCCAAAATTTACAAATTTTATATCAATGGAATCACAAAAATAAATCCTACACATCTGTAGGCTTATTTTTGTATTTTGCCTCTGTTAAAATATAATTTTATGCAGAGACATTTGTAGGCCTATTTTGTGTATTAAAATTATTTGGAAAATGTTTTAAAGGTCAAATTAAGATTATTTGGTGTATAAATGTTTAGTTTATTGTTCAGTACTGTTTTACTTGTCTTAATTGTTTTAGCAAAATCATCACATGGCATTTGCATGCATTCATATATTTTTTGTTTGATTATTTGAAATGTGAATTTGGTGCTATCATTTTATGAGTAGATTTTGGTGCTAGTGGTGATTGTGACTGTGAGGATTGTTGTTACTCCCCCAACTACCAAGGCAAGTGGTGCTTCATATTTTTATCCTAATATTTGGACTATGCATTAGTGATATTTTGTATAGGGCTTGTATGTTAATTTTTGCTAAGTATCTATATGCTATGGTTGGGAAATCCTAGTAGTTGTAGAATTGTTAGAATTTTCTCTAAGTTAAGATACTTGCTATTGCCATGCTTAGCCTAGATAGTAGCAACCAAGGGTGGTTTATATACACATGCTATGGAAAATATTGCTAAGTCTTTGACTTGTGTTTTGCTTAATAAAACAACTAAGTAAATGAAACACCTGGGTGGAATGGTAATTGCATGGATGGATTTTGGTTGAGTGGTTACCAGGGCCCATTGTTCAATGGTCTACCCTGTGTATCTCACTTGTGGAATGCCACCCAGGAACAAAGGGATTTGAGATGACATATGTTAAGAAGCTTGTAGTGCAGCCACATGGCATTATGGGCTCTGCCTGGATCATATAGGTTGCAATAACTTAGCCATTTGGACAGTTGGTGGTAGTGGGTGATATGTTTGGAACGCGTCCATTTGGTATAATTCAAGGCTTCTTAAAGGTCTTGTCTTGATGAAAATCAAGTCTTGTGGGGAAAGTGCACCATCTCTGCAGAGGGAAGAATCTAAGTACTTAGCCGTGTCCCTGGAAATGGACAATTTGAGCATCAAGACATGGAAGCTATCAAGAATATCCTCATCCCAATTTCTAAGTTAAAACTTGTGGTGGAACAAGGGTAAAGGTTCACCAATGTCTATTGGTGGTTCCTTGGGAGTTTTTGCCAAACAAAAACTTAGTGTTTTCAACTGATAGGTAAAACCTATTTTGAGCAAAGCAAGACTAAGCTACACTTAGCCAAATTCATGTAGAATCTAGATACTATTATTCTACTAAGGTATCACTTGCCAATACTATTCCAATGTATTGACCCACTGTGGATGTAACTTGTGATGTTGCAGGTTACTCTGATGAGGATTAGGGTTATGAGTCTACACTCAACATGCTTGCCTGTGGCACATGAAGATGAAGACTTTCATTTATATTGTTAAGTTAAACTCTTGTACTAGCCTATGGCTATGGAGTTGTAAAGGACTATGTTATCTCTGGAATGATGATGTAATAATGACCTTTGTTTCTGTGTACTCCATCTTAAACTGTGGATGCTAGCAATTGATCCAGGGACTAGCATTGCAACCACATGGACCTTTACCTTTATAAAGGTGGGGTCTTACAATTCCTGGGCGGCCGTCCTCCACTAAAATCTCACTCGTTGACCCGACAACCATTCCGCCCAGAAGAAAACTTAGTTTTTATTTTGAAGAGGATTTGAGAAGAAAAGATCGCTCGAAAGAGCCTTTATATTTAGAAAATTTCCTTGTCTTTCGAACCCTCCAACGGTACTTTATATATTTGTAGCATAGCAAGCAATACTTCGCAAAAACAGGGGTAACCTATTAGGAGGGGAAAATTCTAATTATAGAACTAATCAAGGCATACTACAAAACATCGCACTTTCAAAGTAATACTAAGGAAAAATTCTACCAGAACATTCTACACATGCATACTACAAAATTGGAAGATCTATTCATGCATAGAATCAAAACCGGGAAATTATATGTCACATCCCAAGATTTTCCAAATCTTGTTATGTGAAAAATAAATGAATAAAATAAAACTCTGTTGATTTTCAGGGTGAGAAGAAACTTTTTGATTCCAATAGGGAACCTTCAAACCTATTTTGATCAAGATAAATCCTAAAGGGATTTAAAAAGATAAACATTTAATAAAGGAAAATAAAAATATTTGGAATTACTATTTTGAATCTTTTAATAAAAGATTTGGTTTTTAAAAGAAAAGATAGAAATATAAATAAGGATTATTTTATAGAGCCAAATTAAAACTTGGCCAAGCCTTTGAAATAAAATATTTCTATTTGATAAAAATTAGTAAAGGTTTATTTAAAATAAATTAATAAGGATTTAATATCCAAAGTTTATTAAAAATAAAGGTTTTACTATTTTAATTAGACATCAAAACTTATTTATTTATTTTAAACAAGTTTTCCAAGTATTCTTTATTTCTAAATAAAACCTACTGATTTGGTTTTGGAAATATTTAAATTTCAAATGGAGATTTTAAATAAATCAAATTCTATTTTGATTTAATAAACAAGGTCTATTTATTTAATTAATAATGGACCCTAAAATAATAATATTATTTTGTTTTTATATTTGGAATTTGGTTTATGTTGTTAAACAGAACCAAAACTCATTACAAGTGTGGTGAATGTTTGAATTGTTTGAATGTTTGAATTGTTGTTTGAATTTCCAAAACAGAAAATAGAAATAGAAAAAGAAAAAGCATTTGAAAGAAAAAAATAGAGTCAGACGCAGCCCAACTGGCCAAGCCCAACAAGCCCGGTAGCAGCCCAGCTTCTTTCCCCACGCGCGAATCGTTTTTCACCTGAATCCGCACCCGCAGAGCAACTGACCAGTGGACCCTTCCCCTCACTCCCTTTCTCGCTGACAGCAAGGTCCCACCTCTCCTGTTCATCGTCTTCAACCCGCGCTAATTCCTCCTCGCCGTTTCCTGTCCTTTACTCCGGCGATCAATTCGCGCTGTTAACGACCATTACTCCCCCTGCGACCACGCTGTTTTAAACGCCCGCGTCTTACCTCTCTTTCCCCCCAGACAGCTCTCTTCCTCCGCCCCCAGGCCGTCGTAATTTTGAGCCGCGCTCTCACTGCTCCGGCGAGCTCCGCAACCAATTCCGGCCAGCAGACACCGCCCCTTGCCTCATTGACCAAGCACACACACTCCCTAGCCTCTGGCGCTTCTGCCTGTGCCTTTCGTTCAACCGCCGGGCGCCCCAGAACGTCGGCAACCACTTCGACTAAGCGCCGTCGCGTCTGCTTCTCTCTCCGACGAACTCCCCTGGTAAGACAGACCGCCCCGCGCCCTCTCGTTCATGCTCCTGCACTCGCCACACTTGGCCGCATTTAACCGTGCCCTTGTTTTCCCTCGGGGCGAACCGCAGCACCGCCCTCGACGACCACCAGACGAACCCGACGCCGCTGCAAACTCTGGCGAGCGATTAATCCCGCTCCAGTGCGCCCCTCGCCAGACCAGAACCACCTCGAGCTTCACCTCGACCTCGCGAGCATGATGAGACCTTCCTCTGCCTTCTTTGCTTCCTGTAACCACCGTTAGCTCATCGTCCAACCATGCGCCGCCTCTCACCGCCGTCAGCGCCGCTCGAGTATGGTCGAATAGGTTTACACCGTTAGATCTTGATCTCGTGGCTGGAAATAGAAACTTAAGCGAAAGGGTAAGTTTGATTCAGAGCCGTAGGATTTCATTTAGATCTAACGCACCGCATCAAGCGATCCACCCGAACAGGTACCAACGAATAGGAAAGCGCCGCGTGGCACCAGTTCTTTAAAACAGAATTTGAAATCTGATTTAGATGCAAATTTGAAAACCTTGTAACTTTTGATCCACATGTCCAAAATTTGCAAACTTTATATCAATGGAATCAGTGGAACAAGCCCTAGCCAACCATGCAATGTGTTTAGTAAAAAGCTTCTGGTAAAATGTTTGTTTTTGCAGAAACATTTGTATGCTTGTTTAGGTTATGCAAATTATTCCAAAAAAATTTTAGGGTTGAAATCTTTGCAAATTAGTTTGTTGTGAACCTACTGACCCTATTGGATTTAAAAATGAATTTTGAGAAGATTAGGGTTGATTAATTGAATTAACCTATTTCTAGTCAAATAAAAACATTGATTTTGTTATGAAAATGTCTTTGGAGTAAAACTTTGGGAAAATGATTTGATTCAAACCTACTGACCCTAAACACCAAGTTTTGAGAATTAACAACTTATTTGGTGAACAACATAAAGTTTTTGCTTTGATAAAAACATTTTCCACCACATAAAATAATGATTGGATTTGAAAAATGGTTTATAGATAAAACCCTTTTTCAAATGAGTTTGCCACTTTAGAAAATGACCACTTTGGACTTTACAATGTGTAGAGCCTAGTAGAGACCACCTTGGCAAATAAAACTATCTTTTGCATGCTTGCATGCATGACTTAGATCCTATTATTTTATGTGTGATGTTTTGTTTGATTGTTTATTGGTTGGAATGCTAGTTGATATTGTGTTTGCTTGATTGATTTGTAGTGAAGTTAGAAAAGTGTGAGACTAGCAAGATCAAGAAGTGAACCAACATTCCCTACCAAAAAGGCAAGTTACACTATCATCTAAAGTCCTACTATTTTCATTATACTTAGTGGATTTTGAAACATGCATGAAAAGAATTTCTATACTTATGCTATGCTAAATCCTAATAGTATACCCTATACATTCCTTAGTGAAAACAATGTAGTTGTAAAATGCTTAGCCATGCTAAATATTTTGAGAAGAGATTCATGTTGAGATTTTATGAAGTTGAGAAAAGACTTATGTTTTATATAATAAAACAAGTACTCAATGAACCACCTGGGTGGACAAGGATACTTTGAGTTTTGGATAAGGTGGCAACAAAAGGAACCATGTCTATGGCAATCTCTTTGTGTTGTGCACCAAAAGAAAACCACCCAGGGACTTAGAGATTGAACATGTTTCTCCAATTGTGGCTTTCGTGTACAGCCACATGCTACATATGGCTCTGGCTTAGTCAACTACATTGGGAAGACCCATGCATTGTCTTCAGGTTACTGAAAATGAGGTAACTCGGAACCCTACATGGGTGCCTGAAGACAAGCTAGCAATGGTGTATGGGAGGACCCTATGGAAAGACTTCGTCACATTCTCAATCTTCCAGTACTCCATCTTGGTGAGTACTAATCCAGCGGCCACTGGTGGCAACAAGATGAGAGTGTGTCATGTGGGTAAAGTGTACAACTTCTGCAGAAGATAATAAAATCTAAGTACTTAGCCGTGTCCCCGGTTATGGAAAATACTGAGCAACTAAAGCTTGAAGCTATGGGTAATCTCGACATTCCAATTTCTAAAAGAAAAACTTTAAAGTGACAACAAAAGACTTGAAGCGCTTGGGGGTACCAAGGAGCTCAAGAGATTTGGATAAAAACTTGCAGCACTTGGGGGTACCAAGGAGCTCAAGAGATTTTGATAAAAACTTGAAGCACTTGGGGATTTACCAAGGAGCTCAAGAGGTTTTGACAAGAACTTGAACTCTTGGGGATTTACCAAGGAGTTCAGAAAGATTTGACAAAAGATCAAAACTATTTGAAAAGATAGGATAAATTATTGCTTTCTGCAATTGAGCCTAAAACCCTACTTAGCCAAATATGCATGTATTGATAGGATCCACTTATATACTACATAGTAGTGAAACTTGCCAATACAATTCAAATGTATTGACCCTTGTGGCTGTAACTTGTAATGTTGCAGGTTTGATTGAAATTAGTGAAGTTGAATGATTAGGATTACAAGTCTACAACCAACATGCTTGCCTGTGGCACTTTGAAGATGAAGGACCCCATGCTTATAGATATTCTGCTGCAATGTAATGTAATAGCCAAATGAGCTATGTAAGATGTAATAAAATTATGTTATTCCTGGTTATAAAGTTATATTATGACCTTTGTTTCTTGATATTACATCTTAACTGTGGATGCTAGCTATTGATCCAGGGAGTAGCATTGTAAACACAGGGATCTCTACCTTATTAAAGGTTGGGACCTCTACATTATATGAACAAGAGGTGTAACTTGCCTTATGTTTGTATTATGAGTGATGATTGAATTCCTTCTACAGAAATCGCACTCTCCGAACAATCTATCGCGAGGACAAAAATAATTTCCAATCAAAACAATTGCAAACTCAGCAACAATACAAACATACAACAAAACAATGGTGATCATATGCATGCATGATGATTTATAATGTCACATTGGTTGTATTTTAGTATTCTTAACACTATTTATCACACATGAAGCATATTAAAAGCACTTAATGCATAAAACAATTTATTAATGAACTATATTGATTTAAACAGGGTTTAAATCACTTTACTCAAATTCTGGTGTTTTTGTATTATTAAATTGTGAATTCAATACCACTTTATAGGTATCTCAATTTAGAGCCAGTAGCAATTGGAATCACGCAAAAAGGATCTATAAATATTTTTCAATGATTTAATTACTATATCAATGCAATCTAGACTTTCTACAAGATCATCTAACATAACAATGCCAAATAATTTTGTGTATACTTTTACTGGATAGATATGATCATAACTAAACAGTACAAATTGGTTTTACTAAATTTGGAGTTATAAATTATTTTCTATGATTTAATTACTACTTAATAGAGTTTAAATCATCATAAATTATATCTAAGACCAGATCTGTGTTCTACATGAAATTGTGAATCTAGAGACATATTATTTATATTTTTCTGATTTATAAATAATTTATTATGAATTTAATAATTTAAATGTCCATTAAATCTAATTAAAATACTACAACAATTTTTACATTTCAAAAATTGTATCTAACAACATATTAATGTCGTATATGAAATTATGAATCCATATATAGTTTATTTGTATTTTTTGGATCTACTGATGATTTACTATGATTTATTTAGTCTAATAACTATTAAACTAAACATATTATTACAGTAAATATGTACGGTAAACGTTAGATCTAATCTCATATTATTATTCTAAACAATTTTTTGAATCCGTAGATATATTATTTAAATTTTTTTGGACATGTAAATATTTTTATATGATTTTCACAAGATTGCACAATTTTCTGTAATTTTAATATTAGATATATTACTTTTATTGCGTTACGTTGACTAAGCGCGGGGACTGATCTGGCCAAGGACGTGGCGCTGGTGGGGCGCGCTGACAAGGACAACACATGGCGCGATCTTGTTGGTCGGTACCCCTTCGTCGGGACGATCTAATCTGGGTCGTCCAGATGAGATCCGATGGGCAGGGATGAAAGCTTCCAGGGAAGGGGGTCCACGGTGGTCGACGAAGGCGGGGGCGCTCCGGCGGCGGTGCTTCGGCTGGTTCCCGGGACGTCAGAGTAGCGAACGGTGACCATAACCTTCCCATGGTCACGCGTGTTTGTTTGCCGAAACCCTTCTCCTCCTCGTGCAAGCCCTGTGTTGTGCTGGTCGCTCTCCCCTCCGACGGTGCTCCAGCGGCCTCGTGCGGGTGCTCTGTAGCGTTTTAGACAAGGAAAAATAGGTAAGGCAAAGCGGTGGTTCAAGGGGAAAAGGGTTAAAAGGGCGACAGGTGAGAGCTTCACCTCGTGTTCTAGTTTTGGCAACGTTGAGCTTTGACGACGAGATCCGAATCGATCGGAAGCTAGGGTTTCAAGAATTTCTCGATGGGGAAAAGAGGCGGCGGGGTCAGGTAATAAGTATGCCGTGGAAACATGGGCGAGGGGGCACGAAATCGACAGAATCGGTCGCGATTTTCTCGGGCAGTTCGGCATCGTGAAGAACACGGTCACTTGTCCAGAGGTTGAATGAGGCGAGGGTCGGTCCCGCGTGTTGGTGACAGAGAGAGAGGAGCAGGCTGGGGTGGGCCGCTGGCGGGCCAGAGTTGCTGCTGTGCGCCGCTTGCGCGTGGGAGAGAAAGGAAGGAGGGGGAGAGTTGGTGGGATGGGCCGGCTCGGCCGGTTAGGTTTTTTTTTGTATTTCTCTTATAACTTTTGCTTCACAGCTCCAAATGAGTTCATTTTTATCTCTAAAATTTTCTAAATTCGAAATACACTTTTTAGTGTGCATGGATAATAGCTTTATGCAAGTTTCAAAATGCCAAAAATGCCATTTGCATATATTGCATTATTTGCCAATTTTGGAGGATTCAAAATTAGGGTTTTAGGTTCGGTAATTTTCAGATTTGTTTTTAGTATCTCACGAACAATATTTATTTCAATCAAATATACCAAAATTATTTTTATTTTAGGGGCATTCACAAGTGGATTGCAATTAGGGTTTTGACACAAGATTTTGAATTGAGGGGTTGGATGAGATGCCATGATGCAATGCAACACAATGTTTTTGTTTTATACAAAAGCTTCAAACCACTTGGATAGTCACGCTAATCCTTTCTCATTATTACACGTGTCTTAGGAAAGTTTGATCAATCCTAAATATTTTATTTTCAATCAATTTCAACAAGTTCAAACAATTCAATCGTCTTATTTTATTTATTTCAACATTCCAAAATTAGGGAAAAATTGGGATGTTACAGGATATAAGAGGTATAAGAAGCTTTCTTGGTCATGCTGGTTTCTATAGAAGGTCTATCAAAGACTTTTCAAAAATATCCAAGCTTCTAACAAATCTTTTGCAAAAAGATGTTCCATTCTCTTTTAATAATGATTATGTAGAATCTTTTGATGTTTTAAAGAATGCTTTGATAAGTGCTATAATTCAACCTCAGAATTGGAATTTTCCATTTGAAATCATGTGTGATGCTAGTGACTATGCGGTAGGAGCTGTTTTAGGCGAGTTGATAAGAAGCTTAATGTGATATATTATGCTAGTAAAACTCTTGATGGCGCCCAAAGAAATTATGCTACAACGTAAAAAAGAAAGTTCTTGGCTGTACTTTTTGCATGTGACAAGTTTAGACCTTACATTGTAGACTCTAAGGTAATAATACACACCAGTCATTCTGCTATTAAATTTCTTATGGAAAAAAGATGCTAAGCCTAGACTTATAAGATGGGTTCTTTTACTGCAAGAATCTGACCTACATATTGTAGATAGGAAAGGTGAGGACAACCCGGTAGCTCATCATCTATCTATAATGGAAAACATTCCGGTAGATCCTATTCCTATTAATGATAGCTTTACAAATGAACAACTAGCAGACATAATGTGTCAGCTGCTAGAGTATCTTCACCATGGTTTGTTGATTATGCGAATTTCATTGTTGGAAAAGTTATTCCACCACACTTCACATACCGACAAAGAAATAAATTCTTTAATGATCTTAGGCATTATTTTTGGGATGACCCATTTCTTTATAAGAAAAGTGTAGATGGTATTATTATACGTTGTGTCCTTGAGTTTGAGTAGCAAGTTATCATAAGGGATTGTCATGACAGCCCTTATGGAGGACATCATGCAGGAGACCACACCGCTGCAAAGGTATTACAATCTAGTTTTTATTAGCCTACTTTATTTAAGGATTGTGCTAATTATGTTAAAGCTTGTGACAAATGCCAATGTGATGGAAATATCGGTAAGAGAAATAAAATGCGTATGAACTATTCACTGCCTCTTGAACCATTTTATGTATGGGGATTTGACTTCATGGGACCATTCCCCCCATAGAAAACAAAACACACTCATATTTTGGTTGTAGTAGATTATGTTACAAAATGGGTTAAAGCAATTCCAAGAAAAAGTGTAGACCATGCCACAGTAATGAAGATGCTTAAGGACATCATCTTTCCCAGGTTTGGAGTACCTAAATTTTTAATTACCAATGGTGGTTCTCATTTTATTCATGGAGTATTTAGAAAAACTCTAGCTAAATATGGTGTCAGTCATAGAATTGCATCTCCATATCATCATCAAATCAGTGGGCAAGTTGAACTAAGCAAAATGGAAATTAAACTCATATTGGAGAAGACAGTTAATAAAGCTAGGTCTGATTGGCCAATTAAAATTAATGAAGCTTTATGGGCTTATAGAACTGCTTTTAAAAATCTTATGGGTGTGTCTTATTATAAGATGGTTTATGAAAAAACATGTCATCTTCCAGTAGAATTATAATATAAAGCTAGATGGGTTGTTAAACAACTCAACTTTGATTTTAAAACTGCTGGAGAGAAAATAATTCTTGAGTTAAGCTTGTTAGATGAATGGAGGAATGAAGCATATGAAAGTGCTATACTATTTAAAGAGAAAGTAAAAAATGGCAAGATAAGAAAATCAAAAGAAATGAATTCAAAGTAGGAGATTAAGTATTATTGTTCAACTCTCGTTTCAAGTTTTCTGCAGGAAAGTTAGCTTCAAGGTGGCATGGCCCATTAGTTGTGTAGGAGGTGTACTGCTCACGAGCCATTCGTCTTCATGGAGACTTCAATGGTAAACCTCATGTCTTTAATGGACAACGTCTTAAACATTATATTGCAGGCCAAAAATTTGCTGGAAGGGTTGAAATAATGAATATCCAAAGTCTAGAGGCCATAATCACAAAAAATTACCCCTGCTAGATACCAAAAGTCACCAAAAGTCAAGAAGAGGTGCGTAATGATATCAAAATATCTTCATACTTTAGGAAAGTCATTATTTTGGAAAATTAATGTGTGTTGTGAAAGAATTGGACGAAACGGAGTCCCGAGGAGGGAAAGAGACCAGGTGGCATGCCCACCCCCTAGGCATGCCACCCGAGCTCTTTCCCTCTTCCGAAGTCCGTCTCGCCTCCATTTCTTCCTCAACACTCCATCTTACCCTAACAACCATCTATATATATTCCTCTCCATCGATCTAATCTCATATCGAGTCTTTTCGAGCAAACTTTGTTTTTGCCTCTGTTTTCACATTTCTCTCTACACCAATGCCTCCGCCATGTCTTCCGGAGACTCCTTCCAGTGTTCCTCCATGGATGATGATGATGAACTTGAGGGCCTTATCCCCAAGTGAATATAGAAGAGGAACCGAAATAGGAAGGAATACTCCAATGATGAAGAGTATGCGCACAAGCATGATGGAGATGATGAAGATGATGAGGAGGATGACTACGAGCTCATCACCAGCGCTGAATACAAAGGGAGGCTCCTCCCGGATCCAGTACCCATTGCTGCAGTGAGGCCGATGTCACCTCTGAAGAAGACTAGTCGAACTGCTCGCATGAGCACTGGTGGAAAAAATTCCAAGGCATTTCCTCGCTTTAAAACCCCCCGTTGCTAATATTAATCGCAGGGAATGCATGCATGCTCCAACAAAAGATCTTCCCAGAGAAGGGGATCAATATCCCCCGAAGAAGAGAGCGGTGGATCTAACCCCGAGTAGATGCCCAGCAAGGAGAAAGTTGTAGAGAGGCTTTGGGAGGATTTTAAAAAATCCTCCAAACAATTTCAACAAGCCTATAATCTCATTATGAGCGTGCTAAGGGACCTTCAGCATCACGATAGCCCTAAGAAGCAAGAAAAGGAGAAGAAGTAGAGACATACCACAACAAATCAAGCTTGGGGGGGGGGGTTCCACCATACTTTATGCTTTTTAGTTATCATATTTGCATCTAGTTTGTAATCATTAGGTGTTTGCTTGCTTCCAATAGGTATCAGTTTTCCTAGAGTTTGAAGAGCTCTTAGAGAATTATCATGTATCCTTGGTTGAGTGGTTTTGAATGAAATAAAGTATGGTGTCATCCATGTTTCTATTTTTTGGGATTTATGGGTAACACTCACGCAGATGTGCGTACCATATGTAGAAATTTCACTTACATATTTCCTTGAACTAAATTAACTTGAGCATGTTGGACAAGCATATAATTAATCAATAAGCTGAACTTGCAAATAAGGAAAGATCCATGCAAGGAAAGAAACACTTATTAAAAAAGGAACATTGTGAATTTGTGGTGAGATAGAGAGTCTTATAAAATAAATAGTTGGAAAGAGGAGGATGACAAGGGGACATGAGTGACGATGGCTCAGTTGTTGAGCTTTGTTGGGAGACCCCAAGAGGAAGGTATGATGAGCACAACAGCAAGTTTTTCCCTCAGTAAGAAACCAAGGTTATCGAACCAGTAGGAGGAAGGAAACGACTCAAAAGTGTTGCTAGCAACTGGAAACCTGCACAACATAAACTCAAGACTTTGCCCCAACAAACAGTGAGGTTGTCAATCTCACCGGTTTGCTGAAAACAAAGGATTAACTGTATGGTGTGGAAGGTAATAGTGGTTTGCAGAAAGTAAACAGTAACATTGGAAGATGTATCAATGGTAAAGATTGGATCGGGGTCCATAGTTCACTAGAGGTGTTCTCTTTAAGATAAACAAACATGGCATGCTGGGTAAACAAATTACAGCAGGGCAATTAACATGACCGAGCAAGGCATAATAATGCAATACTAGACATTCATGATCCTATGAGATTTGATTGGGCAATACAACAAGATACATAGACCGCCATCCAACTGCATCTTTGACTAGTAATCCACCTTCAGGTTATCATCCGAACCCCCTATAGTATTAAATTGCAAGCAACAGATAACTGCTTTTAGCAAAGTGTGTAAGGTAAACAATCCACTTGTTCCATGAACAAGAGACCGTTGTTTTCTCCCTAGTAGCAACAACACATCTACAACCTTAGAGATTTCTTTCACTTCCCTTAGATTAAATAGAGGCATGAACCCACTATCGAGCATAAATACTCCCTCTTGGAGTCACTAGCATCTACTTGGCCATGATAGCTACTAGAAACGGAGAGCATGCAAGATCACAAACAACACAGACATGATAGAATCAATAAGACAAAACCATTAATCATTCTGACATAGTAATCTCAATATCCATCGGATCCCCGCAAACACAACATGCATGATTACAAATGGATGATCTTGATCATGAACAGAGCTCACAAGATCTAAACATGGTAGCACAAAGGAGGAGAGACAACCATCTAGCTACTACATGGACCCGTAGTCCAAGGTGGAACTACTCACTCTTCATACCGTAGGCTGTCATGATGATGAAGAAGGCCTCCGGGATGATTTCCCCTCCGGTAGGGTGCCGAGAAGAGCTTCAGATCCCCCCGATCTAGGGACAATGGTGGCGGCGACTACAGACTGTTTTGTGGAAGATTGATCGGGTACTTCGGGTTTAGGTATCAGGGGCTTCTTATAGGCGAAGAGGCGAGGCAGGGGGCACCCAGGGCGGGTGCACCCCCTAGGCGCGGGCTAGGGTTAGCCGCGCGGCCAGGGGGTGTGGCCCCCTGGTGGATCTCCTCCATCTCGTATTCTGGCTCCGTGTTCCCCACGGTAAAATATTGACTTTGGCTTTTGTCCCGTCCAATGCCGAGAATATTGATTTTTTGCCTTTTCTGGAACAAAAAACAGGATAAAACGGGCAACTGGCACTATGGCATCTTGTTAATAGGTTAGTTAGGAAAACATATAAAAACACCTCAAAGTATAGACAAAGCAAAGCAAAGTAGATACTAAACAAGCATGGAACATCAAAAATTATAGATACGTTTTTGACATATCAATGAGATACTCTTGTTCTACTTAGTAATCAACGAGTAAACTAAATGGTTGTCATGGGTATTTCAATACATATGCTCTATGGAAAAGTGTTTGAAAGGTAGGCACCCGAGAATTCGGCTAGCCATGGAAAGTGAAAGACAAAGATTGTTTAGAGCATATGATATTATTGAAAGACCGATGAATAAGGTTTATACTGGTTACTAAGAGAGCAAGACCGTTAACTGATGCAATGCAAAAAGTGGTGAAAGTTCTTGACAAAAGTCAAAATAGTCATGTCTATCTAGTTGTTTAAACAATTATGTTTTCCACTATTTGCTTTATGATAATTTATCTTTATTTCAAAGGCATATACAAAGGTTAATTTAAAAGCTGGTAAAAATCAATGCAAAGCTATTGCAAATAGCGAAGTGTATGATAAATTTAAGACTTGTTCAATTGTCCAACATGCAATGGTTAGTTTTTATTCAAATGTAAGGGGTAAATGATAATGTCTATCTATGTAGCCCACATTTTCATGGTAGTTAGTTCATATTTCTTTTGGACAAGTGAATATGCATAAGTTGATGATGCCATGCTCGTAATTTCTTGTCAACCGTAAGCTCATTGATGCATGAGCATTATCTATTCGCTTATTTTCTCGAGGACAAGGTTTAAGCTTGGGGGAGTTGATACTTGCATTTTGCATCATCATTTTTAGGACTTATGTGCACTATTTATAATCATATTCACCATGATCCATCATAATTTATGCATACTTAGCTGATTAACGGGACTTTCCTACAAAGTCCCTTTCATTGGTATTTAATTTCTGGGAGGCAGAAAACCTCCTTTTTCATGTTTTGTTGTTTCAGGACCTTCTAGACGTCAATAAATCGAAGGAAAAATACCTTATGAGTTTTTCACCTGGAGAAATACTATGGGCCAAAGAATGAAGCGAGGGGAGCCACAAGGCCCAAAAGAGGGCAGGTGGCGCGCCCACCCCCTAGGCATGCCACCCATGCTCTTTCATCCCTCGAGTGTCGTCTCGACTCCTCCTTTTTATAGATGCCTGCATACCGCCAGAAAATCTATGCCATATTTTCTCCACGATTTACAGAGGCGGCAGCGGAGGCGAAAGTCCTCTCCTACTTCAGGAGGGGGCAGATCCTGCTGCACTGGAGCCTCTGGTGAGGGGGAAATGAACGCCATCGTCACCACCACTCCTCCTAGGCGTAGGGGGAGGCCTCTCCGTCAACATATCCACTAGAACCATCATCATCACCATCACCATCTCCAAGATCCATCTCATTCCCCTCATAGTTTTTGATTGATTGAACCCCGAATATTGTCTTAAGGGCTATTTACATGTTTTTGATTGACAGCTTGTCTTTATTTGGTGGAGAGATTATATTTTTCAGATTGTGTTGTATCCCATATGCTATTGATCCATATCATGTTTGCCACTTGTGAGTAGATTCCCATGTTCCTGAGGGCATAAGATGAACTGTCTATGATTTGCATGTAATATGCAATGAGTATGTGGTCCCGTTTTTATCTTTTATATTGTTCTATGATGGTTTTATGCAAATGTCGACTGCATATTACTTCACCTATATGGACTCATAGGAGAATACTTTGATGCAATGATAAGGGTTGGAAGGGACGGAATTGACAGAAAGTGTTTTCCAATACTTTGAGTTGCATTGGAGGGATTATCTGTCGGGGACAAATGAACCTATTGCTATGGTGGGACATTTACGTATTAATGATTCCTAGATGTTCATGTGAATGACTCTAGGACCCATCATAAGTGGTGTATTTAGTTTATACTTATGTCTGCACCTAATTAGGCTCTGCCCTAAGGGAATGAAACTTGACAACATATTCACCATATTGTGTAGAAATCTTTATGCCAAGTAAATCCATGCTGCCCTCGGAAACGCTTGTCACATATAAGTTCACACACACTTGATCTTGTCCTATTGCTGCATAGAGGATTGGGCTTTCTCTCACTGAGAGCATTTACTTGTTGCTATTTACTTTTAGCACCTTATATTCTTGCAAACTACAAATCCAAAAACACCAAATCTACTGCATTTACTATTATTTTCTTTGTCAAATTTGCCAACCAATACCCTCAGCTCCTCATGGGTTTGACAACCTTTATTTATTGAAAAGTACTAAAATTGATCTCCTGCACTTGGGAGCCATCAACATGTAGGATCTTTTCTCCATTTCCCCCTTTTTCCAGGTTATTGCTCCCTTCGGTTCATAATAAGTGTCGCTGATTCAGTGCAACTTTGTGCTAACTTAGCAACACTTATTATGAATCGAAGATAGTACTACTTTGAATATAACAAAACTATGTTTAGATTTCCCCCTTCTAAAATCAAACATCCATCAAATTCAGTAATGTTACCATCAAAATTGTCTGAAATAATCCCTAAAAGAACAAACATATTGGATTGAAGTTTAACCTAGCGTAATTATAAAATCAACACATGGTTACCCACCAGAGGTCAAACCTCAGGTTTGACGCTTTGGTGTCTCATAAAATACGTAATATTTTTTAGTAGGAAACGATGTTTTCGCAGATAACAAGGAGCCCGTGGTCACTTCGTCAATCTCAAGACTCGTTGGATCAGTCTTTCAGACTCAATATTTCGAAATTATTCATAGGGTGTGGCGACCCAACATACCACTACATGTTGTAGAATACTATAGTCATTAACATAACACTCACATAACACTATTCCACAAATATTACATCCCTCAGGATGGTACAACAGAAACAAAGTGGGTCCATATACATACATTAATATTACAACCAGAAATTACACGATGTCTTCGAGATCCTCCTAGGTACATAGAGGTTATCTCGATGAGTCAAAGCTAAACTATAACATCTTGAGAATAGGATAAAGAAGGAACTCAACCTTAAGATTTATACAAGATTAATAGATAGAGTATAGGGATCTAAACTACTAGACTCAATTAACTATATCTGACATATCCACGCTTCTGATTCTTCGACTTCCATTCCGTAGATGCCTTCGTAGTTGATTCCTTTGATGCTTCCAGATATTTCTAACTCCTCGCGGAATTTTGTTTGGTCTTCAACTGAATAGAGTGTTTAATCTTCTTGAATCCAATGTCTTCAGAATCTAGCAATTAAGAAGGTATGGTTGAGTATGAGCGCACTTAGCAAGTTCACTAAAAAGGAATGTTTGATGCACTATCTACAACCAAAGGTCGTAGTTTATGTAGGTTTTCGTAAATATTTCTTCAAAGGTTGCTTTTATTCTGGAAAATCTATGTCCGTCAGTCTTCATAGGTTTATTAGAATTTCGTAGAGTTTCTTTCCTGCAGCGTTCGCAGCTCCTTCTCGGACAGAGAGTAACATATCACACTTTTTTACACTGTTGCTTTACCCATAAGAGATCAAATCCTTGTTGCATAACCCAGCAGCTTATTCCCATCCACACTTCCTTTGGTGTAGGGCCTAGTAAATGGTCCAAACCAAACTCTGCCCTTCTCCGCGACCCCGCATGCCCATTGGATTGCACATTAGACTCAGTATAAAACTTGTTTCCAATTACAGCCTGAAACGCACAACCCTTGTAGATACCAGTTGTCACCGTGGGACGTTGAGGGATCCCACCCTTATGCTGTCAATCCTCTCCGAGAATTATAGCCATGGCCCAGTAATCTATTGGCATGCGAAAGGAAGAAGATTCGACTGACTTCTCTGTCCCATTCTAGATCTTATGGTTAACGCGTATTATACAACGCAAGAATCACTGTCGACATGGGTTATTAAGTCCTAGGTGATACCTGATACATCTCAAATGTATCTACTTTTCCTAGTACTTTGCTCGATGGTTTGATCTGGAATCTTCCCATACTTGGATAAAACTACTGAATCTAACGTTGTTTTTAGCAAAAGTATCCTTTCTGTCAGTTTTCATAGGAAATAAAATCAAGGAAAAATACCACGTCGGTTTTTCACCAAATAATGAAGTCTGGGACCTTGGAATCAAGCGAGCGGAGTCACGGGGACCAAAAGAGACCAGGTGGCGTGCCCAGTAAGGGTGGGCGCACCACCCAGGCCCTTTTGGCCGTGGAGCATCATCTCGGCCTCTCCTTTGGCGTACCCCCTTATATACCCCCAAAACCTAGTTTCTCAGGAGGACGGAATTTTTCGCGAAACAAAGCGCCGCCAGAGCCATGCTCTTTGTTTCGGGGATCAGATTGGTCCTGCTCTCCACCCCGGGGAGTGGTATTTCGAGGTCTTATCCACCACCATCATCAACAACATCATCACCAACGACCATGAGTAGGCGAGACAAAAGATATTATGCAAACTTACATGCATGATTATGTTTGGAGCACACACCTACACATAACTGAATTAGAGATAAATGTCATCTTAGTATGATACATTATATGATGGATATCATTCATGGAACACCCTGCTATCACCTCATGCCTCATTTTATCCACTAAAACTTTCACAACATTACTTTCGGAGAAAACTGGAAATCTGCTGCTTTGTTTACTGCTTTGTTTTACTATTTTGAATCAACTACCATAAATCAACACTTTCTTTGCAAGTTTATTGATATACATGTGTAATTAAGGGTGACGTCTCAATTGATAAAGTATTATTGGTATTCTTGTGTTCCCCTTGAGTCGAACTATAAATTTGGGTAATACTTCTCATAGAAGATTTTAGCGACCCCCTATACTTGTGGGCATCAAGACATTTTCTGGCTCCATTGCTGGGGAGCCTAGATTTATTGGTAAGACCATCTGTTATCATTTACTTGCTGTACTTACTTGTCTCTCATCATGGGAAATATCAATGATGCTGTTAAGAAGGATATTATACCTTCTACTACAAGGAGTGGTACGAATTTGCCCTCTAGGCCAAACTTTTTACCTAATGTTGTTACTACTCCTACCATTAAAAAGAAAACTACTATCCTAGCAAGTTCACCATTGTTTAAGATGTCTACTAGTATTGAAAAAAAATTGTTGGATGAAGGCCAAGATAAAGAGGGGACGCCTGATTTACCTAAGTCCTTATTAAATGATGATATGGAATATGAACATGATAAAGATGAACATGTTAATGAAAAATATAGTGCACTAGTTCTAAAGAGACACCTAGCGAAGAGGATATTACTTTCACTAAAGCTTTTATGAGTCTTGATCTAGATGACTTGGATAAATTTGAAGAAACCCTGAGTACCTTTTCTCTAGGAAAGCTATCTGCTATTTCTAGTAAATGCAAAGAACCTGCAATATTCATTAAAGATAAGGACTATGATTTTGAAGTTAACCCAGAAATAATAGAAAGAGTTGAAGCATATAAGTTCTATGGTAAATAAGAAGAATTTACCTATGAGCACTTAATGAATTTATAAGATATTGCTTGCCTATTTGGAAAAACTGAGATACAACAACGCTATTATTTCTTAAAACTGTTCCCCTTCTCTTTAGGAGGAGATGCAAAAACTTGGTACAAATCATTAGATCCTAAGTCCATTACTAGTAAGGAAGCATGCTAGTATTTGTTTTTACATAAGTATATTTCTGATAGTAAAATACATGCTATGATAGTTGAAATTAGTAGCTTTACACAAAACAAAGAACAAAGTATTCCCCAAGCTTGGGGGAGATTTTGTGCCATTGGAAGGAGATGTCCTGCACATGGTTTTAAGGATAATGAATTACTTGATGCATTTTATAATGGGCTAACTAAAAGTTCTAGAACCTATCTAGACAGTGTTGCAGGAAATATTTTCAGGGACATGACTATTGAGGAAGCTAAGGAATTATTGAATACTATCACTCAGAATTATCATGATTGGCATATTGAAGAAGAAGAGATAAGTGATAAGACTCATAACAAGAGAGGTGTTATCATACTATCTAATGAAGATATGGAATACGCTCATAAATCTATGGAGGAAAGGGGTATTAAAACTTCTCATTTGAAGGAACTTTCTTATAATGGTTTTAAATTCCCTATTGATAAACCATGATTCCCTATTCAAGTTCATGATATATGTCCTTCTGAAAGTAATGGACAGATATCACCTCCTACTGAAATATCTTATGTTGATCATTCTAGCAACTTTTTTCTCCTCATCAAGAAATATCGAAAGGGAAATAATTGAGAACTCTCATAAGATTAATGTTCTGCATAAAAGAGTAGGCTCTTGTGTTGACTCTCTTAAGATGACTATTAAGCATTGCAAAATGATGAATTATCAAGTTGAACAAATGATTTCTCTTCAAAATAAGTTGTATGACAAGCTTCTTAATGAGAAGAAGCAAATTTGTGGAGTTAACACAAGGGGAGGCTCTAGCACTCAGGAAAGAGCAAGAGGCTCTTAAGAAGAAACCAATTGCAGGAAAATCTCCCAATGAAAATGAAGATAATGGGAATTCTGAAGATAAATAAAATGATGTATCTCTCTCTGATGCTGAAACTGAGGATAATAATAATGAAGAAGATGATGTGGAAATGTCCCAACCAAATGAAGAATCACAAGAAGAGGAGAATAATGAAGAATCTTGTAAGTGAGGACCCTCAATCATCAAGGGATAAAACTAAGAAGAAGAAGCCTCCACCACAACCAAAAGGTAAAGAAAGGGATCCATGGGTACAAAGGCATATACCATATCCCTAAGAGGTAATGAAAACTTTGGATGATGTAAGGTTTGAGAAGTTTATTAAATTGTAAAAAGTTCATACTTGCAAATTCCCTTAGTTGATGCTATTAAAGTACTTCCATATTCCGAATATATGAAAGATATTGTCACTGGTAAAAGAAAGATACCAAATGAAGCTATTACTGCCATGCTTGCTAACTATTCTTTTAAGGGAAAACTACCTGAAAAGAGAGGGGATCCTGGTATTCCAACTATTCCCTGCACCATTAAATATACACATACCGTATTTGATCTTGGAGCTGGAGTAAGTGCCATTCCTTTCTCTCTTTATAAGAAACTTAACTTAAATAAATTAGTACCTACTGAAGTTTCACTTCAAATGGCTGATAAATCTACTGCTATTCTCATTGGTATATGTGAGGCTGTTCCTATTATGATTGCTAATGTGCAGATCCCACAAACTTTGTTATATTAGAAATGCCTGAAGATGATAATTTATATATTATACTTGGTAGACCTTTTCTAAATACTGCAGGGGTTGTGGTTAATTGTACCAAAAGCAAAGTAATATTTAATGTGAAAGGGAAGGAGCACACTATATATTTTCCAAAGAAGAATTCTATTGAGTTACCCAAGAGAGGTGTTAATGCCATTGAACCAAAAGTTCTTATAATTGGAAGTTTTGAAATTCCTATTCCTCCTCCCAAGCCTAAGTATGGAACAATAATGGTTGGAACTATTCCAATCTATTGTGAGGTACCTTAATTTTTTATTTTATAGTAATAAGTGAATCATTATTTCTATACTTATCATAATATTAATGAGACTTGATCAACCTCATTTTTAACATGGTAATGATGAGATAGTGATTGCCATTTAAATATTTCTACAATATATTATAGTTTATTTGAATTCCTTCAGTTAAAATTAGTCACTTTAATTATTTTATGTTTGTTTTTGAGAAAAATTGAGTTTAGGAAAGTTCTACATAGAAAATATTTTTCAAAAATTATGAAAAAATTCCCAAGCCATTTTTCTGCATAGAGGATCCACCCTGCCAAAGGACACTTCCAGAAAGTGAACAGTGGCCAAAAGAGACCAGGTGGCGCGCCTAGTAAGGGTGGGAATGCCCCTGCCCTTGTGCCCCCCCTGGGTGGAGTTATGTGGTCTCCAACCTCCCAGGTTCTTCACTTCCTCTTAGAACCCGACTAGGTACCACTCGAATTTTTTTCCTCTGCTCCCTTGCTGCCCATTTCTCGATCTCTAAGTTTTGGCAACCACTTTTTTGAAATCTCTTTGGAGGGATTTCTCATTGGTATGTGACTCCTCCACTCATCTAATTTATTTTTGATATGATGCTTTATATTGTGCGAAAAATGCTGCTCTTGGTACTACATCTCATGCATGAAAATCCATGGATTTGAAGCTTTCTAGTGGAAATTATTTATAGTAATGATTGGTAGAAACTTTCTGGAGCATCTCGAAAAGGTTATAACTTGATACATCTAAATGTTTAGTGATTTTTGTTCTTAGTGATGCAAGGTCTCATCCACCATGAACAAGGTCAAAAGCCTCACGAGGAGTTTAAGACCAAGGAGAGTCTCAAGAGACTTCCCCAATTATGATGAAGAGAAAGAATGGGAAGATGAGATGATCTTTAAGGAGGAGGCCACCAAGTGGCCTGACCCCAATGCATTGAAGGCATTATCCATAGAATAAGATTTTACTTATTTCTTGGAGAAAACCAAGCTGGAGAAATTTGTAAGACATCCTCAACCGACCTACTACGAGCCGAGAAGTGAGTTCCTAGCCACCATCAGGTTTGTACAAACCAAAGGGAAGGTAAGTACCAGAGGTAAAGAAACTCCCAGCACTTTTGCTGTGAGGTTTGTCATGAAGGATCAAAGGTTAATCATGCCCTTAGAGGAATTTTGTAATGCCATACATGTCCCTAATGAGGGAAAATGGGAAGACATTCCTGTTGATTCTGATGAGATCCTTCGTTCATTTTGTAGGAGTATAAGTGTAGATGTGCTGGAGGATATTCATAGAGGAAAGTTCACTCATATTCAGCACCCTGCATTAAGATATTTTTCATTGTTTCTTGTTAGAGGATTTCTTGCTAGGAAGAATTCAATAGGATGCACTGGCCCCATAATTTATTTATTGAAATGTGCTAAGGAAGGTGTAGCTTCTGAATATAACTTGGGTGTTATTATTGCTAGAACCTTGTCATACACTGTAAAACATAATAGTTCCAAACCTCTTCATGTTGGAGAAATAGCCACATTAGTTTTTAAATACCTTAAGAATGAAAGGAAATTTGAATACATGGGAACTCCGGTTCCAGGACCCATTCTTTTGGATACTAATATGTTGGTTCGCATGGGGGTATTGAGGGAGCATGTCATGGTCACATGTTGTATCAATATATTGTTAACTGTGGTAAGATGGAATCCACTTTGCTTCTTCGTATTGACTATTTTGACAGGTTAAGAGGGAAGTGGACATCCCCTGTCAATGGGTATGCATGGGGGAGGCTGTTGAACCGCCTTCACCAGCAATATGGGAGGATTATCCTCAACCTCCAGCACATACCACATGGGGTGGAATGCCTGCAGCACCTGATTATCGCGCCGGAGAAGGCTCCTCTTCTCAACAACAGAACGAGGATGCGCCGCCGCAGTGGTCGTCATGTGAGTAGCCGCCACCATATTATGGAGATGGAAAATACGACTAGGGGCACGATCCCAACTATCCAGGATACTAGCTTTCACCCAAAATTGGGGGAGTATGATTTCCTCCCTTCCTTTTCATTGTAAATGTCATGCTAGAATTGTTTAAGTTATGTTAGTTGTAGTTTCATTTTAGCAAAACTTGAAAAACACAAAAAGATTTGACTTTTTAGTCTTGTGCATGTTTTTTACTTTCAGTAAAACCCTAAACCCAAAAATATTTTGCTTGTTTATGTAGTTATCTTGCCATTTAGTTGATTTCTTGTCAACACCCAGATTTTTTCAATCCTAGATGCCTGTTATGCCATACATCGCAATCCCAGGATTACCATTTTTGCGAGACATAACAGAATTGGATACCATAGTACATCATCCATTACACACGATACATAAGTTCTTACACAAATAGGGATCTCATGATCCAGTTCTTAATACAACATCAAGCAGCGGAATACGTAATAATAACGGTAGCGTAGGCGAAGCTCCATCTTTGGGGTCACAGGCAATGCTGACGATGGGAGATGATCCTAGTTGTCGTAACCTTCCTGGGGTCCATCCTCCAGGTACTCCTCTTCATAGTCTGGCCATGGGAATAGCCAGGGACAAAGCCATGAGTACTCTTTAAGTACTCGCAAACTAATACTAACAGGAAAAAGGGGTTTTTGGATAATAGGACACTAGGCTCTAGGGTTGTTTTGCAAAAGCCAGATTTATCTCTACTAGGTTCCAAAGCTAGTCACAATTTTATAACTCCTAAGTGGGAACTTGTATTTCATATCACAACTCTGTTGTGGTCAAGTCAAAGTCTCAATTCATTTCACAAGTCATTTTAAAAGTCTGACGGGGGAACAGTATGGCCACTCCAACTGTCCATAACCGCGAACGCGGCTATTCGAATAGTTTGACACTCTGCAGAGATTGTACACTTTCACCACAACATTCGATACATCCGTCGGGAACAAATCCTGAATTCACCATACTCGGTATGCGGATAATCAATCCTAACCTTTCAATTACACGCCCTAGTATAAGCGTCTCTCCTGTGAGTTTGGCCTCCCAACCATGACCAACTGTCATCTTGGGTACTGCATAGGTGGACAATCTTCACAAGGTAGCCTCGGCTCAGACCTTCACTGTGAGGGAGCTAATACTAAGGTATATAAGTTTCCAGTCAAGCCCTACCCAATATTCGGGTATTGTGGTTGTATGATAAAATTGGAATGGTATCGCATCCAGACAACCATCAGTTTTAAAAAGGGCTAAGGCTCATGCCTCAACATTTTCATCACCAAACTCATCAGGTGTTCGGAAACACATGTCCAAAACATTTCAATAGAATGATCCATCATTCCAAGGTTTTCATAACCATTTTTCCACCAAGTACTCCCATCTAAAGTTGATCAAGTTTTATGCTTAGCACTAGCATCTATAGGTGGGGGTAAGCACTAATGAGGGGTGGTAGACTAGTGGAGTTTCAACTAAGTACAACCTTATGTATTAGGCTGACATCAAGGTTTCTAACTTAGGCCAAATTTTATGCTCTTTATGCAACCTTCACATATCTTTCTAGTATCTACCAATCTCTTAAGTAAACTCTAAGTAAGAGCTTTGATAAAGAAAATAAAGTAAGAAGCTTGCAAGTAAAACTAGGATTGGTTTATCAAGTGGGTATGACCACATATGCTTAAGGCATATAGTAGGCATAGTAACAAGCAAGTATTGGCTTGCATAGGTATAGTATCATCTTGCATCCATATCAGTATAAGCTTGCCTTGTGCAGAGCAGTGGTTGAAGTTCTCCTCGGCTTCTTCCTCATAGTATCCTCCTTCCTCCTCGTATCCTTGGTCGGTACTAGCGTCTATGAATAAATACGAGGTACACAATCACCAAACAATACTTAACTACTTGAAATCATTACACACAAGGGTCCTATAGATGATCTAGCATCATCACTAATATTACAAGGTTAAAGCTTGGTTTAATTCCTTTTATTTTTAGAAAAGTAATTTCTACTCATTGAAAAACTACTTAAGATTTAATATTCTCCAAACCAAACATGGGATCATGTTGACACATGTCATCACCACATATTTTAGTCCATGGGAATGTGATTTAAAGTGGTGTCACAATTTAATAAGGTTTTACCCTTTTATTTTAATTAATTAAAGTGACTAGAAATGCCTATGGGGCATTCTTTTATTACTTAAACATTATTTCTGCAAGTAAACCTATATATTTTTATATATTCTGAAAGGTATGGTTAAATGTGATTTTTGAGAGTTGGAATCAACTCAAAAGCTATTATGGTTTAAATTTGAAAAATGTTTGAATGCAGAAAAGCTTTTGCCTTGTTACTTTTACCATGGGTGATCTATAGATCCTAATGACTTGAATCCAACGGGCTTGGATTCAGCATTCACATGCCTTTCTAACAAAATTGGTTTCATTCAATTTGGTGCACTGAAACGATTTGGGTTGAATTTTGAAGTTGGGTACAGAAGTGAGTTTGAAATAAAATAGAAAAGGTTTAATTTGAATAACTGGGCTGTGCGGGAAAAGTTAACGGGCCGGCCTGCTAAGCGCAGTGCTCCCGCGGGCTGCTTAAGTGGGTGTCCCCACTCGTCAGTGAGACAGGGAGGGGCGAAGCGGTACGGGGCAACGTGGGTCGTTCGATCTGATTCTAATCCAACGGCTGGGAGTCATCGTCGACGCGAGGCAACGCCGGCGAGAAAGAAACCTAGCGCGGCCAGTGAGGGGTGCTGGAGGCTCACCGGGGTGCAGGAGAGGGTCGGCGAGGCGGGCGAACGACGAAGTCGACGACGGCGAACTCAGGGGTGGTCGCGGCAGCTCCTGGGGTGGACGAAATCGATGGCGCCCTTCTTCTCCAGAGGCGGCGGGCTCCGGTGAAATTCTGGCGAGGTGGTGCTCGCCTTGCTCCGGGAACGGTGTGGTACGATCAGTGAGAAGAGGGGAGTGAGGTGGTGTGAAGAAATCGACTGGGGGTGGCCTCTATTTATAGTCGAGCGAGGGGACCGACGGGGCGCACGGTGAGCTCGTCGGGGTCGATGTTACAGGCGGCTATTGGCATGGGCGATGGTAGGGGACGGTGCGGTGTTCCCTGGTGATGCTCAACGACATGGTTTCGAGGCGTGGGGCGGTGCGGCTTGGTCTGGAACATGCGACGTTCTGCGCGGCAGAGGCGGCGTCTTTGACGACGAGCGGTGGCTGCGCGGCACGGGGCGGCAAACGAGGATGTCTGGCGGTCTCCTGGGTCGGTGGGGATTGTGTATGCACGCGGCGAGGGCGCGCGCAGTCTGTGGGCTTCGGTCGAGGGTGGCTCTCTGGCGCACGCTCGGCATGGTTGCTGGCGGTCTGGGCGCGGTCCGTGCGTGTGGTCCAGGGCTTGGCAACGCTCGCGGCTGGGACAGTGAGTGGCGGTGGACGGTGGGCTGCCTCCCAGACATGCTGGCTAGGCTTGCTTCTCTCCCTAGCTTGCTTTCGACATGGGGGTGACAAGGTTGGCTTCGGCTGTTCACCATTGATGGTAATGCCAAGCTCACAATGGTGCTAGTGTTTAGTTAATCTTGCTAGATGATCTACTGAGCTGGTTGTGAGCTAGAGAGGGAACAAGTTTGGCTTCAATCACTGCTCACTATAGTGTTTAGGATTTTGATGATTTGTGTCTGCAACCTGTTTGATGAAATGGCCGCATGAAATCAAGTTTTGAATTTTGAAAAGATTTTTGGTGGGTTTGCTAGATTGGTGCTGGTGGGTCTGCAGATGCTTGGGTTTTGAAAGTTGAGCTTGTTTGAGTGGTTTTTTGAAGAAGTGGGATCTTCTCATATGATAAAGATTCAATTTGGAAATGTCATTTAAACTATGTATTTGAAAGTTTCTGGATGATCACAAAGTGGGCCTTGATACTTTGTTATGAGTACATTCAAGGGATGCAAAGATCCAGAAAAGTTTCTGTTAGGTTCTGAAAGTTTGAGACAGCGAAAGTAGGCTTGGGAGTTAAATTGGTCAAAATGACAATTCCTTTATTTTATTTGTTTTGATTTACTTGTCTTTAGGAAAAGTGTGGGAAATGTTTTAGATGATGTTTATTTCACCTAAGAAACATTTTACAAGCAAGGAAACACACAAACAAGGTGGTTCAAAGGAATTTCAAGTTTAATGCATACTCATATGCATGCATTCATAATTTTATTTAACAAAGTTTTTGTTAACCCTAATTTTGATGATTAGAAATTGATGATCCAAGTTTAGTATTTTTGGGATGTTACATTTCTTTTGTTGTCTAAAACTAAAAATCACAAAAAGATTTTCGCTTTTGAAATCGCACGTAGAAGGAGTTGTAGAAATCTGCATGATGTTGTTCACTGTTTTATTTTTCATTTTTATCTGTAACTACGATTAGGCTGAAATTTACACATCAACTATAACTTTTCATCCCCCATAGACACAAAAATTGGCAAAAATTCATGGGATGTTTAAATAGGGAAATATTGTGTTGCATCACTGCAGTAATTTGCTGGAAGATTTCATTGTTTAACACTAAAAGTGGTTAGTTTACTTGTAAATGATCCCTAATTTAATTCTACAATAAAATATGGATCACATACACTATAAACCACCATGTTTACGAGAAGAGATTGATGGAAAATCTTGTAGTAATGTTTTTTTGAAATTGATGAAAATGAAATCTGGAATGAACCAAGCTATATCTATTTGCTTTATTTCAACATATATGAGAATATTGTGCAATTCAAGATGGGAGAGGAAGAACAATAATGATGAATCAATGTGTATGAATTGATTGAAAGAGGTATGACTCCTTTGCTGTACTTATGCATGCAAGTTAACATTAGCAAATGCTTGGGCAAAGTTTCATAAATACTTAGGGAACTGGTAATGAATGTTTACTTTGTTTGTGTCCTTTTGGCTATATAATGAGGCAACTGAGATGCGATTAGGGAACATTATTTTAACTTGATTGCATGATAGTATCCCTGAAATAGTTTATGCATCCCATTATGCTTGTTGATGTGGACGTGGCACATATTCAATGATGAATATTTATATTCCTATGTGTCTCTGAAATATGGAGGTCGAGGCTTGTATGATAGTCCAGTCTTTCAAATTGTGAATCTCATCATTGAATCGTATGTTAGTGGGTTGATAGTATCTTTAGTTGACATATAAGCCTTTCCGCTAGCCTTTAAACCAATTCCACCAACATGGCTATCATTGTGTTAGTAGGCACCCATCCTTTAAACCCTTATACTAAAAAAATATCCCAATGAGTTGGTTCTTCTATAGAAGAAAATGGGCTGAAACTAAGAAGTGCCCACCAAGCAAGGAAAAAATAAAGAGATTCTTATTCATTCAAAGCTTATATCAAAATGTTGATGCATTATGGATATGAAAGTCCACTCAAAGCTGAATGAAGAAAGACTTGCAAGCCCAAAAAGTGGCAACAAAAAACTCCTGCCACTCATGCAAAGGTGCGAGAAACATACCAAAAAAGCACCTATCCTATTCGACTCCACCTGTTTTCAACTAAAGGTACTAGTTACTTACTCATGTATGGGTCTTCTATGAGTGTTTAAATGTTGAAAGACTAGAATGATACGATGTCCCCAAACTATTTAGTTCATGATGCAAACATGATGGATTACTTGTCAACAATTGAAAGAATCGAAGGCCTCAAAAACCTTACATGTGATTCAATCAAATGCTATGTGAGAACGTTGTTCATTGCCACTATTAGGTAATCATGTTCAAATAGTGTTGCCATATATTATCTCCTTTATACCATGTATAATCATTTGTACACCAGCATACTAGTCTCTCATTATTACTTTGCTATTCATTGATAAAGCTATGTTTAAAATATTTTCCATGATAAAATGGTATGCATGGATAGAGCAAAGTTCTTGTGAAAGTATTTTATCGCTTATATACTATGTTTGAGGATAAACAACGAGCTAAGCTTGGGGGAGCTGATACATCTCAAATGTATCTACTTTTCCAAGTACTTTGCTCGATGGTTTGGTCTGGAATCTTCCCATACTTGGATAAAACTATTGAATCTAACGTTGTTTTTAGCAAAAGTCTCCTTTCTAACAGTTTTTGCAGGAAATAAAATCGAGGAAAATACCACATCAGTTTTTCACCAAATAATGAAGTCTGAGACCTTGGAATCAAGCGAGCGGAGCCACGAGGCCCGAAAGAAACCAGGTGGCGCGTCTAGTAAGGGTGGGCGCGTCACCTAGTCCCTTTTGGCCGTGGAGCATCATCTCGGCCTCTCCTTTGGTGTACCCCCTTATATACCCCAAAAACCTAGTTTCTAGGGAGGATGGATTTTTTCACAAAACAGAGCACCGCTAGAGCCATGATCTTCATTTCGGGGATCAGATTGGTCCTACTCTCCACCCGGGGGAGTGGGATTTTGAGTTCTTCTCCACCACCATCATCATCAACATCATCACCAATGACCATGAGTTCACCCCCCATCATCATGTGTGAGTAATTACCTGTGGGCATGTGAGGTGGATGGGGATTCGATGAGACATCATGTAATCATCCATATGTATCGAGATTTGAGATGTTTATCTTATAGACATTCTTGTATGAGTGTTGGTACACTTTTTCTATGTTTAATGCTTGTTGCTAGGGCATGAGTGACATGATTTCAGTACTCAACTTTTATTGCCCTATCATATATTTGAGCTTGGTATGTATTTGCAAAGTGTATTACCTATTATGTTGAACATGTGAACCCTAAGGTGACAGTTAGGGAAAACAATGGGAATATACGATAGTTTGAGGATATTGTGTGTTCATGAAGTATTAATGCTTTGTTCCGGTCTATTTGAAAAGGTATATCATAATTGTCTGTAGTACAAAGTTGGCCCTGTTAGGGCAAAGGTGTTCAATTTTTCGATGAGATGGTGATAGTCGATTTGGGTGGAGTTCGGGCTTGACGATCCGACTACATTTGCAAGCACGAGCGCCAATGAAATCGCTAGGCTAATCTCCTGGAGGTTATCAATCTTATAGAAGCATGATCAGCATGACCAATGAGTGTCTTAATTCCTACCTAAAATCGAGAATAAGTAAGAACTAATATTGCAATCAAGATATTGCGGATGAAGATGAAAGCTTTATTGAAAAGGTGGGATCTTGTATAGGTGCGAAGTACAAGAGGCCTCTGCGACACTCGAGCCTTGGAGAAGTTGCAATGATAGATAACTTTTAGTGTAAACAAAATCCGAGTCTAAAATGACGGCTATGGGGGGTATTTAAGGAGGAAAATGTGGGGTTTTGGCCAGCCATAGATGTGGTGGCCGAATCCAACCCTAGAACTCATTTTCCCCTCAAATACAGACTCTAAAAAGTGGCTATCTAAATTCTTGCGAAAATAACATGGGCCTGGCCCAAAATAAAGGTGACACAACACCATATTAAGTTATGGATGAATCTATAAAGTAGTGTTCTTGAATATTTTGTCCAAGTCTTCAATCTTCATTATGGTGGCTTGAATGTTCTGAAATCTCCACTCATGGCGTCCTCTTTAATACTCACATTCTTGCTTCCATCTCCATGCATGATCATGCTCCAATGCTTGTCCCTATCATCCATGCCAGGTCCATCATTCCTAAGAGTAACAAACACATCTGATTTTGGTATCATATTCTCATGTATATAAGAAATAGTTCCAAGAAAAGAAAGTACCTGATAGTTAAGTTGCTTGGCACGAGCTCGAGTGATAGGTCCTTGTATTTGTGTAGCTGTAGGTACAACGGTTGTATCAATAGATGGGATGTCTTCATCATGCTCCCCTTCTTGAATTGAAGTCGTCCTCGATGCAATCTCATCTTCCCCACCAAAGTAAGGCTTCAAATCTGCAATGTTAAATGTAGGACTAACCGTACCAAAATCTGCAGGCAGCTCAAGTTTATATGCATTATCATTTATTTTCTCTAATACTTTAAAACGAACAGCAACGCATGGCATTAACTTAGACTTACGCAAATCAGGAAAACGATCTTTGCGCAAATGAACCAAACAAGATCACCAACATCAAACACAACATGCTTTATCCCTCTATCCCCAGCAAGTTTATACTTAACATTCATGTGTTCTATGTTGTCTTTAGTAGTCTCATGTAATTTTAATATCATTTCATCATGTTGTGGAGCATCCAAATTATTTTGCACTGAAGAAGGCAATGGCAATAAATCAATAGGTGCACGAGGAACAAAATCATACACAATCTCAAATGGGCACATCTTTGTGGTAGAATGCAGTGAACGCTTATAAGAAAATTCAATATAAGGTAAGCACTCTTCCCACAATTTTAAGTTCTTCTTTAAAATAGCCCGCAACATAGTAGACAAAGTTTTATTGACTACTTCAGTTTGTCCATCAGTTTGGGGATGACATGTAGTACTAAACAACATTTTCGTCCCCAACTTAGCCCATAAACATCTCCAAAAGTGCCTAAGAAATTTAGTATCACGATTAGAAACAATAGTATTTGGCACACCATGTAAACAAACAATTTATCTAAAGAATAAATCAGAAATATGCGCAGCAGCATCGGTCTTCTGACAAGAAATAAAGTGTGTCATCTTAGAAAACCGATCCACAACAACAAAAATGCTATCCCTCCCCTTTTATGTACGAGGCAATCCCAAAACAAATTCCATAGAAATATCCTTCCAAGGGACACTAGGAACATAAACAGGCATATATAAACCATGTGGATTAAGGTGAGACTTAGCTTCTTTACAAGTAGTGCAGCGTGCCACAAATCTCTCAACATCTCGACGCATGCGTGTCCAAAAGAAGTGTGCAGCAAGAACATCTTCCATCTTCTTTACACCAAAGTGACCCATCAATCCTCCTCCATGCGCCTCCTGACATGGATATGCCCTACGGGTACCCTATGTTAGCATACCTGGTCCAGTCCGACGGAAAGCCCACTCGATGACCCGCCAAGGTCCAGGACGCCTATGACGTTTCGACTGATATGAAGACCATATGAACATGGAGTCCCAAGCGCACAAGACGAGAAAAGGTCAAGACTAGAGTTTGAATACAACTTGTAACCTACTCATATTGGCACCCGAGACCTAGCCTCCCCATATATAAAGTATAGGAGGGGCCAACGTGGAGGGCACCCCGATAGACTAGACGACAACAGATCTACAGATCCGCACTTCATACCACCGCATACACACCTGCATGCCAGATTGCATCTGCGCACCCCTGTAACTTTCGGTTCCGCCGTAATTCAGAGCAGACAAGCAGGAGTAGGGTTTTTCCCTCCGGGGGCCTGAACCTGGGTAAACCTCGTATCCCCGTGTTGCTTGTTTGCTAACCGTTCCGCGATCTCCAGCATCCCCATCTTCTCCAAAACCCAAGCTTATAACAATGGGCATTGACGAGATTAAACCTCGTCAATTGGCGCCGTCTGTGGGAACTGGGGGCGCTGATTGTGCGTCGTGATGGTTCCATCCAAAGCGATGTATGATCCATCAGCTTCTGTAAAGCAGATCTACTTCGCTCGGAATCATCATCTGGGCAGATCCCTCACCTTCAACATAGATCAGATTGCATCATCTAGCATGGGACTCGACATCATCACCGCCTACGTGCGCGTGTGTTCCAATCTACAAAATTGAGAGTTTATTCGGCGGCGACCGGCTCTTCTCTTCTTGCGATCCGTCAAAATCGCACATGGAAAAGTCCAGATGACAAGAAATCTCGGGCACCTACCTTGTCCGATTCTAGAAAATAAGGCATCACTGCATCAATTCCGAGAAAGAAAAAAGCGATCTGGAGGCATAGCCAAGCGATGTGGTCCTACTTCTAATATTTTAGGAAGAGGAAAGAAAAGAAAAGGCGACCAGAAAGCAGATCGAGGCGGTGGTTCTGTTTTCTTTAATCCCGACTCACCTAGATCCGTTTCAACTCACAAATCATGCGCGTGCTAAAATTTGGTGCCATAGTATCGTTGGAACAGGAAATTTACGGATCAAAGCAAATACGCTTATACGCATGGGTCCTAGTTCCAAGGAAAAGAGCTCGTTGGATTCACATGCATGGATTTCTCGTCGAGCGCACCAGATGATACGTATACTGCGTATGTGTACGTGAGACCTGCATGGATTTTGTGGCCACGGGACTAATTACATGTATAATGAGTCAAAGCGAATACCAAGGCGGCTATCACGATCAATCAACCAGAGCCGTTTAGATCAGCTCGCAAGAATTCAGCTAGGAAAAATTACTCGAGGCTTCATCGTGAGAACCAAGGGAACTACAAACTGCGGCTTTCGACTCCCGCATACTAATTCGACTTGGCCGCGCAACTCCATCAACCTCGACCACACGTACGCTCGGACGACTCCGTCAACCGTGTTAATTCTACACACGGGGATACGCCAACTCCACGGCACAACCCTCTGCGTCCTTTGGCTTCCGTGACTCAGGGGCTCCTTCGGATCCGCGAACCTGCTGAAATCTTCGGCTGCGGCAATCCGCTACTATCTTCGGATCTAATGAATCGAACACTCGGGGGCTCCCTTCATTTCTTCGACCAGCCGCGGCTTTCGGCTGCGGTAACCCGCCACATCCTTCGACTTCGATGACTCGCCATCACGCCGACTCCGTCGCGTCGATTACGTCCGCTAAGTGACTCACTACCGCGTCAACTTCTCCACAGAAATCAACAAAGCTAATTTCTCTACTAAGAGTTGATTTTCTTTCTTACTTTAATCGCACTGAAAACACTCGGGGGTTGCGCCCTCTTCGAGTAACCTAATGTGCCATCGGCTCCACGCACTCGAGCACCTCGAACGCGATAGCTCGAATAGCTGATTCTGCCTGATCGTCGAATCCTTGAACTCCGAGTGCCTCGACAAGGTACTGAGACTAAGAGTAATCAGGATAACGAAAAGGCCTAGCATACAGTACAACAGTGTCGACTCGATCGGCAGCAGAATCTTACTATACAAGCCAACATGCAAATATTCTTTACAAGATACAAGTACTTCACAATTTCTTATGTTTTCTACAGCTTACAAGAATGTCGACTGCGTCGAGCTATTATATCGGGTCCTCTAACAAGAGTCGACAAAACAACTGGCTACGCCATAAACTGAAGACCCGAGTCGAAACCCTCCTCGTATGGTTGCATCGCTTGATGGTACACAGGCGCGACGCTGGTCGCGCACCCGATAGAAGCAATGGAGTTGACTTCATCCGAAACGTCGAATCCCCCCGGCTAAACGTCACGATTCCACTATGCATCATACGCTGACTCGATGCACTTCCGGGTCAGTGGTTTCTCCTCGTATGAGTCTCCACTCGAGTTTGCGACTCGACTAGACACTCGGGGGCTACTCCTATCAGGAGCGATGGTCGCGCACCCGATGTACTTCCGGGTCAGCGGTACGCCACGAGATTGTCGACTGCGTCTACAAGACACAAGACTCGAGTCTCTGCCCGAGTCTACGACTCCGCCAGACACTCGGGGGCTACTCCAAACTGGAGCGCTGGTCGCACACACAAAAAATCTTTGAGTGGCACGCTTCGATTCCTCACTCGAATCAACGATTCGACTAAGGACTCGGGGGCTACTCCCATAGGGAGCGCTGGTCGCGCACAAAAAAAATGAAGGCATTCAGGGCATATGCAAGGTCATCCGAAGAACTTCCGGATCGCCATATCATGCAACCAACGACTATAAGTCTCTGCTCGAGTCTACGACTCGAACAGACACTCGGGGACTACTCCCATAGGGAGCGCTGGTCGCGCACCCTATAGTCCATTGTGTTGACTGTGTCCATAATGCCGACTCCTTTACAACAACCGAACAAATTCAGATGACCCGATGAACTTTCGGATGAAATGCTTCACACTCGACACAACTTTCGACTCCAACATGTGAATGCAAGGTTCAAGACAACTAAGTCTCCATCCGAATCTACGTTTCGTATGGTCACTCGGGGGCTACTAATATGGATATTCCCTACGGGTACCCGATGTTAGCATACCAGGTCCAGTCCGACGGAAAGCCCACTCGATGACCTGCCAAGGTCCAGGACGCATATGACGTTTCGACTGATATGAAGACCATATGGACACGGAGTCCCAAGCGCACAAGACGAGGAAAGCTCAAGACTAGAGTTTGAATACAACTTGTAACCTACTCGTATTGGCACCCGAGACCTAGCCTCCCCATATATAAAGCCTAGGAGGGGCCAACGAGGAGGGCACCCCGATAGACTAGACCACAACAGATCTACAGATCCGCACTTCATACCACCGCATACACACCTCCATGCCAGATAGCATCTGCGCACCCTTGTAACTGGTTCCGTCGTAATCAAGAGCAGACAAGCAGGAGTAGGGTTTTTCCCTCCGGGGGCCTGAACCTGGGTAAACCTCGTGTCCCCGTGTTGCTTGTTTGCTAACCGTTCCGCGATCTCCAGCATCCCCATCTTCTCCAAAACCCAAGCTCATAACAATGGGAATTGACGAGATTAAACCTCTTCACCTCCTGTAACAACAAAAGACAAACGAAACAATCTGGGATGCATAGTTTGTTAGCACAGAACACAAATCCATCATTGAAGACGAATTTGTTCAAAGTTCTACCATCTCTACAATTCTGCAACACATCTTTAAATTCGGCATCGTGCACATATTGTTCCTTAATAGTTTCCAATCCAAATATTTTGAAGTCAAGTTGAGATAACAAAGTATAACGACATGACAAAGCATCAGTAATAATATTATCTTTACCCTTTTTATGTTTGATAACATAAGTAAAAGACTCAATAAATTCAACCCATTTTGCATGGCGACAATTCAGTTTAGCTTGACTACGAATATGCTTCAATTATTCATGATCAGAATGTATAACAAATTCTTTAGGCCATAAATAATGTTGCCAAGTTTCTAATGTCCGAACTAGCACATATAACTCTTTATCATAAGTAGAATAGTTCAGACTAGCTCCACTCAATTTCTCACTAAAATATGCAACAGGTTTGACATCTTAATAACACACCTCCAAAATGAATTCCACCAGCGTCACATTCAAGCTCAAAAGTCTTATTAAAATCAGGAAGTTGGAGTAATGGAGCATGTGTTAACTTATCTTCCAATATCATGAAGGCCTGTTGTTGTGCATCGCCCCAAACAAAGGGCACATCCTTCTTGGTAAGTTCATTCGGCGGCGTAGCAATGGATCCAAAATCTTTGACAAATCACCTATAAAAACCAGCACAGCCAAGATAAATCATCACTTGTGTGACCATCTTGGGCTGCGGCCAATTCTCAGACGCTTCAATCTTGGCTGGATCCACTTCAATTCTATGTGATGTAACAACATAGCCAAGAAATGCAACTCGGTCGGTGCAAAAGGTGCACTTCTCAAGATTACCAAAAAAGCATGCATCGCATAAAGCATTGTAAACAATACGCAAATGTTCCAAATGATCCTCTAAAGATTTGCTATAAATTAGGATATCATCAAAGTAGTCTACCACAAATCGTCCAATAAAAGCATGTAATACTTTGTTGATTCATCTCATAAATGTGTTGGATGCATTAGTTAAACCAAAAGACATTACTAACCACCCATATAAACCGAACCAGGGGCGGACTCAGGCCCCAGGCTAGACGGGCTGAAGCCCGGGTGGAGCCCATGCGATGAAGGGAGCATATAGGCTTTATTCCTGTCCAAAATAACTACTCTGGTCCTACTGAGCCCCGTCCATCCCACCAAGATCGTGGGTAGCCGCTGATTAGTTTTGGCATCGAAGCATCGCCCGCCTTCCAGTTCGTGAAGGGAATATGCCCGAGAGGCAATAATAAAGTGGTTATTATCGTATTCCTTATTTATGATAAATGTTTATCTTACATGCTATAATTGTATTAATACGGAAACGTTAATACATGTGTGTTTAATAAATAAAAAGGAAGTTCCTAGTTATGCCTCTCTTATAAACTAGCTCGTTGATTAACACGATGATCAAAGGTTTCCTGATCATGGACATTGGATATTGTTAATAATGAGGTCACAACATTAGTGTAATGGTGTGATGAACATTCATCCGAAGTATAGCATTACGATCAAGGTCATTGTGTTTATATTGCTATAACATCATACAAAGTAATCTTAGTACTTAGACCATGAGATCATGCCAATCACTAACACCGGAAGAGTATCTTGATAACATCAAACGTCACACCGTAACAGGGTGATTATAAAGATGGGTTCAGTGCTACGCAGGTGTTATGTTGAGGCTCATGGATCAAGAGTTGAATTTGTCCATCCCGATGACAGAGAGATATAATCTGGGCCCTCTCGGTGATATCACATTGGTTAGCTTGCAAGCAAGTGATTTGATCACTAGAATGTTATATCACGGGAACGAGAAAAGAGTACATGTCGGTAACGAGATCAAACTAGGTATGGGGATACCGATGATCGAATCTCGAACATGTAATATATCGCGAGACAAAGGGATTGAGTTACATGCGTATAAGGTTCACACGATCACATAAGTCATCATTGAATATGTGGGAGTCAGTACGGATCTCTAGGTCCCGCTGCTGATTATTGATCGGAGAGGGGTCTCGATCATGTCTACATTATTCGTGAACCATAGGGTGACACACTTAAGGGATACCAACACCATTTGGAGCAAATAATATGCTAGAGAAAGATAAAGGAAAGCGCAGGAATTTATTTCACTAGACACCAAAACTGTTTCGGTTGAAATTGCTGAAACTGGTTCTGCATGTGAAATTGAATACTAGCAAGGGGCTTTATGTGAATGTTTGTTAATTAAAGTAATTAACAAAATTCTGAATAAATAGATAAAAGAGTTTTATTTAAATGAGAGCTTACATTAAATTTGGTGGAAATTTAATGCATGTGAGTGGATTTTTGAGTGGAGGGTCTTTTATGGGAGTGGACGCTTTTCATTTTGAGTGGGAGCTCCACCCACATGAATGTGGAAGAGGTGGGGGCAGCCACCATGGCTGGGCTCCATGCCCCTTGGGGTTCCCCCTCTCCCTATAAAAGGCCCCCCTCTCATCCTCTCAAAGCACACCTCCTCGCGAAGGATCTCTCTCCCCCTTTAGAATTTCCCCATGGTCTCGTATCAGCGAGATACATGTTCCTGGTGGATTTTTCTGGAAGGATTTTTTGCTTCCACTCCTTCACTGGAGCGAGGGCGTGGAGGTTGTCGGGGTACCCGGACGTGTGTGCGATCACGGATGCACCACTACTTTGCGGTGCTGGACGTGATGGTGCTGGACCGGCTGGACCAGATGGACTTCATCACGATCTTGAGATCGGAAAGCGTTCGACTACATCATCCACGAGTACAACCTCGTTAACACTGTACTGTCTTCGAGGGTATGTATTCTATGGATGTATATCCACCCGTTGCTTGTATCTAGTAGATAGATCTTGGTACATAGTTGTTCCCATCGTAGGAAATTTTTTGTTTTCTATGCTGCAAACCCTACAGTTCGATCTAGAATCGATCAGGCACGCCGCCCTGCCCTCATTTCCCCCAACCAGTCCCCTGTCGGCTGCTCGCGGTGCTACTCCTTCTGCCGGCCGCCGCTCCCGGCGACATCAAACAGCAGTCCCCCACTCCTCTGGTCCTCACAAGAAACTGAACATAGATAGATCACACGAAGTCTCCAACCAGACCACCCAAGAAGTTGTCTGCAGGTAATTTGACTTGAGTTTTGATCCGAACCATCCCTTTTCTTCCCTTTGACTTGTAATTTTTATAGAAATTGGTACACGAGTTCAGTCCCGTCTTGAGTTATATGTCATCTGTTAATTACTGTTATAGGCTAATTAGTATTTGTTCAAATATATGTCACTCGTTTTACTTACTATCAGAGGCTGACTGAGTTTTTCTCAAATCACTTGTAATATGTATATACTACTTTAAATGCAGGTGCCTATAATGCTTCTGAAATCTCAACTCTCAAGTGTTCATGATGATATAGTGTGGTGGATCAGACCATCCCTTGGTATTTATCTAGCGAGAATGTATTTTGCCCATGTTATTTCATTATTTCAAGAATTATTTGGAGACTATCATCCTTTGCGTGAGTTATTATGTACTATGTTGTCACATGATTTCTTCATTATCTAGCAAGAATTTAGACATGCCATAAGTCAGCCCCCTTCTTTGTTCATTCCTGGGTCCGCCACTAAATCGAACTTAGTTTTAAATGATGTTTTCCATTCATATCTTAATTTCATACGAATCTGGTGGTAACCACTATGAAAATCAACCTTATAAAATATGGCAGAGCCACTCAATTCATCAAGCATGTCATCTAAACATGGTATAGGATGACAGTAACGATAGTAATGTTGTTGATAGCTCTACAATCAGTACACATGCACGATGAACCATCTTTCTTAGGTACCAAAATAATAGGAACATCACAAGGGCTAAGAGACTCACGAATGATGAGCTCAGTCGACCGTAGATCCTTGTTGGGAGACCCCAAGAGCAAGGTGTGATGAAAGCATCAACAGGTTTTCCCTCAGTTATGAAACCAAGGTTATCGAACCAGTAGGAGCAAGGAAACAACTCCATGGTGTTGCTAGCAACTTGGAATCCTGCACAACACAAACTCAAGACTTTGCCCCAACTTACAGTGAGGTTGTCAATCTCACTTGTTTGCTAAAAACAAAGGATTAAATGTAGTGTGGAAGGTAATGGTTGCTTGTAGAAAGTAAACAGTAACAATAACAGTGGATGGAATATCAATGGTAAAGATTAGACTAGGGCCACA
Organism: Avena sativa; assembly: GCA_916181665.1. Classification (NCBI taxonomy): domain Eukaryota; kingdom Viridiplantae; phylum Streptophyta; class Magnoliopsida; order Poales; family Poaceae; genus Avena; species Avena sativa. The sequence continues at coordinate 226,682,519 of OV702284.1, read as the reverse complement.
GTTCACTAGAGGTGCTCTCCTTATGATAAATAACATGCTGGGTGGAAAAATGACAGCAGGGCAATTGACAGGACTGAGAAAGGCATAACAATGCAATACTAGACATCATGATTCCTATGAGATTTCATTGGGCATTACAATAATATACATAGACCGCCATCCAAATGCATCTATGACTAATAATCCACCTTCAGGTTATCGTCCGAACCCCCTCCAGTATTAAGTTGCAAGCAACAGATTATTGCTTTAAGCAATGTGTGTAAAGTAAACAATACAATTGTTCCATGAATAAAAGATTGTTTTTTTCTCCCTAGTAGCAACAACACATCTACAACCTTAGAGATTTCTATCACTTCCCTAGATTACTAGAGGCATGAAACCACTATCGAGCATAAATACTCCCTCTTGGAGTCACAAGCATCTACTTGGCCAAGATAACTACTAGCAACGGAGAGCATGCAAGATCACAAATAACACAGACATGATAGAATCAATAATCAATCTGACATGGTAGAATCATTAATCAATCTGACATAGTATCTCAATACCCATCAGATCCCCGCAAACACAACATGTATGATTACAAATAGATGATCTTGATCATGAACGGAGCTCACAAGATCTAAACATGGTAGCACAAAGGAGGTTAAACAACCATCTAGCTACTGTATGGACCCATAGTCCAAGGGTGAACTGCTCACGCATTATACCGGAGGCTGGCATGGTGATGAAGAAGGCCTCCGGGATGATCTCTCCCCTCCGGCAGGGTGCTGGGAAGAGCTTCAGATCCCCCCGATCTAGGGATGATGGTGGCGGCAGATACAGACTGTTTCGTGGAGAGTTGATCAGGTCCTTAGGGTTTCTGTATCAGGGGGATTTTATAGGCGAAGAGGCGAGGCAGGGGGCACCCGAGGCGCCCACACCAGGTGGCGGCGCGCCCTAGGGGGGCCCGTGCCACCCTAGGGTGTGGCGGCCTTGCGTCCCTCCTCCGGTCGCCCTTTGGTCTCTGTGTTCATCTCGGTAAAATATTGACTTTGGCTTTTGTCCCGTCCAATTATGAGAATATTTCCTTTCTAGCTTTTCTGAAACCAAAAATAGAAAATAGACAACTAGAACTGCGACATCTTGTTAATAGGTTAGTCCCAGAAAGTGTATAAAAATATCTCAAAGTGTAGACAAACATAGGAAAGTTGATACTAAACAAGCATGGATCATCAAAAATTATAGATACATTTCCGATGTATCAAGCATCCCCAAGCTTAACTCCTGCTCGTCCTCGGGTAGGTAAGTGATAGAAAAAATTAGGTTTTTTTTATATTTATTATTCAATTTGTTAAAATCGAATAATCTATAGTAAAAAAAGAAGATCTAGAATATATCTAGATGTGTGTGTCTATACTATCTAAAAAAGAATAATTTTTTAGGTGACATGCACCAACACAATCTTTGATCCAACATTCGCAAAGCATTGAAAGCTGGAATCAAAGTACTCTAACATGAGCATGAGGGATGTAGTTCTAACTATAAGACATAGTAACTATGTTGTAACATGAAAAGATACAAAGAAATATCATGAATAACAATGCATTGAAAGACGTTTGTTTGTTTCACATATAGAAAACATAGCATAGTGGCATTCAGCTTGTCCCTCATGGAATAGCAAAACATAAATGCATAGGACACCTTCAAAGTGCATAAGGGTGACTAGATACAAATAGTTCAAGAGCAAGCAATATCAACATTATGAATCATTCAATAAGTTTTGGGACAATGCACATAGAACTAAAAATGACAACTATGCTCTCTTAATTGGTGCCTAAATGTAGAAGGTTCAGACTCAATAGAAAGTAAGAATAAAGGCCCTTCATAGAGGGAAGCAGGGATTTCAAGTTTCATAAAGAGCTTCCAAAAATTATGGTACTTGTTAGCTTTCAGCTCTCATTGCCCCTATCATAAGCATCTTGAAGTGATTAAGGTTAAAGTGAAACAAACATGGAGTATATGCTTGACAAATCATGAGTTGGCAATCTCATGTCCCTTGAGTACGAGGGCCGTTCCACATGCTACTCAACTTTAGTCACTGGTAAGTTCTTGTCATAGTAAGTATATATGTATCATAGAGAACCGCCAACGGGGTACCCCTTGCCCCATGACATAGGAGCTATCCCATATAAAAATGACAAGGCAACAGACAATGAGCATCTTAGCGATCTTTTTATTTGCTATTTGCATAGGTTTTTATTGAGGATGCTTCACAGATTGCTCACTATGGTTATGCTGCAAATTTCCACCATGATTAGGCATGGCTTAGGCTAGCCGCCCAGGCGTGTATCTAACACATATACATAACTCCATGGACTTACAAGATCCCCTTTTATTTCACACCGCCGACATCCGCAAACAAAAGATCATGATATCAACTGGGTAGATATGTATAGGTGTTGAAAGCGTTCCCCATGACGACATGATTCTGCTAATTCCCAACTTATAAGTGCAAGCATATACAACATATATGACACAATGGTTCACGTTTATTAGGGGCAACAAAAATAAAGTGTGCCATCAAGTTTGTGAGAGCTTTAATCACTAATTTTCTCATAACAAGTTTAATTTGGAAGATAGATAAAACTAGAATATACTTGGAATGGTGTAACACACCATGCATAGGAATTTATAGTGTACTCTTTGGAATAACTTGGTTTCTTGGAAGTTGGATGCATGAGTAGAGCTTACTCAGTACAAGTGGATGCTACCAAAAGACTGGGAGCGACCAAATAAGAGAGCAATAATGGCCATAATCATGCAGAGCGACAAAACATTATCAACTAAAGAATAAAGTGGTATCACAAGTCAAAAACTAAATGATCATAGAGGTTAAGGTGACTGGTTCATAGTCATAACATGGTGTGAGCATGTGCCAAGTCAACCCAAACAAAGCATCAAAGGAGAATACCACTATATTATGCTTTTGTATGCTAAAACAACACATGATTCTTTCAAGTCACATTAAGCAATCTCAATTATTTGGAACAATTCATGCTACAACAATAATCACTAAGCATAAGGTCAAATCAACATCTAGCATGACATGGTAAAGTCTAAGTCACAGTCAAAACAAGCTCCTTGTACCACTTAAGCATGAAACTTTTCTACTATTTTCCAACACCAATCAACTTATTTGAAACAACACATCTAAAACGGGGGTCCAACTACTTTATTCAAGCAAACTAAACAAACTAAAACCAAAAATGAAAACTAAGATGCTCCAAGAACAACACAATAGTGCATGAAACAATAAAAACGAAGTGTCTAGAAAGAGACCTGATATTTTTATTGATGAAGAAGGGGATGCCTTGGGCATCCCCAAGCTTTGACGCTTGTACCTCTTGAATATTTCTTGGGGTGACACGGGGTGGCATCCCCAAGCTTGAGCTTTTGTCCATTATTCATCTCATTACATCATTCTTCCCCTATACTTGAAAATTTTCTTCATACAAAACTTCACACGATTCTTCATTAGCAACATTAGTGTATTCATGATAATAGGCCTTTGGTTTTGTTTTAAAACAAGGAAATATTTCATTAGAACACAAGCTGCTGTAGCAATTCCTTGATCAAGAAGAACTCAAAAACAAACCTATTAAGAAGCAAATGAAAATAATGGCAGAAATCTGTCAAAACAGACTAGCAGGTAAAAACCGATATTTCAGAGAACTTCTGTTGCTCAAATAAAAAAAGTGTTGCACTAACAAAAGTTAGATAACAACCTGGGGAATTTACTCAGAAAATTACCTCTCAATATGACATACAGAGATTTTTCACGAATTTTTATAGTGAAGCATAAAAATCTGTTTCGTGACAGCAACTTCCCCAAATCTTACTTCTCTCTCATTAGAGGTTATGCTTGGCACAAAAATCAAACAAAAAGGATAAGGAGAGGTTATTACAGAAGTAATAACTTCCAAGACTCAATAAAACTATTGGGTTATCTCCCAAGAAGTACTTTTCTTTAATGCCTTTAAGTTGGGCATAAGAAGCAAGAATCAAGTATTTTCAAATGAAGAAGCATTAAGACCAATACTCGAAATTTCTTCAACCAGGAAAGGTATCTCATCCAAATGAGTTCTAGTGGATCCTATCTCAACACTCTTGGGTTCACTACTTTCATCAAAAGGGTTTTTAGGTACAATCCAATCAAAATTCTTTTCTAAGGCTTCATGCATTCCTACAAGTTTAAAAGGTATGGGTATTAATTTCCTCTTCATTGGATTTGGTCTTGACCTTTTGTAATGTACCCATGACGTTGACACATGAGCCTAGCATATTAAAATGCTCAAAGACCTTTTTATATTGTTTAGCAACATCATTGAAGTCCTTAAGCAAAGTTTCTAAAATAAAATCTCTCTTTTCAATGTCCTCAATATCTTTAAGTTTAAGAAACATTACTTGCATCATGGGGTTAAGGTTAACAAACCTAGCCTCCAGCATGTGAACTAAAGAACCTGCATCAATTCATAATTAGGATAAAGTTCTGTTAAAGATCTATCCTCAATATCATCATGCTTGCTAATATGATTAAATAACTCTTCAATATTATCTTTCCCAATTATGGAACTACTACCTATTGAAAGGTCTTTCAGGGTGAACTTAGGGATCAACATGGTGAGCTAGAACAAGGTGAAAACTATAGGAGGAACTATTTTTTTGTGTTTTTGATAGAAGAAAGTAAAGCAAACAAAACTAAATTTTTTTATTTTTTTTTGTCTTTTTGATAAAAAAGAAACAAGCAAAACAAAGCAAAAGAAACTAAGCAAAGCAAAAACAAAGTAAACCGAATGGTTGTGAGAGACTCTCCTTGTAAAGCTATCCTTAACTCCCCGGCAACGGCCCCAGAAAATCTTGATGAGCTCAGTCGACTGCAGAGCCTCGTTGGGAGACCCCGAGAGCAAGGTGTGATGAGCACAGCAGCAAGTTTTACCTCAGTTATGAAACCAAGGTTATCGAACCAGTAGGAGCAAGGAAACAACTCCAAGGTGTTGCCATTAACTTGGAATCCTGCATAACACAAACTCAAGACTTTTTCCCTAACTTACAGTGAGGTTGTCAATCTCAATGCTTTATAGATGTCCCTCTCGTATCCCCTTTTAAAATATTCTGAATAGACGAGCTTCTTCTCTCCCTCTTTTTTTATAAACAAAGATGGCTTTATGCAAAACAACTCCACCAGCCATAAGTCTTGCGGAGTACACCCTGTACTCACCCTTGCTTTGTTGATACTTTTGGCAGAGTAAGTGCTCCCTGAAGATCAGTTTGGTAGTACATCAACACCGACGAGTAGCTTGGGGTTCCTGGCTGGCAGCCTAGAATCTATGGGCTGGGACGTCATCGTTATGCTTCAGGCCTCTTAGGCCATTTGTTAAGTTTGCTATACTTAATAACATAATTTGCCTTCTGTTGTTTGATGTTTGTGATCAGTGACCTCTACTTGTAATAATTTGGTTCTTTGCTCAGTAATGAGCTTGCAGTAATAAATTTTTGTGTCATAGGGTCACTACTGTGTTATCGATTCTTCACTGGATATCCTCAATCTCAAGGTTAAGCTTATGTCAGACGGATGTCTGGGATTTGTTTAGCCCTGATCCTGGGGGTGTCACAGTTTTTGGTATCAGAGCAGTACCGATCGTAGGAAAACCTTGCTACTAGTCGATGTTGAGTCTAGTGTTTGTGAAAACTATTTTAAAGCTGAAAAGTATTTGCGAAAACTCTAGTATGCCTCTTTTACTCCTTATCTGGTATCGCTCTAACTCTGGGTCATCTTATCTGATGTTGATTTTGGAAAAGTTTTGATATCTCTTCTAGTGTTTCAAAGCTTAGGTGCCTTCTAGGCATGACGTTTCAAAGCCAGTTGACCTAGTGTTGAGTTCTCTAGAGTTGTGTGTGTTATAAATTCCTTGTTACATTTGCTCTATTTCAGCTGAGAGATTCCTTTACGTCATGATCTATCTATCCTATGGACCCAGAATATTATATTGTAGGATCCACAATGTTCTGTTCTACGCTTCGAGGATTCCTTTCGCCTCGTGTGCCTCCTTTTTATTTGTTTGGGTACTTCAGAAGTCATTTATTCTCTTGGAATCTACCTCGTGATCACTATCTTGCAGTGTACGCTATGTCACTCAAGTATTAGTTACTCCTTTCTCGGGTTTTAACCCTTGGACTTGAACCGAAGATCCCCGATTGTACTGGATTCTGGTATTGTGAATCTTGCACATGAAGCTAATCTCTAACCCAAGATCCATTCCTTTGACCCGTGTTGTTAATGTTCATACATTCCCTCAGGATGGCTGGTACTACAATTCTAGCCTTCAAGCTTGTGGTTATTGTCGCGATTGAATCGTTACAATTAAGGACTTTCCCTACCACATGTTATGGCAGATGTTCTTTAATGGAACCAAATAGATCACGACAAGAGTACTCCTCAAGAGTCTCGCATCTATACACGTGACTCTGCCACACCTTACGCTTCTCTGCATTGGTTTTCGGAAGATTGTTGACTTATGCATCCACATTTCGGGATTCCATCCTGAGCATGTTCTTCTTCCCTTGTTGTTTCCGACCTTTGTCTACCAGTTGGTAGCCAAGTAGTATATGTGCATAAGTGTCTTCCGATGCAAGATACTCTTGTGGTCCGCCCAGACAAACCATTTCAGAAATTTCTAGGAGAAACAAACTCCAGTACCTTGTCATACCCAGGACCAGGTCAAAGTGTTGTAATCCGCAGAACAAGAAGTGGTGATTAGCTTAAAATCTGTTCCACATTGAAGTATCACACTCTTGTACACTAAGAGGTTGTGCTGAGTTTCATGACCCTCTTAACGAAGCGATGCTTCACACATCTTTATCCACCCTTCCTCGAGCTTTCATGCTCATGAGTGATGCATGTGCGTAATAATGTGGCCATCTGAGATTCTTAGCAATTCTGATTGTTTTGAACTCTAAGGACATTTGTGTCATTCTTAGCATGATTGGTTAACTCTATCACTAAGCGAAGAATGATTGTGCTACCACGTCCGTTACTCTGGTGCACTCTCTTTGGTCAAAGAGTTAGGCTTGTGCTAAAGCTTTGAGACTATGTCCTCTTGCCTTGTAAATCAAGATTCAGCTTGAACTAAGTGACATATAGGTGGTTTGTGATATTATAGATGTATACTAGAAGTATCTCCATGTTGCCACGGCCGTGAAGTCAAGTTCTTGAGCCAGCAAGTTCTCTGAACTGATCTTTTCTCCAAGGATCCGTACTGGATACTCTTGAACTAGTTGGTTGAGCTTAAATGAAAACTTGGAGAATTGTAAGACAAAAATTCTACCCAACTCTATTTCTTCTTAAAGGGATGTCTAGTTTTGTTGTGTTGAAGAAGGATAATATTTCCTTAGTGGATATGTTATTTTTTCACACCTTTGATTTTATTTGGGTTATTGTCAAATCAAACTCAGTTCCAAGGACTATCTTGATGATGTTTTTTCACGTGATGATTCACTTGAGTGTATCATCCTTTGGTCTGACCAATATTGTTGCCCTACTCGAGCAAAATATGAGTCCATCTTCTTGGAGTGTCCCAATAAGTTTATTGTTGATCCCATAAAAAATATCCTTATCTCTTCCATGTTAGATTAGATTCATATGGAATAGTTGGCATTAATGTTGGAAACTTTCGAGAACCGTCTTCTGGTCATTTCGAAGTATGAGTTCTGGATGTTAGAAGTGACCTTCTATGATTCACGTGCAATTGCTGAAAGATGTTGCCGTGGATTCGAGAAGAGTTATCTCCCTTTATCTAAGGACACATGTGTGTTTGCTATTAGTACTCTATATGTAGGCAGTTGTCTTTCGACAAGTTGCTAATACATGGGTCCATAAATCTAGTGATGCGGCTCAGATCACTGTAGATCTTTGTTGGGAAACTCCAAGAGGAAGGTATGATGAGCACAGCAGTAAGTCTTCCCTTAGTATGAAACCAAGGTTATCGAACCAGTAGGAGGAAGGAAACGACCCCAAGGTGTTGCTAACAACTTGGAAACCTGCACAACACAAACTCAAGACTTTGCCCCAACGAACAGTGAGGTTGTAAATCTCACCGGTTTGTTGAAACAAAGGATTAACTGTATGGTGTGGAAGGTAATGGTGGCTTGCAGAAAGTAAACAGTAACAATGGAAGATGTATCAATGGTAAATATTGGACCGGGGTCCATAGTTCACTAGAGGTGTTCTCCTTAAGATAAAAAACATAACATGCTGGGTAAACAAATTACAGCGGGGCAATTGATAGGACAGAGCAAGGCATAACAATGCAATACTAGACATTGATTAAGGTTATCATTCAATTGACAGCGGGGCAATTGAGATTTGATTGGGCATTACAACAATATACATAGACCACCATCCAAATGCATCTATGACTAGTAATCCACCTTCAGGTTATCATTCGAACCCCCTCCAGTATTAAGTTGCAAGCAATGGATAACTGCTTTAAGCAATGTGTGTAAACTAAACAATACAATTGTTCCATGAACAAGAGATTGTTGTTTTCTTCCTAGTAGCAACATCACATCTACAACCTTAGATATTTCTGTCACTTCCTCAGATTCAATAGAGGCATGAACCCACTATCGAGCATAAATACTCCCTCTTGGAGTCACTAGCATATACTTGGCCAAGATAGCTACGAGAAACGGAGAACATGCAAGATCTCGAACAACACAGACATGATAGAATCAACAAGATAGAGTCATTAATCAATCTAACATAGTAATCTCAATATCCATCGGACCCCGCAAACACAACATGCATGATTACAAATAGATGATCTTGATCATGAACGGAGCTCACAGGATCTAAACATGGTAGCACAAAGGAGGAGAAACAACCATCTAGCTACTGTATGGACCCATAGTACAAGGTGGAACTACTCACGCATCATACCGGAGGCTGGCATGGTGATGAAAAAGGCCTCCGGGATGATCTCTCCCCTCTGACAGGGTGCCGGGAAGAGCTTCAGATCCCCCTGATCTAGGGACGATGGTGGCAGAGGCTACAAACTGTTTCGTGGAGATCTGATCAGGTACTTAGGGTTTAGGCATCAGGGTTCTTATATAGGCGAAGGGGCGAGGCAGGAGGGCGGCCAGGGGGCCCACACCCTGCCCAGGCGTGGCCTAGGGTGGGCCCGCGCGTGGGGGGGTGTCTGCCCTAGGGAACCCCTCCGGTCGCCCTTCGGTCTCTGTGTTCTCCTCGGTGAAATATTGACTTTGGCTTTTGTCCCATCCAATTCCTATAATATTTCTTTACTAGCTTTTCTAAAACCAAAAATAGGAGAAAACAGGCAAATGGCACTGTGCCATCTTGTTAATAGGTTAGTCCCATAAAATGTATAAAAATACCTCAAAGTGTTGACAAAGCATAGCAAAGTGGATACTAAACAAGCATGGAACAACAAAAATTATAGATATGTTTATGACATATCATCTAGCTCAATCTTTTGGAGCTTGACACTATAGTCCATATCTTGAGAATCTAGTGACTCTACCTTGGTAGTAAATGTTACACATTTTCTATTCGGACATGGAGTCTGAAGTATCATTCCACCTAACCAAAGCTGAATCTCAAGCAGCAATGATGGTTGGTGTTATTCAAGGTTTAGACATAGGTATCTTGAAAAACCGACAAGATTGATGTAATGGTTGACACAATTAGCCGGAAGTTCCATTCTTATATTCCTTTATGAACATTTAAAGTAGTGTTGCTAAATGTCTCTCGGTCAATCCTACAGACCCTTTATGTTGGCATACGTCTTTTTGTGCCAAGTAATTGAAGTCTAAGAATGAAGTTTCTTTCTTCTCGTGTCATCAGGAATCTTCTTAACCATTCATCTTAGTGGTGTAAAGTGATATCATGATCTTTGGCAAGGATTCTGATAAACCTGGATGAATAAAGAGTTTCCTTTATTTTCTCAACCATGTTTTAAGAGTGGCTATGATTTTGGTAATCAACAGTTCCTCTTGATACATGCTCCTTGCGACTCTTATGAGTCGTCTCCACAAAACACCTGTCTTAGCCTTCTGTTGAATGAAAGAGTGTCCCTTCTATTTCAAAAGTAGTCCAACAGCTTGGTTTTGTTGATCCACATCTTTACAACCGAAATCTCTACTTAAGTCGTTTAGTAGAGGTTCCCTACCAAAGTCTGTGGTTATGTTCTTTCTGTTGGAACCTTCCTTCTCACAAGCTTAATCTCTTCTGAAGTTCAATGGTCTCTATCCTTATGAAGACCATCTATCTAACAACTTGAAACCTTCTCCTCTTGTTTCCTCTGTTACCTTGACGTGTTTCATGTTTGTCATCTCAGAGTTGTTTCTAAACACTCCATCCAAGAGTTGACCATGAGATACTCTGTGTTTTTTGGTGTGTCTCCCTCTTATCTTTAGAGTGACCCTGTTTCTTTCTCTTTCCGTCTCTTTTCCTACCTTTGGAATCTCGGGTCGAGATTCTCGTAAGGGGGATAGAGCTGTAACACCCCAGTTTTAGTTAATCTTGTATTAGGATTTGTTTGTGCATCATGAGCATCATCTTATAAAATGCATGGAACAAGAAATAATGCAAATCATAAACCCTAGTTTCCTATTTCTCATAAATCAATTCAAAAGGTTTTGAATATTTCGAAAAGTACCAAAATGTTTTGGAGCCCAAAAGGACTAATAGGGCCCCTATAATATTTCAATACTTTTACAAAGCCTATTGTATTTTTGAAATTATACAAAACAGAAAAGAAATTGAAATACAATTGGAAAAGAGGAAATCAGAAAAAGAAAATAGATTTACAAGAAAAAAATAGCAGCAGCTAATCTGGGCTGAGCCCAACTCTTCCTCTCCTCCCCCCCCCCCCCCCCCACGCAACTCTGCATCCCATCTAGGCCCGCCCGCAGCCCAGAAGCGGCCCGTACCGCTTTGGTTTGTCCCACTCGTCGTCTTCATTGACGATGGCGAGCGGCTCACTGTTAATGCCCCCGCCATCCGCGCGCGCAGCGATTCGCGTCGCCGCTGTTCCGTGCCTGCAAGGGGATAAGAAGCCCACCGAGTCCTCCCTTTCCCCTCTGATCTTATCCCCTCCCATGACCTCTCTTCCTCTTGTTCCCCATCGCGAGCCGAAACCCTAGCTTCAGAGCTCACCGGCGCCTCGTCGTTTCTAGCCACCCCTCGTTCATCTGACAGTGCCAGAAGCTCTGCCTCGGTCCCTTGCTTTGACCCGTCGAAGGAATCAAGCCCGGGCGTCTCCAGTCGTCGGCATCGACCTCATTCTTCCGAGCCTGACCGAGTGTCGTGTCGCAGTCACCGTCGGCCCCGACCTCCTCCGGCCTCGCCGTCACTACAAGCACCCTCAGGGTGAGCCCGCGGTCATCACATACCCCTCCTTTCTCCCTCTATAGCCCTGTGTCATGCCCGCCCCTTAGCTCACCGTCCGCCGCCGCTGCTCCTTGCCGTGTCGCCGTCTCCGGTGAGCAATTTGTAGCGGCGCCGCCCATTCTAGGGTACCCGTGTCGTGCTCATTCGAACGAGACCAATCCCGCATGCTGGGGTGTTGTAGATCATCGCTGGTGACCACCGTCCGCCGGTCAACGGCCCGCTGACGTAGCTGTGATGCCATGCTGACGTCACCCTGGCACAGTCAGCCCAGTCAACCTATCTGGGGCCTCCCTGCTAGCGTGGCAGCTGAGGTGGCCTGAGGCCCCTCTGACAGGCACTATGACCCAATTCTTTTGGCGGCTTCTCCGAGAAGTTGCCCTACCCTCTAGCTTTCTGAGGAAGTCGGTTCAAAAATATTACAAGGCTTTCAAAATGGTCAAGGATAAACTACTTTAGAACCCTCACAAAATTTTGGAACCGGCTTTCCTGGAAAGCTGGGGTAGGGCAGCTTCTCAGAGAAGCCGCCAAAAGCACCGGGCCTAAGTCTAGGTGTGCAAAAATTTAACCAATTGGTTTAATAAATCCAGAAAATGGTTTAAATCTTATTCAATATCTAATTATTTATAAGTCAGAAAAATACAAATAATATATCAAAATGTTCAGAAAAATGAGATCTATCTATTAGATCTATAATCATGGATTGTTAAGAAACCTTCATGACACGTTTAATTAGAAGAACATACCAACCCCTCATAGGTGATTCCGGAGTTCTTCCGAATTAGGGTTTCTGCCCCTCGGAACCCTGATTAAATGGTCGAGCATGCCTTAGGGTTACATTTTGATACAAGTTAACTTGTCATATCATCCTGCTTATTTGAGCATTGCATCGATACCATGTGTTGATTGTTTCCCCTTTCTTTCCGGTGTTTGGTTCTTCTCAGGTAATATACGATATCGAGATCAAGATTGAAGTAACAGATTAACATTGTCGAAGCTCGAAGACCAATACTTGACCAACTATAATCAAGTGAAGTAGCAAATGGTCGAAGATCTGCTTATTGGTTATCAACGGGCAAAGGCAAGCATAGCCCCACCATGATATAATCCCATGCTTTCAAAGTATTTCTATTCTTTCCATGTTGCATACGATTCTACTGTGGTCTTTTATCGATAGATAGAGTATTATATTTGTTGCATTACTCCCTTTGAGATTATATTACCTGTTCCACTACTCCTAGCATAACTAGGTTTGGCTTGTGTGCACTGCTAGAGCTTATATATGTGTCCTGCTTAGCCATGCATAGCATTCAGTGCTGATTCATCCAAATGATGTATCAGATATAGATAATCTAGTACGACAGGAGAACGGGATGAGATGATATTAGAGGTGATATGTGATTAAACATGCTAAGGCTTGTATGAGAGGCCACGGTGGGATGTGGTTTTTCTAGTCCCATGCTCGCCACCACTAGGAACTGAGTTCTTGACTTTGGAACCGAGACGAGCGTACAACCACACGGGGCTTGGGAACCCTTCGACTGACTAACTTGCCTAGTAGATTCCATGAGTCACATAGTTCGGGCTTTCCATTTGACATGCATTCTGGATCTTCTCGAAGGCGGTGGAAGGAGGTGCATTCATAACAGGTAGGAAAGCATGGACTCGGTTGCTTGGGGTCGATGGAGCCCTAGTAAACCAACCTCGCCTCACATCTCTAGGGACCGGCTTTGGGATTTGACCCATTACGGCAGAACCATCCTTAGGGCGCGACTCATGGTCTCGGCGAAAGCAAGGTAAAGATCGTGTCTAACCATCCTCTGTCGGCCTTCCAAGGAAGACGGCTATTACTAGTGGCATTAAGAGAAGGTTAGTACGTGTGGGTAAAGTTGTACACCCCTGCAGGGTTAAATATTTTCTAAAAGCTGTGTTCACGGTTATGAATGCTTGGTGACCGAAATCTAAGATCATAGAGAACTTGAACCTAATCATAAAACTTGGCAGATCAACATGTGCTTAAGGATGCTTCCTCATGGGTACGAGGGGGTGATCCTAGTAAAGGTTGATATGATGATGACTTGGTGAATATCAAAAGATGGTGATCAATTCTTTAGAGATGTCCCTCTCTTATCCCTTTTAAAATATTCTGAATAGACGAGCTTCTTCTCTCCCTCTGTTTTATAAACAAAGATGGCTTTATGCAAAACAACTCCACCAGCCATAATTCTTGCGAAGTAGACCCTGTACTCACCCTTGCTTTGTTGATACTTTTGGCAGAGTAAGTGCTCCCTGAAGATCTATAAGGTTCCCAACCTTTAATAAGGTAGAGATCCCTGTGTTTACAATGCTAGTCCCTGGATCAATAGCTAGCATCCACAGTTAAGATGTAATATCAAGAAACAAAGGTCATAATACAACTTTATAACCAGGAATAAAATAATTCATTACATCTTACATAGCTCATTTGGCTATCTCATTACAATGCAGCAGAATATAACATTAGCATGGGGTCCTTCATCTTCAAAGTGCCACAGGCATACATGTTGGTTGTAGACTTGTAATCCTAATCATTAAACTTCACTAATATCAAACAAACCTGCAACATAACAAGTTACAGCCACAAGGGTCAATACATTTGAATTCTATTGGCAAGTGACACTATGGTAGTATAGTGGAGTCTATCATCTATATGCATTTGGCTAAGTGGAGCTTAGGCTTGCTTTGCTCAAAATAGTTTTTCCTTATCATTTGAAAACACTAAGATTTTGTTTAACAAAATCACCCAAGGCATCTCCCAATAGAAATTGGTGATCCTTCAACCCTTGTTCAACCATAAGTTTTAATTTAGAAATTGGGATGAGGAGATTCTTGATAGCTTCCATGTCTTGATGCTCAAATTGTCCTTTACCAGGGACATGGCTAAGTACTTAGATTTTACACTCTGCAGAGGTGGTGCACTTTCCCCACAAGACTTGGTTTCACCAAGACAAAATCTTTCAGAAGCCTTCCCTTAGACCAGAATGGACGTGTTCCAACCTATCAAACCCCTACCACCAACTATCCATTTTGCTAAGTTATTGCAACCTATATGATCCAGGCAGAGCCCATAATGCCAAGTGGCTGCACTTGAAGCTTCTCAACATTTGACATCTCAAATCTCTTTGTTCCTGGGTGGCCATCCACAAGTGAGATACACAAGGTAAGCCATAGAAATGGGGCTTGTGAACCACTCAACATAAACCATTCCTTCCATTCCACCCAGGTGATTCATTCACTTAGTTGTTTTATTAAATAAAACACAAGTCCATAGACTTAGAAATATTTCATAGCATGAATATACATTCCACCTTGTTTTCTACTAGCTAAGCTAAGCAATGATAGTAGTAGGAGTCTTAACTTAGGAAATTTCTACTAAGGTTTCATCTACTCTGATTTCCCATGGCATAGTTTACACTTAGCAAAATTCCATGCAAGTACTACTTAGAAATATCACTAATGCATAGTGAAAATAATGGGACAAAAGTATGAAGCATCACTTGCCTTTTTGGTAGAGAGTAGAAGTTCACTCCTTGATCTTTGCAATGTTCACACACTTCAAATCACTACAATTCAATCAAGCAAACAATATTTCAATCTTCCATTCAAGAAATTCATCACATAAAATGATAGAAAAAAAACAATGCATGCAAACATGCAAAAGATTGTTTTATTTGTAAAAGTGGTTTCTAATGGTTCATAAACATTTGAAAACACCTAATGGTCATTTTATAAAGTGGCAAAATCATTTGCAAAAGATTTTACTTCATAAACCATTTTTAAACCCAAGTCATTATTTTATGTGGTTGAAAATGTCTTTAGCAAAGTAATAATTTTTATAGGGTTCACCAAATACATTTTCAAATCATAAAACTTGGTGTTTAGGGTCAGAGAGTTTAAATCAAAACATTTCCCAAAGGTTTTCCTCCAAAATCATTTTTAACATTTAAACCATATTTTTATTTGACTAGAAATGTTTTAATTCAAAGTTTTATTCTTTTGCTTCACCAAATATATTTTTGAAACCACAAAGTGATTCCTATGGTCATTAAGTTCAAAACAAATCATTTTCCAAAGGTTTTACCTCAAAAATCATTTTAGAACAATTTTTATATTCTAAACATGCATACACAAGTTTCTGCAAAAACAACCAATTTAACAGGAGCAATTTACTAAACAAAGTGCATGGTCAGAAAGTACTTGTCTTGCTGATTCCATTGATATAAAATTTGCAAAATTTGGACGTGTGGTTTGAAAATTATGAATTTTTCAAATTGGGACATCTAATAGACAAGTTTCTGGTTTTTAAAACAAACAGAGGCCACGTGTCGTGTTGCTATTTGCTGGTACCGGTTCGCACGTATCGGGCTCTGTGAGGCGTTGGATCTAAATTACATCGCACGGCATAGATCGCATACCCTTTCATTTTTAAGTGATTCTATCGTGTCCAATAGATCAACATCTAACGGTCCTCAACGCTTTGACCATTAAGCAGCGGCGCTGGCGGCGGCGACTGGCGGCGCGCGGTCAGACGACGGCGGAGCTGGAGATGTAGGAAGCAAGAAGGGAAGAGGGATGGCTCACCGTGATCGCAGTGACGTGAGGAAGCTCGACGTGCTGGTTGTAGACGAAGGGGCGCTCGCATGTGCTGGCGATTGCTCGCCGGAGTTCGCGAAGGCGTCGAGTGCTCTCTGTTGAAGACGGTGGCGAGGCTATGGTGCACGCCAGAGAAAATTAAAGGTGTTGGTAGATGCATAGGGTCGTGACGAGTATGCGCGTGTGAAAGAGAGGGAGAGGGGAGGTCAGATGATACCGGAGAAGGTCGACGGAGTAAATGGCAGACGGCGGCGCTGCTGGTCGTTGTTGTTGCCGACGCTGGGGGGCACGCGCGGGTGAGCTGGAGCTACGGGGAGGTTCGCCAGGGGGTGGGGAGCAAGTGAGCGTGGTCGAGGAGGCAAGGGGCGGAGGAGGCTGGCCAGAATTGCCGTGGATGTTCGCCGGAGACCGTGGCGGTGTAAGCGGAAATGGGGACGGCCTGGGGCGCGCTAGAGTGTGGAACTGAGGGGGAAACAGAGAGGAGGCAAGGGCGTTTAAGATAGCATGGTCGAGGGGGAGGATTGATCGCGCATTCAAACGAATTTACGCCCCGAATCAATCGGCAGAAAATGGTCGCGAGGTGAGGGGGAGAAGAAGTCGCGGCGAGGAAGAAGCTTGCGTGGCGGTGGGGTCCGTTGTCAGCGTGAGGGAGAGAGGGGGAGGTGGGGTCCATCCGTCGGTGTCTCTGCGGGTGCAAGGTCGAGTGGAAAAACGCTTCGACAGAGGGGGTATAGGTGGGGTGCGAGTTGGGCTTAGTGGGCTAGCTGGGCAGGGCTGCACCTTTTACATTTTTTTTTGTTCTGATTGTTTTTCCTTTTTCATTTCTAATATTCTGTTTTGATTTTTGTTTAATTATTTCAACATCAATTTGAATTCAAACTTCAACCAAAAATTGTGTAGGTTTAAATACTGATTAGAAATATAATCTGAAGTCAATTTTGGAATAAAACCTTATTCTTTTTGGGACCTTTTACTTATTCAAATAGGCCCTTGTATTTAATCAAATAAGAGTTAATAATATTTGCAAACACCATTTATGTTTCTAAAAACCTTCCAAATCTTTTTAGTATTTTTTATTTGTTTAATAGGGTGTCAAATAATTCATCTTTAATTATTTGTAAAGTATCTAATATGATTCATAAATCATTTGAATTGGGTATTTGTTTTAATTCCAATGGAATTTAAATATAGTTCTAATTCCCTAAATTTTATTTGGAATATTTATTTTATTTAAATTAATTAAACAACTTTATTCCACTTGGGTAAATTCCAAAATACTATTTTCTCATGAATTATATAATTATTCTTATTAGAGATTTGTCTTTATTAAAATAGGGATAGAATGGTTAATGCCATTTTATTTTATTTTGGAAATTCTTTATCCTTTTATTTTATTTGGATTTGGATTCTATTCATTCCATTTGCTTAATAGATTAGGCCAAGATTTAATTTGGTCTTTAAATAATCCTTATTTAATATTTCTTTCTTCACCTTATAAAATCCATATCTTTTTATTTATAGATCCAAACTTGGAGATTCCAATTTGTAAAATCTTATTTGATATTTATTCATCCTTTTAAATATCTTTAGGATTATTTGCTCTCCATTTGGTATGGATTTTTAGATAGGTTCTTTATTAGCTTTGGAAATTTAATTTCCTTGTCTTATTATATTCATAAGGTTTTATCTATGGCTCCAAATTAAGTGAAACCAATTTCATATGGTCTTATAATATTTCCACTTGTCATTCTTGATCACTTGTAAATGTTTGTTGACAAATTTTTATATGGATCAAATCCATAGGCTTGGAGATAACTTGGAATGATTTTCTTCTATTAGGGTTTAGGGTTTGGATTTATTTTCCATGTGTTTAAATTTAAAAATGCATCTTATGAAGAATGCATTCCACTTGATTTGAATTTAGTTGGATTCAAGTGTTAACCAAAGTTTGTTCAAGATGGGATTTTAAGTTTCCATTTAGAAACAAAAGTTTCTTTTCACCCTAAAATTCAACAATCTTTTATTTTGTTTATTTATTTTTCACATTGCAAGATTTGGAAAATCTTGGGATGTGACAAGATCAGTTTGGTACTACATCGACACCGACGAGTAGCTTGGGGTTCCCAGCCAGCAGCCTGGAATCTATGGGTTGGGACGTCATCGTTATGCTTCAGGCCTCTTAAGCTATTTGTTAAGTTTGCTATACTTAATAGCATAATTTGCCTTCCATTGTTTAATGTTTGTGGTCAGTGAACTCTGCTTGTAATAATTTGGTTCTTTGCTTAGTTATGAGCTTGCTGTAATAAATTTTTGTGTCGTAGGGTCACTGCTGTGTTATCGATTCTTCATTGTATATCCTCAAGCTCAAGGTTAAGCTTATGTCAGCCGGATGTCTAGGATTTTTTAGCCCTGATCCCGGGGGTGTCACAAAAGCGAATCGAGATGTCCAAAATCACTATGATGGCGAGTGTCTAGAACTGATCTACGGGGTCTAATAACAGGATAGATCCCAAAAAATTTGTCAAAATTTCTGTACCGTGCTCCGGAAAGCACGCAGGCACCAAAAAAATGTCGCTATAGCGGCCGATGGAGAAAACGCTCCCCAATGTCGAAAACTAGTATAGCTAGAAAAAAATTGAAGGCGTTTCCAGACTATTTTTTTGCTCTCCTTCTGGACTTACGACTGAACTTTAACTCAACACGGACTTCAAGTACTGCACGGAAACAACAAGGAAGGAAAGGAAAATGACTAGGGAATATCAAATCTACTCGGACTCGTGTCCTAGCGAGAAAATAGATCGGATCCATGTCGCGGTAGGAAGGCTGTGGCGGATTCTAGGGTTTATGGTGGTATGGGTATATGGTGGCGGAATATGGTGGTGGATGTATGGCAGTGGTAGAGATCTGCGAGCGTGGCAGAAGTGACTAATGTGAACAGAACTCAAAACTCTAAGGGGCGAGACACTAAGACCAGAAACTCGACGCGACGATGCAGACACAAATTCAAAAATGCAAAAACTAAAAATATAATACAAGGCGGAGATTGCTAATGGGATAGATCTAACTCTAACTATGTTTTTAGCATTTTTGTGGGTTATAGGTAAAACTAATCTATACTACGAAAACAGTAAGTCTCACCGAGTAACCTGAAATCTGATACCACTTGATAGGTCAAAGGTGTCCGATCTTTCGATGAGATGGTGATAGTCGATTTGGGTGGAGTTTGGGCTTGACGATCTGACTACACGTGCAAGCATGAGCGCCAATGCAATCGCTAGGCCAATCTCCTGGAGGTTACCGATCTTACAGAATCACGATCAGCCTGACAAACGTTTCTACCTGAAATCGAGAATAAGTAAGAACTAATATTGCAATCAAATATTGCGGATGAAGATGAAAGCTTTATTGAAAAGATGGGATCCTGTATAGGTGCGAAGTACAAGAGGCCTCTGCGACACTCGAGCCTTGGTTAAGTTGCAATTATGGCTAACTTTTAGTCTAAACAAAATCCGAGTCTAAAATGACGGCTATGAGGGGGTATTTAAGGATAAAAAGGTGGGGTTTCGGCCAACCATAGATGTGGTGTACACACCCAGATTTTTAATCCTAGATACCTGTTATGCCGTACATCGCAATCCTAGGATTACCATTTTTGCGAGACATAACAAAATTGATATCATATTACATCATCCTGTACAAAACATAATAGTATTACAAATATTTGATCTCATGATCAAGCCTGATTACATAACAAAGCAGCTGAAATAATAGCGTAGTCGAGGCTCTATCTTCAGGGTCACAGGCAATGCTGACGATAGGAGATGATCCTAGTTATCATAAGCGTCTTATTGTCCATCCTCCTCGTACTCTCCATCATAGTTTGGCCATGGGAATAGCCACGGACAAAGCCATGAGTACTTTTTAAAGTACTCGCAAACTATCACTAATGCAGTACTACCACTCTAGCAGGAATCCTAAGCTCTAGGTTTGTTTTTAGTAAGCCAATTTTATTTTAGAGATACTTAGTAGTAAAGACCTAACCTTAGTTATCTATATTTATCAAGTGGGAACCTAGTTTCATGTCCACAACCTTGTGGGGTCAAGTCAAAGTCAAAAATTCAGGTCACAAGTTATTTTGAAAACATCTAACAACGGAACAGTATGGCCATCCAACTGTCCATGACCGTAGATGCGTCTATTCGAATAGTTTGACACTCTACAGAGGTGGTACACTTTCACCACAATATTCAATACATCCATCAAGGATAACCCTGAATCATCATACTTGGTATGCGGATAATCAATCCTAACCTTTCAATTACACACCCTAGTATACGCACCTTCCCTATGAGTTTGGCCTCCCGGCCATGGCCATCTGCCATCCTGGGCACTGCATAGGTGGAAATTCACATTCACAAGGTAGCCTCAGCTCACCTTGTTCCACGAGGGAACCAATACTAAGACACATAAACTTCCAGTTAAGCCCTACCCAGACTCGGGTATTGTGGTTGTACGATAAAATAGGAATGGTATCGCATCCGAACCCAACCATCAGTTTTTATCAAAGTCAGGGCACATACTTCATTCAGTATCATCTTCAAGTCATTGTGTTCCATAACATATGTCAAAACATTACAATAGAATGACTCATCATTCCAAGGTTTTCATAATCATTTTCTTTGAGTGTTCCCATCTATAGTGATCAAGATTAGTTTAGCACTAGCATATATCAATGAGGGTGCCACCATGTAGGGGTACTAATCAAGTGTAACCATTTATACTAGCTCTAAGATCTTGGTGGCATCTCTCCCACTTTTTCACTAATCACCAATTAATTAACTAATTAAACAACTTTGCTAAAAGAAAGAAAAGATAAAGCTTGCAAGTAAAACTTGGGATTGGTATAATTCAAGGTTAGCAGCACAATTGCTTGCATGGTTTAGCTTAGCTTTCCTTGGTTGGTAATGTGGTCGAAGTTCTCTCCCTCTTCCTCGTAGAAATCTTCCTCCTCGTAGCCTGGATTGATACTAATGTCTATAAATAAATACGAGGTACATAATCACCAAACAATACTTAAATACTTCTATTTAGCACACAAGGATCTATGCTAGATGATCTAGCATCATCTCTATCATTACAAGAAAAGGGTGACAAGTTTTTATTTATCTTATTTTAGAAAAGTAATTTCTACTCATTGAAAAGTTACTTAAGATTTAATATTCTCCAATTAAAATATGTGATCATTTTCACACATGTCATCACCACATATTCCAATACTTGGGAAAGTGATTTAAAGTGGTTGGCCTAAATTACAAAGTTTAAAATTGCCATTTAATAAAATTTGTGTGACTAGAAATGACTATAAAGCCATTCTTTAATTTTGGTCCAAGACTACTGCATGTAAAACTATATATTTTTAAATATTCAGTTACATCATGGCCAAGGTGATTTTTGAGAGTTGGAATCAACTCAAAAGCATTTATGGTTGATTTTATAAAAAAAATTGAAGTTATAAAAGCTACTATCTTGTTATTTTTACTATGGGTGATCTATAGTTTCAAAATATTTGAATCCAACAGGAGTGATTAGAGGTTTTCAAATCCTTTCTAACAAAATTGGTTTCATTCAAATTGGTTCGTTAAATCCCCCATAATTTATTTTCAAAGTCACCTACAGTATAGGACTTTGAATTAAAATGAAAAATCTAAGTTTGAATCTTATGGCTCGCGTGGGAATGCTAACGGGCCGGCCCAACTACGACGTGCGCGCATGGAGGGAGGTATCGGGGCTGGTCCCACGAGTCAGGGACTAAACCTACGCGAAGAGGTATCCTTCACTCTAGACCACACGATTAGAGCGTGATCGAGCGGCTACGCGTCATCGTCTCCATCGCACAGCGCGTGCGAGAAGCTAACCCTAGCGCTACGGCAGGGGTCATCGGGGGCTTACCAGGGCTCCAGCTAGGTCTAGCAAAGTGGGCAAACGAGCGAGTCGACAACGGCAGGTCGATCGGTGGTTGCGGTAGCTCCTGGGGCGGCTCCTAGCATCGGCTTCTTCCTTCCTCTACAGTGGCGGGCTCTGGTCAAATTCCGGTGGTGTGGTGCTCGCCTTGCTCCAGGTATGAGTTAGAGAGATTGCTGGGTGAGAGGGGAGTGGAATGGTGTGCGTTTTGAGGCCGGGGGAGGGCTCTATTTATATTATCACAAAGGGTGCAGAGAGGCATGGCTCGGGCTCATCGGCGATATCGTCACAGGAAGCTATCAGCTTGGCGGAGGGCATAGGTCGACGCAGTGCTTCTAGGCGATCGTCATACGCACAGTGGCGCGGCAAGGCGCGGTCTCAGTTGGTCGGGAACGTCCATGCTCTGCGGCGGTACTGTCGGCGTTCATCATGGCCTACGGAGCTCGTGGGGTCAAACGATCATGTCTGGGGGATTGCTGGCGTCGCGGCAAACTTATTGGCACAAGGATATAGCGAGGCGTGGCCTGGTTACACGGGGCGGCTCGGCGCTCTGGCACAACGGTCGTCATGGTCGAGTGTTAAATGGGCGTGGCTGTGTTGACGTCTCCGCGGGCGGTTGTTGGTCGAAGCGTGCACTGGCGGTGGTGTTGCCTGTCAGAGAGGACTTCGTTGGGAACCCCAAGAGCAAGGTATGATGAGCACAACAACAAGTTTTCCCTCAGTAGAGACCGAGGTTATCGAACCAGAAGGAGGAAGGAAACGTCACATAGGTGTTGCAAGCAACGTGGAGACCTGCACAACACAAACTCAAGACTTTTCCCCAACGAATCAGTGAGTTGTCAAGCTCACCGGTTTGCTGTAACAAAGGATTAAACATATGGTGTGAAAGGTAATGGTTTGCAGCAAGTAAACAAGTAGCAGTGGAAGATGTATCAGTGGTAAAGATTGGATCGGGGTCCACAGTTCACTAGAGGTGCTCTCCTTAGATAAACAACATGGCATGAAGGGTAAACAAATTACAGCAGGTCAATTGACAAGAAGTGAGCAAGGCATAACAATGCAATTACTAGTCAGAAAGATCCTATGATATTCGATTGGGCAATACAACAAGATACATAGACCGCCATCCAACTGCATCTATGACTAGAAGTCCACCTTCAGGTTATCATCCGAACCCCCTCCAGTATTAAGTTGCAAGCAACAGACAACTGCTTTAAGCAAAGTGTGTAAGGTAAATAGTCCACATGTTCCATGAACAAGAGACCGTTGTTTTATCCCTAGTAGCAACAACACATCTACAACCGAAGAGATTATTGTCACTTCCCTTGGAAACTAGAGGCATGAACCCACTATCGAGCATAAATACCCCCTCTTGGAGTCACTAGCAACTACTTGGCCAAGATAGCTACTAACAATGGAGAGCATGCAAGATCACAAACAACACAGATATGATATAATCATAAAGACAAAACCATTAATCCAACCAACATAATAATACCAATATCCATCGGATCCCCGCAAACACAACATGCATGATTACAAATAGATTATATCTTAATCATGAACGGAGCTCACAAGATCTATACATGAAAGCACAAAGGAGGATATACAACCATCTAGCTACTACATGGACCCATAGTTCAAGGTGGAACTACTCATGCATCATACCGGAGAGAAGGCCTCCGGGATGATCTCCCCTCCGGCAGGGTGCCGGGAAGAACTTCAGATTCCCCCGATCTAGGGACAATGGTGGCGGCAGCTATAGAAGGTTTCGTGGAGATTTTATTGGGTCCTTAGGGTTTCTGCATCAGGGGCTTCTTATAGGCGAAGGGGGATGCCGAGGAGGCGGCCAGAGGGCCCACCCGTGCCTAGGGGGGTCTGGCTGCCTTGGCCCGCTTCTTCGTCTCCCCTTTGGACTTCTTGTTCCCCACGGAAAATAATTGACTTTGACGTTTGTCCAGACCAATTTCGGGAATATTTCTTTACTAACTTTTCTGGAACCAAAAATAGCAGAAAATAGGCAACTGGCACTATGGCAACTTGTTAATAGGTTAGTACCAGAAAACATGTAAAAAGTACCTCAAAGTGTAGACAAAGCAAAGCAAAGTAGATACTAAACAAGCATGGAGCATCAAAAATTATAGATACGTTTCCGATGTATCAGGTGGCGGTGAGGTCACGACAACCTCCTAGACATCGTTGGCGAGGGTGGCACGACGTGTGGCAGTGTGTCCGTGTCGGGGTGACATAGCTGAGATCGAGTACCATTTCTACTAGTCACAACGACGAGTGAGATGAGATCAATTGCACGGGCTGGTACTGGGAGAGTTAAGGGCACGTCATTGAGGCTCGGTGAGGTCACAAAGATGATCACAAGGTTGATCAAAACAGTGAATAGTTGGTGAGGTTGTATTGTGATCACCAAGTGTTTGATTAAATGGCCGCAAGAACTCAATCTTTGAATTTTCCAAATATTTTTGGTGGTTGTGCTGGTCATAAGTTTGGTAGTCTCTGGGTGCAAGGATTTGTCAAGTGGTGATGGTTTGGATGGTTTTCTCAAAATGACTATCTTGATGCATAAGATAGATTCAATTTTGAAATCTCCTCCAAAAGCATTTGAAAATGTTTCTGCAAGGTTTGAACTTGTGTTCATTTTCACTAGGTCTAGCAAGGTGAGAAAATAAAGGGATAGGTTTCTGTTTGAAATCCTTTGCTAGGGATGCTCAAAGTGAGCTAGGTGTTAACTTTGGCAAAAATGGCCATTAGGTGATATGCTTCATTTAATATATTTTCTTTGGTTTTGATCTGGATTGGATTGACCTAGATAATATGGTTTTGATCTTTAAAGCAAGCCTCATCATTTACAACAAAAAACATGGCATTTCAAACATTCATACACACATGCATTTATATAATGTTTAATATAAAAGCTTTTGTTAACCCTAATTTTGGTTGATTAGAAATTGATATCCTCATTAATATTTTTGAGGTGTTACAAACCTTCTCTCCTTACACAGAATGTCGTCCCGAGATTCAGGAAAAACTAAGAACTAAAGAGATTGGGAAACTCAGTCCTCATGTAATCTTCGCGTTCCCATCTGGCTTCTTCTTCAGTATGGTTGCTCCACTGGATTTTGATAAACTTGATACTTCTAGTCCGGGTGGTTCTGAAATCTTCTTCCAAAATATGAATGGGTACTTCACGATAGGTTAAATCCGGGTTGATTTCCATGGCTCTGTGATCAATGTTATTGAAAACTTCGGTCTTCTCCGGAACTTCCAAGCATTTCCGAAGTAATGAGATATGAAACACATCATGTATGGCTGACATCTCTTCAGGCAGTTCTATATGATACGATACTTCTCCTCGGCGACTCAAAATCTTGAAAGGTCCGATATATCTGGGTGCAAGCTTCCCTTTGAGTTGAAAACACTGCATTCCTTTCAAGGGTGATACTTTGAGATACACAAAATCTCCGATATTGAAGGCTAGGTCTCGACGTCTCTTGTCAACATAACTCCTCTATCAGGATTGAGCGGTCTTGAGGTGCTCACGGATCTTGTGAACCTTATCTTCGGCTTATCATAGGATGTCTGGTCCGAATATCTGACTCTCTCCTACTTGCGACCAATTAAGGGGGTACGACCCTTCCTTCCATACAAAAACTCAAATGGGGCTATCTACAAATTGGCTTGATAACTGTTGTTGTATGAAAATTCTGCGAAAGGCAGACAGTCTTTCCATTTAGATCCTATTCTAGTACACATGCTCTTAGCATATCTTCTAGTATCTGGTTTACTCTTTTCGTTTGTCCATCGGTCTGCGGGTGATAAGCGATGCTGAAATTCAGTTTGGTTCCTAATCCTTCTTGGACTTTCTGCCAAAATCTTGAGGTAAACTGGGTTCCTCCATCCGACACAATGTTCTTGGGGGTTCCATGCAGACTGACTATCCTAGCAATATACAACTCTGCTAGCTTCGAGCTTTGATAAGTGGTCTTGACCGGTAAGAAATGAGCTACTTTGGAAAGTCTATCCACTATGACCCAAATAGAATCATTTCCTATACTAGATGTAGGCAAACCGGTGATGAAATCCATTCCAACAGAATCCCATTTCCATTCTGGAATCTGCAAAGGTTGCAAAAGTCCTGCGGGTTGCTGGTGTTCTACTTTGACTCTCTGGAAGATATCACACTTGGCGATATAGCTGCTGACTTCTCTCTTCATCATGTGCCACCAAAATTGCTCCTTCAAATCCTGATACATCTTCATTCCTCCCGGATGAATAGAATAAGGAGTATCATGGGCTTCTTGCAAAATAATTTTCTTCAAACTCTGAATCTTCTAGCACACAGATCCGTCCTTTATACCACATAACTCCTTCTTTATCTTCCGTGAATCCGGGTACCTTTCATGTACCGATACGACGCTTAATTCTATCAATACTAGCATTTCCTTTCTGGCTTCCTTTATCTGACTGATCAAAGTTGGTTGAAGTTCAATACTGGCTAGGAATCCTTCGCTAACTAGCTCCATTCTAAAATTCTCCAAATCCTTATGCAAACTTGGTTGCTCTTTCACAATCATGGTGTTTAATCTACACGACAGTCTACTAAGAGCATCTGCTACCACATTGGCCTTGCTGGGGTGGTAGTGAATGTCAAGGTCATAATCCTTGATTAACTCTATCCATCTCCGTTGTCTCATATTCAGCTCCTTCTGGGTAAAAATATACTTCAAGCTCTTGTGATTCGAATAAATCTCACAGCGGTTACCCATAAGGTAATGACACCATGTCTTCAAGGCTAAAACTACAGCTGCCAATTCTAGGTCATGGGTGGGGTAATTCTGCTCGTGTTTCTTCAGTTGTCTAGACAGATATGATATTACTTTACCTTCCTGCATCAACACACATCTGAGACCAATCTTGGATGCGTCACAATACATGTCAAAAGGCTTCGTGATATCCGGCATGATCAAAATTGGGGCTGAAATCAATCTCTTCTTGAGCTCTTGAAAACTTTCTTCACATTTGTTCGTCCATTCAAACTTCTTATCTTTCTTCAATAGCTAGGTCATCGGCGTTGCGATGCTTAAAAATCCTTCAACAAACTTGCGGTAATATCCCGCTAATCCAAGAAATGTGCGGACTTCGGTTTGAGTGGTTGGGGCTCTCCATTCTCCAACATCCTTAATCTTGTCGGGGTTGATGGCAACTCCTCCAGCTGACAAGGTATGGCCTAGGAATCCTACTTTCTTTAACCAAAACTCACATTTGCTGAACTTGGCATACAACTGATGCCGGCCTAGGAATTCTGAGGTGTTGTTCATGTTCCTCTTCCGACTTGGAGTAGATCAAAATGTCATCGATGAAAACAATGACAAACTTATCCAAGAAGTTCATAAAAATCTTATTCATGAGATTCATGAAATAAGCGGGGGCATTGGTTAATTCAAAATACATGACCTTGTACGCATACAATCCATATCGGGTAGTGAAGGAAGTCTTTGGGATATCCGTTGCGCGAATATCCAGTTGATGATAACCAGTTCTAAGATCAATCTTAGAAAACACTCTGGCACAAGTCAACTGGTCAAACAAATCTTCTATATTTGGTAGTGGGTACTTGTTCTTGATGGTGACGTCATTCAGCTTTCGGTAATCCGTACATAAACGGGTGGCACCATCTTTCTTATCCACAAATAAAACAGGTGATCTCCATGGCGATGCACTTGGTTGAATCAGATCTTTGCTCAACATGTCATCAAGTTGCTTCTTGAGCTCCACTAATTCAGAGAGGTTCATACTATAGGGTCTTTGAGATATAGGTCCAATTCTAGGGATTAGTTCAATGATAAACTCGATATACCGATCTAGGGGCATACCGGGTAATTCATCTGAGAACACATTGGGGTATTCACAGACTACTCTGACTTGGTCTAAGGTTGGTTGGGCTAAACTCTTGTTGCACTTGAATTGACGGTGCAGCGTCTTAGACACATGTTGTACTGATACTCCGGTGCTACTGGTCATGGTGATGGCTTTCTTGGCACAGTCTCTCAATCCTTGATGTTTCAACATCCAATCCATTCCTAGTACTACTTCCAAACCTTTCGTTCCAAGTACTATTAAGTTGGCATAAAAACATATTCCATGTATTCTGATAGGTACAACCTTGCAAATTTTTCTAGCTTTGGTAGTTGACCTAGGTATTTGAACTATCATAACATGCTTCAAATTTGTTGGTTGAATCTTACTAGTGCATGCAAGTTCTTCGGTAACAAACAAGTGCGATGCTCCAGAATCAAACAACACTCTTGCAAGTACCGAGTTAACAGAAAACATACCCAGCACGACATTTGGCGCTTCCTGGGCTTCTTCCGCATTCATGTGGAATAGACGTACGGTTGTGCGGGTTGCCTGGGGCAAATAACTTTCCAGGTTGAACACGACGCTGCTGCTGGGCAGGTGCAGTGGCATTGGGTGCTGCAACAAGCTTCTTGGGGCACTCATTGGAGTAGTGACCCGTGATTCCGCATTCAAATCAAGTGATCATTGACTTTTCCTTCCCAGCAATAGACACAACATTGCTTCCAGTCCTTGGGGAAGTATTGTTGTTGGTGGTGGTGGTGGTGGACCTTGGCGGTGCACGGTTGAAGTTATTGGTGTTGTCGGGGTTGTTGGTGTTGTTGCTGCTGTAGCCTCTGGGCCTTGGGTTTCCTCTGCCACGATTGGGAAAGTTTGGACGGGACATAGGTGGTCTGTTTTTCCTTGGGCTAAATCCTACGGACTAATTGGGGCGATACTTTGGGGCATGGTGTGGTCCAGGCTAGTGCATCATACGACACTTGCGGTTCTCAGTGGCTTGATTGACCTTTCCTTCCATCTGGATAGCAGAATCGACTAGGGTTTCTAGGTCGGAAAAAGGAATATTTATGTAAGGTTCCCAACCTTTAATAAGGTAGAGATCCCTGTGTTTACAATGCTAGTCCCTGGATCAACAGCTAGCATCCGCAGTTAAGATGTAATATCAAGAAACAAAGGTCATAATACAACTTTATAACCAGGAATAAAATAATTTATTACATCTTACATAGCTCATTTGGCTATCTCATTACAATGCAGCAGAATATAACAATAGCATGGGGTCCTTCATATTCAAAGTGCCACAGGAAGTCATGTTGGTTGTAAACTTGTAATCCTAATCAATAAACTTCACTAACATCAAACAAACCTGCAACACAATAAGTTACAGCCACAAGGGTCAATACATTTGAATTGTATTGGCAAGTGATACTATGGTAGTATAGTTGAGTCTATCATCTATATGCATTTGGCTAAGTGGAGCTTAGCCTTGCTTTGCTCAAAATAGTTTTTCCTTATCATTTGAAAACACTAAGTTTTTGCTTGACAAAATCACCCAAGGCATCTCCCAATAGAAATTGGTGATCCTTTAACCCTTGTTCAACCACAAGTTTTTAACTTAGAAATTTGGATGAGGAGATTCTTGATAGCTTCCATGTCTTGATGCCCAAATTGTCCTTTACTAGGGACATGGCTAAGTACTTAGATTTTACACTCTGTAGAGGTGGTGCACTTTCCCCACAATACTTGGTTTCCCAAGACAAGATATTTCAGAAGCCTTCCCTTAGACCAGAATGGACGTGTTCCAACCTATCATCCCCTACCACCAACTGTCCATTTGGCTAAGTTATTGCAACCTATATGATCCAGGCAGCGCCCATAATGCCAAGTGGCTGCACTTGAAGCTTCTCAACATTTGACATCTCAAATCTCTTTGTTCCTGGGTGGCCATCCACAAGTGTGATACACAAGGTAAACCATAGAAATGGGCCTTGTGTAACCACTCAACATAAACCATTCCTTCCATTCCACCCAGGTGATTCATTCACTTAGTTGTTTTATTAAACAAAACACAAGTCCTTGACTTAGAAATATTCCATAGTATGAATATAATCCACCCTTGTTTTCTACTAGATAAGCTAAGCATGATAGTAGTAGGAATCTTAACTTAGGAGAATTCTACTAAGGTTTCATCTAATAGGATTTCCCATGGCATAGTTTACACTTATCAGAATTCCATGCAAGTCCTACTTAGAAATATAACTAATGCATAGTGAAAATAATGGGACAAAAGTATGAAGCATCACTTGCCTTGTTGGTAGAGAATATAAGTTCACTCCTTGATCTTGCAATATTCACACTCTTCAAATCACTACAATTCAATCAAGCAAGCAATATTTCAATCTACCATTCAAGCATCATCACATAAAATAATAGAAACAAAACAATGCATGCAAGCATGCCAAACATTGTTTTATTTACAAAAGTGGTTTCTTTATTGGTCATTTTATAAAGTGGCAAAACTATTTGCAAAAGATTTTACCTATAAACCATTTTTAAACCAAATCAATATTTTATGTGGTTAGAATTTCCTTTAGCAAAGCAATAAATTTTATAGGGTTCACAAAATATGTTTTCAAAACATAAATCTTTGTGTTTAGGGTCAGAGAGTTTAAATCAAATCATTTCCCAAAAGTTTTCCTCCAAAAAGTGTTTTCAACAAATAAACAATATTTTTATTTGACTAGAAATGCTTTAATTCAAAGTTTTATTCTCTTGCTTCACAAAATATGTTTTTGATACCACAAATTGATTTCTAGGGTCAGTAGGTTCAAAACAAACCATTTTCCAAATGTTTTTATCATTAAAATAATTTTAGAACAAATTTTATATCCAAAATATGCCTACACAAGTTTCTGCAAAAACAATCAATTTAACAGAAGAAATTTACTAAACAAAGTGCATGGTCAGAAAGTACTTGATTTTATAATTCCATTGATATAAAATTTGCAAAATTTGGACGTGTGGTTTGAAACTTATGAATTTTACAAAATTGAACAACAAATAGATCAAATCTGTTTTTATAACAATAGGCAGGGCCACGTGGGCTGTTCTGATTCGTCGAAAACGGTTCGTGCGGATCGTGCTGTATGGGGCGTTGGATCTAACTGAATCGTGCGGCACAGATTGAACATAACGGTTCGCTTCAGTCATCTATTCGTAGCCTTGCGATCTAAATCTAACGGCTGATAATCAAACAACCAACAAGTGGCGGCGCGCGCTCTGTCAGTGGTGTCGCCGGCGAAGTAGGAAGCGAGGGAGAGGTTGGCGAGGCTTACCAGGATCGCAGAGACTTGCTGAAGCTCGAGGTGGGGTCGGCTACTCGAGGGGCGCACGGGGTGGTCGACAATTGCTCGCCGGAGTCGTTGTCACCGTCGGTTGCGCTCAGACGTCGTTGATGGCGAGGCTACAGAGCACGCCAGAGAAAAAGGGGAGCATGGTTAGATGCGCGGGAGAGTGTCGAGTGCACGCGTGTGAAGGAGGAGAAGAGGGGCGGTCAGAGTGTTACCAGGGAAGTCGCCGGAGTTGATGCCGAAGGCGGTGGCGCGTTGGCGTCGTCAGAGGCGACGTTCTAGGGCGCGAGCGAATGAGCTACGGCTACTATTAGGTGCGCCTGGTGACGGAGAGCACGCTCGTGTGGTCGAGGAGGCGAGGGGCGATGGAGGCTGGCCGGAATCGTCGCCGAAGTGCGTCGGCGACCGCGGCGGTGTGTGGACCAATTCAAGCAGCCTAGGGGCAGTGGGGAGGCGATGTCTGGGGGAAATGAAAGAGGAGGAGAAGGCGTTTAATACTGCGTGGTCACGGCGAGGAATAATCGCGGCATTAAGGCGGATATAAGCAGAGAAATCAGTGCAGCAATGGCAGCGGGGTTGGGGGAAGAAGAGGTCGCGGCGGGGAAGAAGGTGAGCTGGCAGGTGGGGCTCAGCGTCAGTGAGAGAGAGAGAGGGAGAGTGGGGCCTGGTTGTCATTCACTGCGCGGGCCGTTTCGTGAGTGAGAGAAAAACGCTTCGGGGGAGGGAGGAGAGAGGTGGGCTGATGGGCCAGATGGGCTTAGCTGGACTGGGCTGCTCCTTTTCATTATTTTTTTGTACTGATTGTTTTTCCTTTTCTATTTCTAATAATCTGTTTTGATTTTGATTAATCAATTCAAACAACTTTTGAATTTCAAACTTCAACCGAACTTTATGTATCTTCAAATACTGTTTAATAGTTCATTTTAGAGTCAAATTTAGAATAATTTATTTATTCTTTTTAGGGTATAATAATTATTTAAAACAAGGCCTTTGTTTTGAATTCAATTAATATCAAATATATTTTTAGTCCTTATTTGATTTCAATTTTTCACATAAACCTTTTCAGTAAGTTTTATTCATTTAATAGGGTGTCAAATAATGCACTTTGAATTATTTGGAATATTTTTAATATGATTTGTTAATCATTAAAAATTGGGTATTTGTCTTTATTCCAATGAAATTAAATATAGTTTTAATTCCATAAATTTTATTTGGAAGATTTCTTTGATCTTATTTAAGTTTAATTAAACAACTTTTATTCCACTTGGGTAAATTCCAAATATTATATTCCTATGATTTAATTAATCATTTCTAATAGGGATTTTATCTTTATTCAAATAGAATTTGGTTAATGCCATTTTATTTGGAAATTCTTTATCCTTTTATTTTATTTGGATTTGGATTCTATTCATTCCATTTGCTTAATGGATTAGGCCAAGATTTAATTTAGTCTTTAAATATTCCTTATTTAATAATTCTATCTTTATCTTATAAAAACCATATCCTTTGATTTATAGATCCAAACTTGGTGATTCCAATTGGTAAAATATTATTAAATATTTGTTTATCCTTTTAACTCTTTTTAGGATTATTTACTCACCATTTGGTATGGATTTATAGATAGGTGCTTTATTAGCTTTGGAAATTAAATTTCCTTATCTTATTAAATTCATAAGATTTTATCCATGGCTCCAAATTAAGTGAAACCAATTTATATGGTTTTATAATATTTCTATTTGTCATTCTTGATCAATTTGAAATGTTTGTTCTACCAATTTTTATATGGACCAATCCATGATCTTGGAGATAACTTGGAATTGATTTTATTCCATTTGGGTTTTAGGGTTTTGGTTTATTCTCCAAGTGTTTAAATTTCCAGATGCATTTATGAAGATTGCATTACACTTGATTTGAATTTAGTTGGATTCAAATATTTAACCAAAGTTTGTTCAAGATGGGATTTTAAGTTTCCATTTAGAAACAAAAGTTTCTTTTCACCCTAAATTTCAACAATTATGTATTTTGTTTATTTATTTTTCACATTACAAGATTTGGAAAATCTTGGGATGTGACAGGCTACCACCCTTAAAATAAATCTCGTCTCGATATTTGGGAAGGCTAAGAGTTACAAGTTGGCTCTAAAACAACTAGGGTACTACCACCCTTAAAAATTTTCCAACTAGATTACATCTTGGCTTGCTTGGGATTTTGATGAAGCTTCTCTGGACACTTGTCTGCATAATGACCTAGCTCTTTGCATTTGAGACACATCACTTGGCTATTATCCTTCTTCTTCTTTGGTATCAATCCCTCTTGTTTATTTCCTTGGTTCTTCTTCTTTTCTGGGCAATCACTGGCATAGTGTCCCATTTCTTTGCAATTGTAACATTGCAACTGGCGTATGTCTTTCTTATTCTTTTTGGGTCTCTCCAAAGCAGGAGTTCTTCTAGTTCATGCTCTTCATACTTCACCACAAAGGTGGGAAATCTTTCTCTCTTCTTGGGGAAGTTACTAGAGATATGACCTTCTTCTTCACAAGAGTAGCAACACTTTGTGGACACTTTGGATTTGGCCTTATGATGCATTGTTTTGACTTTGACTTCATTCTTCTTGGTAGAACTTGTTCCTTCATGGAATTCTGCAATCTTTTGTTGCACTCCACCTTGTTTCCTTTGTTGAACTATGGAATAGATGGGGCATTGGATAGGGACATGATTATTTCCTTCACATAGGAAACAAGTAGCTTGAGATGTGGGGCATTGGTCAGTTGGATGTTTCTCTTCACAATTGGGGCATTGATCTTCATGCTCTTTGGAAGTGTGATCCTTGTCTCCACAAATATTGCAAGCTTGGGTTCCTTCTAGAATATCATCCTTGACATCCTTGTTGTCACAAACTCCTTGGGAAGAGTTGCCTCCCATGTTGATCATTTGATTTGTCACCTTATGCAACCATTGGGTTTGGGTTTCCAAAAACCTTTGCATGGTTGGATCTAACTCACTGGTGTTGGCTAAAAATTGAGCTGTCACTTGGTTCAATTGGGTTTGGTTTGCTAGTAGTTGATCTCTCATGTGCATCTCTTGGTTGTTGTTGTTGTCACCATTCTTGATGTTGGAGTCTCTTGGAGTAGTCATCTGTTTGGGTTGGATTGGGATTAGAGTGGGCAAAAGATTTCTAAGGAAATAGTTCTAATCACACACATCACAATTCACACAAGCAATGTGCAACCAATCACAAACAAACATTCCACTCAAACAACAAAGTTCAAGCACATTTTTAGGCAACAAAACTATTTTTGTTACACCACATAAGTTGGTGGGTTTAATTTAAACTAAACATGGTGGTCCAACTATATGGTTCACTTGAGATCATTCCTTCCTTCTTAGTTGATTCTTCATGAACAATATGTTTGTATCCTTAGAGAATTTCTTGCATCTTGGTCTCAAAACTTCAAGGTGATGATGGTTCCTTCTAAGTTGTGTTTCCTTAGTCTTCAATTCTTGAGTGACATTTCTTGACTCATTTGTAGTCCTTAGTGATATCCAAGTTGAAGTCCTTGTTGAGAATAAGGTTGAAATCACTTGAGTTGGTGAAGTCCTTTGCTCATGTTGAAGTCTTTGGCCATGGGGTAGACTTTGTCCATTAAGTTGAAGTAGAAGAGGTGTAGAATCAAAACCAAAAAGGTTGAGGAAAGAGTATACAGGATTGTTTGTAAATAAGTTTTGGAACAAATACAACTCTTATTTTTCTAAGGGATTTGTCCAATCCTAGGTTTACAAATCCTACAGGCAACACAATGCTCTGATACCATCTGTAAGGTTCCCAACCTTTAATAAGGTAGAGATCCCTGTGTTTACAATGCTAGTCCCTGGATCAATAGCTAGCATCCACAGTTAAGATGTAATATCAAGAAACAAAGGTCATAATACAACTTTATAACCAGGAATAAAATAATTTATTACATCTTACATAGCTCATTTGGCTATCTCATTACAATGCAGCAGAATATAACAATAGCATGGGGTCCTTCATCTTCAAAGTGCCACATGCAGTCATGTTGGTTGTAGACTTGTAATCCTAATCAATAAACTTTACTAACATCAAACAAACCTGCAACATAATAATTTACAACCACAAGGGTCAATACATTTGAATTGTATTGGCAAGTGATACTATGGTAGTATATTGGAGTCTATCATCTATATGCATTTGGCTAAGTGGAGCTTAGGCTTGCTTTGCTCAAAATAGTTTTTCCTATCATTTGAAAACACTAAGTTTTTGCTTGACAAAATCACCCAAGGCATCTCCCAATAGAAATTGGTGATCCTTTAACCCTTGTTCAACCACAAGTTTTTAAATCAGAAATTTGGATGAGGATATTCTTGATAGCTTCCATGTCTTGATGCTCAAATTGTACTTTACCAGGGACATGGCTAAGTACTTAGATTTACACTCTGCAGAGGTGGTGCACTTTCCCCACAAGACTTGGTTTCCCAAGACAAGATCTTTCAGTAGCATTCCCTTAGACCAGAATGGACGCGTTCCAACCTATCATCCCCTACCACCAACTGTCCATTTGGCTAAGTTATTGCAACCTATATGATCCAGGCAGAGCCCATAATGCCAAGTGGCTGCACTTGAAGCTTCTCAACATTTGACATCTCAAATCTCTTTGTTCCTGGGTGGCCATCCACAAGTGTGATACACAAGGTAAACCATATAAATGGGCCTTGTGTAACCACTCAACACAAACCATTCCTTCCATTCCACCTAGGTGATTCATTCACTTAGTTTTTTTATTAAACAAAACACAAGTCCTTGACTTAGAAATATTCCATAGTATGAATATAATCCACCCTTGTTTTCTACTAGCTAAGCTAAGCATGATAGTAGTAGGAATCTTAACTTACGATAATTCTACTAAGGTTTCATCTACTAGGATTTACCATGGCATAGTTTACACTTAGCAAAATTCCATGCAAGTCCTACTTAGAAATATCACTAATGCATAGTGAAAATAATGGGACAAAAGTATGAAGCATCACTTGCCTTGTTGGTAGAGAATATAAGTTCACTCCTTGATCTTGCAATATTCACACTCTTCAAATCACTACAATTCAATCAAGCAAGCAATATTTCAATCTACCATTCAAGCATCATCACATAAAATAATAGAAACAAAACAATGCATGCAAGCATGCCAAACATTGTTTTATTTACAAAAGTGGTTTCTTTATTGGTCATTTTATAAAGTGGCAAAACTATTTGCAAAAGATTTTACCTATAAATCATTTTTAAACCAAATCAATATTTTATGTGGTTAGAATTGCCTTTAGCAAAGCAATAAATTTTATAGGGTTCACAAAATATGTTTTTAAAACATAAATCTTTGTGTTTAGGGTCAGAGAGTTTAAATCAAATCATTTCCCAAAAGTTTTCCTCCAAAAAGTGTTTTCAACAAATAAACAATATTTTTATTTGACTAGAAATGCTTTAATTCAAAGTTTTATTCTCTTGCTTCACAAAATATGTTTTTGATACCACAAATTGATTTCTAGGGTCAGTAGGTTCAAAACAAACCATTTTCCAAAGGTTTTTATCATTAAAAAAATTTTAGAACAAATTTTATATCCAAAATATGCCTACACAAGTTTCTGCAAAAACAATCAATTTAACAGAAGCAATTTACTAAACAAAGTGCATGGTCAGAAAGTACTTGATTTGATGATTCCATTGATATAAAATTTGCAAAATTTGGACGTGTGGTTTGAAAGTTATGAATTTTATAAAATTGAACAACAGATAGATCAAATCTGTTTTTATAACAATAGGCAGGGCCACGTGGGCTGTTCTGATTCGTCAAAAACGGTTCATGCGGATCATGTTGTATGGGGCGTTGGATCTAACTGAATCGTGCGGCACAGATTGAACATAACGGTTCGCTTTAGTCATCTATTCGTAGCCTTGCGATCTAAATCTAACGGCTGATAATCAAACAACCAACAAGTGGCGGCGCTGGTGGCGGCGAGTGGCGGCGCGCGCTCTGTCAGTGGTGTCGCCGGCGAAGTAGGAAGCGAGGGAGAGGTTGGCGAGGCTTACCAGGCTCGCAGATACTTGCTGAAGCTCGAGGTGGGGTCAGCTACTCGAGGGGCGCACGGGGTGGTCGACAATTGCTCGCCGGAGCCGTTGTCACCGTCGATTGCGCTCAGACGTCGTTGATGGCGAGGCTACAGAGCACGCCAGAGAAAAAGGGGAGCATGGTTAGATGCGCAGGAGAGTGGCGAGTGCACGCGTGTGAAGGAGAAGAAGAGGGGCGGTCAGAGTGTTACCAGGGAAGTCGCCAGAGTTGATGCCGAAGGCGGTGGCGCGTTGGCATCGTCAGAGGCGACGTTCTAGGGCGCGAGCGAACGAGCTACGGCTACTGTTAGGTGCGCCTGGTGACGGAGAGCAAGCTCGTGTGGTCGAGGAGGCGAGGGGGGATGGAGGCTGGCCGGAATCATCGCCGAAGTGCGTCGGCAACCGCGGCGGTGTGTGGACCAATTCGAGCAGCCTAGGGGCAGTGGGGAGGCGATGTCTGGGGGAAATGGAAGAGGAGGAGAAGGCGTTTAATACTGCGTGGTCACGGCGAGGAATAATCGCGGCATTAAGTCGGATTTAAGCAGAGAAATCAGTGCAGCAATGGCAGCGGGGTTGGGGGAAGAAGAGGTTGCGGCGGGGAAGAAGGTGAGCTGGCAGGTGGGGCTCAGCGTCAGTGAGAGAGAGGGAGAGTGGGGCCTGGTTGTCATTCACTGCGCGGGTCGTTTCGTGAGTGAGAGAAAATGCTTCGGGGGAGAGAGGAGAGAGGTGGGCTGCTGGGCCAGATGGGCTTAGCTGGGCTGGGCTGCTCCTTTTCATTATTTTTTTGTACTGATTGTTTTTCCTTTTCTATTTCTAATATTCTGTTTTGATTTTAATTAATCAATTCAAACAACTTTTGAATTTCAAACTTCAACCGAACTTTATGTATCTTCAAATATTGTTTAATAGTTCATTTTAGAGTCAAATTTAGAATAATTTATTTATTCTTTTTAGGGTATAATAATTATTTAAAACAAGGCCTTTGCTTTGAATTCAATTAATATCAAATATATTTTTAGTCCTTATTTGATTTCAATTTTTCACATAAACCTTTTCAGTAAGTTTTATTCATTTAATTAGGGTGTCAAATAATGCACTTTGAATTATTTGGAATATTTTTAATATGATTTGTTAATCATTAAAAATTGGGTATTTGTCTTTATTCCAATGAAATTAAATATAGTTTTAATTCCATAAATTTTATTTGGAAGATTTCTTTGATCTTATTTAAGTTTAATTAAACAACTTTTATTCCACTTGGGTAAATTCCAAATATTATTTTCCTATGATTTAATTAATCATTTCTAATAGGGATTTTATCTTTATTCAAATAGAATTTGGTTAATGCCATTTTATTTGGAAATTCTTTATCCTTTTATTTTATTTGGATTTGGATTCTATTCATTCCATTTGCTTAATGGATTAGGCCAAGATTTAATTTAGTCTTTAAATATTCCTTATTTAATATTTCTATCTTTATCTTATAAAAACCATATCCTTTTATTTATAGATCCAGACTTGGTGATTCCAATTGGTAAAATATTATTTAATATTTGTTTATCCTTTTAACTCTCTTTAGGATTATTTACTCACCATTTGGTATGGATTTATAGATAGGTGCTTTATTAGCTTTGGAAATTAAATTTCCTTATCTTATTAAATTCATAAGATTTTATCCATGGCTCCAAATTAAGTGAAACCAATTTCTATGGTTTTATAATATTTCTATTTGTCATTCTTGATCAATTTGAAATGTTTGTTTGACCAATTTTTATATGGATCCAATCCATGATATTGGAGATAACTTGGAATTGATTTTATTCCATTTGGGTTTTAGGGTTTTGGTTTATTCTCCAAGTGTTTAAATTTCCAGATGCATTTATGAAGATTGCATTACACTTGATTTGAATTTAGTTGGATTCAAATATTTAACCAAAGTTTTTTCAAGATGGGATTTTAAGTTTCCATTTAGAAACAAAAGTTTCTTTTCACCCTAAATTTCAACAATTATTTATTTTTCACATTACAAGATTTGGAAAATCTTGGGATGTGACAATTTACCAATACCGTATGCATCTCATCGTGCATACTGTTCATGAATCTTACCTTCTTCTTGGCTTCAGTGTCAGTTTCTTCGGGGGCATACCTAGACAGAGATAGAAATCTGTCACGGTATTCCACCATCGTCAGTCTTCCTTGCTTCAATTCCTTAAATTCATCCCTCATCCTCTTGATAAAACCTGGGGGCACATGAGTCCTACTGAGCTTGAATTTGAACTCCTCCCAAGTCATCATCTGTCCTCTGTTCATTGTAGGAGTGCTATTGCACCATGCTCTTGCAGAACCTGCCAGATAGTGGGTGGCAAACAGTACTTTCTCTGCCTCATCTACTCCTGCAACCTCTAGGTTGTTATCCATGGTTTGCAGCCAGTCATCAGCATCTAAGGGTTCTTCAGATTTGTTCAATATAGGAGGATTGGTGTTCTGGAAGTTTTTGAGTTTAGATCCATGGTGATCCTGATTTCCATGACCTTGGTGGTCATGTGCCATTTGGGCGATCTGTTGAAGAGTGGCGATTTGCTTGACGCTCAGTTCTGACAGCTTCTCGATCGGCTACTAGCATTTGCAGAATTTGGACCATTGGGTCCTGGGATGAGTTGCTCCCACCACAAGGCATCTGAAGGTTGAGGTAGATCATAAGACAAGGAGGAAATTTTCTAAGGTTTAAGGGTTTGGTTTAAAAAGTTTTAAACTCTAAGGAAGGCTAACGTTTGAAAGCCAACAACTCATTTTCATTCATTCAAGCACACATATAAGTCACACATGGAAAACTACAAATCACAACAACAAAGAATATGGTTTTAAGAACCATTCTGGCAAGCTACGATACAGTGGGACCGGATACAACCTCACACCTACGATAGTGCTCTCGTGCTACTACTCATCAGAACTAGTGGCCTCTTCGTCATCGATGAAGTTGCGGTCTTCATTGTCCGTGTGGAACTCCATGTTGACGTCCTCCAGATAGTCGTCATCATCACTGAGGTACGAATAGGGATCCCCATGAATATCCTCGCCTTCATTCTCCCTCTCCTCGAGTTGCATGTCCCGATTATGGATGTTTTCCTCCAGGGCTGACACCTTGTGACGAAGATAGGCAATGATGCGGTCCTTCTTGTCACGCAGGCGGCAAAGTGACTTGTGCTCCTTAATAAGGATGGTGAGGGTCTAGTCCTTCTTCACGGCAGCATAGTGCTTCTAGTTGGCGTGCTCACGGGCATTGTCCAACTCTTTCTGGGTCTCGTGCAACATAAAGGCAAGATGGTCCACATGATGCCTCATCTCCGGATGTGCTCACCTGTCCAATGGCTATCCCTGAGAGTCATGTCTGGCATAGTGATCGAAGCTGGTGCCGGCGAACTGGTTGACATTCTGCCCACATAGATGGGCAAGTGCCTCTTGCATTGCTCTAGCAAGTCCATCCAGCCAGTTGTTCTCCCTCAAGCTGAATTGTATCTTCTCAGATGTGGGTGACTCCATCTTTCCCCTCAGGTCGGCAACTATCAACCACTGCAGTTCCCCTCCGCTGATCATCGAGTTGGGCTCCATAGAACTCTGGATGCGGGCGTCCCAGATACTCCACTAGCTGTCCCAAGTCCCTCTCAAAGATGAGGTTCCCTCCGTTGCCCAGCTGGTAAAATGCGTTGTAATTGACTTCCATCTATAAGCAGTTAAGATGAGAGAGTTAGTGAGGTGATCAAGTGTGTCAAATTTTATGTAGGATTGCAAAATTTTGTGGAACATATGAATCTCTTTTGGGAAATAATTTCAAGCATAAGAGTGAGAATAGGTTTTCATAAATACTCACTTCCTTTGTTTTAAAACTAAGTTTTTCAGACATCCGTTCTAACTAGGGTCTCCTATGGTCAGGATGGCTCAGATACCAACTTGTAAACACCCGGATTTTTAATCCTAGATGCTTGTTATGCCATACATCGCAATCCTAGGATTACAATTTTTGTGAGACATAACAGAATTAATATCACAGTACATCATCCTGTACAAACCATAATAGTCTTACAAATATTTGATCTTCATGATCAAGTATGATTACATAACAAGGCAACAGAAATAATAGCGTAGCCAAGGCTCCATCTTCAGGGTCACAGGCATTGCTGATGATGGGAGATGATCCTAGTTATCATAAGAGTCCTACTGTCCATCCTCCTCGTACTCTTCGTCATAGTATGGCCATGGGAATAGCCAGGGACAAAGCCATGAGTACTTTTTAAAGTACTTGCAAACTATCACTAATGCAGTACTACCACTCTAGTAGGAATCCTAAGCTCTAGGTTTATTTGCAATAAGCCAATTTTATTTCAGAGATACTTAGTAGCAAAGACCTAACCTTAGTTATCTAGATTTCTCAAGTGCGAACCTAGTTTCATGTCCATAACCTTGTGGGGTCAAGTCAAAGTCAAAAATTCAGGTCACAAGTTATTTTGAAAACATCTGACAACGGAACAGTATGGCCATCCAACTGTCCGTGACCGCGAACGCGGCTATTCGAATAGTTTGACACTCTGCAGAGGTGGTACACTTTCACCACAACATTCAATACATCCGTCAGGGATAGCCCTGAATCATCATACTTGGTATGCGGATAATCAATCCTAGCCTTTCAATTACACACCCTAGTATATGCACCTCCCCTATGAGTTTGGCCTCCCAGCCATGGCCATCTGCCATCCTGGGCACTACATAGGTGGACATTCACATTCACAAGGTAGCCTCAGCTCACCTCATTCCGCGAGGGAACCCATACTAAGACACATAAAATTCCAGTTAAGCCCTACCCAGACTCGGGTATTATGGTTGTACGGTAAAATTGGAATGGTATCGCATCCGAACCCAACCATCAGTTTTTATTAAAGTCGGGGCACATACTTCATTCAGTATCATCTTCAAGTCATTGTGTTCCATAACACATGTCAAAACATTGCAATAGAATGACTCATCATTCCAAGGTTTTCATAATCATTTTATTTGTGTGTTCCCATCTATAGTGATCAAGATTAGTTTAGCACTAGCATCTATCGATGAGGGTGTCACTATGTAGGGGTACTAATAAAGTGTAACCATTTATACCTAGCTCTAAGCTCTTGGTGGAGTATCTCCCACTTTTCCACTAATCACCAATTAATTAACTAATTTAACAACTTTGCTAAAAGAAAGAAAAGATAATGCTTGCAAGTAAAACTTGGGATTGGTATAATTCAAGGTTTTCAGCACAAGTTCTTGCATGGTTTAGCTTAGCTTGCCTTGGTTGGTAATGTGGTCGAAGTTCTCTTCCTCTTCCTCATAGAAATCTTCCTCCTCATAGCCCGGATTGATACTAGCGTCTATAAATAAATAAAAGGTACACAATCACCAAACAATACTTAACTACTTCTATTTAGCACACAAGGATCTATAATAGATGATCTAGCATCATCTCTATCATTACAAGAAAAGGGTGACAAGTTTTTATTTATCTTATTTTAGAAAAGTAATTTCTACTCATTGAAAAGTTACTTAAGATTTATTATTCTCCAATTAAAATATGGGATCATTTTCACACATCTCATCACCACATATTCCAATACTTGGGAAAGTGATTTAAAGTGGTTGGCCTAAATTACAAAGTTTAAAATTGCCATTTAATAAAATCTATGTGACTAGAAATGACTATAAATCTATTCTTTAATTTTGGTCCAAGACTACTGCATGTAAAACTATATATTTTTACATATTAAGTTAGACCATGGCCAAGGTGATTTTTGAGAGTTGGAATCAACTCAAAAGCATTTATGGTTGATTTTATAAAAATGTTTGAAGTTATAAAAGCTATTGTCTTGTTATTTTTACTATGGGTGATCTATAGTTTCAAACTATTTGAATCCAACGGGAGTGATTAGAGGTTTTCAAATCCTTTCTAACAAAATTGGTTTCATTCAAATTGGTTTTGTAAATCTCTCAGAATTTATTTTCAAAGTTACCTACAGTATAGGACTTTGAATTAAAATGAAAAATCTAAGTTTGAATCTACGGGCTCGCGCGGGAATACTAACGGGCCGGACCAACTATGCAGTGTGCGCGCGGCGGGCGGCACCAGGGCTAGTGCCACGCGTCAGTGACTAAACCTACGCGAAGAGGTATCCTTCAGTCTGGACCGCACGATTAGAGCGTGATCGAACGGCTACGTGTCGTCAACTCCATCGCACAGCGCGCACGAGAAGCAAACCC
Source organism: Avena sativa (assembly GCA_916181665.1). Taxonomy (NCBI): domain Eukaryota; kingdom Viridiplantae; phylum Streptophyta; class Magnoliopsida; order Poales; family Poaceae; genus Avena; species Avena sativa. The sequence goes on along the minus strand of OV702284.1, from coordinate 226,638,854 downwards.
TAGCGCTACGGTGGGGGTCGTCGGGGGGCTTACCAGGGCTCCAGCTAGGTCTGGCAAAGTGGGCGAACGAGCGAGTCAACGACGGCGGGTCGAACGGTGGTCACGGCAGCTCCTGGGCGGCTCCTAGCGTCAGCTTCTTCCTTTCTCTGCAGCGGCGGGCTTCGGTCAAATTTCGGCGGTGTGGTGATCGCCTTGCTCTAGGGACGAGTCAGAGAGATTTCTGGGTGAGAGGGGAGTGGAATGGTGTGCGTTTTGAGGCTGGGGGAGGGCTCTATTTTTACTATCGCGAAGGGTGCAGAGTGGCATGGCCCGGGCTCGTCGACAACGTCGTCACAGGAAGCTATCGACATGGCGGAGGGCATAGGTCGACGCGGTGCTTCCGGCCGATCATCATGCGCATAGTGCCGCGGCAAGGCGTGGTCTCAGTTGGTCGGGAACGTCCATGCTCTGCGGCGGTACCGTCGGCATTCATCATGGCATACGGTGGTCACGGAGCTCGCGGGGTCAAACGATCATGTCTGGGGGATTGCTGGCGTGGCGGCGAACTTATTGGCGCAAGGAGAGAGTGAGGCGCGGCGTGGTTACACGGGGCGGCTCAGCGATCGGCATGGTCGATTGTTAAATGGGTGTGGCTGTGTTGGAGTCTCCACGGGCGGTCGTTGATCAAAGCATGCACTGGCGATGGTGGTGAGGTCATGGACACCTCCTAGACATCGTGGGCGAGTGTGGCGCGGCGTGTGGCGGTGTGTCCGCGTCGGGGTGACATGGGTGAGCTCGGGTACCATTTCTACTGGTCACAACAGGGAGTGATATGAGCTCAATTGCACGGGCTAGTACTGGGGGAGAGTTAAGGGCACATCGTGGAGGCTTGGTAAGGTCACAAAGATGATCACAAGGTTGATCAAAACAGTGAATAGTTGGTGAGGTTGTACTGTGATCACCAAGTGATTGATTAAATGGCCGCAAGAACTCAATCTTTGAATTTTCCAAATCTTTTTGGTGGGTGTGCTGGTCATAAGTTTGGTAGTCTCTAGGTGCAAGGATTTGTCAAGTGGTGATGGTTTGGATGGTTTTCTCAAAATGACTATCTGGATGCATAAGATAGATTCAATTTTGAAATGTCCTCCAAAAGCATTTGAAAATGTTTCTGCAAGGTTTGAAAGCTCCCTTGTGTTCATTTTCACTAGGTCTAGCAAGGTGAGAAAATAAAGGGATAGGTTTCTGTTTGAAATCCTTTGCTAGGGATGCTTAAAGTGAGCTAGGTGTTAACTTTGGCAAAAATGACCATTAGGTCATATGCTTCATATAATAATTTTTCTTTGGTTTTGATATGGTTTGGATTGACCTAGATGATATGGTTTTGATCTTTAAACCAAGCCTCATCATTTACAACAAACAAACATGGCATTTCAAACATTCATACACACATGCCTTTATATAATGTTTAATATTAAAAGCTTCTGTTAACCCTAATTTTGGTTGATTAGAAATTGATATCCTCATTAATATTTTTGAGGTGTTACAAGTGGTGGACGAATCCAACCCTAGAAGTCCTTTTCCCCTAAAATACGAACTCTAAAAAGTGGTTATCTAAATTCCTGCGAAAATAACATGGGCTTGGCCCAAAATAAAGGTGACGCAACACCATATTAAGCTATGGATGAATCTATAAAGTAGTATTCTTGAATATTTGTCTAAGCCTTCAATCTTCATTATGGTGGCTTCAAAGTTCTGAAATCTCCACTCATGGCATCCTCTTCAATCCTCACATGCTTACTTCCATCTCCATGCATGATCATGCTCCAATGCTTGTCCCTCTCATCCATGCTAGGTTCATCATTACTAAGAGTAACAAACACATCTGATTTAGGCAGCATCATATTCTCATGTATATGAGAAATAGTTCCAAGAAACGAAAGTAGCTGATAGTTAAGTTGTTTGGCACGAGATCGAGTGATAGGTACTTGTATTTGTGTAGCTTTAGGTACAACGGTTGTATCAATATATGGGATGTCCTCATTAGCCCCATTGAAATGGGTAGGCACGACAAAATATATTATGCAAACTTACATGCATGATTATGTTTGGAGCATACACCTACACACAACTGAATTAGAGATAAATGGTATGTTAGTATGATACATTATATGATGGATATCATTCATACAACACCCCGTTGTCACCCCATGCTTGCATTTTAGCCACTGAAAGTTTCACAACATTACTTCCAGAGAAAACTAGAAATCTGCTGCTTTATTTACTGCTTTGTTTTAGTGTTTTGAATCAACTGCCATAAATCACCACTTTCTTTGCAAGTTTATTGATATACAAGTGTGATTGAGGGTGACATCTCAATTGCTAAAGTCTTATTGGTATTCTTATATTCCCGTTGAGTCGAACTATAAATTTGGGTAATACTTTCCACAGAAGATTTTAGTGATCCCCTATACTTATGGACATCAATACCTTACCGTGCAATGGTGGTTTTGTTGCCAGTCATAATAGATTAGCTGATCACCCTAGATCAGTAACTAGTAGTTCAGATCAATTATGAAATGCGAGTGATAACAATAATAGATTGAAAATACTTCATATAAAATAACCAAAGGACACGACCAAGTGTGAACTTGCCTTGATATAGCGAATAAATGTAGTCGGATGTCTTGACTTGACGCTGTACCTCAGGTTCTATAAAATACCATCATTACCTGGTAAGGACAATGTTTAAAGAAGCAATATGGTATTATGTGTAAGTAATGTTATGTATTTTATAAAACTCCCACAGTAATCCCCAACATTGTAAGTGAGTTGAACTTAGGTGATTTGTTCAACATTTATTTTATCTTCAAGTTTACTTCACAACTAATTCTATCTATAAGAAACTTAAGACTGAGATATAAAAGTAAAGTACAATAACAACATATGACTAAGGTAATTTGATATCAAACTATTATGAAAGTTCATGTTTTAAGTTGCTAAGAGTTAAAAGACATAACATAATGTGTTTGTTTGAAGTGGCAAAAAAATAACATTTGAAGAAAATGTTGTTTATGTTAAGTTAATCAACTTTGAAGATAATTAGGATTACAGCTATGGTTTTTGATAAAGTACAAATGATCTTCAATTATTATACTTCTAGATTATTATATATTAGACCAAAGTTAACTATAAAAATATAAATGTACTTAAGACATGATGTTTATGGCATTACCAAGTTGTAGGGTCTTTCTAAGCATAACCAAAGACGAAATCCTAAAGGTATGAAGTATAGTTTTAAGGACTTAGATCTAGCATGTTTAGTATAAATAGATTATATTACAAGAATTGCTTATGGGAAATAGGTGAACTTACTATATAATTTATTTAGTTAATACCAAGTTTTAGAGCCACACAAAGCATGGTTCTATAGGTTGAGATCCCTCACTATTAATATGTTAATGATATGCAAAATAAAATTATAAATCTTTGACTTATAGATGGTACAAGATTCTAAAAGAATATTATTTGTTTAAGTTTTATTATAAGCTATAGTTATGGTTTTAAGTAGAGTGTATATATTTTATCAATCTATGAGTGTTCTACTTAAATTATTAGTTAAGAAATAATTTTAAGACATGGAATCATTCTTATCTCATCTATGCATGACATATTGGTCTTTTATTAAAACAATAAACTCTCAATGGCTTAAATGAAGTTAAAAGGAATTTATAGGTGATAAAATAAAATATAGTCTATTTATTTAAATGCAAGAAAAAGGATTTTACACCTTTTTTTATAAATACCAAAATTACTTGGAATTTCATATTTAGTTTTTTTTTATAGTGGTGAATGTATTTTCATCCATAAAACTGATTTTTATTTATTTATATATCTTTTCCTTATTTTGTTATTTTTCATGGAAGGCCTAGTGGTTTTAAATTTTAGTTGAATTTTATTTAACCCGAACAAGTGATGTTATATTTTTCTTAGGTAGATATGATTTTTTCTGAACATTTTGCAACGTCCTATGTATTTTTAGGAATTTTCTACATTTTTCTAGGGCTTAAATATTAGTAGGGGTATTATGGTATTTTCCATTTATTTGATATTTTTCTTTTAAAACCTAGGCCTGGCCCACAGCCTAGCCCACCGGGTCGGACTAGACCATATGGTCCGGTCCACTAGGTCGGGTGTAACTGACCTAGACCCCATGCTCACCTTCCCAAGTCTCACCTCTTCTTCCTCTCTCGCCTCCTCTCTCGCGATTTCGCTCCCACCGCGAGATCTTGGCGTGCCCGGCCAGTCCGACCGCTACCATCGGTAGCAATGACGTGTCACTCTTCACTGCTCCTCTCCATCCAATTGTGTTTACTTCTAGCACCCGATTTCTCTTGCCCCCATCCTCAACTAGTTCTTGGGTTTCAACCATGTTTCACCTCCGTGTTCTGACGCTGGTGGGACGACATATCCTATAACCCTGGCGTCGTTGGATCTCGGTGACCATCACATAGTGAGGCGCATGGTGGTGCTGGTGCCATTGGTGCCCACCGTGTCATCATACTATGGCCGCCATCGCCGACCACCTCTACTTCCTCTTATTAGGCTTAAGCGAGGATTATCATTAAGTACTCCTACCCCTCCCTCTAGTACTCACTCCCCTCTCTCTATATCAAACCCTAATTAGGGTTCCTTCCCACTCTGGCCTTGTAGTAGCAGTTTGATGCGTGCTACAATGTTTATGTGATTAATGTCCTAGTTTATCCACTGAGCCAATTAGTGTTACAGAGTGAAAACCATGATGTCCTTATTATTTTGGATTAGATTTCTGAATCTCTGAACTTTTGGTTTAGTATGTTGTTTGCAAGGCTTTGCTGTTGGTAGTTTTTCAATGAACCAAGTGCGAAATTGATTCCTGAACTTAGAAAGAAATTGATGGTCTTAATGTTATCCACATGACCAGTCTGTAATGGTATGATTATAATTACTTTGGAAATGAATGGATAGCTTTAATTAGCTAAGATACTAGAATTAAATCCAAAGATATATGTGTATTCCAATATTTGATTTGAATTCCTTTGTTGTGTATTGCTTCAATTGATGCGATACCTTTGTGTTACTAGAGCTAATTAACAATGGTAGTTGGTTTGCTCATGTACCTATTGCCAATGATGCATGATCGGTGATGATTTATACATGTACTGGCATTTTATGATGGTCAAAATGATATATATATATATATATATATATATATGAGTTCATTTGGTAGCTCTTATAATTAAAACTTAGTTGCTATGTTAATCTGTAAATATGAGAACAAAAATTTAGATGATTCCTAGCTTTTGTAGGCTAGGAAAATGATTTGAATTGCTTGCGATGGCTTGTAGATAGAGTAAAAGAATGTGTATTTCTAGTGGATACTATGGTAGTAATTTTTGGTGGCTTCTGCTGTCCTTGGCTGCTATTGTGGTGCCTTCACCCTTGGAGTGTGCATAATGGTAGCCCAGGTAGCATGATCTGCTGCTGATAACCACTATAGTGATGCTGTTGAGGTTGGTATCAAAACTTAGAATTTTTAGCTTATGATGCAAAAGGCTGAAGCTAGATTGATGGCTTAAAATCTGTGAGCATATGCCAAGGATGCAAAGGCTGAGGCCAAAATTCTTTAAAAATAAAAATAAATACTTTGGTTTCCTATTCCTAGCTCTAGGATGAACTAGCATAGCATTTCTACACAAATATGAGAGTTCTCTCTCTCACCCACCACATTTATCCCATAGAATCAAATGATAAGAACAGATACTTGAGCCAGGTAGGAGTATAGCAACCTGTTGTGGTGACTATTGCTTAAGGCTGCCTTGTTTGATCTTGATCTATTGCTTTTATTTTAGATCCTGATCTTGATTTTCTGTTGTTGGCTTAATCATGTCCTAATCCTCCTTGCTGCTTACTAGCCCTGCTCTTCCTGGTGCTAGTTGAAGTCCTTCAGCTCACCATGATGTAGTAGTTGCTGGTTTAGTTTGTTATGGTGGATTGAATTTGAAATGAACTGGTAAAACCAATGGTGGTGTAGTGGTGTTCTTGAACTTAACAAAAATGGTTGTGAAGAGAAGGTGTAGTGGAGGTTGAGTTGTGTTGTGTGGATACGTCTACTCTCTCTCTCTCTATACACTCAATGGGAAGTGTATGATGTGGTGACAGCACACATCTGCATGCAATGTGTAAGCTGCTTGCTTGCTTACATATGGGACCTATGCTGGTTAAAGTTTCCACCCTTTGGACCCTTCCCTTGTGGATCAGTTCTCATGTGAAGATCTTTTCTAGCTGTTTATCTTTTGCTTTTTACTGTCTTGGTGAAACTTGACCCTGCCTTAGCCTGTGATGCATAAAACTGAGGCATAGCCTGATAAGAACAAATACTACTTCTGCCCCCCCCCCCTTTTCTTAATCTGCTCAATGATTACATCAATCAATGCATCTCATTGCTAAAACTTGAGAGCAACACTAACCAGCTAACTCCTTTTACTATTTATTTTTGTTTATATTTTCTTTTGGAGGAACAGGAACAAGAACAAGAATTAGTTATAAGATTTAGTTTTAGGTTTGCTTTATCCATTTTATAATTTTCTTTTATGCTTGAGAACAATGTAAAAGCATTGTAATATATTAGTTTACCTTGTTATTATTATTCTTTATTCTTTTATTGTAAACAAATATTGTAATACTTGTTTTAAATAACAAAATTACCCCCTTTCCTGTATTTCATTTAGATAATACATATATGTGAGTTGTTATAAATTATTACACAAAATACTTTGTATTTGTGCTCATGTAGAAGACTTTGGAATGTGTTGGCTATCTTAATAAAGTTATACCTTCCTTTCTATTTCCATTATGTAATACCTATATTTTTTTATTGCAAACAATTACTTTCCAACTTATATATGGATTGAAATAAATAATTCTACTTTACTTAATGTTGTTTATTTACTGTATTTCTTTTACTTGATTGTAATATAAAGTATTATGCATTCATTTATTATTTCCATTTTATTTTCCCTTATTCCATTTAAGTTATATATTATTTATAATTAAAATCTCTCCCCTAATAAAACAATAAAAAAGTAGAGGTCGTGTCAAAATTCATCCCACTCACCTCACATGACCTGAACCTAATTCATCGGAGTGAGAGAATTCTGATCACTCTAATCTTTTGATCTGGCAAAAATTTCACCCTAAATTCCAGATGCATGCATGCAAATTCATAAAATCCTAAATCTACCCTTTGTTTAGTCCTAAATGTTGGGATGTTACATAGGGCTAGGGTGTGTTTGTACGCGTTTATATGAGTGAGTATATGTATGCATTTGTGAGCGCTTGTGTCTATACTATGTTTCACAGAAAAACCAAGCGAAATCATGTGAAAAAAATATAGCTTGAATGACCATCATACATAAAAGTAAAAGATGGAACAATCAATCTTATTTGTATACCCCACATGGTCACATTCATAGCCAAAGTTTGCAGGTTTGTCTATCTATAGCCTGCATGTTGGATCTTGTATCCATTCCCTTTTTTTAGGTTATTGCTCCCTCCGATCTATAATAAGTATCGCCGAATTAATGCAACTTTATGCTAACTTAGCGACACTTATTATGGAACGGAGGTAGTACTAATTTGAATATAACAGACCTATGTTTAGATTCCCCCTTCTAAAATCAAACATCCATCTAATTTAATAGGTGTTACATTTTTCATAAACCTTGTTATTTTTTCTAATAACCGTCTTTTAAATCTCAGCCACCAAAAGAATATACATCACTTACCGCAAAACACAGGATTGAAAGCGTGCAATTTTAGCAAATCATGATTGCTAATACTTCCTTCGATCCATATTAATTGTCACTGAATTGGATGTGTATCTAGCACTAAAACATGTCTAGATATATCAATTTCTACGACAAGTAATATGGAACAGAGGGAGTAGGTTATATGTGGATTTATGATTGGATGATGATACTTAGATGTTAATCCAAAAACTTGGTTGTGCGTGAATATGACCCAATTTGTAGAAAATGAATTCGAGATGATAGTCTAGTAGTGGGAGGGACTTCATTTCGCCCACCCAAGTTCATGTCTTGTTACTCCCAAATTCGTCGATGTTGCATCATTATTCTTAATTAAAAGGTCGTGGCGCTCCTCCCTTGTTGCTATTTCTCCAATACGGTGAAACTTAACTATTGTTAAGTCGCAATTATAAGACATTTGATTCAAACTCAACATTCCTTAAAGTAAAAAAGAGGCGAGAAGATCTTGGACACTGATCAAATCGTTATTGTTGTGGATTGCTAGTTGTAGAGGCTTTCCTAGTAAATTTTATAAAAGCACCCCAACTGTGAAATAACCGAATTCTCTATCGGTTTCGGACGAAAAACTGCCCTGAACAAATCTTGTAAAACCGCTCGACTTTTTTTACCGTGCATCGCATCCCTCCCCGCACTTCTATATGCCCAGTTTTCGTGGCCAAACTGAGGATGGCCCTCTTCCACGCGAAACCACTGGCGCACTGAAATTCCCCCCACACCTGTTTTCGCCTATGCAGTCATCGTTGCTTCCCACCATCACTTCCGACCCCACCACCTGCTAGCCCCCGCCAAAGCCGAGCGCTCTGCCTCCCATTGCTTTGATTTCGCATCGTGGGGTCGTCAAATCTCGCAATTTGACAGGGTCCCCATCATCGGTGGGGGTCACCGTGGTCGCCGCCATGGATGCATCATGGAGGACCGATTCGGTAACGCCGTTGATCTAGGCGGCGTGATTAGGCTACCCCGTCGTCACGATTGTCTCCTCTCGGCATTCCCCGAGGGGGACACTGCTAATCATCGGTGCTGATTGGCAATGTCGCGACGATCATGGATGAGGTTTGTGTTCGATTCCTCTCGTGTCTTCGCGTGGTACTTCTTTTTCCCATGAGTATTTTTTTATCTTGGAAAATTTTAGATGAGTTCTATGAGCTCAAGCGATGAGTTCTCCTTTGAAGACTCATATTCCTCGGATGATTCATACATTGAAGACTTTATTTTGAATGACGACATTGAGTAGTTGATAGTCATCCTAGCGGTGAATGAAGAAGAATCAACGCGTATTGATAGTTGGTTGTCTTTGCATCCCTCAAAATTGTGCGCTCGACCACAACACGCTTATGCAAGATTAATTTTCCTAGGTACCCACATACCCGCCGAATCTCTTCCTAGACGCTACCGAATGCTCAGAGAATTCTTGGTGAAAATAGTGGAAGCGTGTGAGGACAACTCTTGGTTTTCACATGCAAGAGAAACGATGTCGGGCCCATCAGATTTAGCCCCTACTAGAAAATCCCGGTAGCTATGTGAGCGATTGCATATGGCATCCCTAAAGACTATGCCGACGAGTATCTTCGTATTGGAGAAGACACGACACTTGAGTCTGTTTGGAGGTTCACGAAGTTCATGATCCAGATCTTCGTTGATGAGTATCTTCGAGCTCCCAACAAAGAGGCTCATGAAGATGAATGAAGCAAGGGGTTGACCGGCATGTTAGGTAGTATTGATTATATGCATTGGAGGTGGAAGAATTGCCCAAAGGCATGGCATGGGAAATATTGCGCGAAAGGTCATGATCCAACCATTTTGCTTGAGGTCGTAGCGTCAAAGGACTTATGGATTCGACATTGTTTCTTTGGGTTGTCGGGATCAGACATCAATGTCTTACGTAGGTCCCATCCTTTCTCTAGGTTGCTAGTGGAGATGCTCCAGCTTGCAACTACAAAGCCATGAACCATGATTACGAAATGGACTACTATCTTCCCTATGGAATATATCCAACGTGGTCAACACTTGTGAAGACAATTCTAGAGCCCAAAACAAGGAAATGGTTTGCTTTTGCCACGACTCAAGAGGCATGCCGCAAGGACATCGAGAGCTTTGGGGCTGTTGCAAGCTAGGTTTTCTATTGTCTAAGGCCTTCTCGTTTCTAGGACAAGAAATCCCTCAACAACACCATGGCATGATGTGTGATTCTCCACAACATGATCATTGAGAATGAAAAGGACATGAACTTGGAGTTCTTCTTTAATAATATTGGTAGACGAGCGAGGCCAAAATGGTATCCTGATAGCATTCAAGCTTTTCTTGAGAAGTCTCGGGAGAATGAAAACTCCTCCACGCATACCCAACTTCAAAATGACCTCATCAAGCACCATTGGCAGTTGCATGGATGATGATCTCTCCCCTCTTTGTTCATTTCATTTCATAATCATTCATGTGAGTTGAACTATTTATTTGTTTAATTATTTCATTTGAACAATTGTCTGTAATTTGATTTAAACAATTATTGTAATTTGGGTATTATTGTGTTGTGTGATGTTTAAACATTCATAAATTTAGTCTATGCTTTTTTTCCGGGGTATAAATTTGATCTATGTTGGTGTCATATGAACTATGTTTGTAGAAATTGATGAAATCTGAAAACATGTTTTACCTTCTTATTTTATCTCGCGTGGAACAGATTCTGTAAGCTAGGATATACATTTTCCAAGGCCTGTATTCACATTTTGCAGGCCATGTTTTAACGAAATCTGTTAGAGACACTCTAAGTCGAACGGGCAAAATAAGCACACACGACAAGCAAAACTCCTTTTCTCTTGGGCATACAGATTGACTTGTCTTCTTGACACTACAGCCACCTCCACACCAATATTCAAACATTAACTCTTGTTTCTCTCAGCTGACAAAGCTAACAATTTATTTTGACTCGTGGTAAGTCTCCGAGTCTCTCTCAAACCTTCTTTTCCATGTGTGCAACACTTTCAGCGACCGAAGGGGTGATCCAAGTTGACGTGACTTGTTGGTTATTCAACGTCGATGCAGAAAATTTAGGCGTCAGCACACAGCAGTGCCGTCTGAACTGAATGGAAAAGCGAGTTCTTCGTGGGAGCTGTCTCTGGAGAATAGGGATATCGATTGCAAGGTTAATTTCACTGGTGAAAGGGACAAGCACTCCAATTGCAGCTGCAAGTGATCCAGTCTCATGTAACGAAGATAGCGAAGCACGTCCACTTGTTCACGCCAAATATATTGAGTACAGGTGTAGAGCAGCCAAGCTAACGAGAGGAAACGTTCACTCTTAACACAAAGAAAGCAACAGTAGTTTCTGTAAAGCTTGTGTTTATGATGCTTGCTCCTAGAAGTCGTAGTACTATTTTTCTAGGGTAATTAGCTCCTACTATATTATCAACAGGAGCGAGAGGATTGGCTGAAGCCCAGTAGCCGTTTTGGAGCCCATGATCCCACCGGTCCGTTGTCCTCTAAACATTGGATCTCTCTGAACAATTATGAGATGCGCTTGGCTAGTCCGGTCAGAGTTCACTGTACACTGCCACACTGGTGGTGCAGTAGAGTAGACGACCTGTGGTCGTCTCGTCGACGGACCCGATGCTGGCGTACCGGGCTTTTGGGCTTTTGTCAGCGATGCCACGCATGATCATGGTAGTGTCCTGCTCGCTCGGCCATCGTCCAACACTCCAACTCACATGCCGCGCCGCGCCCACAGTGGCCCTGCCTGCGGACAGCCAGAGATACTCTCCTCTCTCGTTCGCTTCGAATCGATGCTTGCTTGTGCGTGCTGCACACATTTTACACACCCACGGATGTTTATATCTGGGCATGTTAAGTGAAATCAGTCGATCTCGCTGCTGGGGTCGATCCCGCACGCATAGTTGCAGTCTCTTTCAGAGTGGAGCCAGGCAGGTCACTGCTGCCTCGCCTCGCCAGCACGGCGCTTTTGGTGTTAATTTGGATTTATGCATGGAACAAAGCCAGGAAGGATCGTAATGGGCCATTTCGGTTATCCATTCTATCGATAAAGTTCAGTACCTCCACCGTTTCCATCGAAAACGGTGTGCTGGTCCTTGCGCTGCGCGGTGCCTGGCGGTGCTTGCTTGCGTCCGGCGGTCGAACCATGCACACGGCCCCGGCCGGGGCGTGGCCTAGCTGGCTGCTATCCAGCTCACTCACTCGGACGCAACGCATACGCCTCGGTTGGACGCATGCCGCCCGTATCCCACCCACCACGCACGGCGGCACGGGGCTCGCTGTACGTGCCACCGGCTAAACGACTCGGCGCTCCTTGCCAGAGCGGCGCGCCTTTACATGCATACATGCTCGCTCGGCTCACCTCACCCACGGTGCCCGCCAGTATATGTGTCGTGCATGCCACTGCCATTGCAGCGCCAACAGCATGCTGCCGACACAAAAGACGACGCGCCGCTACACCTCTACCGGTGCCGGAATGGCGCGCTCTCTGATCGGCGACGCGCTCCTCTTCTCCGCCGGCGCCGCGGTGGCCACGGCGCTGCTGCTCACGCTCGCCTCGCCCTTCTCCCCGTACGGTAGTAGGGACGAACCGTTACGGTCGTCCTCCGCTCGTGCCGGGGGCCGCACGTTCTACGACGACCCGGAGCTGACGTACACCATGGACAGCCCCATCGCCCGGTGGGACGAGAAGCGCGCCGACTGGCTCCGCGCGCACCCGGAGCTCTCCGCCGGCGGTGGCGGCGACGTGGAGCGCGTCCTGATGGTGTCCGGCTCGCAGCCGACGCCGTGCCGCTCCCCGGTGAGCGACCACCTGCTGACGCGCCTCCTCAAGAACAAGGCCGACTACTGCCGCCTCAACGGCGTGCAGCTGCTGTACAACACGGTGCTGCTCCGCCCGTCCATGGACCGGTACTGGGCCAAGATCCCCGCGGTGCGCGCCGCCATGGTGGCGCACCTGGAGGCGGAGTGGGTCTGGTGGGTCGACTCCGACGCCGTGCTCACCGACATGGACTTCCCGCTCCCGCTCCCCCGGTACGCCGCGCACAACCTCGTCGTCCACGGCTGGCCGGGCCTCGTCTACGGCGCCGACGCCAGCCCGACGTGGACGGGGCTCAACGCCGGCGTCTTCCTCATCCGCAACTGCCAGTGGTCGCTCGACTTCATGGCCGCCTGGGCCGCCATGGGGCCCGACTCCCCGGACTACGAGCGGTGGGGCGCCGTGCTCACGTCCACGTTCAAGGACAAGGTGTTCAACGAGTCGGACGACCAGTCCGCGCTCGTGTACATGCTGATGCACAAGGACAGCCCGTGGCGGGACAGGGTGTTCCTGGAGGACGCCTACTACTTCGAGGGTTACTGGCTGGAGATCGTGCCGCGGCTAGGCAACATCACCGAGCGGTACGAGGAGATGGAGCGGCGGGCGCCGGAGCTGCGGAGGGGGCACGCCGTGCGGGAGCACACGGAGCGCGCGGCGGCGAGGAACGCGGCGCTGGAGGGCGCCGGGCTCGGGCAGAGCGGGGTGCACGGCTGGAGGCGCCCGTTCGTGACACACTTCACGGGGTGCCAGCCCTGCAGCGGCGACCGGAACCGGCACTACACAGGGGACACGTGCAACGACGGCATGCGACGCGCGCTCAACTTCGCCGACGACCAGGTGCTCAGGGCCTACGGGTTCCGGCACGCAGGCCCGCTCAGCGACGACGTCCAGCCGCTCCCGTTCGATTACCCTGCGGCCGCGAGGCAGTAAGGACTGACGACAAGGCGCGGAGCCATCATCAACTTACTTTAGCAGCGTACTGTGTATTTTTTATAGGGCGTACGTTCTAAACTTCAGCTGGCATTACAGTTGTATGCATTTTTCACAACCGTTAAAATCTTCAGCATACTATAGCTTTGTACTTTAACTAGTAATAAAATGTTGCACACAATATTCAGTTTTCGTGTCAAGGATTTATTAGGAAAAGTTGGGTTCTTCAATCAGACTGCAGCACATCAAATGCCCCCTTTGTGGCCACATCACCTATAACAGCAGTCCAATCCCCAGATCGTCTAACTCTATTTTTCTCTCAATAGACAGACATTTCAAATCTAAATGCAGCGAAAAGTAGATAGGTGTGAAGAAACGGGGTATCAAATAAACGAAAGAAACATTCTTGCTAAAACTACTGAATCCTGACGTTGCCAACTCTGGGTCTCTAACTCACGTTTTCGTGTAACTGAATGAAGAACAGATACTGCAGCTTTTCGGTTTCTTCCCTTTTATTGCTTGTTCAGTTACAAACCAAAAACAGCTAAAAACTTGGCGTCGACTGTGCCATCCCACAGCCACTCAGATCACAACTCCACTACGCAGTCAAGATGCCATTCCACGTTGTGTGATCAGGACTGCCTAATACTACGGCTAAGTAGATAGAAACGACATGGCCATGAGTGTACAAGCTCACTGACACGCCTTTTATTCTGCCAACTCAAAAACAAAACACCTGGCTACTGATGCGACGGGATTAACTGGCTAACAAATCTACAAATTCATGCTACCCTACCAGAGTTGCCTACAGTTTTTTTTTAAGAAACTGCAATGCAAAGAGATCCAATTCGCAATGGAGCAAGTAGACAGACACGCAGAAATGCAGAAACAAACATGCAGCAGCTGTTTTCATTGTTCAGGCGAGCTGCACCACGGTCCACGGTTAGCACATAGCAATTCAGAGTACCAGTCTAGCTAAATCAGCAGTTAGACATGCTAGCTTTCAGAAGACAAAGTTCTACCAGTCGGACCTAGAGCTGGCACATGACACATAGTTACGGTTTTCACATGCACACAACTTCATTTCGGTAAACATCCATACATCACAGAGATGCTTGTAGCAGATTCTTCATTGCCCGATCAGCTGCATATATATGTTTAAGATCCATTTCAGAAACTTATATCGATAAAAAAGGCCAGGATAGAGGTGTGATCCAAGATTTACAACCGGGTTACCTGTGTAGCTGAGATTCACTTGGAGGCCTTTATGTTAGCGAGAGCTGAAAGAGCCTCTGTAATCAGGCCTTCATTGATCGACCTGGTGGCCTGTGTAAATATTTTTGGGTCTTGCAGGACTTAGCTCCTAGTAGATTCATAGTGACGTATATTTGAATTGCCAACAAAAGATACTGACCTTGAGAGATGGAACTAGTGCATAAACCTCTTCGATGGTCTCGGGCCCAATGTTTGCTATCATGCATAACTGTGACAAGTACAACAAACCATTGTATGCTGAGATGAGGGAAATGAGATACATGAAAGTGAGAGAAATGAGAGTTACAAACCTCGCCATCATTAACACCATATTTTTTAAGAGGACTGCAACTACTAGTCAAGGAAATGAACTTCAAAGTGATTGCTTCATGAAACAATTTGACTGTATAACAACATGCAATCTCTAATAATTCTTAATCAAAACAAAGGATACTCCAGGATTTGTTTCACAGACTTTGCAGTGATGAAATGGTTTCCTTCTTTTGCATATTGGAAAGCCTTGTCAAATGACCTGCAGATGCGAGAAGAAAGAGTAAATGTGTAGTCAAACAGCTACCAGACTGGAAAACGACATAAACAATGGTTAGCCAAACAGAACAGACTTCAAACACAAATCATCTTACTCAGGGATTTTGATCCTCGGATCCTCTGATAAGATAGCCATATGTTCGTGAATCTGTTGCAACATTTCAGCTGCTTCACAATCCATTAAAATTCTAGAATTCAGGGGCATATCTGCAACCAATGTTACACAGGAATCAGCTTGCATATTTTCCCTTTAGATAGAAGAGCCGCTTGAAAATCAAAATATATGATGTGTGCCCATTTCAAATGACGTAAAACATAACTATCTCATTACACAAAACTTACTCGAAGAAAGATCCTACTGAAACTCCATAGATTACCAAACATTGGCTACTATAAGTTTACTAGGATAAAATAAGTTGCCAGAAAAAACAGAGGATCTTTCACTGAAATGAACTAACCAAGCTCAAGCTTTAGTTCTGCATCAGACTTTGCAGGCTTTGCATTTGACGTGGAGCCCTTCCCACCTTTCCCAGCACTAAACGCCTTCCCTCCTTTGCCAGCTTCTCCTGTAAGAACATAATACATGAATCAGCTCAAAAAAATAAATTTAATCAGCTCAAAAAAACATAATACATGAAAGAAAAATATGTAAGACATAGAATGGTAATCTATTGTGTAATTATAACTTTCAGTATTATCAGCAACTCTTGAATGGATAAATGTGCAACAAAAGTGCAGAAGCATGCATCCGTACCTTCAGAAAATGATGAAGTCTTTCCGCCAGTTTTTAGGCTACTAGATGAAGCCTTTCCGCCAGTTTTTAGGCTACCAGATGAAGCTTTCCCATTTGACTTGGAGTATGCGGGAGTCTCTTGGAAACCTAAACACCAGGCAGTGATACATGAGATTCTTTTAGATTTTCAACTATAAGATCATATAAATCACATTGACTTATTCTGTTTCATTCAACTATCCAGTAAGCTTTAGAGCTTATTTATGTACCATCACCTGATATCTTGATCTACCGAAATACTTCAGAGACGTTAAGATGTAGGCGGCTCAATCATTACCATAACCATGACTTGGTGAACCAAGAGTGACTTGCAATATACTTCCATTACAAATAAAAGTGTCCTTTCACATTCATAGTAATGGTAGTCAGCATACTATGAATAAATAATCGACAGATCAGATCATCAGCAAAAAAATCCAAAGGGGAACCAGAAACATGGTATATAATTCTCTGCGAGTATTTTTTTCTGTAGTATTTGATCAATACTATGAAGGCTGCCAAGATCAGCAGGTGGCGAGCATAGAAGGTCGTAGGACCCTTCTAGTCAAATAATTCTTTACTAAAACACAAACTGTCATTTCAAGTTTTCAACTACCCTCTTGCTAATGATGCCCTAGTGCACAACCGTACAAATAAAAATTTCTTAATGGTGAAAAAACACAAGGGAGGTTAATCATATGAGACATAGCTCGTCATGTGCTAGCAGACACAAGTGGCATTTTTATAACAAAAGCACATGCTGAAGGATTTTCTCATGTAGCAGAGCAGAGCCGTGATAGTGTAATAACCTAGATTCAAATAAGAACAGCAGCAAACACATCTGACTTGATATGCCCAGAATGCCAAGTGGCCAGTCATAAAACATATCATTAAAGGGATAATGGAAGTTGAAAAAAAATCATTCCAATGAATAAACTGTAGCCTAGAAAATGTTTGAACATGAAATTGGGCAAATATAATTACCTTCAGAATCAGATTCAGAATCAGAAATAGGAATAACATCTGAGTTATTTGTAGAATTGTTCTGTCTTCCGTTTGGTGCTCCTGCAAGTACATCCGTAAGAGATCTGTCAAACTATAAACTCACATGGAAAGTTATCAACGGCATTCATTTTTAATAAGCTGTAAATCATTAACCGTCATAAAGCAGGATGACACAATTGAAAGACAAAGGTACCACAAAAGCCTTTAGATGGAAAAAACTTCTCCATCAGACATAAATACCTTCCTTATGAGTAGGAAAGGCGCTGGAGGCAACGCTGCTGTTCGGGTTTGAGCAAGGTCTTGGCATGGGGAAGGAGGTGACTGGGCGGGGCATGGGGTTTTGGAGATCCTGGGCGTAGAGGAGGTAGGGGCCACCAGGGTTACCGCTCCGATTCGGGTTTGTGCCTGGGTTTGGCATCTGGAAGGAGATGGCTGGGCAGGGCATGGGGGTTTGGGGATCCTGCACATAGTGGAGGTAGGGGCCGACGGGGTTTGTGCCTGGGTTTGGCAACTGGAAGGAGATAGCTGGGCGGGGCATGGGGGGGCGGGGATCCTGCACATAGTGGAGGTAGGGGCCATGGTGGAAGGTATAGGTCGCTCGGGGGTAGAATTCAGGGCTGGACAGCCATGACGGGCCAGCAGCACTGGGGTACATGGACATGGTGGTAGGCATGGGGTTGTGAGTAGGACTGACAAGTACCCCAACATCGAAGGGGAGATTGGGATTGCTGGGATTTAGGGTGGGGTTTCTGGCTGGAGACGCCATGTGAGGCGGCTGATTGTGAGGCGGGCTTAATGGCATCCCAGAATCGAAGGGGAGGTTGGGATTGTTGAGGTTCAGGTTAGGGTTTCTGGCTTGAGATGCCATGGGAGGAGATGGATTGTGCGGCGAGCTGAATAGCATCCAGATATCGAATGGGGAGTTCAGATTGTTGGGGTTCGTGTTAGGGTTTCCGTCTGGAGACGCCATTGGAGGTGACAGTGGAGTAGTCTGGAGAAATGGGAAAGATGAGAGGTGAGACGAAGCAGAAGTGCACGGTCAAGGTAGCTGTGGTGATTTATTTCTCGCTTTTATGCCCCCACGATTTTGCTACTTATGACGAGGATCTTGAGAATTCAATGTCGTCTTGCAGTAAAAACTGTTTTAAAATGATTCCAAAAATACCCGTTACAATACTCAGCCTTGACACATATGCACACACACACACACACACACACACACACCATCACTCATATTCTACACATCTCAACTACACCACAAGCTGCTTAGACGACAACAAGATTGTAGTACGTGTTTCTAACATGTCTGGAAATACATTACCTATTGACCTATTGTTGGGAACATCCGAGCATATCAGATCAACCCTTACCCCGTAAAGTTCCAATCCGCCGTTGGCCAAGCAAGTAGAGATCAGACCACTTCAAATGTGGATGGGACATATTATCGTGCTCTCCAAAGTTGTATATTCTTGAGAGAGAAAATTTATGGCATGTCATAACTGGCTCTAACAAAGGTACTCAAGAACCTTAACTATCTCAGCTTTATCTGCTGTACCAGTTGCATTAAGTACGTCTACATGTGATTTACCCTAGTTACTGAACATAAGTACCTTCTTTCGATCACCATGAGCATATCACACACCTGATACACCTGATAATTTCACAACAGGAATATACCTCATCACAACAGGAATATACCTCACTTTCACACATTGCATCCCACGATATTCCTTTACCAAAATAGTGAAGGTTGGACTAACAACATTAACAGGGTACCCATCTCTCTAGTGATGAAAATCAACAAAATGAAAAGAACAGCTACCAAGAAACTCAAACATGAAATGTAAATACTGCAGACCAAGCTTGTACTTAACTGCCCCATCATCTACAGAACTTCTTTCAAAGGAACGTGGGAATGACTATATCCATACACATTCTCTTGTTGAAGGAAAAGACCATTCTTTGTAGACTAAAACCCTCAGGAACCACCAAATTTCGCTATGCACTTGCACATAAACACAGTAATCCATTTAGCATTAACTCATTTACAGGCAAGCAGACACAAAACCTAACAAGGCTGCTACCATAACACCAACAGGTAAAGGGTTCTACCCTACCGCCAACGGGGAATACGTCTACCCAGAGCTCTAGAGGTTATCCAACAATGCCGAGGAACTTTTAATGCATTGCAATTTTGAAGTTGTCTCATGATCAACCCAATTATCTTCTTTTCAGATTTCCTTCAGACGGAGTACAGAATTCATATTGAAGCCATGCATGAGAATGTCGCAACCAGTAGCAAAGTTGCCAAAATTAATATGGTGACCAAATATAAGCCGGTAATACTTGTATACGCCCACTTAACCTGTGATCCAAAGGGCATTATATGAAAACCTAAGTATTGGAATCTCCAAAAATCCTAAAGCCCAAAGAAGCCCCCTGACAGCAGTTCTGTTTTCTAGTCGATATCACACACCACAAATCAAACCCCCAAATAAACAGCCAAATCACAAGCGCTCACACGATCAACATTAGATTCAGAAGTCCCCCCCAAAACCCAAAAGCAATCCTTGTGTTGCCCACTCGCCAGGGCACCACCACAACAAAACCCTCGGAATCCTATAAACTCTAACCCCCAGCCATTCACATCGGACCGATAACCGCCAGGGATCCCAACAACCACCGTGTCAGTACCACTGCTATTGGAGGCTACCTCTCCGTACGATAACCAACAGCATGAATGGATGGGAATAGATCCAACGGCACCTGACGTTTACCGTCACCCTTTCATTAATTGCTGTTACTTTAACGCACTAGTTACTTACGCTGGCTATATAAGCAGCAGCTCCACCCGATGTATGTTATGTTTTGATTGATGTAACGGTCTGAGACCTAAGACAATATAATCGAATATGCGTATCTGAATAAAGACTCCCAAATCCCGATATTCTCTAGCCAAATTATACTCAAAACCCTAGTTCATCCCTAGACCCCCTTCCTTTGGCATGACAATTGGTATCAGAATCCAGTAAATTCCTCGGTGGCGAATCAAGATGGGGCGTTGGTGTGGTTGGGCTCTCCCGTGAAATCCCCTTCCTGAACGGTTGCTGCAGGATCTTCCTGTGGTGGTAAAATTCCGGTGAGGGAACTGATCCGTGTACCGTGGGAGGCGATTCGGGAAGCACGACGGTAGGGATCGGATTTTCGAGTCTAGTTCCCGACCGAGTGTCGGTGGTAAAATTCCCCCTCGAAATCTTGACCCAACGGAGATGCCGAAGAGTAAGCCGAGCCTCGATGAAGCAGAGATTGCAGAAATTCTGTCCTTAAAAGGTGAGGTCCAAGCTACTAGCAAGGCCACACAAGAAACCCTAGTTCATCCCCAGATCCCCTTCCTTTGGGCATGACACACCGGAACGGAAATTACCTGGCATTGTGGTGACGTACTGCCCGTCGGGGGTAGCGTAGAAGGCTTTTCCTCCCTTGCCCGACATTGCGGCCGTCGGTGGATGAGTGCCGGGCGGAGTGGCCGGGGAGAGCTCCGAGAGCGACGACGGACCGCGCTTGCTGTGGAGTCCCGACCTGCGCCACACCTTATCTCTGTCGAGGTCAGGTCGCTGCCGCGCCGCGCCGCTTGCCCTCCCTGACTCGCCACTCGGCCTGCTGGTTCACGGGAAAAGAAGTGAAGAAGACGACTGCGGGAGGAAGAAGAAGAAGACGGGACAGACGGGACAGTGGGCCGGCCCATAGGGAATACTCCTACTTGAGGCGGCGTGAGCGTCGAGCGCCGCTAACGAGTGGTTGGTTGGGTTCGTTTCTAATATGAATGTTTTTTTTAGAAAATGATACTATTCCCGGGATCAATCCCGCGCATAAAGTTAGGTCAAAAAACAGACTTATCTCTTCAACTATACAGCTCCCGAGAGTGCCCCACGTAAATTATGGCCTACTCCTCCTTCCGGAGCGCTGCCGCGCTGGTGCGTCGCCCTCTTAGAGCGTCGTCATGTTGCACGCTGGGCGCCCCTGCTCCTCCTCCTCCTCCTTTGTGCCGCGTCGCCATGCCGGGAGCCCTTGCTCCTCCTCCCGCCGCGCCTCCGTGCTGGAGCGCAGCCGCGTCGCCTCCCGGCGATGCACTGCCTCTCCACCAGCAGATGTGCCGCTGTGCCGCCTCTCTGCTCTATCTCAGTTGGTCTCCTCCTCCCTCCACGCCCTCCTCCTCCTAGCCGGCTTCCACGGCCATTGGGAAGTGATTTTTTGGTACATACAATAGGCGACGCTGCTCGAGAAGACGCATGTCGTTGCTTCGTGTTGAGATCGTCGTTTCTCCCTGCGGTGGCATCGTTTGCTACCTACGTTGACAGTCATTGCTACCTGCGGCGAGCAGCGCTGCTACCTACAGCGAGCGGCCCTGCTACATACGGCTTCTGGTGTTGCTATCTGCGACGAGCGGTGCTGCTACATGGCATTTTTTTTGCTCCAAGTTGTTGCTCTGTCAATGTCTCTGGCGAAGTCGGCTTTTGCTATATTAGCATAACTATTTTGCTACATTTGTTTTCTAATTTTGCTACAATAGCGCAAACTTCTTTCAACAAGGTATTCGACGAGGTCTACGGCAAAAGTCTCTAGCAATTCTTCGACAAAGTCAGTTTTGCTACATTAGCACAAATATTATGCTAGATAGTCTCTGGCGAAACTTCGGCGAAATCTGTCTATTTATTTTTTATCTCGCAGACAAATCATTTTGTAGCAAAAATAGATGGTTTGTTAGCAAAAGCGGGACTGGGGGTATTTTGGGGAACACGCGGCGGCCTGGGGAGCCGGAGGATCAGGGGAAGTTATAGCGCGGGGAACGCATAGCGCTTCCCTTTTTTTGCTTTTAGTGTAATCTTGTTGCACGATAGTATCAGCCAAGCACAAAACCAAAAAAAACACATATTTATGTGGGTGAATTTGCGTTTGTTCACGATGGTAGAGCTGCCCACAACCTTGCTAACCATAATTTATTTCTAGAATCAGGACGGTATTTGTGCCTAGATGTCCCAAATTCTATAAAAAAAATTGTAAACATTTTATCTGATCAAAAAACTTAGCACGTTTGTCTCAAAATAAAAAAGATGCATATGTGCCTTATAAGCAGAAGTCCAAAAAATGAAAGCTCACACTTGAATATAGCGCATCTCCACTCACATGCCAAACTCCAATCGATGCGACATCATGAGGGAGCAGTCGAGCTTCCGGCTTATTTCTGGTTATGTGTTTGAAACTTGAAACTTCTGCTAAAATTACTTAAGTTTGGTTTGTAAGTTTGAATCACTCGAAGTACTGATCTTTTGGTATTGTAATAGTAATGAAATGTGTATGTTTGTAATATGGACCCGCAATGTTTTTGTTGTACCACTTTGAGGGATGTGGTATTTGCGGAACGGTGTTCTGTGAGTGTCATATCAAAGACTATAGTGTACTACACATGAAGTGGTATGCTGGGTCACCACACCCTGCCCCGGGGAGGGAACCTACCCCTCCGGCTGATGATGAGGAGGAGGAGGATGATGAAGATGAGGACGACTTCGAGGAGTGATTCCTTGGGGCGCTAGCATCGCTCTTCTTCCTTTTTGGCGTTTTGATGCCAAAGGGGGAGAAGTAGTTCTATTAGGTTGCGTGGATTTGCATGGGTCGGGCACAAGCATTTGCCTTTTGTCATTTTTTATTGCTGCTTGTGCCCATTTAGCGTTGAACTTTTAATTTCCATTTGGTTTGTATGATACTATGTGGTCCATGTGGTACTCTGGATTCATCGAAATTATCGCTGTGAATTTATCTCTCGAGAAGTATGGATTCATCTATATGCTATGGATTATCTCTATGGATGCATCCAAATGATATTATGGTTCAAGGCCTCAATAATGATTATCACATTGAATATCTTTATATAATTGAGGACTTCATTCTCCCAGTGGTATGATGATTCTTGTCTAACTCATCATTTGTTTATAGTTTCCAATTAAATGAAAAGTTGCGTACCTTCTTCACCATGTGTCAGGGGCATCAGGACACCCTCCCGCTCCTTTAGCTCCCACTATGTATACTCAGTGGAACACTTATGGCCTCAACTATGGAGAGCTCGAGCGCCACTTGTTCCCTGCCCCGGCGAGGGAACCTACCCCTCCGGCTGATGAGGAGGAGGATGAGGTGTATGATGATGAGGATGAAGACGAGGACGAGGACGACTTCGAGGAGTGATCCCTTGGGGCGCTAGCATCGCTCTTCTTCCTTTTTGGTGTTTCGATGCCAAGGGGGGGAAATAGTTCTATTAGGTTGCATGGATTTGCATGCGGCGGACACAAGCATTTTCCTTCTTGTCATTTTTTTATTGCTACTTATGCCCATTTAGCGTTGAACTTTTAATTGCTATTTGGTTTGTATGAGACTATGTGGTCCATGTGGTACTCTGGATTCATCGGAATTATCTTTGTGGATTTATCTCCCTGGAAGTATGGATTCATCTATATGCTATGGATTATCTCTATGGATGCATCCAAATGATATTATGGTTCAAGGCCTCAATAATGATTATCACATTGAATAGGACTTGCCCATTCACTCTCTTTCACATGAAATATGATTCCTACATCTAACAAACGAATTATTTATTTTCTTACCTCTTCTTTCATGTGAGGCTTGAGTCGTCGCTGAAAGTCTACGACCGGTTGAGCTCCTACTTCCATGAATATTCTATGGGTGTCTATCGAAGGACTTATCCACTTCAAGTCACTCATCGACTACCCAAGAGAATTTCTATGCATCTAAAGAATCTTCATTAAATTCTCCTCCTCCTTTTCTGCAAGGTTGGAACTTATAATAATAGGAAATCTATCTGTCTCATCAAGAAACCTATATTTTAATTCTTTTGGTAAAGTTTTGAGGGTAGGAGAGGGAGGAGCATCATCTCCATTTCTTATGGGTTCTTCATATTCTTGATTAATATCAGCGTCCACCTCGGGTGTGGAATCATGATAATCATCCATTTTAGTTTTTTATGTCCTGGAGGATATTATTGTTATTGACCAAGCTTCTTGCTAAATCATTGTCAGGAGTCTCAATGACTATCAAGGCTAAATTAACAATATTACCTTCTTCCTCACATTCATACTCATCATCATATAGTTCTTCAATAGTCGGCTTATGGTCAAATTTGGAGAAATGAAAATCCATTTTCTCTTCACCAAACTTGAGAGACACAGTTTGTCTCTTGCAATCTATGTTTGCTCCTGCGATATTTATAAAAGTTCTTCCAAAAATGATGGGACAATAAACATCAGTAGGCATATCAATAAGCACAAAATTAATGGGGTATTTGTATGGTCCAACGCAAATTAGAATATCTCTAATTATTCCCATAGGTACCCTGAGTGTTTTATCAGCAAGCATTATAGTCATGTCTGTATCCTCTAGTTCGGCTGGTGTTAGTTCATTTTGAATTTTTAAATAAAAGTTAAAAGGAATCACATTAACAATTGTCCTGATGTCACAGAGGACATAATAGGAAGTTCCTCCGAAAGTATAAGGGAGAATAGGTTTACCAACTTCTTTAGCTTTTACCTTTCCTTCGACGAATTATGAAGCTTCAGTGTCAAGCTCAACCACGTTGCAGTGAGCAAACATGGTTAGAATATCTTCCTTCATTGATTCTCCAGTCTCCTGTATATTTACCTCTTTAGTTTCCTTTACTTGTGCCTCTTCCTCCAGCTTCTTGAGGAATAGCTCTTCTTCTTCATTTGATCCTCTAACTACTGACCATCATATGTTTCCTTGCCGTCCTTGGGAAAGGAAGGGGTTCAACATATGGGGATACCTCCCTCAATGGTTCAATAGGAGCTGTGATTATTGGATCATCTTCTATAGCTGGCTCGGGTGACAAAGTGTAATGAAGCCAGTCCTTCTTAGGAGCCTCAATATTTTTTATAAAATACTAAAAGATTTGCAAAACAATATCATCATCAAGTTGAAGCTGATCAACAGTTTCTTTCACTTTATCGGACTCTTTATAAGCACTGAGACAATCATATTCAATTTCTATACCTCCTTTGCCACCTAAATCAAATCCCCATGTTTCTCTATTACGGCGAATTTGTTCTAAAAGTTCCCAAGATTTAACTATAGTTAACTCCATAAAGGAGCCTCCGGAATTGGTGTCAAGCTCATGTTTAATTTCTTGATTAAGTCCGCCATTGAAAATGTGTAAAACGTACCATTCGGATAAATCATGATAAGGACATTTATGAAGTAGACTCTTATACCTTTTGAAGGCTCTTACCAAGCCTTCACCTGGGAGATTCTTGAAGTTTGTAATTGCCCGTCTTACTTCAGCAGTCTTTACCTTGGGAAAGAATTGAAACACAAATTCTCCTTTAAGTTTCTCCCAAGTATCAATTTTCTATTTAGGGAAAATTCTATACCAAGACAAAGTAGTGTTGGTTAGATATAGGCTAAATAGTTTAAGTTTCAATTCATCATCATAATAGCCTCTCAGTTTAAGAAATCCAACATAGCTCTGTAAAATGCATTAAATGAGTGTAAGGATCCTCATTTGGATCATCTCCTGCAAAATTCTTTTCTTTAATGATAGCGAAAAAGCGAGGATTGACCTCTATTCTGGTTCGCTCCCACTCGGGAATTCCTTGGCAAGTCCTCTATTGAACTTCCTGAGGTATTTAGTAGCATCGAGTTGATTCATCAGTCCAAGTGAAGTCATGGTGCTTACCTGGAACTAGTAAGCAACTTTAGTAATACAATCAGTAAAATAAGTAACTAAGAACAAAGACCAAAAGCGCTTAGCTCCCCAGCAACGGTGCTAGAAAATATTTTGATGACTGCAAGTGCACAGATCAATTGTACTAGTTTCGAAGTAAAGATATTGAACCCACAGAGAGATATTGGTAAAGGTCTTAATGCCCCTCGTCACTATCTACCAAAGGATACTTGTAAGCTGCCTTTGATCTCAAGTAAAGAGTGTTTGAAAGGTTTTTGGTTGTGTGTAGAAAAGTAATTAAAACTATTAAAAGAAAGCAAGTAATAAGATTGTGTGAAAGCGTGGTTGAACTCAATAGGGCTAAAACGTTCTCGGGGATGTAGGATACACCTCTAGCATGGCATTTTTATTATTAATAATTTAAGATAACATACTTCGTGTGTAATGATATGTGTGGAGAGAGCTCCATAATAAGGTGTTCACTACAAGGCTCGCAGGAGGCAACTTTGTTGAGCCAAGAGTAAGGTCACCTCTAAATAACCACTGCGATGTCTAAGAGCAGTCACCCATGCATCCAAACCACCGCAATTAAGGGTTTCCCCGTGGATATCGTAATTAGCTTAGGGAGTCCCTCTTTATTCCTCCTTTGACCCGCCAGCGCCAATCTGTCACGGGGCCATTCCGAGTATGATCCCAAAGCATGTCCAAATGATTTCTCCCTCCCTTTAGTCCCGAGGGAAAATGGTATGTGGTCGACTACACATACCATCTAAAGAGTGAGATCAAACACAAATCATAAATCTATCATAGACCAGCAAGTCATATGGACACAAGAATAATAGTGCTAGGGTTTCTCCATCTTCCAAAGAACAAAGGAACTACTCACACATGGAAGAAATCAACAACATCATCATAATCAAATGGATGGATAAAAGCACTGAAATAGATCTAATGCAAACCACAATTGAATCTGGAATTGCAACACGATCTAATATATGAAAGATGGGGGTAATGGTGGTGATGCATATGCAGAGGTTGATGATGAAGGGTATGATGCTTTGTCCTCCAATGATCCGTGAAATAGCAAGGATTTTTCCCTATCCAAGTTCCTCCTTCAGATCCCTTTCAGATGTGGTTTTTTGTGGTTTCTAGTGGCTGTGAATGTTGGATCTCTCTACCATCTTTGCCAGGAGAAAGTATTTGACGAGGCTAACCCGGTGACACATGGTACGGGCGGACGGTACGGCAGGCTCTGCTCGTACCATCGGTCGTTATCGGCACTGGTTGCTTCCCCTTGGTTGGCATTTTCCCAGGTGCGAAGACAAATCCATAAAAATGACTTTTATCACATAAAAATATCATATTTAGCATAATATGATAGGTCTAATTGATATGTTCATATAGTATTTAATGATTTGGGATCCTATTGAAATAAAGTTAAAAATATGTGTGCAGACGCAGTGAAATACAAAGATTCCTACTCTATTTATGCAAAAATAAAAGGTAAATATGCTTCAATTTTGGACTTATCATTGTCACAATGAATCTCCATTGGCTCTAGCGTACTTGGAACCACACCAAGATATGAGACGAAGTTCTTCATCTAGACACCCTCCTTTGCAGCATATGATGTCGCTATGTACTCCTCCTCTGTTGAAGAGTCTGCAACTATATCTTGCTTAGAACTTTTCTAGCTCACCGTTACCCCATTCAAGGTGAACACATAACTGGACTGAGATATAAAATCATCAGGATCAATGACAAATCTTGAATCGGTGTAACCCCTTGCAACGAGCTCTATGTCACCTCCATATAAGAGAAACATATCCTTAGTCCTTCTCAAGTATCTAAGTATATTTTTCACTGCTATCTAGTGATTCACACCTGGATCACTTTGGTATCTGCTTGTAATACTTAGAGCATGTGATACATATGGTCTTGTACATATCATGGCATACATGATTGAACCAATTGTTGAAGCATATGGGACTTCACTCATGTCATTCCGCTCAGCATCTATCGTAGGACATTTCTTCTTGCTTAGTGGTTTGCCATGTACCATTGGAAGTGATCCCTTCTTGGATTCTTCCATTTTGTGTTGGGAGTATGCCCTAGAGGCAATCATGTATGATATAATTCCCATTGTATTCATAAAGTTATTAAGTTGTCCTTGCATGAACATCTGATGTATATCATTGAATATATAATTCAGTTGTGGAACTATATATTCATGTTGTTCATACTAAATATCATTGGTAATTGAGGTTGTGCTGGACACACAACTTAGACAAATGTGAAAGTCGGTAGATGACTCGGTTCTACTTGTCATGGGCATGGTGATGCTATTCCAACTTACATGGATTCGGCTAAAGAGTTTAGCGAGTAAGATTGACACATATTGAGATACAACGATCAAGTCGTCATTTGTATATCTCAATCAATGTAATCCTTAGACATGAGGTTATTGCACAATCCGAGTTGTGGAACACCGACTTAGGTTCTGTCAAATGTTGATCCGTAATAGGACAGTTATAAAGGTAGAGTTCGAGTCAACTAAGAATCAAGTTGCGTGATGTGGATAACCAAGATGGGATTTTCCCCTCCAACTGGAGAGATTCTCTGGGCCCTCTCGTGGGATATGATTCGGAAAGCATGGCCATGCGTGACTCGGTTAAGTGTTAACTAAGGCGATCGACTAAGAGTTAGTCGGATGAACCACTTAACTCGGTCCGAGAAGAGAGTCAGACTATTTAAGGGATTACGTTTATTCGCATATAGTTCGATAAGGTATATTGTGAGGCAAAAGGGACCTGGACGTAAGTCATATTAGAAAGGCATGTCGTCATGACTCTTTGGTACTTGGGAGTCGGCACGTTCTGCTAGGATCCACTATCGATTGATCGATTGCGAGTTGGACTCCAATTGTGTCCAAGTTGCGCGCCTTGAGCCTGGGGGGTCACACACTTAAGAGCGGGAGCAAGTTCGGATTGGATCTGAACCAGAAATCTATTTGGGTTGAACCCAAATTGGATTTGTACTGAGTCAGTGAGTCAGACTCACAGTGACTAATATGGGCTTTAGTTAATGGGCCACAAGTGAGTGGAGCCTACTTTCACTCCCTATATATACTGGGGTACACATACCTAGCGAGGTGTTGCAATTAGGTCAATTCCATGCGTTTTAACCCTAGCTCCAGTTTAGTCCTGTCGTCGTAACAAACCTAGCAGTTCACCGCTGATGGAAACAATAGTGGCCACTTTTCTTTGAGACTCCAAGTACAGAGTGTTGTAGCAAGCTTCTTTTCCCCATAAGGTTGACTCAAGGGTTTATATTGAACTCTTGGGGAATTGGTTATGGAAGGGTATTTGTCTTCTCCTCTTCAAGAAACATGTAAAGTAAAATAATTAGTCTTGTGTACCCAACTCCACAAAGTGGTTGTCAAGCACAAGGTTTTGCATTAGTAATATGAAGTAAAATATAATACAAACTAAAGTAAATAAAGTAAAGTAATGCATACTAGATGTTATGGAAGATAGTAGAGTTGTTTTGGGATTTTTATGAGTGATTGCAAGTAGGGAAAGTATTTTTTTAATTTTTGAAATAATAAATTACTGAAATTATAAAAGATAGTAGATGCAATGGAAAGGTATTTCTTACGATAAAAATCGGACTGGGGTTCATGGGTTCACTTGTCTACTCTCTTTTTAGGTTGTTGACATGGATATGCCCTACGGGTACCCGATGTTAGCCTACCTGGTCCAGCCCGACGGAAGGCCCACTCGACGACCTGCCAGGGTCCATGACTCCTATGACGTTTCGGCTGCTATGAAGCCCATATGGACACGGACTTCCAAGCGCACAAGACAAGGAAACCTCAAGACTAGAGTTTGAATCTAACTTGTAACCTACTCGTATCTGTACCTGAGACCTAGCCTCCCCATATATAAAGGCTAGGGAGGTCCAACGAGGAGGACACGACCTACAGACGCCATAACCCCCAATAGATAGATCTACGATCTCCACCTCCACAATAGATCTACAGATCTAGACCTCTCGACTCATACTTCCATACGCATCTCTACGCCAGATCGAATCTGCGCACCCTGTAACATGCGGTTCCGCCGTAATCAAGAGCAGACAAGCAGGAGTAGGGTTTTCCCTCCGGGGGCCTGAACCTGGGTAAATCTCGTGTCCCCTGGTTGCTTGTCTGTTAACCGTGCCACGATCTCCAGCATCCCCATCTTTTCCAAAACCCAAGTCCATAACAATGGGCATTGATAAGATCAAACCTCGTCAATTGGCGCCGTCTGTGGGAACTGGGGGCGCTGATTGTGCGGTCGTGACGGTTCCATCCAAAGCAATCTATGATTCCACGGCGATCGCAATGGCTCCATCAACCCGAAGATCTACGAATCACCGATCTGGGAAGAAGATATCCCCCGATCTCAGAGCCTAGCTAGTTGGTGAAATTTCCATCCAACAACACCATCGTCTACCTCAAAAAACTTGATTGGACGTACAGCCAAGCCGATCGGATCAGCGTATTGGCAGAAGTTGTCCTATTCACCGTTGTGGACATTGATTGCCAAGTCCGATTAGCTCTAAGAGTCATCACCTGATTACCGCTGTACGTACGAGTCCATATGGAAAGCGCTCGGAAAGGAAACCGAATAAAAAACGAGAGTGGAGAAATTTGCCTTTCCAATTCCCAGAATTGCATGTGCCTGACACATGGGTTTTTCTATTCAATCTCTACTCTCGCATCGTTTACAACAAGCATTTATTTATTAGTCTAATCCTTTACTATTTTTGACGTACATGTATCGCATGAGGAATCAAGTATCGATGACCAGGTTGGAGGGCGTATATCATGATTATTTTGAGTCTGTTCCAGCCTTGGCAACTACGTCGTGGTTCCGTCATGACAGTGTTTTACGCCGACCCCGCCATGCGACCGATTACGGATATCCGCTGACGCCGTCATCTACGGTGACCTTCTACAAATCTTCGGTTGTAGCAAACTGCTACCACCATCAGCCTCGATGACCTGCTACTGCGTCGACTCGGCCCACTGCATCAGCTCTCGAATGCCGCCTCGACCACATCAACTCCACGCTCGGGGGCTGCGCCACTTGGCCATATGACTCACAACCATCGACATGTTGCGGTTTTCGACTGTGACGACCCTCTACTGTGACCCGCTGCATCCTTCGGATGCGGCGACCCGATGCGATCTCCGATTGCGGCGACCGGTCGCATTGGCGTCCGCGACCGCAAATCGAGGGCTCCTTTGACTCCGGTCATCCGCTACGATTTTCGGCTCCAACGACTCGGGGGCTCCCTCCGCTTCGGCGACCAGCCGCGGCTTTCGGCTGCGGTGACCCGGTATGGTCTTCGACTCGGGGGCTCCCTCGACATCGGCAACCCAATGCGGCTTTTGGCTGTGATGACCCGATACATCCTTCGGATGTGGCGACCCGGTGCGGTTTTCGACCGCGACAATCTTTGGATGTGGAGCTCTCTACCACCATCAACTTCGGAAACCCGTCGCCGCTATGATTGTGGTTCGCCGCGTCGACCACGTCCGCGTGCAACCTGCTACCGCCTTGACTCCATCCACGACAACTACCAACAAAGCTAAGTTTCCCCTACTTAGAGCTAATTTCTTTTTTAACTCGCACTCGAAACACTCGGGGGCTGCGCCCTCTTCGAGTAACCTAATGTGCCATCGGCTCCACGCACTCGAGCACCTCGAACGCGACAGCCCGAGTAGCTGATTCTGCCTGACCGTCGAATCCTTGAACTCCGAGTGCCTCGGCAAGGTACTGAGACTAAGGATAATCAGGCTAACGAAAAGGCCTAGCATACAGTGCAAAAGTGTCGACTCGATCGGCACCAGAATCTTACTATAAAAGCCAAATGGCAAATATTCTTTACAAGATACAAGTACTTCACAATTCGTCATGTTTTTCTGCAGCTTACAAGGATGTCAAATGCGCTGAGCTATTCTATTCGGTCCTCCAACGGAGTCGACCAGCGCCAGTCACGTCAACAGACGCCAAGACCCGAGTCGAAGCATTCCTCGGATGACCACATCAATCATCGACAAAAGCGGCGCTAGCCGCGCACCCGACAGAAGAAACATCGTCGACTTCATCCGCAACGTCGAGTCCTTCTGGCTAAAATGTCGCATCACTCCGCTACGTTGACTCCCTGCTCCTTATGTGTGAGACGCTGACTCGAAGCACTTCCAGGTCAGTGGTTTCTCTCGCATGAGTCTCCACTCGAGTCTGCGACTCGACTAGACACTCGGGGGCTACTCCTATCAGGAGCGCTGGTCGCGCACCCGATGTACTTCCGGGTCAGCGGTACGCCAATGAGATTTTCGGCTACAACTGCACGATACAAGACTCGAGTCTCTGCCTGAGTCTACGACTCCGCCAGACACTCGGGGACTACTGCAAACTGGAGCGCTGGTCGCGCACGCACAAGATCTTCAAGTCCTACGCCGAGTCTACGACTCCACTACGGACTCGGGGGCTACTCCCATAGGGAGGATTGATTCAAGCATCCAAAAAAAAATTGTTGTGTCCTATGGACCTGAAGCAAACAATGGCTGAATTAAAGTCTCTGCTCGAGTCTACGACTCGAACAGACACTCGGGGGCTACTCCCATAGGGAGCGCTGGTCGCGCACCCTATAGTCCATTGTGTTGACTACGTCCACGATGTCGATTCCTTTACAATAGCCGAACAAATTCAGCTGACCCGATGAACTTTCGGGTGAAGTGCTTCGCACTTGACACAACTTTCGACTCCGACATCCAAATACAAGGTTCAAGACAACTAAGTCTCCACCCGAATCTACGTTTCGGATGGAGACTCGGGGGCTACTGACATGGATATGCCCTACGGGTACCCGATGTTAGCTTACCTGGTCCAGCCCGACGGAAGGCCCACTCGACGACCTGCCAGGGTCCATGACTCCTATGACGTTTCGGATGCTATGAAGCCCATATGGACACGGACTCCCAAGCGCACAAGGCAAGAAAACCTCAAGACTAGAGTTTGAATCTAACTTGTAACCTACTCGTATCGGTACCTGAGACCTAGCCTCCCCATATATAAAGGCTAGGAGGGTCCAACGAGGAGGACACAACCTACAGACGCCATAACCCCCCAATAGATAGATCTACGATCTCCACCTCCACAATAGATCTACAGATCTAGACCTCTCGACTCATACTTCCATACGCACCTCCACGCCAGATCGAATCTGTGCACCCTGTAACCTTCGGTTCCGCCGTAATCAAGAGCAGACAAGCAGGAGTAGGGTTTTCCCTCCGGGGGCCTGAACCTGGGTAAATCTCGTGTCCCCTGGTTGCTTGTCTGTTAACTGTGCCACGATCTCCAGCATCCCCATCTTCTCCAAAACCCAAGTCCATAACAATGGGCATTGATGAGATCAAACCTCGTCAGTTGTAGTGATCATAAAATAATTCATCAATGATAAAGATTCATGGAACTTGTATATGTGCTTGATAAAGGAATCAATATGGGCATCATGTTCTAACATAGATATGAAATACATATTTCTTATACACCTCAAGAAAGGGAAACTCCATGCAATCTTGATTTAAGAATAAATCAGAGTATAGCTTTAAGCAATATAACATGATGTTTGAAATACAAATATGCTACCTTGATCTAACAAGGTTATCACACTGTCACATGATAACTATAGCACATGATTTCACTTTATCCCTAGTGAGGCAGCAAAATAAAGGTAAAAAACAAAGTAGATCTTGAATATTGTTTGTCACAATTCAATCACTACCACCATGCTACTCCATCTAACACACACTTCTCCCCATACAAGTTCTTGCATACAAGTTGGATCAAAACAAGAAATTAAGAACGGGGTACATGATAAATCTATCAAAACATATTACACAAAATAGATTCCAATCTCAAATATCAAATCACAGAACAAATATCCACCACATAGGAATTACAAATATGACCATAATCATGTCGGGAAGCTCATATGGTACTAGATCTATGAAGAATAAGAGATAAATAGATCAAGTTACTGCCACAAACCCATAGCCCGTAGGTGGACTACCCCCTCTTCATCATGGTGATGATGCTAGAGATGTTGGAGAGGGTGGAGATCTCCCCGGAGGTGGCTCTGGCAGAGTTTCCCCCTCCAATCTTTGCTGGACCTGACTCTGTTTGGTGGTGTTTTCGTCTCTAGTGTGTTTCATCTTGAGGACTCCCTAGGGGGTGTTGTGTTCGTAGCATAGAGAACACAAATTTTCCTACGATGTGAAGAACTAAGCACCAAGATCTATCTATCTAGATACAAGCAACGGGTGGATATACATCCATAGAGAACTTACCCTCGAAGACCAACAAAGCGTTACGGGATAATTCTCATGGATGATGTAGTCGTTCACTTGCCGATCTCAAGATCGTGATGAAGTCCAACAAGTCCAGCAGGTCCAGCACCGCAAAACAGTGGTGCATCCATGATCGCACACATGTCCAATACCCCGACAACCTCTGTGCCCTCGCTCCAGCAAAGTAGTGGAAGCAACAGATCCTTCTAGAGAAACTACCGAGAACATGTACTTCGCTGATCTGAAGCCATGGGGATTTACTAGAGGGGGAAGAAAACCTTCAAGAGGAGATGGTGCAAGAGGAGAGGAGCCATGTGGATCCTTTTATAGGGGAGGGGCAAAACCCCAAGGCCATGGTGGGTTCCCCCACCTCTCCCTCATTCATGTGGGTGGAGCTTCCACTAAGCCCACTCACATCAATTTCAACTCCACTCACTTTGCAATTAATGTCCACTAAATTAAATGCATTTTATATTTAAATAAAACAATTTTATTTATTTTATTCAGAATTTTTTTAATTACTTTAATTAACAAACATCACATAAAACCCCTTGTAATATTTCGATGTTAATGCAGAACCAATTTCAGCAGTTTGACCCAAAACAATTCCGGTGTCCATCGAAATAATTCCAGCGCTTTCAAAACCTTTATCTGGTATTATATCTGCCCAAATTGGTGTTGGTATACCTTAAGTGTGTCACCCTATGGTTCATTACAGACATGATCGAGACCCCTCTCTGATCAATAATCAGTAGCGGGACCTAGAGATCCATATTGACTCCCACACATTCAACGATGACTTAGTGATCGTGAGAACCTTTCACATCGTAACTAAATCCCTTTGTCTCATGGTATATTACATGTCCGAGATTTGATCATCGGTATCCCCATACCTAGTTTAATCTCGTTACGGACAAGTACTCTTTTCTCGTTCCCGTGATATAACATTCTAGTGATCCCCATCACTTGCTTGCAAGCTATATCAATGTGATATCACCGAGAGGGCCCAGAGTATATCTCTCCGTCATCGGGATGGACAAATCCCACTCTTGATCCATGAGCCTCTTCATAACACTTTCGGAGTATTTGAACCCACCTTTATTGTCACCCTATTACGGTGTGACGTTTGATGTTATCAAGTTACTCTTCTAGTGTTAGTTATTGACATGATCTCATGGTCGAAGGATTAGGGTTACTTTGTAGGACTTACTATAGCAATGTAAACATAATTACTTTGATCGTATTACTATACTTCGGGTGAGTGTTCATCACATCATTTCACCAATGTTGTGACCCTGTTATTAATAACATACAATGTCCATGATAAGGAAACCTTTGATCATCTTGTTAATCAACGAGCTAGTTTAACCGAGAGGCATAACTAGGAACTCTTATTTGCCTATTAATCACACATATATTAATGTTTGCAATTGACACAATTATAGCATGAAAAATAAACATTTATCATAAACAAAGAATAAGATAATGACCACTTTATTATTGCCTCTCAGGCATATTCCCTTCAGTCTCCCACTTGCACTAGAGTTAATAATCTAGTTTGAAAAACTTGCGCATTCAACACCTAGGGCTTTCTGGTGTTGTATATACGCGTTTGCTAGTGATAAACAGAATCTCCGGATCTGACACTTTCAGGTCCATGTGTATTTGCATGTCTTTGCATATCTACGCATCACTCATTCTCCAATGAGATTGCATTGTATAAATTTGGTCCTTTGGTGAGATATTTAGTTCCTTGGGGTTAAATCATGTTGATATTATTATCGTACAATACATCTTCATAGTGTTAGCCCGTTGTGAACCAAACTGTCGTGGTATTGCCGACGAGTACGCCATGGAGGGGTCCTCACAGTGCGTGTTTAGAGAAGTGGGGGAAGGCGGACGGTTGACGGGTACGAGGTTACACAGCTTACCTAGGTTTAGATCCCACAACGGTGGCGGAATCCTACTCCTGCTATAAATCACTATAAGTGCAATACGCCGAGTTATATGGATTGGTTCTGAAAGGATCGTATGGGCACCTAGAGGGGGGGGGTGAATAGGTGCTACTTCAAATTTTCTTCCTTTTCAAATTAAGGTTTGACAATAAGGTAAATTCTCTAGATAATGCAACTACGGAGAATTTACCTATATGAAAATTATGCAAGAGCTACCACAACACAAAGTAGGAACAAGTAAGTAAGGTGCGGTAAAGGATAGAAGTAACCAAAATGGTGGACGCGGAGACACAAGGATTTGTTTCCCGTAGTTCCTTCCTTTTGAGGGGAAGTACGCCTACGTTTGGAGAGGGGTGGTTTCAAACCACCAACGCCACAAAAGGCCTCCCTTGTTCTCCGATGAATCTCACCCCAACGGGATCGATTCACCTTCCACTATATCGGCAACCTTCAAGGTGGAAGCCGGCACCTTTACAAGTTTGGGGCACACATCCACAACTTAATTGGAGGCTCCCAAATACAAGCAAGCTGTCAAAGCAATCAAAGACAAGCTTGTAAGAACCAGAACAAGAACTAGGGTTTCCAAGAAAACACTAGAGCAAAGGGGACCTCAATGAAATGAGGGGGAAATGAAGATCTCTTTTGGTGAAGTAGTAGATCGCGTCCTCCTCCTTCGATTCCCCAAAGATCAAAGACTTTGGGTGGTGTAATGAGGAGATCTTCAGATTTGGTGGCTCCAATGGTGGTATTGACTTTAATGTGTATGAGCATCTTGTCCCAAGGTAGGTGGAGGAGTATTTATACCCCTCCAAGAAATCTGGCCGTTGGAGCCTTTAATGCAGCGGTATTACCGGAAGTTCAAGCGGTACTGCCGGAGAACTCCGGTACTACCGGACCTGGTACCGGACGACCTTCTTTCAAACTTCATAATCCCTGGCCACATCGGTAGTACCCTTGATGCTACCGTAAAGCGGTAGTACCGCAAATGGCAACCGGTACTACCGGACGTGCAGTGGAATTAGCAGTTTAGACGAAAAAACTCTCTGTCATGCCAGGTAGTAAAATGCGGTACTACCGCATTTTACTACCTAGGCAGACAGAAGCTTTTTGCCAACATACAAAAAGTCTCTGCCCCGTGCGGTACTAAAATGCGGTAGAAGCTTTTAACAAGTGGTCAAAAAGCTACTATCGCGCTAGGTACTAAAATGCGGTACTACCGCTTTTTAGTACCTAGCCCGGCAAAGGCTTTTTGACAGTTAGTCAAAACCTTCTGTCGCATCCGGTAGCAAAAAGCGGTACTACCGCGCCAGGCAGACAGTTTTTTGAACATTTTAAACCATTTTCAATGCACCTGCGATACACTTGGCAAATAATTAGTCCGATATGTGTGTTGCTATAAAACACCAAAATCACTAGGGATAGGAAATGCTCTTTCAATCTCCCCCTTTTTGGTGTTTGATGACAACACACATTTTGCAGGGAAATCTAGTGATGACAAGATATAGATGGGGCTCCCCCTAGATATGTAGAAACAAGCCCCATACTCTCTAACAAGTTACCTGGGAGTAGAAGTCGCACATAGAGCACATACCTTTGCTAAATAACATGTGATGACCAATATTGATTAGAAATGGGGAAGGTCATCACATAGGATGGATCCAAATGAGAATAGCCATATTACACACAAGATGGATCCATATGATAACCACATAGTCTCACCATACATAGCACAGTAAAGAAGAGGCTACCTTCCAGAGTATGAGAGCGAGCAGTCCCATATGGAACACCCGCTCCTGGAACTCGGTAAAGAAGAGGCTACCTTCCCGAGTATGAGAGCGAGCAGTCCCATATGGACTAACAACCCGCAGGTCATGGAAATCTATCTCAGACAAATCAGACAGCAGCTTTGGCCCAGATGGCCCGGAACTGTAGCTTTTGCGAGGACCGGAGGAAGGAGGAGGTGGAGGAGCTTTACCACGACAAGCACTTTGCTTGACCCTCCCACCCCGACGACCACGAGTTGTTTGCAGTTTTAGACGGGCACTAGGTTGAGGCATGACCTCCTCTTCTGACTCAGTCTCTGATTCTGACTCATAGTCCTCGATCTCATAGTGAGCTTTGGAGCATTTGCGCGATCCCCGGGAACCCCCTGCACCTGTGAAAGAATGAGGGAGATAGCATAGGGGTAAGGGCACAAGAACCTGAGACAAACAGAGGATGGAACTCTTGGTGTTGTAAAAAAATTTGCTGCCAGTACAGGGCGGTAGTACCGGATATGCACTGGCGGTAGTACCGGAGAAAGATTCCCGGTACTACCGGCCCACGACCACAGTGCAGATCTGAACCAGAAATCCATGTACGGGCAGTAAATTTGTTGTAAAACACGAATTCCATCGGACAAAGTGGTAGATCTGGTAAATAGCACACGATACAACCTCAATAATACGTGTTTTAGCCAAGAATCAAAGTTACCCTAGATTCAATGGAGAAAACAAGTGAGAAGATGAGGAGGGCGGTAGTACCAGTGTCCATGGCGGTGGAGAAGAAGGAGGAGCCCGCGGGGAGGCCGGATCCGATGTGGATCCATGAGAAGGAGAGAAGGGCGGGGCTCCTGCGGCGTCCTCTTGCTCCTGCGGTGGCACTGGTGAGGAGTGGAGATGAGGGATGAATGAGGCACTGAGGGGTGCCTCTCCCACGTCTCCAATCTTAACCGACACGCACAAGCGGTAGTACCGGAGCCAAGGGCGATAGTACCGGAACTACCAACCGGTAGTACCGCACCTGGGAAGTTTCCAGACAGGACCCTGGAAACTGAACCAGACGCGGTAGTACCGCTAGCAATTGCCGGTAGTACCGTTTGGCGGTAATACCGCTTATGAGACCCGGTAGTACCGTAACCATCAGGACAGAGAGCCAAGATACATAAAATGGAAGGTTCTTGTGCAGAGTAGATGAGTTTTGTGGGGGGATAAGAATGGTATGGGTTTAGAGAGTCACACTGATATGGGCCAATGCACTCAAAAATTACTAAAAACATATGGAGAGCCAAATGTGAGTGCACGACCAAAAGAACAGAACCAACTAGAGGATGACAAACATGAGTAAGAACCAATTCAAAGATGACAAACACGAGTACGCACATCAACCTCTCCATTGAGAGGGGGCGGTGGCCTAGGCCACCATGTTTGAGTATACTCGGCTTGGCACCACGAAGATATATCTTGGGTCCATTACCGAAACTCATCATTAAGCTCACATATCACAAAATGATATTAAGAGGAATGATTTTGTTTTACTTTGCGCATAATGGGGGGAGGGATGGTCCAATCAATTAGGACCGCACTCCCCCTATGTCCATGCCTACACCTAAACCAAATATGGGTCGAGTATTAGGTGAGAGTGCAAGATAATCAAGTCAAGCTCCTTGGATCTACGATATTTAGTTCATTCCTCAAGTAGCAAAACCTTGCTTCATCAAGTGGCTTCGTGAAGATATCGGCAAGTTGATCTTTGGTTGATACATAGGATAGATCAATATCACCTCGAGCAACATGATCTCTAATGAAGTGATGACGAATCTCAATATGCTTTGTCCTTGTGTGATCCACCGGGTTGTATGCAATCTTGATGGCACTTTCATTGTCACATAAAAGAGGCACTTTGTCACAATGGACACCATATTCCTTTAAAGTTTGCCTCATCCATAGCAATTGAGTACAAGCACTAGCGGCAACCACATACTCTGCTTCGGCGGTAGAGAGAGATATACAATTTTGCTTCTTAGAAGACCAACATACCAAGGACCTACCAAGAAATTGGCAAGCCCCGGATGTTGATTTTCTATCATCCTTATCACCCGCCCAATCCGAATCCGTGTATCCACAAAGAGCAAATGTTGAGCCTTGAGGATACCAAAGACCATAAAATGGGGTATGAACTAAATATCGAAAGATTCTCTTGACCGCCATCAAATGGCTTTCTTTAGGAGCCGCTTGATATCTTGCACACACACCTACACTCAACACAATATCGGGTCTAGATGCACAAAGGTAAAGCAAAGAACCAATCATGGACCGGTATACCTTTTGATCCACATCTTTACCATTGGGATTTTGTTCTAGATGAGTCTTTGTAGCCATGGGAGTAGGAGCTCCATTTAAATCTTGCATTTTGAATCTCTTGAGCATATCTTGAGTATACTTGGCTTGATTGAAGAATGTCCCTCCTCTAACTTGCTTGATCTCAAAGCCAAGAAATACTCTCAACTCTCCCATCAAAGACATCCGGAAGATACTAGTCATAAGCTTTGAGAATTCATCATTAAAAGCTTTGTTAGATGAGCCAAAGATAATATCATCAACATATATTTGGCATACAAAAAGCTCCCCATTTACCCTCTTAGTAAAAAGAGTGGGATCGATTTTCCCAACCTCAAAGCCACGGTCAAACAATAACTCTCTAAGGTCCTCATACCACGTGCGTGGGGCTTGCTTGAGCCCATAGAGCGCCTTATCAAGTTTGTAGACATGGTTTGGGAAGTTGGGGTCCTCAAATCCCGGGGGTTGCTTAACATATACTAATTCATTTAATGGACCATAAAGAAATGCACTTTCTACATCCATTTGTTGCAACTTAAAGTTATGATGTGCCGCATAAGCAAGAAGGATACGAATGGACTCAAGGCGATCCACGGGCGCATAAGTATCTCCATAATAAATGCCTTCAATTTGAGAATACCCTTGTGCAACCAATCTAGCCTTGTTCCTTACTATAATTCCATGCTCATCTTGCTTGTTCTTGAATATCCACTTTGTTCCAATGACATTGCGGCAATCCTTTGGCTTCTCAACTAACTTCCATACTTTGTTTCTCTCAAAGTTGTTGAGCTCTTTGTGCATAGCTTCTAACTAATCCGAATCTTCAAGAGCTTCCCACACTTTCTTTGGTTCAATCATGGAGATGTGAGCTTGGTGTTCACTGAACCTCTTCAATTGTGCTCTTGTGGAAATACCTTTCCTTAGATCACCAACTACATTTTGTAGAGTGTGATCTCTTATTTCCAACATTCTTTCCTTTCTAGCTTCGCGACGAGCGTGGATCTCTGTGTTGTTTCTTGGAGGACCCTCTTCATAATTTTGATCCTCGTCTTGACCATCATCTTGACCTTGATCATCATTGGAGTCATCCTCTACATTGGGAGGCAAAGATTGACCTTGGTCTTGATCAAGTGCTCTTCTAGCGTCAATTTGAGCTTGTCTCAAAGCAGCTTGTACGGATCTTCCTTGACAAATTGACTTGACACCACTTGACAATCCGTCGAATGTACCAAGCTCCCCTTGACTAGAGTTGACACTTTGATCACCATGTTGAGGGTCCACATCTTGTCTTTGTCTTGAGTCAATGTCCTCTTCGGTGGATGGAGCATGTTGAGGTTGTGAAGATGAGGGCTCCACTTGAATGGAGCATAGTTCTTCTCAATCCGCCATAAGGGGTTCCTCAACGGGGCGGATATATCCCATACCCATTCTTCCTATGGCATCCTGAGGCATTTCATCATCTGCATCACAAGCATCAACACGCCCCCTTGGGGACCATCATATTCTTCGAAGGTCACACTACAAGATTTTATGACGGCTGCGGAGAGCTTATCATAGATTCTATAAGTGTGAGATTCGAGACCATAGCCAACAAAAATACCCTCTAATGCTTTAGACTCGAATTTAGACAAATGAACACCTTTTATGAGATAAAAACACTTACAACCGAACACCCGGAAGTAAGATATGTTGGGCTTGTTACCGGTAAGAATTTCATATGGAGTCTTGTTGATTTCTTTGCGGAGGTAGAGCCGGTTTGAAGAATGGCAAGCAGTGGAAATGGCTTCGTCCCAAAAGTTGTATGGAGATTTAAACTCCGCCAACATGGTCCTAGCCATCTCAATAAGAGTCCGGTTCTTCCTTTCGGCCACGCCATTTTGTTGAGGGGTGTATGGAGCGGAATATTGATGTTTAATCCCCTCATCACTAAGGAAATCATTCAAGGTGTAGTTCTTGAACTCGGTGCCGTTGTCACTTCTAATGATCAACACGGGAACATTGTATTGCCTTTGGACCAAATTGATAAAGTCGATGAAGGTATTTTGAGTTTCACTCTTCAATTTGAAGAAGTAAACCCAAGAGTATCTTGAAAAGTCATCAACAATCACCAAGAAATATTTCTTCCCACCAAGACTTGCATGAGATGGAGGACCAAAGAGGTCCACGTGGAGGAGCTCCAAGATCTTGGTGGACTTGATGCGGTTCTTAGGCTTATGAGGAGCATCATGCATCTTCCCTTGAACACATGCCCTGCAAACACGATCTTTAGAAAAGGAAACATTTTCTTTTAGTCCAACAATATGGCCCTCCTTGTGGAGACTTTGCAAAGTTCTCATATTGACATGGGCCAGTCGGCGATGCCATAACCAACCCACACCGGCCTTTCCGAATAAGCACATCGCACTTTTAGTGGCTTGCCCCGAAAAGTCCACCACATACAAGTCATGTTCGACATACCCAACGAAAGCGACCTTGAGAGACTTGCTCCACATGAGGACCACAAGATCATTATGTATAAAGATGGAAAAACCCATCTTTCCAAGAGCACAGACTGAAAGTAAATTGTACCCAAGGGTCTCAACAAGCATGACGTTCACGAGTGTAATGTCGTGAGCAACCACAACTTTGCCAAAACCCAATTCCTTAGATTTTGACTTGTCGGCATAAGTCACGGTGATTAGATCATCATTTGGCTTTAAGTCCTTGACAATAGATGAGCTTCCGGTCATATGACTTGTGCAACCACTATCAAGCACCCACTTTGACCCTCCGGAAGCATAAGTCTCTATTCCTCTTGCCATAAGGCAAGTGACGTTCTTGGTGGGAGAGTTCTCATTTGGAGAATCGAAGAGTGAGAATGTCGGAGTAGAGATGGTGGCTAGAGCAGCCACACCATGAGAAGTTTCCTCTTCCTCATCTTCATCATCTTCATTGTCGGAGGAGTATTCTTCATGAGTGATCAAGACAATTTCTCCCAACTTCTTGTTGATGGGATTCTTCTTGATGAAAGGTTTCTTGTAAGGTCCCTTGAGAGTCTTCTTCAACACAAGCTTACCACCATGATCTTCTCTCTTCTCATAGGGACAACTCGCTACAAAGTGATAGCGGTCACCACAATTGAAGCAAGTTCTCAATCTCGTTGTATTTTCTCTTTTCCCATTTGGGTTGCTTTTTATTTGCATTTCCATCTTGGCCTTGGCGGGGTTCTTCCAAAAATTCTTAGCATAGAAGGCCATATATTGACTATGAGCAATCTTGACTTCATCGGGGTGGTCCATGGAGAGCCCTTCATCACTATCATCTTCATCCCCATGATCCCCAACTTTGGCCTTCAACGCAACATTGACAACATTGCTCATACCAAGGGCACGAGCACGGGAATCTTTGGCATTTTTGGCGGCAACCTTGAAAGCTTCCATCTCTTGCATAACTTCATTTGAGGTCATGAGATGGTAGTTATGTCTTCCTTGTAGGCTCTTCAAGTCGGTGGGCTCAGAAGGCATGAGTGCACTCACATATTTCCTTTTTATCCATGCATCATCTACATGTGAGGCACCCACATTTCGAAAAGCGGTGGCGGTGGTCTTGAGCCTTCGGTACATGTCTT
The DNA here is from genome assembly GCA_916181665.1 of Avena sativa. Lineage (NCBI taxonomy): Eukaryota > Viridiplantae > Streptophyta > Magnoliopsida > Poales > Poaceae > Avena > Avena sativa. The sequence goes on along the minus strand of OV702284.1, from coordinate 226,594,893 downwards.
CGTGATCTTCACCTCCTTTCATGTAGAAGCCTTTGGCTTCATTGCTTAGAGCATCATATCGGTTCCTCCTCATACTCTCATTTCCAACAAACAACACAGTGAGAGCATCCCAAGCTTCCTTGGCAATGCTAAAGTGCTCAATGTGTGGATAATCCTTTATCCCCAATCCTTGTTGAATCATGTGCAAAGCAGTGGCATTGAGTTGACTATTGACAATCTCTCTTCTTGTCAAGTTGTTTGGATCCCCAATAAAGAGTCCATGCTCGATGATGTTCCATAGTTCAATGCAAGAGCTGCGCACATGAGTTCTCATTAGTGATTGCCATTGAGCAAAAGTAGCAGACTCTTCAAGCTTAGGTGGGTCACCCCTATTGTACACATGAGGGTGAGGGATGGGAGGATCGGGAGAGTACCAAGAATCACGATGCTCACTCTTCCCCCCATCAAGTTGTGTGGAGGAATTAGCGTTGTCTAGTTTACCCCCCACCACCATACCCTCGGGGGATACCGAAATATTCCCTTTAGGTACAACGGATGGTAGATCCTCTTGAGGAGATGGAGGTGATGAGCCATCTTTGTCTTTGAGAAGTTGCTCAAGCATCTTCTTGACTTTGTTGACCAAGGAAGAGCTCAATCTTGTTTCCAAGTTTCTGAGATCTTCCATGGTCACCGGGGTCGGCTCACTACCACCATCCCCTTCTTGGATACCCATATTCTCTTAGGCGGTAAAGCCCAAATAAAGAGCCGAGGCTCTGATACCAATTGAAAGGATCGTATGGGCACCTAGAGGGAGGGGGGTGAATAGGTGCTACTTCAAATTTTCTTCTTTTTCAAATTAAGGTTTGACAATAAGGTAAATTCTCTAGATAATGTAACTACGGAGAATTTACCTATATGACAATTATGCAAGAGCTACCACAACACAAAGTAGGAACAAGTAAGTAAGGTGCGGTAAAGGATAGAAGTAACCAAAATGGTGGACGCGGAGACACAAGGATTTGTTTCCCGTAGTTCCTTCCTTTTAAGGGGAAGTATGTCTATGTTTGGAGAGGGGGTGGTTTCAAACCACCAACGCCACGAAAGGCCTCCCTTGTTCTCCGATGAATCTCACCCCAACGGGATCGATTCACCTTCCACTATATCGGCAACCTTCAAGGTGGAATCCGGCACCTTTACAAGTTTGGGGCACACATCCACAACTTAATCGGAGGCTCCCAAATACAAGCAAGATGTCAAAGCAATCAAAGACAAGCTTGTAAGAACCAAAACAAGAACTAGGGTTTCCAAGAAAACACTAGAGCAAAGGGGACCTCAATGAAATGAGGGGGAAATGAAGATCTCTTTTGGTGAAGTAGTAGATCGCGTCCTCCTCCTTCGATTCCCCAAAGATCAAAGACTTTGGGTGGTGTAATGAGGAGATCTTCAGATTTGGTGGCTCCAATGGTGGTATTGACTTTAATGTGTATGAGCATCTTGTCCCAAGGTAGGTGGAGGAGTATTTATACCCCTCCAAGAAATCTGGCCGTTGGAGCCTTTAATGCAGCGGTATTACCGGAAGTTCAAGCGGTACTGCCGGAGAACTCCGGTACTACCGGACCTGGTACCGGACGACCTTCTTTCAAACTTCATAATCCCTGGCCACATCGGTAGTACCCTTGATGCTACCGTAAAGCGGTAGTACCGCAAATGGCAACCGGTACTACCGGACATGCAGTGGAATTAGCAGTTTAGATGAAAAAACTCTCTGTCACGCCAGGTAGTAAAATGCGGTACTACCGCATTTTACTACCTAGACAGACAAAAGCTTTTTGCCAACATACAAAAAGTCTCTACCCCGTGCGGTACTAAAATGCGGTACTACCGCATTTTAGTACCAGAGCAGGCAGAAGCTTTTGACAAGTGGTCAAAAAGCTACTGTCGCGCTAGGTACTAAAATGCGGTACTACCGCTTTTTAGTACCTAGCCCGGCAGAGGCTTTTTGACAGTTAGTCAAAACCTTCTGTCGCATCCGGTAGCAAAAAGCGGGCAGACAGTTTTTTGAACATTGTAAACCATTTTCAATGCACCTGCGATACACTTGGCAAATAATTAGTCTGATATGTGTGTTGTTATAAAACACCAAAATCACTAGGGATAGGAAATGCTCTTTCAGGTTCGCCGTGTGAGGTGACTAGAGAGTCTAAGTTATCGTGTCCTAAAGGCTCCCATAGGCCCAACTTATATAGTCGCCTGGTCCTAGGGTTACAGGGAAAAATCCTAGTCGGACAGGTTATAGAGTCCTACACTGCTTACAAATAGTCTAGCGTGTCTTGCACTCCAAGGCTCCGGGTACGTTGGTGACTCCTCCCTAGACTTCCTTTATCCGGCATGGGCCTCCCTTCTGGATCCATCTAACTGGGCCGCCCAGCAGGCCATGGGCCATGATACCAACTGTGGGACACCCGGGTTATCCGGATAGGAGACATGCTATGAGGATACCCATATAGCATATCCCCAACAGTAGCCCCCGGAGAACTCCGAGATCTTGCGCTGTCTTGCCTCTTCAGGTTGAATGCTCTGTCTAGATGGATGTCGGCAAATCTTCAAGCAATATCTTGTAGTCCTCCCAAGAACCCTACAAGGTATTCTCCGTCTTCAACTTGTAAGTTGGAGAATTGCTAAATCTTCTATCGTACTTTTCCGTATCCGGACTAGATCCGTCCATGCCGGAATATTCCGATGTGATGGTTCACTTGCTAGTGATAGCTAGGACGACATAGACGTAGGTCAGCGACGCCTCGTAACTCACACATGCAGAGAACACAATCATGTCCGTTTTTCCCGCGCAAGAGATACGAACCGTTGGCGGCGATGGTTGGGAACGTGGCGAAATTTCCGCGCACGCGCCCACACACGTCGTCCACGCGCCGACCATTCGATCGTCTTGCACGAATCTCTACGCTAGGGGTTATAAATTGTAACTATGGTGGAATTTTATTTTTCACCTCATTCTCCCCCTGCACCGTCTTCTTCCTCCAGCGAGCACCTCCTCGAGCTCTCCGCGTGCACGCGAAAAACCCTAACCTCCCCATCCTTCCAGTCACCACTTCCTCCTCTCCAATGGCAAGCAGCAGCAGCTCTACTCCCTCCATGGTGGCGTCAGGCGATGCTGCGGCGAAGCCAGCGAGCACCGTCCATGTTCCCCCAGAGGGCCTGGTGCTTCCCAAGTCCGCGGTGGTCGAATCCACCGGCGGCGACCACAATCTAGCGGCGCTAGAGCTATTGGAAGAAGAGAGTGATTCCCACAAAGGGGACTGGCGCGGACATCAAGGACCACGACATCAAGGAACTGCTCGTCGAGGGCTACCTCCCTGCGACGGAGGGGCTCGTCTGGCAGGCAGGGCCGGCCGGCGAGGTCACCCCTTCTCCCCAAGCCAGAGAGAAGGTGTACCTCAAGGCCCAATTGGTACGCGACGTTTCCTTGCCCATCTCCAATTTCTTTCTAGCTGTCCTTAGCCATTACCGAGTACAGCCTCAGAACCTCTCCCCCAATAGCATCCTCGCGCTTAGCAACTACGCGGCGCTCTGTGAGGGTTACTTAGGGATTAGGCCTATGCTAGATCTCTTTATTTATTTCTTCACCATCAAGAGGGAAGCCGGAGCCGGCAAGGACGAGCTCAGGAATTGTGGGACAATTAGTTTTAAGATCCGGCCTGGCCGGTGGTTCCCTGACATCGCCGGCCATGAGTCTTGCAAGAACTGGCAACCGACGTACTTCTAAGGCCCAGATATCCTTCTGGCCGGCCGAGAAGAAACGTATCCAGACTTCGTCGATGGAGCCGTTGCCGAAGACCCGACATGGAGATCCCAGACCACCCTTCCCTCCGACAACGAAGCCTCTGGCGCCATTAGGCGGATAGAGTGGTTCGTAGACACGGGTCTGACCGGGTTGGACCTAGCCATGTGCTGGTTCGTTAGGCGGATCCAGCCTCTACAGCACCACTCCAAGCTGATGCATGAGTACTCTAAGGAGAGGAAGGATAGCCTCCGCATCTCCGAGGACAAATTCTCGAGTGACTCCGTCAAGCTCCACCTCAAGGACATTATCAAGGTGAAGGACAGGAAGCGTGGCTTCGCTATCATCTATGACATGTTCGAGGAGGGCAAGTGCACAGAGGTACCTGTTGAAGGGTTCGCAGCATAGAAAACAAAAATTTTCCTACGATGGGAACTATGTACCAAGATCTATCTACTAGATACAAACAACGGGCGGATGTATATCCATAGAGAACATACCCTTGAAGACCGACAAAGCTTAACGAGTTCAACTCGTGGTTGATGTAGACGATCTCTTGCCGATCTCAAGATCGAGAGGAAGTCCTACCGCCGCAAAGCAGCAGCGCATCCGTGCTCGCACACACGTACAAGACACCGGGCAACCTCCGCCTCCTCGCTCCAGCGATGCAGCGGAAGCACAACTCTTTCTTGCCGAATAGCCACCGGGAACATGTATCTCGCTAGTCCGAGACCATGGGGGATAAATTCTAGAGGGGGAGAGAGATCCTTGAGGAGGTGTGAGAGACAAGTGAGGAGGGGGGCTCCTTTTATAGGAGGAGGGGGGGCACCCAAGGGGGTGGCCGCCGTCCATGGGGCTGCCCCCTCCCCTCCTTCATTCATGTGGGTGGACACTCCACTCACAAAATTCCTTTAAATTCCCTCCACTCAAAAGTCCACTCAAATTCCCATTAAATTTCCACCAAATTTAATGCAAACTCTCATTAAATAAAACTCTTTTATTTTATTCAGAATTTTGTCAATTACTTTAATGACAAACATTCACAAATAACCCCTTGTTAGAATTCCATTTCACATGCATAACCACTTTATGCAATTTCACCCGAAAACCTGTTTCGGTATCTAGTGAAATAAATTCCTGCGCTTGTTTATTCTTTCGGCATGAAACATTTGCTCCAACTGGATGCCAGTGTCCCTTAAGTGTGTCACCCTACGGTTCGCGAATAATGCAGACATGATCGAGACCCTTCTCCGATCAATAATCAGTAGCGGGACCTGGAGATCCATACTGACTCCCACACATTCAACGATGACTTTTCCTGTGATCGTCGGAACCTTTTATGCTTGTATCTTAATCCCTTTGTTTCACGATATATTACATGTCCGAGATTCGATCATCGGTATCTCCATACCTAGTTTGATCTCGTTACTGACATGCACTCTTTTCTCGTTCCTGTGATATAACATTCTAGTGATCAAATCACTTGCTTGCAAGCTAACCAATGTGATATCACCGAGAGGGCCCAGAGCATATCTATCCGTCATCGGGATGAACAAATTCCACTCTTGATCCATGATTCTCAACATAACACTTTAGAAGCTTTGAAGCCATATTTATAATCACCCAGTTACGGAGTGATGTTTGATGTCAACAAGAAACTCTTCCGGTGTTAGTGATTGGCATGATCTCATGGTCTAAGGATTAGTATTACTTCGTAGTTTGTTTATAGCAATATAAACTCAATGACTTTGATCGTAATGCTATACTTCGGATGAATGTTCATCACACCATTACACTAATGTTGTGATCTCGTTATTAACAACATCCAATGTCTATGATCAGGAAACCGTGATCATCTTGTTAATCAACGAACTAGTTTATGAGAGAGGCATAACTAGGAACTTTCTGTTTGTTTATTAAACACACATGTATTAACGTTTCCGTATTCATACAATTATAGCATGCAAAATAAACATCTATCATATACTTGGAATACACATAATAAACATTTTATTATTGCCTCTCAGGACATATTCCCTTCAGTCTCCCACTTGCACTAGAGACAATAATATAGTTACATAGTGATGTACCTAACACCCATGGAGTTCTGGTATAGATCATGTTTTGCTCTAGGGAGAGTTTTAGTCAACGGATCTGCTACATTGAGATCCGTATGTACTTTACAAATCTTTATATCTCCATCCTTGACATGTTCGCGGATGGAGTGAAACCGGCGCTTAATATGCTTGGAATGCTTGTGAGACCTTGGCTCTTTGGCATTGGCAATGGCACCATTGTTGTCACAATAGATCACCATTGGGTCCAACGCGTTTGCAACCACACCTAGTTCGGATATGAACTCCTTCATCCAAACTGCTTCCTGAGCCGCTTCTGAAGCAGCAACATATTCGGCCTCCGTTGTTGATCCCGCCACCACAGGTTGTTTGGAGCTCCTCCAACTAACCGCTCCGCCATTCATGAGAAATACGTATCCGGATTGAGACTTAGAGTCATCCGGATCTGTGTCAAAGCTAGCGTCGACATAACACTTAGCGACGAGCTCTTCTTCACCTCTGTATACAAGAAACATATCCTTAGTTCTTCGCAAGTACTTAAGGATATTCTTGACCGCTTTCCAGTGTTCTGAACCTAGATCCGATTGGTACCTACTAGTCAAACTAATAGCATGTGCCACATCCGGTCTTGTACATAGCATGGTGTACATTATAGAGCCTATGGCTGAAGCATAGGGGACCTTGTCCATTATCTCTCTTTCTTCCGCCGAAGCCGGACTTTGAGTCTTACTCAATGTCGTGCCTTGTGTCATAGGTAAGAACCCCTTCTTACTATTTTCCATTTTAAACTTCTTTAAAATCTTATCAAGGTATGTACTTTGCGATAGCCCTATTAGGCGCCTAGATCTATCTCTATAGATCTTTATGCCTAATATGTATGACGCTTCACCTAGGTCCTTCATTGAAAATTTGTTGTTTAGATAACTTTTAACACTGTTTAAAAGCTCTATATCATTTCCGATCAATAATATGTCATCCACATATAATATCAGAAATGCCACATTGCTCCCACTCACTTTCTTGTAAATACAAGCTTCTCCATAAGTTTGGACAAATCCAAACTCTTTGATCACCTCATCAAAGCGGAGATTCCAACTTCGTGATGCTTGCTTCAATCCATAGATGGATCGCTGAAGCTTGCACACCTTGTTAGCATACTTAGGATCGACAAAACCCTTTGGTTGTATCATATACAACTCTTCTTCAATATAACCATTGAGAAATGCGGTTTTGACATCCATCTGCCATATCTCATAATCGAAATATGTAGCAATTGCTAACATAATCCTAACTGACTTTAGCATCGCTACGGGAGAGAATGTCTCATCGTAGTCAACTCCTTGAATTTGTCGAAACCCCTTTGCGACAAGTCGAGCTTTATAAACGGTCACATTACCATCAACATCAGTTTTCCTTTTGAAAATCCATTTGTTCTCCACGGCCTTTCGGTCGTGAGGTAAGTCCACCAAGTTCCAAACTTGATTTTCATACATGGATTCCATCTCGGATTTCATGGCTTCTAACCATTTGTTGGAATCCGGGCTCATCATCGCTTCTTCATACGTCGCAGGGTCATCATTTTCATCAACCATGAAATTCATGACAGGATTTCCGTACAGCTCGGGAGCTGCACGCGTCCTGCTTGACCTGCGAGGTTTGGTAGTACTCTCTTTTGGAGTTTCATGATCATTATCATTAGTTCCCTCTTCAACAGGTGGAGCCAACTCCGGAACAACTTCCGGCGCTGCGCTACTCGCCATACTTTGAAGAGAAGGTTCAGTAACCTCTTCGAGTTCTACCTTCCGACTACTCACACCTTTCGCGAGAAACTCTTTCTCTAGAAAGGATCCATTCTTGGCAACAAAAACCTTGCCCTCGGATCTGTGATAGAAGGAATACCCAATAGTTTCCTTAGGGTATCCTATGAAGATGCATTTTTCCGCTTTGGGTTCGAGTTTATCCGGTTGAAGTTTCTTCACATAAACATCGCATCCCCAAACTTTAAGAAATGACAGCTTAGGTTTGTTTCCAAACCACAATTCATACGGTGTCTTTTCAACGGATTTAGATGGTGCCCGATTTAAAGTGAATGCAGCAGTTTCTAGTGCATAGCCCCAAAATGACAACGGCAAGTCCGTCAGAGACATCATAGATCGAACCATATCTAATAAAGTACGATTACGATGTTCCGACACACCATTTCGCTGTGGTGTTCCGGCAGGTGTGAGTTGTGAAACAATTCCACACTCTTTCATGTGAGTGCTAAACTCGTAACTTAGATACTCACCTCCACGGTCGGACCGTAGAAATTTGATCTTTCTATTACGATGATTTTCCACTTCATTCTGAAATTCCTTGAACTTTTCAAAGGTTTCAGACTTGTGTTTCATCAAGTAGATATAACCGTATCTACTCAAATCATTCGTGAAAGTAACAAAATAACGATATCCACCTCTCACCGACACACTCATTGGACCACATACATCAGAATGTATGATTTCCAATAAATCTGTCGCCCGTTCCATTGAACCGGAAAACGGCGTTCTAGTCATCTTGCCCATAAGGCATGGCTCACATGTATCAAATGATTCAAAATCAAGTGATTCCAAAAGTCCATCCGAATGGAGCTTCTTCATGCGTTTAATGCCAATATGACCTAGACGGCAGTGCCACATATATGCGGATATATCATCATTTAGTTTAATCCTTTTAGCATCAACATTATGAATATGTGTAACATTATTATCGAGATCCAAAAGAAATAAACCATTCATCATCGATGCATGACCATAAAAGATTTCATTCATATAAATGGAACAACCATTGTTCTCGGATTTAAATGAATAACCACTTCGCATCAAACACGATCCAGATACAATGTTCATGCTCAGTGCAGGCACCAGATAACAATTATTCAAGTTTATTACTAATCCCGATGGCAAGTGGAGAGGCAGCGTTCCGACGGCGATCACATCAACGCTTGATCCATTGCCGACACGCATCTTGACCTCACCCCTTGGTAGCGGTCGCTTGTTCGCAGCCCCTGATTCGAGTTACAAATATTAGCAACTGAACCGATATCAAATACCCAGGTGCTACTGCGAGCACTAGTCAAGTACACATCAATAACATGTATATCATATATACCTTTGTTTGCCTTGCCGGCTTTCTTGTCTGCCAGATACTTGGGGCAGTTGCGCTTCCAGTGGCCAGTCCCCTTACAATAGTAGCACTCGGTATCAGACTTAGGTCCAACTCGGGGTTTCTTTTCAGGCGCGGCAACCGGCTTTCCGCCCTTACTTCCCTTCCGTTTTCCCTTCTTGTCTTTCTTGAAACCAGTGTTCCTATTGATCATCAACACTTGATGTTCCTTTTTGATATCCACTTATGCAGTTTTAAGCATTGATAGAAGCTCGGGGAGAGACTTCTTCATGCCTTGCATATTATAGTTCATCACGAAGCTCTTATAGCAAGGTGGCAGAGACCGCAGAACACGATGGATGCCTAAGTCAATGGGAATCGATATTCCCATGGACACAAGCTTATCGGCGTAACCCGACATCTTGAGTACATGCTCACTAACGGAGCTGTGCTCTTCCATCATGCAGCTAAAGAACTTTTTTGAAGCGTTGTAGCTCTCTACAGCAGCATGTGTGTCGAAAATCATTTTCAACTCACCCATTGTATCAAAAGCATTGCCATTTTCAAAACGCTTTCGAAGTTCCGGCTCTAGCCCATACAATATGCCGCAATGAACTAAGTTGTGGTCCTCCTGACGAGTCTGATAGACATTCTTCTCCTCGTCAGGGGCATCATCAAAAGGTGGGGGGCCTAACGGTGCTTCTAGCACATATTGCTTTTGTGCAGCAGAGAGGAGAATCCTCAAATTCATGGCCCATTCGGTAAAGTTGCTACCGTTCGTTGCTAGTTTCTCTTTCTCCATGAACACATTGAAATTAAAAGCAGGTGGTGCCATCTACAACAGAATTTGTAAAGTTTAGACTAAGTGTATGATAGATTGAGTTCAACTAATCCATATTACAAATGAACTCCCACTCAAAAACGACATCCCTCGTGCCTTTTTGGTGTTTACATGAACCAAATCCACTATACCAAGTCCGATCATCACTTGAGTCGGTATAGCTTCGAAGGCGAGCATCAAATGGGCATCATATCAACTATATGACTCATGCTTAACCTTTCGGTCCGTGTTCCGAGGCCATGTCTGTACATGCTAGGCTCGCCAAGTTAGAACCTTAGTATTCGCGTGTGTAACTGTTTTACACCCGAAATATGGTCGTGGATCCAAGAACACCCGATCATCACGTAATGTCTTGGAGCGACGAAAACATAATCGGTGCATACTAAAGGAAGAACACATTCTTATCTTGATATTTAAAAGAGGGATCATCTTATTATGCTAACAAAGCGCTAAACAAGCAATATAAGATGCTATCAAACATCTCATGTTTATTAGTGAAATGATATGGTTCCCGCATATGATCTCTATCATGTGCACCGTGGTATGATCACTATCATACCTATATGTGTAAGTCCAAGGTCTATGGAGATTACACGTTATGTATGTTGTAAGAGTATCATCTCATACTTCTACTTACTGTTGGAGATATGCCCTAGAGGCAATAATAAATGTGGTTATTATTATATCTTTGTGTTTATGATAAATGTTTACATTCATGCTATAATAGTATTAACAAGGAAACATTAATACTTGTGTGATTTGTAAACTTAATTTGAAGTCCCTGGTAAAGCCTCTATATAATACCAGCTTGTTGGTTAATAGATGATTGTGGTTTCCCTATCATGAACATTGAGATGTTATTAACAACAAGATCATATCGTTAGGAGAATGATATGATGGACATACTCCTATAGATAAGCGTAGCATAAAGATCAAGTCATTTTAATAGTTCAAGTGCTATATGCTTTCTGATACATAGTAATCTAATTCCTTTGACCATGAGATCATGCATATCACCTTTACCGGATGGATGCTTTGATGACATCAAACACCACACCGTAACTGGGTGGCTATAAAGGTGGCATTGAGTGTTCGGAAAGTGTTGGTTGAAACACATGGATCAAGAGTGGGATTTGTCCATCCATATGACGGATAGATATACTCTGGGCCCTCTCGGTGAAATGTCATCCAATTAGCTTGCAAGCATGTGACTGGCTCACAAGTGATCACATATCACGGAAACGAGAAAAGAGTACTTATCGGTAACGAGGTTGAACTAGGTATGCAGAGATACCGACGATCATAACCTCGGATAAGTAACATATCGTGAGACAAAGGGAAATTGATATCGTATGTAAGTGGTTCATTCGATCGCAAAGTAATCGTAGAAATATGTGGGAGCCATATGAATTTCTAGATTCCTCTATTGGTTATTGTTCGGAGAAGTGTCTAGATCATGTCCGCATAATTCACGAACCGTAGGGAGACACACTTAAGGATTCGACGTTGTTTGAGTAGTTATGGAATGATGAGAAAGAGACTGAATGTTGTTCGGAGTCTCGGATGGGATCCGGGGTATCACGAGGAGATCCGGAATGGTCCGGAGAATAAGATTCATATAAGGAAAGTCCCGTTTCGGAGTTGGGGAATGTTTCCGGTGTTTTCATCGGGAATGTTCTAGAATGTTCCGGAATGTCCGGCACTCCGGAGGGGAAGGGTACATGGATGTGTTGTATCAAGTTGGTATGATTGCATCATGTACTAAGTGTGATCGCTGTTCCAAATAAAGGATTAATTCAAATCCTAGTTTGAAAAGTCAAATAGCTAAATTGAAAAGTCAAACGGCTAAATTTGGAAAGAGGAAAAGAGGAGGAAGGTGAAACCGAGTTGGGGAGGGAGTCCCTCCTCCCCAAGCCGGCGCACCACCCAAGCCGAGTTGGGGAGGGACTCCACTCCCTCCCCTTGGCCGGCCGGCCCCTCCACCTATATAAGGAGGGGCAGGGCTCCCTCCTAGGACACACAAGTACCTCTCCTCCAAACCCTAGCTTGGCGCCACCACCTCCTGCAGCTGCCGCCGCCCCTAGGGTTGCCCTAGCCGCCGACTTGGGGTGCCCCAAACCCTAGCCGCCGGCTCTAGCAACTCCTCCTTTGTGTGTCTAAAACCTAGATCGCCGAGGAGCTCTCTCATACTCCACCATACTCGCTCCGGCTTAAGGCGAAGCCCTGCGAGATCTCCCCTCTACTTCCGGTACCACGACGTTGTGCTGCCGTAATCGTGAGGAGAGTGCTACAACCTCCGCTGCCTGCTGGAACAAGGGAGAGGAAGGTCTTCGTCGAATACCGAACGTGTGACCGACTGCGGGAGCGCTGCCGGAACGCAGCGCCGGAAGAATCGTCTACGCGATCTTGAGATCGGAAAGAGTACGACTACATCACCCACGAGAATCCGCTCTCGTTAAACACTTTGGAATCTTCGAGGGTGAGTTATTCTATCGACTCATTGCTACAATCTAGTAGATAGATCTTGGCTTGTTTGTTTGTATGCGGTAGAAATTTTTTGTTTTCCATGCTACGAAACCCTACAGTGGTATCAGAGCCGTGTCTATATGTAGATCTGTTGCACGAGTAGAACACAATGGTCATTGTGGGCGTTGATGCTTTTATTGTCGATTGCTTCTTGTGTACTTTGCATCTTGCGGTATGTTGGGATGAAGCGGCCCGGGCTAACCTTACATGACATCGTTCATGAGACTTGCTCCACGCTTGACATGCAACTTGTATTGCATAAGTGGCTTTGCGGGTGCCTGTTTCTCCTAGCATAGTTAAGATCCAATTTACAACGGGTGATTAACAATACTAGTATCAATGTTGTGGTTCATGTTCGTAAGTTAGAACGACACTTATTGAAAGCCCCAAACCACGTAAAACATGCAAAGAAAGTAGAGGCGTCTAACTTTGTTTTGCAGGGGTGTGCAGTGATGTGATATGGCCATGATTGTGATTATATTTGATGTATGCAATGTTCCTTATTGTAAGTTGGCAACCGGCAGGAGCCATATGGTTGTCTTTAATTTATGTTAAGACCCGCGTGTCTATTCAAAGTAGTTGTAATAGTTGAAGCCGGTGGACGACAACCATGGAGGAGCGTCATTGACCTTGATGCAATGCCGGTGATGATGGAGATCATGTTCGTGCTAGAAGATGGAGATCGGAAGCACAAAGAAGAAAGGACATATCATATCACATATTATGAATTGCATGTGATGTTAATCCTTTATGCATCTTGTATTGCTTAGTAGACGACGGTAGCATTATAAGATGATCCCTCATGCACATAAATTTCATGTCATAAAGTGTTCACCCTTAGTTAGCACCGTTGCTAAAGCTTGTTGTTTCGAAGCACCACGTGATGATCGGGTGTGTTAGATTCCGCAAGTGTATACAACGTGAGCAAGCCAGATTTGCTCATGCGGAAACTAAGGTTTGATCTTGACGAGCCTAGCATGTACAGACATGGTATCGGAACACGGATCACCGAAAGGTAAAGCATGAATCATATAGTAGATATGATGAACATGTCGATTGTTCGCCATTGAAACTATATCAACTCTCGTGATGATCGGTGTTGATGGGGTGGATTTGGTTCGTGTGATCACTAAGACAATGTGAGGGATATTGTTTTGAGTGAGAGTTCACCTAGATTAATTTTATTATTAATTTGAACTCAATTTTTCATAAACTTAGTCTAAACTATTGCAAATATGTTGTAGATCAATGGCAGCCCTTACCATCAATTTTAATGCGTTCCTAGAGAAAGAAAAGTTGAAAAACAATGGAAGCAACTTCGCGGATTGGTTCCGCAATTTGAGGATTGTCCTCACAACTGGTAATTTGACCTATGTGCTGGATGCACCGCTGGGTGACCCACCTGCAGCTGATGCTTCCGATGAAGTAAAGAATGTTTACCTCACTCGGAAGACTCAGTACTCCACAGTTCAGTGTGCTATCTTGTATGGTTTAGAATCGGAGCTTCATAAAAGGTTTGAGAATTCAGACCCATATGATATTGTCGAGGATCTCAAATTGATCTTTGAGACTCATGCGGCAATTGAAAGCTATGAGGCTTCTGAAAAGTTCTTTAACTGCAAGATGGAAGAGGGCAGCTCCGTCAGTGAGCATGTGCTTAAGATGTCTGGGCACGCAAACAAACTTCAAAGCTTGGGTATAGTGATTCCTAATGCTTTGGGGATTTACCGTGTCCTCCAATCACTACCACCAAGTTACAAGAACTTTGTGATGAACTACAACATGCAAAACATGAACAAGATGTTGCCAGAACTCTTTGCCATGTTAAAGTCTGCAGAAGTGGAGATCAAGAAAGAGCACCAAGTGTTGTTGGTCAATAAGACCACCAAATTCAAGAAAGGCAAGTCTAAGCAGCAGGGACACTTCAAGAAGAGTGGTAAGAAAGTTACCACGCCGACAAAGAAGACCAAGGCTGGACCTAAGCCTGATACTGACTGCTTTTACTGCAAGGGAGAAGGTCACTGGAAGCGGAATTGCCCAAAGTACTTGGCGGATTTGAAGAACGGCAACATCAAGAAGAAAGGTATATCTGATATACATGTTATTGATGTGTATATCACTAGTACTCGTAGTAGTGCCTGGGTATTTGATACTGGTTCGGTTGCTCATATTTGTAACGCGAAACAGGTGCTGCAGAATAAACGGAAGCTAGCGAAGAACGAGGTGACGATGCGCGTGGGAAACGGATCAAAGGTTGATGTGATCGCAGTCAGCACACTACCCCTTCATCTACCATCGGGATTAGTTTTATACTTAAATAATTGTTATTTGGTGCCTGCGTTGAGCATGAACATTATATCGGGATCTTGTTTATTGCGAGACGGTTACTTGTTTAAATCCGAGAATAATGGTTGTTCGATTTATATGAGTAATATGTTTTATGCACATGCACCTTTGATAGATGGTCTATTCTTATTGAATCTCGATAGTGGAAATACACATATTAATAACATTGAGGCTAAACGTTTGAAATCGAGCGATAACTCGACCTATATGTGGCACTGTCGTCTTGGTCATATTGGAGTGAAGCGTATGAAGAAACTCCATTCCGATGGACTTCTTGAATCACTTGATTTCGAATCACTTGATAGATGCGAAGCATGTCTGATGGGTAAAATGACTAAGACTCCATTTTCTGGTATGATGGAGCGAGCTACGGACTTATTGAAAATTATACGTACCGATGTGTGTGGTCCAACGAGTGTAGCATCGCGCGGTGGTTATCGTTATGTTCTTACCTTCACGGATGACTTGAGTAGATATGGGTATATCTATTTCATGAAACATAAGTCCGAAACTTTCAAGAAGTTTAAGGAATTTCAAAGTGAGGTAGAGAATCAACGTAACAAGAAGATCAAATTTCTACGTTCTGATCGTGGAGGTGAATATCTAAGTTACGAGTTTGGCGAGCATTTGAAGAAATGCGGAATACTTTCGCAGTTGACACCGCCGGGAACACCACAGCGTAATGGTGTGTCCGAACGTCGTAATCGAACTCTCTTAGATATGGTTCGTTCTATGATGTCACTTACAGATTTACCGCTATCATTTTGGGGTTATGCATTAGAAACAGCCGCATTCACTTTAAATAGGGCACCATCTAAATCCGTTGAAACGACACCGTATGAATTATGGTTTAGGAAGAAACCTAAATTGTCGTTCCTTAAAGTTTGGGGTTGCGAAGCGTATGTAAAGAAGTTACAGCCGGACAAGCTTGAACCCAAAGCGGAAAAATGCGTCTTCATAGGATACCCGAAGGAAACTATTGGGTATACCTTCTATCATAGATCCGAAGGCAGAATCTTCGTTGCTAAGAATGGATCCTTTCTAGAGAAGGAATTTCTCTCGAAAGAAGTGACTGGAAGGAAAGTAGAACTCGACGAGGTTGTCGAACCTTCTCTCGAAATTGCGAGTAGCGCAGCACCGGAAGAAGTTCCTCTGGTGCCTGCACCAATAAGAGAGGAAGCTAATGATGATGATCATGAAACTTCGGTTGAAGTTGCTACAGAGCCTCGCAGGTCAACGAGAACTCGTACCACTCCAGATTGGTATGATCCCGTTATGAGTGTCATGTTGGTGGACAACACCGATGACCCTGAGACATATGAGGAAGCGATGATGAGCCCAGATTCCAATAAATGGCAAGAAGCCATGAAATCCGAGATTGGATCCATGTACGAAAACCGAGTATGGACTTTGGTGGACTTACCGGATGGCCGGAAGGCTGTCGAGAACAAATGGATCTTCAAGAAGAAAATAGATGCTGATGGTAATGTTACTGTCTATAAAGCTCGACTTGTCGCAAAAGGGTTTCGACAAATTCAAGGAGTTGACTACGATGAGACTTTCTCACCGGTAGCGAAGCTAAAGTCTGTGAGGATTATGTTAGCAATCGCTGCATATTACGATTAAAAGATATGGCAGATGGATGTCAAAACAGCATTCCTCAATGGAGACATTGATGAAGAGTTGTATATGATGCAACCCAAAGGTTTTGTCGATCCTAAAGATGCTAACAAGGTATGCAAACTTCAACGGTCCATCTATGGATTGAAGCAAGCATCCCGAAGTTGGAATCAACGTTTTGATAAGGTGATCAAAAGTTTTGGCTTTATACAAACTTATGAAGAAGCTTGTATTTACAAGAAAGTGAGTGGGAGCTATGTAGCATTCTTAATACTATATGTGGATGACATATTGTTGATTGGGATGATGTAGACCTTCTTAATAGTGTCAAGGAATATTTGAATAATAGTTTTTCAATGAAGGATCTTGGCGAAGCAGCTTACATATTAGGCATAAAGATTTATAGAGATAGATCGAAACGCCAAATATCATTGTCACAGAGTACATATTTGGACAAAGTTCTAAAGAGGTTTGGAATGGAAGATAGCAAGAAAGGGTTCTTGCCCATGTTGCCCAATACGACCTTGAGTAAAACTCAAAGTCCGACATCGGCAGAAGATAGAGAAAGGATGAGTAAGACTCCCTATGCCTCAGCCATAGGATCTCTAATATATGCCATGCTATGTACTAGACCCGACATTGCATATGCTGTTAGTTTAACTAGCAGATATCAAAGTGATCCAGGAGTGGATCATTGGACAGCGGTCAAAAACATCCTTAAGTACTTGAGAAGAACTAAGGATATGGTTCTTTCTTATGGAGGTGATGAACAGCTCGTTGTTAATGGTTACACTGATGCTAGTTGGAACACCGATCCGGATGATTCTAAATCACAATTTGGATACGTATTTATTTTGAATGGTGCATCAGTTAGCTGGAGGAGTGCAAAGCAAAGCGTTGTGGCGAGATCTTCAACTGAATCGGAATACATGGCTGCTTCGGAGGCTTCACAAGAAGCGATATGGATGAAAGAGTTCATTACAGAGCTGGGTGTGGTTCCTAGTGCGCTGGACCCAATGTCTATCTACTGTGATAACATGGGCGCCATAGCCAATGCGCAAGAACCAAGGTCACACAAGAAGCTGAAGCATATCAAGCTACGTTTTCACGCTATTCGAGAACATATCCAGGATGGGGATATAAAGATTTGCAAAGTACACACAGATCTGAATGTGGCGGATCCGTTGACTAAACCTCTCCCAAGGGCAAAACATGACCAGCACCAAACTGCCATGGGTGTTCGGTATATTACCATGTAATCTAGATTAGATGACTCTAGTGCAAGTGGGAGACTGTTGGAGATATGCCCTAGAGGCAATAATAAATGTGGTTATTATTATATCTTTGTGTTTATGATATGCCATGCTATGTACTAGACCCGACATTGCATATGCTGTTAGTTTAACTAGCAGATATCAAAGTGATCCAGGAGTGGATCATTGGACAGCGGTCAAAAACATCCTTAAGTACTTGAGAAGAACTAAGGATATGGTTCTTTCTTATGGAGGTGATGAACAGCTCGTTGTTAATGGTTACACTGATGCTAGTTGGAACACCGATCCGGATGATTCTAAATCACAATTTGGATACGTATTTATTTTGAATGGTGCATCAGTTAGCTGGAGGAGTGCAAAGCAAAGCGTTGTGGCGAGATCTTCAACTGAATTGGAATACATGGCTGCTTCGGAGGCTTCACAAGAAGCGATATGGATGAAAGAGTTCATTACAGAGCTGGGTGTGGTTCCTAGTGCGCTGGACCCAATGTCTATCTACTGTGATAACATGGGCGCCATAGCCAATGCGCAAGAACCAAGGTCACACAAGAAGCTGAAGCATATCAAGCTACGTTTTCACGCTATTCGAGAACATATCCAGGATGGGGATATAAAGATTTGCAAAGTACACACAGATCTGAATGTGGCGGATCCGTTGACTAAACCTCTCCCAAGGGCAAAACATGACCAGCACCAAACTGCCATGGGTGTTCGGTATATTACCATGTAATCTAGATTAGATGACTCTAGTGCAAGTGGGAGACTGTTGGAGATATGCCCT
This sequence comes from Avena sativa, assembly GCA_916181665.1. Lineage (NCBI taxonomy): Eukaryota > Viridiplantae > Streptophyta > Magnoliopsida > Poales > Poaceae > Avena > Avena sativa. The sequence continues at coordinate 226,576,514 of OV702284.1, read as the reverse complement.
AGAGGCAATAATAAATGTGGTTATTATTATATCTTTGTGTTTATGATAAATGTTTACATTCATGCTATAATAGTATTAACAAGGAAACATTAATACTTGTGTGATTTGTAAACTTAATTTGAAGTCCCTGGTAAAGCCTCTATATAATACCAGCTTGTTGGTTAATAGATGATTGTGGTTTCCCAATCATGAACATTGAGATGTTATTAACAACAAGATCATATCGTTAGGAGAATGATATGATGGACATACTCCTATAGATAAGCGTAGCATAAAGATCAAGTCATTTTAATAGTTCAAGTGCTATATGCTTTCTGATACATAGTAATCTAATTCCTTTGACCATGAGATCATGCATATCACCTTTACCGGATGGATGCTTTGATGACATCAAACACCACACCGTAACTGGGTGGCTATAAAGGTGGCATTGGGTGTTCGGAAAGTGTTGGTTGAAACACATGGATCAAGAGTGGGATTTGTCCATCCATATGACGGATAGATATACTCTGGGCCCTCTCGGTGAAATGTCATCCAATTAGCTTGCAAGCATGTGACTGGCTCACAAGGGATCACATATCACGGAAATGAGAACAGAGTACTTATCGGTAACGAGGTTGAACTAGGTATGCAGAGATACCGACGATCATAACCTCGGATAAGTAACATATCGTGAGACAAAGGGAAATTGATATCGTATGTAAGTGGTTCATTCGATCGCAAAGTAATCGTAGAAATATGTGGGAGCCATATGAATTTCCAGATTCCTCTATTGGTTATTGTTCGGAGAAGTGTCTCGATCATGTCCGCATAATTCACGAACCGTAGGGAGACACACTTAAGGATTCGACGTTGTTTGAGTAGTTATGGAATGATGAGAAAGAGACCGAATGTTGTTCGGAGTCTCGGATGGGAGCCGGGATATCACGTGGAGATCCGGGATGGTCCGGAGAATAAGATTCATATAAGGAAAGTCCCGTTTCGGAGTTGGGGAATGTTTCCGGTGTTTTCATCGGGAATGTTCTAGAATGTTCCGGAATGTCCGGCACTCCGGAGGGGAAGGGTACATGGATGTGTTGTATCAAGTTGGTATGATTGCATCATGTACTAAGTGTCATCGCTGTTCCAAATAAAGGATTAATTCAAATCCTAGTTTGAAAAGTCAAATAGCTAAATTGAAAAGTCAACCGGCTAAATTTGGAAAGAGGAAAAGAGGAGGAAGGTGAAACCGAGTTGGGGAGGGAGTCCCTCCTCCCCAAGCCGGCGCACCACCCAAGCCGAGTTGGGGAGGGACTCCACTCCCTCCCCTTGGCCGGCCGGCCCCTCCACCTATATAAGGAGGGGCAGGGCTCCCTCCTAGGACACACAAGTACCTCTCCTCCAAACCCTAGCTTGGCGCCACCACCTCCTGCAGCTGCCGCCGCCCCTAGGGTTGCCCTAGCCGCCGACTTGGGGTGCCCCAAACCCTAGCCGCCGGCTCTAGCAACTCCTCCTTTGTGTGTCTAAAACCTAGATCGCCGAGGAGCTCTCTCATACTCCACCATACTCGCTCCGGCTTAAGGCGAAGCCCTGCGAGATCTCCCCTCTACTTCCGGTACCACGACGTTGTGCTGCCGTAATCGTGAGGAGAGTGCTACAACCTCCGCTGCCTGCTGGAACAAGGGAGAGGAAGGTCTTCGTCGAGTACCTAACGTGTGACCGACTGCGGGAGCGCTGCCGGAACGCAGCGCCGGAAGAATCGTCTACGCGATCTTGAGATCGGAAAGAGTACGACTACATCACCCACGAGAATCCGCTCTCGTTAAACACTTTGGAATCTTCGAGGGTGAGTTATTCTATCGACTCATTCCTACAATCTAGTAGATAGATCTTGGCTTGTTTGTTTGTATGCGGTAGAAATTTTTTGTTTTCCATGCTACGAAACCCTACACTTACAACATCACCATATCATAACACTAGCCCAGCAACAATCTAAACTAGACGCCTCTAATTTATCCATTGCAAGTTTTACGTGGCTTAGGGCTTTCGAGATAGAACCGTTCTTACCTACGAACATGAACCACAACAAGGATAACCAAATTGTTGACAACTCGCTTGCAAAATAGATATTGACTATAGTAGGAGAGACAGACACCCGCTAGCCACTTATGCAAACTAGTTGCATGTCAAGCGTGGAACAGGTCTCATGTGCGAGGACATGTAAAGTTTGTCCGGGCCGCTTCATCCCACTATGCCACCAATATCCAAAATTACAACAAAGGAGCAACAACATGATCATCATCGCCCACATACTCATATGTGTACTACCCGTGTAAAGTATCTACGCATAGATCCGGCTCTGATACCACTGAAGGGTTCGCAGCATAGAAAACAAAAATTTTCCTACGATGGGAACTATGTACCAAGATCTATCTACTAGATACAAACAACGGGAGGATGTATATCCGTAGAGAAAATACCCTTGAAGAACGACAAAGCTTAACGAGTTCAACTTGTGGTTGATGTAGACGATCTCTTGCCGATCTCAAGATCGAGAGGAAGTCCTAGCGCCGCAAAGCAGCAGCGCATCCGTGCTCGCACACACGTACAAGACACCGGGCAACCTCCGCCTCCTCGCTCCAGCGATGCAGCGGAAGCACAACTCTTTCTTGCCGAATAGCCACCGGGAACATGTATCTCGCTAGTCCGAGACCATGGGGGATAAATTCTAGAGGGGGAGAGAGATCCTTCATGAGGAGGTGTGAGAGACAAGTGAGGAGGGGGGCTCCTTTTATAGGAGGAGGGGGGGCACCCAAGGGGGTGGCCGCCGTCCATGGGGCTGCCCCCTCCCCTCCTTCATTCATGTGGGTGGACACTCCACTCACAAAATTCCTTTAAATTCCCTCCACTCAAAAGTCCACTCAAATTCCCATTAAATTTCCACCAAATTTAATGCAAACTCTCATTAAATAAAACTCTTTTATTTTATTCAGAATTTTGTCAATTACTTTAATGACAAACATTCAAAAATAACCCCTTGCTAGAATTCCATTTCACATGCATAACCACTTTATGCAATTTCACCCGAAAACCTGTTTCGGTATCTAGTGAAATAAATTCCTGCGCTTGTTTATTCTTTCGGCATGAAACATTTGCTCCAACTGGATGCCAGTGTCCCTTAAGTGTGTCACCCTACGGTTCGCGAATAATGCGGACATGATCGAGACCCTTCTCCGATCAATAATCAGTAGCGGGACCTGGAGATCCATACTGACTCCCACACATTCAACGATGACTTTTTCCTGTGATCGTCGGAACCTTTTATGCTTGTATCTTAATCCCTTTGTTTCACGATATATTACATGTCCGAGATTCTATCATCGGTATCTCCATACCTAGTTTGATCTCGTTACTAACATGCACTCTTTTATCGTTCCTGTGATATAACATTCTAGTGATCAAATCACTTGCTTGCAAGCTAACCAATGTGATATCACCGAGAGGGCCCAGAGCATATCTATCCGTCATCGGGATGAACAAATTCCACTCTTGATCCATGATTCTCAACATAACACTTTAGAAGCTTTGAAGCCATCTTTATAATCACCCAGTTACGGAGTGACGTTTGATGTCAACAAGAAACTCTTCCGGTGTTAGTGATTGGCATGATCTCATGGTCTAAGGATTAGTATTACTTCGTAGTTTGTTTATAGCAATATAAACTCAATGACTTTGATCGTAATGCTATACTTCGGATGAATGTTCATCACACCATTACACTAATGTTGTGATCTCGTTATTAACAACATCCAATGTCTATGATCAGGAAACCGTGATCATCTTGTTAATCAACGAACTAGTTTATGAGAGAGGCATAACTAGGAACTTTCTGTTTGTTTATTAAACACACATGTATTAACGTTTCCGTATTAATACAATTATAGCATGCAAAATAAACATCTATCATATACTTGGAATACACATAATAAACATTTTATTATTGCCTCTCAGGGCATATTCCCTTCACCTGTTTATTTTCCGTGTATGACATATACTCCAGTTCTTCCGTATAACCATTACCATCTCATCTAACACTTTTGGGATTTCACTTAATAGCTCAGCAGTCTAGAGGAGGATAGCATGGCTGTCCAAATCTATGACCCAAAGATGAAGAAATTCACCGTCGTGTCCGAAGACGATGTCCTGCTGGCACGAAAGCGGAAGAGCTCCACCTCTGACGCTGCTGACAGAGGCAAGAAGAAGAAGAATACGGAGGGTGGAGCCTCCAAGAAGTCCATCGCCGCCCTGGAGGAAGAGAAAAGAAAGGTTACCAGGATTCCTTTTGCCAAAGCACCCCCTGTTGTGTAAGCCTCTTTCTCTCCGACATTTGTCCATTGCCCGTCTTATTCCTGTACTTATACTTTTTGCATGTTTTAGGAAGAAGGCCAGTACTAGTTTGAAGAAGACCTCCAAAACTTTGGGGGCTTCTAGAAATATTAAAGATATGTTGCATCGTGACGTGTCTCCCCACGCATTTCCCGCCATCGCCCCTGTCACTCCCAGCGTCCAGCCTACACCCGCTCCGACAAGATCACATGACAAGGATGCATCTGGCCCTTTCGCCATGGAAGTGGACTCAGGTGCCTCCGCGGAGCTTGCCGTTGTCGGCGAACAGGCAACGCAAGAAAGCACCACAACCCAAATGGCTGAAGCTCCGGCTAAGGATGCCATCGGTAGAGGTAAGGCGGCGGTGGTGGGTGGAACGTCTGCTGAAGGCAGCGCCTCCGCACCTAGGACAACCACAAAATTCCCGAAAATAGTCTTCCCGGCGCTCACGCCGAGCATCTCCTCTTTGGTTCCTGGTGCAGTGCCGACATATCCAACCCGCGGTCTTGAGGAGCTTCTCCGACAAGCAGATATCTTGCGAGGAAACAACCTTTCCTTCAGCAAGTTGCTAGCTGAGAGTACTACCAACCTCAAGATCATCGCACTTGTAAGTTTTATTTGCCTTTTGCATTTCATATGAGTATCCCACTGTAGCCCCCGAGGATTTAGACGGAAAACCATAGGTCTTTGCATCTAAATGCTCTAAGAGTGACTAAGCTAGAAAACTTCTCACTGTAGCCCCCAAGTATTTAGTTTGAATAAATTATTCCGACTAGATACTTTTAGAGTAGCAGACGCAGTGTTTGTAAATTTTGATACTATAGCCCCCAAGTCTCTAGTTGTAACTGAATTAGTTTCGACTAGATACTTAAAGAAAGACTAAGCATAAGACTGAGTTAAAAACTTTATACTATAGCCTCCAAGCTTCTAGTTGAAAACTGAATCAGTTCTGACTAGATGCTTAAAGAAAGACTAAGCATATTGCCAAGTTAAAAAACTCTCACTATAGCCCCCAAGCCTCTAGATGGATAGTTATCCGGCTAGATGCTCCAAGTAGACTAAACAACTTTAAATTTTCTTTCCACAGAATGAGAATGCTCGGAGAGGCGTGGCCAACGAGAAGTTCCAGAAGATGCGTGCGGATTTGGAAGCCGAAAAGGGTAAAACTGCCTTCTTGAAGGATCAAATCACCAAGAGCAAGAGTCTGTTTTTCCTTTCGTTTTCGTACTCCGACTTGGTATTGTGCCAACATTCTACGAGTACTCACCATGTACTAGTTATTTCTCCGACTTGCAGAAACCATTGCCAAGGCCAAGGATATTGTTGAGAAATCTAAGCACATTGAGTTGCTAGATAGAGAAAACAAGATCCTTAAGCAGGAGAGGAAGGATATGCTGAAGATGCACGAGGACTCTATGTAGGTTCTGTAGGAGTCCGCTAACACGGAGATGAACCGCTTGAAGGAGGAGATCGCGATGCTAAAAGAGCAGAAGAAAGCTGCCGATGAACAAAATCAGCGCAATCTTGAAGCATACAATATCCTCCGACAAGAACGGGACTCCATGGCGGATACCCTCTAGCAGGCTGAAATTAGCATCTTCAGTAAGTGATTCTCCGTCTTATACTTCTGTAAGTTAAATACTCTGAACTTTTTGTGTTATTGAACTCATGTGTTCCCTTTTCGGAATTTTGTAGCTCCTATTGGTTTGACCCAATCGCCTCCTCCGCCAAAAAAATGCATGGTCCTTGCCGGCAACTTTATCAACACCGCCATCAAGCAGGCCAAAGAGATAGCCAAGCACCTCCATATCAACATCAAAGCGGTGGATTCCGTGCTGAAGTTCTTGGAGATCTTGTGCCAAGCCCCCGAGCGTATTGTAAGCTGGAAAGCTTCATGTACCCGGGCTGGCGAGAGGATGGCGCTGTCAATGGTCAAGGCGCACTACGAAAAGGCCGACATCGACACGGTGATGTCAACACCCGGATTTTTAATCCCAGATGCATGTTATGCCATACATCGCAATCCCAGGATTACCGTTTTTGCGAGACATAACAGAATTGGATACCACAGTACATCATCCATTACAAACCATACATTAGGTATTACACAAATAAGGATCTCATGATCCAGTCTTAATACAACACAAGCAGCGGAATACGTAATAATAACGGTAGCATAGGCGAAGCTCCATCTTCGGGGTCACAGGCAATGCTGATGATGGGAGATGATCCTAGTTGTCATAACCTTCCTGGGGTCCATCCTCTTGGTACTCCTCTTCATAGTCTGGCCACGGGAATAGCCAGGGACAAAGCCATGAGTACTCTTTAAGTACTCGCAAACTAATACTAACAGGTGAAGGGGGTTTTTGTAGTAGGACACTAAGCTCTAAGGTTGTTTTGCAAAAAGCCAGATTTACCTCTACTAAGTTTAGAAACGAAGAAAGCTAGTTGAAGTGTTATAGCATCTAAGTGGGAACTGGTATTTCATATCACAACTCTGTTGTGGTCAAGTCAAAGTCTCAATTCATTTCATAAGTCATTTTGTAAACATCTGACGAGAGAACAGTATGGCCACTCCAACTATCCATAACCGCGGACGCGGCTATTCGAATAGTTTGACACTCTGCAGAGATTGTACACTTTCACCACAACATTCGATACACCCGTCAGGAACAAATCCTGAATTCACCATACTCAGTATGCGGATAATCAATCCTAACCTTTCAATTACACGCCCTAGTATAAGCACCTCTCCCGTGAGTTTGGCCTCCCAACCATGACCAACTGTCATCTTGAGTAATGCACAGGTGGACAATCTTCACAAGGTAGCCTCAGCTCAGACCTTGGCTATGAGGGAACCAATACTAAGGTATATAAGTTTCCAGTCAAGCCCTACCCAATTCTCGGGTATTGTGGTTGTACGGTAAAATTGGAATGGTATCGCATCTAGACAACCATCAGTTTTATAAAGGGCTAAGGCTCATGCCTCAACATTTTTATCACCATAAATCATCTGGTGTTCAGAAACACATGTCCAAAACATTTCAATAGAATGATCCATCATTCCAAGGTTTTCATAACCATTTTTCCACCAGGTATTCCCATCTAAAGTTAATCAAGTTTTATGCTTAGCACTAGCATCTACAAGTGGGGGTAAGTACTAATGAGGGGTGGTAACTAAGTGGAGTTTTAACTAAGTTCAATCTCATGCCTTAGGATGACATAAAGATTATCTAGCTTAGGCCAAATTTTATGCTCTTTATGCAACCTTCAATTATCTTTCTAGAATCTATAATTTACTCAAGTAAACTCTAAGTAATAACTTTGATAAAGAAATAAAGTATAAAGCTTGCAAGTAAAACTGGGATGGGGTATCATCAAATATGTCCAACCAAGCATGCTTAGTGCATGGCATAGGTTATCTAACTTTCATAATTGCAAGTGCTAGCTTGCACATTTGACTAGTAGTATTAGGATTGATTCAGTATCAGTATAAGTTTGCTAATTTGCAAGTGTTAGCTTTCCTTGTGCAGAGCAGTGGTTGAAGTTATCCTCGGCTTCTTCTTTGTAGTATCCTCCTTCCTCCTCGTATCCTTGGTCGGTACTAGCGTCTATAAATAAATACGATGTACACAATCACCAAACAATACTTAACTACTTTCAATCATCACACAAAAGGGTTCTATAGATGATCTAGCATCATCACTAACATTCAAGATTAAAGCTTGGTTTAATTTATTTTATTTTTAGAAAAGTAATTTCTACTCATTGAAAAACTACTTAAGATTTAATATTCTCCAAACCAAACATGGGATCATGTTGACACATGTCATCACCACATATTTCAGTACATGGGAATATGATTTAAAGTGGTGTCACAATTTAATAAGGTTTAACCTTTTATTTTAATTAAATCAAGTGATTAGAAATGCCTATGTGGCATTCTTTTATTACTTGAACATTATTTCTATCAGTAAACCCATATGTTTTTATATATTCTGAAAGGTATGGTTAAATGTGATTTTTGAGAGTTGGAATCAACTCAAAAGCTATTATGGTTTTAATTTGAAAAATGTTTGAATACAGAAAAGCTTTTGCCTTGTTATTTCTACCAGGAATGATATACAGATCCAAATGATTTAAATCCAACGGGCTTGGATTTAGCATTTCTAGACCTTTCTAACAAAATTGGTTTCATTCAATTTGGTTCACTGAATCGATCTGGGTTGATTTTTGAATCTAGGTGCAGAAGTGTGTTTGAAATAAAATGGAAAAGGTTTATTTCAAATGACTGGGCTGCGCGGCAAACGATACTGGGCCGGCCTGCTAAGCACAGCGCTTACGCGGGCTGGTTAAGTCGCTGTCCCCACGCGTCAGTGAGACGAGGGGGTGCGAAGCGGTATGGGGCGATGTGAGTCGTGGGATCTGGTTCTAATCTAATGGCTGAGGGTCATCGTCGACGTTGGGCAACGCCGGCGAGACAGAAACCTAACGCGACAGGTGGGGGTCGTCGGGGGCTCACCGGGGCTCAGGCGAGGGTCGGCGAGGCGGGCAAACGACGAAGTCGACAAAGACGAACCTCCTGGTATCGACAGCTTCTCCTGGGGTGGACGAAATCGACGGCGCCCTCCTTCTCCAGAGGCGGCCTGCTCCGGCACAATTTTGGCGATGCGCTGCTCGCCTTGCTTCGGGAACAGGGTAGAACGATCAGTGAGTAGAGGGGAGTGAGATGGTGTGAAGATTTTGAGCGGGGGAGGCCTCTATTTATAGTCTCGACGACGAGACCGAATGGCATGGGCAGGCGACGGTGGCGACATGGCTACGGGCTACTAGAGGCATGGCCGACGGTGGCGATCGCTTGGTGGTCTCCTGGCGATGCTCTATGGCTTTAATGCGCGTGTAGGGGCGGTGGCAAACGGTCTGGAACACTCGACGTTCTGCGCGGCAGAGGCGGCGTCTTCGACGGCGAGCGGTGGCTGTGAGGCATGGGGCGGCGAACGGGGATGTCTGGCGGTCTCCTAGGACGGTGGTGATCACTTATGCACGCGGCGAGGGCGGCGCGCGGTCTGTGGGCTTCAGTCGAGGGTGGCGCTCTGGCGCATGCTCGGCATGGTTGCTGGCGAGCTGGGCACGGTCTGTGCGTGTGGTCCAGGGGCTGGCAAGGTTCAAGCACTGAACAGGGAGTGGCGGTGGGGTGCTAGCTTGCTCCCAGACATGGTTGGCGAGGCTAGTGCTGCTCCTAGCTTGCTGTCCACACTGGGGTGACATGGTGAACTTCGGCTGTTCACCATTAATGGCATTGCCAAGCTCACAGTGGTGCCAGTGATTAGTTAAGTTTGCTAGATGATCTACTGAGGTTGCTGTGAGCTAGAGAGGGAACCAGTTAGGCTCAAATCACTGCTCACAATAGTGTTCTGATTTTGTTAGATTTGTATCTGCAAGGTGTTTAATGAAATGGACGCAAGAATTCAAGTTTTGAATTTTGAAAAGATTTTTGGTGTGTGTGCTAGGTTGGTGCTGGTGAGTCTGCAGATGCTTGGGTTTTGAAAGTTGAGCTTGTTTGAGTGGTTTTTGAAAAAGTGGGATCTTCCCATATGATATAGATTCAATTTTGAACTGTCCTTTAAACTATGCATTCAAATGTTTTTGGATGATCACAAGGTGGACCTTGATACTTTGTTATGAGTACTATCAAGGGGTGTAAAGATCCAAACAAGTTTCTGTTAAGTTCTGAAAGTTAGAGACAGCCAAAGTAGGCATGGGAGTTATATTGGTCAAAATGACCATTCACTCATTTTGTTTGCTTTGATTTATTTGTCTTTGGGAAATGTGTGGGGATTGTTTAGATGATGTTTATTTCACCTAAGAATCATTTTACAAGCAAAGAAACACATAATCATGGCAATTCAAAAGAATCCAATTTTCAATACACACACATATGAATGCTTTCATATTTTTAATTAGAAAAGTTTTTGTTAACTCTAATTTTGATGAATAGAGTTTGATGATCCAAGTTTAGTATTTTTGGGATGTTACAGGTGACCTCCGGTATCCCCGACGTTGACAATGATGGCCATAAAATAGATCACAAAGCTATCTTGGCGTTGCTCGCTGGTTATGATACCAGAGTCTCCGAGTTGGTCGACCCTAACGTCTTCGTGCCCATGGAGATTATTGACGGAGGCAACCAAAGCTCCTCCGATTCCCTCAAAACCGCCGACTTCAAGGAGGATGGCTCTCCTGATGCTGATGATGTTGCATCCAAGTCGCCTACGCTAGAGGAATAAAAAACAATATGTAATATTTGTTTCCTCTGGAATTTGTATGCGGAAAAAACTACTTGTTAACTTAAGGCGGAAAAACGATGGTTGTTATTTCCTGCTACTCAAGAACTGGTTCCTGTATGTACATATTTTTAAGCAAGTGCTGGATTATCCATTACTCTGGTTTTTATGCTTGACTTTTCGTGAGTCGGAAGACTCGTTGTCGGAACTATGCGCTCAGGCGATGATGCCCAATGGCATCGTTAATAACCTAAGCACAAAATCGCCGATAATAAGTGCCAAAAGTCACTACTCCAGAATCCACATAAAAACGACAATGAACATGTAGACCAGAAAACTTAAGCTAACGCCCGTAGGCGGAATTTTCACAAGTGCAATCGCAAAGCTTGTGCATAAAGGTTTTATACGATCCAAAAATGAACACTAAAGGAGGTAAAAGACTCAGAAATATGAGTGAACCAAAGAGCTTTATTTCATTGATCATATAAGAGGTACACAATAGATAAAAAATGGTAACTATAGAAAGGACGTAGCTATGCTATGTTCCATGGCCGATCAAGCTCTGGGTAGTCATCATCCGTGTCACGTCGCTTATGCTTATGATCCTCGTTGGGTCTATCCTCCAGTTCATGATTGTCAACGAGGTAGTAAGACCCATTGAGTAGCGCCTTGCTTATGATGAACGGTCCTTCCCATGGAGGGGATAATTTGTGTGACTTCTTCTGCTTAAGTTGGAGCACCAGGTCCCCCTCTTTAAACGAGCGATGCCGAACGCGGCGACTATGGTAGCTGCGTAGCTTTTGCTGGTAGATGGCGGATCTTTGGCATGCCAATACACGCTCTTCCTCGAGAAGGTCCACATCTAGGCATCTGGATTCTTCAGCGTCATCTTCGTCGTAGGCGGCAACTCTTGGTGAATCGTGAAGGATGTCGGAAGGCAGGATGGCTTCTGCTCCATATACCATGAAATAAGGGGTGTATCCGGTAGATCTGTTGGGTGTAGTTCGTAAACTCCACAACACAGATGGTAACTCCTCCGCCCAAACTCCAGCTGCTCTATGCAATGGTGCGTCTAGACGTGGCTTGATTCCCTACAGAATTAATCCATTGGATCGCTCAACCTGATCATTGGACTGTGGGTGCACCACAGATGCGAGGTCAAGTTGGATGCCCTTCTCCCAACAATAGGCTTCCACTTCTCTGAGTGACAAGTTGCTGCCGTTGTCGGTGATAATGCTATGTGGAAGACCAAATCTCACCACTAGATCCCGGACAAACCTAAGGGCAGTTGCCCTATCGAGCTTTCTAATGGGTTTAGCTTCTGTCCATTTGGTGAATTTATCAACTGCTACTAGCAGATGCGTAAACCCACATGGTGCCGTCTGCAACGGACCAACCATGTCCAGCCCCCAGACTGCAAACGACCAAGTTATTGGTATTGTTCACAATTCTCCAGCTGGAACATGTGGTTGTCGGGCATAATACTGGCATCCCATGCATGTCTCAACCAGCTTGTCAGCGTCCGCCTTCGCGGTCAGCCAGTAGAATCCTTGCCGGAAGGCTTTAGCGACCAACGATCGAGGATCGACATGATGCCCGCAATCTCCGAGATGGATTTCGTGGAGGATTTCAATACCTTCTTGCTGGGAAACACACTTAAGGTATACACCAGTGGTACTTCTTTTGTAGAGCTGTCCATTGATTATGGTATAACCCTTTGCTCGACGTACTATTTGCCGTCTTTCGACTTCATCGTCGGGCAAAGTTCCGTGTACGAGATATTCCATGAACGGTTTTGTCCAAGCCGGAGGGACCTTTGTCACCATGTGAACGAAAGAGTCAACTCTGTCCGGGTTGTCTATGTCTGCTCCCTTCATGGATGGTGTCCGTAAATGCTCCAAGAAAACGCCAGGCGGAATTCTTTTGCACCCTGATCCAAGCTTAGACATTAGACCAGCCGCCTGGTTTTGCTCCCTAGGTACATACTTGACCTCGTAGCCCAATAAGCTCTTGGTTATCTCGTCCACTTCGTCTCGATATGCCACCATCATAGGGTTTCGCGCGTTCTAGGTGCCAGCCACCTACTGGGCAACCAAGTCGGAATCTCCACAGCAAACTATGCTCTTGATGCCAATATCCTTGGCTACGGGTAGTCCGTGAATGAGTGCTTCATACTCCGCCATGTTGTTCGCAGCCTCGAAGTGGATCTGTAGAACATAGTGTAGCTTCTCCCCAATTGGTGACTGTAGCAGTCCACCAGCCCCCGAGCCATTGAGTAGCTTTGATTCGTCAAAGTGCATCACCTAGTATTCTGGCTCTATCATTGGGGTAGCATCTGGCATCTCCATCCAATCTGCGATAAAATCTGCCAAGGCTTGTGACTTGATAGCGTCGCGTCTCTTGTAGGTGATCTCGAAGGTGGCAAGTTCAATGCCCCACTTCGCGACCCTTCCTGTAGCGTCGCTATTGTTGATAATGTCGGACAATGGAGCCTTGCTTACCACCGTGATAGGGTGCTCCTGGAAGTAGTGCCTTAACTTCTGAGAAGCAAGGAACACTCCATACGCTATCTTCTAGTAGTGCAGGTAACACTGCTTGGACTCCGTCAAGACCTCGCTTACATAGTAAATTGGCTGTTGAACTCCGTACTCATAGCCTGGTTCTTTCCGCTCTACCATGACGACGATGCTGATTACTCGGTTGGTGGCTGCCATGTAAATTAACATGGGCTCCCCAGGCTCGGGTGCTGCAAGGATAGGCGCTGAAGGAAAGTATCTCCTTGAGTTTCTTCAATGTTGCATCTGCCTCGTCCGTCCACGTGAATTTGTCCGCCTTCTTCAACAACTTGTATAGTGGCAGAGCCTTCTCTCCAAGTCGGCTAACGAACTGACTAACTGCTGCAACGCAATCTGTTATCCATTGTATGTATTTTAGGCATGTCGGACGGTTTATGTTTAAGATGGCCTTGATTTTCTCCGGTTTGACCTTGATTCCATGCTGGGAAATGATAAAGCCCAACAATTTGCCGTCTGGAACCCCGAAGACGCACTTCTTATGGTTAAGCATCATGTTGTATTTCCGGAGATTATTTTAAGTCAGAGAATAAGTCGTTTGACTTTTTAGACATCACCGCTATATCGTCCACATAGGCGTGAACGTTCCGACCAATTTGATCGTGTAGGCAATGTTGCATTGTCCGCTGGTACGTAGCACCTGCGTTTTTCAGCCCAAAGGGCATCGTGACATAGCAAAACATGCCGTAGGGTGTAGTGAACGGAGTGGCCAATTGGTCCGACTTCTTTATCTTGATCTGGTGGTATCCTGAGTATGCATCGATAAAACACAAAAGCTCCGAGCCAGCCGTCGAGTCAATGACTTGGTCAATGCGAGGCAAAGCAAACAGATCTTTGGGACATGCTTTGTTCAAGCCGGTGTAATCAACGCACATTCTTGATTCTTTGGTTCCCTTTTTGGGGACAAGTACAGGATTGGCCACCCATCGGGTGTGAAGGACTTCTTGGATAAAACTAGCCTTAAGTAACCTAGCTATCTCTTTGCCTATGGCGCGTCTCTTCTCGTCTCCGAAGCATCGTAGAGGTTATTTCACTGGTTTACATTTTGGATCAATATTCAAGCTATGCTCGGCAAGTTCCCTAGGTACACCTTTCATGTCGGTCGGTTGCCAGGCAAAGATGTCCCTGTTCTCACGGAGGAACTCGACGAGTGCGCTTTCCTATTTAGGGTCCAGGTTCGTCCCAATGGCGGTGGTCTTGGAGACATCACCTACCACAAGTTCCACCGGCTTGGTCTCGATGGCAGCCTTGAATGCTAGGGCGGGGTCAAAAATCTGTTTCTTCGACATGGGCATCTTCGAGGCATCGACCTTGCTCTGGATCTCCTTGAATTCTTCGCTGTAGAGGACATCTTTTGCAAAGGCTGCTTCTCCAATCTCACAGTCCCTTGCCTTGGTAAAGCTTTTGGATATGGTGATGACACCATTTGGTCCGGGTATCTTGAGCTTGTTGTAGACGAAGCATGGCTTGGACATGAAGGTGTGGAAGATGTCGTGGCTGAATATGACGTGGTACACGCTCTTGAAGGCGACCACCTCAAAGTTCATGCACTCTTGGCGGTAATTATTGACATCGCCAAAAGCGACCTGAAGTGTGATGCACCCAAGGGACCGAGCCTCCTGACCAGGAACTACGCCATGGAAGATGGTGCTAGTCTGCCTTAGGTTTGCCTCCGTCAAGTTCATCTTGTGCAGTATATCTAGGTACATGATGTTGATGCTGCTTCCACTATCCACCATACATTTGTTGAACTCATTGCCGTCAATCAGGGGGTTTATGATCATGGCGTATTGGTTCTCTGTAGGGATGAGGTCTAGGTGATCCTTCCTGTCCCAAGTAATTGGAATCTTCGACCAGCGCAGGTATTGGGGAACTGGGGGTAGAGTGGTCATCAGTATCCTCATGGAGGTCTTCTGTTGTCGGACGGTGGGGGTGGCAAGGAAAGTGGGGAAAACTGTCGCCTTCTTCTCAAAGGTTTTTTGCTCTTGCCGTCGCTTTTGGCGGTCTGCTTGGGGTTAACGTCTTCGTCCATGTCACTTAAATCCTTGGACTCCTCCTCCTTCTTCCCCTTGCCCTTGCCTCGCGGTCTATTCTTCCGACTTTGCTTGTAGCCAGACTCCGGGTCCTCCTTGAGGTCGTTGACGAACTTGCAATGGCGATTGGTGTGTGTGGACTTGCAGTTGGCATCGAGGTGTATGAGGCATGGCATATCGCGGTACTCCTCATAGGTCTGGGGAACGCGGAGCGCTGCCGAGGTTGTTTCACTACCTCGTTGCTGCCCATGACCAGCCCCCGTCCTCGGCCACGCTGTCCATTATCACCTCGTCCTGCAAAAGTCATGGCGACCATGTCGGAGGTTTGCTTTTCTTCTGGCGAGCTCTTCCGCTTGGTGTTGCTGTTCCTCCGAGCTTGAGTTGGAACGGCCGTTGCCGGCAGGGAGCCGCGAGCATCGTCGTCGGCAGCCGTGAACTCACTAGCCAGCTAGATCATCTGGTTGAGATCTAGCTAGTGGTTGTCCTGTAGGCGCTTCGACGTATGTCGGAGCAATGTACCCCTTTCCAACCCATCGATGAAGGCGGACATGGCGGTCTAGGAGTGTACTCCTGTGCAGGAATTCTTCATATCCAGCCAGCGGGAGAGGTAGGCGCGAGATGACTCCTCTTTCTCCTGCACGCACCGCTGTAGGTCGCAAATAGTGCAAGGACGTTTGTACGTACCCTCGAAGTTCTTGGTAAACGCTTCTTGCATGTCCAGCCAGTTGCAGATAGATTTCTTCGGCAAGTCATCGATCCATTGTTAGGCCGTGCCCGCTAGCATCAGTGGGAGGTACTTGACGGAAATGTTGGGGTTTCCCCCGGCGATCTCCACCGTGTTGCCGTAATCCTGCAACCATCTAGCTGGCTTAGCGGTGCCGTCGTAGGGCTTGATGGTCTTGTCAATCCGGAAACCTTTGGGGTAAGCCGCAGTCTGTATTACATGTCCAAAGCAGCGTGGTCCCAGGTATGCTCCATCCCATGCCTCGTGAATCTTTTCCAAACGTGATCGTGCGTCGTATGGCTCCGGGCTTCTTTTCTTCTTTTTGCCATCAGGGGACTGGCTGCGTGAACGATGCGGGCCTCCTCCGCCATGGTGGCTGCTAGGTGGCGATGGAGGCGGAGGTGGCGGTGGGTTAGCCTTCTTGCTGTTACCCTCCTGCGATGCCTCACACTTGTCACGGTTGTTTGTCGGACGCGGAGGGTCATGACGCAACCTGCTCTTGTGTCCTTGGCTGCGCTCCCCATCATGACGGGCCTGCTCCCGTTGTCGTGGATGAATATGCCACGTTTCTTGGGTGGAGGCATGTCCGTACGATGGTGAGCCTTGGGGTCTTCGCGATGTCGGGGAGAGCGGGGCGGTGGAGATGGGCGACGAGGTTGAGCTTTGCCTCCATGGTCAGAGGATATGGGGATATCATCCTTCCTATTGCGCGCATCCCTCCGTCTTCGTTCTGACGAACCCGTCTGGTACCTGACATCATGAGGAGATCTGTCCCTTGGTGGCTTATGCTGGCTAGACTAGCAAAACGCTGGGTCGGACTCAAGCCTCTAAGAGGTGGCCTTTTCCTGCTGCTTTACCGCCTTAGCCACTAGGTCATAGACCTGATTCACCGCTTCGGGTGGTCTATCCTGCTCCAGAAGGGTCTTGGCGATGGCGAGGTTGAGGAGAGGAGTGGGCATCACCTGCCTGCCTTTGCTGTCAATGTATGGCTTGGCCTGTGCTGGCTTCGAGGGAGCCCATCCTAGGTTTCGCCGTACACCAGGATCGTTGATGACGCGAGCCGGAGCTTTCTTAGCCTTCTGCTGTTGTAGCAGGGTCTTGTACTCGGCCTCCATTGCTCTAGATTTTTCTATTTACTTCTGTGCATTGGCCAGATCTCCATCTAGCTTTGCGCCTTGCTCCGCGATAGCCTGCGCTTCCTCCAGCAGCTGCTGGCGCTTCTCGTCAAGCTGGACTACATTGCGAATATGAGCCACGGTCATAGGCTTGACGAGGAGATTACCGTACATCACTCTATCAGCTGGAGTGACTTGGGCAGCAACAGACGTAGATGCCGGAGGCGGCGGGTTTGCGATGTTGTTGTTGCTCGGACCGGTGCCGAGTTCCTGCGGCTGCTGCACTAGGCTAGGCGGAGGGGGCATGACCTTTGCGCGATCATTGTCGGAAGCAATAGGTGGTCCCTTCTGTTTGTCCAACACTGTAGGAGGAACTCGTCCGGGCTGATCTTCATCCATCGCCATCCCAATGGCGACGAACACCTCTCGAGATGTGACGGTGTTGTTGGCCTACTCGTCGCGCTTGCAATCCTCCTCCATCTCCTTCATGGCGGAGTCTAGATCCTCTGGGCTGAAGTCTATCTCCTCCGAATCTGCGCTGATGTCGGTGTAGAGCGCGTCAAGCACGGAGTCGGAGGGTGCCGGGGCTTCCTCGATGACGGGGGGTGGAGGTGCAACAATAACGACGATGACTGGAGGTGGTGGCACAGCTGCGGCGACGACGACCAGAGGCGGTGGTGGCGGTGGCTGAGGCGGAGGGGCTCCGCCAACGAGCGTGATTTCTATCTGAGCTTCCTCCTCAGCCTCCGCATAGCTATTGACGGTGTTCACCATGCTTTCAAAGGTGAGGCATCCTGAAGCCTGCTGCCACCTTAGCGTATGCCGGAGAAGCGTACCTTGGTCCAGTCCTTCCACAAAGTGATACATAGCATCATCATTGGGGTAATGTGCCAGATCGGCCCGTATACAGAGCCACCTGGTAAGGTAGTCGTGGGGTTTTTCACCCTCTCTCTGGACGCAACGCGCCAGATCAAAGATGGTCACCACTCCGACAAACTTGGATCTCTGCTGTCCAGACGCACGGACGAAGCCGGCGGACTTACAACGATCTTCCACCATTATACCCTGCACATGGGCGGTTTGGGTGGGCCTTGAATTTTTCTGATCTTTGCTAGCGAACTCTAAAGAGAGATTCGACATCGACCCTTCCACGAATGTATCCTTCCCATAGGCGGTCAGTGCGGGTCTTGATTCTCCTACGACTCCCAGGGAACTAGTGCCCGAGTCGGTTTCGCCGATGAAGAGGTGGATATCTCCGATGGGGACGATCGAGCACCGTGTAGGGTTCGTCTTCGCCAGGATCCAGAACTCGTTGGGAGGGACGATCGGAACATTGCCGGAGAACAGAACACGACCGATGGCTACGGTTTCACCGATACCCGCGAAGATCTTGGTCCTTGCCCGCTGAAGAGCCTGAAGCGCCTCTTGCCCCATGGTGGGCTCCAACTGTCGTGGTATTGCCAAAGAGTACGCCATGGAGGGGTCCTCACAGTGCGTGTTTAGAGACGTGGGGGAAGGCAGACGGGTGACGGCTATGAGGTTACACAGCTTACCCATGTTCAGATCCCACAACAGTGGCAGAATCCTACTCCTACTATAAATCACTATAAGGGCAATACGCCGAGTTACAGGGATTGGCTCGCTGTGCGAGGTGACTAGAGAGTCTAAGTTGTCGTGTCCTAAAGTCTCCCATAGGGCCGACTTATATAGTTGCCAGGTCCTAGGGTTACAGGGAAAAATCCTAGCCGGACAGGTTACAGAGTCCTACACTGCTTACAACTAGTCTAGCGTGTCTTGCACTCCAAGGCTCCGGGTACGCCGGTGACTCCTCCCTAGCCTTCCTTTATCCAGCATGGGCCTCCCTTCTGGATCCATATAACTTGGCCGCCCAGCAGGCCATGGGCCATGCTATCAACTGTGGGCCACCCGGGTTATCCGGATAGGAGACATGCTATGAGGATACCCATATAGCATATCCCCAACACATACCTAGTTTGATAACAAAATACTTGACACAAATGCCCTTTTTTGCTGCTAGAATAACAGTCATATACTTTCCTTTTGTGGTAGTATCCGTCATAATGTCTTAACTTTGAAACTCATCCAAATCCATCACGGAATCTCCTTTCCATTGCATTGTGCCACCCATAGTTTAAATTGAGATAAACTTAATTTGTATCTTATGACAAAACTAGTATCAATGTAACACTTTATAATGAACTATCTGTAACTATTTGTCACCTCTACATAAATATATTCTTACTTCTTCCAAAGAACATAAGAATATCCTTACTATTGTACAATGATCATCTTATGAGTCATTCTGGTATATGCTCATAACATTTAGAGCATAGGACATATCTGGATGTGTACATATCACTGTATGATTGATCAAAATATTCTTGTGATTTCACTCACCAGGTGTCAAAACACTTGAATCTTCTTTCACTTACCAAGTTTCAATACACTTGAATCTTGATTCAATCCTTTTCCATGCCACAAGAACCTTTCTTGTCATTTCCATATTGAACTCTTTCAATATCTCATCTATGTACTTCTGGCACAACCATATTAGCGCATCAATCTATCCATGTAGACATTGATGCCTAATATTTGGGTTATGCCTAAGTCTTTCATCAAAATCAAATTTAATTGAAATTCTTAACCTATGTAAATAAAAGATACTTCATTTCCAATCAACAATATGCCTTTCACATAATGTATTAGAAATATGTCTCAGCGCTCCCACTTAATTTCTTGCAAATGCAAGCATCTTCATCGTCTTCAATGAAATTAAACTCTTTTAACAGTTTCATCACGGTGAAGATTCCAACTCTGCTATGCTTACTTCAACCATTGAAGTTTGCAAGCCCTTTTTAGCATCCTTTGAATTTACAAAACCCTTTGGACCATGTCATGTACACGTCCTAGGTAACCATTCTATTTGAAGAACTTTGTTTTGTTTGTTCAACTACCATATACCAAAATTATATGTAGTGGTTGCTACAATAATCCATCCAGACTAAATATCGCTATGAAAGATCAAATCTTGTCATAGTCAACTCCCTGAACATTGTCATAAACTCATTTTTGATATGTCAACTATTTCATAGATGTGAAACATCCATGTATGTTTCTTTATAGATCCAAATACGACCGATAGGATTCATGCCTTTCCGGAGGGTCTTCCAAGTTCAAAAACTTGATTTCTCGTTTATGGAAACTATCATGAATTCTTTATGACTCCTAGTCATTTGATGGAGTCAGGGCCCATCATCGCTTCTTTGCATGTAGTCGGTTCATCGTTGTCAAAACAATACCCTTCAAATCTTACTATTTGATTATCACCCGACCTACTTGGTTCAATAGAAACTAAAAACTCTGAGATTACAACCTTTGTAACCAAGAGAACCATGAGCATTGTGGCCACCTCCGAGACACTTGGAGATGTGCTACTTAGCACATGTTGCTTAGGTTCATCAACCTAATCAAAGTTCTATTGTCCTATCACTTAAATTTTGTGAAAAATTCCTTTTTAAGAAACTTGATGTTCCAAGCGACAAACTCTTTTGTCCTCGGTGTTATGGAGGAATACCCAACAAATTCTTTGGGATAACCTACAAAGACATGCTTATCCGACTTTGGTTGTAAACATTTTACTTATGCCTAGAATACCAAAATTTAAGAAAGGACAACTCGGGTTTTATCCCAAACCATAACTCATATGGTGTCATTTCAACGGATCACGATGGTGCTCTTTTCATTGTAAAAGTGGTGGTCCCTAAAGCTTTAATCTTTAAAATATAATGGCAGTTTATAAATAATACCTTTGATCTTACCATGTCAAACAAGGTTTTGTTGCATATCTCGAACACTCCATACTCCTATGGTGTTTCGGGAAATGCAAATCCATGGAACAATTCCTCAAATGTTAGGTGTTTTGCTAAACTTGCAACTCAAATATTTTCCTTTATGATCAAATCATAAATTCTTTATTTTCTTGTTACAATGATTTTCCACTTCATCTTGAAAGTCTTTGAGCATTTTCAAATATTTCACACTTCTTCCTTATTAAGTAAATATGCATATATTCACTCAAATTTCCGAAGAGACTATATGAAGTTGAAATCCATCGCTCATGACTACCCATAATGGACTACATACGTCAACATGTACAAATTCCAATAAGTTAGTCGTTCGTTCTTCCTTGGATTTGGAACAAAGTTTAAATTATCTCTAGGAAAGTCTCACAAACGTCATTTGATCATAATCAAAATACTCCAAAATTCCACAATCATGTAGTTTCTTCATGTTTTTATTTCCAATATAATTTAAATGGCGATGTCACTTTGTAAGTGATCTTTTAATCATTTGTCTTGCGACATTTTTAGCATTAGTTTTTATGGACGTGATTTCTCCAACTAGACTTGTAAATCATCCATCTTCTATGGAATACTGTAATTATTTGAACAACCTTTGTTCTCATAATACCTGATTAAAATAACAATTATTAAAACAAATCTTTAAGGTAAGCTTTGATGTCAACGAGAAACATAATAAAACTTTGTTTGTTTTCGATGAACATCATCACATATACTCTTGCTGGTTACTTAGGCCATTGCAGTTCATGAATCGTGTTGTCCTGTATGACACTTCACACCAACCAATTCGGTATCCAATACCCAAGAACCACATTGTTTAACAAGAAAAGATACAACCATAACATGTATATCATCTATATACCTAAGCTGGATATTTCCAGTCTTTCCTTTTCTGCCAAATATTTCTAAGATTCTCTTTCAGCATTTCCTTTCCTTTTTAAAAGAATCTATCAACATCAATAGTGGCGCCATACACATGACACATAGTCCAAAGCGTGTATAGTCAAACACTAATACCGTTGGACTTGCACTTTGAAGTAGATCACCATCATCAAATGTTTGGCATTCTTTCAAAATCCATTCTTTAGTAATCTTTTAGTGTAGTAAATTTTACCTACATCCTTATATTCATCTTTTTTTTATTCATTAGTTCATTCATTTATTTATTCATTTAGCATAAGAGTTAATATAATCCCTTGGTTATGTTCAAGGTGGGAGGGGGCAGTATCTCTACTCCAGAAGAATAAGAAAAATAGACATATGGATCATATCAACAAGGTTCATCACGCTGTAAATTTCCACCATGAGTTGCGCATGGGTTTGACGAGCGGTTTAGGAGAGTTTTATGTCAACATGCCTACTCCAGTGTGCACACTTTATTTCACACCGATTCAAGCCATAGGCAGAACTTAGACATGATTAATTATCAACATTCAACATTAAAAGCTTGTGCCATGCCAACATGGTTTAGCCAACAACAGCTAATAAGATGTAAATCATAAAAATTTCCATAGTGGTATCACCCCAAAACCTTCATTTCTTATGAGCTTTAAAATACATGAAAAAGGTGTTTTTAAGAATGTTTGGAAGATTAACATACATACTATACTTGAAAGTAGCTTTTGCCACAAATAGGTGGATATACCTACTCTAGTTTTAAGGGGCTTGGAACAAGTATTAGCTTGTGTAGAGAAGGCTTAGCAAAAAGAGATCTAAAGAGTGTGCTATCTGGTTCATAATGTTAACATTTATTTTCTCACCTTGCTCCTTAATGTTGAACATAAATATACACAAGCAAAAGATACAAATTAATAGGCATAAAATAGATCATGCTTCATATAAAGTACTTGAGCTTAAGATCTAGACACAACATGAATTTTAGCCTTTTGTTTTTATCCCCCCTTTTCTTTTATTCCATGGCATTCTTATTCAGTTTTAATCTCATTAAGGTAAAGTTTCTTTTCAGTAGCTGATCATAAACATTTATAATAATGGTGGTGGTCTTTTTAATGTAAAACAAAAGTGAAATGACAAAATAGACGCTCCAAGTTTCTATGATTGTTCTGTGTTGCTCGAAAAACAAAGTTTAGAGGTTTCCAAACCGAGAGTTGAGTAGGTCCAATGGGGTGCCTTGGGCATCCCAAGCTTATGGTTTTCCAAAACCTTTATTAAAACCTTTAGGTTACCTCTAGGTTTTCCCCAGGCTTACCTCTAGGTTTTCCAAAACCTTTATTAAAACCTTTCTTTTCCAACCTTGGTAGAAATACCCAAAGGAGCTTACCTTACTTCAAAATGCAAACTCTTCAAAATACCCATTCTTACCTCAAGATAGACTTGATGGTCACCTCAGCAGTATCAGATTGTTTATCAAGATGAATTGCCTTGATCTGTTGTCTGATGAATTTCCTTGATCTGCTGATTGTCTTGTGTGCTTAGGAGCTAGAGTGAGATAATCTAGTAGCTCATCCCTTAGGACTAGATCAATGTTGAGATCCCCAAATCTTGAACCAAACATCCTAAGCTAGATCTATCCTAATTCACTCAAGTGATCCTAATCTATATCACCAGATCATTTCTGAGCTAATCCTTTGTATTAGCATCCAACTCATCAAGGACCTAATACAATCATGAATCCACTCTAAACAATCTACCCTTCAATATCACCCCCTTTATGATAAGAATGAACCCTCGTATCCTTCCCTCTTTCATGCTAGTCCAAATCCACAAATCTGCCAAATTTGGCTAAGTCTGGAATCTTTAACTAGATTCAATCTTTGGAACACCACCTACTCTAACCTATGTGCATTATTAAGAGTTTACTTGAACCATATTGTAGTACATCATTAGTACTACCAACTTCCACACTTTCTCTTGCTAAACCCTTCTTGGATCCACTCATCCATGATGGTTTTATAGTCAAGAAAGTAATCTTCATTGCAAATCATATCATCTTGCCTACTTTGGCAGAAGATCACATACTTATGCTACCTCCCCTTGGACCAACTCTTTGAATGGTTATGATCTATTAACCATGGTCTATCAATCCACACTTTCCTTGTTTCCATTGGATATTAGTGCTTCTTAAACCCACATGGTTTTTAGGCTATTTGATAATCTTCTTTGGCAGTCTTATTTTCAACAAAGTTTGGAATCTGTTATAGAAGCACTCAAGCATGATCAAACTCAAATATTTGTACCATGATCATCTACA
This sequence comes from Avena sativa, assembly GCA_916181665.1. Classification (NCBI taxonomy): domain Eukaryota; kingdom Viridiplantae; phylum Streptophyta; class Magnoliopsida; order Poales; family Poaceae; genus Avena; species Avena sativa. Next base: position 226,552,328 of record OV702284.1, on the reverse strand, counting down.
CAACTTTATCTATCTATCCATCTATGCCATGATCCAAGGTGAGCTCCGAGCTCCTTAATCCAACAAGGTTTTGGAGGTATAAAAATATTCTTACCATAGATCCCTCCTCTCTTGTTCCCTTCCAAAATAAAATTTGATTTCCAAAACTCAAGGGTGTAAATGATTGATACAATAGGTAGACATCACCTAGCATGGATGTTAAGATTTACCAAATATTATCCATAATTATTTCTACCCTAGAACTATTTAAATCTCTCCTTTCTCAAAACCCCCAAAAATCCCTCTATCGAAGAAACTCTGTTTTTCTTCAAAATCACCTCCTCAAATAAATACACATTTGAGGCCTACTTATTGTTCCCCATATTCCCACTTCAAGAATAAATATTTTTGAAGTGTTTCCATAATTCTTTTTGCCCTTTTTCCTAAATGGTTGAAATGATAAAATAATGGTTTTATATACTTTTCTTCTTCAATAAATCTTGGGAAAATTTATCCTAAGTGTATATTCATATTTAAGAACATCTCAAACCAGAAACTCACCTTGTCCAATTAAATAATACCAACTCAAACCTTGAAAACCATTTCAGCACTTTTTTGAATAATGGATAATATGAGGATCTAAATTATCCATAAAAATCTAAAAGAATTCTTGGAGGTACACCCTAACGATATCTATCTACCAACATCCTTTTCTCATCTTGGCAAGACCAAAATTCAATAACCACTTCATAATCATCAAGTATGTCTAAAAGTGGGGTTTGAGAAAAAATTTATTTAAAACACACAAAACCTCCTCTAACTTGGTCAACCGAACTTCCACAACACACCACCCGCAATACTGGTTGCAACACTATAGCCCTAGTACTGTAGCATGTCCCCTCGTCTTTTCCTTAGTGCTTGTATGTGAGAAAAACAACCCACAAGGCCATATCTTGTCCCTCCTTCATTCAAGGTTGTTGCCACCTCTCGTCTCTGTCCACAACTCAACCAGAAACCACCCCCCACGCCCACAGGATCCATCCCTCTCTGGATTCACCCTCCTCTTGTTCCTCATAGACTTGTTCCACCATGGGCCCTCTCTCTTTTGTTTATAAGGCAATGGGCTAGCATAGACCACCCCTTCCTGGCTCATTTGCCCCTCTCCCCTCCACTCACCTCCCCCAGAAACCTCTCTTCCTCCCCTACCCCCCTTTCCTGTCTGAGACAGGGAGAGAGATGAGCTTCGGCCTCCTCCAAGAAATGAGCATAGCTCACTCTTCCCTTCTCCCCTCCCCTTTGCATGTGGCCTCACTATGAGCCCTACCCCTGATCTACCTCCCCCAGGCTCCACCCACTCTCCCCTGCCCTGTCTTTCTCCTGAAGGTGCACCGTAGCTGTCTTCATGTGATCATGGTCTCTGTGAGGCTCTCCGTCCAGCTCCTGAAGGGGCACCGTAGCCATCTTTGTGCGAGCATGTTTCCGAAACCAAGTACCGCCGTTCCACCCCTCTCCGTAGTCACCATCGAGCACTGCTTCTCCTCCGCCGCTTCCCCGCTGCCGGAAGGCTCTCAGGTGAGCACCACGCGCCCGCCAACCTCCCCTAGGGTTCCTCCTACATTAGGCCTGGCTGGAGGAAGACGACCACCCAGGGCCATCGGATCTCCTTTTCTTGGACGGCCCAGATCCCCTCGTACTCCTCCGTCACCCTCCTTCACTAACATTGGACCCCGCCAGGTCGAAAGTCAAAATCCCTCCCGCGGGTGCTAGAGCGGGATGGGCCGGCCTGACATTGCTACGGCCCTAACCCCACCAGATCTGGCCCAAACAACCCCGACCTTCCCCTTTTTATTTAAAATCTCAGAACCAGTTAAATAGCTGTTTGGTTTAAATAGAATTAAAAATGGAAACCAAAACACACTGTCCAGATCTAATTTTTCCTAGATGACCACAAGTTTTATCTAACATTCAGTACAACAAATGAACCAAAATAATGTCTAAATTAATTATAGTAAATCACCCACTCAGATGTATCATTTAGACTAATAAAATCCTTCTATGAGTTTTAAAACTCCATTTAGATCAAATCATTTCTGTACTGCAAGGTATGGGTCATACCTTGCATGTCACCTTGGTCCAATACTATTTTGCTTCATGAAATGCCCTTGGTAAAAATAACAAAAACAACCCTAATCTGCCTTTAGGAATTTCTCTAGGTCAAACCAACATGGGTACTGACCTAATTCCAACTCTAAAAACTTACCTTTACCAACACCCTTTGCGGTGACCCAGCATACCACTGCATGTGTAGTACACTATAGTCATTGACATGACATCCACAGAACACCGTTCCATAAATATCACATCCCTCAGAGTGGTACAACAGAAACATTGCGGGTCCATATTACAAAAGTACACACATTATTATTATTACAATACCGGAAGTTCAAGACTTCCAAAAGATCCAACTTACAAACCAAAATATAAAGTGTTCAGCGGAATTTAAAAGTAGCAACTCCGACTAGGAGTTGAGCTCAACAGCTTATTCTATAGAGTTCATGCTGCTCGGCTCCGTTGGTTACTACTAACTAAGTACTTAGTTGGACTCATTCTCATCGACACCATAGCGGATCTCGTAATCCACTCCTTCAACTCCTCCGGACAGATCAGGTTCCTCGTAGAACATATCTTCTTGACATTCGGCTGCATACATTGGCACGTCTTTGGGATCCTCAGAGTCTAAGCAAGGGATCAAAGGAAAGAATGAGTAACAGCGTTACCCAACAAGTTCATTATATGCGAGGTGGGAAGTTTGATGCTCTAACTACCACCTCGGATTATAAATCCTTGGCACTATGCAGTTTTTCGTAAATCTTTCTTCAAAGATTGATTTTATTATGAAAAACTATGAAATTCAGCCTTCACAGGTTGACCAGAACATTCATGGAGTTCCTTTCCTGCCGCGTTCGTAGCTCCTTCTCAGAACAGGGAGTAACAAGTTACAATTTTTACACTCTACAGAGGTGCGTTACTTTACCCATGAGAGATCAACTCCTTGTTGCACAAGCGGGCGTACTTTCCCGTCCACAATTCCATGATGTGGGGCCCAGTAGTCGGTCCAAGCCAATCACTGCCCCCTTCGCGACCTCGCATGCCTCCTTGGTGTACACCATGCCCACATAATGAATTACGGCAATGGTTTGTACAAACCGTTAGATGCCAGAACTATCGTGGGACGATGAGGGTTCCCACCCATATGCTGCATATCCTCTACGAATTACCAATTAATATGCACGCTACGAGGATAACATCCACGACTTGCACATCCGGCTTCATGCGAGAGGAAGAAGATATAACTGACTCCTCTGTCCCATTCCAAATCTCATGGCTAACGCGTAATATACGGTGCTAGAATCACTGATGTCAGGGGTTATTAAGTCCATACTTGATTATCATCATTGCAATTAGAACTCTAAGTTCTATTGCTCCATCATATCACCACTTAGGATGATGTCTATAATTTCTTTATTTGTGAAAATAATATTTTCTTTCTTTTATAGCATATATGATAACACACAATTTGCAAATACTTTGATAAAGACTCTTCAAAGGACATGAGCAAGTGATGAACTTGCCTTGTGATGGCAAGGTAGTGAAGTCTGATGCTTGCACTGGACCTTGAGCTTCTAGTTCTACAAAAACATCATTATTGCCCGGTAAGGACAATATTTAAATAAGCAAAATGATTATGCAAGTAATGTAATGCATTATTTAATTCTATATGCATTTTCCCTATATAAGGTGCCTTTTAATAAAGTATTTATAAATATTACTTTATAATATTTATAACATATATTGAATTAGTTTATTTTATTTCCTTTTTATTTGACTTTTATTGATTTAATAATTCTTTTTAAGAATTATCAATTATACATTAAAAATTGTTATTAAATATATATTTAGTATTTTTTCAAAAATAAATAATACTAATAGATAGTGAAAGTGATTTTTATTTATTTTTATCATCTTTCAATAATTTTGTAAAATTCCATAAGGAATATATAAATTACAAAATTCTTATAAAAATTTAAATGTCCAAAATTTTATATCTTATTTTATTTGGATAGAGTGGATTATTGTGAATCTAAAAGTATTTAATTTATAATTTTCGGACTTATATTTTATTTTCTAGAATTTATTTAACTCTAGGGGTATTTTGGTCTTTTCATGTTTATTAAAACAGGCCTGGAATTGTTTCTGGGTTGATTATTCTTATTGGGCCCTAGTGGCCCATTTAGTCTTAGACAAAAGGACCACCCGAAGGGTTTGGCCCAGCTCGGCCCACTCCTCACTTCCTCTCTCTCTCTCCCTCGATCTTATCCTCTCCTCCTCTGACCCCGGCCCCATGGTCGGCGATGCTGCCACCGTTGATTCCCGCCACCGTCGGCCGTTCTGGTCGTCGCCGTGGTTCAATTGGGGGTTGTCGACGATGCTCGTTCATTCCATCCAATTGGATTTGAGCCTGGGGCTCTCCTGCAATGGATCGATGCCTCTCTGAACCCTAGGGTTTGGGGTTTGGCATGTGTTCAAGTGCTGCCGCCGCCGTCATGGTATCGCCTGTGGTGGTGTGGTGGATTCATGTGCTGATGTGGCTGCCGCCGTGGCTGGTGCAGGTTGCAGCGCCCCCTGGGTGCTCCCGCTCCCTGTGCCGCCGCTGGTTCGTCGGCCAATCTTCTTCCTCTTCAATTTCTTCAGCGAGGACCTACGGTGAGTTTGATTCCTTCCCCCTGGTGCTTTCTGTGCTTGCTAGTTCGATGCTAGACTCTGGCAGTGTCCTCTCTGGCTACTGTCTGATTCAGATTGGAATTATTATCCAGTTAGGGTTCCTGTTATGTGCTTGATCATGTACTAGACGAATTGATTCATGTTTGGATGGTCTGTACACATGCTAAATGATTATTGGTCTGAGGCTTATTGCTTAAGATGATATATACTGTTTCTAGTGGCTTCTTAGATGATTTGATGCTTGGATTGCATCTGATTCAGATGATGTTGTTGTTTGGGAAGCATACTTGGTAAAGCCAATGACTTGGTAGCTTACCACTGTTTATTTGATTCTTGGTCATGATGATGATAAGATACAGATACCGTGTTAGTGCTGTTAGCTTGGTAATTAACATGTGGTTTAAGATCATCATGATCTCAAACAGTGAAGTGTAACATAGGAATCTCCTAGTTATGATTCCTGTGCTAACAGGAAGATGATTAGTTAGTTGATTGTCTGAATCTATGATGATTTACTGTCTTTCCTGATTCATATTTGACTGTTCTTGTGACACCATCATGGTATGGCACACAAGTTTGATTCTAAACCATGGATTTGGTTAGTTTATGTTTAAGACAATCTTGGCTTTGAAAGATAAATAGAAATGCTCTTATCTGAATTCCCTAAGACCAATGATGCTGGTCTGAGGTTTAGGGATTTAGATCTTATCTAATTGGTTCATCTAAATAGTCCTGGTAGTGGTACCAGTTATTCTTGATTGAATCAAAGCTTGGAAAAATGATAGTGAGCTTGATCATGTTATGAACCCTAAGGATTTGTTCCTAAGGTGCTACCCTTCCTTTAGGGATGTGCCTAGGAATAGATCATAGGTATATGTATGATTGAAATAAAAAATATAGTTTGAAAACCAGAGCAAGGATGTTGCTCTGAGCTCTGGTTGGATCCTGGTACTTTGTTGTTTGCCTTTAGATTCAGAAATCCCTATGATGGATTCACCCCACTTGGGTGCTTTCTGAGGGTTTGTTTTATAAAACAACACATGTTTCTCTCTAAATAAGATGATTAGATCATGTGAAGGTTTTATGAAACTCACCACAAAATCTGATGATGGTGTAGTAAGTTGGTGATGATGATCTTGATCTAGTTTTGCTGGATTCCTGTGCTTGATCTTGAGCTGACCCTGCTCCTCCTAGCTCCTGGCTTGATCTTGCTATCCACATGATCCATTCCCCTCCTTATGTCACCATCCTGGTGATGTTTGATTGATCCTTAGTTGGTTTGGTTGCTAGCTGTGGTGCTTGGTTTAGCTGCTGTCTACACTGGCTGTTCTTGTGTGTTGTGAAGTGGAGTGATGCACTAGTGCCTCCCACGGCTGTGCTTGTGGTTTTGTGAGATTGAGTTGCTCTGTGAGCTTGACAACACACCACATGCATGATGGTGTGTGTCCTGCCTGTGTGCTTGCTATGCACTTGTGGCGATCAATGGCGATTCCCTGGCGATCTAGGGTTTTTATAAAACAACACATGTTTCTCCACCAATGGCGATTCCCTGGCGATCTAGGGGTTTTCTCCATCTCCACTACAATGGAAGCCCTACTCCACTGGGACTTCTCTCCTGGCCAGGCTTTTGCTAATCAGGTGCGTCGATGTTTTGGATCTATGGTTTACTTCCTCCCTTCCTCGACTGCCAATGAGTTCTTCTTGGTGGTTTCCTTCTTCTCGGCCTCTTTTCCTCTGAATGTTGAATCTGTGAGTCTTGCTCTTCAATTTTTCATTGGTGGAATTGCTGCTAGATTCAATGTTTTTCAATTAAGTGATCGAAGATTTTGGTTCTCGGTGGCTTCAAACAAAGTGGGGCATTTCATCTATGGTTTGAGAGACAGGGTCTGGCCAGATTTTGTGTGTTACTTCAGTTTTTTTCGGGGTTCTCATCCTCAGATCTCTGGATTCATGCATGATCATTCGTTTTCTGGACTGCCCTATGAAGATAATGTGAGGATCTCTCCCACTAGTCCCATCCGGTTTAATCCAAATTTAGACTTCCTCAAGGAAAGTGCTGCACAAGGTTATCATTCGGAATCATCACATGAATTGGCTAAATTTGGTTTTCATCGACAAGGCTCTCCCGTGACATCTTCATTTGGATCTGATTAGGCTAGGCCTTTGTTCGTTGGAAGTTTCTTTGATCCTATTTTGGTGGATCATGAACGTGCTCATAAGGAAGTTTTTACTGGTTCAAAGTTTTTACGTAATTCCTGCATGCAACTGCCTCCTATCACGTTAGAAAATATCAAAGATATGAGACAGGCTCTTTACTCTGAACAAGACATCATGCATGCGTTGGATTTGAAATTTGTCCCTAACAAAGCTCTGGTTTTTGAAATTCCGAGAAGTTGCTCATATTGTGGAGATCGTGATCATCTTGTGGATTCTTGCCAGAAAATTTGCGTCTATAATACTGCTATGGGCCATAAATGCTCGAAATGTTCTAATTTGCGTAGCCCATGGTGTGTTAAATGCTTAATATCTGGTCACCCGGCGAGTAATTGCATCTTGGGCTGGCGTTGTCGGAACTGCCATTTATTGGGCCACTGTGCTAGGAGCTGCCCAAAAAGGATACGAAGGGTTTGGAAAAAAAAGAAATCAACCTTTAACAATCAGGCCGATATTCCTAGTCGGAATATCTAGGTAGTTAAGAAGCATCCCGTTTTTTCACCTGGAGTTTCACCCCCCTTCTCCTGCCGCTTCATCTCCTTCTCTGCCGGCTGACGAAGTTTCTCTCTCCACCTCAAGAATGGCTAACTTCCCTGTGAATCCCTTAGATTTTCTCCCCAACGGCTTGACTATTTATCCAGGGCCAGTGGATCGCTTGGTGAGGTCACATATGGTGGTGCCAGCTGAAGCCCCTCTGCAGCATGATCGCAAGGTAATTGCAGACACCAACATATTTATTCCGATCCAGCTTAGAGAGGACTATAGGGTTCAGGTGATGAATATTCTCAATGAGTCTCAGCTGTTTGTCAGTCATTTCGATGATCATCCTTTAGGCCTTGGCATTTTTACTATGACTGAAACCCTGATTGCGGATGCTATAGTAGGAACATCCTTTGAGATTGATGATATTACCACTATCACCTTTGTGAAACACAATGAAGCCAGAAATATGCGTCTTACTGCTTTTGGCAGGGAAACTTGGATACAGGTCTTAGCTTTTCCTCTGGATTATCAGACTAGCCAGTACATTCATAGTGCTGTTCAGGATTTTGGTCTGTTATCTATGTGGCATAATCCTAGAGGAGATGATAAATCTGTGTTGGTTAAGGTTTGGATTGTTCATCCTAAGTTTGTGCCCAAAAGTTTGGTTATTCATCAGCTTGGTGGGGCTAGGCACTCCTGGACTATTCCTGTTATTTTGCTCAGATGTGCTGACTGGAATGCCCATTTTCCTGAAATCCTGCCTCCTCCTGAAGATCCAGAACCAGATGATGGTAACCCCCACCCCATGCATGGTGAGGGTCTATCTGCTGAACAGCTCTACCAACAGCAACTTGGCAACTGGAATCAACAGAACCAGATGCCTGGAGGTGGAAATGCTCAAGGTGGCACTTTTGAGGTATGAACAATGTTGCCCTGTTTCATCATCAAGGACAATTTGTCCCTGCTCAAGTGATTGCTACACTTTTTGATAATAATGTTGCACAAGATGTGAATATTGTTGCACCACTGGAAGATGATGTTACAGTTGTTCCAAACCCTCCACTGATCAATTTTCAGCAAATCCTAGCTGCACAAGGGGTTTCTTTTCAGGATGGTGTGCCACCCCCAATCACCAATGTTCAGGACAGTCCTATGCAAGCTTGGCCTGAGAGCCTATCTGATGTATCTGATGGAAATTCTTCTGGTTCAGACTTGATGCAAGTTGACACCACCTTGTCCATTAACTATGCTCTGGTTAATGATAACCTAATGAATACCAGTTCTGAAATTTGGATGGCAAGGAACTTTGCTCATTCTGCCTTCAAGGAGTTTTGTTTCCCCGACTTTGCTCTGGATAATGCCAAGCTCCTGTCTATTTCTATTCCTTTGCCAATGTTTTTGCAGTTTGAATTGGTTGATGAATGGGAGTTGCTACTCCAATCTAGGAAGAGGAAGGTGATGAATTCTGATAAAAATTTGGTGATCTCTGGTATGCTACCCTTTTCTCAAGCTGGTACCAAAAGGAAGATTCCAATGCTTGATGATTTAGAAGTTGTTTCCTTTAGGACACCTATCTCTACCAACCAAGTCAGAAGATACAGGGGATTTAAGCCTAAAATCATTTGTGATTCCAAGCACACTAAATCAAAAGTGAAACCAAGGAAGATTCCAGAAGTGCTAGCTGTTGAAGTCACAGAGGAGGCTAATATGACTCAGATAACTTCTGTCCATGATGACATATTTTCTGACAGGACTCTTCTTGCAACCCCAATCCCAGTGCTCCAGTCTATTGGAATTTCTGTTTGTGGTGTTCCTCAGGATGAACTCACTCCTTTGAAGCTCATGGAAGGCTGGCAGGATAAGGAGAATGTTGATAGTGCCTAGTGCATGTTTGGTGGTGTGCCTGTCTATTTCTATTTTGGTTTCTCTACTTTTGAGTTGTAATAATGTCACTGTTTAAACAATGGGTTATTTTGTGTTGGAACATCAGAGGAATTAATGCTAGAGAGAAACAATTACCCTTAATGAATTCTATTAATGTAAGTGGATGTTCAGTTATTTGCCTACAAGAAACAAAAAGGAAGCTTTTGATCTGAAGTTTATTAAAGCTTGCTGTCCAGCAAGATTTGATGATTTTGTTTTTGTGCCTTCTGTGGGGGCTTCTGGAGGCCTCATTATTATCTGGAATAGTTCAATTTTTTTGTGCAATGGTCATGCATTGTGAACAATTTGCTCTCTCTGTTCATTTCACTTCTACCCATTCTGGCCATTCTTGGACTTTAATTAACATCTATGGCCCATGTAATGGTGAACCGAGGGAGAAATTTATTGAATGGATGTTTGAGGTGAATATTCCTGATGATGAGGACTGGATCTTAATGGGTGACTTCAATTTTATTAGGTCCCCTGCAAATAGGAACAAGCTGGGGGGGGAATGTTAATGACATGCTTATTTTCAATGATTTCATTAGAGAGCAACATCTCACTGAATTGCCAATTAAAGGAAGAAAATACACCTGGAGTAACATGCAACAAGATCCTCTGTTGGAGCAACTTGATTGGTTTTTTACATCCATGCACTGGACAACTAGTTTTCCCAACACAGTTGTTTCGACACAAGGCAAACCAACCTCTGATCACACTCCTTGTGTTGTCTCTATACAGACTAAGATCCTTGGCAGTAGGATTTTTAGATTTGAAAACTTTTGGGTAGATCATCCTGGTTTTCTGGAAGTTGTAGCAGAGAGTTGGAGTAAACCAACTCATAAATCCAATAGTGCTGCAAATCTTAATGCAAAGCTTAAAAAGTTGAGATATGATTTGAAATTTTGAGCAAATCAATTTCCAAGTTGTCCACTTGTATTGAAAATACCAATAGGGTTCTCTCTGAACTTGATAATCTGGAAGAAAGAAGACCATTGTTCTGTCAAGAAGCAAATTTTAGGAGAGTTCTAAAAGCTCATTTAGCAAGGTTGTTGTAGTACCAAAATGCTTATTGGAAGAAAAGATGCATAGTTAGATGGACAAAGTTTGGAGATGAGAACACAAAATTCTTTCATAATTTTGCTACTGAAAGATATAGAAAAAACAATATTGCCTCCCTCAAACTATCAGATGATTCTTTTGTCACTGAGCATGCTGACAAAGAGAAAGCTATTTATCAAGTATACAAAGAAAGATTGGGTACTTCTACTTAGCCTGAGATGCTTCTTGATCTTCAACATCTGATTACTCCAACTAAGGGCCTTGATGTTTTATCCATACCATTCACGAGGGAGGAAATTGACAAAGTGGTGAAAGAAATGCCAAAAGATAAAGCCCCAGGCCCAGATGGTTTTAATGGTCTTTTCCTAAAAAGTTGTTGGCACATCATCAAGGAAGTCATCTACTCCTTATGCTTTCAATTTTATGAAGGAGAACTGAATCTAGAAAGTATAAATATGGGGCATATTACACTCTCCAAAGATAGGTTCACCTGAATCTATCAATGATTCCAGGCCAATCACTCTGCTAAATTGTGTTCTGAAGTTGATCACCAAAATTTTGGCTAACAGGCTTCAGAAGGTAATACTGAAAATTATTCATAAAAATCAATATGGTTTCTTAAAAGGCAGAAACATTCAGGATTGCCTTGCTTGGGCCTTTGAATTTCTCTATCAATGTGAAACTTCTAAGAAAGAGATTATTTTACTTAAGCTGGATTTTGCCAAAGCCTTTGATACCATCGATCATATGGCTATGATGAAAATTATGAAACAGATGGGTTTTGATGATAAGTGGCTAAAATGGATTGAAATTATTTTTGGCACTGGAAAGTCTGCTGTTTTGCTTAATGGAGTACATGGGAGACAATTTCACTGCAAAAGAGGTGTTAGACAAGGAGATCCTTTGTCTCCTCTAATTTTTGTTCTTACTGTTGATCTATTACAATCTGCAATCAATAATGCATTCAGAGAAAACATCCTTAAGGCCCCATTCTCCCCTGATTTTGGGCAGGATTTTCCATTTGTCCAATATGCAGATGACACTTTGATTATAATGCAAGCAGATAAAGATCAAGTTCAAATAATGAAAGGGATTCTTCACAATTATGCTATTTCTACTAGCTTACAGATCAATTTTCACAAGTCTCACCTAATACCAATTAACCTGGCAGACAAGATCTCTAAGGAAATTGCAGATATGTTGGGTTGTTCAATTGCCAAAATGCCTTTCACCTATTTGGGGCTCCCTCTTGGCACCACTAAGCCTATAGTGTATGATCTTATGCCACTGATTGACAGAGTTGAGAGAAAGGTGTCTGCTTCATTCATGATGATGTCTTATAGTGGGAGAGTGACTGTGATTAATTCATTACTGGCTTTAGTTGCAACTTTCACAATGTGTGCAATCAAATTGCCAGATAAGATTGTGGGGCACATAGAAAAAATTCAGAGACATTGTTTGTGGAATAAAAAAACTAAAGAAGGTGAAAAATGCAACTCTCTTGCTGCTTGGGATATGATTTGCAGGCCAAAAAGTAAAGGAGGTGTTGGCATTCTCAACCTTAAAATTCAAAATGAAGGTCTGCTGCTTAAGTTCCTGCATAAGTTTTATAATAAGGATGACACACCCTGGGTCTCCCTAGTTTGGAATGCTTACTACATTAATATTATTCCTCATGCTTCTGGGCCTTGTGGCTCTTTCTGGTGGATAGATGTCTCTAGACTATCACATTTATTCAGAGGGATAGCTAAAAGTACAATTGGTAATGGGGACAATACACTGTTTTGGAAGGATTAGTGGTCTGACACTATTTTAGGAGAGAGTCACCCAGTTATCTACTCTTATGTAAGGAATGAAGATATCTCTACCCAAGAGTTTCTAGCAGCAGACAGTTTGACAGGTCTCTTCTATCTTCCTCTGTCACCTGAAGCTTTAGCTGAATTAAGAACAATTCAAAATAATTGCAGAGAGATATAACTTAGAGAGCATTTACATGACACTTGGAGTTATGTTTGGGGGGCCAAAGAATTCACATCCAGCAAATATTATCAGTATATTTTTAGAAACCTGAACCCACACATATCCTTCAAATGGCTGTGGAAATCAAAGTGCACTGCAAAAGTGAAGTTCTTTGGATGGCTGGTTCTGTCTGATAGACTGAATACAAGAAACATGCTCAGAAGAAGGCATTATGCACTTGGGACTGGATATGACTGTTTAATGTGTAGTCATAATACTGAAGAAACAATTGAACACTTGCTCTTTCACTGCCCATTCAGTCAAGCTTGCTGGGATTCAATTAACATCTCCTGGTCTATGGCTAACTCTAGACTTCAGATCATTGAACAAGGGAAAAAAGCTGGAATAAAAAGCTATTTATGGAAATTACCTTGCTTGGATCCTGGAACATCTGGAAGGAGAGAAACGACCTCTCGTTTAATAACATACAACCCTCAGTTCAGGCTTGGAAGTCAAGATTGGTTGCTGATCTGTCACTACTGATTCATAGGACAAAGGAGGATTTACACCCACTCATCAAGAGCATTATCCATAGTTTGTAAATCTTGTGAGGTCTTAGGCTTTTCTAACCTGTCTTTTGGGATATCTTTTATCCCCTTTGTTTTTGTAAATATGTAGCATTACAGACCCTGATCTTTTATTATTTAAAATGAGACAGTAGGAATCTTTCCTACTGTTAATACCATAAAAAAAGGTTTTATGAAACTCACCACAAAATCTGATGATGGTGTAGTAAGTTGGTGATGATGATCTTGATCTGGTTTTGCTAGATTCATGTGCTTGATCTTGAGCTGACCCTGCTCCTCCTAGCTCCGAGATTGATCTTGCTATCCACCTGATCCATTCCCCTCCTTATGTCACCATCCTGGTGATGTTTGATTGATCCTTAGTTGGTTTGGTTGCTAGCTGTGGTGCTTGGTTTAGCTGCTGTCTACACTGGCTGTTCTTGTGTGTTGTGAAGTGGAGTGATGCACTAGTGCCTCCCATGGCTGTGCTTGTGGTTTTGTGAGATTGAGTTGCTCTGTGAGCTTGACAACACACCACATGCATGCTGGTGTGTGTCCCGCCTGTGTGCTTTCTATGCACTTGTGGATATGTTCAGAATTTTTGAACTTACTCTTACCAGATTACTTTCACTTGGGTGGTGAATTTGTCCCTCTTGGCTATCATTTGACTTCTTTCTTTGAATTTATGAAAGATGAATTCTTTCATATTGGTGAAACTTGCCCCTTTTTTAAATGTCTCAATGATGAATTTGTCAAGTCCATTTCACTGACATGTCTGAGAGAAACAATACTAACACTAATCTTCTTTTGTTTTTATTTAGTCTTTGTTTTGCAGGTACAAAGATAAAGATGAAGATTTAGTTTAGATTTAGATATAGGATAGTTAGTAAATATTCCAATGTAATTTTCTTATTCTTTTGTAATTTTCTTTTATTATTCTTGTAATCTTTATTTTATTCAATTGTAATAAAGATTATATTATTATTAATAAAGAATATTCCTATTCTTTGTATATTTACTTTTGTAAGTTATGTGGATGATTCAAATAAGTTATAATTTTATAACTTGATTATATATATTGATGATAAGAAATAAACTTTATATTCATTATTGTTTTTCTTTGGATAGAATTCAAGTTGTAATATTTATCTCTTAATTGAATTAAGATTCAAAACTTATATCTAATTCATTTGAATTATAATTCAAACACTCAAGTCTAATATTTCAAATCCATTTGAAAACACATAACTCCTTAAGATCATCTCAAAGTTTATAACAATCATCCTTTAAGACTAAACCTAATCTCAAAGTATGAAACAAACATTGATCACTTAGGTTTTTATTTGGCGAAAATTTTACCCACATTTTCAAAAATAGATGCATGCAACATTCCATATTCCTTAATCTACCCTTCGTTAGGTTCTAAATGCTGGGATGTTACGGACTTCCCCCCTTAAATTAAACTTCGTCCCGAAGGTTTTGGAGATGTACCTGAATAGTTCTGGAAAAGCTTTTCTTAAATTCTCTTCCTCCTCCCATGTGGCTTCCCTCTCAGGGTGATGTTCCCACTGTACCTTGCAATATTTGATTGCTCTGTTCCTTAATCTTTTCTAGTTTTCTTCCAGAATCTTACAAGGCTTTTCAATATAGGTCAGGTCTACTTGTAGTTCTATCTGTTGATGTGTGATTGCATCATCTGGAACTTTTAAACATTTACGAAGTTGTGACACAAGGAAAACATTATGCACTTGAGCCAATCTTGATGGTAACTCTAAAGCATAAGCTATAGTTCTGTTTTGACTCAGTATCTTGAATGGTCCGATGTATCTTGGACTCAATTTCCCTTTAACTCTGAATCTTTTACTCCTTTCATTGGACTTACTTTCAAATAGACCATATCTCCTACTTTTGGATGCCATGATCTTCGACTTTGATCTGCATAACTTTTCTGCCTGCTCTGGGCTATTTTCAGTCTATCCCTGATCTTATCAATGATATCTTGTCTTTCCTTGATATAATCTGGCGCAAACTCTTTGCTGCTTCCAGGTTCATACCAACATATTGGTGATCTACACTTCCTTCCATATAGAACCTGATATGGAGCTGCCTTCAGACTACTCTGATAGCTATTATTATATGAAAATTCTACTAATGGTAGATGATCTTCCCATGTTCCTCCAAAATCTAGTGCGCAAGCTCTCAACATGTCTTCTACTATTTGATTTGTTCTTTCAGTTTGACCTCCCGTCTCAGGATGATATGCCGTGCTGAAATCTAATTTTGAACCAAGTGCTTCATGCAATTGTGTCACATCCCAAGATTTTCCAAATCTTGTAATGTGAAAAACAAATGAATAAAATAAAACTTTGTTTGATTCTCAGGGTGAGAAGAAACTTTTGAATCCAATTGGAAACCTTCAAACCAATTTGGATTAAATAAGTCCTAAAGGGATTTGAAAAAATAATCCTTTAATAAAGGAAAAGAAAATATTTTGGAATTACTATTTTGGGATCTTTTAAATAAAAGGATTTGGATTTCAAAAGAAAAAGTGGATTTATAAATAAAGTTTATTTGATAAAGCCAAATTAAAACTTGGCCAAGCTTTTGAAATAAAATGTTTTGTTTTGATTAAAAATAGTAAAGGTTTATTTAAATAAAATAATAAGGATTTAATATCCAAATTTATTTAAGTAAAGGCTTTTCCCATTTTAAATAAACACAAAAACTTATTTACTTCTTTTAAATGCGTTTTCCAAGTATTTTATATTCTCAAATAAAACCTACTGAAGTGTTTTGGTTTTATTTTAGATTTCAAATAAAGATTTAAATAAACAAATCCTATTTGATTTAATAACTAAAGTCCATTTTATTTAATTATTAATGGACCCTAAAATAAAATAATGATATTTCATTTTAAAACAAGTTTTCCAAATATCTTATATTTCCAAATAAAAACCTACTGATTTGGTTTTGAAAATATTTGGATTTCAAATGGAGGTTTTAAATAAATTAAAACCCATTTAATTTATTAACTAGTGTCCATTTTATTTAATTATAAATGGACTCTAAAATAAAATTATTATTTTATTATTTGACTTTGGTTTTGTGTTGTTAAACAAAACCAAATTCAATTACAAGTGTGGAATTGTTTGAATTGTTTGAATGTTTGAATGTTGTTTGGAATTTCAAATCAGTAAATAGAAATAGAAAAGGTTAAATCATTCAGACAGAAAAAAAGGATCTGGACCAGCCCAGCCGGCCAAACCTAACAAGGCCCAGAACCAGCCCAGCTCCCTTTCCCCGAAGAAAACGTTTCACACCTAACAACTGAACCACGGAGACACTGACCGGTGGACCTCCTTTCGTTCTCGCTGACCAGCCGACCCCACTCTTCCTATTCATCGTCCTCACCGCAGCGACCTGTTCTTCCTCCCCTCGACGCCGTTTCCTGCAGTGATTCCACGGCCTTAATTCGTCTTAACGCGGCCACCATTACTCGCCTTGACCATGCACGTTAAAACGCCAGCGTCTTCTCCTCCTTTCCCCTCTGTCGCCACTCCCTCTCTGCCCCGAGGCTGCCTCAATTTGGCTTGGCACTCCCTCTGTTCCGACGACACTCCGGTGCCGATTCCGGCGACTCAACACCGCCTCGTGCCTCCCTGAGCACACTAGGAGACTCCCCACTCCCAGACGCTTCTTTCCGTACCACCCATACGACCGCGGGCGCCCCAGAGCAACGTCTGCAACAAGCTTTGAACGCCGCCGCGTCTGTCTCCAACTCCGGCGAATTCCCCAGGTGAAATCCGACCGCCCCTTCGTTCACGCACACAGCTTTGTCTTGATCCTGCGCGTCTAACCGCGTCTTCGTTTTGTCTTGGGGTGAACCACAGCACCGTCCCCAACCACAACCAGAGCCTCCTGACGCCAGGAGCAACTCCGGCGAGCGATTACCGCCACGACAGAGCGCCCCTTGACCCAAGGAGACCACGTCGAGCTTCCTCAGGCCTTTGCGAACGTGGTGAGCACCTTCCCCTCCTCCCTCGCTTCCTGTTTCGCCAGCACCGCCACCGCCTGGCCGTGCGCCACCGCTAGCCACCGTCGGCGCCGCTCACATTTGGTCAAGCAGACCAGGGCCGTAGGATCTAGATCGGGCGAGCAAGATTAGATCACTTAACCGCGAAGGGGCACGTGTCCTGTGCCGCACGATCTGATTAGATCCAATGGCTGCAACTACGCGATCCGGCCGAACCGGTACCAGCGAATGACGACGCGACGCGTGGCCAGACTTTGGATAGAACTGATTTTTGAAATCAGATTAGATTGTGATTTTCAAACCATTGTAACTTTTGATCCACACGTCCAAAAATTGCAAATTTGGTATCATTGGAATTAGTGGAACAAGCCCTAGCCAACCATGCCCTTGGTTTAGCAAATAGTATCTGTTAGAGTGTTTGTTTTTGCAGAAACATTTGTATGCTTGTTAAGGATGTAAAAATTGTTCAAAAATGATTTTGGGGATAAAATCTTTGGAAAATGGTGTGATTTGAACCTACTAACATTAGGAAACACTTTGTGGATTTAAAAATTAACTTGGTGAAACAAAATAATGATTTTTGATTTAAAACCATTTCTAGTCAAATAGAAATGTGGTTTATTTATTAAAAATGGTTTTGGAAGAAAACCTTTGGGAAAAGTTTTGTTTTAAACTCTCTGACCCCAAACACCAAGTTTTATGGTTTGAAAACATATTTGGTGAACCCTATAGGTTAATGCCTTAGTAAAAATATTTCTACACCACATAAAATGATACTTTGTTTTGAAAATGGTTTTTGAGGTGAAACCTTTAGCAAATGACTTTGCCACTTTAAAAAATGACCATTAGGTGTTTTTAAATGTTTATGACCCATTAGGAACCACTTTTCAAAACAAAACAAAGCTTGGCATGCTTGCATGCATTACTTTGACTTTGTTATTTTATGTGATTGTTTTGCTTGAATGGTAGATTGAACTTGTGCCCTGCTTGATTGAATTGTAGTGACTTGAAGAGTGTGATTATAGCAAGGACAAGGAGTGAACCTATACCCTCTACCAAAAAGGCAAGTGATGCTTAATAAATTTTGTCCTATTACTTTCACTATGCATTAGTGATTTTCTCTAAGTAAAACTTGCATGGATTTTGCTAAGTATAAACCTTGCTATAGGAAAACCTAGTAAATGAATCCTTAGTAGGATTTTTCCTAAGTTAAGACTCCTACTACTATCAAGCTTAGCCTAGCTAATAGAAAACATGGGTGGAATATATATTCACACTATGGAAAAACTTCTAAGTCTGAGGACTTGTGTTTTTGCTTAATAAAATAACTAAGTTAATGAATCACCTGGGTGGAATGGTAATTGCTTGGTGGATTTTGGTTGAGTGGTTCACAAGGCCCATGTCTATGGTTTACCTTGTGTATCTCACTTGTGGATGTCCACCCAGGAACAAAGAGATTTGAGATGTCAAATGTTGAGAAGCTTCAAGTGCAACCACTTGGCATTATGGGCTCTGCCTGGATCATATAGGTTGCAAGAACTTAGCCATATGGACAGTGGGTGGTAGTGTTTGATAGGTTGGAGCGCGTCCATTATGGTCTAAGGGAAGGCTTCTGAAAGATCTTGTCTTGGGAAACCAAGTCTTGTGGGGAAAGTGCACCACCTCTGCAGAGTGTAAAATCTAAGTACTTAGCCATGTCCCTGGTAAAGGACAATTTGAGCATCAAGACATGGAAGCAATCAAGAATCTCATGATTCAAATTTCTAAGTTAAAAACTTGTGGTTTGAACAAGGGTTATTTAAATCTTCAATCTTTGATTGAGAGAAGCTTTGGAAAAGATTTTGTCAAAACAAAAACTTAGTATTTTTCAAAATGATAAGGAAAATCTATTTTGAGAAATGCAAGCCTCAACTCCACTTAACCAAATGCATATAGATGATAGACTCCACTATACTACCATAGTATCACTTGCCAATACAATTCAAATGTATTGACCCTTGTGGCTGTAACTTGTAATGCTGCAGGTTTGATTGATTTTTAGTGAAGATTGATTGATTAGGATTACAAAGTCTACAACCAACATGTCTGCATGTGGCACTTTGAAGATGAAGGACCCCATGCTATAGATTTCTGCTGCAATGTAATGTAATAGCCAAATGAGCTATGTATGATGTAATAAAACTATGTTATTCTTGGTTATAAAGTTGTATTATGACCTTTGTTTCTTGATATTACATCTATACTGTGGATGCTAGCTATTGATCCAGGGACTAGCATTGTAAACACAGGGGACACCACCTTATATTGTTAAAGGTTGGGACACTCCCTCTACAAATGGTATCAGAGCATTGTGTTGCCTGTAGGATTTGTAAACCCTAGGATTGGACAAAAACCCTTAGAAAAATAGGAGTTGTATTTGTTCCAAAAACTTATTTACAAACAAATCTTGTAAACTCTTTTCTCAAACCATTTTGGTTTCAACTTTACATCTCTTCTACTTCAACTTGATGGAAAAACCTACCCATGACCAAAGACTACACCATGTGCAAAGGACTTCTTCAACCTTTTCAACTCTAATGACTTCAACTTCTTCAACTCTAATGACTTCAACATCTTCAGCATGTTCACCAAGGACTTCCAACTTGGATATCACTAAGGACTACAAGTGAGACAAAGAGATCTTGCTCAAGATTTAGAGACTGAGGGAATGCAAAAGTTAGAAGGAACTTAAATCATTTGAAGTCTTGTGACCAAGAGTTTTTCTCAAGGAAACCATGATCTCATGTAAGAAGAATCATGAAGGAAGGAAAGATCACAAGTGAACCATATAGATGGACCACCATATTTTAGTTAAGACAAACCCACCAACTTAAGTGGTGTAACAAAAATATTTTGTTGCCTAAGTATGTGCTTGAACTTTGTTGTTTGAGTGAAATGTTTGGTTTGTGTTTGCATGCACATTGTTTGTGTGAATT
Source organism: Avena sativa (assembly GCA_916181665.1). Classification (NCBI taxonomy): domain Eukaryota; kingdom Viridiplantae; phylum Streptophyta; class Magnoliopsida; order Poales; family Poaceae; genus Avena; species Avena sativa. The sequence continues at coordinate 226,532,352 of OV702284.1, read as the reverse complement.
GTGATGTGTGTGATTAGAAATATTTCCTTAGATATTCTAATCTCCATTCAACCCAAACAGATGGCTACTCCAAGAGACTCCAATATCAAGGTTGATGACACCAACACCAACCAAGAGGACAGCATGAAAGAGCTCATAGCAACTCAGAACCAGTTGAACCAAGTGACAACTCAGTTCATAGCAAACACCAGTGGAGAAGATCCAATACTACAAGGATTTTTGGAAACTCAAGGCCAACTAATGCTTAAGGTGACTGATCAAATGATCAAAATGGAAGAAAGTTATCCCAAAAGAGTCTTTGACAACAAGGATGACAGAAATATTATTCTAGATGGAGCCCTAGCTTGCATTATTTGTGGAGACAAGGATCATACTTCCAAGGAGCATGGAGATCAATTCCCCAACTGTGAAGAGAAACATCCTGTTGGACAATGTCCCACCTCTCAAGCCACTTGTTATTTGTGTGAAGGAAACAATCATGTTCCTATCCAATGCCCCATCTATTCCATTACTGAACAAAGGAAACAAGGTGGAATGCAAGGATCCAAGTCTACCTTAACTCCAAACAAAACAACCCAATTCAAAGGATCAAAGAAACCCAAGATACCCAAGAAGCAAAAGATAGACAAAAGCCATGTGCAATGTTATAAATGTAAGGAAATGGGACACTATTCTGGTGAATGCCCAGAGAACCCGAAGAATAAAGAGATTGGCCAAGTGGTGTGCAACAACTGCAAAGAGCTAGGCCATTATGTAGGAACTTGTCCACAAGAGCCACGTAAAGAACTCAATGACATCCACTGTTTCAACTGCAAGAACCCAGGACATTACGCAAGCAACTGTCCAGAAAAGATGAAGAACAAGTTGAACAAGCCTATGGAGAAACTCAACCTTGGCCCATGAGTCAAGTATGGAAACAAAGGACATCATGCAAATGTTTGCTTAGAGAAGTTTTCCCCAGGATCCCAAGAAGGACAATATGTAATTTTTGTTTGAAAATTTTTAAGGGTGGTAGTACCCTAGTTGTTTTGGGCCTACTTGTAACCCTAGCCTTCCCAAATCTCGGGACGAGATTTATTTTAAGGGTGGTAGCCTGTCACATCCCAAGATTTTCCAAATCTTGTAATGTGAAAAACAAATGAATAAAATAAAACTTTGTTTGATTCTCAGGGTGAGAAGAAACTTTTGAATCCAATTGGAAACCTTCAAACCAATTTGGATTAAATAAGTCCTAAAGGGATTTGAAAAAATAATCCTTTAATAAAGGAAAAGAAAATATTTTGGAATTACTATTTTGGGATCTTTTAAATAAAAGGATTTGGATTTCAAAAGAAAAAGTGGATTTATAAATAAAGTTTATTTGATAAAGCCAAATTAAAACTTGGCCAAGCTTTTGAAATAAAATGTTTTGTTTTGATTAAAAATAGTAAAGGTTTATTTAAATAAAATAATAAGGATTTAATATCCAAATTTATTTAAGTAAAGGCTTTTCCCATTTTAAATAAACACAAAAACTTATTTACTTCTTTTAAATGAGTTTTCCAAGTATTTTATATTCTCAAATAAAACCTACTGAAGTGTTTTGGTTTTATTTTAGATTTCAAATAAAGATTTGAATAAACAAATCCTATTTGATTTAATAACTAAAGTCCATTTTATTTAATTATTAATGGACCCTAAAATAAAATAATGATATTTCATTTTAAAACAAGTTTTCCAAATATCTTATATTTCCAAATAAAAACCTACTGATTTGGTTTTGAAAATATTTGGATTTCAAATGGAGGTTTTAAATAAATTAAAACCCATTTAATTTATTAACTAGTGTCCATTTTATTTAATTATAAATGGACTGTAAAATAAAATTATTATTTTATTATTTGACTTTGGTTTTGTGTTGTTAAACAGAACCAAATTCAATTACAAGTGTGGAATTGTTTGAATGTTTGAATGTTGTTTGGAATTTCAAATCAGTAAATAGAAATAGAAAAGGTTAAATCATTCAGACAGAAAAAAAAGGATCTGGACCAGCCCAGCCAGCCAAACCCAACAAGGCCCAGAACCAGCCCAGCTCCCTTTCCCCGAAGAAAACGTTTCACACCTGGCAACTGAACCACGGAGACACTGACCGGTGGACCTCCTTTCCTTCTCGCATCCTCGCTGACCAGCCGACCCCACTCTTCCTATTCATCGTCCTCACCGCAGCGACCTGTTCTTCCTACCCTCGACGCCGTTTCCTGCAGTGATTCCACGACCTTAATTCGTCTTAACGCGGCCACCATTACTCGCCTTGACCATGCACGTTAAAACGCCAGCGTCTTCTCCTCCTTTCCCCTCTGTCGCCACTCCCTCTCTGCCCCGAGGCTGCCTCAATTTGGCTTGGCACTCCCTCTGTTGTGCCGATTCCGGCGACTCAACACCGCCCCGTGCCTCCCTGAGCACACTAGGAGACTCACCACTCCCAGACGCTTCTTTCCGTACCACCCATACGACCGCGGGCGCCCCAGAGCAACGTTTGCAACAAGCTTTGAACGCCGCCGCGTCTGTCTCCAACTCCGGCGAATTCCCCAGGTGAAATCCGACCGCCCCTTCACCTCTCGTTCACGCACACAGCTTTGTCTTGATCCTGCGCGTCTAACCGCGTCTTCGTTTTGTCTTGGGGTGAACCACAGCACCGTCCCCAACCACAACCAGAGCCGCCTGACGCCAGGAGCAACTCCGGCGAGCGATTACCGCCACGACAGAGCGCCCCTTGACCCAAGGAGACCACGTCGAGCTTCCTCAGGCCTTGCGAACATGGTGAGCACCTTCCCCTCCTCCCTCTCTTCCTGTTTCGCCAGCACCGCCACCGCCTGGCCGTGCGCCGCCGCTAGCCACCGTCGTCGCCGCTCACATTTGGTCAAGCAGACCAGCGCCGTAGGATCTAGATCGGGCGAGCAAGATTAGATCACTTAACCGCGAAGGGGTACGCGTCCTGTGTCGCAAGATCTGATTAGATCCAATGGCTGCAACTACGCGATCCAGCCGAACCGGTACCAGCGAATGACGAGGCGACGCGTGGCCAGACTTTGGATAGAACTGATTTTTGAAATCAGATTAGATTGTGATTTTCAAACCATTGTAACTTTTGATCCACACGTCCAAAAATTGCAAATTTGGTATCATTGGAATCAGTGGAACAAGCCCTAGCCAACCATGCCCTTGGTTTAGCAAATAGTATCTGTTAGAGTGTTTGTTTTTGCAGAAACATTTGTATGCTTGTTAAGGATGTAAAAATTGTTCAAAAATGATTTTGGGGATAAAATCTTTGGAAAATGGTGTGATTTGAACCTACTAACATTAGGAAACACTTTGTGGATTTAAAAATGAATTTGGTGAAACAAAATAATGATTTTTGATTTAAAACCATTTCTAGTCAAATAGAAATGTGGTTTATTTATTAAAAATGGTTTTGGAAGAAAACCTATGGGAAATGTTTTGTTTTAAACTCTCTGACCCTAAACACCAAGTTTTATGGTTTGAAAACATATTTGGTGAACCCTATAGGTTAATGCCTTAGTAAAAATATTTCTACACCACATAAAATGATACTTTGTTTTGAAAATGGTTTTTGAGGTGAAACCTTTAGCAAATGACTTTGCCACTTTAAAAAATGACCATTAGGTGTTTTAAAATGTTTATGACCCATTAGGAACCACTTTTCAAAACAAAACAAAGCTTGGCATGCTTGCATGCATTACTTTGACTTTGTTATTTTATGTGATTGTTTTGCTTGAATGGTAGATTGAACTTGTGCCCTGCTTGATTGAATTGTAGTGACTTGAAGAGTGTGATTATAGCAAGGACAAGGAGTGAACCTATACCCTCTACCAAAAAGGCAAGTGATGCTTCATCACTTTTGTCCTATTACTTTCACTATGCATTAGTGATTTTCTCTAAGTAAAACTTGCATGGATTTTGCTAAGTATAAACCTTGCTATAGGAAAACCTAGTAGATGAATACTTAGTAGGATTTTTCCTAAGTTAAGACTCCTACTACTATCAAGCTTAGCCTAGCTAATAGAAAACATGGGTGGAATATATATTCACACTATGGAAAAATTTCTAAGTCTGAGGACTTGTGTTTTTGCTTAATAAAACAACTAAGTTAATGAATCACCTGGGTGGAATGGTAATTGCTTGGTGGATTTTGGTTGAGTGGTTCACAAGGCCCATGTCTATGGTTTACCTTGTGTATCTCACTTGTGGATGGCCACCCAGGAACAAAGATATTTGAGATGTCAAATGTTGAGAAGCTTCAAGTGCAACCACTTGGCATTATGGGCTCTGCCTGGATCATATAGGTTGCAAGAACTTAGCCATATGGACAGTGGGTGGTAGTGTTTGATAGGTTGGAGCGCGTCCATTTTGGTCTAAGGGAAGGCTTCTGAAAGATCTTGTCTTGGGAAACCAAGTCTTGTGGGGAAAGTGCACCACCTCTGCAGAGTGTAAAATCTAAGTACTTAGCCATGTCCCTGGTAAAGGAAAATTTGAGCATCAAGACATGGAAGCAATCAAGAATCTCATCATTCAAATTTCTAAGTTAAAAACTTGTGGTTTGAACAAGGGTTATTGAAATCTTCAATCTTTGATTGAGAGAAGCTTTGGAACAGATTTTGTCAAAACAAAAACTTAGTATTTTTCAAAATGATAAGGAAAATCTATTTTGAGCAATGCAAGCCTCAACTCCACTTAACCAAATGCATATAGATGATAGACTCCACTATACTACCATAGTATCACTTGCCAATACAATTCAAATGTATTGACCCTTGTGGCTGTAACTTGTAATGTTGCAGGTTTGATTATTTTTAGTGAAGATTGATTGATTAGGATTACAAAGTCTACAACCAACATGTCTGCCTGTGGCACTTTGAAGATGAAGGACCCCATGCTATAGATTTCTGCTGCAATGTAATGTAATAGCCAAATGAGCTATGTATGATGTAATAAAACTATGTTATTCTTGGTTATAAAGTTGTATTATGACCTTTGTTTCTTGATATTACATCTATACTGTGGATGCTAGCTATTGATCCAGAGACTAGCATTGTAAACACAGGGGACACCACCTTATATTGTTAAAGGTTGGGACACTCCCTCTACAAATTGCTTCCAAAATGCTGAAGTAAACACTGATAATCTATTCGTTACGATCTTTTTGGGTACTCCATGCTTACTTACTATTTCTTTGACATATACTTCAACTAACTTCTCGGCATTATCCTTTTGATTCACCGGAATAAAATGTGCACTCTTAGTGAGTCTGTCCACAATTACCCATATCATATCCTTCCTTTTTGGTGTCATAGGCAATCTTGTAATGAAGTACATACCTATTTCCTCCCATTTCCATTCAGGAATTTCCAAGGGTTGTAATGGTCTTGCTGGACTTTGATGTTCAGCTTTCACCCTTTGACAAGTATGGCATTCAGATACATATTTAGCAATATCTCTTTTTATGTTATTCCACTAGAATAGTTCTTTCAAGTCCATATACATCTTGGTACTCCCTGGATGTATAGAATATGGTGTATCATGTGCTTCTTTGAGTATGACATTTCTAATCTCAGTCACATCTGGAACACATAGACGATCTTGAAACCATAAAGACCCATAATCTCCAAGGCGAAAAACCGATTTTTGCCCTTGAGATATCCTCCGAATTTCCTCAGCAATAAAAGGATCTTCTTCTTGATGTCTAAAAATTTCTTGCTTAAGATCACTGTCCTGCTCTGCAACTACCTGCATAGTAGATAATCCTCCAAGAACCTCTGTTCTGATGAATTGAATTTCTAATCTTTCCAAGTCCATTTGTAACTCTTTTGGTAACTCCCTATTGCTTGGCTGAATATCTGCACTTTTTCTGCTTAAAGCATCTGCTACAACATTTGCTTTTCCTGGGCTGTAATTGATTGTTAAGTCATAATCCTTGATTAGTTCCAACCAACACTTCTGCCTCATGTTCAATTCCTTTTGAGTGAAGAAATATTTGAGACTTTTATGGTCAGTGTATAACTCAAATCTGGCTCCATAAAGAAAATGCCTCCATCCTTTTAGTGCAAAAACTACTGCTGCTAACTCTAAATCATGAGTTGGATAGTTGACTTCATGTGGTTTCAGCTGTCTTGAACCATAAGCAATCACTTACCGATCTTGCATTAATACACAACCCAAACCTTCTTTAGACACAACACAGTATACTTTGAAGTCCTTCCCTGTTCCAGGGAATGCTAAGATTGGAGCTGTGGTTAATCTAGTCTTCAACTCTTGGAAACTTGCTTCACATTTGTCTTGAATGGTGTATTCTTCCTTAATAACTTGGTCATTGGTCCAGCTATTTTGGAGAAACCTTCAATGAATCTCCGATAATAACCAGCCATTCCTAAGAAACCTCGAATTTGCTTCACATTGGTCGGTGCAGTCCACTCTAATACCGACTGACCTTTAGATGGATTCACAGCAATTCCATCTTTACTGATCACATGACTGAGGAATTCTACCTCATCAAGCCAAAATTCACATTTACTGAACTTAGCATAGAGTTTGTGTTCTTTTAAAGTCTGCAATGCTATTCTCAAATGATCAGCATGCTCTTCCTTATCATTGGAATATATCAAAATATCATCAATAAAGACTATGACAAACTTTTCCAAATATGGCATGAAGATCTTGTTCATCAGATTCATGAATATTGCCGGTGCATTGGTCAACCCAAATGGTACTACCAGATAGTCATGGTGTCCATATCTTGAGACAAATGCTGTTTTTGGAACATCTTCCGGCTTTATTTTTATTTGATGGTATCCAGATCTTAAATCGATCTTTGAAAATACTCCAGCTCCTTTCACTTGATCAAACAAATCTTGAATTCTTGGTAAAGGATACTTATTCTTGATAGTCACATTGTTCAGATTTCTATAATCACCACACATCCGTCTTCCACCATCTCTTTTATCCACAAAGATTACTGGTGTTCCCCATGGAGATACACTTTCCTGTATAAATCCTTTTCTAGCTAACTCATCAATTTGCTCCTTGAGTTCTTTCAACTCTTTGGGTCCCATCTTGTATGGTGCTTGAGCTATTGGTGTTGTACCAGGAATTAGGTCAATGGTGAACTCTATCTCCCGGTATGGTGGCATTCCCGGTAACTCTGTTGGAAAAACAGCTTGGAATTCATTAACTATAGGAATCTCTTCCAATTTGACATATTTCATTGAGTTCAACTATAGATCCACCATGATATGACTGTGCTTATCTGCTTGATAAACTATCCTTGCTCCACTTGGAGTTTTGATTGAGACAGTTTTCTCCTCACAATTTATCTGAGCTCCGTGTTCCATCATCCAATCCATCCCCAGCACTACTGCAAGTCCCTTCAAAGGAATAACATAAAGGTCTGCGAAATATGTACAACCACAGATCGAGATAACCTGATCTTGTTTTATGTGGCGTACAATCACATTCCCTCCTGTCATAACTACGGTCGTAGGACTTTCTAACGTTGCCCTTCTAATCCCGAACTTATCACAAAATTCTTCAGAAATGAATGAAGTAGTTGCACCAGTATCAAATAGAACTTTGCCGGGATTGGTAAGGATATTGAGCGTAACTATCACTGCATGCTCCGAATAATCCACCTCCTCAAGGTTTGCACAATTCAGTTTCTCGATAGGTCGGTTCCTCTTGCCATTGTTGTTCTTGCCATTATTTCCTCCTTTATTGGGCTGTCCATTTCCTCCACTGACTTTTCCTCCTCCCTTGGTAGGACATCCTCCAGGTGGTTTGCTCGGACAATCTGGCTTGATATGCCCCTTCTGACCACAACCGTAATAGATCACTACAGGCTTTTTGCATTCCCTCTGGAAATGCCCTGGAATTCCACAATTGTTACAGATAACATTCCTTCTCGGATTGGGTTGATTTCCACCATTGCTCTTGTTATTGTTATTATTATTGTTGCCATAATTCCTATTCCGAGGTTTAAACTCCAGGTTGGGTTTAGGTTTGTTTGCCTGAATTCTCTTGGTATCCTTCTTGGCTCTCTTCCTCCGGTCCTCTTGGACATTCTTGTAGTCATCTTCAAAAGTAATGGATGCATCCAACAACTGCTGATAAGTTTGCTTATTGGCTAACCTTAGCTGCATCTTCACAAATGGATTTAATCCACACAGGAAACGCTTATTCCGCTTCTCTTCCATGTTGACATCCTCCTCAGCATAGCGAGACACTTGACTAAACTCCCGGATGTACTTCATGACGCTAGTATATCCTTGCTAAAGCTCCTCAAATTCTCTCCGCTTCAATTCCATGACACTTTTCGGAACATGATATTCGCGGAATCTCTGCTTGAACTCTTCCCAGGTAAACTCTCTTCTTGGTTGTTGCATGGCCAACTTATTTTCCCACCATGACGCTGCAGGTCCAGTCAAAAGATGAGTTGCATACCTCAATTTCTCCTCATCATCGCAACCTACAATTTTCAGCTTCCTTTCAGTATCCGCTAGCCATTCTTTCGCATCTATTGGTTCAGGAGCTGATGCAAAAGGTAACGGTCTTGCATTCTGTAAATCAGATAGACTCACTCCTCCACCTTCAGGTGCCCTCTGATTTTCTCGTTCCAGCAGCTCCTCCATGAACTTGTTCTGGGTTTCTTGCATCATTTGCATGCATTGCATAAAATTCTGTTCCATTAACGGCCTCATTGGTGGTGGTGGTAATGCTTCTTGGTTTGCTGCATCTGCATCGGCCTTTTCCTTGGCCTCTCACTCCATCCGCTGCTTCTCAGTTTCCATTCCTACACCCGTATCCATGACCCTCTAGTCCTGCGACATAAAGCGAATACTCATAATTACATCGTGCACATGTGTTCTGAGCTCGACTTTATGCATAGAACTAGTCACACAATGAAGATCCAAAGAAAATCCAAATATGCATTTCACATATTTTACATACTATCGTAATGATACAAAGTCCTTACAACATATACCATATGGGCATCATTACAAAACTACCTTATTTCTTGGGGTACAATACACGGTACTTGATACTACTAACTAATTGTCTTCTTCTCATAGTAACTACGCTCATCGTACATGCCTGATGTCCAACCGTGATGACGTGTGGTTCATCGCACAGTTTGTGGAACATATGGCCTTCCAGAAGGAACATACTCTGTATCTGAAGTATCAGGACTTGAGTCATTACTCAACCTGAGCATATTGACTCCCTCCAGCTCAGCTGAAAAATCTTCAGAAACATATTCAACATTATCTCCAGCCTGCATCTCTTGAGCTTCATTTCTTGAGTTGCCAACAGGATACGCAGATCCTACTGCTTCCCAGGTGCTCTCGTGGGCAAGATAGTTAAACACTGGATAATGTATATTCCCTGGGTTTTGAGAAGATGTTGATGATTCAAACACTCTCTCCTCATGACCTTCTTCTTCATCCTGATTATCTATTGAAATGGCATTTCTACTACTAATATTAGGGTTCATTCTTGCACCCATCCAACTAGATTGTCCAACATTTCTGTCAGAACCATCTGTGGACATCTGGTATTCATGAGATCCATCATCTGATACCATTCTCCAACCATCTGAATTCTCAATAGGAAGTTCTGAATCAGAACCATCCTCTGAGCCTTGTGGTACTGCATTGTAGAGGTCCCAACCTTTAATAAGGTAGAGATCCCTGTGTTTACAATGCAAGTCCCTGGATCAATAGCTAACATCCACAGTTAAGATGTAATATCAAGAAACAAAGGTCATATTACAAATTTATAACCAGGAATAAAATAATTCATTACATCTTACATAGCTCATGTGGCTATCTCATTACAATGCAGAAGAAATAACTATAGCATGGGGTCCTTCATCTTCAAAGTGCCACAGGCAATCATGTTGGTTGTAGACTTGTAATCCTAATCAACACATCTCACTAACATCAAACAAACCTGCAACATAATAAGTTACAGCCACAAGGGTCAATACATTTGAATTGTATTGGCAAGTGATACTATGGTAGTATAGTGGAGTCTATCATCTATATGCATTTGGCTAAGTGGAGCTTAGGCTTGCTTTTCTCAAAATAGATTTTCCTTATCATTTGAAAACACTAAGCTTTTGCTTGTCAAAATCACCCAAGGCATCTCCCAATAGAAATTGGTGATCCTTCAACCCTTGTTCAACCACAAAATTTTAACTTAGAAATTGGGATGAGGAGATTCTTGATAGCTTCCATGTCTTGATGCTCAAATTGTCCTTTGCCAGGGACATGGCTAAGTACTTAGATTTTACACTCTGCAGAGGTGGTGCACTTTCCCCACAAGACTTGGTTTCACCAAGATAAGATCTTTCAGAAGCCTTGCTCCAACCTATCAATCCCCTACCACCAACTGTCCATTTGGCTAAGTTATTGCAACCTATATGATCCAGGCAGAGCCCATAATGCCAAGTGGCTGCACTTGAAGCTTCTCAACATTTGACATCTCAAATCTCTTTGTTCCTGGGTGGCCATCCACAAGTGAGATACACATGGTAAACCATAGAAATGGGCCTTATGTAACCACTCAACACAAACCATTCCTTCCATTCCACCCAGGTGATTCATTCACTTAGTTGTTTTATTAAACAAAACACAAGTCCTTGACTTAGAAATGTTCCATAGTATGGATATATTCCACCCTTGTTTTCTACTAGCTAAGCTAAGCATGATAATAGTAGGAATCTTAAATTAGGAAAAATTCTACTAAGGTTTCATCTACTAGGATTTCCCATGGCATAGTTTATACTTAGCAAAATTTCATGCAAGTCCTACTTAGAAATATCACTAATGCATAGTGAAAATAATGGGACAAAGTATGAAGCATCACTTGCCTTTTTGGTAGAGAATATAAGTTCACTCCTTGATCTTGCAATGATCACACTCTTCAAATTCCACTACAATTAAATCAAGCAAGCAAGAATTCAATCTACCATTCAAGTAAACAACACATAAAATAATAAAAACAAAACAATGCATGCAAGCATGCCAAAGGTTGTTTTATTTGGAAAAGTGGTTTCTAATAGGTTATAAACATTCTTAAAACACCTATTGGTCAATTTATAATAGTGTCAAAAACCATTGGCAAAAGATTTTACCTATAAACCATTTTTAAACCAAATCAATATTTTATGTGGTTGAAAATGCTTTTTAGCAAAGTAATAATCTATAGGGTTCACAAATATATTTTTAAATCATAAAACTTTGTGTTTAGGGTCATAGAGTTTAAATCAAAACATTTTCCCAAAGGGTTTCCTCCAAAAGCATTTTTAATAAATAAACATTATTTTTATTTGACTAGAAATGTTCTAAATCAAAGATTTATTCTTTTGCTTCACAAAATATGTTTTTGAAACCACAAGTTGGTTTAGATGGTCAGTAGGTTCAAACAATCCATTTTCCCAAAGGTTTTATCACAAAATTAATTTTAGAAAGAATTTTATATTCAAATTATGCCTACACAAGTTTCTGCAAAAAAACCATTTTACTAGAAACAATTCACTAAACAATGTGCATGGTTGGATAGTACTTGTTTTGCTGATTCCATTGATATAAAATTTGCAAAATTTGGACGTTTGGATTGAAAGTTATGAATTTTACAAAACCAAACAACTAATAGACAATTTTCTGTTTTAAAAACAAATTCCGGGCCACGTGTCTGTTTCTCATTGGGCCATACCATTTCGGGCGGATCAAGCGATGCGAGGCATTGGATTAAAATAGATCGAGTGGCACAGAATCACTCGTACCCCTTCTTTTAAGTTTCTATCCTATCCACGCGATCTGGATCCAACGGTGTACAGGGGCCTGACCATATCTGAGCGGCGCTAGCGGCAGCGGACGGCGGCGCGTGCTCTGGCGGTGTCGTTGCCAAGGATGCAGGATGCGAGAAGGGGAGAGAGGGGGCTCACCGGGTTCGCAGCATGCTGCGGATGCTCAACGTGTTCGTGAGGAGGCATGGGCACACGAGGTCGTTGTCAATCTCTCGCCGGAGTTCAAGACAGCGTCGGGTGCGGTCAGTCATCGTCGGGGGCAACGCTACGGTGCGCGCTGAGACGAAATAGGGTTGCTGTTAGATGTGCATAGTGCTGGGGATATACACGTGTCAACGAGAGTGAAGGGGGTGGATGGAAGCTACTTGGGGAGTTCGCCGGAGAAGTGGTAGGCGACGGTGGCGCTCGGGTGATGCCCTTGCCGAAGCTCTGGTGCTCGCGCGGCCAAGATAGCGACACCGGAAGATGCACATGAGTCTGTGGAACACGCTCGTGTGGTCAAGGGGGCGAGGCATGGGCAGGTGTGGCCGGAATCTTCGCCGGAGGGCGTTGGAGGTAGTGGCGGTGTGTGGACAAATTCGAGCAGCCTAGGGGCGGGGAGAAGCTGGGAACATAGGGGAATGGTAGAGGAGAGAGGGGCGACTAAGTACACGCGGTCACGACGAGGTTTAAGCGAGCCATTTACGCGAATTGAAGCGAGTTTAATCGGGCAGAAACTGCCGGCGAGGTTAGCGCGGGTGGGGAAGACGACGACGTGGTCGTGGGTCCTGGTGGACAGCGAGAGAGAGAGGGGGATGGTGGGGTCCGATCGTCAGTGACAGCGTGGGTCTAGTTTCTGGTGTGAAACGTTTTTCTCGTGGGAGAGAGGGAGTGGGCTGCTGGGCCTGGTGGGCTAGGTTAGTTGGGCGGGCTGCTTTGTTTATTTATTTTTCCTTCTCTTGTTTATTTTTCTTTTTCCATTTCTTTTATTCTGTTTTGATTTTGTTTAGTCATTTCAAACAACAATTTGAGATCAAACTTCAACCGAACTTTGTGTATTTTCAAATACTGTTTATTAATATATTCTGAAGCCAAATTTAGAATAATTCTTTTATTCTTTTTAGGGTCTTTTATTTATTTTATAAATGACATTTGTATTTATTTCAAATAGGTTTTATTGTGTTTTAAAACTTTATTTGAAATCCATATTTTTTTACCAAACCTATTCAGTAGGTTTTATTTATTTATTAAGGTGTCAAATAATTCACTTTGAATTACTTGGAATATTTTTAATATGATTTATTAATCATTTAAATTGGGTAATTGTATTTATTCCAATGAAATTAAATATGGGTTTAATTCCATAAATTTATTTAGTTGATTTCTTTGATCCCATTATGTTAATTCAATAATTTTTATTCCACTTGGGTAAATTCCAAATTCTATTTTCCCATGATTTAATTAATCATTCTCATTAGGGAATTTGTTTTAATCCAATGGAATAGAATTTGGTTAAGACCATTTTATTTTATTTGGAAAATTCTTTATCCATTTATTTTATTTGGATTTGGATTATATTCATTCCATTTGATTATGGATTAGGCCAAGATTTAATTTGGTCTTTAAATATTCCTCATTTAATATTTCTTTCTCTATCTTATAAAATCCATATCTTTTTATTTATAGATCCAAACTTGGTGATTCCAATTTGTATAATTTTATTTAGTATTTGTTTTATCCTTTTAATTCTCTTTAAGATTATTTACTCACCATTTGGTATGGATTTTTTTAGATAGGTTCTTTATTAGCTTTGGAAATTCAATTTCCTTATCTTATTAAATTCATAAGATTTTATCTATGGCTCCAATTTAAGTGAAACCAATTCATATGGTTTTATAATATTTCTATTTGTTATTCTTGATCATTTTGAAATGTTTGTTTGACCAATTTTTTTTATATGGATCAAATCCATATGCTTAGAGATAACTTGGAAATGTTTTTCTTCCATTAGGGTTTTAGAGTTTTGGTTTATTTTCCAAGTGTTTAAATTCCAAGATGCATTTATGAAGAATGCATTTCACTTGATTTGAATTTAGTTGGATTCAAACATTGATCAAAGTTTGTTCAAGATGGGATTTTAAGTTTCCATTTAGAAACAAAAGTTTCTTTTCACTCTAAATTTCAACAATTATTTATTTTGTTTATTTATTTTTCACATTACAAAATTTGGAAAATTTAGGGATGTGACAGGCTACCACCCTTAAAAGAAATCTCGTCTCGAGATTTGGAAAGGCTAGGGGTTACAAGTTGGCTCAAAGCAACTAGGGTTCTACCACCCTTAAAAAATTTCCAACTAGATTACATCTTGGTTTACTTGGGATCTTGATGAAACTTCTCTGGGCAAACATCTGCATAGTGTCCTTTGTTTCCACACTTGAAACAGGTGACAAGGCTGAGATCCTTCTTAGGCTTGTTTACTTTGTGCTTCATCTTTTCTGGACAATTGCTTGCATAATGTCCTTGGTTACCACAATTTAACATGTGACAAGATTGAGCTCTTCTCGTATCTTCTGTGGACAAGTTGATACATAATGGCCTAGCTCTTTGCAGTTGTTGCACCATACTTGGCTAATATCCTTATATCTTTGTTTCTTCTCAGGACATTCATTGGCATAGTGTCCCATCTCTTTGCAATGGCAACATTGCACTTTGCTTTTGTCCTTCTTCTTCCTGGGTTTCTCTAAAGCTAGGAGTTCTTCTAGTTCATGATTTTCATATCTTATCTCAGAGGTGGGAAAGTCTCCTGGTCTCCTTAATCTTTTCCTTGGATAATACATATGTTTCCTCTTTGGTCCAACAAATTGAGTCATATTGCATGGAGGTGCAAGCTGATATTTTCCTTTGTCTTCATCCTTCTTGGTAGAAGTTGTTCCCTCATGGGGGTTTACAATCTGTTGATGTACTCCACCTTGTTTCCTTTGTTGAACTATGGAATAGATGGGGCCTTAGATAGGGACATGATTATTTCCTTCACATAGGAAACAAGTAGCTTGAGATGTGGGGTATTGATTAGTTGGATGTTTCTCTTCACAATTGGGGCATTGATCTTCATGCTCTTTGGAAGTGTGATCCTTGTCTCCACAAACATTGCAAGCTTGGGTTCCTTCTAGAATATCATCCTTGTCATCATTGTTGTCACAAACTCCTTGAAAAGAGTTGTCTCCCATGTTGATAATTTGATTTGTCATCCTTTGCAACAATTGGGTTTGGGTTTCCAAAAACTTTTGCATGGTTGGGTCTAACTCATTATAGTTGGCTAAATCTGAGTTGTCACTTGGTTCAGCTGGGTTTGGGTTGTTATGAGTTCTTTCATGTGCATCTCTTGGTTGTTATTGTTGTTGTCACCATTCTTGATGTTGGAGTTTCTTCGAGTAGTCATCTGTTTGGGTTGGGTTGGGATTAGAATAGGCAAAATATTTCTAAGGGAATGATTCTAATCACACACATCAAAATTCACACAAGCAATGTGCAAGCAATCATAAACAAACATTCCACTCAAACAATAAGTTTCAAGCATATTTTTAGGCAATAAAATATTTTTGCTACACCACAATAGTTGGTGTGTTTGATTTAATCTAATATGGTGGTCCAACTATATGGTTCACTTGAGATCCTTCCATTATTCTTGGTTGCTTCTTCATGAACAAGATCCTTGTATCCTTGGAGGATTTCTTGCATCTTGGTCACAAAAGTTCAAAGGTGATGATGGTTCCTTCTAAGTTGTGTTTCCTTAGTCTTCAAGTCTTGAGCAATATTTCTTGTATAACTTGTAGTCCTTAGTGATATCCAAAGTTGAAGTACTTGGTGAAAATAAAGTTGAAATATTTGGTCATGGAGGAGGCTTTGTCCATCAGGTTTGAAATAGAACAGATGTAAAATCAAAACCAAGAAGGTTGAGGAAATAGTTTACAAGATTGTTTGTAAATATTTTTTTTTGGAACAAATACAACTCCTATTTTTTTAAGGGGTTTTGTCCAATCCTAGGGTTACAAATCCTACCGGCAACACAGTGCTCTGATACCATCTGTAGAGGTCCCAACCTTTAATAAGGTAGATATCCCTGTGTTTACAATGCTAGTCCCTGGATCAATAGCTAGCATCCACAGTTAAGATGTAATATCAAGAAACAAAGGTCATATTACAACTTTATAACCAGGAATAAAATAATTCATTACATCTTACATAGCTCATGTGGCTATCTCATTACAATGCAGCAGAAATAACTATAGCATGGGGTCCTTCATCTTCAAAGTGCCACAGGCAATCATGTTGGTTGTAGACTTGTAATCCTAATCAACACATCTCACTAACATCAAACAAACCTGCAACATAATAAGTTACAGCCACAAGGGTCAATACATTTGAATTGTATTGGCAAGTGATACTATGGTAGTATAGTGGAGTCTATCATCTATATGCATTTGGCTAAGTGGATCTTAGGCTTGCTTTGCTCAAAATAGATTTTCCTTATCATTTGAAAACACTAAGCTTTTGCTTGTCAAAATCACCCAAGGCATCTCCCAATAGAAATTGGTGATCCTTCAACCCTTGTTCAACCACAAAATTTTAACTTAGAAATTGGAATGAGGAGATTCTTGATAGCTTCCATGTCTTGATGCTCAAATTGTCCTTTGCCAGGGACATGGCTAAGTACTTAGATTTTACACTCTGCAGAGGTGGTGCACTTTCCCCACAAGACTTGGTTTCACCAAGACAAGATCTTTCAGAAGCCTTCCCTTAGACCAGAATGGACGTGCTCCAACCTATCAATCCCCTACCACCAACTGTCCATTTGGCTAAGTTATTGCAACCTATATGATCCATGCAAAGCCCATAATGCCAAGTGGCTGCACTTGAAGCTTCTCAACATTTGACATCTCAAATCTCTTTGTTCCTGGGTGGCCATCCACAAGTGAGATACACAAGGTAAACCATAGAAATGGGCCTTGTGTAACCACTCAACACAAACCATTCCTTCCATTCCACCCAGGTGATTCATTCACTTAGTTGTTTTATTAAACAAAACACAAGTCCTTGACTTAGAAATATTCCATAGGATGGATATATTCCACCCTTGTTTTCTACTAGCTAAGCTAAGCATGATAATAGTAGGAATCTTAAATTAGGAAAAATTCTACTAAGGTTTCATCTACTAGGATTTCCCATGGCATAGTTTATACTTAGCAAAATTTCATGCAAGTCCTACTTAGAAATATCACTAATGCATAGTGAAAATAATGGGACAAAGTATGAAGCATCACTTGCCTTTTTGGTAGAGAATATAAGTTCACTCCTTGATCTTGCAATGATCACACTCTTCAAATTCCACTACAATTAAATCAAGCAAGCAAGAATTCAATCTACCATTCAAGTAAACAACACATAAAATAATAAAAACAAAACAATGCATGCAAGCATGCCAAAGGTTGTTTTATTTGGAAAAGTGGTTTCTAATAGGTTATAAAAATTCTTAAAACACCTATTGGTCAATTTATAATAGTGGCAAAAACCATTGGCAAAAGATTTTACCTATAAACCATTTTTAAACCAAATTAATATTTTATGTGGTTGAAAATGCTTTTTGGCAAAGTAATAATCTATAGGGTTCACAAATATATTTTTAAATCATAAAACTTTGTGTTTAGGGTCATAGAGTTTAAATCAAAACATTTTCCCAAAGGGTTTCCTCCAAAAGCATTTTTAATAAATAAACATTATTTTTATTTGACTAGAAATGTTCTAAATAAAAGATTTATTCTTTTGCTTCACAAAATATGTTTTTGAAACCACAAGTTGGTTTAGATGGTCAGTAGGTTCAAACAATCCATTTTCCCAAAGGTTTTATCACAAAATTAATTTTAGAAAGAATTTTATATTCAAATTATGCCTACACAAGTTTCTGCAAAAAAACCATTTTACTAGAAACAATTCACTAAACAATGTGCATGGTTGGATAGTACTTGTTTTGCTGATTCCATTGATATAAAATTTGCAAAATTTGGACGTTTGGATTGAAAGTTATGAATTTTACAAAACCAAACAAATAATAGACAATTTTCTGTTTTAAAAACAAATTCCGGGCCACGTGTCTGTTTCTCATTGGGCCATACCGTTTCGGGCGGATCAAGCGATGCGAGGCATTGGATTAAAATAGATCGAGTGGCACAGAGTCACTCGTACCCCTTCTTTTAAGTTTCTATCCTATCCACGCGATCTGGATCCAACGGTGTACAGGGGCCTGACCATATCTGAGCGGCGCTAGCGGCGGCGGACGGCGGCGCGTGCTCTGGCGGTGTCGTTGCCGAGGATGCAGGATGCGAGAAGGGGAGAGAGGGGGCTCACCGGGTTCGCAGCATGCTGCGGATGCTCAACGTGTTCGTGAGGAGGCAGGGGCACACGGGGTCGTTGTCAATCTCTCGCCGGAGTTCAAGACGGCGTCGGGTGCGGTCAGTCGTCGTCGGGGGCGACACTACGGTGCGCGCTGAGACGAAATAGGGTTGCTGTTAGATGTGCATAGTGCTGGGGATATACACGTGTCAACGAGAGTGAAGGGGGTGGATGGAAGCTACTTGGGGAGTTCGCCGGATAAGTGGTAGGCGACGGTGGCGCTCGGGTGATGCCCTTGCCGAAGCTCTGGTGCTCACGCGGCCAAGAGAGCGACACCGGAAGATGCACAGGAGTCTTTGGAACACGCTCGTGTGGTCAAGGGGGCGAGGCACGACGAGGTGTGGCCGGAATCTTCGCCGGAGGGCGTTGGAGGTAGTGGCGGTGTGTGGACAAATTCGAGCAGCCTAGGGGCGGGGAGAAGCTGGGAACAGAGGGGAATGGTAGAGGAGAGAGGGGCGACTAAGTACACGCAGTCACGACGAGGTTTAAGCGAGCCATTTACGCGAATTGAAGCGAGTTTAATCGGGCAGAAACTGCCGGCGAGGTTAGCGCGGGTAGGGAAGACGACGACGTGGTCGTGGGTCCTGGTGGACAGCGAGAGAGAGAGGGGGATGGTGGGGTCCGATCGTCAGTGACAGCGTGGGTCTAGTTTCTGGTGTGAAACGTTTTTCTCGTGGGAGAGAGGGAGTGGGATGCTGGGCCTGGTGGGCTAGGTTAGTTGGGCTGGCTACTTTGTTTATTTATTTTTCCTTCTCTTGTTTATTTTTATTTTTCCATTTCTTTTATTCTGTTTTGATTTTGTTTAGTCATTTCAAACAACAATTTGAGATCAAACTTCAACCGAACTTTGTGTATTTTTGAAATACTGTTTATTAATATATTCTGAAGCCAAATTTAGAATAATTCTTTTATTCTTTTTAGGGACTTTTATTTATTTTATAAATGGACATTTGTCTTTATTTAAAATAGGTTTTATTGTGTTTTAAAACTTTATTTGAAATCCATATTTTTTTTACCAAACCTATTCAGTAGGTTTTATTTATTTATTAAGGTGTCAAATAATTCACTTTGAATTATTTGGAATATTTTTAATATGATTTATTAATCATTTAAATTGGGTAATTGTCTTTATTCCAATGAAATTAAATATGGGTTTAATTCCATAAATTTATTTAGTTGATTTCTTTGATCCCATTATGTTAATTAAATAATTTTTATTCCACTTGGGTAAATTCCAAATTCTATTTTCCCATGATTTAATTAATCATTCTCATTAGGGAATTTGTTTTAATCCAATGGAATAGAATTTGGTTAAGACCATTTTATTTTATTTGGAAAATTATTAATCCATTTATTTTATTTGGATTTGGATTATATTCATTCCATTTGCTTATGGATTAGGCCAAGATTTAATTTGGTCTTTAAATATTCCTCATTTAATATTTCTTTCTCTATCTTATAAAATCCATATCTTTTTATTTATAGATCCAAACTTGGTGATTCCAATTTGTATAATTTTATTTAGTATTTGTTTTATCCTTTTAATTCTCTTTAGTATTATTTACTCACCATTTGGTATGGATTTTTTTTAGATAGGTGCTTTATTAGCTTTGGAAATTCAATTTCCTTATCTTATTAAATTCATAAGATTTTATCTATGGCTCCAATTTAAGTGAAACTAATTCATATGGTTTTATAATATTTCTATTTGTTATTCTTGATCATTTTGAAATGTTTGTTTGACCAATTTTTTTATATGGATCAAATCCATAGGCTTAGAGATAACTTGGGAATGTTTTTCTTCCATTAGGGTTTTAGAGTTTTGGTTTATTTTCCAAGTGTTTAAATTCCAAGATGCATTTATGAAGAATGCATTTCACTTGATTTGAATTTAGTTGGATTCAAACATTGATCAAAGTTTGTTCAATATGGGATTTTAAGTTTCCATTTAGAAACAAAAGTTTCTTTTCACTCTAAATTTCAACAATTATTTATTTTGTTTATTTATTTTTCACATTACAAAATTTGGAAAATTTTGGGATGTGACATGCATACCACATATCCATAGTAGGATCATGTATAGGTTCAGGTCTTGGTGAATAAGGATATGGTATAAAATATTCAGGATCTATAGGTATATCCTTAAAGATAGGTGTGGCACTTCTACTTGCTTCCTTCTCTAACTGGAATGCTAACTGCTTCCTCCTTTCCGGATCAGTTAGATCCTCTAACATATCATTTTTGTCTTTGAAAATCACTTGATGGGTCTTATAAAAAGACGCAACGAGTGTTCGGTATCTATCCATAAACTTGGAAGCTAACTTAGGATGCTTCTTAACCAAAGTAAGATGATCCGGTATAGGCTCCGGGTCTATAGAATCATGAGGTATCACAGAGAATGTGCTACCTTATAGCTCCTTGGTTATCTGCTCCCGGATATTAGCTATCGCCTCCACAACAGCAACATGATAGGCTGCTAAATGACTCCTACCTTCTCCTATTGGTAGATCATGATATAATCCAAGATTCTCTAGAAGTTGGGTACTCACACGATACTTGGATAACATAAGGCCATCAAGGTAAGTGATAGTGTTCACTGGAATTATAGTTGGACAACTAAAGAGCTTTAAAAGTTGACGAAGTTGGTCTGTAAATGATCCTTGATAATCATCAAGAGTCTCCTCTTTCCTTACCAAAGTCTGTTTTGGAAACTTTGGTGCCATATCTCTGTATATGAGAAAAATAATTTTGATTAGTATCCAATGATATATTGCATCATAACAAAGAATTATCGCACTAAAATATATAACGGAATATTCTCATTTGAATACCCATTATATTACTTTTAGAGAATTCTTTATTGTTGCTAATTCTCCTACAGGTAATACCCTTTACTAGGTTTCCAACCTAAGGTCAAAGCAATTTGCTCTGATACCAACTGCTGTGACCCAGCATACCACTGCATGTGTAGTACACTATAGTCATTGACATGACATCCACAGAACACCGTTCCGTAAATATCACATACCTTAGAGTGGTACAACAGAAACATTGCGGGTCCATATTACAAAAGTACACACATTATTATTATTACAATTCCGGAAGTTCAAGACTTCCAAAATATCCAACTTACAAACCAAAATATAAAGTGTTCAGCGGAATTTAAAAGTAGCAACTCCGACTAGGAGTTGAGCTCAACAGCTTATTCTATAGATTTCATGTTGATCGGCTCCGTTGGTTACTACTAACTAAGTACTTAGTTGGACTCATTCTCATCGACACCGTAGCGGATCTCGTAATCCACTCCTTCAACTCCTCCAGACAGATCAGGTTCCTCGTAGAACGCATCTTCTTGACATTCGGCTGTATACATTGGCACGTCTTCGGGATCCTCAGAGTCTAAGCAAGGGATCAAAGGAAAGAATGAGTAACAGCGTTACCCAACAAGTTCATTATATGCGAGGTGGGAAGTTTGATGCTCTAACTACCACCTCGGATTATAAATCCTTGGCACTATATAGTTTTTCGTAAATCTTTCTTCAAAGATTGATTTTATTCTGAAAAACTATGACAATCAGCCTTCACAGGTTGACCAGAACTTTCATGGAGTTCCTTTCCTGCCGCGTTCATAGCTCCTTCCCGGAACAGGGAGTAACAAGTTACAATTTTTACACTCTGCAGAGGTGCGTTACTTTACCCATGAGAGATCAACTCCTTGTTGCACAACCGGGCGTACTTTCCTGTCCACAAGTCCATGATGTGGGGCCCAGTAGTTGGTCCAAGCCAATCACTGCCCCCTTCGCGACCTCGCATGCCTCCTTGGTGTACACCATGCCCACATAATGAATTACGGCAATGGTTAGTACAAACTGTTAGATGCCAGAACTATCGTGGGACGATGAGGGTTCCCGCCCATATGCTGCATATCCTCTACGAATTACCAATTAATATGCATGCTACGAGGATAACAGCCACGACCTGCACATCCGGCTTCATGCGAGAGGAAGAAGATACAAATGACTTCTCTGTCCCATTCCAAATCTCATGGCTAACGCGTAATATACGGCGCTAGAATCACTGATGTCAGGGGTTATTAAGTCCCTACTTGATTATCATCATTGCAATTAGAACTCTAAGTTCTATTGCTCCATCATATCACCACTTAGGATGATGTCTATAATTTCTTTATTTGTGAAAATAATATTTTCTTTCTTTTATAGCATATATGATAACACACAGTTTGCAAATACTTTGATAAAGACTCTTCAAAGGACATGAGAAAGTGATGAACTTGCCTTGTGATGGCAAGGTAGTGAAGTCTGATGCTTGCACTGGACCTTGAGCTTCTAGTTCTACAAAAACATCATTATTGCCCGGTAAGGACAATATTTAAAGAAGCAAAATGATTATGAAAGTAATGTAATGCATTATTTAATTCTATATGCATTTTCCCTATATAAGGTACCTTTTAATAAAGTATTTATAAATATTACTTTATAATATTTATAACATATACTGAATTAGTTTATTTTATTTCCTTTTTATTTGACTTTTATTGATTTAATAATTCTTTTTAAGAATTATCAATTATACATTAAAAATTGTTATTAAATATATATTTAGTATTTTTCAAAAATACTATAATACTAATAGATAATGAAAGTGATTTTTATTTATTTTTATCATCTTTCAATAATTTTGTAAAATTCCATAAGGAATATATAAATTACAAAATTCTTATAAACATTTAAATGTCCAAAATTTTATATCTTATTTTATTTGGATAGAGTGGATTATTGTGAATCTAAAAGTATTTAATTTATAATTTTTGGACTTATTTTATTTTCTAGAATATATTTAAGTCTAGGGGTATTTTGGTCTTTTCCTGTTTATTAAAACAGGCCTGGAATTGTTTCTAGGCTGATTATTCTTATTGGGCCCTAGTGGCCCATTTAGTCTTAGACAAAAGGACCACCCCGAAGGGTTTGGCCCAGCTCGGCCCACTCCTCACTACCTCTCTCTCTCCCTTGATCTTATCCTCTCCTCCTCTGACCCCGACCCCGTGGCCGACGATGCCGCCACCGTCGATTTCCGCCACCGTCGGCCGTTCTGGTCGCTGCCATGGTGCAATTGGGGGTTGTCGACGATGCTCGTTCTTTCCATCCAATTGGATTTGAGCCTGGGGCTCTCCTGCAATGGATCGATGCCTCTCTGAACCCTAGGGTTTGGGGTTTGGCATGTGTTTAAGTGCTACCGCCGCCGTCATGGTATCGCCTGTGGTGGTGTGGTGGATTCGTGTGCTGCTATGGCCGCCGCCGTGGCTAGTGCAGGTTGCAGCGCCCCTGGGTGCTTCCTGTGCCGCCGCGGGTTCGTCGGCCAACCTGCTTCCTCTTCAATTTCTTCAGCAAGGACCTACGGTGAGTTTGATTCCTTCCCCCTGGTGCTTTCTGTGCTTGCTAATTCGATGCTAGACTCTGGCAGTGTCCTCTCTGGCTACTGTCTGATTCAGATTAGAATTATTATCTAGTTAGGGTTCCTGTTATGTGCTTGATCATGTACTATACGAATTGATTCATGTTTGGATGGTCTGTACACATGCTAAATGATTATTGGTCTAAGTCTTATTGCTTAATATGATATATATTGTTTCTGGTGGCTTCTTAGATGATTTGATGCTTGGATTGCATCTGATTCATATGATGTTGTTGTTTGGGAAGCATACTTGGTAAAGCCAATGACTTGGTAGCTTACCACTGTTTATTTGATTCTTGGTCATGATGATGATAAGATACAACTACTGTCTTAGTGCTGTTAGCTTGGGAATTAACATGTGGTTTGATATCATCATGATCTCAAACAGTGAAGTGTAACGTAGGAATCTCCTAGTTATGATTCCTGTGCTAACAGGAAGATGATTAGTTAGTTGATAGTCTGAATCTATGATGATTTACTGTCTTTCCTGATTCATATTTGACTGTTCTTGTGACACCATCATGGTATGGCACACAAGTTTGATTCTAAACCATGGATTTGGTTAGTTTATGTTTAAGACAATCTTGGCTTTGAAAGATAAATAGAAATGCTCTTATCTGAATTCCCTAAGACCAATGATGCTGGTCTGAGGCTTAGGGATTTAGATCTTATCTAATTGGTTCTTCTAGATAGTCCTGGTAGTGGTACCAGTTATTCTTGATTGAATCAAAGCTTGGAAAAATGATAGTGAGTTTGATCATGTTATGGACCCTAAGGATTTGTTCCTAAGGTTCTACCCTTCCTTTAGGGATGTGCCTAGGAATAGATCATAGGTATATGTATGATTGAATTGAAAAATATAGTTTGACAACCAGAGAAGGATGTTGCTCTAAGCTCTGGTTGGATCCTGGTACTTTGTTGTTTGCCTTTAGATTCAGAAATCCCTATGATGGATTCACCCCACTTGGGTGCTTTCTGAGGGTTCGTTTTATAAAACAACACATGTTTCTCTCTGAATAAGATGATTAGATCATGTGAAGCTTTTATGAAACTCACCACAAAATCTGATGATGGTGTAGTAAGTTGGTGATGATGATCTTGATCTGGTTTTGCTGGATTCCTGTGCTTGATCTTGAGCTGACCCTGCTCCTCCTATCTCCTGGCTTGATCTTGCTATCCACCTAATCCATTCCCCTCCTTATGTCACCATCCTGGTGATGTTTGATTGATCCTTAGTTGGTTTGGTTGCTAGCTGTGGTGCTTGGTTTAGCTGCTGTCTACACTGGCTGGTCTTGTGTGTTGTGAAGTGGAGTGATGCACTAGTGCCTCCCACGGCTGTGCTTGTGGTTTTGTGAGATTGAGTTGCTCTGTGAGCTTGACAACACACCACATGCATGCTGGTATGTGTCCTGCCTGTGTGCTTGCTATGCACTTGTGGATGTGTTTAGAATTTTTGAACTTACTCTTACTAGATTACTTTCACCTGGGTGGTGAATTTGTCCCTCTTGGCTATCATTTGACTTCTGGCTTTGAATTTATGAAAGATTAATTCTTTCATATTGGTGAAACTTGCCCCTTTTTTAAATGTCTCAATGATGAATTTGTCAAGTGCATTTCACTGACATGTCTGAGAGAAACAATACTAACACTAATCTTCTTTTGTTTTTATTTAGTCTTTGTTTTGCAGGTACAAAGATAAAGATGAAGATTTAGTTTAGATTTAGATATAGGATAGTTAGTAAATATTCCAATGTAATATTCTTATTCTTTTGTAATTTTCTTTTATTATTCTTGTAATCTTTATTTTATTCAATTGTAATAAAGATTATATTATTATTAATAAAGAATATTCCTATTCTTTGTATATTTACTTTTGTAAGTTATGTGGATGATTCAAATAAGTTATAATTTTATAACTTGATTATATATATTGATGATAAGAAATAAACTTTATATTCATTATTGTTTTTCTTTGGATAGAATTCAAGTTGTAATATTTATCTCTTAATTGAATTAAGATTCAAAACTTATATCTAATTCATTTGAATTATAATTCAAACACTCAAGTCTAATATTTCAAATCCATTTGAAAACACATAACTCCTTAAGATCATGTCAAAGTTTATAACAATCATCCTTTAAGACTAAAACTAATCTCAAAGTATGAAACAAACATTGATCACTTAGGTTTTTATTTGGCGAAAATTTTACCCACATTTTCACAAATAGATGCATGCAACATTCCATATTACTTAATCTACCCTTCGTTAGGTTCTAAATGCTGGGATGTTACACCCTTCAAACCCAAGGAGCTCATAATTTATTAAGCCCTGGATGATTTATTGTGAATTAAACTGTCCTCTACATAGTTGATTCACCAATAAAATCACTACAGTAGTTCTGCAAATCCAAAAAGGTTGATTCCAATTCTATAGAAAGGTATTCCAAATACCTAACACGTGTCCTTGGAATAACATCAAAATATCCTATAGATTAAATGTGATGAAAAATACAAACACCCTCTGATACCTTCGATCTGGATTACGGATGTAGTATAGCTATTCTTCCCTAGTAGACCTAGGTTTATCGAATCCTCGGGAAGCAGAAAGCAAAGTGAGATTACTTAAACGGACCTTCTAGAGTTCTAGAATTCCTATTGCATTTTCACCGGACCAAGAGGTTGCGATCTTTTGTTATTGTTGACGATGTAGAGAGAGAGGGCCTAGGGTCTTCGGTTTTCACCAGTAGCTGTGCAAAACATCTGATGGGAATAATAGATAATAATAAAGTATGCATGTAATTGTTAGAGCAAGATAATTATATGTGGGCAGTGCATCCATAATTGCTATCGCCTCTGCAATAGCTTATAGAAATAACCTACTAGTCTCATCCATAGAAGAAAGAGAACTAATGATATGCATCGTGATGTCACTGTTAATCCCAAGTAAATTCCTCACATACAACCATACTACCCTTTCTGTCACTAGGGTTCCTATCCTGAAGATGAGTGATTACTCACACTCCCTTTACTTGGATCAATCCTCGAGGTTTTGGGTACCTAACAAGTCCTTAGATTGAGGCAAGAGAGGGTACTCCAATCATCATGTCATACAAACTAATACATGATCCCATCTATGATAAATAACATGCACAAAAAAGCTACATGGCTAGGCCGAAGCCCTTAGCACAAGGAGAATTGCTCACACATAGAGATGAAATCGACAATCATAAACATTGTAAAAGAGATCATAAGGTTGATAGTAAATAGTCTTACAATGTCGCCAATGGGAGATGAGATCTACTATTACAAGTGGTGGAAGATGGCTATGGTGGTGTAGAAGGGTTTAGAGGTTTAGATTTAGATCTATTCCTCCGGCGTGGAGGCTTCTGGTGGCAGGGAGAGTTGATGTCAAAAAAAATCATTGTTTCCTGTCTCCCGAAGCCTCTTTATATAGGGGTCCCTTCACGAAAGTTATTTCGTTTGACCTAATGAAGTCGGCGCAAACTATACGACCGGAATAAATTTGCTATCGTATAGTTGGTCGTTAAAGCTTCTGGATCCACTTCACGCCTCCTGGTTTCTTTGACGTGTTGGAAATCTCATATCTTTGGCATTTATGTAGTGATTCCCATCATCATACATCATTATCTGCGCAGGAAAAAATAGCAAGAAATCATTGCATACCCCTTTGATCATTAGGCATTAGTGGCAGGTTTTAGAGAGATATTTCATCAAATATATGAATAATATCTAGTTTAAATGCGGACGTGGATGGCTATATTTCACAGCCATCAACCTCCCCAAGCTTAAACTTGATCGTCCTCGCGCAAGAAAACCAAAATCAAAAGGGAACTCAGCATTTAAACTAAAATAATGAGATAATGATCTTACTCATGATTGGTAGTCTCATGTTTCCTCCACTTTATTAATCTAAAAAACTTCAGCATGGATAGAGTAATGGCAAGCATATCATACAGGTTTCATGAATCCTTATAGTGCAGCAAAATTATTGTAAGCATGGATGATTCAAAAGAGTAATCTTTATTCCATGTCATGCAATCAACTCATAAGCTTGCCTTTGAACAATAGAGTGTAATCATGTAGAATTAAGAGTGTGAGAATTTGTCATGAAAATCATATATACTAGAGTATCTCATTTCTCCCACATCAATAAATCAAGACTTTTGAAGAACTACTTTTCTATTCATTGTCCTTCAAGAATTTTAGTTCTTAAGTACATGCCAAAAAAATTCATTAGTTTATCGGGTTGTGATGGACACTCGTGGCATTACTAAGGTTTTTGTTCCTTTTGCATAATGATTACTCATATCATCCAGAGGAGTGATTCCATCATGATACATATACTCGAGAGTGCCAAGAATCTTACCCATTATAGCATTGCTGCTACATATGTTTAATCAACTCATAGCCAAAATCTAGGAGTTTCCTCCATGAAGATCGTTCATAGGCTAGCGGAGTTGTTGGCATCCCATGAAGTTTGACACGCATAAAGCTATATCATTCTTATGATTTACAAGTCTAACTTTGGCATGCTCACAAAAACCGCTAAACATTAATTCAATTGAACAAATATTTTCAAAGAGAGCTATCAAGTCAATCATTATTTTCTGTGGTGTTGAATGTCTCTAGGAGTAAGCTTTCAAGACTAAACAGTACAACACCCAAGTCTTCAATTTGTGAGCCTTTTTCTTGTTTCAATTTGTTTAGCAAATTTTTAGGCAAGACTTTGGTTAACTATAAGAGCTAGAAAAAATCATACCCAATTAAATGCCCATGCAGACAAAAAATTTCTGCAATATAGAGACTCACTCCACCAATATAACATCTGAACACTACTACTGACTAGCATGGCTTTTTCAAACTTCAAAAGTGGGGAGTCATAAGTCATACCGCTCATGTTTGGTTCCACTTCTCTCTTACCTCTTCATTTGTTTCTTGGAAACTCAAAGTCAATCATTCTCCTGCAAATCAATGAGAACTTCGAGGC
Organism: Avena sativa; assembly: GCA_916181665.1. Lineage (NCBI taxonomy): Eukaryota > Viridiplantae > Streptophyta > Magnoliopsida > Poales > Poaceae > Avena > Avena sativa. The sequence continues at coordinate 226,503,585 of OV702284.1, read as the reverse complement.
GAAAAGAAAAAGAGAGAGGGAAAATAAATATAAACAGAGAAATCTTTTTGTCATTTTTGAGAAGGGGAATTAAAGAATTGAAAATTGGCGGCAAAGCTCGGCTTGAAGATCTCAAAAACAAAAACTAAGATAAAGTGTTGGGGAAACCAACATGAGTGCTTGTAAACTCAAATAAAAGCATAACCTTGAAAATAACATAAAGCAAAAATCCAAATAAAAATAGATAGAAAAACTCCCCAAGCTTAGGCTTTTGCAAGCCCTTCAAATCACTGTGGTGGAGAAAAATTGTGACACCAGTTCACAAATTGAGTTGAGAGGTTACTTGTTGTTTCTCCAAGGTTCAGGGCGAGATTATGCATTCCCTCCACAGTTCCTCCAAGTTCTTGGAAATCTTGATATGTAGCGAACTGGCTTGGTTGCTGCTACTCCTATTGAGGGACTTCTTGCTCCTCCTCTTGGTCCTCATCCTCTTCCGAAATCTCTTCCTCGGGTTAGTGTTGCTCAACCTGCAAGTCGTAAAGCACGCGTCCTTCCTCGATAGAGAAAAGACCATTAGGCAAACGAGCAAGGTAGAGACGCCCAGCTCCAACAATATGCAGATAATAAACACCACCTCTCCTAGTGAGCATTCCACAAGCCCTCAAAGTAGAGAAACCAACACGTCGCTCACCTAGTACTGGTTGTAACTCACCTAGGTCGATGCCTAGGACATTGGCGAGCACGGTGATGACGCCTCCACAAGTGATTGACGCTTGGCTTTGGTTGGATTGTATTCCAAGTAGCGCACAAGAATTGCGCCCAAGTGAAGTGACAAGTTGTCATAGTTGAGAACAACTTTTGCGAGGATTAAGATGTCCTCTTGATTGAGTCATGTAAACTATTTACGTGCCTGCAAGGTGTTAGCAATAACATAGAATAAATAGCAAATAGCAGGATGTTGAATATTTTTCCCTTTGCTGACTCTAGAAGTAAAGCTCATTCTATTATATCAGAGTTCAGGGGATGGTTTTGTGCTGGTAAAAGATGCACATAGATCATTAGGATCATTGTTGGGTAAACCAAAACAATTGCACCATTCATTAAGTGATAATGAATAATTATTGTTCATGAGTCAGAAAGAAATTCTATCCTCCCCATGCCATGCTTTAACAGTGCTATTCAAAGAAATAAGAAATTTAATGGTTAACCGGCGATAGGTTGGTGCATCATGAAATACAAAGTTTTGCAGGCCAACTCTATTGCAAAGTAAATTAAAGTCATCAGAAATACCGAGTTGGTTCAATGTGACGGGGCAAGCCCACTTGGTTGCCTTGACTTCTCGGTTTTTGATCCCGTCGAAACATTCTACAGCCCAAGAAGAACTAGCAGCGGCAAGAGCACGTGTCTGAATCCTCGTGTTCATCTTATAAAAATAAATTAGAAAGACAAACTAGTACTAGGAACCAAAGGTTTGGAAGTAGTACTAGGAATGGATTGGATGTCGAAACATAAAGGATTAATCGACTGTGCCAAGAAAGCCATAACCATGACTAGTACCACTAGAGTATGAGTAGAGCATGTATCTGAGACTTTGCCCCGTCAATTCAAGTGCAACAAGAGTCTAGCCCAACCAACCATTGACCAAGTCAGAGTAGTCTGTGAATACCTCGACGTATTCCTAGATGAATTGCCCGGTATGCCCCCAGATCGGGATATCGAGTTTATCATTGAACTAATCCCTAGAACTGGACCCATAGCTCAGAGACCTTATAGTATGAACCCATCTGAATTAGATGCTATGCTGGAGACAGGTTTGATTCAACAAAGTGTGTCACCATGGAGATCACCTGTTTTGTTTGTGGATAAGAAAGATGGAGGTAACCGTTTGTGCACGGATTATCAAAAGCTGAATGATGTCACCATTAAGAACAAGTACCCGCTGCCGAAGATAGAAGATCTGTTTGACCAGTTGACCGGTGCCAAAGTGTTTACTAAGATTGAACTTAGAACTGGTTATCATCAACTCAAGATTCGCGCAATAGATATTCCAAAGACTGCCTTCACCACCAGATATGGATTATATGAGTACACTATCATGTCTTTTGGATTAACCAATGCCCCCGCTTATTTCATGAACCTCATGAATAAGATTTTTATGAACTTCCTAGATAAGTTTGTCGTTGTTTTTATCGATGATATTTTGATATATTCCAAATCAGAACAAGACCATGATCTATACCTGAGGACCATCCTTGAAACCCTTAGAGAGCATCAGTTGTATGCCAAGTTTAGCAAATGTGAGTTCTGGTTAAAGGAAGTAGGATTCCTCGGTCATATCATGTCGGCAGGAGGAATTGTTGTCGATCCCGCCAAGATTAAGGATGTTGAAGAATGGAAAGCCCCAACCAATTAGACACAAGTTCGCGTATTTCTCGGATTAGCGGGATATTACTACAAGTTCGTAAAAGGATTCTCGAGCATCGCAAGACCCATGACCCAGTTGTTGAAGAAAGATAAGAAGTTTGAATGGACGGACAAATGTGAAGCAAATTTTCAAGAGCTCAAGAAGAGATTGATTTCAGCCCCAATCTTGATTATGCCGGATATCAATAAGCCTTTTGATGTGTATTGTGATGCATCCAAGATTGGCCTCGGATGTGTGCTGATGCAAGAAGGCAAAATCATATCCCATTTGTCCCGCCAACTGAAGCAACATGAGCAGAAATACCCTACCAATGACCTCGAACTAGCAGACGTAGTTTTAGCCTTGAAGACATGGCGGCATTACCTCATGGGTAATCGCTGTGAGATTTATTCGGATCACAAGAGTCTGAAGTATATTTTCACCCAGAAGGAGCTAAATATGAGGCAAAGGAGATGGATAGAGTTAATCAAGGACTATGATCTTGACATTCACTATCACCCCAGCAAAGCCAATGTGGTAGCAGATGCTCTTAGCAGATTGCCATGTCGATTGAACACCATAATAAAAGAAGCCCAGACAAGTTTGCACGAGGAGATGGAAAATTTCAGAGTGGAGCTAGTTAGTGAAGGATTTTTGGCTAGCATAGAACTTCAACCCACTTTGATCAGTCGGATCAAGGAGGCGTGGAAAGTAAATGCTAGTATCGAGGGAATCAAACGTCATATCAGTACAGGAAAGTTACCTGGATTCACCGAAGATGAAGAAGGAGTTTTGTGGTACAAAGGAAGAATCTATGTGCCCGCAGATTCAGAGTTGAAACAAGCTATTTTTCAATAATCCCATGATACTCTTTACTCCATCCACCCTGGAGGAACCAAGATGTATCAGGATTTGAAGGAGCAATTTTGGTGGCACAAGATGAAGAGAGAAATCGGAGGCTACATAGCCAAATGTGATATCTGTCAGAGAGTCAAAGCGGGACATCAGAGACCCGCAGGACTGTTGCAACCTTTGCAGATCCCAGAATGGAAATGGGATTCATTTGGAATGGATTTTATCACCGGTTTGCCTACATCTAGTACAGGAGATGACTCTATTTGGGTCATAGTGGATAGACTTTCCAAAGTAGCTCAATTCTTACCGGCCAAGACCACTTATTAGAGCTCGAAGGTAGCAGAGTTGTACATTGCTAGGATAGTCAGTTTGCATGGAATCCCCAAGAACATTGTGTCGGATCGAGGAACCCAGTTTACCTCGAAATTTTGGAAGAAAGTCTAGGAAGGATTAGGAACCAGACTGGATTTCAACACAGCTTATCGCCCGCAGACTGATGGACAAACGAGCGAGTAAACCAGATACTCGAAGATATGTTCAGAGCTTGTGTGTTGGAATATGGATATAAATGGGAGGACTGTCTGCCTTTCGCAGAATTCTCATACAACAACTGTTACCAAGCTAGTTTGCAAATGGCCCCATTTGAATTTATGTATGGAAGGAAGTGTCGTACCCCACTGAATTGGTCGGAAGTAGGAGAGAGTCAGATTTTCGTACCCGAAAGCTCACAAGATCCGTGAGATCCTCAAGACCGCCCAATCCAGACAGAAGAGTTATGCCGACAAGAGACGTCGAGATCTAGCCTTCACTATCGGAGATTTTGTGTATCTGAAAGTATCACCCTTGAAAGGAATGCAACGTTTCCAACTCAAAGGAAAGCTTGCCCCCGGATATATTGGACCCTTCAAGGTTTTGAATCGCTGAGGAGAAGTATCATATCACCTGGAACTGCCGGAGGAGATGTCGGCCATGCATGATGTGTTCCATATCTCGTTACTTCGCAAATGCCTAGAAATTCCGGAGAAGACCGAAGTTTTCAAGAACATTGATCACAGAACCATCAAGATCAACAAGGATCTAAATTATTGTGAAGTACCCATTCGTATTTTGGAAGAATCTTTTGGAACCACCAGAACCCGGAGTATCAAGTTTCTCAAGATCAAGTGGAGTAACCATACTGAAGAAGAAGCTACTTGGGAGCGAGAAGATTACATTAGGACTGAGTTTCCAGATCTCTTTAGTTCCTAGTTTTCTTTTTCTTAAATCTCGGGACGAGATTTTGTTTAAGGAGGGAAGGTTTGTAACATCCCAAAAATATTAGACAAGATTATCAAGTTCTAATCACCCAAGTTTAGGGTTAACAAAAACTTTTATTATTAAAATTAATATGAATGCATGTGTGTGTGTGTGTGATTAATGCATGAATGAGTGCAGTTGCCACGTTTGGTTGCTATGAATGATAAGGATTGATTTAAATATGAAAACAATATCATCTAGACCATTTCCAAGCAGAATCAAATGAAGAGAAAATCAAATATAAGAAATATGATCAAATGGTCATTTTGGCCAAACTTGTTCACTAGACCACTTTGGGTGTTCCTAGTAAAAGATTTCTAACAGAAACAAATCCAATTCTTTTGACCCCTTGCTAGACCAAGTAACAATTAACCCAAGCCCACCTTACAAACCAACATAAACAACTTCCAAATCTATTTAAAGGACAATTCAAAATTGAATCAAGTGTAGGTACTAAGATGGCCATTTCTCAAAAACCAACCAAACTACTTCACCTTGGCAAACCCAACCAACCTTAGACTACCAAGCTTATGACAAGAGCACTCACCAAAATTTAGCCAAAAATTCAAATTTAAATTTCATGCGGCCATTTCATCAAACACCTGGTGAGCATAGTAATAGCTGCCAAACTATTACTATTCTTGATCAATGCCTTGTCTATCCATTGCCCCCATTTCACTCCCCTTGTCTCCCCCAATGCCTAACATTGCATTGAAGCAGCCCCCTTCCTCGCCACTGCGCCAGTACCGCGCCACCCGAGCCATTCTTGCCAGTCGAGCATGGATAGCTCGCAGGAGCCAGCGCTGTGCCCGTCCACGATGTCTTGGAGACATGCCACCGTCCATCGTCACTCCCTGTCCACCCCTCGAGCGCAGCCAAGCCATGGACCACCCGAGAAACGCCGCGCCCAGTTCTCTGTCGCCATGCCAAGAGCACACCAGAGCACCACAACCGACACGTGTGCACATGCCGCGCCTCTTTCTCACCGCGCGTACCTGCATTCTCCACGACCCTAGCTACCTCCCAGACACGACCGTTCACCGCCACGCGACACGAAACCCCTATACGCCGTCTCGAACACCGCCATTTCCGCACAGAGCACGGACCGCTCCCGACCATCCTCGACCGCCCTGTGCCGTGCCTTTAAGACCGTGACGACCGCCAGGAGACATCGCACTGTCCTACGCCCTCAGCCATGCCCGTAGCTCACTGCAACGACGTCGCCGGAGGAGCCAGCCCATGCCGCTCTGCCCCTCTAGCCGGTGTATAAATAGAGCCCCCCTCCGCCTCAATTCACCGCACAATCTCACTCCCCTCTCTCTTAGAACCACCCTGATCCCTTCCCTAGAGCAAGGCGAGCACCAGCCCGCTGGAATTTGGCCGGAGTCCGCCCCTGTAGAGGAGGAGAGGAGCCTTTGATTGGAGCCACCCCAAGAGCCACCGTGACCACCGTTCGAACCGCCGTCGTTGACAACGTCGTTCGCCCCCATCGCCGACCCTAGCTGGAGCCCAGGTGAGCCACCTCATACCCCCACCATCGCTGTTAGGGTTCAGTCTCGCCAGAGCTGTGCGACGGAGACAACAAACGTCAGTCGTAGATCTTAGTCTAATCGTACGACTTAGATTGAAATGTACCGCTTCAGTTAGAATGAGCCGCTGACGCATGGGACCCCCCTGTCAGCAGCCCGCTGCGTGCGTGCAGTGCAGTTGGGTCAGCACAGTACCATTCCCGCGCGTAGCCCAGTGATTCAAATAATCTTTTTCCATTTTAGCTAAAACCTAGTTCTATCAGTAGATTAAAAAATCAATTCAAAGAGATTCGCTGAACCAAATTGCATGATTCCAATTTTGTTAGAAAGGTATTGAAATTATCAATCCAAGACCGTTGGATTGAAACCATTTGAAATTATAGATCACCTATAGTAAAAATAACAAGATAGAGACTTTTACACATTCAAACATTTTTCAAAAATCAACCATACATGCTTTTGGGTTGATTCCAACTCTCAAAAATCACATTTGACCAGATATATCTGAATATGTAAAAATATTTAGGTTTACATGCAGTGATCTTAGACTAGTACTAAAAGAATGCTATATGGGCATTTCTAGTCACTTTAATTGTATAAAATAGTAATTTTAAACTTTATAAAATATGAGCACCACTTTAAACCACATTCCCATGTATTAGAATATGTGGTGATGACATGTGTTAACATGATCCCCTATTTTAATTGGAGAATATTAAAACTTAAGTAGTTCCAATGAGTAGAAATTACTTTTCCAAAAATAAGAAAGATAAGACTAGGTCTTTATTTCATGTGATGATTGTGATGATGCTAGATCATCTAGTGTGAGCCTTTGTGTGCCAAATAGAGGTAGTTAAGTAGTTTTTGGTGATTATGTACCTCATATTCATTTATAGACGCTAGTACCGACCAAGGCTACGAGGAGGAAGAGTACTTCGGAGAAGAAGAGGAAAACTTCAACCACTGCACCAATCAAGGAAAGATAACACTTGCAAGTTTCTTAATTATGCAAGCTAGAACTTTGCATGATACCTATGCAAGCCTAACACTACAAGTTAACTATGCAAGCTAACACTTGCAAGCCAGAACTTTGCATGCTACTTATGCAAGATAACCTATGCAATATGCATTAGGCATGCTTTGGTTATGCAACCATGATTATACCAAATCCCAGTTTTACTTGCAACCTTTATTATTTTATTGTTACAAAAGTTCTTTATTACTTTTAGTTAGTACTTTGTGAGTTTTGGAAAGATAGTATACATAGCATAAAGAGCATAAAACTAGGCCTAAGTAGTTAGAAATAGATGTCATACTAAGGCATGAGACTAGATTTCGATAGTCACACTTTATTAGCACCCCTCATTAGTGAATACCCTCAATTTTAGTGGCTAGTGCTAAGCATAAAAGTGGATCACTTTAGATGGGAATACTTGGTGAAAATGATTATGAAAACCTTGGAATGAAGATTCATTCTATTGAAATGTTTTGACATGTGTTATGAACACAAGATGATTTGATGATGAAAATGCTGAGGCATGAGCCTTAGCCCTTTATAAAACTGATGGTTGGGTTCGGACACGATACCGTTCCAATTTTACCGTACAACCACAATACCCAAATTTGGGTAGGGCTTGACTGGAAGTTTATATGTCTTAGTATGGGTTCCCTTGCGGAAAGAGGTTGAGCTGAGGCTACCTCGTGAATTTGAATGTCCAACTATGCAGTTCCCAAGATGACAGATGGTCATGGTTGGGAGGCCAAACTCATAGGGGAGGTGCCTATACTAGGGTGTGTAATTGAAAGGTTAGGATTGATTATCCGCATACTAAGTATGATGATTCAGGGTTATACCTGACGGATGTATTAAATGTTGTGGTGAAAGTGTACCACCTCTGCAGAGTGTCAAACTATTTGAATAGCCGTGTCCGCGGTCATGGACAATTGGAGTGGCCATCCTGTTCCGTCGTCAAATGTTTTCAAAATGATTTGTGAAATGTACTATGACTTTGACTTGACCACAACAGGGTTGTGAACATGAAAACTAAGTTCCCACTTAGGTGTTGTAGAACATTAAACTAGTTTTCTTTACTTCTGAACTCAGTTGGAAATAAACCTAGCTTTTTGTCAACACCCAGATTTTTAATCCTAGATGCCTGTTATGCCATACATCGCAATCCCAGGATTACCATTTTTGCGAGACATAACAGATTGGATATCACAGTACATCATCCAGTACAAACCATACATAAGGTTTTACACAAATAAAGGATCTCATGATCTAGTCTTAATACAAATCAAGTAGCGGAATAACGTAATGATAACGATAGCGTGGGCGAAGCTCCATCTTCATGGTCATAGACAATGCTGACGATGGGAGATGATCCTAGTTGTCGTAACCTTCCTGTTGTCCGTCCTCCTAATAGTCATCTTCATAGTCTGGCCACGGGAATAGCCAGGGACAAAACCATGAGTACTCTTTAAGTACTCGCATACTAATACTAACAAGTGAAGTGGTTTTTGGGTAAGAAATACTAAGCTCTAGGTTGTTTTGCAAAAAGCCAGATTTACCTCTACTGAGTTCAGAAGCAAAGAAATCTAGTTGAAAGTTTTATAACACCTAAGTGGGAACTTGAATTTCATATCACAACTATGTTGTGGTCAAGTCAAGTCATAAATCATTTCATAAGAAATTTTGAAAACATCTGACGATGGAACAGTATGGCCACTCCAACTGTCCATAACCACGGACGCGGCTATTCGAATAGTTTGACACTCTGCAGAGGTGGTACACTTTCACCACAACATTCGATACATCCGTCAGGAAGAATCGTGAATTCACCATACTCAGTATGCGGATAATCAATCCTAACCTTTCAATTACACGCCCTAGAATAGGCACCTCTCTTGTGAGTTTGGCCTCCCAACCATGACCAACTGTCATCTTGGGAACTGCACAGGTGGACAATCTTCACAAGGTAGCCTCAGCTCAAACCCTGGCCGCAAGGGAACCCATACTAAGGTATATAAATTTCCAGTCAAGCCCTACCCAAATTTTGGGTATTGTGGTTGTACGGTAAGATTGGAATGGTATCGCATCCAGACAACCATCAATTTTATAAAGGGCTAAGGCTCATGCCTTATCATTTTCATCATCAAAATCATCTGGTGTTCAAGAACACATGTCAAAACATTTCAATAGAATGAATCATCATTCCAAGGTTTCATAAACAATTTCACCAAGTATTCCCATCTAGAATTGATCAAGTTTTATGCTTAGTCACTAGCATCTACGAGTGGGGGTAAACACTAATGAGGGGTGGTGAACCAATGGGAATGATCTAAGTTTAATCTCATGCCTCAGGATGACATCAAGATTATCTAACTTAGGCCAAGTTTTATGTTCTTCATGCTACCTTTAAATATCTTTCAAAAATCTACAAATACCTAAGTAAACTCCAATAGAAAGCTTTGATAAAGAAATAAAATACTAAGCTTGCAAGTAAAACTAGGATTATGTGTCATCAAGGGGTATAACCAAGGCATGCCTATTCCATTGCATAGATCATATAGTTTTCACAGCTGCAAGTGTAGCTTCCTAAGTTAATAGCTTGCCTTGTGCAGAGGAGTGGTTGAAGTTCTCCTCAGCTTCCTCTTCGTAGTATTCTCCTTCCTCCTCGTATCCTTGGTCGGTACTAGCGTCTATAAATAAATACGAGGTACACAATCACTAAACAATACTTAACTACTTTTATTTATCAAACCAAATTCACAATAGATGATCTAGCATCATCACTATTATCACAAATATTAAAGGCAAAAGTTTTATTTCCTTTATTTTAGAAAACTAATTTCTACTCATTGAAAAACTACTTAAGATTTAAAATTCTCCAACTAAAGCATGGGATCATGTTGACACATGTCATCACCAATATTTCAGTACATGGGAATGTGATTTAAAGTGGTGTCACAATTTAATAAGGTTTAACCTTTTTATTTTAATTAATTAAAGTGACTAGAATGGCCTATGGGGCATTCTTTTATTGCTTGTCCAATATTTCTGCAAGTAAACCTCGATATTTTTATATATTCAGAAAGGTCTAGTTAAATGTGATTTTTGAGAGTTGGAATCAACTCAAAAGCTGTTGTGGTTGAATTTTGAAAAATGTTTGTGTCACATCCCAAGATTTTCCAAATCTTGTAATGTGAAAATAAATAAATAAAATAAAACTTTGTTTGATTTTCAGAGCCAGAAGAAACTTTTGAATCCAATTGGAACCTAAAACCATTTGAATCAAATAAAGTCCTAAAGGGATTTAAAAGATAAACATTTTAAATAAAGGAAAACAAAATATTTTGGAAATAATATTTAGGATCTTTTAAAATAAAAGATTTGGTATTCAAAAGAAAAGATGGATTTATAAATAAAGATTATTTTATAAAGCCAAATTAAACCTTGGACAAGCTTTGGATTTAAAACATTTGTTTTGAATAAAAATAGCAAAGGTTAATTTAAATAAAGTAATAGGGATTTAATATCCAACTTTATTTAGATAAAAGGTTTTACCAATTTAAAATTTAAACATCAAAACTTATTAAAATATTTAAAATAAGTTTTCTCAAATAATTGATATTCATAATTAAAACCTACTAAAGTGTTTTAACTTTATTTTAGATTTTTAAAATAAACATTCTCAATAAAACAAGCCCTAGTTGAATTAATAATGAAAGTCTATTTTATTTAATGGACTCTAAAAATAAAATGTTATTTTGTTATAAAACAAGATTTCCAAGTATTTAATATTTCCAAATAAAGCCTACTGGTTTGGTTTTGAAAATAATTAGGTTTCAAATAGAGATTTTATTAATAAAATCAAACTCTATTTGATTTAATAACTAAAACCCATTTTATTTAATTATTAATAGACCCTAAAATAAAAGGTTATTTTGTTTTAAACAAATTTTCCAAATATTCTTTATTTTCAAATAAAACCTACTGATTTGATTTTGAAAATATTTGGATTTCAAATGGGGATATTATTAATATCAAACCTTATTCTAATAATAAACCATGGTCCATTTTATTTAATTAATAAATGGAACCTAAAAAGATTTAAAATATTATTTTGAGATTTGGTTTATGGTGATAAACAGAACCAAAAACCAATTACAATGGTTTGAATTATTTGAATTATTTGAATGCTTGAATAGTTGGATGAAATTCAAAACAGAAAAATAGATTTAGAAATAGAAAAAGATTTAGACAGAAAAAAAATAGAGCAAACGACCTGGCCCAGCTGCTCAGCCCAGGAAGCCCAGAACCAGCCCAGCTTTCCTTCCCGAAAGAAAACGATTCGCACGCGATATCAAACCCACAGAGAGAATGACGGGTGGACCCTCCCCTCCTTTCTTTTTCCACTGACTAGCGGACCCCACTTTCCCAGCCGTCTCCTTCCTCGCGACGACCACGCCGGCCGTTTCTGCCGTTGATGTCGCGGCTTCAATTCGCAGTAATGCCACGCTTTAACCGCGCTGCGACCACGGCCTATTAATCGCCAGCGTTTCCTCCTCCTTTCCCCCCAGACCACTCCTCCACTCTGCCCCTAGGCTGCCTCCAATTCTCTCTATACCGCCGCCGCTCCGACGAGCTTCCTCTGTCGATTCCGGCCAAGCCACACCTTCCCGAGCCTCCCCGACCAAACTCACAGCTTCCCCACTCTCAGGCGCATCTGCTAGTGCATCAAACTCAACCGCGGGTACCCTGTAACCTCGCCTTCGACAACGACCACCGTCGCCACCGTCTGCTTCATCTCCGGCGAAGCCCATAGGTAGTATCTGACCGCCCCGCGCCTTCTAGTTCACGCACCCGACTCTGTCTTGATCCTGCACATCTAACCATGTCGTCATTTCGCTTTGAGGTGATCCACAGCACCGTCCACGACGACCATCTGACGTGCCCAACGCCGTCTTCAACACCGGCGAGCAATCAAGCCCGACCCAGTGCGCCCCATCACCAACCCGTACCACGTTGAGCATCAGCGAGCGTCAGCGAACCCGGTGAGCACACTTCCCCTCTGCTTCGCTTCCTGTATCGCCGGCGCCGCCGTGAAACAGAGTCGCTGCCGCCAGCAGCCGTCGCAGCGCCGCCCGTCTATGGTCGAGCACCCCACAACCGTTCGATCTAGATCGTACGCCTTAGATAGAATCACTTAAACGCGAACGGGTACGCTCTCTGCACCGCTCGATCTAACTAGATCCAACGCCCCACAGCCACGATCCCAGCGAACCGGTATCGACCAGTAAGAACACGCCGCGTGTCACCTAATTCATTTAAAAAGAAATTTGAAAACAGATTTATTTGCAAACCTCAAACTCTTGTAACTTTCAAACCACACATCCAAAAATTGCAAATTTTATGTCGTTGGATTCAGGAGAACAAGCCCTAGCCAACTGTGGCCTTAGTTTCGAAAATAGTATCTGTTAGCTTGTTTGAAATTGCAGATCCTTTTGTGAGCTTGTTTAGAGTAGAAAAATTGTTTAAATTTGATTTTAGGATTAAATCTTTTGAAAAATGGTTTTTAGTGACCATACTGACCCTAGGAACCAACCCTTGATGTTAAAAATGATTTTGGTAAAATATGGATTGAATTATTTAACTTAGCCATTTGCTAACCAAATAAACTCATTAAATTATTTATGGAAATGTTTTTGCAAGGAAAACTTTGGGAAAATGTTTTTGATCAAACTTACTAACCCAAAACACCAAGCCTTGCCAAGGGCAACTCACTTGGTGAAAAACCTAAAGTTTTGCTTTGATAAGAATAATTTTCACCACATAAAATGATGAATGAATTTTTAAATGGTCTTAAGATAAAACCCAATTGCAAATGACTTTGCCATTTTGGTAAATGACCAATTTGGGCCTTACAAAGTTCATAAACCTAGCAGAGACCAACCTTGCAAAAGAACCCCCTTTGCATGACTTAGACTCCATTGCTATGTGTGTGAAATTGTTTGTTTAACCTTGGTTTGGAATGTTAGTTGATTTGGTGATTTGCTTGATTGACTTGTAGTGAAACTAGCAAAGTGTGAAACTAGCAAGATCAAGGAGTGAACCCCCATTCCCTACCAAAAGGCAAGTTACACTATCATACAAAAGTCCTACTATTTTTATTATACTTAGTGGATTTTGAAAATATGCATGTAAAGATATTTCTGTACTTATGCTATGCTAAAATCCTAATAGGATTCCCTATACACTCCTTAGTGAAAATATTGAAGTTGTACATGCTTAGCCATGCTATATGCTATAATTTGAAAAGAGATACATGTTGAGATTTTACAAAGGTTGAGAAAAGGACTTGTGTTTTACATAATAAAACAAGGACTCAATGAACCACCTAGGTGGAGGATACTTTAAGTTTTGGAGAAGGTGGCAACAAAAGGGAACCATGTCTATGGCAATCACTTTGTGTTGTGCTCCAAAAGAAAACCACCTAGGAAACTTAGAGATCAAACATGCTTCTCCAATTGTGGCTTTCGTGTGCAACCACATGCTATTATGGCTCTGGCTTAGTCAATTACATTAGGAAGACCCATACATTGTCTTTAGTTACTGGACATGGGGATCTGGAATGCTTCATGGGGGCTGAAGACAAAGCTAGCAATGATGTATGGGAGGACCTTTTGGAAAGACTTCGTCACATTCTCAATCTGCCAGTACTCCATCTTGGTGAGCACTAATCCAGTAGGCCACTGGTGGCAAAAGGATGGGATTGTGACATGTGGGTAAAGTGTACTCCTTCTGCAGAAGTAAACAAAAATCTAAGTACTTAGCCGTGTCCCCGGTTATGGACAATACTGAGCAACTAAAGTTTGAACTATGGGAGATCTCGACATTCCAACTTCTAATATAAAAACTTGATGCCCTTGTGTGTCTACCAAGGAATTCAAAGAGATTTTGTAAAACTTGTTGCACTTGGGGTTACCAAGGTGCTCAAGGGCATGATGTACTTGGTGTTACCAAGGAACTCATGAGTTTTGATAAAACTTGTTGCACTTGGGGTTACCAAGGTGCTCAAGAGATTTTGACAAGGATTTGAACACTTGAGTTTCCACCAAGGAGTTCAAGGAACTTGGAAAAGAAATTTGACAAAGGACTTTAAAACCCTTTTGAAAAGATAGGATAAAATATTGCTTTATGCTAATAAGACTTAAACTCTACTTAGCCAAATATGCATATAATGATAGGATCCACTCATATTATGCATAGAAGTGAAGCTTGCCAATACAATTCAAAATGTATTGACCCTTGTGGCTGTAACTTGTAATGTTGCAGGTTGATTGTTTTTTTTAAATGAAGATTGTTTGATTGACTAGGACTACAAAGTCTACAACCAACATCTGCCTGTGGCACTTTGAAGATGAAGGACCCATGACTATAATCATTCCGCTGCAATGTATTGTAATAGCCAAATGAGCTATGTTTGATGTAATAAACTTATATTATTCCTGGTTATAAATTTATATTATGACCTTTGTATCTTGATATTACATCTTAACTGTGGATGCTAGCTATTGATCTAGGGACTAGCATTGTAAAACACAGGAGGACTCTACCTTACTAGGTTGGGACCCTACAGATGGTATCAGAGCATTGTGTTGCCTGTAGGATTTGTAAACCCTAGGATTGGACAAAAACCCTTAGAAAAATAGGAGTTGTATTTTGTTCCAAAACTTATTTACAAAAACACTTGTAAACTCTTTCCTCAACCATTTTTGATTTTAACTCTACATCTCTTCTACTTGATGGAAAACCTACCCCAAGACCAAAGACTTCATCATATGCAAAGGACTTCTTCAACATCTTCAACTCTAATGACTTCAACATCTTCAGCTCTAATGACTTCAACATCTTCAGCATGTTCACCAAGGACTTCCAACTTGGAAACCACTAAGGACTACAAGTGAAACAAGGAAATCCTACTCAAGATTTAGAGACTGAAGGAATGCAAAATAAGAAGGAACCATCAATAACTTTGAAGCATAGTAACCAAGAGTTTTCCTCAAGGAAACCATGGTCTCAAGTAAGAAGAATCATGAAGGAAGGAAAAATCACAAGTGAACCATGTAGATGGACCACCATTTATAGTTAAGTCAAACCACCAACTTATGTGGTGTATCAAAAATATTTTGTTGCCTAAGTATGTGCTTGAACCTTGTTTGAGTGAAATGTTGGTTTGTGATTGCTTAAACATTGCTTGTGTGAATTGTGATATGTGTGATTAGAAATATTTCCTTAGAAATATCTTGCTTATTCTAAATCTCCCTTCAACCCAAACAGATGACTACTCCAAAAGACTCCAAGGTTGATGACACCAACACCAACCAAGCTGACAGCATGAGAGAGCTCATAGCAACCCACCACCAGTTGAATCAACTGACAGCTCAGTTCATAGTCAACAATAGTGATAAAGATCCAGCACTACAAAAGTTTCTGGAGGAGCAATCCCAACTGATGCTTAAGGTGACTAATCAAATGATTAGCATGGAAGAAAGCTATCCTAGAAGAGTTTATGATAACAAGGATGACAAGAATGTTGTTCTAGATGGAGCCCCAGCTTGCATTATTTGTGGAGACAAGGATCATACTTCCAAGGAGCATGAAGGACAATGCCCCAATTGTGAAGAAGATCATCCTGTTGGACAATGCCCCACCTCTCAAGCTACTTGTTACCTTTGTGAAGGAAGTGATAATACCCCTAACCAATGTCCCATCTATGCCATGGTGGAACAAAGGAAACAGGAAGGATCCAAGTCTACCAAAGGAAAAGGACCCCTCCTACATCCAAACAAGACAACCCAATTCAAAGGATCAAAGAAAATCAAGAAGCCCAAGCAAGACATGAGCCTTGTGCAATGTCGTAAATGTAAGGAAATGGGACACTACTCCAGTGGATGCCCAGAGAACAAGAAGAATAAAGAGATTGACCAAGTGTGGTGCAACAACTGCAAAGAACCAGGCCACTATGTAGCAACTTGCCCACAAGAGCAACGCAAAGAACTCAAGGACATTCATTGCTTCAACTGCAAGAATCCAGGACATTATGCAAGCAACTGTCCAGAAAGGATGAAAAACAAGTTGAACAAGCCTATGGAGAAACTCAACCTTGGCCCATGAGTCAACTGTAGATGCAAAGCAAAGGTTGCTTAGAGAAGTTTTTCCAGGACCCAAGAAGGCCAATGTGTAATTTCTGTTTGAAATTTTTTAAGGGTGGTAGTACCCTAGTTGTTTGAACTTGCTTGTAAACCCCAGCCTTCCCAAATCTCGGGACGAGATTTATTTTAAGGGTGGTAGCCTGTCACATCCCAAGATTTTCCAAATCTTGTAATGTGAAAATAAATAAATAAAATAAAACTTTGTTTGATTTTCAGAGCCAGAAGAAACTTTTGAATCCAATTGGAACCTAAAACCATTTGAATCAAATAAAGTCCTAAAGGGATTTAAAAGATAAACATTTTAAATAAAGGAAAACAAAATATTTTGGAAATAATATTTAGGATCTTTTAAAATAAAAGATTTGGTATTCAAAAGAAAAGATGGATTTATAAATAAAGATTATTTTATAAAGCCAAATTAAACCTTGGACAAGCTTTGGATTTAAAACATTTGTTTTGAATAAAAATAGCAAAGGTTAATTTAAATAAAGTAATAGGGATTTAATATCCAACTTTATTTAGATAAAAGGTTTTACCAATTTAAAATTTAAACATCAAAACTTATTAAAATATTTAAAATAAGTTTTCTCAAATAATTGATATTCATAATTAAAACCTACTAAAGTGTTTTAACTTTATTTTAGATTTTTAAAATAAACATTCTCAATAAAACAATCCCTAGTTGAATTAATAATGAAAGTCTATTTTATTTAATGGACTCTAAAAATAAAATGTTATTTTGTTATAAAACAAGATTTCCAAGTATTTAATATTTCCAAATAAAGTCTACTGGTTTGGTTTTGAAAATAATTAGGTTTCAAATAAAGATTTTATTAATAAAATCAAACTCTATTTGATTTAATAACTAAAACCCATTTTATTTAATTATTAATAGACCCTAAAATAAAAGGTTATTTTGTTTTAAACAAATTTTCCAAATATTCTTTATTTTCAAATAAAACCTACTGATTTGATTTTGAAAATATTTGGATTTCAAATGGGGATTTTATTAATATCAAACCTTATTCTAATAATAAACCATGGTCCATTTTATTTAATTAATAAATGGAACCTAAAAAGATTTAAAATATTATTTTGAGATTTGGTTTATGGTGATAAACAGAACCAAAAACCCATTACAATGGTTTGAATTATTTGAATTATTTGAATGCTTGAATAGTTGGATGAAATTCAAAACAGAAAAATAGATTTAGAAATAGAAAAAGATTTAGACAGAAAAAAAAATAGAGCAAACGACCTGGCCCAGCTGCTCAGCCCAGGAAGCCCAGAACCAGCCCAGCTTTCCTTCCCGAAAGAAAACGATTCGCACGCGATATCAAACCCAC
Organism: Avena sativa; assembly: GCA_916181665.1. NCBI lineage: Eukaryota > Viridiplantae > Streptophyta > Magnoliopsida > Poales > Poaceae > Avena > Avena sativa. The sequence continues at coordinate 226,485,958 of OV702284.1, read as the reverse complement.
AGAGAGAATGACGGGTGGACCCTCCCCTCCTTTCTTTTTCCACTGACTAGCGGACCCCACTTTCCTAGCCGTCTCCTTCCTCGCGACGACCACGCCGGCCGTTTCTGCCGTTGATGTCGCAGCTTCAATTCGCAGTAATGCCACGCTTTAACCGCGCTGCGACCACGGCCTATTAATCGCCAGCGTTTCCTCCTCCTTTCCCCCCAGACCACTCCTCCACTCTGCCCCTAGGCTGCCTCCAATTCTCTCTATACCGCCGCCGCTCCGACGAGCTTCCTCTGTCGATTCCGGCCAAGCCACACCTTCCCGAGCCTCCCCGACCAAACTCACAGCTTCCCCACTCTCAGGCGCATCTGCTAGTGCATCAAACTCAACCGCGGGTACCCTGTAACCTCGCCTTCGACAACGACCACCGTCGCCACCGTCTGCTTCATCTCCGGCGAAGCCCACAGGTAGTATCTGACCGCCCCGCGCCTTCTAGTTCACGCACCCGACTCTGTCTTGATCCTGCGCATCTAACCATGTCGTCATTTCGCTTTGAGGTGATCCACAACACCGTCCACGACGACCATCTGACGCGCCCGACGCCGTCTTCAACACCGGCGAGCAATCAAGCCCGACCCAGTGCGCCCCATCACCAACCCGTACCACGTTGATCATCAGCGAGCGTCATCGAACCCGGTGAGCACACTTCCCCTCTGCTTCGCTTCCTGTATCGCCAGCGCCGCCGTGAAACAGAGTCGCCGCCGCCAGCAGCCGTCGCAGCGCCGCCCGTCTATGGTCGAGCACCCCACAACCGTTCGATCTAGATCGTACGCCTTAGATAGAATCACTTAAACGCGAACGGGTACGCTCTCTGCACTGCACGATCTAACTAGATCCAACGCCCCACAGCCACGATCCCAGCGAACCGGTATCGACCAGTAAGAACACGCCGCGTGTCACCTAATTCGTTTAAAAAGAAATTTGAAAACAGATTTATTTGCAAACCTCAAACTCTTGTAACTTTCAAACCACACGTCCAAAAATTGCAAATTTTATGTCGTTGGATTCAGGAAAACAAGCCCTAGCCAACTGTGGCCTTAGTTTCGAAAATAGTATCTGTTAGCTTGTTTGAAATTGCAGATCCTTTTGTGAGCTTGTTTAGAGTAGAAAAATTGTTTAAATTTGATTTTAGGATTAAATCTTTTGAAAAATGGTGTTTAGTGACCATACTGACCCTAGGAACCAACCCTTGATGTTAAAAATGATTTTGGTAAAATATGGATTGAATTATTTAACTTAGCCATTTGCTAACCAAATAAACTCATTAAATTATTTATGGAAATGTTTTTGCAAGGAAAACTTTGGGAAAATGTTTTTGATCAAACTTACTAACCCAAAACACCAAGCCTTGCCAAGGGCAACTCACTTGGTGAAAAACCTAAAGTTTTGCTTTGATAAGAATAATTTTCACCACATAAAATGATGAATGAATTTTTAAATGGTCTTAAGATAAAACCCAATTGCAAATGACTTTGCCATTTTGGTAAATGACCAATTTGGGCCTTACAAAGTTCATAAACCTAGTAGAGACCAACCTTGCAAAAGAACCCCCTTTGCATGACTTAGACTCCATTGCTATGTGTGTGAAATTGTTTGTTTAACCTTGGTTTGGAATGTTAGTTGATTTGGTGATTTGCTTGATTGACTTGTAGTGAAACTAGCAAAGTGTGAAACTAGCAAGATCAAGGAGTGAACCCCCATTCCCTACCAAAAGGCAAGTTACACTATCATACAAAAGTCCTACTATTTTTATTATACTTAGTGGATTTTGAAAATATGCATGAAAAGATATTTCTGTACTTATGCTATGCTAAAATCCTAATAGGATTCCCTATACACTCCTTAGTGAAAATATTGAAGTTGTACATGCTTAGCCATGCTATATGCTATAATTTGAAAAGAGATACATGTTGAGATTTTACAAAGGTTGAGAAAAGGACTTGTGTTTTACATAATAAAACAAGGACTCAATGAACCACCTAGGTGGAGGATACTTTAAGTTTTGGAGAAGGTGGCAACAAAAGGGAACCATGTCTATGGCAATCACTTTGTGTTGTGCTCCAAAAGAAAACCACCTAGGAAACTTAGAGATCAAACATGCTTCTCCAATTGTGGCTTTCGTGTGCAACCACATGCTATTATGGCTCTAGCTTAGTCAATTACATTAGGAAGACCCATACATTGTCTTTAGTTACTGGACATGGGGATCTGGAATGCTTCATGGGGGCTGAAGACAAAGCTAGCAATGATGTATGGGAGGACCTTTTGGAAAGACTTCATCACATTCTCAATCTGCCAGTACTCCATCTTGGTGAGCACTAATCCAGTAGGCCACTGGTGGCAAAAGGATGGGATTGTGACATGTGGGTAAAGTGTACTCCTTCTACAGAAGTAAACAAAAATCTAAGTACTTAGCCGTGTCCCCGGTTATGGACAATACTGAGCAACTAAAGTTTGAACTATGGGAGATCTCGACATTCCAACTTCTAATATAAAAACTTGATGCCCTTGTGTGTCTACCAAGGAATTCAAAGAGATTTTGTAAAACTTGTTGCACTTGGGGTTACCAAGGTGCTCAAGGGCATGATGTACTTGGTGTTACCAAGGAACTCATGAGTTTTGATAAAACTTGTTGCACTTGGGGTTACCAAGGTGCTCAAGAGATTTTGACAAGGATTTGAACACTTGAGTTTCCACCAAGGAGTTCAAGGAACTTGGAAAAGAAATTTGACAAAGGACTTTAAAACCCTTTTGAAAAGATAGGATAAAATATTGCTTTATGCTAATAAGCCTTAAACTCTACTTAGCCAAATATGCATATAATGATAGGATCCACTCATATTATGCATAGAAGTGAAGCTTGCCAATACAATTCAAAATGTATTGACCCTTGTGGCTGTAACTTGTAATGTTGCAGGTTGATTGTTTTTTTTTAAATGAAGATTGTTTGATTGACTAGGACTACAAAGTCTACAACCAACATCTGCCTGTGGCACTTTGAAGATGAAGGACCCATGACTATAATCATTCCGCTGCAATGTATTGTAATAGCCAAATGAGCTATGTTTGATGTAATAAACTTATATTATTCCTGGTTATAAATTTATATTATGACCTTTGTATCTTGATATTACATCTTAACTCTGGATGCTAGCTATTGATCCAGGGACTAGCATTGTAAAACACAGGAGGACTCTACCTTACTAGGTTGGGACCCTACAGTTTGAATGCAGAAAAGCTTCTGCCTTGTTATTTTTACTATAGGTGATCTACAATTCCAAATGAATTGAATCAAACGGGCTTGGATTAAGAATTCTAGTACCTTTCTAACAAAATTGGTTTCATGAATTTTGGTTCAGTGAATCGAGCTGGGTTGATTTTTGAATCTAGGTACAGAACTAGGTTTGAAACTAAAAGAATAAACCTAAATTTGAATTACTGGGTCGCGCGGGATGTTAACTGGGCCGGCCCATGGTGCACAGCGCACGCGTGGGTGGGTTTAAGTGAATGACCCCACCAGTCAGCGAGACGGGGGGTGAGGGTGCGAAGTGGTACGGGGCGATCTAGACCATGCGATCAAACTCTAATCCAACGGCCACAACCGATCGTCCCCGTCAGGCAACTCCGGCGAGGCTAAACCCTAGTGCGGGCAGTGGGGGTCTATGGGGGCTCACCGGGGCTCAGGCGAAGGTCGGCGATGGGGGTGAACGACAAAGTCGACGACGGCGAACCTCCTGGTACCGACGGCTTCTCCTGAGGCGGCTCCAATCGCTGGCTCCTTTCTTCCTCCTCCGCGGCAGACTCTGACCAAATTCCGGCGATGTGCTGCTCGCCTTATTATTATTCCGCTGCGTTGATTGTATTAAGACTGGATCATGAGATCCTATATTTGTAAGACCTTTATTATGGTTTGTAATGGATGATGTACTGTGGTACCAATTCTATTATGTCTCGCAAAAATGGTAATTCTGGGATTGCGAGGTATGGCATAACAGGCTTCTGGGATTAAAAATCCGGGTGTTGACAAGTTGGTATTAGAGCCATCTTGACTATAGGAGACCCTAGTTAGAATGGATGCTTGAATCAAAAACTTAGTTTCAAAACAAAAGAAGTGAGTACTTATGAAAACCTATTCTCATTCTTATCACTGAGATTCTTTCAAGAAAATTTATGTTCCTCAAAATTTCTTGCAACCTTACATAAAATTTGACACACTTGATCACCTCACTAACCTACTCATCGTACATTCTTATAGATGGAAGTCAAGTATAGCAAGTTCTACCAGTTGGGCAACAGAGGAGAGCTCATCTTCGAGCGAGATTTAAGCCAACTCTCGAAACTTCTTGAGCACCCGCACCCGAGTTCTTCGGAGCACCGCTCAATGTTCAGCAAGGAGGAGAACTACAATGGCTAATAGTTGCAAATCTCAGAGGCAAGATGGAGGCACCCACCTCAGAGGGGATCCAATTTAGCTTGAGGGAGAACAACTGGCTAGACGGACTCGCCAGGGCTATGTAGGAGGCTCTTGCCCGTCTGTGTGGGTGAAGCATCAACTAGATCAATGACACTCGCTTTGCTTACTACACAAGGCGTGATGCTATGGGACAACCATTGGAAGTGCCCGGCCATCCAGAGCTTAAGCATCAGGTGGATCATCTCGACTTCATGTTGTATGATAGGCAGAAGGAGTTGGACAATGCCCGCGCCTACGCCAATCACAACCATGCCATTGCAGTCAAGAAGGACCGGCCCCTTGCCATCCTTGTGAAGGAGCACAAGTCACTTTGCTGTCTGCATGACAAGAAGGATCGCATCATTGCCCGCCTTCGTCACAAGGTGTCATCTTTGGAGGAGACCATCCATGAGCGGGACATGCATCTTGAGGAGAGGGAGAACGAAGGGGAAGATATCCGTGGAGATCCCTACTCCTACCTCAGCGATAATGATGACTACCTAGAGGACCTCGACAGGGAATTCCACACTGATGATGACGATTCTGCCTTCATTGATGATGAAGAAGCCACCGGTTCTGATGAGTAGTAGCACTTGAGCACTATCATAGCTGAGAGTTGTATCCGGTCCCACTGTATCGTAGCTTCACAAAATGGTTCCAAAAACCATCTGTTACCCTAGTGTGGTGTGTGTTTGTATTGGGCGCTATGAATGAATGAAAAGAAAATTTCTAATTGGCAAAACCAGAGTCAAACTTAAAGTTTAAAAGCTTTTTCAAAAAACAAATCCGTGAACCTTAGAAATTTCCCTCTCGTCTCACAATCTATCTCAATCTTCAGATGCCTCACGGAGGGAGCAGTTCATCTTAGGATTCGATGCTACAAATCCTACAAATGTCGGTTGCTGACCGTGAAGCTGGAAGAGCTGAACATCAAGCTAATTTAGCCACCCTTCAACAGATAGCTCAGATGGCCCATAATAATCAAGGCCATGGAAACCAGGACAACCATGGATCCAAGCTCAAGAACTTTCAAAACACCAATCCCCCCATATTTAGTAAGTATGAAGAGCCATTAGATGCCGATGACTGGCTGCTGACCATAGAGAACAATTAGAAGTCGCAGGAGCGGAAGCCAATGAGAAAGTAATGTTTGCCACCCATTATCTGACAGGTGATGCACGAGCTTGGTGGAATAGAATTCACACCATGAATGGAGGACAGATGATGGCTTGTGATGAATTCAAACTCAAGTTCAGCCGAACCCATGTGCCACCAGGTTTGATTCTACGGATGAGGGATGAATTCAAGGAGCTAAAGCAGGGAAGGATGACTGTGGTAGAGTACCGCGACAGATTTCTGTCTTTGTCTAGGTATGCCCCTGATGAGATTGGTACTGAAGCCAAGAAGAAGGAGAGATTCTTGAACGTCTGCATGATGAGATACAGACAATGCTGGTCAACATTCCCTTCGCTGACCTTGAAGCCTTAGTGGATTCTGCAATCTAGATGGAAGGCAAGATAACCAAGCCAACGAGAATCGCAAGCATCGAATGATGCATCAACTAGGATCCCACCATACCCCGAAGTATCGCCCCAACCCGTCTGAAGGATATGCCCCGAGAAACAATAGACCCCCTATGTCCCGTCCGAACTACCACAACCATGGAGGAGGAAACCCAAGGCCCGGAGGAAACCACAACAACAACCCTGGCAACTCCAACAATTTCAACCGTGCACCGCCCAAGTCCAACAACAACAACAACACCAACAACAACAATACTGCCCCAAGGACTGGAAGCAATATCGTGCCTGTTGCAGGAAAAGACAAGTCTCTGATTACTTGTTTTTAATTCGGGGTCAAGGGTCACTACTCCAACGAGTGACCCAAGAAGCAATGCCGTGTTCAGCCTAGAAGTATATTTGCCCCAGGGAACTCACTCAACCACAACGGCCATCTGTTTCAGATGAATGCTGAAGAAGCTCAGGAAGCACCAGATGTCGTGCTGGGCATGTTTTCTGTTAACTCGGTACTTGCAAGAGTGTTGTTTGATTCTGGAGCATCGCACTCATTTGTTACAGAAGAATTTGCATGCACTAGTAATATTCAACCAACAAAACTAAAGCATGTTATGATATTTCAAATACCCGGTTCAACCACAAAGCTAGACAAATTTGCAAGTCCGTACCTATTAGAATCCATGGAATAGATTTTTATGCTAATCTAATAGTACTTGGAACCAAAGGTTTGGAAGTAGTACTAGGAATGGATTGGATGTCGAAACATAAAGGATTAATCGACTGTGCCAAGAAAGCCATAACCATGAGTATTACCACTAGAGTATCAGTAAAGCATGTATCTGAGTCTTTTCCCCGTCAATTCAAGTGCAACAAGAGTCTAGCCCAACCAACCATTGGCCAAGTCAGAGTAGTCTGTGAAAACCCCGACATATTCCCAGATGAATTTCCCGGTATGCCCCCAGATCGGGATATCGAGTTTATCATTGAACTAATCCCTGGAACTGGACCCATAGCTTAGAGACCTTATAGTATGAATCCGTCTGAATTAACGGAGCTAAAGAAGCAACTGGATGCTATGGTGGAGACAGGTTTGATTCAACCAAGTGCGTCGCCATGGAGATCACATGTTTTGTTTGTGGATAAGAAAGATGGAGGTAACCGTTTGTGCATGGATTATCGGAAGCTGAATGATGTCACTATTAAGAACAAGTACCCACTGCCGAAGATAGAAGATCTGTTTGACCAGTTGACCGGTGCCAAAGTGTTTTCTAAGATTGATCTTAGAACTGGTTATCATCAACTCAAGATTCGCGCAACGGATATTCCAAATACTGCCTTCACCACCAGATATGGATTATATGAGTACACTGTCATGTCTTTTGGATTAACCAATGCCCCCTCTTCGATTATTTTCAAAATATGGCCAGATTTGTCGGCATGAAAATTCTTGGACATGGGATCATAAACATAAAGTATGTTGTAGATATGGCCATGACCTTGGACGTCCGGCTTGAAATCCAATAATGATCATACCCGTTGACAACTAAGCGTAAATTCGATTAGATCTTATTACATACTTTTAGGTTAGAATTTTACATGGGCGGTGGGAGTACGTTCTACGCCAAGCATCGTGGTATTGCCGACGAGTATGCCATGGAGTGGTCCTCACAGAGCTTGTTTAGAGACGTGGGGTAAGGCAGACGGTTGGCGGGTAGGAGATAACATAGCTTAACAGGTTCAGATCTCACGACGGTGGTGAATCCTACTCCTTCTATAAATCACTGTAACGGCAATACGCCGGGTTACAGGGATCGGTTCGCTATGCGCGATATGAGTTGTGTCATATGACTGTTGCCCTAAAGGCTCCTCTAGGTCCGGATTATATAGTTGCCAGATCCTAGGGTTATAGGGAAAGTCCTAGCCGGACAAGTTACCGAGTTCTACATAGTATACAACTAGTCTAGCGTGTCTTGCACTCCATGGCTCCGGGTACGCTGGTGACTCCACCGTAGCCTTCCTTTATCCGGAATGAGACTCCCTTATGGATCCATCTAACTGGGCCACCCTGCAGGCCATAGGCCTTGCTACCAACTGTGGTCCACCTGGGTTATCCGGATTAGAGACATGCAATGGTGACACCCATTTAGCATATCCCCAACAGTAGCCCCCGGAGAACTCCAAGATCTTGCGCCGTCTTGCCTCTTCGAGTTGAATCCTCCATCTATATGAATCTCGGCAAATCGTCAAGCAATATCTTGTAGTCCTCCGAAGAACCCTGCGATACTCTCCGTCTTCAATGCGTTAGTCGGAGGATCATTGAGCTTTCCATCGTACTCTTCTCGTAGCTGGACAGGATTCGTCCATGCCAGAATCTTCAATGGGACCGATCATTTGTAGTGTCAGCGAGATGTCAAGACCATAGGTCAGCGGCGCCTTGTAACTCACACATGCAAAAAAACGTAATCATAGCCATTTTTCCAGCGCAAAGGATGTGAAACGTCGGCGGCCATGGTGGGAACATGGCGAAACTTATACACACGCTCGCGCACGCGCTGTCCCTGCATCAACCATTGGATTAACTTGCACGAATCTTGACGCCAAGTACTATATATTTTAACTGTGGAGGCATTTTATCTTTTCACTTCATTCTTCCTTGCGTCATCGTCTTCCTCCAGCCATACCTCTCCTCGAGCTCTTCGTGCACATAGAGGAAAACCCTAATCTTTTCCCAATCTCCACCCACCTCCATCCACTCCAATGGCCAGCAGCAACAGTGCTCCTTTGATGACGGCGTCCGGCGAGACTATAGCCAAGCCATCTGGCTCTGTCCATGTCCCAGCGGAGGGCGTGGTGGTGCCGCACAGTGCGGTGGTCGAGTCCATCGGTGGCGACCAAATTCCAGTTGCGCTAGAGCCATTGGAGGAGGAAACTAACTCCCACAAGGGATAATGGCGTGGGTCGGACATCTTCGAGAGAGACCTCAAGGAGATGCTCGCTGAAGGGTACCTCCCTACAACGGAGGGCCTGGTCTAGTGGGCGGCACTGGTCGGTGAGGTCACTCCCTCTCCCCAAGTTAGAGAAAAGGTATACCTCAAGGCCCAGTTTGTGTGCGGCGTCTCCCTCCCAATTTCTGACTTCTTCATCCAAGTCCTCAAACACTTCCGGGTTCAACCTCAGAACCTTTCTCTGAATAGCATCCTCGCACTTAGCAATTACGCGGCTTTATGCGAGGGATACCTAGGAATTAGGCCTAGGTTAAATCTATTCATCTATTTCTTTACCATGAAGAGGGAAGCCGGGGTGAGTAAGGAGGAGCTCAAAAATTGTGGAACAATTAGCTTTAAGATCCGGCCTGGACGGAAATTCCTAGACATCGTTGGACACGAGTCTTGCAAGAACTGGCAACAATCGTACTTCTATAGCCCAGATATCCCTCTGGCTGGCCGAGAAGCGTCGTACCCGGACTTTGTTGACGGGTCCGCTCTTGAAGCCTTAACATGGAGATCACAAGCCCTCCTCCCCTCTGACGATGAAGCCTCTCGCGCCGTAAGGCAGATAGACTAGTTCGTAGAGACGGGTCTGACCGGCTTGGACCTAGCCATGTGCTGGTTCATCAGGCGGATCCAACCTCTGCAGCACCGCGTGAAGCTTATGCACCAGTACACCAAGGATAGGAAAGATAGCCTCCGGATTTACAAGGATAACTTGTCCAGTGACTCTGTTAAGCTTCGTATCAAGGACATAGTCAAGGTGAAGGATCAGAAGCATGGCTTCACCATCACCTATGACATGTTCTATGGTGGCAAGTGCCCAAAGGTACTTATTTATTTTCCGTGTATGACATATACTCCAGTTCTTCCATCTTGCACATACCTTTGCATCTAACACTTAGGATTCACTTAACAGTTGGGGGACTTGGAGGAGACCTTCATGGCTTCCCAAGTCTATGACCCCTAGACAAAGGAAGTCACTGTCGTGTTCGACGACGAAGTCCTGTTGGTGCGAAAGCGTAAGGGATCCACCTCTGATGCTACCGACGGAGGAAAGAAGAAGAAGACGAAGGGTGTAGCCTGCAAGAGATCCACCGCCTCCCTGGAGGCGGAGAAAAGAAGATTAACTGGTATCCCTTGAACAAGGCACCGACTATTGTGTAAGATTCTTATCATCCAACATCGTCTTTTGTCCCTCTTATTCTTGTACTTATACTTTTGCCCGTTTCAGGAAAAAGGCTAGTGTGAGTTTGAAGAAGACCTCCAAAATATCGGGGGGCTTCGAAAAACATTAAGGAGATGTTTGTCCAAGCGTCCCCTGCCATCGCTACTCCTACTCCTAGCGTCCAACCTTCTAACTCACCCGCTGGTTCTCCGGCAAAGGTAACATCCGAACCTTCCGCCATGGAAGTGGAAAATACTCCTTCTCAGGAGGTCCCAAATGCTACCGCGATGGACCACGTTGCTGGTGAACAGGCGATGCAGGAGAGCACCTCGTCCAAAGTGGCTGAAGCTCTGGCTAAGGATGCCACTAGTAGCGGTAAGGATTTGATGGTGGAAGGCGGAACTTCTGTCGAAGGCGGAACTACTGCGCCCAAGACCCCAACTGAGCTTCCCAAGAACGTCTATCCGATGCTTACACCCATTAGCTCAGCTCTGGCTCTTGGTGCCACGTAGACTTCTCCTTCGTGCGGTCTTGAGGAGCAGCTCAAACAGGCGGAGATTGTCCGAGTTAATACACTTGCCTTTGGTAAGTTGTTTGCCGAGAGCGCTAGCAACCTCAAGATCATCGCACTTGTAAGTTTTATATTCCATTGCATTTCATATGTAGTATCCCACTGTAGCCCCCGAGGATTTAGACGGAAATAGGTCTTTGGGTCTGAATGCTCTAAGAGTGACTAAGCAAGAAACTTTGCGCTATAACGCCCAAGTATTTAGTTTAAATGAATTATTTCGACTAGATACTTTTAGAGCAGCATACGTAGTGTTTGTAAATTTCAGTACTGTAGCCCCCAAGCATCTAGTTGAAACAAAACTAGCTCCGAATAGATGCTTAAAGAAATAATAAGCATAGATTTTGAGTTAAAAACTCGTACTATAGCCCCCAAGCCTCTAGGAGGATATTTATCCGGCTAGATGCTCCAAGTAGACTAAGCAACATTGTTATTTTTGCAGAATGAGAATACTCGGCGAGTTGCGGCCAATGATATGTCCCACAAGATGTGCAAGGACCTTGAAGATGAAAAGGGTAAAACCACCATCTTGAAGGAACAGATCACCAATGGCAAGAGTCTATTTTCTTTTCAGTTTCATGCGCAACTTGTTCTTGTGTCATTATCTTCCGACTACTCATTGTGCTCTGTCATTTCTCTGACTTGCAAAAGCTATTGCCAAGGCCAAAGACATTGTTGAGAAATCCAAACACATACAAGAGCTGTAGCAAAAACAAAATCCTGAAGCAGGAGAGGACCGACTCGCTGAAGATGCATGAAGATGCACTAGCTGCCGTGCAAGAATCTGCCAACACAGAGATCAACCGCCTTAAGGAGGAGATTGCAACCCTCAAGGAGTAGAACAAAGCTGCCAACAAGAAAAATACTCGGAACCTTGAGGCGTACAAGACCCTCCGACAGGAACATGATTCCAATTTGATTTTATTATGTTGAACTCATGTACTCAAACATTTTGGTCGGAAATACAGCTCCTATTGGCTTGACCAATAACGCTCCTCCGCCAAAGGAATGCATGGTTCTTGCTGACAACTTCATCAGCACCACCATCACCTAGGCCAAAGAGATTGCCAAGCCCTTGGACATCGATATTAAGGTAGTGGACTCTGTAATGAAATACTCGGAGATCCTTCGCCGAGACCCCGAGCGTATCATAAGCTGGAAAGCTTCATGTACCCGGGATGACGCTAGGATGGCTCTAGCCATGGTCAAGGCCCACTATGATGATGTCGACATCGCCATGGTGACCTATGGGTTGCCGGATGTGGACGAAGACGGACAGAAGATCGATCACGATGATATATGGGCTTCGCTTGCTAGCTACTATACCAGGGTCGCCCAATTGGTCGATGTGAATACCTTCGTGCCTCTTGAGGTAATCGATGTCAACCAGGCTAGATCCTCCGAGTCCCTGAAAACTGCTGACTTTGTTGATGGGCAAGATGGTTCTCCTGCTGCCGATGATGCGACCTCGAAGTCTCCTGCACCAGAGAAGTGAAAACACTCTATAATATTTGTCACCTCTGGTTTTTGTATGTATGCGGAAAAACAATGTTGTTATCTTAAGGCGGAAAACTATGGCTATAAGCTTCCAGCTGCTTAAGAACTAATTCTAGCATGTATATATTTTTTAAGAAAGTGCTGGCTTATCCATTACTCTGGTTTTTATACTTGACTTTTTGCGAGTCAGAAGACCCTTAGTCGGAACTATGCGCTCATGCGATGATACCCAATGGCACCGTAAAAAACTAAGCACATAATTGCCAACTTCTAGTGTCGAAAGTCGCTACTCCATAATCCACATAAAAACAACAAAGAACGTGTAGACCAGAAAATTTAAGCTAACGCCCATAGGAGGAATTTTCAAAAGTGCAAATGCAAAGCTTGCGCATAAAGGTTTTACATGATCCAAAAATGAACACTAAAGGAGGTAAAAGACTCAAGTATATGAGTGAACCAAAGAGCTTTATTTCATAGATCATATAAGAGATACACAGTAGATAGTAAAATATGCTAAGTGTAGAAAGGACGTAGCTGTGCTATGTTCCATGGCCGATCAAGCTCCGGGTAGTCATCATCCAGGTCACGTCGCTTATGCTTATGATCCTCGTTTGGCATATCCTCTAGTTCACGATTATCAACGAGGTAACAGGAACCATTGAGTAGCGCCTTGCTTATGATGAACGTCCCTTCCCATGGTGGGGATAATTTGTGTGACTTCTTCTGCTTAAGTCGGAGCACCAAGTCCCCCTTTTTAAACGAGCGATGCCGAACGCGGCGACTATGGTAGCTGTCTAGCTTCTTCTAGTAGATGGTGGACCTCTGACATGCCAGTACGCGCTCTTCCTCGAGAAGGTCTACATCTAGGCGCCTGGATTCTTCAGCGTCATCTTCATTGTAAGCGGCAAATCTTGGTGAATCATGGAGGATGTCGGAGGGCAAGATTGCTTCTGCTCCATATACCATGAAGTAAGGGGTGTATCCGGTAGATCTATTGGGAGTAGTTCGTAAACTCCATAGAACAGATGTCAACTCCTCCGCCCAGGCTCCATCTGCTCTATGTAGCGGTGCTTCTAGACATGGCTTTATTCCCCGCAGAATCAATCCATTGGCTTGCTCAACTTGTCCATTGGATTGTGAGTGTGCCACATATGCCAGATCAAGTCGGATGCCCTTCTCCCAACAATAATCTTCCACTTCTCCGAGTGACAAATTTTTGCCATTGTCGGTGATGATGCTATGTGGGAGACCAAATCTCACCACTAGATCTCAGACAAACCTAAGGACAATTGCCCCATCAAGCTTTCTAATGGGTTTAGCTTCAATCGATTTTGTGAATTTATCAACTGCTACAAGCAGATGCGTAAACCCACATGGTGTCGTCTGTAATGGACCAACCATGTCTAGCCCCCAGACTGTGAACGACCAAGTTATTGGTATGGTTCGTAATTATTGAGTTGGTACATGTGGTTATCGGGCATAATACTGGCACCCCATGCACGTCTCGACCAGCTTGTCGGCATCCGCCTTTGTGGTCAGCCAGTAGAATCCTTGCCGGAAGGCTTTGGAGACCAAAGATCGAGGAGCGCCGTGATGCCCGCAATCTCCAAGATGGATCTCACAAATGATTTCAATATCTTCTTGCTAGGAGACACACTTCAGGTATACACCAGCGGTACTTATTTTGTAGAGCTGCTCATTAATTATGGTATAGCCCTTTTGCTCGATGTACTATTTGCCGACTTTCGAACTCATCGATGGGCAAATTTCCATGTACGAGATATTACATGAACAGTTGTGTCCAAGCTGGAGGGACTATTGTTACTGCATTAACAAATGAGTCAACTCTAAGTTCTCGGGGTCCGCTCCCTTCACGGATGGGGTCCATAGATGCTCCAGAAAAATGCTAGGCGGAATTGGTTTGCGTCCTAATCCAAGCTTTGACAGCAGATCAACTGCCTCATTTTCCTCCCTCTTGACATACTTGACTTCATAGCCTTTGATGCACTTGCCTATCTCGTCCACTTCATCTCGATATGCCGCCATCATAGGGTTCCACGCGTTCCAGGTGCTAGCCACCTCCTGGGCAATCAAGTCAGAATCTCCACAGAAAACTATGCGCTTAATGCCAATATCCTTGGCTACGCGAAGTCCGTGAATAAGTGCTTCATATTCCGCCATGTTATTTGTAGCCTCAAAGTGGATCTGCAAGACATAGTGCAGTTTTTTCCCTATTGGTGACTGCAGTAGGACACCAGCCCCCGAGCTGTTGAGTAGCTTTGATCCGTCAAAGTTCATCACCCAATATTTTGGCTCTGGTATAGGGGTAGCGTCTGGCACCTCTGTCCAATCTGCAATGAAATCCGCCAAGACTTGTGATTTGATAGCGCCGCGTCTCTTGTAGGTGATCTCGAAGGCGGCAAGCTCGATGCCCCACTTCATGACCCGTTTCGTATTGTCGATGTTGTTGATGATGTCGGACAGTGGAGCCTTGCTCACTACTGTGATAGGGTGCTCCTAGCAGTAGTGTCTCAGCTTCCGAGAAGTGAGGAACACTCCATAAGCTAGATTTTGGTAGTGCGGGTACCATTGCTTGGACTTCGTCAAGACCTCGCTTACATAGTAAACTGGTCATTGCACTCCGTACTCATGCGTTGGTTCTTTCCGCTCCACCACCACGACGATGCTGATAACCCAGTTGGTGGCCACCATGTAAATTAACATAGGCTCCATTGGCTCAGGTGCTGCGAGTATGGGTACCAAAGAAAGTTTCCTTTTTAGCTCCTTAAGCGCAGCATCTGATTCGTCCATCCATACGAATGTGTCCGCCTTCTTCAGCGACTTGTATAGCGGCAGAGCCTTCTCTCCAAGTCGGCTGACAAACTGGCTAACCGCTGCAACGTAGCCTATGAGCTGTTGAATGTCCTTTAGGCATATCGGACGATTGATGTTTAGGATGGCCTTGATCGTCTCCGGGTTGACCTTGATTCCATGTTGGGCAACAATGAAGCCAAACAATTTGCCGGCTGGAACCCTGAAGACGCACTTCTTTGGGTTAAGCATCATGTTGTATTTCCGGAGATTATCAAAGGTTTCCTTTAAGTCGGAGATTAAGTAATTTGATTTTTTTAGACATTATCGCGATATCGTCCATGTAGGCATGAACGTTCCGACCAATTTGGTCATGTAGGCAACGCTGCATAGTCCGCCGGTACGTAGCACCTGCATTTTTTACCCAAAGGGCATCATGACATAGCAAAATGATGACCCACAAGTATAGGGGGTCTATCATAGTAGTTTTTATAAATAGGAGTGTCGATCCCAACGAGGAGCAGAAGGTGCTGACTAGTGGTACTGGCTCAAGAGTTCTCTTTAAATACTTAGCAAACGGATTTTTAGGTTTTTTTGATAAAGCAAGGAAATAAAGTGCAAGTAAATAAAGACAGCAAATAATTGCAGCAAGTGGCCCAATCCTTTCTTAGCAAAGGACAAGCAGGAGGAAATACTTATAAGGACCAAACATTCTCGAGGACACATGGAAATACTGTCAAGTGCTTTCGTTTCATATAGCTGATTAATCTTCTTTGGTTTTATAAGTGTTGTGTGGGTGAACCTGTGCTAATGTACCGACCTTACTTGGACTAATACATACTTGTGATTAAACCCCTTGCAAGCATCCGCAACTACAAGAAAGAAATTAAGATAAAAACCTAACCACAGACTTAAACTCTGAGATCCTACACTCCCTTGTGCAAAGGTTTCCTAATGGGGGTTTAGGTTTATGTCACTCCGGCAACCCCACAATTAGTAGCCAAATACACAATGCATTCCCCTAGGCCCATAAATGGTGAAGTATCATGTAGTCGACGTTCAAATGACACCACTAGAAGAATAGCACCACAACTTAAATATTAAACCATTGAATAATACCTCAACACAATTCCACTATTAACAACATGACTTCTCCCATGTCCTCAAGAACTAAACGAACTACTCATGAGACATCATATGGATCAAGATCAGAGATGATAAGATGATGGATAACAATCTGAACATAAACAATAATTCAATGGTTCCACTCACAAGCATCAACTACAATAGTAATCAACACCGGGAAAGTTTCCCCTAAGAACTATGCAAGATTCAACACAATTGTTACAACGGGATGGAGTGGTGATGATGGTGCTGGTGGAGATGGTGGTGTGGATGATGATGATGATCCCGATGAATTCTAGCTTGATGATGGTGTTGATGGCGACGATCTCCCCTCTCCGGGAAGGAATTTCCCCGGCAGAAATCTGTCTGTCGGAGAGCTCTTTCTCTCTCTATATTTTCTGCCCCATAGAGGCGGCGGAATCTTTCTGTGGTCACTCTCCCCGACTTTAGGGTTTCTAGGAGAATATATAGGCGAGAGGGCGGAGCCAGAGGTGGGCCAGCGTGGCCACACCCCCTATAGGCGCGGCCCAGGGTGGCCCGCGCCTAGGGGGTGTGGGCCCCATGTGGCCCAACTCCGCCTCCCCTTCTGGCATCCTTCGTCTTCTGGGAAAATAAGATTTTCTATAGTTTTTCTGGTATTTTTTTGATCTTTGCAAAATTGCATCAAAACACCGCTTTTTCCAACAGAATCCTGACTCCGACAGTTCATCCTCCAAGAATCATCCAACGTGCAAAAACAGATGAAAATACATAAGTAACACCTCTTAATATGAAATATATCAATGAATAGAGGCAAATTATGATATAGAATGGTGATGCAAATTGGACGTATCAACACCCCCAAGCTTAGACCTCGCTTGTCCCCAAGCAAAAACTAAGCTCAGTAAACATGTCCACAGGTTTATTGAGTGAAATGTCGATAAAAAGAATACGAACAAGAAGCATCACACTTACCAATACACAACTCATAGTAGAAAGCAACTCACCATTATATAACTTAGCTTGCAAAAAGTATGGGAGTCACAATAAGGATGCATAAAGATAAATCATAATTGGGATTGGCAAACTTTGTTCTTGGTCAGAGAACAGTTGGCAAACAGTTTTCAAGAAAATATTTTCTAAAGAAGTTTATAATAGGAGTACTCTTTGCTCAAACATAAAAGGCTTTTCACAATGATGGATTTCAAAGTAATACTCATTCAGATAAGAGTCTTGTTCAAAACAAGGAAGATAGAGAGTCTTGTGCAAAGAACATGATTGAATAAATCATCATATGAATGCTTGAAACATAACAACTCAAATGCTTGCTGGGGATAGAGAGGAATAGGTTTACTGACTCAACTTAGAAGTAAAAGAAAGTCCCTTCATAGAGGGAAGTAGGGATTTCAAGTTCATAAAGAGCTTTCAAAAGATTATGGTACTTACTAGCTTTGAGCTCTCATTGCCCCTATCATAAGAATCTTGAGGTGATTAAGGTTAAAGTGAACAAAGATGGAGTATATGCTTGACAAAATATAAGTTGCCAATCTCATGTCCCTTGAGTACTAGGGCCGCTCCTCATGCTACTCAACTTTAGTTACCGGTAAGTTCTTGTCATTGTAAGTACATGTGTATCATAGAGAACCGCCAATGGGGTATCCCTTGCACATGATACAGGAGCTATCCCATATCAAAATGACAAGGCAAGTAGACAGTGAGCATCTCAGCGATATTTTTATTTGCTATTTGCATAGGTTTTTTGAGGATGCTTCACAGATAGATCACTATGGTCATGCTGCAAGTTTCCACCATGATTAGGCATGGCTTAGGCTAGCGGCCCAGGCGTTTTTCTAACACACATACATAACTCCATGGACTTACAAGTTCCCATTTTATTTCACACCGATGACATCCGCAAACAAAAGAGCATGATATCAACTATGTACAATGTATAGGTGCAATGTTGAAAGCGTTCCCCATGACAGCATGGTTCTGCTAATTCCGACGTATAGGTGCAAGAATATACAACTTCGATGATACAATGGTTCAAGTTTAATAGGGCAAGAAAATAAGGTTTGCCATCAAGTTCGTGAGAGATTTAACAAAATAATTTTTAATTTGAAAAATAGATGAAGCTTGAGAATTATACTTGGAATAGCAATAATGCTAATGGGTAGATATGGTGGACACAAATGTCACATGTTTTGGTTTAAAGGATTGGATGCATGAGAAGTGTTCCCTCTCAGCATAGGTTTTTGGCTAGCAAGGCTGGGTAGTAAGCAAAATAGTTGAAGGAAACAACCAAACATACAAAGCCAAACATGCAATCTTCCTTGAAGACACAAAATATCTTAAATAAAGAATACTAAGATTTTGTGCCAATCAAGAAAGAAAATAATTGATTCAAAATACCTATAAGCGCTTTTCTCTTTCCTTTCAAACCTCAAAAAGTGTTGCTACTGACGAGAGCTCGGTTTGCCAAAACCAATTTAGATCTACTTGATGGTCGCAAAGTGATACCAATACTAATTAACAAGATCAATCATATAATAGAGATTGCAAACTAAAATAAGAAGTGCAAAAAGTAAAAGATGAAACTTCTCATTAATATTCCATAAAGGCACTCACACCAAGGGATACATAGATAACCAACTAAAGGAGAGATACTTCCACAATGCAAACCAACCTATAAGATAACTTATCTATCCAAGATATGAATCTACTAAAAGGTAAAAAGATAAAATATAATGATGTGATACCGCGGCACTCCCCAAGCTTGGAACAAGCCAAGGGGATGCCAAACCTGATGACGAATTACTACTTCGGTGGTGGTGTTCCCTTGAGGAGCTTTTCAACCAGCTTCCTCAAGTCCTCAATCTCAAAGGTTAGATTACGAATCAACTCCGAATTATGCTCAATGCAGTTCATGATCATGTCAGACTGAGAATCCCAATCCTTGTTATTCTTTCCCCACTCTTCCTTCTTAGAGTGTTCCTTGCCTGCATGGTTAGAACGAGGCATATCCCAACTAGAGGGCAACTTCCCTTTGGGCACCTTTTGGAATTGTTGCTCATGTATAAGAGTATGGAAGGGGTTCTTGGTGCGTGGAGAAAGTGACCGTGGAGCGAGGCAATGACATGAAGTTTTCCCTCCTGTAGACATTCGTGCTGTCCTCCTAAGCTTGATAGGGTTTTCCACCACTCCAATGCTTGCGACAGTAGCGCGGGTGTCCGTATTCTCGTCATCCTTCACGTCCTCTTCATCCCCAACCAAGATCTCCTCATCCTTGGGGTTTTGAGGATCATCTTCGACGGGATTCTTACCCTTGTCATTGGTGGAAACCATGGCGCCTCTAAACTTGAGAGTATTTCTTGACAAAAATAGATCGAAATAAAAACACGACGAGAACACGATATACGAACCTTGGGGGATCCGGGGGGTTATATATTATGAAGTTTTACTGCATAAGGAAGGTTCTGTGCAAAAACGGGGCGGAGACGGACTCCAGGGGGCTCACACCCCCTGGTGGCGTGGCCAGCTGGGGCCCCTTCCATTGGTGGGTGTGGCCCACCTGGGCTCCGTTTCCTCCTCTATTTTGTCTCATAACCTTCCATATGTAATAAAAACATCAAAAATATAAAGAAAAAGGTTTTTCACAAACCTTCTATTTTCACCACTTTTACCTATTCAAAGACGGACTCTGCAGATTCCTTCTCTCCAACACCTGGAAATTCCTTTTATACAAAGCCTCACACAATCTTTGTTAGCAACATTAGTGTATGCAAAAACAATAAACCTTTAGGTTCAAATTTCAACTAAAATCCATCAAAACAAAAGCTACTGTAGCAACTCCTTTCAAAAGCCCAAAAAGAATCTCAAAGGGAAACAATTTAAGAGGCAAATGCAAATGATGGCAAAAATCTGTCAAAACAGACCAGCAGGTAAAGATTGAATTTTTTCGAAAATATTCTGTTTCTCAAATCAAAAAGTGCAAAACTAATGAAAGTTGGATACCAACTTGGGGCACAAGCACACAAAATTATAGCTCCATCCGAAATACTGAGCTCCTTCACGAAGTTTTACAATGCAGCACAAAAATCTGTCCTAGGACAACAACTTTTCACAACTCCTCTACTTCTTAAAAGAGGTTGATCTTGACTCAAAAAAAGGATACGGAGAGGTTCTTACAAGTAATAACTTCCAAGACTCAATAAAACTATTGAGTTATCTCCCAAGAAGTACATTTCTTTAATGCCTTTAAGTTAGGCTTGATAATTTCAAAGATGCTCACATAGGAGATATGGATTTGAAGTGAAAAAGAGCATCAAGAAGCAAATGTCCAACACATTTGTGTCTAACCCACTTCCTATGCAAGGGAATCTCATGAGAAAACAAATTATTGAAACAAAAGGCCACTAGCATAGGGATACAAAACAAATGAAACTTCAAAGATTTCAACATAAAGCGGGGAAACATAATATTATTGACATGCATAAAACCATGTTTCCCTCTCTCATAATACTTTCAGAAGCACTTTGAATAAAGTTTACAATATAACTATCACAAGGAACAACTTTATCAGAATGAGCATACTTACAATCATCAAAAAGAGGTCTAAGGTCATAAACTGGATCAATAGGAGCAAGTTGTTCCATCTTGAAATCTTGATTAGGCAATTCATTTTCATAAGGAGTTTTAGCAAATTTGGAAAAATTAAATTCATAATCTTCTCCATCAAACTTAGTTAAAACTTTCTCCTTCTTATAATCAATAATAGCTTCACAAGTATTCAAGGAAGGTCTACGAAAAATGATGGGACAAGTTTTACTAGCTTCAGAATCAAGCACTAGAAAATCAGCAGGATGTTTAATATTACCACAAAGAACCTCCACATTTCTTATAATGCCAATTGGACAGACTGTCTCTCTATTAGCAAGGTGAATAACCACATCAATATCCTTAAGTTCACAAGGACCAATTTCATGCATAATTTATCTGTAAAGCTCATAAGGAATACCACTAGAACTAGCACCAATATCACATAAACCATAATAGCAATGATCACCATTTCTAATGGACAGCACATGTACACTAGCTTTCCTAGCTTTTCTAGGATGAGAGACAATATTAGAAGCGTCTTCACAGAAGACAATGTGCTCATCCTCTATATTTTTAGTGACAAGATCTTTCACAATGGCTACTGCAGGTTTAATGTTTATTTGCTCATCAGGTTCCACAGTTTTCTTTGTACTTTTGCTAACCACATTAGCTATGATAGAATGTTCCTTTACCCTAGCAGGGAAAGGGATTTTCTCAACATAAAGTTTAGGCAAAATAGGATCAATAGTACACACTTCAGTGCTTTTAACAGGAACATGATTAAAAATATCTTTGTAAGGTGCATGGTACTTTTTCCACTCCTTTTTAGGGATTTGAATATAAGAGGCAATTAAAGCAATTTTCAATAACTTGAGAATCAAGACCACACTCGATACTAATATCAGGAAAGTCATCAGTTCCCATAAAATATTTAACACATTCATAATCATAATTTATACCTGACTTCCTTCCTTTGTCATTCTCCCAAGCTTCAGTGTTCTCTTGAATACGGTCTATAAGATCCCATTTAGCTTCTTCCTTCATACATGTGAATGATCCAGAACAATAAGCATCTAATAAATCTTTATCATGAAGAGAAAGCCTTGCATAAAATTTATTGATAATAATATTATTAGGGAGTTCATGAATAGGACATTTAAGCATTAGTAGCTTCAATCTCCCCTAAGCTTGGGCTGTAATCTCTCCATCACGAGGCCAAAAGTTATATATTTGATTCCTATCATTATGAATCTCACTGGGAGGATATAATTTAGAATAAAAGAGAGGTACTATTTCCTCCTATTCCATAGATTGTCCATTCTTCAGCAGCTTATACCATTCTTCAGCTCTTCCTTTCAATGATATGGAGAGTAACTTCTTCTTCACCTGTTCAGTTGTGATACCTGCACACTTAAACAACCCACATAATTCATGGATAAAAAGCAAATGATCACCAGGATGGACAGTTCCATCCCAAGATAATAATTATCCATAACACGATCAACAATTCTTGTAGGTATCTTAAAAGGATCTATCTCAACAGGTGGTGATTCATATACTACCCTAACAGTGGTAATAGTTTTACCAAATAGTAAACCAAGTGGGTTATCCATATTGGAAACAAAGTAACAAACATAAATAAAAACAATACCCATAGTAGAAGTTTCCTTTACCAGTTCCACTCTTCAACAAAACTTCATTCCCGGGCAACGCGCCAGAAAATAGTCTTGATGACCCACAAGTATAGGAGGTGTATCGTAGTACTTTCGATAAATAGGAGTGTTGACCCCAACGAGGAGCAGAAGGTGCTGACTAGTAGTACTGGCTCAAGAGTTCTTTGTAAATACTTAGCAAACATATTTTTAGGGTTTTTTGATAAAGCAAGGAAATAAAGTGCAAGTAAATAATGATAGCAAATAATTGCAGCAAGTGGCCCAATCTTTTCTTAGAAAAGGACAATCCGGAGGAAATACTTATGAGGACCAAACGTTCTCGAGGACACGTGGGAATACTGTCAAGTGCTTTCGTTTCATATAGCTGATTAATCTTCTTTTGTTTTATAAGTGTTGTGTGGGTGAACCTGTGCTAATGTATTGACCTTACTTGTACTAATACATACTTGTGATTAAACCCCTTGTAAGCATCCGCAACTACAAGAAAGCAATTTAGATAAAAACCTAACCACAGCCTTAAACTCTGAGATACTACAATCCCTTGTGCAAAGGTTTCCTAATGGGGGTTCAGGTTTCTGTCACTCTGGCAACCCCACAATTAGTAGACAAATACACAATGCATTCCCCTAGGCCCATAAATGGTGAAGTATCATGTAGTCGACATTCACATGACACCACTACAAGAATAGCACCACAACTTAAATATTAAACCATTGAATAATAACTCAACACAATTCCACTACTAACAACATGACTTCTCCCATGTGCTCAAGAACTAAACGAACTACTCATGAGACATCATATGGATCAAGATCAGAGATGATATGATGATGGATAACAATCTAAACAAACAATAATTCAATGGTTCCGCTCACAAGCATCAACTACAATATTAATCAACACCGGGAAAGTTTCCCCTAAGAACTATGCAAGATTCAACACAATTGTTAAAGCGGGATGGAGTGGTGATGATGGTGCTGGTGGATATGGTGGTGTGGATGATGATGATCCCGATGAAGTCTATCTTGATGATGGTGTTGATGGCGATGATCTCCCCTCTCCGGGAAGGAATTTCTCCGGCAGAAATCTGTCTGCCGGAGAGCTCTTTCTCTCTCTGTATTTTTCGCCCCACAGAAGCGGTGGAATCTTTCTGTGGTTGCTCTCCCCAACTTTAGGATTTCGAGGAGAATATATAGGCAAGAGGGCGGAGCCAGAGGTGGTCCAGGGTGGCCACACCCCTGTAGGCGCCGCCTAGGGTGGCCCGCGCCTAGGGGGTGTGGCCCCCCTGTGTCGCAACTCCGCCTCCCCTTCTGGCATCCTTCGTCTTCTGGGAAAATATAATTTTCTGTAGTTTTTCTGGTATTTTTATGATATTTGCAAAATTGCATCAAAACACCGCTTTTTCCATCAGAATCCTTACTCCGGCAGTTCATCCTCCAAGAATCATCCAACATGCAAAAACAGATATAAAGACATAAGTAACACCTCTTAATATGAAATATATCAATGAATAGAGGCAAATTATTATATAGAATGGTGATGTAAATTGGACGTATCACAAAACATGTTGTGAACGAGGTGGCCAATTGGTCTGACTTACTCATCTTTATCTGGTGGTATCTCGAGTATGCATCTAGGAAACATAGAAGTTCTGAGCCAACCGTCGAGTTAATGACTTGGTCAATGCGAGGCAAAGAAAAAGATCCTTCGGGCACGCTTTGTTCAAACTAGTGTAATCAAGGAACATTCTTAATTCTTTGGTTCCCTTTTTGGGGACAAGTACATGATTGGCCACTCATCAGGTGTAAAGGACTTCTCGGATAAAAGTAGCCTTAAGTAACCTAGCTATCTCTTTGCCTATGGCACGTCTCTTCTTGTATCCAAAGTTTCGTAGAGGTTGTTTCATCGATTTGCATTTTGGATCAATATTCAAGATGTGATCGACAAGTTCCCTAGGTACACCTTTCATGTCGGCAGGTTGTCAGGAAAAGATGTCCCTATTCTCACGGAGGAACTCGACGAACGTGTGATACGCCCAAAACGTATCTAATTTCCCGAACACTTTTGCTACTGTTTCTCCTCTAAACTTGTGTGATTTGGATACAACTAACACGGACTAACGTTGTTTTCAGCAGAATTACCTTGGTGTCTAGTTTTTGTGCAGAAAATCAACTATTAGGAAAATCCCGGAAAATATGCCAAAAATCCTATTTCACCAGAAGATCCACGGAGCCAGAGTACAAGACGGAGTGGAGCCCTAGGGGGCCCACACCCCTGCCGCGCGGGTGGGCCTAGCCCGCGCCTGGAGGGGGTATGGCTGCCCCAGGCACCCCCTTGGCCTCCCTCTTTGCCTATAAGATGCCTATTGACCTAAAAATCGAGTGGGGTTTGTCATTTTTCTAGAAATAGTTCCGGTGCGCCGCCACCACCAGAAACCGCGATTCGGAACCAGAAACTCCGTTCTGGCACCCTGCCGGGACGGGGAATTTGGGGAGGATCATCGTCATCACCAACGCCTCTCCATCAACCATCCATGTTTCCCTCATCAATGAGTGAGTAATCCCCCGATGTAGGCTATGGGGATGGTAGGGATTGGATGAGTTCTATCATGTAATCGAATAAGATTGTTAGGCATGGTGCCTAGTATATCTATTAGTGCTATTTGACTTTGTTGCGAATTGTTGTACTTAATGCTTGTCACTAGGGCCCGAGTGCCATGATCTCAGATCTGAACTTATTATTGAATCATTATGATAGTATTTTTTGTGATCTTATCTACAAGTTGTGTACACATATCATTATCCGGATCCAAAGCCCCGAAGTGGCAGAAATTGGGACAAACGGAAGGGATGGCTGTGATGTGAGGATCACATGTGTTCACGGAGTGTTAATGCTTTGCTCCGGTGCTCTATTAAAAGGAGCACCTTAATTGGCAGTAGTTCCCTTGAGACCCCGCTGCAACGGGCTGGCAGGACAAACGATGTTGTGCAAGTTCTCATTGCAAGCACACATGACTATATATGGAGCACATGGCTATGATTGTTTAGTACTTGGATGCTTATTCTTATTTATCTATAATTTCCCTAGATCTTGAAGTTACATGTTTAGACTCGTCCATACAACGCCCGTCCATCCATCCCTATGCCTATCGCGCTCATATCCTACTGTTTGCTACTGCTGTTACTATTGCTCTTGTTTTGATGCTGCTGTTTCTTTGCTATTGCTACTACAAACTGTTGCTACTGATAAAATTCTGTGAGCAAGAACTATTTCCAGGTGCAGCTGAATTGACAACTCAGTTTTTAAGGCTTGCAAGTATTATTTGTCTCCCCTTGTGTTGAATCAATAAATTGGGTAATACTACCCTCGAAGACTATTGCGATCCCCTATACTTGGGGGTCATCAATACTATTTTCTAGCGCCGTTGCCGGGGAGCATAGCTTTATTTGTAAGTTCACTTGGATCTACTATTATTCACTGCTATTCCTTTCATCATGGGGAAGTATCGTGATGGAAAGTTTCCTATTTTACCATCCACTACAAGAAGATGTACTGTCCTAAACACCTCTAATGCGCTTGATTCACCGTCTATTATAAGTAAGCTTGTTACACCACCACCACATACTCATGCTATACATACTGCTACTACTGCTGAATCTGAAACTACTTCTGATACTCATGATGTTACTTCTACTGTGCTTGATGTGAGTGGTTCATTAGGTACTTTTCTAGATGATACTATGACTAGTCTAGGAAATACTAAAACTCCAGGTGAAGACACTATTACACCTGTTAGCTCACCTGAGTCTAGAGAGAGATATGATATTAATGATGGTTACATTGAGTTTACTGATGAATTTATTGAAGAGTGCTGAAACACACATGGCTCTGGTGCTATTAAGAGTCTCTTGAGAGACGCACTATTATTCCTAAACTGTCCTCTCATCCTAAGATTTCCACTTCTCCCATAGATATTAAAGATAAAGATTATGATTTCTCTCTTGATTTATCCTATTTAGACATTGTTGAGAAAGAACCTTTTTGTGGGACTAAAAATGAGAGTGCTGTAGCTCATATGAATAAGCTTTACACTATGAGTGCTTTATTCTATGGTGATTTTAAGATGCGCAAGTACTTTGTTACTAAGATCTTCCATTTCTCACTGAAAGGTGAAGCTAACGCTTGGTTTAATAAATTACCTCCTTATTCCATTGATAGACCTGATTGCTTGATTGCTTCTTTCTTCCAGAAATATTTTCCTCCTAGTGCTAGACATGCTGCTTTGCAGAGACTTTTTGATTTTAACCAGGGAGAAGAAGAGAAATTACCTGAGTCATGGACAAGGTTCTGTGCCTTGATTCATGCACATCCTGGATGTCCATTACCTAAAAATGAGCTTCTTGATATTTATTATAATGGACTAACTGATTATTCTAGGACATACCTAGATAGCTTTGCTGATTGTGTTTTTTAGGAAAAGAACTCCTACAAATGCTGAAGAATTAATGTCTAAAATAAGCAAGAATTATGATGACTAGACTTCAACTGAGCTAAAATACACCTGAGCCTATTACTCCTGAACCAGTTATGCCTGAACCAGTTCCAACACCAACACCAACACCAAAGAAGAGGGGAGTAATTGCATTAAATGATGAAGTGATGAAGAAAGCTAAGAAATGTCTAAAGGAGAAAGGTATTAGAGCTGAAGATGTGAAGAATCTACCTCCTATAGAAGAATTATGTAAGCCAATTCCCCACTCATCTACTATTGAGGTACACTCTCTCCACTTTGATGAAGGTGATATTCCCTATGGTAAGCCTCCTGATCAATGCTTAGAGGAACTTGACATATTTATTGTTAAACAAGGTAATTTTAATAAACAAGTTCAGAATCATTTTTGGAAAACTCTAGAGCTATTAATGAGTTGAAAGATATTGTGGAAATAATTGCTAATGATATTAAAATGCTTTGTAAACACTTTCAAATAGTTCAAATTAGAACTAGGAGTGGTATAGCTACTCAAGATCCTTTATATCCTGAAGGACACCCTAAAAGAATTGAGCAGGATTCTCAACAAGGTGAAAGTAGTGGTAGTCCTCATAAGAGAAAGAAAAATAAACATAAAATAGTTGAGAAACCACTTGAACCTGCTGTAGATCCTAATAGTATATCTATCTCTGATGCTAAAACTGAGAGTGGTAATGATAAAAATGATGCTCCTGATAAGGAGGAAGTTGATGAAGAACCTGAGGATCACACTAAGAACACTAGGTACACTAAGGAAGATTTTATTGCTAAAATACATGGTAGTGAGAGAGAACCTTGGGTGCAGAAACCTATGCCTTTTACAAATAAGAAACACAAGTCAAAGGAGGAAGAACACTACAACAAGTTTTGTGAGTGGATGAAACCTTTATTTTTGCAAATTCCTTTGACCGATGCTATTAAGTTGCCTCCTTATTCAAAGTATATTAAGGATATTGTCTCTAATAAAAGGAAGATTCCTAATGAGGAGATTTCTACTTTGCTTGCTAATTATTCCTTCAATGGTAAGGTTCCAAAGAAACTTGGTGATCCAGGTATACCAACTATTCCTTGCTATATTAAGAATAATTATGTTAGAATTGCTTTATGTGATTTGGGAGCTGGAGTTAGTGTTATGCCTTTTTCTCTCTACAAGAGACTCTAGCTAGAAAAGTTGATACCAACTGATATATCTTTGCAAATGGCTGCTAAGTCAACTACTATTCCTGTTGGTATATGTGAGGATGTTCCTGTTCAGGTGGCTCATAATTGCTTGGTTTTGACTGATTTTGTTGTGCTTGAAATGCCTGAAGATGATAATATGTCTATTATTCTTGGGAGACCCTTTCTTAATATTGTAGGTGCTGTCATCAATTGTAATCAAGGAAAAGTAACTTTTAATATTAATGACAAAGAACATACTGTCTATTTCCCCAAGAAGGTTGCTAATAGCTATTGCTTAAATTCCATTGAAAATATTGAGAGCATCAAGGTTGGAGAAATATATTGTCCCATTCCATAAGAAAGTTCTGAAACTAGTATGACTGGGACCATTGCTATCAAGTTTGAGGTAACATAATCACTTTGTGGAATGCAAACTTTTGATTCATATAAGATTGCTTTGGTAACAAGACTTGATCAACCTTGTTAACAAAAGGATTTTAATGAACAAAACAATGCTTTCACTATGATTATACATGCTCACTTTTATTTTTCTCCTTCCTAGTCTTTTCCTTTTCTCTTGTTAGCTTTGGTTTTGCTAGTTGTTTGCTTGTTAGTGTCTTAGAACTTCTATAGTTTGGCTTTGGTTTGCTTTTTGCTTCTTCTAAAAAAATCTTTTCTGCGAGAAAATCATTTTTCATACCCTGAAAATTGGCCAAAAATAAAGTTTCCCGAAAAATCCCAGAAAATTCATAATAAAATTTTCCTTGAAAAAAGGGGAAGAGGGACACCTGGAGTGGCCCAGGGGGACCCACCAGGCCAGCACACCCCCTGGTGGCGCGACCAGCCCTAGGTGGCGCCTGGCCTGGGTGTGGCCCACCTGTGGCCCTCCAAGATGCTTCCTCCCAGCCACCTTCTTTCTCTCTCCCAAAAAACACCGGAAAACTTTCTCAAACTCGAGTTCCTGCTGTTCTTTCTCCCAATTTTCGCTCTCCTTGTTCAGCCCATCTTTGATGCTGATTTTTGGAGGGTTTGCTCCTTGGTATGTGCCTCCTCCGCTTGTCCAACTAGATTTGTGATTGGTAGATTGTATCTTGAGTATTTTGCTGCTATAGGTGACAGTTTGTGTGAGCTTGCATGCTTGTTCTATGCTTAGATATTTCATTTTGATGCATGTTTAGCCCTCTAGCAAGTTCCTATAGTAGTTTCTCATCATTTATCAACTTGGAAATCACTTGGTTTGATGTTTGTCTAAAAATTTCAGAAAAAGGGTCATGGACAACCACACCTTTGGTGAAATATTTGAGAGTGATGCACGTAGGAGGGAAGGGCCTTCAAGGTCATCCTCACAACATAGGCCCTCATATAATGATGATCTCATTACACCGCGATTTGGCGATGAGGGAGATGAGGGGGATGCGCACCCTTACACCTTTCCTTGTCCAACCTTTTTGTAGGCTGCTGGGATTCTCAATGATTTTCTAACCTTGGTTCGGAGGGTTGGACTAACGAGTTATATGCAGGATGAGAGCGTGCAGTATGCTACGTGACGGCTGTTTACGCAGAGCCTGTTGGGAACCCCAAGAGCAAGGTGTGAAGCAGCAATCAGCAAGTTTTCCCTCAGTAGAGACCGAGGTTATCGAACCAGAAGGAGGAAGGAAATGCCACATAGTTGTTGCAAGCAACGCGGAGACCTACACAACACAAACTCAATACTTTGCCCCAACCAACAGTGAGGTTGTCAAGCTCACCGGTTTGTTGTAATAAAGGATTAAACGTATGGTGTGGAAGGTAATGGTTTGCAGCAAGTAAACAAGTAACAGTGGAAGATGTATCAATGGTAAAGATTGGACCGGGGTCCATAGTTCACTATAGGTGCTCTCCTTAGATAAACAACATGGCATGAAGGGTAAAGAAATTACAGCAGGGCAATTGACAGGAACTGAGCAAGGCATAACAATGCAATTACTAGTCAGAATGATCCTATGAGATTCGATTGGGCAATACAACAAGATACATAGACCGCCATCCAACTGCATCTATGACTAGAAGTCCACCTTCAGGTTATCATCCAAACCCCCTCCAGTATTAAGTTGCAAGCAACAGACAACTTCTTTAAGCAAAGTGTGTAAGGTAAATAGTCCACATGTTCCATGAACAAGAGACCGTTGTTTTATCCCTAGTAGCAACAACACATCTACAATCAAAGAGATTATTGTCACTTCCCTTGGAACTAGAGGCATGAACCCACTATCGAGCATAAATGCCCCCTCTTGGAGTCACTAGCAACTATTTGGCCAAAATAGCTACTAACAACGGAGATTATGCAAGATCACAAACAACACAGACGTGATAGAATCATAAAGACAAAACCATTAATCAAACCAACATAATAATCTCAATATCCATCGGATCCCTGCAAACACAACATGCATAATTACAAATAGATTAGATCTTGATCATGAACGGAGCTCATAAGATCTATACATGAAAGCACAAGGAGGAGATACAACCATCTAGATACTACATGGACCCATAGGCCAAGGTGGAACTACTCACACATCATACCGGAGAGAAGGCCTCCGGGATGATCTCCCCTT
This sequence comes from Avena sativa, assembly GCA_916181665.1. Classification (NCBI taxonomy): domain Eukaryota; kingdom Viridiplantae; phylum Streptophyta; class Magnoliopsida; order Poales; family Poaceae; genus Avena; species Avena sativa. The sequence continues at coordinate 226,455,250 of OV702284.1, read as the reverse complement.
CGTCAGGGTGCTGGGAAGAACTTCAGATCGCCCCGATCTAGGGATGATGGTGGCGGCAGCTACAGACGGTTTCGTGTAATATTGATCGAGTACTTAGGGTTTCTGCATCAGGGGCTTCTTATAGGCGAAGGGGGAGGCCAAGGCGGCGGCCTGGGTGGCCAAACCCTAGCTAGGCGCGGGGCAGGGCCCACCCGCGCCTAGGGTAGGTCTGGCCCCCCTTGCTGGCCCCTCCGGCTCCCCTCTGGACTTCTTGTTCCCCACGGAAAGTAATTGACTTTGACATTTTTCCCGTCCAATTCCGAGAATATTTCTAGTAGGGGACTTTATCACCGGATTGCCTACTTCTAGTAGGGAAAATGACTCTATCTGGGTCATAGTGGACAGATTGTCCAAAGTCGCCCATTTCTTACCTGTCAAGACCACATATCAGAGTTCGAAGCTAGCAGAGTTATACATCGCTAGAATCGTCAGTTTGCATGGAGTCCCCAAGAACATCGTATCTGTCGGGGATATAACCCCAAGTACCCCAGAGTTGAGGTATAAAGAGGTCTCTAGAGAGTAATCAACATTTCAATAGAAGAATGAAGACATATAAATATATATATCAAAAGACAAGAGGGATTAAGAAAGAAATATAAAGGAGAAAAAGGAGAAAGAGGACCTGGGCCGACATAGGCAAAACTCGGCCTGGTCAACCTCTCTCCAGGCCGAATTAGGCCTTACCGCCATCGCTTGGGCCTTCCTGGCCGAACTGCAGGAAACCCGGCTGGGCCGAGGTACACCCAGCCGGCCCACCCCGCCGAACTCACTCTCGCCGACCTTCCTCCTGCCAGGAAATCCCGTCAACGTCGTGATGTCCCCGCGCCAAATCTTCTCCTCAAACACCTTGCTTCCTCAACATCACCCGGGTGGGCCGACACTATCTGATTCGGCCCACCACGGGCCATCTCCCAGGAACTGCCAGGCTCCCCGGGTGGGCCGACATCCTCTTCGACCCGGCCGGCCCACCGCGGGCCATCACACCTCTGCCAGCTCGGGCCAGCACCTTCAACCCGGCTAGGTAGAGAGAGCAAGCCGGCTGGGCTGCAACCAGTCTGGGCCGACTATGGGGAAACCCGGCTGGGCCACCCAGGAATTCGGCTGGGCTGCTTCCTCTCCCAAGGCCAAGTTAGTTCTTCCCTGGGCCGAGTTTCCCCTGTATCCAAAGCACCCAGGCCGAATCAGCTCACTCCAGGCGCCCTTTTATCTATCCCCGGATGAACCTTCAACCTTCACGAGAGCATGCCATCAAGCCAGGACAAGCTCCTCAAGAACCGTGCCAGTCTTGGGACGCCTGTGGCTCAGGCTGGCACATGCGATACGGAATATGCCTTTGGCATCTAGGAATATGCTGAGGAATATGCCTTGGCATCTCAAAAGATGCCAAGGCATATGCTGAGCATCTCCAGAAGATGCCTGGAATATGCTGAAGAGATGCCAATCGTGGGGAACAAGATTTGTCCCCTGGGCTCTCCTTTATAAAGGGCACCAGGGGGATCGTTCAAGAGAGAGGCCCCCGAAGGGCTCCTCCCCTCTCTGCTCACTAGGAGCTCTCCTTCTTCCTCTTCCTCCACTCTCACAGAGAGATTAGATAGAAGCATAGGGGAAACAGCTCAAGGAGCATGATTGTAGGCACAAGTATGGCAGGAATATAAGGGATTAGATATATAGAATGAGGTGTTATCTCCACTTGGGAGCTTCAATCCAATATACATTGTATTTATCTTTGTTCATACGAGTGTGGTCTTCACTGCATCATCCCTCCCCGGATTCCTCCACGTCCATCGGCCCCAACTTTAGCCTACCCATGGCATATGCCGTGATACCACCACGACAGTATCGGATCGAGGAACTCAGTTTACCTCGAGATTCTGGAAGAAAGTTCAAGAAGGTTTAGGAACCCGCCTAGATTTCAGCACCGCGTATCACCCTCAGGCCGATGGACAAACGGAGCGAGTAAATCAAATACTCGAAGATATGCTGAGAGCATGTGTGTTAGAATTTGGATCTAAGTGGGAAGACTGTCTGCCGTTTGCAGAATTTTCGTACAACAATAGTTATCAAGCTAGTTTGCAAATGGCCCCATTTGAATTCATGTACGGAAGGAAGTGTCGCACCCCTTTGAACTAGTCGGAAGTAGGAGAGAGTCAGATTTTCGTACCCGTAGAAGAGAAGGTTCACAAGATTCGTGAGCACCTCAAGACAACCCAGTCCAGAGAGAAGAGTTACGCCGACAGGAGACATCGAGACCTCTCCTTCAACATAGGAGATTTTGTATATCTGAAAGTGTTGCCATTGAAGGGAATGCAACGTTTCCAACTCAAAGGAAAGTTAGCCCCCCAGATATATCGGACCTTTCAAAATTCTGAACCGTCGAGGAGAAGTGTCGTATCAATTGGAACTACCCGAAGAGATGTCAGCCGTGCACAATGTGTTCCATATCTCATTACTTCGCAAGTGCCTCGAAGTTCCGGAGAAGATGGAAGTGTTCAAGAATATCGATCACCAGACCATAGAGATCAACGATGACCTGACCTATCCCGAAGTACCCATCCGTATTTTGGAAGAAGCTTTCCGAACCACCAGAACCCGAAGCATCAATTTTCTCAAAATTCAGTGGAGCAACCACACAGAAGAGGAAGCTACCTGGGAGCGCGAAGATCACATCAGGACGGAGTTTCCCGATCTCTTCAAATCCTAGGTAATCTTTTCGTCCTTTTCAAATCTCGGGACAAGATTTTGTTTAAGGGGGGAAGGTTTGTAACATCCGAAAAATATTAAACTAGAATCATCAAACTCTATGCATCAAAATTAGGGTTAACAAAAACTTTTCTAAATAAAAATATGAAATCATGCATGTGTGTATGCATCCCATTTTGAATTCTTTTGAATTGCCTTGTTTATGTGTTTCTTTGCTTGTAAAAGGATTCTTAGGTGAAATAAACATCATCTAGACAATCCCCACACTTTTCCCAAAGACAAATAAATCAAAACAAACAAAATAAGGGAATGGTCATTTTGACCAATTTAACTCCCATGCCTACTTGGCTGTCTCTAACTTTCAGAACTTAACAGAAACTTGTTTGGATCTTTGCACCCCTTGATAGTACTCATAATAAAGTATCAAGGCCCACCTTGTGATCATCCAGAAACATTCAAATGCATAGTTTAAATGACAGTTTAAAATTGAATCTTTATCATATGGGAAGATCCCACTTTTTCAAAAACCACTCAAACAAGCTCAACTTTCAAAACCCAAGCATCTACAGACTCACCAGCACCTACCTAGCACACCCACCAAAAATCTTTTGAAAATTCAAAACTTGAATTCATGCGGCCATTTCATCGAACACCTTGTAGATGCAAATCAAATAAAATCCAAACACTATTTGGAGCAGTGATTTGAGCCTAACTTGTTCCCTCTCTGGTTGCAACTAGGCTTTAGTAGATCATCTAGCTCATTTGTAAACATCTAGCACCACTGTAAGCTTGGCAATGTCATCAATGGTGAACAGCCGAAGCCACCCATGCCACCCAGTGTAGACAGCAAGCTAGGAGAGGAACTAGCCATGCCAACCTTGTCTGGGAGATCACCCATGCCTCACCGCCCCCTCTCTACGAGCCTTGCCTCGAAGACATCGACCAGAGCACCCAGGAATGCCGCGCCCATGCCTCTTTCAACCATGCCGAGCGTGCGCCAGAGCGCCACCCTCGACACACGCCCACAGACCGCGCGCCGCCCTCGCCGCGTGCATGCGCGATCACCACCGTCCCAGGAGACCGCCAGACATCCCCGTTCGCCGCCCCATGCCTCACAACCACCGCTCGCCGTCGAAAACGCCGCCTCTGTTGTGCAGAGCATCGCATGTTCCAGACCGATTGCCACCGCCCCTACACGCGCATTAAAGCCATAGAGCATCGCCAGGAGACCACTGATCGATCGCCACCGCCGGCCATGCCTCTAGCAGCCCGTAGCCATGTCGCCACCGTCGCCTGCCCATTCCGTTCGGTCTCGTCGTCGAGACTATAAATAGAGGCCTCCCCCGTTCAAACTCTTCACACCATCTCACTCCCCTCTCCTCACTGATTGTTCCACCCTGTTCCCGGAGCAAGGCGAGAAGTGCATCACCGGAATTTGGCCGGAGCCGGCCGCCTCTGGAGAAGAAGGGCGCCGTCGATTTCGTCCACCCCAGGAGAAGCTGCCGGTACCAGGAGGTTCGCCGTCGTCGACTTCGTCATTCGCCCGCCTCGTCGACCCTCGCCTGAGCCCCGGTGAGCCCCCGACAACCCCCAGCTGCCGCGTTAGGTTTCTGTCTCGCCAGCGCCACCCGACGTGGACGATGAGTAGAAGCCGTTCGATTAGACTTAGATTGTGCGGATGAGATTGCCCCGTACCGCTTCGCGTTTAAAGAGCCACTAACTGGTGGAACCCACGTGTCAGTTGAGCCCCGCGCCGTGGAGTGACACCGGACCGACCCATTATCGTTTCCCGCGCAGCCAAGTCATTTGAATTTAACTTTTTCCATTTTAATTCAAACACAGTTTTGTACCTAGTTTCAAAAATCAACCCAGCTCGATTCAGTGCACCAAATTGAATGAAACCAATTTTGTTAGAAAGATATTGAAATGATTAATCCAAGCCCATTGGATTCAAATCATTTGAATCTATAGATCAACCTTGGTAAAAATAACAAGGCAGAACCTTTTCTGCATTCAAACATTTTTCAAATTTAAACCATAGTAGCTTTTGAGTTGATTCCAACTCTCAAAAATCACATTTGATCACACCTTTCAGAATATATAAAAACATTTGGGTTTACTTACAGAAATAATGTTAAGTAATAAAATAATGCCACATAGGCATTTCTAGTCACTTTATTTAAGTAAAATAAAAGGTTAAACCTTATTAAATTGTGACACCACTTTAAATCACATTCCCATGGACTAAAATATGTGGTGATGACATGTGTCAACATGATGCCATGTTTTGTTTGGAGAATATTAAATCTTAAGTGTTTTTTCAATGAGTAGAAATTACTTTTCTAAAAAATAAAAGAAACTAAACCAAGCTTTAATCTTGTAATGCTAGTGATGATGCTAGATCATCTATAGGACCCTTTTGTGTGATGATTGAAAGTAGTTAAGTATTGTTTGGTGATTGTGTACCTCGTATTTATTCATAGACGCTAGTACCGACCAAGGATACGAGGAGGAAGGAGGATAATACGAAGAAGAAGCCGAGGAGAACTTCAACCACTACTCTGCACAAGGCAAGCCAATACTTGCAAGCTATTAACTTAGCAAGTTTATACTGATACTTTTGCAAGCTAACACTTGCAAGATACTATACCTATGCAAGCAAATACTTGCTAGTTACCATGCCAACTATATGCCTTAAGCATATATGATCATAACCACTTGATAAACCAATCCTAGTTTTACTTACAAGCTTTATACTTTATTTCTTTATCAAAGCTATTACTTAGAGTTTACTTAAGTGAATTGTAGATACTAGAAAGATAATTGAAGGTTGCATAAAGAGCATAAAATTTGGCCTAAGCTAGATAATCTTTATGTCATCCTAAGGCATGAGATTGAACTTAGTTAAACTCCACTAGTTTACCACCCCTCTTTAGTACTTACCCCCACTTGTAGAGGCTAGTGCTAAGCATAAAACTTGATCAACTTAGATGGGAATACTTGGTGGAAAAATGGTTATGAAAACCTTGGAATGATGGATCATTCTATTGAAATGTTTTGGACATGTAATTTCGAACACCAGATGATTTATGGTGATGAAAATGTTGAGGCATGACCCTTACCCCTTTTTAAAACTGATGGTTGTCTGGATGCGATACCATTCCAACTTTACCGTACAACCACAATACCCGAGAATTGGATACGGCTTGACTAGAAGCTTATATACCTTAGTATTGGTTCCCTCATGGCCAAGGTCTGAGCTGAGGCTACCTTGTGAAGATTGTCCACCTGTGCAGTACCCAAGATGATAGTTGTTCATGGTTGGGAGGCCAAACTCATAGGAGAGGTGCTTATACTAGGGTGTGTAATGGAAAGGTTAGGATTGATTATCCGCATACTGAGTATGGTGAATTCAGGACTTGTTCCTGACGGATGTATCGAATGTTGTGGTGAAAGTGTACAATCTATGTAGAGTGTCAAACTATTCGAATAGTCGCGTCCGCGGTTATGGATAGTTGGAGTGGCCATACTGTTCCCCCGTCAGATTGTTTTCAAAATGACTTGTGAAATGACTTGAGACTTTGACTTGACCACAACAGAGTTGTGATATGAAATTCAAGTTCCCACTTAGGTGTTATAAAATTTCAACTAGCTTTTCTTACTTCTGAACTTAGTATATGTAAATCTGGCTTTTTGCAAAACAACCCTAGAGCTTAGTGTCCTACTACAAAAACCCCCTTCACTTGTTAGTATTAGTTGCGAGTACTTAAAGAGTACTCATGGCTTTGTCCCTGGCTATTCCCATGGCCAGACTATGAAGAGGAGTACCAGGAGGATGGACCCCAGGAAGGTTATGACAACTAGGATCATCTCCCATCGTCAGCATTGCATGTGACCCCGAAGATGGAGCTTCGCCTACGCTACCTTTATTATTACGTATTTCCGCTGCTTGAGTTGTATTAAGAACTGGATCATGAGATCCTTATTGGTGTAAGACCTTATGTATTGTTTGTATTGGATGATGTACTGTGGTATCCAATTCTGTTATGTCTCGCAAAAATGGTAATCCTTGGATTGCGATGTATGGCATAACAGGCATCTAGGATTAAAAATCCGGGTGTTGACAAGTTGGTATCAGAGCCATCCTGATTGTAGGAGACCCTAGTTAGACTGGACGTTTGGAATCAAAAACTTAGTTTCAAAACCAAAGAAAGCAAATATTTACAAAAACTTATTCCCATTCTTATCACTTTGATTCTTTCATGAAAATTCATGTTCCTCAAAAACTCCTGCAAAATACATAAAATTTGACACACTTGATCACTCTACTAACTTACTCATCTTATATTCTTTTAGATGGACATGAAGTACAACAAGTTTTACCAGTTGGGAAATGGAGGAGACCTTATCTTCGAGAGGGATTTGGACCAGCTTTCGGAACTTCTGGAGCGTCCGCACCCCGAGTTCTTTGGAGCTCAGCTCAATGATGAAGGAGGAGAAGATCTGCAGTGGCTAATTGTTGCAAGTCTCCGTGGAAAGATTGAACCTCCCACTGCTGAGGGAATTCAGTTTACCTTAAGAGAGAACAACTGGCTCGATGGACTTGCCAGGGCCATGCAGGAAGCTCTTGCCCGTCTGTGTGGGCAGAGTATCAACCAGATCAAGGGTACCCGCTTTGAGTTTTTTCCAAGGCGTGATGCTAATTTAAAGCCATTGGAAGCCCCATACCACCACGAGCTGAAGACTCAGTTGGACCACCTCAGCTTCATGATGTACGATCGTCAGCAGGAGTTGGATAATTTCCGTGACTACTCTAACCACAAGTTCGCCATTATCAAGACGAAGGATTAGACCATCGCCATGCTAGAAAAGGATCGCAAGTCTCGCCGTCTTCAGCTCGACAAGAAGGAGCGCATCATTGCCCGTCTTCGCCACTGTATCTTGTCTTTGGAGGAGACCATCCACGAGAGAGACATGCAGTTGGAGGAAAGGGAGAATGCCGGAGAGGATCTTCGTGGAGACCCCTACTCCTATCTCAGCGATGATGACGATTTTCTGGAGGATCAGGCTATGGATTTCTTCACCGATGAGGAGGATTTCACCTTCATCAATGACGACGATGATGATGAGGATGAAGACTACACCAACTCCGAGGAGTAGTAGCACTTGAGCACTAGCGTAGTGAGTAGTATTCGGTCCCACTGTATCGTAGTTTCCAGAATGGTTCCTAAAACCATCTGTTTACCTTGTTGTGGTGTGTGTTTGTATCGTGTGCTATGAATGAATGAATGAAAAGCAAGTTGCTAGAAAAATCTGAGTCAAACTTTAAAAACTTTTCAAAGCCCTGAACCTTATAAATTTTCCTCTTTTCTCATGATCTATCTCAATCTTCAGATGCCATGCGGAGGAAGTGGTTCATCCCCGGACCCGATGTTGCAGATCCTGCAAATGTTGGTTTCTGACCGCGAACCTGAAAGAGCGGAACGTGAAGCCAACCTAGCCACCCTTCAACAAATAGCTCAGCTAGCCCAGAACAATCAAGGCCATGGAAACCAGGACAACCATGGATCTAAGCTCAAGAATTTCCAGAACACCAACCCACCTGTTTTCACTAAGTTGGAAGAGCCCTTAGATGCCGATGATTGGCTGCAAACCATGGAAAATAACCTAGAAGTCGCTGGAGTGGAAGCTAACGAGAAAGTTATGTTCGCCACCCACTATCTAGCCGGAGATGCCAGAGCATGGTGGAACAGTGTTCGTGCAATGACCGGAGGACAGATGATGGCCTGGGAGGAATTCATAGTCAAGTTCAGCAGAACCCATGTGCCACCAGGTTTGATCAAGAGAATGAGAGACGAATTCAGAGAACTGAGGCAAGGAAGGATGACCGTAGTGGAATACCGTGACAAATTTTTGTCATTAGCTAAGTATGCCCCGGATGAGATCGACACTGAAGCCAAGAAGAAGGAGAGATTCTTGAATTGTCTGCACGATGAGATGCAGACAGTGTTAGTCAATATCCCCTTTGCTGATATTGAAGCCCTGGTCGACTCTGCCATCCAGATGGAAGGAAAGATCAATCAAGCCAATGAGAACCGCAAGTGTCGCATGATGCATCAACCAGGAACCCATCAGACCCCAAAGTACCGCCCCAACCCATCTCCAGGATTTGCCCCGAGAACCAACAGACCCCCAATGAACCATTCGACCTATCCCAACCGTGGAAACCCTAGGCCCGGAGGAAATCACAACAACCCCGGCAACTCTAGCAATTTCAACCGTGCCCCACCCAAGTTCAACAACAACAATGTTACCGCCAACACCAACACTACCCCGAGGACTGGAAGCAATGTTGTGCTTGTTACAGCAAAGGACAAGTCTCAAGTGACTTGTTATGACTGTGGAAATAAGGGCCACTACTCCAACGAGTGCCCCAACAAGAAGAATGCCGCAGTCCCAAATGCAAATGCCCCCGCTCAGCAGCAGCGTCGTGTTCAACCAGGAAGAAGGTTTGCCCCAGGGAATTCGCTCAACCGCAACGGCCGTCTTTTTCTCATGCATGCTGAAGAAGCTCAGGAAGCGCCAGACGTCGTGCTGGGTATGTTTTCTGTTAATTCAGTACTTGCAAGAGTGTTGTTTGATTCTGGTGCATCGCATTCATTTGTCACCGAAGAATTTTCCTTCACTAGTAAGATTCAACCAACAAAACTGAAGCATGTTATGATCGTTCAAATTCCCGGTTCAACCACCAAGGCTAGGCAAATTTGCAAAGCCGTCCCTATCCGAATCCATGGCATAGATTTTTATGCTAACCTGATAGTACTCGGAACTAAAGGTTTGGAAGTAGTACTAGGAATGGATTGGATGTCCAAACATAAAGGAGTGATTGACTGTGCCAAGAAAGCCATCACCATGACCAGTACAGCCGGAATATCAGTCAAACATATATCTAAAACCTTACCTCGTCAATTCAAGTGCAACAAGAGTATAGCCCAACCTACCATTGACCAAGTCCGGATAGTCTGTGAATACCCCGATGTATTTCCAGATGTTTTGCCCGGTATGCCCCCAGATCGGGATATCGAGTTTATCATCGAACTAATCCCTAGAACAGGACCCATAGCCCAGAGACCATATAGTATGAACCCGTCTAAACTAGCAGAACTGAAGAAGCAACTGGATGCCATGCTGGAAATTGGATTGATTCAACCAAGTGCGTCACCATGGAGATCATCTGTTTTGTTTGTGGACAAGAAAGATGGAGGTAACCGTTTGTGTACGGATTATCGAAAGTTCAATGATGTCACCATAAAAAAAAGTACCCCTTTCCCAAGATAGAAGATTTGTTTGATCAGTTGACCAGTGCCAAAGTGTTTTATAAGATTGATCTTAGGACTGGCTATCATCAACTCAAAATTCGGGCAGAGGATATTCCCAAGACTGCCTTTACCACCAGATATGGATTATATGAGTATACCGTCATGTCTTTTGGATTAACCAATGCCCCCGCTTATTTCATGAATCTCATGAATAAGATTTTTATGGACTTCCTGGATAAGTTTGTCGTTGTTTTCATCGATGACATTCTAATTTATTCCAAATCGGAAGAAGAACATGAGCTACACCTAAGGACCATTCTTGGAACCCTTAGAGAGCATCAACTGTATGCCAAGTTTAGCAAATGTGAATTCTAGTTATAGGAGGTAGGATTCCTCGGCCACATTGTATCAGCAGGAGGAATTTCCGTTGACCCTGCAAAGGTGAAAGATGTCGAAGATTGGCAAGCCCCAACCACTCAAACCCAAGTTTGTGCATTTCTTGGATTGGCGGGATACTGTCGCAAGTTCGTAGAAGGATTCTCGAGTATCGCCAGACCCATGACCCAATTGCTGAAGAAGGACAAGAAGTTTGAATGGACAGACAAATGTGAAGCAAGTTTTCGAGAACTCAAGAGGAGATTGATTTCAGCCCCAATCTTAATCATGTCGGATATCACGAAGCCCTTCGACGTGTATTGTGACGCATCCAAGATCGGTCTCGGATGTGTGCTAATGCAAGAAGGCAAAGTTATATCTTATCTATCTCGACAACTGAAACAACATGAGCAAAATTACCCAACCCATGACCTCGAACTCGCAGTCGTAGTTTTAGCCCTGAAGACATGGAGGCATTGCCTGATGGGAAACCGTTGTGAGATTTATTCGGATCACAAGAGCCTGAAGTATATATTCACTCAGAAGGAGTTGAATATGAGGCAGAGAAGATGGATTGAGCTAATAAAGGATTACGATCTGGACATTCACTATCACCCTTGTAAAGCCAATGTGGTAGCAGATGCCCTTAGCAGATTGCCGTGCCGCTTGAACTCCATGATTTTGAAGGAGCAACCAAGCTTGCACAAAGAGATGGAAGATTTTCAAATGGAATTAGTGAGTGAAGGATTTTTGGCTAGCATAGAACTTCAACCCACTTTGATCATCCAGATCAAAGAGGCGCAAAAACAAAATGCTAGTATTGACGGAATCAAGCGTCGTATCGGTACAGGCAAAGTACCTGGATTCACCGAAGACGAAGAAGGAGTTCTGTGGTACAAAGGACGCCTTTGTGTATCAGCAAATTCTGAGTTGAAAGAAGTTATTCTCAAGGAAGCTCATGATACTATTTATTCTATCCACCCCGGAGGAACTAAGATGTATCAAGATTTGAAAGAGCAATTTTGGTGGCATAAGATGAAGAGAGAAATCGGAAGCTATATCGCCAAGTGTGATATATGTCAGCGAGTAAAGGCCGGACACCAAAGACCCGCTGGATTGTTGCAAACCTTGCAGATTCCGGAATGGAAATGGGATTCCGTTGGAATGGACTTTATCACCGGATTACCTACTTCTAGTAGGGGAAATGACTCTATCTGGGTCATAGTGGACAGATTGTCCAAAGTCGCCCATTTCTTACCCGTCAAGACCACATATCAGAGTTTGAAGCTAGCGGTGTTATACATCACTAGAATCGTCAGTTTGCATGGAGTCCCCAAGAACATCGTATCAGATCGAGGAACTCAGTTTACCTCGAGATTCTGGAAGAAAGTTCAAGAAGGTTTAGGAACCCGCCTATATTTCAGCACCACGTATCACCCTTAGACCGATGGACAAACGGAGCGAGTAAATCAAATACTCGAAGATATGCTGAGAGCATGTGTGTTAGAATATGGATCTAAGTGGGAAGACTGTCTGCCGTTTGCAGAATTTTCGTACAACAATAGTTATCAAGCTAGTTTGCAAATGGCCCCATTTGAATTCATGTATGGAAGGAAGTGTCGCACCCCTTTGAACTGGTCGGAAGTAGGAGAGAGTCAGATTTTCAGACCCGATATCCTACGAGAAGTAGAAGAGAAGGTTCACAAGATTCGTGAGCACCTCAAGGCAGCCCATTCCAGACAGAAGAGTTACACCGACAAGAGACGTCGAGACCTCGCCTTCAACATAGGAGATTTTGTATATCTGAAAGTGTCGCCATTGAAGGGAATGCAGCGTTTCCAACTCAAAGGAAAGTTAGGCCCCCAGATATATCGGACCTTTCAAAATTCTGAACCGTCGAGGAGAAGTGTCGTATCAATTGGAACTACTCGAAGAGATGTCACCCGTGCACAATGTGTTCCATATCTCATTACTTCGCAAGTGCCTTGAAATTCTGGAGAAGACAGAAGTGTTCAAGAATATCGATCACCGGACCATGGAGATCAACGATGACCTGACCTATCCCGAAGTACCCATCCGTATTTTGGAAGAAGCTTTCCGAACCACCAGAACCCGAAGCATCAAGTTTCTCAAAATTCAGTGGAGCAACCACACAGAAGAGGAAGCTACCTGGGAGCGCGAAGATCACATCAGGATCTAGTTTCCCGATCTCTTCAAATCCTAGGTAATCTTTTCGTCCTTTTTCAAATCTCGGAACGAGATTTTGTTTAAGGGGGGAAGGTTTGTAACATCCCAAAAATATTAAACTAGAATCATCAAATTCTATGCATCAAAATTAGGGTTAACAAAAACTTTTCTAAATAAAAATATGAAAGCATGCATGTGTGTATGCATCCCATTTTGAATTCTTTTGAATTGCCTTGTTTATGTGTTTCTTTGCTTGTAAAAGGATTCTTAGGTGAAATAAACATCATCTAGACAATCCCCACACTTTTCCCAAAGACAAATAAATCAAAACAAACAAAATAAGGGAATGGTCATTTTGACCAATTTAACTCCCATGCCTACTTTGGTTGTCTCTAACTTTCAGAACTTAACAGAAACTTGTGTGGATCTTTGCACCCCTTGATAGTACTCATAACAAAGTATCAAGGCCCACCTTGTGATCATCCAGAAACATTCAATGCATAGTTTAAATGACAGTTTAAAATTGAATCTTTATCATATGGGAAGATCCCACTTTTTCAAAAACCACTCAAACAAGCTCAACTTTCAAAACCCAAGCATCTACAGACTCACCAGCACCTACCTAGCACACCCACCAAAATTCTTTTCAAAATTCAAAACTTGAATTCATGCGGCCATTTCATCAAACACCTTGCAGATGCAAATCAAATAAAATCCAAACACTATTTGGAGCAGTGATTTGAGCCTAACTTGTTCCCTCTCTGGTTGCAACTAGGCTTTAGTAGATCATATAGCTCATTTGTAAACATCTAGCACCACTGTAAGCTTGGCAATGTCATCAATGGTGAACAGCCGAAGCCACCCATGCCACCCCAGTGTAGACAGCAAGCTAGGAGAGGAACTAGCCGTGAAAACCTTGTTTGGGAGATCACCCATGCCTCACCGCCCCCTATCTACCAGCCCTGCCTCCAAGACATCGACCAGAGCACCCAGGAACGCCGCGCCCGTGCCTCTGTCAACCATGCCGAGCGTGCGCCAGAGCGCCACCCTCGACACACGCCCACAGATCGCGTGCTGCCCTCGCCGCGTGCATACGCGATCACCACTGTCCTAGGAGACCACCAGATATCCCCGTTCGCCGTCCCATGCCTCACAGCCACCGCTCGCCGTCAAAAACGCCGCCTCTGCCACGCAGAGCATCGCATGTTCCAGACCGATTGTCACCGCCCCTACACGCGCATTAAAGCCATAAAGCATCGCTAGGAGACCACCGATCGATCGCCACCGTCGGCCATGCCTCTAGCAGCCCGTAGCCATGTCGCCACCGTCGTCTTCCCATTCCATTCGGTCTCGTCGTCGAGACTATAAATAGAGGCCTCCCCCCTTTCAAACTCTTCATACAATCTCACTCCCCTCTCCTCACTAATCGTTCCACCCCGTTCCTGGAGCAAGGCGAGCAGTGCATCGCCCGAATTTGGCCAGAGCCGGCCGCCTTTGGAGAAGAAGGGCGCCGTCGTCGTCCACCCCAGGAGAAGCTTCCGGTACCAGGAGGTTCGCCGTCGTCGACTTCGTCGTTCGCCCGCCTCGCCGAACCTCGCCTGAGCCCCGGTGAGCCCCCGACGACCCCCACCTGCCGCGTTAGGTTTCCGTCTCGCCGGCGCCGCCCGACGTGGACGATGAGTAGCAGCCGTTCGATTAGACTTAGATCGTGCGGGTTAGATTGCCTCGTACCGCTTCACGTTTAAAGAGCCACTGACTGGTGGAACCCCCTGTCAGTTGAGCCCCGCGCCGCGGAGTGACACCGGGCCGGCCCATTATCGTTTCCCCCGCAGCCCAGTCGTTTGAATTTAACTTTTTCCATTTTAATTCAAACACAGTTCTGTACCTAGTTTCAAAAATCAACCCAGCTTGATTCAGTGCACCAAATTGAATGAAACCAATTTTGTTAGAAATATATTGAAATGCTTAATCCAATCCCGTTGGATTCAAATCATTTGAAACTATAGATCAACCTTGGTAAAAATAACAAGGCAGAACCTTTTCTGCATTCAAACATTTTTCAAATTTAAACCATAGTAGCTTTTGAGTTGATTCCAACTCTCAAAAATCACATTTGATCATACCTTTCAGAATATATAAAAACATTTGGGTTTACTTACAGAAATAATGTTCAAGTAATAAAAGAATGCCACATAGGCATTTCTAGTCACTTTATTTAAGTAAAATAAAAGGTTAAACCTTATTAAATTGTGACACCACTTTAAATCACATTCCCATGGACTAAAATATGTGGTGATGACATGTGTCAACATGATCCCATGTTTGGTTTGGAGAATATTAAATCTTAAGTAGTTTTTCAATGAGTAGAAATTACTTTTCTAAAAATAAAATAAATTAAACCAAGCTTTAACTTGTAATGTTAGTGATGATGCTAGATCATCTATAGGACCCTTTTGTGTGATGATTGAAAGTAGTTAAGTATTGTTTGGTGATTGTGTACCTCGTATTTATTCATAGACGCTAGTACCAACCAAGGATACGAGGAGGAAGGAGGATACTACGAAGAAGAAGCCGAGGAGAACTTCAACCACTGCTCTGCACAAGGCAAGCCAATACTTGCAAGCTATTAACTTAGCAAGCTTATACTGATACTTGTGCAAGCTAACACTTGTAAGATACTATACCTATGCAAGCAAATACTTGCTTGTTACCATGCCAACTATATTCCTTAAGCATATATGATCATAACCACTTGATAAACCAATCCTAGTTTTACTTACAAGCTTTATACTTTATTTCTTTATCAAAGATATTACTTAGAGTTTACTTAAGTGAATTCCAGATACTAGAAAGATAATTGAAGGTTGCATAAAGAGCATAAAATTTGGCCTAAGCTAGATAACCTTTATGTCATCCTAAGGCATGAGATTGAACTTAGTTAAACTCCACTAGTTTACCACCCCTCTTTAGTACTTACCCCCCACTTGTAGAGGCTAGTGCTAAGCATAAAACTTGATCAACTTAGATGGGAATACTTAGTGGAAAAATGGTTATGAAAACCTTGGAATGATGGATCATTCTATTGAAATGTTTTGGACATGTGATTCCGAACACCAGATGATTTATGGTGATGAAAATGTTGAGGCATGCACCTTACCCCTTTTTAAAACAGATGCTTGTCTGGATGCGATACCATTCCAAATTTACCATAAAACCACAATACCCGAGAATTGGGTAGGGCTTGACTGGAAGCTTATATACCTTAGTATTGGTTCCCTCACGGCCAAGGTCTGAGCTGAGGCTACCTTGTGAAGATTGTCCACCTGTGCAGTACCCAAGATGACAGTTGGTCATGGTTGGGAGGCCAAACTCACAGGAGAGGTGCTTATACTAGGGTGTGTAATGGAAAGGTTAGGATTGATTATCCGCATACTGAGTATGGTGAATTCAGGATTTGTTCCTGACGGATGTATCGAATGTTGTGGTGAAAGTGTACAATCTCTGCAGAGTGTCAAACTATTCGAATAGCCGTGTCCGCGGTTATGGACAGTTGGAGTGGCCATACTGTTCCCCCGTCAGATTTTTTTCAAAATGACTTGTGAAATGACTTGAGACTTTGACTTGACCACAACAGAGTTGTGATATGAAATTCAAGTTCCCACTCAGGTGTTATAAAATTTCAACTAGATTTTATTACTTCTGAACTTGGTAGATGTAAATCTGGCTTTTTGCAAAACAACCCTAGAGCTTACTGTCCTACTACAAAAACCCCCTTCACTTGTTAGTATTAGTTTGCGAGTACTTAAAGAGTACTCATGGCTTTGTCCCTGGCTATTCCCATGGCCAGACTATGATGAGGAGTACTAGGAGGATGGACCCCAGGAAGGTTACGACAACTAGGATCATCTCCCATCGTCAGCATTGCCTGTGACCCCGAAGTTGGAGCTTCGCCTACGCTACCTTTATTATTACGTATTTCCGCAGCTTGAGTTGTATTAAGAACTGGATCATGAGATCCTTATTTGTGTAAGACCTTATGTATGGTTTGTATTGGATGACATACTGTGGTATCCAATTCTGTTATGTCTCACAAAAATGGTAATCCTGGGATTGCGATGTATGGCATAACAGGCATCTGGGATTAAAAATCCGGGTGTTGACAATGCATCAATTAATAAGCTTTGGAACACTGCACACAGAATGACAACTATTCTCTCTTAATGGTGCCTAAAGGTAGAAGGTGGAGACTCAATAATGGTGGAAGAAAAGCCGTTTTTGTAAAGGAAGCAGGGATTACAAGTTTCAAAAAGAGCTTCCAAAAATTATGGTACTTGTTAGCTTTGATCCCTCATTGCCCCTATCATAAGCATCTTGAAGTGGTTAAAGTTTAAAGTGGAAAAGATGGAGTATATACTTGGCGAAGTATAAGTTGGCAATCTCAAGTCCCTTGAATACGAGGGCCACACCTCATGCATACTCAACTTTGGGTCCAGGTAAGTTCTTGTCATTGTAAGTATTTGCATATCATTCAGAACCGCCAACGGGGTACCCCTTGCACATGGTACATGAGCTTTCCCATAACCAAAATGACAAGGCAAGCAGACAATGAGCATCTCATCAAGTTTCCACCATGATTAGGCATGGCTTAGGCTAGCGGCCCAGGCGTTTCTCTAACACAGAATACGAACTCCATGGACTTACAAGTTCCCTCTTTATTTCACACCGGTGACATCCATAGACAAAAGAGCATGATATCAACTGAGTACAAAGTACAAGTGCAATGTTGAAAACGTTCCCCCTGATAGCACGGTTCTGCTAATTCCAACTTATAAGTGCAAGCATATACAACAAAGTTGTCACAATGGTTCAAGTTTATTAGGGGCAAAGAATAAAGTGTTCCATCAAGTTCGTGAGGGCTTTAATCACTAAGTTTTCACATAACAAAATAGTTTTTAATTGGAAGATAGTTGAAAACAAGAATATACTTGGAATGGTGTAACACACCATGCATAGGAGTTTATAGTGTACACTTTCGAATAACTTGGTTTCTTGGGAGTTGGAAGAATGAGTACAACTTACTCATACAAGTGGAGGCTAGCAAAAGACTGGGAGCAACCAACTAAGAGAGCAATAATGGCCATAATCATGTAGTGCAACAAAGCATACTAATCAAAGAAAAGAGTAGTACTACAAGTCAAGGACTAAATGATCATAGAGGCTAATGGTGACTTGTCATAGTCATAACATGGTGTAAGCATGTGCCAAGTCAACCCAATCAAAGCATCAAAGGAGAATACCACAATACTAAGCTTTTTGCATGCTAAAACAATGCATAATTTCTCCAAGGCACACTAAGCAATCCCAATTGTTTGGAACAATACATGCTACAACAATAATCACTAAGCATAATGCTAAAACAACACCTAGCATGTCATGCTAAAGTCTAAGTCACAGTCAATGCAAGCTCCTCTTGCACTTCAAGCAAGAACTTACTACTCCTTTCCAACACCAAGCAACTTATTTGTAAAACAACACAGCGAGAACGGGGGTCCAAAATACTTTATTCAAGAAAACTAAACAACCTAAGCAAAGCAAACGAAAACTAATACGCTCCAAGAACAACACAACTATGCATGAAACAATAAAAACGAAGTGTCTAGACAGACCTGAGCTTTTTATTGATGAAGAAGGGGATGCCTTGGGCATCCCCAAGCTTTGACGCTTGTACCTCTTGGATATTTCTTGGGGTTACACCATGGTGGCATCCCCAAGCTTGAGATTTTTTACATCCTTCATCTCATTGCATCATTCCCTCTCTACACGTGAATTTTTTCCTTCATACAAAACTTCACACAATCTTCATTAGCAACATTAGTGTATTCAAAAGATATTAGACCTCTGGCAAAGCTTTGGAACAGCAAGGATTTTCACTAAAAACACAAGCTACTATAGTAACTCCTTCAAAAATCTCAATTCACCTAAAGAGAACTCAAAAAGGAATCAATAAGAAGCAAATGCAAATAATGGCAGAAATCTGTCAAAACAGACTAGTAGGTAGAAACCGATTTTTTCGAACATCTTCTGTTACTCAAATCAAAAAGTGTTGAACTAAATAAAGTTATCTAACATACCGGGGGATTTATTCGTAAATTTTGAGCTAAATCCGAGTTACAGAGACTCCTCGAGAATTTTGTTTGTGGAGGACATAAATCTGTTTCGGGACAGCAACTCCCCAAATCTTACTTCCCTCTCATTAGAGGTCTTTCTTGGCACAAAAAGCAAACAAAAAGGATAAGGAGAGTTCATTACAGAGTAAAAACTTCCAAGACTCAAGGAAACTCTTGGGTTATCTGCCAACAAGTACTTTTCTTTAACGCCTTTAAGTTAGGCACAAGAAGCAAGAAGAATCAAGTATTTTCAAATGAAGTAACATCAAATCTTGCTTTCAAAGGAGGAGCAAAAGGCAACCTCTCTATTCTCATTGGGAAGTGTTAAATACCTTTATTTAATAGAAAATGATATTTAATGGTGCCTTCTTTCATATCAATGATGGCACCAACTATTTTAAGAAAAGGTCTTCCCAAAGTAATTGGACAAGAAGCATTGTATTCAACATCCAAAACATAGAAATCAACAGGGACATAAGCATTGTTAACCATGATTATAACATCATTAATACTCCCCATTAGTTTCTTCTTAGCATTATCATTGAGTGGGACATCCAAATAACAATCTTCCAAAGGTGGCAAATCAAGCATTTCATAAATCTTCCTAGGCATAATAGAGACACTAGAACCAAGATCACATGAAGCTTTGAGATCACAATCATGTTGGGAATATGCCCTAGAGGCAATCATGTATGATGATATTTCCCATTGTATTCATAAAGTTATTAAGTAGTCCTTGTATAAACATCTGATGTGTATCATTGAATATGTGATTCGGTTGTGGAACTATGCATTCATGTTGTTTGTACTAAATATCCTTGGTCATTGAGGTTGTGCTGGACACACAACTTAGACCAATGTGAAAGTTGGCTTGATGACTCGGTTCCACTTGTCATGGGCATGGAGATGCTATTCCAACTTACACAGATTCGGCTAAAGAGTTTAGCGAGTCGGATTGACCCATATTGAGGTACAACGAACTAGTTGTCATTTGTATATCTCAATCAATGTAATCCTTAGACCTGAAGTTGTTGCATAGTCCGAGTTGAGGATCACCGACTTAGGTTCTGTCAAACGCTGATCCGTAACTAGGCAGTTATAAAGGCAGGGTTCGGGTCGACTGAGAATCAAGCTGCGTGATGTGAATAACCAAGATGGGATTTTGCCCCTCCACTTGGAGAGATATTCTCTGGGCCCTCTCGTGAGATATGATTCGGAAAGCATGGCCATGCACGACTCGGTTAAGTGTTAACCGAGGCGATCGGCTAAGAGTTAGTCGGGTGAATCACTTATCTCGGATCGAGAAGAGAGTCGGACTATTTAAGGGATGACATATATTCGCCTATAGTCTGACAAGGTATATCGTGAGGCAAAAGGGACTCAGACGTAAGTCGCAATGGAAAGGCAAGTCGTCATGACTCTTTGGTACTTGGGAATCGGCACGTTCTGCTAGGAGCCGATGCCGATTGATCGATTGTGAGTCGGACTCTAATCGTGTCCAAGTAGCCATGAGCCTGCGGGGTCACACACTTAAGAGCGGGAGCAAGTTCGGATTGGATCCGAATCTGTAATCTGGTTGGGTTGGACCTAAATCAGATTAGGACTGAGTTAGTGAGTTGGACTCACGGTGACTAGTGTTATATGGGCTTTAGTGAATGGGTCGCGCGAGCCGATCCCACATTCACTCCCTATATATAGTGGAGCACCGTAACCCAGAAAGGTTAATCGTTGTTCGGTTAGGTCATTCCATGTGTTGGAAACCCTAGCTCCACAGCAGTCCTACCGCCGTAACGAACCTAGCAGTTCGCCGCCGGCGCTCCTCCTTGTACGTGTGGATACCAGCAGAGGTGCTGTGCGATCAGCACCAGGTCGATCGGATCGTGAGGACTGCACTGCATCAGCCGACACGCTTCATCAGTAATCCGCAACCGCGCGTCTAGTGGTAAACCTCGTGGCTTTCTACCTCAGCTAGATCTTGGGATCACCACGTTAGAGGAAAAAGTTTTGTTTTATCTCTGCGTGGCCCAACAGTGGTATTAGAGCGATAGCTTCTGGTTTTAGGCTGGAGATCTCGCATATGTGATATGCGGTAGGATGTAGATGAGATCTATGTGCTGTTTGGTGGTCGATCTATGAGATAGATCGGTTTTGTACGAGGTTGATTGGATCAACTGTACTCGGGGATTGGTAGATCTGATTTCCGTGATCATACTGATGAGGTCGTGGAACGACATACCCCTACCGGTTGGCTTCCGCCATCGGGGTAGACTGTGACACGTAAATCCAGAAGCGGTGATCGAAGATCAAAGAGTTTGATCGAATCGGAACGATGGTCGGAATCCATGTTCGGATCGTAGATGAGATCTACGTTTTCGGAAAAATCGTCGGGCGCTGCCCGCACCCGCCGGCTTCGCCCTGTCGTAGCGCCTTAGATGTCGTTGCGAGTTTCACAACGCCGGTAGATATTGTATCTATGCATAACTTGTTTTTGCAGGAAGTTGTGAATGGTATGGTTCATGTGCATGTGATGTTGTGTGTAATCCATACGTGATCTGCGAATCACGGTTTTTGTCAGCCGGCTGGAGCCTAGGTGCTGTCATTTTATTGTATAACGACCTGCGTGTCGGATTCTCTATGTAATTTACTTTACTAAGCTAGTGTAGCTGTTTGGAGAACCCGGAAGGCATGCAAGGCGTTGTACATGTCGGCGACATGGAGTAAGACGGCAAGTGACAAGAGTTGGCACGAGTCGGATTACAGGCTTTGTGGAGATGGAGATCGCCATGAAGAGAGCCATACCATTTCACATTATAATTGCTTTATTTTGTGTTATTGTTATGTCTCTGTTTTACCTCTATTAGATAGTCGGTAAAATTTAATCCCTCAAAGAAGGTCTAGTCGGTTTTCCCGCCAGTGTTTGCACCATCACATGTCGGACATTTTTGGTAGTGGGCTCATAAAATTGAGGTGCTGCCAATTCTTTCCGACTAGGTGTGTTCGAGTCGGACTCTTACTGCAGAAACACTCGGTAAGCTAGACGGGTCTATCACAACGGTTGTGGGACTTGGGGAAAAGTCGGATGGGAGCCGGGGCATGTGATGCCACCCGTCCAACAGGAGTCGCATGAGATGCGATTGACAAGGAGTTGTCTACCTAGATCACTTGGCGGCTAGCGGTGATGCTAAAGCTCACTAGCCGACTTGCTTATCTAGGATCCTGAATCACTAAGTAACCATCGGAGGGGTGTTGGTTCTAGTGGGAGCATAAAATATTAAAATGTTTAATATGCTTGCTCTTTTATGAATACATGTCTTAAGTGTTTTTGCATATTTTCTGTTGTAGATCATGGCACCTAGTAGCAGTCACTCTCAGATATCCGGTTTTGCGTTGAGAACCATTCTTGAGAAAGATAAACTGAACGACACTAATTTTACCAACTGGTATCGAAATCTGAGAATTGTTCTCAAACAAGAAAAGAAGGACCATGTCCTAGACAACCCACTTCCAGATGAGCCGAATGAGAATGCGACTGTCGCAACCACCAATGCCTACCGTCGGGCTAAGGATGAGTCCACGGATATTAGCTGTCTTATGCTTGCTCACATGGAACCGGACTTGCAAAAGCAGTTCGAGCATGTTGAGGCCTACGATATGATCGAAAGCCTCAAAAGTATGTTCCAGGCTCAGGCGAAGACTGAGAGGTATCAAGTCTCTCAGGCTTTGCTGAGTTGCAAGCTTAAGGATGGTGATCCACTGAGTCCGCATGTGATCAAAATGGTTGGTTACGTGCAGTCTCTGGAGAGGCTTGGCTACCCCATTAGCGAAGAGTTCGCTACGGATATAATTCTGAACTCTCTTCCTAGTGCATATGGACAGTTCATTTCGAACTACCACATGCATGGTATGGATAAGAAGCTCACTGAATTGCATGGGATGCTCAAGCAGGCAGAGGCGGATCTCAAGAAGGGCACCAGTCAAGTGTTGATGGTGCAGAATAAGGCTAAGTTCAAGAAAAGTTCTTGGACTAAGAAGAAGGCTAAGTCAGGAGGAAAGCAAGCTCAGGACCCGGTCCCAAGCGCTTCCTCAGGGACTAAACCATCTCCTTCAGCCGGATCCACTTGCTTCTACTGCAAGGCGGATGGCCACTGGAAGAGGAACTGCAGCAAGTACTTGGCCGACAAAGCCAAGAGTGGAGGTATGACTTCCGACTCAGGTACACTTGTTTGCAATGTTATAGACATATATCTTGCTGATGCACCTAATAGTTCTTGGGTATATGATACCGGATCAGTTATTCACATCTGCAACTCGTTGCAGGGACCGGTAAGAACTAGGAGCGTAGCAAGAGGCGAGGTTGATATTCGAGTCGGCAACAAAGCAAGAGTTGCTGCGTTGGAAGTCGGCACGATGCAACTTCATTTACCTTCCGGATTCATTATGGAACTAAATAATTGTTATTATGTTCCAGTGCTCAGTCGAAACATTATTTCTGCTTCATGTTTGATGAGGCAAGGCTATGAGTCGAATATCAAGAATAATGGTTGTTCTTTGTATTTGAATGATATGTTTCACGGCTTTGCACCCGTCCAGGACGGGTTATTTATTTTGAATCTTGATGGTGAGTCGGTTTATAACATAAATGTTAAAAGGTTGAAACCAAATGATCTGAATATGACTTACTTTTGGCACTGTCGGCTT
Organism: Avena sativa; assembly: GCA_916181665.1. Classification (NCBI taxonomy): domain Eukaryota; kingdom Viridiplantae; phylum Streptophyta; class Magnoliopsida; order Poales; family Poaceae; genus Avena; species Avena sativa. Next base: position 226,431,765 of record OV702284.1, on the reverse strand, counting down.
GGTCATATAAGTTGGAAACGCATGAAGAAGCTCCATGATGATGGACTCCTAACTTCGTTCGACTTGGAGTCGTTCGAGACATGCGAATCTTGCCTACTCGGCAAAATGACCAAGACACCTTTTGCAAAGAGTTGCGAAAGGGCGTCCGACTTGTTGGGACTAGTACATAGTGATGTATGTGGACCAATGAGCACGACAGCCAGGGGTGGTTATGAGTACTTCATTACCTTCACTGATGATTTGAGTAGGTATGGATATATCTACTTGATGAAACATAAGTCGGAAGCCTTTGAAAAGTTCAAAGAATTCCAGAATGAAGCACAGAATCAACTCGGCAAGAAAATAAAGATTCTTCGGTCGGACCGAGGAGGCGAGTACATGAGCCATGAGTTTGATGACCATCTGAAAAGTTGTGGAATAGTTCCTCAACTTACTCCGCCAGGAACGCCACAAAGGAATGGTGTTTCGGAAAGGCGGAATCGGACCTTGTTAGACATGGTACGATCAATGATGAGTCGGACAGATCTGCCTTTATCATTTTGGGGTTATTGTCTAGAAACAGCGGCGTTCACACTAAACAAAGTACCATCAAAATCGGTAGAGAAGACACCGCATGAGATGTGGACAGGCAAAAAGCCGAGTTTGTCTTTTCTTAAGATTTGGGGTTGTGAAGCTTTTGTCAAGCGACTCCAGTCGGACAAGCTTACAGCCAAATCGGATAAGTGTATTTTCGTGGGGTATCCGAGGGAAACCTTGGGTTACTACTTCTACAACCGAGAAGAGGGCAAAGTGTTTGTCGCTCGGAACGGTATCTTCCTTGAGAAAGAGTTTCTCAGTCGGGGAGTAAGTGGGAGCACGGTGCAACTCGAAGAAATTCGAGAGGAACCGGCTAGAAGCGAGTCGGCAAAAACCTTGGAGGTCGAGCCGATCGTGGCAGCTGAGCCGATAGCCGCACCTGTACTACGAAGATCGGCAAGATTACGAAGTGTTCGTGATGTGTTACTGTTAGACAGTGATGAGCCGACAAATTATTCGGAAGCGATGGTGGGATCTGATTCCGAGTCATGGCTTGGAGCCATGAGATCCGAGTTAAAGTCCATGGATGAAAATCAAGTTTGGAACTTGGTTGATTTGCCAGACGGTGCAAGACCCGTCGAGTGCAAATGGGTCTTTAAGAAGAAAACTGATATGGATGGAAATGTTTCCGTCTATAAAGCACGCCTTGTCGCGAAGGGGTTCCGACAAGTTCAAGGAGTTGATTACGACGAGACTTTCTCGCCCGTAGCGATGCTTAAATCAGTTCGGATCATGTTAGCTATAGCAGCCTATTTCGACTATGAGATATGGCAGATGGATGTCAAAACGGCTTTCCTTAACGGAAATTTAACCGAGGACGTGTATATGATACAGCCCGAGGGTTTTGTCGATCCGGATAATGCTGACAAGGTGTGCAAACTTCAGAGATCCATTTATGGGTTGAAGCAAGCATCTCGGAGTTGGAACATTCGCTTTGATGAGGTAGTCAAATCGTTTGGCTTCATCAAGAGTGATCATGATTCTTGTTTGTACAAGAAGTTTAGTGGGAACAAAGTAAATTTTCTAATCTTATATGTGGATGACATATTACTGATTGGAAATGATGTCCAGATGTTGCAAGAAACCAAGGAATCATTAGAAAGGAGTTTCTCAATGAAAGACTTGGGTGAGGCAACATACATCCTCAGAATCCGGATCTATAGAGATAGATCAAGGAGGCTCATTGGATTGAGTCAGAGTACTTATTTGGACAAAGTGTTGAAGAAGTTCAACATGGAATCGTCTAAGAAAGGGTTCTTACCGATGTCCCATGGTGTAAAACTTAGCAAGACTCAGTGTCCTTCGACAACTGATGAGCGAAGTCGGATGAGTGCGATTCCATATGCTTCTGCAGTTGGATCCATCATGTACGCCATGATTTGTACTAGGCCGGATGTTTCCTATGCTCTAAGTGTTGTGAGCAGATACCAGGCTGATCCTGGAGAGATCCACTGGACAGCGGCTAAAAATATCCTAAAGTACTTGAGAAGGACTAAGGATATGTTCTTGGTTTATGGTGGTGAAGATGAACTCAGTGTAAAGGGTTACACGGATGCGAGTTATCTCACCGACTCTGATGATTCTCGCTCGCAATCCGGATACGTGTTTATTATAAACGGAGGTGCTGTGAGCTGGAAAAGTTCCAAGCAAGAGACTGTGTCTGCATCTACAACAGAGGCTGAGTATATTGCCGCCTCGGAGGCAGCAAAGGAAGCTGTTTGGATGAGGAATTTCCTCATGGATCTTGGTGTGGTTCAGGGCTCGTCCAATCCGTTGGACGTGTATTGTGACAACAATGGTGCTATTGCACAAGCCAAGGAACCTAGACAACACCAGAAGAACAAGCACATACTCATGCGGTACCACCTAATTCGCCAGTTCGTGGATCAGGGTGATATCAAGTTATGCAAGGTACAAACGGATGCAAATATTGCGGATCCGTTGACAAAGCCGTTACCACAGCCAAAGCATGAGGCGCACCTGAGAGCCATGGGCATTAGATGCTTAGACATGTGATGTCGAAAGATTGACTCTAGTGCAAGTGGGAGACTGTTGGGAATATGCCCTAGAGGCAATCATGTATGATGATATTTCCCATTGTATTCATAAAGTTATTAAGTAGTCCTTGTATAAACATCTGATGTGTATCATTGAATATGTGATTCGGTTGTGGAACTATGCATTCATGTTGTTTGTACTAAATATCCTTGGTCATTGAGGTTGTGCTGGACACACAACTTAGACCAATGTGAAAGTTGGCTTGATGACTCGGTTCCACTTGTCATGGGCATGGAGATGCTATTCCAACTTACACAGATTCGGCTAAAGAGTTTAGCGAGTCGGATTGACCCATATTGAGGTACAACGAACTAGTTGTCATTTGTATATCTCAATCAATGTAATCCTTAGACCTGAGGTTGTTGCATAGTCCGAGTTGAGGATCACCGACTTAGGTTCTGTCAAACGCTGATCCGTAACTGGGCAGTTATAAAGGCAGGGTTCGGGTCGACTGAGAATCAAGCTGCATGATGTGAATAACCAAGATGGGATTTTGCCCCTCCACTTGGAGAGATATTCTCTGGGCCCTCTCGTGAGATATGATTCGGAAAGCATGGCCATGCACGACTCGGTTAAGTGTTAACCGAGGCGATCGGCTAAGAGTTAGTCGGGTGAATCACTTATCTCGGATCGAGAAGAGAGTCGGACTATTTAAGGGATGACATATATTCGCCTATAGTCTGACAAGGTATATCGTGAGGCAAAAGGGACTCAGACGTAAGTCGCAATGGAAAGGCAAGTCGTCATGACTCTTTGGTACTTGGGAATCGGCACGTTCTGCTAGGAGCCGATGCCGATTGATCGATTGTGAGTCGGACTCTAATCGTGTCCAAGTAGCCATGAGCCTGCGGGGTCACACACTTAAGAGCGGGAGCAAGTTCGGATTGGATCCGAATCTGTAATCTGGTTGGGTTGGACCTAAATCAGATTAGGACTGAGTTAGTGAGTTGGACTCACGGTGACTAGTGTTATATGGGCTTTAGTGAATGGGTCGCGCGAGCCGATCCCACGTTCACTCCCTATATATAGTGGAGCACCGTAACCCAGAAAGGTTAATCGTTGTTCGGTTAGGTCATTCCATGTGTTGGAAACCCTAGCTCCACAGCAGTCCTGCCGCCGTAACGAACCTAGCAGTTCGCCGCCGGCGCTCCTCCTTGTACGTGTGGATACCAGCAGAGGTGCTGTGCGATCAGCACCAGGTCGATCGGATCGTGAGGACTGCACTGCATCAGCCGACACGCTTCATCAGTAATCCGCAACCGCGCGTCTAGTGGTAAACCTCGTGGCTTTCTACCTCAGCTAGATCTTGGGATCACCACGTTAGAGGAAAAAGTTTTGTTTTATCTCTGCGTGGCCCAACAGTGGTATTAGAGCGATAGCTTCTGGTTTTAGGCTGGAGATCTCGCATATGTGATATGCGGTAGGATGTAGATGAGATCTATGTGCTGTTTGGTGGTCGATCTATGAGATAGATCGGTTTTGTACGAGGTTGATTGGATCAACTGTACTCGGGGATTGGTAGATCTGATTTCCGTGATCATACTGATGAGGTCGTGGAACGACATACCCCTACCGGTTGGCTTCCGCCATCGGGGTAGACTGTGACACGTAAATCCAGAAGCGGTGATCGAAGATCAAAGAGTTTGATCGAATCGGAACGATGGTCGGAATCCATGTTCGGATCGTAGATGAGATCTACGTTTTCGGAAAAATCGTCGGGCGCTGCCCGCACCCGCCGGCTTCGCCCTGTCGTAGCGCCTTAGATGTCGTTGCGAGTTTCACAACGCCGGTAGATATTGTATCTATGCATAACTTGTTTTTGCAGGAAGTTGTGAATGGTATGGTTCATGTGCATGTGATGTTGTGTGTAATCCATACGTGATCTGCGAATCACGGTTTTTGTCAGCCGGCTGGAGCCTAGGTGCTGTCATTTTATTGTATAACGACCTGCGTGTCGGATTCTCTATGTAATTTACTTTACTAAGCTAGTGTAGCTGTTTGGAGAACCCGGAAGGCATGCAAGGCGTTGTACATGTCGGCGACATGGAGTAAGACGGCAAGTGACAAGAGTTGGCACGAGTCGGATTACAGGCTTTGTGGAGATGGAGATCGCCATGAAGAGAGCCATACCATTTCACATTATAATTGCTTTATTTTGTGTTATTGTTATGTCTCTGTTTTACCTCTATTAGATAGTCGGTAAAATTTAATCCCTCAAAGAAGGTCTAGTCGGTTTTCCCGCCAGTGTTTGCACCATCACATGTCGGACATTTTTGGTAGTGGGCTCATAAAATTGAGGTGCTGCCAATTCTTTCCGACTAGGTGTGTTCGAGTCGGACTCTTACTGCAGAAACACTCGGTAAGCTAGACGGGTCTATCACAACGGTTGTGGGACTCGGGGAAAAGTCGGATGGGAGCCGGGGCATGTGATGCCACCCGTCCAACAGGAGTCGCATGAGATGCGATTGACAAGGAGTTGTCTACCTAGATCACTTGGCGGCTAGCGGTGATGCTAAAGCTCACTAGCCGACTTGCTTATCTAGGATCCTGAATCACTTATCTCGGATCGAGAAGAGAGTCGGACTATTTAAGGGATGACATATATTCGCCTATAGTCTGACAAGGTATATCGTGAGGCAAAAGGGACTCAGACGTAAGTCGCATTGGAAAGGCAAGTCGTCATGACTCTTTGGTACTTGGGAATCGGCACGTTCTGCTAGGAGCCGATGCCGATTGATCGATTGTGAGTCGGACTCTAATCGTGTCCAAGTAGCCATGAGGCTGCGGGGTCACACACTTAAGAGCGGGAGCAAGTTCGGATTGGATCCGAATCTGTAATCTGGTTGGGTTGGACCTAAATCAGATTAGGACTGAGTTAGTGAGTTGGACTCACGGTGACTAGTGTTATATGGGCTTTAGTGAATGGGTCGCGCGAGCCGATCCCACGTTCACTCCCTATATATAGTGGAGCACCGTAACCCAGAAAGGTTAATCGTTGTTCGGTTAGGTCATTCCATGTGTTGGAAACCCTAGCTCCACAGCAGTCCAGCCGCCGTAACGAACCTAGCAGTTCGCCGCCGGCGCTCCTCCTTGTACGTGTGGATACCAGCAGAGGTGCTGTGCGATCAGCACCAGGACGATCGGATCGTGAGGACTGCACTGCATCAGCCGACGCGCTTCATCAGTAATCCGCAACCGCGCGTCTAGTGGTAAACCTCGTGGCTTTCTACCTCAGCTAGATCTTGGGATCACCACGTTAGAGGAAAAAGTTTTGTTTTATCTCTGCGTGGCCCAACAAATCATTCACTTGCATATTAATAATGGGTTCCCAATTATCTTCTACTTTCCTAAGAATAGAAGCTTTGTGTTTTAGCTTCTCTTCCTTAATCTTAACAAGAGCATCTGTAATGTGTTTGGTCAAAGCAACATGCATGCCACTAGCATCAGGACTTCTAGCAAGCTTTTGCAAGAATATGATCACTTTAGAAATATTAAAACCGTCAATATCGAAGTCAAACTTGGCATCACTAGTAGTAGGCTCAATAGGCTTAGGCATAGTAGGAGGAGGAATAGGTACTACTTGTGGTTTAGTGGTGATGGTGCACACACTATTGTTTCTATCAATTTCAGCTTGCCTTTCCCACTTAGCATGAAGTTGAGCTAACAGCCTAACATTTTCATCAATAGTAACTTGTATGGCATGAGCATTAGCAAAGGTGTTTTCCATAGTTTCATGTTTAGCAGCCATTTTATTAATCAAGGAGGACTGAGCTTCAGACAAAGAGGATATATTTTTCTCAACAGTTAAAAGCTTTTCCTCTATAGTCTTATTGAAAGTGGTTTGTTTACTAATAAAGTCCTTGAGCATGACTTCAAGTTCAGAGGGGGCACTTCTAGCATTATTGTAAGAGCTTCCATAGGAATTGCCATTATTAGGAGGACAAGGCCTATACTTGTCTCTACCAAAATTGTTCCTATAGGCATTGTTGTTGAAATTGTTGTTTCTAATGAATTTCACATCAACTTGCTCTTCTTGAGCAACCAAAGAGGCTAAGGGAACACTATTAGGATCTAAAGGAGCTTTCCCATTAACAAGCATATCCATAATAACATCAATATTTTCACTCAAAGAGGAAGTTTCCTCAACAGAATTTACCTTCTTACCATGTGGAGCTCTGTCATCATGTCATTCAGAGTAGTTAACCATCATATTATCAAGGATCCTTGTTGCACCACCCAAAGTGAGGCCCATAAAGGTACCTCCAGCAGTTGAATCCAACAGATTTCTTGAGGAGAAGTTCAAACCTGCATAAAAAGTCTGGATATTCATCCAAGCTGTGAGTCCATGAGTAGGGCAATTTTTAACCAAAGATTTCATTCTTTCCCAAGCTGGAGCAACATCTTCACTATCAAGTTGTTTAAATTTCATAATGTCACTTCTCATAGATATAATCTTAGCAGGAGGATAGTATTTTCCAATAACAGCATCTTTGCACTTAGTCCAAGAATCAATACTATTTTTAGGCAAAGAAAGCAACCGTTATTTAGCTTTTCCCCTCAAGGAGAAAGGAAAAATCTTGAGCTTAATAATATCTCCATCTACATCCTTATACTTTTGCATCTCACAAAGTTCAACAAAGCTATTGAGATGGGCAGCAGGATCATCAGAACCAGCACTAGAAAATAGCTCTCTCATCACAAGATTCAACAAAGTAGGCTTAATTTCATAAAAGGTAGCATCAGGAGCAGGTGGAGCAATAGGAGTGCTTAGGAAATCATTGTTGTTGGTGCTAGTGAAGTCACACAACTTGGTGTTCTCAGCAGAGCAAGCCAAAAACAGCAGCAGCAGCTAGAGCAGGAACTATTTTTTTTGTGTTTTTTGAAAAGAGGCAAACAAAACCAAGAAAAAGAAACAAAGAAAACTAAAAACAAAGTAAAGAGGAAGGAAGTGAAGGACTCCCCTTGTGAAGACGTCCTTAGCCTCCCCAGCAACGGCGCCAGAAAGCTTGATGGCTATTTACGCAGGGCCTGTTGGGAACCCCAAGAGCAAGGTGTGAAGCAGCAAGCAGCAAGTTTTCCCTCAGTAGAGACCGAGGTTATCAAACTAGAAGGAGGAAGGAAATGTCACACAGGTGTTACAAGCAACGCGGAGACCTGCACAACACAAACTCAAGACTTTGCCCCAACGAACAGTGAGGTTGTTAAGCTCACCGGTTTGCTGTAACAAAGGATTAAACGTATGGTGTGGAAGGTAATGGTTTGCAACAAGTAAACAAGTAATAGTGGAAGATTTATCAATTGTAAAGATTGGACCGGGGTCCATATTTCACTAGAGGTGCTCTCCTTAGATAAACAGCATGGCATGAAGGGTAAACAAATTACAGCAGGGCAATTGACATGAACTGAGCAAGGCATAACAATGCAATTACTAGTCAGAATGATCCTATGAGATTCAATTGGGAAATACAACAAGATACATAGACCGCCATCCAACTGCATCTATGACAAGAAGTCCACCTTCAGGTTATCATTCGAACCCCCTCCAGTATTAAGTTGCAAGCAACAGACAACTACTTTAAGCAAAGTGTGTAAGGTAAACAGTCCACATGTTCCATGAACAAGAGGCCGTTGTTTTCTCCCTAGTAGCAACAACACATCTACAACCGAAGAGATTATTGTCACTTCCCTTGGAAACTAGAGGCATGAACCCACTATCGATCATAAATACCCCCTCTTGGAGTCACTAGCAACTACTTGGCCAAGATAGCTACTAACAACGGAGAGCATGCAAGATCACAAACAACATAGACATGATAGAATCATAAATACAAAAGAATTAATCAAATCAACATAATAATTTCAATATCCATCGGATCCCCACAAACACAACATGCATGATTAAAAATAGATTAGATCTTGATCATGAACGGGGCTCACAAGATCTATACATGAAAGCATAAGGAGGAGATACAACCATCTAGATACTACATGGACCCATAGTACAAGGTGGAACTACTCACATACCAGAGAGAAGTCCTCCGAGATGATCTCCCCTCCGGCAGGGTGCCGGGAAGAACTTCATATCCCCTCGATCAAGGGACGATGGTGGCGGCGGCTACAGACGGTTTCGTGGAATATTGATCGGGTACTTAGGGTTTCTGCATCGGGGGCTTCTTATAGGTGAAGGGGGAGGCCGAGGTGGCAGCCTGGGTGGCCAAACCCTAGCCAGGCGTGGGGCAGGGCCCACCCACATCTGGGGTGGGTCTGGCCCCCCTGGCTGGCCCCTCCGGCTCCCCTCTAGACTTCTTGTTGCCCACGGAAAGTAATTGACTTTGACGTTTGTTCCGTCCAATTCCAAGAATATTTCTTTACTAACTTTTCTGAAACCAAAAACAGTATAAAATAGGCATCTGGCACTGTTGCAACTTGTTAGTAGGTTAGTACCAGAAAACATGTAAAAAGCACCTCAAAAGTGTGGACAAGTAAAGCAAAGTAGATATTAAACAAGCATGGAGCATAAAAAATTATAGGTATGTTTCCAACGTATAACTACTCTCACTAAAACCTTCGTGGGGAGTTTGTCTTTTTCTAACAGCCTGTTCAAACCAGCTGTGTCTTTCAAAATTATAACAGGCCTTACTCCATGACATTGAAGAAATTTTGTGAGATCCTGGGTATTGGTATTGTAAGATCCCTCCTTTGTAAAGGAAAATGATCCCTGTGATTGCAATGCTAGTCCCTGGATCATTGCTAGCATCCACAGTTTAAGATGAAGTACATAGATACAAAGGTCATTGATTACATTCATTCCAGAGATAAAACATAGTCTTTTACAACTCATGGCCACAGGCCTAGTACAAGAGTTTTGGAATAAGTAAATAAACACAAGTCTTCATCTTCATGTGCCACAGGCAAGCATGTTGAGTGTAGACTCATGACTCCTAATCATCATCGGAGTAACCTGCAACATCACAAGTTACAGCCACAGTGGGTCAATACTTTGGAATAGTATTGGCAAGTGATACCTTAGTAGATTTTAAGTGGACTATATTACTATATGCATTTTGGCTAAGTGTAGCTTGGCTTGCTTTGCTTCAAAATAGGTTTTTCCTATTAGTTGAAAATACTAAGTTTTCTTTGTCAAAAACTTTCCCAAGAAACCACCAATAGACATTGGGGTCCTTCACCCTTGTTCACCCACAAGTTTTACTTAGAAGTTGGAGTGATGAGATTCTTGTAGCTTCCATGTCTTGATGCTCAAGTTGTCCATTGCCATGGACTTGGCTAAGTACTTAGATTTTCCATCTGCAGAGGTTGTGCACTTTCCCCGCCAGACTTGGTTTCCCAAGACAGGACCTTTCAGAAGCCTTTCCTTAGTAAAATGGACGCGCTCCAACCTATCATTCCCACTACCACCAACTGTCCAAGTGGCTAAGTTCTAGCAACCTATATGATCATGGTAGAGCCCATATTGCCAAGTGGTTGCACTGTAAGCTTTCTCAACACTTGGCCTCCAAATCCCTTTGTGCCTGGGTGGCATACCACAAGTGAGATACACAAGCCATATCCATGGCCTGTGTAACCACTCAACCAAAAACCACCAATTCAAGTCCCATTCCACCCAGGGGGTTCATTGACTTAGTTGTTTTATTAAGAAAAGCATAAGTCCAAAAGACTTAGAATTATTTTCATCATAGCATGTACATACTTTACCAACCCTTGGTTTACTACTAGCTAGGCTAAGCATGGCATAGTAACTTAACTTAGGAAATTCCCTAGCAATTCTACAATACTACAACTACTTAGGATTTCCCAACATAGTATTTGGCAAAAGTAGCATGCAAGACTTAGAAAAAATAATTCTAATGCTTATTCAAAATAAAGGGGTGGAAATATCATGGAGTATCACTTGCCTTGGTAATGGGGAGAGCAGCACTCTTCACAATCACAGTCACTAGCAAAATCTACACAAAAATTTGTAGCATACAATTACACACAATTTATATACAAACAAAAATATGAATGCATGCATGCTAGAAATTACTAAGTGATGATTTTGAAAACTGTACCAAGCAAGTGCATGATACAGAAACATAACAAGTCACAAAGTTTGCTAACTAAACTTATTTAGCACCAATACAAATTACTAAACTAAATATATGCTCAAAATAGACCTAAATATGTTTCTGCACACAAAGTCATTTTAACAGATACTTTTTGTTAAACACATTGGGGATTCATAAAGGTCTTGACTCACTGATTCCAACGGTATAAAGTTTGCAAAAATCTAACGTGGGAATCAAAAGTTATAGCCATTTGAAATTTGGATCAAAATCCGATTTGAATTCTGTTTTTAAATCTAACCCTAGCCACGCGTCGCGATATTACTGGCGCGTACCGGTTCGCACCGGATCACCCTTCTGTGCCGTTGGATCTAACTAGCGCTGCACGGCTCAGATCTGTCCATACCCCTTCGTTAAGTGAACTATTTCTACGCGTAGGATCCAGATCTGACGGCTAAAAATCTCCTAACCAGAAACGAGCGGCGCTAGCGGCGGCGACAGGCGGCGGCGCGTCTGACTTCGGCGGTTCTAGCGCTCTAGGTCGCCCGGGAAAGAAAGGAGGCGCTTACCATGACCGCAGTGGCATGCTGAAGCTCGAGGTGGCGTTGGTTCGTCGAGGGGCGCGCGGACACGGCGAGGATTTCTCGTCGGAGTAGAGGCAGACGTCGGGCACAGTCAGTCGTCGACGTTGGCGAGGTTCCTCGTCGCGCTAAGCCAAAGTAAGGGTACCGTTAGATGCGCACAACGATGTAGACTCTAGGTGTACCAGTCAGAGGGTAAGGGGCGGTGGCTACTTACGGAGGGAGGTCGCCGGAGTTCGTGCAGAGGACGGTGGCGCTCAGTCGCTTGCGTTGCCGACGTTCTGGGTCACGCGCGGGCGAGCTAGTGGTACTGGGAGGTGCGCGAGGTCAAATGGAGTCTGCTCGTGTGAACCAGGAGTAGAGGGGTGGTCGGGGTTGGCCGGAATCGTGGCTGCAGTTCGTCGGAGCAGCGAGGTTGCGGTGAGCAATTCTCGCAGCCTAGGGGGGCTCTGGGCTTGGGGTTTGGGGGAGAATGGAGAGGGGGCAGAGGGGGTTTTAGTAGCCAGGATACGAGCGAGATTTACTCGTGCAATTACGCGAATTGATGCTGCGAATCAAAACAAGAAACGCCCGACGTCAATTGGGGAAGAACCAGTCGCGGGGGTGGAGACGACGATACCCGTGTGGGCCGCGGTTGTCAGCGAGAGGGGAGGAGAGGGAGTGGGTCCTTCCTGTCAGCGAGCTGGTGGGTGCGGTGGCGGCTGAAGGAAAACGTTTCGCGGGGGTGGGAGCTGCTGGCTAGCTGGGCCTTGTTGGGCTGGGTCGGCCAGATTGGCTGGCTGTCTATTTTTTTCTTCTTTACTTCTTTTCTTTTTCTGATTGATTTTCTAGAAATGGTTTTTCAAACTCTATTTCAAATAAGTTTGAATTCAAACCTGCTCTAGCTTTTTGTACAGTGTTCCTTGCACCCAAATAAGTGTCAAACCCTCTGTTCACTCAGACTTACTTGTGTCATTTGAAAATAATGAAAATAAAACCAAGCCTTTTAGGAGATAAAACAATAGGCATAAATTTGGTCCTATTTCTATACTTTGTTTTGAAACCTTGCTCAAGCTTTTGAAATCACTTAAGTTTGAGCCCAACACATTCTGAATGAATGAAAGCTACTTTCTCAATAGCAAGTAGCACAAAGGCTAGAGTTTTTATACATAAAATAATAAGCAACAAAAGTTCCTGTTTTTGAAATGTTTTTGGGATGAAACCCTAAATGATGATGGATGCATGGATGATATGCATGAGTTTTGAAACATCATTTTAGGGATGTTACAAATCTAACCCCCTTAAGGTGAATCTCGCCCTCGAGATTCGGAGTGGCTAGCAAATAGGTGAGGGTGGTCTTTCCGAAGATCATCTTCCCTTTCCCATGTTGCTTCCTCTTCGGTATGATGGTTCCATTGCACTTTGCAAAACTTGATAGCCTTTGTTCTCGTGACTCTTTCTGCAGTCTCAAGAATCTTGATAGGCTTTTCTTCATAAGTGAGATCACTTTCTAGTTGAATTTCTTCCAAGGGTATGGTATCCTTCAAAGAAGATTCTTCCATTTCTGGGTGACATTTCTTAAGCTGACTCACATGAAATACATTATGGACTGCTGATAGAGATGCTGGCAGTTCAATTTCATAAGCAACTTCTCCTTTGCGACTCAGAATCTTGAATGGCACAACATATCTTGGTGCCCACTTTCCTTTGACTCCGAATCTTTTCACTCCACGGAGTGGTGATACTCTAAGATAGGCTCTATCACCAACTTCGTAGGTGACTTCTCTACGCTTAGGATCTGCGTAGCTTTTCTGTTGGGACTGTGCTATCTTCAACTTGTCCTTAACCAATTTGACCTTCTCTTCGGCTTCTTTGATAAGATCTGGCCCGAATAAACTTCTTTCTCCCACACCATTCCATAACAATGGGGTGGTACATTTTCTTCCGTAGAGAAACTCGAACGGTGCCATCTCAATGCTGGCTTGATAGCTGTTGTTGTAAGAAAATTCTGCGTAAGGCAGACTTTCATCCCAACTTACTCCATAATCTAGGGCGCATGCCCTCAACATGTCTTCCAGAATTTGATTAGTCCTTTCTGTTTGTCCATCGGTTTGAGGATGAAAAGCAGTACTGAATTCCAACCTCGTTACCAACGACTCATGTAGCTGTCTCCAAAAATGGGAAGTGAATTGGGTTCCCCTATCAGACACAATACTCTTAGGCACACCGTGAAGGCATACAATTCTACTCATGTAGATCTTGGCTAACTTGGCACTGGTATAAGTTGTCTTCACGGGTATGAAATGAGCCACTTTAGTTAGGCGATCCACTACTACCCATATGGAATCATATCCTGATCTGGTCCTTGGCAATCCGGTGATGAAATCCATACCAATTTTGTCCCATTTCCAATCAGGAATAGGTAGTGGTTGAAGCAAACCTGCTGGTTTCTGATGCTCCGCTTTTACTCTACTACACACATCACACAAAGCAATATGCTCGGCGATGTCCCTCTTGAGATTGTTCCACCAAAATCTTTCTTTCATGTCCATGTACATTTTGGTGTTACCCGGGTGAATGGAATACGGAGAGTTGTGCGCTTCTTGCGTCAGTTTCCGTAACTCCGGATCTTGTGGAACACAGATACGTTTCCCATGCCATAATGTACCCTCTTCGTCTTCATGGAAATTTTTAGCTCTCCCTTGGCCAATATTTTCCTTAATCCTTTCAATTTCCTTATCGGTCTTCTGAGCTTCTCAGATCTTGTCCAACAAAGTGGGTTGAACATCCAAAGACATGAGATGTCCTTCAGGCACAATCTCCAATCTGAGTTCTTTGAATTGAGTACACAAATCATCTGCAATTCTCCTTTGGTAAGGCCATTTACAAACACCTTACGACTTAGAGCATCCGCTACAACGTTTGCTTTACCGGGGTGGTATTGCAAACTTAAGTCGTAATCCTTCATAAGCTCTAACCATCTTCTTTGTCTCATATTGATTTCCTTCTGGGTGAAGATATACTTCAAACTCTTGTGATCGGTGAACACTTCGCAACGCTTTCCCAAAAGGTAATGTCTCCATGTTTTGAGTGCATGGACGACAGAGGCTAACTCCAAATCATGAGTAGGATAGTTTACCTCATGAGTTTTGAGTTGTCTCGAGGCATAGGCCACAACTTTACCGTCTTGCATAAGTACGGCACCTAAACCTTGATGAGACGCATCACAATATACTTGGAAATCCTTTTCCAAATCTGGCAGACATAGTACCGGTGTTGTTACAAGTCTCTTCTTCAATTCTTGAAAGCTGACTTCACAACCTTCAGACCAAGCAAACTTCTTGTCTTTCTTTAACAATTCAGTCATGGGCTTAGCAACTTTTGAGAAATTCTCAATGAATCTTCTGTAGTAACCAGCTAAGCCAAGGAAACTACGAACTTCTTTCACATTCTTGGGAGATTCCCATTCTGTCACAGCTGAAACTTTAGCAGGATCAACTGCCACACCATCCTTTGTCATAACATGACCAAGAAAACCAACTTCCTCTAACCAGAACTCACACTTGCTGAATTTGGCATAAAGTTTATGCTCTCTCAACTTCTCGAGTATCAAACGCAAGTGTCCTTCATGCTCTTCTTTGCTCTCGGAATAGACTAGGATGTCATCGATGAAAACGACAACAAACTTGTCAAGAAATTCCATGAACACCTTGTTCATCATATTCATGAAGTATGCTGGAGCATTGGTTAAGCCGAAAGGCATTACGGTATACTCATACAATCCATACCTTGTGGTGAATGCTGTTTTAGGTATGTCTTGCTCTCTTATCTTGAGTTGAAAATAGCCTGACCGGAGATCAATCTTCGAGAACACACATGCTCCCTCTAGCTGATCAAACAAGTCATTGATTCTAGGCAAAGGATATTTGTTCTTGATAGTTACCTCGTTGAGTGAACGGTAATCTATGCATAATCTTTGACTTCTATCCTTCTTCTCCACAAACAAGACTGGGGCTCCCCAAGATGAAGAACTTGGTTGAATAAATCCTTTCTGCAACTGTTCTCCTAGTTGCTTCTTGAGCTCTTTCAGTTCATCAACTGACATCTTGTATGGTCTCTTTGCTATTGGTCCAGATCTTGGTACCAAATCTATCAGAAATTCCACATCTCTATCTGGTGGCATTCCTGGCAACTCTTCCGGGAATACATCCGGATACTCACATACAATTGGCACACTGTCCATGCTAACCCCCTTAAGAGAATTTAGCTTACTTCCTTTGGATTCAAAGTTTGACCTGAATTTTATTCTTTTTTCCTTCTGGGGTTGTGAGTGCAACAGTACGATTAGCACAATCTAGCACTCCTTCATACTTAGCCATCCAATCCATTCCTAAAATTACATCCAACCCTTGGGAATCTAGGATTATCAGGCTCACTGGAAACTTATGCTTTCCAAACTCTATGACAAGGTCCTGGCATCCAAGACTTACTATCATATCTCCACCCGGAGAGCTAACTTTTATTGGACACCCAATGTTTTCAGATGCAAACCCATTTCTATCAACAAATGCTTTTGATATGAATGAATGAGATGCACCAGTGTCAAAGAGTACAAATGCTGGAATGGAATTGAGTCTGAACTTACCAGCAACAGCGTCAGGTTCCTCATAGATCTCCTCCACATTAATGTCGTTCACCTGACCTTTCTGGAAAGGATTGGGCTTGACAGGTCCTTCAACTTTCTTTTCGGGGCACTCATTTGCATAGTGTCCCATCTTCTTGCATTTGAAGCACTCAACCTGACTGATGTCTCTCTTAGCAGGCTGACTTCCACTTCCACTACCATTCCCACTGTGGTGGCTCTTATGTCCACTCTTGTGGTTCTTGTACTTGTCATTGTCATGACTGCGGTGATGCTTGTTGTCATGACGGTTGTGGTTGTGGTGCTTGTTGAATTTCCCATGTTTGTGGGATCCTGAGCTTCCACTGTCATCATAGTGAGATCGTTTGTGAGAAGATCCCGAGCTGTGCTTGTCAGAGTGCTTTATTTTCCTACTCTCGACTTGCTTCATTTTGTTCTCCAATATAGCAGCCTTGTCACAGAGCGACTGATAAGTGGGAACATACGCCACAGCCAGCTGCAGATTCAGCTCATCATTCAAGCCTTCCAGAAACTTTTCTTTTCTTTTGGCATCTGTGTCAACCTCATCCGGTGCATAACGTGCCAGATTGTTGAACTCTTCTATGTATTCAGCCACGCTGCGGTGGCGCTACTTCAAGTTGTGAAACTCCTTCTTTTTTAGGCTCATCATTCCTGATGAGATATGAGCAGTGCGAAAGCCATCTTCAAAGATAGCCCAAGTCACCTCGTCTAAAGGAGTGGTGATTTGGAAGTTGTCCCACCATGTGGCGGCTGGCCCTTCCAACAGATGTGCTGCGAACCTGACCTTTTCAGCATCCGTGCAGCCCACGGTCACTAAGTCCTTGTTCACAGAACGTAGCCAATCATTGGCCACCATGGGATCAGTTGTCCCCGAGAACTTAGCTGGCCTCAAACGCAGAAATCTGGTGAGCATATCAAAGCCCGGAGGGTTGTTGTTGTTGTTGGGGTTGTTGTTATTCTGGTTTTGGATGAATGTTGTCATCATCTGCATAAGCTGTGTTTGCGCATTCATCATTTGTTGCATTTCCGGAGTGATGTTGTTGGGGTTGGGGTTTGCGCGACGGGGAGGCATCTGTGGTTGGTTCAAATAGAGATAAGAATGAGATACCCATAGATGTTTATGCACATTACATCACAAGCAAACACATAGCATGTAACTCATGGATAAAAGCTCAATCAACAAAATGACAAAGTTCTCGAAATAAAACACACAAGTGGCAAGCCATCCACATGTCGGATGGTCCAATAATAAGTTCACGAATAACAAGTACGATAATGAAAGATAAACGAGTAGTCAAGTCTACTCATCAGCATCAATCTCCTCCTCGACAAAGGTAAGACCTGTGTTCTCCATCGCGGTCTTGTTCTCCTCAATAGTAGTGGTCAAGGACTCGATCTTGGTCTTGAGAGCCCTCTTCTGGGAGCAAAGCCTCTCAATCACCATCTGCTGCTGCTCTAGCTCAAAATCCTTGGACTTCAGTTCTTCAGTCATGTCCCGGATCTTCTTGCTCCTATCCTGGACGCGTTTCTCCTGACTTTTGAACTTACGGTCCTGGGTCTCGAACTTCGCCTCCATTTCCTTGACTATCTCGTCCTGCTGTGCAAAAAGCTTGTCCTTCTCGCGAAGCTGCACTTGGAGCTCGTCATTGCTGAGCATGACGTTGGTCCTGTCCGTGTCAACGTGCCTGATGAGAGACTCTAAGTCCTGGAGATAGAGACGTATCGGCTCTGCTGCGTCCCTCGAGTCGTCCTCAAAGTCGATGGACTCTCCATCATCATCACGTCTTCCGAAGACGTGGAAGTGGGTGCCTCTAACCTGTCGGGAGTGACGGCCTAGCAGACGTCCTATCAGGTCCTGCATGACTACCTCCATGCCTCTCTCCCTGTCGTCGTGCATCAGCTTGAAGACGATGGCCTTTGTAGTAGGCTCTGTCTGGCGTCCGGGCTGGTTCACCTTGAAGCCCCAGAGGTCCTTCCTCTCGAACTTGGTGAGTGGATGCACCATGATGGTGGGAAGAGGGAGATCGAGCAAAGTGGTAACCTCAACGATACGAGGACCAAAACGGGTAACCTGGAACTCCTCAACAGTGCTGATGGTAATAGGCATCTATTTATAAGATAGAAAAGTTAGGACAACACAAATTAAGATAAAACAAGACAAACATTTCATACATATCCATGGAACACAAAATCACACAAGTCATGCATTCATGATTCCATTACATCAATCAAGGTCCAAACTTATTTAAGGTATCATTTTGGAAAATAAGGTGATAGGTGGTGGTCCAACTAACGAAGTGTGTTCACAATCCTATCTCACTGGATCTGTTGGCTAACACAATGTTCCTAGAGGCAATCCACCTATCTTGTTCACATGATTCCATCACTAAGTCTATAATATCTCCCCTTAAGGTTTGGTTG
This sequence comes from Avena sativa, assembly GCA_916181665.1. NCBI lineage: Eukaryota > Viridiplantae > Streptophyta > Magnoliopsida > Poales > Poaceae > Avena > Avena sativa. Next base: position 226,413,424 of record OV702284.1, on the reverse strand, counting down.
GTGGCTTCCAACTCTTGGGTAAGTTCCTTCTCTTTCTCTAAGTCTTTTTGGAGGTTGAGCATTCTGCACTTGACTCTAGCACTAAGTTCTTTGATAGTCCTCCAAGCTGCTTCTCTTGCTGACTCAAAGAATGTGGTGTGCATCACAGTGTTAGTGTACATGCAGAATCCTCTTTCTTTGTGGTTGTCTTCCTTGTTTTTGTACAAGTGAAGTTGCACCCACCAATACTCCACTCCTTCATCCATCACTGGAAAACCTTTGTAAACAGTTGCACCATGTGCCTCCATTGTCACCATGAGGTCCTTGAGAATTTTGGGAAACTCAGTTTCACACTCCAAGGTCATGGTCATGAGTGGTCCTTTCTTCACGGCTTCGTTGATGGAGTTCATCTACAAGTAGAGATGAGAATGAGAAGATTAGAAAAGTTTACGAGAAGAATAGACAAGTGTAGAAGTAGTTGAAAATTTTTCCTTAGTGGTTTTCCAATCCTAGGGTCATAATCCTACAGGCAACACAGTGCTCTGATACCATCTGTAAGATCCCTCCTTTGTAAAGGAAAAGGATCCCTGTGATTGCAATGCTAGTCCCTGGATCATTGCTAGCATCCACAGTTTAAGATGAAGTACACAGATACAAAGGTCATTTATTATATTCATTCCAGAGATAAAACATAGTCTTTTACAACTCATGGCCACAGGCCTAGTACAAGAGTTTTGGAATAAGTAAATAAACACAAGTCTTCATCTTCATGTGCCACAGGCAAGCATGTTGAGTGTAGACTCATGACTCCTAATCATCATCGGAGTAACCTGCAACATCACAAGTTACAGCCACAGTGGGTCAATACTTTGGAATAGTATTGGCAAGTGATACCTTAGTAGATTTTAAGTGGACTATATTACTATATGCATTTTGGCTAAGTGTAGCTTGGCTTGCTTTGCTTCAAAATAGGTTTTTCCTATTAGTTGAAAATACTAAGTTTTCTTTGTCAAAAACTTTCCCAAGAAACCACCAATAGACATTGGGGTCCTTCACCCTTGTTCACCCACAAGTTTTACTTAGAAGTTGGAGTGATGAGATTCTTGTAGCTTCCATGTCTTGATGCTCAAGTTGTCCATTGCCATGGACTTGGCTAAGTACTTAGATTTTCCATCTGCAGAGGTTGTGCACTTTCCCCGCCAGACTTGGTTTCCCAAGACAGGACCTTTCAGAAGCCTTTCCTTAGTCAAATGTACGCGCTCCAACCTATCATTCCCACTACCACCAACTGTCCAAGTGACTAAGTTCTAGCAACCTATATGATCATGGCAGAGCCCATATTGCCAAGTGGTTGCACTATAAGCTTTCTCAACACTTGGCCTCCAAATCCCTTTGTGCCTGGGTGGCATACCACAAGTGAGATACACAAGCCATATCCATGGCCTTGTGTAACCACTCAACCAAAAACCACCAATTCAAGTCCCATTCCACCCAGGGGTTCATTGACTTAGTTGTTTTATTAATAAAAGCATAAGTCCAAAAGACTTAGAATTATTTCATCATAGCATGTACATACTTTACCAACCCTTGGTTTACTACTAGCTAGGCTAAGCATGGCATAGTAACTTAACTTAGGAAATTCCCTAGCAATTCTACAATACTACAACTACTTAGGATTTCCCAACATAGCATTTGGCAAAAGTAGCATGCAAGACTTAGCAAAAATAATTCTAATGCTTATTCAAAATAAAGGGGTGGAAATATCATGGAGTATCACTTGCCTTGGTAATGGGGAGAGCAGCACTCTTCACAATCACAGTCACTAGCAAAATCTACACAAAAATTTGTAGCATACAATTACACACAATTTATATACAAACAAAAATATGAATGCATGCATGCAAGAAATTACTAAGTGATGATTTTGAAAACTCTACCAAGCAAGTGCATGATACAGAAACATAACAAGTCACAAAGTTTGCTAACTAAACTTATTTAGCACCAATACAAATTACTAAACTAAATCTATGCTCAAAATAGACCTAAATATGTTTCTGCACACAAAGTCATTTTAACAGATACTTTTTGTTAAACACATTGGAGATTCAGAAAGGGCTTGACTCACTGATTCCAACGGTATAAAGTTTGCAAAAATCTAACGTGAGAATCAAAAGTTATAGCCATTTGAAATTTGGATCAAAATCTGGTTTGAATTCTGTTTTTAAATCTAACCCTAGCCACGCGTCGCGATATTACTGGCGCGTACCGGTTCGCACCGGATCACCCTTCTGTGCCGTTGGATCTAACTAGCGCTGCACGGCTCAGATCTGTCCATACCCCTTCGTTAAGTGAACTATTTCTACGCGTAGGATCCAGATCTGACGGCTAAAAATCTCCTAACCAGAAACGAGCGGCGCTAGCGGCGGCGACAGGCGGCGGTGCGTCTGACTGTGGCGGTGCTAGCGCTCTAGGTCACCCGGGGAAGAAAGGAGGCGCTTACCATGACCGTCGTGGCGTGCTGAAGCTCGAGGTGGCGTTGGTTCGTCGAGGGGCGCGCGGACACGGCGAGGATTTCTCGTCGGAGTAGAGGCAGACGTCGGGCACGGTCAGTCGTCGACGTTGGCGAGGTTCCTCGTCGTGCTAAGCCAAAATAAGGGTACCGTTAGATGCGCACAACGATGTAGACTCTAGGTGTACCAGTCAGAGGGTAAGGGGCGGTGGCTACTTACGGAGGGAGGTCGCCGGAGTTCGTGCAGAGGACGGTGGCGCTCAGTCGCTTGCGTTGCCGACGTTCTGGGTCACGCGCGGGCGAGCTAGTGGTACTGGGAGGTGCGCGAGGTCAAATGGAGTCTGCTCGTGTGAACTAGGAGCAGAGGGGTGGTCGGGGTTGGCCGGAATCGTGGCCGCAGTTCGTCGGAGCAGCGAGGTTGCGGTGAGCAATTCTCGCAGCATGGGGGCGCTCTGGGCTTGGGGTTTGGGGGAGAATGGAGAGGGGGCAGAGGGGGTTTTAGTAGCCAGGATACGAGCGAGATTTACTCATGCAATTATGCGAATTGATGCTGCGAATCAAAACAGGAAACGCCCGACGTCAATTGGGGAAGAACCAGTTGCGGGGGTGGAGACGACGATACCCGTGTGGGCCGCGGTTGTCAGCGAGAGGGGAGGAGAGGGAGTGGGTCCTTCATGTCAGCGAGCTGGTGGGTGCGGTGGCGGGTGAAGGAAAACGTTTCGCGGGGGTGGGAGCTGCTGGCTAGCTGGGCCGTGTTGGGCTGGGTCGGCCAGATTGGCTGGCTGTCTATTTTTTTCTTCTTTACTTCTTTTCTTTTTCTGATTGATTTTCTAGAAATGGTTTTTCAAACTCTATTTCAAATAAGTTTGAATTCAAACCTGCTCTAGCTTTTTGTACAGTGTTCCTTGCACCCAAATAAGTGTCAAACCCTCTGTTCACCCAGACTTACTTGTGTCATTTGAAAATAATGAAAATAAAACCAAGCCTTTTAGGAGATAAAACAATAGGCATAAATTTGGTCCTATTTCTATACTTTGTTTTTAAACCTTGCTCAAGCTTTTGAAATCACTTAAGTTTGATCCCAACACATTCTGAATGAATGAAAGCTACTTTCTCAATAGCAAGTAGCACAAAGGCTAGAGTTTTCATACATAAAATAATAAGCAACAAAAGTTCCTGTTTTTGAAATGTTTTTGGGATGAAACCCTAAATGATGATGGATGCATGGATGATATGCATGAGTTTTGAAACATGATTTTAGGGATGTTACAGGTATAGCTGGGACGGTGAAGAAGATTCCAGCTCAACCCACTGATTTGTTGGAGATCTACCGCGGGATAACCAATGATGGTGACCGTAGAGCCCAGCGGGGAAAGATAAGAAATATTCAACTCCCAGCTATTAGGTACTTTGCTTATTATCTTGCCACTAGTGTTCTTGGTAGGGAGAACACTAGCAATATTTCTAATATCATTTGGCCTTCCTAGCTGCTGCTCTCAACAATGAAACCAGGTACAATCTTGGTTCTCTTATTGCTCGTCGCTTAGCTGCTAAGAGATCCATTTATGGGGGTATTATTGCTGCACGTGTTGTTGCTGATTTAGACCTTGCTTTTGATCCAAATGATACATTTTTGGCTCCTCAGAGTCTTGATCTTGCTGCCATGAAAGCGCATCAGTTTTTCACTGCTGGCTCTACCCTTGAGAGCCTAGTTTATAGAATGTTGTTTACTGACGGGGAAGAGAGAGATCCCTCTGCCCCAAACCACTTTGTTCAGTATTTCCCAGGGACCTTTGTCACGCTCCAAGGAGGAGATGGATGAGAAGCTACGCATTCTTGGCTTCCATGGACACTATCAGGGGGACGTGCCCTCATACGACCCCTCTATGCACTACATGGAGGAGTCCTCGATCTCGTACCCAGATGAAGGGGCCTCCTCGTCGTATTACGGAGGTGCACCTTCTTGTTCCCCATGGAGTTGAGCCCCACTTAGGCCTAATGCCTAAGCTTAGGGGGAGGTATACCAACATCACACTCATCTATATATCATGTTTCGTCGGTTCTTTGTATGTCCATTGTTTCACTTTCTTTTTGGTTTTTCTTTCTGCTTTCTCAAAACACAAAAGAACAAAAATATTTTCGTTCTTTCTCTTGGTTTGTTTCTTTCATTTTTAGCTTTGGTTTGCCTTAAAGAAAAATCCAAAAAGATTTTTTCTTTGTTTGTGTTTGCTTGCTTTAAAAAATCTAAAACACCAAAAATATTTGTTGTTCTTCTTTGGTTTTGTGAGTTATTTCCAGGGTTCAACCGTCCTCAGTGGAGTTTTGGTTTCATGTTATTATTCAAGCCACACAAGTGAAGGGCAATAATGAAGATTAAGACAACTTGAGGTGTGGTAAGAGGATGGCAACAAACTCTATTTGTTTTCATTTTTGTACATATACTCATCATTGTGAGCATGCTTAGGCTGTTCATGTAAGGTGTATGTTATTTATGGATGCTTAGTAGTTCTTGCTTTCTTATAATTAGCCCTAGCTTGCTAATAGTTTGTAGCATGTCATATGAATGTTTTCTTGCATTGTTATATTCATAACTTGGTATGATATTGTGGTATCCTCCTCTTAATGGTTCATGTGAATCGACTTGGCACATGCTCACGCATGCATATGACTGAACAATAGTCAGTAAGCCACGATGATTTATTTTGCCCCGGAGTTCTTGTATCACTTTCTTGCCATAATTAGTCTTGTTTTGTTGCAAGCATGATTATGACAGTTATTGCTCTCTTGTTTGTCGCTCCCTCTCTATTGCTAGCCTTCACTTGCACTGAGTATGAGATCTACTTGTGCATCCAACTCCCCAAAACCAATATTGCCATCAGTGTCCACCATACCTACCTATTCGCATCATTTGCTATTCTATGCATATCAATTATGCCTTGTTTTTTTCCAAATAAAATGTTTGACTATTTTGAGAAAGTTAGTTAGTAAAGCTCTCACGAACTTGATGGCACACTTTATTCCTTGCACTTAATAAACCTGAACCATTGTGACTGTCCATGAAAGTTATATGCTTACAAATTATAGGCTGGGAGTCAGCAGAACCGTGCTGTCACGAGGAAGGCTTTCAACACTTATGGATACATGTCCAATTGATATCATGCTCTTTTGTTTGCAGATGTCTTCGGTGTGAAATAAAAGGGGAGCTTGTGAGTTCATGGAGTTATATATATGTGTTAGAGAAATGCCTGGGCCGCTAGCCTAATCCATGCCTAATCATGGTGGAAACTTGCAGCATAACCATAATGAGCAATATGTGAAGCATCCTCAATAAAACCCTATGCAAATAGCAAATAAAAAGATCGCTGAGATGCTCATTGTCTGCTTGCCTTGTCATTTTGATTATGGCATAGCTCTTGTATCATGTGCAAGGGGTATCCCGTTGGCGGTTCTCTATGATACGCATGTATTTACTATGACAAGAACTTACAGGTAACTAAAGTTGAGTAGCATGAGGAGCGGCCCTCGTACTCAAGGGACATGGGATTTCCAGTTTATGGTCTGTGAAGAATATAACTCATATTGGACCTCACTTTCACCTTAACCATGTAAAGATGCCTATGATAGGGGCAATGAGAGCTCAAAGCTAATGAGTACCTTACTTTCAGCATTTGGAAGCCTTTCAAACTTATTCAAAACCTTTTTCACTTCCTTGTTGAGTCACCACTTATTCTATGAGCACCTTCTTGAGAGCATAGTTGTTATCCTTGTGTTTGTCTCAAAACTTGGTTAATTATGTCATGACTTTGATGCTTGTTTCTGTGATATCTTTACTTCTAGTCTTCACTTGAACTTCAGAGGTTCCTTGGAATTCATATTGTGCTCTACAAACAAAGGCAAGCGAGATACCACTCTATCATACCTTATTATGAGCATTGCAATGTTGCTTATGTTTATGTTTCATGCTACTTATTATTATTGAGATGGAATCACTTCATAGCTTGCAATGACTATTGAGTAGACTTAGTTGCATACTCTTTATTATGAATTGTCTAAGTATCTACTCCTGTGCTAAGAATATATACATCATATGAGCAAATGTGTTCGTGAAAGTTCTTTTATCGCACTCAGTTTTCAACTGAATTGCTTGAGGACAAGCAATAAGCTTAGCTTGGGGGGAGTTGATACGTCCAAAATGTATCTACTTTCCCGAAAACTTTTCCTATTGTTTCTCCTCTAAACTTGTGTGATTTGGATACAACTAACACGTACTGATGATGTTTTCAGCAGAATTACCTTGGTGTATAGTTTTTGTGCAGAAAATCAACTATCAGGAAAAATATGCCAAAAATCCTATTTCACCAAAAGTCCATGGAGCCAGAGTACGAGACGGAGTGGATCCCTGAGGGGCCCACACCCCCTGCCGCGCGGGTGGGCCCAGCCCGCGACTGGAGGGGGTGTGGCTGCCCCAGGCATCCCCTCGGCCTCCCTCTTCTCCTATAAGATGCCTCTTGACCTAAAAACAGAGTGGGGTTTATCGTTTTTCCAGAAAGAGTTCCGCTGTGCCGCCACCACCAGAAACCGTGATTCGGAACCAGAAACTCTGTTCTGGTACCCTGTCGGGACGGGGAATTTGGGGAGGATCATCGCCATCGTCATCACCAATGCCTCTCCATCAACCATCCATGTTTCCCTCATCCATAAGTGAGTAATGACCCGCTATAGGCTACGGGGATGGTAGGGATTGGATGAGTTCTTTCATGTAATCGAATAAGATTGTTAGGGCATGGTGCCTAGTACCTATATTAGTGCTATTTGACTTTTTTGCAACTTGTTGTGCTTAATGCTTGTCACTAGGGCCCGAGTGCCATGATCTCAGATCTGAACTTATTATTGAATCATTATGATAGTATTGTTTGTGATCTTATCTGCAAGTTGTGTACACATATCATTGTCCGGATCCAAAGGCCCCAAAGTGAAAAAAAATGGGACAACCGGAGGGGATGGATGTGATGTGAGGATCACATGTGTTCATGGAGTGTTAATGCTTTGCTCCGGTGCTCTATTAAAAGGAGCACCTTAATTGCCAGTAGTTCCCTTGAGGCCCTGTGGCATCCCGCAAAAACCACTACTAGAAAATCGCGTTGTTTTGTGCATTGCATCATCATGACCGCATGCTCATGTCATCATGCCGCATTGCATTTGAGCATCGTCATCATCTTGCCTTTGCTTGCATCCAACTATTTTCGGAAAACCCAAATTGTTTTCTAAAACGCCCCATCTTTATTCAAAACCAAAACCCCGGGCCTCCGGAATATTTTGTTTGTCAGCTATTGGTTTGCAAACGGTGCATTTAGAATAAATAAAATATTATATTATTTTAGTGGGGCAGTCGAACGGGCCGGATAGACCCGAACGACCACCCCAGAAAATACAAACGGCCCACCCCATTAATCCTACAGCTACTAACTAACCTACCCAACCCTCCCCTCCACCTCACTCCCTCCAATCAGCTCTCGCCACCTCACCTCTCCTCTCTCCCCCACCCAATCCCGCGCTGCCACATCAGCAACCCTCTCTCCCTTTTCCTCTCTCTCTCAGCCACACAACACACACACGCACACACACCCTGCCGCCTGGGCCCCACCCCTGGCCCCTGTCCCCGCCGGCCCACACACCACCACGCACCCACAGACACACCAACCCGCTTCCCCTGGCCCCACCTCGTTTCCCTCCCCGACCCCGCTTCTCTCCCAACCACCCACGAGGCCCCGTCCCCAACCCCGCCCCCGTGAGCTCCTCCCCGCCAGAGCCCTGCCTTCGCCGCCGGTGCGCGGCCCCGCTCCACCCAGCGCTCCGCCAGGCCCCATCGCCGCCGCCCGCTCTCCCCCACGGCCCCGCTCGCTCCCCTTCCTCTCCCTCCGTTCCTCCCCGCCGCCAACCTCCCCAGAGAACCGCCGCCGCCTTCAGGTCATCTCCGCCGGCCCGACGTCGACCTCAACCATACCCCGCCCCGTCCCGTGCGCCCCGCGCCGCCTCTCCCTCCAACCGCCGCTCCACCGCTGCCTCCCCCCAGAACCGCCTCCTGCACAGCGCCGCCGCTGCAGGGTCCGAGCCGCGCCGCCCCGGCCGAGCCCGACCCCGACCGCGCGCACCTCCCTCCGGCCACGTCCTCCCGTGCGCGCGCTCGCCGCGCCTCTCCCTCCCTCTCTCCGGTGGCTCCCCTCCTCGAGCTGCGCCGCCTCGGCCCGTGCTCGCCGCGTCCGCCCCAGTCTGACCCGCGGCGATCCCTGGCTCTCCCCTCTCTGCCGGCGGCCACAGGAGCTCGCTCAGGCCGCCATCTCGTCGGCCTTTGCTTGTTGTCGCGACCCATCTTGGCCTCGGGCCTGCGCCGTCCTGCATGCCACCCATCTCCGTCGTCAACGATGTCTGGTTCCCAGCTTTCGTTGCTGCAACGGAGCGAGTTTGGCCACGCGTGTACATGCCTTTCTTTTGGCCTAGTGGCGCATGTGGCTACTCGTGTATCTGGTGATGTGAAGATGTGGTAGTAGTGTGGTACTGCTACGTGCCTACCCCTACACAAGTTCGACAACGTCTCACAAGGATTCCATGAACCACCGGCGCCCTGAAATCCAAGACTGGTCCATCGGTACGCCAAGTTCGCCGAGTTCAGGGACCTTCAAGATCTCCGTCACGGACACGACATGTACTTCCCTGGGACGCCATGACTGGGACCCCGGACCCGAAGGCCACATGGGACGACAAGTACTCCGACATGGACCCGATTGAAGCAAACCCGAAGACGGTAGATGTGACAAGTACTTCCCCAGATCCGATGCCCGAGGACCACGGATGCGACAATGTCTACCTCACGGAACACCGAGAACTTCCCCCCCCCCCCCGAACGCCAAGACCGATCTGATTCGAGGACCCGACGAGATCTTCGCAACGACAAGATCGACACCGATCTGGGCGATTCCGATGCCCCGACGCCAGACCAAGTGCTTCCTTCCGGAACGCCAAGATCTACTCCGCTATCCGAGAACGCTTCCGTCGAACCCCGCACCCTGGACCCTGAGACCGACCCCGAACCCCGGAACCCCAAGTTCGTCGAGACCCTCTAATGTGTGAACCTTCTCCCGAGCCTTATTTTATAAATGCTAAATATAAAACTTGTTGCATATTAATTGCCATACTTGCGTGCATATTCATGTGGTTTGGGGGCCTTATGCCGATTCACCTCTAATTAAATATGGGGCCCATATGCGGGCAAATCTAGTCTTATATTGGCCTCATTTAAATTTGTGCATCGAACCGTTGTCATATCTTGCCTTGTTTATACAACATTTAATTTGCGGGGTAGCTAAACAACATGAACCACCTAATTAAATATCGGGACCCCGGTTCCACTTAATATGACCTAATTGCATCGCACCTTTGCCATGTCATACATCATACATGCATCATGCCCGATCTTCTGTCGTAATCTTAAATAGTGCATCCGGTGTTTCTTCTAGTGTTTTGCTTCTTCACGGATAAGGCCGTTGAGTTGATGTGAGCTTCGCCCCGATCTTCGGTTGAACCTTCGGCAATGTTTTTCAGGCGAGCATCTCCCCCTTTCTACCTATCTTACTTTTATAGTATTTATTCCCTCCTGTTGATCTATTGCTATCTGTGTTGCGATGCTTTAGTTTTCCATACCTGTGATATCCCTTGCAGCCCTATATTGCCTTGGACACACCCTATTACCTGTTGTTTGGTAGATAGTTGGACCTGCGCGTCTTAGTCGCTTGCTCAAGTGCTGTTGCGTGTCGTCAAGTGCCACAGTTGTTGATGTATTGCCGCATGTTGATGTTGGATATGATCATAGTTTTACTTATCGCTCACTTTAATTCCTGTTTAACAACTAAAATTGAAATAAGCAGAGGCATCGGTGGGTGATAGATAATATTTGGTTTCCGAACGCCCACTTGTGTCCCGTAGGACCCCGAGTACTTGATACCTGTTCCTTGATTTATCGCGCTATCCACATCCGGGAGGTATATGGGACCCCCCTGAGCCAGAGCTTGATTCAGTCTTATTTCTTGGGGCCACAAACTAGTTTGAGGTTTTATTTACGATCCTGTACTTATGCCATGCTACTTCTGTATTTACGATTGTGCGAGGAGCACACTGTACTGTTTAGGAATTGTGACCCGTTTTCGCGGTATCGACAAGCCCAGCCACACTTTCGGGTTCCCAGTCGTTTACAGCCGGCCCCACAAACCTTGAGGCCGTCTCGAAGTCAGCTAACTTCGTTGCGGGTCTACTTTAAGGGGTGGCCCCCTGAAATATTTCTGAATCTTGTGATTGCTTTGTCGTGAAGGCCTCGTTGGGTTTTGATTTGGTTTTTCCGAGGTTGATCGAGTGTGTGTTGCTATTGGTGCACCCCGGCCGGGTAAAACTTTCTGAAATCCGTGTCCGCGGATATGGACGACTTGGAGCACAGTATCTCGACCATAGACAAGCATAACTAAAGTTTATTGCTATAAAATTTGACTTTATAATGACTAGTAATCAGCTTCACTATAATGGAATGGCTAAATAATACTGCCCACAATTGCTTGTTTGGAGTGTCGCTTGCGACCATTGTACCTGACTAGTAAGTATGGCAACTACAACGGAATGGTAAATAAAAGTACCAACAACTGCTGGGTTTTGGGTTATCTCATGCTAATTGTATCTGACTAGTAAGTGTTGCAACTATCACGGAATGGTTAACTAAAAGTGCCCACTGCTTATTTTATCAGGACGATTATCTAAACCTGACTAGTAAAGTGCCGCAACTATAACTGAATAAGTAAAACTGCCAACTGTGTGAGTTCCTCGTTTGACTTCCTCGTTTGGTCTCGAGGGGGAAACGCCAGGATGGGTTTGTTTGATGGTAGCATCAGGTTGGGTCCGAATAGGTCTTTCTTCCCCTCTCTGATAGCCGCCAGTTGTATCGAGTCTCTATAGGTTGTTTAGTGCATGCTACCGCTGCCGCTTCAGTCCACCATACCTGTGTAGGCGAGGACCGCCGAATTCTAGTCTCGCCGTGTACTGGCCTCAGTACTGATGCTCCTCTTTTTCCTTTGCCCTTGTCGGCACCCCTTTTGTTTAAGCAGGTGTTGAGATCGACGTCGTTAGCAGGGTTACCCTTCCGGCTTGGCCTGGGCAGGGTTATGGACGCCATTGGTTATTCTTCAGGGCTCTTAGCCCCATTTGCATCTTGTCCGTAGCTGGACGCTGTATCGTTTTCAAGGTGATTTGGATCTTTGTTCTGTATATCTGTATTCTTGACTCTTTGAGTCGCTGTTGTATATATCTGTTCTGTGGGTCCCATTGAGGACTGTTGTGTAATGTTATTACTTCGTTTTCCACCCGCACGAAAGTGCCTGGTGGGCACCTTTGAATCGCTTCTATGCGGGTTTGGCGAGTTTCGCTAAAACTTGCATAGGGTCGATTCTGAGGGTGTTACAGAGTGGTATCAGAGCTCAGCAGTTGCGATACCCCACAAGTCCAGCCTGTAGGATAACCTAACTAACGGCCAAAGTAGAGTGTCAAAACTATTTTTGAAAAATCGGTTGGATAGTACTGATTAGGTCTGATTTTACTCCTTACCCCTCTGCTGTTCTCCTCTTACCTCTACGCGTTTTGAGTCCGCTCTCTTCTCTCTCTTCGAGTCCAGGATTTCTCGTGGTTGGGTTTCCGTCGTACCTTCACGGTTTCGCTTTCTCCCTTTTGTAACGGAGGTGCTACGATCATCAATCTGCAACTTGTCTGTTGTACCCTTCCTCCAATCTTTTGTTCTTGAGCTCTTTATCCATATGTGTTCGTTGCTGGATATCAGTGTCGTTGAAAAACATATGAGAAGGACGAGCATTGGTGAAGTTGGAGTATACCTTGAGCATGTGTTGTTCATGCCAATGGAACCATCGCGGAACCTAATCATTGTGTCTTTCATACGATTTCTGCTGGCATCATCCCTTTGTTCCGGATACCGCCTATGAAGATCTTCAGTCTAAATCTCGAGAGTTGAGTTGCCTGATTCTCCTACTCATGTATAGAGTTGATAGTTTGGGTACGGGATGGACTGATCACCCTACCCGACACTTACTGTTCGCTCTGTACATCGAACTGGTGGATCAATGTAACTTTTCCTCTTCTAATGGAAGTTAGAGGTGGCCTTATCGTTTGATATCTCTACCTTCGTCCTTTGTTTCTCCAGAGTGTTCTCTCGACGATCAGGAACAACGACCCTTTGTTGGTGGTGTCGCTGATTTCAAGATGGAGGATGAACCCTCGTTAGTGGTGTCGCGAGGATCTACACGAAGCGAGAAGATGCAGGACACCGACCTCCCTTCCGGTACCATGAGGCGGATCTCGAGGGCGAGATCCATTGTGAGTGGTGTCGAATTGTGGCATCCCGCAAAAACCACTACTAGAAAATCGCGTTGTTTTTGTGCATTGCATCATCATGACCGCATGCTCATGTCATCATGCCGCATTGCATTTGAGCATCGTCATCATCTTGCCTTTGCTTGCATCCAACTATTTTCGGAAAACCCAAATTGTTTTCTAAAACGCCCCATCTTTATTCAAAACCAAAACCCCGGGCCTCCGGAATATTTTGTTTGTCAGCTATTGGTTTGCAAACGGTGCATTTAGAATAAATAAAATATTATATTATTTTAGTGGGGCAGTCGAACGGGCCGGATAGACCCGAACGACCACCCCAGAAAATACAAACGGCCCACCCCATTAATCCTACAGCTACGAACTAACCTACCCAACCCTCCCCTCCACCTCACTCCCTCCAATCAGCTCTCGCCACCTCACCTCTCCTCTCTCCCCCACCCAATCCCGCGCTGCCACATCAGCAACCCTCTCTCCCTTTTCCTCTCTCTCTCAGCCACACAACACACACACGCACACACACCCTGCCGCCTGGGCCCCACCCCTGGCCCCTGTCCCCGCCGGCCCACACACCACCACGCACCCACAGACACACCACCCCGCTTCCCCTGGCCCCACCTCGTTTCCCTCCCCGACCCCGCTTCTCTCCCAACCACCCACGAGGCCCCGTCCCCAACCCCGCCCCCGTGAGCTCCTCCCCGCCAGAGCCCTGCCTTCGCCGCCGGTGCGTGGCCCCGCTCCACCCAGCGCGCCGCCAGGCCCCATCGCCGCCGCCCGCTCTCCCCCACGGCCCCGCTCGCTCCCCTTCCTCTCCCTCCGTTCCTCCCCGCCGCCAACCTCCCCAGAGAACCGCCGCCGCCTTCAGGTCATCTCCGCCGGCCCGACGTCGACCTCAACCATACCCCGCCCCGTCCCGTGCGCCCCGCGCCGCCTCTCCCTCCAACCGCCGCTCCACCGCTGCCTCCCCCAGAACCGCCTCCTGCACAGCGCCGCCGCTGCAGGGTCCGAGCCGCGCCGCCCCGGCCGAGCCCGACCCCGACCGCGCGCACCTCCCTCCGGCCACGTCCTCCCGTGCGCGCGCTCGCCGCGCCTCTCCCTCCCTCTCTCCGGTGGCTCCCCTCCTCGAGCTGCGCCGCCTCGGCCCGTGCTCGCCGCGTCCGCCCCAGTCTGACCCGCGGCGATCCCTGGCTCTCCCCTCTCTGCCGGCGGCCACAGGAGCTCGCTCAGGCCGCCATCTCGTCGGCCTTTGCTTGTTGTCGCGACCCATCTTGGCCTCGGGCCTGCGCCGTCCTGCATGCCACCCATCTCCGTCGTCAACGATGTCTGGTTCCTAGCTTTCGTTGCTGCAACGGAGCGAGTTTGGCCACGCGTGTACATGCCTTTCTTTTGGCCTAGTGGCGCATGTGGCTACTCGTGTATCTGGTGATGTGAAGATGTGGTAGTAGTGTGGTACTGCTACGTGCCTACCCCTACACAAGTTCGACAACGTCTCACAAGGATTCCATGAACCACCGGCGCCCTGAAATCCAAGACTGGTCCATCGGTACGCCAAGTTCGCCGAGTTCAGGGACCTTCAAGATCTCCGTCACGGACACGACATGTACTTCCCTGGGACGCCATGACTGGGACCCCGGACCCGAAGGCCACATGGGACGACAAGTACTCCGACATGGACCCGATTGAAGCAAACCCGAAGACGGTAGATGCGACAAGTACTTCCCCAGATCCGATGCCCGAGGACCACGGATGCGACAATGTCTACCTCACGGAACACCGAGAACTTCCCCCCCCCCCCCCGAACGCCAAGACCGATCTGATTCGAGGACCCGACGAGATCTTCGCAACGACAAGATCGACACCGATCTGGGCGATTCCGATGCCCCGACGCCAGACCAAGTGCTTCCTTCCGGAACGCCAAGATCTACTCCGCTATCCAAGAACGCTTCCGTCGAACCCCGCACCCTGGACCCTAAGACCGACCCCGAACCCCGGAACCCCAAGTTCGTCGAGACCCTCTAATGTGTGAACCTTCTCCCGAGCCTTATTTTATAAATGCTAAATATAAAACTTGTTGCATATTAATTGCCATACTTGCGTGCATATTCATGTGGTTTGGGGGCCTTATGCCGATTCACCTCTAATTAAATATGGGGCCCATATGCGGGCAAATCTAGTCTTATATTGGCCTCATTTAAATTTGTGCATCGAACCGTTGTCATATCTTGCCTTGTTAATACAACATTTAATTTGCGGGGTAGCTAAACAACATGAACCACCTAATTAAATATCGGGACCCCGGTTCCACTTAATATGACCTAATTGCATCGCACCTTTGCCATGTCATACATCATACATGCATCATGCCCGATCTTCTGTCGTAATCTTAAATAGTGCATCCGGTGTTTCTTCTAGTGTTTTGCTTCTTCACGGATAAGGCCGTTGAGTTGATGTGAGCTTCGCCCCGATCTTCGGTTGAACCTTCGGCAATGTTTTTCAGGCGAGCATCTCCCCCTTTCTACCTATCTTACTTTTATAGTATTTATTCCCTCCTGTTGATCTATTGCTATCTGTGTTGCGATGCTTTAGTTTTCCGTACCCGTGATATCCCTTGCAGCCCTATATTGCCTTGGACACACCCTATTACCTGTTGTTTGGTAGATAGTTGGACCTGCGCGTCTTAGTCGCTTGCTCAAGTGCTGTTGCGTGTCGTCAAGTGCCACAGTTGTTGATGTATTGCCGCATGTTGATGTTGGATATGATCATAGTTTTACTTATCGCTCACTTTAATTCCTGTTTAACAACTAAAATTGAAATAAGCAGAGGCATCGGTGGGTGATAGATAATATTTGGTTTCCGAACGCCCACTTGTGTCCCGTAGGACCCCGAGTACTTGATACCTGTTCCTTGATTTATCGCGCTATCCACATCCGGGAGGTATATGGGACCCCCCTGAGCCAGAGCTTGATTCAGTCTTATTTCTTGAGGCCACAAACTAGTTTGAGGTTTTATTTACGATCCTGTACTTATGCCATCTACTTCTGTATTTACGATTGTGCGAGGAGCACACTGTACTGTTTAGGAATTGTGACCCGTTTTCGCGGTATCGACAAGCCCAGCCACACTTTCGGGTTCCCAGTCGTTTACAGCCGGCCCCACAAACCTTGAGGCCGTCTCGAAGTCAGCTAACTTCGTTGCGGGTCTACTTTAAGGGGTGGCCCCCTGAAATATTTCTGAATCTTGTGATTGCTTTGTCGTGAAGGCCTCGTTGGGTTTTGATTTGGTTTTTCCGAGGTTGATCGAGTGTGTGTTGCTATTGGTGCACCCCGGCCGGGTAAAACTTTCTGAAATCCGTGTCCGCGGATATGGACGACTTGGAGCACAGTATCTCGACCATAGACAAGCATAACTAAAGTTTATTGCTATAAAATTTGACTTTATAATGACTAGTAATCAGCTTCACTATAATGGAATGGCTAAATAATACTGCCCACAATTGCTTGTTTGGAGTGTCGCTTGCGACCATTGTACCTGACTAGTAAGTATGGCAACTACAACGGAATGGTAAATAAAAGTACCAACAACTGCTGGGTTTTGGGTTATCTCATGCTAATTGTATCTGACTAGTAAGTGTTGCAACTATCACGGAATGGTTAACTAAAAGTGCCCACTGCTTATTTTATCAGGACGATTATCTAAACCTGACTAGTAAAGTGCCGCAACTATAACTGAATAAGTAAAACTGCCAACTGTGTGAGTTCCTCGTTTGACTTCCTCGTTTGGTCTCGAGGGGGAAACGCCAGGATGGGTTTGTTTGATGGTAGCATCAGGTTGGGTCCGAATAGGTCTTTCTTCCCCTCTCTGATAGCCGCCAGTTGTATCGAGTCTCTATAGGTTGTTTAGTGCATGCTACCGCTGCCGCTTCAGTCCACCATACCTGTGTAGGCGAGGACCGCCGAATTCTAGTCTCGCCGTGTACTGGCCTCAGTACTGATGCTCCTCTTTTTCCTTTGCCCTTGTCGGCACCCCTTTTGTTTAAGCAGGTGTTGAGATCGACGTCGTTAGCAGGGTTACCCTTCCGGCTTGGCCTGGGCAGGGTTATGGACGCCATTGGTTATTCTTCAGGGCTCTTAGCCCCATTTGCATCTTGTCCGTAGCTGGACGCTGTATCGTTTTCAAGGTGATTTGGATCTTTGTTCTGTATATCTGTATTCTTGACTCTTTGAGTCGCTGTTGTATATATCTGTTCTGTGGGTCCCATTGAGGACTGTTGTGTAATGTTATTACTTCGTTTTCCACCCGCACGAAAGTGCCTGGTGGGCACCTTTGAATCGCTTCTATGCGGGTTTGGCGAGTTTCGCTAAAACTTGCATAGGGTCGATTCTGAGGGTGTTACAGAGTGGTATCAGAGCTCAGCAGTTGCGATACCCCACAAGTCCAGCCTGTAGGATAACCTAGCTAACGGCCAAAGTAGAGTGTCAAAACTATTTTTGAAAAATCGGTTGGATAGTACTGATTAGGTCTGATTTTACTCCTTACCCCTCTGCTGTTCTCCTCTTACCTCTATGCGTTTTGAGTCCGCTCTCTTCTCTCTCTTCGAGTCAAGGATTTCTCGTGGTTGGGTTTCCGTCGTACCTTCACGGTTTCGCTTTCTCCCTTTTGTAACGGAGGTGCTACGATCATCAATCTGCAACTTGTCTGTTGTACCCTTCCTCCAATCTTTTGTACTTGAGCTCTTTATCCATATGTGTTCCTTGCTAGATATCAGTGTCGTTGAAAAACATATGAGAAGGACGAGCATTGGTGAAGTTGGAGTATACCTTGAGCATGTGTTGTTCATGCCAATGGAACCATCGCGGAACCTAATCATTGTGTCTTTCATACGATTTCTGCTGGCATCATCCCTTTGTTCCGGATACCGCCTATGAAGATCTTCAGTCTAAATCTCGAGAGTTGAGTTGCCTGATTCTCCTACTCATGTATAGAGTTGATAGTTTGGGTACGGGATGGACTGATCACCCTACCCGACACTTACTGTTCGCTCTGTACATCGAACTGGTGGATCAATGTAACTTTTCCTCTTCTAATGGAAGTTAGAGGTGGCCTTATCGTTTGATATCTCTACCTTCGTCCTTTGTTTCTCCAGAGTGTTCTCTCGACGATCAGGAACAACGACCCTTTGTTGGTGGTGTCGCTGATTTCAAGATGGAGGATGAACCCTCGTTAGTGGTGTCGCGAGGATCTACACGAAGCGAGAAGATGCAGGACACCGACCTCCCTTCCGGTACCATGAGGCGGATCTCGAGGGCGAGATCCATTGTGAGTGGTGTCGAATTGTGGCATCCCGCAAAAACCACTACTAGAAAATCGCGTTGTTTTTGTGCATTGCATCATCATGATCGCATGCTCATGTCATCATGCCGCATTGCATTTGAGCATCGTCATCATCTTGCCTTTGCTTGCATCCAACTATTTTCGGAAAACCCAAATTGTTTTCTAAAACGCCCCATCTTTATTCAAAACCAAAACCCCGGGCCTCCGGAATATTTTGTTTGTCAGCTATTGGTTTGCAAACGGTGCATTTAGAATAAATAAAATATTATATTATTTTAGTGGGGCAGTCGAACGGGCCGGATAGACCCGAACGACCACCCCAGAAAATACAAACGGCCCACCCCATTAATCCTACAGCTACCAACTAACCTACCCAACCCTCCCATCCACCTCACTCCCTCCAATCAGCTCTCGCCACCTCACCTCTCCTCTCTCCCCCACCCAATCCCGCGCTGCCACATCAGCAACCCTCTCTCCCTTTTCCTCTCTCTCTCAGCCACACAACACACACACGCACACACACCCTGCCGCCTGGGCCCCACCCCTGGCCCCTGTCCCCGCCGGCCCACACACCACCACGCACCCACAGACACACCACCCCGCTTCCCCTGGCCCCACCTCGTTTCCCTCCCCGACCCCGCTTCTCTCCCAACCACCCACGAGGCCCCGTCCCCAACCCCGCCCCCGTGAGCTCCTCCCCGCCAGAGCCCTGCCTTCGCCGCCGGTGCGCGGCTCCGCTCCACCCAGCGCGCCGCCAGGCCCCATCGCCGCCGCCCGCTCTCCCCCACGGCCCCGCTCGCTCCCCTTCCTCTCCCTCCGTTCCTCCCCGCCGCCAACCTCCCCAGAGAACCACCGCCGCCTTCAGGTCATCTCCGCCGGCCCGACGTCGACCTCAACCATACCCCGCCCCGTCCCGTGCGCCCCGCGCCGCCGCGCGCCCGCCGGCGCCGCCTCTCCCTCCAACCGCCGCTCCACCGCCGCCTCCCCCCAGAACCGCCTCCTGCACAGCGCCGCCGCTGCAGGGTCCGAGCCGCGCCGCCCCGGCTGAGCCCGACCCCGACCGCGCGCACCTCCCTTCGGCCACGTCCTCCCGTGCGCGTGCTCGCCGCGCCTCTCCCTCCCTCTCTCCGGTGGCTCCCCTCCTCGAGCTGCGCCGCCCCGGCCCGTGCTCGCCGCGTCCGCCCCAGTCTGACCCGCGGCGATCCCTGGCTCTCCCCTCTCTGCCGGCGGCCACAGGAGCTCGCTCAGGCCGCCATCTCGTTGGCCTTTGCCTGTTGTCGCGACCCATCTTGGCCTCGGGCCTGCACCGTCCTGCATGCCACCCATCGCCGTCGTCAACGATGTCTGGTTCCCAGCTTTCGTCGCTGCAACAGAGCGAGTTTGGCCACGCGTGTACATGCCTTTCTTTTGGCCTAGTGGCGCATGTGGCTACTCGTGTATCTGGTGATGTGAAGATGTGGTAGTAGTGTGGTACTGCTACGTGCCTACCCCTACACAAGTTCGACAACGTCTCACAAGGATTCCATGAACCACCGGCGCCCTGAAATCCAAGACTGGTCCATCGGTACGCCAAGTTCGCCGAGTTCAGGGACCTTCAAGATCTCCGTCACGGACACGACATGTACTTCCCTGGGACGCCATGACTGGGACCCCGGACCCGAAGGCCACATGGGACGACAAGTACTCCGACATGGACCCGATTGAAGCAAACCCGAAGACGGTAGATGCGACAAGTACTTCCCCAGATCCGATGCCCGAGGACCACGGATGCGACAATGTCTACCTCACGGAACACCGAGAACTCCCCCCCCCGAACGCCAAGACCGATCTGATTCGAGGACCCTACGAGATCTTCGCAACGACAAGATCGACACCGATCGGGGCGATTCCGATGCCCCGACGCCAGACCAAGTGCTTCCTTCCAGAACGCCAAGATCTACTCCGCTATCCGAGAACGCTTCCGTCGAACCCCGCACCCTGGACCCTGAGACCGACCCCGAACCCCGGAACCCCAAGTTCGTCGAGACCCTCTAATGTGTGAACCTTCTCCCGAGCCTTATTTTATAAATGCTAAATATAAAACTTGTTGCATATTAATTGCCATACTTGCGTGCATATTCATGTGGTTTGGGGGCCTTATGCCGATTCACCTCTAATTAAATATGGGGCCCATATGCGGGCAAATCTAGTCTTATATTGGCCTCATTTAAATTTGTGCATCGAACCGTTGTCATATCTTGCCTTGTTAATACAACATTTAATTTGCGGGGTAGCTAAACAACATGAACCACCTAATTAAATATCGGGACCCCGGTTCCACTTAATATGACCTAATTGCATCGCACCTTTGCCATGTCATACATCATACATGCATCATGCCCGATCTTCTGCCGTAATCTTAAATAGTGCATCCGGTGTTTCTTCTAGTGTTTTGCTTCTTCACGGATAAGGCCGTTGAGTTGATGTGAGCTTCGCCCCGATCTTCGGTTGAACCTTCGGCAATGTTTTTCAAGCGAGCATCTCCCCCTTTCTACCTATCTTACTTTTATAGTATTTATTCCCTCCTGTTGATCTATTGCTATCTGTGTTGCGATGCTTTAGTTTTCCGTACCCGTGATATCCCTTGCAGCCCTATATTGCCTTGGACACACCCTATTACCTGTTGTTTGGTAGATAGTTGGACCTGCGCGTCTTAGTCGCTTGCTCAAGTGCTGTTGCGTGTCGTCAAGTGCCACAGTTGTTGATGTATTGCCGCATGTTGATGTTGGATATGATCATAGTTTTACTTATCGCTCACTTTAATTCCTGTTTAACAACTAAAATTGAAATAAGAAGAGGCATCGGTGGGTGATAGATAATATTTGGTTTCCGAACGCCCACTTGTGTCCCGTAGGACCCCGAGTACTTGATACCTGTTCCTTGATTTATCGCGCTATCCACATCCGGGAGGTATATGGGACCCCCCTGAGCCAGAGCTTGATTCAGTCTTATTTCTTGAGGCCACAAACTAGTTTGAGGTTTTATTTACGATCCTGTACTTATGCCATCTACTTCTGTATTTACGATTGTGCGAGGAGCACACTGTACTGTTTAGGAATTGTGACCCGTTTTCGCGGTATCGACAAGCCCAGCCACACTTTCGGGTTCCCAGTCGTTTACAGCCGGCCCCACAAACCTTGAGGCCGTCTCGAAGTCAGCTAACTTCGTTGCGGGTCTACTTTAAGGGGTGGCCCCCTGAAATATTTCTGAATCTTGTGATTGCTTTGTCGTGAAGGCCTCGTTGGGTTTTGATTTGGTTTTTCCGAGGTTGATCGAGTGTGTGTTGCTATTGGTGCACCCCGGCCGGGTAAAACTTTCTGAAAGCCGTGTTCGCGGATATGGACGACTTGGAGCACAGTATCTCGACCATAGACAAGCATAACTAAAGTTTATTGCTATAAAATTTGACTTTATAATGACTAGTAATCAGCTTCACTATAATGGAATGGCTAAATAATACTGCCCACAATTGCTTGTTTGGAGTGTCGCTTGCGACCATTGTACCTGACTAGTAAGTATGGCAACTACAACGGAATGGTAAATAAAAGTACCAACAACTGCTGGGTTTTGGGTTATCTCATGCTAATTGTATCTGACTAGTAAGTGTTGCAACTATCACGGAATGGTTAACTAAAAGTGCCCACTGCTTATTTTATCAGGACGATTATCTAAACCTGACTAGTAAAGTGCCGCAACTATAACTGAATAAGTAAAACTGCCAACTGTGTGAGTTCCTCGTTTGACTTCCTCGTTTGGTCTCGAGGGGGAAACGCCAGGATGGGTTTGTTTGATGGTAGCATCAGGTTGGGTCCGAATAGGTCTTTCTTCCCCTCTCTGATAGCCGCCAGTTGTATCGAGTCTCTATAGGTTGTTTAGTGCATGCTACCGCTGCCGCTTCAGTCCACCATACCTGTGTAGGCGAGGACCGCCGAATTCTAGTCTCGCCGTGTACTGGCCTCAGTACTGATGCTCCTATTTTTCCTTTGCCCTTGTCGGCACCCCTTTTGTTTAAGCAGGTGTTGAGATCGACGTCGTTAGCAGGGTTACCCTTCCGGCTTGGCCTGGGCAGGGTTATGGACGCCATTGGTTATTCTTCAGGGCTCTTAGCCCCATTTGCATCTTGTCCGTAGCTGGACGCTGTATCGTTTTCAAGGTGATTTGGATCTTTGTTCTGTATATCTGTATTCTTGACTCTTTGAGTCGCTGTTGTATATATCTGTTCTGTGGGTCCCATTGAGGACTGTTGTGTAATGTTATTACTTCGTTTTCCACCCGCACGAAAGTGCCTGGTGGGCACCTTTGAATCGCTTCTATGCGGGTTTGGCGAGTTTCGCTAAAACTTGCATAGGGTCGATTCTGAGGGTGTTACAGAGTGGTATCAGAGCTCAGCAGTTGCGATACCCCACAAGTCCAGCCTGTAGGATAACCTAGCTAACGGCCGAAGTAGAGTGTCAAAACTATTTTTGAAAAATCGGTTGGATAGTACTGATTAGGTCTGATTTTACTCCTTACCCCTCTGCTGTTCTCCTCTTACCTCTATGCGTTTTGAGTCCGCTCTCTTCTCTCTCTTCGAGTCAAGGATTTCTCGTGGTTGGGTTTCCGTCGTACCTTCACGGTTTCGCTTTCTCCCTTTTGTAACGGAGGTGCTACGATCATCAATCTGCAACTTGTCTGTTGTACCCTTCCTCCAATCTTTTGTTCTTGATCTCTTTATCCATATGTGTTCCTTGCTAGATATCAGTGTCGTTGAAAAACATATGAGAAGGACGAGCATTGGTGAAGTTGGAGTATACCTTGAGCATGTGTTGTTCATGCCAATGGAACCATCGCGGAACCTAATCATTGTGTCTTTCATACGATTTCTGCTGGCATCATCCCTTTGTTCCGGATACCGCCTATGAAGATCTTCAGTCTAAATCTCGAGAGTTGAGTTGCCTGATTCTCCTACTCATGTATAGAGTTGATAGTTTGGGTACGGGATGGACTGATCACCCTACCCGACACTTACTGTTCGCTCTGTACATCGAACTGGTGGATCAATGTAACTTTTCCTCTTCTAATGGAAGTTAGAGGTGGCCTTATCGTTTGATATCTCTACCTTCGTCCTTTGTTTCTCCGGAGTGTTCTCTCGACGATCAGGAACAACGACCCTTTGTTGGTGGTGTCGCCGATTTCAAGATGGAGGATGAACCCTCGTTAGTGGTGTCGTGAGGATCTACACGAAGCGAGAAGATGCAGGACACCGAGCTCCCTTCCGGTACCATGAGGCGGATCTCGAGGGCGAGATCCATTGTTAGTGGTGTTGAATTGTGGCATCCCGCAAAAACCACTACTAGAAAATCACGTTGTTTTTGTGCATTGCATCATCATGACCGCATGCTCATGTCATCATGCCGCATTGCATTTGAGCATCGTCATCATCTTGCCTTTGCTTGCATCCAACTATTTTCGGAAAACCCAAATTGTTTTCTAAAATGCCCCATCTTTATTCAAAACCAAAACCCCGGGCCTCCGGAATATTTTGTTTGTCAGCTATTGGTTTGCAAACGGTGCATTTAGAAAAAATAAAATATTATATTATTTTAGTGGGGCAGTCGAACGGGCCGGATAGACCCGAACGACCACCCCAGAAAATATAAACGGCCCACCCCATTAATCCTACAGCTACCAACTAACCTACCCAACCCTCCCCTCCACCTCACTCCCTCCAATCAGCTCTCGCCACCTCACCTCTCCTCTCTCCCCCACCCAATCCCGCGCTGCCACATCAGCAACCCTCTCTCCCTTTTCCTCTCTCTCTCAGCCACACAACACACACACGCACACACACCCTGCCGCCTGGGCCCCACCCCTGGCCCCTGTCCCCGCCGGCCCACACACCACCACGCACCCACAGACACACCACCCCGCTTCCCCTGGCCCCACCTCGTTTCCCTCCCCGACCCTGCTTCTCTCCCAACCACCCACGAGGCCCCGTCCCCAACCCCGCCCCTGTGAGCTCCTCCCCGCCAGAGCCCTGCCTTCGCCGCCGGTGCGCGGCCCCGCTCCACCCAGCGCGCCGCCAGGCCCCATCGCCGCCGCCCGCTCTCCCCCACGGCCCCGCTCGCTCCCCTTCCTCTCCCTCCGTTCCTCCCCGCCGCCAACCTCCCCAGAGAACCGCCGCCGCCTTCAGGTCATCTCCGCCGGCCCGACATCGACCTCAACCATACCCCGCCCCGTCCCGTGCGCCCCGCGCCGCCTCTCCCTCCAACCGCCGCTCCACCGCTGCCTCCCCCCAGAACCGCCTCCTGCACAGCGCCGCCGCTGCAGGGTCTGAGCCGCGCCGCCCCGGCCGAGCCCGACCCCGACCGCGCGCACCTCCCTCCGGCCACGTCCTCCCGTGCACGCGCTCGCCGCGCATCTCCCTCCCTCTCTCCGGTGGCTCCCCTCCTCGAGCTGCGCCGCCTCGGCCCGTGCTCGCCGCGTCCGCCCCAGTCTGACCTGCGGCGATCCCTGGCTCTCCCCTCTCTGCCGGCGGCCACAGGAGCTCGCTCAGGCCGCCATCTCGTCGGCCTTTGCTTGTTGTCGCGACCCATCTTGGCCTCGGGCCTGCGCCGTCCTGCATGCCACCCATCTCCGTTGTCAACGATGTCTGGTTCCCAGCTTTCGTTGCTGCAACGGAGCGAGTTTGGCCACGCGTGTACATGCCTTTCTTTTGGCCTAGTGGCGCATGTGGCTACTCGTGTATCTGGTGATGTGAAGATGTGGTAGTAGTGTGGTACTGCTACGTGCCTACCCCTACACAAGTTCGACAACGTCTCACAAGGATTCCATGAACCACCGGCGCCCTGAAATCCAAGACTGGTCCATCGGTACGCCAAGTTCGCCGAGTTCAGGGACCTTCAAGATCTCCGTCACGGACACGACATGTACTTCCCTGGGACGCCATGACTGGGACCCCGGACCCGAAGGCCACATGGGACGACAAGTACTCCGACATGGACCCGATTGAAGCAAACCCGAAGACGGTAGATGCGACAAGTACTTCCCCAGATCCGATGCCCGAGGACCACGGATGCGACAATGTCTACCTCACGGAACACCGAGAACTTCCCCCCCCCCCGAACGCCAAGACCGATCTGATTCGAGGACCCGACGAGATCTTCGCAACGACAAGATCGACACCGATCTGGGCGATTCCGATGCCCCGACGCCAGACCAAGTGCTTCCTTCCGGAACGCCAAGATCTACTCCGCTATCCGAGAACGCTTCCGTCGAACCCCGCACCCTGGACCCTGAGACCGACCCCGAACCCCGGAACCCCAAGTTCGTCGAGACCCTCTAATGTGTGAACCTTCTCCCGAGCCTTATTTTATAAATGCTAAATATAAAACTTGTTGCATATTAATTGCCATACTTGCGTGCATATTCATGTGGTTTGGGGGCCTTATGCCGATTCACCTCTAATTAAATATGGGGCCCATATGCGGGCAAATCTAGTCTTATATTGGCCTCATTTAAATTTGTGCATCGAACCGTTGTCATATCTTGCCTTGTTAATACAACATTTAATTTGCGGGGTAGCTAAACAACATGAACCACCTAATTAAATATCGGGACCCCGGTTCCACTTAATATGACCTAATTGCATCGCACCTTTGCCATGTCATACATCATACATGCATCATGCCCGATCTTCTGTCGTAATCTTAAATAGTGCATCCGGTGTTTCTTCTAGTGTTTTGCTTCTTCACGGATAAGGCCGTTGAGTTGATGTGAGCTTCGCCCCGATCTTCGGTTGAACCTTCGGCAATGTTTTTCAGGCGAGCATCTCCCCCTTTCTACCTATCTTACTTTTATAGTATTTATTCCCTCCTGTTGATCTATTGCTATCTGTGTTGCGATGCTTTAGTTTTCCGTACCCGTGATATCCCTTGCAGCCCTATATTGCCTTGGACACACCCTATTACCTGTTGTTTGGTAGATAGTTGGACCTGCGCGTCTTAGTCGCTTGCTCAAGTGCTGTTGCGTGTCGTCAAGTGCCACAGTTGTTGATGTATTGCCGCATGTTGATGTTGGATATGATCATAGTTTTACTTATCACTCACTTTAATTCCTGTTTAACAACTAAAATTGAAATAAGCAGAGGCATCGGTGGGTGATAGATAATATTTGGTTTCCGAACGCCCACTTGTGTCCCGTAGGACCCCGAGTACTTGATACCTGTTCCTTGATTTATCGCGCTATCCACATCCGGGAGGTATATGGGACCCCCCTGAGCCAGAGCTTGATTCAGTCTTATTTCTTGGGGCCACAAACTAGTTTGAGGTTTTATTTACGATCCTGTACTTATGCCATGCTACTTCTGTATTTACGATTGTGCGAGGAGCACACTGTACTGTTTAGGAATTGTGACCCGTTTTCGCGGTATCGACAAGCCCAGCCACACTTTCGGGTTCCCAGTCGTTTACAGCCGGCCCCACAAACCTTGAGGCCGTCTCGAAGTCAGCTAACTTCGTTGCGGGTCTACTTTAAGGGGTGGCCCCCTGAAATATTTCTGAATCTTGTGATTGCTTTGTCGTGAAGGCCTCGTTGGGTTTTGATTTGGTTTTTCCGAGGTTGATCGAGTGTGTGTTGCTATTGGTGCACCCCGGCCGGGTAAAACTTTCTGAAAGCCGTGTCCGCGGATATGGACGACTTGGAGCACAGTATCTCGACCATAGACAAGCATAACTAAAGTTTATTGCTATAAAATTTGACTTTATAATGACTAGTAATCAGCTTCACTATAATGGAATGGCTAAATAATACTGCCCACAATTGCTTGTTTGGAGTGTCGCTTGCGACCATTGTACCTGACTAGTAAGTATGGCAACTACAACGGAATGGTAAATAAAAGTACCAACAACTGCTGGGTTTTGGGTTATCTCATGCTAATTGTATCTGACTAGTAAGTGTTGCAACTATCACGGAATGGTTAACTAAAAGTGCCCACTGCTTATTTTATCAGGACGATTATCTAAACCTGACTAGTAAAGTGCCGCAACTATAACTGAATAAGTAAAACTGCCAACTGTGTGAGTTCCTCGTTTGACTTCCTCGTTTGGTCTCGAGGGGGAAACGCCAGGATGGGTTTGTTTGATGGTAGCATCAGGTTGGGTCCGAATAGGTCTTTCTTCCCCTCTCTGATAGCCGCCAGTTGTATCGAGTCTCTATAGGTTGTTTAGTGCATGCTACCGCTGCCGCTTCAGTCCACCATACCTGTGTAGGCGAGGACCGCCGAATTCTAGTCTCGCCGAGTACTGGCCTCAGTACTGACGCTCCTCTTTTTCCTTTGCCCTTGTCGGCACCCCTTTTGTTTAATCAGGTGTTGAGATCGACGTCGTTAGCAGGGTTACCCTTCCGGCTTGGCCTGGGCAGGGTTATGGACGCCATTGGTTATTCTTCAGGGCTCTTAGCCCCATTTGCATCTTGTCCGTAGCTGGACGCTGTATCGTTTTCAAGGTGATTTGGATCTTTGTTCTGTATATCTGTATTCTTGACTCTTTGAGTCGCTGTTGTATATATCTGTTCTGTGGGTCCCATCGAGGACTGTTGTGTAATGTTATTACTTCGTTTTCCACCCGCACGAAAGTGCCTGGTGGGCACCTTTGAATCGCTTCTATGCGGGTTTGGCGAGTTTCGCTAAAACTTGCATAGGGTCGATTCTGAGGGTGTTACAGGCCCCGCTGCAATGGGCTATCAGGACAAAAGATGTTGTGCAAGTACTCATTGCAAGAACGCATGACTATATATGGAGCACATGCCTATGATTGTTTAGTACTTGGATTATTATTCTTATTTATCTGCAATTGCCCTAGATCTTTAAGTTACATGTTTAGACTCATCCATGCAACGCCCGTCCATCCATCCCTATGCCTACCGCGCTCATATCCTACTGTTTGCTACTACTGTTACTGTTGCTCTTGTTTTGCTGCTGCTGTTGCTTTGCTATTGCTACTAATAAACTTCTGTGAGCAAGAACTATTTCGAGGTGCAGCTGAATTCACAACTCAGTTGTTAAGGCTTGAAAGTATTCTTTGGCTCCCCTTGTGTCGAATCAATAAATTGGGTAATACTACCCTCGAAGACTGTTGTGATCCCCTATACTTGTGGGTCATCAGCATGCTTTCCTATTTGGGATCCAGGTTTGTCCCAATGGTGGTGAACTTGGAGGCATCGCCTACCACAAGTTCCATTGACTTGGTCTCGATGACGGCCTTGAAGGCAGGATCGGAGTCAGAAATCTGCTTCTTTGATGCCGGCATTTCCGAGGCGTCGACCTTGCTCTGGATCTCCTTGAATTCTTTGCTATAGAGGACTTCTTCTACAAAGGCTGCTTCTCCAATCTCGCAGTCCCTTTCCTTCGAAAAGCTTTTGAATACAGTGATGACACCATTTGGTCTGGGTATCTTGAGCTTGTTGTAGACAAAGCATGGCTTGGCCATGAAGGAGCGGAAGATGCCGCGTCCAAATATGACGTGGTACGCACTCTTGAAGGGGACCACTTCAAAGGTCATACGCTCTTGGCGGTAATTATTGACATCACCAAAGGCGGCCGAAAGGGTGATGCACCCAAGGGACTGAGCCTCCCGGCCAGGAACTACACCATGGAACATGGTGCTGGTCCGCCTTAGGTTGGTCTCTGTCAAGTTCATATTGTGTAGTGTATCGAGGTACATAATGTTGATGTTGCTTTCGATATCCACCATGCACTGGGTGAACTCGTTGTCGTCAATCAAAGGGTTGAGACCATGGCGTATTGGTTCTTCGTTGGAACGAGGTCGGGTGATCCTTCCTGTCCCATGTGATTGGAACTTCCAACCAATGCAGGTACTGGGGAACTAGGGGTAGGGTGGCCATCATAATCCTTAGGGAGGTCTTCTGTTCCCGAAGAGTTGGGGTGCCAAGGAAAGTGTGGTAGACGGGGGACTTCTTCTCGAAGGGGTTCTTGCCTTTGCCATCGCCCTTGTCGGTGTGCTTAGGGTCAACGTCCTTGTCCATGTCACTTGAATCCTTGGACTCCTCCTTCTTCTTCCCTTTGCCAATGCCTCGTGGTCGGTTCTTCCGACTTTGCTTGTAGCCAGACTTTGGGTCTTCTTTGAGATCGTTGACGAACTTGCAATGGTGGTTGGTGTGGGTGGCTTTGCCATTGGCATCGAGGTGTACGAGGCACGACATATCCCACTATTCCTCGTACGTTTGGGGAGAACGGGGCGCGACTGGGATAGTTTCACTACCACGCTGCTGCCCACGGCCAGCCCCACGTCCTCGACCGTGTTGTCCACCATCACCCCTTCCTACAAACGTCATTGCGACCATGTCATAGGTTGGCTTTTCTTTTGGAGGACTTTTCCGCTTAGTGTTGTTGTTACTCTTAGCTTGGGTTTGAATGGCAATTGCCGGCAAAGAGCCGCGAGCATCGTCGTCGGCATCCACAAACTCACTAGCCAAGGAGATCATCTGATTGAGATCTAGCATGTGATTGTCCTGCAGGCGCTTCAACTTATGTCGGAGCAAAGTACCCTTTTCTAAGACATCAATGTAGGCGGCCATAGTGGTCTAATCGTGCACTCCTGCGTAGGAATTTTTCTTATCCATCCAGTGGGAGAGGTAGGCTCGAGATGTCTCGTACTTCTCCTCGATGCACCGCTGTAGATCGCCAACAGTGCAGGGACGTTTGTACATACCCTCAAAGTTCTTGGTGAACGCTTCTTGCATTTCGAACCAATTGCATATGGAATTTTTCGGCAAGTTACGATCCATTGGCGGGTTGTGTCTATCAACATCAGTGGGAGGTACTTGATAGGAACATTGAGGTTTCCCCCGGCGATCTCCACCACATTGTCGTAATCCTGCAACCACGTAGCTGGCTTGGCGATGCCGCCATAGGGCTTGATCGTCTTGTCTATCTGGAAACCCTTGGGGTAATTTGCGGTCCGTATTGTAGGTCCAAAGCAGTGTGGTCTCAGGTAGTGTCCTTCCCGGCCCACTTGAATCTTGTCTAAGCGTGAACGCGCATCGTATAGCTTCGAGCTTGCTTTTCTATTCTTGTCATCGGGGGAAGGGCTGCGTGAACAACGTGGCCCTCCTCCGCCATGGTGGATTCTAGGGGGCGACGGAGGCGGAGGTGGCGGTGGGTTAGCCTTCTTGCTGTTACCCTCCTGCGACTCTTCGCGTCTGTCACAGTTTCTTGTCGGACGCGGAGGGTCATGGCATGACATGTTCTTGTGTTCGTGATTGCCACTATGCTCCCCGCCATGCCGAGGCTACTCCGTGTTGTCGTGAATGACAATTCTGCCCTGAGGGCGTCTTGGCGGAGGCATGCTTGTACGTTGGTGAGCTTTTGGGTCTTCGTGATGTCGGGGGGACCGGGGAGGTGGAGACGGGCGATGAGGGTGAGCCTTGTCTCCATGGTCGGATGATATGGGGATAGCGTCCTTCGTGTTGCGTGCGTCCCTCCGTCTTCGTTCTGATGAACTTGTCTAGGACCCAACATCGTGAGGAGATCTCTCCCTTGGCCGTTTAGGGTTGCTAGACTAGAAATAAGCTGGATCAGACTCAAGACTCTGAGAGGTGGCCTTTTCCTGCTGTTTGACAGCCTTGGCCACAAGGTCGTAGACCTGTTACATAGCTGCGGGTGATCTATCCTGCTCTAGTAGGGTCTTGGCAACAGCCAAGTTGAGGATAGGTGTGGGCATGACCTGCCTGCCTTCACTGTCAATGTATGGCTTGGCATGTGCCGGCTTCGAGGGAGCCCACCCTAGGTTGTGCCATACGCCAGGGTTGTTGACAACGTGATCCGAAGCTTTCTTAGCCTTCTGCTGCTTAACAAGAGTCTTGTACTCGGCCTCCATGGCTCTAGCTGCTTCAATCGATTTCTGTGCCTTGGCCAGATCTTGATCTAACTTTGCGCCCTGCTCCGCGATGGCCTGTGCTTCCTAAAGTAGCTGCTAGAGCTTCTCATCAAGCTGGACTACATTCCGTATATGGGCCACAGTCATAGGCTCGATGAGAAAATAGTCGTACATCACCCTATCAGCTGGGGTGACTTGGGAGGCCGTAGACGTAGATGTTGGTGGTGGCGGTTTTGCGGTGTCGGCGTTACTCGGACCGGTGCTGAGTTCCTACGGCCGTTGCGTTGGGTTAGGCGGAGGAGGCATGGCCATTGTGTGATCCTTATCGGCGGCATCGGCTGGTCCCTTCCCCTTGTCCAGCGGCTTAGGAAGAGCTTGTCCGGTTTCGTATTCTTCCATCACACTCCCAATGGAGACGAACACATGTCGATATGTGATGACCTTCTCCTCACGCTTGATATCCTCCTCCATCTCTTTCATAGCTGAGTCAAGATCCTCTAGGTTGATGTCCATCTCCTTTGATTCCATGCTGATGTTGGCGTAGAGCGCATCGAGAATAGAGTCGAAGGGTGCGGGGGCTTCCTCGATGACGGAGGACGATGCTGAGGCAGTCGGGTTGTTTGGTAGAGGCGGTGGTGGTGGCGGTGGCGACGGTAGGCCGGGTACGGTGATGAGCTCTGCCCAAGCAGCTGCATTGGCAACCCCGTAACTATTGATAGTGCTAATCATGCTCTCAAAAGTGAGGAGACCCACGGCCTGCTGCTGCCTTAGGGTGCCAGAGAAGTGTACCGCGGTCCAGCCCTTCCACAAAGTGATAGATAGCATCATCACTGGGGTAGTATTCCAGATCGCTTGTATCCCAAGCCATCTGGCGAGGTAATCGCGGGGGTTTTCACCCTCTATTTGGATGCATCACGCCAGATCGAAGATAGTCACCACGCTGACAAAGTGCAATCGCTGCTTTCCAGATGCATGGGCAAAGCCGGTGGATCTGTAGTGATCTTCCACCATTATCTCCTGCATAGGGGAGGTTTGGGTGGGTCTTGAATTTTTCCGATCTAAGTCGGCAAAATCCGGAGAGAGATCTGACTTCGATCCTTCTGCGAACATATCCTACCCATAGGCGGTCCGTGCGGGCCTTGACGATCCTCCAACTTCCAGGGAACTAGTGCCCAAGTCGGTTTCACCGATCAAGAGGTGGATGTCCCCGATTGGAACAATCGAGCAGCGGGTGGGGTTAGTCTTCGCCGGGATCCAGAATTCGTCGAGAGGCACGATCAGAACGTTGCCGAAGAAGAGAACGCGACCAACGGCTGAGGTTTCACCGATTCCCGAGAGCTTGGACCTCCCCCGTTGTAGAGCCTGAAGTGCCTCTTGCCCCACGGTGGGCGCCAACTGTCGTGGTATTGACGATGAGTATGCCATGGAGGGATCCTCTTAGAGCGTGTTTAGAGACTTGGGTTAAGGCGGACGGTTGGTGGGTACGAGGTAACACAACTTACCCAGGCTCAGATCCCACGACGATGGCAGAATCCTACTCCTGCTATAAATCACTATAACGGCAATACGCTGGGTTACAGGGATCGATTCGTTGTGTGCGATATGAGTTGTGTCGTATGACTGTTTCCCTAAAGGCTCCTCTAGGTCCGGCTTATATAGTCGCCAGATCCTAGGGTTCCTAGCCAGACATGTTACAAAGTTCTACACAATATACAACTTGTCTAGCGTGTCTTGCACTCCAAGGCTCCAGGTACGCTGGTAACTCCACCTTAGCCTTCCTTTATCCGGCATGAGCCTCCCTTCTGGATTGTCACATTCCAAAATTCTCCTAATTTTGGAATGTGAAATAAATAAATAAGTCTGATTGATTGTTTGACTATGTTGAAAATTCTCAAAGAGAAGAAACTTTTTGAATAGAAAATCCTCTCAACCTTGAATTCAAAATCTTATATTCTTTTGTTATGACCTAAGTAGCCATATAGGCAAAAGGGCATGGATTGATTATGGATTGTAGAATTGGTGTGCAAGATTTCAAAATGAAAATCATGAAGTATTCATAAGCATTTCATTACATCCATGCAAAGTTCTCACAAACTAAATCCAAATCCTGGTATCTAAATCCTATAGTTGATTCGCCCAAATGTTCCTAAAGGTAATTAAATTGACTTATTAAAACCCACTGTTGCTAAGGCATAAATTATTGATAATTATAGCCTAAAGAGATCCAATTAATACTACAAAATTTTAGAAACAAAATTGAGCTCATTTGGAGCTAGTATGAAAAAGTTATGAAATAAATATAAACACATAAAGATATAAATAAAATGGAATATACAAGGATTTGTAAATCCACTACTTCCAAACTAGTAAAAATATTACAAATTTGATCCTACAATGATCTATTCAATTTTAAAAAAAATAGAAACAAGAATCGTGTCATTTGGAGTTCGTATGCAAAAGATATGAGAGAAACAAGTAGTAAAAAAAATAACGGGCCGGCGGCCCAGCTAGCCAGCCGACGGGAGCACAGGCACGCGCGTACGTACCCAGCTCGGTTGCTTTAAAAAGCGTGCAAATCGGTTTTTGTTAAACCTATCTCTACTCAAACTCTTATAACTTTTTATCTACAACTCCGAATCGACTTCCGTTTGTTTCTACTTGTTCTCTACTCCAAGGCCTATCTCTACACCATCCCAAACCTCCATATAATCTCGTGGAGCCACAGCTATACGAGTTTCCCTTCTCGAAATCCCGAATCTACACATGCCCGAATCTTATTTCGCTTTTTAACCCATCTAGACTTCGTCGTTTGCCTTCGGTCAAAAAAAAAGTTGTAGGAATCGTCGAAATCTTTCAATCCCGACAAACCTCACCTATTTTCATCCACCACAGCCGGAGAATTTCGTATTGCAATATTTCAGATCTTACAGTGTAAATTCAAGATGTACTCGCGCTCGTTTCTTCAAATCAAAATTCCTGTGGTGAGAAGGTAGGAATAATGATTCCCCACAACTTTCGTGTTCTAAGTTTTTCAATTTGACCTACGGATTTGTCTCTCTAACACAAATCTGTTTCTTGTCTATTCTGAGCCAAAATCGGGTCAATCTCTTCTTCTAGCCACCGGATCCTATCCAGACGGTCGAGATCCAATCAAACCGGAGCGTGCCATGTCGTCATCCCGGTCAGCTTCCTCATCAATGCCACGTCAACGTCAGGTCAACATATACTCCCAGTCAGCATGCAAAGTCAACCTGTCCAGTCAGCGGAATATTCTCTAGAATATTCCGTTCGAATTTAAAATTGCATATTATAGGTCTAACTTGTAAAATTCATTAGAAATTCATACCACGTCCAAAAATTGCGTATAATATATCAAATTGAAGATAATTTTACGTAGAATCATCTTATCTTAATATATCCAACTTTTACTGTACATGGTTACTGCAGTAATTTAATTGGTTTTAATGGTCTTTTAGGTTAATAAATTCATAAGAAATTATCTGTAACTCCGAAAAATATGAACAATATCAAACTGAAGCTACTGTAATGTACTTTAATAATATCTGGTTGGATCTAGCCTTTGCAGATTATTTAACCCGTAGCAATTTAATTAGTTTGAATGGCTTTATAAATCATTAAATTCATAGTAAATTAATTGCTTGTCACAAAAAAATAAATGATATACTGATGGAAAGCTGGTTCCATGTAGATCATCAATATGCAATTAGTTCAGCATTTTACTGTAAGGTTTTGCCGTGAAGATTTAAATGATTTAATGGCCTATTTAGAGTAATAAATTCATAAGAAAATAAATACTATTCAGAAAATTACAAATAATATGTCCCTGAAATCACAATTCCGTGGAGATTACAGATATAATTTTAGTTTTATTTTTAGACAACATAAACTATATGAATCATATAAAACCATTAAACACTATTTAAATCATACAAAAAGATCTATAACTCCGATTAGGGTGAATCCAAGTGCTAAGTTTTGTATTGACAATATCTATACAGAGAAATTGCATGACAAATTATTTGGTACTGTTAAAACAAAAATTCATACAAAAATATTTAAACCTATTGAAATAGTGTTTTAATCATAAGAAAATATCAATAACTCCTTTTTAGGTGATTCAAATTGCCGCTGTCTCTAAATTGCATTACCTCTATCCAGTAGCTTCTAGTTCACAATTTAGTACGACATAAAACATATCTAGTTCAATTAAAGTGGTATACACCATATTAAATTGATACAACTTTAGTAATAAAAGCTTTAGTGCATTAAATGACTTTCCACATGCATCATGTAATCTAACTATGTTCATAACTAAAGTAACAACCATTGTGACTTATTAAATTGTCATGCATGCATTTGTTGTATTTTTTTGATCTCTATGTGCTATTGTTTATGTTGTATGCAATTGTTTGATCGATAGATTGCGAGGAGTGCAACGTGTGTGATTGCAACTACTATGATTGCAAGTATTTTGGTTATGACGAGTGAAACCATTATATCTATGAGGATTGTGAGGATTATCTAATCGACGACATCTACAACAAAGGCAAGTGGTGCTATCTTGGTCATAAATGTCCTATTGTTTTCCTATGCATTATAGATGTTTTTGTAGAATTGCATATGTAGGAATTGATGTGTATATGCTATGCTGTGTCCCATATTATTCCCTAGCATTCCTTGTTTATGAGCCACCGTTGGTAGATGTGCTTAGCCATGCTATGATGAACGAGGACTGGGTTACATCACTGAAGTTGTTTCTAAATGTGTTGGTTTGCGAAAACTAAAACAACTTAATCAATGAATCTCCTGGGTGTGATGGGATTGATAATTTTTGGTGGTATCATTGCGGAAAGGCACCCAGGACACTGAGAAATGATTGGTTTCTTTGTTTGGAAGCTTTCGTGTGCAACCATGTGCCAATAATGAAATGGGCGTTTGGCTGAACTCAGTAGGTTGTGGTAACTCGAACCCGCGTATCCAGATATGTAGATAGTGTAGGTTGGACCGGTGCGCGTCGGGATTGGGTAGCTACTTCCCGAACGGTTCCTTCTTGGACTTCTCCCTATCATCACCCAATATGAGAGTGGTGGTACGAGCTGGGCTGGCCAAGTCACATGGGTAAAGTGTACTAACCCCTGCAGGGTGTATAAACTAATCGATTAGCCGTGTCCCTGGTTATGGACAATTTGAGCGACCTGATACTGATGCTATGATATTTCTCACTCATCCTTATTTCTTAATTACTTAAAACTTGTTGGGTGAACATAATTGGGTAGGAGCACCTGGGAGTGAACCAGAGTGTCCTATTTATCGTATTGGAAAACTACTTTGTTACAAATGTTAGGATAAAACTGTTGCTTTATGCAAATGAGCCTGAACTCCACTTGGCCAAATAAGCATGTAGTTGATAGATATTTTGTTAACCACTTTAGCCTACTTGCCATACATTCAATGTATTGACCATTCGTGGCTGCAACGTTTCATGTTGCATGTTGTATCGTATCTGAGTGATCGTTCATAGGTCGCGAGACTCCACTCTACAATTGTTCGCCTGTGGCACATTTGGAGGATGGAGATCTACCTTGTATTCGTTTTCCGCTATGTACTTGAATAAATAATCTAAATTCTGGATCATATTCGTTGTATTTATGATGCACAGTTATATTTGGTATCATTTTGTACTGTGTGTGCCAGTGAACCGATCCAGGGGTTGGCACTATACACATGAACTCAGCCTTATCAGGCGAGGGTGTTACAAGATGGTATCAGAGCTGTGTGTTGACTGTAGGATCGTGACCTTAAAATGGATTAGCAATAGAAGACCTCTATTGGGAGAACTATCATATTTTATACTTATTAGAGTTCTAATATTCCTTGTCTATCTTTTTATAACCTCTTCATATTCAAACATTTATAGTTGTTCATTCTTTTGATACCTATATGAGAGTTAGATAAGTAAAAAACAAATAGATAAGTAAAAAAAAATAAGATGATACATATGAATATCTCACCAAGTTTGGGTAGGTCTAGACCACCATGTTCTATCTCTTTAGGAGATCATCGCTATCGTGTTAGGATATTGTTCTTACCAACTTATGTGGTATGACAATATAGGTTGCTTGCTTGTTTGTACTATACCATATTGTGTGATTTCTTGCTTAGGATCTATTGTTTTGAAACTCTAAAGTTGCTGGAGTTTTCGTGTGGTTTTAAAATTATTTTAATGGTGTGAATTTATTGAAATTCATGGGATTACTGCTGCAGTTTTCTGCCTGCCCTCTTGTACCGCGCGATTTTTCATATTTTATTGGTAACTCAGAAAAATTTAAAAACATAGGATCTGGAGCGTAATTACCTTTAGTACATGCAATAAAATTGGCTAAAATTTCTGACGAGTTTAGGTCGGTCAGAAAAATTCGTGAAGTCTGCTGTACCGTTTTGACAGATTTTGTTTATTGCTTATATGTTGCTCTATTTTACTCTAGTATTGTTCCCAATGCTTTCAAACTATTTTGTGGTTATATACTGCTATATTTAGACCCTTGTAATGTTATTATACAAGTGTTTGATTGTGTGTTGATCTGTCAACACCCGGATTTTTTCAATCCTAGATGCCTGTTATGCCATACATCGAATCCCGGGATTACCATTTTTACGAGACATAACAGAATTGGATACCATAGTACATCATCCATTACAAACGATACATAAGTTTTTACACAAATAGGGATCTCATGATCCAGTTATTAATACAACATCAAGCAGCGGAATACGTAATAATAACAGTAGCGTAGGCGAAGCTCCATCTTCGGGGTCACAGGCAATGCTGACGATGGGAGATGATCCTAGTTGTCGTAACCTTCCTAGGGTCCATCTTCCAGGTACTCCTCTTCATAGTCTGGCCATGGGAATAGCCAGGGACAAAGCCATAAGTACTCTTTAAGTACTTGCAAACTAATACTAACAGGTAAAAGGGGGTTTTGGATAATAGGACACTAGGCTCTAGGGTTGTTTTGCAAAAGCCAGATTTATCTCTACTAAGTTCCAAAGCTAGTCACAATTTTATAACTCCTATGTGGGAACTTGTATTTCATATCACAACTCTGTTGTGGTCAAGTCAAAGTCTCAATTCATTTCATAAGTCATTTTGAAAAGGTCTGATGGGGGAACAGTATGGCCACTCCAACTGTCCATAACCGCGGACGCGGCTATTCGAATAGTTTGACACTCTGCAGAGATTGTACACTTTCACCACAACATTCGATACATCTGTCAGGAACAAATCCTAAATTCACCATACTCAGTATGCGGATAATCAATCCTAACCTTTCAATTACACGCCCTAGTATAAGCACCTCTCCTGTGAGTTTGGCCTCCCAACCATGACCAACTGTCATCTTGGGTACTGCACAGGTGGACAATCTTCACAAGGTAGCCTCAGCTCAAACCTTGGCCGTGAGGGAGCTAATACTAAGGTACATAAGTTTGAAGTCAAGCCCTACCCAATATTTGGGTATTGTGGTTGTACGATAAAATTGGAATGGTATCGCATCCAGAAAACCATCAGTTTTATAAAAGGGCTAAGGCTCATGCCTCAACATTTTCATCACCAAAATCATCAGGTGTTCGGAAACACATGTCCAAAACATTTCAATAGAATGATCCATCATTCCAAGGTTTTCATAACCATTTTTCCACCAAGTATTCCCATCTAAAGTTGATCAAGTTTTATGCTTAGCACTAGCATCTACAGGTGGGGGTAAGCAATAATGAGGGATGGTAAACTAGTGGGGTTTGAACTAAGTCCAACCTTATGTCTTAGGCTGATATCAAGGTTTCTAACTTAGGCCAAATTTTATGCTCTTTATGCAACCTTCGGCATCTTTCAAGTATCTACAAGTCACTTAAGTCAACTCTAAGTTAAAGCTTTGATAAAGAAATAAAGTAAGAAGCTTGCAAATAAAACTAGGATTGGTTTATCAAGTGGGTATGATTATATATGCTTAAGGCATATAGTAGGCATGGTAACAAGCAAGTATTGGCTTGCATAGGTAAAGTATCTTGCAAGTGTTATCTTGCATCAATGTCAATATAAGATTGCTAAATTGCAAGTGTTAGCTTGCAAGGTTACTAGCTTGCCTTGTGCAGAGCAGTGGTTGAAGTTCTCCTCGGCTTCTTCTTCGTAGTATCCTCCTTCCTCCTCGTATCCTTGGTCGGTACTAGCGCCTATGAATAAATACGAGGTACACAATCACCAAACAATACTTAAATACTTGCAGTCATCACACAAGGGTCCTATAGATGATCTGGCATCATCTCTAACATTACAACGTTAAGGCTTGGTTTAATTCCTTTTATTTTTAGAAAAGTAATTTCTACTCATTGAAAAACTACTTAAGATTTAATATTCTCCAAACAAAACATGGGATCATGTTGACACATGTCATCACCACATATTGTAGCCCATGGTAATGTGATTTAAAGTGGTGTCACAAATTAATAAGGTTTTACCCTTTTATTTTAATTAATTAAAGCGTCTAGTAATGCCTATGGGGCATTATTTTATTACTTGAACATTATTTCTGCAAGTAAACCTATATTTTTTTTTATTCTGAAAGGTATGGTTAATTGTGATTTTTGAGAGTTGGAATCAACTCAAAAGCTATTATGGTTTAAATTTGAAAAATGTTTGAATGCAGAAAAGCTTCTGCCTTGTTATTTTTACCATGGGTGATCTATAGATCCAAATGACTTGAATCCATCGGGCTTGGATTCAGCATTCACAGACCTTTCCAACAAAATTGGTTTCATTCAATTTGGTGCACTGAATCGATCTGGGTAGATTTTTGAAGTTGGGTACAGAAGTGTGTTTGAATTGAAATGGAAAAAGTTTAATTTGAATAACTGGGCTGCGCGGGAAAAGTTAACGGGCCGGCCTGCTAAGCGCAGTGCTCCCGCGGGCTGCTTAAGTGGGTGTCCCCACTCGTCAGTGACACGGGGCTGGGCGAAGCGGTATGGGGCAACGTGGATCGTTCGATCTAGTTCTAATCCAACGGCTGGGAGTCATCGTCGACGCGAGACAACGCCGGCGAGAACGAAACCTAGCGCGGCCAGTGAGGGGTGCTGGGGGCTCACCGGGGTACGGGCGAGGGTCGGCAAGGCGGGCGAACGATGAAGTCAACGACGACGAACTCAGGGGTGGTCGCGACAGCTCCTGGGGTAGACGAAATCGATGGATCCCTTCTTCTCTAGAGGCGGCAGGCTCCGGTGAAATTCTGGCGGGGTGGTGCTCGCCTTGCTCTGAGAACAGTGTGGCACGATCAGTGAGGAGAGAGGAGTGAGATGGTGTGAAGAAATCGAGCGGGGGTGGCCTCTATTTATAGTCGAGCGAGGGGACCGTCAGGGCGCACGGTGAGCTCGTCGGGGGCGATGTTACAGGCGGCTAATGGCATGGGCAAGGGTAGATGACGGTTCGGTGTCTCCTGGCGATGCTCAACGACATGGTTTCGAGGCATGGGGCGGTGCGGCTTGGTCTGGAACGGGTGATGCTCTGCGTGGCAGAGGCGGCGTCTTCGATGGCGGGCGGTGGCTGTGCGGCACGGGGCGGCAAATGGGGATGTCTGGCGGTCTCCTGGGTCGGTGGCGATCGTGTGTGCACGTGGTGAGGGCAGCGCGCGGTCTGTGGGCGCTGGTCGAGGGTGGCGCTCGGGCGCACGCTCGGAATGGTCGCTGGCGGTCTGGGCGCGGTTCATGCGCGTGGTCCAGGACTTGGCAACGCTCGCGGCTGGGACAGTGAGTGGCGGTGGACGGTGGGCTGCCTCCCAGACATGCTGGCTAGGCTTGCTGCTGCTCCTAGCTTGCTGTCGACTATGGGGTGGCAAGGGTGTGCTCGGCTGTTCACCATTGATGGCAATGGCAAGCTCACAGTGGTGCTAGTGCTTGGCTAATCTTCCTAGATGATCTACTGAGCTGGTTGTGAGCTAACTAGGGAACAAGTTAGGCAAGAATCACTGCTCATTATAGTGTTTGATGTTTGTTTGATTTGTGTCTGCAACCTGTTTGATGAAATGGCCGCATGAAATCAAGTTTTGAAT
Source organism: Avena sativa (assembly GCA_916181665.1). NCBI lineage: Eukaryota > Viridiplantae > Streptophyta > Magnoliopsida > Poales > Poaceae > Avena > Avena sativa. Next base: position 226,372,142 of record OV702284.1, on the reverse strand, counting down.
TTTTAAAAGATTTTTGGTGGGTTTGCTAGATTGGTGCTGGTGAGTCTACAGATGCTTGGGTTTTGAAATTTGAGCTTGTTTGAGTGGTTTTTGAAAAAGTGGGATCTTCCCATATGATAAAGATTCAATTTTGAATTGCCATTTAAACTATGCATTTGAAAGTTTCTGGATGATCACAAAGTGGGCCTTGATACTTTGTTATGAGTACATTCAAGGGGTGCAAAGATCCAGAAAAGTTTCTATTAGGTTCTAAAAGTTTGAGACAGCCAAATTAGGCATGAGAGTTAAATTGGTCAAAGTGACCATTCATTTAATATATGTGTTTTGATTTACTTGTATTTAGGAAAAGTGTGGGAAATGTTTTAGATGATGTTTATTTCACGTAAGAAACATTTTACAAGCAATGAAACAAACAAACAAGGTGGTTTTAAAAGGATTCAAAATCAATGCATACACATATGCATGCATTCATAAATTTATTTAGAAAAGTTTTTGTTAACCCTAAGTTTGATGATTAGAGTTTGGTGACCCAAGCTTAGTATTTTTGGGATGTTACAAACCTTCCCCCCTTAAACAAAATCTCGTCCCGAGATTTGAAAAAGGACGAAAAGATTACCTAGGATTTGAAGAGATCGGGAAACTCCGTCCTGATGTGATCTTCGCGCTCCCAGGTAGCTTCCTCTTCTGTGTGGTTGCTCCACTGAATCTTGAGAAACTTGATGCTTCGGGTTCGGGTAGTTCGAAAAGCTTCTTCCAAAATGCGGATGGGTACTTCAGGATAGGTCAGGTCATCATTTATCTCTATGGTCCGATGGTCGATATCCTTGAACACTTCGGTCTTCTCAGGGACTTCGAGACACTTGCGAAGTAACGAGATATGGAACACATTGTGTATTGCTGACATCTCGTCGGGTAGTTCCAATTGATACGATACCTCTCCTCGACAGTTCAGAATTTTGAAAGGTCCGATATATCTGGGGGCTAACTTTCCTTTGAGTTGGAAACGCTGCATTCCCATCAATGGTGACACTTTCAGATAAACAAAATCTCCTATATTGAATGCGAGGTCTCTACGTCTCTTGTCGGCGTAACTCTTCTGTCGGGATTGGGCGGTCTTGAGGTGCTCACGAATCTTGTGAACCTTCTCTTCTACTTCTCGTAGGATATCGGGTCTGAAAATCTGACTCTCTCCTACTTCCGACCAGTTCAAAGGGGTGCGACACTTCCTTCCATACATGAATTCAAATGGGGCCATTTGCAAACTAGCTTGATAACTATTGTTGTACGAAAATTCTGCAAACGGCAGACAGTCTTCCCACTTAGATCCATATTCTAACACACATGCTCTCAGCATATCTTCGAGTATTTGATTTACTCGCTCCGTTTGTCCATCGGTCTGAGGGTGATACGCGGTACTGAAATCTAGGCGGGTTCCTAAACCTTCTTGAACTTTCTTCCAGAATCTCGAGGTAAACTGAGTTCCTCGATCCGATACTATGTTCTTGGGGACTCCATGCAAACTGACGATTCTAGCGATGTACAACTCTGCTAGCTTTGAACTCTGATATGTGGTCTTGACGGGAAAGAAATGGGCGACTTTGGACAATCTGTCCACTATGACCTAGATAGAGTCATTTCCCCTACTAGAAGTAGGTAGTCCAGTGATAAAGTCCATTCCTACAGAATCCCATTTCCATTCCGGAATCTGCAAAGGTTGCAACAATCCAGCAGGTCTTTGATATCCTGCCTTGACTCGTTGACATATATCACACTTGGCGATATAGCTTCCTATTTCTCTCTTCATCTTATGCCACCAAAATTGCTCTTTCAAATCTTGATACATCTTAGTTCCTCCTGGATGGATAGAATAAAGAGTATCATGAGCCTCCTTCAAAATAACTTCTTTCAACTCAGAATCAGCTGGTACACAAAGGCGTCCTTTGTACCACAACACTCCTTCTTCGTCCTCGGTGAATCCGGGTACTTTGCATGTACCGATATGACGCTTGATTCCGTCGATACTAGCATTTTCCTTCTGTGCCTCCTTAATCTGACTGATCAAAGTGGGCTGGAGTTCTATGCTAGCCAAAAATCCTTCACTTACTAATTCCATTCGAAAATCTTCCATCTCCTTGTGCAAACTTGGTTGCTCCTTCAAAATCATGGAGTTCAAGCGGCACGGCAATCTGCTAAGGGCATCGGCTACCACGTTGGCTTTACCAGGGTGATAATGAATGTCCAGGTCATAATCCTTGATTAGCTCAATCCATCTTCTCTGCCTCATATTCAGCTCCTTATGAGTGAATATATACTTTGGGATCTTGTGATCCGAATAAATCTCACAACGATTTCCCATCAGGTAATGTCTCCATGTCTTCAGGGCTAGAACTACGGCTGCGAGTTCGAGGTCATGTGTTGGGCAGTTTTGCTCATGTTGCTTCAATTGTCAAGATAGATAAGATATAACTTTGCCTTCTTGCATTAACACACATCCGAGACCAATCTTGGATGCGTCACAATACACATCGAAGGGCTTCTTGATATCCGGCATGATCAAGATTGGGGCTGAAATAAATCTCCTTTTGAGTTCTTGAAAACTCGCTTCACACTTGTCGGTCCATTCAAACTTCTTGTCCTTCTTCAGCAATTGGGTCATGGGTCTGGCGATACTCGAGAATCCTTCTACGAATTTGCGGTAATATCCCGCCAATCCGAGAAAAGCACGAACTTGGGTTTGAGTGGCTGGGGCTTGCCAATCTTCTACATCTTTCACTTTGGCAGGGTCAACGGCAATTCCTCCGGTGGATACAATGTGACCGAGGAATCCTACCTCCTGTAACCAGAATTCACATTTGCTAAACTTGGCATACAACTGATGCTCTCTAAGGGTTCCAAGAATGGTCCTTAGGTGTAGCTCATGTTCTTCTTCTGATTTGGAATAAATCAGAATGTCATCGATGAAAACAACGACAAACTTATCCAAGAAGTCCATAAAAATCTTATTCATGAGATTCATGAAATAAGCGGGGGCATTGGTTAATCCAAAAGACATGACCGTATACTCATACAATCCATATCTGGTGGTAAAGGCAGTCTTTGGAATATCCTCTGCACGAATTTTGAGTTGATGATAGCCAGTTCTAAGATCAATCTTAGAAAACACTTTGGCACCGGTCAACTGATCAAACAAATCTTCTATCTTGGGCAAGGGGTACTTGTTCTTGATGGTGACGTCATTCAACTTCCGATAATCCGTACACAAACGGTTACCTCCATCCTTCTTGTCCACAAACAAGACAGGTGATCTCCATGGGGACGCACTTGGTTGAATCAATCTGATTTCCAACATGGAATCCAGTTGCTTCTTCAGTTCTGCAAGCTCTGACGGGTTCATACTATAGGGTCCCTGGGCTATGGGTCCGGTTCCGGGGATTAGTTCGATGATAAACTCGATATCCCGATCTGGGGGCATACCGGGCAAAACATCTGGAAATACATCGGGGTATTCACAGACTATCCGGACTTGGTCAATGGTAGGTTGGGCTATACTCTTGTTGCATTTAAATTGACGAGGTAAGGTTTCAGATATATGCTCGACTGATATTCCGGCTGTACTGGTCATGGTGATGGCTTTCTTGGCACAGTCAATCAATCCTTTATGTTTGGACATCCAATCCATTCCTAGTACTACTTCCAAACCTTTAGTTCCGAGTACTATCAGATTGGCATAAAAATCTATGCCATGGATTCGGATAGGGACGGCTTTGCAAATTTGCCTAGCCTTGGTGGTTGATCCGGGAATTTGCACAATCATCACATGCTTCAATTTGGTTGGTTGAATTTTACTAGTGCATGCAAATTCTTCGGTGACAAATGAATGCGATGCACCAGAATCAAACAACACTCTTGCAAGTACTGAATTAACAGAAAACATACCCAGCACGACGTCTGGCGCTTCCTGAGCTTCTTCAGCATGCATGAGAAAAAGACGTCCATTGCGGTTGAGTGAATTCCCTGGGGAAAATCTTCTTCTGGGCTGAACACGACGTTGCTGTTGAGCTGGGGCATTGGCATTGGGTGTTGTAGCATTCTTCTTGTTTGGACACTCGTTAGAATAGTGGCCTTTATTTCCACAGTCATAACAAGTTACTTGCGACTTGTCCTTGGCTGCTACAGGCATTGCTTCCAGTCCTCGGGGCAGTGTTGGTGTTGGCGGTAGCATTGTTGGTGTTGAACTTGGGTGGGACACGGGTGACATTGCTAGAGTTGCCGGGGTTGTTGTGATTTCCTCCGGGTCTAGGGTTTCCACGGTTGGGATAGGTCAGACGGTTCATCGGGGGTCTGTTGGTTCTTGGGGCAAATCCTGGAGATGGGTTAGGGCGGTACTTTGGGGTCTGATGGGTTCCTGGCTGATGCATCATACGACGCTTGCGGTTCTCATTGGCTTGTTTGATCTTTCCTTCCATCTCGATGGCAGAGTCGACAAGGGCTTCAATATCTGCAAAGGGGATATTGACTAACACCGTCTGCATCTCGTCATGCAGACCATTCAGGAATCTTTCTTTCTTCTTGTCTTTGGTGTCTATCTCGTCCGGGGCATACCTAGCTAATGACAACAAATTGTCACGGTATTCCACTACAGTCATTCTTCCTTGCTTCAACTCTCTGAACTCGTCTCTCATTCTCTTGATCAAACCTGGTGGTACATGGGTTCTGCTAAACTTGACCTTGAATTCCTCCCAGGTCATCATCTGGCCTCCGGTCATTGCCGAACACTGTTACACCATGCCCTGGCATCTCCGGCTAGATAATGTGTGGCGAACAGGACTTTCTCGTTGGCTTCCACTCTGGCTACTTCTAAGTTATTTTCCATGGTTTGCAGCCAATCATCGGCGTCTAGGGGCTCTTCTGACTTAGTGAAAACAGGTGGGTTGGTGTTCTGGAAATTCTTGAGCTTAGATCCATGGTGGTCCTGATTTCCGTGGCCTTGGTTATTGTGGGCTAGCTAGGCTATCTGTTGCAGAGTGGCTAGGTTGGCTTGATGTTCCGCTCTTTCAGCTTCGCGGTCAGAAGTCAACAGTTGCAGGATCTGCAACATCGGGTTCGGGGCTGAAGCACTTCCTCCATGTGGCATCTGAAGATTTAGATAGATCATGAGAAAAGAGGGAAATTTCTAAGGTTTCGGGGACTTTGAAAAGTTTTTAAAGGTTTGACTCAGATTTTTCTAGCAACTTGCTTTTTCATTCATTCATTCATAGCACACAGTACAACACACCACAACAAAGAAAAACAGATGGTTTTAAGAACCATTCTGGGAACTACGATATAGTGGGATCGAATACTACTCACTACGCCAGTGCTCAAGTGCTACTACTCCTCGGAGTCTGTGGCTTCATCATCTTCATCATCATCGATGAAGGCGAAATCATCCTCATCGGTGAAAAAGTCCATGGCCTGATCCTCCAGAAAATCGTCGTCATCGCTGAGATAGGAGTAAGGGTCTCCACGAAGATCCTCTCCGGCATTCTCCCTTTCCTCCAACTGCATGTCTCTCTCGTGGATGGTCTCCTCCAAAGATGAGATGTCGTGGCAAAGACGGGCAATAATGCGCTCCTTCTTGTCGAGCTGACGGCGGCGATACTTGCGATCCCTTGCTAGCATGGCGATGGTCTGGTCCTTCGTCTTGATGATGGAAGACTTGTGGTTGCAGTAGTCACGGCAGTTGTCCAACTCCTGCTGACGATCGTACATCATGAAGCTAAGGTGGTCCAATTGAGTCTTCAGCTCGGGGTGGTATGGGGATTCTAGGGGTTGTCCATTTGCATCACGCCTTGGGCAAAACTCAAAGCGAGTACCTTGATCTGATTGATGCTCTGCCCACACAGACGGGAAAGAGCTTCCTGCATTGCTCTGGCAAGTCCATCGAGCCAGTTGTTTTCCCTTAAGGTAAACTGAATTCCCTCCGAAGTGGGAGGTTCAATCTTTCCTCGGAGACTTGCAACAATTAGCCACTGCAGATCTTCTCCTCCTTGATCATTGAGCTGAGCTCCGAAGAACTCGGGGTGCGGACGCTCCAGAAGTTCCGAAAGCTGGTCCAGATCCCTCTCAAAGATAAGGTCTCCTCCATTCCCAAGTTGGTAAAACTTGCTGTACTTCACGTCCATCTATAAAAATAGAGGACGAGTAGATTAGCAGGGTGATCAAGTGTCTCAAAATTTTATGTATTTTGCAAGAGTTTTTGAGGAACATGAATTTTTAGGAAAGAATTAAAGAGATAAGAATGAGAATAAGTTTTTGTAAATATTTATTTTCTTTGGTTTTGAAACTAAGTTTTTGGGTTCAAACGTCCAGTCTAACTAGGGTCTCCTATGGTCAGGATGGCTCTGATACCAACTTGTCAACACCTGGATTTTTCAATCCTAGATGCCTGTTATGCCATACATCGCAATCCCAGGATTACCATTTTTGCGAGACATGACAGAATTGGATATCATAGTACATCATCCATTACAAACGATACATAAGTTCTTACACAAATAGGGATCTCATGATCCAGTTCTTAATACAACATCAAGCAGCGGAATACGTAATAATAACGGTAGCGTAGGCGAAGCTCCATCTTCGGGGTCACAGGCAATGCTGACGATGGGAGATGATCCTAGTTGTCGTAACCTTCCTGGGGTCCATCTTCCAGGTACTCCTCTTTATAGTCTGGCATGGGAATAGCCAGGGACAAAGCCATGAGTACTCTTTAAGTACTCGCAAACTAATACTAATAGGTAAAAGGGGTTTTTGGATAATAGGACACTAGGCTCTAGGGTTGTTTTGCAAAAGCCAGATTTATCTCTACTAAGTTCCAAAGCTAGTCACAATTTTATAACTCCTACGTGGGAACTTGTATTTCATATCACAACTCTGTTGTGGTCAAGTCAAAGTCTCAATTCATTTCATAAGTCATTTTGAAAAGGTCTGACGGGGGAACAATATGGCCACTCCAACTGTCCATAACCGCGGACGCGGCTATTCAAATAGTTTGACACTCTGTAGAGATTGTACACTTTCACCACAACATTTGATACATCCGTCAGGAACAAATCCTGAATTCACCATACTCAGTATGCGGATAATAAATCCTTAACCTTTTAATTACACGCCCTAGTATAAGCACCTCTCGTGTGAGTTTGGCCTCCCAACCATGACCAACTGTCATCTTGGGTACTGCATAGGTGGACAATCTTCACAAGGTAGCCTCAACTCAGACCTTGGCCGTGAGGGAGCTAATACTAAGGTACATAAGTTTCCAGTCAAGCCCTACCCAATATTTGGGTATTGTGGTTGTACGATAAAATTGGAATGGTATCGCATCCAGACAACCATCAGTTTTATAAAAGGGCTAAGGCTCATGCCTCAACATTTTCATCACCAAAATCATCAGGTGTTCGGAAACGCATGTCCAAAACATTTCAATAGAATGATCCATCATTCCATGGTTTTCATAACCATTTTTCCACCAAGTATTCCCATCTAAAGTTGATCAAGTTTTATGCTTAGCACTAGCATCTACAGGTGGGGGTAAGCAATAATGAGGGATGGTAAACTAGTGGGGTTTGAACTAAGTCCAACCTTATGTCTTAGGCTGATATCAAGGTTTCTAACTTAGGCCAAATTTTATGCTCTTTATGCAACCTTCGGCATCTTTCAAGTATCTACAAGTCACTTAAGTCAACTCTAAGTTAAAGATTTGATAAAGAAATAAAGTAAGAAGCTTGCAAATAAAACTAGGATTGGTTTATCAAGTGGGTATGATTATATATTCTTAAGGCATATAGTAGGCATGGTAACAAGCAAGTATTGGCTTGCATAGGTAAAGTATCTTGCAAGTGTTATCTTGCATCAATGTCAATATAAGATTGCTAAATTGCAAGTGTTAGCTTGCAAGGTTACTAGCTTGCCTTGTGCAGAGCAGTGGTTGAAGTTCTCCTCGGCTTCTTCTTCGTAGTATCCTCCTTCCTCCTCGTATCCTTGGTCGGTACTAGCGCCTATGAATAAATACGAGGTACACAATCACCAAACAATACTTAAATACTTGCAGTCATCACACAAGGGTCCTATAGATGATCTGGCATCATCTCTAACATTACAACGTTAAGGCTTGGTTTAATTCCTTTTATTTTTAGAAAAGTAATTTCTACTCATTGAAAAACTACTTAAGATTTAATATTCTCCAAACCAAACATGGGATCATGTTGACACATGTCATCACCACATATTGTAGTCCATGGGAATGTGATTTAAAGTGGTGTCACAAATCAATAAAGTTTTACTCTTTTATTTTAATTAATTAAAGAGGCTAGTAATGCCTATGGGGTATTCTTTTATTACTTGAACATTATTTCTGCAAGTAAACCTATATATTTTTATATATTCTGAAAGGTATGGTTAAATGTGATTTTTGAGAGTTGGAATCAACTCAAAATCTATTATGGTTTAAATTTGAAAAATGTTTGAATGCAGAAAAGCTTCTGCCTTGTTATTTTTACCATGGGTGATCTATAGATCCAAATGACATGAATCCAACGGGCTTGGATTCAGCATTCACAGACCTTTCCAACAAAATTGGTTTCATTCAATTTGGTGCACTGAATCGATCTGGGTCGATTTTTGAACTTGGGTACAGAAGTGTGTTGAATTGAAATGTTAAAAGTTTAATTTGAATAACTGGGCTGCGCGGGAAAAGTTAATGGGCCGGCCTGCTAAGCGCAGTGCTCCCGCAGGCTGCTTAAGTAGGTGTCCCCACTCGTCAGTGACACGGGGCTGGGCGAAGCGGTATGGGGCAACGTGGATCGTTCGATCTAGTTCTAATCCAACGGCTGGGAGTCATCGTCGACGCGAGACAACGCCAGCGAGAACGAAACCTAGCGCGGCCAGTGAGGGGTGCTGGGGGCTCACCGGGGTACGGGCGAGGGTCGGCGAGGCGGGCGAACGACGAAGTCGACAACGGCGAACTCAGGGGTAGTCGCGGCAGCTCCTGGGGTGGACGAAATCGATGGCTCCCTTCTTCTCCAGAGGCGGCGGGCTCCGGTGAAATTCCGGCGGGGTGTTGCTCGCCTTGCTCTGAGAATGGTGTGGCACGATCAGTGAGGAGAGGGGAGTGAGATGGTGTGAAGAAATCGAGCGGGGGTGGCCTCTATTTATAGTCGAGCGAGGGGACCGTCGGGGCGCACGGTGAGCTCGTCGGGGGTGATGTTACAGGCGGCTAATGGCATGGGAAAGGGTAGGGGACGGTGTGGTGTCTCCTGGCGATGCTCAACGACATGGTTTCGAGGCATGGGGCGGTGCGGCTTGGTCTGGAACGGGTGATGCTCTGCGCGACAGAGGCGGCGTCTTCGACGGCGGGCTGTGGCTGTGCGGCACGGGGCAGAAAACGGGGATGTCTGGTGGTCTCCTAGGTCGGTGGCGATCGTGGGTGCACGCGGTGAGGGCGGCGCGCGGTCTGTGGGCGCTGGTCGAGGGTGGCGCTCTGGCGCACGCTCGGCATGGTCGATGGCGGTCTGGGCGCGGTTCGTGCGCGTGGTCCAGGGCTTGGCAACGCTCGCGACTGGGACAGTGAGTGGCGGTGGACGGTGGGCTGCCTCCTAGACATGCTGGCTAGGCTTGCTGCTGCTCCTAGCTTGCTGTCGACTATGGGGTGGCAAGGGTGTGCTCGGTTGTTCACCATTGATGGCAATGGCAAGCTCACAGTGGTGCTAGTGCTTGGCTAATCTTCCTAGATGATCTACTGAGCTGGTTGTGAGCTAACTAGGGAACAAGTTAGGCAAGAATCACTGCTCACAATAGAGTTTGATGTTTGTTTGATTTGTGTCTGCAACCTGTTTGATGAAATGGCCGCATGAAATCAAGTTTTGAATTTTGAAAAGATTTTTGGTGGGTTTGCTAGATTGGTGCTGGTGAGTCTACAGATGCTTGGGTTTTGAAAGTTGAGCTTGTTTGAGTGGTTTTTGAAAAAGTGGGATCTTCCCATATGATAAAGATTCAATTTTGAATTGTCATTTAAACTATGCATTTGAAAGTTTCTGGATGATCACAAAGTGGGACTTGATACTTTGTTATGAGTACATTCAAGGGGTGCAAAGATCCAGAAAAGTTTCTGTTAGGTTCTGAAAGTTTGAGACAGCCAAAGTTGGCATGAGAGTTAAATTGGTCAAAGTGACCATTCATTTAATATATGTGTTTTGATTTACTTGTCTTTAGGAAAAGTGTGGGAAATGTTTTAGATGATGTTTATTTCACCTAAGAAACATTTTACAAGCAATGAAACAAACAAACAAGGTGGTTTTAAAAGGATTCAAAATCAATGCATACACATATGCATGCATTCATAAATTTATTTAGAAAAGTTTTTGTTAACCCTAAGTTTGATGATCCAAGCTTAGTATTTTTGGGATGTTACATGATTGCCTATGATTGTTTCCTTGTTTGTAACATTGATTGCTTCATATAGTTATGGGTAGGATTATTTTCTTAGTCGTTTCTTTCCTATAGAATCTATTCTTCCCTATCTTGAACCCTGGGAGATATAATGATGTGTTAAGCGGAAGGTTTGACAACACAATACATTTAGGAAAGAGAATGCTTCACCTAATGGAAAAAGGATGTGGAAGTATGAAGTGTTGCACATGATGTTATGTAGTAGATTACCCAACCTGAAAGTTGAAGTATCATAGCTTAGTTTTAGTAAGCTTTGTTGATTGGATACATGGGAGTATACATAGAGCATTAGCTCGTGCCCATGGAAACATTCTTCAAGGCAAGTGAGAATGCCCAAGTGATAGAAAAACGTGATTCACCTATCCTCATACAGGGTAATGATTTGGGTGTAGGATGGATTGATCACCATTCCTACTACTCTTATTATTCGCTCTTGTATTGTTGGTTTTGCGAATCTTGAGTGCCTTTCAACCTTAGCAGAGAGTCGACGTTAAGCCTAGACCTTAGAATGGTATATTTCCCCTTTATGAAAGCACCTAGTGCTTAGCGTAGAGATATACGGTAAGAATGAATCTCAACCATGATTAATGGGTATCGTGAAGTAAACATCCCCTAATTGACCACCATGAGAGTTCTGCTAGTTCAAGTAGTGTTTTCTTGGAATCTGCCAATCATGATGTTTAGAATGTGCTAGAGACATTGTTCCAATAAAAGTCTAAAGGAGAACCAATCTGAGCTAAGTGAATCCTCGAGAATTACCTAGTCAATTTTATTTTAAGGGTGGTAGCATCCTAATGGATCCCGAACCTTTCTTTCTAGCCTTCCCAAATCTCGGGACGAGATTTCTTTTAAGCGTGGTAGTCTGTCACATCCCAAAATTCTCCTAATTTTGGAATGTGAAATAAATAAATAAGTCTGATTGATTGTTTGACTATGTTGAAAATTCTCAAAGAGAAGAAAATTTTTGAATAGAAAATCCTCTCAACCTTGAATTCAAAATCTTATATTCTTTTGTTATGACCTAAGTAGCCATATAGGCAAAAGGGCATGGATTGATTATGGATTGTATAATTGGTGTGCAAGATTTCAAAATGAAAATCATGAAGCATTCATAAGCATTTCATTACATCCATGCAAAGTTCTCACAAAATAAATCCAAATCCTGGTATCTAAATCCTATAGTTGATTCGCCCAAATGTTCCTAAGGGTAATTAAATTGACTTATTAAATCCCACTATTGCTAAGTAATAAATTATTGATAATTATAGCCTAAATAGATCCAATTAATACTACAAAATTTTAGAAACAAAATTGAGCTCATTTGGAGCTAGTATGAAAAAGTTATGAAATAAATACAAACACATAAAGATATAAATAAAATGGAATATACAAGGATTTGTAAATCCACTACTTCCAAACTAGTAAAAAGATTACAAATTTGATCCTACAATGATCTATTCAATTTTAGAAAATTTTAGAAACAAGAATCATGTCATTTGGAGTTCGTATGCAAAAGACATGTCACATCCCAAGATTTTCCAAATCTTGTAATGTGAAAATAAATTTATAAAATAAAACTTTGTTTGATTTTTAGAACCAGAAGAAACTTTTTGAATCCAAATTGGAACCTCAACACATTTGAATTAAATAAATCCTAAAGGGAATTAAAAAGATAAACATTTTAAATAAAGGAAAACAAAATACTTTAACAATACTATTGTGATCATTAAAATAAAAGGATTTGGTTTTCAATTGAAATAAAAGTTTTATAGATAAAGATTATGTTATAAGCCAAATTAAACCTTGGACAAGCTTTGGAATTAAAACATTTTTTCTAAATAAAATTTGCAAAGGTTTATTTAAAATAAATTAATAAGGAATTGTTATCCAAGTTTTATTAATAAAGGTCTATCATTTATAAACCATCAAAAACTGGTTTGTCTAATTTAATAAAGTTTCCAAGTATTGAATATTTCCAAATAAAACCTATTGTTTTGGTTTTGAAAATATTTAGGTTTTAAATAAAGATTTTATAGAATCAAACTCTATTTGATTTAATAACTAAAGCCCATTGTATTTAATTATTAATGGACCATAAAATAAGAGGTTATATTGTTTTTAAAAACAAATCCTCCAAATAATCTTTAATTCAAATTAAACCTACTGATTTAGATTTGAAAGTGTTTTTCAAATAGGAATTGATATTAAATAAAGCAAATCTTGTTAAATAAATAAAGTTCCATTTTATTTAATTAAAAATTTTGATTAATAAAGTTTTTATTATTTTGGGCTTTTGACCATATTAATAAACAGAACTAATTTCAATATTACAAATTTGAGTGTTGTTTGAAATTGTTTTGGTTTATGTATATTTGATTGGAAACTCAAAACAGAAAATAAAATAGAAAAGGAAAAACACAGAATAAAAAAAAAATAAGAAAGGAATCAACCCAACCCAACAGCCCAGCAGCAGCCCACCTAGCCCATCTACTCTCTCCCGAACCGTTTTACTACACCGCAAAAGAAACCCGCTGAACCACTGACATGTGGACCTTTCCCCTCTTCCCTTTTTCCACTGACAAGTAGACCCACTTGTCACTGTACTTCTCTCACACCCGCGCGACCCCTTCTTCCTCCCTCGTCGCCGTTTCCTGCAGTGATTCCGCGGACTTAATTCGTCATAATACCGCCACCATTACTCGCCTTGACTGTGCTTGATAAAACGCCAGCTCCTTTCCTTCCGTTCCCCTCAGACGCCGACCTCTCTTCGCCACCGGGCCGCTCCAATTCCTCCTCAAACTCCGCTGTCTCCGACGAGCTCCTATCTCCGATTGCGGCCAACACACACCACCCCGATCCTCCCTGAGCACACTTACAGCTTCCCAACTCTCGGACAAACCTCCCTGTGCTCTTCGTTCGACCGCGAGCGCCCCAGAACACCGTCCTCGACAAACTCCGAGCACCGCCGCGTCTGCCTCCGACTCCGGCACGTTCCCCAGGTGAAATCTGACCGCCCCTCTGCTCCTCGATCACGCGAGCATCTTCTCCTTAGTCTTACGCACCTGACCATGCTCCTGTCTTGCCCCCGCATGATCTACAGCGTCGCCTTCGACCGCGGACAGAGCCATCCGACGCCAGCCCTAACTCCGGCGAGCAATCTAGGACAGCCCCGTGCGCCCCTTCGACCGAAGCAAGCAGGTTGAGCATCCCCGTGCCTCGACGATCACTGTGAGACACTCCTCCCTCTCCCTCGCTTCCTATGTTAGCCGGAACTCCACCGCCAGAGCGCCGCCGCCGTCTGCCACCGCGCAGCGCCGCCCATCTGTGACCAGGCAGTAATAGCCGTTAGATCTGGATCGAACGAATCGGATAGATTGCTTAAACACCGAAGGGGTATGTCCTCTGGACCACTCGATCTAACTAGATCCAACGCCCCACAACCGCGATCCAACCGAACCGGTATGGACCAATAGGAACACGACGCGTGGCACTAAATCTGTTTAAAAGGAATTTGAAAACAGATTTATTTGCAAACTTCAAACCTTTGTAACTTTCAAACCACACGTCCAAAAATTACAAATTTTATATCAATGAAATCAGGAGAACAAGCCCTAGCTAACCATGGCCTTAGTTTTGAAAATAGTATCTGTTAGCTTGATTGAATTTGCAGAAACATTTTTATACTTGTTTAGGGTATAAAAATTGTTTAAAATAGAATTTAATGACAAAACCTTTGCAAAATGATTTGTAATGACCTTACTGACCCTAAGAACCAAACCAAAGTGTTAAAAATGATTTTTGTGAAATTTAAGTTGAATTATTTAACTTAGCCATTTTTCTAACCAAATAAACTCATTGTTTTTATTATGAAAATATTTTTGTAAAGAAAACTTTGGGAAAATGTTATGGACCAAACTTACTGACCCAAAACACCAAGCCTTGCCAAAGGCAACTCACTTGGTGAAAAACATAAAGTTTCACTTTGAAAAGAGTAATTTCACACCACATAAAATGTTGAATGGATTTTAAAATAGATTTTGGGCAAAACCCTCTAACCATTGACTTTGCCACTTTGGTAAATGACCAATTTGGACCTTACAAAGTTTATAAACCTAGTAGAGACCAATCTTGCAATAGAACCATCCTTTGCATACTTATGCATGACTTAGATTCCATTTGCTTTGTGAGTGTGAAATTGTTGTTTGACTTTGGTGTGGAATGTTAGTTGATTTTGTGTTTGCTTGATTGACTTGTAGTGAATTTAGCAAAGTGTGAAACTAGCAAGATCAAGGAAGTGAACCCCATCCCCTACCAAAAAGGCAAGTGACACTATCATACAAAAGACCTACTATTTTCATTGTATACTTAGTGGATTTTGAAAATATGCATGAAAAGATAATTTTGTACCTATGCTATGCTAAAATCCTAATAGGATTCCCTATACACTCCTTAGTGAAAATATTGAAGTTGTACATGCTTAGCCATGCTATATGCTATAATTTGAAAAAGAGATACATGTTGAGATTTTACAAAGGTTGAGAAAAGGACTTGTTTTTTTTTTTTTTTACATAATAAAACAAGGACTCAATAAACCACCTAGGTGGAGGCTACTATAAGTTTTGGAGAAGGTGACAACAAAAGGAAACCATGTCTATGGCAATCACTTTGTGTTGTGCTCCAAAAGAAAACCAGCTAGGAAACTTAGAGATCAAACATGCTTCTCCAATTGTGGCTTCCATGTACAACCACATGCTATTATGGCTCTGGCTTAGTCAATTACATTAGGAAGACCCATGCATTGTCTTTAGTTACTGGACATGGGGATCTGGAATGCTTCATGGGGGCTGAAGACAAAGCTAGCAATGATGTATGGGAGGACCTTTTGGAAAGACTTCGTCACAATCTCAGTCTGCCAGTACTCCATCTTGGTGAGCACTAATCCAGTAGGCCACTGGTGGCAACAAGATGGGATTGTGTCATGTGGGTAAAGTGTACTCCTTCTGCAGAAGTTAATAAAGTCTAAGTACTTAGCCGTGTCCCCGGTTATGGACAATACTGAGCAACTAAAGTTTGAACTATGGGAGATCTCGACATTCCAACTTCTAATATAAAAACTTGATGCCCTTGTGTGTCTACCAAGGAATTCAAAGAGATTGTGTAAAGCTTGTTGCACTTGGGGTTACCAAGGTGCTCAAGAGCATGATGTACTTGGGGTTACCAAGGAACTCATGGATTTTGATAAAACTTGTTGCACTTGGGGTTACCAAGGTGCTCAAGAGATTTTGACAAGGATTTGAACACTTGAGTTTCTACCAAGGAGTTCAAGGAATTTGGAAAAGAAATTTGACAAAAGACTTTAAAACCCTTTTGAAAAGATAGGATAAAATATTGCCTTATGCAAATGAGCCTTAAAATCTACTTAGCCAAATATGCATGTAATGATAGGATCCACTCTTATATATAAAAGTGAAGCTTGCCAATACAATTCAAAATGTATTGACCCTTGTGGCTGTAACTTGTAATATTGCAGGTTGATTGATTTAAAAATGAAGATTGTTTGATTGACTAGGACTACAAAATCTACAACCAACATCTGCCTGTGGCACTTTGAAGATGTTGGACCCATACTTATAGTTATTCCGCTGCAAATGTAATGTAATAGCCAAATGAGCTATGTTTGATGTAATAAACTTATGTTATTCCTGGTTATAAATTTATGTTATGACCTTTGTATCTTGATATTACATCTTAACTGTGGATGCTAGCTATTGATCCAGGGACTAGCATTGTAAACACAGGAGGAACCTACCTTATCCAAGGTTGGGACCTCTACAAGACATGAGAGAAACAAGTAGTAAAAAGAAAAAAACATAACGGGCCGGCGGCCCAGCTAGCCAGCCGACGGGAGCACAGGCACGCGCGTACCTACACAGCTCGGTTGCTTTAAAAAGCGTGCAAATCGTTTTTTGTTAAACCTATCTCTACTCAAACTCTTATAACTTTTTATCTAAAACTCCGAATCGACTTCCGTTTGTTTCTACTTGTTCCCTACTCCAACGCCTATCTCTACACCATCCCAAACCTCCATATAATCTCGTGGAGCCACAGCTGTACGAGTTTCCCTTCTCGAAATCCCGAATCTACACATGCCCGAATCTTATTTCGCTTTTTAACCCATCTAGACTTCGTCGTTTGCCTTCGGTCAAAAAATGAAAGTTGTAGGAATCGTCGAAATCTTTCAATCCCGACAAACCTCACCTCTTTTCATCCACCACAGCCAGAGAATTTCGTATCACAATATTTCAGATCTTACGGTGTAAATCCAGGATGTACTCGCGCTCGTTTCTTCAAATCCAAATTCCTTTGGTGAGAAGGTAGAAATAATGATTCCCCACAACTTTCGTGTTCTAAGTTTTTCAATTTGACCTACGGATTTGTCTCTCTAACACAGATCTGTTTCTTGTCTATTCTGAGCCAAAATCGGGTCAATCTCTTCTTCTAGCCACCGGATCCTATCCAGACGGTCGAGATCCAATCAAACCGGTGCGTGCCATGTCGTCATCCCGGTCAGCTTCCTCATCAACTCCACGTCAACCTCAGGTCAACATCTAGTCCCAGTCAGCATGCAAAGTCTCGAATTTAAAATTGCATATTATAGGTCTAACTTGTAAAATTCATTAGAAATTCATACCACGTCCAAAAATTGCGTATAATATATCAAATTGAAGATAATTTTACGTAGAATCATCTTATCAGAATAGATCCAACTTTTACTTTACGTGGTTACTGCAGTAATTTAATTGGTTTTAATGGTCTTTTAGGTTAATAAATTCATAAGAAATTATCTGTAACTCCGAAAAATATGAACAATATATCAAATTGAAGCTACTATAATGTACTTTAATAATATCTGGTTGGATCTAGCCTTTGCGGAATATTTAACCCGTAGAAATTTAATTAGTTTTAATGGCTTTATAAATCATTAAATTCATAGTAAATTAGTTGCTTGTCACAAAAATATAAATGATATACCGATGGAAAGCTGGTTCCATGTAGATCATCAATATGCAATTAGTTCAGCATTTTACTAAAAGATTTTGCCGTGAAGATTTAAATGGTTTAATGGCCTATTTAGAGTAATAAATTCATAAGAAAATAAATACTATATAGAAAATTACAAATAATATGTCCCTGAAATCATAATTCCGTGGAGATTACAGATATAATTTTAGTTTGATTTTTATACAACAGAAACTATATGAATCATTTAAAACCATTAAACACTATTTAAATCATAGAAAAAGATCTATAACTCCGATTAGGGTGAATCCAAGTGCTAAGGTTTTGTATTGACAATATCTATATAGAGAAATTGCATGACAAATTATTTGGTACTGTTAAAACTGAAATTCATACAGAAATATTTAAACCCATTGAAATAGTGTTTTAATCATAAGAAAATATCTATAACTCCTTTTTAGGTGATTCAAATTGCCACTGTCTCTAAATTGCATTACCTCTATCCAGTAGCATCTAGTTCACAATTTAATACGACATAAAACATATTTAGTTCAATTAAAGTGGTATACACCATATTAAATTGACACAACTTTAGTAATAAAAGCTTTAGTGCATTTAATGACTTTCCACATGCATCATGTAATCTAACTATGTTCAGAACTAAAGTAACAACCATTGTGACTTATTAAATTGTCATGCATGCATTTGTTGTATTTGTTTGATCTCTATGTGCTATTGTTTATGTTGTATGCAATTGTTTGATCGACAGATTGCGAGGAGTGCAACGTGTGTGATTGCAACTACTATGATTGCAAGTATTGTGGTTATGACGAGTGAAACCATTATATCTATGAGGATTGTGAGGATTATCTAATCGATGACATCTACAACAAAGGCAAGTAGTGCTATCTTGGTCATAAATGTCCTATTGTTTTCCTATGCATTATAGATGTTTTTGTAGAATTGCATATGTAGGAATTGATGTGTATATGCTATGCTATGTCCCATATTATTCCCTAGCATTCCTTGTTTATGAGCCACCGTTGGTAGATGTGCTTAGCCATGCTATGATGAACGAGGGCTGGGTTACATCACTGAAGTTGTTTCTAAATGTGTTGGTTTGCGAAAACTAAAACAACTTAATCAATGAATCTCCTGGGTGTGATGGGATTGATAATTTTTGGTGGTATCATTGCGGAAAGGCACCCAGGACACTAAGAAATGATTGGTTTCTTTGTTTGGAAGCTTTCGTGTGCAACCATGTGCCAATAATAAAATGGGCGGTTGGCTGAACTCAGTAGGTTGTGGTAACTCGAACCCGCGTATCCAGAGATGGAGATAGTGTAGGTTGGACCGGTGCGCGTCGGGATTGGGGAGCTACTTCTCGAACGGTTCCTTCTTGGACTTCTCCCTATCATCACCCAATATGAGAGTGGTGGTACGAGCTGGGCTGGCCAAGTCACATGGGTAAAGTGTACTAACCCCTGCAGGGTGTATAAACTAATCGATTAGCCGTGTCCCCGGTTATGGACAATTTGAGCGACCTGATACTAATGCTATGATATTTCTCACTCATCCTTATTTCTTAATTACTTAAAAGTTGTTGGGTGAACATAATTGGGTAGGAGCACCTGGAGTGAACCAGAGTGTCCTATTTATCGTATTGGAAAACTACTTTGTTACAAATGTTAGGATAAAACTGTTGCTTTATGCAAATGAGCCTGAACTCCATTTGGCCAAATAAGCATGTAGTTGATAGATATGTTGTTAACCACTTTAGCCTACTTGCCATACATTCAATGTATTGACCATTCGTGGCTGCAACGTTTCATGTTGCAGGTTGTATCGTATCTCAGTGATCGTTCATAGGTCGCGATACTCCACTCAACAATTGTTCGCCTGTGGCACATTTGGAGGATGGAGATCTACCTTGTATTCGTTTTCCACTATGTACTTGAATAAATAATCTAAATTCTGGATCATATTCATTGTATTTATGATGCACAGTTATATTTGGTATCATTTTGTACTATGTGTGCCAGTGAACCGATCCAGGGGTTGGCACTATACACATGAACTCAGCCTTATCAGGCGAGGGTGTTACATGGATCCATCTAACTGGGCCGCCCAGCAGGCCATAGGCCTTGCTACCAACTATGGGCCACCCGGGTTATCCGGATAGAGACATGCAATGGTTACACCCATTTAGCATATCCCCAACACCAAGGACCCAAAAAGAGGTAAAATTACATCGAGGTCCATACATGTAGCACAAAGGACCCTAAAATAATTAAGGGAGGAAAACAGTCGGTTTCGGTTCCTCCTCGAGAGACCAGCTGATGATGCCATACTCTTCATACTACTTCCTCTTCGATTGTTTTCAAAATATGGCCAGATTTGTCGGCATGCAAATTCTTGGACATGGGATCATCAACATAAAGTATGCTGTAGATATGGCCATGACCTTGGTCGTCCGGCTTGCAATCTAATAATGATCATACTCGCTGACAAATAAACGTAAATTCGATTAGATCTTATCATGTATTCTCAGGTTAGAATTTCACATGGGCGGTGGGAGTATGTTTTAGCCAAGGACTCAAAAAGAGGGAAAATTACATCGAGTTCCATACATGTAGCACAAAGGACCCTAAAATAATTAAGGGAGGAAAACAGTCGGTTTTGGCTCCCCCTCGAGAGACCAGCTGATCGAGCCATACTCTTATAAATACTACTTCCTCTTTGATTATTTTCAAAATATGGACAAATTTATCGACATGAAAATTCTTGGACATGGGATCATCAATATAAAGTAGGATGTAGATCTGGCCATGACCTTGGTCGTTCATCTTGAAATCCAAGAATGTTCATACACACTAAGTCAAAACTAAGTTTAAATTCATTTAATTTTACCCCTTAATTTTAGGTTAAAATTTTACACGGGTGACGGGAGTACATTTTACATCAAGGACATAAAAAATAGGAAAATTACATAGAGGTCCATACATTTAGCACAAAGCCCTAAATAATTAAGCAAGGAAAACAATCGGGTTCGAATCCTTCTCGAGAGAGCAGCTGATCGAGCCATACTCTTTGTACTGCTACCTCTCATATTATTTTCAAAATATGGCCAAATTTGTGAGCATGCATATTCTTGGATATGAGATCATCAACATTAGATATGGCCATGACCCTGGTTGTTCGGCTTGAAATCCAAGAATGTTCATACTCATTGACGGCTGTTGGGGATATGCTATATGGGTATCCTCATAGCATGTCTCTTATCCGACTAACCCGGGTGGCCCATAGTCGGTAGCATGGCCTGTGGCCTGCTGGGCGGCCCAGTTAGGAGGATCCAGAAGGGAGGCCCATGCCGGATAAAGGAAGGCTACGGTGGAGTCACCAGCGTACCCGGAGCCTTGGAGTGCAAGATACACAAGACTAGTAATAGACGGTGTAGAACTCTGTAACCTGTCTGGCTAGGACTTTTCCCTGTAACCCTAGGATCTGGCGACTATGTAAGTCGGGCCTATGGGAGCCTTTAGGGCATCGTTTTATAGCAGGAGTAGGATTCCGCCACCGTTGTGGGATCTGAACCTGGGTAAGTTGTGTTACCTCGTACCCGTCAACCGTCTGCCTTACCCCACGTCTCTAAACACGCACTGTTTTTACCCCTCCATGGCGTACTCGTCGGCAATACCACGACAGTTGGCGCCCACCGTGGGGCAAGAGGCGCTTCAGGCTCTTCAGCGGGCGAGGACCAAGATCTTCGCGGGAATTGGCGAAACCGTAGCCATCGGTCGCGTTCTCTTCTCCGGCAACGTTCCGTTCGTCCCCCCCCCCCCCCCGACGAATTCTGGATCCCGGCGAAGACGAACCCTACGTGGTGTTCAATCGTTCCTATCGAAGACATCCACCTCTTCATCGGCGAAACTGACTCGGGCACTAGTTCCCTGGGAGTCGGAGGAGCGTCAAGACCCGCACGGACCGCCTACGGGCAGGATACGTTCGCGGAAGGATCGATGTCGGATCTCTCCTTGGAGTTTGCCGGCAAAGATCGGAAAAATTCAAGACCCACCCAAACCGCCCCTGTGCATGATATAAAGGTGGAAGATCACTGCAAATCCGCCGGCTTTGTCCGTGCGTCTGGACAACAGAGATCCAAGTTCATCGGCGTGGTTACCATCTTCGATCTGGCGCGCTGCGTTCAGAGAGAGGGCGAAAACCCCCGCGATTACTTGGCCAGGTGGCTCCGTATACGAGCCGATCTGGCCCACTACCCTAATGATGATGCTATCTATCACTTTGTGGAAGGACTGGACCATGGCACGCTCCTCCGACATTCTCTAAGACGGCAACAGGCGTCAGGACGCCTTACCTTCGAAGGCATGGTGAACACCGTCATGTCTCGAGGGGTGTTCGTCACCATTGGGACAGCGATGGATGAAGACCAGCCCGGGCAAGCTCCGCCTACAACACCGGATAAGGGGAAGGGACCACTTATTGTTGCCGACAATGATCGCGCAAAAGTCATGCCTCCTCCGCCTAAACCAGTGCAGCAGCCACAGGAACTCGACACCGTTCCAAGCAACAACAACACCGCAAACTTGCCGCCTCCAGCATCCACGTCGGCAGCAGCCCATGTTACTCCAGCTGATAGAGTGATGTACGTCAATCTCCTCGTTGAGCCACTAACCGTTGATCATATCCGGAACGTGACTCAGCTTGATGAGAAACACCAGCAGCTGCTGGAGGAGGCGCAAGCCATCGCGGAGCAAGGCACTAAACTAGATCGAGATATGGTCAATGCGCAGAAGTCCATAGAAAAAGCTAGAGCAATGGAGGCCGAGTACAAGACTCTGCTACAGCAGCAGAAGGCTAAGAAGGCTCCAGCTCGCGTCATCAACGATCCTGGTGTACGACGCAACCTAGGATGGGCTCCCTCGAAGCCGGCACAGGCCAAGCCATACATTGATAGTGAAGGCAAACAGGTGATGCCCACCCCACTCCATAACCTCGCCGTCGCCAAGACCCTGCTGGAGCAGGATAGATCGCTTGAGGTAGTAGAACAGGTCTATGACCTAGTGGCCAAGGCGGTAAAGCAGCAGGAAAAGGCCACCTCCCAGAGGCTTGAGTCTGACCCAGCGCTCTGCCGATCTAGCCAGTATAAACCGCCAAGGGACAGATCTCCTTAGGATATCGGATCGCAGACGGGTTCATCAGAACGAAGACGGAGGGATGCGCGCAACAGGAAGGATGCTATCCCCATATCCTCCGACCACGGAGAAAGAGCCCAACCTTGCCGCCCGTCGCCACCACCCCGATCCCCCCGACGTCAGGAAGACTACAAGGCTCACCATCGCATGGATATGCCCCCACCAAAGCAGTGCGGCATCGTCATCCGCGACAACGCGGCACAGACCCGTCATGATGAAGAGCGCCACCAAGGACATAAGAGCAGGTCACACCACGACCCTCCACGTCCGACAAGCAACCGTGACAGGCGTGGGGTGTCGCAGGAGGGTAACAACAAGAAGGCTAACCCACCGCCGCCTCCGCCTCCGTCACGGCCAAGCAGTCACCATGGCGGAAGAGGCCCGCGTCGTTCACGCAGCCCATCCCCTATTGACAACAAGAATAAGAACCCGGAGCCGTACGATTCACGTTCACGGATCGATAAGATCCACGAGGCCCGGGAAGGACCATACCTGGGACCACGTTGCTTTGGACCTGCAATACGGTCCGCAACTTACCCCAAAGGTTTCCGGATAGACAAAACCATCAAGCCCTATGACGGCACCGCCAAGACCGCCACATGGTTGCAGGACTACGGCAACGTGGTGGAGATTGCCGGAGGCAACCCCAACGTCGCTGTCAAGTACCTCCCGTTAATGTTGGCGGGCACGGCCCGTCAATGGATCGACGACTTGCCGGAGAGGTCTATCTACAACTGGCTGGACATGCAAGAAGCATTCACCAAGAACTTTGAGGGTACATACAAGCGTCCCTGCACTATGGGCGATCTACAGCGGTGCGTGCAAGAGAAAGACGAGACATCTCGCGCCTACCTCTCCTGCTGGCTGGATATGAAGAATTCCTGCGCAGGAGTGCACGCCTAGACCGCCATGGCCGCCTTCATCGATGGGTTGGAAAGGGGCACGTTGCTCCGACATAAACTGAAGCGCTTGCAGGACAATCATTAGCTTGACTTGAATCAGATGATTCAGTTAGACAGTGAGTTCGCAGCTGCTGACGACGATGCTCGTGGCTCTTTGCCGGTAACGGCCGTTCCAACCCAAGCTCGGAGGAACAGCAGTACAAAGCGGAAAACCTCTCCAGAAGAAAAGCAATCTACCGACATGGTCGCCATGACTTTTGCAGGACGAGGAGAAGGCGGACAACATGGCCGAGGAAGGGGAGCAGGCCACGGGCAGCAGCGAGGAAATGAAACCAACTCGACGCTGCTCCGTGTTCCCCAAACGTACGAGGAGTACCGCGATATGTCGTGCCTCGTACACCTCGATGTCAACGGCAAGGCCACCCATACCAATCGACACTACAAGTTCGTCAACGACCTCAAGGAAGATCCGGAGTCCGGCTACAAGCAAAGTCGGAAGAATAGACCGCGAGGCAAGGGCAAGGGGAATAAGAAGGAGGAGGAGTCCAAGGATTCAAGTGACATGGACGAGGACGTTGACCCCAAGCACGCCGCCAAGAGCGACGACAAGGGCAAGAACCCCTTCGCAAAAAAGGCCCCAGTCTACCACACTTTCCTTGGCACCCCCACCGTCCGACAACAGAAGACCTCTCTAAGGATCCTGATGGCCACTCTCCCCCCAGTTCCCCTGCAGAACGGACCACCCAGACCTTGTGCCCACGGACAACCAGTACGCCATGGTCATCAACCCATTGATTGACGGCGTGGAGTTCACCAAGTGCATGGTGGATAGTGGAAGCAGCATCAACATCATGTACCTGGATACACTGCAGAAGATGAACTTGACGGAGGCAAACCTAAGGCGGACCAACACCATGTTCCATGGCGTAGTTCCTGGTCGGGAAGCTCGGTCCCTTAGGTGCATCACACTTCAGGTAGCCTTTGGCGATGTCAATAACTACCGCCAACAGCGCATGACCTTTGAGGTGGTCCCCTTCAAGAGTGTGTACCACGTCATATTCGGCCGCGACATATTCCACACGTTCATGGCCAATCCATGCTTCGTCTACGACAAACTCAAGATACCCGGACCAAACGGTGTCATCACCGTATCCGGAAGCTTTACCAAGGCAAGGGACTGCGAGATCAATGAAGTAGCCGTTGCAGAAGCTGTCCTCTACCGCGAAGAATTGAAGGAGATCCAGAGCAAGGTCAATGACTCAGAGATGCCCGCATCGAAGAAGCAGATCTCCGACTCCGCTCCTGCGTTCAAGGCCGCCATCGAGACCAATCCGGTGGAACTTGTGGTAGGCGATGCCTCCAAGACCGTCGCCATTGGGACGAACCTGGATCCCAAATAGGAAAGCGCGCTCGTCGAGTTCCTCCGTGAGAATAGGGACATCTTTGCCTGGCAACCTGCTGACATGAAAGGTGTACCTAGGGAACTTGCCGAGCACAGCTTAAACATAGATCCAAAATGTAAACCAGTGAAACAACCTCTACGACGCTTCGGAGATGAGAAGAGACGCGCCATTGGCAAAGACATAGCTAGGTTACTTAAGGCTGAGTTTATCCGAGAAGTCCTTCACACCCGATGGGTGGCCAATCCTGTACTTGTCCCCAAAAAGGGAACCAATGAATTAAGAATGTGCATTGATTACACCGGCTTGAACAAAGCATGTCCCAAGGATCCGTTTGCTTTGCCTTGCATTGACCAAGTCATTGACTCGACGGCTGGCTCGGAACTTTTGTGTTTTGTCGATGCATACTCAGGATACCACCAGATCAAGATGAGGAAGTCGTACCAATTGGCCACTTTGTTCACTACCCCATATGGCACGTTTTGCTATGTCACAATGCCCTTTGGGCTGAAAAACGCAAGTGCTACCTACCAGCGGACAATGCAACATTGCCTTCACGACCAAATTGGTCGGAACGTTCACGCCTATGTGGACGATATCGCAGTGATGTCTAAAAAGTCAAATGACTTAATCTCTGACTTAAAATAAACCTTTGATAATCTCCGGAAATACAACATGATGCTCAACCCTAAGAAGTGCGTCTTCGGGGTTCCAGCCGGCAAACTATTGGGCTTCATCATTTCCCAGCGCGGAATCGAGGTCAAACCGGAGAAAATCAAGGCCATCTTAAACATAAACCGTCCGACATGCCTAAAGGACATCCAACTACTAACAGGTTGTGTTGCAGTAGTTAGTCGGTTCGTCAGCCGACTTGGAGAGAAGGCTCTGCCGCTGTACAAGTTGGTGAAGAAGGCGGACAAATTCACATGGACAGACGAAGCAGATGCAACATTGAAGCAGCTCAAGGAGATTCTTTCCTCAGTGCCCATCCTTGCAGCACCCAAACCTGGTGAGCCCCTGTTAATTTACATGGCGGCAACCAACCGGGTTATCAGCATCGTCATCGTGGTAGAGCGGAAGGAACCAGGCTATGAGCATGGAGTTCAACGACTAGTTTACTATGTAAGCGAGGTCTTGACGGAGTCCAAATAGCGCTACCCGCACTACCAAAAGATAGCTTATGGAGTATTCCTTGCTTCTCGGAAGCTGAGGCATTACTTTCAGGAGCACCCAATCACAGTAGTGAGCAAGACTCCACTGTCCGACATTATCAACAACAGCGACGCTACAGGAAGGGTCGCGAAGTGGGGCATTGAACTTGCCGCCTTCGAGATCACCTACAAAAGACGCGACGCTATCAAGTCACAAGCCTTGGCGGATTTTATTGCAGATTACACGGAGATGCCAGATGCTACTCCACTGCCAGAACCAGAGTACTGGGTGATGCACTTTGACGGATCAAAGGTGCTCAACGGCTCGGGGGCTGGTGTACTACTACAATCACCAAAAGGAGACAAGCTGCACTAAGTTCTGCAGATCCACTTCAAGGCTACAAACAACATGGTGGAGTATGAAGCACTCATTCACGGACTGCGTGTAGCCAAGGATATTGGCATCAAGCGCATAGTTTGCTGTGGATATTCCGACTTGGTTGCCCAGCAGGTGCTGGCACTTGGAATGAGCGGAACCCTATGATGGCGGCATATCGTGACGAAGTGGACGAGATAGCCAAGAGATTCTTGGGCTACGAAGTCAAGTATGTGCCTAGGGAGCAAAACGAGGCGGCTGATCTATTGTCTAAGGTTGGATCAGGGCGCAAGCAAATTCTGCCAGGAGTTTTCCTAGAGCATTTGCGCACACCATCCGTGAAGGGCGCCGACATCGACAACCCGGATAGAGCTGACTCTTTCGTCACCATGGTGACAAAGATCCCTCCGGCTTGGACAAAACCGTTCATGGAATATCTCGAACACGGAACTTTGCCCGATGACGAGGTCGAACGACGGCAAATATTACGACGAGCAAAGGGTTATACCATAATCAATGGGCAACTCTACAAGAGGAGCACTACTGGTGTATACCTAAAGTGTGTTTCCCAGCTAGAAGGTATGGAAATCCTACGCGAAATCCATCTCGGAGATTGCGGGCATCACGCCGCTCCTCGATCGTTGGTCGCGAAAGCCTTCCGGCAAGGATTCTACTAGCTGACCGCGAAGGCGAACAACGACAAGCTGGTTGAAACATGCACAGGATGCCAGTATTATGCCCGATAACCACATGTTCCTGCTGAAGAATTGCGAACAATACTAGTAACTTGGCCGTTTGCAGTCTGGGGGCTAGACATGGTGCGGCCGTTACAAACGGCACCGTGTGGATTTACGCATCTTCTAGTAGCAGTTGAAAAATTCACCAAATGGATAGAAGCTAAACCCATTAGAAAGCTTGATGGGGCAACTGCCCTCAGGTTTGTCCGGGATCTAGTGGTGAGATTTGGTCTCCCACATAGCATCATCACCGACAACAGAAGCAACTTGTCACTCGGAGAAGTGGAGGCCTATTGCTGGGACAAAGGCATCCGACTTGACCTTGCATTTGTGGCACACCCACAATCCAACGGTCAAGTCGAGCGAGCCAATGGATTAATTCTGCAGGGAATCAAGCCGCGTCTTGAGGCACCGCTACATAGAGCAACTGGAGCCTGAGCGGAAGAATTACCATCTGTGCTGTGGAGTTTACGAACTACACCCAACAGATCCACTAGCTACACCCCTTACTTCATGGTATATGGAGCAGAAGCCATCCTACCTTCCGACATCCTCCACGATGCACCAAGAGTTGCCGCCTACGACAAAGATGACACTGAAGAATCCAGACGCCTAGATGTGGACCTTCTCGAGGAGGAGCGCGTTTTGGCATGCCAAAGATCCGTCATCTACCAGCAGAAGCTACGCAGCTACCATAGTCGCCGCGTTCGGCATCGCTCGTTTAAAGAGGGGGATTTAGCGCTCCGACTTAAGTAGAAGAAGTCACACAAACTATCCCCGCCATGGGAAGGACCGTTCATCATAAGCAAGGCGCTGCTCAATGGGTCTTACTACCTTGTCGACAATCGTGAACTCAAGGACAGACCCAACGAGGATCACAAGCGTAAGCGACGTGACCCGGATGATGACTACCCGGAGCTTGATCGGCCATGGAACATAGCACAGCTACGTCCTTTCTACACTTAGCACTTTTTATCTAATTGTGTACCTCTTATATGATCAATGAAATAAAGCTCTTTCGTTCACTCATATTGCTGAGTCTTTTACCTCCTTTAGTGTTCATTTTTGGATCATATAAACCTTTATGCACAAGCCTTGCGATTGCAGTTGTGAAAATTCCGCCTACGGGCGTTAGCTTAAGTTTTCTGGTCTACACATTCTTTGTTGTTTTTATGTGGATTCTGGAGTAGTGACTTTCGGCACTTATTGTCGGCGATTTTGTGCTCAGGTTATTGACGGTGCCATTGGGCATCATCACCTAAGCGCATGGTTCCGACAACGAGTCTTCCGACTTACGAAAAGTCAAGCATAAAAACCAAAGTAATGGATAAGCCAGCACTTGCTTAAAAAATATATACATGCTGAAACTTAATTCTTAAGTAGCAGGATACGATAACCATTGTTTTCCGCCTTAAGATTACATCAACAAAGTTTTTCCCGTGCACACTCCAGAGGAGAAACAGAAATTACAAAGTGTTTTTCATTCTTTGGGCGCAGGAGACTTGGAGGCCGCATCATCACCAGCCGGAGAATCACCCTCAACGTCGGCGCTGTGATGAGACTCGGAGGAATACGGGTTGGCGTTGTCAAGAAAGTTCCTGGGCACGAAGACATCAACATCCACCAACTCGGCAACCCTGGTGTCATAACCCGCGAGTGATGACAGGATGGCTTCGTGATCGATCTCCTTGCCGTCATCATCCACGTCGGGGATACCAGATGTCACCGTGTCGATGTCGGCACCTTCATAGTGTGCCTTCACCATGGACAACGCCATCCTTGCGCCAGCCCGTGCGCATGAAGCTTTCCAGCTCGCGACACGCTCGGGGGCTCGGTGCAGAATCTCCGAGTACTTCACCATGGAGTCCGAGGCCTTCATATAAATCTGGAGGGGCTTGGCAATCTCCTTGGCTTGGGCGATGGCGGTGTTGATGAAGTTTCCGGCAAGAATCATGCATTCCTTGTCCGAAGGAGGCGAGCGGGTTAAACCCATAGGCGTTGAAAATTTCGACAGGCATTGCATGAGTTAAATAAATTCTAAGTATCCAGACTACAGAACTACAAGGCGGAGGACACTTACTGAAGATGTTGGCCTTAGCCTGCCAGACGACGTCCGCCAAGGATTCCTTCTCTTGTTGGAGGAGCTTAAACGCCTTGCTATGGCGAAGGTTTTGCTCATCGGCAGCTTTCTTCTGATCCTTTAGGATCGCAAGCTCCTCCTTCAAGCGATTGATCTCCGGGGAGGCGGAGTCCTGCAGGGCTTTCATGGAATCCTCGTGCATCTTCAGCATTTCTTCCCTCTCCTTCTAAAGGATCTTGTTCTCGCTGTCCAGCTTCTGGATGTGCTTGGACTGCTCGACAATATCCTTGGCCTTGGCGACATGCTCTGCAAGTCGGAGAAAACAAAGTACACAGTGAGTACTCGAAGAAGGAAGGCACAAAAGTAAGACGGAAATGCGTAAAAAGAAAATAGACTATTGTTTTTGATGATCTGTTCCTTCAAAATGGCAGTTTTACCCTTTTCGGCTTCAAGATCTGCGTGCATCTTCTGATATTTGTCGTTGGCCATGCCCCTCTGAGCATTCTCATTCTGTGGAAGAAAATACAAAGTTAAGTCGTTGTTTAGTCTACTTGGAGCCCCTAGTCGGATATTTTCCATCTAGGTGCTCGGGGGCTACAGCGAGAGATTTTAACTTAGCAATATGCTTAGCTTTTCTTTAAGCATCTAGTCGGAGCTAATTCAGTTCTCAACTAGAGGCTTAGGGGCTACAGCACTTAAAATTATGAACACTGTGTATGCTACTCTTAAAGCATCTAGTCGGAATAATTCATTCCATCTAAATGCTTGGGGGCTACAGTGAGAGTTTTTTCTAACTTAGTCACTCTTAGAGCTTATAGATGCAAAACCAAGGGTTTTCCGTCTACATCCTCGGGGGATACAGTGGGATACTCATACGAAATTCAAAAGGTAAAGTAAAACTTACAAGTGCGATGATCTTGAGGTTTGTAGCGCTCTCGTCCAGCAGCTTGCCAAAGGAAATTCTATTTCCTCGCAAGATGTCTGCTTGACAAAGTAGCTCCTCAAGACCGCACGTCGGAGATGACGGCACTCCTCCAGGAACCATAGTTCTGTTACCCGGCGTAAGCACCGGGTAAACAATCTTCGGCAACTCGAAGGGTTTCTGGGGAGCAGAGGCGCCGCCTTCGGCAGAAGTACCAGCTCCCACCACCGCCTTGCCGCTACCGATGGCATCCTTAGCCGGAGCTTCAGCCATTTGAAGAGCAGCACTCTCCTGCGTCGCCTGCTCGCCGACAACAGCTAGTTCGGTAGAGGCGCCAGAGTCCACTTCCATGGCGAAAGGGCCTGGTGCCTCCTAGACTGGGGATCTTGTCGGAGCAGAGGAGGGCTTGACGTCAGGAGTGGCAGGGGCGATGGCGGGAGAGGAGTCGCGATGCAGCATATCTTTGATATTTCTAGAAGCCCCAAGAGTCTTGGAGGACTTCTTGAGGCTGGTTGTGGCTTTCTTCCTGAAACGTGCAAAATGCATACGTAAAGGAATAAGACAGATAAAATAAGACAATGTCGGAGAATAAGAAGCTTACACTAGGGGGGCGCTTTGGCAAACATCCCAGTGGCTTTCTTCTTTTCCGCCTCCAGGGCGGCAGTACTCTTTTTGGAGCCTCCACCCTCCGTCTTTTTTTTCTTGCCTCCGTCGGCAGCGTCAGAGGAGGAGCTCTTCCTCTTTCGCGCCAATGGGGCATCATCATCGGACACGACCGTGACTTCCTTCATCTTGGGATCGTAGATTTGGGCAGCCAGGTTGCCCTGCTCTAGATCGCTAAGCTGTTAAGTGAGAAATCATCGTGTTAGACAAGATGGTATTGGCAAGACAGAAAAACTAGACCAATGTCATACACGGAAAATAAATGTCTACCTTTGGGCACTTTCTGTCTACGAACATGTCGTAGGTGAGGGTGAAGCCACGCTTCTTATCCTTCACCTTGACGATGTCCTTAAGGCGGAACTTGACGGAGTCGCTCGAGAAGTTGTCCTCGGAGATCCGGAGGGTATCCCTTCGGTCGGTGTACTCGTGCATATACTTCATGCGGTGCTGCAGAGGTTGAATCCGCCTGATGAACCAGCACATGGCTAGGTCCAAGCCGGTTAGACCCGTCTCTACGAACCACTCGATCCGCCTTATTGCACGAGAAGCATCGAGGTCGGAGGGAAGGGAGGCATGGGACCGCCATGTGGAGACTTCAGCGGCGGCTCCATCCACGAAGTCCGAATACGTTACTTCTCAGCACACTAAAGGAATGTCGGGGCCGTAGAAGTACGTCCGCTGCCAGTTCTTGCACGACTCGTGGCCGACGATGTCGGGGAACCACCGGCCAGGACGGATCTTGAAGCTTATGGTGCCGCAGTTCCTAAGCTCCTCCCTACTATGTTCGGCTTCATGTTTGACGGTGAAGAAGTACACAAACAAGTCTAACCTAGGCCTAATCCCTAGGTAACCCTCACAAAGTGTCGCGAAGTTGCTAAGCACTAAGATACTATTGGGGGAGAGGTTATGGGGTTGGACCTTGAAGTGATTCAAGACGGACAGAAAGAAGTGAGAGATGGGCAGAGAAACTCCGCGTACCAATTGCGCCTTGAGGTACACTTTCTCTCCGGCTTGGGGAGAAGGGGTTACCTCGCCGGCCGGCGCCGCCCGCCAGGCGAGCCCCTCCGTCGCGGGGAGATAACCCTCAACGACCATCTCTTGGATGTCGCGGCCGGTGATGTCCGAGCCACGCCAGTCGCCTTTGTGCGAGTCTGGATCCTCTTCCAGGGGCTCCAGCGCCGCTAGATTGTGGTCGCCGCCGGTGGTTTCAATCACCGCTGATGCGGGGATGACCAGGCCCTCTGGAGGCACGACGACAGAGCTCGCAGGCTTCGCCGTGGCTTCGCTCGACGCCGCCATTGACGGGGATGAGCTGCTGCTAGCCATGGAGGAGGGAGAGAACGCGACTGGTGCAGAGAGAGAGGCTAGGGTTTTCTCGAGGTTTTCCGCGGAGAGCTCGAGGAGGCGTGCGGCTGGAGGAAGAAGACGATGAAGCGAGAGAATGAGGTGAAAAAGTGGCAAGTGTCCCACGGTTACTATTTATCTTACTCTGTGTCAAGATTCGTGCAGCTAATCGGACGGTTGCCGCGTAGACGACGTGTTCGTGAACGTGCGCGGTAATTTCGTCACGTCTCCAACCGTCGCCGCCAACGGTTCGTATCTCTCGCGCGGGAAAATCGGATATGATTACGTTCTCTGCATGTGTGAGTTACGAGGCGTCGCTGACCTACAGCCTACGTCGCCATAACTGACATGGTAGATGAGCCGTCCCATCGAAGATTCCGACATGGACGGATTTAATCCGACAACGGGAGCGTACGATGGAAGATTCAGCATTTCTCCGACTTACTCATAGAAGACGGAGAAACCTTTGCAGGGTTCTTTGGGAGGACTACAATATATTGCTTGACAGTTTGCCGACATCCATCTAGACGGAGCATTCCACGGGAAGAGGCAAGACGGCGCAAGATCTCGGAGTTCTCCGGGGGCTACTGTTGGGGATATGCTATATGGGTATCCTCATAGCATGTCTCTTATCCGACTAACCCAGGTGGCCCATATTCGGTAGCATGGCCCGTGGTCTGCTGGGCGGCCCAGTTAGGAGGATCCAGAAGGGAGGCCCATGCCGGATAAAGGAAGGCTACGGTGGAGTCACCAGCGTACCCGGAGCCTTGGAGTGCAAGATACACAAGACTAGTAATAGACGGTGTAGAACTCTGTAACCTGTCCGGCTAGGACTTTTCCTGTAACCCTAGGATCTGGCGACTATATAAGTCGGGCCTATGGAAGCCTTTAGGGCATCGTTTTACACACACCTCGCACAGCGAACCTATCTCTGTAACTCGGCGTATTGCCATTATAGTGATTTATAGCAGGAGTAGGATTCCGCCACCGTTGTGGGATCTGAACCTGGCTAAGCTGTGTTACCTCGTACCCGTCAACCGTCCGCCTTACCCCACGTCTCTAAACACGCACTGTGAGGACCCCTCCATGGCGTACTTGTCGGCAATACCACGACAATGGCTAAACTTAAATTCTTTTTGACTTTACCACATACTTTCAGGTTAGAATTTTACACGGGTGGTGGGATTACATTCTATATAAAGGACCTAAAAAAGGGGAAAATTACATCAAGGTTCATACATTTTAGCACTAAGGACCCTAAATTAGTTAAGAAAGGAAAATAGTCGGGTTTGTCTCCTTCTCGCGAGACCAGCTAATCTATCCATGCTCTTCTAAATACTACCTCTTCGATTGTTTCCAAAATATGGTCAAATTCAGCATGGAAGTTCTTGGACATGGGATCATCGATATAAAATATGATGTAGATATTTCCATGACCTTGGTCATTCGGCTTGAAATTCAAGGATGTTCATACTCATTGACACCTAAGCTTAAATTCATTTAGATTTTACCACTTACTTTTAAGTTAAAATTTTACACGGGTGACGGGAGTAAATTTTACACCAAGGACCTAAAAATAATAAAATTACATCGAGGTCCATACATTCATCACAAAGGACCCTAAAATAATCAAGCAAGGAAAACAATCAGGTTCGCCTCCTCGAGAGAGCAGATGATCGACTCATACTATTCATACTACTTCCTTTTTGAGTGTTTTCAAAATATGGCCAGATTTGTCGGCATGCAAATCCTTGGATATGGGATCATCAACATAAAGTATGCTATAGATATGGCCATGGCCATGGTCGTTCGGCTTGAAATCCAAGAACTTTCATACTCATTGAAAACTAAGCTTAATTTCGTTTTGAATTTACCATGTATTTTCAGGTTAGAATTTTACTAGCTGTCAATGAGTACGAAACGAGCCAATCTTTACTCTTTGCTCGTATCCTTAACAAGTTGAATTATTTGAGCCTTAAAGAGTGAGAGCCTTAACGAGTCAAGATGCTCGATAGTCGAGCCCTATGGATCATCCACATAAAGTATGATGTAGATATGACCATGACCATGGTCTTTCGGCTTGAAATCCAAGAATCATACTCATTGACAACTAAGCTTAATTTCGTTTAAATTTTAACACGTTTAGATTAAAATTTTGCACAGGCGGTGGGAGTACATTTTACATCAAGGTCCTAAAAATTTGACCAGAAATTACACAAGAGTTAGTCCTGCAGCTACCTGATGCGTGCACCCAGTGTTGACCTGGGACACTTCGTTGGAACCCCAAGTGCAAGGTGTGATGAGCACAGCAGCAAGTTTACCTCAGTAGAGACTGAGGTTATCGAACCTGAAGGAGGAAGGAAATGTCTCAAAGGTGTTGCAAGCAACGTGGAGACCTGCACAACACAAACTCAAGACTTTGCCCCAACGAATCAGTAAGGTTGTCAAGCTCACCTGTTTGCCGTAACAAAGGATTAAACGTATGGTGTGGAAGGTAATGGTTTGCAGCAAGTAAACAAGTAATAGTGTAAGATATATAAATGGTAAAGATTGGACCGGGGTCCATAGTTCACTAGAGATGCTCTCCTTAGATAAACAACATGGCATGAAGGGTAAACAAATTACAGTAGGGAAATTGACAGGAACCGAGCAAGGCATAACAATGCAATTACTAGTCAGAAAGATCCTATGAGATTCAATTAGGAAATACAACAAGATACATAGACCGCCATCCAAGTCCACCTTCAGGTTATCATCCGAACCCCCTCCAGGTTACTTCTACTTACAACATCACCAATCATAACACTAGCCCAGCAACAATCTAAACTAGACGCCTCTAATTTATCCATTGCAAGTTTTACGTGGCCTAGGGCTTTCGAGATAGAACCGTTCTTACCTACGAACATGAACCACAACGAGGATAACCAAATTGTTGACAACTCGTTGCAAAATATATATTGACTATAGTAGGAGAGACAGACACCCGCTAGCCACTTATGCAAACTAGTTGCATATCAAGCGTGGAACAGGTCTCATGTGCGAGGACATGTAAAGTTTGTCCGGGCTGCTTCATCCCACTATGCCACCAATATCCAAAATTACAACTAAGGAGCAACAACATGATCATCATCGCCCACATACTCATATGTGTACTACCCTTGTAAATCATCTACGCATAGATTCGGCTCTGATACCACTGTAGGGTTCGCAGCATAGAAAACAAAAAATTTCCTACGATGTGAACTATGTACCAAGATCTATCTATTAGATACAAACAACGGGCAGATGTATATCCGTAGAGAACATACCCTTGAAGACCGACAAAGCTTAACGAGTTCAACTCATGGTTGATGTAGACGATCTCTTGCCGATCTCAAGATCGAGAGGAAGTCCTAGCGCCGCAAATCAGCACCGCATCCGTGCTCTCACACACGTTCGAGGCACCGAGCAACCTCCGCCTCCTCGCTCCAGCGATGCAGCGGAAGCACAACTCTTTCTTGCCGAATAGCCACCGGGAACATGTATCTCGCTAGTCCGAGACCATGGGGGATAAATTCTAGAGGGGGAGAGAGATCCTTCACGAGGAGGTGTGAGTGAGAAGTGAGAGGAGGGGCTCCTTATATAGGGGAGGGGGGCAGCCCAAGGGGGCATGGACGCCGGCCATGGAGGGTGCCCCCACCTCTCCCTCATTCATGTGGGTGGACACTCCACTCACAAAATGGCCCTTCAATTTTCTCCACTCAAAAACCCACTCAAATTCCCATTAAATTTCCACCTAATTTAATGCAAACTCTCATTAAATAAAACTCTTTTATTTTATTCAGAATTTTGTCAATTACTTTAATGACAAACATTCACAAATAACCCCTTGCTAGAATTCTATTTCACATGCATAACCACTTTATGCAATTTCACCCGAAAACCTGTTTCGGAATCTAGTGAAATAAATTCCTGCGCTTGTTCATTCTTTCAGCATGAAACTTTTGCTCCAATTGGATGTCGGTGTCTCTTAAGTGTGTCACCCTTCGGTTCGTGAATAATGCGGACATGATCGAGACCCCTCTCGGATCAATAATCAGAAGCGGGATCTGGAGACCCATACTGACTCCCACACATTCAACGATGACTTTCTTGTGATCGTCGGAACCTTTTTATGCTAGTATCTTAATCCCTTTGTTTCACGATATATTACATGTTCGAGATTCGATCATCGGTATCTCCATACCTAGTTTGATCTCGTTACTGACATGCACTCTTTTCTCGTTCCCGTGATATAACATTCTAGTGATCAAATCACTTGCTTGTAAGCTAATCAATGTGATATCACCGAGAGGGCCCAGAGTATATCTATCCGTCATCGAGATGAACAATTTCCACTCTCGATCCATGAGCCTCAACATAACACTTTATTAGTTCTGAATCCATCTTTATAATCACCCTGTTACGGTGTGACGTTTGATGTTATCAAGAAACTCTTCCGGTGTTAGTGATTGACATGATCTCATGGTCTAAGGATTAGGATCACTTCGTAAGTTGTTATAGCAATATAAACTCAATGACTTTGATCGTAATGCTATACTTCGGATGAATATTCATCACACCATTACACTAATGTTGTGATCCCGTTATTAACAACATCCAGTGTCCATGATCAGGAAACCTTGATCATCTTGTTAATCAATGAGCTAGTTTATGAGAGAGGCATAACTAGGAACTTTCTGTTTGTTTATTAAACACACATGTATTAATGTTTCCGTATTAATACAATTATAGCATGCAAAATAAACATCTATCATATACTTGGAATACACATAATAAACACTTTATTATTGCCTCTCAGGGCATATTCCCTTCAGTCTCCCACTTGCACTAGAGACAATAATCTAGTTACATAGTGATAAATCTAACACCCATCGAGTTCTGGTGTTGATCATGTTTTGCTCTAGGGAGAGTTTTAGTCAATGGATCTGCTACATTGAGATCCGTATGTACTTTACAAATCTTTATATCTCCATCCTTGACATGCTCGCGGATGGAGTGAAACCGGCGCTTAATATGCTTGGAATGCTTGTGAGACCTTGGCTCTTTGGCATTGGCAATGGCACCATTGTTGTCACAATAGATCACCATTGGGTCCAACGCGTTTGCAACCACTCCTAGTTCGGATATGAACTCCTTCATCCAAACTGCTTCGTGAGCCGCTTCTGAAGCAGCAACATATTCGGCCTCCGTTGTTGATCCCGCCACCACAGGTTGTTTGGAGCTCCTCCAACTAACCGCTCCGCCATTCATGAGAAATACGTATCCGGATTGAGACTTGGAGTCATCCGGATCGGTGTCAAAGCTAGCTCAACATAACACTTAGCGACGAGCTCTTCTTCACCTCCGTATACAAGAAACATATCCTTAGTTCTTCGTAAGTACTTAAGGATATTCTTGACCGCTATCCAGTGTTTCGAACCTGGATCCGATTGGTACCTAATAGTCAAACTAATAGCATGTGCCACATCCGGTCTTGTACATAGCATGGCGTACATTATAGAGCCTATGGCTGAAGCATAGGGGACCTTGTCCATTATCTCTCTTTCTTCCGCCGAAGCCGGACTTTGAGTCTTACTCAATGTCTTGCCTTGCAACATAGGTAAGAACCCCTTCTTACTTCCGTCCATTTTAAACTTCTTTAAAATCTTATCAAGGTATGTACTTTGCGATAGCCCTATTAGGCGTCTAGATCTATCTCTATAGATCTTTATTCCTAATATGTATGACGCTTCACCTAGGTCCTTCATTGAAAATTTGCTATTTAGATAACTTTTAACACTATTTAAAAGATCTATATCATTTCCGATCAATAATATGTCATCCACATAAAATATCAGAAATGCCACATTGCTCCCACTCACTTTCTTGTAAATACAAGCTTCTCCATAAGTTTGGATAAATCCAAACTCTTTGATCACCTCATCAAAGCGGAGATTCCAACTTCGTGATGGTTGCTTCAATCCATAGATGGATCGCTGAAGCTTGCACACCTTGTTAGCATCCTTAGGATCAACAAAACCCTTTGGTTGTATCATATACAACTCTTCTTCAATATTACCATTGAGAAACGCAGTTTTGACATCCATCTGCCATATCTCATAATCGAAATATGCAGCAATTGCTAACATAATCCTAACTGACTTTAGCATCGCTATAGGAGAGAATGTCTCATCGTATTCAAATCCTTGAATTTGTCGAAACCCCTTTGCGACAAGTCGAGCTTTATAGACGGTCACCTTACCATCAGCATCAGTTTTTCTTTTGAAAATCCATTTGTTATCCACGGCCTTTCGATCGTGAGGTAATTCCACCAAGTTCCAAACTTGATTTTCATACATGGATTCCATCTCGGATTTCATGGCTTCTAACCATTTGTTGGAATCCGGGCTCATCATCGCTTCTTCATATGTCGCAGGGTCATCATTTTCATCAACCATGAAATTCATGACAGGATTTCCGTACAGCTCGGGAGCTACACGCGTCCTGCTAGACCTGCGAGGTTTGGTAGTACTCTCTTTTGGAGTTTCATGATCATTATCATTAGTTCCTTCTACAACAGGTGAATCCAACTCCGGAACAACTTCCGGCGCTGCGCTACTCGCCATACTTTGAAGAGAAGGTTCAGTAACCTCTTTGAGTTCTACCTTCCGACTACTCACACCTTTCGCGATAAACTCTTTCTCTAGAAAGGATCCATTCTTGGCAACAAAAACCTTGCCCTCGGATCTGTGATAGAAGGAATACCCAATAGTTTCCTTAGGGTATCCTATGAAGACGCATTTTTCCGCTTTGGGTTCGAGTTTATCCGGTTGAAGTTTCTTCACATAAACATCGCATCCCCAAACTTTAAGAAATGACAGCTTAGGTTTGTTTCCAAACCACAATTCATATGGTGTCTTTTCAACGGATTTAGATGGTGCCCGATTTAAAGTGAATGCAGCAGTTTCTAGTGCATAACCCAAAATGACAACGGCAAGTCCGTCAGAGACATCATAGATCGGACCATATCTAATAAAGTACGATTACGACGTTCCGACACACCATTTCGCTGTGGTGTTCCGGCAGGTGTGAGTTGTGAAACAATTCCACACTCTTTCATGTGAGTGCTAAACTCGTAACTTAGATACTCACCTCCACGGTCGAACCGTAGAAATTTGATCTTTCTATTACGATGATTTTCCACTTCATTCTGAAATTCCTTGAACTTTTCAAAGGTTTCATACTTGTGTTTCATCAAGTAGATATAACCGTATCGACTCAAATCATCCGTGAAAGTAACAAAATAACGATATCCACCTCGCGCCGACACACTCATTAGACCACATACATCAGAATGTATGATTTCCAATAAATCTGTCGCCCGTTCCATTGAACCGGAAAACGGCGTTCTAGTCATCTTGCCCATAAGGCATGGCTCAGATG
The DNA here is from genome assembly GCA_916181665.1 of Avena sativa. Classification (NCBI taxonomy): domain Eukaryota; kingdom Viridiplantae; phylum Streptophyta; class Magnoliopsida; order Poales; family Poaceae; genus Avena; species Avena sativa. The sequence goes on along the minus strand of OV702284.1, from coordinate 226,332,382 downwards.
TATCAAATGATTCAAAATCAAGTGATTCCAAAAGTCCATCTGAATGGAGCCTTTTCATGCATTTAACGCCAATATGACCTAGACGGTAGTGCCACATATATGCGGATATATCATCATTAAGTTTAATCCTTTTATCATCAACATTATGAATATGTGTAATATTATCATCGAGATCTAATAGAAATAAACCATTCATCATCGGTGCATGACCATAAAAGATTTCATTCATATAAATAGAACAACCATTGTTCTCAGATTTAAATGAATAACCACTTCGCATCAAACACGATCCAGATACAATGTTCATGCTCAGTGCAGGCACCAGATAACAATTATTCAAGTTTATAACTAATCCCGACGGCAAATGGAGAGGCAGCGTTCCGACGGTGATCACATCAATGCTTGATCCATTGCCGACACGCATCTTGACCTCTCCCCTTTCTAGCGGTCGCTTGTTCCGCAGCCCCTGATTCGAGTTACAAATATTAGCAACTGAACCGGTATCAAATACCCAGGTGCTACTGCGAGCACTAGTCAAGTACACATCAATAACATGTATATCATATATACCTTTGTTTGCCTTGCCGGCCTTCTTGTCTGCCAAATACTTGGGGCAGTTGCGCTTCCAGTGGTCGGTCCCCTTACAATATTAGCACTCGGTATCAGACTTAGGTCTAACTCGGGGTTTCTTTTCAGGCATGACAACAGGCTTGCCGCCCTTACTACCCTTCCGTTTTCCCTTCTTGTCTTTCTTGAAACCAGTGTTCCTATTGATCATCAACACTTGATGTTCCTTTTTGATCTCCACTTCTGAAGTTTTAAGCATTGACAGAAGCTCGGGGAGAGACTTCTTCATGCCTTGCATATTATAGTTCATCACAAAATTCTTATAGCTAGGTGGTAGAGACTGCAGAACATGATGGATGCCTAAGTCAATGGGAATCATTATTCCCAAGGACACAAGCTTATCGGCGTAACCCGACATCTTGAGTACATGCTCACTAACGGAGTTGTGCTCTTCCATCATGCAGCTAAAGAACTTTTCTGAAGCGTTGTAGCTCTCTACAGCAGCATGTGTATCTAAAATAATTTTCAACCTCACCCATTGTATCAAAAGCTTTGCCGTTTTCGAAACGCTTTCGAAGTTCTGGCTCTAGTCCATACAATATGCCGCAATGAACTAAGTTGTGGTCCTCCTGACGAGTCTGATAGACATTCTTCTCCTCGTCAGGGGCATCCTCAAAAGGTGGGGGGCCTAGTGGCGCTTTAGCACGTATTGCTTTTGTGCAGCAAAGAGGAGAATCCTCAAATTCATGGCCCATTCGGTAAAGTTGCTACCGTTCGTTGCAAGTTTCTCTTTCTCCATGAACACATTGAAATTAAAAGCAGGTGGTGCCATCTACAACAGAATTTGTAAAGTTTAAACTAAGTGTATGATAGATTGAGTTCAACTAATCCATATTACGAATGAACTCCCACTCAAAAAACGACATCCCTCGTGCCTTTTTGGTGATTACATGAACCAAATCCACTATACCAAGTCCGATCATCACGTGAGTCGGTATAGCTTCAAAGGCGAGCATCAAATGGGCATCATATCTACTATATGACTCATGCATAACCTTTCGGTCCGTGTTCCGAGGCCATGTCTGTACATGCTAGGCTCGCCAAGTTAGAACCTTAGTATTCGCGTGTGTAACTGTTTTACACCCGAAATATGGTCGTGGATCCAAGAACACCCGATCATCACGTGATGTCTTGGAGCGACGAAAACATAATCGGTGCATACTAAAGGAAGAACACATTCTTATCTTGATATTTAAATGAGGGATCATCTTATTATGCTAAGAAAGCGCTAAACAAGCAATATAAGATGCTATCAAACATCACATGTTTATTAGTGAAATGATATTGTTTCCGCATATGATCTCTATCATGTGCATCGTGGTATGATCACTATCATACCTATATCTGTAAGTCCAAGGTATATGGAGATTACACGTTATGTATGTTGTAAGAGTATCATCTCATACTTCTACTTACAACATCACCATATCATAACACTAGCCCAGCAACAATCTAAACTAGACGCCTCTAATTTATCCATTGCAAGTTTTACGTGGCTTAGGGCTTTTGAGATAGAACCATTCTTACCTACGAACATGAACCACAACGAGGATAACCAAATTGTTGACAACTCGTTGCAAAATATATATTGACTATAGTAGGAGAGACAGACACCCGCTAGCCACTTATGCAAACTAGTTGCATATCAAGCATGGAACAGGTCTCATGTGCGAGGACATGTAAAGTTTGTCCGGGCCGCTTCATCCCACTATGCCACCAATATCCAAAATTACAACTAAGGAGCAACAACATGATCATCATCGCCCACATACTCATATGTGTACTACCCTTGTAAATCATCTACGCATAGATTCGGCTCTGATACCACTGTAGGGTTCGCAGCATAGAAAACAAAAAATTTCCTACGATGTGAACTATGTACCAAGATCTATCTATTAGATACAAACAACGGGCGGATGTATATCCGTAGAGAACATACCCTTGAAGACCGACAAAGCTTAACGAGTTCAACTCATGGTTGATGTAGACGATCTCTTGCCGATCTCAAGATCGAGAGGAAGTCCTAGCGCCGCAAATCAGCACCGCATCCGTGCTCTCACACACGTTCGAGGCACCGAGCAACCTCCGCCTCCTCGCTCCAGCGATGCAGCGGAAGCACAACTCTTTCTTGCCGAATAGCCACCGGGAACATGTATCTCGCTAGTCCGAGACCATGGGGGATAAATTCTAGAGGGGGAGAGAGATCCTTCACGAGGAGGTGTGAGTGAGAAGTGAGAGGAGGGGCTCCTTATATAGGGGAGGGGCAGCCCAAGGGGGCATGGCCGCCGGCCATGGAGGGTGCCCCCACCTCTCCCTCATTCATGTGGGTGGACACTCCACTCACAAAATGGCCCTTCAATTTTCTCCACTCAAAAACCCACTCAAATTCCCATTAAATTTCCACCTAATTTAATGCAAACTCTCATTAAATAAAACTCTTTTATTTTATTCAGAATTTTGTCAATTACTTTAATGACAAACATTCACAAATAACCCCTTGCTAGAATTCTATTTCACATGCATAACCACTTTATGCAATTTCACCCGAAAACCTGTTTCGGTATCTAGTGAAATAAATTCCTGCGCTTGTTCATTCTTTCGGCATGAAACTTTTGCTCCAATTGGATGTCGGTGTCTCTTAAGTGTGTCACCCTACGGTTCGTGAATAATGCGGACATGATCGAGACCCCTCTCAAATCAATAATCAGAAGCGGGATCTGGAGACCCATACTGACTCCCACACATTCAACGATGACTTTCTTGTGATCGTCGGAACCTTTTTACGCTAGTTTCTTAATCCCTTTGTTTCACGATATATTACATGTCCGAGATTCGATCATCAGTATCTCCATACCTAGTTTGATCTCGTTACTGACATGCACTCTTTTCTTGTTCCCGTGATATAACATTCTAGTGATCAAATCACTTGCTTGCAAGCTAATCAATGTGATATCACCGAGAGGGCCCAGAGTATATCTATCCATCATCGGGATGAACAAATTCCACTCTCGATCCATGAGCCTCAACAAAACACTTTATTAGTTCTGAATCCATCTTTATAATCACCCTGTTACGGTGTGACGTTTGATGTTATCAAGAAACTCTTCCGGTGTTAGTGATTGCCATGATCTCATGGTCTAAGGATTAGGATCACTTCGTAAGTTGTTATAGCAATATAAACTCAATGACTTTGATCGTAATGCTATACTTCGGATGAATGTTCATCACACCATTATACTAATGTTGTGATCCCGTTATTAACAACATCCAATGTCCATGATCAGGAAACCTTGATCATCTTGTTAATCAACGAGCTAGTTTATGAGAGAGGCATAACTAGGAACTTTCTTTTTGTTTAATAAACACACATGTATTAATGTTTCCGTATTAATACAATTATAGCATGCAAAATAAACATCTATGATATACTTGGAATACACATAATAAACACTTTATTATTGCCTCTCAGGGCATATTCCCTTCACATAATAATCTCAATATCAATCGGATCCCCGCAAACACAACATGCATGCTTACAAATAGATTAGATCTTGATCATGAATGGAGCTCACAAGATCTATACATGAAAGAACAAGGAGGAGATACAACCATCTAGCTACTACATGGACCCATAGTCCAAGGTGGAACTACTCACATACCGGAGAGAAGGCCTCCGGGATGATCTCCCCTCCGGCAGGGTGCCGAGAAGAACTTCAGATCCCCCCCCCCCCCCGATGTAGGGACGATGGTGGCGGCGGCTACAGACGGTTTCGTGGAATATTGATCGGGGACTTAGGGTTTCTACAACGGGAGCTTCTTATAGGCGAAGGGGGAGGCTGAGGCGGCGGCCTGGGTGGCCAAACCCTAGCCAAGCACGGGGAAGGGCCCACCCGCGCCTGGGGTGGGTCTGGCCCCCCTGGCTGGCCCCTCCGGCTCTCCTCTGGACTTCTTTTTCCCCACGGAAAGTAATTGACTTTGACATTTGTCCCGTCCAATGCCGAGAATATTTCTTTACTAACTTTTTTGAAACCAAAAATAGCAGAAAACAGGCATCTGGCACTGTGGCAACTTGTTAATAGGTTAGTACCAGAAAACATGTAAAACTCACCTCAAAGTGTAGACAAGCAAAGCAAAGTAGATACTAAACAAGCATGAAGCATCAAAAATTATAGATACATTTCCGACGTATCACTACCCCTGCATTCGTACTAATCTGAAGGGAACTAGAGAAGAGGAGCATGCATCTATTTTAATCATTTTATTCAACCTCCCCTATACTACTCTCTATCCCCAGTTCCCCATTCCTCTACCTCTATGCCAAGCGCCGTCATTCCGCTCCTATACAATACCGCTTTCTGATCCTGTCCACCGTATAATATGAGAGTGTTTATTCTTCTTCCTGTCCTGACTGCCGCCATCGATCTTTCCTCTTTTCTAGAAAACCAAATCAAGCCATCATCCCAACTTCCAGCAGCTCCCTTGCGATGGCAGGACCACTACTAGGAAAACGGCTATAGGTAATCCACACATTCGTGGCTCACGTGCTTGTGGTGCCCCACGGGTAAAATAGGCGTGGCACACTACCCACAGGTGCCCTACGGCTAACTTCCATAAACATGGAGCACATGGGTGTGGTGCGCCACGGCTATGTGTGGGCCAGGGCACAGGTCGCCACAGACCACATACCCATAACGCACTTGGTCAAGGTGCACTATGGTTGTAAAACTTAGCCGTAGGGCACTCTGCCCTAGTGCGCTACAGGTATGTGTGTTGCAGCAGCTGGGTCAACTTAGCCGTAGGGCACTCTGGCCTAATGCCCTACGGCTAAGTGGGATGTACCAACTCCCCCCCTTGTGGATCGGATTTTTATCCTTGCAAAAAATAAAATGAAAAACACTTCAAAAAAATAAAATCCTTTCATATTTAGGTAGATAATGTGGTCTAGTTTCTAGGAAAATTAACAAACAAGAATTTCGACTTTTTTTTATAAAAAAATAGTTATGCCACGGTAAAACGGCCGTAACTTTTGCATACGATGTCAAAAAAATACGTTTAATATACCAAAATGACGAGAACGAGATTTTGCATCCGCTCGCAACCACCTTCAGCCGTTTAGCAACTTTTAGATTTTCTAGATTCGAAAAGAGTAAAAAGTTACGTTCAAAAGACTGTTTTTTCCTACAAAAAAAGAGGGCAACTTACCCGTAGCGCACCACCACCTAGTGCGTTACGAGTAAGTTGGACAAGATTGGAAATTTGAATCCCCACCCCACCCACCTACCCCTATATTCTTCCCTTCCCCTTATCCTTTTCATTCTCCTCCCTCCTCCTTTTCCTTCTCTCTTCTCCTCCTCCTTCCCCTTCTCCTCTCTCTGGCCTCCTCCTCTCTCCGGCTTGCTCATCTCCTTGCAGTGACGACGGTGATGGCGGCCTTCTCCTCCTCCTTGCTCTAGCCTCCTCTCCTTGTAGTGACGACGGTGATGGAGGCCTTCTCCTCCTTCTTGCAGTGATGACGAGCGACGGCGACCTCCTTCTCCTCTCCTACCTCCCTTCCTCCCTCTCTTCTTCTCTTCCTCCCTCTCTTCCTACCTCCCTTTCTCCAGCCACACCTCCTCCTCCATCTCTTCCTCGATACCAGCAGGACTAGCGTGGCCACGGCCTCCCGCACCTCTCCCTGCGGTGATAGGTCGTGGCCATGGCCACCATGCTCCAGCGAGGCGACACGACGATGGCGATGCGCGGACCCGATTGCTTTTGCAATTCAAAACGAGGGTGTTTTTTTTGCATTTTTTTGTTTTTTGAAAAACACAACCGTGGCGCACCTGTTCCCCTACCCGTGTCGCACCTGGTAGTGCGCTACGCCTAAACCCATATAATCGTAGCGCACCAGGGCAGTGTGCTACAGACACTTTTTAGCCATAGAGTACGGCTAGTGGCGCACCCCAAGTGCGCCACGGAAGGGGAAACCATGTGTGCCACTAACAACCATTTTCCTAGTAGTGGACCGAGAAAGGACAGTGATGATTTTGATCTGTTCCAGGAGGTTTTTACCGAAGGCCTGCTTGAAGAACTCATAACGAGATGCGAAGTCATCACCACCACGAGCCTCACTGGTTCGGCCAAACATCTTCTTGAATCGACAAAATATAGTGCAACTTTACATGCTTCTTAGCCATTTGGCCTCCCCTGTGTTCTTCATTCTCACCCGACTAAGAAACCATGGGAATGCAATGAGTACTTTGAGGGCAAGGGAACGACATGCAAGCTGACGCCACTGGACAGGTTCTCCTTCGATGCTGTATTCCCGAATTGTATGGGTAAACAATGGGTAGGTGCCAATGGAGATTGGATCATCACTATTGGGTGCAAGTTTAAGTGGGAGCTTGTCAATGTGTATATTCATCAACGCGTTCCTCTCCCACAAGTCTATGACTTTGTACCCACCAACGATCCGTTTACATTGATGCATAATGATCACACCATTATCCTCTAGAAGATTGATATTTGCTGAGCTCCCACTGCTGCTGCGAATTATTTAGATTTCTCTCTTGTTGCTATCTTCGACTACTCAATTGCTACCCTTGATGGCGATGAGTATACATGGACAGTTCTTGAGAAACAGTTCCAGTACTTTTCCAGATACAGCGATGCAGTAATCCACAAGGGTCTGGTGTTTGCAGCCACCGATAGTGGCAATGTTTATGTCTGGAATCATCTGTATTTTGGTAAGTTTGATACACCCCTATTGTAATCACTAGTTTCAGTTTTTATGGATGTAAACTAGTTTTGTATGATTTGGCCATCATTTCTTTTTCAAGGTCCTATTCTGCTCCCAGCGCCACCTAGTGCGCATCTTGGGGAGGGAAACCTTGATGACATAGATGATGAGGAGTACGAACCTGGTTTATGGTTCTTAGCAATATCTGCAGACGAATATCGCCTTCTTCTTATCCATATTGAGGGCGTAACTAATGAGGAATTTTATGGCGGTACTTATGTCACATCCCAAAATTTTCCAAATTTTGAAATGTGAAAAATAAATAAACAAAATAAATAATTCACTACAAGGAATGTGTTATTCTATGACCTTCTCATAGTGACCGTGGAAAAAATCGTCATAGAGTTATGACGATTTTGCACCAGATGGTCGTAAGCTGTTCGGGAGGTTCAAAACCTTAAAAAATCATGACGATTTTGCACAGGAACGTCATATTTTCATTAGCTCAAATCGTCATAACCTGACGGATGTACCTTACGACGTTATTTGTACCTTATTACGACGATTTAAAATCGTCATGATGTCCAAAGTAAGATAAGTTGAAACTTGTAGTCGGCCACGTCAGCAATTACGCCTATGTGTCATGTCTATGTGTCATTTTTTACTACGTGTCATATACGTGTGTTAATATCTTCTTGTCTATGTGTCAGTTTTTGACTGCGTGTCATATCCGTGTGTAAATATATGCTTACGTGACATATCTATGTGTAGATATATGCTTATGTGGCGCTACTTAAATCTAATAGACTTATAATTAGTCAAACTGATAAGTGGGACCAAACTCTAACAAACAGTACCCACCAAACCCGCCGTAGCTTATTTGCAAAAAAGAAGGAGTCCAGGGAGTCGAACCCCAGACCTCCCAACCAAACCAACAGCAGCTTACCACTACACCAATCAATCTTTTTTGTCATACTACCACAACTACACCATATATCCATTCGTTGCTACGTCTGGGCTGATTTCCCTTCCATGATGGGCCTCGGTGGGAAGAGGTTGTCCGTGATGGGCTCAGTGGGAAGGGAGTTGGCCGCGATGGGCCTTGGTGGGAAGCCGAAGATTAGGGCCTGACAAGCTCGTCTGTTTAGTTTTTTTTGTTTTCTTAATTCTTTTGTAACTTTTTCATAATAAATCCAAAATAACTGATTTTTGTTTCTAAATTTTTATAAAATTTAGTAGAACATCTTAGGGTATTAATTAGAAATACTTTGATTAATTAAAAAATAGTGGATTTACTAATCCCACATTGTCCATAGTAGGGACAATACCATAATTCAAAATATGAGTTTGAAACTAGGGAGTGACTGCTCTCGTCTAGGGATTGAGTCTTATTAAAAAGTTTCGGTGGATCTCTGAATAAACCTGATATTGTGAGTCTAAAACTCATCTTTTCAAAAAATAATGGGCATCGGATCATGTATCTATAGTTCAAATCGGCCCCACTTCCTACCGTTTCGGCAGGAATTTGTCTTTTTTGCCAGGGGTGAACGGAAAGGTTTGAGATACCCCGATTAGGAAATTTTCCATGTAAGGTGGTCTAATATTTCTATAAAATGTGACCGTACCATTCTAACACTGTCATTTGGTGGTTGCTTCACAAAACGCCCCATTTTTTGCGTTCGGAAAATAGAAAATGGATTTTCCGTGCGTCAAAAAGGAAAACTTTCTCTTACAACATTGTTCTCCATGCCATGATATATATGTGTGCACAATATAAGAACATTATCACAAACTATGCCCTGATTTTAGCCATAACATTGGTCATTTGACCCGAAAGCCACAAAACCTCGAACATGATAGGTCATTTTGTGAAGGGTTTTTTGGGACATACTCAATTTACCAAGTTTGGTATTTTTCCTTGCAATTATGTCACATAATAAGACACCACGCGAAGGATTTGCGTTGATCGGACCGTTTTTTATTTTTTTATGCCTGTTTCAAACTATGGTCAAAACGGCGGGCATGAAGGTTCTTAGCTAGGGGATGAGCCTCGCTAAACTTGCATTGGATCTCTGAAGAAACATGATATTGTGAGTCTAAAACTATTTTTTTCAAAAAATCATGAGCACCGGATCATGTACGTGTAGTTCAAACCGGACCCACTTCCTACCGATTCGACAGGAATTTGTCTTTTTCACCAGGGGTCAACGGAAAGGTTTGAGATACCCCGGTTGGGAAATTGTCCATGTAAGGTGGTCTAATATTTCTACAAAATGTGACGGTACCATTCTAAAACTGTCATTTGGTGGTTGCTTCACAAAACGCCCCGTTTTTTGCGCTCGGAAAATGGAAAACGGATTTTTCATGCGTCGAAAAAGGAAAACTTTATCCTGCAACATTGTTCTCCATGCCATGATACATGTGTGTGCACAATATGGGCACATTATCACAAACTATGCCCTGATTCTAGCCATAACATTGGTCATTTGCCCCGAAAGCCACGAAACCTGGAACATGATAGGTCATTTTGTGAAGGGTTTTTTGAGACATACTCAATTTACCAAGTTTGGTATTTTTCCTTGCAACTATGTCACATAATAAGACACCGTGTGAAGGATTTGCGTTGATCGGACCGTTTTTTATTTTTATGCCCGTTTCAAACTATGGTCAAAACGGCGGGCATGAAGGTTCTTAGCTAGGGGCTAAGCCTCGCTAAACTTGCATTGGATCTATGATGAAAAACAGCATATTGTGAGTCTAAAAATGATTTTTACCAAAAATCATGAGCATCGGATCATGTACCTGTAGTTCAAATCGGACCCACTTCCTACCGATTCGGCAGGAATTTGTCTTTTTCGCCAGGGGTGAACGGAAAGGTTTGAGATACCCCGGATGGGACATTGTCCATGTAAGGTGGTCTAATATTTTTACAAAATGTGGTGGTACCATTCTAAAACTGTCATCTGGTGGTTGCTTCACAAAACGCCCCGTTTTTTGCGCTCGGAAAATGGAAAATGGATTTTTCGTGCGTCGAAAAGGAAAACTTTCTCCTGCAACATTGTTCCCCATGCCATGATACATATGTGTGCACAATATGGGCACATTATTACAAACTATGCCTTGATTCTATCCATAACATTGGTCATTTGCCCCGAAAGCCACGAAACCTCGAACATGATAGGTCATTTTGTGAAGGGTTTTTTGAGACATACTCAATTTACCAAGTTTGTTATTTTTCCTTGCAATTATGTCACATAATAAGACACCGCGCGAAGGATTTGCGTTGATCGGACCGTTTTTTATTTTTTTATGCCCGTTTCAAACAATGGTCAAAATGGCAGGCATGAATGTTCTTAGCTAGGTCGTTTGCAACCAATCAAATCGCAGTAAACAATCTCCCATGGATCCTCCATCTTGGCATGATCTGGTCCGTTCAACGCCCATCCAACGCGTAGTGGATCACCAGAAGAAGCACACCCACGGCCTGAGAACACCCCACGCACGCACGCACGCGACCGACCATACCCTGCCTCCAAAGTCCAAACCCTAGCGCCCTCATTCGTCCACGCCTCCGCCGCCACTTCCTGCCTGTCCAGCCGCCGTTCCTCCCACCTCTCACGCGTCTCTATCCCCTCTCCTCGCCTCGCGGTCGTGCTAGGCCGGCCTCCAGTTCCCCTAGTGCTCCCAGGAGAGACCGTCGGGCCTCACCAACCCTAGCCCGCACCGCAGACCGCTCTCTCCACTCCTTTCCTCTCCTCTCACCCACCCGCCGCCTCCACCCCATCTAGATCGAGGCGCCGTGCTTCTCGTCCTCGCCGTGCTTCGATCTGCCCCGACCTGCTGTGCCGACTCAAGCCTTTCGCCGTCGTTCGTGCAGCCGCCATGTCCTCCGCTACCGCCGCCGCCCCCTCCATCGCGGCCCCGATCGGGCACTTCGTTCTCATCAAGATCCGCCCGGAGGCCGCGTCCTCGGGCGCCGACGCCGCCATGGTCTCCTCGCTCCAGGCGCTCTCCACGCTTGTCACGGTAGTCTCCTACATAAACGCGGGCCCCATGCTCCGCCTCCGCTCCCGGGCCGCCGAGGCGCCGGGCCCTGTGCTCCGCCTCCGTTCCCCGTCGCCCCAGGCTCCGCCATGCGCCTCACCCTGGAGACGGAAAGGCTGGAAGTCACGCAGCTCATGGAGGCTCCAACCTGCAGTAGTCTCGCGTCCATATTTCCTACCGCCCTATATGCTAACCACGAAATTTGGTTCCCTATTGTCCAGAGAATCATCACCGGCCATGGCGACTTGGTTTGGAACGGTAGGCTGCTCACTCTCGCGCCACCGGCTGGGAAACGCGTCGCCGGACACGGAATCACGCCTTTTCTCGCCAGATCTGTAGCGTCTCCCGACCACGAGCTTTCTCCTCAAGCGCCTCGCCAGATCTGGTACTGCTACCGCTGCTCTCTGTTGCTTTCTTGCTGTTGCGTGCTATTGTGTGCTGGTGGTGCTGATTATATTGATGTGCTTTGCAGATATGCCATATGCCCCTGTCACAGTGTGTCTTCTAGCTGTTGCCCGTGTTGTCCCTTGTGCTAGTATGGTAGAGAAACTGGATTAGTTTTCTGTTTGAGAATAGAGGAGCATAGCTTGAGTTGGTGCGTAGGCATATTTCTTAGATTTGTAAAGTTGATAACAAATTCAGTCTGTAGATAGATCATGTTTCACCATGGCATGCATTCCATGCATCATTTTATTTGTTAGATTGGGCAATGAAATTGTGCCCCATTTCATTCTATTCTGTTTAGGGTTTATGCTTTCATATCTTTCATTTTAATTATGAACATGTGCGTATCTTTGTTGAAAAAATTGTTTTTTGGTGTAAAGAAGATAGGGAAAATTGCATGTTTGACATGATCATTCGAAGACCAAGAAGATAAAGGTTCCTGCTACAAGGTATATTTCTAGTTGTATATAACCATTTATCTGATCTAGTGTGCATTCAAATTCAGGTGGACTATCCATTAGATATCTGGTTGCCGTTAGCTGACTTAGCATTATAGGTGATTAGAATAGATATAAAGAATTTTCAGATATAAACATATTACTCCCTCTATTCCAAAATATAAGATGTTTTAGTTTTTGTAAATTGAATGTATCTAGACGCCTTATGATGTCTAGGTTCGGAGTGAATCTACACATAAAAAGCGTCTAGATACAGTCGTTTCACAAATGCTAAAATATCTTATATTTTGAAACACAGCGAGTAGTTTTCATGCATACTATAGAAGCAAGTTGCATGTTCTGTGCATTGCTCCATGATTCTTTTTTATTTAAATCTCTTGAATTAATGATGTCTATTTGCAAGTTATTTGACTTCGATGTAGAAAGCAATCATGGTCTTATTGTAAATGGTTTCTTATGTATGCTCCATTTACTTAATCTCTCCTGTGATGTTTTTATGCAGGAAAAAGTTTAGGGTGGCTTTCGAAGAAAATAGAATGTCTTACATACAAGCGTTGAGCAGCATATCTGCTAATCATGTAATCCTCAACAAAATATCCTATGTCATATCGCATCATATAGCTGCCATCTCAAATTTGCTTGTTATTACTCTTGTTGGCCCGATGTTGGCTATATCACTATTTGTTATTGTAATTTGCGGAAAATTATCATTTTTGGAACATATTCTTATGTGTAATAATGAATCTGAACTAGTATCATATATTTGCTTCTTTTCAAGCCAAATAACTAAGTTTGATCGTTCAAATTTCTGCCTAGATGGCGAGAGATAAGAGTTGGATGGATAGGGCCGGGATAGAGGTTATGTAGAATGGCAAACTGGCATGAAGGAGTTCCTAGATTTTTCTTTTGAAGGCACTGATGATGACACTACTTTCCATGTCCGTGTAGGAAATACGTTAATATCTGTCAAGTACTCCAGTTTTTTTATAGGATAGCTAGCAGCAGGAGTAGCGAGGATAAATAGCAGGAGTAGTCTTTCTTGAAGCATTGATATATATATTATTAATTTAATAATATTTTACAAAGAGTAGCATGCACCCAGGCACGGTTTACACTGATGTTATATCTAAGTTTAGACAAACTCTATTAGCAGAGTTTAGACATCTAAAATATAAAGATCTCCCCTGAAACTTGTCAGGAGATAGAGGCTTGTCTCCCTTGCTGTTGTTTAGACTAGCTAGTGCTTCCTTTCGCAGCCTCTACCAAGTAGCAAGAGAAGTGAGAAACATAAAGTTTGCTTCAGATCCTTGTCTTTCGTCCGACATTTTTTTATAATGTAGCATCAGGTCTGCATGCTCTTAAGCTTGCTTGTTCAGAGCCCAAACTATTTTTTTATAATGGTATTCATTTCTATGCCTAACCTTTTGCTTACTATTCTGTTTGAGTTGCAGGAGAAGGCTCGCTAGTCTTCACAACACCAAGGCCACAAGCTGAAGTTCCTGAAGAAGTTCGAGAGTATCATCAGAGTAGCTAGCGTTTATACTTTATGAGAGTTTTGATTGTAGATTTGGGGTGTCCAAGATTTTTTGATTGAACTAGTAGTGATGTGAACTAGAGTGGAATTTCACGTGTTCAATCTGTTCGACTGTCATATTGTTGTAATGAATTGATTTTGACATTTATTTAAATATTGTCATGCTTTTATCTCACGTTAGATTGTTATATTGGATATTAATTAGCTATATGAAGAATCTGACAACTAGAGCCCAATTTCTACAGGAAACTGACAATTGAGACCCATTTGATAAAAAGGCTGAAATTAGAAAATGATTGGATTGTAAGAAGGCCATGGCCTAGAAAATAAATAAGGCTGAAATATTAAAAACTGCCAAAATTACTGGGCTGAGCCCATATAAGCGACCGAACTGGACTGGGCTGAATTCGATTTAAGACAGTTTAATTTCGTCATAATTTTGCCACGTAGGATCGGCCACGTAGGATCTGACTTGGCCAGGCTAGATGGCCCATGACGATATTGGATCGTCATAGATGTTATGACGATCCAATATCGTCATAGACGGTTATGACGATTTTACCAAAAACGTCGTTATAGTTCATTTGCGACGCTCAGCTTTCGACGATCTCAAAATCGTCATAAAATCATCATAAACAGACTACTATGACGATTTTGTGCCGAAAATGGAGGGTCATATATAGCCAGATTCCTTGTAGTGATTGTTGAAATTTTAGGGTGAAAAGAAACTTTTTGCTTTTAAATGGAAACATCAAAACAGATCTTGAACAAACTTTGAATGAAAAGGGAATCCAACAAAATTTCAATCAAGTGAAATGCATTCATCAATGAATGTATCTTGAAATTTAAATACTTGGAAAAATAAACCAAAACCCTAAAACCCTAATGGAAGAAAATCATTTCCAAGATCTCTCTAAGACGTTGGATTTGATCCATATAAAAATTCAACAACAAAAAATTATAAATGATAAAAAATGATAAATAAAAATATTATAAGATCATAGAAATTGGTTTCATTTAATTTGGAGCCCTGGATAAAAACTTATGAATTTAATAAGATAAAAGGAAATAAACTTCAAAACTAATAAAGCTCCTACCTAAAAAATCCATACCAAATCTTGAGAAAAGTAATCCTAAAAGGATGTAAAAATATAAACAAATATTAAAAAAATTATACCAATTAGAATCAACAATTTTGGATCTATAAATAAAAAGATATGAATTTTTTAAGCAAAGAAAGAAATAAATAAATAAATAAATAAGGAATATTTAAAAGACAAATTAAATCTTGGACAAATCCTTAAACAAATGAAAGTTATTGAATACTAAAAGGAGTAAATGGCTATTTAAATAAAATCATAAGGATTGAACAATATCCAATTTTATTTAAATAAAGACAAATTGCCTAAACTAAATAATAAATCACAAGGAAATTATTTAGAAGTCAATTTAAAATATTGAATTAAATCTATAAGCAAATGGAATAAAGGTAGTCCAAATCAAATAAAATAAAGGGAGAAATAATAATCAAATAAAAGTATATGGGATTAAACCATATTCTAATTATATTTGAATAAAGATAAAATCCCTAATGTAAATGATTAATTAAATCATGATAAAATAATAAATTGGAATTTTCCCAAGTGGAATAAAAGTTATTTAATTAACTTAAATGGAATAAAAGAATTATTTGAATAAAATTTATATGGGATTAAAACCATATTTGATTTTATTTGAATAAAGTGCATTATTTAACACCCTAATGAATAAATAAAACCTACTGAAAATGTTTGGTAAAAATTGGAATTCAAATAGAAGTTTGGAAACATATTTAAACCTTATTTAAATAAAGACAAAATGTCTAATTAAATAAATACTAAACCATAAAGGAATATTTGAAATATTCTAAAAATAGAATTTCAAACACATAAATAAACAGTACAAACTTACTGAAAAAGTTAGGTCAAAACTTGTATTCAAATTGGAGTTTAAATCAAATGTTTAAAAACCAAAACAAAAAATAGAAACAAAAAAAGAAAAGACAATAGAAGAGCAAAAAATGAAAAAGAACCAGCCCAGCTAGTACTACCCAGACCCCATCCCAAGTAAGCCCAATAGCATCCCACCCGGCACCTCTCTCTCCCCACGAGTTTCATTTCTCACTCAAGCTCTTACCCCCTCGCTCACTGACGCCCTGACCCCACTACTGCCCCGTTATCGTCATCAACCTCCCGCTGTACCCGCACCGAATCCCTGTGGCCGTTTTCTGCCATTGAATGCAGGCCTAAATTCGCAATAATGCCGCCAGAAATCAGCCTCGCGACCGAGCCCTCTTAAGCGCCCATGTTCCGCCTCTCCTTCCCCTCGCTCGCCAGCTCCTCTCCTCCCCAGGGCTGCCTCAATTCAACCTTGCAAACCCACTACCCCGACGACCTTTCCCGGCCGATTCTGGCGAAGCTAGACCCTCCCCAACCCCCTAGTGATTGCTGGTTTGCTCGCCAGCGTCTCCTGCACCTGCCAGTAACCCCTAGCTCTCCCGCGCGCGCCCTAGAGGCTCGGCAACATCGACGACTGAGCGCCACCGTCACCCTCCCCGACTCCGACAATCTTTATCGGTAAACCCTGAGTGCCCCCTCCACTCTTTTTGATGCCCCTACAACCTGAAGGGAATATGCCCTGAGAGGCAATAATAAAATGTTTATTATGTGTATTCCAAGTATATGATAGATGTTTATTTTGCATGCTATAATTGTATTAATACGGAAACGTTAATACATGTGTGTTTAATAAACAAACAGAAAGTTCCTAGTTATGCCTCTCTCATAAACTAGTTCATTGATTAACAAGATGATCATAGTTTCCTGATCATAGACATTGGATGTTGTTAATAACGAGATCACAACATTAGTGTAATGGTGTGCTGAACATTCATCCGAAGTATAGCATTACGATCAAAGTCATTGAGTTTATATTGCTATAAACAAACTACAAAGTAGTCCTAATCCTTAGACCATGAGATCATGCCAATCACTAACACCGGAAGAGTTTCTTGTTGACATCAAACGTCACTCCGTAACTGGGTGATTATAAAGATGGCTTCAAAGCTACTAAAGTGTTATGTTGAGAATCATGGATCAAGAGTGGAATTTGTTCATCCTGATGACGGATAGATATGCTCTGGGCCCTCTCGGTGATATCACATTGATTAGATTGCAAGCAAGTAATTTGATCACTAGAATGTTATATCACGGGAACGATAAAAGAGTGCATGTTAGTAACGAGATCAAACTAGGTACGGAGATACCGATGATCGAATCTCGGACATGTAATATATCGTGAAACAAAGGGATTAATATACAAGCGTAAAAGGTTCCGACGATCACAGGAAAAGTCATCGTTGAATGTGTGGGAGTCAGTATGGATCTCCAGGTCCCGCTACTGATTATTGATCGGAGAAGGGTCTCGATCATGTCTGCATTATTCGCAAACCGTAGGGTGACACACTTAAGGGACCCTGGCATCCACTTGGAGCAAATGTTTCATGCCAAAAGAATAAATAAGCGCAGGAATTTATTTCACTAGATACCGAAACAGGTTTTCGGGTGAAATTGCATAAAGAGGTTATGCATGTTAATGTTTGTCATTAAAGTAATTTACAAAATCCTGAATAAAATAAAAGAGTTTTATTTAATGAGATTTTGCATTGAATTTGGTGGAAATTTAATGGCATGTTTGAGTGGGATTTTGAGTGGAGGGAATTTAAAGGAATTTTGTGAGTGGAGTGTCCACCCACATGAAGAGGGGAGGGCAAGGGGGCAGCCCCCATGCGCCGGCCACCCCCTTGGGGTTCCCCCCCTCCTCCTATAAAAGGAGCCCCTCCTCTCACTTCTCACTCACACCTCCTCGTGAAGGATCTCTCTCCCCCTCTAGAATTTATCCCCCATGGTCTCGGACTAGCAAGATACATGTTCTTGGTGGCTATTCGGCAAGAAAGGGTTGTGCTTCCGCTGCATCGCTGGAGCGAGGAGGCGGAGGTTTCTCGGTGTCTTGTACGTGTGTGCGAGCACGGATGCGCTGCTGCTTTGCGGCGCTAGGACTTCCTCTCGATCTTGAGATCGGAAAGAGATCGTCTACATCAACCACGAGTTGAACTCGTTAAGCTTTGTCGGTCTTCAAGGGTATGTTCTCTACGGATATACATCCTCCCGTTGTTTGTATCTAGTAGATAGATCTTGGTACATAGTTCCCATCGTGGGAAATTTTTTGTTTTCTATGCTGCGAACCCTACACAACCTACTCTCTCGCACGCTTCTAATGCCCCCTTCCTTTTGTCTTGTCATGGTCTGTAGCCTCACCTTCGTCGACAACAGAACGTGCCCGACGCGGATACAAACTCCGGCGTGCAATTGTCGTCGACACCGTGTGTCCCTTTCCCTGCGGCGACCATGTCGAGAATCAGTGCATCTCCGCGAGTCTGGTAATGCTCTCCTCCCTCTCCCGCGCATCCTAGTTTCGCCGGACCGTCACTGACAGAGCGCACTGCTGCTCGTCGTCGCGCCAACGCCGCTAGTTCTTGGTTGTGTGATGTGAGCCATTAGATTTTGATCCGGTGGATGCGATAGATTAACTTAAATGAAATGTTACGCTTGATCTGTGCCACACGATCCTAGGTAGATCCAAAGCCCCATGTCGCTCGATTTGTGCGAACCGGTACGCGCCAGTTAGATTCTGCCATGTGGCCTGCCAGATCTTTTAAAACAGAAATTAGACCTATTAGATGATTGAATTTGAAAAAAATCATAACTTCAGGTCTACACGTCCAAAATTTGCAGATTTTATATCATTGGAATCAGAAAAATGTGAACTTTGCAACCATGCCATTAGCTTGTCTTTTTGCTTCCGTAAAATTAGGTGTTTTGCAGAAACATGTTTAGGCCTATTTTGAGTATAAAAATTATTCTAAAAATGATTTTAGGGTAAAATCTTTTGAAAATGGTTTGTTTTGAACCTACTGACCATAAAAACCAAATTTGGATTTAAAAGTATATTTTGTGACACTAAGGAATTATTCCTTGAATAAAAGCATTTCTAGTAAAACAAAAATTGTTAATTATGTTTTAAAAATATTTTTTGAGTAAAACCTTTTGAAAATGGTTTGATTTAAACTCTCTGACCTTTTGAAAATTATTACCTTGATTAAAGGCATTTTTAGTAAAATTAAATGTTGCTTTGATTTAAAAATTATTTTGGGTGAAACCTCTTGTAAATGGATTTTTTTTAAACACTTTGACCATAAAAACTAACATTTGTGTTTAAAAACTTATTTGTCTAACACTAGAAATTATTCTTTGAATAAAATCATTTCTAGCAACACAAAAATGATTTAAATGGCCCATTTTCTCTAACTTGATTTTAAATGGTTTTGCCACTTTTATAAATGACCAGTAGGTGTTTTAAAATGTTTATAGCCTATTAGAAACCACCTTTCCAAATAAAACAATCTTTTGCATGCTTGCTTGCATTGTTTTGTTTCCTTTATTTTATGTGGTGAATTGTTTGAATGCTAGTTTGAATTTGTTCCTTGATTGAATTGTAGTGAACTTTGAAGAGTGTGACCATTTCAAGATCAAGGAGTGGACCCATATTCTATACTAAAAAGGCAAGTGGTTCTTCATACATTTTGTCCTATTATTTTCACTATGCATTAGTGATATTTTGAGTAGGACTTGCATGGAAATTTTACTAAGTGTGCTATGCCATGGGAAATCCTAGTAGATGATGCCTTAGTAGATTTTACCTAAGTTAAGATTCCTTCTACTATCATGCTTAGCCTAGCTAGTAGAAAACAAGGGTGGATTGTAATCATGCTATGGAATATTTCTAAGTCTATGACTTGTGTTTTGTTTAATAAAACAACTATGTGAATGAATCACCTGGGTGGAATGGTGTGAATGGATTATGTTGAGTGGTTACACAGGGCCCCATATTTATGGCCTACCCTAGTGTATCTCACTTGTGGAAAGCCACCCAGGAACACATAGATTTGAGATATCAAATGTTGAGAAGCTTCTAGTGCAACCACATGGTATATGGGCTCTGCCAGGATCATATAGGTTGTAATAACTTAGCCAGATGGACAGAAGGTCGTAGGGGGTGATAGGTTTGGAACGCGTCCATTTGGTCTAAGGGAAGGCTTCTGAAATATCTTGTCTCGATGCATGTCGAGTCTTGTGGGGAAAGTGAACCACCTCTCGAGAGAGTAAAATCTAAGTACTTAGCTGTGTCCCCGACAGTGGAGAATTTGATCATCAAGACATGGAAGCTATCAAGGATCTCCTCATCCCAATTTCTAAGTTAAAATCTTGTGGTTGAACAAGGGTTAAAGGATCTTCAATTTTAATTGGTAGATGCCGTGGGTGATTTTTGACAATAAAAAACTTAGTGTTTTAAATGATAATGAAAATCTATTTTGAGCAAAGCAAGCCTAAGCTACACTTAGCCAAATGCATATAGATGATAGATACCACTATTCTACCATAGTATCACTTGCCAATACAATTCAAATGTATTGACCCTTGTGGCTGTAACTTATTATGTTGCAGGTTTGTTTGATGTTAGTGAAGTGTGTTTAATAGGATTACAAGTCTACAACCAACATGATTTCCTGTGGCACTTTGAAGATGAAGGACTCCATGATATATAGTTATTTCTGCTACATTGTAATGAGATAGCCAAATGAGCTATGTAATATGTAATGAATTATTTTATTCCTGGTTATAAAGTTGTACTATGACCTTTGTTTCTTGATATTACATCTTAAACTGTGGATGCTAGCTATTGATCCAGGGACTAGCATTGTAAACACAGGGATCTCTACCTTATAAAGGTTGGGACCTCTACAACTTATTATGGCCATGGAAATCCTATTGCTGATCATAGTGTTGATCGCTGCGGTCGCACTTTTGGCACCTATGCTACTGGGTTTGGCTGCAAGGTGTACTCAAAGGACACTGCTTACTTGTTTCCACCTAAGCCATGGATATCGATCACTGACCTAGGAGAATATTCCATTTTCCTTGGATTGAACTATCTGATTAACATTGCAGTAGGCGGTGCAGATGTTGCCCTAGGATATCTGACAAGAAGCAACTATGTCTACACCTCCCACCATGCAATAGGATTTGGATATACACTGTTTCCTGAAATATGCTGCTTCAGTATAAATAATGAAGAAGTAGCTGTTGGTTTATCAACCAATGTTGTACGGAAATCTCCGGAGACTCCATTATGGTTCAACCCGAGCTTCACCAATGCCTGGGATTGGAACCTAGCTACCGTAAGTACTCTTAATACTATGTAATAGGATAGTTCAGTTGGTATCGGCCTTGTTGAACTATTTTGGCTGCAAAGTAGTACTAGTATAGTACTAGGTCTTGTATTTCGGAGTATTTTATACTATATACTGATACTTGTTTAGATCAAGCGCAGGAGATGGTACTGCTTTGCCTATGTTCTGTCGTTGCTACTACTAAAGTATTTTATAAAACTAATAATGATGTACTGGTACTTGTTTAGATCAAGTACAAATTTGTCTTGCTTTTCTTTTGTAACTTGGCCTTGTCATAAACTCATAATCTAGACGAGGCTTGGGCATTTTTAGTTGCCTATGGAGGTCACACACAGGTATTGATGTGAGAAGGAGGTATGCACACAAAAGCAGACTTGATCGTCAGTTTTGCTTGCTCCAATAATCGAGTATTTCGAGAAAAGGACAAACTGAATCGATCACTTTGAAATGTTGATCAATATGTCAAGTGCCGCTAGATATGAACTACGAATCTGTCGATATTTTTCTTTCTTATTCTGTACTGCTGAATCTTTCAAATGCTAGTGAATCTATCAAATGTTCTGTTCCTATTACTAAAGTATTTTTTAGAACTAATAGTGATGTACTGGTACTTATTTAGATCAAGCGCAGTATATGGTCTTGCTCTTCTTTTGGAACAACATGTCCACAATATGGTCTCTCTTTCTATTTGAATTATGGACTTGTACATCTATTGAATTTCAATGTCGGCATTATTAAATCTGTAAATTCTTTTGGTCATTATCTGTACTGCTAAATCGGTCACTCTGAAATCTTGTTGAATCTGTCAAGTGCCACTGATTATGTAATGAGAATATTGATATTTTCTGTTTTATTCCTTACCGCCGAATATTTATAATGCTAGTGAATCTGTCAAATGTTCTGTCATTTTTATTACCAAAGTATTTTGTATAACTAGTACTGATGTACTGGTACATGTTTAGATCAAGGGAAGTAGATGGTCGGTCTTGCTTTTCTTTTGAAATATGGCCTTGTCACAATCTATATGAGGCTTGGGCATTTTGGGTTGCATATATGTTGGTCACAATGGCATTGATGTAAGATCGAGGTATGCATAGAAAAGCAGTCTTGATCGTCAGTTTTGCATGCTCCAATGATGGAGTGTGTTCGGAGAAAAGGGCAAACTGAATCAAGAACTGATTATTTCTGTACTGCCATTGAATTTTAGTGTTTGTATTGCTGAATTGGCCACTTTGAAATGTTGATGAACATGTTAAGTGTGGCTGATTACGAACTGGGTATCTATCTATTTTTTTATTTCTTATTCTGTACTGTTGAATATTTCAAATGCTAGTAAGAATAGTAGTTCCTGGCTCAAGGTAGTTCTGAGTATTTTGTATGGAGTTCTTCCTCTTCTAATCTATTTTGCAGTAATACCATGTACTGGTACTTTTTTAGATCGCCCTATCGAGTGCAGAATATGATCTTGCTTTTCTTTTGAATCAGGCCTTGTTGAATCTATCAATTCTTATGGTTATTGTCTGTCTACTGCTAATCGGTCAGTTTGTGATGTTGTTGAATCTGCAAGTGCTGCTGAATATGAACTGGCAATCTATCGATATTTTTCGGTCTTATTCTGTACTTTTGAATCTGTGAAATGTTCTATTGTTACTACTAGTACAATATTTTGGCAACTAACTCTGATGTAATTGGAGTACTTGTTTAGATCAAGTGCAGTAGATTGTCTTGCTTTTCTTTTGAAACATAGCATTGTCACAATTATCTTGATCGTCTTGGGCATTTTGGGTTGCATATAGGGGTCACACCGGCATTGACGTAAGGAGGAGGTATTCACATAGAAGCAGACTTGATCGTCAGTTTTTCTTGCTCCAATGACCGAGTCTGTTCAGAGAACAGGGCAAACTGATCGTGCGCCAAGGTTTTTAGAGCTGGAACAAGAACCGATTCTCTCTGTACTGCTATTGAATTTCAAGCAGGAAAGCTACTGAATCTCTCAATTGTTCTGTCCTTGCTATTACTAAAGCATTTTATGGAACTAATACTAATATACTGGTACTTGTTTAAATCAAGGGTAGTAGATAGTCTTGCTTTTGCTTTGAAACATGGCCTTAGCACAATCTAGAAGAGACTTGGGAATTTTGGGTAGCAAAGGGGGGCGCACAGGCATTTGATGTGATAAGAAGGTACTCGAAGCAGACTTGATCATCAGTTTTGCATGCTCCAATGGTCGAGTGTGTTTGGATGTAACATCCCAGCATTAGAGCTTAGAAATAAGCTGAACACAGATGTGTGCATTGCATTCATACATAGAAAATCTAAATAATTTTCGCGCTTTTAAATAAAAACTTGTCAAAGTGATTGAAGCTTCTCTTAACTTGATGGAATTGAAGTAGATCATCAAGTTGACTGCGATAAGTTTCAATATGACAATTGCTAAAACCTTAATTTGGTTAAACATGATTTGACCTAAGGGTAGATCAAATGTAATAGAATTAAACCCTAATACATTACTTAATGATTTATATTTGATCCTTAGGTGATCATATCATAGTATTCATTATAATCACTCATGAATACCAAATTATAAATATAACACAAAAATAAGAATGTAACAACTATATCTTAATCTTATCTACTTATACCATGTGTACCATGGAAATACCTAACTTTAACTCTCTAGTGAGATTGAGTAGGAAAGAAACCAAAGTCAAGATCATTCACCATATATCTTTCTTTCCAAATCAATCTTTATCATCTCTATTGAATCCTATCCTTATATTTGTTGTTCATCAATATTGAGTAATCAACTATTGATTCACTAATTCTTAACCTATCAATTCTTGACCTATCAATTCTTGTCCTTATCATAACATCCACTCTAAAACCCTTAGAGAAAGAAGTAAGAAGAGATAGTTGGTAATGCTTGTTTTAGATATCATCTATATGATGGGAGTGATTGGAGGAAATCAAATCAATATGGTAACAAAGAAGATTACAAGGATGAATTCTGAAGATAGTTACCAGGAGTAGTCCTATTGGATCAAGTAGGTATAGTTAATGAATTATATCTCTTAATCCAATAGAGCTAAATAGAAGATACTTATAATACAACTGTAATGTTGTATGGATGGAAGCCTTGTTTAGCCAACTGGAAACCTGAACCATAAAGGATCAAAGGATTATAATGATCATGCCTTACTCACCAATATTGAATGCTTATATCATGTATAAGTGACATTGGTGAATAAAACATGATTGAACCATAATATAGATATATTATCCTAGATTAGTCATTACAAGTCACATTAATATAATGTGAGGTTGGAATGTTAGATACTAGAGTTAAGAAGAGACAAGATAGTATGATTAAAATGATGTTAGAGCAACATTGGATTAAATAAGTAGTATTTTCCTCTTTGGAAATACTAGCACTTGAGGTGATTAGGATTTGGTGGATACATCTATTGAAGTGATATTAGTGAAGGATGATTAAGGAAGAGTATGATTGGAGTTAGAAGTAATCACTTGTTGGATTAGGGATTATCAACAACAGAGTAGTTGATATACCCAAGAATAGATATGAAGGAGAAGAATATCTAGGAAAGGAATTCTTTAGTTAGAAGTCCAGGATTATGAATTATAGAATATAGAAATTCTTGGTAAACACCAAAACTTAATTCTATAACCAAACTAATTATCCATTTCATCTGGATGATCTATTATCTTACTTACACAAAGCTTCATAAAAATATTTATTATATCAAATCACCTGAGCACATCTTTGTCATTTTCAACCATCATCATCATATGTGCTTAGGAGTTATCTTTACCAAATCCTTTTCACGAGACATTCCAGATAACATCATTCTGATCTCAAACATAAAGACAATATATTTAGCCATTAATCTTTATTCACATCAACAAAAGAAAAGAAGTATAGTAAGTACCTTAAACCCTAGGGTGAGTAATTACAATTCAGAACTCTAAACTTATTAATAAGTTTTCTCATCAACATCTCATAAATATTCTATCTATAATCATTAGACAAAGTCTTTAATTCATTTCTCTAACCACTCATCCCATATGAGCATGGAATAAGTGGGGATCCAATATGATAAACCACTCTATCCTATACTATGTGTTTAAATACATATAAATAAACCCTATGAATATTATTAAACCTTTTAAAACTTAAATACTACAAATAAAAGTGGAAAGAATGTTATATAAAAGTATATACATAAAGAAAATAATGAAATCATTTTTATAATATTTAAACAAATCCTAAACCCCAAAACCCTAGATTCTATTTATTCCATTTAATATAATAAATCCTTATATGTTAATGATTAAGGAAACATAGAAGAGTAAATAAATAAAGTATATAATAATAATAAATCATACCAGAATATTAAGTAAAAATTTGTAAAGAAAAATTTCTGGGAAAACTTAAAACAAAAGTGTGAATAATTCAAATCTGAAAAGAAAGTAAAATACAAAACAGAAAACAGGAAAACAAATAAAGAGAAAAAAATTGAGGAATCAGATCCGGCCCACGGCCCATTCTCCCTTATTTCTATTCGTCGCCCGCAGGTCGCAGCCAAACCCCTCTGATCGCTGCGCTGTAGCCCACTCCGGCCCAACAACAGCCCGTGTACCCCTTCGACCTTTTTTCCTTTCTTCCTCCTCTCGCCAGAAGGACACCGCCGGCGAAGCAGCTCGCTGGCTCAAGCTTCGCCGTACGCCGTCGCTGCGCTATGATTCGTGCAGCCGCCGACGTCATCCTGAGGAATAATAAATCCACCGTGACGCTCCGTCTCATCCTCATCCAGTCGCCGGAATTCGTCGATATGGACCTCCCCGCGTCTATCTGAGGTGTCCAGGAGGATCGCCTCGCCACCCTCGTTCTCCCTGGCCAGATCATAGAAGCCGGAGAGCTCCTAGTCGGCCCAATCGACATGTCATTCCCTGTTCGTTCATCTTCTTCAATCGACGATTGCCACCACCACAGGGTTCCCCCGGTCACGCTGTCGCACCCTTCAGCTTCACAGTGAGTTACCGGTGCTCACGCACCTTCCAAATCCCCTTTTTTCTTCCTCGTTTGCTCTTCCATCGTGAACCACCGCCGACCATCGCAGTTGAGGGTCGCCGGAGTAGCTCCGGTGACCAAACTTGAGCAGCGCCACCACTATCAGGTTCACCATCACACCCTTTTCATGATAAACCTAGCCATTTTCCCGCGCACTCCCAAATCGCGAGATCGAGTATTGATCTGAGAGGAATAGCCCGACTGACGTCATGCCGACGTCATGCTCTCGTCATCCTAGCCCAGTCAGCACATTTGACTTAGTCCTGGTCCCGCGTGGCACACCAACGTGGCCACTGGCAACTAGTCAGTGACCGTGGGTAGATTTAGCTTAGGTGCACAATATCTTTTCTGTTTAGGAATTAAATAAAACCATATTAATTCTAATAGAAATAAAATAATTAAATCTTGTTTAATTAATAACTTTTGTTTTATAATTTAGAAAAATATGTTTAATATATGAAAAATTTCAGAAAAATAAAATCTACAATTAAAACTGTTATCAAATATTATTATTATGATTATTTAAATAAATATAATTTAATAAAAGTTTTATAAGTAATAAAACTTTGATAAATCATATTTTAATACTAGTAAATATTAAAAATATAAATAAAATACCAAAAATCTTAGAAAAATGTAATAAGTATTATAAAAATCATATCTTATTATTTTTAAATTATAAAAATAAGTATAATATACCAAAATGATCACAAAAATAATACCTATATTCTAAGAACATAATATTCCATTTTTGAGTTAAATAAAAAGTTAAACACTTTCATAACTTGAATCTAAACCTATTTCTTTAATTAATAATTCATATAAAGGTAAATAAAATTTGTTAATGATTCTAAAAATTAGTTAATTGAGTCTAATAAATAGTATTAATCTTAAATATTGGCAGTGTGCATTCAAAATGAATTAACACAATTTAAATACAATTTTATTAAATTATCTCTCAACCATTAATGTAGATTATTTTATAGAAGAATCCTTATCCAATCTAAAATTTCCAAGAATAATTTGTAAAGAAATAAAATCAATTCCTTTACTTTAACCACAAGTTTATAAACAAATGAAAACACTATAGTGAGTTCATAAGTAGTAAATAACATTGTTTACTTATTCATAAACCTTAACCACACCTTATAAGGAAATAAACCCCTTTATATATTTATAATGTAAAGAAACCACTACCAAATCAAAATAAATACCATTCTTAAGTAACTTTAAAGAAACATTATAAGGTGAACAAGACATAAGTATAACAAGCATTACACCTAAATTCCATCTATATTTTAAAGTTAAGTTTAGTCTACCAAACTTTAAATATAATACTAAAGACTTTATTATATGTTTTATAGTTAACTTTGGTCTGCTATAATTAAGTTATAAAGTATCTTAATACCAAACCAACCAAGTTAAAAACCAAGATAGATAAGTCTCAAATACTAATGCTGTCATTATTCAAATAGAGTAATTCTTTCTTACTTACAGACTATAACTAGAAAGAACACCTCATAAGGTTAACTTAAAAGCTTAAATGCTTTTGCTTAGTTTAGTAAGATTTTCTTCAAAAGTTATTCATTTTGCCACTTCAATCAACATGTGACAATTAATAGTAAACACTTTACTTTATACTTTACTTGTATAATAAGATTGTTAATACTTAAATTCTTTATAAGTGACATTACTTGTGAAGTAAAACTTGAAGATAAACAATTAATATGTAAGCAACCTTATGTAGCATTCCATATGTGTGTATTTTATTGTTGTATAAATACATATTTTTTTCCACACACTCACAAGCCTTAATAAGAAGCACATGTGTGAAACTTAATCCAAAAGGGCAACACATTGCAAATAAACCCTTTCCAGTATCCAAACCCTAGAACAATGTTATTCTCGGGATTCGTGTTTATCAACTTGCATTACATTACCTATGCATAAAAGCATCTTGCTTTTTTAAACATTAGTCCTTACCGGACCAATGATGCTGATTTCAAATGTTGGATCTTTTATATTGTCTCGAAGACCGTGAGTGCATAATCTTGCAATCACAAAAGGAAAGTTCACACTTGCTCATGTCCTTTGATTATTTTCTGTAAAGTATTTTGCAAATATAGTGTTGTCATCACCTGCATTTGAAAAAGGACAGAAAATACTATTTTCATAATAATGTGATTATAGGTTATTTACCATCAGGTAATAACCTACTATAAGAGTTCCGGTGGTAAAGGAACATATTATCTAGGACTTAATAACCAATGTCGCCAGTGATTCTTGCGCCGTATATTACGCGTTGACCATGAGATTTGGAATGGGACGAAGAAGTCAGCTGTATATTTTCCCTCTCGCATGGAGCTGGATGTGCGGGTCGTGGCTGTTATCACTCGTAGCATGCATATTATTTATGGTAATTCGTAGAGGATATGCAGCATATGGGTGGGAGACCTCAACGTCCCATGATAGTTCCGGCATCTGAATGGTCTGTACTGCCATTGCCGTAATTCAATAGGTGCGCTGACGTACACCAAAGAGACATGTGGGGTCACGGAGAAAGCAGTGATTGGCTTGGGTCTTAGTCTGGGCCTCACACCAAGGAAGTGTTAACGGGTTCGCGGCCCGGATGAGCAACAAAGCTAAGATCTCTCTTGGGTAAAGTGACGCACCTCTGCAGAGTGTAAGAACTGTAACTTGTTACTCCCTGTTCCGGGAAGGAGCTGCGAAACCCGTGAAGGCTGGCGGGAAAGGAACTCCATGAAAGTTCTGGTAAACCCGTGAAGGCTGACAGACATAGTTTTTCAGAATAAAATCAACCTTTGAAGAAATCTTTACGAAAACATGCATTGCCTACGACCTACGGTCTGTGGCTGTAGCTATAGTGCATCAAACACTGATTTTCTAGTGAACTTGCTGAGTACGCTCGTACTCAAAGTATCTTCTTAACCCTTGCTAGGTTCTAAAGCCAGTACAGACGACGTCTACATCAACTCCTACTCGAAGAAGTCCTCGTCAACAGCTCGAGTCTTCAATGAAGTCAAGAGAGTCGACATATACATCAACTTAAGTGAAGACGAAGCTACTTATTAGATAGGGATATAACCTCTAGCCATAGAACCTATTTCTGTAGTGTGTTGCAATAGCAGCAATGCCAAACCAATAATTTAGATACTAGTCTTAATAGTATGATAGTTTTTGAGTTGTTTATTTCTGATTCTTCTTTGTAAGAAGAATATTTCTATCTCTTTAACCTAGAGTGTTCTCTGGATCTTGTGTGAAGAGTTGAATTGTAACCTATAGTCATGTCTTGGACCTGCTATGTTTCTGTTGTACTACTTTGAGGGATGTAATACTAGTGAACGATGTTTCATTGGTGTTATATCAACGACTATAGTGTACTACATCATGCAGTGGTATGCTGGGTCACCGTAGAGAAAAGGGCCAACTGGTCGGGTGAGAAGGTTTTAAGATCTAAAACAAGAAATGATTCTCTCTGTACTGCTATTGTATTTCAGTGTCTGTATTGTTGAATTGTTCACTTTGAAATGCTGCTGAATTGGTCAAGTGCTGCGAATGTGAACTGTGAATCTGTCGATAATTTTTTATCTCATTTTTGTCCTATAGAGTTTATATAAATATCTGCCAAAAAGAATTATTGATTTTTTTCCTCCCTCTCTGAGATCTTTGTTTCGAATCCGGTCGAGCAACAGCAAAATGCAATTTTTATGTACCAGGAGAAGTAATCTAGCTCATTCGGCCCCTCTTTAGCCTAGAACATTTTAATTCGGCCTTTTAGGGGTATAAGGGGACAACTGACCATAGCCCAGGGAACTTTGAGAAACGATCCCATGGAGAATACCCTATGGAGTATAGCCCACGTAGAGAAGCACATATAGAATAGCCAAACTCTTTTTATTTGGCCTTTTGGGCATTGCCCCCTCTCAATATTTTTAAAAAACTCTGTCTGTAGATTTTTTTCATCACCTGCAGTTTTTAGTTTAGCTGCTAGGAGCGCCGTCTTATTATTTGATAGGAGATAAAAATGTTCAAAAAAGTCTTTTTAAGGATACAAGTCAATAAGTATAATAGCAAAGCTTAACGATTATATTCAATTAGCTGTTTTGTCGTAGTGGCAAGGCATCCAGTCAACCGGTGGTGAGGTCTTGAGTTCGAATCCTAGGAAATTTGTGTTAATATAGAGTTACTTTTTTATACTATCAGGCTGACATTTTGGACCCAGATAAACTACTGCTGCATCTAGCAATATTGCCAAGGTCAGGACGACGGACTCGACCCGAAAAAACAGTCCAACATAGTTATATACACACGTTTAATTTAAATAGAGGTTGACATGTGGGATCCAGCATGGCCACGTTTAATTCAAATAGTGGATGACATGTGGTACCCAGATAAACTGTTGCTGCATCTAGCAATGTTGCCAAGGTCAGGACGGCAGACTCGACCCAAAAAACAATCCAACATATATACACACGTTTAATTCAAATAGAGGTTGATATGTGGGACCCAGTATGGACACGCTTAATTCAAATAATGGCTGACATGTGGGACCTAGTATAGACACGTTTCCTGCACAGAGAAGTCTGTAATGTGGGACCCAACATAGACATGTTCATGTACATAGAAGGCTGACATGTGGGACACAGCATCGGAGTGTAGATTAATATTTTTTGTACTCTATAAGGCTGATATCTAGGGCCCAGGTAAACTGCTGATCCATCATAAACACGTTTCCCCTCAATAAAGATCCACCAATGCTGCCAAGGTCATGACAACGGACTCAGCCGAAAAAACAGTCCAACATACACACGTTTCTTTCAAATAGAGACTGACATCTGGGACCCAACATAGACACGTTTCCTGCACAGAGGCTTTTGACATATAGAACCCAGCTACGTACCAAAGTTAGAACAACGGAGGCGGGCGAAAAAGTCCATTATAGCACGTTTCATTTACGAAGAGGATAACATGTGGAACCCACTAGAGAGACCTTATATAGGTGCTACATCGAGCAACGTTGCCAAGTTCGAATAAGGTAGGCGTGAGCGAGAAAAAAGTCCAACATATACATGTTCTTCTAATGAGATGCTGACATGTGGGACCCATCAGCGTGACCAAACGGCAGATTTGTCGAGCAATGTTATCTAGTTTAGAAAAGGGTAGCGCTAGAGAAGAAAAAAATTACATCATATACACACTATTCTTCTAATGTGAGGCTGACATATGGGACCCACCATCCAGTATAAACGGCTGATGGATCGAGCAACGTTGCCAAGTTTGAAACACGGAGGCATGAGCGAGAAAAAAGTCCTACATACACACATTTCTTCTAATGATATGCTGACATGTGGGATCCAGCAGTGTGACCAAACGATAGATTCATCGAGCAACGCTATCTAGTTAGGAACATGGTAGCGCTAGAGAATGAAAAAAATCTAATCATATATACATGATTCTTCTAATGAGATGCTGACATATGGGACCCACCAGCCTGAATAAACAGCTGATGCAGCAAGCAATGCTATCAAGTTATCACGGAGGCGCGACCGAGGGAAAAAATTCTATCATACACACGTTTCTTCTAATGAGAGTATGACACGTGGGGCCTAGCTACGTGATTATGCATATGGCAGCGCCATCAAGTTTGGAATAGGGTAGTGCGACTGAGGGCAAGAAATCCATCATACACATGTTTCTCCTAATGAGAGGATGACAGGTGGGCCCAGATGCGTGATTAAACGGCTGCACAATCAAGTTCGAAACAGGGTAGCGAGAGCGAAGGAAAAAATTCTATCATACACACGATTCTTGTAATGAGAGGCTGGCATGTAGGACCTAGCATCGTGATTAACGGTAGATAGATCGAGCAACGTTATAGAGTTCATATCAGGAAGGCACGAGCCAAGGAAAAAATCCATCATGCACACGTTTCTTCTAGTGTGAGGATGACATGTGGGACCCAGCAGCCTGATTAAATGGCAGATGCATCTAGCGACGCTATCAAGTTTGGAACAGGGAAAGGAAAAAAATTCCATCATACACACGATTCCTCTAATGTGAGGCAGACATGCGGGACCCATTTGCCTGATTAAACGGAAGAGGCATCGAACTACGTTATCGAGTTCAAATCAGGGAGGCGCCACCAAAAAGTTTGGTCCGCTAGAATCACTGACGTTCGGGACCCGCATGCAAAAAAATACTTCAGCGAGTCAACATCTCGCGAGGAAGCAGAAATCTTACTTCTGCCACGCGCTCGTCGAGCTTCGTCCATGTTTTAGTGGTTTCATCGTAGTAGAGAGGCGCGAAACCGGAAAAAAGTTTTGCATTGGCCATGGTCGAGCTGAGGTTTTCATCGTGGAAGACGCGCCTTCTACGACGATCGACGCGCCCAGTCGTTGTAGAAGGAAACATTTCTTGTAGTACACATCAATTTCAACTCCACTCACTTTGCATTTAATGTCCACTAAATTAAATGCATTTTCTCTTTAAATAAATTTTTTATTTATTTTATTCAGAATTTTGTTAATTACTTTAATTAACAAACAGTCACATAAAACCCCTTGCAACATTTTGATATTACATGAAGAACCAATTTCAGCAATTTGACCCGAAACAATTCCGGTGTCCATCGAAATAATTCCAGCGTTTTCAAAACCTTTCTCTCGTATTATATCTGCCCCAATTGGTCTCAGTATACCTCAAGTGTGTAACCCTATGGTTCGTGAATAATGCAGACATGATCGAGACCCCTCTCCGATCAATAATTAGTAGCGGCACCTGGAGGTCCATACCGACTCCCACACATTCAATGATGAATTATTGATCCTGAGAACCTTTGATGTCGTAACTAAATTCCTTTGTCTCACGATATATTACATGTCCGAGATTCGATCATCGGTATCCCCATGCCTAGTTTAATCTCGTTACCGGAAAGTACTCTTTTCTTGTTCCCGTGATATAACATTCTAGTGATCCCCATCACTTGCTTATAAGCTATATAAATGTGATATCACCGAGAGGGCCCAAAGTATATCTCTCCATCATCGGGATGGACAAATCCCACTCTTGATCCATGAGCATCTACATAACACTTTGGTAGTATCTGAACACACCTTTATTGTCACCCTATTATGGTGTGACGTTTGATGTTATCAAGTTACTCTTCCAGTTTTAGTGATTGACATGATTTCATGGTCTAAGGATTAGGGTTACTTCGTAGGACTTACTATAGCAATGTAAACATAATGACTTTGATCGTATTACTTTACTTCGGATGAGTGTTCATCACATCATTCCACTAATGTTGTGACCCCGTTATTAACAACATCCAATGTCCATGATCGGAAAACCTTTGATCATCTTGTTAATCAACGAGCTAGTTTAACTGAGAGGCATAACTAGGAACTCTTATTTGTTTATTAATCGCACATGTTTTAACGTTTCCAATTACCACAATTATAGCATGAGAAATAAACATTTATCATAAACAAGGAATAAGATAATAACCACTTTATTATTGCCTCTCGGGCATATTCCCTTCAGGGGGTCCTTATATAGGCTTTTTAGGTCAAGAGAACTCCATGGGTGAAAGAATCAAGACGATCAGACGGTTGAGGAGCAAACGAGCATGGGTGGCGCGCCCACCTGGGCTAGGCGCGCCACCTGGGCTCATTTGGGCCTCCTATACCTCTAGGTGGGATTCTTGTGCTCCAGATTCTTCAAGTGGATAAATATTGGCATCCCTAAAAGTTCAAGTCCATTTAACTTCGTATATGTCCTGAAACATCAAAAACACCGAAAACAGGTTTTTTTCCCTATCGGGTTATAGCCAAAATAAAGGGGATCATTGGTAAATCCCCAAAATTCAATATAAAACATGGATATAACATTATATATGATGAAAATATGTGGGAAAATATGTTAACAAACTACAAAGTTCATGTATGCATTTTACATGCATCAGCCGCCAGCGCTCCTCCTCGTACGTGTGCATACCAGTAGCGGTGTTGTACGATCAACACCACGACAATCGGGATTGGACCAGATCGTGAGGACTACACTGCAGCAGTTGACGAGCTACACCAGTAATCCGCAACTATGTGTCTAGTGGCAATTCTCGTGGCTTATCACCTCATCTAGATCTTGGGATCGCCGCATTGGAGAGAATTTTTTGTTTTATCTCTACATGGACCGACATTTTGAACCTCTTCAAAACATTTTCTATCTTGAGTAAGCCCTATCAGATGTCGCGATCTATCTTTATAGATCCTTATGCCCAATATGCAAGTTGCTTCACCCAAATATTTCATTGAAATTTTTTTCTTAAATGATTCCTTTATAAAGTTAAGAAATGTTTTATCGTTTTGAATCAATAATATGTCATCCACATACACTATTAGAAATGCTATCGAGCTCCCACTTTATTTCTTGTATACATAAGTCTCTTGTCCATTCTTTATGAAGCTGAAACTCTTTACTACTTCATCAAAACGAAGATTCTAACTTCGTGATGCTTGCTTCAATTCATGGATGGATCTCTGAAGTTTGCACACCTTTCTAGTATCTTTAGGATCGACAAAACCCCCAAGTTGTACCATGTACATATCCTTAGTTAGCTTCCCATTTAGGAACACTATTTTGACATCCATCTGCCATATTTATTGATCATAATATGCAACTATTGCTAGAAGAATCTGAACATACTTAAGCATCGCTACAGGATAGAAAGTCTTATCGTAGGAAACTCCTCAAATTTGTCAAAACCCCTTTGTGACAAGTCGAGCTTTATGAACAGTAACATTACCATTTGTGTATGTTTTCTTCTGATAGATCCATTTACATTCAATAGGATTCACGCCTATATGAGGATCCATCAAGTTCCAAACTTGATTCTCGTACATGGATTCTATCTTGTATTTCATGGCTTCTTGCCATTTGATGGAGTCAGGGCCCATCACATATTCTTTGTATGTAGTTGGTTCATCGATGTCTAACAACAATACTTCATCTTCAAATCATACGACCGGAAGACGGACTCTACCAGATCTACGTGTTTCAATAGGAGTATTAAATTTTGGGACTACAACTCTTATAGGCGCGACAACATATGATGGCGCCATAGGCGTCTCCAGGACGGCTTCTGGTTCTGCACTACTCTGCCCATCTTGCTCTGATTCAGTAACCTCATTAAGCTCTATTGTCCTCCCACTCAAACTTTTAGCGAGAAATTCCTTCTCAAGAAATGTTCTTTCTCACGCGACAAATATCTTGCCTTCAGTTTTGTGGTAGAATAAATACCCAACAGTTTCCTTAGGGTAACCTACCAATATGCATTTGTCTAACTTGGGATCAAGCTTATTTGGATGCAAACGTTTTACATAATCTTCGCAACCTCAAATTTTAAGAAACGATAAGTTTGGTTTCTTGCCAAACCACAACTTATATGGTGTCGTCTCAACGGATTTTGATGGCGCTCTGTTAAGTGTTAAAGCCACAGTCTAGAAAGCATAGCCCCAAAATGACAAACGGAGATCAGTTAAAGACATCATAGATATCATCGTGTCCAATAAAGTTTGATTACGCCGCTCCGGTACTCCATTGCGCTGGGGTGTTCCCAGAGGCGTAAGATGTGAAACGATTCCCCGAGCTCTAAGATGTTCGCTAAACTCATGACTCAATTATTCGCCTCCATGATCCGACCGCAGAAACTTTATTTTCTTCCACGTTGATTCTCTAATTCGTTCTGAAATTCTTTAAACTTTTCAAATGTTTCAGACTTATGCTTCATAAGATAAATATAAACATAGCGACTCAAGTCATCGGTATAGGTTATAAAGTACAGGAATCCACCGCGAGCAGGTATACTCATTGGACCACATACATCAGTATGTGTTATCTCTAGTAAGTCACTTTTCCGTTCAACATATCTGTTAAACGGTGATTTGGCCATCTTTCCCATCAAACATGCTTCACGTGTATCAAAATATTCAAAATATAGTGAACTCAAAAGTCCATCACTATGGAGCTTCTCCATGCATTTATGTCCAATGTGACCCAATCTGTAGTGCCATCGATATGTGGTATTCAATTCATTTGTCTTTCGGTGTTTAGCCTTAGTGTTATGGATGTGTGTATCATAGTGAAGATAAATCAAAAAATATTTACGTGAGCATGTGCATAGAATATATTATTCATATAAATTGTGCAACCATTATTATCTTATTTAAACGAATAACCTTATCCTAAGATACAATATCCTAATATTATATTCTTACATAATCTAGGAACAAAGTAACAATTACTAAGTTCTAATATTAATCCTGATGTTAGATGTAGAGGTCTTGTGCCGATGACAATCACCGCAACGCTTGCTCCATTCCCGGCGTGCATCGTCACCTTGTTCCTGCCAAGCTTCCTAGGATTCCGTAGCTCCTGTATCCAACTGCAAATATTAGCAACCGATCCGGTATCAAATACCTAAGAGTTACTCTTAGGACCTTGCAAGCAAACATCAATAACATGCATATCAAATATAACTAAACTGTATGATCTGGTCTTTTTCCCTGCTAAGTACTTTATACACTTCCTCTTCCAGTGACCCTTCTCCTTGAAGAAGAAACACTTAGCATCTGGGGTAGGACCTGGCTTAGACGCTTTTCCTTTGTTAGAGGTGCAACACATATCCGCCTTCTTATTGCTTCCCTTAGACTTCTTCTTCTTGAAGCGACTGGTTTTGTTCACCATCATCACATGATTAGTGTTCTTCTGTATATCCTTTTCAGCCACCTTCAACATCGTGAACAATTTGACCAATGTTTTGTTCATCCCATGCATGTTGAAGTTCATGACAAACCCAAACAATCTAGGTGGGTGTGATTTAAGGATTATGTCGGTTCCTAGTTCAAAAGGAAAGGGAAGGCCTAGCGCTTCCAACCTTTGAATGTACAAGTGCAGCTTGATTACATGGGCACTAGCCGAGCTTCCTTCTGCCATCTTGCAATCCAAAAGAGCTTGAGATATATCATATATTTCTGCTCGTACTTGTTTCTCAAACATGCCCCTTGATTCCATGATCGTTTCATATGGACCCTAGTCCTCAAACCTCCTTTGAAGATCTGGTTCCATTGATGCAAGTATAGCACATTGGACAACGATATAGTCATCACTACATTGTTGAAAGACATTTTCCGGAACCTGAGTTGCGTTTTAACCAGGAGCATCACCAAGAGTTGCTTTCAAGATTTAGTATTTCTTAGCACCTTTCAGTACTATTCTTATGTTGCGAAACCATGTTACGTTCAATTTGCATCACCATTCTATATCATAATCTACCTCTATTCATTGATATTTGTCTTATTATGAGGTATTACTTATGGCTTTTCATCTGTTTATACATGTTGGATGATTCTTGGAGGATGGACTGCCGGAGTTTGGATTCTGATGGAAAAGAGGGCGTTTCAATGCAATTTTGCAAAGATCAGAAAAATACCAGAAAAATATGGGAAAATATTATTTTTCCGGAAGACAGAGGAAGCAGAAGGGGAGGCGAAGAAGGGCCACAAGGGCCCCACACCCCCCTAGGCACGGGCCCACCTGACCCCGCGCCTAGGGAAGGTGTGGCCCATCTGCCCGGGTTCCGACTCCGCCCCTTCGCCTATATCTTCCCTACGGAACCCTAAGCCTAGGGGAGTGACCACAGATAGATTCTGCCGCCTATAGGGGCGGAAAACACCGAGAGAGAAAGATCTCTTCGGCAAACAGATTTCTGCCGGGGGAATTCCTTCTCGGAGAGGGGAGATCATCGCCATCAACACTGTCATCAAGCTAGGCTTCATCGGGATCATCATCATCATCCACACCATCATCTCCACCAGCACCATCATCACCACTCCGTCCCGCTATAACAATTGTGTTGGATATTGCTTTAGTTCTTAGGGAAAACTTTCCCGGTGTCAGTTACTATTGTAGTTGATGCTTGTGAGTGGAACCATTGGATTATTGTTTAAGTTCAGATTGTTATCCGTTATCATATCATCTTTGATCTTGATCCGTATGATGTCTTGTGAGTAGTTCCTCTAGTTCTTGAGGACATGGGAGAAGTCATGTTGTTATTAGTGGATTTGTGTTGAGTTATTATTCAATGGTTTAGTATTTAAGTTGTGGTGCTATTCTTCTAGTGGTGTCATGTGATAGTCGACTACATGATACTTCACCATTTATGGGCCTAGGGGAATGCATTGTATATTTGGCTACTAATTTTGGGGTTGCAGGAGTGACAGAAACCTGAACCCCCGTTAGGACACATTTGCACAAGGGAGTGTAGGATCTCAGATTTTAAGGTTGTGGTTAGATTTATATCTCAATTACTTTCCTGTAGTTACGGATGTTTGTAGGGGGTTTAATCACAAGTATGTATTAGTCCAAGTACGGCCGGTACATTAGCGCAGGTTCACCCACACAACACTTACAACACCAAAGAAGAGTACTCAGCTATATGAAGTGAAAGCACTTGGCAGAATTCCCATGTGTCCTCGAGCACGTTTGGTACTTATAATTAT
The DNA here is from genome assembly GCA_916181665.1 of Avena sativa. Taxonomy (NCBI): domain Eukaryota; kingdom Viridiplantae; phylum Streptophyta; class Magnoliopsida; order Poales; family Poaceae; genus Avena; species Avena sativa. The sequence continues at coordinate 226,293,542 of OV702284.1, read as the reverse complement.
TTCCACCGGATTTTCCTTTGCTAAGAAAGGATTGGGCCACTTGCTACGTTTGTTCTTTATTACTTGCACTTTGTTTTGTTGCCTTATCAGAAAACCACTAAAAATCCATTTGCTAAGTATTCACAGGGATTTCCTGCTCCATACCACTGTTCAGCACCTTCTGCTCCTCGTTGGGATCGACACTCCTATTTATCGAAAGTACTACGATACACCCCCTATACTTGTGGGTCATCAAGACTATTTCTGGTGCCGTTGCCGGGGAGTGACGCTCTATTGAATAATGGAATTGGTAAAGGAAACTTCTACTGTGAGTATTTATTTTGTTACTGCTTGTTACTTTGTTTCCAATATGGATAACCCACTTGGTTTTCTATTCGGGAAAACTACTACCGCTGCTAGGGTAGTAGATGAACCACCACCTGTTGAGATAGATCCTTTTAAGACACCTACAAGTATTATTGATCGTGTTATAGATAATTATTATTTTGGGGATGGAACTGTCCATCCTGGTGAATTATGCGGGTTATTTAAGTGTGCAGGTATCACAACTGAACAGGTGAAAAAGAAGTTACTCTCCATATCCTTGAAAGGGTGAGATGAAGAATGGTATAAGCTACTCAAGAATGGGCAATCCATGGAATGGGAGGAGATGGCATGTCTCTTATATTCTAAATTTTATCCTCCCGGTGAGATTCATAAGGATAGAAATCTGATATATAACTTTTGGCATCGTGATGGAGAGAGTATAGCTCAAGCTTGGGGAAGATTGAAGTTACTAATGCTTAAATGTCCTATTCATGAACTCCCTAACAATATTATTATCAATAACTTTTATGCTAGGCTTTCTCTTCATGATAAAGATCTACTAGATGCTTCTTGTGCTGGATCATTGACACGTATGAAGGAATAAGCTAAATGGTATCTACTAGACCGTATTCAAGAGAACACTGAAGCTTGGGAGAATGACAAAGGGAGAAAGTTAGGTATAAACTATGATTATGAATGCATTAAATCTTTTTATGGGAACTAATGACTTCTGTGATATTAGTAATGAGTTTGGTCTTGATTCCCAAAGTATTTCCAACTGTTTTAAGGCCTTTGCCTCTTACATAGAAATTCCCAAAAAGAATTGGAATAAGTATCATGCTCCTTATAAAGATTTTGTTAGTTGTTCTAGTTAGAAGTACTCAAGTTTGTACTACTAATCATATTGTGTCTGAACCTCATGTTGAGAAATTACCTTTCCTAGCTAAGGTAAAGGAGTACTCTATGACTATTAGTGCAAATAACAAAGGTACAAAGAAAACTATGGAGCCTGATGAGCAATTGAATGTTGAACCTGTGGTAGCTATTGTGAAAGATCTTGACGCTAGAATTATAGAGAATGAGCACATTGTCTTATGTGAAGACCCTTCTAATATTATCTGTCATCCTAGTAAAGATAGAAAAGCTAGTGTTCCTGTGCTTTCTGTTAAAAAATTGGTGATCATTGCTATTATGGTTTATGTGATATTGGTGCTAGTTCTAGTGCTATTCTTTATGAGATTTACAGGGAAATTATGCATGAAATTGGTCCTTGTGAGCTTGAGGACATTGATGTGGTTATCCACCTTGAAAATAAGGAAACCATTTGCCCTATTGGTATCGTAAGAGATGTGGAGGTTCTTTGTGGTAAGATTAAATATCCTGCTGATTTTCTAGTGCTTAATTCTGCAGCTAGCAAAACTTGTCCTATCATTTTTGGTAGACCTTTCTTGAACACTTGTGGAGCTATTATATATTGTAAGAAAGAAAAAGTTTTAACTACGTTTGATGGAGATTTTTATGAGTTTAACTTTTCCGAATTTGCTAAAGATCTTTGTGAAAATAGCTTTCCTAATAAAGATTTCAGGATGGAGCAACTTGCTTCTATTGATCTAGTTTATGACCTTGGACCTCTTTTTGGTGACTATAAGTATGCTTACTCAGATGATAAAGTTGTTTCTAGTGACAGTTATATTTTCAACTTTATTCAAGGTGCTACTGAAAGTTATTATGAGAGAGGGAAACAAAGTTTTATGCATCTCAATAATGTTAAGTTTCCCCGTTTTATGTTGAAAGCTTTGAAGTTGCATCTGTTTTGTCTTCCTATGCTAGTGGCTTTTTGTTTCAACAATTTGTTTTCTCATGATACTCCCATGCATAGGAAGTGGGTTAGACTCAAGTGTTTTGGTTACTTGCTTCTTGATGCTCTTTTTCACTCTAGATTTATATCTCCTTTGTGAGCATCTTTGAAAGTTTCAAGCCTAACTTAAAGGCATTAAAGAAAAGTACTTGTTGGGAGATAACCCAAGAGTTTGGTTGAGTCTTGGAAGTTATTACCTCTGTAATAACCGCTCCTTATCCTTTTTGTTTTGGTTTTTGTGTCAAGTTCAACTACTTTTGTGAAGTAGAGGAGTTGTGAAAAGTGGCTGTCTTGGGACAGATTTTTGTGTTGTATTGTAAAAATTCATGAGGGAGCTCAGTACGTCGGATGGAGCTATATTTTTCTGAGCTTATTCTCCAATTTGTTACCCAACTTTAATTAGTTCTATACTTTTGATTTGAGCAACAAAAGGTTTTCGAAAAAATCAATCTTTACCTGCTGGTCTGTTTTGACAGATTTCTGTTATCATTTGCATTTGCCTTTTATAGAAGCCTTTGTTTTGATAGATTTCAGTTGAAGTGTGAACCTAAAGGTTTGTTGTTTTGCTTGCACTAATTTTGCCATTGAAGTTGGTGTATTGCTTTGTGAGGAAAGGAAACTTCCATGAGAAGGAGAAAAGGAGTCTGCACAGTTCCTCTTTGAATAGGTAAAAGTGGTGAAAACAGAAGGTTCGTGAAACCCTAATATTTTTATATTTTTGATGTTTTTAATACATAAGGGAAGCTACAAGACGGAACTGAAGAGAAAACAGGGTCCGGGGTGGACAAACCCACCCCAGACACGGGCCCAGCCTGGCCGCACCTGGAGGGGTTTTGACACCCCCGAACTCCGTCTCCGACTCGTTTCCATGTCAGTACCTTCCTTATGCCTTGAAACTTCATAATATATAACCCCCGGATCCCCCAAGGTTCGTGCATCGTGTTTTCGTTTTGATATGTTTCTGTCAGGAAATATTCTCAAGTTTAGAGCACCATGGTCTCCGCCAACGACAAAGGCAAGAAGCCCGAGGAAGACGATCCTCACAAACCCAAGGAGGAGGAGATTTTGGTAAGTTATGAAGGAGACATGGAGGAGGACAAGCAACCGGACACTCGCGCTACCGTCGCAAGGATTGGATTGGTGGCAAAACCTACCAAGCTTAAGAGGACAGCACGAATGTCTGCAGGAGGGAAAACTCCACGACATATCCTCTCTCCACGGTCACCTCCTTCTCGTACCACCCACTCTAACCATGCAGGGGAGGAACACACTAAGAAAGAAGAGTGGGGAAAGAATAACAAGGACTGGAATTCTTGGTCTGACATGATCATGAACCGTATAGAGCACAACTCGGAGCTAATCCGTACTCTTACCTTTGAGTTTGAGGAGTTGAGGAAGCTGATTGAAGATCTTATCAAGAGAACACCACCACCACCGAAGGAGTAATTCGTCATCAGGTTTGGCATCCAATTGGCTTGTTCCAATCTTGGGGGAGTGCCGCGGTATCACCACCATTATCTTTTATCTTTTACCTTTTTAGTGGATTCATATCTTTGGTAGAGAGGTTATCTTATAGTTTGGTTTGCATGTGGAAGTATCTCTTCTTTAGTTGATTATCTATGTATCCCTTGGTGTGATTGACTTTATTGGAATATTAATGAGAAGTCTCATCTTTTACTTTTTGCACTTCTTATTTTTAGTTTGCAATCTCTATTATATGATGGATCTTGTTGATCGGTATTGGCATCACTTTGGGAGCATCAACTGGATCTAAATTGGTTTTGGCAAACCGAGTTCTGGTCAGTAGCAACACTTTTTCAAGATTGAAAGAAAAAGAGAAAAAAGCTTACAGGTATTTGGTATCATTTGTTTTCTTTCTTGTTGGCTCATAAGCTTAGTATTCTTTATTTAAGATCTTTTGTGTCTTCAAGGAAGATTGCATGTTTGGCTTTATTACTTGTATGTTTGTTTGTTTCTTTTAACTCTTTTGCTTGCTACCCAGCCTTGCTAGCTAAAAACCTGTTTTGAGAAGGCATACTTCTCATGTTTCCAATCCCTTTGAAACCAAAACCTTTGCCAGTTGTGTCCACCATATCTACCTAGTAGCATTTTCGCTATTCCAAGCAAATTCTCAAGCTTCATCTATCTTTCGAATTAAAAAGTATTTTGTTATGTGAAAACTAGTTAGTAAAGCTCTCACGAACTTGATGGCACACTTTATTTTCTTGCCCCTAATAGACTTGAACCATTGTGCCATCGAAATTGTATATGCTTGCATCTATACGTTGGAATTAGCAGAACCGTGATGTCACGGGGAACGTTTTCAACATTGCACCTGTACTCTGTACACAGTTGATATTGTGCTCTTTTGTCTATGGATGTCAACGGTATGAAATAAAGAGGGAACTTGTAAGTCCATGGAGTTTGTATTTTGTGTTAGAGAAACGCCTGGGCCGCTAGCCTAAGCCATGCCTAATCATGGTGGAAACTTGCAGCATCATCATAGTGAGCTATCTATGAAGCATTCTCAATACAAAGCTATGCATATGGTAAATAAAAAGATCGCTGAGATGCTCATTGTATGCTTGCCTTGTCATTTTGGTTACGGGAAAGCTCCTGTACCATGTGCAAGGGGTACCCCGTTGGCGGTTCTCTATGATACGCAAATACTTACAATGACAAGAACTTACCGGTGACCAAAGTTGAGTAGCATGAGGAGTGGCCCTCATATTCAAGGGACATGAGATTGCCAACTTATATTTCGTCAAGCATATACTCCACCTTTGTGCACTTTAACCTTAATCATCTCAAGATGCCAATGATAGGGGCAATGAGGGCTCAAAGCTAGTAAGTACCATAATCTTTTGGAAGCTCTTTATGACTTGTAGTCCCTGCTACCCTCTATGAAGGGAACTTTCTCCTAGTTACCGGGTTGAGTCAGTAAACCTACCTCCTCTCTATATCCAGCAAGCATTTGAGTTGTTGTGTTTCAAGCATGTTCTTTATCTTCCTTGTTTGCACAAGACTCTTATCTAATGAGTATTACTTTGAAAGCCTTCACTTGTGAAAAAACTTTTTGAGCAAAGAGTGATCCTGTTGTAAAACTTCTACAAAAAGCTTTTTGAGAAACTTTTTGCTAGGTGTTCTCTGACCAAGAACAAGTTTGCCAATTCCAATTATGATTTATCTTTATGCATCTCTATTGTGACTGCTGTACTTGGTTGCAAGCTAAGTTATATAATGGTGAGTTGCTTTCTTCTATAAGTTGTGTAATGGTAAGTGTGATGCTTCTTGTTCGTATTCTTTTATCGACACTTCACTCCATAAACCCGTGGACATGTTTACTGAGCTCAGTTTTTTCTTGGGGACAAGCGAAGGTCTAAGCTTGGGGGAGTTGATACGCCCAATTTGTATCACCATTCTATATCATAATCTAACTCTATTCATTGAGATTTGTCTTATTATGAGGTATTACTTATGGCTTTTCATCTGTTTATGCATGTTGGATGATTCTTAAAGGATGGACTACCGGAGTCTGGATTCTGATGGAAAAGAGGGCGTTTCGATGCAATTTCACGAAGATCAAAAAAATACCAGAAAAATATGGGAAAATATTATTTTTCCAGAAGACAGAGAAATCCAGAAGGGGAGGCGAAGAAGGGCCACAGGGGGCCCACACCCCCTAGGCGCGCGCCAACTGACCCCGTGCCTAGGGTAGGTGTGGCCCACCTGCCTGGCTTCCGACTCCGCCCCTTCGCCTATATCTTCCCTACGGAACCCTAAGCCTAGGGGAGCGACCATAGATAGATTTCCCCCGCCTCTGGGGGCGGAAAACATCGAGAGAGAAAGATCTCTCCGGCAGATAGATTTCTGCCGAGGGAATTCCATCCCGGAGAGGGGAGATCATCGCCATCAACACCGTAATCAAGCTAGGCTTCATCGGGATCATCATCATCATCCAAACCATCATCTCCACCAGCACCATCATCACCACTCCATCCCGCTGTAACAATTGTGTTGGATATTGCTTTAATTCTTAGGGGAAACTTTCCCGGTGTTAATTACTAGTTGATGCTTGTGAGTGGAACCATTGGATTATTGTTTATGTTCAGATTGTTATGCATTATCATATCATCTTTGATCTTGATCCATATGATGTCTTGTGAGTAGTTCGTCTAGTTCTTGAGGACATGGGAGAAGTCATGTTGTTATTAGTGGATTTGTGTTGAGTTATTATTCAATGGTTTAGTATTTAAGTTGTGGTGCTATTGTTCTAGTGGTGTCATGTGAAAGTCGACTACATGATACTTCACCATTTATGGGCCTAGGGGAATGCATTGTGTATTTGGCTACTAATTCTGGGGTTGCTGAAGTGACAGAAACCTGAACCCCCGTTAGGACACCTTTGCACAAGGGAGTGTAGGATCTCAGAGTTTAAGGCTGTGGTTAGATTTATATCTCAATTACTTTCCTGTAGTTACAGATGTTTGTAGGTGGTTTAATCACAAGTATGTATTAGTCCAAGTACGGTCGGTACATTAGCACAGGATCACCCAAACAACACTTACAACACCAAAGAAGAGTACTCAGCTATATGAAGCGAAAGCACTTGACAGAATTCCCATGTGTCCTCGAGAACGTTTGGTCCTTATAAGTATTTCCACCGACTTGTCTTTTGCTAAGAAAGGATTGGGCCACTTGCTGTGTTTGTTCTTTATTACTTGCACTTTGTTTTGTTGCCTTATCAGAAAACCACTAAAAATCCATTTGCTAAGTATTCATAGGGATTTCCTGCTCCATACCACTGTTCAGCACCTTCTGATCCTCGTTGAGATCTATACTCCTATTTATCGAAAGTACTACGATACACCCCCTATACTTGTGGGACATCAAACCAAACCACAATTTTTTTACCAGATTCATGCAGTTTCTCTTTCTCTAATATACCAGCTAAAGGGAAGTTTTTTATTGCGTGATATTGATCTACAAACAATTGCAAATTTATTTAGACATTTTTTCATAATTAACGAACTACATATAAGATTAATAACTTTAATTCAGAGTGTAGCTGCCACTAAGATGAATATCTCTCATGTTTGATACTTGGTGATTCAAGATCCACTAACTTATTTTCTAGTACTAATGTTACATTGCGTACTGGGGAATAAGACCGGTAGGTACTCATACCAATCATATCTCCATATTAGTCTTGTTAATCTTTCTATTCTTGTGTTCCATACACTATATGTTCTAGGTATTATGTCAAATGAACCTTAGTTTACCAGTTGTGCAATAGTTTTCAACCCACATTTTGAACGTCGCTAGTTGCACCCATGTTACATGACCCACACCTGTTCTAAGCCCATGTTATGTGGTGCCTAACTTAAGGGGAACACATCATAACTTGATAATTTTAATGTGAGAGATCACCCTGTTCATTACAACTACCACGCAACAAATAAAGTGCAAAAATGGACTAACATCACATGCAATTCATATAGTGATATGGTATAGCACTTCACGTCAATGATCTCCATCATCAATGTTTTCCGTCTTCATGTACTCCTCCATACGCCGTGGGTATAACAACGAGGTCCATCGTTGCTTGATTGTCATTGCCAATCCTTGCTTTTGCAACTATCGCTACTCTTAGCTAATAAAGTAAAAACAACTATGGCTATTACAATAATATCATGACAATCATCACGAATCCTACCACTCATGCCCTAGGAGGTTATAATATAATACATCTCATACATCGCATTGCAAACATCACATTGTTCTACCACATCACTTCCCTACAAAAATAAGTTAGACGCCTCTAATGCGCTTTGCTAACTTACGAGGCTCTATGGTTACATAGAGATATGTTTATTACCTACGTGGTAAGTAGGCATCATCATCGATCGACTTGTTTTTTTACTTATTCGGGGTGTGTACCCATTGCAGTATAAATAGTATAATAGCTTCACTAGACTTTGTCAATATGCGTGACCCCCTGTGAACTTCACCAAATTTACAAAAGCCTAATGTGCAAAATTTCTCTCGACTAATGCAGAAAAACAGGCACCCAAAAAAGTTGATGTGTGTACCCGAAGTACACTTCACAAACCAGTCTCGATACGAAGATTGTAAAGTCGGCTGGGGCAGCTAATCATACAATGTCGCCAAGATCTAAATTGCAACAATTGGGTAGCAACAATGAGATCAACAATGCCGGAATTCAACGATTCCTCTATCCGTACTTGTGCCTATGCATATACCTCTTTGATACCACTATTGGGGAACGCGCTACCAAAAACAAAAAATATTATAGCGCATAACCAAGATACAATCTAAGGGTGAGGTAACGGAACATACCCACGTTGATCGAACTAGTGGAAGTTTGTCGATCCCCGCAACAAGACTTAGCGAGTCACGAGAGATGTATTATCCCACAGACGGCTCCGAAGAACTAGTGCTCCAAGTGTCGCACCTCCACAGGTATCCACACGTACAACAAGGACGACACCGCGTCGAGGCGAGATCAAGAACTCGTGGACGAAGCGGGAACGTTCGATGAAGATCCAAACAGTACCCCACCATCCCTCAAGATTGGATTTAGACGAGGTAGAAGAAGAAGCTACTACGGGCGTTGGTGAAGTTCTCCTCCACGCGATGAAGACGATGACGCGAGGAAGAGGAAGAGGACCGGTCTGAGGCGGCGGCAACGGTGGTGGCGGTGCCTTGGGATAGGGAATTGATTAGTGTGTCTTTCCCTAGTCCCTCTCACCTCATTATATAGGTAGATTCCCTCCTCCCTAGAGGAGAGTAGGACTAGGATTCATATCCTATAAGGACTCCTCCTTTTCCTTTCTTCCACCAATATGAGAGAGAGAGGAAGTCCGTATCAAATACGAAGTTCTCCCTAAAACCAGCTTGGAGGATAAGTTTGAGACCGGGAAGGACTCCTCCTCCCACATGGCCTCGCCCCTCCCCTCCTCCTCCACCCGCCGGCCATAGGGGAGGCCCTGGCCAATTCGGCCAGGGTTCCCTCCCCCGCGCACATGTGGCCCAGTGGGCCCATGCGGCCCTCTTACCCATGCGACCCACTAGGATTTAATAGATAATAAATTCTTATTTATTATTAATATAAATATTTATTCCAAAACTTTCCCAATTTACTTTAGGACAACTCCGAATTAATTTGAAACCTTCCTAAAATATACCTAGCATCCTCTTTTAATGTCCAGAACCATTCCGTCCACCCTCAGCGATATCCTAGACTCCTCGAGAATATTCTGAGACGCTCGAAAACATCTTTTTGGAATTACTTCATCCAACTATCCACCGTGGGACAAGCAGCGGTGCTAGATGGAGTCAAGATCCGGATGGGAAACTTCATCCACACCGGCGAGCGCATTGTCTCTGGCTTAGTCTAGAGATTTGATCTCTGGGACTATGTCAGCGACAACGTAGGTACCTTCAGGAGGAAGGCACCTCCGCGCAACGGCGTCTTCATCAACTTGGGCACGCACAAGGTCTACGTCGGTGTTGACACCTCCTGCGTTTATCCTCGTCGGGTTATTGATGCAGGAGAGCATCCCCTAAGTGCCGCTAACGGTCCGCGTGGAGTGCGCCCTGTCGGCAGCGTCGAGGTGATGGTCGCAGCCGCGGTGCAGGCGGCAGGAGCAGGCGCCGGATCGAGCAAGGACCCGGTGGCTGGAGGACAGGTGACCGTGAAGCAAGCAGCTCCATAGCCCACCGAGGTAGATCCGTCAGCAGCCAAGTCAGCCGAGGTGCAGGAGACAACCCCAAAGGCAGCAAGGGTAAGATGGCCACCTCTGGAGAGACCAGAAAATATTCTCCAGGCAACTATAGATAATCTAACCATGTCTGTGGTGCCGATACTTGATCCGGCTAACGCCCAAGCGGAGTTAGAAGAAACTAGGAAAAAAGTACTGGTAGAGGCAAAAAAGCTGTCGGCCTTGCGCGAGTCCTTGAACAAGACTCTGCGAGAATATGCTAAGGCAAACAAACTAGATGTTGCCCCCGAGCGGGTAGATGAATTAAGATTGAGAGGAAAAAACCTCATGAATGATATCAACAAAGAGCACGAGACTCATCAGGCCGATTCAGTTGATCTAGGATTGCCGAGGTATAGCACCCCAGCAAAGAACCTAAGAGCGGCAAATGCCGCTGCATTGGAGCTAGAAGGATTAACCGGTGAAGCCCGGCAGAAACAGCAAGAAAGAGTGAATGAGCTGGTATGCATTGCGAACCAGCAGAATGAATAAATGCTTAGGGCTGACCCGACAAGACCGGGAGCCTCGCGTATGGTTCATTCGGCTGGAGCAGGGCCTGCACTATCAGTGGCAGCAGCATCCTCACCCGGAAACAACACGCGAAAAGATAGAGCAGTAACTTCAGGAAAAAGAAATAAGCAACTTGTTCCGTATGATCCGGCAATAGCCGAAAAGGTCAATGAAAACAGAGGCAATGGAGGCCGAGGTAACAGTGGCGATGGAAACCTCAGCCGTGCCAACAAAGGCAATGGAAGCCAAGGTAATGGAGACCTCGGAAGAGTAAATCATGAGAACAATAATCCGGCAGAGGGAAGGAGAGACCCACCGCCCGAACCTCAGCCGAGGTATGAGCCTCGGCAAGAGCGAGAAATAAGACCAGCTCACCATAATCAGGCGAACGAGAGGTGCAATGATGGTTACTCCGATATGGAGTGTGCAGGAGATGGTGGGAATAACCATTATGGAATACATGAGAGAATCATTTACAGAAACTTGCCATCAAATGATGCAAGGTTAAAAATCGACAGGTTATATCGTTCCGAGCTATTGGAGGAACAGGGTCCGCCTGGTCCGGCGTGTTTCGGACCTCGGATCATGGGCGAACCACCGGTGCCAAACTTTTAACTGGCAAGGGGCACGAAAACATACAATGGGAGCATAAAACCACAGGATTGGTTGATTGACTATGCCACTGTAGTGAAAATTGCTAGTGGAAACTTACGATGGGCGGTGAGATACGTCCCACAGATGCTGGAAGGACCAGCCAGAGTGTGGGTGAACAATCTGCCAGCAGGCAGTGTCAACTGCTGGCTAGATTTTGAAGAGATATTTGTTAGCAACTTCACCAGTACCTATAAAAGACCAAACAGGCCACAGTAGCTCGCTATGTGCAAGCAGAAGCCAAATGAAACAGATAGAGAATTCTTGACTCGGTGGTGTAACCTCAGAAACTCATGCGAAGGAGTCATAGAGTCTCAAGCGATAGCTTGGTTTATGGCAAAGGCCGCAAAGAGATATGCCGACCACGTTGGCAGAGACCATCAGGATAGCAGATTCATATGCTTTAGGGGATCCGACGCAACCAGAATTAATGTCGGCAGAGCATCGGGAGCATCAAGATCAATATGCAAGAGATGCAGCCGGATCATCGAGGCGCAACGAGTTCTGAGGTAGAAGAAGGGAGGAAAGACCGGACTACAGATATGCGTCCAATCAGGTGGCAGCGGCAGTGCAAGACCAGCCGAGTCATGGGAATAGTCAGCGACAGAAGAACAGTCCTCAGCAGTGGACGCCGAGGAATGAAGGGAAAAGGCAGTGGACACCAGAACAGAAGAAGCAATGGAAGGAGAGGCCGAAGTACACATTTGAATCCATGTTGGATCAACCATGTAAATTCCATACTCCAAACCCGGCCAAGCCGGATAATCATACAACTCATCAATGTGCTTGGATAAAAATGCAATGGGGAACCCGGCGAGCATGCAAGCGCCCCCTCATCAAGCGCATCAGCAGCAGCAGCCGCAACTAACTGGAGCAAATGTGTAGCAGTTAATGTTGCCACCACCTCCTCCGAGATATGATAACTCAGACAGGAGAGATGCGGTGTATCAAGTGATAAATCAAGGTCAGGATGGAAGGACAAACCCCGGAAACAACGGACGTAATGATTACAGGGAGCATCATCAATCATATTTTGTGTTCACAACAGAACAGCAAGATAGGAAGAGTGTACAAAACCGGCATATGGAAGTAAACGCAGTTATGCCGGCAATACCAAGATACGTGCCTTGTTCCGATCAGGAAATAACCTGGAGCATCAAAGATCACCCGAAGATAATGCCGAATCTAGGGTCGTATGCACTGGTACTAGATCCGAAATTTGTCGGGCCACGCATCAATGTAAAATTCTCAAAAGTACTCATTGACAATGGTAGTAGTATCAACATCATGTACAAAGATACAATGCACAAACTCGGAATAGCACAGAATATGCTGCAATCTACAAGAACCATGTTCCATCGAATAGTCTCGGGACTTTCGTGTGAACCCATTGGGAAAGTCCGAGTAGATGTATTATTCGGCACAAGGGAAAATTGCAGAGCGGAGAATTTGGAATTTGAAGTGGTGGACTTAGAAAGCTGCTATCATGCTTTACTCCGACGGCCAGCATTGGCAAAATTCATGAGTAGCTGCCACATTACTTATTTGAAAATGAAGTTACCCAGACCACAAGGGGTGATAACAGTAGCCGGAGATTACAGAAAGTCGATGGAGTGTGCTTCGGCCGGGTCAAACTTGGCCGAGTCATTGGTGATTGCAAGAGAAAAAAGAAGGATTCGGGAGGTAGCGGCTCTCGCTCAGTCGGCACAGCTGAATATGCCGGCATTAGCCAACCCACATGGAAGTGTTTCTTTCCAGCCGACTAAAGAGACAAAAAAGATCCAAATAGATGAGCAGTTCCCAGAGCGCACCATCACGATTGGTGCCGGCCTAGATGCCAAATAGGAAGGCGAGCTCACCAACTTCCTTCGTGAGAATCGGGATATATTTGCATGGTCAACTCAAGATGTGCAAGGTGTGCCCAGGGAGTTGGCTGAGCACTCTTTGCATGTAAGGCCAGGAGCAAGGCCGGTGAAGCAACCTCTCCGCCGCTTCGCCGAAGACAGGAGAAAAATAATAGGGGATGAGATAGCTCGGCTCCTTGCGACCGGGTTCATCATGGAAGTGCTTCATCCGGATTGGCTATCAAATCCGGTGTTAGTGGAAAAGAAAAAGGATGACCCAAATGTAGCCGTCGTATGGCGAATGTGTATCAATTACACGAACCTAAACAAGGCGTGTCCCAAAGATCCTTTTCCTTTACCTAGGATATACCAAGTCATTGATTCGAGCGCTGGTTGTGAGCTGTTGTCATTTGTAGACGCGTATTCTGCTTTCCACCAGATACCGTTAAATCCGGCCGATCAAATAAAGATTGCGTTTATTACCCCGTGCGGGGCTTATTGCTATCGCACCATGCCATTCGGCCTGCGTAATGCAGGAGCAACATACCAAAGATGCATGCAAAAGTGTCTACATGACCAGATAGGAAAAAATGTACAAGTATATGTAGATGATGTGGTTATAAAAACCAAAGAGAGCAAAACGCTCATTGACAATATTCGGCAAACATTCGCAAACTTAAGAAGATTCCGAATAAAGCTTAACCCGGAAAAATGTACCTTCGGTGTGCCGGCTGGAAAATTACTCGGTTTCCTCGTATCCAGCCGAGGTATAGAGGCAAATCCAACTAAAATCCGAGCAGTTGAAAAAATGGAACTGCCGAAGTGTCTGAATGACGTACAAAAATTCATGGGATGCCTGGCTTCGCTGAGTCGATTCGTATGTCGGCTAGGGGAAAAAGCATTACCTCTGGATCAGCTGATGAAAAAGTCTGATAAATTCATTTGGACACCTCAAGCAGACAATGTGTTTCATGAGTTAAAAAAGATGTTGGTCACAGCACCGATCTTGGCTTCTCCATTATCGAAAGAACCAATGTTACTTGATGTATCCGCCACTAATAGAGTGGTAAGTGCGGTGGTTGTCGTGGAACGGAATGAAGGAGATAAGTCGATACAAAGGCCGGTATATTACTTAAGCGAGGTATTATCGGCCTCAAAACAGAATTACCCGCACTACCAGAAGATGGCTTATGGAGTATACATGTCGGCGAAAAAACTCAAACATTACTTTGAAGAGCATCCAATAAAAGTGATATGTGAAGCGCCCATAGCCGAGATATTGAGCAACAAAGATGCAAGTGGCCGAATAGCAAAATGGGCAATCGAGTTATCACCTTATGCTCCGCAATTCGATAGGCGAGATGCAATCAAGTCTCAGGCAGTGGCCGACTTTTTTGTGGATTTGGCCGAGGTACAATACGAACCACCATTACCAGATCCGAATTATTGGACAATGCATTTTGATGGATCCAAGCTGAGAAATGGCTTGGGGGCAGGGATAGTATTAACTTCGCCGAAAAAAGATCAGCTAAAATATGTGCTGCAGATACATTTCGCCGTGTCAAACAATGTGGCCGAGTATGAAGCACTCGTCCACGGGTTAAAAATGGCAAAAGAAATTGGGATACGTCGGATCCTATGCTATGGGGACTCAGATCTAGTAGTACAGCAAGTATCAGGCAATTGGGACGCACTAGATGTGAATATGGCCCTATATAGATTTCATGTGCAAAAAATCAGCGGTTACTTCGATGGATGCGAGTTTCATCATATACCTTGGGCGGAAAATGACGCCGCACACACACTGTCAAAACTCGGATCAACTAGGCAGTCAATTCCCCCAGGTATTGCCCTAGAGCACCTGAGAAAACCATCGATTACACCATCACCAGAATCTGAGTCAATTCGTATCTCAGCAGAATTGAAAGAAGGGAGTGTGCCGATTGAAATAGACAAAGAATATGACCCGGATTTTCTGAAGATTAACCCCCGTCCATCGCACGAGCGAGCACAGAAAAATCCGAAGCTGTTATGTCGGCAGGAAATATGGAAATCGATAGTGAAATTATCCCAGAGAAAATCACGCCAATATGGGCGCAACCCATATTTTCATTCCTTAAGGAGGCCATCTTGCCGAGTAATGAAGTACTGGCTAGACAAATAGTAAGAAGAGCAAAAGCTTACACACATAAACAATGAGTTGTATAAGAGAAGTGTCACAAACGTACTACAAAGATGTGTTGACTCAACAGAAGGACAGGAAATACTCCTGGATATAAATCAGGGAGAATGCGGGCATCACGCCTCGTCCAGATCTTTAGTGGCCAAAGCATTCAGGCATGGGTTTTATTGGCCGACAGCATTAAAGGAGGCAAAAGAATTAGTGGAAAATGTAATGGTTGCCAGAGATATGCCAGCAAAATACATCTGCCTTCGTCCGAGCTAAAAACAATACCAATCACTTGGCCTTTTTCTGTATGGTGCTAGGACATGGTATGTCCATTCAAACCAGACCGAGGTGGAATGACTCACATTCTAGTCATGGTAGACAAATTCACAAAGTGGATCGAGGTGAAACCAATAAGAAAATGTGATGGACCAACAACGGTAAAAATTCTAAAGGATATTATCTTGAGATATGGATATCCACACAGTGTCATCATAGATAATGGCACAAATTTTGTTGAGATAGCCTTTGCTAGATTCTGCCAAGAAAAGCACACAAGACTAGATGTTGCCTCGGTGGCTCACCCACCATCAAAAGGGCAAGTAGAAAGATCAAATGGACTGGTATTGTCAGGAATAAAACCCCGGCTTATCGAACCACTGCAAAGGTCGGCAGGATGCTGGATTGAGGAACTTCCAGCAGTACTGTGGAGCCTCGGGACCACCCCAAACAGGTCGACAGGGTATACCCCTTTCTTTCTAGTATACGGGGCAGAAGCCGTACTTCCAGCCGACATAATGCATGACTCGCCAAGGGTAATTCAATACACAACGGCCGAAGTAAACGAAGTATCACGACAAGACGATGTGGATCTGCTAGAGGAAGCAAGGGAATTGGCGTTATCAAGATCAGCTGTTTATCAGCAAAACCTCAGACAATACCATAGCAAAAAAGTAAATCCAAGAGTTTTTTAAGAAGGAGACTTGGTTCTTCGACTAGTGCAACGCACAGCAGGCATGCACAAACTCTCACCTCCATGGGAAGGACCATTCATTGTGAGTAAAGCATTGCACAATGATGCATATTACCTGATCGACGCTCAACCACCAGAGAATAATAAGGCAAATAAGGCCGGAGAGGAATCAAAAAGACCATAGAACATAGATTTACTTCACCCATTCTACACTTAGGAGCCATATGTTGTACGTCGTGATGTGACGCATCAAATCCAAATATCAAGCATGTATTGAACCTCGGCACCTCGAGCAGCAACTCGGAGACTGCACAATGTTGTTTCTATTTTTTAAGACTATGTAGTAAACCTCGGCACCTCGAGCAGTGACTCGGGGACTGCACCGTTTTATTTCCTATTTTGAATTGTGTTAATTTTCAGCACCTCGAGTAGTAACTCGGGGACTGTACCGTGTTATTTCTTATTTTGAATTATGTGTTAAATTTCAGCACCTCGAGCAGCGACTCGGGGACTGCACAGTATTATCCCTTATTTCGGATTATGCATTAAACCTCGATACCTCGAGCATTGACTCGGGGACTGACCCATCATTGTTTCTTATTCTAAAAATGTGTATTAAACTTCGGCACCTCGAGCAATGACTCAGGGACTACCTCGTAGTATTCTCTGCACTGAACCATAAATTATATTTCGGCGACCCAGTTTGTAACTCGGGGACTGCTGCATGATCCTAGATATTCTTTGAGCAGACGCAAGAACTCAATAACCCGAGTGATAACTCGGGGACTGACTTGTATTACCCACTATTTGTCACCGGACACATAAAAGCTCCATATCTCAGCTAAAAACTCGGGGACTCCCCAAAATTGTTGATCATAACTTGCAAGATATGATATAAATTTGTCTCGGTAATCAGAGGAACAGCAAAGCGGAAACAAAAAAAGATCTCTAAGGATAATGCAAAAAATAATAACACCCCAGCAAATTGAAGTATGATAAGGGATGCAACTTATTGTATCACTTTACCAGATATGGGCTTCGGGCATTGTACTTCAGATAGAAGTTGAAAACACAACGGCTACGCAATTGAGTTTACAAAGGGCAAGCAAGATAAATGCCGAACCAAGGTCAGCCACATGGAAAAATACAATCCGAACTTACGAAATCAAATTTCGCCGAAGCAAAGATGTAAAGAAATGAGATTTGTTCAGATAGAGTAATAATAATTACCATCGCCCATGCCTCAGTGGCAAAAGGCAAAAAGGTTCACACCACACCAAAAGCCGGACAATTGATCCACAGACATCATATGCCCGGCATACCAGGGACTGAAAATAACTTAGAGTTTTTTGAACCTAAGTAGCGAAAAGGGCCAGAGCACCCTTAAGGGGCAGCAGCATGATCAGGAGCATCAGGAATGGGTATCTCGGATGATGGCGGGGCGCCCTCGGTCTCTTGCGCAGGGGTATTTTCAGGAACTGGGCGCTCCGAGGTAGCCGGCGCCTCGGCCGAAGTTACTTCGCCTTCAACAGAAGCAATAGTAACCTCGGGAGCAAGCCTCGGCTGCTGAGAAACATTAACTTCAGCTCGCGAATTCTCAGTCCCTTTAGAGGACGATCGCGCGTCGCCATCCTCATCCGAGCTTGCATTTGAGTCACGAGAGTTATCCGAGTCACCCTCTGCTTCATCATGATCAGCCGAATCATCATCAGATGCATCTTCAACTTCGACATCATCCGCTGGGTTGGGAAGGAAACTCGGCCCTTCGATCCAATTATGCAAGTCAGCATACTCGATAAGCTGGAAGGCACGAGCTTGGCGACGAGCAACAAACTCTGGATTTTCAACCCAAGGAGAGCCAGTGTACAAATGCATCAAAGTATCGAGGGAAATATCCTCATACCAAGACAACACGGCCGTAAGTGCCATATCAGCACCAGCCCTACCAGCGGATTCCCTCCAGAGATTCAATTGGGTCTGAGATACCATCAGCCTCTCCACGAGCACTTTAACCTCATCAATATCAGGCATTCCAGAGGTATTCGGCCAAAGGACATGGTAGGCCCGGATAGCGGCATGCACCAGATCTCTCCCCATAATCTTCATGTGTCTGATAGCAGCACCGACGGCAATAAGGAAATCTTCCATCGAGTATTCTGGACTCGAATCAGCGGGAACACCTCGGCACTGACGAGCAGATATCACTGCCTTAGAGCTCACTGGTTTCGCTTCCGGAAAATGATCTACACAAAGGGAAAACATATCAGTTAGAAATAAGAAAGAGAAGAAAATAACTCGGCCATGGTCGGAAACTTACGATGAATGTAACTCAACATCTTCTGGAGATCCTGGGTCCAATCAGCCTTATTCTTCTCAAAGCGAGTGATTTCCTCGCTCATCGTCCGGTTTTTCAGCTCGGCAGCATCGAGGAGTTCCTTATCTTTCTACAACTGCAGGCTAAGTCGATTCTTTTCTTCAGAAAATTCCTGATCAACCTTTTCCAGTTCAGACTTCTGGGACAGCTTGAGAGACTCAACCTCGGCGCGTAACCGAGTTATCTCATCGTCCTTTTCTTGGAGTTGCGCCGAATGAGTGGCAGCTTGTTCTAAAAAATGCAGCATCATATCAGGCATAGGTATGCATTCTTCATGCGATGCTGCAAGTGTTTGTAGCTCGGCTATACCAAAGTCGGAAGGTTGTAAGGAACCCAATATTTATCTCAGACAAGGATTAAGAAGTTAAAAACCAAAAAAGAGGAATCAACCTTCAAGAGCAGCAACCTTCTTGGTAAGGCGAGTATTCAAATTGTTGATATTAGCTGCACACCAGCGAGGGGGAAATTAGCATGACAAGCCAAAAGTATTATGAACTTAAGGAATAGTACATGGATTCATGGAATTACCAGTCTTCTTCACCACAGGAACAACCTTCTCATATTTTTCTTGCAGCTTCTTGTGGGCAAAGAGCAACCACTGAAATTCGGCTGTCCGCCGATCATGGGCAACAGATATAATGAAAGATTAAAAAACTGGATATTCGAAGCTACAATAGATCTGAATTAAATAAAATTTGACTCGGATCTAGGTGGCTAGATATTCGAAGTTAAGGCAGATCCGAATCAAACAAAATTCGACTCGGATCTAGGTGGCTGGATATTCGAAGCTACAGCAGATCCGAATCAAACAAAATTTGACTCAGATCTAGGTGGCTGGATATTCGAAGCTATGGCAGATCCGAATAAAACAAAATTCGACTCGGATCGAGGTGGCTGGATATTCGAAGTTTAAGCAGAGCCGAATTAAATAAAATTCGACTCGGATCTAGGTGGCTGGATATTCGAAGTTTAAGCAGATCCGAATTAAATAAAATTTAACTCGGATCTAGGTGGCTGGATAATCGAAACTAAAACAGACCCAACCTAAATGTAACTTGACTTATATCAAGGTGGCTGGATATTTAAAGCTAAAGCAAATCCGAACTGAGTAAAACTTGATTCGGATATCACAGTTAATTCGAGTCGTAACATTTGATGCCTGGCAAAGCTTCCAAACGAACAACAAGTTATTCGGTTGCAAGCTTCGGGGACTAGTGTGTATATGATACCATTTGAATGATAGACAAAGTATCAACGAAAGCGCTTACCTCGTTCATCTTGTCACTATCAAGAACAATTTTAGTAGCCATGTGCAAGCGACTACTGATGTCGGAAAGCTGGAATGGTTGGCTACTCGGATTGCCTTCAAGTTGATCCGTGGCATTCCTGTTATTGGCATATTCCACCAAGGAACCGAGGCTGTTTCCGCTCTTAGTGCGAGTCAACACTTTACCTCGGGTCCGTTGTGTGACCACCGCCGTCGCCGGACTCTTGTGAAGAGTAAGTTGAGTATCGGCAGCTGGAGTGACAACAGGCTTGGCGCAGGAAGCTCCCTTGCGAAGTGCATCAGCAATGTTGGGCTGAGAAGAGGAGGCTGACCCTTTTTGAGACGCCGAAGATTTAGTAACAACAGTATCCCTACTTTTATTAGAGACTTCGGCAGAGGCAGCAACTTCAGCACGATGAATCACGTCCTAGGGGGCAGGAGGAACTAAAACCTTCAAGGGATCCGAGGTGGTAATATCCTCAGATGGAACAGAAGTAGCAGCTGGAGTTATGGTGATCAAAGGATCATTGGGGGAAACTTCACTGGTGAAGACAGGAGCAACAGGCTCGACCGGGTGATCCGGCGGGGGAGTTATGTCGGCAGTAACGGTGGGATCAATAGGCAGATCTCGTCCGGGCGACATATGTGTTTGCGCCGGAGGAGAATCAACACGAGGAGGACTGGGAACCCGAGTATCTTCTGGAGGAGGAGAAACCGGCCGAGTAGTATGGGTCGCCATACTCGGACCACTAGGTTTTGCGGGGAGAGGAGCTCTGCAAAAGACAAACAAGTCGAATCAATAGACAGAAAGAGAGAAACAAGAAATATAAATTAAAGTAAACTCACCCAGTAACCACAGGCATGGTTTTACGCCTCGGAATGTGTTGCGCAGACTTCTTCACTCACTTCTTGGGAGCAGCACTGGAGGGATCAGCCGGAGCGGTGCGCTTCTTAGAGGTAGCAGGAGCTTGTGAAGCAAGAGGCTCGATGTCATGCACCTAACCAGCCGGATTAGCTGGGAAATAAGGAGCCGGAAATGCGTAAGAGATAGGCACCGCGGCAACTACCTCAAGAATTTGGACGTCGTCCGACTCACCTTCATCCGCATAAGCCGAGGTCTTGCCTCGAACACGAACCGGAGCGACGTCTGACTTAGGGACAAACTCCTCTGAGTCAGGCTCTCTGGTGTCCGGAGTATTACGATCTACGGTCCATGGAAGAGCCAAAACCTCGGCATCCTCTGTCTTTTGCTCGGTAAACCTCTGCAAGATAAGAAACAAAGAAGGATTAGCAAAAGAACAATCATGAATGCGACTCGAAAGCAAGCACCAAGGCGTAAATTCACCTGAGGAGGGGGATTCCCGCAAGTGAAGGGCTTTAGTCCCCATGAGCCACTCCTCCGGCATATAGGTCTTGAAGATAGCCTGGACACGCTTATAAATGTGATAATCGTCGAGCTCAACCGTTGAAACTCGGTTGGGATCGAGAGGACCACTTATATAACAAATCTTGTGAGAGCGAAGTTGAAAAGGATAGATTCGATTGCTGATGAATGCAATCATCAGATCCTCACCACGGAGCCCGGCGCGAATCAACTCTTTGAGCCGAATCTTGAATGCCTCGGCCAAAGCATGGATCTTCCTAGGATTATAGTTCCAGTTCTTCTTGGAAGGGGGGCTAATAGAAAAGGCAGGGAGCCGAATCTTATCTTCATTTCTAGTATTTTTGACATAAAAGAATGATTTATGCCATTTCTTACAAGACTCGAGGCCGGCAACACGCGGGAACTCAGAGTTCCTCCGAGGTGTAATGGACGCAGCCCCGCATTGGGTGAGAGATTTCTCGGAAGGCTGGAGAGATTTGTCCGTCATGACATTAGATCGAATTTGGAAGAATTTGGACCAGACATGTACGGAGGGCCAGAGGACGAAGTACCCCTCCGAAGCCGAGATAAAAGCTGACAAGGAGGCTATAGCGTTGGCCAGCAAATGATGCGGCTGGAGGCCGAAGTAATCGAGGAACCCCCTAGCAAAATTGCTAAGGGGGAGGCCAAACCCACGAGAAAAATGGGACATGAAGACTACGTACTCTCCCTCCTTAAGCACTGGAGAGGATTCTTTACCAGGCAGGCGACAGCTTACCTCGGCAGGGATCCGGCGCGTTTTGATTAACCACTCAACCTCACGGCAAGTGACACTGGAACCCTGCCAAGAACCCCATTCTGGACCAGACGCGAAATCATCCTCCTCGATGAGGGCTCCGCTGGCAGAACTAGACATAGGTTCGTCGGAGGAATCAACAGAGGAGGAACTAACGGCGGGGAGAGGCCTAGAAGTAAAGGGCCCCTGTCGTAGTTCTAACGAACGTGGCGGCGCATCAAAGAAGAACCGCCGCGAGGAATCTAGGAAACATACGGATTTCCTAGGGCGGAAATCTAGCGCCGATGCCGTAGGTTAACTCACCGGCGAAGGCGATGGAGAAGGGCACAACGGTGAGGTCGTCGGAGCAGGAGAACGACAGCGTGACCGATGAGGAGGTCGACGATGGCGCGGACGCTTGCATACGAACGGAGGCGCCGACGCGAGGAGGAAGAAGAAGGGCAAATGAAGGGGGAAAGTGAAATCTTCTAGCCCCATTCCCCCTTTATAACCGCGCGGTATTAGCGGTAGTGGGATCGTGGGTGCACCAAGATAACTGCATAATCGCGCGCGTGGCAAAACTGCTCGTAACTAGTGGAGCCACACCGAAGACCACACGACGCAGGAGGGGATCGGGCCTCCTGACCGATGCGGTACTCGAGGCATCACTGCGCCGACGCGATGGGCGCAGTAATCACTGTAGCTTGTCAGTGGACACTGTAGAGGAATAAAAAACTAGAAGAACAATGATGAGTGGTACACGTAGGATGAGGCGTGCTCAGGAGGCTGCACAGATACCTCGAACAGAAAGAAGTAACTCGGAAATAAAGAGAGAAATATGTTGGGAAACTGATGTGGCCCGGCCGAGGTTTCAGGCAGGACCACACCAGCTTCGGGGACTAATGTTGGGGAGGTGACCCCGAGGGTCAAGATAGGGGAAAGATGAAAGGAACCTCCCTTGTCGTGAGCCGAGTTACTATTTGTGTCGGCCGAGTCATATAAGAGTCGGCCGACATAAGCAGGGCCATGGCAAGTGAAGAATGAGTAACACCTTATCCGGCCGACATATGAGTTAAGTCGGCTGAAAGAGTCTGACTAACTTGAATGCAGGTGTAGGCCGAGCCGAGTGATGCGAGACAAGGCCGAATAACATGAAGCTTGCAGGAGAAGGAGGTGCCTATAGTCAAACCCTAGTCACTAGCTAGGAGGAATCTAGACAGAGCCAAGCATAAAGGACAAGGAGCGGAGCAGCAGAAGGGCAGAAGAACATCGCGGAGGTGACAGTAAGGAAGCCCGAGGCGCACATGTGAGGGTCTCTGGAACATTGTCGTTGATAGAAGGGCGACACGGAAAGGAGGCGCCGAGTTACCATATTGGGACAAGCATATTCCAAGGATATGCTTGCCATGTCATCCCTAGAAGGAACCAAGGCACCCCTTTATAAGGGGGGACGCGGGCTCCTGAAGAGGGGATCGATTCATTCTTGGCCTTAAGGCTCGTGTAGTAGTGTTCTTCCTCTCGATGAGACAGCTCTTGTAGCACTTGTATTCATTGAGGAGAGGAATAGAGATTTACTTGTTGATCATTTGTGTGTAGAAATCTGTAGAGGTCTCAACCTAATAAGGTAGATTCCTCCTGTGTTTTACAATGCTAGTCCCTGGATCAATAGCTAGCATCCATAGTTAAGATGTAATATCAAGAAACAAAGGTCATAATATAACTTTATAACCAGGAATAACATAAGTTTATTACATCCAACATAGCTCATTTGGCTATTACATTACATTTGCAGCGGAATATCTATAAGTATGGGTCCATCATCTTCAAAGTGCCACAGGCAGATGTTGGTTGTAGACTTTGTAATCCTAAACAATCAATCTTCACCAAAAAACAATCAAACCTGCAACATACAAGTTACAGCCACAAAGGGTCAATACATTTGAATTGTATTGGCAAGTGATACTATATTAGTATAGTGGAGTCTATCATCTATATGCATTTGGCTAAGTGGAGTTGAGGCTTGCATTGCTCAAAATAGATTTTTCCTTAACATTTGAATATACTAAGTTTTTGCTTTGACAAAATCATTTTTCTCAACCAAAGATTGAAGATCCTTTACAAGGCATCTCTCAATCAAAGATTGAATGTTTCAAACAACCCTTGTTCAATCCACAAGTTTTAACTTAGAAATTTGAATGATGAGATCCTTGATTGCTTCCATGTCTTGATGCTCAAATTGTCCTTTACCAGGGACATGGCTAAGTACTTAGGTTTTACACTCTACAGAGGTGGTGCACTTTCCCCACAAGACTTGGTTTCCCAAGACAAGATCTTTCAGAAGCCTTCCCTTAGACCAAAATGGACGCGTTCCAACCTATCAAACACTACCACCCACTGTCCATATGGCTAAGTTCTTGCAACCTATATGATCATGGCAGAGCCCATATTGCCAAGTGGTTGCACTTGAAGCTTCTCAACATTTGACATCTCAAATCTCTTTGTTCCTGGGTGGCCATCCACAAGTGAGATACACAAGCCAGGTCCATGGCCTTGTGTAACCACTCAACATAAACCAATCTTTCCATTTCCACCCAGGTGATTCATTATCTTAGTTGTTTTATTAAACAAAAACATAAGTCCTCAGACTTAGAATATTTTTCCATAGTGTGAATATATATTCCACCCATGTTTTCTATTAGCTAGGCTAAGCTTGGTAGTAATAGGAATCTTAACTTAGGAAGATTTCCACTAAGGTTTCATCTACTAGTTTTACTATAGTAAGGTTTATACTTAGCAAAATCCATGCAAGTTTACTTAGCAAAATCACTAATGCATAGTGAAAGTAATGGGATAGAAAGTATGAAGCATCACTTGCCTTTTTGGTAGGGAATGGTGGTTCACTCCTTGATCTTGCTAGTCTCACACTTCACTACAAGTCAATCAAGCAAACACAAATTCAATTCACATTCCAACCCAAAGTCAAACAAACAATTTTTCACACACAAAGTAATGGAATCCAAGTCATGCATAAGCATGCAAAGGTTGGTTCTATTTGTAAGGATGGTCTCCACTAGGCTTCTAAACTTTTTAAGGTCCAAATTGATCATTTACCAAAATGGCAAAGTCATTTGCAAATGGGTTTTATCCATAAACCATTTTTAAAATCCATCCATCATTTTATGTGGTGAAAAATGTTTTTATCAAAACAAAACTTTTAAGTTTTTCACCAAATGAGTTGCTATTGCAAAACTTGGTGTTTTTGGGTCAGTAGGTTTGGTCCAAAACATTTCCTCCAAAGTTTTTACTCAAAACCATTTTCATAACAAAACAATAGTTTTATTTGGCTAGAAATGGACTAAACTAATTAATCCATTCTAAACTTTTCCAAATTCATTTTCCAAACCATGGTTTGGTTCCTAGGGTCAGTAAGTTTACAACAAACCAATTTGCAAAGGTTTTAACCTTAAAAACAATTTTAAACAATTTTTCTAATCTAAATAAGCATACAAATGAATCTGAAAAAACAAGCAAACAAACAGATACTATTTGCTAAACCAAGGGCATGGTTGGCTAGGGCTGGTTCTCCTGAATCCATTGATATAAAATTTGTAAAATTTGGACGTGTGGTTTGAAAGTTACAAGGGTTTCAAAATGGCATTTAAATCTGGTTTCTAAATCTGTTTCAATCAAACACTGGCCACGCGTCGCGCCGTGATTGGCCAGTACCGGTTCGTCTGGACCAAGTGACACAGACCACAGGATTAAAAGGGGCATGTGCGGCTCAGATCAAACGTACCCTATCGTTTTAATGAATCTATCCTAGCCAACGGATCTGCATCTAACGGTTGCTACGTGTTTGACCTAAAATGAGCGGCGCTGACGGCGGCTGTGCTGCGGCGGCGCTCTAGCGGCGAGGTTGCTGACGATGCAGGATGCAGGAAAGAGGGAGGGGGAGCTCACCGAGTTCGCAGCACACTGCTGATGCTCCTCGTGGTCTTTGTTGGCCAAGGGGCGCACGGGTTCCTGGGGAATTGCTCACCGGAGTTGAGCCGTGCCTCGGGTGTGGTCAGTCGTCGACGGGGGCGAGGTTGCAGGCCACGCACGAGTGATTGGCGAGCACCTGGAGATGCAGAAGACACAGACTAATCAAACAGCATGATTTACTGATCAAGGCGCGCACGGATTCGAGTGCTAGAGCTCACCGGAGTCGCGGGGGTCGTCGGTGGCGTACAGGTGGAGACGTTGCCGACACTCTGGGGCGCTCGGGGGCGAGCTGGCGCTACGGGGATGATCGCCAGGAGGTGGGGATCACGTGAGCATGGTCGAGGAGGCAAGGGGCAGCGAGGGGCTGCCGGAATCATTGGCGAGCACCTGGAGATGCAGAAGACACAGACTAATCAAACAACATGATTTACTGATCAAGGCGCGCACGGAGTCGAGTGCTAGAGCTCACCGGAGTCGCGGGGGTCGTCGGTCGCATACAGGTGGAGACGTTGCCGACACTCTGGGGCGCTCGGGGGCGAGCTGGCGCTACGGGGATGATCGCCAGGAGGTGGGGATCACGTGAGCATGGTCGAGGAGGCAAGGGGCGGCGAGGGGCTGCCGGAATCGGCCGGGGAAGTCGTCGGGTGACAGGGTGTTATCGCAAGCAATTTGCGCAGCCTGGGGGCTCCGGTGGGGTGTGGTCTGCGGGAGAAGGAAGAGGAGACCAGGGTGGTTAAGACAGCAGGGTCCAGGGGAGGATTAACCGCGCATTTAAACGAATTCAACCGAATTTATTTGGCCAGAAACGGCGAGGCGAGAGAAGGGGAGGAAACGGTCGCGAGGTTAGGGATGACGAACAGGAGGAGTGGGGCATGCTTGTCAGTGAGAGAGGAAAGTTTCAGGTGGGCTCCAGTTGTCATACACTGCGCGGGTTTGTTTTGCGGTAAGGAAAAACGGTTCGGGGGCGAGGGTGAGGTGGGCTAGGTGGGCTGCTGCTGGGTTAGTTGGGCCAGATGGTGGGCTGCTCTATTTTTTTTCTGTCTGAAACTTTTTCCTTTTCTATTTTCAATTTACTGATTTGAAATTCAAACAAATGATTCATTCAACCAAATCAACTCAAACAAACACCACACTTCACAATTTTGAACTTGGTTCTGTTTATCAGCATAAACCTAAATTCCAAAATAAAATAATATTTTTTTAATTCATTTTAAGATCCATTCATTAATTAAATAAAATGGACCTTTATTTATTTAATATGGTTTGATTAATTTAATAAAATCTTCATTTGAAATCCAAATACTTCCAAAACCAAATCAGTAGGTTTTATTTGAAAGTAAAGAATACTTGGAAAGCTTGTTTAAAATAAAATAAAATAACCTTTTATTTTAGGGTCCATTAATAATTAAATTCAATAGACCTTCATTATTAAATCAATTAGGATTTATTTTATTTAAATTATTTATTTTGAAATCTAAAATAAAGCCAAAACACTTCAGTAGGTTTTATTTGTGAATATCAAATATTTGGAAAACTTATTTTAAATAATTTAATAAGTTTTGATGTTTCAATTAAATTGGTAAAACCTTTTATTTAAATAAAGTTGGATATTAAATCCTTATTAATTTATTTAAATCAACTTTTGCTATTTTTATTCAAAACAAAATGTTTTAAATCCAAAGCTTGGCCAAGGTTTAATTTGGATTTATAAAATAATCTTTATTTATGAATCCACCTTTCTTTTGAAAACTAAATCTTTTATTAGAAGATTCCAAAATAGTATCTCCAAAATATTTTATTTTCCTTTATTTAAAATGTTTATCTGGATTTTATTTAATCCAATTGTTTTGAAGTTCCAATTAAATTCAAAAAGTTTCTTCTAGCCCTGAAAATCAAACAAAGTTTTATTTTATTCATTTATTTTCACATTACAAGATTTGGAAAATCTTGGGATGTGACAAAATCACTACATCTTCCCTCCCCGGATCCCTCTAGCATCCATTGGCCCCATACTTTAGCCTACCCATGGCATCTGTCGTGCCACCACCACGACACAATCGCACTCACATTCTAAAATGTTGTAAACATCTTAAGTGTGTGTGACCCGGTAGGTTTAGATATTTGCGGACATGTCCGAACTCATTCCGATGACAATGATTACTATTAGTGTCTTGGTATAAGTAGAAACCCCCACAAATAACACGGAGTTCTTTATCGTGTGAACCGTAGTATTGAGTTCGATAATTATCGTATTGATTCATCGATACTTTACATCACCCGAGATGAAATACTAGGTTATTCTCGTTTCCCGGCAAGTACTCTTTACTCATTCCGTACTACCGATATTCCTGTGTCAACAACTTGATAATTTGTCCGGCTAGACGATGACAAACATCATAATACATGAGCGAGCCCAGAGTGTATCTCTCCATCGTTAGGAGTATTAATTCCCACAAGCATACCATGTGAATGATTAGCAAAGCATCCAGTATGAACAAGCATCAACTTTATAATTACTCTGTTAAGAGCAACATTTGGAGAATCTTGCCACCTCCATATTGTTCCCAAGTTTACATGTATCTCGTGGTAAGACGATGTATAGTAAAGGTAATACAACTCCGATAACTGTGATATTAAACCGATAACTATATTAACCATATTGTTGCCCAGAGTGTATCTCTCATGGTCTTATGAGATTAAACCAATAACTATATTGACGATTCATTTTACGGTATCTCATGTTTGGGTCTATCCATCGTCATTATTCTCCACAACTCCAATCACATATGTCATTGGCAATACCACAATCACATTGTCACCTTGCCCATAGTTAGGAAACTGAAACTATCGTTGACATACATACCAGTCATAGAGGAATGACCAGGGATATGTTTATATGGTGTTTATCACCCCACACATGTATTACGGGTTTCCTCCAAATACACATTATTAGGAACTAATATAATTATAGCACAAAACGTTAAAATTAATTATGAAACAGAAATATGAATAATAACACATCTATTGTTACCTCTAGGGAATATTTCCATCAATCAATCTATGTATGAGACATATATATCTATCTACGTGTGAGACATGAACATATCAATGTGTGAGACATGAACCTATCTATGTGTGAGACATGTACTACAACAGAAACACATTACTATTATTTTGCATTGTTATTCATAAAACTGTTGGGCCACATAGAGATAAAACAAAACTTTTTTCTATAACGTGGTGATGCCAAGAACTAGCTGAGGTAGAAGGCCACAAGGTTTACCACTAGACGCGCGGTCGCGGATTACTGATGTAGCACGTCAGCTGATACAGTGCAGTCCTTGTGATCTCGATCCAATCAACGATAGTCCAAGTACTGATGGTACAATGCTTCTGTTGGTGTCCACACGTACAAGGAGGAGCGCCGGCGGTGAACTGCAAGGTTTAGTAGTGCGGCGGGACTGTTGTGGAGCTAGGGTTTCCAACTCATGGAATGACATAACCGATCAACCCTCCTAGGTTTCTGCGCCCCATTATATATAGGGAGTGAAAGTGGGATCTACTCACTCGTGGCCCATTCACTAAAGCCCATATAATATTTGTCACATCCCAAAATTTTCCAAATTTTGAAATGTGAAAAATAAATAAACAAAATAAAATTTTGTTGAAATTTAGGGTGAGAAGAAACTTTTTGATTCCAATTGGAAACATCAAAACCTATTTTGGTCAAATAAAATCCTAAAGGGATTTACAAAGGTAAACAAATAATAAATAAAGTTATAAAAGTTGGAATCACTATTTTTGGATCTTTTAGTAAAAAGATTTGGTTTTCAAAAGAAAAGGTAGAATTATAAATAAGGATTATTTTATAGAGCCAAATTAAATCTTGGCCAAGCTTTTGAAATAAAATATTTCTATTTGATAAAAAGAGTAAAGGTTTATTTAAATAAAATAATGAGGATTTATTAATATCCATTTTTATTAAAGTAAAGGCTTTTCCATTTTAAATAAACACTAAAACTTGTTAATTTATTTTAATTAAGATTTCCAAGTGTTTTAGTTTTTCAAATGAAACCTACTGAAAAGATTTTGATATTATTTATATTTCAAAAAGAGTTTTAGAATAAATTAAAAACCTATTTGAATTAAAGACTTTGGACTATTTATTTAATTATTAATAGATCCTAAAAATAAAAGAATTATTTTATTTTGGACTTTGTAATATGTTGATAAACAGAAATAAAATTCATCAAAAGTTTGGTGGTGATTTGAATTCAAATGGAGATTGAAAAATATTATCAAATCTTATTTAATTAAAACTAGAGCCTATTTTAAATAATTAAAAGACCCTAAAAAGGATAAATATATTATTCTGAATTTGACTTTGGAATGTGTTATTAATTAGTATATAAATCTACACAAATTTTGGTTGAGGTTTGAATTGATTTTATGCTTGAATTGTTTGAATGAAAATCAAATCAGAATATTCAAAAACAGAAAAGAAAAAGGTTAGTATAAAAAAAATGGAAAACAAACCCAGCCCAGCTAGCCCACTAAGGCCCAGCAGCCCACCTATTCCTCTCTCCCCGAAAAGTTTTTCCTCACCGCAGACCGAACCCGCTAAGTCGCTGACGGTTGGACCCCACCTCCTCCTCCTCTCTCGCTGCCAAGCGACCCCACTGCCCCGTCACCTTCGTCCTCCCCGCGGTGACCACGCCTCCAACCTCTCCTCGCCGTTTCTGGCCGTTGAAGCCGGCGTCAATACTCTTTACTGCCTTCATTACTCCACCCCGCGACCTTGCCCTCTTAATCGCCTCCCTCCCCTCTCCATTTCCCCCCAGTCGTCGCCCCACCGGAGCCCCCAGGCTGCCCTGATTTCCTCTTAGAACCCCACTGCCTCCGACGCTCTCCGGCAGCAATTCCGGACAGCCTCCTCCGACCCTCGACTCCTCGACCACACGAAAACTTTCCCCAGCCTCTGGCGCACACTCCAGTGCCGCCAGCTCGCTCTCGCTTGCCCTGCAACCTCGGCTGCGTCATCGACGAAGCAACACCGCCGTCTGTCTCCAACTCCGGCGAGTCCTCCTGGTAAGAATAGACCGCCCCTATCCCTCTCTTGGATGCTCACATGTTCGTGACACTCATACGAACCTAACTGTTCCCTCCATTCGTCTCAGCATACCATAAACCTTCGCCCCATCTACGAACAGACGAGCCCGAGGCGCAGCGCAACCCCAGCGAACGATTTCCGTCACCACCGTGCGCCCCTTTCCTTCTCGCGAGCACCTTGAGCATCACCACGACCACGCGAACATGGTGAGCCATTCCCTTTCCTTCCTTGCTTCCTGTAGTCGCCGCGACGCCGTAGCAGAGCCAGCGCCGCCAGTCGCCGCCGCCAGCGGTGTAGGGTTACGTAGCATGGAAAACAAAAAAATTCTACCGCATACAAACAAACAAGCCAAGATCTATCTACTAGATTGTAGCAACGAGTCGATGGAATAACTCACCCTCGAAGATTCCAAAGTGTTTAACGAGAGCGGATTCTCGTGGGTGATGTAGTCGTACTCTTCCCGATCTCAAGATCGCGTAGACGATCCTTCCGGCGCTGCGTTCCGGCAGCGCTCCCGCAGTCGGTCACACGTTCGGTACTCTAAGAAGACCTTCCTCTCCCTTGTTCTAGCCGGCAGCGGAGGTTGTAGCACTCTCCTCGTGATTCCGGCAGCACAACGGCGTGGTACCGGAAGTAGAGGGGAGATCTCGCAGGGCTTCGCCTTAAGCCGGAGCGAGTATGGTGGACTATGAGAGAGCCCTCGGTGTTCTAGGGTTTAGACACACCAAGGAGGGGGCAAGGCCGGCGGCTAGGGTTTACCCTAGGCGGCGGCGAGTGCCCTAGGCGGCGGCGGCTATGGAGGGCGGCGGAGGATAGGGTTAGGGTTTAGAGGGGGGCAACTTGTGTGTTAGGAGGGGCAGCCCTTCCCCTCCTTTTATAGGTGGGAGGCTCCGGCCAAGGGGAGGGGAGTCCCTCCCCAACTCGGATCCCAAGTGGGCCGGCGGTGGAGGGGAGGAACTCCTCCCCAAGTAGGTTTCCTACTTCCCCTCCACCTTCCAAAATAGCCGTTTGACTTTTCAAATTGGCGTTTGACTTTTCAAACTAGGATTTGATTAAACCCTTTATTTTGTTTAGCGATGACACCTAATACATGATGCAATCATTCCAACTTGGTATGACACATTCATGTACCCTTCCCTTCTGGAGTGCCGGACATTCCGGAACCTTCTAGAACATTCCCGATGAAAACACCGGAACCATTCTCCAACCCTGAAACAGGACTTTCCTTATATGAATCTTATTCTCCGGACCATTCCGGATCTCCTCGTGATATCCCGGATCCCATCCGAGACTCCGAGCAACATTGGGTCTCTTACTCATCATTCCATAACTACTCAAACAACGTCGAATCCTTAAGTGTGTCTCCCTACGGTTCATGAATTATGCGGACATGATCGAGACACTTCTCCGAACAATAACCAATAGAGGAATCTGGAAATTCATATGGCTCCCACATATTTCTACGATTACTTTGCGATCGAATGAACCACTTACATACGATACCAATTTCCCTTTGTCTCATGATAGTTTACTTATCCGAGGTTTTGATCGTCGGTATCTCTGCATACCTAGTTCAACCTCGTTACCGATAAGTACTCTTTTCTCGTTCCCGTGGTATATGATCCCTTGTGAACCAGTCACATGCTTGCAAGCTAATTGGATGACATTCCACCGAGAGGGCCCAGAGTATATCTATCTGTCATATGGATGGACAAATCCCACTCTTGATCCATGTGTCTCAACCCATACTTTCCGAACACTCAATGCCACCTTTATAGCCACCCAGTTACGGTGTGGTGTTTGATGTCATCAAAGCATCCTTCCGGTGATGGTGATAAGCATGATCTCATGGTTGAAGGAATTAGGTTACTATGTATCAGAAAGCTTATAGCAAATGAACTATATTAAATGACTTGATCTTTATGCTACGCTTAACTATAGGAGTATGTCCATCACATCATTCTCCTAATGATATGACCCTGTTGTTAATAACATCTCTATGTTCATGATCAGGAAACCATGATCATATATTAACCAACAAGCTAGTTTAACAAGAGGCTTTACTAGGGACTCTTTTATGTTTACAAATCACACAAGTATTAATGTTTCCGATTAATACAATTATAGCATGGTATGTAAACATTTATCATAAGTATGAAGATATGATAATAACCACTTTATAATTGCCTCTTGGGCATATCTCCAACAATCTCCCACTTGCACTAGAGTCAATAATCTAGTTTCAAACCTTTGTGTATTCAACACCTATGGCTTTCTGGTGTCGTATGTACACGATTGCTAGTGGTCAACTGATCTCCGGATCTGACACTTCTAGGTCCGTGTGTAATTGCATGTCTTTGCGTCTCTACGCATCACTCATTCTCTAATGAGATGGCTTCGTACAAATTTGGTCCTTTGGTGTGACCTTTAGTTCTTTGGGGTTAAAACATGTTGATAATATTGTCGTACAATATATCTTCATAGTACTATCCCACTGTGAACTACACCTAGTTTGATAACAAACTACTTGACACAAATGCCCTCTTTTGCTGCTATAATAGCAGTCAAATACTTATCCTTTTGTTGTAGTATCTGTCACAATGTCTTAACTTTGGAATTCATCCAAATTCATTATGGAACTTACTTTCCATCATATTGTGCCACCATTATTTTAGATTGAGATAAACTTAATTTGTACTTTGTGACAAAACTAGTATCAATGTAGTACTTTTACAATGAACTAACCATCTATTTGTCACTTCTACAAATAATATACTCTTAGTTCTTCCAAAAGATCATAAGAATATCCTTACTATTGTCCAATGATCATCTTATGAATCATTCTGGTATTTGCTCATAACATTTAGAGCATAGGACATATCTGGATTTGTACATATCACAGTATGATTGATATAAATACTCTTTGTGATTTCATACATCAAGTATCAATCTATACTTGAATCTTTGTTTCACTTACCAAGTGTCAATACACTTGAATATATCATCAATATTGAACTCATTCAATCCTTTCTGTGCGACAAGAACCTTTCTTGTAGTTTCTATATTGAAGTCATTCAATATATCATCTATGTACTTTCGGCACAACCATATTAGCGTCTATTGATGCCAAATATTTTGGTTTTGCCTAACTCTTTCATCAGGATGAAATTCTTAATATGTGTTAAGAAAAGATACATCATTTCTAATCAACAATATGTCTTCCACATAATGTTTTAGAAACATGTCTTAGCGCTCCCACTTAATTTCTTGCAAATGCAAGCATCTTCATCATCTCTGACGAATTTGAACTCCTTTAACAGTTTCATCATGGTGAAGATTCCAACTCCGCGATGCTTATTTCAACCATTGAAGTTTGCATATGCTTTTAGCATCCTTTGAATTAA
Source organism: Avena sativa (assembly GCA_916181665.1). NCBI lineage: Eukaryota > Viridiplantae > Streptophyta > Magnoliopsida > Poales > Poaceae > Avena > Avena sativa. The sequence continues at coordinate 226,259,172 of OV702284.1, read as the reverse complement.
CAAAACCCTTTGGACTATGTTATGCACACGTCCTAGGTAACAATTCTATTAGAAGAATTTGTTTTGTTTATTCAACTACCACATAACAAAATTATATGTAGTGGTTGCTACATTAATCCGTCTAGACTAAATATCGCTATGAAAGATCAAATCTTATCATAGTCAACCTTTGAACATTGTTGTGAACTCTTTCCCAACATGTCAACTATTTCATAGATGTGCAACATCCATGTCTATTTATTTATAGATCCAAACACAACTGTAAGTTCTTACACCTTTCTCGAGGGTCCTTCAAGTTCAAAACTTGATTTCTCGTGTATGGAACTATCACGGATTTTGTGGCTTAAAGCCATTTTACGGAGTCAGGGCCCATCATCGCTTCTTTGCATGTAGTACGTTCATTATTCTCAAATAATGATTCAACCCTCAAATCTTGGTATTTGATTGTTTACTCGACCTACTTGGTTCAAATAGAAACTTTGACCTTCGTAACCACAACCTTTGAGGCACGTGAGCCATGAGCATTGTTGCTGCCTCCGGAACACTTTTCACTTTTCGGCGCTATGCAACTTTGCACATATAGCTAAGGTTCTGTTAACCTTATCAAAGTTCTATTGTCCTCCACCTTATCTTTTCACGAAAAATTCCTTCTCAAAGAAACTTGACATTCTAAGTGACAAACACTTTTGTCTCCGATGTTATGGAGGATTACTTAACAGTTATTCGAAATAACATACAAAGGCTGGTTTTTCCGACTTTGGTTGCAAACATCTTTCTTATGCACAGCATACCAATGTTTAAGAAAGGACAACTTGGGTTTTATCCCAAACCATAACTTTATATGGTGTCATTTCAACGGATTATGATGGAGCTCTTTTTAGTGGAAAAACGGTAGCCTCTAAAGCTTTTAATCTTTAAAATATAATGGCAGTTTTATGAATTATACCTTCGATCTTACCATGTCAAACAAGGTTTAATTACATATCTCGAATGCTCCATACTCTTATGGTGTTTCGGGACATGCAAATTCACGGAACGATTTCTTTAAATCTTAGGTATTATGCTAAACTTGTAACTCAAATATCTTCCTTAATGATCTTATCATAAACTATTTATATTCTTGTTACAATTATTTTGCACTTCATCTTGAAAGTCTTTGAACTTTTCAAATGTTTCACACTTCATCCTTATTAAGTAAATATTCATATATTCACTCAAATTTTCGGAGAAAGCATATGAAGTTGAAATCCATCGCTCTTGACTACACGTAATGGACTTCGTACAACAATATGTACAAGTTCCAATAAGCTAGTCATTCGTTCCCTTTTGGCCTATGAACGAAGTCTTAATTATCTCTAGGAAAGTTTCACAAGCGCCATGTGATCAAAAATCAAAAGACTCCAAAATTCCATCCACATGGAGTTTCTTCATGTTTTCTTTCCAATATAATTTAAACGGCGATGTCACTTCCTAAGTGATCTTTCAATCAATTTGTCTTTCGACATTTTTAGCACTATTTTTATGGATGTGATTTCTCCAACGAGATTTGTGAATCATCCATCTTTTATGGATTACGGCAATTATCTGAACAACCCTTTTGTTCTCATAATACCTGATAAAACAAATCTTGAAGGCAAGCTTTGATGTTTAACGAGCAACACAATAACCCTTTATTTGTTCTCGATGAACATCATCACATATTCTTTTGCTAGTTACTTAGGCCATTGTAGTTCATGAATTGTGTTGTTTCGTATGACGATTCACACCAACAAATTCAGTATCAAATACTTAAGAACCACATTGTTTAATAAGCAAAGAATATAGCCATTACATGTATACCATCTATATACTTAAACTGAACAATTCTAGTCTTTTTCTTTTCTGCCATATATTTATGAGATTCTATTTCAGTATTTCCTTTTCTGTTTGAAAGAATCTATCAACATCAACAGTGGAGTCATACATATGACACATAGTCCAAAGCGTGTATAGTTAAATACCAATGTCTTTGGATTTGCACTTTGAAGTAGATCACCATCATCAAATGTTCGGTGTGCTTTCAAATTCCATTCTTTAGAAATCTCTTGGTGTGGTAAATATTTTACCTACATCAAATATTCACCCTTATCATGGAATTATTCATGATCAAGCTACTTTCAGCTTAAAAAGATGAATCGCGAGTATAATGTTGCTCTCCAGAACCTTTTGGTGGATTAGGACAACTAGTGTCTCCAACCCTTTGCAACTTCTCATCAAATATGAGAACATGACTTTTGCCATATTATACTCTATCATGTTGCAACCAAAACTTCGTTTCAGATATCACAATATCTTCCACACATCATGGTTTCTAAAACAACTCTTTCAGATCCTAGATAACCTTGATATTAAGACAATTCTTTGAATATCAAGAATCATGGAGGCAAACATGATACTCATACACTAACTCTTGGAATTTTCACTCTTGTTTTAATACCAATTATTTAAACTTCATGGAGTAACCGGAACTTACTGAAAGTTTGCAATAGGACTTTTAGACTTTAGATTAACACTTCAAAACAATACGATACCAGTTCGTAAAGTAACTAACCAGAATTCTATAGTTCTATCATCTCAATTAAAACTAAGCGCAAGGTGGTAAACGGATGCCAATGACTACAACAACTATGCAAATTCACTTTGATTTAATTTATCATAAATAGTGTTCAACTTTTAATCGTATTGCCGTTGAACTCCCACTCAAAACAATATCCCTCACATTGTTTTAGTGATCACACGAACCAAATCCCCCACATCAAAACCGATCATCACGAGAGTTGATGTAGCTTCAATGGCGAACAATCAACATGTTCATCATATCTACTATATGACTCATGCTTTACCTTTCGGTGATCCGTGTTCCGAGACCATGTCTGTACATGCTAGGCTCGTTAAGATCAAACCTTAGCTTCCGCATGAGGAAATCTGGCTTGCTCACGTTGTATAGACTCGCAGAATCTAACACACCCGATCATCACGTGGTGCTTCAAAACAACGAGCTTTAGCAACGGTGCTTACTAAGGATGAACACTTTAAAACTTGAAATTGTGTGCTTGAGGGATCATCTTATAATGCTACCGCCGTGAACTAAGCAATACAAGATGCATAAAAGGATTAACATCACATGCAATTCATAATATGTGATATGATATGGCCTTTCTTCTTGTGCTTCCGATCTCCATCTTCAAGCACGAACATGATCTCCATCATCACCGGCATTGCATCAAGGTCAATGACGCCGCTCCATGGTTGTCGTCCACCAGCTTCAACTATTACAACTACTTTGAATAGACACGCGGGTCTTAACAGAATTTAGAGACAACCATATGGCTCCTGCCGGTTGCTAACTTACAATAAGGAACATTGCATACATCATATATAATCACAATCATGGCCATATCACATCACAGCACACCCCTGCAAAACAAAGTTAGACGCCTCTACTTTCTTTGCATGTTTTACGTGGTTTGGGGCTTTCAATAAGTGTCGCTCTAACTTACGAACAAGAACCACAACATTGATACTAGTATTGTCAATCACCCGTTGTATATTGAATCTTAACTATGCTGGGAGAAACAGGCACCCGCAAAGCCACTTATGCAATACAAGTTGCATGTCAAGAGTGGAGCAAGTCTCATGAACGATGTCATGTAAGGTTAGCCCGGGACGTTTCATCCCAACATACCGCAAGATGCAAAGTACACAAGAAGCAATCGATAATAAAAACATCAACGCCCACAATGACCATTGTGTTCAACTCGTGCAACAGATCTACATATAGACACGGCTCTGATACCACTGTAGGGTTACGTAGCATGGAAAATAAAAAAATTCTACCGCATACAAACAAACAAGCCAAGATCTATCTACTAGATTGTAGCAACGAGTCGATGGAATAACTCACCCTCGAAGATTCCAAAGTGTTTAACGAGAGCGGATTCTCATGGGTGATGTAGTCGTACTCTTCCCGATCTCAAGATCGCGTAGACGATCCTTCCGGCGCTGCGTTCCGGCAGCGCTCCTGCAGCCGGTCACACGTTCGGTACTCGACGAAGACCTTACTCTCCCTTGTTCCAGCAGGCAGCGGAGGTTGTAGCACTCTCCTCGCGATTCCGGCAGCACGACGGCGTGGTACCGGAAGTAGAGGGGAGATCTCGCAGGGCTTTGCCTTAAGCCGGAGCGAGTATGGTGGACTATGAGAGAGCCCTCGGTGTTCTAGGGTTTAGACACACCAAGGAGGGGGCAAGGCCGGCGGCTAGGGTTTGCCCTAGGCGGCGGCGAGTGCCCTAGGCGGCGGCTATGGAGGGCGGCGGCGGCTAGGGTTAGGGTTTAGAGGGGGGCAACTTGTGTGTTAGGAGGGGCAGCCCTGCCCCTCCTTTTATAGGTGGGAGGCGCCGGCCAAGGGGAGGGGAGTCCCTCCCCAACTCGGATCCCAAGTGGGTCGGCAGTGGAGGGGAGGAACTCCTCCCCAAGTAGGTTTCCTACTTCCCCTCCACCTTCCAAAATAGCCGTTTGACTTTTCAAATTGGCGTTTGACTTTTCAAACTAGGATTTGATTAAACCCTTTATTTTGTTCAGTGATGACACCTAGTACATGATGCAATCATTCCAACTTGGTATGACACATTCATGTACCCTTCCCCTCCGGAGTGCCGGACATTCCGGAACCTTCTAGAACATTCCCGATGAAAACACCGGAACCATTCTCCAACCCTGAAACAGGACTTTCCTTATATGAATATTATTCTCCGGACCATTCCGGATCTCCTCGTGATATCCCGGATCCCATCCGAGACTCCGAACAACATTCGGTCTCTTACTCATCATTCCATAACTACTCAAAAAAAGTCGAATCCTTAAGTGTGTCTCCCTACGGTTCGTGAATTATGCGGACATGATCGAGACACTTCTCCGAAAGATAACCAATAGAGGAATCAAGAAATTCATATGGCTCCCACATATTTATATGATTACTTTGCGATCGAATGAACCACTTACATACGATACCAATTTCCCTTTGTCTCACGATAGTTTACTTATCCGAGGTTTTGATCGTCGGTATCTCTGCATACCTAGTTCAACCTCGTTACCGATAAGTACTCTTTTCTCGTTCCCGTGGTATGTGATCCCTTGTGAACCAGTCACATGCTTGCAAGCTAATTGGATGACATTCCACCGAGAGGGCCCAGAGTATATCTATCCGTCATATGGATGGACAAATCCCACTCTTGATCCATGTGTCTCAACCCATACTTTCCGAACACTCAATGCCACCTTTATAGCCACCTAGTTACGGTGTGGTGTTTGATGTCATCAAAGCATCCTTCCAGTGATGGTGATAAGCATGATCTCATGGTCGAAGGAATTAGGTTACTATGTATCAGAAAGCTTATAGCAAATGAACTATATTAAATGACTTTATCTTTATGCTACGCTTAACTATAGGAGTATGTCCATCACATCATTCTCCTAATGATATGACCCTGTTGTTAATAACATCTCTATGTTCATGATCAGGAAACCATGATCATATATTAACCAACAAGCTAGTTTAACAAGAGGCTTTACTAGGGACTCTTTTATGTTTACAAATCACACAAGTATTAATGTTTCCGATTAATACAATTATAGCATGGTATGTAAACATTTATCATAAGTATGAAGATATGATAATAACCACTTTATAATTGCCTCTTGGGCATATCTCCAACAAGCGCCGCCAACATTTGGTCAAACGCGCAGCAGCCGTCCGATCCAGATCCGAGGCACGCGATAGGTTCACTTAAAAACGAAGGGGTATGCAATCTGATCCATGCGATTTAGTTAGATCCAACGCCTCTTGTTGCACGATCCGCATGAAGCGGTATAGACGAATCGAAACGCGCCACGTGGCCCTGCGTGTTTATAAAAACCAGGAATTGTTCTATTAGATGTTCCAATTTAAAAAAATTATAACTTTCAAACCACACGTCCAAATATTGCAAATTTTATATCAATGGATTCATCAAGACAAGTACTTTCTGACCATGCACTTTGTTTAGTAAAATGTTTCTATTAAATTGATTGTTTTTGCAGAAACTTATGTAGGCATATTTGGAATATAAGAATTGTTCTAAAATGAATTTTGAGATAAAATCTTTGGCAAATGGTTTGTTTTGAACCTACTGACCATAGAAGTCAATTTGTAGTTTCAAAAATATATTTGGTGAAGCAAAAGAATAAACTTTTGATTTAAACCATTTCTAGTCAAATAAAAATATTTTTTATTTGTTAAAAATGTTTTTTGGAGAAAACCTTTGGGAAATGTTTTGATTTAAAACTCTCTGACCCCAAACACCAAGTTTTATGGTTTGAAAATGTATTTGATGAACCCTATAAAACTATTACTTTGCTAAAGACATTTTCAACCACATAAAATAATGACTTGGTTTAAAAATGGTTTATGAAGTGAAATCTTTTGCAAATGATTTTGCCACTTTATAAAATGATCATTAGGTGTTTTCAAATGTTTATAACCTATTAGAAACCACTTCTCCAAATAAAACAATCTTTAGCATGCTTGCATGCATTGTTTCGTTTCTATCATTTTATGTGATGTTTTGCTTGAATGGTAGATTGAAATATTGCTTGCTTGATTGAATTGTAGTGGAACTTGAAGAGTGTGATTGTTGCAAGATCAAGGAGTGAACTTATATTCTCTACCAAAAAGGCAAGTGATGCTTCATACTTTTGTCCCATTATTTTCACTATGCATTAGTGATATTTCTAAGTAGGACTTGCATGGAATTTTGCTAAGTATAAACTATGCCATGGGAAATCCTAGTAGATGAAACCTTAGTAGAATTTCCTAAGTTAAGATTCCTAATACTATCATGCTTAGCTTAGCTTAGCTTAGCTAGTAGAAAACAAGGGTGGATTATACTTCATGCTATGGAATATTTCTAAGTCAAGGACTTGTGTTTTGTTTAATAAAACAACTAAGTGAATGAATCACCTGGGTGGAATGGCAGGAACGGTTTGTGTTGAGTGGTTCACAAGGCCCATTTCTATGGTTTACCTTGTGTATCTCACTTGTGGATGGCCACCCAGGAACAAAGAGATTTGAGATGTCAAATGTTGAGAAGCTTCAAGTGCAGCCACTTGGCATTATGGGCTCTGCTTGGATCATATAGGTTGCATTAACTTAGCCAAATGGACAGTTGGTGGTAGGGGTTTGATAGGTTGGAACGCGTCCATTCTGGTCTAAGGGAAGGCTTCTGAAAGATCTTGTCTTGGTGAAACCAAGTCTTGTGGGGAAAGTGCACCACCTCTGCAGAGTGTAAAATCTAAGTACTTAGCCATGTCCCTGGCAAAGGACAATTTGAGCATCAAGACATGGAAGCTATCAAGAATATCCTCATCCCAATTTCTAAGTTAAAAACTTGTGGTTGAACAAGGGTTGAAGGATCACCAATTTCTATTGGGAGATGCCTTGGGAATGATTTTGTCAAGCAAAAACTTAGTGTTTTCAAATGATAAGAAAAATCTATTTTGAGCAATGCAAGCCTAAACTCCACCTAGCCAAAAGCATATAGATGATAGACTCAAATATACTACCATAGTATCACTTGTCAATACAATTCAAATGTATTGACCCTTGTGGCTGTAACTTGTTATGTTGCAGGTTTGTTTGATATTAGTGAAGTGTGTTGATTAGGATTACAAGTCTACAACCAACATGTTTGCCTGTGGCACTTTGAAGATGAAGGACCCCATGCTATTGTTATATTCTGCTGCATTGTAATGAGATAGCCAAATGAGCTATGTAAGATGTAATAAATTATTTTATTCCTGGTTATAAAGTTTTATTATGACCTTTGTTCCTTGATATTACATCTTAACTGTGGATGCTAGCTATTGATCCAGGGACTAGCATTGTAAACACAGGGATCTCTACCTTATTAAAGGTTGGGAACCTTACAATATTAGCCATTGTGAGTCCGACTCACTAACTCAGTCTAAATACGGCTCAGGTCTAACCCAACCAGATTTGTGGTTCAGATCCAATCCGAACTTGCTCGCTCTCTTAAGTGTGTGACCCCGTAGGCTCATGGCAACTTGGACACGATTGGAGTCTGACTCTTAATCGATTAGTCAGTAGCGGCTCCTAGCAAAACGTGCTGACTCCCAAGTACTAAAGAGTCATGATGTCTTGCCTTTCCAATGCGACTTGCGTCCGAGTCCCTTTTGCTTCACGATATACCTTGTTAGACTATAGGCAAATAACTTCCATCCCTTAAATAGTCCGACTCTCTTCTCGATCCGAGATAAGTGATTCATCTGACTAACTCTTAGTCGATCGCCTCGGTTAACACTTAACTAAGTCATGCATGGCCATGCTTTCCGAATCATATCATCCAAGAAGGCCCAGAGAATATCTCTCCAAATGGAGGGGCAAAATCCCATCTTGGTTATTCACATCACATAGCTTGATTCTCAGTCAACCTGAAATCTACCTTTATAACTGCCCAGTTACGGATCAGCGTTTGACAGAACCTAAGTCGGTGATCCTCAACTCGAACTGTGCAATAACCTCAGGTCTAAGGATTACATTGATTGTGATATACAAATGACAACTTGTTCGTTGTACCTTAATATGGGTCAATACGACTCGCTAAACTTTTTAGCCGAATATGTGTAAGTCAGAATAGTATCTCCATGCCCATGACAAGTGGAACCGAGTCATCAGCCGACTTTCACATTGGTCTAAGTTGTGTGTCCAACACAACCTCAATGACCAAGGATATTTAGTACAAACAACATGAATGTATAGTTCCACAACTAAATCACATATTCAATGATACACATCAGATGTTTATACAAGGACAACTTAATAGATTTATGAACACAATGGGAAATATCATCATACATGATTGCCTCTAGGGCATATTCCCAATAGTCTCCCACTTGCACTAGAGTCAATTTTTCGACATCACATGTCTAGGCATCTAATGCCCATAGCTCTTAGGTTCGCCTCATGCTTCGACTGTGGTAATGGATTTTTCAACGGATCCACAATATTTTCATCTGGGTGTACCTTGCATAACTTAATATCACCCTGATCCATGAACTGGTGAATCAGGTGGTATCGCATGAGTGTGTGTTTATTCTTCTGGTGTTGTCTAGGTTCCTTGTCTTGTGCAATAGCACCATTGTTGTCACAATACACTTCTAACGGATTGGACAAGCCCTGAACCATACCAAGATCCATGAGGAAATTCCTCATCCAAACAGCTTCCTTTGCTGCCTCCGAGGCGGTAATACACTTAGCCTCTGTTGTAGATGCAGACACAGTCTCTTGCTTGGAACTCTTCCAGCTCACAGCCCCTCCATTTATCACAAACACATACCCGGATTGCGAACGAGAATCATCAGTCGGTAAGATAACTCGCATCCGTGTAACCCTTTACACTGAGTTCATCTTCACCTCCATAAACCAAAAACATATCCATAGTCCTTCTCAAGTACTTTAGGATATTTTTAGCCACTGTCCAGTGGATATCTCCAGGATCAGCCTGGTATCTACTCACAACACATAGAGCATATGAAACATCCAGCCTAGTACAAATCATGGCATACATGTTGGATCCGACTGTAGAAGCATACGGAATCGCACTCATCCGACTTCACTCATCAGTTGTCGAAGGACACTGGGTCTTGACGACTGTCTATGCACAGCCTGTTGGGAACCCCAAGAGCAAGGTGTGAAGCAGCAAGCAGCAAGTTTTCCCTCAGTTGAGAACAAGGTTATCGAACCAGAAGGAGGAAGGAAACGTCACACAGGTGTTTCAAGCAACGTGGAGACCTGCAAAACACAAACTCAAGACTTTGCCCCAACGAACAGTGAGGTTGTCAAGCTCACCGGTTTGCTGTAACAAAGGATTAAACGTATAGTATGGAAGGTAATGGTTTGCAGCAAGTAAACAAGTAACAGTGGAAGATGTATCAATGGTAAATATTGGACCGGGGTCCATAGTTCACTAGAGGTTCTCTCCTTAGATAAACAACATGGCATGAAGGGTAAACAAATTACAGCGGGGCAATTGACAGGAACTAAGCAAGACATAACAATGCAATTACTAGTCAGAAAGATCCTATGAGATTCGATTGGGCAATAAAACAATATACATAGACCGCCATCCAACTGCATCTATGACTAGAAGTCCACCTTTAGGTTATCATCCGAACCCCCTCCAGTATTAAGTTGCAAGCAACAGACAACTGCTTTAAGCAAAGTGTGTAAGGTAAATAGTCCACATGTTCCATGAACAAGAGACCTTTGTTTTCTCCCTAGTAGAAACAACACATCTACAACCGAAGAGATTTCTGTCACTTCCCTTGGAAACTAGAGGCACGAACCCACTATCAAGCATAAATACCCCCTCTTGGAGTCACTAGCAACTACTTGGCCAAGATAGCTACTAACAACGGAGAGCATGCAAGATCACAAACAACTCGGACATGATAGAATCAAAAAGAAAAAATGATTAATCAAACCAACATAATAATCTCAATATCCATCGGATCCCCGCAAACATAACATGCATGATTACAAATAGATTAGATCTTGATCATGAACGGAGATCACAAGATCTATACATGAAAGCACAAAGGAGGAGATACAACCATCTAGCTACTACATGGACCCATAGTACAAGGTGGAACTACTCATGCATCATACCGAAGAGAAGGCCTTCGAGATGATCTCCCCTTTGGCAGGGTGCCGGGAAGAACTAAGACCCCCCCCCCGATCTAGGGATGATGGTGGTGGTGGCTACAGACGGTTTCATGGAGATTTGATCGGGTACTCAGGGTTTATGAATAGGGGCTTCATATAGGCAAAGGGGGAGACCGAAGTGGCGGCCAGCGGCACCAAACCCTAGCCAGGAGCAGGGTGGGGCCCACCAGCACCTGGGGTGGGTCTGGCCCCTCTGGCCAGCCCCTCTGGCTCTCCTGTGGACTTCTTGTTTCCCACGGAAAGTAATTTACTTTGATGTTTGTCCCGTCCAATTCCGAGAATATTTCTTTACTAACTTTTCTGAAACCAAAAACAGCAGAAAACAGGCATCTGGCACTGTTGCAACTTGTTAATAGGTTAGTACCAGAAAACATGTAAAAATCACCTCAAAGTGTGGACAAGTAAAGCAAAGTAGATACAAAACAAGCATGGAGCATCAAAAATTAAAGATAAGTTTCCAACGTATCAACATCCCCAAGCTTAACTCCTGCTTGTCCTCGAGTAGGTAAGTGATAAAAAGAATAATTTTTGAGGTGACATGCACCCTCACAATAAAGATCCAACCATTTGCAAGCATTGAAAGTTTGGATCGAAGAACTATAAATGTGTGCATGAAAGATGGAGTTCTAACAATAGGACATAGTAACTATGCATGCAACATGGCAAGCTACAAACAAAGATCATGAATAACATGCATTGAAAAACGTTTGTTTGTTTCACATGAAGAAAACATAGCATAGTGGCAATCATCTTGCCCCTCATAGAGTAGCAATATATATGCATAGGACACCTGCAAAGTTCACAAGGGTGACTAGAAACAAGTAGCACAAGAACAAGTAATAACACAATATGCATCAATTAATAAGATTTGGAACACTGCACACAGAATGACAATTATGCTCTCTTAATGGTGTCTAAAGGTATAAGGTGGAGACTCAATAGTGGTGGAAGAAATACCTTTTTTGTAAAGGAAGTAGGGTTACAAGTTTCAAAAAGAGCTTCCAAAATTATGGTACTTGTTAGCTTTCAGCCCTCATTGCCCTTATCATGAGCATCTTGAAGTGGTTAAGGTTAAAGTGGAAAAGCTGGAGTATATGCTTGACGAAGTATAAGTTGGCAATCTCATGTCCCTTGAATACGAGGGCCACACCTCATGCATACTCAACTTTGGGTCCAGGTAAGTTCTTGTCACTGTAAGTATTTGCATATCATTGAGAACCGCCAACGGGGTACCCCTTGCACATGGTACAGGAGCTTTCCCATAACCAAAATGACTAGGCAAGCAGACAATGAGAAACTCAGCAATCTTTTTATTTACCATATGCATAGATTTTTATTGAATATGCTTCATAGATAGCTCATTATGGTGGTGTTGCAAGTTTCCACCATGATTAGGTATGGCTTAGGCTAGCGGCCCAGGCGTTTCTCTAACACAAAATACAAACTCCATGGACTTACAAGTTCACTCTTTATTTCACACTGGTGACATCCATAGACAAAAGAGCATGATATCAACTAAGTACAACAAGGTACAAGTGCAATGTTGAAAACGTTCCCCGTGACAGCACGGTTCTGCTAATTCCAACTTATAAGTGAAAGCATATACAACAAAGTTGTCACAATGGTTCAAGTTTGTTAGGGTCAAAGAATAAAGTGTGCCATCAAGTTCGTCAGGGCTTTAATCACTAAGTTTTCACATAACAAAATAGTTTTTAATTGGAAGATAGTTGAAAACAAGAATATACTTGGAATGGTGTAACACACCATGCATAGGAGTTTATAGTGGACACTTTGGAATAACTTGGTTTCTTGGGAGTTGGAGGCATGAGTAGAACTTACTCATACAAGTGGAGGCTAACAAAATACTGGGAGCAACCAACTAAGAGAGCAATAATGGCCATAATCATGCAATGCAACAAAGCATACTAATCAAAGAAAAGAGCAGTACTACAAGTCAAGGACTAAACGATCATAGAGGATAATGGTGACTTGTCATAGTCATAACATGGTGTGAGCATGTGCCAAGTCAACCCAAGCAAAACATCAAAGGAGAATACCACAATACTATGCTTTTGCATGCTAAAACAACGCATAATTTCTTCAAGGCACACTAAGAAATCCCAATTGTTTGGAACAACACATGCTACAGCAATAATCACTAAGCATAATGCTAAAACAAAACCTAGCATGTCATGCTAAAGTCTAAGTCACAGTCAATGCAAGCTCCTCTTGCACTTCAAGCAAGAACTTACTACTCCTTTCCAAACACCAAGCAAACTTTTTTGCAAACAACACAGTGAGAACGGGGGTCCAAACTACTTTATTTAAGCAAAATAAACAACCTAAGCAAAGCAAACTAAAACTAAGACGCTCCAAGAAAAACACAACTATGCATGAAACAATAAAAATGAAGTGTCTAGACAGACCTGAGCTTTTTATTGATGAAGAAGGGGATGCCTTGGGCATCCCCAAGCTTTGACGCTTGTACCTATTGGATATTTCTTGGGGTGACATCATGGTGGCATGCCCAAGCTTGAGCTTTTGTCCATTCTTCATCTTATTGTATCATTCTCCCTTTACACCTGAAATTTTTCCTTCATATAAAACTTCACACAATCTTCATTAGCAACATTAGTTTATTCAAAAGATATTAGACCCCTGGCAAAGCTTTGAAACAGTAAGGCTTTTCACTAAAAACACAAGCTACTATAGTAACTCCTTCAAAAAGCTCAATTCACCTAAAGAGAACTCAAAAAGGAATCAATAAGAAGCAAATGCAAATAATGGCAGAAATCTATCAAAACAGACCAGCAGGTAGAAACCGATTTTTTCGAACATCTTATGTTGCTCAAATAAAAAAGTGTTTAACTACCAAAAGTTAGATAACATACTGGGGGATTTATTTGAAAATTGTGATCTAAATCCGAGTTACAGATCCTCCTGACGAATTTTTTTGGTGGAGGACATAAATCTGTTTCGGGACAGCAACTCCCCAAATCTTACTTCCCTCTCATTAGAGGTCATTCTTGGCACAAAAAGCAAACAAAAATGATAAGGAGAGGTCATTATAGAGTAATAACTTCCAATACTCAAGTAAACTCTTGGGTTATCTCCCAACAAGTACTTTTCTTTAACGCCTTTAAGTTAGGCACAAGAAGAAAGAAGAATCAAGTATTTTCAAATGAAGAAGCATTAACATTAAATCTTGCTTTCAAAGGAGGAGAAAAAGGCAACCTCTCTCTTCTCGTTGGGAAGTGTCCAATACCTTTATTTAATGGAAAATGATATTTAATGGTGCCTTCTTTCATATCAATGATGGCACCAACTATTCTAAGAAAAGGTCTTCCACAGTAATAGGACAAGAAGCATTGTATTCAACATCCAAAACATAGAAATCAACAGGGACATAAGTATTGTTAACCATGATTAGAACATCATTAATACTCCCCATGAGTTTCTTCTTAGCATTATCATTGAGTGGGACATCCAAATAACAATCTTCCAAAGGTGGAAAATCAAGCATTTCATAAATCTTCCTAGGCATAATAGAGACACTAGAACCAAGATCACATGAAGCTTTGAGATCAAAGTCATTCACTTGCATATTAATAATGGGTTCCCAACTATCTTCTACTTTCCTAGGAATAGAAGCTTTGTGTTTTAACTTCTCTTCCTTAATTTTCACAAGAGCATCTGTAATATGTATGGTAAAGGCAACATGTATATCACTAGCATCAGGAATTCTAGCAAGCTTTTGCAAGAACATAATTACTTCAGAAATATTGCAACCATCAATATCAAAGTCAAACTTAGCATCACTAGTGGTAGTCTCAATAGGCTTAGGCATAATAGGAGGAGGAATAGGGACTACTTGTGGTTTAGTGGTGATGGTGCACACACTATTGTTTCTATCAATTTCAGCTTCCCTTTCCCACTTAGCATGAAGTTGAGCTAACAGCCTAACATTTTCATCAATAGTAACTTGTATGGCATGAGCAGTATCAAAGGTATTTTCCATGGCTTCAAGTTTAGCAGCCATTTTATTAATCAAGGAGGACTGAGCTTCAGACAAAGAGGATATATTTTTCTCAGCACTCAAATTTTTTGACTGTAGACTAGGAATTTCTCTATTCAGATTCTCAAGCTGATGGCTAATGTTTTTCAAGATGATAGACTAGTCCTCCATAGTTTTAGTGAAAATCTTATTTTTCTCATATTGCATCTGCATAAAATTCTTAGTGGATCTCTCTACTTCTATAATCCTTTCTTCACTAGGCATTATAGATCTACCATGATAAGCATTTCCACTAGGAGGATAAGGCCTATAATTACCATAAGTATTGTTGCCAAAATTGTTGTTTCTAATTAAGTTCGCATCAACTTGCTATTCTTGAGCAACCAAAGAGGCTAAGGGAACACTATTAGGATCTAAAGGAGCTTTCCCATTAACATCAATGTTTTCACTCAAATAGGAAGTTTCCTCAACAGAATTTACCTTCTTACCATGTGGAGCTCTCTCAACATGCCATTCAGAGTAGTTAACCATCATATTATCAAGGAGCCTTGTTGCAGCACCCAAAGTGAGGCCCATAAAGGTACCTCCAGCAGCTGAATCCAACAGATTTCTTGAGGATAAGTTCAAACCTACATAAAAATTCTGGATAATAATCCAAGCAGTGAGTCCATGAGTAGAGCAATTCTTAACCAAAGATTTCATTCTTTCCCAAGCTGGAGCAACATGTTCACTATCAAGTTGTTTAAATTTCATAATATCACTTCTCATGGATATAATCTTAGCAGGAGGATAGTACTTTCCAATAAAAGCATCTTTGCACTTAGTCCAAGAATCAATACTATTTTTAGGCAAAGAAAGCAACCATTCTTTAGCTTTTCCCCTTAAGGAGAAAGGAAAAAAGCTTGAGCTTAATAATATCTCCATCTAAATCCTTATATTTTTGCATCTCACATAGTTCAACAAAGCTATTAAGATGGGCAGCAGGATCATTAGAACCAGCACCAGAAAATTGCTCTCTCATCACAAGATTCAACAAAGAAGGATTAATTTCATAAAAGGTAGCATCAGGAGCAGGTGGAGCAATAGGAGTTCTTAGGAAATCATTGTTGTTGGTGCTAGTGAAGTCACACAACTTGGTATTCTCAGCAGAGTTCATTTTGGCAAAGGTGCGCAAGCCAAAAACAGCAGTAGCAGCTAGAGCAGGAACTAGTTTTTTTTTGTGTTTTTTGAATAAAGCAAGCAGACCAAACTAGACTAATTTTTTTGGGTTTTTTGGAAAGAGGCAAACAAAACCAAACAAAAGAAACAAAGCAAACTAAAAACAAAGTAAAGAGAAAGGAAGTGAAGGACTCCCCTTGTGAAGACGTCATTGGCCTCCCCGGCAATGGTGCCAGAAAAGCTTGATGACTGTCTACGCATAGCCTATTGGGAACCCCAAGTGCAAGGTGTGAAGCAGCCAGCAGCAAGTTTTCCCTTAGTTGAGGCCGAGGTTATCGAACCAGAAGGAGGAAGGAAACGTCACACAGGTGTTGCAAGCAACACGGATACCTGCACAACACAAACTCAAGACTTTGCCCCAACAAACAGTGAGGTTGTCAAGCTCACCAGTTTATTGTAACAAAGGATTAAACATATGGTGTGGAAGGTAATGGTTTGCAGCAAGTAAACAAGTAACAGTGGAAGATGTATCAATGGTAAAGATTGGACCGTGGTCCATAGTTCACTGGAGGTGCTCTCCTTCGATAAATAACATGGCATGAAGGATAAACAAATTACAGCGGGGCAATTGACAGGAACTGAGCAAGGCATAACAATGCAATTACTAGTCATAAAGATCCTATGAGATTCGATTGGGCAATACAACAATATACATAGACCGCCATCCAACTGCATCTATGACTAGAAGTCCACCTTTAGGTTATCATCCGAACCCCCTCCAGTATTAAGTTGCAAGCAACAGACAACTGCTTTAAGCAAAGTGTGTAAGGTAAACAGTCCACATGTTCCATGAACAAGAGACCATTGTTTTCTGCCTAGTAGCAACAGCACATCTACAACCGAAGAGATTTCTGTCACTTCCCTTGGAAACTAGAGGCATGAACCCATTATCGAGCATAAATACCCCCTCTTGGAGTCACTAGCAACTACTTGGACAAGATAGCTACTAACAACGGAGAGCATGCAAGATCACAAACAACATAGACATGATAGAATCATAAAGACAAAACCATTAATCAAACCAACATAATAATCTCAATATCCATCGGATCCCTGCAAACACAACATGCATGATTACAAATAGATTAGATCTAGATTATGAACGGAGCTCACAAGATCTATACATGGAAGCACAAAGGAGGAGATACAACCATATAGCTACTACATGGACCCATAGTCCAAGGTGGAACTACTCACACATCATACCAGAGAGAAGGCCTCTAGGATGATCTCCCCTCCGGCAGGGTGCGGGGAAGAACTTTAGATCCCCCCCCCCCCCCCCCCGATCTAGGGACGATGGTGGCGGCGGCTATAGACGGTTTCGTGGATATTTGATCGGATACTCAGGGTTTCTGCATCAAGGGATTCTTATAGGCGAAGGGGGAGACCGAGGTGGCGGCTAGGGGCACCAAACCCTAGCCAGACGTGGGGTGGGGCCCACCCGTGCCTGGGGTGGGTCTGGCCCCTCTGGCCGGCCCCTCCGGCTCTCCTCTAGACTTATTGTTCCCCACGAAAAGTAATTGACTTTGACATTTGTCCCATCCAATTCCGAGAATATTTCTTTACTAACTTTTCTGAATCCAAAAACAGCAGAAAACAGACATCTGGCACTGTTGCAACTTGTTAATAGGTTAGTACCAGAAAACATGTAAAAGGAACCTCAAAGTGTGGACAAGTAAAGCAAATTAGATACAAAACAAGCATGGAACATAAAAAATTATAGATACGTTTCCAACGTATCAAGTCTTTCTAAGTTTTACACCATGGGACATTGGTAAGAACCCCTTCTTAGACGATTCCATGTTGAAATTCTTCAACACTTTGTCCAAATAAGTACTCTGACTCAATCCAATGAGCCGTCTTGATCTATCTCTATAGATCTGAATTCTGAGAATATAGGTTGGCTCACCGAAGTCTTTCATTAAGAAACTCTTTTCCAATGATTCCTTGGTTACTTACAACATTTGGACATCATTTCCAATCAGTAATATGCCATCCATATATAAGATTAGAAAGTTTACTTTTCTCCCACTAAACTTCTTGTATAAACAAGAATCATGATCACTCTTGATGAAGCCAAACGATTTTACTACCTCATCAAAGCGAATATTCCAACTCTGAGATACTTGCTTCAACCCATAAATAGATTTATAAAGTTTGCACACCTTGTCAGCATTAGCCGGATCGACAAAACCCTCGGGAATACACGTCCTCGGTTAAATTTACGTTAAGGAAAGCCATTTTGACATCCATCTGCCATATCTCATAGTCAAAATAACCTGCTATAGCTAACATGATCCGAACTGATTTAAACATTGCTACGGGCGAGAAAGTCTCGTCGTAATCTTGTCGGAACCCCTTCATGAAAAGACGTGCTTTATAGACGGAAACATTTCCATCCATATCAGTTTTCTTCTTAAATACACATTTGCACTCGACAGGTCTTGCACCGTCTGGAAGATCAACCAAGTTCCAAACTTGATTTTCATCCATGGACTTCAACTCGGATCTCATGGCTCCAAGCCATGACTCGGAATCATATCCCACCATCGCTTCCGAATAATTTGCCGCCTCATCACTGTCTGACACTAATACATCACAAACACTTCGTAATCTTGTCGATCTTCATAGTACGGGTGTTGCTGCCAGCTTAGCTACCATGACCGGCTCAACCTCCAAGGTTTTTGCCGACTCGCTACTAGCCGGTTCCTCTCAAAAAAATTCGAGCTACACTGTGCTCCCACTGACTCCTCGATTGAGAAACTCTTTCTCTAGGAAGACACTGTCTGAGCAAAAAACACTTTTCTCTCTTCTCGGTTGTAGAAGTAATAACCCAAGGTTTCCCTCGGATACCCTACGAAAATACACTTATCGACTTGGTTGTAAGCTTGTCTGACTGAAGTCGCTTGACAAATTCTTCACAACCCCAAATCTTAAGAAAAGACAAACTCATCTTTTTGCCTGTCCACATCTCATGTGGTGTCTTCTCTACCGACTTTGATGGTACTTTGTTTAGTGTGAATGATGTTTCTAGACAATAACCCCAAAATGATAAAGGCAGATTTGTACGACTCATCATTGATCATACCATGTCCAACAAGGTTCGATTCCGCCTTTCCGAGACACTGTTTCTCTGCGGCATTCCTGGCGTAGTAAGTTGAGGAACTATTCCACAAATTTTCATATGGTCATCAAACTCATGGCGCATGTACTCGCCTCCTCGTTCCGATCGAAGAAACTTTATTTTCTTGCTGAGTTGATTATGTACTTCATTCTAGAATTCTTTGAACTTTTTAAAGGCTTCTAACTTATGTTTCATCAAGTATATATCCATAACGACTCAAATCATCAGTGAAGGTAATGAAGTACTCATAACCACCCCTGGCTATCGTGCTCATTGGTCCACATACATCACTATGTACTAGTCCCAACAAGTCGGACGCCCTTTCGCAACTCTTTGCAAAAGGCGTCTTGGTCATTTTGCCGGGTAGGCAAGATTCGCATGTCTCGAATGGCTCCAAGTAGAACGAAGCTTTGAGTCCATCATCATGGAGATTATTCATGCGTTTCCAACTTATATGATCAAGCCGACAGTGCCAAAAGTAAGTCATATTCAGATCATTTGGTTTCAACCTTTTAACATTTATGTTATAAAATGACTCACCATCATGATTCAAAATAAATAACCCATCCTGGACGGGTGCAAAGTCGTGAAACATATCATTCAAATACAAAGAACAACCATTATTCTTGATATTCGACTCATGGCCTTTCCTCATCAAGCATGAAGAAGAACTAATGTTTTGACTGAGCACTGGAACATAATAACAATTATTCAGTTCCATAATGAATTTAGAAGGTAAATGAAGTTACATTGTGCCGACTTCCAATGCAGCGACTCTCACTTTGTTGCTGACTCGAATATCAACCTCGCCTCTTGCTACGCTCCTAGTTCTTACCAGTCCCTACATCGAGTTGCAGATGTGAATAACTGATCCGGTATCATATACCCCAGAACTATTAGGTGCATCAGCATGATAAATGTCTATAACATTGCAAACAAGTGTATCTAAGTCGGAAGTCATACCTCCACTCTTGGCTTTGTCGGCCAAATACTTGATGTAGTTCCTCTTCCAGTGGCCATTCGCCTTGCAGCAGAAGCAGGTGGATCCGACTGAAGGGGATGGCTTAGTCCCTGAGGAAGCGCTTGGGACCGGGTCTCGAGCCTGCTTTCTCCCGACTTAGCCTTCTTCTTAGTCCAATAACTCTTCTTGAACTTAGCCTTATTCTGCACCATCAACACTTGACTGGCGCCCTTCTTGAGATCTACCTCTGCCTGCTTGAGCATCCCATGCAATTTAGTGAGCTTCTTATCCATACCATGCATATGATAGTTCCAAATGAACTGACCATACGCACTAGGGAGAGAGTTCAGAATTATATCCATAGTGAACTCTTCGCTAATGGGATAGCCAAGCCTCTATAGAGACTGCACGTAACCAACCATTTTTATCACATGCGGACTCAGTGGATCACCATCCTTGAGCTTGCAACTCAGCAAAGCCTAAGAGACTTGATACCTCTCAGTCTTAGCCTGATCCTGGAACATACTTTTGAGGCTTTCGATCATATTGTAGGCCTCAATATTTTCGAATTGCTTTTGCAAGTCCGGTTCCATGTGAGCAAGCATAAGACAGCTAATATTCGTGTACTCATCCTTAGTCCGATGGTAGGCATTGGTGGCAGCGACACTCGCATTCTCATCCGGCTCATCTGGAAGTGGCTTGTCTAGGACATGGTCCTTCTTTTCTTGTTTGAGAACAATTCTCAGATTTCAATACCAGTTGGTAAAATTAGTGTCGTTCAGTTTATGTTTCTCAAGAATGGTTCTCAAAGCAAAACCGGATATCTGAGGGTGACTGTTACTTGGTGCCATGATCTACAACAAAAAATATGCAAAACACTTAAGACATGTATTCATAAAAGAGCAAGCATATTAAACACTTTAATATTTATGCTCCCACTAGAACCAACATCCCTCTGATGGTTGCTTAGTGATTCAAGATCCTAAATAAGCAAGTCGGGTAGTGATCTTTAGCATCACCGCTAGCCGACAAGTGATCTAGGTAGACAACAACTTGTCAATCGTATCTCATACGAATCCTGTTGGTCGGGTGGCATCACATGCCCCCCTCCCATCCGACTTTTCCCCGAGTCCCACGACAGTTATGATAGACCCGTCTATCTTACCGAGTGATTCCGCAGTAAGAGTCCGTGTCAAACCCACCTAGTCGGAAAGAATTGGCAGCACCTCAATTTTATGAGCCCACTACCAAAAATGTCCGACTTGTGATGGTGCAAACACTATCGGGAAAACTGACTAGACCTTATTTGAGGGATTAAATTTTACCGACTATCTAATAGAGGTAAAACAGAGACATATCAACAACACAAAATAAAGCAATTATAATGTGAAATGGTATGGCTCAATTCATGGCGATCTCCATCTCCATAAAGCCTGTAATCTGAATTGTGGCAACTCTTGTCACATGCCGTCTTACTCCATGTCGCCGACATGTACATCGCCTTGCATGTCGTCCGGGTTCTCCACATAGATACACTAGCTTAGTAAAGTAAATTACATGGAGAATCTGACATGCAGGTCGTTATACAATAAAGTGACAGCACCTAGTCTCCAGCTGACAAAACCGTGATTCGCAGATCACTTATGGATTACACGCATCACATGCACATAAGCCATACCATTCACAACTTCCTGCAAAAATAAGTTATGCATAGATAGGTTATCTACATGCGTTGTGAAATTCGCAACGACATCTAAGGCGCTACAACAGGGCAAAGTCGGCGGTCCCGCTGGCGGGGTTCGAAGGGGCAGCGCCCCTCGCATGTGCGGGCAGTGCCTGACGATTTTTCCGAAAACATAGATCTCATCTACATTCTAAACATGGATTCCGGCCAGTGTTCTGACTCGATCAAACTCCTTTGATCTTTGATCACCGCATCTGGATTTATGTGTCACAGTCTACCCCAATGGCGGAAACCGACCGGTAGGGGCATGTCGTTCCACGACCTCAGCAGTATGATCACAAAAATCAGATCTACCATTCCCCGAGTACAGTTAATTCAATCAACCTCGTACAAAACCAATCTATCTCATAGATTGACCACCAAAACAGCATATAGATCTAATCTATAGCCAACCGCATATCACATATGCGAGATCTTGAGCCTAAAACCAGAAGCTATCGCTCTGATACCACTGTTGGGCCACGTAGATATAAAACAAAACTTTTTCCTCTAACATGGTGATCCCAAGAACTAGCTGAGGTAGAAGGCCACGAGGTTTACCACTAGACGCGCGGTTGCAGATTACTGATGTAGCGCGTCAGTTTATGTAGTGCAGTCCCTGTGATCTCGATCCAGTCGACGATCGTCCAAGCGTTGATGGTACAACGCCTCTGCTCGTGTCCACATGTATAAGGAGGAGCGCCGGCGGTGAACTGCTAGGTTCAGTACGACAACAGGATAGCTGTGGAGCTAGGGTTTCCAACGCATGGAATGACCTAACCAATTAACCCTCGTGGGTTTTTGTGCCCATTATATATAGGGAGTGAAAGTGGGCTCCACTTACTCATGGCCCATTCACTAAAGCCCATATAATATTAGTCATTGTCAGTACGACTCACTGACTTAGTCCAAATCCGGCTCGGGTCCAACCCAACCATATTTCCGGTTCAGATCCAATCCGAACTTGCTCCCACTCTTAAGTGTGTGACCCCGCAGGCTCATGGCAACTTGGACACGATTGGAGTCTGACTCTAAATCGATCAGTCAGTAGCGGCTCCTAGCAGAACATGCCAACTCCCAAGTACCAAAGAGTCATGACGACTTGCCTTTCCAATACGACGTGCGTCCAAGTCCCTTTTGCCTCATGATATACCTTGTCAGACTATATGCGAATAACTGTCATCCCTTAAATAGTTTGACTATCTTCTCGATCCGAGATAAGTGATTCATCCGACTAACTCTTAGTCGATCGCCTCGGTTAACACTTAATCGAGTCGTGCATGGCCATGCTTTCCGAATAATATCATCCGAGAGGGCCTACATAATATCTCTCCAATTGGAGGGGCAAAATACCATCTTGGTTATTCACATCAAGCAGCTTGATTCTCAGTCGACCCGAACTCTACCTTTATAACTGCCCACTTATGGATCAGCGTTTGATAGAACCTAAGTCGGTGATCCTCAACTCGGACTATGCAATAACCTCGGGTCTAAGGATTACATTGATTTAGATATACAAATGACAAATTGTTTGTTGTACCTCAATATGGGTTAATCCGATAAGCTAAACTCTTTAGCCGAATCTGTGTAAGTCGGAATAGTATCTCCATGCCCATGACAAGTGGAACCGAGTCATCAGCCGACTTTCACATTGGTCTAAGTTGTGTTTCTAGCACAACCTTAATGACCAAGGATATTTAGTACAAACAACATGAATGTATAGTTCCACAACTGAATCACATATTCAATAATACACATCAGATGTTTATACAAGGACAACTTAATATCTTTATGAACACAATGGGAAATATCATCATACATGATTGCCTCTAGGGCATATTCCCAACACAAATGTTTCACTAACAAACAACTGCCAAAAAGAATCAAGATACAAACATGTGGCGACCCATCATACCACTGCATGTGTAGTACACTATAATCGTTGACATGGCATCCACAGAACATCGTTCTGTAAATATCACATCCCTCAGAGTGGTACAACAGAAACAATGCGGGTCCATATTACAAACGTACACACATTATTATTACAATACCAGAAGTTCCAGACTTCAAAATATCCAAAAACCAAATTTAAACTATTTCAGCGGAATATTCGAAGTTTCAAACTTATACTCCAAATTGAGCTCAACAACTTATTATATAAATTTTCTACTGCTCGGCTTAATTGGTTACTAATAACTATGGCAACTATTCGGACTTGTTGTCCTCCACTCCATAACATATCTCATAGTCCACCCCTCCCACTCCTCTGGACAGATCTGGCTCCTCGTAGTAGACATCCTCTTGGCCTTTAGCTGCGTACAATGGAGTATCTTCTGGCTCCTCAGAGTCTAAGCAGGGGATCAAAGGAAAGAGTGAGTAATAGTGTTACCTAGCAAGTTCATTATATTAAAGGTGGGAAGTTTGATTCTCTATCTACCACCTCAGACTATCAGTCCTTAGCACAATGCAGTTTTCGTAAACCGTTCTTCAAAGATTGATCTTATTATCAAAAACTATGCCCATCAGCCTTCACAGGTTAACCATAACTTTCATGGAGTTCCTTTTCTGCCGTGTTCGTAGCTCCTTCCCGGAACAGGGAGTAATAAGTTACAGTTCTTACACTCTGCAGAGGTGCATTACTTTACCCATGAGATATCAAATCCTTGTTGCACAACCGGGTGTACTTTCCCGTCCACAATTCCATGATGTGGGGCCCATTAGATGATCCAAGCCAATAACTTCCCCCTTAGTGACCACACATGTCTCCTTGGTGTACACCATGCCCACACATTGAAATACAGCAATGGTTGGTATAGACCGTTCAGATGCTAGAACTATCGTGGGACATTGAGGGTTCCCACCCATATGCTGCATATCCTCTACGAATTACCAATTAATTCACGCTACAAGGATAACAACCACGACATGTGCATCCGGATACATGCGAGATGAAGAAGATATAGCTGACTTCTCTGTGCCATTCCAAATCTCATGGTTAACGCATAATATATGGCGCTAGAATCAATGATGTCATAGGTTGTTAAGTCCTAGGTGATTAATATCATTGCAAATGGAAACCTACGTTCCAATGCTCACCTTATCCATATCACCACTTAGGATGATATCAACAATTTATTTGTTTTGAGAAAATAATATTTTCTTTCTCCGAGACATAGATGATAACACACAATTTTGCAATTACTTTGATAAAGACTCATCAAAGGACATGAGCAAGTGATGAACTTTCCTTGAGATTGCAAGGTAGTGAAGTCGGAAGCTTGCACTCGACCTTGAGCTTCTATTTCTACAAAACACAATTATTGCCTGGTAAGGACAATATTTAAAGAAGAAAAAATGATTATGCATAGTAATGCAATGCATCATTTATCATTTATCTTCTTTGTGTGTTTTACCCAATTATATTAATTTCTGGAATTTCTTTATGTAATAAAGAAATTTGTTTTAGGGAATATCCTTTAATATTTTGTAAATATTATATTCAATATTTTTGTAATATAATATATTAGTAACAAAGTTAAAAAGTAATTTTTATTTATTTTTAATCCTTATTATCATTTTCTTAATATTATTTTTAAAGAATAATACTTTAAATTTAGAAGATTTTATTTTACTACCTTAAATAGTAAGTTAGTATTTTTATAAAACACTACACTAATTAAGAATGATAAAAGTAATTTTATTTTTTAGGTATTTTATTTATTTTTATAAAATTGCATAAGGAATATATAGTATAAAAATCTTTAACTTAAAGTTATTCTATTAAAAATAGAATTCTTAATTTTATTAGGTAGCTTGTATTATTATGAACCTAAAAATATATTATTTGTATTTTTAGGGATTTTATTTTATTTATTAGAATTTATTAAATCCTAGGGGTATTTTGGTATTTTATTATTTCTAATTTTCTACTTGCAAACTAGACCTAGCCCATTGGGCTGGCCTAGCCCTGACCAGGCCCACTTGGGCTGGTCAACCACTCGTAACGAGTGGTACTGGCTCGTATCGGCCCAGTACACTCGTTCCCCTCTCTCTCTCACTCGCTCGTCCTTTCTTCTCTCTCGACCCCATGGTGGCATTGTGCTGCCGATGCCATCGCCGTTGCCGTCCTGGGCCTCCCTGACCGCCATCGTGGTGTAAGGCGGGGTAGTCGACGCTGCTTTGTCTTCTGGTCTAGTTCAATTTTTATCTAGGCTCTTCTCCCGGCCAGGCTGGCTCCACCCTGAACCCTAGGGTTTGTTAGTTGCCGGTGATGTACCTCTCCGTCGCTCCTATGGTACGGTGATGTGCTCTTGGCGGTGTGGTGGCATTGTTCGACCACTAGTGTTGTCGTGGTCACCGCCATGGCTTGGCGCGGGTTGCAGTGCCCTCGGGTGCTCCCCGTGTCGTCGTGTGTGTCGGACCCTCTACTTCCTCTTCTAATCATCAGCGAGGACCACGAGTAAGTGTTCTTATTCTCCCTCTCTGACTCTATGTCCTCTACTTACCTTTGTAACTTATGTGTGCTTCTAGTGAGCAATCCCTAATTAGGGTTTCTGGTTCAATTAGGGTTCATCGCTCTGGTTTGATTATGATGATGGAATTAGAACTAGTAGTGGTAATTGTCTACTAAGGATTGTAAGGTTGTTAGTGACTCTGTTAATCTTATTCCAAATAAGTTATTGGATACTGTCTAAGTAATGATGCCACTGTGTTAAGCTATTTCCTTTTGACTCTAGTGATGTGGATTTCACTAATGTTTCAGGTTCTTAATACTAACAGTGGTATTGTTAGTAATGGTTCACCGTGTTTGATACATTGACCTATGTTGATATGTTCAGATTGGAGTATATATGTTACTTCCATGATCCTCTGTTTGTGTATATGCAAACATAATTATGATTCATGATTGATCTTTCCCAGAAAATCATTAGTTACCTTCTGCAATTTTACTTGTAAAAATATGAGTGTAGGATTTGCTTGGTTTAGAAATTATACTTGTGACACCTTCTTTGAAATGGTACACAAGTGTAATTCTAATATTAGGCTCAATTCTACTTGTTTCCAAGTGTGGCTTGGATAAATGAATTGAAATTTCCTGCTCGATTTATTATCCACATATGTTATACTTCTCTTAGCATGTGATGCTGATCTTAGGCATAACTAGGTAAAAACTAAGTTTGTTACTAGTTGTCCTTCATAGATGTGTTCTGATGCATGGTATCAGCTAATGATTCTTGAATTTATTAAGAAAATGATTGGCATCCTCACTGTTTAATATAGACCTTAAGATCTATTGATTTTTTAGGTGCTACTTCTCAAGAGATGTGCCCAGAAATCTTGATCTAGGGCTGTTGTTATATTGGGATGTGGAGATATAGATTTATATCCAGGATATATGATGCACAAGCTGAGATCCTGGATTTTTTTGTAAAGATTGGTCATTGGCTTTTAGTTAAATTTCCTTCTATGATGGATACACCTCACTTGGGTGTTTTTCTAAGAAGATTCATGTAAAATAACATATGCTCTAATGATCTGATATAAATGGATCATGGTATTGTTGTATGTATACTCACCACACAACTTGGTTGTTGATGATGATGTTGTAGTGCTAGCTGTTCTTGCTGGCTTGATATAGTTCACTTGTTCTTGTGGGCTTGGTTTGGCTCTGCACCTCCTGGGCTGCTCCTGCTCCTCCTAGCTGATGATCTGGTTCTTGACCTTGCTATCCACCTGCACCACCCCCTCCTTATGTCACCATATTGTAGATGGTTGGATGATCTGTGTTGTATCTTGGATGGTGGTTTAGTTTGGGCTTTGGCAGACTCAGTGTGTTCTTGGCTTTGTGCTTGAGAATGGAAATGAACTACTGGTAGCTGTGCTACGCCTATGCACTTCCTTTTGGACTACTGTGTAGATAGCACACTACAAGCATTTAGGTGACTAAGATATTTGGCTGCTTGGCTGGTTGTGGCTTAGATCAAGTGAATTGACTTTCACTTCTATCCTTTTACAAATTACTGCCCTGATGAAACTTGCCCCTTTTACTGTGCTAATGATGTGGATCTGAAGCTCTTTTGTTTGAAAAGAACAGATTCTATATATTGGTGAAATTTGCCCCTTTTACTACTCAATGATGTAAGTTTGAACAGTGCACTTCACTGTTCTCTACTGAGAGTAAAACTAACAAAAATAATACCTTTGTTTTTCTTTTATTCTCTTTGTATTTGTAGGTACAAGATCTGGATGCTCAAGATGTAGTATAGGAATAGATAGATTTATAGGTTTTTTATTGTAATTTTCATTTTATTCTTTTGTAAGAATCTTGTAATAATTTCTTTATAATAGAATTTCATTTCTTGTAATTATCTTACTGTAATGAATTACTTTATTTGTTGTATCTACCTCATACTGCAATATGATTATGGAATAAAGAAAAGAAATAAGAACTCCTTTCTTATTTGAATTTATTTGTCTTAAATTCTTATTATTGTTTAATATATATTTAATATAAACAAACAATATTACGAAATAATTTTGGAAAACATTTTAAAATACTAACTTCTAAAATTTAAATATTTTCCAAATGATTCAAATTTCAAATTTGAATTCAAATTATTTCCCCCCAAAACACATTAATTCATAAAGGTCATGTCAAAATTTATAACAATCACTATAAAGAATTATTCCTACCTCTTGATAGTGAAAGAAACTCTGATCACTTTAGGTTTTTGTTTGGCGAAAAATTTACCCGTATTTTACAGATGAATGCATGCACATGCACAAAATCCTATTTCTGCCCTTCATTGGTTTCTAAAAGCTGGGGGTGTTACAGACTTCCCCCCTTAAATTAAAGTTTGTCCCGAAGTTTACCGAAGTGTACCTGAATAGTTCCAAATATGCTTCTCTTAGGTCATCTTCTTTCTCCCATGTGGCTTCCCGCTCAGGGTGATGTTCCCATTGTACTTTGCAGTATTTGATTGCCCTGTTTTGTAACCTTTTCTAGTTCTCTTCTAGTATTTTACAGGGTTTCTCAACATAAGTCAAATATTCTTGTAACTCAACTTCTTGATGTGTGATTGCATCATCGGGAACCTTAAGACATCTCCGAAGTTGTGACACGTGTAAAACATTATGAACTTGAGCCAGTCTTTTTGATAACTCTAAAGCATAAGTTATTGATCTATTCTGACTTAGTATTTTGAATGGTCCGATATATCTTAGACTTAATATTCCTTTAACTCTGAATCTCTCAACTCCTTCATTGGGCTTACTTTGAGATATACCATATCCCCCACTTCAGGATGCCATGATCTTCGTCTTTGATCAGCATAACTCTTTTGTCGACTTTGAGCTATCTTCAATCGATCTTTAATAATATCAATGATGTCTTGCTTTTCCTTGATATAGTCTGGTGCAAATTATTTGCTAATACCAGGTTCATACCAACATATTGGTGATCTACACTTTCTCCTATAAAGTACTTGGTATGGTGCTGCCTTCAGACTACTTTGATAGATGTTGTTGTAGGAAAATTCTGCCAATGGTAGATGATCTTCCCACGAACCTCCAAAATCTAATGCACAAGCTCTAAGCATGTCCTCCAAAATTTGATTGGTTCTTTCTATCTGACCTCTAGTTTCTGGATGATAGGTTGTGCTGAAATCTAACTTTGAGCCAAGTGTTTCATGTAATTGTTTCCAAAGTGCTGAAGTAAACACAAATCCTCTATCTGATACTATCTTCTTGGGCACTTCGTGCTTAGTGACTATTTCCTTGACATAAATTTCTACTAACTTCTCAGCATTGTCCTTTTGATTTACCGGGATAAAATGTGCACTTTTTGTGAATCTATCCACAATCACCCATATCATATCCTTCCATTTTGGTGTCATGGGTAATCGTGTGATAAAACCCATACCAATTTCTTCCCATTTCCATTCCGGAATCTCCAAAGGTTGTAATGGTCCCGCTGGACTTTGATGTTCAGCTTTTACCGTTTGGCAAGTATGGCATTCTGACACATATTTTGCAATGTCTCTCTTCATATTATTCCACCAGAATAATTCCTTCAAATCCATGTACATCTTTGTACTCCCTGGATGTATAGAATATGGTGTCTCATGTGCTTCTCATAGTATAACCTCTCGAATTTCTGGCACATCTGGTACACAAAGACGATCTTGAAACCATAAAGATCCATAATCTCCTAAGCGAAAAACTGATGTTTGACATTGAGAGATTCTTCAAATTTCTCCAGCAATAAAAGTATCTTCATCTTGATGTCTAAAAATCTCATTCCAAAGATCACTATTTCTTTCTTCAACTACTTGCATGGTAGCTAATCCTCCAAAAACTTCTGTACTAATGAATTGGATTTCCAGTCTTTCCAAATCCATCTGCAGCTCTTTTGGCAGTTCTCTATTGATAGGTTGAGTATCTGTGCTCTTCCGGCTTAAAGCATCTGCCACAACATTAGCTTTTCTCGGGGTATAATTGATTGTTAGATCATAATCTTTGATTAGCTCTAGACAACGCTTCTATATCATATTCAATTCCTTTTGAGTAAAGAAATATTTGAGACTTTTGTGCTCAGTGTAAAGCTCACACCTTGCTCCATAGACAAAATGCCTCCATCCTTTTAAAGCAAAGACTACTTCTGCTAACTCCAAATCATGAGTTGGATAATTGACTTCATGTGGTTTCAGTTGTCTAGATCCATAAGCAATTACCTTATGATCTTGCATTAGCACACATCCTAATACTTCCTTGGATGCATCACAATATACCGTATAATCCTTTCCTATTTCAGGAACTGCTAAGATTGGTGCGATAGTTAATCTGGTTTTCAACTCCTGAAAACTTGCTTCACACTTCTCATCCCATATGAATGGTGTATTCTTTCTTAGCAATTTGGTCATTGGTATAGCTATCTTGGAAAAACCTTCAATGAATCTCCGATAATAACCAGCCATACCTAAGAAACCTCGGATTTGTTTCACATTAATTGGTGCATTCCATTCTAGCACCGATTGAACTTTGGATGGATTTATAGCAATTCCATCCTTACTGATCACATGACCAAGAAATTCTACCTTGTCCAGCCAGAATTCACACTTGTTGAACTTAGCGTAAAGCTTATGTTCTCTTAAGATGTTACAATGCTATTCTCAAATGATCTGCATGATCTTCTTTATCCTTTGAATATATCAAAATATCATCAATGAACACAATGATAAACTTGTCCAGATAGGGCATGAAGATTTTGTTCATCAAATTCATGAATATTGCTGGTGCATTGGTCAAGCCAAAAGGTACGACGAGATACTCATGATGTCCATACCTTGACACAAATGTTGTTTTTGGAACATCTTCAGGTTTAATTTTTATCTGATGGTATCCTGATCTTAAGTCAATCTTAGAGAATACTCCAGCTCCCTTCACTTGATCAAATAGATATTGAATTCTTGGCAATGGGTACTTGTTATTGACGGTGACATTGTTGATATTTCTATAATCCCCGCACATTATTCGTCCTCCTTCTCTTTTATCCATGAAAATTACTGGAGTTCCCCATGGGGATACACTTTCCTGAATAAATCCTTTCCTAGCTAACTCATCAATTTGTTCTTTAAGTTCTTTTAACTCCTTCGGACCCATCTTATATGGTGCTTAAGCTATTGGTGTTGTACCAGGTATTAGATCAATAGTGAATTCTATTTCTCGATCAGGTGGAATTCCTGGTAACTCTGCTGGAAAAACATCTTGAAACTCATTTACTACAGGAATATCTTCTAATTTAGCCTCCTTCATAGCATTCAATTGAAGATCTACCATGATATGATTGTGTTTATCCGCCTAATAATCTATCCTTTCTCCACTTGGAGTCTTAATTGAAACAGTTTTGTCTTCACAATTTATCTAGGCTCCATGTTTAGTCATCCAGTCCATACCTAGCAATATTGCAATTCCCTTCAAAGGAATCACATAAAGGTCCGCGAAATATGTAGAACCACAGATCGAGATAACTTGATCTTGCTTAATGTGGCTGAAAGAACATGTGGGCCCCCATGTGTGGTTTTGGTAATTAATGACAATCTTTATGGACTATTGTGTGTATTAAGTTATACTTGTAGGATTTGTCCATTAGCATCGCTTGGAGCATGTGTTGGCTTCAAGGTCGATGAAATGAGAAGAAGATGTGTTGTGCAAGCTCAAAATGCACCATCTATAGAAGATCTCATGTTTGATGCTTGCCATTCCCGGTGATCATGGATCGATGATGAGGAATTAAGAAAGGCGTTACATCTTGAGAAGGGCAAGATCGTATACATCAAGCTCAAGTGGAATGCTCATGGAAAAGGAATAATCTTGATAGGTTTTCCCTTTTGTCGGTCTCATATTGTTAGTAGGAGACCAGGTTTAGGATAGATAGCCGTACTATCAAGAGGGGCTCTCGAATGAGTAACTCGTTCACTTTGTTCGGAGAGAGCTCAAACCTTTGCATATTTGCATCATAATATTTGGTTGTTATTTGGTCTTATCCATGTGAGGATATATAGCTTGTGGTAATCTCCATAACAATCTCTTGTTCATCAAAATCGGGTCTTCCGTTTGTATCTTGTTGTGATTTTGATATTGGCGGCTCTTCGGTTTCTCACCAAGTGAGGTATCTCAAATTATTATACATGATACATTCTCACCTGGTGATAACCAATATTTTCACCTTTCATAGGGTATCTCATGTCGTTCTTTTTCCAACACAATTGGAATCGGGTCGATCGGAGTTACCAATCAAAAGTTATAGAGGCTTGAATTTTCCTAGGTACCAAAATGCGGTAGTACCGCATTTTAGTACCTAGCGCGGCAGTAGGCTTTGGCAAGTTGCCAAATGCCATTGCCCTCCTAGGTACTAAAATGTGGTCACGGCAGAAGGTTTTTGACAAGTTTCCAAAAGCCACTGCCGGGCTAGGTACCAAAAAGCGGTAGTACCGCATTTTAGTACCTAGCGCGGCAGAAGGTTTTTTACTTCGTCATTTGGATCTATACTCCCTTGATGGACTATGATGTTTCTTTGCATGATCTTGTAGAGTTTGTTTTCCTCTTCGAAATGAGCCCAAGATCATCGAAATCGGAGTCCGGATGCAAAAGTTATGGTTGTTTTCGCTCTGTGATGACCGGTAGTACCGGACCAGGATCCGGTAGTACCGGGGTCCGGTAGTACCGCATTTTGGTACCGTGGAGCGCAGAGAAAAATGCGTTTGGCACCTCAGGAACCCTAGGGATGTCCGGTAGTTCCGGGAAAGTCCGGTAGTACCGGGAAAAAGTCCGGTAGTACCGGGAGTCGCGTTTTTAGGCTGCAACGGTTGGATTTTGGAGGGACCTATATAAGGGGCCTTATTCCCCAATGGTTCCTTAACCATTCTTGCAAGTTTTCCCCTCCATTGTTGACCTTCTTGAGCTTGCTTTCTCTCAATCCCTCTGATGATTCTTGCATATTCTTGAGGGATTTGAAAGAGGAGATCTAGATCTACAATCCCACCAATCAATCTCTCCTCTAAGTGAGGGGAACATATTGGGATCTAGATCTTGGAGTCTTTTGTGGATTTCCTCCATTGTTCTTCCTCTCTTATTCCCCCATAAGCTTTTGTAGCTTTGGTGGAATTTGGGAGAGAAGGATTTGAACACCTTTGTGGTGTTCTTGCCATTTGCATTTGGTGCATCGATTTGTGTTCTCCTCGGAGGATTTGGTTTGAGTTACTCATTGGAGCTTGTCCCTCTTGGGTTCTTGGAACCCTAGACGGTTTTGTGGCCTTGGTGGCGTTGTGGCCTTGGTGGCATTTGTTGGGAGCCTCCAATTAAGTTGTGGAGAAGTGCCCCAACCTTGTGAGAGGTTCCGGTTGCCACCGACAAGTGCACCAATAGTGGAAGCGTGGATCGATCCCGTTGGGGTGATATTCAAGGGAGAATAAGGGAGGCCTTTTGTGGCGTTGGTGGTTTGATACCACCCCTCTCCAAACGAGACACGTACTCCATGTTGGGAGGAACTCGGTAAAATATCGGTGTCCCCGCGTGCCTTGGTTATCTCTATACCTGAGCTCTTTATTTATGCACTTTACATTGTGATAGCCTTCATGCTTGAAGTAATATATATCTTGCTATCACTTTGTTGCTTGTATTGCTTAGCATAAGTTGTTGGTGCACATAGGTCAACCTTAGTTGTTCTAGGTTGTGCTTAACAAAGTAAACACTAGTTTTATTCCGCCTTTGTTGAGCCACTCTAGGAAAAGTTTTAATCGCCTATTCACCCCCCCCTCTAGGCGACATCTGTATCCTTTCAGTGGCGTACCACTACATTTCCCCCGGCTGTCACTACGGTCATAGGGTTTGCTAATGTTACCCTTCTAATCCCGAACTTATCACAGAATTCTTCATATATGAAAGAAGTAGTTGCACCGGTATCAAATAAAACTTTTTCGGGATTGGTAAGGATATTGAGCGTACCTATCACTGCGTGCTCGGAGTTATGCACATCCTCCAAAGTTGCACAGTTAACTTCCCAGTAGGCCTGCTCCTTTTGCCATTATTTTTCTTGACAAAATTTCCTCCCTTATTGGGTTATCCACAGCCTCCACTGACTTGACCTCCACCTTTTGTAGGCCAACCACTCGGTAGTTTGCTTGGAAAATCTGGCTTGATTTGACCCTTTTGCCCACATCCACAGCAAATAACTACGGGTTTCTTACATTCCCTTTGAAAATGCCCTGAAATTCCACAATTGTTGCATATGACATTCCTCCGAGAATTGGACTAACCTCCACTGATGTTCTTGTTATTGATGTTGTAAGGTTTGCTTCTAGGTTTAAACTTTAGATTGGGTTTAGGTTTACTTGCCTGAATCATTTTTGTTTACTTCTTTGCTCTCTTCCTTCGGTCCTCTTGGACATTCTTGTAATCATCTTCAAAGGTGATGGCTGCATCTAGTAACAGTTGGAAAGTTTGCTTGTTGGCTAGCCTCAACAACATCTTCACAAATGGATTTAAACCATGTAGGAAGCGTTTCTTCCTCTTTTCCTCAGTGTTCACCTCATCCTCAGCATAACGAGATAGTTTATTAAACTCCCAGGTGTACTAAATGACACTGGTATATCCTTGCTAAAGCTCCTCAAACTCCCTGCGCTTCAACTCCATCACACTCTCTGGAACATGATATTGTTGGGAATATGCCTAGAGGCAATCATGTATGATGATATTTCCCATTCTATTCATAAAGATATTAGGTTGTGCTTGTATAAACATCTGATGTGTATCATTGAATATGTGATTCGGTTGTGGAACTATACATTCATGTTGTTTGTACTAAATATTCTTGGTCATCGAGGTTATGTTGGACACACAACTTAGACCAATGTGAAAGTCGGTTGATGACTCGGTTCCACTTGTCATGGGCATGTAAATGCTATTCTGATTTACATAGATACAGCTAAAGAGTTTAGTGAGTCAGACTGACCCATATTGAGGTACAACGAACAAGTTGTCATTTGTATATCTTAATCAATGTAATCCTTAGACCTGAGTTTGTTGCACAGTCCGAATTGAGGATCACCGACTTAGGTTCTATCAAACGCTGATCCATAACTGGGCAGTTATAAAGGCACGGTTCTGGTCGACTAAGAATCAAGCTGCATGATGTGAATAACCAAGATGGGATTTTGCCCCTCCAATTGGAGAGATATTCTCTGGGCCCTCTCGGATGATATGATTCGTAAAGCATGGCCATGCACGACTCGGTTAAGCATTAACTGAGGCGATCGACTAAGAGTTAGTCAGATGAATCACTTATCTCGGATCGAGAAGAGAGTATGTCTATTTAAGGGATGATAAATTATTTGCCTATAGTCTAACAAGGTATATCGTGAGGCAAATGGGACTCGGACGTAAGTTGCATTGGAAAGGCAGGTCATCATGACTCTTTGGTACTTGGGAGTCGGCACATTCTGCTAGGAGCCGCTACCGACTGATCGATTGAGAGTCGGACTCCAATCGTGTCCAAGTTGCCATGAGCCTGCGAGGTCACACACTTAAGAGCGGGAGCAAGTTCAGATTGGATCTGAACCAGAAATCTGGTTGGGTTGGACCTGAGCCGGATTTGGACTGAGTCAGTAAGTCGGACTCACGGTGACTAATATTATATGGGCTTTAGTGAATGGGCCACGAGTGAGTGGAGCCCACGTTCACTCCCTATATATAGTGGGGCACAGAAACCCAGGAATGCTGATCGGTTAGGTCATTCCATGTGTTGGAAACCCTAGCTCCATAGCAGTCCAGCCATTGTACTAAACCTAGCAGTTCACCGCTGGCGCTCCTCCTTGTACATGTGGATACCGTTGTACAATCAGCACTAGGACAATCATGATTGGATCGGATCTCGAGGACTGCACTGCAATCAACTGATGCACTTCATCAGTAATCCGCAACCACGCGTCTAGTGGTAATCCTCGTGGCCTTCTACCTCAGCTAGATCTTGGGTTCACTGTGTTAGAGGAAAAGGTTTTGTTTTATCTCTACGTGGCCCAATGGTGGTATCAGAGCAATAGATTTTGGTTTTAGGCTCAAGATCACGCATATGTGATATGCGATTGGTTGTACATTAGATCTATGTGCTGTTTTGGTGGTTGATCTATGAGACAGAACGGTTTTGTACGATGTTTATTGGATCAACTATACTCGGGGAATGGTAGATCTGATTTCCGTGAACATACTGCTGAGGTTGTGGAACGACATAGCCCTACCGGTCGGTTTCCGCCATCGGGGTAGACTGTGACACGTAAATCCAGAAGCGGTGATCGAAGATCAAAGAGTTTGATCGAATCAGAATAATGGTCGGAATCCATGTTCAGAATATAGCGGGGCCACCGGCTTCTCCCTGTCGTAGCGCCTTAGATGTCGTTGTGAGATTCACAATGCCGGTAGATAGCGTATCTATGCATAACTTGTTTTTGCAGGAAGTTGTGAATGGTATGGTTCATGTGCATGTGATGTATGTGTGTAATCCATACGTGATCTGCGAATCACGGTTTTGTCAGCCGGCTGGAGCCTAGGTGCTGTCATTTTATTGTATAACGACCTGCGTGTCAGATTCTCTATATAATTTACTTTACTAAGCTAGTGCAGCTGTTTGGAGAACCCGGATGGCATGTAAGTCGATGTACATGTCGGCAACATGGAGTAAGACGGCAAGTGACAAGAGTTGGCACAAGTCGGATTACAGGCTTTGTGGAGAGCCATACCATTTCACATTATAATTGCTTTATTTTGTGTTGTTGATATGTCTCTGTTTTACCTCTATTAGATAGTCGGTAAAATTTAATCCCTCAAAGAAGGTCTAGTCGGTTTTCCCGCCAGTATTTGCACCACCACAAGTCGGACATTTTTGGTAGTGGGCTCATAAAATTGAGGTGCTGCAAATTCTTTCCAACTAGGTGGGTTTGAGTCAGACTCTTACAGCGGAAACACTCGGTAATCTAGACGGGTCTATCACAACGGTTGTGGGACTCGGGGAAAAGTCGGACGGGAGCCGGGGCATGTGATGCCACCCGACCAGCAGGAGTCGTATGAGATACGATTGACAAGGAGTTGTCTACCTAGATCACTTGGCGGCTAGCGGTGATGCTAAAGCTCACTAGCCGACTTGCTTATCTAGGATCCCGAATCACTAAGTAACCATCGGGGGGGTGTTGGTTCTAGTGGGAGCATAAATATTAAAGTGTTTAATATGCTTGCTCTTTTATGAATACATGTCTTAAGTCTTTTGCATATTTTCTGTTGTAGATCATGGCACCAAGTAACAACCACTCTCAGATATCCAGTTTTGCTTTGAGAACCATTATTGAGAAACATAAACTGAACGACACTCTTTTTACCAACTGGTATCAAAATCTGTGAATTATTATCAAACAAGAAAAGAAGGACCATGTCCTAGACAACCCACTTCCAGATGAGCCGAATGAGAATGTGACTGTCGCTGCCACCAATGCCTACCATCGGGCTAAGGATGAGTCCAGGGATATTAGTTGTCTTATGCTTGCTCACATGGAACTGGTCTTGCAAAAGCATTTCGAGAATGTTGTGGCCTATGATATGATCGAAAGCCTCAAAAGTATGTTCCAGGATCAGGCTAAGACTGAGAGGTATCAGTCTCTTAGGCTTTGCTGAGTTGCAAGCTTAAGGATGGTGATCCACTGAGTCAGCATGTGATAAAAATGATTGGTTACGTGCAGTATCTAGAGAGGCTTGGCTATCCCATTAGCGAAGGTTCGCTATGGATATAATTCTGAACTCTCTCTCCCTAGTGTGTATGGTCAGTTCATTTCGAACTACCATATGCATGGTATGGATAAGAAGCTCACTGAATTGCATGGGATGCTCAAGCAGGCAGAGGCAAATCTCAAGAAGGGCGCCAGTCAAGTGTTTATAGTGCAGAATAAGGCTAAGTTCAAGAAGAGTTATTGGACTAAGAAGAAGGCTAAGTCGGGATAAAGCAGGCTCGAGACTCGGTCCCAAGCGCTTCCTCAGGGACTAATCCATCTCCTTCAGCCGGATCCACTTGCTTCTACTGAAAGGCGGATGGCCACTGGAAGAGGAACTGCAACAAGTATTTGGCCGACAAAGCTAAGAGTGGAGGTATGACTTCTGACTCAAGTACACTTGTTTGCAATGTTATAGACATTTATCTTGCTGACTCACCTAATAGTTCTTGGGTATATGATACTGGATCAGTTATTCACATATGCAACTCATTGCAGGGACTGGTAAGAACTAGGAGCGTAGCAAGAGAAGAGGTTGATATTTGAGTCGGCAATAAAGCTAGAGTACCTGTGTTTGAAGTCGGCATGATGCAACTTCATTTACCTTACGGATTCATTATGGAACTAAATAATTGTTATTATGTTCCAGTGCTTAGTCGAAACTTTATTTCTGCTTCATGTTTGATGAGGCAAGGCTATGAGTCGAGTATCAAGAATAATATTTGTTCTTTGTATTTGAATGATATGTTTCACGGCTTTGCACCCGTCCAGGACGGGTTATTTATTTTGAATCTTGATGGTGAGTTGGTTTATAACATAAATGTTAAAAGGTTGAAGCCAAATGATCTGAATATGACTTACTTTTGGCACTGTCGGCTTGGTCATATAAGTTGGAAATGCATGAAGAAGCTCCATGATGATGGACACCTAACTTCGTTCTACTTGGAGTCGTTCGAGACATGTGAATCTTGCCTACTCAGAAAAATGACCAAGACACCTTTTGCAAACAGTTGCGAAAAAGCGTTCGACTTGTTGGGACTAGTACATAGTGATGTATGTGGACCAATAAGCATGACAGCCAGGGGTGGTTACGAATACTTCATTACCTTCACTGATGATTTAAGTCGGTATGGATATATCTACTTGATGAAACATAATTCGGAAGCCTTTGAAAAGTTCAAAGAATTCCAGAATGAAGTATAAAATCAACTCGGCAAGAAAATAAAGTTTCTTCAGTCGGACCGAGGAGGCGAGTACATGAACCATGAGTTTGATGACCATCTGAAAAGTTGTGGAATAGTTCCTCAACTTACTCCACCGGGAACGCCGCAGAGGAACGGTGTCTCGGAAAGGCGGAATCGGACCTTGTTAGACATGGTACGATCAATGATGAGTCGGACAGATCTACCTTTATCATTTTGGGGTTATTGTCTAGAAACAATGGCGTTCACACTAAATAGAGTACCATCAAAGTCGGTAGAGAAGACACCGCATGATATGTGGACATGCAAAATGTCGAGTTTGTCTTTTCTTAAGATTTGGATTTGTGAAGCATTTGTCAAGCGACTTCAGTCAGACAAGCTTACTGATGACCCACAAGTGTAGGGGATCGCAACAGTATTCGCGGGTAGTATTACCCAGTTTATTGATTCGACACAAGGGGAGCCAAAGAATACTTGCAAGCCTTAACAACCGAGTTGTCAATTCAGTTGCACCTGGAAATAGTTCTTGCTCACAGAAGTTTATCAGTAGCAAGAATTTGTAGAAGCAACAGCAATAGTGAAACAGGAGCAATAGTAACAGTAACGGTAACAGCAGAATTCGAGTGCGGTAGGCATAGGTATGGATGGACGGGCGTTGCATGGACGAGTCTAAACATGTAACTTCGAGATCTAGGGCATTGCAGATAAATAATAATAAGCATCAAGTACTAAACAATCCTAGGCATGCGCTCCATATATAGTCATACGTGCTCG
The DNA here is from genome assembly GCA_916181665.1 of Avena sativa. Classification (NCBI taxonomy): domain Eukaryota; kingdom Viridiplantae; phylum Streptophyta; class Magnoliopsida; order Poales; family Poaceae; genus Avena; species Avena sativa. The sequence goes on along the minus strand of OV702284.1, from coordinate 226,219,029 downwards.
CAATGATAACTTGCACAACATCTTTTGTCCAGCCAGCCCGTGGCAGCGGGGCCTCTAGGGAACTAATGGCAATTAAGGTGCTCCTTTTAATAAAGCACCAGAGCAAAGCATTAACACTCCATGAACACATGTGATCCTCACATCACAGCCATCCCCTCCGGTTGTCCCAATTATTGTCACTTTGGGGCCTTTGGATCCGGACAATGATATGTGTACACAACTTGCAGATAAGATCACAAACAATACTATCATAATGATTCAATAGTAAGTTCAGACCTGAGATCATGTCACTCGGGCCCTAGTGACAAGCATTAAGCGCAACAAGTTGCAAGAAAGTCAAATAGCACTAATATAGATACTAGGCACTATGCCCTAACAATCTTATTCGATTACATGATAGAACTCATCCAATCCCTACCATCCCCAAGCCTATAGCGGGGGATTACTCACTCATGGATGAGGGAAACATCAATGGTTGATGGAGAGGCGTTGGTGATGACGATGGCGATAATCCTCTCCAAATACCCCGTCCCGGCAGGGTGCCAGAACGGAGTTTCTTGATCCGAATCTTGGTTTCTGTTGGCAGCGGCGGAGCGGAACTCTTTCTGGAAAAATATCGAACCCCCCCTCTGTTCTTAGGTCGAGAAGCAACTTATAGGCGCAGAGGGAGGCCGAGGGGGTGCCTAGGTGGTTGCACCCCCTAGGCGCGGCCAGAGGTGGGCCCGCACCTCGCAGAGGTGTTCCCCCCCCCCCTCCCAGGCCCCTTCTCCGTCTCGTACTCTGGCTCCGTGGATCTTCTGGTGAAATAGGAATTTTGGCATATTTTCCGGGATTTTTCCTGATAGTTGATTTTCTGCACAAAAACTAGAAACCAAGGTAATTCTGTTGAAAACAGCATCAGTCCGTGTTAGTTGTATCCAAATCACGCAAGTTTAGAAGAGAAACAATAGCAAAAGTGTTCGAGAAAGTAGATACGTTTTGGACGTATCAACTCCCCCAAGCTTAGCTTATTGCTTGTCCTCAAGCAATTCAGTTGAAAACTGAGTGCGATAAAAGAACTTTCACGACCACATTTGTTTCATATGATGTATATATTCTCAGAACAAGATTAGATGCTTAAACCATTCATAATAAGAAGTATGAAACCAAGTCTACTCAATAGTCATTGCATGCTATGAAGAGAAACCAACTCAATAATAATAATTAGCATGAAACATAAACATAAGCAACATTGCAATGATCATAGTAAGGTATGATAGAGTGGTATCTCGCTTGCCTTTGTTTGTAGAGCACAATATAAATGCCAAGGCACCTCTGAAGTTCAAGTGAAGACTAGAAGTAAAGATATCAGAGATACAAGCATCAAAGTCATGGCATAATTAACCAAGTTTGGAACAAACACAAGAATGACAACTATTCTCTCAAGAAGGTGCTCATAGAATAAGTGGTGACTCAACAAGGGAGTAAAATGGTTTTGAAAAGTTTGAAAGGCTTCCTAATGCTGAAAGGAAGGTACTCATTAGCTTTGAGCTCTCATTGCCCCTATCATAGGCATCTTCATGTGGTTAAGGTGAAAGTGAGGTCCAATCTGAGTTATATGCTTGACAGAACATAAACTAGAAATCCCAAGTCCCTTGAGTACGAGGGCCGCTCCGCATGCTACTCAACTTTAGTTACCTCCAAGTTCTTGTCATTGTTCATACATGCATATCATAGAGAACCGCCAACGGGGTACCCCTTGCACATGATACAGGAGCTATCCCGTGATCAAAATGACAAGGCAAGTAGACAATGAGCATCTCAGCGATCTTTTTATTTACTATGTGCATAGCTTTTTATTGAGGATGCTTCATAGAATGCTCATTATGGTGATTCTGTAAGTTTCCACCATGATTATGCATGGATTAGGCTAGCGTCCCAGGCGTTTCTCTAACACAATGTATAGACTCCATGTACTCACAAGCTCCCCTTTTATTTCAAAGCATCGACATCTGCAAACAAAAGAGCAAAGTATCAACTAGATAGGATATCCAAAAAGTGTTGAAAGCGTTCCCCGTGACAGCACGGTTCTGCTGACTCCCAGCATATAATTTGCAAGCATATAACTTTCATGGACAGGTCATAATGGTTCAGGATTATTAGTGCAAAGAATAAAGTGTGCCATCAAGTTTGTGAGAGATTTACTAACTAACTTTCTCAAAACAGACAAACATTTTATTTGGAAGAAAACAAGGCATATTGAATATGCACTGAAATAGCAAATGATGCTAATAGGTAGGTATGGTGGACACAGTTGGCAATATTGGTTTTGGGGATTTGGAAACACAGGTAGATCTCATACTCAGTGCAAGTGAAGGCTAGCAATAGAGAGGGAGCGACAAACGAGAGAGCAATAATTGTCATAATCATGCTTCCAACAAAACAGGACTAACTATGGCATGAAAGTGATACAAGAACTCCGAGGCAAAATAAATCATCGAGGCTTACTGACTATTGTTTAGTCATATGCATGCGTGAGCATGTGCCAAGTCGATTCACAAGAAACTTTCAGAGGAGGATACCACAATATCATACCAAAACATGAATAAAACAATGCAAGCAAACATTCATATGGCATGCTACAACATCAATTTGAATTCAAATATTTCCAGAACTTTTTTAGTAGGTTTATACTATTTATTAATGTGTTAAAAGTCCACTTTGGCAATAAACCAAATATTTTCTTGTGAATTAATATTTATTTAGTTTAGGCATTTTGTCCTTATTTAAATAAAATTAAATATGGTTTAAACCCATATAATTTTATTCAAATAATCTTTTATTCATTTATTTTAATTCAATTACTTTTATTCCATTTGCTTATGGATTTGGCCACTATTTAAATTGTCTTTTAAATATTTCTTATTTACTTATTTATTTATTTCTTTGTCTTGTAAAATTCATATCTTTTTATTTATAGCTCCAAAATTGGTGATTCCAATTTGTAAAATTTTATTTAATAATTATTTATCTTTTTAAATACTTTTAGGATCACTTTGCTCATAATTTGGTGTTGATTTTAGTTAGGAGCTTTTATTTTCCTTGAAATTACCTCCTTTTATCTTATTAAAATCATAAGTTTTTATCCATGGCTCCAAATTGAATGAAACTAATTTCCATGGTTTTGTAATATTTTTGTTTATCATTTAGAAATGTTTGTTGCTAAATTTTTATATGGAACAAAGCCATAGTCTTAAAGTGATCTTGGAGATGATTTTTTCATTAGGGTTTAGGTTTTTTGGTTTACTTTTCCAAGTGTTTTAAATTCAAGATTCTTTCCATGCATGGATGCATTTGATCTATTTGAATTTTTTTTGTTAGTTTTTCATTCAAATTTTGTTCGAGTAAGGTTTTTTGATGTTTCCATTTAGAAGCAAAAAGTTTCTTTTCGCCCTAAATTTCAACAATTATTTATTTTGTTTGTTTATTTTTCACATTTCAAAATTTGGAGAATTTTGGGATGTGACATCAGGGCTCGTCCAATCCGTTAGACGTGTATTGTGACAACAATGGTGCTATTGCACAAGCCAAGGAACCTAGACAACACTAGAAGAACAAGCACATACTCATGCGGTACCACCTGATTCGCCAGTTCGTGGATCAGGGTGATATCAAGTTACTTAGGGTACACACGAATGCAAATGTTGCAGATCCGTTGACAAAGACGTTACACAGCCGAAGCATGAGGCGCACCTAAGAGCTATGGGCATTAGATGCCTATAAATGTGATGTCGGAAGATTGACTATAGTGCAAGTGGGAGACTGTTGGGAATATTCCCTAGAGGCAATCATGTATGATGATATTTCCCATTGTATTCATAAAGATATTAAGTTGTCCTTGTATAAACATCTGATGTGTATCATTGAATATGTGATTCGGTTGTGGAACTATACATTCATGTTGTTTGTACTAAATATCCTTGGTTATCGAGGATGTGTTGGACACACAACTTAGACCAATGTGAAAGTCTGCTGATGACTCGGTTCCACTTGTCATGGGCATGGATATGCTATTCTGACTTACACAGATTCGGCTAAAGAGTTTAGCGAGTCAGATTGACCCATATTGAGGTACAACGAACAAGTTGTCATTTGTATATCTCAAGCAATGTAATCCTTAGACCTGAGGTTGTTGCACAGTCTGAGTTGAGGATCACCGACTTAGGTTCTGTAAAACACTGATCCATAATTGGGCAGTTATAAAGGCAGGGTTCAGGTCGACTGAGAATCAAGCTGCATGATATGAATAACCAAGATGGGATTTTGCCCCTCCACTTGGAGAGATATTCTCTGGGCCCTCTCGGATGATATGATTTGGAAAGCATGGCCATGCACGACTCAGTTAAGTGTTAACCGAGGCGATCTAATAAGAGTTAGTCGGATGAATCACTTATCTCGGATCGAGAAGAGAGTCAGACTATTAAAGGGATGACAATTATTCGCCTATAGTCTGACAAGGTATATCGTGAGGCAAAAGGGACTCGGATGTAAGTCGCATTGGAAAGGCAAGTCTTCATGACTCTTTGGTTCTTGGGAGTCGACACGTTCTGCTAGGAGCCGCTACCGACTGATCGATCGAGAATCGGACTCCAATCGTGTCCAAGTTGCCATGAGCCTGCAGGATCACACACTTAAGAGCGGGAGCAAGTTCAGCTTAGAATATGAACCAAAAATCTGGTTGGGTTGGACCTGATCCGGATTTTGACTGAGTCAGTGAGTCAGACTCACGGTGACTATTATTATATGGGATTTAGTGAAGGGGCCACAAGTGAGTGGAGCCCACGTTCACTCCCTATATATAGTGGGCATAGAAACTCAGGAGGGTTGATCGGTTAGGTCATTCCATGCGTTGGAAACCCTAGCTCCACAGCAGTCCAGCCGTCGTACTGAACCTAGCAGTTCACCGCCAGCGCTCCTCCTTCTATGTGTGGATACCAGTAGAGGTGTTATACAATCAGCACCAGGACGATCGTGATCGGATCGGATCTCGAGGACTGCACTGCAATCAACTGACGTGCTTCATCAGTAATCCGCAATTACGCATCTAGTCGTAATCATCGTGGCCTTCTACCTTCGCTAGATCTTGGGTTCACCGCGTTAGAGGAAAAGGTTTTGTTTTATCTCTATGTGGCCCAACAGATATTCACGGAATCTCTCCTTGAACTCCTCCCAGGTATACTCCCTTCCTGGAGGTTGCATTGCTAGCTGATTCTCCCACCATGATGCTACATGTCTTGTCAAGAGATGCGTTGCATACCTCAACTTCTCCTCATCATTGCAACCTACAGTATTTAGCTTTCTCTCTGTATCTGCCAACCAATCCTCCACATCCATTGGTTCTAGAGCTGATGCAAAAGGTAACGGCCTTGTATTTTGAAAGTCAGAAAGACTGACTCCTCCATCTTCAGGTTCCCTAGTGTTTCCAGCTCATCCCAACAACTCTTCAATGAATTTGTTCTAGGATTCCTGCATCATTTGCATACATTGCATAAAGTTCTGCTCCATTAATGGCCTCATTGGTGGTGGTGGTAATGCTCCTTCATTTCCAGCATATGCATCCGCTTTCTCCTTAGCCTCGCACTCCATGCGCCATTGTTCGGATTCAGTTTCTACACCCGATTCCATGACCCCCCTAGTCATGCAATATAAAGCGAATACTCATAATTACATCATGCACATGTGTTCTGAGCTCAACTTCATGCACATAACTAGTCACACAATGGAAAACAAAATCCAAATAAGAACCAAATATGCATTTTCACATATTATACATTACAAACAACATAGTAAGTACAAAGTCATTACAAACTTGTACCATATAGGTACTACAACATATGTGGATGCTACCTCGCTTATTTAAATACATCAGGTTCTCAAAACTACAATACGCAATACCAGCTACTTCTTAACAAGGAAACTAAGTCCCTAGTATCCACGATGTTCATTATACATGCCTGATGTCCAACCGTGCTGACGTGACATCTGTCGTATAGTTTGTGGAACAAATGGCCTTCCAGATGGAATGTACTTGGTATTTGAAGTATCAGGACTTGAGTTATCACTCAACCTGAGTGTATTGACTCCATCCAGCTCAGCTGAAAAGTCTATAGAAACATGTTCATCACTATAACCCACTTGCATCTCCTGAGCATCATCCCTATAGTTATCAACAGAATACTTAGATTTCGTTACTCCCCAGGTGCTTTGTTGGGAAAGATAGTTAAACATAGGATAATGTACATTCCTTGGGTTTGGATAAGATATTGGTGATTCAAACACCCTCTCCTCAGGATCTTCTTCCTCAACCTGACTTCCTACAAATATAGCATTCATGCTACTACCATTAGTATTAATTATTGCACCCATCTAGCTGGATTGTCCAACATCTCTGTCATATTCATCCACTGACATTTGATTTCCTCGGGATCCATTAGGTGATCCCATCCGCCATCCATCAGAATTCTCAATAGGAAGTTTTGAATCAGATCCTTCCTCGGAAGCCTGTGGTACAGGGTACCTCATATCTAAAGTAGGATCATAAGTAGGTTCTGGTTTGGGTGAATAAGGATATGGTGTAAAATATTCTAGATCTATAGGTATATCCTTGAAAATTGGATTGGCCCTACTCCTTGCTTCATTCTCCAACTGAGATGCTAACTTCTCCCTTCGTTCTGGATCAGTTAGATCCTCCAACATGTCATTCTTATCCTCCACTATGACTTAATGTGTCTTATATAAAGACCCAACTATCAGTCGATATCGATCCATAATTTTGGAAGCTAACTTAGGATGCTTCTTTACTAAAGTAAGATGATCTGGTACTGGCTCCGTGTCTATAGAATCATGAGGAATCATAGAAAATGTGCTTACTTCCAACTCCTAGGCTTTATGCTCCCGGAAATTGGCTTTCGCCTCCAAAACAGCAACATGGTATGTTGCTAAATGACTTCTACCTTCACCATAGGTAAATCATGATATAATCCAAGCTCCTCTGGAATTTGGATACTCAAACAATATTTGGATAGCATACAACCTTCATAATAGGTTATGGTATTTACTGGAATCTTGGTAGAACAACTAAAAATCCTTAAGAGTTGACGAAGCTGATCAGTGAATGATCCTTGATAATCATCGAGAGTCTCTTCTTTCCTTACCAAAGTTTGTTTTGGAAACTTTGGTGGCATAACACTGTATCCAAAATATTTTGATTAGTAGTCAATTATAATATTGCATCATAACAAAGAATTATTATACTAAAATATACAACGGAATATTCTCATTTAAATACCCATTATACTCTTTTTAGAGAATTCCTTATCGTTGCTATAAGCTCCTACATGTAATACCCTTTACTAGGTTTCCAACCTAATGTCAAAGCAATTTCTCTGATACTAGCTGCAGTGACTCAGCATACCACTGCATGTGTAGTACACTATAGTCGTTGACATGACATCCATAGAAAAACGTTCCGTAAATATCACATCCCTCAAAGTGGTACAATAGAAACATTGTGGGTCCATATTACAAACATACACACATTATTATTATTACAATACTAGAAGTTCCAGACTTCAAAAGATTTAACTTACAAACCAAATTTATAATGTTTTAGCGGAAGATTCGAAGTTTCAAACTTATACTCTGAATTGAGCTCAACAACTTATTATATAAAGTTTCTGCTGCTCGGCTCAATTGGTTACTAATAACTATGGAAACTATTCAGACTCGTTTTCCTCCACTCCATAACGTATCTCATAGTCCACCCCTTCCACTCCTCTGGACAGATCTGGCTCCTCGTAGTAGACATCCTCTTGGCCTTCAGCTGCGTACAATGGAGTATCTTCTGGCTCCTTAGAGTCTAAGCATGGGATCAAAGGAAAGAGTGAGTAACATCGTTACCTAGAAAGTTCATTATATGCAAGGTGGAAAGTTTGATGCTCTATCTACCACCCCGGACTATCAGTCCTTGGTACTATGCAGTTTTCGAAAAGCCTTTCTTTAAAGATTGATTTTATTATCAAAAACTATGCCCATCAGCCTTCATAGGTTGACTAGAACTTTCATGGAGTTCCTTTCCTGCCGTGTTCATGGCTCCGTCCCAGAACAGGGAGTAACAAGTTATAGTTCTTACACTCTATAGAGGTGCATTACTTTACCCATGAGAGATCAAATCCTTGTTGCATAACCGGGAGTACTTTCCCATCCATAATTCCGTGATATGGGGCCTAGTAGATGATCCAAGCCAATCACTGCCCCCTTCGTGACCACGCATGTCTCCTTGGTGTACTCCATGCCCACACATTAAATTACGCCAATAGTTAGTACAGACCGTTCAGATGCCAAAACTATCATGGGAAGTTGAGGGTTCCCACCCATATGCTGCATATCCTCTATGAATTACCAATTAATGCATGCTATGACGATAACAACCACGACCTGCGCATCCGGCTACATGCGAGAGGAAGAAGATACGACTGACTTCTCTGTCCCATTCCAAATCTCATGGTTAACGCGTAATATACGGCGCTAGAATCACTGGTGTCATGGATTGTTAAGTCCTAGGTGATTAATCTCATTGAAAATGGAAACCTAAGTTCCAATGCTCACCTTATCCATATCACCACTTAGGATGATATCAACAATTTATTTGTTTAATATTTTCTTTCTCCGAGACATAGATGATAACACATAATTTTGCAATTACTTTGATAAAGACTCATCAAAGGACATGAGCAAGTGATGAACTTGCCTTGCGATTGCAAGGTAGTGAAGTCGGAAGCTTGCACTCGACCTTGAGCTTCTATTTCTACCAAACACCATTATTATCTGTTAAGGACAATATTTAAAGAAGCAAAAATGATTATGCATAGTAATGCAATGCATAATTTATTATTTATCTTCTTTGTGTGTTTTACCCAATTATATTAATTTCTAGAATTTCTTTATGTAATAAAGAAATTTGTTTTAGGGAATATCCTTTAATATTTTTTAAATATTATACTCAATATTTTTTTAATATAATATATTAGTAACAGAGTTAAAAACTAATTTTTATTTACTTTTAACCCTTATTATCATTTTCTTAATATTCTTTTTAAAGAATAAGTCTTTTAATTTAGAAGATTTTATGTTACTACCTTAAATAGTAAGTTAGTATTTTTATAAAATACTACATTAATTAAGAATGATAAAAGTAATTTTTATTTATTTATAGGTATTTTTTTTATAAAATTTCATAAGGAATATATATTATAAAAATCTTCAACTTAAAGTTATTCTATTAAAAATAGAATTCTTAATTTTATTAGGTAGCTTGTATTATTATAAACCTAAAATATATTATTTGTATTTTAGGGCTTTTATTTTATTTATTAGAATTTATTAAATCCTAGGGGTATTTTGGTATTTTATTATTTCTAATTTTCTACTTGCAAATTGGACCTAGCCCTGACCAAGCCCACTTAGGCTGGTCAAACCCACTCGTAACGAGTGGTACTGGCCCATACCGGCCCAGTACACTCGTTCCCCCCTCTCTCTCTCCCTCTCTCTCTCTCTCTCCCTCTCTCTCTCGCTCGTCCTTTTTCTCTCTCGGCCCCGTAGTGGCGTTGTCCTACCGATGCCGTCGTCGTTCGATTCACGCTGCCCTGGGCCTCCCCGGCCGCCGCCGTGGTGTAAGGCGGGATAGTCGACGCTGCTCTGTCGTTTGGTCTAGTTCGATTTGTATCTAGGCCCTTCTTCTGGCCAGGCTGGCTCCACCCCGAACCCTAGGGTTTGGTGGTTGTCTGTGATGTACCTCTCCGCCGCTCCTATGGTATGGTGATGTGCTCTTGGTGGTGTGGTGGTGTTGTTCGACCACTGGTGTTGCTATGGCCGCCGCCATGGCTTGGCGCGGGTTGCAGCGCCCTCGGGTGCTCCCCGTGTCGCCGTGTGCATTCGTAGTCCCCTCTGCTTCCTCTTCTAATCATCAGCGAGGACCACAAGTAAGTGTTCTTCTTCCCCCCTCTAACTCTTCGTACTCTACTTCCCTTGTTAGCTTATGTGTGCTTCTAGTGAGTGACATGGTTATACCCTACGGGTACCCGATGTTAACCTACCTGGTCCAGCCCGATGGAAGGCCCACTCGACGACCTGCCAGGGTCCATGAAGCCTATGACGGTTCGGCTGATATGAAGCCCATATGGACACGGACTCCAAAGCGCACAAGACAAGGAAACCTCAAGACTAGAGTTTGAATACAACTTGTAACCTACTCGTATCGGTACCTGAGACCTAGCCTCCCCATATATAAGGGCTAGGAGGGTCCAACGAGGAGGGCACGTACACAACAGATAGATCTCTTGACTCATACTTTCGCACACACCTCCATGCCAGATCGAATCTGCGCACCCTGTAACCTTCGGTTCCGCCGTAATCAAGAGCAGACAAGCAGGAGTAGGGTTTTCCCTCCGGGGGCCTGAACCTGGGTAAATCTCGTGTCCCCTGGTTGCTTGTCTGTTAACCGTGCCACGATCTCCAGCATCCCCATCTTCTTCAAAACCCAAGTCCATAACAATGGGCATTGACGAGATTAAACCTTGTTAATTGGCGCCGTCTGTGGGAACTGGGGACGCTGATTATGCTGTCGTGACGGTATCATCATCTGCGATCTATGACTCATCGTCCAAACGGGATCTTTCATTATCAATGACGGCAAGATCACATCTGGCAGATCATCTACTCACCGACGCTGAACTACGTCATTAACAAATCAGCTATGACATATCTTGCGAGTGCGAGGTCGTGTCTCCGGCATGGCTGATCTGCGTTCTACGAATTCCGATCTGTTCGTGAGGAAATCGAGGGCATCCTCGTGCAGGAAAAGCTAGATCAGAATTATTTTTGGCAGGGGCTATCAACCAAGATCGTATTGCAGAAGTCTTGGATTCACCACGTGAAGTACATGGCAAGAAGAAATCGAGCCGGAACATGAGCTGTCGCATACGTGGGCTCAATTTCCAAGAGAATATCATCACTTGAAAGTGGAGATCGTTGTCTAGCGCACTGCTCAAAAATAATCAAGCAACGTCAAAGGACAAATCTATTCAAACTACTCATGCGGTGGCTCTACATTGATCAGGACTCTCAAACGCAGCTTGTTTACATGTACGCGTATGGATTACGCGGCACGGTGCATCACATCCAGGAATTATTCCGGCCACGAGTGCATACCCAACATGAATTGGATCATTAGAAACAAGACAAAGCAGCTAGCTATGTACGTGGATTTTTCGGGAAATTTCACGATCGTTGCGAACTACTCTAGCTTCGCCGTCAGAGCAGACTACTCCGACTACGTTGCATCGACTTCGTCTCCTGTGACAGTTCTGGCGATCCTCTACAACCTTCGGCTCCAACGTCTCGGGGGCTCCCTCCGCTTGGGAAACGCGCCACGGTCTTCGAGTTCGGCGGCCCGCTGCGGTGAGACTCTGCGGTCTTCGACTGCGACACCCGCAGAATCTTCGGCTCCAGCAACTCGGAGGCTCCCCCGGCATCGGTGACCCGATGCGGCTTTCGGCTGTGGTAACCCGATACATCCTTCGGATGCGACCCGGTGCGGTCTTCGATTGCGACAATCTTCGGATGCGGAACTCGCTGCCGCCATCAACCTCAGGAATCCGTCGCTTCTATGACCGTGGTCCGCCGCGTCGACAACGTCCGCCGTGTGACCCGCTACCGCATCATCTTCCTCCACGACAACTACCAACAAAGCTAAGTTTCCCTCTACTTAGAGCTGATTTCCTTTTTAACTCGCACTCGAAACACTCGGGGGCTGCGCCCTCTTCGAGTAACCTAATGTGCCATCGGCTCCACGCACTCGAGCACCTCGAACGCGACAGCCCGAGTAGCTGATTCTACCTGATCGTCGAATCCTTGAACTCCAAGTGCCTCGGCAAGGTACTGATACTAAGGGTAATCAGGCTAACGAAAAGGCCTAGCATATAGTGCAAAAGTGTCGACTCGATCGGCACCAGAATCTTACTGTACAAGCCGAAAGGCAAATATTATTTACAAGATACAAGTACTTCACAATTCGTCATGTTTTTCTGCAGCTTAGAAGGATGTCCAATGCGCCGAGCTATTCCATCGGGTCCTCCAACGGAGTCGACCATCGCCAGTCACGTCAACAGACGCCAAGACCCGAGTCGAAGCATTCCTCGGATGAACACATCAATCATCGACAAAAGCGGCGCTGACCGCGTACCCGACAGAAGAAACGGTGTCGACTTCATCCGCAACGTCGACTCCTTCCGGCTAAAGAGACGCATCACTCCGCTAGGTTGACTCCTGGCTCCTTACGCGTGAGATGCTAACTCGATGCACTTCCGGGTCAGTGGTTTATCCTCGCATGAGTCTCCACTCGAGTCTGCGACTCGATTAGACACTCGGGGGCTACTCCTATCAGGAGCGCTGGTCGCACACCCGATGTACTTCCGGGTCAGCGGTATGCCCGCAAGATTGTCGACTGCATCTACAAGATACAAGACTCGAGTCTCTGCCCGAGTCTACGACTCCGCCAGACACTCGGGGGCTACTTCAAACTAGAGCGCTGGTCGCGCACACACAAGATCTTCGAGTCCTACGCCGAGTCTACGACTCCACTACGGACTCGGGGGCTACTCCCATAGGGAGGATTGATTCAAGCATCCGAAAAAAATTGTGTCCTACAGACCTGAAGCTAACAACGGCTGAATTAAAGTCTCTGCTTGAGTCTACGACTCGAACAGACACTCGGGGGCTACTCCCATAGGGAGCGCTGGCCGCGCACCCTATGAATTCTTCGAGTGCGATCCTTCAGATCAGCATGCAAAACTTTTCGGCAACTCTGCCCTAATTAACGCTAATGAGCAACGTCCTCCTTGGCCACCCGAAACACCTCTGCGGTGATAAACATTTGGATGCTGCGTCTGCGACGCAAAGATAAGACCTATAGATACCATCTGATGGCCTGGTAACGCACACGACTGCGCTCTGCTAGTAAAAATCCGTGCCAACAGGCGCGATGAAAAATCCCGACGGACGCGTTGGGTACCTTATTTAAAATCTACTGGAATTCCACTCCTTTAACTGGCCCTGATCCGTTGGGAGAGTCAGGCACACGCATCAACAATCCCTACACATTCTCTTGAAAGACATAGTTGCACTCGAAAGATTGAAGAGTCCTCAGCCGAATCTACAATTCGACTGAACACTCGGGGGCTACTGACATGGTTATACCCTACGGGTACCCGATGTTAACCTACCTGGTCCAGCCCGATGGAAGGCCCACTCGACGACCTGCCAGGGTCCATGACGCCTATGACGGTTCGGCTGATATGAAGCCCATATGGACACGGACTCCAAAGCGCACAAGACAAGGAAACCTCAAGACTAGAGTTTGAATACAACTTGTAACCTACTCGTATCGGTACCTGAGACCTAGCCTCCCCATATATAAGGGCTAGGAGGGTCCAACGAGGAGGGCACGTACACAACAGATAGATCTCTCGACTCATACTTTCGCACACACCTCCATGCCAGATCGAATCTGTGCACCCTGTAACCTTCGGTTTCGCCGTAATCAAGAGCAGACAAGCAGGAGTAGGGTTTTCCCTCTGGGAGCCTGAACCTGGGTAAATCTCGTGTCCCCTGGTTGCTTGTCTGTTAACCGTGCCACGATCTCCAGCATCCCCATCTTCTCCAAAACCCAAGTCCATAACAATGGGCATTGACGAGATTAAACCTCGTCAGTGAGCAATCCCTAATTAGGGTTCCTGGTTCGATTAGGGTTCATCCCTATGGTTTGACTATGATGATTGAATTAGAACTGGTAGTGGTGGTTATACAGTTCTAGATGATTGTCTACTAAGGATTGTAAGGTTGTCAATGCTCTGTTAATCTTATTCCAAATAAGTGATTGGATATTGTCTAAGTAATGATGCCATTGTGTTAAGATATTGCCTGTTGACTCTAGTGATGTGGATTTCACTAATGTTTCAGGTTCTTAATACCGACAGTGGTACTATTAGTAATGGTTCACTGTGTTTGATACATTGGCCTATGTTGATATGTTTAGATTGGAGTCTATATGTTACTTCCATGATCCTCTGTTTGTGTATATGCAAACATAATTATGATTCTTGATTGATCTTTCCAGGAAAATGATTAGTTACCTTCTGCAATTTTACTTGTAAAAATCTGAGTGTAGGATTTGCTTGGTTTAGAAATTATACCTGTGACACCTTCTTTGTAATGGTACACAAGTGTAATTCTAATATTGGGCTAAATTCTACTTGTGTCCAAGTGTGGCGTGGCTAAATGAATTGAAATTTCCTGCTGGATTTATTATCCACAGATGTTATACTTCTCTTAGCCTGTGATGCTGGTCTGAGGCATAACTAGGTAAAAACTAAGTTTTTTACTAGCTGTCCTTCATAGATGTGTTCTGATGCATGGTATCAGCTAATGATTCTTGAATTTATTAAGAAAATTATTGGCATCCTCACTGTTTAATATAGATCCTTAAGATTTGATGATTTCTGAGGTGCTACTTCTCAAGAGATGTGCCCGGAAATCTTGATCTAGGGCTGTTGTTATATTGTGATGTGGAGATATAGATTTATATCCAGGATCTATGATGCACAAGATGAGATCCTGGATTTGTTTGTAAAGATTGGTCATTGGCTTTTAGTTAAATCTCCTTCTGTGATGGATACACCTCACTTGGGTGTTTTTCTGAGAAGATTCATGTAAAATAACATATGCTCTGATGATCTGATATAAATGGATCATGGGATTGTTGTATGTATACTCACCACACAACTTGGCTGTTGATGATGATGTTGTAGTGCTAGCTATTCTTGCTAGCTTGATCTGGTTCACTTGTTCTTGTGGGCTTGGTTTGGCTCTACACCTCCTGGGCTGCTCCTGCTCCTCCTAGCTGATGATCTGGTTCTTGACCACCTTCACCACCCCCTCCTTATGTCACCATCTTGTAGATGGCTCGATGATCTGTGTTGTATCTTGGCCGGTGGTTTAGTTTGGGATTTGGCAGACTCAGTGTGTTCTTGGCTTTGTGCTTGAGAATGGAAATGAACTGCTGGTAGCTATGTTATGGTTGTGCACTTCCTTTTGGACTGCTTGTGATGTTACTGCTGTGTAGACAACACACTACATGTATTTAGGTGACTAAGCTATTTGGTTGCTTGGCTGGTTGTGGATCAGATCAAGTGAATTGACTTTCACTTCTATCCTTTTACTAATTATTGCCCTGATGAAACTTGCCCCTTTTACTATGCTAATGATGTGGATCTGAAGCTCTTTTGTTTGAAAAGAACAGATTCTATATATTGGTGAAATTTGCCCCTTTCAATACTCAATGATGTAAGTTTGAGCAGTGTACTTCACTGTCCTCTACTGAGAGTAAAACTAACAAAAATAATACCTTTTTTCTTTTATTCTCTTTGTATTTGTAGGTACAAGATCTGGATGCTCAAGATGTAGTATATGAATAGATAGATTTATAGGGTTTTTTATTGTAATTTTCATTTTATTCTTTTGTAAGAATCTTGTAATAACTTCTTTATAATAGAATTTCATTTCTTGTAATTCTCTTACTGTAATGATTACTTTATTTGTTGTATCTACCTCATACTGTAATATGTTTATGGAATAAAGAAAAGAAATAAGAATGCCTTTCTTATTTGAATTTCTTTGTCTTAAATTCTTATTATTGTTTAATATATATTTAATACAAACAAATAATATTACTAAATAATTTTGAAAATATTTTAAAATACTAACTTCTAAATTTTAAATATTTTTCCAAATGATTCAAATTTCAAATTTGGATTCAAATTACCCCTCCCCCCCCCCCAAAAAAACACATTAATTCATAAAGGTCATCTCAAAATTTATAACAATCACTATAAAGAGTTATTCCTACCTCTTGATAGTGAAAGAAACTCTGATCACTTTAAGTTTTTGTTTGGCGAAAAATTTACCCGTATTTTACATATGAATGCATGCACATGCACAAAATCCTATTTCTACCCTTCGTTGGTTTCTAAATGCTGGGGTGTTACAAAACACGAACCGAATTAAACTCAGATAACATAACTACAATGATGCATCGCCCTTTCCCTTACCCCTCGATGATGTCGCGCCCTGGCCATTCGACGATGAAGCACTCTTTGCCTTCTCCCAAGCATCTCCCTTGCTCTTGCTACTTAACGACATGAAGATATCATCTTCGTCCTTGCTCTCTTCTATCCATAATTAATGTTTATTTGCCCAAAACTCCATCGCCTTTTTGGTCTCAAGCTTTAACTTTGTCCACCTTGCATTGATCCTGAGAAGTTCTTGCCATATTTTCCCGGGTTCCTCCGGGGGCACCCTGACCTATATAATGCCTCACCCATCTTATTGAGGAGGATGTCACTACTGTTGAGTGCCTCCCATATAACTGGAGTATCATCTATCCTAAACTCTATGGCAAAATCTAAAAGGCGACAGGAACCCATCTTGGACAGCTATGGTTAGATGGAAAACTCGACATCTTCAAGATAAAATACTCGTCTGCTTACACAACTCACTAAGGAAGGAGGTTTTATAGAATGAGAAGAGAATAAATATCGGGAATATTTTGGAGGAAATTCATTGGCGAGAGAAATTGGCGGGAACATTCTGGTGGAATAAATTTAGGAGGGAAAAAAGCAAAAGAATTACTATTTAGGTTTAAGGGTACGTAACCCGTGACCATGCATCCATTTTGTGTTTGATTAGGCCGACGAGACTAGTCAGCTTGGGCTAAAGCAACTGGAAGCTGGCACTCAACGCTGCTGTCAGGGTGACGGCGTCGTGCATGCCAACTGACCAACTCGGCTTGGCCCTAACCAACTCTAGTCGGTTTGGTCCACAGACTATGTTCTGTATATGCAAATTCTCAATTTTAGTAGTCTCTCCGACCCATATTAGTTGACTTGAAATAAATAAAAAATAGGTGTATTATTTAAAAGAAATTAGCTGAATTCCCTAGACAGTAGATCCTCAATACTTGATCGGACACCATCTCCAGGCAAGCTTCAGACACTTCAGAAGGGAAAAAAAAAAGCCCAGTGTCGATTTACGCAGCACGACACTCTGGACCATGAAACCTAGGAGACAGTAATGATCCACTTGAGAAAGGCTGGGCCCCAGGAAAAGGCAATGCTTATGCTTCACCCGTGTGCCGATTCCTCCTGGCACCGGATCGGATGATACTATGGATAAGGCACTGCCCAGGGGCATTACCGTAAACAAAGCAGGAGCGCTGTAGAAATGACTACCTTCAGGTCAGCTTGCTCGATCCGGCGACAGGCTGAGACGACACGGCGACGGTCGCAGGTTCGAGCTTCTGGGTTCTCAGCGTGGTTTCGGATAAGCCAGGAATCTTCACATCGCAAGCTACAGTACTTTGTAGACCACGGTTTTTCAACGGCAACAGTAACAGGGCAGCAGTAGTAGGACGACACCGAGTTTAATTTTCTTCACTGCTAGCGTTGTGTGCTGAACGCAGAACGCCGGTGGTTTTGTAGTTTCTACACTGCTGTAAAGAGATCGCATAGAATAGTATCGTAGCATCTCCGTTTTCGTTCCGAAATCCGGATGAAAATTAGTTTTTTTTCTAGGAACGCTAAGTTTTCCACTCGCATTTCCAGGTCGAGTTCCTGCGTATACGTAAAATTTATTAAAACACAACAAATTTTGGGCGAATATAGACGGCTTTTATTATAAAGGGTGAATACATAAATATTTCATTGAATTCGGGCAAACACCCGAATTTTAACTGCATTTAGACTAATAATAACTAAAAACCTTTAAAAAGCTTTCGCCGCCGCCAACGCCAATGCCGCCGGACGCCGCTTCTACATGCCGAAGTTGCTGTAGAAGCAGGTGTAGCTAGGGTCGGCCTTGCCGTCGTCGTCGCTCGGCGACTGCGGTGGGCGGAAGCTGCCCTGGCCGTCGTCGCCGCACCTCCAGGGATGGTACGAGGGGCCGGTATCTTCGTCGTCGTCGAGGACGACGAGCGGCGCGCCCTGATAGGCGAACTCGTGGCGTGCCCTGGCCTGACATTCGGCCTCCTCCTGCTGACGCTGGACACGGCGCAACTTCGTCTGCTCCCAGTCCATTCTCATGACGAAAGCGTCCTCGTCGACTGGCACCGCCCATTCCGCCGACTCCGGCTTTGGCTGGCGAAGGCGGAGACAGACAGTGGGCGGCGATGACACGCGGGGCTCGTTGATGACGATGCCCCGCGCCCTTGTCCGCGACGGCGAGCGGACCGGCGTGTTCGGCTCCAGCTTGACCGGCCGGAGTCGCGGCGACGGCGTCGGCGCGAACCCGGGCAAGCGGGATGCCGAGGCTATGGAGGAGGAGCTGAGGCTGGCCATCCTCCTCGGCAGCCAGTTGGCCGGAGGATGACGCCTCGCCCTGGACGCCGTGGAGCGGGGGAAGCCGAGTCGCGGGTTGTTGCTAGCGTGGATGTGCTCCACCACGGGCGCGCGTGTCCATCCGGGAGCGCTCCACCATCGTCGTCGTGCCGCCGTGTTGTTGCGCTTCGGTGGCGATCCCGGCGGCCCCTCGTGGTGCGCGAGCTCCCGGAGCCGCCAGTCAGCAAAGAACTGCTCCTAGTAGAGCAGGTTGTCGGGGTCCTCGGCGAGATCTGGGTCGTCCATGGCCGTGATGGCGGCCTGGATCTCCTCGACTATCTCCTCGTTGGCCGGCACCGGCCGTACGAGGATCCCACCGACGCTGAGCTTCCAGTCGGGCGGGTTCCGGGTGTCCGGCGGCGCCATGTACCCGGCGTCGTGGAGCATCCAGGCCTCCCAGGGATGGAGCATACGGCGGCCGATGCAGTTCGCTGCCGCGGGATCGCCGGGGAACCTTGCGGCCATTTCTCTCTATTCGCCGGAGTTTGAGTCCGCGGTGGAGGGGGAGTGGAGAAGCTGTGAGAGTGTGAGGTGAGCCGGCGAGGTCGCCGGGCTTTTATAGGCCGAAGCGAGCGACGAGGGCGGAAGGGGTGTAGCGGTGTGGGCGGGAAAAGGGGGAATCAGCGAGAAGTTATTGCCCCACGGTCCGTCACGCGATCCGAGGCGGCGGTGGCGCGCCATTACGGCGATGCGTGGTCGACGAGACGGGCAATTAATGGTCCGGCGGTCCGTCGTGCGGTTCCGAGGCGGAAGGATGACGACGACTCAGCTTTTGTCGCTGACTGGGCGGGTCCACGCACCGAACATTTTTTCCATCGAATTCGTTTCGTCCGACGTTCTCGGGACGATCCCCTGGAAAGTCTGGACCAAAGTTGGTCCAAATACAGATAAAACCGAAATACTAAATACACGATTGGATCAATTTTGGGCGTCCAGACCAGAAAAACGCCCAAAAAATTCTAATGGAAAGCCGATGTGTACAGATGCGTGGTTAATCTCCTTTTTGATCTCTATGATTGTACGACTAGTTGAAAGCTCATTAGGTGCCAAATAATGCTGCAAAGAAAGCTCGTAGGCCGTAGCCATGTGCACCCCGCTAGGCGCTGACGGAGCTGTATGGGCGCTCGTGCCGGCGCCGCCGTCTCCCATGCCATGCCGTCCGTCCGTCCGTCCGTACGCCGCGCCGCCTCGCGGGCCACCGCAGCTAGCCCCACCCCGTCATTGAGGAGCAGCAGAAACAAAACTGACCGGGAGACAGACAGACAGACAGGCACGGGCGAGCAAGTGCAAGCTGCGAGGGGCAGAACGGGAAGCCGGCCCGGCCCGCCACTTGGCGAAAGGACGCGCACGTGGCACCGAGCCAAGTGCCCCCTTATCCTGGGCCCGAATGACGGTTCTGCCCCCAAAAGCGCAAAAAGAGCGCTCGTCCGCCCCCCACCTCTTTCTTCCCTTTTACCTATTGCCATTTCTTCTCCACCTAGTCCTCCATCTCTCTCCTCTTCCCTCCGCTGCCCTCCGTGCTTATCTCTCTCACCGCCTCCTCCCCAGTTCGCTTTCTCTCGCCCGAAAAGTCATTTTCTATTCCGGGTTTGTCACGAAGCTTCTGGCATCTCTTCCCCGCCGTCCGGTTTGGGGTTTGGCGGCTCGCTCGCCGCCGCGGGCGCCTTCGGCGGAGGCGGCGATTCGGTGAGCTCCCCTATCTAGTCTACTAGTTAATACTATCGGGTTGGGTTCGGCCGCGGGTTCCATTTCTTAGATGACAGTGGCTCGTTCCGTGCGACGGATTCCGCAGGACGAGCTGTCTCTCGGCTGTCGCCGGCCGCGCATGATTGGACTGCGGCCGGCCTGGATCCGAGTGTCCGATCGATTTCGCGAGCCCGCTTTGCCGCTTACGCTCGCTCGAGCGGGCTCGAGTCCCTTTCGTTTCCGTTTCGCGGGCTTCTCACGTTTACGTGGGCGGTTCCGGTTTCGTTTTCTTTAGCTTCCAGACGTGTTTGGTATTTTGGTTGCGTAAAATTCCGATTTTAGAACGCTTACGGCATGGCACGGGCGTGTTTTTCTCTTCTATACGCTTCGCTTTTTCCCTTACTACTACTGTCCACCGGCACAGTGGGAAATCGGTGTCATCGTGCTGAACTGCGATTTTTCTCTTAGAGTGAATTCCATTTTTTTACCCCCTAAGATCAATTTTGTGCCACTTTTTACCCAATTTAACAGAAATTGCTCAAAACTACCCCATTTAACATACTTTCTTCCACTTTTTATCCCTTTTTACTTTTTACCCCCAACCTGACAGGTGGGTCCCACCCGTAGTCCGACGTGGCGTGACCAGATCGGACACCGATTCTACTAGGCGTGTCCTACTCAGCTTCCAGAGCTGAGATGAGCCGGATGAGCCAAGGCCTGTCGCACGCAGTTCGGTTGAGTTAGACCTGATCGCAGTAGACGTGCCTGTTTGGTTTAGCCGAACCAACCCGCATCGTGTACCAGGCCCGCTTGCCCTTAGCATCCTCTCACGAGAAAGAGAGAAAACTGAGCAGATGCTGATGTTACAGGGGCTCTAGGTCACCGTATGACTGGTGATCGCTGTGATCGCAAGAGAAATACGTGGTTCAACGGTAGGCTATTCTGTCCCAGGTATTACCCGTACAATTTGGTTGTGTATGCTCTCCCAGTTTAGGGCTCTTTGCTCGGATAACTCTGCCCCAACCAGAGTTTGGATTGAATCTTGGATTGAATCTGATAGCGGTGATCAAAGGTTAAAAGATTGTACATTATTGTTGATTTAGTATATATATTGCATAGTGTATTGCCATTAGTTTCCATTTTTAGTTTCTTAGATCGAGAGTAAAAAACAGGAATCGGGGGGACCCACCTGTCAGGATGAGGTAAAAAATAAAAAGGGGTAAAAAGTGGAAGAAAGTATGTTAAATGGGGTAGTTTTGAGCAATTTCGGTTAAATTAGGTAAAAAGTGGCACAAAATTGATCTTAGGAGGTAAAAAGTGGAATTCACTCTTTCTCTTATTAGCAGCGGCTCATTGTTAGGCGCTAAAAGGGAGTCCTCTACCGCCTTGAATTCGGGTGTTTCCCGAAGGACAGATGTGACCTTCGTTGACGCAGAGAGGTAGGCTGGCAAGAAAAGCAGGGTTAGTGCCTGCCCTAAGCTTCGATTAGGCAGGCAGCAACGGTTTGTGAATCGTGATGGTAGCCCACAGCAAACTGCGCGGAAAAGGTGTCTGTTCCATGTTCAGAAATAGGGAGGTTCTAGTATGACCAGCAACCCAGCTGGCCATTCGCACCGGGGTTCGGCAGCCTTCCCTTTGCATTGCGTCTTTTCTCCTTCTCAATACATGCATACATGCTCTAAGCTACTAGAGTAGTATATAAGGACGCTCCTGCTTCCTCAAGCTCAAAGCAATGTTTTCGCTGCTGCTTCCTAGCCCAAGTAGCTCCAAGTTGATATCTCCCTATTCTTTGCTTCTTTTTTTCTGGTGTACGTCCTCTCTCAGGTAATGTCATACCTGATTCCAGTTTAACTTCTTTATTTTTTTTTATTTATTGTTTCTTCTTATGCTTTACAGAGAAATATATGCTTACAATCAATATCATAGACCAGTTGTGTTTGTACTTTATTATCTGTATAGACCTCGAATTCTTTATGGCCTGGCCGGCAAATCCACATGGACTTGGTCAAAACCCACGATTTTTGTTTGAAATGAAAGTTGTCTATGTAGCTAAATCTGGACGAGGTTAATGTTATCCATATTTATATATATCGCTGCTAGTTCATGTCAAGATATGAATAAATAGATCAGTCTCGCCTCTTTGTTATATGGCTGCACTTTGGAGCATTCTGTTGGTTGTAGAACAGAGCACGCGGCAGTTGCATGGTCTGTGTCAAAGTACTATGGGCAGCATAAACCATGCTTTTTTTTGCGTGTGTAAATTTTATATGGCACAAGCTATTGCAAGTAGGTCAATATGTTCCTACTTGTTCCTTCTAGAATCATATTTATATATCTCTGTCCGAAATTCATCAAATACGGTTTGTTTTTAATGATGTTTACATTTGTGTTACAATGTCATCTAGGACCCTTCATTGGATTGAACTAACGAACCAAAACCGAGGACGGGGCTGTTGTAGCAGCAGCGGCACCGAGCAGCTAGACAGGGAGCTCTAGTATTTGGCAGGGTCATGGGTGCTCTTTGTGATTTTTGTCGGGAGCAAAGGCCAACAGTTTATTGCCGATCAGATGAAGCGTCCTTATGCTTATCGTGCGATCATAGCGTGCATTCAGCTAATACACTTTCTCAACGACACATGAGGACCATTCTTTGTGATCGATGTGCTTCACAGCCCGCAGAAGTCCGCTGTCTTGAAGAGAACATCTCACTTTGCCAAAATTGTGACCAGAGCGGGCATGGTGCAACATCCTTGGCTGCTGGCCATAAAAGGCAGACCATAAACTGCTACACGGGGTGCCCATCGTCAGAAGAGCTATCAAGAATCTGGTCCTTTGATATGGATATCCCTACTGCAGCTGTTGATCCTAACTGTGTGGAAGGCATAAGCATGATGAACATTAATGACACTGGTCTCAGTAATCATTGTGGCACTCAAGAAGGTAACGGATTGCCGGAAATAGCCAACACAACGCTCATGAGTGATCCACCCACTGGTGAAAAGCTTAAATCCGGAGACAGGATGAATACTCTGCCACTTGCCACACTGCCCACACATCAGCCAGTTGAACCAGTTTCAGTGACGCCCAAGGTACTATATGACTAAAATATTTCCGCCCAAAACATATTCTCTTATTATTTAACTATTCTTCTTAGTTTCTGCACATTTCATCGGTTCATGGCCTGTCAGCCCATCACATGCAACATTACTTACCATAGGAACAGTTATAGTAACTGTAACAATATTGGCTCGTCTCTTTCTCTCTGGCACGATTTTGTATTTATACATTCACTTTGTAACCAGAATCTTTTTTATACATAAAGTAGCAGATGGATTTCCATTGATGGCAAAAAAGGTTTTAAGAATTATTCTTAATGTGAGGAGTTGAGCAATTGCAATATTTTGGAATTTGGGATCTTTTGCATCATAAATATGTTTCTTAAAACAGACTTCTCTGTCACTTTGTGTCATTTATATCCTCATGAAATGCTGGCTGCATCATTCAGGTACCCTGTGATGAAGATATTTTCAATGATGACAGCATATATGAAAATTTCTGTGTGGATGATGCTGATATGGCATTTGAGAACTATGAAGCACTGTTTGGTGCCTCACACATTCAGACAGAGCAACTGTTTTCTGATGCTGGAATTGACAGTTTCTTTGGAACGGAGGAAATGCTAGCTGATGATTGTAACGAGGTTTGTCCTTTTCTGCATGAAATTTGCTTCATCTATTATCTTTGTTGGATAAAGAACTCCTGCTCTACAGTTTTCCCCTTCCCCTACATATATTAATTGATGAGAATCAGCCTTACTTGCCTCCCTCGGTACTTATCTAGAAGTTGTTATGTCAAGTTCAATCTTCAAAATTCTGATCAGGACCTTTTGGTGTCACAGCAAAGTAGTTAATTTTGTTATCCGTCCAAGGTTAATTCACTGATTCTTGGACGATGAGAAGGTTTATTTGGTTTTGAAAATGAACGTACTATAGTACATTCTTTGCTGCAATTCATGTACGAGTATTATTTATATATATGTTGCCAACCTATTTCATGTTCAAGTATCACTTAGTTGGTCATTTTGTTTTATTTAACTCGTTGGATTATTCATGATATATCTAGGCTACTTGAATTGAATGTCTGCATGCTGCGCTCCATTTTATGGTTAATTCACTGATTCTCGGACAATTGGTATGCTTCCAGCAGCTCAAGCTCATGCAGCCCGAATGTAGCAATGCTGATTCCAGCGTTTCTGTTCCTGCTAGGCATGCCATCTCCCACATATCCCTTTCCTTCTCTAGATTGACCGGTGAGAGCAATGCTAGAGATAATCAAGATTGTGGTGTATCACCAGTGCTCCTTATGGGTGAGCCACCATGGCATCCTCCTGGTCCTGAAGGCTCATGTGCCAGTGGTAGCAATAGCAGAGGTAGAGCTCTCACACGATACCAGGAGAAGAAGAAGAGACGAAAGTAAGCACTTCCTGTCTTGTGTTTTCCTCCGATCATCTTTAACGTACTAGAACTTCAACCAAGTTTAAGAAATGTATGCAATTCTCATTTCCAGTTAAGAATTCTAAAGGATTTACATTACCAAGTATGTATTTTCATACGTGTCTGATCATTCTATTCATGTGAATGTTTCCTCCTAAATATGATCACAAATACTTTGTTAAATGTAGCTAAGCTTTTCTTTGTAGCTGTTTATGGAATTTCATAGGTATACTGTTACGTCTCTGACATGCTACCATGCTTACTAGTCAGTTTTGCCGCTTTAGCTTCATGGGGCAGTATCATAATTTTATTACAGTACTTACCAAGCATCCTTTCTTGGCATAACTTTTGTTGACAGATTTGACAAGAAGATCAGGTATGCTTCTCGCAAGGCTAGGGCAGACGTGAGGAAAAGGGTGAAGGGTCGGTTTGTAAAAGCCGGTGAGGCATACGACTATGATCCACTCAGCGAAAGAAGAACCTACTGAAGACCAAATGCAGTTGGCTATCATCGAGTGTCAGATTAGCAACAAGGTAAACCTCAGAGCTCATTTGGTGTTGCTCGCACTAAGCAAGAGCGCTGGGGAAGACAAGCAATTGTGCCAGACGGTGCAATAAAAAAAGTCAGGAAAAAAGATATACCCAGTTGGTGGGTTGAAAAACAAGACAAATAGAAAAGGTGCAAGAAGTTGATGTATGCTTCTGTTCCATCTTCTCCTTCACAGTGGATGGAACACCCATTATCATTTTCTTCTTGGTGAGTGGTTTCAATCACTCTCCACCGTGTGTGCATTAATCCAATACAGTTACAGGGCCTAGAACTCCAGCTGTAACCACCGTGTGCCATGGCTTCTGCACCTGCTTCTGCCTTGGTGCTGGGGTTGCGTTGCCAGGTCGCACCTGTAGGTAACATGATTAATTATACTTCTGGAGTTTACTCCTGTAATATTATATTTATTTATGGAGCACGGTCTGCTGCTGTAAATGTAGATACATACAATAGTACCTTGTTTAAAAACAATCTTGGTGTTTGTAACTTGTAAAGTCTGTTCTGTAAAGATGTCGGGTGTAAAGTAGAAGCATCCATGTGTGTAAACACCGAAGTTCTGTACTTATCATGTGCCAGAACAGCAATTCTTCAGTTCAACCAATAAGGCAAAATGGACAAATTTGACCCAAATATAGAGGAAATTCACGAAGTGAACTCATGGCGAAACTATTTCCTTCATAACACCCTTTTAAGTAGCGCCTAACATAAAACGTTATACTTAACGGGATAGCACCTCTCCGAAAGGCGCTACATAGTATAAGGCGCTACATAATATAGTGCTTAGGTGTAAGGCGCTACATAATATAGTGCTTAGGTGTAAGGCGCTACACTATTATATATATAAGATATCTGTATGTAGTTGATGCAAAATTGTTGTGGCTGAGTTGGTTGTAGTGTTTGTTAACTACTATTACTTGGTTGTGGGTTCAAGTCCTCAAATTGTTGCTTTTTTTTAAGGCTGCGATATTTGTCCCATGGTTAGAAAAAATGCAATATATTAATTCTAGCCTCTTTATTAATTAAAAAAGGGAAATTAAATTCCACAAAGACTAGAAGAAAAATCATCCTATAACGCAAGGGTCATGTGGTTTATGTGGTGGGTCGAGTGTGGTCCGTGTGTGGGCCACGGCCATTACGGCGGACTGTCGATATAACGTCCACGTTGTGTAATGAGACGATTATCGAAGAAATGAATGAACTACTCATGTCATGCTTCTTCCTCCCCAAGTCTACTCTCCTCCTGATCCCCTTACTTCTCCTCCATCGCAACCCTAACCGCGGCCACCACACCGCCGGTGACGGGATATAACACTTTGGTAACAGAGCTCGGTGTGACCCAGGCGTGTTTTGCGACTCGACGCCGACCAATCGGTTGCAGATTTATTCGAAAATTCGTTGTAAATCCGAGATTGGCATTTGGGTGGTACAGAGGAAGCTATGACGGCTCCCTCGATGGCATCTTCCTCTGGAAATCCTAGCTATTCTTAGCATGATTTTGGGGAATCTCCTTGCTATTACACAAACAAGCATGAACTATATGCTTGCATATTCGTCCATCCAAATGATGGATATGTAATTCGGATATGTAATTATTGGAATAATTGTTGGAGACTCAAATGATGGATATGCAAGCATGATAACTTATATGTTGTTCTATATCTCCATGAATCTAGGAACTTTTGCTTGTATTGTATTATTTGGTCTACTTACTGATGACCCACAAGTATAGGGGATCGCAACAGTCTTCGAGGGTAGTATATTACCCAATTTATTAATTCGACCCAAGGGGAGCCAAAGAATACTTATAAGCCTTAAAAACCGAGTTATCAATTCAGCTGCACCTGGAAATAGTCTTGCTCACAGCAGTTTATCAGTAGCAACAATTTTGTAGTAGCAATAGCAAAGCAACAGTGATGTCTACGCACTTCTATTTTTATAGACAGTTGTTGGGCCTCCAAGTACAGAGGTTTTAGAACAACAACAAGTTTCCCTTAAGTGGATTACCCAAGGTTTATCGAACTCAGGGAGGAAGTGGTCAGATGTATCCCTCTCAAGCAACCCTGCAATCAAGATACAAGAAGTCTCTTATGTCCCCAACACACTCAATACACTTGTCAGGTGTATAGGTGCACTAGTTCGACGAAGAGATAGTGAAATACAAGTGGTAACGGTGCCAGAAAATAGATTCTGACTTGTTGTTGACGTGGGATAACGTGTGTGAAACTGAAATAAAGAAGGAAGCAAGCAAACATGCAACATATCTAGTAGCAAACGGTGTTTCAGTGTTTAGAAACAAGGCCTAGGTATCATACTTTCACTAGTGAATACTCTCTCATATAAATATCCTCTCTTCATGATACTACTCTTAACTACTCTCTGGTTGGACACTCTAATCCACTGTAGGCCTATAAAAGCACACCTCAAATTCCGCCTTTCCCATCTTGATAACCCCACACTGTCACCTTAAGCGCTAGATGGTTCCAACAAACACCACAATTTTATAAAGACATCCAACTCCAAATATACTCATGAACACACGTGTTCCTCACATCACAGCCATCCCCTCCGTCTGTCCCAATTTCTATCACTTCGGGGCCTTCAGATCCGGACAATGATATGTGTACACAACTTGCAGGTAAGATCACAAACAATACTATCATCATGAATCAATAATAAGTTCAGATCTCAGATCATGGCACTCGGGCCCTAGTGACAAGCATTAAGCACAACAAGTTGCAAAAAAGTCAAATAGCACTAATAGAGATACTAGGCACCATGCCCTAACAATCTTATTCGATTACAAGATAGAACTCATCAAATCCCTACCATCCCCATAGCCTACATCGGCGGATTACTCACTCATGGATGGGGGAAACATGGATGGTCGATGGAAAGGAGTTGTTGATGATAATGGCGATGATCCTCTCCAAATTCCTTGTCCCGACAGGGTGCCAGAACGGAGTTTCTGGTTTCGAATCGCGGTTTCTGGTGGTGGCGTGATGACCCACAAGTATAGGGGGTCGCAACAGTCTTCGCGGGTAGTATTACCCAATTTATTGATTCGACACAAGGGGAACCAAATAATACTTGCAAGCCTTAACAACTGAGTTGTCAATTCAGCTGCACCTGGAAATAGTTCTTGCTCACAGAAGTTTATCAGTAGCAATAGTTTGATAGTAGCAACAGAAAAGCAGCATCAACAACAAAACAAGAGCAATAGTAACAGTAACAGTAAACAGTGAGATTAGAGTGCGGTAGGCATAGGGATGGATGGACGGGCGTTGCATGGACGAGTCTAAACATGTAACATCAAGATCTAGGCCATTGCAGATAAATAAGAATAAGCATCAAGGTACTAAACAATCCTAGGCATGTGCTCCATATATAGTCAAGATCTCCTGTCTCTTCCACTCAAATATGGGCAAGAATCATCGGAGAGGAAGAGATTAATCAAGCTAGAGAGTGAGAGCAAGTATGGACAAAGCTTAGCCTAATAGAGGAAGAAGAAACAACCTAAACTGAAAACAGGCAAAAGGTATAAATAGTGGCCCTAGAAAATCTGCCCGTTGGGCTTATTTTCGAAACGGTCCGTTGTACTGGATTTAACCGGTAGTACCGCCCACTGCCAAAAATAGTTACTCCCTCCGATCCAAAAATAGTTACGCCCTAGGAAAAGCCAGCAGCGCGCGGGACCAAGCAGCAGCCCGCGAGCAGTAGTGACCGGCATGCTCGCGAGGTGGGCCAGCAAGCGGTAGCGCATACACACATGAGAGAGCGACGCAGCAGCGGCTAGTCAACGCGCGGGAAGCAGCAGCGCGCGTGAGGCAAGTGAAGCGAGCGACGCATCCGGGCGGAGCGGCGCGAGTGAACGCGGCCTAGCGAGCGGGGCCCAGCGCTCGCGAGCCATGCACGCGAGCAGGGGCGAGGCGGGTTGTAGAGGTCTCAACCTAATAAGGTAGATTCCTCCTGTGTTTTACAATGCTAGTCCCTGGATCAATAGCTAGCATCCACAGTTAAGATATAATATCAAGAAACAAAGGTCATATTATAACTTTATAACCAGGAATAACATAATTTTATTACATCTTACATAGCTCATTTGGCTATTTCAATACATTGCAGCGGAATAACTATAGTCATGGGGTCCTTCATCTTCAAAGTGCCACAGGCAGATGTTGGTTGTAGACTTTGTAATCCTAATCAATCAATCTTCACTAAAAACAATCAAACCTGCAACATACAAGTTACAACCACAAAGGGTCAATACATTTGAATTGTATTGGCAAGTGATACTATAACAGTATAGTGGAGTCTATCATCTATATGCATTTGGCTGAGTGGAGTTGAGGCTTGCATTGCTCAAAATAGATTTTCCTTATCATTTTGAAAATACTAAGTTTTTCTTGGCAAAGTCATTTTTCTCAGTCAAAGATTTGAAGATCCTTTCAAGGCATCTCTCCATAAAAGATTGAAGATTTCAAACAACCCTTGTTCAAACCACAAGATTTTAACTTTAGAAATTTGAATGATGAGATCCTTGATTGCTTCCATGTCTTGATGCTCAAATTGTCCTTTACCAGGGACATGGCTAAGTACTTAGGTTTTACACTCTGCAGAGGTGGTGCACTTTCCCCACAAGACTTGGTTTCCCAAGACAAAATCTTTCAGAAGCCTTCCCTTAGACCAAAATGGACCCGTTCCAACCTATCAAACACTACCACCCACTGTCCATATGGCTAAGTTCTTGCAACCTATATGATCATGGCAGAGCCCATATTGCCAAGTGGTTGCACTTGAAGCTTCTCAACATTTGACATCTCAAATCTCTTTGTTCCTGGGTGGCCATCCACAAGTGAGATACACAAGGTTCACCAGTCCCCTGGCCTTGTGTAACCACTCAACATAAACCAATCCTTCCATTCCACCCAGGTGATTCATTAACTTATTTGTTTTATTAAAAATAATCATAAGTCCTCAGACTTAGAGATTTTTCCATAGTGTGAATATATTTTCCACCCATGTTTTCTATTAGCTAGGCTAAGCTTGATAGTAGTAGGAATCTTTAACTTAGGAAAATCCTACTAAGAATTCATCTACTAGGTTTTCTTATAGCAAGGTCTATACTTAGCAAAATCCATGCAAGTTTTACTTAGAGAAAATTCACTAATGCATAGTGAAAGTAACGGGACAAAAAGTATGAAGCATCACTTGCCTTTTTGGTAGGGAATGGTGGTTCACTCCTTGATCTTGCTAGTCTCACACTTCTCTAACTTCACTACAAGTCAATCAAGCAAACACAAAATCAACTAACATTCCAAACCAAGGTCAAACAAACAATTTCACACTCACAAAGCAATGGAATCTAAGTCATGCAAAGGATGGTTCTATTGCAAGGATGGTCTCTACTAGGTTTCTAAACTTTGTAGGGTCCAAATTGGTCATTTACCAAAATGGCAAAGTCATTAGTTAGAGGGTTTTGCCCAAAAACCATTTTTTAAATCCATTCATCATTTTATGTGGTGGAAATTAGTTTTATCAAATCCAAAACCTTTTAAGTCTTCACCAAAAGTTTCTAACTCTCAAGAATTGGTGTTTTGGGTCAATAGCTTTGAATCAAATTGTTTTCCCCAAGGTTTTTATTTCAAAATCATTCTCATAATAAAACCATTATTTTTACTTAGCTAGAAATGGACTAATTCATTTAATCCTTCTTAAACTTTTCCAAATTCATTTTAAAAATCATGGGTTGGTTCCTAGGGTCAGTGAGGTCACAACAAACCATTTTGCAAAAGTTTTAACCCTAAAATCCATTTTAAACAATTTTTATACTCTAAACAAGTTCACAAAAGAATCTGCAAAAACAAGCAAGCTAACAGATACTATTTTCTAAACCAAGGGCATGGTTGTCTAGGGCTTGCTCCACTGAATCCATTGATATAAAATTTGTAATTTTTGGACGTGTGGTTTGAAAGTTACAAGGGTTTGAAGTTTGCAAATAAATCTGATTCAAATCTGTTTTTAGTTTTAATACTGGCCACGCGTCGCTATCTCACTGGCTGATACCGGTTCGGCCGGATCGGCATCATGGTGCATTGGATCAATTCAAATCGCGCCGGTCCAGAGAACGTACCTATTCGCGACTAAGTGATCTAATCCTGCTCGTTCAAACTAGATCGAACAGCTCTCAGTGCTTTGCCAAAAGCTGGCGGCGCGACGACGGTGGCTAGCGGCGGAGCGGCCAGTCGATGATGGCGCCGGCGGTACAGGAATCAAAGGAGGGTGGGGATATGCTCACCGGAATCGTTGACGCTTGCTGATGCTCAACGTGGTACTGGTTGGTGAAGGGGAGCACGGGGCTGTCCTTGATTGCTCACCAGAGACGAGCTGGGCTTCGGGCGGTTCAGGAGGTCGTCGAGGGCGAGGATAGGGGGCGTCCTAGGACAAACGGAAGATGCTGTTAGGTTCGCATGAGCCTGGAGATCATCATCGTGTCCACGGGGAAAGGAGGGGAGGTCAGGTTTTACCGGGGAATGTCGTCGGAGAAGAGGGAACACGGCGGTGCTGCAGGTCGTCGACGTTGCCAACGCTGGGAGGCACGCGCGAGTAAGCTGGGATACAGAGAGGTGCGCTGGAGAATGCTGATCACAGTTGCGTGCTCGAGGAGGCAGGAGGGGGCGTGTGCTGGACTGAATCGGCGAGGAGGGTCGTCGGAGACAGGGGGATGTCCGAGCAAAATCTGACAGCCTGGGGGCGTGTCGAGGAGGGGTGTCTGGGGGAAACGGAAGAGGGGAGGCAGACGATTTATCCTGCGTGGTCAAGGGGCAGCTTCATTGCGTGATTAAGACGTATTACGCCGGAGTTATTCCGCCTGCAACGGCCGGCGAGGGGTGGGCGTCGTCTGCGGGTGGGGAAGAAGGGGAACGTGGCGGTGGGGCCTAGTGTCAGCGAGAAAAGGAGTGAGGGAGGAGGGTCCACAAGTCAGTGGCTTTGCGGGCTGTTTCAGCGGTGAGGAAAAACGATTCGGGGGGGAGAGGAGGTGGGCTGCGAGTGGGCTTATTGGGCTGTCTCAGTTGGGTCAGGTCCATTTCATATTTTTTTTTCCTTCTGAATTCTTTTTCCTTTTCTAATTCTATTTTTCTGTTTTGAATTTCATCCAACTATTCAAGCATTCAAATAATTCAAACAATTCAAACAATTGTAATGAGATTTTTGTTCTGTTTATCAACATAAACCAAATCTCAAAATAATATTTTTATTCATTTTTAGGATCTATTTAATAATTAAATAAAATAGCCCTTTAGTTATTTAATCAAAAATAGGGTTTGATTTATTTAATAAAATCTCCATTTGAAATCCACATATTTTCAAAACCAAATCAGTAGGTTTTATTTGGAAATAAAGAATATTTGGAAAACTTGTTTTAAAATAAAATAACATCTTTATTTTTGGTCCAATACCAATTAAATGAATAGACCTTATTCATTTAATTCAAATAGGATTTGTTTTATTGAAACCTTTATTTTTAAAACTAAAATAGTACCAAAACCATTCAGTAGGTTTTATTTGGAAATAATGAATACTTGGAACTTGTTTAAAACAAAATATCCTTTTATTTTTAGGTTCCATTATTAATTAAATATAATAGACTTTCATTATTTAAATCAACTAGGATTTATTTTATTTAAAATATTTATTCTGAAATCTAAAATAAAGCCAAAACATTTCAGTAGGTTTTATTTGTGAATATCAAATATTTGGAAAACTTATTTTAAATAATTTTAATAAGTTTTTGATGTTTTAATTAAAATGGTAAACCTTTTATTTAAATTTGGATATTAATTCCTTATTATTTTATTTAAATAAACCTTTGCTATTTTTATTCAAAACAAAAATGTTTTAGTTCAAATGTTTGGCCAAGGTTTAATTGAACTTTATGAACCAATCTTTACCTATAAAACTTTTATTTCAATTGAAAACCAAATCCTTTTATTTTAAAGATCCAAAATAGTATTTCCAAAATATTTTGTTTTCCTTTATTTAAAAATGCTTATCTTTTTAAATCCTTTTAGGATTTTATTTAATTCAAATTGGGTTGAAGTTCCAATTAAATTCAAAAAGTTTCTTCTGGCCCTGGAAATCAACAAAGTTTTATTTTATTCATTTATTTTTCACATTACAAGATTTGGAAAATCTTGGGATGTGACAGGCTACCACCCTTAAAATAAATCTCGTCCCGAGATTTGGGGAGGCTAGGGTTACAAGTTGGCTCAAGACAACTAGGGTACTACCACCCTTAAAAATTTTCAAACAAAAATTACATATTGGCCTTCTTGGGATCCTGGGAAAACTTCTCTAAGAAAACTCCTGCATGGTGTCCTTAATTCCCATGCTTGACTCATGGGCCAAGGTTGAGATCCTTCATAGACTTGTTTAACTTGTTCTCCATCCTTTCTGGACAATTGTTTGCATAGTGGCCTAGTTCCCTGCATTTGAAACATGTGACAAGGCTGAGATCCCTCATAGGCTGGTTTATCTTATGCTTCATCTTTTCTGGACAGTTGCTTGCATAATGTCCTAACTCTTTGCAGTGTTTGCACATCACTTGGATAATATCTTTCTTTTCCTTAGGTATCATTACATCTTGTTTGTTTCCTTGGTTCTTCTTTTCTGGGCATTCACTGGCATAGTGTCCCTTCTCTTTGCAATTGTAACATTGCAACTGGCTTATGTCTTTCTTCTTCTTTTTGGGTCTCTCCAAAGCTAAGAGTTCTTCTAGTTCATGTTCTTCATAGGTGGGAGATCTTTCTCTCTTCTTGGGGCATTGATCTTCATGCTCCTTGAATGCAAGATCTTTGTCTCCACAAGTATTGCTAGCTTGGGTTCCTTCTAGAATAGCATCTTGGTCATCCTTGTTGTCATTAGCTCTTTGGGAAAAGTTTTCTCTCATGTTGATTATTTGAGTAACCAATCCTTGCAACAATTGGGATTGAAGTTTCAAAATCCTTTGTATGGCTGGGTCTAGTCCATTGTTGTTGGCTAAAAGCTGAGTTGTCTCTTGGCTCAACTGGTTTTGGGTTGCTATGAGTTCTTTCATGTTGTCCTCTTGGTTGGTGTTGGTGTCATCAACCTTGATGTTGGAGTCTCTTGGAGTAGTCATCTGTTTGGGTTGAAGGGATTAGAATAGGCAAGATATTTCTAAGGAATCAATTCTAATCACACACATCACAATTCACACAATCAATGTGCATGCAATCACAAACCAAACAATTCACTCAAACAACAAAGTTCAAGCACATACTTAGGCAACAAAATATTTTTGTTACACCACATAAGTTGGTGTGTTTGACTTAACTATAATATGGTGGTCCATCTATATGGTTCACTTGTGATCTTTCCATCTTTCTTGGTTGCTTCTTCTTACTTGGGATCATGGCTTCCTTGAGAAAAACTCTTGGTTGCAAGACTTCAAAGTTGTTGATGGCTCCTTCTTATTTTGCATTCCCTCAGTCTCTAATTCTTGAGTAAGATTTCCTTGTCTCACTTGTAGTCCTTAGTGTCATCCAAGTTGGAAGTCCTTAGTGAATATGCTGAAGATGTTGAAGTCATTAGAGTTGAAGAAGTTGAAGAAGTCCTTTGCACATGGTGAAGTCTTTGGTCTTGGGTAGGTTTTTCCATCAAGTTGAAATAGAAGAGAAGTAGAGTTGAAACCAAAATGGTTGAGGAAAGAGTTTACAAGATTGTTTGTAAATAGGTTTTTGAACAAAACAACTCCTATTTTTCTAAGGTTTTTTTTCCAATCCTAGGTTTACAAATCCTACAGGCAACACAATGCTCTGATACCATCTATAGAGGTCTCAACCTAATAAGGTAGATTCCTCCTGTGTTTTACAATGCTAGTCCCTGGATCAATAGCTAGCATCCACAGTTAAGATGTAATATCAAGAAACAAAGGTCATATTATAACTTTATAACCAGGAATAACATAATTTTATTACATCTTACATAGCTCATTTGGCTATTTCAATACATTGCAGCGGAATAACTATAGTCATGGGGTCCTTCATCTTCAAAGTGCCACAGGCAGATGTTGGTTGTAGACTTTGTAATCCTAATCAATCAATCTTCACTAAAAACAATCAAACCTGCAACATACAAGTTACAGCCACAAAGGGTCAATACATTTGAATTGTATTGGCAAGTGATACTATAACAGTATAGTGGAGTCTATCATCTATATGCATTTGGCTGAGTGGAGTTGAGGCTTGCATTGCTCAAAATAGATTTTCCTTATCATTTTGAAAATACTAAGTTTTACTTGGCAAAGTCATTTTTCTCAGTCAAAGATTTGAAGATCCTTTCAAGGCATCTCTCCATCAAAGATTGAAGATTTCAAACAACCCTTGTTCAAACCACAAGATTTTAACTTTAGAAATTTGAATGATGAGATCCTTGATTGCTTCCATGTCTTGATGCTCAAATTGTCCTTTACCAGGGACATGGCTAAGTACTTAGGTTTTACACTCTGCAGAGGTGGTGCACTTTCCCCACAAGACTTGGTTTCCCAAGACAAAATCTTTCAGAAGCCTTCCCTTAGACCAAAATGGACGCGTTCCAACCTATCAAACACTACCACCCACTGTCCATATGGCTAAGTTCTTGCAACCTATATGATCATGGCAGAGCCCATATTGCCAAGTGGTTGCACTTGAAGCTTCTCAACATTTGACATCTCAAATCTCTTTGTTCCTGGGTGGCCATCCACAAGTGAGATACACAAGGTTCACCAGTCCCCTGGCCTTGTGTAACCACTCAACATAAACCAATCCTTCCATTCCACCCAGGTGATTCATTAACTTAGTTGTTTTATTAAACAAAATCATAAGTCCTCAGACTTAGAGATTTTTCCATAGTGTGAATATATTTTCCACCCATGTTTTCTATTAGCTAGGCTAAGCTTGATAGTAGTAGGAATCTTTAACTTAGGAAAATCCTACTAAGAATTCATCTACTAGGTTTTCTTACAGCAAGGTCTATACTTAGCAAAATCCATGCAAGTTTTACTTAGAGAAAATTCACTAATGCATAGTGAAAGTAACGGGACAAAAAGTATGAAGCATCACTTGCCTTTTTGGTAGGGAATGGTGGTTCACTCCTTGATCTTGCTAGTCTCACACTTCTCTAACTTCACTACAAGTCAATCAAGCAAACACAAAATCAACTAACATTCCAAACCAAGGTCAAACAAACAATTTCACACTCACAAAGCAATGGAATCTAAGTCATGCAAAGGATGGTTCTATTGCAAGGATGGTCTCTACTAGGTTTCTAAACTTTGTAGGGTCCAAATTGGTCATTTACCAAAATGGCAAAGTCATTAGTTAGAGGGTTTTGCCCAAAAACCATTTTTTAAATCCATTCATCATTTTATGTGGTGGAAATTAGTTTTATCAAATCCAAAACCTTTTAAGTCTTCACCAAAAGTTTCTAACTCTCAAGAATTGGTGTTTTGGGTCAATAGCTTTGAATCAAATTGTTTTCCCCAAGGTTTTTATTTCAAAATCATTCTCATAATAAAACCATTATTTTTACTTAGCTAGAAATGGACTAATTCATTTAATCCTTCTTAAACTTTTCCAAATTCATTTTAAAAATCATGGGTTGGTTCCTAGGGTCAGTGAGGTCACAACAAACCATTTTGCAAAAGTTTTAACCCTAAAATCCATTTTAAACAATTTTTATACTCTAAACAAGTTCACAAAAGAATCTGCAAAAACAAGCAAGCTAACAGATACTATTTTCTAAACCAAGGGCATGGTTGTCTAGGGCTTGCTCCACTGAATCCATTGATATAAAATTTGTAATTTTTGGACGTGTGGTTTGAAAGTTACAAGGGTTTGAAGTTTGCAAATAAATCTGATTCAAATCTGTTTTTAGTTTTAATACTGGCCACGCGTCGCTATCTCACTGGCTGATACCGGTTCGGCCGGATCGGCATCGTGGTGCGTTGGATCAAGTCAAATCGCGCCGGTCCAGAGAACGTACCTATTCGCGACTAAGTGATCTAATCCTGCTCGTTCAAACTAGATCGAACGGCTCTCAGTGCTTTGCCAAAAGCTGGCGGCGCGACGACGGTGGCTAGCGGCGGAGCGGCCAGTCGATGACGGCGCCGGCGGTACAGGAATCAAAGGAGGGTGGGGAGATGCTCACCGGAATCGTTGACGCTTGCTGATGCTCAACGTGGTACTGGTTGGTGAAGGGGCGCACGGGGCTGTCCTTGATTGCTCGCCGGAGACGAGCTGGGCTTCGGGCGGTTCAGGAGGTCGTCGAGGGCGAGGATAGGGGGCGTCCTAGGACAAACGGAAGATGCTGTTAGGTTCGCATGAGCCTGGAGATCATCATCGTGTCCACGGGGAAAGGAGGGGAGGTCAGGTTTTACCGGGGAATGTCGTCGGAGAAGAGGGCACACGGCGGTGCTGCAGGTCGTCGACGTTGCCAACGCTGGGAGGCACGCGCGAGTAAGCTGGGCTACAGAGAGGTGCGCTGGAGAATGCTGATCACAGTTGCGTGCTCGAGGAGGCAGGAGGGGGCGTGTGCTGGACTGAATCGGCGAGGAGGGTCGTCGGAGACAGGGGGATGTCCGAGCAAAATCTGACAGCCTGGGGGCGTGTCGAGGAGGGGTGTCTGGGGGAAACGGAAGAGGGGAGGCAGACGATTTATCCTGCGTGGTCAAGGGGCAGCTTCATTGCGTGATTAAGACGTATTATGCCGGAGTTATTCCACCTGCAACGGCCGACGAGGGGTGGGCGTCGTCTGCGGGTGGGGAAGAAGGGGAACGTGGCGGTGGGGCCTAGTGTCAGCGAGAAAAGGAGTGAGGGAGGAGGGTCCACAAGTCAGTGGCTTTGCGGGCTGTTTCAGCGGTGAGGAAAAACGATTCGGGGGGGGAGAGGAGGTGGGCTGCGAGTGGGCTTATTGGGCTGTCTCAGTTGGGTCAGGTCCATTTCATATTTTTTTTCCTTCTAAATTCTTTTTCCTTTTCTAATTCTATTTTTCTGTTTTGAATTTCATCCAACTATTCAAGCATTCAAATAATTCAAACAATTCAAACAATTGTAATGAGATTTTGGTTCTGTTTATCAACATAAACCAAATCTCAAAATAAAATAATATTTTTATTCATTTTTAGGATCTATTTAATAATTAAATAAAATAGCCCTTTAGTTATTTAATCAAAAATAGGGTTTGATTTATTTAATAAAATCTCCATTTGAAATCCACATATTTTCAAAACCAAATCAGTAGGTTTTATTTGGAAATAAACAATATTTGGAAAACTTGTTTTAAAATAAAATAACATCTTTATTTTTGGTCCAATACCAATTAAATGAATAGACCTTATTCATTTAATTCAAATAGGATTTGTTTTATTGAAACCTTTATTTTTAAAACTAAAATAGTACCAAAACCATTCAGTAGGTTTTATTTGGAAATAATGAATACTTGGAACTTGTTTAAAACAAAATATCCTTTTATTTTTAGGTTCCATTATTAATTAAATATAATAGACTTTCATTATTTAAATCAACTAGGATTTATTTTATTTAAAATATTTATTCTGAAATCTAAAATAAAGCCAAAACATTTCAGTAGGTTTTATTTGTGAATATCAAATATTTGGAAAACTTATTTTAAATAATTTTAATAAGTTTTTGATGTTTTAATTAAAATGGTAAACCTTTTATTTAAATTTGGATATTAATTCCTTATTATTTTATTTAAATAAACCTTTGCTATTTTTATTCAAAACAAAAATGTTTTAGTTCAAATGTTTGGCCAAGGTTTAATTAAACTTTATGAAACAATCTTTACCTATAAAACTTTTATTTCAATTGAAAACCAAATCCTTTTATTTTAAAGATCCAAAATAGTATTTCCAAAATATTTTGTTTTCCTTTATTTAAAAATGCTTATCTTTTTAAATCCTTTTAGGATTTTATTTAATTCAAATTGGGTTGAAGTTCCAATTAAATTCAAAAAGTTTCTTCTGGCCCTGAAAATCAACAAAGTTTTATTTTATTCATTTATTTTTCACATTACAAGATTTGGAAAATCTTGGGATGTGACACGGGTGCAGGCGCGAGGCCCAGCGGGGACGGAGAACCTGGGAGCAGCGCAGACTGAGCAAGTCGGGATGGGCCGGCCGGTAGTACCGGCCCACCCGGGCGGTACTACCGGGCTGGTCCGGTAGAACCGGTAACAGGTAGCGGAAGGCAGTAGATAGCGTGGGCCGCCCAGGTGCGTCCGGTACTGGGCCCGGTAGTACCGGACGACCCAGAAAATATTCTATTCTCTTTTTCTTTTAGAATCAAATACGCAGATATTCAAACGGCTATAACTTTTGATTGGTAACTCCGATCGACTCGATTCCAATTGCGTTGGAAAGAGGACGACATGAGCTTCCCTATAAAAGGTGAAAATATTGGTTATCACCAAGTGAGAATGTATCAAGTATAATAATGTGAGATACCTCACTTGGTGAGAAACCGGAAAACCGCATAGATTAAAATCGCAATAAGATATAAAAGAGGGATCCGATTTTGATGAACAAGAGCTTGTTATGGATATTATCACAAGCTCTATATCCTCACATGGATACGACCAAATAACAACCAAATGCGATGATTGAAGTATGCAAAGGTTTGAGCTCTCTCCGAATGATGTGATCGAGTTACTCATTCGAGAGCCCCTCTTGATAGTACGGTTATCTATCCTAAACCCGGTCTCCCACACACAACATTAGATCGACAAAAGGGAAAACCTATCAAGATTATACCTTTGCCTTGAGCATTCCACTTTGAGCTCAATGTAGACGAACTTGACCTTCTCAAGATGGAACGCCTTTCTTGATTCCTCATCATCGAACCATGATCACCGAGGATGGCAAGCATCAAACATGAGATCTTCTATAGATGGCGCATTTTGAGCTTGCACAACATATCTTCTTCTCATTTCATCGACCTTGAAGCCGACACAAGCTCCAAGCGATGCCAATGGACAATTCCTACAAGTATAACTTAGTACACACATTAGTCCATAAATATTGTCATTAATTACCAAAACCACACATGGGGGCCCACATGTTCTTTCAATCTCCCCCATTTTGGTAATTGATGACAATCCCTTTAAGAGGGTTTATATAAGGAATCTTAATGAACAAAATGGTAACATCAATATCAAATACTACATAAGTGTGTTATATTGGTACCACCACCATATATAGAGCAAACTCCCCCACAATCTATGCATGTGTGATGAACTTGAATTTCATTGCATATATTGCCAATCATTATCGTTGGTGGAGTTTCCTCTATATATACCACATGCTAAGCAACACAAAGATGCAAGAACATGAAAGGAAAATGCTTAAGAACAAACTCAATGCATAAACCAACTTCCCTTAAACCCTCTAAAACTTCTCCCCCATTGGCATCGATTGCCGAAATGGGTGACAAGTTCTAGAAGGCAAATATAGTAATAATTCCTCCAAAGGTGTGCCTTCGCACATATCCAATGATGAATACTTGGGAGGGAGTAGAACTATACCGAGGACCCAAAGATTGCTAAAAGAGATAAAAATAAGAGGCATCAACAAATGATGCAAGCAATTACAAGGTCCGACAAACCAATTGAAAACAACAAATGAGTCCAAATGGAAACTATAAGATATTATGATATGTGCAAAAGAGTGTTTTAAATAAAAATAGAGAAGCTCCCCAAGATTTGTGCACGATTTAAAATAAATGCATTGGAATACATAATGCACAAATATGGAATCCTTGCTCCCCCATAAGTATTTAAAACACAAAGATCAAATAAATGCTTAAATAAAATAGAGAAGCTCCCCAAGATTTGTGCATACTTTAAAATCGGTATATTTCAATACAAAAATGCACAAATATGGAATCCTCACTCCTCCATAAACATTTAAGGCACAATAAATGAGAAAGAAGACAAATGAGCATTATTAAATGAATTAGATGAGCTCCCCAAAGATAATGCACCAATTATGATAGTTGCATTTGGGAACAAGGTGCATAATCATGGAATCCTCACTCATCCAAGTTCATTTAGCAATACAAGGCATGAGAGAACAAATATGAGTGTCCGAAGATGCAAACAAGAGGAACAAGCACTCATAGGCAAATAAATTTGGGATCCACCGAAGTATCAAAAAGGAATAAAAGGTGGTATCCAATGAATAAAATCTCAACTAAAGTTATCTTCTCATATGTGTATATGTTTCTAAGTGGATAACATCACAAAGACATAGGCCCATAAAGAAACAAGCACACACAAAGAAGAGGCTAATATGAAGTCATAACATATATCAATAAGATTTTTGCTTCAAAGCATGGCCAAAGGCTCAAATATATCTTATTGTACATTAATGAACTTCAAACACCAACACACAACATATATTACAACTATCACCAAGGGAAAAGGAGAAAGTTGGAACATATGGAGAAAGGCAACAAGTATCACAAGGAATAAACAACTAGCAAAATTTCACTATTGCACATGAGAGAAGTTGAGGACAAGATAGGCAATAAATTGCTAGATTGACATATTTGGGATTGGTGGATCATATGCATGATTTTGTATAGTCCCAATTATATGTACTCATATCAACTTATACACATTTACAATAGATATTTCTCTTAAAACCATGGCTAGAACTACAACAATTACGAATACATGAATTCATGCTAGAAGGAAACCGACAAACGGTTGGAATCAAGATATATGAGCATGAGAAAGAGATACTTGTTACCGAGATATAATTGGTAGGATGTAGAGGATATGAATTCATTGATCATCCTATAGCTTGCCTCAAATTTTCATGTATGCACCACTTCTTCAAAATTGAGAGACAAGCATCCAATATATCTCCAATGCACCTAAAACACAATTAAGTACAAAATGGTCCCCAAACATATTGGGTCCAATGTAGTTAGTGCAACTACAATACATAGGAGAGACTCCACATAAATATGTGCATATTGATATGAAATTGAATTTCATGCACAACTTAGTCGATGGGATTTGGTGGAGTTTCCCCTATATATTGGATGAAAGAAATCAAGCATGCCATAATATAATCATATAGTAAATATGCATGCATAAAGCTTTTAAGAACCAAAAGGAGATACAATTTGAACAAAAACACCAAGTAAATCGAGATTCCACACACAAGAGTGTGACATGACAAACGATGTCCAAATTGTATCAAAGAACCAATTCAACACATGAAAGATCACAAGTTCAACAAATGAACTAGGCAAAAGCCAAAGAGCAAAAGATATATAAAAACACAAATGCTCAAGGATTTATCTCATTCTAAAAATGGACAAAACATGAAACAAGGAACGAGACAAAAATAACTCCCCAAAAGAGCAAGGTTCCAACAAGAAACCAAACTCCCCAAACTTCCCATGATGGCACAAAATACCAAAACAAAAAGATTGAGGTTCCAAGCACATAAAACCCGATATGGATCAAACAAAGAAGCATAAATATGAGTGTTATAAATAATATAGGATAGCTCCCCCATGGATAGTGTATTATGTAGGATTTTCCTTTTGAATGCAAAATGCACACAAATAGGATCATCACTCCTACCTACATTAAATAAAACACAAGAGGATACCAATAAAATAAGGAGATCCAAAAGTAGCAAGGAATACATGTGAGCACACAAAACATTTACTTGGCCAAAGATAGGACAAGATTAAGCAAAGGCCAAAGTGAATATGATCAATAAATTCTACCATAAATTTAGTACTCATTGTCTAAGGACAAGGAATAATTTTCCCAAGGTAGCTTGCATGGATATCCAAGATCATAGTCACAATAAGAAGCATATAACTAAATATAAGAATTAAGCATGATACTTCGAACAAGATTCTTGGTAGCTTCCAATAGTCACACAATCACTAGTGATTAGAGTAACTTGAAGCAAATGGTTTCCATGATGATATATAGATCTAAATATGAGTAAACACCTACCAATAAACACTCTCATATACAAGATCCAAAATATGAGCAACAATGGCATTCGAGCAAATTGGA
Organism: Avena sativa; assembly: GCA_916181665.1. NCBI lineage: Eukaryota > Viridiplantae > Streptophyta > Magnoliopsida > Poales > Poaceae > Avena > Avena sativa. Next base: position 226,175,650 of record OV702284.1, on the reverse strand, counting down.
ACTTGTATGAGCAAATGTGTCACATAGGAGCTAGATAATTATCAATATCAATTCTAAGTGACACAACCTTGAATGTTCACATTTTCTAGGATTGTAATATGCACTAAGCATATGACTCCCCCATAATGTGATACTACCATAAAACCAACACGAGGCAAAATAATACAAATAGAGATAATTAATGGACATTATAAAACTTAAATTTCTCATGAGAATTGTACCATATAGAGACTAGAAAATAATCCAATATAAATAATAGGTGGTATTCCCCATGTACACATAATTTTAGGATTGTGGAATTCCTAAGCATAACACTCCCCCGAAATGGGATAATCCATTAATCTCTCACAAGAGCCTTTTTTTGAACAAGGGACGGGTGCAAAGCACCCGAAAATATTTTTTAGCTCAGAAGTATTGTACATCCATGATTACAAGTCCCTCATCCTCTATCTTTCGGATAGATAAGATGATAGGACAGCTAGTTTTGCTATGAGCCGGAGTTCTGCATGAGTTTGTAGGCAAAGATCCTATTGATCTACTTGCCTGATGAGCACAGCAGTGAGCGACACCATTGATCTCTCTAGAGATATGAAAAATTTGCGAGTCCATAATTTTGGCCAGCTTGTGGAACTGGTATATTTGTCTCTGAATTTCCCAAGGTACCAACTGATCTCTTTCATCCGGAGCAGCCGCCGCCAAAGTGATTTTCCTGCAATCAGAGAAGAAAATAGGTTTTTGTATATTGAGTTTATGCGCAACTGTCGCTGCTAGTAGTAGTGCTTCTGCCTCTGCTTGCATTGGTGATGAAACTTCATTCTTTGATGCCATGACAAAAATATCTGTGGTTTGCTCCTGGATTTGCCATCTCACATAGATTCCCAGACTTGCAGTTGTCTTTGTGCAGTTTCTTTCCTTTTTCTTCCAACTAGCATCAACATAGATTTTTGGATTTTGGAAGGGGAAATGTGACGCCATTGTATGTCCTTGGGGTGTGGTAATCATAGACTTGGTTTTTTTCCCAGGTTCATGCTTGTTGTTATTGATGTTATGCATCTCCTCCATGAGTGCTTGCGTTTGGAAAAAGACCTGATGTGGATTGCTCCGTTTTGATATGAACAGCTCCTCGTTCCTGCATTTCCATAAACACCACAAAAGGTACAAATGGTCTCTAAAATTGCATAAGGGTGATTATGGTTTAATAAGGCATTGATTGCTAAGGTCAAAGAATAATTGCTAGTGATAAAGTAATCTGTTTTTGTGTTCCAGGGTTTTTGGTACCATGCTGCTCTAGCAAAAGGGCATGAAAAAAATATATGCATTTCGTCTTCAGTAAATCCACACCTGCAGTAGTATTTATTTATATGTTTGGAATAAGTCGAAACTCTGTCACCTGACGGTAGTGCTTTCCTTAGGAGCCTCTAGATAAAAGTTTTTATTCTTGGTAGAATTTGCTTGGCTTTCCAGACCTTGTTTAAGATCTTCCTAGTATCCTCCTGAACTGAATGTGGTCTTGGAGCACCTGCATCAAAAAGAGCTTGCAAACAAGCTTTATATGCTAACTTAGTGTTGCACTTTCCATTTGGAGCTGGCTTCCAGCAAAGGATATCTCCTTGTGTTTCAGAAGGGATGATGGGCGTATCTTTTATAACTTGGGCCATAGGCTGGAGGAAAAGGCTTTCAACAAGAGGTATATTCCATGTTTTTGTATTTGGGAGCCATAAATCTTTTACTGTGTCTGGATATGCATAAGGAGGTTCTTGAATGATGAGATAGTCATACACATTGTTCCAGGTTAAGCACCAGGGAGTACTCCATATAGACACACTGCCGTCCACTAATTGATAAAAGGAGTTGTTTTTAAGGATGGGATGGATTTTGAGGATGGAAGTCCAGAAAGCTGATTTTGGGGCTTTCGGTCTGGGTCTCCAGAATGATTCCTCTGGGAAGTATTTTGATTTTAGAATTTTGTGAATATAACTATCAGGTTTCTCTGCAATTCTCCAGGCTACTGCAAGAATAAGGCCATGATTGATAGCCTGAATATTACGAATTCCTAAACCTCCCTCATTTTTTGGAGTGCAAATGTCCTTCCAGGCAGTTAGATAAATTGGCTTAGACTTAGGATCTGTGTTGATACCTGTCCACCAGAAGTTCCTAATGATAGTAGTTATTTTTCCTAGGAATTTTTTTGTGAAAATGATGTTTGACATGTAATAGACCGGGATAGAAGAAAAAACTGATTTGATGAGTTCTAGTCTTGCTGCATGGGATACAGAGTTTGCTTTGTATCTAGATAACTTGTTCCTAAACTTTTCTAAAAGAAAGTTATAAGCTTCTAATCTGTTTTTGGCAGGGAGAATGAGTGGGTGTCCTAGGTGTATGAAAGAAGAATCCATAATTGGGACAGGGAAAAGGCTAAGAATTTCCCGCTTTGCGGTTTGATCAACATTTTTGCTGAAAAAGATTCCAGATTTTGTCCAATTGGGAAGCTGGCCAGAAGCCTTACAGAACATGTCAAGGTTTTTAATGATGGTAGTTGCCTCTGCCATTGTGGCATCACCACAGATAAGTAAGTCGTCTGCAAATAGGAGAGAGTGTATGGGAGGGCAGTTTGGTCCAAGAGGAACACCAGTAAGATTTGCATGGGCTAGGGCCTCTTGAAGTGATAAGGATAATTCATTAATTGCAAGGACAAACAGGTATGGTGACATAGGGCATCCTTGTCTTATACCTCTTTGGCTAACAAAACTCTCATAAGGCTGGCCATTGATAATGACTGAGAATCTAGGTGAGGATATGCAGGTATGGATGAGTTTGATAAAATGGCCATGCAGACCTATTCTAGCAAGAGCATTTGCAATGAAGTTCCATTCTAACCTGTCAAAAGCTTTTGCAAGATCAATTTTGATCATAAAGGACTTATTCTTCCAGGAGGAGAGCTGAAAAGTATGAGTGGTTTCTTGGGCTACTATAATATTATCACTGATTCTTCTCCCTTCTATGAAGGCTTGTTGGGAAGGGTGTATATAGTCAGGGAGGTGTGGCTTAAGTCTATTTGCTAAGCATTTTGCTATAATTTTGTAGATTACATTACAGAGACTTATGGGTCTATAATCAGTTGGTACTAAAGGAACTAGCTTTTTTGGGATTAGTGCTATATGAGTATCATTGATATGTTTTTGGAGTTTAGCAGTATAGAAGAAGTTTTTACCAAATCATAGACATCATCTCCTATCCAACTCCAAGTTGCCAGGTAGAATTCAACATTGAAACCATCTGGGCCTGGAGAGGCATTCTTCTTTATTTCTTTGAGGGTGTTTAGGATTTCCTCCTTGTCTGGAATTGAATAAGTGGGATCATCTGAAGTAGGAAGATCACTATGAACCTGCACCTGATCATTTGCAATACAAGAAGAAGAGAAAATATTCCTAAAATAAGTAACAAAAGTATTTGCAATGCGGTCAGGCATAAAGTGAATGTTGTCATTCTCATCTTTGATAGAGAAAATGGAGTTTATTTTCCTCCTCTTTGCAATTGCTCTATGGAAATAGGTAGTGTTTCTGTCTCCATCTTTTTTCTGTTCTTCTTAGCTCTCTGCATGTAAAAATCATTAAGCTTTGCATTGTTTTGCTCATACCTGTTGACCAGCCTCTTCTCCTTGTCATGGTCTTGCTTGTGCAGAGGTTGGTTTTGAATCTCTTTTATTTGGGCCTCCAGATCCTTGAGTTCTTCCTGTAGGGGTCTTTTTTTCCTGCACCAAACTTTTAATTGCTTGCCCAGTGTGTTTGTCCTTTGGTAAAAAGATTGTGTCTGGGTTTTATTCCAGCAATTTTTTGCTACTTCATGAAAATCATTTTCTCTAATCCACCATTTCTCAAATTTGAAAAAAAGTTTCCTTTTGGTGTTTGTACCATTTGTGGATAGAAGAATCGGAGCGTGGTCGCTATAACAGTACATGAGGGGCATATTATAAACATTAGAGATAGGATAATTTAAGCACCAGTTATGATTAGCTAAACATCTATCTAGTCGCTGGAAGAGAGGCTGCAAGGAGAAGCGTCTGTTTGTCCAAGTATAAGCAGGACCACTATAGCCTAGATCAAACAGCCCTCAACCTTTCAAAATAGAATGAAAATTCAACATACGATTATGGTTTATATTAGGGGAGCTCTTATCAGAGTCATACATGATGTCATTTAAGTCGCCCATACAGAGGATTGGTAGATTGCCATTATCATACACAAAATTTGCAACCTGTCCCCAAATAGCATCAGTAAGGCGGTGGTAGGGGTCTCCATATATACAAACCAAACCAAACTCAGTACCATTAGACTTATCAGTAGCTAAGGCTAATATTATATGTAGCGACGAAGAAATAATGGAGAGCTTGAGATCATCAGTCCACATCAACCATAAGCCTCCAGATTTCTTCACCGCATGCACTACAATACTGTCATGCATGTTAAATCTATAGCAAATATTTGAATTAGAGAATTTTGCAGTTTTTGTTTCAGATAGAAATATTACCTGGGATTTTGTAGACACGATCATTCTGGCAAGGTGGCACATTTTCGGACTATCAAGGCCCCTGCCTATGCCCTGACAGTTCCAAGCCATGGATCTCATGGCTCCCGTGGCGCCTTGAAGGCTGGCGCCATAGCCTGATCTTGTTGTAGGAAGAGATGACTGTGTGGCATAACATCATTGCCATTTTTGCTAGAAGTCTGCAAACCCATCTGAGAAATAGCAGCATCACCTGTAGGTTGATTCTCGGATCCACCATCTCCACTGAAACTGGCGCTATCATTGAAATGATGATCATGGACAGCCACGTAGAGTTCCCTAACCATTCTAGGAGGATAGAAAGCCCCCATCCTAGAGTACTTTGAGCCCATTGACAAGGGTAATGGAGTATGGAGTGGCCAGGGATCATATTCCGCCGCATTAGTGGAATCTGCTGGAGACTGACAGTCAGGTGCTGTAGGTATGGGGTACCGAGCCATTCCCACAGGAGGGCTTCTACTACGGTGCAGAGGACTACCACTGCCCATCTGACTGGTCCTCTCGAACGGTGCCAAGTGGAAGAGCCAGGGCGATTGACAGTAAATCCCCCAGAAGATCGGTGGTTACCTCCAGTTTGAGTCGTTGCAGTTGTATCCCATCGAGACCTTCTGAGACGAGGCCTAGCCGTTGCAGAGGCGGTCTTCCTCTCTGCACCCACTTCTGCTTTTTCTGGATGTCCCGTGTTGGAGGTTGTTCCACTCTTAAGCTGATAGAGCGTTGAGGTTCCTTCTGTTTGGATTGGAGCTGGGGAAGCTCTGCCTCTTTTCTCCCTCTCTTGTGTGGTGTAAGTGTGGGCAGTGAGTTCCTGCGCATGGCTTTGGCATGAGTGCTCCAAGTCTCTTGGTAGCATCTGCTTTGAGGTTGTAATGATGCCGATCAATGAAGATCCTCTTCCTCCTCCATGTTCATCTCCATGTGTCTTCTTCTTTCTGGGTGGTTGATAGGAGTTCAGAGCCTCTTCTGATGCTTGTCTTTTCCAGATGGCTTGGGCTTGAACGGCAGGGGGTTGCTCTAGGAGAGAAGAAGGGTTTTCATTAATGCAGTGAAGGGCTTCTTTGGAGGAGGTGGGTGGCTGCTGATTGAAATCAGGAATATTTCTTTTGGGCATAACAATAGCGAGTTGTTCTATGGGTCGCTGAGGAGTAATTGTGTCAGTGGGTAGGCAGAATGGATTAAACAGAGGAGCTTGCTGGCATTCTGGAGTTGGAGACGAAGTGGCATGCAGCTCCAAGTGTTAACTCTGCTTAGCTGTCAAGCTCTGAGCTATTGCTGAGTTGGGAGTCACTGCATTTTTCTTATCTGGGCCTAATAGGCTTCCCTCTTTTTCTTTGTTGGGTTCCAATTGGGCACTATTGATCTCTTCTTGTAATTCTTCTTCTGTCTGAAATTCCAAACATGTTGGTCATATTTTTTTCTTGGTTTCCCACCTGAACTGGGTTAGAGCTCTCCACTTCCATATCGACGTTGGCTTCTAGAGGTAGCAGGAAGTTGCTCTGATTTCCTCTTCTGTCTCCAGGAGCTTCATTTGCAGGTTGACTTGCTATCTTGGTTGCATGGTCTAGACGTGTCCTCTGCAGGGGTGCACTATTTGCAACATGTCCTTCATTCCTTCCTCCTATATGAAACTGTCCTCCTGATGTTTGACCGATAAGGGACTGATGAATAGTGTGGTCTTCCACCTGCATCCCTCCTTGCACTGTTGGCACAATTTCCTTGTTCCTGATGCTAATCCCTCCTCTGTTTTTTCCATCTTTTTCATAATTTCAATAGGTGATATTCCTTGAACTTCTCCTCTCCTTTGATCCTGTGTAGCAAAAACTGCATTGAACCTGCTTAATTCATTGTGTTGGAAGGTGCTGAACATATGAGCTCCTCTGTTGATGGAGGACTCTAGGATTTTCTGGTCATCAATCATCCATTCACCATATCTCTGAAATGGAACTTGTTCCTGATCTTGCATGTATCTCATATTTTCTGCAATTATACTCTTTCTGAGCTGACAATTGGTATTTGTATGAAACATTACTCCACAAAAAAGACAGATTCTCCCTATCTTCTCATAGTGCAAATATGCCATTCCTTCCTGGTTCTGTCCCGTACTTAACTTTATTCTATCAAAAACTGGATTGCAAACTCTGTGCTTTATGACTGCCCAAATATAATCTTGATGGCTAAATAACATGCTTTCTTTCAGTTGATGAAATTCTGAGGGTGTGCCAATAATTCTAAGCAGTTCTTTTAACATTGAGATGCTTCTGTTGTTCCAAGGAATACCATAAGCTCTTACTGTTACAAAAATGTTTTGAAACATATATTTTGGCTTATCCTTAATCCTGATAGAGTTTTCTTGTCCTATGGAATATCCTTCTCCTTCTGGGTCAGCTAATTCAAGAAGGATAGTATCTGACCCAACTGACCATGGCTGATGCTCGAATACCCACATCATGGATTGAAAACTATGAAAACTTGCTTTAAACACATACTGGTGTACCTGAGTTATTTCTCCATAGTTTGCTCTCCATGCTCTGCTGCATCGTTGACAGAGAGATTTGCCTTGGACTCACTCATGTTTCTGCAATTTTTAGATAAATTGCATACTTGCTGTTCCCTCCCTCCTCTTGCTGCTGCGCTGAGATTGACATAGCCTGCAAATTCAGAGCAAGATGAGGGATCTCTGGGGATTGAAGGGTTGGAGGATTGTGGGGCGCATAAGGACTGCCATCTACTCTCCTTGGATATATAGGCGAGGGGGGGGTTCTAGGCTGTCAAGATCTGTCATTCTTCCAAATATGAAAGAGTGATCAGTTCCTTCTAGCTGATTTACAGTGGTGCGTTGAAGCGGTGCGTTGTTGTTGTGGAATGGGTTGGTGGCAAGATCTTATGGACTATGATTCTTGGCTAACTTAGGGAGGAGTTGGAATCTATAGGTGAGTTGAGTGTGGGGAGAGAAGTGGGGGGGAGCGGCATCATGCCATACGCCACTATGGGACAGGGACCAAGAGCCAAATAAGATATCAAATATAATCAAGAAAGGCTCAAACACAAGAAACACGCATACATGTTGTGCCACCTAATCATACACAAATATGATTGATACCTCAAGATAATTAAGTGGAAAGCACAACATGTACAAAAGCATGGAAGATACAAAACCAACACATGCACAAGGGGGCGAGTAACTTTCAATGTAAAGTCTTTAGCATATGTTACTGCAAGGAGGAACATTGGATATATATAATATGAGCATGATAATCCAACAAGGCTTGGCTTGTCACAAATAATTTTATGAAGATCCCTCAATTCTTCATAATGTAACCAAGTCTCCAATGCCCTCTAAAACACACCTATTGATCAAGTTTTGGCTTGTTGGTCCCCAACCAAGTTGGGTCATAAGAAGTTAGTCACAATAGGCTTGGCAACCCAAATGGTTCTTTTATTGACACCACATTGGGCACCAACAAACTTGGCAAACATATTTCCAACCTCATCCTCATAAAGTGAATAAGCATCATCAATCAAGATAGGATTGGATGAGGAGATACCAATAGTGCATGAGGAAGAAATGTGCCCCTTCTCACGACATATGTAGCAAGTTCTACTCTTGCCATCTTTCTTCTTAGGTGAAGCCACAACTCGAGGAAGAGCTCGAGTAGTACTCTTAGAAAGAGGCTCGTCAATGACTTGAGGTGGATCTTGAGGCCGCTTCCCTTGTTGCTTCACACTAAGAGGCTTCTTCTTCAACGGGCAAGATCTAACATGATGCCCTTCTTCCTTGCACTTGAAGCAAACAATGTTGGCCGGATTATTGACTTGATCTTGGCCTTTCTTCTTGTTGTCCTTGTGCTTCAACTTCATAGTGGACTTGTTCTTAACATTGGAATTGAATCCAAGCCCACTCTTGTCATTGGGGGAATTTTGCACACTCAAGATTTTGTTGAGTGCGACCTTCCCTTGATGACCCTTTTTCAAGTCATTCTTCAAAGAAGTGACTTGAGCCTTGAGCTCTTTAATTTCCTCTACATGGTTAGTTTCAATAAACGTACTAGAGGAAGTAGATGCTACATTGTTAGAGCAACAAGGCACAGAATGTAATTCATCACGTGATATAGCATGGCTGTGAGAGGATGAATTACAAGGACTAGCACATGGTAATATAACATTTGGAGTAGATATAGTGCGAATGTCCACATGAGTCCCCACTAGATTTTACCTTTGACATGATGGCCTCATGAGCCAACTTAAGCCTACCATGGGAGACTAGAAGATCCCCATGCGATCTTGTGAGCTTAACATGACCTTCTTCTAATTTCCCATGGTTGCTAGTTAGCAAAGCAAGTTGAGCCTTTAGCTCAACATCCTCCTTCAAAATAGATGCTTCACAAGAAATAGATTTAGTAGCACAATCATCATCATTATTAGCAAGAGGTGAGGGAAACTTCGCAAGCTCTTTTGAATATGAAGCTTTAAGTTGCTCATGCGACTCGGTGAGTTTGATGAGCTCCCTCTTAATGACCCGAGATCCATTTTCGAGGTGCTTAAAATCATCAACAAGTTTAGCATAAGCAACTTCAAGTTCATCATTTTTAATCTTGAAGGAGTTTGCCACCGCAAGTTCTCTGTCATGGTATTCCTTTACTCTAGATAATTCTAGAGTAAAAGTCTCCTCAAGAGATTCTTTGGTGGTTTGTTCTTCTTCAAGGGAGTCCTTTAGTTGAGCAATTTCATTAGCATATTCACGCTCAAGCGCAAATTTTTCATCAATTAAGTTTTCTTGCTCCTAAATAAGATCATTGCTTTCTATAGCACATTTCAAGATTTCAATAAAGTTGGAGGAAGCAATTTTATGTTTGAAGAGAGCGCTATAGACAACCTCTCCCATTTTCTTAATAGAGGTAATATCATACTTACCTCGATAATCATCATTATCATTCTCAACCTCATCATCATCAACATCATCATCATCATCATCATCATGAGATACAATGGGATCCAAAGAGGTTACCTTTGTTCCCTTATCCATAAGGCATATGTGAGAACCGGAGGAAGGTGATGATGAGATTGCACTTGTAGCTCTATTCAAGACCTTGTCTTGGCCCATAGAATCTTCATTTTCCTCTACATTGTTAGCAACACAAGAACTAGAGGAAATAGAAGCATTTTTATCATGGCAACAAGACAACACAAGCATATCATCATGTGATTTATTCAAGCCATAACTACATGATATGCAAGGACTATCAACACTAGCATGTAAGGAGTTGTGAGTTCTAGAAGTGTTAAGGTCCGAAGATAGATCATTGCAACTAGATAGATATGAGGGATTGGAAACAGTAATAACACTATCCATATTGCAATTTCTATCACCACTCACCATATCATTACCTTGTGAAAAATCACATGTTGGTGAAGTGGTATACGATGAGAACTTATCTCGACCAGAAGTGGAAGCAACACAATCATCCTCAATAATGTTGGACTTGCCATATTTATCTTGAAGCTTGGTCCATATTTCATGAGCACTTGAATAAAGTATGATAGAAGAAATAACTACATTGCTCACAACATTAACAAGCACATTAGAAGCTTGAGCATCGAGATATAAGTTTTTCTCATCTTCACAAGATAGATTTTTGAAATCCATAGGAGGAGAAAAACCTATATCTACAATACGCTCCAAATTTGGGTCCATGACCCGAAAATGAATAAGCATACGAGTTTTCCATAAATCATGATTTGTGCCATCGAATGTGAACATGTCATTGTGCACTAATCCCTTAACCGACATCTTTACTATCAAGGCGGTGAAGCCTAAAATGAGAGACCGGGCTCTGATACCAATTGAAAGGATACAGATGTCGCCTAGAGGGGGGGTGAATAGGCGATTAAAACTTTTCCTAGAGTGGCTCAACAAAGGCGAAATAAAACTAGTGTTTACTTTGTTAAGCACAAAACCTAGAATAATCTAGGGTTCACCTATGTGCACCAACAACTTATGCTAACCAAGACAAACAACTATGTGATTGCAAGATATATACTTCAAGCACGAAGGCTATCACAAAATGAAGTGCATAAGTAATAGCTCGGGTATAGAGATAACCGAGGCACGCAGGGACAATGATATTTTACCGAGTGAGAATGTATCAAGTATAATAACGTGAGATACCTCACTTAGTGAGAAACCGGAAAACCGCATAGATCAAAATCGCAATAAGATATAAAAGAGGGATCCGATTTTGATGAACACGAGCTTGTTATGGAGATTACCACAAGATCTATATCATCACATGGATAATACGAAATAACAACCAAATGCGACGATGCAAGTATGCAAAGGTTTGAGCTCTCTCCGAACGATGTGATCGAGTTACTCATTCGAGAGCCCCTCTTGATAGTACGGTTATCTATCCTAAACCCGGTCTCCCACACACAACATGAGACCGGCAAAAGGGAAAACCTATCAAGATTATAACTTTTCCTTGAGCATTCCACTTTGAGCTCGATGTAGATGAACTTGACCTTCTCAAGATGGAACGCCTTTCTTGATTCCTCATCATCGAACCATGATCACCAAGGATGGCAAGCATCAAATATGAGATCTTCTATAAATGGCGCATTTTGAGCTTGCACAACATATCTTCTTCTCATTTCATCGACCTTGAATCCGACACAAGCTCTAAGCGATGACAATGGACAATTCCTACAAGTATAACTTAATACACACATTAGTCCATAAAGATTGTCATTAATTACCAAAACCACACATGGGGGCCCACATGTTCTTTCAGTAAGCAACATTGCAATGCTCATAGTAAGGTATGATAGAGTGGTATATCACTTGCCTTTGTTTGTAGAGCACAATATAAATGCCAAGGCACCTCTGAAGTTCACATGAAGACTAGAAGTAAATATATCAGAGATACAAGCATTAAAGTCATGAAATAATTAACCAAGTTTTGAGACAAACACAAGAATGACAACTATGCTCTCAAGAAGGTGCTCATAGAATAAGTGGTGACTTAACAAGGAAGTGAAAAGGTTTTGAAAAGTTTGAAAGGCTTCCTAATGTTGAAAGGAAGGTACTTATTAGCTTTGAGATTGCATTGCCCCTATCATAAGCATCTTCATATGGTTAAGGTGAAAGTGGGGTCCAATCTGAGTTATATGCTTGACAGACCATAAACTAGAAATCCCAAGTCCCTTGATTACGAGGGCCGCTCCACATGCTACTCAACTTTGGTTACCTGTAAGTTCTTGTCATTGTACATACATGCATATCATACAGAACTGCCAATGGGGTACCCCTTGCACATGATACAGGAGCTATCCCATGATCAAAATGACAAGGCAAGCAGACAATGAGCATCTCAGCGATCTTTTTATTTACTATGTGTATAGCTTTTTATTGAGGATGCTTGATAGAATGCTCATTATGGTGATACTGCAAGTTTCCGCCATGATTAGGCATGGCTTAGTCTAGCGGCCCAGGCGTTTCTCTAACACATATATACACTCCATGAACCCAAAAGCTCCCCTTTTATTTCACATCATAGACATCTGCAAACAAAAGAGCAAAGTATCAACTGGATAGGTATCCAATAGTGTTGAAAATGTTCCCCGTGACTGCACAGTTCTGCTAACTCCCAGCCTATAATTTGCAAGCATATAACTTTCATGGACTAGTCACAATGGTTCAGGATTATTAAGTGCAAGGAATAAAGTGTGCCATCAAGTTTGTGAGAGCTTTACTAAATAACTTTCTCAAAATAGACAAACATTTTATTTGGAAGAAAACAAGGCATATTGAATATGCACTGAAATAGCAAGTGATGCTAATAGGTAGGTATGGTGGACACTGTTGGCAATATTGGTTTTGGGGAGTTGGATGCACAAGTAGAGCTCATACTCAGTGCAAGTGAAGGCTAGCAAAATAGAGGGAGCGACAAACAAGAGAGCAATAATTGTCATAATCATGCTTGCAACAAAACAGAACTAATTATGGCATGAAAGTGATACAAGAACTCCGAGGCAAAATAAATCATCGAGGCTTACTGACTATTGTTTAGTCATATGCATGCGTGAGCATGTGCCAAGTCAATTCATATGAAACTTTCAGAGGAGGATACCACAATATCATACCAAAATATGAATAAAACAATGCAAGTAAACAATCATATGACATTATACAAATTATTAGCAAGATTGAGCTAATCACAGACAAGCAAGAACTACTAAGCATCCATCAGTAACATACTCCTTACATGAACAGACTAAACATGCTCACAATGATGAGTATATGTACAAAAATGAAAACAAATAAAGTTTGTTACCAGCCTCTCACCACACCTCAAGTTGTCTTAATCTTCATTATTGACCTTCACTTGTGTGACTTGAATAATAACATGAAACCAAAATCCACTAAGGACGGCTGAACCCTGCAAAGAACTCACAAAACCAAAGAAGAACAACAAATATTTTTGGTGTTTTCGATTTTTCAAACAAGCCAACAAAGAAAAAGCAAACAAAGCAAAGCAAACCAAACAAAGCAAAAGAAACAACGAAAATATTTTTGGTATTTTTGTGTTTTTGAGAAAGCAGCAAAAACAAAAAAAAAGCAAAATAATGGATATACAAAGAACCGACGAACATGATATATAGATGAGTGTGATGTCGGTATACCTCCCCCCAAGCTTAGCTTTTGGCCTAAATGGGGCTCAATAGCGCGGGTAGTAACCCCAAGCTGGTGGGTCATCATAGGAATGATCATAGTCATGCGCTTGCAATGAAGAAGACGTGCCCCAATCAAATGAGGGTTGCTGGTATGAAGACTCTCCCAAGTTGGAGGGCTAAACCGAATCATCTTCGGCATCCTCTCCAACATTCTCCTCTTGCTGGGAGAGCTCCGCCACATATGTGTCAAGCTCCTCCTCCATGAGCGACCATCCTTGCCTGTTATCAAAATTAAAAAAAGCATGTGCAGGCAAATAAACTATTTTCTCAGTCCTACCCTTTCTCCAACCTTGCTGAAAAAAATATAATTCATACGGTAAACTTCTCACATTAGCCCCCAAGGAAACAAAACCATGTTGAATCATGGATTCAAGATCAAGCCTCTCTATGGGGAACCGATAATCTGAATGGTGAGGCTCTAAACCATGGAAAGCTAGCAACCTAGAAGCAATGAGACCTCCAAAAATTCTACCCTTCTCGCGGTTGGTGGTGAGACGGTAAGCTATCAAAGCACCCATATTATAAGATCTATTCCTATTCAAAGCAGCTGCAATAAAAGCTAGATCAAAAGAAGATAACTTCCTAGCAATCTTTCTAGCAAGAACACACTTGGTAATGAAATAGGCAAAATATCCAATGGTTGGGAACTGAATGTTCCGAATTTTACCACTTTCCTTGGAGAAGTCGAAACCTTGGAAAATCTCAGCATATAAATCCATAAGTGACTTGGGTCTCTACTTGATCTTCTCACAAGATCCCCATTGAGGTATTCTAATTGCCGCATAGAAATCAGCAAACGGCAGGTCGACAACTATATTGTATATTTTATAATGGACCACTGGATTAGATGTAGACCAAGTAAACCGAAAGTCCTGCACAGCATCCATGGTTAGCTTAACAAACTGAAAGGGTTCACCTTCAACAAAGTGTTCCAACCCTGCATTGGTAACCATAGTTTGGAAATCCTGGAGGATTCCCGCAGTTCTCATAAATTCATGGCATGTATATATGGAAGGAAAGACTCCTTCCTCATGATGAACTTTCATTGGTTCAGGCATCATCAAGTCATATTGATTCAGTGGTATGCACTCATCTTATTTTCTGAAATTTTTAGACAAACATCAAACCAAGTGATTTCCAAGTTGATAAATGATGAGAAACTACATTAGGAACTTGCTAGAGGGCTACACATGCATCAAAATGAAATATCTAAGCATAGAACAAGCATGCAAGATCACACGACCTGTCACCTATAGCAGCAAAATACTCAAGATACAATCTATCAATCACAAATCTAATTGGACAAGTGGAGGAGGCACATACCAAGGAGCAAGCTCTCCAAAAATCAACAGCAAAGAGGGGCTGAGCAAGGAGATCGAAAATCGCGAGCAAGAACAGCAGGAACTCGAGCTTGAGCAAGTTTTCCTATTTTTTGGGAGAGAGAAAGAAGATGGCTGGGAGGAGACACTTTGGAGGGGCCTAGGTGGGCCACACCCCTCCCAGGCGCCACCTGTAGGGGAGGCGCGCCCACCATGGGTGTGGGTGCCTGGGGTGGTCCCCTGGGTCACTCCAGGTGTCCATCTGCCCCTTTTTTTGAGGAAAAATTTATTTTGAATTTTCTGAGATTTTTCGTTAAACTTTATTTTTGGCCAATTTTCAGGGTATGAAAATTGATTTTCTCGGAGAAACAGTTTTTTTAGAAGAAGCAAAAGCAAACCAAAAGCCAAACTACAGAAGCTCTAAGACACTCTAACAAGAAAACAACTAGCAAAACCAAGGCTAGCAAAAGAAAAGGCAAAGACTAGGAAGGAGAAAAGTAAAATAAAGCAAGTATAACCACAGTAAAAGCATTATTTTGTTCATAAAAATCCTTTTGTTAACAAGGTTGATCAAGTCTTGTCACCAAAACAATCTTATATGAAACAAAACTTTGCATTCCACAACGTGATTATGTTACCTCATACTTGATAGCAATGGTCCCAATCATAATAGTTTCAAAATTTTCCTGTGGAATGGGACAATATATTTCTCCAACCTTGATGCTCTCAATATTTTCAATGGAATTCAGGCAATAGCTTCTAGAAACCTTCTTGGGGAAATAGACAGTATGCTCTTTGTCATTAATATTGAATGTTACTTTTCCTTGATTACAATTAATGACAGCACATGCAGTATTAAGAAAAGGTCTCCCAAGAATAATGGACATATTATCATCTTCAGGCATCTCTGTCACATCCCAAAATTCTCCTAATTTTGGAATGTGAAATAAATAAATAAGTTAGATTGATTGTTTGACTATGTTGAAAATTCTCAAAGAGAAGAATTTTTTTTTTGAATAAAAAAATCCTCTCAACCTTGAATTCAAAATCTTATATTCTTTTGTTATGACCTAAGTAGCCATATAGGCAAAAGGGCATGGATTGATTATGGATTGTAGAATTGGTGTGCAATATTTCAAAATGAAAATCATGAAGCCTTTATAAGCATTTCATTACATCCATGCAAAGTTCTCACAAACTAAATCCAAATCCTGGTATCTAAATCCTATAGTTGATTCGCCCAAATGTTCCTAAGGGTAATTAAATTGACTTATTAAAACCCACTGTTGCTAAGGCATAAATTATTGATAATTATATCCTAAAGAGATCCAATTAATACTACAAAATTTTAGAAACAAAATTGAGCTCATTTGGAGCTAGTATGAAAAAGTTATGGAATAAATACAAACAAATAAAGATATAAATAAAATGGAATATACAATGATTTATAAACCCACTACTTGCAAACTAGTAAAAAGATTATAAATATGATCCTACAATGATCTATTCGATTTTAGAAAAATTTAGAAACAAGAATCGTGTCATTTGGAGTTCGTATGCAAAAGATATGAGGGAAACAAGTAAATAGAAAAAGAAAAAGAAAAAAAACCTAAACGGGCCGGCCCACCCGGACCGACCGGACCGAGCCAGCCACGTACAGGAGACGATCGATCCGATGGGATCACTTTAAAAAGCGTGCGAAATCTGTTTTATCAAACCTATCTCTACTCAAACTCTGATAACTTTTTACCTACAACTCCGAATTGACTTCCGTTTGTTTCTACGTGTTCCCTACTCCAAAACTTATCTCTCCAACGTACTAAATCTCCATATAAACTCTTGGAGCCACAGCTGTACGAGTTTCCCTTCTCGAAATCCCGAATCTAAACATACCCGAATCTTATTTTGCTTTTTAACCCATCTAGACTTCGTTGTTTGCCTTCGGTCAAAAAACGAAAGTTGTAGAACTCATTGAAATCTTTCAATCCTAACAAACCTCACCTCTTTTCATCCACCACAGCCGGAGAATTTCGCATCACAATATTTCAGATCTGACGGTGTAAATCCAAGATGTACTCGCGCTCGTTTCTTCAAATCCAAATTCCTTTGGTGAGAGGGTAGGAATAATGATTCCCCACAACTTTCATGTTGTAAGTTTTTCAATTTGACCTACGGATTTGTGTCTCTAACACAGATCTGTTTCTTGTCTATTCTGGGCCAAAATCGGGTCAATCTCTTCTTCTAGCCACCGGATCCTATCCAGACGGTCGAGATCCAATCAAACCGGTGTGTGCCATATTGTTATTCCGGTCAGCTTCCTTATCAACGCCACGTCAACGTCAGGTCAACATCTAGTCCCAGTCAACATGCAAAGTCAACCTGTCCAGTCAGCGGAATATTCTCTGGAATATTCCGTTCGAATTTAAAATTGCATATTATAGATCTAACTTGTAAAATTCATTAGAAATTCATACCACGTCCAAAAATTGCGTATAATATATCAAATTGAAGATAATTTCACGTAGAATCATCTTATCAGAATAGATCCAACTTTTACTGTACGTGGTTACTGCAGTAATTTAATTAGTTTTAATGGTCTTTTAGATTAATATAAATTCATAGGAAATTATATGTAATTCCAAAAAATATGAACAATATATAAAATTGAAGCTACTGTAATCTACATTAATAATATCTGGTTAGATCTAGACTTTGCCGATTATTTAACCCATAGCAATTTAATTAGCCTTAATGGCTTTATAAATCATTAAATTCATAGTAAATTAATTGCTTGTCACAAAAATATAAATGATATACCGATGGAAAGCTGGTTCCATGTAGATCATCAATATGCAATTAGTTCAGCCTTTGGCTGTAAGGTTTTGTCGTGAAGATTTAAATGGTTTAATGGCTTATTTAGAGTAATAAATTCATAAGAAAATAAATACTATTCAGAAAATTACAAATAATATGTCCCTGAAATCACAATTTCGTGGAGATTACAGATATAATTTTAGTTTGATTTTTAGACAACAGAAACTATATGAATCATTTAAAACCCATTAAACACTATTTAAATCATACAAAAAGATCTATAACTCCGATTAGGGTGAATCCAAGTGCTAAGGTTTTGTATTGATAATATCTATACGGAGAAATTGCATGAAAAATTATTTGGTACTGTTAAAATAGAAATTCATACAGAAATATTTAAACCCATTGAAATAGTGTTTTAATCACAAGAAAATATCTATAACTCCTTTTTAGGTGATTCAAATTTCTACTGTCTCTAAATTGCATTACCTCTATCCAGTAGCATCTAGTTCACAATTTAATACGACATAAACATATTTAGTTCAATTAAAGTGGTATACACCATATTAAATCGATACAACTTTAGTAATAAAAGCTTTAGTGCATTAAATGACTTTCCACATGCATCATGTAATCTAATTATGTTCAGAACACTAAATTCAACCATTGTGACTCATTAAATCGTCATGCATGCATCTGTTCATCATTGTTTTCTTGTAATGTTGCACTGTTGTATGTTTGCAATGTTTTGAATGGTGTTTGTTGTGTTTGCTTCAAACGTTAGATTGCGAGGAGTGCAACTACTGTGATTGCAACTACTATGATTGCAAGTATTGTGGTTATTACGAAAGAGTCCATTATAATTGTGAGGATTATCTAATCGACTACATCTACATCAAAGGCAAGTGGTGCTATCTTGGTCATAAATGTCCTACTGTTTTCCTATGCATTGTAGATGTTTTTGTAGAATTGCATATGTAGGAATTGATGTGTATATGCTATGCTATGTCCCATATTATTACCTAGTATTCCTTGTTTATGAGCCATCGTATTGGTAGATTCCTTAGCTATGCTATTTAGACGAGGAAGGGAATCACATCATGAAAAGTTATATGTTTTGAAAGGCTTATGTTTTGCTAAATGACAAACTAATATGTTTTAATGAACCACCTGGGCGGAATGGCATTGATTGGGTCATCGAGTGTGGATTTATGGTGGGGAATGCCGCCCAGGACATTGAGAAAGGATTGGTTTCTTTGTTTGGAAGCTTTCGTGTGCAA
Source organism: Avena sativa (assembly GCA_916181665.1). Classification (NCBI taxonomy): domain Eukaryota; kingdom Viridiplantae; phylum Streptophyta; class Magnoliopsida; order Poales; family Poaceae; genus Avena; species Avena sativa. The sequence continues at coordinate 226,156,947 of OV702284.1, read as the reverse complement.
CCATATGCCAATAATGAAATGGGCGGTTGGTTGGACTCAGTAGGTTGTGGTAACTCGAACCCACGTATCCAGAGATGTAGATAGTGTAGGTTGGACCGGTGCGTGTCGGGTTTGGGGAGCTACTTCCCGAACGGTTCCTTCTTGGACTTCTCCCTATCATCACCCAATATGAGAGTGGTGGTACGAGCTGGGCTGGCCAAGTCACATGGGTAAAGTGTACTAACCCCTGCAGGGTGTATAAACTAAGTACTTAGCCGTGTCCCCGGTTATGGACAATTTGAGCGACCTGATACTGATGCTATTATATTTCTCACTCATCCTTATTTCTTAATTACTTAAAACTTGTTGGGTGAACATAATTGGGTAGGAGCACCTGGGAGTGAACCAGAGTGTCCTATTTATCGTATTGGAAAAATACTTTGTTACAAATGTTAGGATAAAACTGTTGCTTTATGCAAATGAGCCTGAACTCCACTTGGCCAAATAAGCATGTAGTTGATAGATATGTTGTTAACCACTTTAGCCTACTTGCCATACATTCAATGTATTGACCATTCATGGCTGCAACGTTTCATGTTGCAGGTTATATCGTATATGAGTGATCGTTCATAGGTCGCGAGACTCCACTCAACAATTGTTCGCCTGTGGCACATTTGAAGGATGGAGATCTACCTTGTATTCGTTTTCCGCTGTGTACTTGAATAAATAATGTAAATTCTGGATCATATTCGTTGTATTTATGATACACAGTTATATTTGGTATCATTTTGTACTGTGTGTGCCAGTGAACCGATCCAGGGATTGGCACTATACACATGAACTCAGCCTTATCAGGCGAGGGTGTTACAAGATGGTATCAAAGCTGTGTGTTGACTGTAGGATTGTGACCTTAGAAATGGATTAGCAATAGGAGACCTCTATTAGGAGAACAATAATATTTTCTACTTATTAGAGTTCTTATATTCCTTGTCTATCTTTTCTAGAACCTCTTCCTATTCAAAAATTTATAGTTGTCCATTCTTATGATACCTATATGAGAGTTAGCTAAGTAGAATAATAAATAGTATGACATAAATAAACATCTCATCAAGTTTGGTTAGGTCTGGACCACCATGTTCTATCTCTTTAGGAGATCATCGCTATCGTGTTAGCATATTGTTCTTACCAACTTATGAGGTATGACAATATAGATTGCTTGCTTGTTTGTACTGAACCATATTGTGTGATTCCTTTTTTAGGATCTGTTATTTTGAAACTCTAAAGTTGCTGGAGTTTTCGTGTGGTTTTAGAATTATTTTAATGGTGTAATTTGATTGAAATTCGTGAGATTACTGCTGCAGTTTTCTGCCTGACCTGTTGTACCGCGCGATTTTTCATACTTTATTGGTAACTTAGAAAATTCTAAAAAAATAGGATATGGAGCATAATTACCTGTAGTACATGCAAAAAAATTGGATAAAATTCTTGACGTGTTTAAGTCGGTGAGAAAAATTCGTGTAACCTGCTGTACTGTTTTGACAGATTTTGTTTGTTGCTTATATGTTGCTCTATTTTACTCTAGTATTGTTACCAATGCTTTCAAACTATTTTGTGGTTATATACTACTAAGTTTAGACCTATTTATTATTGTTATGCAAGTGTTTGCTTGTGTGTTGATTCCTTATGATTGTTTGTTTGTTTGTTTGTGACATTGATTGCTTCATATAGTTATGGGTAGGATTATTTTCTTAGTCGTTTCTTTCCTATAGAATCTATTCTTTCCTATCTTGAACCCTTGGAGATACAATGATGTGTTAAATGGAAGGTTTGACAACACAATGCATTTAGGAAGGAGAATGCTTTATCTAATGGAAAAAAATGTGGGAGTATGAAGTGTTGAAATGATGTTATGTAGTAGATTACGTAACCTGAAAGTTGAAGTATCTATAGTTTAGTTCTAGTAGTAGCTTTGTTAATTGAATACATGGGAGTATACATAGAGCATTAGTTCGTGCCCATGGAAACATTCTTCAAGGCAAGTGAGAATGCCCGAGTGATGGAAAAACGTGATTCACCTATCCTCTTACAGGGTAATGATTTGGGTGCAGGATGGATTGATCACCATTCCTACTACTCTTATTATTCGCTCTTGTATTGTTGGCTTTGCGAATCTTGAGTGCCCTTTTCAACCTTAGCAGAGAGTCGACGTTGAGCCTAAACCCTAGAATGGTATATTGTTACACCCTTTTAAAAGAATGCATTGCTAAGCATAAGAATGTACGGTAAGGATGAATCCCAACCGTGAATTATAGGCACCGTGAAGTAAACGTTCCCTATTTACCCACCATGAGAGTTTTGCTAGTTTAAGAAGTGCTTTCTCGAAAACTATCAATCATGATGTTTAGAATGTGCTAGAGACATTGTGCCAATAAAAGTCTAAAGGAGAACCAATCTGAGCTAAGTGAATCCTCGAGAAATGACCTAGTCAATTTTATTTTAAGGGTGGTAGCACCCTAATGGATCCCGAACCTTTCTTTCTTTCTAGCCTTCCCAAATCTCGGGACGAGATTTCTTTTAAGGGTGGTAGTCTGTCACATCCCAAAATTATCCTAATTTTGGATTGTGAAATAAATAAATAAGTTTGATTGATTGTTTAACTATGTTGAAAATTCTCAAAGAGAAGAATTTTTTTTTTGAATAAAAAAATCCTCTCAACCGTGAATTAAAAATCTTATATTCTTTTGTTATGACCTAAGTAGCCATATAGGGAAAAGGGGATGAATTGATTATGGATTGTAGAATTGGTGTGCAAGATTTCAAACTGAAAATCATGAAGCCTTCATAAGCATTTCATTACATCCATGCAAAGTTCTCACAAACTAAATCCAAATCCTTGTATCTAAATCCTATTGTTGATTCGCCCAAATGTTCCTAAGGGTAATTAAATTGACTTATTAAAACCCACTGTTGCTAAGGCATAAATTATTGATAATTATAGCCTAAAGAGATCCAATTAATACTACAAAATTTTAGAAACAAAATTGAGCTCATTTGGAGCTAGTATGAAAAAGTTATGGAATAAATACAAACAAATAAAGATATAAATTGTCACATCCCAAGATTTTCCAAATCTTGTAATGTGAAAATAAATTAATAAAATAAAACTTTGTTTAAAATTCAGAGCCAGAAGAAAATTTTGAATTCAATTGGAACTTCAAACCCATTTGAATTGAATAAAATCCTAAAGGAGTTTAAAAAGATAAACCTTTTTAATAAACAAAATAAAATGTTTTTGAAATACTATTTTGAAACTCTTAAGTGAAAAGATTAATTTTCAAATGAAATAGAAGTTTATAAATAAAGAATATTTCATAAAGCCAAATTAATCCTTGGCCAAGCTTTGGGAATTAAAAACATTTTATTTTAAATAAAATAGCAAAGGTTTATTTAAAAATAATAAAGGATTGCTTAATAAAATAATAAGGAATTAATATCCAAATTTTATTCAAATAAAAGGTTTTACCATTTTAATTAAAACATCAAAACTTATTAAATTATTTAAAAATAGGTATTCCAAGTATTTTATATTCTCTAATAAAACCTACTAAAGTGTTTTGGCTTTATTTAGATTTCAAAATAAATATCTCAATGAAACAAATCCTATTTTAATAAAGAAGTCTAATATATTAATTAATAATGGACACTAAAATAAAAGGTTATTTTGTTTTAAAACAAATTTCCCAATATTATATATTTCCCAAATTAAACCTACTAATTTGATTTTGAAAATATTTAAGTTCAAATAAAGATTTTATTAATAAAATCAAACCCTATTTTGATTTAATAACTAAGTTCCATTTTATTTAATTATTAATGGACCCTACAGTAAAAGGATTATTTTATTTTAAACAAGTTTTCCAAATATTCTTTATTTCCAAATAAAACCTACTGTTGGGTTTTGAAAACATTTTGGATTTTAAATGAAGATTTTTTTAAATAAAACAAACCCTATTTTATTTAACTAATGATCCATTTATTTAATTAATAAATGGAACCTAAAAAGATTTAAAATAATATTTTATTTTAGAATGTGAATTATGATGTTAAGCAGAACCAAATTCATATTTGAAAAGCTTGATGATTGTTTGAATCTTTTGAATGTGTTTGGTTGTTTGAATTTCAAAACAGAAAAAGAATTAGAAAAGAATAAAACAAATAGACAGAAAAAAATAGAGGAAACAGACCAGCCCAACAAGGCCCAGCCCAACAGTCCCACAGCCCAGATTCCCCTCACCCCGAAGAAAACGATTCGCACCAAATAACTAACCCACACCGAGACTGACTGGTGGACCCCCCTCTCCCTCCTTTTCCCACTGACGAATGGACCCCGCTCCACTGTTTATCCTCCTCACCCGCGCGACCAAATCTTCCCCTCACTCCGGCCGTTTCCAGCGACGATTGCTCGTGTTCAATTCACCTAAATGACGCACTAACTCCGCCCAGTGATGATGCTCGTAAACTCGCCTCCCTCCCCTCTCCCTCTCTTCCAGTCATCACACCACCAGAGCCCCAGGGTGTCCACAATTTTGCTCGAAGCCTCACTGCCACCGACGAGTTCCCTGTCAAATTACGGCGAGCCCCGACCCTCTCCTACCTCCTAGCTCACACCAGCTTGATACCCATCATCTCACGCACCTGCCCATGGCCTCCGTTCACCCACGCATGCCCCACAGCCTCGCCTTCGTCTTCGTCTGAGCGCCACCGACGGTTAGGTCAACTCCGACGAGCTCCTCTGGTAATCCCTGACCGCCCCCTCCTCTCTAGTTGACACTATCGTACTCCCCTTCCTCGTACGTGTCTAACGCTCCCTCTGTTATGCACCGGCGTGCCTTGTAGCCTCGTACCCGACAACATCCGAGCGTGCCTGACGGAAGCAGGAACTCCGGCGAGCGATTGGTACCGCCCCAGTGCGCCCCTCGCCTCCTCGAAACCACGTCAAGCTTCCCCACGACCTTGCGATCACTGTGAGCCACTCCTCCCTCTCTCTCGCTTCCTGTGTTAGCCAGAACTTCACCGCCAGAGCCCGCGCCGCCGTCTGTCGCCGCTAGCGCCGCCCTCCTCTGGTCAGTCGCACCGTAGCCGTTCGATTTAAATCCAACGAATGCAATAGATTCATTTAACTAAAAGGGTACACTAGCTCTGAACCGTGCGATATGACTTAGATCTAACGGCCTGCAGTGCGCGATCCGTGCGAACCGTTTTCGGCCAATTAAAACATGACGCGTGGCCAGCTCTAGTTTAAAACAGATTTTTGAATCAGAATTATTTGCAAACTTCAAACCCTTATAACTTTTGAACCACACGTCCAAATTTGACAAATTTTATATCAATGGATTCAGGAGAACAAGCCCTAGCCAACCATGGCCTTGGTTTGTCAAATAGTATCTGTTAGCTTGTTTGAATTTGCAGAAACATTTGTGTACTTGTTTAGAGTATAAAAATTGTTTAAAAATGATTTTTGGATTAAAACCTTTGCAAATTGGATTGTTGTGACCTTACTGTCCCTAGGAACCAACCCTTGGTATTAAAAATGGTTTTTGAAAGATTTAGGTTAGATTAATTGACTTAGCCATTTTCTAGCCAAATAAAAAGAATGGTTTTTGTTATAAAAATGTTTATGAAAAGAAAACTTCAAGGAAATGTTTTGGACCAAACCTACTGACCTAAAAACACCAAGTTTTGCAATAGCAACTCATTTGGTGAACCCTATAGGCTAATGCCTTAATAAAAATATTTCTACACCACATAAAATAACACTTTGTTTTGAAAATAGTTTTAAAGTGAAACCTTTTTGCAAATGACTTGGCCACTTTAGGAAATGACCATTAGATGTACCCAAATGCCTATGACCCACTAGGAACCACTTTTTCAAACAAAACAAAGCTTGGCATGCTTGCATGCATTTCTTTGACTTTGTTATTTATATGTGTTGTTTTGCTTGATTGGTAGATTGAGTTTGTGCCTTGCTTGATTGACTTGTAGTGACTTGAAGAGTGTGATTGTTGAAAAGATCAAGAAGTGAACCTATACTCTACCAAAAAGGCAAGTGATGCTTCATACTTTCTATCCTATTACTTTCACTATGCATTAGTGATTTTTCTAAGTAAACTTGCATGGATTTTGCTAAGTATAGATCTTGCTATAAGAAAACCTAGTGGATAAATCCTTAATAGGATTTTCCTAAGTTAGAGATTCCTACTACTACCAATGCTTAGCCTAGCTAATAGAAAACATGGGTGGAATATATATTCACACTATGGAAAAATATTCTAAGTCTAAGGACTTGTGATTTTGTTTAATAAAACAACTAAGTTAATGTATCACCTGGGTGGAAATGGAAGGATTGGGTTATGTTGAGTGGTTCACAATGCCATAGACTTGGATTGTGTATATCACTTGTGGATGGCCACCCAGGAAACAAAGAGATTTGAGATGTCAAATGTTGAGAAGCTTCAAGTGCAACCACTTGGCAATATGGGCTCTGCCATGATCATATAGGTTGCAAGAACTTAGCCATATGGACAGTGGGTGGTAGTGTTTGATAGGTTGGAGCGCGTCCATTTTGGTCTAAGGGAAGGCTTCTGAAAGATTTTGTCTTGGGAAACCAAGTCTTGTGGGTAAAGTGCACCACCTCTGCAGAGTGTAAAATCTAAGTACTTAGCCATGTCCCTGGTAAAGGACAATTTGAGCATCAAGACATGGAAGCAATCAAGAATCTCATCATTCAAATTTCTAAGTTAAAATCTTGTGGTTTGAATAAGGGTTGTTTGAATTCTTCAATCATTGATGGAGAGATGGCTTGGTACAAGGATCTTGAAATCTTTGATTAAGGAAAATGATTTTGTCAAACAAAAACTTAGTATTTTCAAAAGTTAAGGAAAAATCTATTTTGAGCAATGCAAACCTCAACTCCACTTAGCCAAATGCATATAGATGATAGACTCCACTATACAAATATAGTATCACTTGCCAATACAATTCAAATGTATTGACCCTTTGTGGCTGTAACTTGTATGTTGCAGGTTTGATTGATTTTAGTGAAGATTGATTGTTTAGGATTACAAAGTCTACAACCAACATCTGCCTGTGGCACTTTGAAGATGAAGGACCCATGACTATATTTATTCCGCTGCAATGTAATGTAATAGCCTAATGAGCTATGTTTGATGTAATAAAATTATGTTATTCCTGGTTATAAAGTTATATTATGACCCTTGTTTCTTGATATTACATCTAAACTGTGGATGCTAGCTATTGATCCAGGGACTAGCATTGTAAACACAGGAGGGATCAATCTTATTAAAGGTTGGGACCCCTACAGATGGTATCAGAGCATTGTGTTGCCTGTAGGATTTGTAAACCTAGGATTGGACAAAAACCCTTAGAAAAATAGGAGTTGTATTTGTTCAAAAACATATTTACAAAAACACTTGTAAACTCTTTCCTCAACCACTTTGGTTTTAACTCTACACCTCTTCTACTTCAACTTGATGGAAAAACCTACCCATGACCAAAGACTTCATCATATGCAAAGGATTTCTTCAACATCTTCAACTCTAATGACTTCAACATCTTCAGCTCTAATGACTTCAACATCTTCAGCATGATCACCAAGGACTTCCAAACTTGGAAACTACTAAGGACCACAAGTGAAACAAGGAAATCTTGCTTAAGATTTAGAGACTGAGGGAGTGCAAAATAAGAAGAAGCCATCAACAACTTTGAAGTATTGTGACCAAGAGTTTTTCTCAAAGAAACCATGATCCCATACAAGAAGAATCATGAAGGAAGGAAAGATCACAAGTAAACCATATAGATGGACCACCATTTTTAGTTAAGTCAAAACCACCAACTTATGTGGTGTAACAAAAATATTTTGTTGCCTAAGTATGTGCTTGAACTTTGTTGAGTGAAATGTTTGACTTGTGATTGCTTGCACATTGTTTGTGTGAATTGTGATGTGTGTGATTAGAAATATTTCCTTAGAAATATCTTGCCTATTCTAATCTCCCATCAAACCCAAACAGATGACTACTCCAAGAGACTTCAACATCAAGGTTGATGACACCAACAACAACCAAGAGGACAACATGAGAGAGCTTATAGTAACCCAACACCAGTTGAGCCAAGAGACAACTCAGCTTTTAGCCAACAACAATGGACTAGACCCAGCCATACAAAGGATTTTGAAACTTCAATCCCAAATGTTGCAAGGATTGGTTACTCTAATGATCAACATGGTAGAAAACTTTTCCCAAAGAGCTAATGACAACAAGGATGACAAAGATGCTAATCTAGAAGGAACCCAAGATAGCAATATTTTTAGAGACAAGGATCATGCATCCAAGGAATATGAAGATCAATGCCCCAAGAAGAGAGAAAGATCTCCCACCTATGAAGGATATGAACTAGAAGAACTCCTAGCTTTGGAGAGACCCAAAAAGAAGAAGAAGGACATAAGCCAGTTGCAATGTTACAATTGCAAAGAGATGGGACACTATGCCAATGAATGCCCAGAAAAAAAGAAGAACCAAAGAGACAAACAAAAGGCAATGAAACCCAAGGAAAAGAAAGATATTAGCCAAGTGATGTGCAAACACTGCAAAGAGTTAGGACATTATGCAAGCAACTGTCCAGAAAAGATGAAGCATAAGATAAACCAGCCTATGAGGGATCTCAGCCTTGTCACATGTTTCAAATGCAAGGAACTAGGCCACTATGCAAACAATTGTCCAGAAAGAATGGAGACCAAGTTAAACAAGTCTATGAAGGATCTCAACCTTGGCCCATGAGTCAAGCATGGAAAACCAAGGACACATGCAAAATTTTGCTTAGAGAAGTTTTTCCCAGGATTCCAAGAAGGACATTATGTAATTTTTGTTTGAAAATTTTTAAGGGTGGTAGTACCCTAGTTGTTTTGAACTTGCTTGTAACCCTAGCCTCCCCAAATCTCGGGACAAGATTTATTTTAAGGGTGGTAGCCTGTCACATCCCAAGATTTTCCAAATCTTGTAATGTGAAAATAAATTAATAAAATAAAACTTTGTTTAAAATTCGGAGCCAGAAGAAAATTTTGAATTCAATTGGAACTTCAAACCCATTTGAATTGAATAAAATCCTAAAGGAGTTTAAAAAGATAAACCTTTTTAATAAACAAAATAAAATGTTTTTGAAATACTATTTTGAAACTCTTAAATGAAATAATTAATTTTCAAATGAAATAGAAGTTTATAAATAAAGAATATTTCATAAAGCCAAATTAATCCTTGGCCAAGCTTTGGGAATTAAAAACATTTTATTTTAAATAAAATAGCAAAGGTTTATTTAAAAATAATAAAGGATTGCTTAATAAAATAATAAGGAATTAATATCCAAATTTTATTCAAATAAAAGGTTTTACCATTTTAATTAAAACATCAAAACTTATTAAATTATTTAAAAATAGGTATTCCAAGTATTTTATATTCTCTAATAAAACCTACTAAAGTGTTTTGGCTTTATTTTAGATTTCAAAATAAATATCTCAATGAAACAAATCCTATTTTAATAAAGAAGTCTAATATATTAATTAATAATGGACACTAAAATAAAAGGTTATTTTGTTTTAAAACAAATTTCCCAATATTATATATTTCCCAAATTAAACCTACTAATTTGATTTTGAAAATATTTAAGTTCAAATAAAGATTTTATTAATAAAATCAAACCCTATTTTGATTTAATAACTAAGTTCCATTTTATTTAATTATTAATGGACCCTAAAGTAAAAGGATTATTTTATTTTAAACAAGTTTTCCAAATATTCTTTATTTCCAAATAAAACCTACTGTTGGGTTTTGAAAACATTTTGGATTTTAAATGAAGATTTTTTTAAATAAAACAAACCCTATTTTATTTAACTAATGATCCATTTATTTAATTAATAAATGGAACCTAAAAAGATTTAAAATAATATTTTATTTTAGAATGTGAATTATGATGTTAAGCAGAACCAAATTCATATTTGAAAAGCTTGATGATTGTTTGAATCTTTTGAATGTGTTTGGTTGTTTGAATTTCAAAACAGAAAAAGAATTAGAAAAGAATAAAACAAATAGACAGAAAAAATAGAGGAAACAGACCAGCCCAACAAGGCCCAGCCCAACAGTCCCACAGCCCAGATTCCCCTCACCCCGAAGAAAACGATTCGCACCAAATAACTAACCCACACCGAGACTGACTGGTGGACCCCCCTCTCCCTCCTTTTCCCACTGACGAATGGACCCCGCTCCACTGTTTATCCTCCTCACCCGCGCGACCAAATCTTCCCCTCACTCCGGCCGTTTCCAGCGACGATTGCTCGTGTTCAATTCACCTAAATGACGCACTAACTCCGCCCAGTGATGATGCTCGTAAACTCGCCTCCCTCCCCTCTCCCTCTCTTCCAGTCATCACACCACCAGAGCCCCAGGGTGTCCACAATTTTGCTCGAAGCCTCACTGCCACCGACGAGTTCCCTGTCAAATTACGGCGAGCCCCGACCCTCTCCTACCTCCTAGCTCACACCAGCTTGATACCCATCATCTCACGCACCTGCCCATGGCCTCCGTTCACCCACGCATGCCCCACAGCCTCGCCTTCGTCTTCGTCTGAGCGCCACCGACGGTTAGGTCAACTCCGACGAGCTCCTCTGGTAATCCCTGACCGCCCCCTCCTCTCTAGTTGACACTATCGTACTCCCCTTCCTCGTACGTGTCTAACGCTCCCTCTGTTATGCACCGGCGTGCCTTGTAGCCTCGTACCCGACAACATCCGAGCGTGCCTGACGGAAGCAGGAACTCCGGCGAGCGATTGGTACCGCCCCAGTGCGCCCCTCGCCTCCTCGAAACCACGTCAAGCTTCCCCACGACCTTGCGATCACTGTGAGCCACTCCTCCCTCTCTCTCGCTTCCTGTGTTAGCCAGAACTTCACCGCCAGAGCCCGCGCCGCCGTCTGTCGCCGCTAGCGCCGCCCTCCTCTGGTCAGTCGCACCGTAGCCGTTCGATTTAAATCCAACGAATGCAATAGATTCATTTAACTAAAAGGGTACACTAGCTCTGAACCGTGCGATATGACTTAGATCTAACGGCCTGCAGTGCGCGATCCGTGCGAACCGTTTTCGGCCAATTAAAACATGACGCGTGGCCAGCTCTAGTTTAAAACAGATTTTGGAATCAGAATTATTTGCAAACTTCAAACCCTTATAACTTTTGAACCACATGTCCAAATTTGACAAATTTTATATCAATGGATTCAGGAGAACAAGCCCTAGCCAACCATGGCCTTGGTTTGTCAAATAGTATCTGTTAGCTTGTTTGAATTTGCAGAAACATTTGTGTACTTGTTTAGAGTATAAAAATTGTTTAAAAATGATTTTTGGATTAAAACCTTTGCAAATTGGATTGTTGTGACCTTACTGCCCCTAGGAACCAACCCTTGGTATTAAAAATGATTTTTGAAAGATTTAGGTTAGATTAATTGACTTAGACATTTTCTAGCCAAATAAAAAGAATGGTTTTTGTTATAAAAATGTTTATGAAAAGAAAACTTCAAGGAAATGTTTTGGACCAAACCTACTGACCTAAAAACACCAAGTTTTGCAATAGCAACTCATTTGGTGAACCCTATAGGGTAATGCCTTAATAAAAATATTTCTACACCACATAAAATAACACTTTGTTTTGAAAATAGTTTTAAAGTGAAACCTTTTTGCAAATGACTTGGCCACTTTAGGAAATGACCATTAGATGTACCCAAATGCCTATGACCCACTAGGAACCACTTTTTCAAACAAAACAAAGCTTGGCATGCTTGCATGCATTTCTTTGACTTTGTTATTTATATGTGTTGTTTTGCTTGATTGGTAGATTGAGTTTGTGCCTTGCTTGATTGACTTGTAGTGACTTGAAGAGTGTGATTGTTGCAAAGATCAAGAAGTGAACCTATACTCTACCAAAAAGGCAAGTTATGCTTCATACTTTCTATCCTATTACTTTCACTATGCATTAGTGATTTTTCTAAGTAAACTTGCATGGATTTTGCTAAGTATAGATCTTGCTATAAGAAAACCTAGTGGATAAATCCTTAATAGGATTTTCCTAAGTTAGAGATTCCTACTACTACCAATGCTTGGCCTAGCTAATAGAAAACATGGGTGGAATATATATTCACACTATGGAAAAATATTCTAAGTCTAAGGACTTGTGATTTTGTTTAATAAAACAACTAAGTTAATGTATCACCTGGGTGGAAATGGAAGGATTGGGTTATGTTGAGTGGTTCACAATGCCATAGACTTGGATTGTGTATCTCACTTGTGGATGGCCACCCAGGAAACAAAGAGATTTGAGATGTCAAATGTTGAGAAGCTTCAAGTGCAACCACTTGGCAATATGGGCTCTGCCATGATCATATAGGTTGCAAGAACTTAGCCATATGGACAGTGGGTGGTAGTGTTTGATAGGTTGGAGCGCGTCCATTTTGGTCTAAGGGAAGGCTTCTGAAAGATTTTGTCTTGGGAAACCAAGTCTTGTGGGTAAAGTGCACCACCTCTGCAGAGTGTAAAATCTAAGTACTTAGCCATGTCCCTGGTAAAGGACAATTTGAGCATCAAGACATGGAAGCAATCAAGAATCTCATCATTCAAATTTCTAAGTTAAAATCTTGTGGTTTGAACAAGGGTTGTTTGAATTCTTCAATCATTGATGGAGAGATGGCTTGGTACAAGGATCTTGAAATCTTTGATTGAGGAAAATGATTTTGTCAAACAAAAACTTAGTATTTTCAAAAGTTAAGGAAAAATCTATTTTGAGCAATGCAAACCTCAACTCCACTTAGCCAAATGCATATAGATGATAGACTCCACTATACAAATATAGTATCACTTGCCAATACAATTCAAATGTATTGACCCTTTGTGGCTGTAACTTGTATGTTGCAGGTTTGATTGATTTTAGTGAAGATTGATTGTTTAGGATTACAAAGTCTACACCCAACATCTGCCTGTGGCACTTTGAAGATGAAGGACCCATGACTATATTTATTCCGCTGCAATGTAATGTAATAGCCTAATGAGCTATGTTTGATGTAATAAAATTATGTTATTCCTGGTTATAAAGTTATATTATGACCCTTGTTTCTTGATATTACATCTAAACTGTGGATGCTAGCTATTGATCCAGGGACTAGCATTGTAAACACAGGAGGGATCAATCTTATTAAAGGTTGGGACCCCTACATAAATAAAATGGAATATACAAGGATTTATAAACCCAATACTTGCAAACTAGTAAAAAGATTACAAATATGATCCTACAATGATCTATTCGATTTTAGAAATTTTTTGAAACAAGAATCGTGTCATTTGGAGTTCGTTCTTCAAAAAATATGAGGGAAACAAGTAAATAGAAAAAGAAAAAGAAAAAGAAAAAAAACCTAAACGGGCCGGCCCACCCGGACCGACCGGACCGAGCCAGCCACGTACAGGAGATGATCGATCCCATGGGATCTCTTTAAAAAGCGTGCAAAATCTGTTTTATCAAACCTATCTCTACTCAAACTTTCATAACTTTTTATGTACAACTCTGAATCGACTTCCGTTTGTTTCTACTTGTTCCCTACTCCAAAACCTATCTCTCCACCATCCTAAACCTCCATATAAACTCGTGGAGCCACAGCTGTACGAGTTTCCCTTCTCGAAATCCCGAATCTACACATGCCCGAATCTTATTTCGCTTTTTAACCCATCTAGACTTCGTCGTTTGCCTTCGGTCAAAAAACAAAAGTTGTAGGAATCGTCGAAATCTTTCAATCCCGACAAACCTCACCTCTTTTCATCCACCACAGCCGGAGAATTTTGCATCGCAATATTTCAGATCTTACGGTGTAAATTCAAGATGTACTCGCGCTCGTTTCTTCAAATCCAAATTCCTTTGGTGAGAAGGTAGGAATAATGATTCCCCACAACTTTCATGTTGTAAGTTTTTCAATTTGACCTACGGATTTGTCTCTCTAACACAGATCTGTTTCTTGTCTATTTTGGGCCAAAATCGGGTCAATCTCTTCTTCTAGCCACCGGATCCTATCCAGACGGTCGAGATCCAATCAAACCGGTGCGTGTCATGTTGTTATTTCGGTCAGCTTCCTCATCAACACCATGTCAACGTCAGGTCAACATCTAGTCCCAGTCAGCATGCAAAGTTAACCTGTCCAGTCAGCGGAATATTCTTTGGAATATTCCGTTCGAATTTAAAATTACATATTATAGATCTAACTTGTAAAATTCATTAGAAATTCATACCACGTCCAAAAATTGCGTATAATATATCAAATTGAAGATAATTTCACGTAGAATCATCTTATCAGAATAGATCCAACTTTTACTGTACGTGCTTACTGCAGTAATTTAATTAGTTTTAATGGTCTTTTAGATTAATAAATTCATAGGAAATTATCTGTAACTCCAAAAAATATGAAAAATATATCAAATTGAAGCTACTGTAATGTACATTAATAATATCTGGTTGGATCTAGCCTTTGCCGATTATTTAACCCGTAGCAATTTAATTAGTTTTAATGGCTTTATAAATCATTAAATTCATAGTAAATTAATTACTTGTCACAAAAATATAAATGATATACCGATGGAAAGCTGGTTCCATGTAGATCATCAATATGCAATTAGTTCAGCCTTTGACTATAAGGTTTTTCCGTGAAGATTTAAATGGTTTAATGGCTTATTTAGAGTAATAAATTCATAAGAAAATAAATACTATTCAGAAAATTACAAATAATATGTCCCTGAAATCACAATTCCGTGGAGATTACAGATATAATTTTAGTTTGATTTTTAGATAATAGAGTGTCCTATTTATCGTATTGGAAAAATACTTTGTTACAAATGTTAGGATAAAACTGTTGCTTTATGCAAATGAGCCTGAACTCCACTTGGCCAAATAAGCATGTAGTTGATAGATATGTTGTTAACCACTTTAGCCTACTTGCCATACATTCAATGTATTGACCATTCGTGGCTGCAACGTTTCATGTTGCAGGTTATATCGTATATGAGTGATCGTTCATAGGTCGCGAGACTCCACTCAACAATTGTTCGCCTGTGGCACATTTGAAGGATGGAGATCTACCTTATATTCGTTTTCCGCTGTGTACTTGAATAAATAATGTAAATTCTAGATCATATTCGTTGTATTTATGATACACAGTTATATTTGGTATCATTTTGTACTGTGTGTGCAAGTGAACCGATCCAGGGATTGGCACTATACACATGAACTCAGCCTTATCAGGTGAGGGTGTTACAATCTCAAGCAAAACAAAATCAGTTAAAACCAAGCAATTATGAGCCACTTGAACATGAACATCCTCACATATACCAACATGAACAGTAGTAGACTTATCAGCCATTTGCAAAGATATATCAGTTGGTATCAACTTTTCTAGCTGGAGTCTCTTGTAGAGAGAAAAAGGCATAACACTAACTCCAGCTCCCAAATCACATAAAGCAGTTCTAACATAATTATTCTTAATAGATCAAGGAATAGTTGGTATATCTAGATCACCAAGTTTCTTTGGAACCTTACCATTGAAGGAATAATTAGCAAGCAAAGTAGAAATCTCCTCATTAGGAATCTTCCTTTTTTATTAGAGACAATATTCTTCATATACTTTGAATAAGGAGGCAATTTAATAGCATCAGTCAAAGGAATTTGCAAAAATAAAGGTTTCATCCACTCACAAAACTTGTTGTAGTGTTCTTCCTCCTTTGACTTGTGTTTCTTACCTAGAAAAGGCATAGGTTTCTGCACCCAAGGCTCTCTCTCACTACCATATTTATTAGCAATAAAATCTTCCTTAGTGTACCTAGTATTCTTAGTGTGCTTCTCAGGTTCTTCCTCAACTTCCTCCTTATCAGGAGTATCATTTTTATCATTACCACTTTCAGTTTCAGCATCAGAGACAGATATACTATTAGGATCTATAGTAGGTTCAGAGGGTTCCTTAGCTATTTTATGTTTCTTTTTCTTTCTCTTACGAGGGCTACCACTACTTTCACCTAGTTGAGAATCCTGCTCAATTCTTTTAGGGTGTCCTTCAGGATATAAAGGATCTTGAGTGGCTGCACCACCCCTAGTTCTAATTCCATAAGCATGTTTATCTCCTGAAGCATTAACTAGCATATCCTTTTGTACCTTAGCAAGTTGATCAATTTGGGTTTGAACCATTTGAAAGTGTTTACAAAGCATTTTAACATCATTAGTAGTTCTTTCCACTATATCTTTCAACTCATTAATAGCTCTAGAGTTTTCCAATAAATGATTCTGAACTTGTTTATTAAAATTACCTTGCTTAACAATAAAAGTATCAAGTTCCTCTAAGCATTGATCAGGAGGTTTACCATAAGGAATATCACTTTCATTAAAGTGGAGAGAGTGTACCTCAATAGTGGATGAGTGGGGAATTGGCTTACATAATTCTTCTATAGGAGGTAGATTCTTCACATCTTCAAATCTAATATGTTTATCCTTAAGACATTTTTTAGCTTCTTTCATCACTTCATCATTTAATGCAATAATTCCCCACTTCTTTGGTGTTGGTGTTGGAGCTGGTTCAGGCACAATTGGTTCAGGAGTAATAGGCTCAGGTGTATTTAGCTCAGTTGAAGTCCAATCATCATAATTCTTGCTTATTTTATCCATTAATTTTTCAGCATCTGTAGGAGTTCTTTTCCTGAAAACACAATCAATAAAACTATCTAGGTATGTTCTAGAATCATCAGTTAGTCCATTATAATAAATATCAAGAAGCTCATTTTTTAGGTAATGTGTCATCGGATTGTCTACAAGTATGCCATAGGGGGTCCTTGTGGTGTTGGAAGGATGGGGTGTGAGACGTCGGATGTCCATGAGCGGTGAGCACAAGTTTACCCAGGTTCAGATCCGACTGTGGTGATCGGATCCTACTCCTGCTAGCAACCCAGTAATATGTCGGCGTAAGCCGGATGTTACAGCGGATTACAAGAGAGGTTCGCCTGTGCGAGTTGGTTGTGGTTGTGTATCGAGTTATGCCCTAAAGGCTCCCATAGGGCCGGTTTATATAGTCACCGGGGCCTAGGGTTACGGGGAGAGACCTATCCGGCTACGTTATAGAGTCGGTAATTATGTACAGCTTGGACTACAAGTAATACTATAGGCCTAAATCGGTAACTCTTCTAGGCCTTGTCGTAGCCGGAACTGGATCCTCCTCTTTCTCTGACTGGGCCGCCCGTGAAGCAAAGCTCTAACCCATGGTGGGCCACCCTGGTCAGCGAGTCCTATGGGTATACCCGGAAAGTATATCCCCAACAGTAGCCCCCGGAAGTCTCCAAGATCTGAAGTCGGATAAATCGTCTAGCTTGATATTTTCTTCGTCTTGAGAATCTTGAAGGGTTCCCGAAAACTTCTTTCACTAACGTATTATTCTGAGTCAATTGATTCAGATATATCTTGCTCTGACCTAAGTATTTTCCTTGCTTGGTTTAAAACATAAGCTGGATTTTTCAGCGGTATGCGGACTGACAGCTTTTCAGACCAGGTCCTGTCTCTGACAGGATTTCCATCAGCACGACCGTTGGTGGGTCTGTCCCTTACGGAATAGAACGCCATTTCAATTCCTGCGCAAAAATCGAGGGGGCGGAAGAGTCACGAGGAAGCTAACTCCCCCTCTCCTATACGCGTGGCAATAATCGCGCGTGTCATCGCACGAATCTTGATGTAAAGGTAAATAAAGAGGGGAGAAAACCCTTTCTCTTAGATTCACCTCTCCATCGATTCATTCATTGCTTCCTCGTACTCCTCGAGTGCTCCGCACCAGTTCCCATCTACACACCATTGAGAAAAAAATCCCCCTTCCCCCACCAGCCCTTTTTCCTCCAAGATCTATGGATTCTGCCTCGTCCTCAGGAATGGCGGCGGCGGGTTCGTCGGCGGCGGAAGAGAATAAAATGTGGGGTCTTTGGATCCCCAGCGCCATGTATAACGTGGAGCTCCAAGTCATGGAGGATGAAGGGTTCATCGTTGTCGGTGCGTGGCGGAGCGCCTCAGGACATGCCGTCCCTGCGCCGCTCGACGACGAGAGGGTGTTGTTCGGCACTCACGTCGACCGAGGCCTCAGCCTACCATTGTCAGACTTCCTCGTCGAGGTCCTCAATCACTACGGTGTGCAACTCCATAACCTTCCTCCCAACTCTCTGCTTGACCTCAGTACTCACGCAGCTTTGTGCGAGGGGTTTCTCGGCATTAGGATGAGTCTCACTCTTTTCCGGTACTATTATGGTACTCGGAAGAATTCCATCAGTTCCGTTTTGCCTTATGTCACCGGCACTCTTAGCTTAGTCCTTAGGAGGAATCGGATCTATCCTAGGATTAACGCTAGTGAGTCCGTCAAACGCTGGGCTAGAACTTTATTTTATCATAAGGATATTCTGGCTCCTGGAAAGGCGGAAGGTCTTTCGGCGTTCGTCAACGACGCCGCTCCCCACCAAGATCTGTCGGATATTTTGATCCTTGCCAAGAGGCGGATCGAGTATTTGATGAAGCGTGAGGGACTCCGTGGATCCGATTTGATCCACTGCTGGCTGGAGCGTTGAATTCAGCCTCTCCAGCATCATGGAGATCGCCTCATGCACCAAGTCAATGGCGACAACAAGGACAACATGAAGATCAGCCCCAGACGGCTTTCAGTGAAGGACTATAGAACCCTCATGCAATATTTGATCAAGAAAAGAGTGGAACGGAAAGTTCCAGAAGTTTCCATGAAGATGTATATGTCCAACCGTCCTCTGACTCCGATAAATATTTCGACTCTGCTTTTGCGTTTTGTCGTTCTTTTCTATTCTTTCTCCGACTCTATTTTCATCGATGCTTTTCGACATTGTCAGCTTGAGAAACTCTCCGAGTCCGAGCTATCCCCACTAGAGGGCTATGCTTCAGACGACCCGGAGGCGACAGAGGATGGTGCAAGAAGTTGACGCCCCCGCCTCCAAGAAGCATAAGGCGAAGGAAGTTGTTGCTGCTGGTAGCCAAGTGCCTCCAGTGGTTAAAAAGTAAGCACCCTATGTTTTGTTTTTAGTACTTTTTACCTTCGTTTTCTTTCTAGAGCACACCTAATATTTAGGATTTTCGTGTTCCAGAGTTATATCAGCGTTTAAGAGCAAGATAAAGCCGGACAGCAAGCCGGGCAAGCAGATGCGCTAGCAAAAGCTTGCAATCTCCCCTGATGTGCCGCCATTGGCCCCATCCAGTACACCATCAACACAGGGAGCTTCTGCATCCCCTGATGCTGGAAAAATCTCAAAAGCCCTGGTTACCTTTGATGACCAAGCAACTGACAAGGGTGAACCCGTCAAGGGTAATGATCCCATGTTAATGCCTATAGGAACGATGGATAAAGTGGTTGATTCTACTGTCCCTGGCCTCAAGAGAAAAGAAAAGGAAGAGATCCTCAGACTGGCTCAATCCAGTCTTGAGAAGCAAACCTTGACTCTAGAGGCAGCGAGCCAAGAGGAGGAAGACGTCAAGATGGTTAGCCTCATGGACCAAATTTTGGTCTGGGATGCTAAAATCGCATCTGGCGAACATCGAGCGACGGATGTTCCGTCCCTCACCCTTACCGAGAAGGTGTTTCACAGCACCAAACTCGGATTTGAAAAGATGCATCTGGAACACATTGTAAGTTTCCGATTCTTATTTGCATTTATTATCATATCCTCTAGCCCCCAAGCATAAAGTCGGATAAACATCGTTGGATTCTGAGTTGATGCTTTTAGGTTGCAAAAGAACGATGTAGTGTAGCCCCCAAGGCTCATGCTGTAATTTTACATAGTTAAATTTGCAGCCCGAGTCTTAGTAGCCGTCTGACGGTATTCCGTCTCTAAACTTACAGAAAATTGCATCTTCCAACCAGGAATTGCTCAAGAATATTAGCAATAAGCGCAAAGAAATCAAAGCTTTGCGCTTTGAGAATTCAAAGTTGAAAGTCGAAAAAGATGAAGCAGAAGGTAAACTTTTCCGGCTTCTTCTTTGTCAATCATAGTCAAACTTGTTTTGTCTGACTGATTTTATTTTGTCTTTGCAGAATTGTTATGTCAGTCCAGCAAGATGGTGGAGCAAGCCGAAAACTTCAAGTTCTTGCAGGCAGAGAATGCGGAACTCCGGGAAAAGCTTGAGAAGCTAACTGTGGAATCGGAGAAATCTGTAGCCGCTGTCCTGGAGTCAATCAACCATGAGACCGTGAGGCTCGATAAGATTCTAGCCGTCCGAGATAAAGAACTTGCTGATCTCAAGAAGGATTTTGATATTTAGAGGGATCTTTCCCAAGCCTCAGCCAGTGAACTGAACAGCCTCCGCAAGGATCATGCGCAATGGAATCACTCTGTGCTAGGTAAGATTTCCAAATATTTCTTTTACTTTTGTTGTTTGATTTTTTGACTTTATTTGTCAGTCAAATTTTGAATTTTTGGTTCTTTCCCATCCCCCATGAATCTTCCCGACTCTCCTACCTCCGAACCTCGCCTCGAGCGCATTAATCTCATTGGAGATGTCTTGTATGACTTCCGCCAAACTCTAGAAGAGGCTGGCGAAGCCGTCAAGCTTTCCGACTTGTAGACAATGTTAGTGCACGAGGTGAGGGACAAGGTTAAGGAGATTCCGAAATTGATTGAAGACTGGAAGATCTCCTACGCTCGGACTGCTGCGCAAATAGCTCTGACCATGGTGATGATCCATCATAGCAAGATGGAAATCTGGCATGTCACCAAGGGCATTGCCGAGGAGGATGATGAGGGTAACCCGTAGGACATCAAGTCCATCCAAGAGTCTTGTGCAGGTTACGCTTGTCGGGTGGAGGAGATGACCAACTACACGACGCAATTCTTTGAATCCGTCGCCGCGCCTCCTTCGACTCAAGAGCCATAAATCAGCAATGCTTCCGAGTCTGAGATCAAGGGCGACACTGCTGTTGACTCCAATGCTCCACCTGCTTCATCACCACCACCTGCAGCATAAACAATTGCTATGTATTATCTTAAACTTATGGCAATGTAATGATGGATACAATGTTTTTATTTTGTGCTGGTCTATAAAAACTGATGCTTTTACTATCTTAGCACTTTTTGCTTATATATTTTTATGCATGTGCTTGAAATTTTTTGCAGCACTTTGCGTGTTTTTATTTATTTATGCCTATACTTATCGGTTTATCTGGCTCTCTGCCTCGTCCCTTTCATGGGTCGACCAACCTTTAGCATGGAAACTTTGCCGAGCAACGGAGTGCAATTGCTAAACCAGTTTAAACTCGGAAACAAAGCTGGCTTCTAGTACCAACAACTCATTACTTGGAAAATGCCCGTGTCTAAGCAATCAGATAAAGAATCAAAGCATAGACAATAATTTAAACTTTGTACCCTAAGGTAACATTTTTAGATATTCAAAAATCATAACCAGAACAAACATGAGCATCAAGTACTTTCAAGCATTCTGGGATTTTTGAAAAAATTACATGCTCTTTTGGAAATAAGATGGCAAAAACGTCTCAAAGATAACAATATGAGGAAACTAATACTTTATTTTACTCTCAACATGTAAATATATGATTACAAGGAAATATAACTAAGAATAGAAGGGACGTAGCTGTGCAATATTCTATGGACGGTCTATTTCATCCGGGTTTGTGCTGCCACCCGCTCTCTTCCTTTTCTGAGTATCATGTCTTTCCCTGACTGGTCTCATGTCAGTTAAATAATATGACCCATTATGCAGACCTCTGCTAACCATAAAAGGTCCTTCTCAAATTAGGAAAAGTTTGTGCTTTCTCTTTTGCACAAGTCGGAGAACCAAATCGCCTTTTCTGAAAGAACGATTTTGCACTCTCTGACTATGATACTTGCGCAACTTCTGCTGATAGGTTGTAGATCTCTGCTCAGCAACGACGCGTACTTCTTCGATTATATCGAGATCATCTTGCCAAGAAACTTCTGCATCTTCTTCGATATACACTTTAACTCGTGGAGCCTGATGAATCAAATCACTTGGAAGAACTGCTTCTGCACCGTAGACCAAGAATAAAGGAGTATAGCCGGTTGACCTGTTAGGAGTTGTACGTAAGCTCCATATCACAGACGGTAATTCTTCCGCCCAAGACTCCGCGGCCCGACGAAGCGGTGCCTCGAGGCGAGGTCAGATTCCTTGTAGAATAAGGCCATTAGTTCTTTCGACTTGTCCATTGTCTTGTGGATGTGCGACTGATGCAATATCAAGTCGGATCCCTTGCTCTTCGCAGAATTCGGCAAGTTCACCCATGGAAAAGTTGCTCCCGTTGTCAGTAATTGTACTATGCGGATATCTGAATCTGATGATTACGTCCTCGATGAATCTTCTGGCTGCGGCTCCATCGCAACTTGTTACGGGTTTAGCCTCAGTCCATTTTGTAAATTTATCCACCATCACTAGTAGGTGAGTAAATCCACATTTTGCCGTACGAAA
This sequence comes from Avena sativa, assembly GCA_916181665.1. Classification (NCBI taxonomy): domain Eukaryota; kingdom Viridiplantae; phylum Streptophyta; class Magnoliopsida; order Poales; family Poaceae; genus Avena; species Avena sativa. The sequence goes on along the minus strand of OV702284.1, from coordinate 226,134,354 downwards.
TGGCCCTACCATATCAAGCCCCAGACCACGAACGGCCATGTAATAGGGATTGTTGGCAGCTGTTTAGCCGGAACATGTGCCTGATGAGCGTACTTTTGGCAGCCTTTGCATGTTTTGACCAGTTTATCGGCATCCGCCTTAGATGTAAGCCAAAAGAATCCGTGTCGAAAAGCTTTTGCCACTAAGGATCTGGCTGCAGCGTGGTGACCACACTCGCCTTCATGGATTTCTCTTAAGATTTCCACTCCTTCTTATGAATAAATACATCTCTGAAACACACCAGAAACGCTCCGTTTATAGAGCTCACCATTTATTATAGTGTAGGCTTTTGCTCGTCGGACAATCTGCCGGCTCAAGACTTCGTCTTCAAGGAGTTTTTCGTCTATCAGGAAATCCAGATAGGGTTTTGTCCAGCTGGGAATTACAGCCAGAACTGTTATAAAGGTGAGTCGGATTTCGTCGGATAGTCCTCATCAACTCCAACTATGGAGGGGACCCTTAAATGCTCTAAAAAGGTCCATCCGGTACTCGTTTCCGTGCAGAGCCTATTCTTGATAGTGCATCTGCTTCCTCATTTTCTGCTCGAGGGATGTGTTGAACCTCAAAACCCTCGAATGATTTGGATAGTTCATCCACGATAGCTTTGTATGCTGCCATGTGCTTGTTTGCATTGCAGATATCAGATACTTGCTGAGAAACTAAATCCGAGTCTCCGTAACACATGAGTCTTGATATGCCAATGTTTTTGGCCATGCGTATTCCATGTAGCAGTGCTTCGTACTCGGCAATATTATTGGTTGCCATGAAGTGTATTTGCAACACATAGAACAACTTATCTCCTTCGGGTGATTTGAGCACCACGGTAGCCCCCGAGACTCCTCGTGCTTTTGATCTGTCAAAGTGAAGGGTCCAAAATTCCGAGTCTGGAGGGCATGTGTTTTCTGTTGCTTCTGTCCAATCGACAACAAAGTCGGCAAGAATTTGGGACTTGATTACTGTACGTGGTTTGTACTCAATGTCGAAAGCTGCAAGCTCTATTCCCCACTTTACGACACATCCTGTGGCGTCGTGGTTGTTGATTATATCTCGCAGAGGAGGTGTGCTCACTACTGTGATCTTGTGCTCTTGAAAATAGTGGCGTAGCTTTCTGGATGCAAAGAACACTCCATAGGCTAGCTTTTGATGATGTGGATACCGTTGCTTTGATTATGTCAGGACCTCACTTAGATAATAAGTTGGCCGTTGCACCTTATGCTCGTGGCCCTCTTCCTCGCGCTCAACTACTGACGAGGTTTAATCTCTCAATGCCCATTGTTATGATCTTGGGTTTTGGAGAAGATGGTGGTGCTGAAGATCGCAGAACGGTTAACAGACAAGCAACCAGGGGACACGAGATTTACCCAGGTTCAGGCCCCCGGAGGGAAAACCCTACTCCTGCTTGTTTGCTCTTGATTATGGTGGCACCGAAAAGTACATGGGTGCACAGATGTACTCTGGCGTGGAGGTGTGTATGCGGTGGTATGAGAGAGAGCCTCCTCGTCGTGCCCTCCTAGCCTTTATATATAGAGGTAGGCAGGTCCTGGGCATAGATCGAGTCGGTTACAAGTTTAGGGTTTGCCCCTTTGAATATTCTATATGTTCTAGTCTTGCTCTCTAAGGATCCGAAGATGTCATGGGCTTGGGCCACCCGAAAATCTTCATGGGCCGCGTATATTCTCGTGGGCCTTCCTTGGCTAGACCAGGTATGCTGAATTCGTGTAGCCGTAGGGTATAACCATGTCAGTAGCCCCCGAGTGTTCAGTCGAATCGTAGGTTCGGCTGAGGACTCTTCAATCTTTTGGGTGCAACTATTTCTGTTCATCAGAGAATGATTTTAGCGTGTAGGGATTGTTGATGCGTGCGCCTGACTCTCCTGACGGATTAGGGTCAGTTAACTGTCTTAGGACAAAACAACATGATCTTCTTCAGATTCGAGTCCCTCGAATCGAACCCGGAACATATGCTGGCGTAATTCGACTCAGGCCGTTGAGGACTTACAGGAGTAGAATCCCAGTAATTTTTGAATGATGTACCCAACGCGTCCATCGGGATTTTCATCGCACCTGTTGGCACGGATTTTTACTAGCAGAGGGCAGTCGGGTGCGTTACCAGGCCATCAGATGGTATCTGTAGGTCTTATCTTTGCGTCGCACACAACATCCGAATTTTTATCACCGCCGAGGTGTTTTGGGTGGCCAAGGAGGATGTTACTCACTTAGCGTTGGTTGGGGCAAAGTTTCCGAAAAGTTTTTGCATTCTGATCCGAAGGATCGAAGTCGAAGAATTCATAGGGTGCGCGACCAGCGCTCCCTATGGGAGTAGCCCCCGAGAGTTTGTTCGAGTCGCAGACTCGAGCAGAGACTTTAATTCAGCCGTTGTTAGCTTTAGGTCCGTAGGACACAATTTTTTTGGATGCTTGAATCAATCCTCCCTATGGGAGTAGCCCCCGAGTCCGTAGTGGAGTCGTAGACTCGACGTAGGACTCGAAGAATAGACCATTGACGTATTACCTTATTCATGCCTCGGGTGCGCGGCCAGCGCTCCTGATAGGATTATCCCCTGAGTAGTTGCTCGAATCGTAGACTCGAGTGAGTACTTTAGTTGTTTAGCCAAAGATTTCTAACCGTTGACAGTATGGCTTTGATGATGTTAGTGCTGACAATCGGTGACCTCAATCGTTTGCGACGCCAGGGGTGACATGACTGGACGAACATGGGTCCCGCTTTCTAACTTGGAGTTGACTAGTCATATGCGACGTGGCGAGAATTATGGTGTCTCCTCGATTTCCGTGCGTAGTGGACGGCGTGCGAGCGACGGTTCGCTGCTATGCTGACACGTGGATGGTTGGATTTGATTCTGGCGCTAGGGCTTCCAGATGAACGGTCCCTGTTCATCGTCTTCGTCCTTATAACTGTGGGGAAAATCCGTGGTTTGTTTTCACTGCAGTTATTTTCTTTCCACTGCTTCCACTTTCTCGAGCTTCTCCCGTCGCGCACTGGACGTTCTCCGATCATTTCCTTCCTCTTTTCTGCGTTCACACAGCCGCGGTCGCCATACTGCAATGGGGAAGTCGAAGAAGGCCTCACTGTGGCGGGCACCAGCGCTGCTGCCGGCAGCAAGAAAGGCACCTCCGCCACTCGCGTCACTGATGGTGGGTGGCGGCATACGAAGACGCGCGAGGGCGACCTGCGCAAGCTTCGTGAGCGGGGTTTAATCCCGCAGGACATGGAGGCCGTCAAGATCCCCGGCGACGAGGTAATTCCTCGTCCACCCGCAGGGTTTCGGGTCATGTTTGTTGCCTTTGTCCTTCGGGGCCTCTCTCTCCCGGTCCATGATTTTCTCCGTGGACTGCTTTTTTTCTATGGCATGGAACTCCACCATCTCTCTCCAAATTCTCTTCTCCACATCGCCTGCTTCATCACTTTCTGTGAGTGCTAGCTCGGTATCGAGCCGCACTTTGGCCTCTTCCGGAAGCTCTATTCCGTGAAGAGGCAATCCGGCTCCAACGGAGTTTATCTGATTGGTGGCTGTATCATTTCCCTTCAATCCAACTTTCTTTTCTTCTCTTTTTCTATGTCCGAGTCCATCCAATACTGGCGGAAGAGGTGGTTCTATATCCGCGATTCCATAGTGGACGGGCAGGACTTTGGCCTTTCCCCTTTCGACTCCAACCAGGAGATCTTGAAGAAGAGATCCTGGAAGAATCATATCCTGGAGGGCGAGGTGGAGGAGATAGAGGAGCTCTATCGTCGGGTGGAGGACCTCCAGGTGATTCCGGAGAAGGAGATGAACGGTGTGGATATCATCCGCACCTTCCTCAAACGTCGGGTCCATCCGCTCCAGGCTAGGGCGCACCCGATGTTCCTTTATTCTGGCCGCCACGACCCGACAAGAGTTGCGGCTGAGGAGGTCTCGAAGGGGGACCTCGACAGAGTACTTCGGCCGTTGCTGAAGTTCAAAGCTGACGAGGACCTTCCGGGGAAGTCGCAGACCCCTCCGTTCAGTGCCTCTCGACCGGTTCCGCCGGTGTAGATCTGGGACGTGCGCGCAACGCTTTTTCCGAATGCGTTTTCTTGTACTTCCTTGTTCTGAAAGCTTGTTTTCTTTGTGCAGGAGTTCAAGGTACCTGGCATGGTGCCTCCACTGCCCGAACGGTTTTCGGATGCGCCGGACAATGAGGTAGTGGACTCCATGTCTGAGTTTCCCTCGGCGCAGTCACCGGTTGAAGAATCCCCCGAGGCGAGCGAGGAGCAGACCCGAAAGCGAGCATGGAGCTCGAGCGAATCTTAGGATGCCTCGACTCCGCCGACGCCTAGGTACCCGCCATGCCTTGTCTGTCATAGTGGAGGTGATGGTGGATCTTCCTCTCCCATCCCGGCCGTTCCGATGCGGGCTGTAGCGCCGTAGCCGCCGGCGAAGAGGAAGAAGGAAGAGAAGAAGGAAGAGAAGAAGGGCAAGAGGTCCTTGCCTGTTTTTTATTTGAGCGACATGGACTCGTAAGTGCCTTTGGATGCCTTTCTCTACTTTTTTTGTCCTTGTGTCTTCATGTTTATGATTGGCGCTTTCCTTGCAGCCACTCCTCTGATGGCTCTTTTAGTGAGGCCACTCAGGAGTTAGTAGGGGAGTCGAAGATGACGCCTCCGCCCTCTCAGACGGTGGCCACCTCTGGGGGCGCTGCTCTGAATCCTTCTCTGTAGGAGGCTCGGGTGATCGTCTCCCAGAAGACTACAGCCGGGCCTTCGGAGTCTCCGTCTGATCATGTAAGTGTTTCCGTTCTTGCCGTGGGGGGAAGCACCCGAGGGTTTTTCATATAATCTGCTAATCTTTGCTTCTGATTTGTGCGTGTCTTGGGGGGAGCCCCCGAGTGGTTTTCGTGTGTTTGATTTCTTTTTTCTCGTTTCTTGGGCACAGCCCCAAGCCCTTTTCCTGACGAGTTGCTTCTTATTGCAGCCTTTTGTGCAAGGCGCCAACCAGCTGGTGAAGCAGCACCTGGCGTTGGAGGCTAGCCTGCAGCGGCTTCAAGGTACATCCTTAACTAGATCTTTTACTTCTTCGTTTGCTTGCTTGGCTTGTGAAGCTCATGCATGCTCTTGTTGCTTTTTGCAGATGAAAATAACGCTGCCCTCCGCGAGCTTGATGCTCTCAAAAAGAGCCTTGGGCGAGCGGAGAAAAAGGTCGAGGATGCCGTTGGGGCGAAGGAGCGCCTCGAGCAGGAGTTGGCTGACGCAGCCGCGGCTAAGGAGCGCCTGCAGCAGGAAGCCACGGACCGCGAGGAGAAGCTCGCTACCGCCGCGGCTTCACGCGAGAAGGAGGTGGACAGGAAGCTGGTGGCTGCTGCCAAAACTATTTCGGGTGAGTGATTTTGCCTGTATGTTCTATTTCGGCTGCCTTGTCTCAGTACCTTTGTTCGATTCTTACTGTACTGCCTCCGTTTCTCTAGATGCCGCAGGTATTGAGTTCAACCGCACTGCTCTGGATCACGGTAGTTCTTTAGATGATGCTACTGTGGCGGTCGAAGACCGCTGCAGTACTGTGGTTGGCTCTCTCGCCAAAGCCAAGGAGGTCCTCGGGCGCTTCTACAAGGAGCTCGTTCCCAAGGGCGTTTCCCTTGAGGATATCTACTTGTTGGCAGATGCGCTGTCCGCGGATGCGCCTGCAGCCTACAAGCGCAAGGAAAAGGGCATCGGTGCTTCCATGGGCCTGGCCATGGCCATGGCGTCCAGGGCGGAGCTAGATCTTCACCAGGTCACCTCACAGATGCCAATGGCTCCCGACGGTTCCGAGGTAGCCTTCGCTCTCTATGCTGCTCGCTGTAAGCGCTATGGGCCAAAGCTGATTGACCTGCTGGCGGAGTACGCAGCGAGGCAGCAGGAGGAGGTCAAGAGCAGGCAATATGGCTCCGAGGCCACTCAAGATGCAGCCGCTTAGGTCTTGTAGTTGTAGGATAGTTGCCGTCTACTTTTGTTGTAATATCTTCATGAACAATTTCCTGTGCCACGCGGTGGATTTTTTCTTGTATATAATGATCCTTCGAGATGTTCATCAATCGTGTGTTGTTCATATCCTTGTCTGTTTTCCTCTAGGGACCTTCGGGTGATGACCCTGTTGATACTTCGTCTGCTCCGCAGCCGCGACCATCCTTGGATGATGCGTTGAAGCTTGTTTTTCTTCATGACCGTGTACGCAGTCTTGAGAAGGAGTTGCTTGGCATCCGAGGCCATGCGGACGTTTGGAAGTCGAAGGCGAAGCGAGGTGCTGCCAGAGAGGAATATCTGATGAGGGAGCTGCGGCAGTTGGCCGAGCAGCTGCAATGTAAGTTTCTTCGAGCTGCTGCTCATTTTCGGATGCGCCTGTTGGCTGGCCATCTTACTTTGTAGATGTTTGCAGGTGCTAACGTTGTTCCAAGGGAGGAGAAGGAGCGTGTTGCAATTTGGATCAATTTCTTGACCCAGCAAGATATGGAAGCCGTTGGCTTTTTCTAGATGGATCACGACCGTGCCATGGTCCTTGCGACTGTGCAGGATCGCGTTCACCAGGTATCGCGAGTGCTGCGGCAGGTGAAGACTTCCTTGGTGTTGATTCTGCACGTCATGTTTCCCCTAGATGAAGCACCGTCGACTCTCTGGGGCTTGCTGGCGAAGTTTCGGGACGTGCGTCATGTCAGGGAGTTGGTGCAACACCAGTTGGTTGCGGGAGTGAAGGCCGCTCTTTCCCTTGTGCGGCTGCATCGTCTTGATGTGAATCTTGCGGCTGTGGCGGCTGGGCCGCCCCCTCGACCAGATGGTGGCCTCTGGGACATGTTTCCGCACTATGCGGCTATTGGGCAGTATGCCGAAGAATTTGTAGATCTCTTTGAGCATCACGCTCAGGTGATCCTTCAGGATAGGTAGTTCCTATAAAAAGGATAGATGTAAAACTTGTATGTATTTCGATTGGGCGTGTTGTGCCCTTTGTTATAAAGGTTTATTGTATTAGCATGTGGTGCTTATTCGTATGCATGCCCTTTTCGTTAGCCTGACGTGATCATCTACTCAATTGCACATGTGTAATCCTCAGTCGACAAAGTCATGAGGTGAGGGGGATCCCCCGAATGTGTTGTAGCATAAATAAATGCGAGTAAAAGATAAATTTTGGGGCGAGACACTTAGCTTTATTCATATCGTAATGAGGAGGTACATTGTTCGGATGAGTAGCCTTGGCTGAATGGCCTTATTGAAAGTAAAGGGGGGGATAGCTAGGGGTAGAAGCGTCGCAGTTGTGCGACGTTTCATGGGTTGGATTATGCGACTCTAGAGGCGCCACCTGGGATGACTTCGGTGACGACGTAGGGTCCTTCCCAGGGTGACTCGAGCTTCTTCGGCCGCTCTTGCTTGAGTCGTAAGACTAGGTCTCCTTCGACGAAGGACCTTGGGCGCAGCCGACGGCTGTGATAGTTACGGAGGCTTTGCTAGTAGACCGCCGATCAAGCTACGGTGATGTCGCGTGCCTCGTCGAGTGTGTCAACGGCGTCTTCAAGTGCGGCCGTCGATTTGGCTGCGCTGTAGGCGACGACCCGTGGGGCCTTTTGGCGTACTTCTGTGGGCAACACAGCTTCGGTTCCGTGCACCATGAACAAAGGCGTGTAGCTAGTTGAGGTGTTTGGCGTTGTGCGCAAGATCCAGAGGACGGAGGGTAGCTCTTCTGTCTAGGTTCCTGCAAGTCGCTCGAGTGGGCTCAGTAGGCATTTCTTGATGCCGCCGCCAATGAGGCCGTTGGCCTTTTCGACCTGCCCGTTCGTTTGTGGGTGCGCCACGGAGGCGTATGATATGTTGATCCCGAGGCCTTCGCAGAAGTCCTGGAATTCTTTGGAGATGAAGTTCGACCCGTTGTCTGTGATGATGCTGTGCGGCACACCAAACCTGTAGACTATGGATTCAAAGAATTTCATGGCCGGTTTACCCTTTTGGTTGGTAATGGGCATGGCTTTGATCCACTTGGTGAACTTGTCGACTGTGACCAGGAGGTAGACGTGGCCTCCTTTTGAGGACTTGGGCAGTTTGCCGATCATGTCGAGGCCCCATTGGGCGAAGGGCTAGGCCAGGGGTATGGGCCTGATCTTCGATCTAGGTGCGTGCGGTTTGTCTGCGAACCTCTGGCACCCGTTGCACCTTCGGGCGGTGTCCTTGGCGTCGTTCATGGCCGTTGGCCAGTAGAAACCAGCTCGTAGAGCTTTGGCAACGAGGGCGCGACTGCCCGCGTGATGGCCACAGATGCCCTCATGGATGTCTTGGAGGATAGTTTTGCCATCACCGATGTTGACGCACCTTTGGAGCACACCCAAAATGTTGCGCTTGTACAACTCGCCATTGATGATGGTGAAGGCCTTGGACCGGCGAGATATGCGCCGGGCATCTGTCGGGTCATCAGGAAGTTCCCTATTTATCAGGTACTGCAGATATGGTTGCGTCCATGATTCTTCGATTGCCATGACCTGCATCAGGTTGACCACTGCAACCTCTGTGTCGAGTCAGGTCCTTCCTGTCCGTCGGGTAGCACAGCCCTCGAGTGCTCTACCTCTTCGGGTGATCCCTTGGGGAATTTCCTTTTGATGGATGGCACGCAGATCTTCTCGAGGAACACACCTGGTGGCACCCGTGCGCAGGTGGAGCCGATGTTGGCGAGTCTGTCGGCATCTTCGTTGCTTTCTCTTCCAACGTGCCGAAGCTCGCAGCCATCAAAGTCTCCTTCGAGTGAATTGTAGAGCACGCGGTACGCGATCATGTTGGCGGCGTGCGCGTCGCACTCGTTCATCGTCTGCTGGACGACGAGGTTCGAGTCACCGTAGATGACCAGGCGTGTTGCGCCTCAGATCTTGGCCATCCTCATGCCATGGATGAGGGCCTCATATTCGGCTTCGTTGTTGGAAGCTCGAAATTTCATCCAGAGGACGTACTTCATCTTGTCGCCCTGCGGGGATGTCAGTATGACTCCGACTCCTGCTCTAGCCTCGCGTTTGGAGCCATCGAAGTGCATCGTCCATGACTGTGTCATGTCCGGGGTGTCTGGCAGCTGCAGTTCCATCCAGTGGACGAGGACGTCCGGGAGGACCTAGGACTTGATCGCGTGACGCTTCTCGTAGATTATGTCTAGAGGAGACAGCTCGATGCCCCACAAGGCCACGCATCATGTGGCCTCCGGGTTGTTCAGGATGCTGTTCAGGGGTTCCTCGTTGACGACCATCACCTGATGCTCCTGGAAGTAGTGGCTCAGCCGACGAGCCGTCATGAACACGCTGTAGGCGAGTTTCTGGTAGTGAGGGTACCTCTGTTTTGTTGGCGTCAATACCTCGCTGAGGTAGTAGATTGGGCGCTGTACCCCATGGGTCTTGCCATCTTCGGGTCGTTCGACCACGAGCACGGTGCTTACCACCTGGTGTGTGGCTGCTATGTATAGCAGTAGAGGCTCGCGTTCCTTTGGCGTCACCAGGACGGGCGAGGTGGAGAGCATCCGCTTCAGATCTTCGAATGCGTCGTCTTCTTTGGGTGTCCACTCGAATTTGTCTGCTTTGCGTAGCAGCTGATAGAAAGGCAGGGCCTTTTCACCCATGCGGCTGATGAACCTGCTCAGCGCCGCGATGCGTCCGGCTAGCTGTTGGACGCCTTTGAGGTTCTTTGGTTTCTCCATGGCCATTATGGCCCGGATTTTTTTCGGGTTCGCCTCAATCCCTCGTTGGGATATGAAGTAGCCAAGCAGTTGACCAGATGGGATGCCAAAGGCGCACTTTTCTAGGTTCAGCTTGATCTTGTATCGATCAAGGTTGTTGAACGTCTCGCGGAGATCGTCGATCAGTGTCTTGGCTTCCCTTGTTTTGATTACTATGTCGTCGACATAGACCTGTATGTTGCGGCCGATCTGGCTCTTCAGGCATGCATGCATGCACCGCTGGTATGTGGCACCTGCATTCTTCAGCCCGAAGGGCATTGTGTTGTAGCAGAACACCCCGAACGGCGTGATGAACGCCGTTTTCTCCTGGTCTTCGACCTTCAGTCGAATCTGGTTGTTGCCTGAGTAGGCATCGAGAAAGGAGAGTTTCTCGCATCCCGCAGTCGAATCGATAATCTGATCGATCCGAGGGAGAGGGAAGTGATCCTTCGGGCAGTGCTTGTTCAGCGATGTGAAGTCTACGCACATCCGTAGGATCTCCGTGTCCTTTTTGGGGACCATCATAGTGTTGGCCAGCCACTCGCTTTCCTTGATCTCCCTGATGAAATTAGCGTCGAGCAGTCTGTTGACTTAGACTCCGATGGCTTCGGCCCGTGGCTCGGACAATCGTCGGATGGACTGTTTGACGGGCTTGGCATCTGGGAACACATTGAGTGCGTGCTCGGCGAATTCCCTGGGAACTCCTGGCATGTCCGCAGGACACCAGGCGAAGATTTCCCAGCGCTCACAGAGGAATTCAACAAGCACGCTTTCCTATGCGGGGCTGAGGTCATTGGTGATCAGCGCCTTCTTGGATGCATCCATCGGGTGGACCTGCACCTTCTTCGTGTTGACTGTTGAGTCGAAAGACATGTCAGGTGCGTTCTGCCTTGAGACTGGGGGTGCCCCGTTGTCTGTCACCTCTCGGAGCCTTATAAGCTCCTCCTGCATGCCGAATGACTGGGAGATTTTGTTGAAGTCTCTGTCGCAGTGATCCGATCAGGTGAAGCTCCCGTGGACCGTGATGACGCCCCTGGGTCCTGGCATCTTTAGTAGAAGGTATGCATAGTGCGGTACTGCCAGGAACCTTGCAAATGCCACGCGCCCGAGGATGGCGTGGTATTGTGATGGCCAGTCCACCACTTCGAACTCGAGTCGCTCGCACCGAAAGTTGTCGGGCTTGCCGAAGATGATGTCGAGCCATATCTTTCATAGGGGGAATATGCCCTTCCCTTGGACGATGTCGTGGAACGTTGTGTCGGATTGTTCCAGGCTGCACAGCGGGATCCGCATTGCTGCTAAGGTGCTAGTGAACATCAGATTGATGCTGCTACCGCCGTCCATGAAGACGTGAGTCATCTCTAACCCTACGATCTGCTCCTCGAGCACCAAGGAAGCATGACCTAGGTGAGGGATCTGGTGGGGGTGATCCAAACAGCTGAATGTGATGCAGGATTCCAAACCGCTGAGGTACTCAGGGATGGCGGGTGGAGCGGTCACAGCCAAACTGACTTGGCGGGTGATTTTCTTTTGCACCCTGTTTGTTGGGCGCCCCTTTTGGATCATCAATGACCCTTTCGGTGCGGGGTACCCGTTTCCGCCGTTGTTCTGTGCGGGTGCGATCGGGTGATTCGAGGGTCCCACGGGTGGTGGCAGAGGAGCTCCGTGGGCGATGTCACCTGGTGCGGGTGCGTGCCCGTACCCAGGGTTCGGGGCTTTTTGGAACTCGCGGCAGTCTTTGAGCATGTGGCTTGCCTTCTTTTTGTCATCCTGCTTGTCTATGTAGAAGTGGATGGTGCATGGGCCCGACAACTTGTCGTATGCCGAGGGCTCGTCGTCGCGGCCGCGACATTGCCACGATTGCGTTGGGCGTCCTCCATCGCGGAAGGTGTTTCCACGGTATCCGTCGCTGCTGCGGTTGCTTTCGTTGCGGTGGTCGGCGTAGCCAGCCGTGACCATGTTGGGTCCATCGTGATTGTCGTAAACGCGCGATCTTTGTTTGCTACGGCGCTCGCGTTGGTGGCCGTAGTCATCTTCCTCCTCCGAATGTGCTCGGTGGACGAAGTCCTCACCATCTGCCCACCTGTTGGCGATGTCCATGAGGTGGTCGAGTGTCTTGGGCTTGACGTGCCCAAGTTCTTCCTTGAAGTCCTGGCGTTTGACGCCATCCTTGAAGGCGTCGATTGTTCTCTCCTCAGAGATGTGTGCCGTGGAGTTCTTGATGTTGGACCATCATAGTATATACGAGCGAATGGATTCGCCCGTTCGTTGGGTGCAGGCCCACAGTTCTTCGATCGAGGCTGGCCTCTTGCTGGTGCCCTTGAAGTTTCGGATGAAACTGTACGCCAGTTCTTCCTAGCTTCAGATGGATCCCGAGGATAGGCTGCTGAGCCAGATTCGGGCTACGTCTGTCAGCTGCAGCTGAAGGCATTGTAGGGCGGTGTTTTTGTTGCCGTCGTGTAGCTTGACAGACGACAGGTGGTCGCTGAGCCACACCTTAGGGTCTTGTGTGCCGTCAAACTTTGGAGTGTCCGAAGGAACCTTGAAGTTCCTCGGCATCCGCGTCCGCCGAACGGATCTGCTGAAGCATCGAGCCCCGCAGAGTTCTCCTTCATCATCATCCTCTTCGGATTCGGATGAACACACGCGCTTAGCGCGTGCCTTGTCGATCTTGCATTGAGTGAGTTCGCTTCGAGCGTCGTAGTTGCGGCTACGACGTCGTGATCTCTTGTGCCGTCGAGGTAGGTCATGTTCCTCCTCGTCGAATGAAGGTGTGGGACTGCGGTTGAATCTGACCGCAGCCTTCTTTTTCGGCTCCGCAGGAGCTTCTCCGTGGAGCACAGCTCCAAGGAGTCCGAGTCCGGCTAGTACAGAGTTGTGCATGGCCCTTTTAGGGTCCCCCACCAGAGGTGGATGGGACACAAGGTATGTGGTGGCTGCCATGATCATAGCTTGCGGCGTCTTTGGGATGACGTTGCCATTGGCTTCCATTTCCATGAAGGACGTGTTGAGGGTTCAAGTCACCTCGCGACGTGCATCGGGGTCCATGTTCTCCATGCGAGAACGATGCTTGTTGGCATTGTTGCTGTGTGAGCTGGAGCCGCCAACGGCGGAGAGCACAGCTCGCCGCGCGCTAGACTCTGAGGCCGCTTGCTTGCTTTTGTCGAGTACTTCTTGCATATTCACCTGCTTTTTGTGCTCTTCGATGAGGATCAGGTGGTATGCCATCAGTAGGTCCCGTGAGGCACCCACAGGCAGGGTCTTGTTGCCCGCCACGGCTTCGCGTGCTTGGTTCCATCCCTCCTCGCTGAGGTGGATTACTCGATTGGCGTCAGGGTCGTCCTCGTTGGGCGGGGGGATGGTTGCCTCCTTGTTTTCACTGTTTCTACCCTGCGGGTTGGGCGGCGGGTTGGGCGGTTGCTGGTCCACGTCGCTTTGTATTACCACGGCGCATTGGTAGCATCCGTAGGTTGGATCGCTGCTGCCGCAGCTTTCGGATCCGGAACCATAGGTTCCTTCATCCGACGGTGGATCGCACAAACCTGAGTTGCAGCTGCTATTGTCGTACGACTCATCTGCCGATGCTGACGTGCGTAGCACGGGATGCGGGGTCCACGAGAAGGGCCTGATCGTTGGCAGAGGCACCCGCTCTGGGAGGCGGAGAGTGCCGGTCTGACCCACCTGGAAGCAGAAGCTCCTGAACAGGATCTCGAGCCCGTCGCCAACGGGCTCGAAGTCCTTCAGGGTGGCTGGCGAGTGGGTGGTGAAGTCAAAAGTGCCGAAGAGGAGATGGCTCTCCGTCGCCGAGGAATTGTAGATCACTTTGGTCGGGATCGTCATGATCACACAATCAGTGCCCCCAGTTCCCACAGACGGCGCCAATTGACAAGGTTTAATCTCGTCAATGCCCATTGTTATGAGCTTGGGTTTTGGAGAATATGGGGGTGCTGGAGATCGTGGAACGGTTAACAGACAAGCAACCAGGGGACACGAGATTTACCCAGGTTCAGGCCCCCGGAGGGAAAACCCTACTCCTGCTTGTCTGCTCTTGATTACGGCAGAACCGAAAAGTACATGGGTGCATAGATGTAATCTGGCGTGGAGGTGTGTATGCGGTGGTATGAGAGAGAGCCTCCTCGTCGTGCCCTCCTAGCCTTTATATATAGAGGTAGGCAGGTCCCGGGCATAGATCGAGTCGGTTACAAGTTTAGGGTTTGCCCCTTTGAATATTCTATCTGTTCTAGTCTTGCTCTCCAAGGATCCGAAGATGTCATGGGCTTGGGCCACCCGAAAATTTTTCATGGGCCGCATATATTCTCGTGGGCCTTCCTTGGGCTGGACCAGGTATGCTGAAGTCGTGTACCCGTAGGGTATAACCATGTCAACTACTGTTACCACGCTTATGACCTTGTTGGTCGCTGCAATGTAGAGTAACATAGGTTCTTGAGGTTTTGGCGCTGCGAGAACTGGTGGGTTTGAAAGAATATCTTTCAAACTTTGCAGGGCAGTTTCGTCTTCTGGGGTCCAGACAAATTTTTCGGTTTTCTTCAAGAGTTTGTACAAAGGTGCGGATCTTTCACCAAGCCGGCTAATGAACCGACTCACCGCTGCAATGCAACCAATGAGGCGTTGTACGTCCTTCAGGCGAGTCGGCCTGGTAATGTTTAAGATAGCCTTGATTTTGTCCCGGTTCACCTCTATGCCTCGCTCAGAGACAATGAAACCTAACAATTTTCCGGCTGTAATTCCAAAGAAACACTTCTTCGGATTTAGCATCATATTGAATTTTCGTAGATTAGAAAACGTTTCATCCCAGTAGGAAATTTAAGTTTCCTTCTTTTTGGACATAACTGCTATGTCGTCTACATATACATGGACATTGCATCCTATTTGGTCGTTGAGACAATGTTGCATGGTATGTTGATATGTTGCTCCTGTGTTCTTTAAGCCAAAAGGCATAGTTTTATAGCAGAAAGTTACGAAAGGAGTGATGAAAGACGTCTTAATTTGATCCCACTTTTTCATTGGTATTTGGTGATATCCGGAATATGCGTCGAGAAAAAAGAGTAATTCCGACCTGCCGTTGATTCGATAACTTGATCGATTCTTTGCAAAGGAAACAGATCTTTTGGGCATGCCTTGTTCAAAGCGGTATAATCAACACACATCCTTAAATCAATGGTGTCCTTTTTAGGGACGAGTATAGGATTTTCCACCCAATCTGTATGGATGACCTCTGTTATAAAATCCGCTAACTCTAGGCGGGCTAATTCCTTGGCTATTGCTTTATGCTTTTCATCACCAAACCGTTGTAAGGACTGTTTGACGGGTTTAGAGTCTGGGTACACATTAAGAGAGTGTTCGGCAAGTTCCCTAGGTACTCTGGTCATGTCAGATGGCTGCCATGCGAAGATATCACTATTAGCTTTGATGAACTTACGAGCGTACTTTCCTATGTGTGGCCTAAGCCTACCCCGATGTCATCGTCTTGGAGGGATCATCTTCCTTTAGCGACGTCTTCTTCGTCTCTTCTGATGCCTTGAACTACGAACTTGGCTTTAGCACCTCGTTCTTCGTAGCGGGCATCTCGGACGGATTGATGGTCTTATTGATCTCCTGGTACTCCTGGGCGTGCAACACGGCTTCGGCGAAGGCAGCAGATCCTTTGTCACACTCTCGCGCCTTCCTTGAATTTCCTTGTACGGTGATTATGCCCTTTGGACCTGGAAGTTTAATCATGTTGTAGATGTAACAGGGATGGGCCATGAATGCCCAGTAAGCCGGATGTCCAAAGATGGCGTGGTAAGAACTTTTGAACGGTACCACCTCAAAAGAGAGTGGCTCGGTCCGGTAATTGTCTCGGGTTCCGAATGTCATGTCCAGAGTAATCTCACCCAGAGAATCCGCCTGTCTCCCTGGTACAATGCCATGGAAAGTTAAACTGCTGTAACTCAGCTGGCTCTCGTGTAGCTGCATGCGGTGGAGTGTCTCAATGTAGAGGATGTTAATGTTGCTCCCACCGTCCATGAGTGTTTTTGAGAACTCATAGCCATCAATAAGAGGATTGACAATTAGAGGGTACTTTCCTCGACGATGTGTTTTCCTCGGGTGATCTGAACAATCAAAGGTGATGGTCACCTTTGACCAGTCCAGGAATTGTGGGATAGCCGGAACCGTGGCATTGAGATCACGAAGAACCGCCTTTTTGTCCTTAGTTGGTTGGGATCCAAGGAAGCAGACGTATGTGTCTTTCTTTGTCGGAAAAGTTTTCTTTCCATCCGGCTTGGGCTCTGTAGTGGTTTCTGCTTCTTCCATGTCGGAATCTTCCTTGGGCTCCTTTGCTTTCTCAGAATTTTTCTTTCCTTTTCGTCGCTTGGATCTGTAGCCAGCGGATTCGTCTTTCTTGATGTTGTCATTGAAACGACACTCGGCATTTGTGTGGGTAGATTCCCCGTTACTATCCAAGTGGTGGACACAGGGATTATTTGCAATGTCGGCCCAGGTATAGGTTCTTCCGGGTTGCTGGTCTCCTCTGCCCTGGATTTAGGAAGTTCCTCGGCCTCTACCACGACCGCCTCCACGCCCTCCTCGTCCTCTAGATCCGAACGTTGTGTTGACAGTTGCGTTGTCCAGAGCCGGCTTTTTTTCCAATGTGTTCTTGCGCTTCTGAGTTTGCTTTGGATGTTTGGCCGCATTGGGATTGGGCAGAATATTTAGCAGCCCTTCTGAATCATCATCGGCGTCAGCATATTTGCTTGTCGTCTCTATCATTTCTCCCAAATCTGTGACGTGGTCATGCTTCAGCCTGTGACGTAAAAGTTCGACTGGAAGTCCTGCAATAAAAGCTTCTATCGCAGTTTGCTCGTTTACTCCTTTGCAGGAGTTCTTTGTATCGATCCAGCGTCTGAGGTAATCCCGGCAGGTTTCTCCGGGTCTTTGGGTGCAACGCTGCAAGTCTCCGACTGTGCAGGGCCTTCTGTATATTCCCTCGAAGTTTTAAAAGAACGCACTTTGCATATCATACCAGTTATGAATTGAATTCTCTAGCGGTTCATTGAGCCATGATCGAGCCGTTTTCCTCAGCATCAGTGGGAGATATCGGACTGCAACTAGGCTGTTTCCTCCTTTGGCGATGCAGCAAGCCTGGAAAAAATCCTGGAGCCAAGTATCTGGCCAAGCTGCACCGTCATAGGGCTAAATATGTTTGGCAATGCCAAAGTCAACCGGAAATCTGGTATGACGTATACGTGGACCGAAGCATTTGGGTCCCACGTACACATCTTCTTCCTCGTACCGCCGCGCTTCTATGTTTGATTCGATGCGATGGCGACCGTCGTTTGGCGAGAGAGATCTGCGCCTTGGAGGCTCACGGCTTCTGCGCGGTGGAGTCGGGTTTCTGCTTCTCCTCTCACCATTGCCACCTCCGCCCCTACGACTCCCATGGCTACGACGTGATCCTTCAGGGTTGCTGCTGGGAGGCGATGGTGGCCCTGGTGGATTTATTTCCGGCTGGGTTACGTGGTGGTGGTTGTGGAGCCTCATTATGCTGACTCTGATGTCTATTTCTTCGGGCATCGTCCCTACTAGATTCAGGATGATCCGAATCATCTCTTCGTCTGGCGTTACCAGCCAGATGGCTCGGTGGTGGCATCCTTAGTCGATCTTGTTCCTCTCACTGGCGGCGTGTTTCCAGGTCTTCTCTGAAGCGGTTGTTTTGATGACGATGGTCCTGGCGAGGAACCATTGCCCTGATGGCATCTTCGGACGCAGCCAGAATAACTCTTGCCCAGTCACATGCCGGCCTGCGAGAGTGGCCGTTTGATCCGGTTCTTGAATTCTCTTCTTCTCCATGGGGACGATAACGTTGAGT
Source organism: Avena sativa (assembly GCA_916181665.1). NCBI lineage: Eukaryota > Viridiplantae > Streptophyta > Magnoliopsida > Poales > Poaceae > Avena > Avena sativa. The sequence goes on along the minus strand of OV702284.1, from coordinate 226,116,764 downwards.
CGTATCCCTACGAAGCCTTGCGTCAGCGCTTTGATCAGCGCCAGTGTGGCAAAACTCGGACTTTGAGGCCAGCTTGCCACTAAATGATGCGACCATCTTCTGATGCTTTAATCCTTTGTCCAGCAACGCGACGCACTGCCGGACCTGCTGCGGAGATGGATTGTTAGCGAGGATGGCTCGAGCTGCAGCAGCGTTTTCCACCAGCGTGTTGTAGACTCGGATCTTCTCTCCATATTTTCCGTCAAATAGATCTTTGTGGATATCCGGGTTCTTGTTAGCAAGAAATGTACCTCCCCTTGTTTTGTTTGAATGTCGCTTGAAATCTGACTGATATCTGGCAGGATCACTGTCTAACTGCTATCTCATCTCGACGAGGCGCGCGGCCTCTTCAAGTAAAAACAAGTGGTGCTTTTCCAGGTCCTCATCCCTTTTCTCCAGCCGATTGACATGATTGTGTAGATCGTCACGGGTTTCGAAGCCAGAATCCATGTCTCATCGTGAAGGATGAGAGGGACATCACTGGCGTATACCACGCGACCCATGGCGATTGTTTTGTCGATTCCTGCATGCGCAGATTCCACTTGGAACAATGCTCCAAAGGTCACCTGCCCCACAATGGGCTCCAACTATCGTCGGATTGTCGACAAGTACACCATAGGGGGTCCTAGTGGCGTTGGAAGGATGGGGTGTGATACGTCGAATGTTCCAGGAGCGGTGAGCACAAGTTTACCCAGGTTCAGATCCGACTGCGGTGATCGGATCCTACTCCTGCTAGCAACCCAGTAATATGTCGGCGTAAGACAGATGTTACAGCGGATTACATGAGTAGTTCGCCTATGCTAGTTGGTTGTGGTTGTGTATCGAGTTATGCCCTAAAGGCTCCCATAGGGCTGGTTTATATAGTCACCGGGGCCTAGGGTTACAGGGAGAGACCTATCCGGCTACGTTACAGAGTCGGTAGCTATGTACAGCTTGGACTACAAGTAATACTACAGGCCTAAGTCAATAACTCTTCTGGGTCTTGTCGTAGTCGGAACTGGCTCCTCCTCTTTCTCTGACTGGGCCGCCCGTGAAGCAAAGCTCTAACCCGTTGGTGGGCCACCCTGTTCAGCGAGTCCTGTGGGTATACCCGGAAAGTATATCCCCAACATAATGGACATCCAGGATGTGCATGAATCAAGGCACAGAACCTTGTCCATGACTTAGGCAATTTCTCCTCTTCTCCCTGTTTAAAATCAAAAAGTTTATGCAAAGCAGCATGTCTAGAACTAGGAGGAAAATATTTCAAAAAGAAAGAAGCAATCAAGCAATCAGGGCTATCAATGGATCTAGGAGGTAATCTATTAAACAAAGCCTTAGCTTCTCCTTTTAGTGAAAAAGGGAAGATCTTTGTAACAAAGTACTTGCGCATCTTAAAATCATCAGAGAATAAGACACTCATGGTGGAAAGCTCATTCATATGTGCTACATCTTTTTCATTCTCAGTCCCACAAAAAGGTTCTTTATCAACAATGTTTATATATGATAAATCAAGAGAGAAATCATAATCTTTATCTTTAATATCTACGCGAGAAGTAGCAAACTTAGCATCAGAAGACAATTTAGGAATAATGGTACGTCTCTCAAGGAGACTCCTAATAGCACTAGCACCATGTGTGTTTTGGTACTCTTCATTAAATTCATCAGTCATTTCAATGTAACCATCATTAATATCATCTCTCTCTCTAGGCTCAGGTGAGCTAAAGGTGTAACAGTGTCTTCACTAGGAGTTTTAGTGTTTCCCAAAATAGTTCTAACTGCATCTAGGAAAGGACCTAATGAACCACTCGCATCAAGCACAATAGAAGTAACATCATGAGTATCAGAAGCAATTTCAGATTCAGCAGTAGTAGCAGTGTGTGTGGCATGAGTATGTGGTGGTGGTGTAACAAGCTTACTTATAACAGACAGTGAATCAAGAGTAGCAGAGGTGTTTAGAACTGTACCTCTTCTTGTAGTGGATGGTAAAATAGGAAACTTTCCATCACGAAACTTCCCCGTGATGAAAGGAATAGCAGTGAACAATAATAGATCCAAGTGAACTTACAAATAAAGCTATGCTCCCCGGCAACGGCGCCAGAAAATAGTCTTGATGACCCACAAGTATAGGAGATCGCAATAGTCTTCGAGGGTAGTATTACCTAATTTATTGATTCGACACAAGGGGAGCCAAATAATACTTATAAGCCTTAACAACTGAGTTGTGAATTCAGCTGCACCTGGAAATAGTCTTGCTCACAGCAGTTTATCAGTAGCAACAGTTTTGTAGTAGCAATAGCAAGGCAACATCAGTAGTAAAACAAGAGCAATAGTAGTAGCAAACAGTAGGATATGAGTGCGGTAGGCATAGAGATGGATGGACGGGCATTACATGGACAAGTCTAAACATGTAACTTCAAGATCTAGGGCAATTGCAGATAAATAAGATAAAGCATCCAAGTACTAAACAATCATAGGCATGTGTTCTATATATAGTCATACGTGCTCGCAATGAGAACTTGCACAACATCTTTTGTCTAGCCAGCCCGCTGCAGCGGGGCCTCAAGGGAATCTACTAGCAATTAAGGTACTCCTTTTAATAGAGCACCAGAGCAAAACATTAACACTCTATGAACACACGTGATCCTAACATCACAACCATCCCCTCAGGCTGTCCCAATTTCGGTCACTTTGGGGCCTTTGAATCCGGACAATGCTATGTGTACACAACTTGCAGGTAAGATCACAAACAATACTCTCATCATGAATCAATAATAAGTTCAGATCTGAGATCATGGCACTCGGGCCCTAGTGACAAGCATTAAGCATAACAAGTTGCAAAAAGTTAAATAGCACCAATAGAGATACTAGGCACCATGTCCTAACAATCTTATTCGATTACAAGATAGAACTCATCCAATCCCTACCATCCTCATAGCCTATAGCGGGGGATTACTCACTCATTGATGGGGGAAACATGGATGGTTGATGGAGAGGCGTTGTTGATGATGATGGCGATGATCCTCTCCAAATTCTCCGTCCCGGCAGGGTGCCAGAACGGAGTTTCTGGTTCCGAATCGCGGTTTCTGGTGGTGGCGGAGCAGCGAAACTCTTTCTGGAAAAATGTCGAACCCTCCTGAGTTTATAGGTCAGAAGGCAACTTATAGGCGAAGAGGGAGGCCGAGGGGGTGCCCGAGGTTGCCACACCCCCTCCGGGCGCGGCCAGGCCCAGCCTGCGCGGCAGGGGGGTGGGCCCCTCAGAGCCCCACTCCGTCTCGTATTCTGGCTCCGTGAGTCTTTTGGTGAAATAGGATTTTTGGCATATTTTCCGGGATTTTTCCTGATAGTTGATTTTCTGCAAAAAAAACTAGACACCAAGGTAATTTTGCTGAAAACAACGTCAGTCCGTGTTAGTTGTATCCAAATCACACAAGTTTAGTGGAGAAACAATAGCAAAAGTGTTCAGGAAAGTAGATACATTTTGGACGTATTACTTGTCGGAACTGATAACAATTCGAGGTTATGCAGGATTATACACGAAAGATCCTTTTTTTCGGCTCTCCCTTTAGCCCTATGTCTCTTATCCCTAGGAAGCCTTCCTCCTTAAGATTTTCCTAACTCATACAACAACAACCAAGCCTTTAGTCCCAATCAAGTTGGGGTAGGCTAGATATGAAACCCAAACAGAAACTAGAAAAAAATGCAAGTCAAGCGGAAAGCAGTAAAAAGTGCAAGTCAAACAAGAACTGGTTCATAAATTGCTATCTTAATTTCCCCTATCTTAACTGAATTTGATTTCTAAAAAATCAATCAAGTTTGTTTTTGGGTTAAGCAGAAGAAGTTAATTACCTAAGTTTAAACCCTAATTTTTATCCATAATCGGTTTGATCTTTTTCCCACCTTTAGAAGAATGAAGCATAGATAGATCTAGAGCGTTCGTTCGAGTTTTCTAAACAAAAATTAGGTGTGATTTTGGTATATCTCACTACTAGGTGGGACCGCGTCCTACGTGACCACCATGTTTGGGTGTGTCCAAGCACCCCTATCTGATCCCAAGGTTGGAGCGGATATTGGGTGTCAGATACTTTTTGGGGCTATTCAAACCGATGGAGGCGCCGCTGGGGCCGAATTCCATGGCTGGACCCTCAATGGGCCAATTGTGTGTGTGTGTGGTATTAGATGGCCTCCGGTTGGTGTCTGCCTCCCCAGTTTTGGAAAAACAATTTTTTACTTTATTTTATTTTAAAACCCTTTTTAAATAGTTTTGAGGACAAATAAAATAAGCACAAAAATAAGTATTGATTTTGAAATAAAAGGAGGGACATAGTAGTAAAAAAAATAGGGTTTTAATCAAAATAATTTTTAGTTTTGCAAAACATGGAAAGTAATAAGATGCATGATGATGCAGAAAATAAAAAATAATAGGCAAAAACTAGACGGAATATATTTCCAAACTCTGTGTGCTTGCTACTTCGATAGAATATTGCCCGGAGAGGAATTGACGTGGATGCTCTTTGTCCTGCCTCATTTGGATGTTCTCCTCAAATGCAAATATTTCAAAAATGTGTGGAAGGATTTAAAGCTGAATGAGCTAAGGCAGAAGTGGAGTGAATTCACATCCGTAAGATCTCAGTGAGGATGTTCTGCTATGTGCACCAAGTGTAAAATTTCTGTGTATCTCACTTCTCTAGATTTGGTGGACTACAAGGAATAAACAAAATGCTGAAGGTAAAGCGTTCTCCCATGATCATGTGGTTGTGCAAATCAGAAAAAACTGCCCTAGAGACTGGAGTATCGGGACTTCTTCGACAAAATGTTAGGATTTAATTAATAGGTTAATTAACCGACTCTTCTCACGCCTCTTCGTACGGACGTGCCCCATATACGCGTCCGTTCCCCTTGTATAAATAGGTTGATTATAATAGAATAAAACATCAGTTGAATCATTTGTTTGTGGTCTTAAACAAGTTGTTATTCAGAGATGGCGACCTCAAGGTAAACATTGGCGGAAGTTCTCTAGCAGGCATTGCAAAGGGAGGCTGGGTTTTATAATGGAGTAGTACAAGACTCTGATTGTGATATCTGTCTATCGGGAGCAGGGCGGCTGGATTATGTTGAAGATGCACTCCATGCGCAGGCATGGCCCAACAATGGGGGATGACGAACGTTGTGGTTGAAACGGATGCCCGAACACTGCTTCAAGGAGTACAGACTACAGACTTCGACTTAGCACTGTTTAGCGAAAAGTGTCTTTGGTCCCGTGATCTCTTAGTTTTAAAAATCTAAAAATTATACAGTTTCCGAAAAATCTGAAAATAATTCAATGATATATATGCTACAAGCTTCCCAAAACTCAACGCGAAATTCCGTGTATTGTAGGCTATACAGAAATGAAGGAATCTGATAAAATTTGGAGTTATGGAAATATGTATATTCAGATCCAAACTTTTATCATTTTGTGTAGTTTAAAAAACAAAGCATATTCAATTGACATTTCGCACCTTTGTGGGATACAGCATTTGTTGGATCCAGATTTGCTTTCATCTTTTCAACTTGTAAATATGATTTCCGTGTTTTTTTTAAATAACAGGATCGACTAGAGCTTGGGAGCCAAAAATCTCCACTAGCTTTCTAGAGAGATCGAGGCCTAGCTTTACTGAACTTTAGTTCTTTTTCAGTTTCATTTTGCTCACGGCCATCTAATAAAGTTACTGACGCCTTAGCAAGCTATTGGGCGAAGATGGTCCACCCCAAGCCGTATGGGTATATGGGACCGTCTTCCTTCCCATCGCCCATGACTCTATTTCCATCTTTAAAAAAAAGGCACTACTCCCCCTTGTATCCAGAAGTTGACTTCCTATATGCAGATTCTAGGCATATACAGTACGTACAGCAAACAAGTAGGAGAGGAGAGAAAATTACTTCAATTCATCTCAGTACAGGGATGCACCATGCTCATCGACAAGTGATTGGCGTGAAGCGAACAATAACAATCCAATGTTTATAAAATGCTGCTGTCACGTTTCAGCAGCAGGCAAAGTGATCTCAGTACAGTCTCGCGTGAAACAACATCGTGGACAAGATCTCAATGGACAAGTCGCTCTCTCGTTCACGTTTTACTACCAAGCCCAGGACAAAGGATCTACATCTGTCGCGTGTGCTCTCTCTCTCTCTCACTATCTTCACAAGTGAACTAACTGCTGGATTCCGCGCCTCACTGAACTGGGGCAAAGCACCTGAACGAACTGAACTAGGGGCATCTGCTTCTTCACCAAACTAGGGATGTCTACTTCACCTGAGCTACGAGGTTAGTTGCGCTGCTGGATTCCGCACCTCATTGAACTGGGGCGGCCTTCTGGCGCTTCACGTACTGGAGGATCGGCTCCTTCGCCTGCGTTATTATTTCAAAGAAACAAAGGCTCAATATTTGTGCACAGCACCAAACGGCTAACCGATTGATGCAAAGTGACCAACATGCCAAATGCACTAGATTTACGGACAAATAATTTTAGCTCAGTGGAGGAATGCTGCCCATCTCTATTAAGGGAAGAGACGGCCTAGTGGAGGAATTAACATGAAGTTCTTACCATGCTGGCCTTCCTAGTTCGCTTGCCTTGTTGGGTGCACTCCGTGTCCCCGCTAGCCAAGGACTTTCTGATCCTCTGTCCGAGCACACCACTCTCCAGAGACGTAGCCGGCTGCAAAAAGGCGTCACGGTTCATCAAGTTCAAGCTCAAATTCTTAATGGTGCAAGAATGTTTTACTACTTGGGAATCAGGCTTCGGTCTTACCTCACGCATGCTGGTCGGAGTCCTGCTGGGGTCATTCTGCACGGACATATTCTGCTCTGTCTCCGGTATCTCCCGAGTGCGGGTAAGATCAGATCCGACAGAGTGGAAGCAGCCGTTTGTTGAGCCATCCTTCATTTCTTGGTCTGTTGAGAAGACAGAGTTGGGGAAATGTCACGGTGTTGCTGCAGCAGAGACTGCTGCCAAATCCAAGGTACATGGAGATGTGGTTATTATTTGCCACTTACCAGTCATAAGGTGATCTCTGTGGTCAAACTCACCAGGTCCTGGTTTGGTATCAATGGCCTGCATGACGTAGCAGAGTTAGAGATCAACTGGGAATATACAAGTTAGTGCTAGAATTACTACACAAGCAGTGCACAAAGCTTGGAGCGGTGGTCAGACAGTATTAGAGAAATTGTAGCATACCATTTCTTCATCACCTATATCGATTTCCAGTATCTTTTTTATCTCAAGCAGCTTCTTGTTGGCGGCTTCAGAGTGAATCACAGCTTTTCCTGTAAATCACATATAAGATCATACTAGCATAACCAGGTTCATCAATGTTAGAAAATACACTATAGTATTATTAACAATTGCAATATACTGGGTACAGGAAAATGAGAGGAACAGTTGTCCAAAAATCTTTCGTTATCAATTAATCCAAACGACTTATGAAGCATTCTAGCTGATGCATATCTAAGAAGGACCCACAGGCAGTTAGTGCTAAAAAACAATTCTTGAAGGAATAGCTATCTTACAAGGGAGCTATTCAACAGTTCTTCAAAAGATATAAGCGCCAACATACATAAAGCGATCATTTGAGCATCAGTAATTAAAAGAATCATGAAGTGCTATTGGTGGGCTGGTTTGTTGACTTCTTATCCATCAACTGGCCAACTTCACAAGAAATAACATGTAACATGTGAACCATCCAGAACAACAGAGGCTAGAATCCAGGAAGGGCATCTTAGGCTTCAAAAAAGTTCAAGTAGTCACCCAATCTTCGGTTGCCTGAATTCTTAACGTATCCATCTTGCACCATTTTGTCAATTAACTTCCGGACTGTGTTCTGGTTGGCTTCCCCATCTAGCTTTCCCTGAAGCTTGGCTATGGTCACATAATCCATCGGAAGTGCATGGTATAATGCCTGTAAAACCAATAATATGTTAGGGAAAACTAGATGCATTAACAAGTCAAGGGTAAATGGATGGTCACCTTCATATACATCACATCGCCATTGTTGCTTTTAGTTCCTTCAGTAGGTGAAACATTTAGCACTGTGGCCTCTTTCTTTATATGCGGAGTCCTGGGATCAGTAATCTGAAATCATAAAATGATCATGTATTCATGTTAGTGAAGTCAGTATAAGCACATGGTAAATACTCCCGCCATCCTGAAAAGGATGTCTCGGATTTGTCTAAATATGCATGTATCTAGACACGTTTTAGTATATAGACTAATCCAAATCTAGATAAATTTGCGACATCCTTTTTAGGACAGATGGAGTAATAATGTTACTTAGGTTGACCTTGTTAACAGCATAACTATCCTTGCTTGCCCTGGAAAGTAAACCATCTTTAAGTAGCTTCTCCAGAATATCTGAAAAGTGAGTCGTTACTCTAGTAATTCAATGGAAGTGTAGAAAGAATGCCTGCATATTACACTGAAGCGTTTTCCCCTGCATTACCTTCCACCATTTCCTGCAAAACATTGAAGCAGTTGTTAATAGCAGGCCATAGGACTCATAAAGCTTATCAATCAAGGCATAGTCTTCTTTACATGCACCAGCCCACAACACATTAATTTGTCACTTGCTTGCAAGTTTATAGCTACTATAAAATATAATTAATCAGTGCAAAACATCAATAATCATTACAAAAAGAGAAATGACAGCAAGAATTACCATTGATATGTCAGGGAAGTTAGAAAGAACATCTGAAGCATTAAGAGTACTGATGTCTGTTGAGCATATCCATTGTCTTAGTTGAGCTGTTATCTCTTCCTCGTGAGCAGGATCTTGAGTATCCTCTGCAAACATATAAAAGTTACGAAAGATCAAACAAATTGACATTGTATGAAAAAAGTACATTTATGCATGAGCAAATAAAGCTCAACTGACCTTCTGAAACTGACCCACTTTGACCTTTGCAATTTCCATCTGTTTCAGCAAGTATATTAGCACCAAAAGCAATAGATACAAATAAGAACTTCATTGAATAAATGTTACCATTAGGAGCAACAACATAACGATCCACTTCAGATGGGCGGACCTGATAGAATCAGGAATACTTAGATAAAACAAAATGAAATATGCATAGGCATTAACATTTGGATCCATGTGTACATAAAACAGTAGAGAGAATTAAGATAGTGCTAATAAAACTTATCAGTTAGATGATTATTTTTCTCAAACACGCATTTTATGTTACAAGAAGATATCAATTAGGCCTTTACCTCAGTGTCAGAAAAGTCATCATCTTGGTCAGACTCATGAGCCAAGCTCATGTTATCATCTTCACTTTTATCATTGTTAGCTTCACATGGGTCAAGGACACTCTTGACCTACATAAACAAACAAAACATGAGAAGTTCGATTGAATAATAGAGCAAAAAATTCTGGCCAAACGCATGCAAATCTCCATTACCTTCAAAGCTAACACAAGATGCTTGCTATTGACACTCCCAATTTCCATTTTCAAGGGGTTCTTGTTCCATATATTTATGGCCTCATTGTCAGCACAACCCTTAAAAAAGGGAGGCTCGTAATCATCAGGCTGGCAACATGATAAAATGTGTAAGCTTCAAACAAAAAAGTTGCATAGAACAAGAGAAGTTAAAATCCTTTTTGTACAGAGAAAAATAGTTAGGTCATCTACAATGGTAGCTGGATGTTTCGATAAATAACTAGAACAAAAGTCACTCACTGTTACATCATCATAGTATAGCAGCTTCATTAGAATAGTTCGCTGAACAAAAAACAAGAGACATTATCAGCTTAGCACAATCTACTCTAGCTAAATTACAGCAATGCCAAATTTACCTCGTCTGGCATTTGGTCCAAGGTCCTCATAAGTGAAACCAGCGTTCTGATCATCTTACAAGCAGAGCTTCTGAAAGGTAAATAATTGCAGCGTCAGGACATTGCCAATTTACCATTGATTGGTTACAAGGTATAGCTGATGACCTTTAGTTCGATAATAGCATGCACATATGGACCAATAAACATCAATTCATAACAAAAAAATACTTTTGTATGAAAACTGTAGCTACACGGAAGCACACCCTCTGAACTTGTAATGCTAAGGACCACAGTCTACAGAGAACTAACTCAGAGAAAATAAACATAGCAACCAAAAGGGATGTGCAAGATACCACCTCATCTGATCAGGAGTGACCTCTGCTGCGTTTGACTTGAATGTAGCACTATTCTTCTTGCTCCCTGTGCGACTCAGGTTCATTGAAACTTCATCACCCTTTGAATTGGGGTAGCTAAATGAGACTGCATGATAATTATGGCACATAATGAGCAAAAGTAAGATGACCCATCAATCATGTCAGTTCAACTTAATATGCAACACATTAGCCAAGCTCTACACAGTGATACTCACAGGCATACTCCTCAATCATTGGGCCTTCTTCCTTGTCACATATACAGAACAGAAGAGTCTTGAGATATTTCTTTTGTAAGGCGTCATATACACCTAAATTCCGTCACAAAGTTAATCACATAAATAAATAGGAAAAGCACGTCACCACGCCTAAACATATATCATAAAACAGTGAATTTGTTGAATGAGCTCAAGATGTCTACGACATATTTCACCTTTCTCCATCCAGTCAATCAACCTCCTGGACTCAGCATCCATGGGCATCAGCTTCTTAATCTTCATCTCTGTAACAAATAAGAGGTTGTTTGAGGCTTTGAGTTTATAAAATTCAGACTGACTTGCAGATTTTGCATATATATACTGTGCTTGATCCTGACCTAGTGCGGGAACAGACTTGTCATTGAAGTACTTCTCAGGGAACAGGCCTCTGATGTAGCTGATATTGTATATAGCAATCCGGAGCAAATTCCTTGTCTGTTTGGTCAACAGGTCACCAATATCATTCAAACAGATGTATGAGTAACTTACAACTAAGCACCTTGCTATGCAATCATCAGATCATATAGATAATTAAAAAATATCCCAAATCATCACAAATTGTGTTACAGACAAATAATCTCAAGAGTGAAACACAAATTTCATGAAAACGTATGTGTTACATTTTTCAAAACTGAAACACATAGTGCACGAAATGTCATACTCTGCAGTTCATATGTTTTGTTCAAGCACATGCATATACAATATTGCAGAGCAGGATGACCATGCGAATATAGAATCATATACGATCCTCAAATCTGTCAACTTAACATAGACCAAAACATTGCAGCTGTGGGCAAACAGGTACAAAATGCAAAGAAAAACTATCTTATAGGGAATAGTCCACCCAGCTTTTTGAAGGAAAAGCTATCAAAACTTGGTGATCAACCGCTAATCCTGCAAAGTATTTGTCAAAACACTATACAATTACCAAAAACTAGTACTCCCTCCGATCCATAATAACTGTCGCTCATCTAGTACAAAGTTTGTACTAGCTTAGTACAAAATGAACGACACTTATTATGGATCGGAGGGAGTAAGGTTGTGCTTTTGTTTCCAAACATGCCAAGAGAGGTTTTGCCAGTCTCACATATAATTCCTAAAGGCAGAACATAGATTAAAAAATTACAGCATAGCACAACAAAACAACTGAAAAGAAGCTCTTATGGTTCCAAAATCTGGTACAAAATACAGCACCCTGGGTTCAAAACAGCAGAAACTCAAACATAGGTAAGTTCCACTGGAAGCATTCAAACAACACAAAATCTTTCTCCTAGAAAGAAGAACTAGTATAGTCCAACTCAAACTCAGATGATAGAAGTTTGTGCTTCTGTTCCAAAGTGATTCCAGATATTGTTCCACGTGCACAGAACACGTACAGAGAGAATTCGACAATCGGCTCCTACTAAAACTTGAGAAATTATGTCGGGAATGAAATTAATCTAAATCCACACGTACAGAGAGAATTCGAAGCGCTGAAAATTTCTAGACGCTTCTATCAGAACGCTTCAAAATCGATGTAAATTGCCGCAAAAAAACTAAGAGCGTCTATCACTCCATCCACATTTAGAGCCGATCAAATCTAAACGCGAAAGTTAGAAGCATAGTTCGTCCATAGCGAACAAACCAAATTGAGACGGGAATACCGAAAACTAGCGCGTCTACGGTTTGCCGAACAAACAACAAGTGGAGTAGAAACACAAAAGCGATGGGATCAGTTCAACAGCTACCCCAATTTCGGATGGCAGAGATCAAACCACAAACGAGGATTTCCCCTCTAGTTTCCTGCAAAATCGAGAGAATCGACGAGACAAACCTACCAAAGGGAGATTCGATGGTTCAAATCAGAACAAAATCGAGCAAGCAAGTAGCATGATGGCGTAACGGCCCGTTCGAGTAGAGACCCAAAAGCATCCGAGAGGCGGACATGCTCCTCGGAGAAAACTAGGAACGAACACCATTCGACCTACACGGAATCTACTGAACGTTCGAGGCGGCGGCTCCACTAGCAACACCGGAGTAGAAACCCCACAAAAAAAAACCATCGCTAATCATCCATGCACCCCCAAAACCGCGCGCGAAATCGGTGAAATCCTCGGAATAGCACCCAAAATCCACCCAAAAATAACTCGAGAAAAACCCGAAACGATGCCGATACCCGAACGCTCGAATCCGCCCAAATCGAACCTGCACCATCCAATCGCTACGCCCAACCGAGCAACCAAATCCTAAGGCATTCTCTTCTAGGAAGTCGCAAGAGGAAATCTCGGTCGAACGGCACGAACCCACCGAGGGAACTAACTCGAATCGCGCGGAATCCGACCGGGACGGGGCGAGGGAGGGGGGAACTTTACTAGAAGCAGCGAGTCCTGCTCCGTGATCTCCGCCTCCTTTGTCTTCTGAGCCATCACCTGCATCCACGGGAACAACGCCGTACTCTGGTTAGCACAGCGTGGCCGGCGGCGCAGGAACGAAGCGGGACAGGAGGAACTCACCATCTTGCCTCTACGCTGGTGCGTTTGCTGTGTGCGCGTGAGAGGGGGAGAGAGAAGGGAAAGAGGGTGGCTGTGATTCTGAGCGGTCACTATGGCACGTCTAAGAATTGGAGGCACTTTTCTTAGAGGCAGTTTTTATAATTGCCTCTAATTATACTTTTTGTGGCACTTTAAATAATAATGCCTTAAAATGTAAGATTTTAGAGGCAGTTTTTAAAATGTCACTAATAATTTAGTCTTTTGAGGCATTATTAATAGTGCCTCTAATATTTTAAAAAATAGAGGCACAATATAATGCCTCTATGCTAAACTATTAGTGGCACTTTGACCTGTGCCTCAAAAAGGCAGATTTTTTAGAGGCACTTTTTATGAAAATGCCACTAAAAATATATCAATTGAGGCATAATCAAAAGTGCCACAATTGGTTATCATTTAGAGGCACTAAAATATGCCTATAATAAATGACCAATTGTGGCACTATTCGTTGTGCCTCCAATGGACAAATTTTTAAGGCACATATGATAATGCCTCTAATATTTGGCTATTTGAAGCATTTTAAATACCTTAGATATAAGGTCGTGTTTGGCTACGTAGTTCTAGCCAAACTCGGTTTCATAAAACGTTTTGTAACAAGGACATTGCTAAACAGTGCGCGCGCACCGTTTTGCATTCGGCGGTGCCGCCTGTCGGAAACCGACAACATTAGGGCCCACGTCCTCCTTTTGTCCGGAACGCGTGAAGGCAACGTGGCAATGAATTAAGCGCACAGCGCAGCGCACGCTACAGTTTGGCTTCACCTGAAAACTGATACTTCTTCCCTCCTCCACCACGGCCCTACCCATCAGCAGCCACCGCCCATGGAAAACTCCATGGTGATTACCTGGTAGGTAGCTCTTTCTTATCTTGTACTAGTAATCAGCAGAAGAAAAAAAAGGAGACCCTTAATCACCTAGAGCTGTTGATTGCATCAAAACTATTATCTCCTTCACGTACTACTGAATCTAAAACGGTAACTTGCATATTCCTAGTTATGAAATCCGATGTACTATGTGCTCCCTTGCCCTAATTAATGAAATTCCGCCTATATTCGCTCATATTTTACCGAGTTTAACTGAATTTAGCCGAACTTGGAAACTCGGCTTGGTACGCGAGTGGGAAACTGAGCGTATCCAGGTCGAAAACGCGTTCGTCCGGCCAAAAATTGATCCTTTTTGACCTGGGTTCGCCCAACAAGTGGAGATGTTCTAAGTACTCCCTCCGTTCCAAAATATAAGACGTTTTAGGTTTGTGAAGAAAATGAATCTAGACTTATTTTTGAATGAACTACATACTAAAATAAGTCTAGATTCGTTTTTTTCACAAACCTAAAACGTCTTATATTTTGAAACCAGAGGCACTTTTTTTAGAGGCACTTTTTCAAACTGCCTCTAATTATATTTATTTGTGGCACTTCTAAAAATAGTGCCCCAAAATATGAGATTTTAGTGGCAGTTTTAAAAGTGCCACTATTAGTTTATCCTTTTGAGGCACTATTGATAGTGCCTCTAATGTTTTGAAAAATAGAGGCATAGTCTAGTGCCTCCTTCCTAAACTATCAGTGGCACTTTGACCTGTGCCTTAAAAAGACAACTTTTAGAGGCATTTTCTGTGATAATGCCACTAAAAGTATATATCAACTAAGGCCCCATTAGTAGTGCCATAATTGGTTACTATTTAGAGGCACTAAATTATGCCTCTAAATAGTGACCAACTGTGGCACTATTTGGTGTGCTTCCAATGAATAATTTTTTGAGGCATATATGATAATGCCTCTAATAGTTGGCCATTCGGAGCATTTTAAATATGAGTTTGTTTTTTAAAGTAAAATAATAAGTTATTAGATGATTATTTATTTTGCTTCCTATTATTTTTATTTGTGCTTTGTTATTTTTATTTGATTTTTTGGGTTAACTCTATTTGAATACTTAATCTATACCTACTAATTACTAATAAAAACAGAACGGTTTCTGCGTACGTAAAAGACCTTTTTATTTCTTACAAGCAGTGCCATCGATGAGTAATCCTTAACCTGGACAGTTGGTTCGCTCACTGTGCCGCATGGGGAGAGAGAGGAGGGCTGTCTTCCCAATCTTATCACCTTGCTCAGCTCTTCCGATTGTGGCACTCCGCGTACATCTGGTTCCTCCCGCCGGAAACCGCCTACCTGCACCACCGCTGCCGCTAGGAACCCACCCCTTGAACGTCCCGACCTGGAGCTGGGATAGCCTTGCTACTAGCGTCGTTTTCGCCAGAGATAAGAAGTAGAAAGCGGTACCCATGACCGTGCTCCGCTCTGGACCTACCGGTCTCATGCCGCCCGTCGCCCAGATCATACGCAGTGTGCCGCCGCCTGAATCCTCCCCCGGCCTCCCCTGCTCCTCCTCCGTTGAGTTCCTCCTGCAACGCGCGGGAGGTATTCGATCGAATGCATGCTTTCCATGGCGCTATCTGCAGCTTCGAGCGAGGCCGGAGCGCGGCCGCGTCCGGTGGGAGGACGCCCTGCCAGCGACCAAGAAGGCTCGGCTCAGCCTCTGCCTCCACCGAGGATTCATCTGTGTCGTATGTGCTTGCTTTGATGCAGATTCGTTATTCTTTTGTTTTTATGAAGATTGTGATTATCTACGAATTAGTTAATGTGTGGATGTGTGGCTTGTGAACTTCGTTATCTATGAATTAGTAGACGTATGGATGCGTGAAACGTCCGTGCTTTTGCTTTGATTTTTTTTCTTCTAAATTCTGATAAGCTGAACTGGAACCAAAATTGTGCTTGCAATATTGTCTCTCTGAAGCTTACCAAGGTAGCTTTATCAATTGCTCTGTTTCTAGACGATCTGATGCTGATTGTATTGGGCTGGTCTGATTGAATATCTTAGTTGACTGTGCTTATGCCCAAACGTATACGCACTCTATAACTTGATGGCCGACCGCAAGTGCCGGCATGCATTCGGCTTGGTCCCACACCTTTCCTGATGCCTCTTCCTCTTCCCGGTCTGTCTCTGTCGCCAGCCCGCTCATCCCAGCGCCACACGCCCGAGCAATCTCCTTATCTCCCAGGTTCCTTCCTCCTTGAGGCAATCCCATGTGTGCGCCGCCAAGTCCCCGAGCTCCTCACCCGACACCGCCTCCTCCCTTTTCGTCGTCGTCCGCTTTCCCAAGTCGAGCCTCCGTCTGCCTCGTTTTTAGCGCCGCGCCCAAACTCGCCATCGTTTTTGAAAAACGCCTACTAAGTTTAAACCTTTAGGAGCATTTTTAAAAGTGCCTCTAAATTTCAACCGATTCGTCTCTGCCTCTCTTTGCTAGCTCAAGAATGGCATGGCACATGATCCTCATGATGTTTCGATTATACTATATTGGAACATAAGAAAGCTAGACAGGCTGGACGGATATTTCCTTACTTTTTTTTAGTGGAACCGACCGATATTTTCTTACAATCACGTACTCTTATTTACTCTCTGTATTTTAATATTAAGATGTTTTAGATTTATAAAGAAAGTATATCTAAACATCTTTTATGTGTAGATTCACCCCTAAACCTACGTACTAAAAGTAGTCTAGATATATTTATTTTACAAAACTAAAACAATTTATATTTTAAAACGGAGAGTAGTGTATATATACGGGTTAATCCATCGATCGGTTTAGAGCCACTATCTCTGATTTGCTCCAGTGCGATAGAAAAAAAGAAGAGAAAGACTACAGGGTCGAGGCGTGAGAAACATAAGGAGAGGCGAGCAAGTTTTGGCCCGGCCTTATTAGAGGTGCGTCCGGCCCATTAGCAGCGCCCCACGACTCGACTCTCTCCCTCTTTCCTCAGCGCCGCATCCATCGTTTCCCCTTTCTCTCACGCGGCAGCGCAGCCACGCCGCCGGCCACCCAATCCCCCTCTTCCGCACCTCTCCTGCCCAGCCATGCCCCCACCGCTCTCCCGCGAAGCTCCGTGTCTCCCCCATCGATTCTCCAGACGACACAGCCACCCCGCGCCTCCTATCACGCCGTCGTGCGAACCCTAGCGTCTCTGCTGCCGGCAGGGGTGCGAACGCGGTTTTCGACGACGACGGCCGGCGCTGGAAGACGAGTACGCGCGGAGGACGGACTGTTGGTCTCCTGCACAAGCTGAAGCCCTCGGCTACTTCGACGGCTTACTTCCTCTGCGACCTGTTGCGAAACCCTAGCGGCGCGATGGAAGTGGGAGCCTGCTACGGTGGTACTAGTACTGTTCGTGTCGTGATCTCCCACACATGGAGGAAGGGGCGGTAACTGCAGCGTCGACTCTTCGTCCGCGTGGAGATAGCGTCCTTCCCCGAGCTTCAGGTAGGCAACCCGATCCGTCCGCCTCTTCTCTTAGCCCTTTCTCCAGGTAGACTTCTTACCTCGTTTGATTGAACTGAATGGTTGTTAGATTGGTTCTACACAGCATATTTGTGGTATTGCATAAATGCACAATGTTAATTACACCAATCGAATCAACCGGCAGATGTCATACTTGCAAAGTTAGAGATGGAATGAAAGTTGTCCGTGCTCAAGCGATGTGATGCAATGGAGTAGAAAGCAAAGGTTTATGAAGAGTTTGAGTAGAATTGGGTCGTCATGATACATTCCATGGACATGCCAATGAAGTTCCTGGAATTGACTTTTTATGGTGAGTTAACTCTACTTGCAGGCTACCACCATGTTTAAATTGTTCCTATGGGGTAAAGCTTAATTGACAATAGATTTAGTGGTCAATGTATTCTGTTTACTTGGTCTGTAGTACTTACGTTGATTCAGTTTTTGACCACTAAATCCAAATGGATTTAATTGTTTCTAGTCAGTAACTATATTTTGTTGTTAATTGTCATATATACTGCGGATGTACTAATCAAGGAGATGTAAGGTTCTTCCTTCGGTTGCCTGATTATCTATCAGTTCTCGCTTCTGCATCTCTGGCGAGACTAATTTTTTTGCTATAGTACTTGTTGAAGTCCCTCCGTGTGGCATCGTGGGCGTCACTAGTGTTGAGCAGTAGGAGGCTCCTGGCTATCACGAGGTCATACCTAACCTTGTCGTCGGTGCCCACGTAGTTGTCGCTGAAGGCTGAAAAGGCGCAAAATGTGGAAAGCACCGCCATGACAGCCAAACTATAATTTTTTAGATATTTGTGTGTGCCTTAATTGGACAGTGGCATTAGGGACGCCTTTCTGGTGTTCTCAGTCAATAAAATAGGTTCAGGTCAATCGATTTTGTTTACTTTGATGTAGAATTAGTTCTAGACAATTTATTATAGTGATACAACGGTGTTATGGTAGAAATGATCTCATGAATAACTAAGACACATTCTATCACTTAAACCCTGTAAGTTTGTGCCTATATACAAACTGCGATGGTAAGTTATGTATCTTTTTTCTATGCTATAACCGATACATTGTGCTAACTGACTTCTCTTTGTGTTCTAATGTCAGTTCTATTTTTTGCTAGAAATTGGATGGTCAACAGCTGCATGCATCTATGTTCTTAAAGTCCATTCTTCATTGTGTTTCTCAAACAAGAAGTTTAACTAGCACCAATGTAGAAGATGCATCTATGTTTAACCAGCTTTGGCTTTATTTCTTCATATCAAAGCATATTTTATTAGGCTTTGACGATGCATGCGTAACATATAAAGGATTGTTTGTTGTTTAGCTAAGTTCTAATGATATTATTAGTGTGATTCTTAGTTGATTCTAATGAGGTATAATTTGCTTAGATCATAGTGTCATCCTCTTTCAGGGAAAGTTGGTACATAGTGCGTTTCTAAAATGAGAGGGACTTAGATACCCAAACAAATGGAGTATACTCTTCAAACTCACAACTTTTGGTACCTGTGTAAGAAAATAAGTTGCATTTAACTTACATTGAATGCCAGAACTAGTTTCGCTTACACTGCTTTCGTTTACAGCACGCCTTCTGAATGTTTTTAACTTGTAGGAATAGTAAACAATCACTTAGCTATACAATATCTCAGTTACGTGCCTATGTGTATGTCAGAAAATATCTGAGATAAGATTCAGTGCAACGACATGTCCTTCCCCGTCACTTCTACCCCCACCACACAGCAGCACAAAGAATATTGGCGCAGGTGAAGAGATGATTTGCATATGGGGCCAGCGACATTTAGTTTTTATAGTCAGTCCATCACAATATGATCTACTATCTGCTTGTTGTGCATCCATGCAAACAATGTATCTCATTTCTCACCAATATCAGTTACTAGGTTGATTTTTTCTCTCTAGATTGCTCCCAAGCGCTGGAGGTTGGATATAAACTTTAGCCAAGATGCTGTTTTGATGCTTTCTTCTATGAATTTGCCTGATGGTATACAGGTATGCTGTTCTGCACCTTTTTCCTGTAACACCCAAATTTTGGGGATGTGTTCAGCTCAAGACAATATTCTTGCAATACAATTTCAAAGACAAATAATGCAATGCACTATATCAATAGATATTTCAACATGCCTCGAAGCACCCTTTCTAGCTGACCTTTCTACTATACCGTTACCCACAAAGATATATACAGAGCACATTAGTTTCCTGCCGAGTCTTGATGGAATACGTGTGTTCCATGTCAAAAAAAACTTGCATACAGTCCGTATAGAACGTAGTGTCATATATAGGATTGCATACAGTTTAAACCTGAAACATGTGGCATATTGATATGGTTCATTCTGTGTGACTCATTCTGGTAGTCAAAAATGTAGTCTACAGCTCAATTGAACACTCATCATTACAAGAGAAGTCGAGTCCCAAGCATCAGAACTCTAGAGTCAGTTTGACAGAAGGTATTTTCTCTCTATTTTGATATGTTGGAACATCATTCAATCGAAGGAGTCCATTTGAAGTATAGTTGTTTCTCCAAAATACCTACTTACTGTATATGCAATGTTTGTTGTCCATCTTTCATATATATTCTAGTTACTTCCGTGACATGTTTGATTGCTTGCAGCCCATCAATGACATGGATTTCATAAGACAGTCCAAGGTTGATGTTACAACATGGTCGCAAGCTATAGCTACTTATGATGTTCCACATCCTTAGAAGTACAATTTGATTCCACTGCAGCTCTAGCTATGCAATCACAATGCTATTTAAAGTTTATATGTGCAATCTATTGGTCTCAAGCTATGTATGACTATTGTAATTTGACTGTAATAATTTGAGTGAAATTTAAACATCTGCATAAACTACTGTAATTTGAGTGAGCGATGTATTTGTTTGTATTATTGTGATTTGTATTGATGGGATTTGAGTGCAATACCTGCTGTAATTTGACAGTTGTGAGCCATTTTGAAAATTTAACTGCTGTAATTTGACTTCTGTTAGCTAAATTGCTACTGTAATTTTATGGTTGTTATCTTTTAGAGGCACTATGGATAGTGCCTCAAAAAGCTGGTTTTTAGAGGCACTATGGATAGTGCCTCAAAAAGTTGGGTTTTAGAGGCACTATGGATAGTGCCTCAAAAAGTTGGTTTTTAGAGGCACTAGTCATAGTGCCTCAATTGACTAGGATTTAGAGGCATTAGTCATAGTGCCTCAATTAACTATGATTTAGAGGCATTTTTTAAAACTGCCTCAAAAAACTTTTACCTACACGATCGTCCCGGCGCTTTTTTTAGTGCCTCAAAAACTTAATTGTGGCACTAATTTAACTATTGGAGTCATTTTAGAGTGCCTCTGAATACTATACCTGCCATAGTGGGTGACGTGAGGGGTTTGTGAGTTGTGTGACTGGGAGAGAGGGTACTTGTAGAGGGGGACGGGGCAGTGGCCCGAGGACCTAGGCATGCACAGGAAGGCATGAGCGGGGTTGCTCTTTCTTTTGATGACAGCTGGTTCCTCTTTTTTTTCCAGCAACGGGGGGAGAGAAATCTTTCAAAACATCAGCGGCCGAGCCATTTGAATTGGGACGTGTTTGTTTCTGATGCGAGTTTTGTCTCTGGTGCATGTAACTGTACGTGTTCTAGGTTAAATTCTCTTTCTTATTTGGTTTTTCGCATTAACAATGTTTACTACTTAGACAAAATTAAGGCACTGTTGTTTGGTGGATTGTATTAAGCCCGAGAAAAAGAAATGCGCATGTTTTGTTTCAGCTATCTCATATTCTCTGATAACCTCTTCTCTAGATGGTGAGCTTACCACGTATCACAAGTAAGTTTTAACCACAGCAAGCACACATCAAAAGTACATAAACATTGTAGCAACAACACAAGTTCACAACAATCAAGTACTTAGCAAAGATCAGAGGTCCATGGGGCTGGATTATGCCGCGGGCACTTCTTCATGACTTCAGTCATGGTGTAGTCAAAGATGATGACCTTGAACATGAGATAGCTGAAGTACCCGATCTTCAGCATCTTAAAGGTTAAGAAGTACCCGATCTTCACCTGGTGTGCAATGGCAAAGCCAGCCCACCCCTGGTCAAGGCAGATCATGCCGCTGATATCCTGGAGCTTCACCATCCAGCTGTATCCGGTATTTGTCTTCAGCACGATCATCCTCGGTACATTGTCGAGGAAAGGCCTAAAGCCATCTGGGATTGGCAGAAGGTCTAACCCAGGTGCCAAGATCACCTTGGCAAAATGGATTGGACCTACATAGTCGTGGAAGTGTCCTACCTTGAGAGGCATGCCCCTCGGCCTCTTTCTGCCGCTACCCTCACCACCATCGTTCTCCCTCTTGGAGGCACTACCCTCAGCAACATCTCTAGAGCATGCTCCTCCATTGGTGGGGAGAGCACGTCCGATCAACGTCTTCGAGCACTACAACAAGAATCTACACATATGATCAGACATGAACAATGAACATAAGACATGTGATCAGGCATGAACAATGAACATAACACATGTGATCAGACATGAACAACGAACAAAACACATGGACTCATATGCAATGGCACAGAGGCAAAGGGATTCTCCTCATGAGCAACGGAAATGAACAATGAACTTGATTAGCACACAAATTTGTTCATGAAGAGGATCCCCTTACATGTCATTGTGTGTCGTGGTGGTATCACGGCATATGCCATGGGTAGGCTAAAGTTGGGGCCGATGGACGTGGAGGAATCCGGGGAGGGATGATGCAGTGAAGACCACACTCGTTAGAACAAAGAGAAATACGATGTATCTAGGTTGGAGGCTCTCATATTGAGATAACACCTCTTTCCCTGTATATAATCTCATTTATCTTGTCATACTTGTGGCTACGATGGCGCTCCTTGAGCTGTTCCTCCTATCCTTCTATCTAAGAACTCTCTGGGAGAATGGAGGAAGAAGGAAGGAGAGCTCCTAGCGAGCAGAGAGGTGAGGAGCCCTTCGGGGCCCTCCCTGACAACGATCCCCCTGGTGTTCCTTATAAAGGGGAGCCCAGGGGACAAGACTTGTTCTACACGCTTGGTATCTTCTCAGCATATTCCACTAGGAACTGAGTTCTTGACTTTGGAACCGAGATGAGCGTACAACCACACGGGGCCTGGAAAACCTCACGAGCAACTAACTTGCCTAGTAGATTCCATGAGTCACATAGTTCGGGCGTTCCATTCGACATATACATAGAAAAACTTTTGAAACATTTGTCGGGTGCATGTGCATTCATAACAGGTAGGTAAGCGTGGCCGGGGTTTCTTGGGATAGATGGTGACGAGGTTTAATCTCGTCAATGCCCATTGTTATGGACTTGGGTTTTGGAGAAGATGGGGATGCTGGAGATCGTGGGACGGTTAACAGACAAACAACCAGGGGACACGAGATTTACCCAGGTTCAGGCCCCCGGAGGGAAAACCCTACTCCTGCTTGTCTGCTCTTGATTACGGCGGAACCGAAGGTTACGGGGTGCGCAAATTCGATCTGGCGTGGAGGTGCGTATGTGAAAGTATGAGTCGACAGATCTAGGACGTGCCCTCCTGGCCTTTATATAGACTTAGGCAGGTCCCGGGCATAGTTCTAGTCGGTTACAAGTTCTAGGGTTTTACCCCTTTGAATTTCCTATCTATGCTAGTCTTGTTCTCCAAGGATCCGAAGGCGTCATGGGCCTTGGCCACCCGAAAATCTTCATGGGCCAGCGTATGTCTGCTGTGGGCCTTCCTTGAGCTGGACCAGGTATGCTGAAGTCACGTACTCGTAGGGTATAACCATGTCAGTAGCCCCCGAGTGATCAGTCGAATCGTAGATTCGGCTGAGGACTCTTCAATCCTTCGGGTGCAACTAGGTGTTAATATATGTGTGTAGGGATTGTTGATACATGTGCCTGACTCACCTGACGGATCAGGGTCAGTTAACTGTCTTAGGACGAAACAACATGATCTTCATCAGATTCGAGTCCCTTAACTTGAACCCGGAACATATGCTGGCGTAATTCGACTCAGGCCGCGGAGGACTTACAGGAGTGGAATTCCAGTGTTTTTAATTGATGTACCCAACGCGTCCGTCGGGATTTTTCATCACGCCTGTTGGCATGGATTCATACTAGCAGAGCGCAGTCGTGTACGTTGCCAGGCCATCAGATGATATCTGCAGGTCTTATCTTTGCGTCGCAGACGCAGCATCCGAACATTTGTCACCACAGAGGTGCTTCGGGTGGCCAAGGAGATTGTCGCTCACTCAGCGTTTTGTTGGGGCAGAGTTGCCAAAAAGTTTTTTGCGTGCTGATCCGAAAGATCGCAGTCGAAGATTTCATAGGGTGCGCGACCAGTGCTCCCTATGGGAGTAGCCCCTGAGTGTCTGTTCGAGTCGTAGACTCGAGCAAAGACTTTAGTTCAAGCATTGTTCAGTTGTTTAAGTCCGTAGGACACGAAAATTTTCGGATGCTTAAATTCATCCTCCCTATGGGAGTAGCCCCCGAGTCCATAGTGGAGTCGTAGACTCGACGTAGGACTCGAAGAAATACTTTGTCTTTATTCATCTTCCGGGGTGCGCGGCCAGCGCTCCTGATAGGAGTATCCCCCGAGTATTTAGTCGAATCGAAGATTCGAGTGAGTACTCTTAGCTGTGGAGCCGAAGAATTGTAGTTGGTGCTAGTATAGCTTTTGATGACATCAGTGCTGACGATCAATGACCTTAAGCGTCTGCTACGCCAGAGATGACTTAACTGGACGAACGTGGGTCCCACTTGCTGACTTTGAATTGACCGGTCACGCGCGGCGTGGAGATAATTACGCGTATCCTTGATTTCCGCGCGTAGTGGACGGCGTGGTAACGACGGTTCGTTGTGATGCTGACACGTGTACGGTTATATCTGCCGTTGGCGTTAGGTCTTCTGGATGGACGGCTGTCGTGCGTCGTCTTTGCTGTTATAATCATTGGGGAAAGCTGCAGTTTATTTTCACCGCATCAGTTCTTGTTTTCACTAATTCCTTGTGCTCTAGCGATTCTTGCTGCGCCCTGGGATTTCCTTCCACATTTCCGTCGTTGTTTCTGTGTTTTCACCGCCGGCGTCGCCGTAGCTCCATGGGGAAACCAAAGAAATCGTCATCCGCGGTTGGGACCAGCGCCGCCGGAGGAAAGAAGAGCACCACCGCTACCCGTGTCACCGATGGTGGCTGGCGGCGATCAGAGACGCGGGAGAGCGATCTCCGCAAGCTTCGCGAGCGGGGCCTGATCCCGCAGGATAGGGAGGCCGTCAAACTCCCCGGCAATGAGGTAATCCCCCGTCCCCCATCTGGGTATCGGGTTATGTTTCTCGCCTTTGTCATGCGTGGGTTTTCTTTTCCAGTCCACAACTTCCTCCGTGGACTGCTCTTCTTCTATGGGATTCAGCTTCATCATCTGTCTCCCAATTCTCTTCTCCACATTGCTTGTTTTATCACTTTTTGCGAGTGCTGGCTTGGCATTGAGCCGCACTTTGGCCTCTTCCGGAAGCTCTATTTCGTGAAGAGGCAATCTGGTTCGGATGGTGTGTATCCCCTTGGGGGTTGCATCATCTCCCTTTGTCCCAATCTTCTCTTCTTTTCTTTTTCCATGTCCTAATCTGTCTAGTACTGGCGGAGGCGATGGTTTTATATCCGCGACTCCGTAGTGCCCGGGCAAGATTTTGGTCTTGTGCCCTTTGACCCCTCCCAAATGATTGAGAAGAAAAGGTCTTGGAAAAACCAAATCTTGGATGGTGAGGTGGCGGAGATAGAGGCCCTTTACCGTCGGGTGGAGGATCTCCAGCTGATTCCGGAGAAGGAGGTGAACGGTGTGGACATCATCCGGACGTTTCTTGAGCGTCGGGTGCAGCCTCTCCAAGCGAGGGCGCACCCGATGTTTCTTTATTCTGGGCACCGTGATCCGACGAGGGTTTCGAGTGAGAAAATCTCCGAGGGGGATCTTGACAGGGCCCTTCGCGCGCTGCTGAAGTTCAAGGCCGGAGAAGAAATCCCGGGGAAGTCGCTAACTCCTCCATTTTCTTCGACGTTGGTCGTACCGCAGGTGTAGATTTGTGCACGTAGTGCTTTTTTGTCGGCTGTATATTTGTTTCCTTTGTTTGCTAACAAAGTTCCTTCTGATTTTGCAGAGCTTCAAAGTGCCGGGCATGGTACCACCATTGCCCGAAAGGTATCCGAATGCCCCGGATAATGAAGTGGTTGAGTCCGTGTCCGAGCTGCCGTCGGCGCGATCTCCGGCGGAGGATGCGGACGAGTCGAGTGAGGACCATACGCGCAAACGATCACGGAGCTCCAGCGAGTCTTCGGATGCCTCGACTCCTCCGACTCCCAGAAACCCTCTGGGCCTTGAGCGTCATAGTGACGGTCATGGAGGTTCTTCCTCTCCCCTTCCTGCCATTCCTGTGCGGGCTGTAGCGCCGCACCCGCCAGCGAAGCGGAAGAAGGAAGAAAAGAAGGAGGAGAAGAAGGAAGAGAAGAAAGAGGAGAAGAGAGCCCAAAGGACTCCTCCTGTCTTCGACCTGAGCTCACTGGGCTCGTAAGTTTCTTGTTGTACAATTGTCCTTTTTCCTTCATGATTTTTGCACTTGTGCTGATTTGTCCGTATGCAGGCATTCCTCCCACGATTCCTCCAGTGATGGTGCGCGGGAGATGATGGGGGAGTCGAAAATTGCGTCTCCTCCGCCTCAGACGGTGGCGACTTTGGGTGGCGCGGTTCCGGATCCTCCGTTGCAGGAGGTGCAGGTGGTTGCGCCTCAGAATGTCGCAGGCGGTCCTTCGGAGTCGCCATCAGAGCATGTAAGTTTTTCTGCTTCATGTCACGGGGGGAGCCCCCGAGTGTCTTCGTGTGCGAATTTTGTTTTTACTCCTTTGTGTTGGGCGTAGCCCCCAAGTCCTTTTCTTACTGCTATTTCTTTTTCTTCAGCCTTTTGTGCAGGAGGCCAAGCGGCTGGTGCAGGAGCGCTTGGCGCTGGAGGCGAACCTTCGGCAGCTTCAAGGTACCTATCTGCCTTTTAGTGCCTCTCTTATTTATCCTGGACCTGTTCTTTAACACTTGCTTGTCTTGAATGCAGAGGAGCATAACATTTCTCTCCGTGAGGTCGACGCTCTCAAGAAGAGCCTTGGTCAATCGGAGCAGAAGGCCGAGGCCTCCGTTGGTGCGAAGGAACGCCTTGAGCTAGAGCTGACTAAGGCAGCCGAAGCGAAAGAGCGTCTGCAGCAGGAGGCCGCGGACCGTGAGGAGCAGCTGGCCAATGTTGCGGATGCGCGCGAGAGAGAGGTGGCGGCGAAGCTCATGGCTGCTGCCAAGGCTATTTCGGGTAAGTGCTAGGTTTGTGCTTGTTTCTTCATGACTCTTGTCTTCTTCTGTGTTGCTTTTCTTCATGTCTTCCTTCTTATCTTTTGTCTCAGATGCCGCAGGCATCGAGTTTGACCGCGGTGCTCTAGAGCACGGGAGTGCTCTAGATGATGCT
Source organism: Avena sativa (assembly GCA_916181665.1). NCBI lineage: Eukaryota > Viridiplantae > Streptophyta > Magnoliopsida > Poales > Poaceae > Avena > Avena sativa. Next base: position 226,089,935 of record OV702284.1, on the reverse strand, counting down.
ACTGTGGCGGTCGAAGACCGCTGCAGCACCGTCGTCAGCTCCCTTGCCAAGGCGAAAGAGGTCCTTGGTCGCTTCTACAAGGAGCTTGTCCCTAAGGGCGCAGCCCTCGATGATGTGGATGCTCTGGCGGAGGCTCTGTCAGCCGAAGCGCCTGCGGCGTACAAGCGCAAGCAGAAGGGCATCGGCGCGTCCATCGGGCTGGCGATGGCCTTGGCGGCTGGAGTGGAGCTGGATCTGCCCCAGATCACCTCTCGGATGCCGATGACTGCGGATGGATCCGAGGTAGCCTTTGCTGCCTACTCTGCTCGCTGCAAGCGATATGGGCCCAAGCTCATTGATTTGCTGTCTGAGTATGCCTTACGGCAGCAGGGCGGGGCCAAAGCTAGGCAGTCCATCTCCGAGGCGACTCAGGGTGCCACATCTTAGGCGTTGTAGACGTAGGGTAGTTTACAGTCTGCTTTTGTTGTAAATATCTTGAAGAACACCATCCTTGTGCCACCGAGTGGCTTTATATGTTTAATGAATTCTTCTTAGTTGTGCTCTATCATTGTCTGAATGTCTGTGTTCCTTTCTTTTTCTGCTACTATAGGTTCCTTCGGGTGCTGACCCTGTTGACACCCCGCTCGCAATGCCGCTGCGACCATCTTTGGATGATTCCTCGCAACTCACTTTTCTTCGGGATCGTGTGCGTAGTCTGGAGAGGGGGTTGCTCGGGTTACGCGGTCATGCCGATGTCTGGAAGTCCAAGGCGGATCGTGGTGCAGCCAGAGAGGAGTACTTGATGGCGGAGCTGGTTCGGCTGTCCGAGCAGCTGCAATGTAAGTTGTTCTTTGGTTCGAGCTGTAGCTCAGTTCTTCGGGTGGGCCTGCTGGCCTTACTCTTATTTTGTGCGATTATCGCAGGTGTCAACCTTGCTCCGAGGGAAGAAAAGGAGCGTGTCGCTGTTCGGGTCAATTGCTTGACTCAACAGGACATGGAGGCTGGCGGCTTCTTCTGGATGGATCATGACCGTGCCGTGGCTCTGGCGACGGTGCAGGATCGTGTGCACCATGTTTCTCGAGTGCTTCGCCAAGTGCAAACGTCGCTTGTCTCGGTGCTACACGTCATGTTCCCTTTGGATGCCGTATCGACGAGCCTTGCGGGTCTTCTGTCGAAGTTTCGGAACGTGAGCAATGTCAAGGAGTTGGTGCGGCAACAGCTCGTCGCAGGAGTGAAGGCTGCTTTGTCTCTTATGAGGCTGCATCGTCCTGACGTGGATTTGGCTGCTGTGGCCGCTAGGCCACCTCTTCGCCCTGATGGTGGTGAGTGGTATGTGCATCCGCATTACGCAGCTGTAAGGCATTATGCCGAACAGGTCGTAGATTTGTTTGAGCAGCGTGCTCAGGTTATTCTTCAGAATAGGTAGAACCTGAAAAAAGAGATAGATGTAAAATTTTTATATTTCGGCTGGGCGTGTTGTGCCCTTTGTTGTAAAGGTTTGTTTGTTGTGAGCACGCAGTGCTTTGATTGAGTACGTGTCCTTTTCGTTTGCCTGACGTTGTCAGCTACTCAGGTGTACACGTTTGATCCTTAGTCAATGAAATCGTGAGGTGGGGGGAGCCCCCGAGTGCGTTTGTAGCATGTAGTAAAGTTGCAAAAATAGCGAACTGAAGTTTTGGGGTGAGACACTTAGCTTTATTTATATCGTAATGGAGGAGGTACATTGTTCGGCTGAATAGCCTTGGCTGAAAGTCTTATTGAAAGTAAAGGGGGTAGGTTGCTACGGATAGAATCGTCGCAGGTGCGCGATGTTCCATGGGTTGGAGTATGCTACTCCAGACTCCACGTGCTTGAGGCGATAGGCGCCACCTGGGATGACTTCGGTGATGACGTAGGGTCCTTCCCATGGTGACTCGAATTTATTCGGTCGCTTTTGCTTGAGTCGCAAGACAAGGTCTCCTTCGACGAAGGACCTTGGGCGCAGCCGGCGGCTGTGGTAGTTGCGGAGACTCTGCTGGTACATCGCTGATCGAGCTGCTGCTATATCCCGTGCTTCGTCGAGTGTGTCGACAGCGTCTTCGAGTGCAATCGTGGATTCGGCTTCGCTGTAAGCGACGACCCGTGGGGCCTGGTGGCGTACTTTGGCTGGTAGCACGGCCTCGGCTCCGTGTACCATGAAGAACGGTGTGTAGCCGGTGGAGCTGTTTGGCGTAGTTCGTAAGCTCCACAGGACGGATGGTAGCTCTTTCGTCCAGGCTCCAGCTTTTTGTTCGAGTGAACTCATGAGGCGCTTCTTGATGCCACAGCCGATTAGGCCGTTGGCCTTTTCCACTTGCCCGTTCGTTTGCGGGTGTGCCACTGAGGCGTACGTGATGTTGATCCCAAGGCCTTCGCAGAAGTCCTGGAATTCCTCAGAGATGAAGTTCGATCCGTTGTCGGTGATGATGCTGTGTGGTACGCCGAACCTGTAGACAATGGACTCGAAGAACTTGACGGCAGTTTTTCCTTTCTGGTTGGTGATCGGCATGGCCTCGATCCACTTGGTGAATTTGTCGACTGCAACCAGGAGGAAGACGTGTCCCCCTTTCGAGGATTTTGGCAGTTTGCCGATCATGTCGAGGCCCCATTGAGCAAAAGGCCAGGCTATGGGTATGGGTCTGAGCTCGGACCCAGGTGCTTGCGGTTTGTCGGCGAACCGTTGGCATCCGTTGCATCTTCGGACGATGTCCTTTGCGTCGCTCATGGCCGTTGGCCAGTAGATTCCTGCTCGTAGAGCTTTGGCGACAAGGGAGAGGCTGCCTGCGTGGTGGCCGCAGATGCCCTCATGGATGTCTTGGAGTATGGCTTTGCCGTCGTCGATGGTGACGCACCGTTGTAGTACACCCGTGATGCTGCGCTTGTACAGCTCGCCGTTGATGATGGTGAAGGCTTTTGACCGACGAGATATGCGCCGGGCATCTGTCGGGCTGTCAGGCAGTTCTCCGTTTATCAAGAACTGGAGGTATGGTCGCGTCCAAGTTTCTTCGACTGCCATGAACTGCATTAGGTTGACCATGGCTACCTCTGTGTCCAGTTTTTCGGGTCCTTCGTGTCCTTCGGGCAGCGTAGCCCCCGAGTGTTCTGCTTCTTCGGGTGATCCCTTGGGGAATTTCCACTTGATGGATGGCACGCAGATCTGTTCGAGGAACACACCTGGTGGCACCTTTGCGCAAGTGGAGCCGATGTTGGCGAGTCTGTCGGCTTCCTCGTTGCTTTCTCTTCCAACGTGTCGAAGCTCGCAGCCGTCGAATTCGCCTTCGAGTGCGTTGTAGAGTGCGCGGTACGCGATCATGTTTTCGGCGTGTGCGTCGCACTCATTCATCGTCTGCTGGACGACAAGGTTGGAGTCACCGTAGATGACCAGGCGCGTTGCGCCGCATATCTTTGCCATCCTCATGCCATGGATGAGGGCTTCGTATTCGGCCTCGTTGTTGGAGGCTCGGAATTTCATCCGGAGGACGTACTTCATCTTATCGCCTTGCGGGGAGGTCAGTATGACCCTTGCCCCTGCTCCGGCTTCACGCTTGGAGCCGTCAAAGTGCATCGTCCATGACCGCGACATGTCTGGGGTGTCTGGCAGCTGCAGCTCCATCCAATGTACCAGGAAATCCGGAAGGACTTGAGATTTGATTGCGAGTCGCTTCTCGTAGACGATGTCTAAGGGTGACAGTTCGATGCCCCACAGGGCCACGCGACCTGTAGCTTCTGGATTATTCAGGATGCTGTTCAGGGGTGCCTCGTTGACGACCATCACTTGGTGCTCCTGGAAGTAATGGCTCAGCCGTCGAGCCGTCATGAACACGCCGTAGGCTAGCTTCTGGTGGTGAGGGTACCTCTGCTTTGTTGGTGTCAGTACCTCGCTGAGGTAGTAAATTGGGCGCTGGACCCCGTGGGTCTTGCCTTCTTCGGGTCGTTCGACAACGAGTACGGTGCTGACCACCTGGTGTGTGGCTGCTATGTACAGCAGCAGGGGCTCGCGCTCCTTTGGCATGACCAAGATGGGCGAGGTGGAGAGGAGCCACTTGAGGCTTTCGAATGCGTTGTTGGCTTCTGGTGTCCACTCGAACTTGTCTGCCTTGCGCAGCAGTTGGTAGAATGGTAGGGCCTTTTCGCCCATGCGGCTGATGAATCTGCTTAGCGCCGCTATTCGTCCTGCGAGCTGCTGGACGCCTTTTAGGTTTTTTGGCTTCTCCATTGCCATGATGGCTCTGATTTTCTTCGGGTTCACCTCGATCCCTTGCTGAGAGATGAAGTACTCAAGCAGCTGACCCGATGGGACGCCGAAGGCGCACTTTTCTGGGTTGAGCTTGATCCTGTAGCGATCAAGGTTGTCGAACGTCTCGCGGAGATCGTCGATAAGTGTCCTTGCCTCCTTGGTTTTTATTACTATGTCATCGACATAGACTTGGACGTTGCGACCGATCTGGTCCTTGAGGCAGGCCTGCATGCATCGCTGGTACGTGGCACCCGTGTTCTTTAGCCCGAAGGGCATTGTGTTGTAACAGAATACTCCGAACGGTGTGATAAACGCCGTTTTCTCCTGGTCTTCGACCTTGAGTCGAATCTGGTTATAGCCTGAGTAGGCGTCGAGGAAGGAGAGTTTCTCGCAACCTGCAGTCGAATCGATGATCTGGTCGATCCGGGGAAGAGGGAAGTGGTCCTTTGGGCAATGCTTGTTTAGTGACGTGAAGTCCACGCACATCCGCAGGATGTCCGTGTCCTTCTTTGGGACCATCACTGTGTTTGGAAGCCACTCGCTTTCCTTGATTTCCCTGATGAAGTCTGCAGCGAGTAGTCTATTGATTTCCTTGCCGATAGCTTCGGCTCGTGGCTCCGACAGTCTCCGGATGGACTGTTTGACTGGCTTGGTGTCTGGAAAGACATTGAGTGCATGCTCGGCGAATTCCCTGGGAACTCCTGGCATGTCCGCAGGACACCAGGCGAATATTTCCCAGCGCTCACGGAGGAATTCGACGAGCGCGCCTTCCTATGCGGAGCTGAGATCGTTGGCGATCAGGGCCGTCTTGGAGGAATCTGTCGGATGGACCTGTACTTTCTTGGTGTTGACGGTGGAGTCGAAGGACATGTCAGGTGCGCTCTGCCTTGTGACTGGGGGTGCCCCATTGTCCGTCACCTCACGGAGCCTTACAAGCTCGTCTTGCATGCCGAAAGACTGGGAGATTTTGTTGAAATCCCTGTCGCATTGGTCCGATCGGGTGAAGCTCCCGTGGATTGTGATGACGCCCCTTGGTCCTGGCATCTTGAGTAGTAGGTATGCGTAGTGTGGGACGGCCAGGAACCTTGCGAATGCTACACGCCCCAGGATGGCGTGGTATTGCGACGGCCAGTCCACCACTTCGAATTCGAGTCGCTCCTGCCGAAAGTTGTCCGGCTTCCCAAAGATGACGTCGAGCCCTATTTTTCCCAGGGGGAATATGCCCTTCCCTGGGACGATGTCGTGGAACGTTGTGTCTGATTGTTCCAGGCTGCATTGCGGGATTCGCATTGCTGCTAGAGTGCTTGCAAACATTAGGTTGATGCCGCTACCGCCGTCCATGAAGACGCGACTCATCTCGAAGCCTCTGATCTGCGCCTCCAGCACCAGGGCAGCATGACCTGGGCGAGGGATCTGGCAAGGGTGATCCGCGCGAGTGAATGTGATGCAGGACTCCGATCCGCTGAGGTACTCAGGGATTGCAGGCGGAGTTGCCACGGCCAAGTTGATTTGTCGGGTGATTTTCTTCTGCACCCTATCTGTGGGGCGTCCCTTCTAGATCATATTTAGTGCTCCTTTTGGTGGGGGGTACCCGATCCCGGCGTTGTTTTGCGCTGGTGCGACTGGTTGGTTTGGGCCTCCAATAGGCGGCGGTGGAGGAGCTCCATGTGCTACTTCACCTGGCGCAGGTGCGTTTCCGAACGCAGGGATTGGGGCTTGTTGCCTCATCTGCACCATGCTTTCGCTGAGTTTCTGGAACTCGCGGCAGTCCTTGAGCATGTGGCTGGCTTTCTTTTTGCCATCCTGTTTGTCGATGTAGAAGTGGATGGTGCATGGACCCGAAAGTTTGTCGAATGCTGAGGGTCCGTTGTCGCGGTCGCGGCGTTGCCACGATTGTGCTGGGCGTCCGTTGTCGCGGTAGTTTCCGCCGCGGTATCCTCCGCTGTTGCGGCTGTTGTCGTTGCGACGGTCGGCGTAGCCGGCCGCGACCATGTCGGGTACGTCGCGGTCCTCGTAGAATCGCGATCTCCTCTTGCTGCGGCGTTCTCGCCTTCGGCCGTAGTCGTCCTCTTTGTCTGATTGTGCTCGGTGAATGCAATCTTCGCCGTCCGCCCACCTGTTGGCAATGTCCATGAGGTGGTCGAGTGTCTTGGGCTTCACGCGCCCAAGTTCCTCCTTGAAATCTTGGCGTTTGACGCCGTCTCTGAAGGCGTCGATGGCCCTCTCCTCGGAGATATGTGCTGCGGAGTTCTTGGTGGTAGACCAGCGTAGTATGTACGAGCGAATAGATTCACCCGTTCTCTGAGTGCAGGCTCGCAACTCTTCGATTGAGGCGGGCCTCTTGCTGGTGCCCTTGAAATTTCGGATGAAGCTGTAAGCTAGCTCCTCCCAACTTCGGATAGACCCTGATGATAAGCTGCTGAGCCAAACCCGCGCTGCGCCTGTCAGCTGCAGCTGAAGGCATTGCATGGCGGTTTCTTTGTTACTGCCGTGCAGCTTGACGGATGATAGATGGTCGCTGATCCAAGATTTTGGATCTTGCGTGCCGTTGAACTTCGGAGTATCCGAAGGAAGCTTGAAATTGCGTGGCATCTGTGTTCGCCGAACAGATCTGCTGAAGCATCGAGCTCCACAGAGTTCTCCTTCATCTTCATCCATCTCGGATTCAGACGAGCATGCGCGCTTGGCGCGTGCTTTGTCGATTTTGCGCTGTGTAAGCGCGTCTCTGGCGTCGTAGTCGCGTTTATGGCGATGCGGGCTCTTCTTCCTTTGAGGAAGGTCGTGTTCCTCTTCCTCTTCGGATGAAGGGGTGGGGCTCCGGTCATGCCTGGCCGGAGCTTTCTTCTTCGGCTCCGCAGGAGCGTCTTCGTGGAGCGCAGCTCCGACAAGTCCGAGTCCGATGAGTGCGGACTTATGCATGGCTCTTTTCGGGTCCCCTTCTGGAGGTTGGTGGGCCGCGAGATACGCAGTGGCTGCCATGATCACAGCTTGCGGTGTCTTCGGGATGATGTTGCTGTCGGCATCCATATCCATGAACGATGTGTGGAGAGTTCGGGTCACATCACGGCGCTCCTTGGGATCCATGTTCTCCACCCGTGAGCGGTGCTTGTTTCCCTGGTTTCCGTTCGTGCTAGAGCCGGGTGCCATGGCGGAGAGCGCAGCTCGTCGCGCGCTGGACTCAGAGGCTGCTTGCTTGCGTTTGTCGAGCGTCTCCTGCATCTTGACTTGCTTCTTGTGCTCCTCGATGAGGAGGTAGTGGTATGCCATCAGTAGGTCACGTGGTGAGTCCACAGGCAGGACTATGTCGCCTGCGACGACACGACGTGCCTAGACCCATCCTTCTTTGCTAAGTTGGATGACGTGGCTGTTGTTTTCCCCTTCGGGTGGCGGGGGGGACTGGCTTCTTCTGTTCCCGCCGTTTCCGCCGTTTCTGTCCTGCGGGTTGGGGTTCGTGTTGGGCGGCGGGTTAGGCGTTTGCTGCTCCTGGATGACTGCGGCGCATTGGTAGCACTCGTAGATTGGTCCGCTGCTGCCGCATCTTTCGGATCCGGAACCATAGGTCCCTTCATCCGAAGGTGGATCGCACAGATCGGAGTTGCAACTGTTGCTATCGTAGAACTCATCTGTTGATGGTGATGTGCGCAGCACGGGGTGTGGAGCCCACGAGGCGGGCCTGATTGATGGCACGAGCACCCGCTCAGGAAGGCGGAGGGTGCCAGTTTGTCCCACCTGGAAGCAGAAGCTCCCGAACAAAATTTCGAGTCCGTCGCCTACGGGCTCGAAATCCTTCATGGTGGCCTGCGAGTGGGCGGTGAAGTCGAAAGCGCCGAAGAGGAGGTGATTCTCCGTCGCCGCGGAGTTGTAGATCGATCGGGTCGGGACCGTCACGATCGCACAATCAGTAGCCCCGATTCCCACAGACGGCGCCAATTGACGAGGTTTAATCTCGTCAATGCCCATTGTTATGGACTTGGGTTTTGGAGAAGATGGGGATGCTGGAGATCGTGGGACGGTTAACAGACAAGCAACCAGGGGACACGAGATTTACCCAGGTTCAGGCCCCCGGAGGGAAAACCCTACTTCTGCTTGTCTGCTCTTGATTACGGCGGAACCGAAGGTTACAGGGTGCGCAGATTCGATCTGGCGTGGAGGTGCGTATGCGAAAGTATGAGTCGACAGATCTAGGACGTGTCCTCCTGGCCTTTATATAGACTTAGGCAGGTCCCGGGCATAGTCCTAGTCGGTTACAAGTTCTAGGGTTTTACCCCTTTGAATTTCCTATCTATGCTAGTCTTGTTCTCCAAGGATCCGAAGGCGTCATGGGCCTTGGCCACCCGAAAATCTTCATGGGCCAGCGTATGTCTGCTGTGGGCCTTCGTTGAGCTGGACCAGGTATGCTGAAGTCACGTACTCGTAGGGTATAACCATGTCAGATGGCGCCCCTGGTAAACCAACCTCGCCTCTCATCTTTAAGTACCGGCTTCGGAATTTGACCCGTTACGGCGGAATCATACTTATTGCGTGACTCATTGTAGCACCCCGGGTAAATCCACTACTAGAAAATCGCCGTGTTTTTGTTTTGTGCATCATCATGACATCATCATGCATGCCTTGGCATAAAAGTATAATACAAAATCCTATTTTGTTTTTTTATAATACTCCCCTTTTTTATTTCAAAATACAAACCCCAGATCTATCTGGATATTTTATTTGACTAAAAACTAATTACAAACACCTTTTAAATATTAAATAAAAAGTTTATATTATTTTTGGGAGGCAGCCAACGGCCAGGCCCAAAGGCCCAACCGGAGGCCACCCAGCCCACAACCACCAAACCCTAAAAACTACCCCATCTAACCCTAATCCCGCACCCCCACCCTGCCGCCAACCACCTCGCTCCCGAAACCCACCCGATCGCTCGACGCGTCCTGGTCACATCCTTGCCTTGGATCCTCCGCCGCGTCTGGCCCCACCAAACTCACGCGCACCCACCTCCCGATCGAACCCCCCCGCTCCCCTCACCTGGTCCCACCCTCACCGACGCTCCTCCCGCAATCCCCGTCCTATTTCCCCGCTTCCCTCACACCTCGCGACCCCCACCTTCCTTCCCTGCTATCCAACTCCCGACGCCACCGCCGCCAGAACCGATTCCCTCACCTCACCTCGTTCCGCCGCCGCCAGCGCCACTCCCCCCGCCATCTCGCGCAGGACCATGCTGCCACCGCGTCGTCCCGCATGCCCCCCACCGCCGGGAGTCCCGCGGCCGACCTCGACACCTCCTGCAGCGCCGCCGCCGACCTTCCCTCGTCCCCAACCTCCCAATCCCGAGGCCGCCGCCAACGCCGGTACAGCGCCCGCCTTGCTCGGCCGCTAGCCCTCCTCTTCCCGTCGCCCCGAGATCCACCGGGTTCTGCCGCCGTCGGCCGCTCCCTCTTCCGTGTCCCCGCCGCCGGCCAGAGCTCGAGACCCATGATCGGCGCCACCCCGGCCCTCCTCTGCCTCGCCGTCAGGAGCTCGTCGGCTCGCCCGCAGCACTCCGCCGGGGAGCTCATCCGCCCACGAGCCTCCGCGCCCTATCGCCTGCGAGCCGCGCCGCCCTGCGCGACCGGCCTCGTCATCCTCTTCGGCTGTCGCCCTTGCTGCATCCGCGTCCGCCAAGCCCGGCCACGCCTCCTCGTCCGAGCTCGCAAGCACGCACCGCTCTCCTTGTTTTAGAAACCCCCTGTGACCACCTCGGGGCGTCCAGTCGTGAATGCTTTGTGTCTGCTGTCGTGCATATCGCCAGGACCTCAGCTGCCACTCGTGACAGTGAAACGCAAAACTTCTTCCTCTTGGTGACGTGTACCTGTAACCGTGTAGCTACCAAGTTTGTAGCGCCGCCAAGATCTTTGACGCCACCCGAAGCACAGGACCATCTCGTCACAAGAGCCCCGATGCCCTTTTGTCGCCAAGATCTGCATCGTTACGTGTTTCGTCGACCGATGTGCGAGGTGGAACCCGATGACGCCGGTACCCCAAGATCTTCCACACGGACGAACCACAGACCTGGAGAATCCCCGGACACCAAGACCGATCCCGGCGTGCCCGAACCCCGTCGAGCCCAAACCCGATCTCGCCGAACCCCAAGATCTTCGATCCTTGATGTGTGACCCCTTTTTCCAAGACCCTATTTTATAAATGATATATCTTTGTTGCATATTAAATTGTTCATATTTGCACACATATCATGTGGTTTTGGGGGCTTTATGTCGAGTCATATAGTAATTAAATATGGAGGCCATATGCGGGCGAATCTAGTCTAATATTGGCCTCATTTAAATTTGTGTAGCGAATCGATGCCATGTTTTGACTTGTTAAGACAACATTTAAATTGAGGGTATCTAAACAACATGAACCATCTATTTAATTGTCGGGACCCGGTTCCGCTTAATTTTGCCTAATTACATCGCATCTTTGCCATGTCATACATCATGCCCGATCTTCTGCCGTAGTATTAAATAGTGCATCCGGTGTTTGTGATAGTGCTTTGCTTCTTCACGGATTAGGCCGATGAGTTGATGTGAGCTTCGCCCCGATCTTCGGATGAACCTTCGACAATGTTTTCAGGCGAGCATTCTCCCCCTTTCTACCTATCTTACTTTTATATTCTTTATTTCCTCCTGTTGATCTATTGCTATCTATGATGCGATGCTCTAGTTTTCGTACCCGTGATATTCCTTGGAGCCATTAAATTGCCTTGGACACATCCTATTACCTATTGTTTGGTAGATAGTCAGCCTTGCGAGTCGTAGTTGCTTGCGCAGGTGTTGCGTCGCGCCGTCGATGTTCCACAGTTGTTGGAGTAATGCCTTATGTTTAATGTTGGAGATGACTATAACTTTAATTACCGTTTAATAACTAAAATTGAAGTAGATAAATAATGCAGAGGCACAGGTGGACAATAGATGTTATTTGGTTTTTAACCGTCCACTTGTGTCCCGTAGGACCCCGAGTACTTGATACCTGTTCTTTGAATATTCGCACTATCCGCATATGGGACCATGAATCCCCCTAGCCAGAGCTTGAGTCATATTTATTTCTTGGGGCCACAAAGTAGTTTGGGGCTTTATTACTATCCTGTACTTATGCCATGCTTTACTGCTTTCTTTACGATTGCGCGTAGAGCGCCTGTACTGTTTAGGAATTGTGATACGTTTATGCGGTATCGACAAGCCTAGTCACACTTTCGGGTTCCCAGTCGTTTACAGCCATCGACACAAACCTCTGGGTCCGTCTCGGAGCCGGCCAACTTCGCGCGGGTAGCTTGGTGGGGTGGCCCCCTGAAATTTATATGAATCTTGCAATTGCTCTGTCGTGATGCCTCGTTGGGTTTTCATTTGGTTTTCTCGAGGTTGATCGTGCGTGTGTTGCTATTTGTGCCCCCCTGCAGGGTAAAACTTTCTGAAAGCCGTGTCCGCGGTTATGGACGACTTGGAGCACAATATCTCGATCATAGACAACTATAACTAAAGTAGTGCTATAAATTTGACTTTATATTGACTAGTAATCAGCTTCACTATAACGGAATGGCTAAATAAAAGTGCCAACAACTGCTGGTTTTGGATTGTCACCTGTTACCATTGTATCTGACTAGTAAGTATTGCAACTACAACGGAATGGCTAAATAAAAGTGCCAACAACTGCTGGGTTTTAGGATGCCTCATACTATATGTATCTGACTAGTAAGTACTACAACTACAAAGGAATGGTTAATTAAAACTGCCCACTGCTTATTATATCAGAATGACCCATGCTATCTATATTTGACTAGTAATTGCCGCAACTATAACGGGATGAATAAAACTGCCAACTGTGTGAGTTCCTCGGTTGACTTCCTCGTTTGGTCTCGAGGGGGGGAAATACCAGGATGGGTATGCTTGGTGATTGTTTCAGGTTGGATCCGAATAGGTATTTCTTATCCCTATCTGATAGCCACCAGCTGTATTGAGTCTCTATAGGTTGTTTAGTGCACGCTGCGCTGCCGCTTCAGCCCACCATACCTATGTAGGCGAGGACCGCCGAATTCTAGTCTCGCCGTGTACTGGCCTCAGTACTGACCGCTCTCTTTTTATTTTGCCCTTTGCCGGCACCCCTTTTGTTTAAGCAGGTTTTGAGATCAATGACGTTAGCAGGTTTACCCTTCCGGCTTGGCCTGGGCAGGGTTATGGACGCCATTGGTTATTCTTCAGGGCTCTTAGCTCAATTTGCATCTTGTCCGTACTCGGACGCTGTATCATTTTCAAGGTGATTTAGATCTTTGTATTGTATATATGTATTCTTGACTCTTTGAGTCGCTGTTGTATATATCTGTTCTGTGGGTTCCATCGCGTACTATTGTGTAATGGTATTACTTCGTTTTCCACCCGCACAAAAGTGCCTGGTGGGCACCTTTGAATCGTTTCTATGCGGGTTTGGCAGGAATCGCTGAAACTTGCATAGGGTCGATTCTGAGGGTGTTACAGAGTGGTATCAGAGCTCAGCAGTTACGATACCCCACTGGTCCAGCCTGTAGGATAACCTAGCTAACGGCTGTTGTATAGTGTCAAAACTATTTTGGAAAATCGGTTGGATAGATTTGATTAGGTCTGCTTTTACTTCTTACCCTTATGCTATTCTCCTCTCATCTCGACGTGTTTTGAATCTACCCCTTATCTTTTCTTCGAGTCCAGTAATTCTCGTGGTTGGGTTTCCGTCGTACCTTCTGGGTTTCGCTTCTTCCTCTTGTAACGGTGCTTCAACATCGGACATTCATGCGATCTGATGAATCTTTCATCTGTTGTACCTTTCAGTGGATCTAAAATTCACTAAATTCTTTCTTTTTGTCCTCCAGTATTTTCCAAACAATGAAGTCATCTACATCAGATCTGATGATAATCTCCATCCCTCCTTTGTTTTTGAACCTCGCTTGTCGAGATCTTCAGTCTGAATTACGAGAGTTGGTTGCATAATTCTCCTATTCATGTGTAGAGTAATGCTTTGGGTGCGCGATGGACTGGTCACCATTCGACTACTCTTATCATTTGCTCTTATACATTGAATGGTGGATCGATGCAGTTGTACTCTTTCCGTGGAAGTTGGAGGTGGCCTTACCTTTTGAGACCTTTACCTTCGTCCTTTGCTTTCCGGAGTGTTCTCGCAACGAACGTGAACAATGATCCCTTGTTGGTGGTGTCGCCAATTTCAAGACAAAGAAGGAATCTTTGTTAGTGGTGTCACGAAGATCTATACGAAGAGAGAAGATTCAGGTCGCCGGCCTTATTCCCCGTACCAGGAGGCGGATCTCGAGGGCGAGATCCATTGTTAGTGGTGTCGAATTGTAGCACCCCGGGTAAATCCACTACTAGAAAATCGCCGTGTTTTTGTTTTGTGCATCATCATGACATCATCATGCATGCCTTGTCATAAAAGTATAATACAAAATCCTATTTTTTTTATAATACTCCCCTTCTTTATTTCAAAATACAAACCCCAGATCTATCTGGATATTTTATTTGACTAAAAACTAATTACAAACACCTTTTAAATATTAAATAAAAAGTTTATATTATTTTTGGGAGGCAGCCAACGGCCAGGCCCGAAGGCCCAACCGGAGGCCACCCAACCCACAGCCACCAAACCCTAAAAACTACCCCATCTAACCCTAATCCCGCACCCCCACCCTGCCACCAACCACCTCGCTCCCGAAACCCACCCGATCGCTCGACGCGTCCTGGTCACATCCTTGCCTTGGATCCTCCACCGCGTCTGGCCCCACTAAACTCACGCGCACCCACCTCCCGATCGAACCCCTCGCTCCGCTCACCTGGTCCCGCCCTGACCGACGCTCCTCCCGCAATCCCCGCCCTGTTTCCCGCTTCCCTCACACCTCGCGACCCCCACCTGCCTTCCCTGCTATCCAACTCCCGACGCCACCGCCGCCAGAACCGATTCCCTCACCTCACCTCGTTCCGCCGCCGCCAGCGCCACTCCCCCCGCCATCTCGCGCAGGACCATGCTGCCACCGCGTCGTCCCGCACGCCCGCCACCGCCGGGTGTCCCGCGGCTGACCTCGACACCTCCTGTAGCGTCGCCGCCTCCATGCCTTCGTCCCCAAACTCCCAATACCGAGGCCGCCGCCAACACCGGTGCAGCGCCCGCCTTGCTCGGCCGCTAGCCCTCCTCTTCCCGTCGCCCCGAGATCCACCGGGTTCTGCCGCCGTCGGCCGCTCCCTCTTCTGCGTCCCCGCCGTCGGCCGGAGCTCGAGACCCATGATCGGCGCCATCCCGAGCCTCCTCTGCCTCGCCGTCAGGAGCTCGTCGGCTCGCCCACAGCACTCCGCCGTGGAGCTCATCCGCCCACGAGCCTCCGCGCCCTATCGCCTGCGAGCCGCGCCGCCCTGCGCGACCGGCCTCGTCGTCCTCGCCGGCTGTCGCCCTTGCTGCATCCGCGTCCGCCAAGCCCGGCCACACCTCCTCGTCCGAGCTCCCAAGCACGCACCGCTCCCCTTGTTTTGGAAACCCCCTGTGACCACCTCGGGGCGTCCGGTCGTGAATGCTTTGTGTCTGCTGTCGTGCATATCGCCAGGACCTCAGCTGCCACTCATGACAGTGAAACGCAAAACTTCTTCCTCTTGGTGACGTGTACCTGTAACCGTGTAGCTACCAAGTTTGTAGCGCCGCCAAGATCTTTGACGCCACCCGAAGCACAGGACCGTCTCGTCACAAGAGCCCCGATGCCCTTTTGTCGCCAAGATCTGCATCGTTCCGTGTTCCGTCGACCGATGTGCGAGGTGGAACCCGATGACGCCGGTACCCCAAGATATACCACACGGACGAACCACGGACTTGGCGAATCCCTGGACACCAAGACCAATCCCGGCGTGCCCGAACCCCGTCGAGCCTGAACCCGATCTCGTCGAACCCCAAGATATTCGATCCTTGATGTGTGACCCCTTTTTCTAAGACCCTATTTTATAAATGATATATCTTTGTTGCATATTAAATTGTTCATATTTGCACACATATCATGTGGTTTTGGGGGCTTTATGTCGAGTCATATAGTAATTAAATATGAAGGCCATATGCGGGCGAATCTAGTCTAATATTGGCCTCATTTAAATTTGTGTAGCGAATCGATGCCATGTTTTGACTTGTTAAGACAACATTTAAATTGCGGGTATCTAAACAACATGAACCATCTATTTAATTGTCGGGACCCGATTCCGCTTAATTTTGCCTAATTACATCGCATCTTTGCCATGTCATACATCATACATGCTTCATGCCCGATCTTCTGCCATAGTATTAAATAGTGCATCCGGTGTTTGTGCTAGTGCTTTGCTTCTTCACGGATTAGGCCGATGAGTTGATGTGAGCTTCGCCCCGATCTTCAGATGAACCTTCGACAATGTTTTCAGGCGAGCATTCTCCCCCTTTCTACCTATCTTACTTTTATAGTCTTTATTTCCTCCTGTTGATCTATTGTTATCTGTGATGCGATGCTCTAGTTTCCGTACCCGTGATATTCCTTGGAGCCATTAAATTGCCTTGGACACATCCTATTACCTATTGTTTGGTAGATAGTCAGCCTTGCGAGTCGTAGTTGCTTGCGCAGGTGTTGCGTCGCGCCGTCGATGTTCCACAGTTGTTGGAGTAATGCCTTATGTTTAATGTTGGAGATGACTATAACTTTAATTACCGTTTAATAACTAAAATTGAAGTAGGTAAATAATGCTGAGGCACAGGTGGACAATAGATGTTATTTGGTTTTTAAGCGTCCACTTGTGTCCCGTAGGACCCCGAGTACTTGATACCTGTTCTTTGAATATTCGCACTATCCGCATGTGGGACCATGAATCCCCCTAGCCAGAGCTTGAGTCATATTTATTTCTTGGGGCCACAAAGTAGTATGGGGCTTTATTACTATCCTGTACTTATGCCATGCTTTACTGCTTTCTTTACGATTGCGCGTGGAGCGCCTATACTGTTTAGGAATTGTGATACGTTTATGCGGTATCGACAAGCCCAGTCACACTTTCGGGTTCCCAGTCGTTTACAGCCGTCGACACAAACCTCTGGGTCCATCTCGGAGCCGGCCAACTTCGTCGCGGGTAGCTTGGTGGGGTGGCCCCCTGAAATTTATATGAATCTTGCGATTGCTCTGTCATGATGCCTCGTTGGGTTTTCATTTGGTTTTTCTCGAGGTTGATCGTGCGTGTGTTGCTATTTGTGCCCCCTGCAGGGTAAAACTTTCTGAAAGCCGTGTCCGCGGTTATGGACAACTTGGAGCACAGTATCTCGATCATAGACAACTATAACTAAAGTAGTGCTATAAATTTGACTTTATAATGACTAGTAATCAGCTTCACTATAACGGAATGGCTAAATAAAAGTGCCAACAACTGCTGGTTTTGGATTGTCACCTGTCACCATTGTATCTGACTAGTAAGTATTGCAACTACAACGGAATGGCTAAATAAAAGTGCCAACAACTGCTGGGTTTTAGGATGCCTCATACTATATGTATCTGACTAGTAAGTACTACAACTACAATGGAATGGTTAATTAAAACTGCCCACTGCTTATTATATCAAAATGACCCATGCTATCTATATTTGACTAGTAATTGCCGCAACTATAACGGGATGAATAAAACTACCAACTGTGTGAGTTCCTCGGTTGACTTCCTCGTTTGGTCTCGAGGGGGGGAAATACCAGGATGGGTATGCTTGGTGATAGTTTCAGGTTGGATCCGAATAGGTATTTCTTATCCCTATCTGATAGCCACCAGCTGTATTGAGTCTCTATAGGTTTTTTAGTGCACGCTGCGCTGCCGCTTCAGCCCACCATACCTATGTAGGCGAGGACCGCCGAATTCTAGTCTCGCCGTGTACTGGCCTCAGTACTGACCGCTCTCTTTTTCTTTTGCCCTTTGCCGGCACCCCTTTTGTTTAAGCAGGTTTTGAGATCGATGACGTTAGCAGGTTTACCCTTCCGGCTTGGCCTGGGCAGGGTTATGGATGCCATTGGTTATTCTTCAGGGCTCTTAGCTCAATTTGCATCTTGTCCGTACTCGGACGCTGTATCATTTTCAAGGTGATTTGGATCTTTGTATTGTATATATGTTTTCTTGACTCTTTGAGTCGCTATTGTATATATCTGTTCTGTGGGTTCCATCGCGTACTATTGTGTAATGGTATTACTTTGTTTTCCACCCGCACGAAAGTGCCTGGTGGGCACCTTTGAATCGTTTCTATGCGGGTTTGGCAGGAATCGCTGAAACTTGCATAGGGCCGATTCTGAGGGTGTTACACTCATGGTCTTGGCGAAAGCAAGGTAAAGGTCGTGTCTAACCACCCTCTACCGGCCTTCCAAGGAAGAGGGATAATGTACTGGCATTAAGAGAAGGTTAGTACGTGTGGGTAAAGTTGTACACCCCTGCAGGGTTAAATCTTTTCGAAAAGCCGTGTTCACGGTTATGAACGCTTGGTGACCAGATTCTAAGATCATAGAGAACTTTAACCTAATCGTAAAGCTTGGCAGATCAACATTTGCTTAAGGATGCTTCCTCATGGGTACGAGGGGTGATCCTATATTGGAGTTGATGATGATTCGGTGGATATCAAAAGACGATAATCAAAATTTCGGAGATGTCACTATCTTATCCCCTTTTAAAATACTCTGATTATATGAGCTTCTTCTCTCTCTTGTTTTATAAACAAAGATGGCTTTCTGCAAAACAACTCCACCAGCCATAAGTCTTGCGGAGTACACCCTGTACTCACCCTTGCTTTGTTGATACTTTTGGCAGAGTAAGTGTTCACCTTAAGACGAGTTCCTTACTACATCGACATCGACGAGTAGCTTGGGGTTCCCGGCCGGCAGTCTGGAATCTATGGGCTGGGACGTCATCGTTATGCTTCAGGCCTCTTAGGCCATTTATTAAGTTTGCTATACTTAATAGCATAAGTTTCCTTCTGTTGTTTGATGTTTGTGGTAAGTGACCTCTGCTTGTAATAATTTGGTTCTTTGCTCAGTTATGATCTTGTTGTAATAAATCTTGTGTCGTAGGGTCACTGTTGTGTTACTGATTCTTCACTGGATATTCTCGAGCTCAAGGTTAAGCTTATGTCAGACGGAGGTCTGGGATTTGTTTAGCCCTGATCCCGGGGGTGTCACAATTCTTGGTATCAGAGCAGTACCGACCGTAGGAAAACCTTGCTATTGGTCGATGTTGAGTCTAGTGCTTGTGAAAACTATTTTCAAAGATGAAAAGTATTTGCAAAAACTCTAGTATGCTTATTTTTCTCCTTATCCAGTTTCGCTCTAACTCTGGGTTATCTTATCTTGTGTTGATTTTGGAAAAGTTTTGATATCTCTTCTAGTCGTTCAAAGCTTAGGTGCCTTTTTGGCATGCCATTTCTCAACCAGTTGACCTAGTGTTGAGTTCTCTAGAGTTGTGTGTGTTGTGAATTCCTTGTTTCCCCTTGTACATGTTCGTGTGGGATATTTCTTTCCATCTTGATCTCTCTACCTTTTGAACCCATAATATTATATTGTTGGTTCCACGGTGTTCTGTTCTAGGCTTCGAGGTTTCCTTTCGCCTCGTGTGCCTCCTTTTTGTTTGTTTGGGTACTTCAGAAGTCGTTTCTTCTCCTAGAAGCTACCTCGTGATTATTACCTTGTAGTGTACGCTAAGTCACTCAAGTAGTAGTTACTCTTTTCTTTGGTTTTTAACCCTTGGACTTGAACCTAAGATCCCTGATTGTGCTGGATTCTGGTGTTGTGAATCTTGTACATGAAGCTGACCTTTAACCCAAAATCCATTCCTTTGACCCCTGTCGTTAATGTTTACACATTACCTCAGGATGGATGGTACTACAATTCTAGCCTTCAAGCTTGTGGTCTTTGTCGCGATTGATTTGTGACAAATAAGGACTTACCCTACCACATGCCATGGCAGATGTTCTTTAATGGAACCAAATAGATCACGACAAGAGTACTCCTCGAGAGTCTTGCATCTATATTCGTGACCCTGCCACACCTTATCTCTTCTATGCATTGGTTTTCGGAAGATTCATAATCCATGCATCCACATCTTGGGATCCTAACCTGAGCATGTTCCTTCCCCCTTTGTTGTGTTCTGACCTTTGTTTACCAGTTGGTAGCCAAGTAGTAAATGTGCATTGGTATCTTCCGATGCAAGATACTCTTGTGGTCCGTCAAGACAAACCATTTTGGTATGTCTAGGAGAAGCAAACTCTAGTACCTCATCATATCCAGGACCAGGTCAAAGTGTTGTAGTCCGCAGATCAAGAGTCAATGACTAGCTTGTATCTGTTTTACCTTAAAGTATCGCACTCTTTTATACTAAGAGGTCGTGCTGAGTTTCATGACCCCTTAATGAAGTGATGCTCTTACACATATTTACCCACCCTTCCTCGAGCTTTTGCGCTCGTGAGTGATGCGTGTGCGTAATAATGTGGCCATCTAAGATTCTTAACAATTTTTATTGTTTTGAACTCTAAGGACATTTGAGTCATTCTTAGCGTGATTGGTTAATCCTATCACTAGGCGAAGAATGATTGTGCTACCAAGTCCGTTATTCTTGTGCACTCTCTTCAGTAAAATAGTTAGGCTCGTGCCGAAGCTCTAAGACTGTGTCTTCTTGCCTTACCAAGCAAGTTTCCTCTCGAACAAAGTCACATATCGGTGGTTCGTGATATTCTAGATGTCTACTAGAAGTATCGCCATGTGCCACATGACCGTGTTGTCAAGTTCTTGAGCAAGCAAGTTCTCTGAACTACACCTTTCTCCAAGGATCCATACTGGATACCCCTGAACTAGTTGGTTGAGCTTGAACAACAACTTGGAGAGTTGTAAGACAAATTTTTTATCCAACTTTGTTCCTTCTTAAAGGGTTGTCTAGTTTTGTCCGCGTTGAAGAAAGATAGTATTTCCTTTGTGGATATATTATCTCCCCCATCTTTGATTTGATTTGGGTTATCGTCAAATCAAACTTAGTTCCCAGGACTATCTTGATGGTGTTTCTACTCGTGATGTTTCACTTGAGTACATCTTCATGTTCTTAGGTCTGACCAGTATTTTTTCTTGTTCAAACAACATATGAGTTCATCTTCTTGGAGTGTCTCGATAAGTTTGTTGTTGAGCCCATCGATGGCATCCTTATTTTCTCCATGTTAGATTGTATTCATATGGAACAATTGGCAACAATGTTGGAAACTTTTGAGAACCGTCTCTGTGTCATCTCGAAGTATGTGTTATGGATGTTAGAAGTGACCTTCTCTAGTTCATGTGCAAATGTTGAAAGATTTCACCATGGATTCGAGAAGAGTTATATCCCTTTCTTTAAGGACGGATGTGTGTTTTATTGCTAGTAATTCATGTGTGTGTGGTTGTCCCTTGACAAGTTGCTAACACACGGATCTAGCAATCTAGCTCAGTCTTCTGGAGCTTTACACTGTAGTCCATATCTTGAGAATCTGGTAACTTTACCTTTGTGGTAAATGTTGCAAAATTTCTATTCAGACATGCTGAGTCTGAAATATCATCTCATTTAACCAAAGCTGAACCTCAAGCAACAATGATGGTTGGTGTTCCTCGAGGTTTTGACATAGGTCTCTTTGTAAATCTGGCAAGATTGATGTAATGGTTGGCATACTTATCCGGAAAGACCTTTTGCCATATTCTCTTGAATCAGCAATAACAACCACTCTTCATAAGACTTCTTTTATGATCTATTATAGGAGTTGCGCTTATGGTTTCCTTTGTACCCGAAGTCTGACCTTTACCTGATGTTTGTTTTCTCTAACATCAAGGAGAACATTTAAAGTAGTGTTGCTAAATGTTTCTCGGTCGATCCTCCAGACCCTCGTATACTGGCAAGCGTTCTGTTGTGCCAAATAATTGAAGTTTGAGAATGAAGTTTATTTCTTCTCGTGTCATCAGGAATCTCCTTACCAATTCGTCTAGTGGTGTAGAGTGATATCATGATCTTTGTCAAAGATTCTGATAAATCTAGATGGATAAAGAGTTTCCTTCGTTTTCTCAACCATGTTTAATAGTGGCTATGATTTTGATAATCAGAAGTTTCTCTTGTTACATGTTCTTTGTGACTCTTATGAGTTCTCTCCACCAAAACACCTTTCTGTCTTGGCCTTCTGTTGAATGAAAGAGAGACCCTTCAGTTTCAAAAGTAGTTCAATAGCTTGGTTTTGTTGATACATATCCCTGCAACCTAAAATCTCTACTTAAGTTGTTTAGTAGAGGTTCCTTATCGAAGCCTCTGGTCATGTTGTTTCTGTTGAAACCTCTTCTCTTCAGAAGCTTAAACTCTTCTATGAGTTCCATGATCTCAATCCTTATGAAGACCATCTATCTAACAACTTGAAACCATCTCCTCTTGTTCCCTCCGTTAACTTGATGTGTTTCATGTTGTCATATCAGAGTTGTTTCTAAACACTCCATCCATGAGTTGACCATGAGATACTCGGTTTGTTGTTTAGTGTGTTTCCCTCTTATCCTTAGAGTGACCCCATCTCTCTCTGTCTCTTTTCCTACCTTTGGAATCTCGGGTCGAGATTCTCGTAAGGGGGATAGAGCTGTAACACCCCAGTTTTAGCTAATATATAATTAGGGATTGATTGTGCATCATTAGCATCATCTCTTAAAAATGCATGCAAAGAAATTAAAGTGAAACCCTAAAACCCTAATATTTTTCCCCTCTTTGTGACTATTTCAAATGGTTTCAAATATTTTGAAAAATGGTCAAAAAAGTTGTGAAGCCCAAAATGTAATAAGGGCCTCACATTATTTTAAATGTTTTGCAAAGTCTATGGTATTTTTGAAATGCCCAAAACAGAATTTGAATTGAAAATACTAAAATAGAATTGAAAAAGGTTTTGGTAAAAAAATAGCAGCAGCCAACCTACGCAGGCCGGCCCAAACCTTCTGCCTGCGCTGCCAGCCGCGTGAGCAGCAGTTAGCAATCTTCCCCACAGCCCAGTTGGCCCCTCCATGGCCCATCTCCGGCCCATACCTCTTCACCGATATTTTTGTCGTCTTCCACCTCATGCCAGAAGGTCAAGCTTCTCGCTATCGTTGCCGACGCTGTCCGTCCACGCCGTGATTCCCGCCGGTGCTGTGATGCACGCTACCGACACGCCGACGTCTACAAGTACTTCCTCGAGCCGCTAGATGAACCCTAGTTGCCTTCTCCCCCGTTTTCCCCTCCTACCCAAAACCCTAGTTCTTAGATCTCACCGGCGTGCCACTGTTTTCGGCCACCCCTCGGCCAGCTGGGGGTGTTGTAGTGATCCCCTTGCTCGCCTCGTTCGATTGCCCATGTCAGAGGAAGCTGGCGTGGTCCAAATCGTCTCAATCGCAACCTCGGTCCCCGATGACCTCCACCGTCGTCCTTGTCGATTACGGCCACCCCGTGCCTCGCCGACCTCACCACCTGCGTCCTGGTGAGCCTCTGAGCATCCCAGTGCCCTCCTTTCTCTCCCTACCTCTCTGTTTGGAGCCCGTGTCGAGCGCCGCCTCTTGCCACCGCAGTTCATGCTCGCCGGCGTAGCTCCGGCTACCATATCTGGGTGGCGCCACCACCATATGGTTGCCCGCGCCGTGCTCTATCGAACGCGCCTACCCACACAGTCCCGCGTGCTCGCTACCGTCGTGGCTGTGGTCATCTGAGCCGCTGCCGCCCTTGAGCCCCCATGGTGCCTGCGTGGCGTGATGACGTGGCATCGGCCCCACCCGTCAGTTGCAGTGGGTAACCTCTGCCTCGGTGAGGAAAGGTTTAGGGTTAGGTTGTGCTTACCTCATGTGACGTAGTAAAACAATTTAACTGGTTTAATAATTTCTGAAATTGGTTATAATATTGCAAATTCAATAACTTTTAATATGTAATTCAGAAAAATACAAATAATATGTCAAAATGTTCAGAAAAATGAGAACTATCTAATAGAGCTATAATCATGCATTGTTCAACAACTTTCATAACAAGTTTAATTAGAGGACAAAATTAACCCCTCTCATATGATCCAGAGTTTCTCCGAATTAGGGTTTATGCCCCTCGGAACCCCGATTAAATTGTCAAGCATGTATTAGGGTTACATTTCAGTACGAATCAACTTGTCATATCATCATACTTGCTTGAGCATTGCATCGATGCCATGTGTTGATTGTTTCCCCTTTCTTTCCGGTGATTTGGTTCTTCCAGTAGAATATGATATCGAGATCGATATCAAAGATAGAGATCAAGACCGTCGAAGATTGAAGATCGACGAAAAATACTTGACAAACTATAATCAAGTCAAATACAAGGCTCTCAAAGATCTGCTTCCTGATTATCAACATGCAAAGGCAATCATAGCCCCACCATGATATAATCCTATGATTTCAAAAGTAATTCAATTCTATCCATAATGCATACGATTCTATGGTGGTCTTTTATCGATAGATAGAGTATCCTATCTATTGCATTACTCCCTTTGAGCTTATATTACCTGATCCACTGCTCCTAGCATAACTAGGTATGGCTTGTGTGCACTGCTAGAGCTTATATCTGTGTTTGCTTAGCCATGCATAGCTGTCAGTACTGGTCCATCCAGATGATGTATCAGATGTAGATAATATAGTATGACAGGAGAACATGATGAGATGAGATTAGTGGTAAAGGTTAAACATGCTAAGGCTTGCATGGGAGGCCACAGTGGGATATGAATTTTCTAGTCCCATGCTCGCCACCACTAGGAACTGAGTTCTTGACTTTGGAACCGAGATGAGCGTACAACCACACGGGGCCTGGAAAACCTCACGAGCAACTAACTTGCCTAGTAGATTCCATGAGTCACATAGTTCAGGCGTTCCATTCGACATATACATAGAAAACCTTTTGAAACATTTGCCGGGTGCAGGTGCATTCATAACAGGTAGGTAAGCGTGGCCGGGGTTTGTTGGGGTAGATGGCGCCCCTGGTAAACCAACCTCGCCTCACATCTTTAAGTACCGGCTTCGAAATTTGACCCGTTACGGCGGAATCATACTTATTGCCTGACTCATGGTCTTGGCGAAAGCAGGGTAAAGGTCGTGTCTAACCACCCTCTGCCGGCCTTCCAAGGAAGAGGGATAATGTACTGGAATTAAGAGAAGGTTAGTATGTGTGGGTAAAGTTGTACACCCCTGCAGGGTTAAATCTTTTCGAAAAGACGTGTTCACGGTTATGAATGCTTGGTGACCAGATTCTAAGGTCATAGAGAACTTTAACCTAATCGTAAAACTTGGCAGATCAACATTTGCTTAAGGATGCTTCCTCATGGGTACGAGGGGTGATCCTATATGAGAGTTGATGATGATTTGGTGGATATCAAAAGACGATAATCAAAATTTCGGAGATGTCGCTATCTTATCCCCTTTTAAAATACTCTGATTAGATGAGATTCTTCTCTCTCTTGTTTTATAAACAAAGATGGCTTTCTGCAAAACAACTCCACCAGCCATAAGTCTTGTGGAGTACACCCTGTACTCACCCTTGCTTTGTTGATACTTTTGGCAGAGTAAGTGTTCACCTTAAGACGAGTTCCTTACTACATCGACATCGACGAGTAGCTTGGGGTTCCCGGCCGGCAGTCTGGAATCTATGGGCTGGGACGTCATCGTTATGCTTCAGGCCTCTTAGGCCACTTGTTTAGTTTGTTATACTTAATAGCATAATTTGCCTTCCGTTGTTTGATGTTTGTGGTCAGTGACCTCTGCTTGTAATAATTTGGTTCTTTGCTCAGTTATGAGCTTGTTGTAATAAATCTTGTGTCATAGGGTCACTGTTGTGTTACCGATTCTTCGCTGAATATTCTCGAGCTCAAGGTTAAGCTTATGTCAGACGGAGGTATGGGATTTGTTTAGCCCTGATCCCGGGGGTTTCACACCACGCTTGGGGGTGAGTAGCATCACCACGGCGCATGACAGCAGCGACGGCGCCAGGATCAACGCCAACCCCAAACCCTAGGGTTCGAGACGGCATCGATCTGGCCACAGGAGAGCTCCAAGTCCAAATCCAGTTGGACAGGAGGGAAGAGCGGGGTCGACAACCTCTTCCTGCACCACGGCGGCGGCCAGGGCGGTCCACGGAGGCGCGAATCGCCGGCGACTGCACCGCTGACCACGGGGTCGGGGAAGGAGAAGGAGAGAGGTGAGCTCGAGAAGGAGGCAAGGTGTGATGGGCTGGGTTGGGCCAGGGACCCTTTGGGGTGGTTGTTTTGACTTTGCCTAATGGGCCGCAAGGGCCCAATTCAACCAAACAATCAACCCAAATCCTTTAGAGCTTGTTTTAATAATTGGAAAAAAACCAAAATGCCCCTGAACTTAAATTAATTCTAGAAAATAAAATAAAAGTTCAAAAATTATAAATAAAATATTTTTGGATTCACAATAATCCAAACTATCCAAATCAATTAAGAAATAAAAAATTTAAACATATAAATTTTACTAATTTTATTAAGAATTTTGTAATTTAAATATTTCTTATGGAATTTTACAAAATTATTGAAAGATGATAAAATTAAATACAAATCACTTCATTATATATTAATATTGTAGTATTTTAGAAAAATACTAAACAAATATTTAATAACAATTTTTGGTAATTAAATGATAATTCTTAAAGGAATTATCAAATCAATAAAATTCAAATAAAAAGGAAATAAAATAAAAGAATATAATATTCTATTATAAATATAAAAAATTAATATTTATAAATCCTTTATTATTAAAAAGAATTTTTATAATAATGGGGAGAATGCATATCAAGTTAAATGATGCATTACATTACTTTGCATAATCATTTTTCTTCTTTAAATATTGTCCTTACCGGGCAATAATGATGTTTTTGTAGACATAGAAGCTCAAGGCCCAGTGGAAGCATCAGACTTCACTACCTTGCCATCACAAGGCAAGTTCATCACCTGCTCATATCCTTTGAAGAGTATTTATCAAAGTATTTGCAAATGGTGTGTTATCATATATACTCTAAAGAAAGAAAATATGATTTTCACAAATAAAGAAATCTTAGATATCATCCTAAGTGATGATATAATGGAGCAATAGAACTTAGGGTTCTAATTGCAATAATGATGATCAATTAGGGACTTAATAACCCCTGACATCAGTGATTCTAGCGTCGTATATTACGCGTTAGCCATGAGATTTGGAATGGGACCGAGAAGTCAGGTGTATCTTCTTCCTCTCGCATGAAGCCAGATGTGCAGGTCGTGGCTGTTATCCTCGTAGCGTGCATATTAATTGGTAATTCGTAGAGGATATGCAGCATATGGGTGGGAACCCTCATCGTCCCATGATAGTTCTGGCATCTAACGGTTTGTACAAACCATTGCCATAATTCAATATGTGGGCATGGTGTACACCAAGGAGGCATGCGAGGTCGCGAAGGGGGCAATGATTAGCTTGGACCAACTACTAGGCCCCACATCATGGAATTGTGGACGAGAATGTAGGCCCGGTTGTGCAACAAGGAGTTGATCTCTCATGGGCAAAGTAACGCACCTCTGCAGAGTGTAAGGATTGTAACTTGTTACTCCCTGTTCTGGGAAGGAGCTACGAACGCGGCAGGAAAGGCACTCCATGAAATTTCTGGTCAACCTATGAAGGCTGATGGTCATAGATTTTCATAATAAAATCAATCTTTGAAGAAATATTTACAAAAACTGCATAGTGCCAAGGATTTATAATCCGAGGTGGTAGTTAGAGCATCAAACTTCCCACCTTGCATATAACGAACTTGCTGGGTAACGCTGTTACTCATCCTTTCCTTTGATCCCTTGCTTAGACTCTGAGGATACCAAAGACGTGCCAATGTATGCAGTTGAATGTCAAGAAGATGTGTTCTACGAAGAGTCTGACCTATCAGGAGGTGTTGAAGGAGTGGATTACGAAATCCTCTATGGTGTCGATGATAACGAGTCCAACTAAGTATCCTAGTTAGTAGTAACCAACGGAGCCGAGTAGCATGAACCCTATAGAATAAGCTGCTGAGCTCAACTCCTAGTTGGAGTTGCTACTCTTAAATTCCACTGAAACACTTTATATTTTGGTTTGTAAGTTGAAACCTTTTGAAGTATTGAACTTCTGGTATTATAATAATAATAATGTGTGAATGTTTGTAGTATGGACCTGCAATGTTTCTGTTGTACCACTCTGAGGGATGTGATATTTACAGAACAGTGTTCTGTGGATGTCATATCAATGACTATAGTGTACTACACATGTAGTGGTATGCTGGGTCACCGCATATTTCCTGACTTATATTTTCCTCGTCATGTTTCTCTCGGTTATATAACCTTTTCTGGTAATTTAGTGATACTTTGACTTTATGGGTATTGCTCTTTTGACCCTTTTGGGCAAGTTAGTGACTTCTGGCCTTTTTTGGCACTGGTTGCTTAACCCCTTTGGGTAAGTTTGTGACTTCTGGCCATTTTTTGCACCGGTCTTTTAACCCCTTTGGGTAAGTTATGACTTCTGGCCATTTTTGGCACCGGTCTTTTAACCCCTTTGGGTACGTTATGACTTCTAGCCATTTTTGGCACTGGTCTTTTAACCCCTTTGGGTAAGTTATGACTTCTGGCCATTTTTGGCATTGGTCTTTTAACCCCTTTGGGTAAGTTACGACTTCTGGCCATTTTTGGCACTCGTCTTTTAACCCCTTTGGATAAGTTCTGACTTCTGGCCATTTTGGCACTGGTCTTTTAACCCCTTTGGGTAAGTTATGACTTCTGGCCATTTTTGGCACTTGTCTTTTAACCCCTTTGGGTAAGTTATGCCTTCTGGCCATTTTTGGCACTAGTCTTTTAACCCTTTTGGGTAAGTTTCCATCCGACTTATCTTTCCTGAGTTATATTACTCAAACCTGACTTTTGTCATAAATCCGAGTCTTTGACTCTAAATACGAATCAACTGATTTTACATCTGAGTTATATTACTCAAATTTTGTCTTATGTCTCAAATCTGAGTCATCTGACCCAAAATCCGAGTTATATAACTCAAATCCGAGTTATCTGATTCCAAATCAGAGTTATTTTACTCAAATTTGACTTATGTCTCGAATCTGAGTCATCTTACTCAAAATCCGAGTTATATGACTCAAATCCGAGTCATCTGATTCCAAATCCGAGTTATTTTACTCAAATCTGACTTATGTCTCAAATCTGAGTCGTCTGACTCAAAATCCAAGTTATATGACTCAAATCCGAGTCATCTGAATTTAAATCTGACTTATTTTACTCAAATCTAGCTTACGTCTCAAATCTGAGTCATTTGACCCAAAATCCGAGTTATATGACCCAAATCCGAGTCATCTGATTCCAAATCCGAGTTATTTTACTCAAATCTAACTTATGTCTCAAATCTGAGTCATTTGACCCAAAATCCGAGTTATATGACTCAAATCCGAGTCATCTGATGCCAAATCCAAGTTATTTTACTCAAATCTGACTTATGTCTCGAATCTGAGTCATCTGACTCAAAATCCGAGTTATATGACTCAAATCCGAGTCATCTGATTCCAAATCTGAGTAATTTTACTCAAATATAACTTATTTCTCCAATCTGAGTCACTGACCCAAAATCCGAGTTATATGACTCAAATCCGAGTTATCTGATTCCAAATCCAAGTTATTTTACTCAAATCTGACTTATGTCTCGAATCTGAGTCATCTTACTCAAAATCCGATTTATATGACTCAAATCCGAGTCATCTGATTCTAAATCCGAGTCATCTGATTCCAAATCCGAGTTATTTCAGTAAAATCTAACTTATGTATCAAATATGAGTCATCTGACCCAAAATTCGAGTTATATGACCCAAATTCGAGACATCTGATTACTGAGATATAACTTAATCTGATGAGATGATGGCAAATTGCCTTGGATATGGATCCGAGATATAAATCCGAGATAAAGTTTTGGGATATGATAATAGGGCTAATCGCTAAGAGATGTGATTTGAGATGTAGATCCGAGATATAAATTTGAGATATGATATGCTGGCAAATAGCCATCTGAGATATAAGATAACCTGTCAAGATGAGTTAAATATCAATTCGAGTCATAACATAACCTGGCAAGCTGGCAACCTGAATGAAACTCTAATCCGAATCAAAGATAAGTTGGTAAGCTGAGTCAAAATACAAATCTGAGTTATAATATACCCTGGCAAGCTGAATCAAATGTTAGTCTGAATCAAAGATAAGCTGGTAAGCTAAGTCAAATTCTAATCCGAATCATAGGTAAGCTGAATCAAATACTAATCTGAATCATAAATAAGCTGAATCAAATACTAAACCAAATCATAAATAAGCTGGTAAACTGAGTCAAAGGCTAATCCGAATCATAAATAAGCTAAGTCAAATTCCAATCTGAATCATAAATAAGCCGGTAAGCTGAGTGTAATGCCCCGGAAAATATTCCAAAATAAAATTTCGTGTTATTTTCTTTTTCGCATCATCATGCATATTTTATCCGTAAAATTATTTTATCAAATCATATTTTGTTTTACCAAATATCCATGTGGTTTTATTAAACCCGTCTCTTCGTTCTTATTTTAAAATTAAAACAAATAATATTTCTCGCGGCAAAAGATTTTCTTATTTTATAAATAAAATTAGGCTAAAGGCATGTCTAAAGTTTTGGTCTAAAACTAGCCCATCTAGTCTACTTTAGACTAGATAAATAGTCTATTTTCCCTTTTCTTTTACCCTAAATCCTAGACTAACTCTAACCCTAGACTTGCAAACCACACGCCCCACCGCTGGACATACACCACACACGCATCCCACCTTGACCATGTCAGGGTACACCATATCATGTACACACACATCCCACACCCAGCCAGGAAAACGCTCACACACTTGACGTGGTGCACCCACAGGCCAGACGACACAACACGCACGCATCGCACGCACAGGGCCACCTACCCCGATTTCCCCTAGGATCACGTCGCCAGGTTTTCTCCCTATCGCAGCGCCGTCGCCTGGCCTCACGAACTCCGCTCGATCTCCTCCTGCCGATGCCATGGGACACCCTTCCCCGAGCCCCATCGCCCCTTCCTCGCCGTACATCGCCGTCGGGACCTTCTTCTGCCGTCTCATGCTGGCGCCAACCTCGCGTGCCTCTGCAAGCCGTCCATGGCTGCCGCGGCTCCTCGTCCTCGACCAGTGCCAAGCACGTCTCCTCCGCCCACCACTGGTCGACCCCGGATCGACCTCACCCTCGCGCCCTCCTCTCTGCTGCGCCGCCGCGGTGCTCTGCCACCATCCCCGCGCCTGCGCCGCCACGACGTGGCCCTTCATCGCGCCGCCTCGAGTGCGCCTTTCTCCGAGCTGCCAAGTTCGTCTCTGGCTCCGCCGACCACGTCGCCCTCGCCCTCCTACCCCGGTCTTCATCGACCTTCTCGGCGTCGCCCCGGAACTCCAGCCCCGCGTCACCCTTCGTAACCTCCAGGACCCGCGCTCGCGGCCGTGTTTTACCCTGCCACGACTCTGCTGACAGCTGAGCCCTTGCAGTGCCATCTGATAGCTTTAGGTGGAAATATGTACTGCGTTTGAGTCTTCCTTTTGAACTGGTGACATAGTGGATCGTTTCAACTCAGGTTCCTGGTGGTGTCTTGCTGATAACAAGGCATTGTGTGTGGTGAAGTATATGCGGTGTATGTGAAACCCAGCGACTTTCCTTGACACGGACCCGAAGATCCCGATCCCCGATCCCGGCGTCGAGACCAAACCGAACCCCTCCGAACCCCAAGATCTTCGCAACACAATGTGTGACCCCTTCCCGATACCATATTTTGATAAATACAATATAACTTGTTGCATATAAATTCACCCATACTTGCATACATGTTTATTTGTTGGGGGTACTTTGTCGATTCACCTAAATTAAATATGGAGAGCATATGCGGGTTATATTTTCTCGACTCCATTTAAATTTGTGAAGCGAACCGATGCCATGCTTTGCCTTGTTAATTCAATTTAATATGTGGAGTAGTTAAATAACTTGAATCCAATAATAATTGTCGTGATTCTGATTCCGCTTAATATTGCTAATTTAGACCGCATATTGCCATGCCATGCATCATATCATAATCATGCCGGATATTTTGTCTAGTATTAAATATTGCACCGGGTGTTATTTCTAGTGTTTGCTTCTTCACCGGATAGGACGATGAGTCGATGCGAGTTGCGACAAGCTCCGATTTCCCGACTTTGTCTCACAGGCGAGTATTCTCCCCCTTCTACCTATTTTGTATTTATAGTCTTCACTTCCTCCAATTGATCTATTGCTATCCTTATTGTCGATGCTTTAGTACCATACCTTTATTCTTACCTGCTCTACTATATTGGCTTGGTTATCCTATTATCTTGTTTGATTAGCTAGCTTTGCCCATATGAGTCGTAGCGCATTCTTAGGTCTGCAACCGCTCTCACGCAGGTAAACCGTGATATCTGGTTATGGTTGATAACATGATAAATTAAATTGGTGAAGTTGGTTATGGTTATGGTTTCTCCTAATGATAAGGCCCCGACAGGGACCACCGTTGGAAAATGCTTGAGCCGACCTAGGACCGGTTCGTTTTACGATACCAGTTCTGAGTTGATCGTGCTAACCAAATGTGGGGGCCTCTGGGATCCCCCCTCAACTACCGATGCTATTCGTATATCCAAAGGGTTACAAAATTATTTTTCCATTTGGTGCATACGCATAATATGTCCTCGGACATGGGTTGAGTTGTGATATGGTTTTGGTGGACTGCCATGGCTTGCATTGCATAAAATCGGGATATCGTGTCGGAGGTGGGATGGAGCTCTACAAGTTATCTTCCGATCATCGCCCGATCGTAGACTCAAACGCTGTGCCACCTGGAGAATCAGCTGTAGCTCTTGTGTGGGTAAAACATAATAGGTGATGCCTTTGGATATGCACGTAGTTAAGGGACAGTTCTTGTTGTGAATTCAGATGGCACAAGCGATATGTTGACTAAAGGGTTGAGCATGCGTTTGGGTACAGTAGTGCACCCTGCAAAGTAGTGCACCCCTGCAGGGTAAATCTTTTCGAGAAGCCGTGTGTCCACAGTTATGGACGCCTCAGGAGTATAGTGTCATGATCATAAACAACGCCACTAATGCTTTGCCTCTTTAATAATATGATTAGTCATTAGCCTTATCAACTAAACACCTGCTTAACTAAAATTTCCACCGTGTGTGTTCCACAAGGGGACTTCCTCGACTGGTCTTCGAGGGGGAAATCTCCGGATGGGTTATGTTTGGTGTTACATTATGCTATAGTATAGTGCCCTCTTATCTCGCTCTAAGAGCCGAAGTTGTAGCGTG
This sequence comes from Avena sativa, assembly GCA_916181665.1. Taxonomy (NCBI): domain Eukaryota; kingdom Viridiplantae; phylum Streptophyta; class Magnoliopsida; order Poales; family Poaceae; genus Avena; species Avena sativa. Next base: position 226,057,265 of record OV702284.1, on the reverse strand, counting down.
TCTCTATAATTTAGATAGTGCAAGCTTTGATGCCGCTGAGCCCACCATACCTATGTAGGCAAGGACCGTCGAATTCTAGTATCGCCGTGTACTGGCCTCAGTATTGAACGCTCTCTTTTTGTTTTTCCTTTACCCTTTGTCGACACCCTTTTGGCTTGACAAGTATGTGATTGACGACGTTAGAAGGTTATCCTTCCGGCTTGGCCTGGGCAGGGTTAGACACCGCTTGTTTATTCTTCAGGAATCTTAGTCCCATTTGGATCTTGTACGTACTTGGATACCATCTTGCTTTATTCTTGAGTTGTATCTTCGTATTATATATTTTGTATTCTTGACTCGTTGAGTCGTTGTTGTATATATAAGTTCTTGTGGACTCTTTTATAAACTACTGTGATGTAACTACTTGTATTCAAATCCCACCCACACGAAAGTGTCTGGTGGGCATATTTGAATCGTTTCTATGCGGATTTTGGCGGGAAATGCCGAGATCTACATAGACCCGATTCGGGGGTGTTACAAGTGGTATCAGAGCAAAGGTTTATGATACCCCACTGGTCTAGCCTGTAGGATAACCTTGCCAACAGACGATGTTTAGTGTTAAAACTATTTTTGCTACAAATGCGTTGGATATATCTGATTAGCTCTGACTTTACTCCTTATCTCCATTCTTTCCCCTCTTATCTTTGCGTGTTTTAATTTGGTCTCTTACCTACTTCAAGTCTAGGATTCTTGTGGTTGGATATTCCGCTGTACCTTTAGGGTTCCGCTTTTCCTCCTTTTGAATTGGTGGAACTACATCTGGATTTCATTCTACTTGATCTGTAGAGGCCTCAACCCAATAAGGTAGATTCCTCCTGTGTTTTACAATGCTAGTCCCTGGATCAATAGCTAGCATCCACAGTTTAGATGTAATATCAAGAAACAAAGGTCATAATATAACTTTATAACCAGGAATAACATAAGTTTATTACATCAAACATAGCTCATTTGGCTATTACATTACATTGCAGCGGGATAACTATAAGCATGGGGTCCTTCATCTTCAAAGTGCCACAGGCAGATGTTGGTTGTAGACTTTGTAATCCTAATCAATCAATCTTCACTAAAAACAATCAAACCTGCAACATACAAGTTACAGCCACAAAGGGTCAATACATTTGAATTGTATTGGCAAGTGATACTATAATAGTATAGTGGAGTCTATCATCTATATGCATTTGGCTAAGTGGAGTTGAGGCTTGCATTGCTCAAAATAGATTTTTCTTATCATTTTGAAAATACTAAATTTTTGCTTGACAAAATCATTTTTCTCAATCAAAGATTGAAGATCCTTTCCAAGGCATCTACCAACCAAAGATTGAAGATTTCAAACAACCCTTGTTCAAACCACAAGATTTTAACTTAGAAATTTGAATGATGAGATTCTTGATTGCTTCCATGTCTTGATGCTCAAATTGTCCTTTACCAGGGACATGGCTAAGTACTTAGATTCTACACTCTGCAGAGGTGGTGCACTTTCCCCACAAGACTCGGTTTCCCAAGACAAGATCTTTCAGAAGCTTTCCCTTAGACCAAAATGGACGCGCTCCAACCTATCAAACACTACCACCAACTGTCCATATGGCTAAGTTCTTGCAACCTATATGATCATGGCAGAGCGCATATTGCCAAGTGGTTGCACTTGAAGCTTCTCAACATTTGACATCTCAAATCCCTTTGTTCCTGGGTGGCAATCCACAAGTGAGATGCACAAGGTTCACCAGTCCCCTGGCCTTGTGTAACCACTCAACCAAACACCACCAAGCTATCCCATTCCACCCAGGTGATTCGTTAACTTAGTTGTTTTATTAAACAAAACTTAAGTCTTTAGACTTAGAATATTTTCCCATAGTGTGATTATATATTCCACCCATGTTTTCTATTAGCTAGGCTAAGCTTGGTAGTAGTAGGAATCTTAACTTAGGAAAATCCTACTAAGGATTCATCTTCTAGGTTTTCCTATAGCAAGGTCTATACTTAGCAAAATCCATGCAAGTTTACTTAGCAAAATCACTAATGCATAGTGAAAGTAATGGGACAAAAAGTATGAAGCATCACTTGCCTTTTTGGTAGGAAATGGTGGTTCACTCCTTGATCTTGCTAGTCTCACACTTCACTACAAGTCAATCAAGAAAACACACATTCAATTCTCATTCCAAACCAAAGTCAAACAAACAATTTTTCACACACACAAAGTAATGGAATCTAAGTCATGCATAAGCATGCAAAGGTTGGTTCTATTGCAAGGATGGTCTCTACTAGGTTTCTAAACTTTGTAGGGTCCAAATTGGTCATTTACAAAAATGGCAAAGTCATTTGCAAATGGGTTTTATCCATAAACCATTTTTAAATCCATTCATCATTTCATGAGGTGAAAAATGTTTTTATCAAGGCAAAAATATTAAGTTGTTCACCAAATGAGTTGCTAATTTGCAAAACTTGGTGTTTTGGGTCAGTGGGTTTGATCAAACCATTTTCTTAAAGTTTTCTTTCCATAAATATTTTTATAACAAAAACCATTCTTTTTATTTGGCTAGAAAATGGCTAGGTCAAGTAATCCAACCTAAATCTTTCCAAAATCATTTTTAACACCAAGGGTTGGTTCCTAGGGTCAGTAAAGTCACAACAAACTAATTTGCAAAAGTTTTCCTTCAAAATCATTTTCAATAAATAAATTACATTTCTATTTGACTAGAAATGGTTTTAAATCAAAGAATCATTTCTTAATTTCACCAAATACATTTTTGAGTCCACAAAGTGTTTCCTAGGGTCAGTAGGTTCAAATCAATCCAATTGCCAAAGATTTTAACCCCAAATTCATTTTTAAACAATTTTTACATCCTTAGCAAGCATACAAATGTTTCTGTAAATTCAAACAAGCTAACAGATACTATTTGCTAAACTAAGGGCATGGTTGGCTAGGTCTTGCTCTCCTGAATCCATTGATATAAAATTTGTAATTTTTGGACGTGTGGTTTGAAAGTTACAGAGGTTTGAAAATGGCTTTTAAATCTGGTTTCTAATTCTGTTTTTAATCAGAACAGGGACACGCGGTGCACCGTGATTGGTCGGTACCGGTTCATGTGGATCGCACAGCTGCAGACCGTTGGATTAAAAGGAATCTGTACGGCTCTGATCAACGCATACCCCTTCGACCTAATCTAATCTCAGCCACTGGATGACAATCCACCGACGCATTGCCGCTTGACCAGCAACTGGCGGCGCTGCGCGGTGGCGACTGGCGGCGCGGCTCTGCTCGCGACGGTGCCGGCGATACAGGAAGCGAAGAAGAGGGGGAGGATGCTCACCAGGTTCACAATGCAGCGCTGATACTCAACATGCTCTTGGTTGGTGGAGGGGCGCACGGGGACGGGCAGGATTCTTCGCCGGAGTTGGTTCTGGCGACGGACGCGCGCGGTCGAGGTCGAGGACGACGCTACAGATCATGCCAAGGCAAGCAGAAGGCAAGGTTAGCTGCGCAAGGTCGAGGCGGTGACGCGTGCGTGAAAGAGAAGAGGAGGGGCGGTCTGGTTTACCGGGGAGTCATCGTCGGAGAAGAACCAGACGGCGGCGCTGGCTCGAGGAAGATGTTGCCGACGCTCAGGGTCGCGCGTGGTCGAACGAGGGATACGGATGGATGCGTCAAGAGGTGGGGAATCTACTAGGGTGCTCAGGGAGGCGCGGGGTGAAGAGGCTTGGCCGGATTCCTCACCGGAGTGTCGTCGGACAGAGGCGGTGTTCGAGTAAAATTCGACGGCCTGGTGGCGTGCTTGAGGGAGGAGCCAGGGGGAAACGAGAGAGGAGGCGCTGGCGATTAAGACAACGTGCTCGCGGCGAGAGATTAATACTGCAATAAGGCGTATTTAATCGGAGAATCAATGGCAGCAACGGTGGCGAGTTAACGCGAGGAGGAAGAAGAGGTCGTGCGGGTGGGAAAGAAGAACAGGAGGAGTGGGGGTCCGCTGGTCAGTGGGGAAAAGAGTGGGGGAGAGGTCCACTGTAACACCCTCAGAATCGGCCCTATGCAAGTTTCAGCGCTTCCCGCCAAACCCGCATAGAAACGATTCAAAGGTGCCCACCAGGCACTTGCGTGCGGGTGGAAAACGAATTAATAACATTACACAACAGTCCTCGATGGGACCCACAGAACAGATACATATTCAACACGACTCCAAGAGTCAAGAATACAGATATACAATACAAAGATCCAAATCACCTTTAAAACGATAGAGCGTCCATCTACGGACAAGATGCAAATGGGGCTAAGAGCCCTGAAGAATAACCAATGGCGTCCATAACCCTGCCCAGGCCAAGCCGGAAGGGTAACCCTGCTAACGACATCGATCTCAAAACCTGCTTAAACAAAAGGGGTGCCGACAAAGGGCAAAGGAAAAGAGAGAGCGGTCAGTACTAAGGCCAGTACACAGCGATGCTAGAATTCGGCGGTCCTTGCCTACATAGGTATGGTGGACTGAAGCGGCAGCGGCAGCATGCACTAAACAACCTATAGAGACTCGATACAACTAGCGGCTATCAGAGAGGGATAAGAAAGATCTATTCGGAGTCATCCTGAATCTAACACCAAACAAACCCATCCTGGTAACCAAACAAGGAAGTCAACCGAGGAACTCACACCGTTGGCAGTTTTATTTATTCAGTTATCGTTGCAGCAATTACTAGTCAGGTGTAGATAATCATCCTGATAAAAATAAGCAGTGGGCCGTTTTAGTTAACCATTCCGTTGTAGTTGCAGCACTTACTAGTCAGATACAATTAGCATGAGATATCCCAAAACCCAGCAGTTGTTGGTACTTTTATTTAGCCATTCCGTTATAGTTGCAATACTTACTAGTTAGATACAATGGTCCCAAGCGACAACCCAAACAAGCAATTGTTGGCAGTTTTATTTAGCCATTCCATTATAGTGAAGCTGATTACTAGTCATTATAAAGTCAAATTTATAGCGCTACTTTAGTTATAGTTGTCTATGATCGAGATACTGTGCTCCAAGTCGTCCATAACCGCGGACACGGCTTTCAGAAAGTTTTACCCTGCAGGGGTGCACAAATAGCAACACACACTCGATCAACCTCGGAAAAACCAAATCAAAACCCAACGAGGCTTTCACAACAAAGCAATCACATGATTCAGAAATATTTCAGGGGGCCACCCCTTGGAGTACACCCGCAACAAAGTTAGCTGACTCCGAGACGGACCCGAGGTTTGGGTGGACGGCTGTAAACGACTGGGAACCCGAAAACTCGGGCTTGTCGATACCGCGAAATCGTGTCCCGATCCTAAACAGTACAGTGTGCTCCTCGCACAATCGTAATAAAGCAGTAAAGCATGGCATAAGTACAGGATAGTAAATAAAACCTCAAACTAGTTTGTGGCCCCAAGAAATAAGAATGAATCAAGCTCTGGCTCAGGGGGGTCCCATAATTCCCCCGTATGTGGATAGCGCGAATATTCAAGGAACAGGTATCAAGTACTCGGGGTCCTACGGGACACAAGTGGACGGTTAACAACCAAATAACATCTATTGCCCACCTGTGCCTCTGCTTACTTACTTCAATTTTAGTTGTTAAACAGTAGTTAAAGTCTTGATCATCTCCAACAATAAACACACGGCAAATACTCCAACAACTGTGGTACTTGGCGACACGCAACAACACTTGAGCAAGCGACTACGACGCGCAAGTCCTACTATCTACCAAACAACAGGTAATAGGAGGTGTCCAAGACAATATAAGGCTGCAAGGGATATCACGGGTACGGAAACTAGAGCATCGCAACACAGGTAGCAATAGATCAACCGGAGGGAATAAATACTATAAAATTAAGACAGGTAGAAAGGGGGAGATGCTCGCCTGAAAACATTGCCGAAGGTTCATCCGAAGAACGGGCGTCACTCGCATCAACTCATCGGCCTAGTCCGTGAAGAAGCAAAACACTAGCACAAACACCGGATGCACTGTTTAATACTACGGCGAAAGATCGGGCATGATGCATGTATGATGTATGCCATGGCAAAGATGCGATGCAATTAGGCCATATTAAGCGGAACCGGGGTCCCGACAATTAATTAATAGGTTCAAGTTATTTACATACCCCACAAATTAAATGTTGTAATAACAGGGCAAGATAAGTTACCGGTTCGCTACACAATTTAAATGGGACCAATATACGACTAGATTTGCCCGCATATGGGCCCCATATTTAATTATATGGTGAATCGGCATAACGCCCCCAAACCACAGACAAGTATGCATGCAAGATGAACAATTAATATGCAACAGTTTATATAAGGCATTTATAAAATAGGGCTCGGAAAACGGTGCACACATTAGGGTTCGGCAGATCTTGGGGTTCCGGGGTTCGGGGGGGGGGGGGGGGTTCGGTCTCAGGGTTCAGGGTTTGACGGGAACGAGGTTCGGACTCCGGGATTTAGGGTCTTCGGATCTGTGAAGTAGATCTTGTCGCACGAGCGTCAATGCTTCCGGTAAGGAGAACTTGTCGTCCAGGGTCTCGGTGTCCGGGGTGAAGTACTCGGCGTCCTCGAGGGAGTACTTGCCGTATCCGTGAAGGAGATCATGTCGGTCCACGGGGTCGGGCTTTGAAGCCAGGAAGAAGTACTTGGCGTTGCCGAGCGGAAGTCTTGATGATCCTCGGGTCCGAGAAGATCTTGTCGCACGGTGTCCGGGTCGGCGAACTTGTCGGTTCCGCGGTTTTGGATTGTCGATGTCGGGCTCGGGGCTCGACACTAGGAGATCTTGGTGTTTATGGGTTCCGTTGCTGAGGGTGAACTTGAGTTGGGCATCTGTGGCCTAGCGCGGATCTTCGGGTTCGCGTTTGGATGGTGCTGACATGTCGACAAGCTTGGTGGCAGCCTGGAGTGCCCCAAACACACAAGAGGAAACTCTCTTGACTATGACACATGGCGGAAACACAACCTTGGCGAAAAAATACACGCACGGGTCACAGGGGTCGGTGACGAGCAACCGGAGACGGAGCCCGGCGGCGCCGACGCAGGCCAGAGAGGCGGGGCTAGGCGGCGAGGTTGTAGGGAGGACACCGCGGCGGAGGAACGACGGCGAGGACGCGGGCCGGTGGTGGAACTGCGAGGCAGAAGGGCGCCGGGATGGTGGCTTGCTGGCGCGGTGGCGGAACGGTGGTTGGGCGGCGGGGCGAGCGGTGGCCGGGGAACACGGCGGCGACGGTCGGCGTGAGGCTGCCTGGGCGGCGCCTGGCGCGCCAGAGAGGGAGGAGCATGGGTCGGCACGGGGTGGAGCTCGAGGCAGCGCAGGGCGCGGCCGACGGCGACGCTGGCTGGGGAGGAGCGGGGGCGGACGAGGAGGGGCGACGGCGACGCTGGCTGCCGGCGCCGAGGAAGCAGAGGGCGGGGCGGCGACGGAGGCAACGCGGCCGGGGCGAGCGAGGTGCGGCGGTGGTCAGGGAGGAAGGGCGCGAGGTGGGCGCCTGGCCGGAGCAGGGCGAGCCCGGGGCGGCGCCTAGCCTGCGGCGGCTCGGGGGGAACGGCCGGAGGCAGACGACCGGCGAGAGGAGGGCGAGGTCGAGCGGGGGAGCGCGCCCAGGGGAGAGAGCGGGTCCGCGAGAGGAGAGACGCTGAGGCGGTGGCGGCGTCCTGGCGACGGCGGAGAGGAGCGGAGGAAGAGAGGCGGCTCGGGGCGATGGGGCGAGGTGGTTGAAGGGGAGGCCTGGCGGCGCGGCCATGGGAGGGAGAGGGAGCGAGGCAGAGAGGAGGGAGGCAGGCGGGGGTTGCGGGTGAGGCCAGGAGCGGGGCGACGGGGTGGGTCCCGCGGGACAGGTGGGCGTGTGGGCCGCGCGGGTGGAGTGGAGGGAGTGGGGCTGTGGGGTGGGACCGGTGCAGGAGGTGGGGCCGGGTTGTCGGGGAGAGAGAGAGAGGGGGTAGGTGGGGGGCTGTGTGAGTGCGTGTGTGTGGGTGGTAGGTAGTGCTGGGTGGGGCCCAGGCGGGCCAGGGAGTGGGGGGGGGGGAAGTCTGGGATTGGTGAGGTGGATGGGTAGAGTGCTGAGGTGGAGGGCCGGTGAGGTGGCAAGCTGGGATTGGTGGGTAGACTAGGTTTGGGTAGGAATAGATTAGGGTTTGGGTTTTATTAGTTTGTAAAATATTTATGGTGTTGTCTTGTTTTAAATCTTTTTAGCAAAATAATTTTTAGGCAATTAATTTAACAGATAATTATACGACTTGTTTTGAAATAAGAGAAGAGGTATTGTATCAGACAAAATAGTTTTTAGCTACAATATTCTGAGAGCCAAAGATGCATGATGATGTCATGGTGATGCAATGCACAAAAACAACGCAATTTTCTAGTAGTGGTTTTAGCGGGATGCCACATCCACCAGTCATACTCTGTGTGGGTTAGAATCTGGGTGCGAAACGTTTTCTTCGGGGGAAAGAAGTTGGGCTGGTTGGTGGGCTTCCTGGGCTGCTGGGTTGGGTCAGATCCATTTCCATTTTTTTATTCTATATCCTTTTCTTTTTCTATTTCTGAATTCTGTTTTGAAATTTCCAACATTCAAACATCAACCAAAACAATTGAAGCAACACCAAACTTTGTAATATTGAAATTAGTTCTGTTTAGTAACATGAACCAAAATCCAAATTCAAATTAATAATTTTAATAATAGGGGTTATTACTATTTAATTAAATGGATGTACCAATTATTAAATCCATAGGTTTTGATTTAATTCAAAGCTCCACTTGAGAACTAAATAATTTTAAACCATTCAGTAGGTTGTATTTGAAATTAAGGAATGTTTGGAAAGTTTGTTTTAAAATAAAAAAATAACATTTTGTTATATAGGGTCCATTAATAATTAAATAAAATGGGCCTTAGTTATTAAATCCAATAGAGTTTGATTTTTTATAATAAAATCTTTATTTGAAACCTAAATATTTTCAAAACCAAATCAGTAGGTTTTATTTGGGAAATATAGAATACTTGGAAACTTGTTTTAAAACAAAATAACCTTTTATTTTAGAGTCCATTATTAATTAAATATAATAGACTTTCATTATTAAATCAAATAGGATTTGTTTTATTGAGATATTTATTTTGAAATCTAAAATAAAGCCAAAACACTTTAGTAGGTTTTATTTGTGAATATCAAATATTTGGAAAACTTATTTTAAATAATTTAATAAGTTTTGATGTTTCAATTAAATTGGTAAAACCTTTTATTTAAATAAAGTTTGGATATTAATTCCTTATTATTTTATTTAAATAAACCTTTGCTAATTTTATTTAAAATAAAATGTTTTAATTCCCAAAGCTTGGCCAAGGTTTAATTTGGCTTTACAAAATAATCTTTATTTATGAATCCACCTTTCTTTTGAAAATTAAATCTTTTATAAAAAGATTCCAAAATAGTAATTCCAAAATAATTTTATTTTCTTTTATCAAATGTTTACTCTTTTAAATTTTCTTTAGGGTTTTATTTGATCCAACTGGTTTGAAGTCCCAATTGAATTCAAAAAGTTTCTTCCGGCCTTGAAAATCAAACAAAGTTTTATTTTATTAATTTATTTTCACATTACAAGATTTGGAAAATCTTGGGATGTGACATGATCCCTCTTCAAATGTTTTCCCAGTGTCCTGTAACTTCTGTGACGACATCATCTACCTGAATCTTTGTTAATATCGAAAGTCAAGATCTTCAGTCTGATTTCCGAGAGTCTAGTTGCACGATCCTTCTATTCATGTATAGAGTAATGCTTTGAGTGCGGGATGGAGTAGCTACCATACCACTACCCTTATCATTTGCTCTGGTACATTGATTGGTGGAACCATGCAATTTTACTCCTTCCACGAAAGTTAAAGGTGGCCTTATCTTTGATACCTCTACTTCCGCCTTTGCCTCTCCGAAGTGTTCTTCCAAAGAACGTGAGCAACAAACCCTTTGTTGGTGGTGTCTACAATTTCAAGTTGGAGCAACAATTCTTGTTAGTGGTGTCGCGACCATCAACCCTACTCAAGAATATCCAGTCATCAAACTCTTCCCCTGGTGTCATTGCTAGGATCTCGGGATGCGATCCTTGTTAGTGGTGTCGAGTTGTAATGCCCCGGAAAATATTCAAAAATAAAATTTCGTGTTATTTTGTTTTTCGCATCATCATGACATTATCATGCATATTTTATCAAACCATATTTTGTTGTACCAAATATCCATGTGGTTTTATTAAACCCGTCTCTCATTCTTATTTTAAAATTAAAACAAATAATATTTCTCCCGACAAAAGCTTTTCTTGTTTTATAAATAAAATTAGGCTAAAGACATGTCTAAAATTTTGGTCTAAAACTAGCCCCGTCTAGTCTACTTTGGACTAGATAAATAGTCTATTTTCTCCTTTTTCTTTTACCCTAAATCCTAGACTAACCCTAACCCTAACCTTGCAAACCACACGCCTTGCCGCTGGACATACACCACACACGCATCCCACCTTGACCATGTCACGTTACACCATATCATGCACGCACATATCCCACACCCAGCCACACATCCCACACCCAGCCAGGAAAACGCACACACATTTGACGTGGTGCACCCACAGGCCACACGACACGTATTGCACGCACGTGGCCACCTACCCCAATTTCCCCCAGGATCCCGTCGCCAGGTTTTCTCCCTGTCGCAGCGCCGCCGCCTGGCCTCACAAACCCCGCTCGATCTCCTCCCGCCGATGCCATGGGCCGCCCTTCCTCAAGCCCCATCGCCCCTTCCTCGCCGTACAACGCCGTCGGGACCTCCTTTTGCCGTCTCATGCTGGCGCCAACCTCGCGCGCCTCTGCAAGCCGTCCATGGCCGCCGCCGCTCCTTGTCCTCGACCGGTGCCGAACACGTCTCCTCCGCCCACCACTGGCCGGCCCCGGCTCAACCTCACCCTCGCGCCCTCCTCTCTGCTGCGCCGCCGCGGTGCTCCGCCACCATCCCCGCGCCAGCGCCACCACGACGTGGCCCTTCATCGCGCTGCCCCGAGTGCGCCTTCCTCTGAGCCACCAAGTTCGTGTATGGCACCGCCGATCATGTCGCCCTCGCCCTCCTCCCCCGGTCTTCATCGACCTTCTCGGCGTCGCCCCGGAGCTCCAGCCCCGCGTCGCCCTTCGTAACCTCCAGGACCCGCGCTCGCAGCCGTGTTTTACCCTGCCACGACTCTGCTGACCGGTGAGCCCCTGCAGTGCCATCTGATAGCTTTAGGTGGAAATATGTACTACGTTGGAGCCTTCCTTTTGAACTGGTGACATAGTGGCTCATTTCAACTCAGGTTCCTGGTGGTGTCTTACTGATAACAAGGAGTTGTGTGTGGTGAAGTATATGCGGTGTATGTGAAACCCAGCGACTTTCCTTGACACGGACCCAAAGATCCTGATCCCCGATCCTGGCGTCGAGATCAAACCGAACCCCTCCGAACCCCAAGATCTTCGCAATCCAATGTGTGACCCCTTCCCGATACCCTATTTTGATAAATACAATATAACTTGTTGCATATTAATTCATCCATACTTGCATACATGTTTATTTGTTGGGGGTACTTTGTCGATTCATCTAAATTAAATATAAAGACTATATGCGGGTTATATTTATATTATCTCGACTCCATTTAAATTTGTGTAGCGAACCGATGCCATGCTTTGCCTTGTTAATTCAATTTAATATGCGGGGTAGTTAAATAACTTGAATCCAATAATAATTGTCGGGATTTTGACTTTGCTTAATATTGCTAATTTAGACCGCATATTGCCATGCCATGCATCATATCATAATCATGCCGGATCTTTTTTCTAGTATTAAATATTGCATCGGGTGTTATTTCTAGTGTTCTCTTCTTCACCGGATAGGACGATGAGTGGATGCGAGTTGCGACAAGCTCCGATTTTCCGACTTTGTCTCACAGGCGAGAATTCTCCCCCTTCTTCCTATTTTGTATTTATAGTCTTTACTTCCTCAAATTGATCTATTGCTATCCTTATTGTCGATGCTTTAGTACCGTATCTTTATTCTTACCTGCTCTAATATATTGTCTTGGTTATCCTATTGCCTTGTTTTATTAGCTAGCTTTGCCCTTACGAGTCGTAGCGCATGCTTAGGTCTTCTGTCGCTCTCACGCAGGTAAATCGTGATATCTGGTTATGGTTGATAACATGATAAATTAAATTGGTGAAGTTGGTTTTGGTTATGGTTTCACCTAATGATAAGGCCCCAGCAGGGACCACCTTTGGGAACTGCTTGAGCCGATCTAGGACCCGTTCGTTCTGCGATACCAGTTCTGAGTTGATCGCGCTAACCAAACGTGGGGGCCTCTAGGATCCCTACTCAACTACCGGGGCTATTCATATATCCAGAGGGTTACAAAATTGGTTTTCCATTTGGTGCATACGCATAATATGTCCTCTGACATGGGTTGAGTTGTGATATGGTTTTGGTGGACTGCCATGGCTTGCATTGCATAAAATCGGGATATCGTGTCGGAGGTGGGATGGAGCTCTACAAGTTATCTTCCGATCATCGTCCGGCCGTAGACTCAAACGTTGTGCCACCTGGTGTATCTCTTGTGTGGGTAAAACACAGTAGGTGATGCCTCTAGATATGCGCATTGTTAAGGGACAGTTCTTGTTGTGAGATTCGGATAGCACGCGTGATATGTTGCCTGAGGGGTTGAGCATGCGTTTGGGTACAGTAGTGCACTCCTGCAGGGTAAATATTTTCGAGAAGGCGTGTGTCCACGGTTATGGACGCCTCAGGAGTATAGTGTCATGATCATAGACAACGCCACTAATGCTTTGCCTCTTTAATAATGTGATTAGTAATTAGCCTTATCGACTAAACACCTGCTTAACTAAAATTGCCATTATGTGTGTTCCGCAAGGGGACTTCCTCGACTGGTCTTTGAGGGGGAAATCTACGGATGGGTTATCTTTGGTGTTACATTATGCTATCGTATAGTGCCCTCTTATCTCGCTCTAATAGCCGAAGTTGTAGCGTGTCTCTATAAGTTAGATAGTGCAAGCTTTGCTGCCACTGAGCCCACCATACCTATGTAGGCGAGGACTGCGGAATTCTAGTCTCACCGTGTACTGGCCTCAGTACTGACCGCTCTCTTTCTGTTTTTCCTTTGCCCTTTGTCGGCACCCTTTTGGCTTGACAGGTATATGATTGACGACGTTAGCAAGGTTACCCTTCTGGCTTGGCCTGGGCAGGGTTGGACACCGCTTGGTTATTATTCAGGACTCTTAGTACCATTTGGATCTTGTCCGTACTCGGATACTATCTTGCTTTCTTCTTGAGTTGTATCTTCGTATTGTATATTTTGTATTCTTGACTCGTTGAGTCGTTGTTGTATATATATAAGTTCTTGTGGACTCTATTGTAAACTACTGTGATGTAACTACTTGTATTCAAATCCCACTCACACGAAAGTGTCTGGTGGGCGTCTTTGAATCATTTCTATGCGGATTTTGGCAGGAAATGCCGAGATCTGCATAGACCCGATTCGGGGGCGTTACACTGAGTCAAAGTCTAAACTGAATCATAAATAAACTAAGTCAAATTCTAATCCGAATCATAAATAAACTGAGTCAAAATATAATCCGAATCATCGTGATGTTTGATACGTCGGAATCGTATTTATAATTTTTGATGTTCCATGCTTTTTTAGTATCTACTTTTCTTTGCTTTGTCTACACTTTGAGGTATTTTTATACACTTTCTGGAACTAACCTATTAACAAGATGCCATAGTGCCAGTTGCCTGTTTTCTTCTATTTTTGGTTCCAGAAAGGCAGAAAATCAATATTCTCGGAATTGGACGGGACAAAAGCCAAAGTCAATATTTGCCGTGGGGAACACGAAGACGGAGTATGAGACGGAGGAGACTCACCAGGGGCCACACCCCCTGGCCGCACGGGTGGGCCCACCCTATGCCTGGGGGGTGTAGCCGCCCTGGTGGCCCCCTGCCTCGCCTCTTCGCCTAGATCAGGAGGACCTGAAGCTCTTCCCGGCACCCTGCCGGAGGGGAGATCATCTCGGAGGCCTTATTCTTCATCATGCCAGCCTCCGGTATGAAGCGTGAGTAGTTCTACCTTGGACTACGGGTCCATGTAGTAGCTAGATGTTTGTATCTTCTCCTTGTGCTTTCATGTATAGATCTTGTGAGCTCCGTTCATGATCAAGATCTCATCTATTTGTAACCATGCGTGTTGTGTTTGCGGGGATCCGATGGATATTGAGATTACTATGTCAAATTGATTAATGGTTTTGTCTTATTGATTCTATCATGTCTGTGTTGTTTGAGATCTTGCATGCTCTCCGTTGTTAGTAGCTATCTTGGCCAAGTAGTTGCTAGTGACTCCAAGAGGGGGTATTTATGCTCGATAGTGGGTTCATGCCTCTATTTAATCAAGGGAAGTGACGAAAATCTCTAAGGTTGTAGATGTGCTGTTGCCACTAGGGAGAAAACAACGGTCTCTTGTTCATGGAACAAGTGGATTGTTTACCTTACACACTTTGCTTAAAGCAGTTGTCTATTGCTTGCAACTTAATACTGGAGGGGGTTTAGATGATAACCCAAAGGTGTACTTCTAGTCATAGATGCAGTTGGATGGCGGTCTATGTATCTTGTTGTATTGCCCAATCGAATCTCATAGGATCTTTATGTCTAGTATTGCATTGTTATGCCTTGCTCAGTCTTGTCAATTGACCTGCTATAGATTGTTTACCCAACATTCCATGTTTGTTTATCTAAGGAGAACACCTCTAGTGTACTATGGACCCCAGTCCAATCTTTAACATTGATACATCTTCCACTGTTACTGTTTACTTGCTACAAACCATCATCACCTTCCACACCGTACAGTTAATCCGTTGTTACAGCAACCGGTGAGATTGACAACCTCACTGTTAGTTGGGGCAAAGTCTTGAGTTTGTGTTGTGCATGTTTTCATGTTGCTTGCAACACCTTTGAGACGTTTCCTTCCTCCTACTGGTTCGATAACCTCGGTTTCTTACTGAGGGAAAACTTGCTGTTGTGTTGCATCATACCTTGCTCTCGGGGTTTCCCAACGGGGCGTCAACACGCATCAAGACTTTCTGGTGCCATTGCCGGGGATCTACAGAACAGCTTCAACCTTTCCCTCCCTGTCAAGGCTTTCTGACGCCGTTGCCGAGGAGGCTAAGGACGTCTTCACAAGGGGAGTCCTCCTCAACCTTTCTCTTTACTTTGTTTTTAGTTTACTTAGTTTCTTTTGCTTGGTTTTGTTTGCCTCTTTTTATCAAAAACTCCAAAAAAATAGTTTAGTTTGGTTTTCTTTCTCTTATCAAAAACACAAAAAAATTAGTTCCTACGCTAGTTGCCACCTTGCTCTTGCTCACCATGTTGTTCCCCAAGTTCACCCTGAAGGACCTTTCGATAGGTAGTGGCTCTATAATTGGAAAAGAAAATATTAAAGAATTCTTTAATCATGTTAGCAAGCATGACGATATTGCGGGTAGATCTATATCACAACTTGCTCCTAATTATGAAATTGATGCAGCTCCTTTAGTTCATATGTTGGAGGCTAGGTTTGTTAGCCTTAATCCCATGAAGAAAATTTTGTTCCTAAAACTAAAAGAAGAAAAGAATGCTGAAAAGAGAGAATTTATTCTTAAGACTTTATTAAAAGAGTTCCATGATGTTGCTAAGGAAGCCAAAAAGGTCTTTGAGCATTTTAATATGCTAGGCTCATGTGTATATGTTGTGGGTACTTCAGATAAAACCAAACCTAGAGAGGAATTTAAGATACCCATACTCTTTAAGCTTGTTGGAATGCATGAAGCCTTTGAAAAGAATTTTGATTGGATTGTTCCTGAAAATCCTTTGATGAAAGTAGTGAACCAAAGAGAGATGATAAGGGATCCTACAAAACTCATTTGGATGAGATACCTTTCATAGTTGAAGACTTTGCAAGTATTGATGTTAATGCTTCTTCATTTGAAAATACTTGATTTCTTGCTTCTTGTGCCTAACTTAAAGGCGTTAAAGAAAAGTACTTGTTGGGAGATAACCCAAGAGTTTCCTTGAGTCTTGGAAGTTACTACTTCAGTAATGACCTCTCCTTATCCTTTTTGTTTGCTTTTGTGCCAAGAATGACCTTTAATGAGAAGGAAGTAAGATTTGGGGAATTGCTGTGCTGAAACAGATTTCTGTCCTCCACCATAAAAATTCGTGAGGAGAGTCTGTAAGTCGGATTACGCTGAAAATGTACGAATAAATCCCCTAGTATGTTAGATAACTTAGGTCAACACTTTTTGATTTGAGCAACATAAGGTCTTCAAAAAAATAGGTTTCTACCTGTTGGTCTGTTTTGTCAGATATCTGCCATTATTTGCATTTGCTTCTTATTGATTCCTTTTTGGGTTCCTTTTGGGAAATTGAGCTTTTTGAAGGAGTTGCTACAGTAGCTTGTGTTTTTAGTGAAATTTTTGTTGTTCTAAACCTAAACTCAAATGTCTATTATCTTTTGAATACACTAATGTTGCTAATGAAGATTGTGTGAAGTTTTGTATGAAGGAAAAATTTCAGGTGTGAAGAGAGAATGATGTAATGAGATGAAGAATGGACAAAAGCTCAAGCTTGGGGATGCCACCCCGATGTCACCCCAAGAAATATCCAAGAGTTACAAGCGTCAAATCTTGGGGATGCCCAAGGCATCCCCTTCTTCATCAATAAAAAGCTCAGGTCTTTCTAGACACTTCGTTTTTATTGTTTTCATGCACTGTTGTGTTTTTCTTGGAGCGTATTAGTTTGCTTTGCTTAGTTTGCTTGAATAAAGTAGTTTGGACCCCCGTTCTCGCTGTGTTGTTTCAAATAATTTGATTAGTGTTGGAAAGGAGTAGAAAGTTCTTGCTTGAGAAGTGCAAGAGGATCTTGCATTGACTGTGACTTAGGCTTTATCATGTCATGCTAGGTGTTGTTTTGACCTTATGCTTAGTGATTATTGCTGTAGCATGACTTGTTCCAAACAATTGGGATTGCTTAGTGTGCCTTGAAGGAATCATGCATTGTTTTAGCATGCAAAAGTATAGTATTGTGGTATTCTCCTTTGATGCTTTGTTTGGGTTGAATTGGCGCATGCTCACACCATGTTATGACTATGAACGAGTCACCATGGCCTCTATTATCATTTAGTCCTTGACTTGTAGTACCACTCTATGCTTTGATTAGTAATGTTTTGTTGCTCTGTATGATTACGACCATTATTGCTCTCTTAGTTGGTTGCTCCCAGTCTTTTGCTAGCCTCCACTTGTATGAGTAAGCTCTACTCATGCTTCCAACTTCCAAGAAACCAAGTTATTTCAAAGTGTCCACTATAAATTCCTATGCATGGTGTGTTACACCATTCCAAGTATATTCTTGTTTTCAGCTATCTTCCAATTAAAAAGTATTTTGTTATGTGAAACTTAATGATTAAAGCTCTCACGAACTTGATGGCACACTTTATATTCCTTGCCCCTAATAAACTTGAACCATTGTGTCATCTATGTTGTATATGCTTGCACTTATACGTTGGAATTAGCACGTTGGAATTAGCTGAACCATGTTTTCATGGGTAACGTTTTCAACATTGCACTTGTACTTTATACACAGTTGATATCATGTTCTTTTGTCTATGGATTTCGCCAGTGTGAAATAAAAAGGGAGCTTGTACGTCCATGGAGTTATGTATTTTGTGTTAGAGAAACGCCTGAGCCACTAGACTAAGCCATGCCTAATCATGGTGGAAACTTGCAGCATCCCCATAATGAGCAATCTGTGAAGCATCCTCAATAAAAAACTATGCAAGTAGAAAATAAAAAGATCGCTGAGATGCTCATTGTCTGCTTGCCTTGTCATTTTGGTTATGGGAAAGCTCATGTACCATGTGCAAGGGGTACCCCGTTTGCGGTTCTCTATGATACACATGTACTTACTATTACAAGAACTTACAGGTGACTAAAGTTGAGTAGCATGAGGTGCGGCCCTCGTATTCAAGGGACATGAGATTGCCAACTTATACTTTGTCAAGCATATACTTGATACGTCGGAAACGTATCTATAATTTTTTATGATCCATGCTTGTTTAGTATCTACTTTGCGTTGCTTGTCTACACTTTGAGGTGCTTTTCACATGTTTTCTGGTACTAACCTATTAACAAGTTGCCACAGTGCCAGATGCCTGTTTTCTGCCATTTTTGGTTTCAGAAAAGTTATTAAAGAAATATTCTCGGAATTGGACGGGACAAATGCCAAAGTCAATTACTTTCTGTGGGGGAACAAGAAGTCCAGAGGGGAGCCGGAGAGGCAATCCAGGGCGCCTAGACCCCCCTAGGCGTGGGTGGGCCCTGCCCCGCGCCTGGGAGGGGTGTGGGTCCCCTGGCCACCGCCTCGGCCTCCCCCTTCGCCTATAAGAAGCCCTCGATGCACAAACCCTAAGCACCTGATCAAATCTCCACGAAATCGTCTGTAGCCGCCGCCACCATCGTCCCTAGATCGGGGTGGGGGGTCTGAAGTTTTTCCCGGCACCCCGCCGGAGGGGAGATCATCCCGGAGGCCTTCTCTCCGGTATGATGCGTGAGTAGTTCCACCTTGGACTATGGGTCCATGTAGTAGCTAGATGGTTGTATATCCTCCTTTGTGCTTTCATGTATAGATCTTGCGAGCTCCGTTCATGATCAAGATCTAATCTATTTGTAATCATGCATGTTGTGTTTGGGGGGATCCGATGGATATTGAGATTATTATGTTGGTTTGATTAATGGTTTTGTCTTTATGATTCTATCATGTCTGTGTTGTTTGTGATCTTGCATGCTCTCCGTTGTTAGTAGCTATCTTGGCCAAGTAGTTGCTAGTGACTCCAAGAGGGGGTATTTATGCTCGATAGTGGGTTCATGCCTCTAGTTTCCAAGGGAAGTGACAAAAATCTCTTCGGTTGTAGATGTGTTGTTGCCACTAGGGAGAAATCAATGGTTCTTGTTCATGGAACATGTGGACTGTTTACCTTACACACTTTTCTTAAAGAAGTTGTCTGCTGCTTTCAACTTAACACTCGAGGGGGTTCGGATGATAACCTGAAGGTGGACTTCTAGTCATAGATGTAGTTGGATGGCGGTCTATGTATATTGTTGTATTGCCCAATCGAATCTCATTGGATCTTTCTGACTAGTAATTGCATTGTTATACCTTGCTCAGTTCCTGTCAATTGCACTGTTGTAATTTGTTTACCCTTCATGCCATGTTGTTTATCTAAGGAGAGCACCTCTAGTGAACTATGGACCCTGGTCCAATCTTTACCATTAATACATCTTCCATTGTTACTTGTTTACTTGCTGCAAACCATTACCTTCCACACCATATGTTTAATCCTTTGTTACAGCAAACCGGTGAGCTTGACAACCTCACTGATTCGTTGGGACAAAGTCTTGAGTTTGTGTTGTGCAGGTTTCACTACTAGGAAAATGGCTATAGGGTAATTAGCACATCCGTGGCTCACATGGTTGAAGTGCCCCACGGCTAAAACAGGCGTGGCTCACCTGTGGGCAGTGCCCTACTAGTAACTAGAACAACCATGGCGCACATGGTCATAGTGCGCCACAGAAATGTGTGGGCTAGAGCCTTGCTGGCCGCATGCTAGATACCCGTAGCGCACATACGTAGAACTTGCCTTGGATGTTACATACGTAATAGAGGAAGCTCTCTGGTCATCTCCTTATTCGGTCTCGCGCGCACCTCTCCTTTCCATCTTCTCGCGACCGGTCTCTCATCTCGGTAAATTGTCCATGTAAGGATGTGTTCATGTGTATATGGATGATATGCTCATATGTATGTAGATGATTGATGCTCATGATGTGTGTATGGAGAGGATCGATGGTCATGTGTGTGTATATGGAGAGTATCGATGATGCTCATGCATGTGTGTATGGAGAGGATAATGATATGTTCATGTGTGTATGGATCGGTCTCTCTCTCTCTTGTGTTTGTGTGTGAACAAGTTGCCATTTGTTTTGCCAAAATGTTGATTCATTTCAATTTTGGCAAGACTTTGGCATTTCGCAAAGGTCCTAATTTCAGGATAGGTCATGCCGAAATTTTCTATCGACCATTGCATGCATGCATTCATTATGTGGTTCTAATAGACTTCTAATTGTACCGTGTACACCGTGCAGGCAAAAATGGTCCGCATAATGAGCGAAAGCATTGTGGCTAGATTTTTGAAATGTGCGACAACCGACATGATAAGAAATAACAAGACGGATATAAGATGTCCGTGCAGAAGATGCAAACTCAACTGGGTGATCGACCCAGATTTCGGGAATCTGCAGACGGACCTACTCTGCCATGGTTTCATGGATGGATACACTCGTTGGATAAGCGATGACGAAGACTGTCGTGGGAATGACCACAGCAGATGCTGCAATCGGCAGCGAGTAGTAGAACATGGGGCAAGGGCGGCCAGCCATCTGCGGTGCGAGATGAGGGCGGAGACACAAGGATTTACCCAGGTTCGCCCCCCGGAGGGTAAAGACCTACTCCTGCTAGATTGTATTATGGTGAGAGTACAATGGGGCGAGCTCAACGACTAGGCGGCGAGTCGCTTGGGTGTATGATGGAACGTATCCCCTATGCGCCCCTTATGGAGGTTTATATAGGCTCACCTCGCTAGGGTTTATAGAAAATAGATGAATTGGTTAAGGATTCGGAGGTCCTATGACCTAGTCCGACTGGGCCTAGCTACACTTCTGGGCCTTCAGCTTCCAGTCGCCTGAGTCCACGCCAAGTCTTGATCCAGTCGCCGCCCTGCAGGCCCACTCGCTGATGGCTTGGGCCGGCGGGAAACGTCCTGCTAGGTATACCCCGGTAAGCATATCCCCATCAGTAGTCCCCGAGGCCATCGTTGATTTGTCGCAGGTGTTTGCTGGCAGTCGGAGTAAACAGGTCCAACGCGGACGCCTAGTCGAATCGGCGGCGGACTCCTGAACGAAGGAAAGAACTAGTCATTTTGGTCGCAGTAACGGCGACCAATCGGGTCGGCGAATACTTAGTCGCTATTATAGCGGTCAGGTCGGCGAACCGTCGAGTCACCAGGAACAGTGAATTGAGTAGATGAAGTTGGACCGTCAACTGTGGTCAAACTAGCCGTTGCGTAAACCCAACGGTAATTTCGGCGTAATCACCGCGTAATAACGGCTCCCGGAAATGGCGGGTAACAACCGCTATATAATAGGAGTGAAGGGCGACCCGGGAGATGCTTCTTCCATTTCCCCCGATCTCGCGTACCTCCGTCTCCCTATTCCTCACAGCGATCGGAACACTCCCGAAACCTCGACCTCCGCGAAATCCCATCCGATGCCCCCCTCCACCGAGCCATGGGGCAGATCCAAATGTACTAAAGCACTGCTAGCATCCTTCGAGGAAGCAGGGATCCTCCGTGCTGGCAGATGGCGCATCCCCACGGCCGGAGAGGTGATCCCGGATCCACACGAGGGGGAGTTCATCTGCTTCACCAGCCACCTGGAGCGGGGGCTGGGCTTCCCAACTTCTCTCTTCTTCCGGCGTTTCTGCGCCTACTACGGAATCCAACCGTCGGATCTGGGTCCGCATAGTATCGAGCAGCTCGCCATTTTCGTGGCGTTCTGCGAGTGCTATCTGGGCTGCAGGCCCTATTTTCCCCAGTGGCAAGACTTGTTCCACGGGAGAATCAGCCACGAGGAGATAGGCGGCCCAATGCTAGCCGTGGGTGGCCTGCCGTTCCAGCTGAAGTCGAAGGCCTCGTTCTTCGATCTGATGCTACCCGCCAAGGCGGCGAATGAGTGGAATAAATTTTGGTTCTACGTCACCGAGTCGACTCCAAGTGATGCAGTGGCGCTTCCAAGATACTCCGCCGACCGGCCCGAGCCGCGCCGGCTCCAGGTCGCTAAACTCCCACTGGACCAGCAGATGGTTGTCGACGAAATGTTGCAAACCGTTCGCGGCCTGAAGAAGAAAGGCCTCCAGACCATCAACCTTTACAACTGCTGGCTCGGGCGGCGTCTCGTGCCCTTGGCCAGCCGCGACCACTATATGTATGAGTATACAGGTAAGGACGACTCGACGAAGTCCTGCCTCGTTGAGTGGAGACTCAACGACTACACGCAGGCCCTAAAGAAGATTACCCTGGCAGTGTACCTCGACGCAAAGGCCGGGGTCGCCCCTTATACTGCCAGGCACCCAGCTCCAACGGTAAGCTGTCGTTCCGTTACCACTCGCAGTCGCAGCTTGTGCGTTCGTGGTCGCGCTAACTTTGTTTGTTCTTGTTGCAGTTGTTCCAAGTGGTGGAAGGGTGGATTCCACCCGCAGATGATGAAAACTCGAGCTCGTCCGTCCAGGACGGAAGCGATTCATCGCCCACCAAAGACAACGCCGAGAGCGGCGGAGGAGACGACGACGACGACGGAGAACACGAGCCTGTGGAGGTTGCTGCCCCCACGGTTCGCAAAACCCACAGGCAACACCAGCGCGAGCTCGAAGCGAGCAAGAGCCTCGAGCCCCACGATGATGATGATGACGAGCTTCTAGAGGACACCTCACATCATGAGGCAACGCCGTCGAAGAAGAAGAAAGCTCCGCCGAAGAAGAAGACGAAGCCATCGAAACAGATATCTCAGCCCTGATCTGCGAGCAGTTCCGACGCCATCAGCTCGGCTGAGGATGCAGCGGCACACGCGACCATGGCGACAGGCGTTGCCGCCCCAGGGACGAGGCGCCGCTGGCGTCGTTACCACCGCCATTCACCCCAATTGTTAGCTTGGGGGCAGCTCCAGCCATAGGGGCCTCGCCTCCAAGGAGGGCTCCCGCCGCGGCCTCATCTTCGAAGAAGCCGTCAGTGTCTTGGGCACACGATGTGTTCGATACGGGCCTCACTCGGAGGTTGGGGCCTGAACTGGAGAAGCCGGCCAGCATCCGTACCGTTCTGCGATTCATTCCAGTCGCCAAGAAAGTGATCCCCTCCTTGGTCTTGCTTGTCTACTTGCTTTGCCTTTCAATCGGATGATTCATTGATGGGACTACTTCACAGGACTGGTGTGAAGAAGATAGGCCATCCTTCCATGGCCAAGGTTCCGCCAGTCGCCACCGAAGTGCCCGCAGATTCCTCGCGGAAGAGGAAAGGCGACGAGGTCGCTGCCTCCGTCGAAGGCATCAAACGGGCGAAGGGCGATGGTGTTGTCACGGTTTCCGATGACCCGGCGGTTGCTCCAAATGAACCTCCGTCCGCCGCGGAAGTGGCCTCGACGACTAAGGAAGGCGTCGGGTCGCAGCACATGGTGGTTGCAGATTCACCCGATGTGGCTGAGCTGACGCCGAGTGGCGCAACAGCGTCTGCGGCGACATTCCCTCGCTTTATGGCGAAGGCGGCCGCGGCGAGTGCCTTGGTGCCGGCGGGCTAGATGATTGGGGCCGCCGAAGCGGAAGTTGAACAACGTCGCGTCCATACTCCGGTCGTGCTTGAATCGGTGGATGCGCTGGAGCTTCATGGCATGCTAGGCGCTGCCATCCAGGTATGTCCAGTCCCCAGGATCGGGCCACTGAATTTTATATCATCCAGTCCCCGAGTGCCTAGGCGCTGGGCGTCAGCGGGTAGGCACTGAGGAATTTCATTATCCAGTCCCCGAGTGCCTATTCGCTGAATTTCTGCGGGTAGGCGCCGAGGGATTTTATTGTCCAGTCCCCGAGTGCCTAGTCGCTGAATTTCAGCGGTAGGCATTGAGGAAATTCATTGTCCAGTCCCTGAGTACCTAGTCGCTGAGTTTCAGCGGGTGGGCACTGAGGAATTATTTGTTGTTGACGCTGTTACTTGTGCGCAGTGCCTTCAACGCGAGTCGGCCGATCGGCTTGCTGCGAAGAGTCGCTTGGAGAAGTAGCTCGTTGCCGTCCAGGATACGAACAAGGGGCTTCAAGCAGTTGCAGCCGAGGTGAAGGAGGCCCGCCGAGGCTTTGTCCCGGTGGGTGAATTGACGGTGACTCAGTCTGCTTTGAGCACGTCCGAAAAGCTCGTCGGCGACCTTGAGCGTGAACTCAAGGAGGCAAGGGCGGAAGCGAGCTCGGCGGAGGGGCGAGCGAAAGCTGCTGTTACTTCTGCCACTGAAGAGCGGAAAATATCTGATGCACTCGTTGCTGGGCTGCAGAACGACTTCTCTTCTCTTCAAAGATTCATCACGGGCCTCTGCCGACCGCTAATTGGTAAACCTTCCTTCTTCTTCCCTCTACCTGCAATAGCTGTATTGTGATGTAGTTGGTTCGCTCACTGCTTGCTTCTGTGCCTCAGGTCGGATCATTGATAACGCGGAGGAAGCACAGTCGTATGAAGCGCGACAATGTGTGGCCACCCTGGTCGACTCAGCCGCGTTGTCAGCGACTTGCCTTCGAGCATATCTGTAGGAGATATCACCCATGGAGGTGATCCCCAGCAACCTTGTCGAGGTGTGGCGATACCTGGAAAAGGCTCCGTCGGTCGTCGAGTTCATGACGCGGTCGGCCTTCCGGCACGGGGCAGCGACGGCGCTCAGCCTTGGGCTTGCCTACTTTCCGGAGGATTTCGACCTCGACGATGTCGCTAGCGGCTACCCGTCGTCAACATGCTCTGTGGAGATTGCCGAGGTGCTGAAGCTGACGGACCAGGCCGCGGTGTACTCCGATCGTGTTTGGGAGATGGGCGACCTCATCCCCTATCAGGAGACGATTGTCGCTCCCAATGATACTGAACCGAAGCATCAGGACTTCGAGTTCGAGCAACCGTTCCGTGCGGCGATGGCGGGCGAGCTTACAACGTACCCGTCGAACCCGTACATGCCCTTCATCTGCAGCCGCAGGGACGATGGCGCGTCTGCCTCAAAACCTGCGGAGTAGAAATGTTGTGCCGTTGGGCATTAGTACAACATAACTATTTAACTTTCCTTGTATGTGGAGTGACTTTGTGCTGCTATGAAGGAAACTCATGTTATTTTGTTATTCGTTTTGCGATTTTGGATTTTGATTGAGCGAGTCCCCGAGCGCGTCCGCCCTTTTTATGGGGTTTACCTCGTTGTTATATGTTTGTTATATGTGTTGATGTCGACTCACCATGGCTCGGAGAGCCAGTCGCATGGCGACTCCTAGGGGTGCTCTTTACTTGACCGTTTTCCCGGGCGCGAACGAGGTCGGGTTGCCGAGTCCCCGAGCGTGGTACTTGGTTGTTCTAGTCGCAGCCCCAAGGTAGGTGAGGACTAAGCGCGTCGTTGTTAGCGCATCTCTCCTGCCTGATCCGGAGGATCAGTCGCGTGGAGAGTCCTGGGCGCGCTCTCATACTTGGCGTTTTTCCCTAGTCGCTCGTATTTGGCTGGGTGTCAGTCCCCGAGCGTGGTACTTGGCCGTTTCGAGTCGCTGTGCCAAGGATGCGGAGGACTTGGTCGCTGTAAGAAGCGAATGCAGTTGTCTTGGCTCGGTGAGCCAGTCGACCTAGGCGACTCCAATGGGGCTCCGGGTTAGCGTTTTTCGTGGACTTTACGAGGCCTAGAGTTTCTCAGTGCCCTCGTACCGCACTACTTGGCCGTGCCAGTCGCTTTACCAGAGGTTGACTTCTGCGAATAGCGCAACGCTGTTATTACGAGTGCGAGTGGCACAAGACACGGAGAGTAAACACAGTTTTCGGTAATCGATCTGTTTTATTTCATAGCGGGTGGAGAGTACATGTATGGGGTTCTAGGAGTAGAACTTCCGTAGGAGGTTTACATTCCATGGCCGCTTGACGTCGAGTTTTCCGCCTCCTCGGACGTCGGTGAGGTAGTAGGCGTCGTTGCCCAGGACTCGCCCGATGGCGAATGGTCCCTCCCAAGGGGGGGAAAGCTTGTGCATGCCCTTCTTGTCCTGGATTAGGCGTAGTACCAGGTCGCCTTCCTGGAAGGTGCGAGTCCTTACTCGCCGGCTATGGTAGCGGCGGAGCCCTTGCTGGTAGATGGCAGTGCGGGAGCGAGCTAGGTCGCGTGCCTCGTCGAGCTGGTCGACTCCGTCTTGTCGTGCGAGTTCGTTTGCGGCCTCCGTATAGTTGACCACCCTTGGTGAATCGTGCTCGAAGTCGGTGGGCATGACTGCCTCGGCGCCGTACACCATGAAGAAGGGGGAGAACCAAGTCGACCTGTTGATGGAGGTGCGGATGCCCCAGATGACGGAGGGTAGCTCCTCGACCCAGCACCCGGCGGTGCGCTCAAGTGGGACCTGGAGCCGTGGCTTCAGGCCATGGAGGATGCTCTGATTGGCGCGTTCCGCCTGGCCATTGGATTTCGGGTGGGCGACTGAGGCGAGGTCGAGTCGAATGTGGTGTTCCTCGCAGAACTCGGCCATGGCTCCGTTGGCAAAGTTGGTGCCATTGTCGGTGATGATGCTATTTGGGAACCCGTAGCAATAGATGAGCTCACGTAGGAACTTGGTGGCGGTCTTCCTGTCGCATTTGCGGACTGGCTTGGCCTCCACCCATTTTGTGAATTTGTCGACTGTGACTAGGAGGTGGGTGAAGCCAGAGGGGGACTTCTTGAAGGGGCCTACCATGTCCATGCCCCATACGGCGAACAGCTAGGTGATGGGGATTGTCTTGAGCGCCGAGCTCGGCACGTGGGTCTGGTTGGCGTATTTTTGGCATCCGACGCACCGCTGGACGATGCCGATGGCCTCTGCGTGTGTGGTGAGCCAGTAGAAGCCATGTCGCATAGACTTTGCGACTAGGGAGTGGGCGCCGGCGTGGTGGCCACAGTCGCCGGAGTGGATATCTTGTAGGATCTTGCGTCCTTCCGCGGGTTGAACGCAGCGTTGAAACACGCCTGTCACACTGCGCTTGTGGAGCTCGCCGTTGATAATGACGAAGGATTTGCAGCGGGGTGTTATCATCCGGGCCTCCGTTTCATCCGTGGGCAGAGTGCCCCCCTCCAGGTAGGCGACATATGGCGCGGTCCAGTCGCTTGGCACGACGATTAGTGCGACCAGGGCTGCCTCTGGTTGAAGCGGGATTCCGATGTCGATCTCGCGTGGGGGAGAGACGGAAGGCTTGGTGAGGTGTCGAGCCGAGCCGATGCGAGAGAGTGCGTCGGACTCCTCGTTCTTCCGCCTGTCGATCCACTCGACAGAGTAGCCTGTGAAGTGTCCACCCAACTGGTCCACTGCTTGGCGGTATTCCGCCATGGTGGGGAGACAGCGTCACAGGTGCCGCCGACTTGCTCGGCGACGAGGTCGGAATCTCCATAGCAGCACAGGCGATTGACGCTCATCTCTTTGGCGGCTCGCATGCCGTGGAGTAGCGCCTCGTACTCGGCCATGTTATTGGTGCAGGGGGTGAAATCGAGGTAGAGGACGTAGCGGAGCTTTTCGCCCTTCGAAGATGTTAGCATGATCCCCGCTCCTGCACCGACCGCGTTCTTGGATCCGTCGAAGTGTAAGCTCCAGTAGTGGAGGTATGGCAGCTTCTCTGGCTGCTGGGCCTCCTCCCAGTCGGCGATGAAGTCTGCGAGGGCCTATGACTTGATCGCCTTGCGTGGATCGTACTTGATGTTGTGGATGCCGATCTCGATGGCCCATTTGGCGACTCGCCCAGTCGCCTCACGGTTGCGGATGATGTCCTGCAACGGTGCTGAGGAGACGACCGTTATGGGGTGCTCCTGGAAGTAGTGCGGCAGTCGCCGCTGTGCTCTGAAGACCGCGTATACCAACTTCTGGTATTGCGGGCAGCGCTGGCGCGACTCGGTGAGGACCTCGCTGATGTAGTACAGTGGTCGCTGCACTGGGCGCTCCTTTCCTTTCTCTGGTCGTTCGACGACCATGACGGCACTGACGACGCATTCAGAAGCCGCGACATAGACCAACATGGGTTCCTTGTCGACGGGGGCGGCGAGTAGCGGTGCTGCGAGTAGCACCTCCTTGAGGGCGTGGAGCGCGTCGTCTGCCTCCTTGTCCCACTGGAAGGTGGGGTTCTTGCGCATTAGGCGGTATAGGGGCATCGCATTTTCGCCTAACCAGGGGATGAAGCGACTGAGAGCCACGACTCGCCCGGCCAGCTTCTAGACGTCGCGCAGGCACTCGGGTCTACCGAGTCGAGCAATCGTGTTGATCTTGGCGGGGTTTGCCTCGATCCCGCGCTTGGAGGCGACGTATCCCAGTAGCTGTCCAGTTGGTTTAGCTTTATCTTGTACTTCTGCAGGTTGGCAAACGTTTCCTCCAGGTTGGCGAGTAGATCGCCCTGGCGAGCGGATTTCACCACCACGTCGTTGATATAGACGTGGATATTGCGGCCAATCTGGCTCGCAAGGCACTCCTGCATGCACCTCTGGTAGGTTGCCTCGGTGTTTTTGAGGCCGAAGGTCATGGTGGTGTAGAAGAAGGCTCCGAATGGCGTGATGAACGCTGTCTTCTCTTCGTCCTCAACAGCCATTTTGATCTGGTTGTACCCAGAGTAGGTGTCGTGGAAGCATAGCGCCTCTGAGCCCGTGGTGGAATCGATGATTTGGTCGATCCGCGGGAGGACGAATTGCTCCTTCGGGCAGGCGCTGTTTGAGTTTGTGTAGTCGATACACATTCTCCAGGTCCCGTTTTTCTTCTCGACCAGGACTGGATTTTCCAGCCACTTGGAGTACTTGATTGGCCGGATGAAGCCTGCAGCGAGTAGACGCTGCGCCTCCTCGGCGATGGCTTAGCGGCGCTCTTCATTGAAGGGCCGCAGCGAATGCTTAACAGGTCACACTTTGGGGTCGGCGTTGAGTTTGTGCTCAGCGAGTTCCCTCGGGACACCAGGCATGTCGGATGGCTTCCATGCGAAGATGTCCCTGTTCTCACGGAGGAACTCGATGAGCACGCGCCTTCCTATGCTGGGCTCATGCCCGTCCCGATCGTCACCGTCTGGCTGGAGTCGCCTGGGACCAGCTCGATGGTGCGGGTATGCGTCGTTGCCTCGAAGGCGGTGGAGTTGCCTCCCTCCGAATTGGGCTTCTTCAGTATGGTGGGGTCGTTGCTATTGACCTTGCTCGTGTACTTGGCGAGCTCTTCAGCGTGGTTGGCCTCCGCCACGATGACGGCGTCAGCGAGTTCGACCCCTTTGGCCTCACATTCCGCGGCCATATCGGGGTCGCCATGGACTGTGATGATGCCGCACGGCCCGGGTAGCTTCATCGCATTGTACGCGTAATGGGGTGCCGCCATGAACTTGGCAAACGCCTGGCGCCCCAGGACGCAGTGGTAGGGGCTGTCGAAGGGCACCAGCTCGAAGACGATCCGCTCGGTGCGGAAGTTTGCTGGTGTACCGAAGGTGACTGGCAGCGTCACCTTGCTGATCGGATACACCTTCCGACCGGGGACGATGCCGTGGAAGGTGGTGTAGGTTGTCTTGATCATCGACTGTGGGAGCCGCAGTCACTTAAACGTGTCCAGGTACAGGATGTTGATGGAGCTGCTGCCGTCCATCAGCGTTTTGGGGGAGCCAGTAGTCCCCCACCTTTGGCTTGACCACCAGGGAGACTCGGCCCGGATACTCGATCCGTGGCGAGTGTTCTTCGCGGCTCCAGATGATTGGTTGCTCCGACCAGTTGAGGAACTGGGAATGTCAATCTGGGCCACCGCATTGACGGCAATGGCGCGGGTGATGACCTTCTTTTCGTGCTTCGTGTTGAAGCCTGTGAAGGTGTGGAGTGAGCCGGCGACGCTGCCGAACTTTCTGCCATTTGGCGGGTTGTTGTCGGGGTCTTCCCGCGCGTGTCGTGCCTTCTCGATCTCGTTGAGAGAGTGGCAGTCGGCGGTCGTGTGTGTGGCGGGCTTTCCTTCCCTGCTATGAAACACACAGGGTTGGTTGAGGAGGGACGTACGGTCGAACCTCGGCTTTGCCTGGAAGTTGCCGCCATCGCGGCGCTGTCCTCCGTCGCGGCGGAAGCTCTTGGGCTCGCGCTGCACGTACCCGGCGTTGGCGACGAAATCGACTCGCCCGTCGCCGCGGCGCTTGCCGGTGAGGCCAGTGTTGCTGTAGCGAATCTCGGGCCGCCTCCCGTTGTCGTGGCCGTTCGTGCGGCGATGTCCTCCCGACTCGTCATCGGTTTCCTGGTTTGGATCCTCCTCCGCGTACTTCTTTGCGATCTCCAGGAGGTCCAGTATGTTGTCGAGTGTGAGGTACACTCGTTTGAGCTTGGCGACTAGGGGATCCTAGCGGCACGAGGTCTTGAAGCAGTGGATCGCGGTGTCCGGGTGGATTCCGGCTGCGTTGTACCATAGATCTTGCCACCGCTGGACCTAGCTGCAGGTCGACTTGCGAGGTCCTTGGACACACCGCTCCAGGTCCTCGATGGTGGTGGCGCGGGTGTATGAACCTTCGAAATGCCTGACGAAGGCATCGCGCATCTCCTCCCAGGAGTCGATGCTATCCACGGGGAGGGTGTTGATCCACTACCTGCACGCCCCTTCCATCATCAGGGGAAGGTAGCGGCCGACGAGTAGGTCGGTGTGGCCGGCGATCCCCATCGCCATGAGGTAGGTATCCAGCCACACGGAGGGATCGTACGAGGGGTCGTACTTCTCTATTTCCTTGGGAGCTTTGAAATTCGCCGGGTATCTTTCGCCTCGGATCATCGGTCCGAAGCACTGGGGTCCGACTCGTCTCAGCGATCCCCTTGGTTCGCCGTCGCGGAGGTTGGTGAGGGTGTGCCGCAGATCGTCGGGCTGGCGTGCGCGCAAACTCTGGTTGTTGATGATGTGAGTGTGTGCGTCGACGGGCTACCCGTTGGCGGCGACGAAGTTGTTCGCCGGCCGCGGGTCGTTGGTGGAGAGTGCCGCGTTCGCGTGTCGGTGTTGGAGCTGCAGGGGATCGGGTGGGGGGCAGTTGAGGGTATTTGCCACCATGGGGCGGCCGCTCGAGGCGGCCCTGCTGGTCGACGAGCACGAGTACATCCGACCCTGTGAGTCGGCGCCCGCATTTTGTTGCTCCACTGCTTTGGCGAGTAGAGCCTTGGCGTACTGGATATGCAGGGCACCTTCGCTGGTTACTTGGATGTTGTCAACCGCATCTCGTCTTGCGACGACGTTGTCCATTGGGGTGGAGAACTGCGGGAGGCCGTTCACGTCTCGTTCTCGCGAGGAGACCATGATCCTTGGTTGGTCCCTGGGAGGCGCACGGTTGGGTGGTGGTGGGGCGCCATTGGTCGTCGCCCTGGTGGGGGTCGGGCGCTTCCTCCTGGCGGTGCATTCTCGCAGATCGCGCGCTCGGCTATGCGAGTCGGGTTGTTCTCGTTGTCGAAGTGCAGGGCACGCCCCTGGATGGCGGGGTTTAGGCGCGACCTGATTCGAAGTTGGTGATATCGCGACAGCTCTTGCGCTGTCGCCTGCTCAAGGCGAATTTTTTCGCGCTCGTCTTGCTCCTTGTGGACTGCCTCCGCCAGCTTCAGGCGGAGTTCCTCGACCTCCGTTGCCGTCGCATTTGGCGGGATCGGCGTGGAGAAGGGGTCTTCCGGTGGGTCGGCGCCGGTCGCCATATAGGTCGCGGCATGGCGACCGATTCCGTCGTGGAGGTCGACGGAGTTCTCCGACCCGGAGTCGAAGTCAAAGATCCCAAGGATGGAGGGATCCTCGAAGTCTCCGACGTTGGAGACCTAGGTGATGGAGCCCGCGGGCGATGCGGCGATGATGGATCCGGCGCGCGACGCCGGGGTCACCGAATCGGCGTCGTCGTTGAGGGTCGTGTCGCCCGCGGCCGCGGTGGTCTCCGCCACGTTGCTGTGGGCCGAGTCGTACTCGGAGGCGAGGCGGTGGATCGTGCGGACCTGGCTCTTAGAGAGACGGTCGCGTGGCGGTGACTCGCGGATGCGAGCCGAGTCCTCTGAGGTGATGACGTCGGTGAGACCGACGAAGAGGCTGATCGTGCCGACCGGCAGAATCACGCTGTGCATGACGGGTCGCGCCACCGGGACGTAGCTTCTCGGCAAGATCTGGAGCATCTCACCGATCGCGATCATGCGGACGGTGGCGATCGACTCATTGATAGGCAGATTGGATCTCGCCGCAGAACACCGGCCTGACCGACCAGGCCCCACGGTGGGCGCCACTGTCGTGGGAATGACCACGGCAGATGTTGCAATCGGCAGTGAGTAGTAGAACATGGGGCAAGGGCAGCCAGCCATCTGCGGTGCGAGATGAGGGAGGAGACACAAGGATTTACCCAGGTTCGGCCCCCCGGAGGGTAAAGACCTACTCCTGCTAGATTGTATTATGGTGAGAGTACAATGGGGCAAGCTCGACGACTAGGCGGCGAGTCGCTTGGGTGTATGATGGAACGTATCCTCTATGCGCCCCTTAGGGAGGTTTATATAGGCTCACCTCGCTAGGGTTTACAGAAAATAACTGAATTGGTTAAGGATTCAGAGGTCCTATGACCTAGTCCGACTGGGCCTAGCTACGCTTCTGGTCCTTCAGCTTCCAGTTGCCTGAGTCCACGCCAAGTCTTGATCCAGTCGCCGCCCTGCAGGCCCACTCGCTGACGGCTTGGGCCGGCGAGAAACGTCCTGCTGGGTACACCCCGGTAAGCATATCCCCATCAAAGACGATGGAGACGGTGAAGGTGGGCAACATGACGATGATCATCATCACGGCGAGAACGGGCGAGATGGTGAAGAGTCTCCTAGAGATGGTGAAGGTGCGGAAGCAGACCGGGATGATGATGATCTAGATGCTGGAGGAGCAGACGACGATGATCTAGAAAGCCACTATCACCAAGCATCTGTTTGGTTCTCAGGAGACGCCTCCAGCTTGCGCCTTTACAGAGCCAGCTGATACAACCAACCAGCCCTTTATTCTAAGACCTGACACACTACATAGGGCGGCCGGTGCTCAGATTGCGGTGCCTGCCCGCTCTCCAAAAGGAAAAAAGGGCAGGAAAAGAAAATCTAGCAGCTCGAGCCAGCCGGTGGCATCAACTGCGAATCCGATGAAGTTTCGGGACGGGCCACCAAGACCCGAGGGTATTATGTGGAGGATTCATGTGGCGGGTGAGCCCATGCTACCTAAGAATTTGCGGAGGCTCGCCAGTTCGGAACTGCAGAGTGTGCATGATGGCGTGCTGACGATAGAGAGACGCCTTCTATCAGAGAAAGATCCCTCGCACCCGGTATTCGTGGTTAAGGTGCCACCAGGCTTGGGCTTCGTCGATAATGCCCCTGCGGATCTTTTCTTCCTGCGGTTCAACGACATCTTCAATATGTTCCACCTATACCTGCTGTACTATACCATGGTCCGTCTGTTTTCTCTCAGCCTGGCCATGCAGATCATTAGAGAGAACACACCGGGCATCACTATAGTGGACCCCTACTACATGCGTGCCGGCTGCTTGGGTTCCCCGGCTGAACGACGTATCGTGGCCTCGTACCTAAAAAATATCCTCGTGGCGAACAAGACAAAGGAATACATTCTCGTGCCTTACTTTCCCGAGTAAGTCGTTATTCACTCGCCACCGTCGATTGGATTTATGAGATTATCATCATTATTTTTCCAACACATTCCATTTGAATTTTTTGCGCAGAGATGAACACTACACACTCATCTCCTTATCGCCGAAGCATTCCCACGCCACGTATTTCGACTCGGGGAGTCTAGAAAAGAAGAAAAACTACGACAAGATCAAGGAAGTTCTAGATGATGCTCTCACTGGCTATGCCTCGACGGAAGGCACCACCTTCATGCGTACGAAGGTCAAGTTTGGCAGGCACGTCTTCAACCACGTAACGGAGTTCCCCTGCGTGAAGCAGCCGGAGAACAGTAAGAAGGAAGCCTACTACACACTCCATCACATAAGGGCGTTCCTACTTGACCAGCAGAATTCTACGCTGCAAGATCATCTCAAACAGTGGGCCGAAGCAAAGGCCAAGATCACTGATTCAGATAGTAGACAAGAGATGTATCACATCCAGCAGCAGTTTGGGGCAATCATCTTTCGTGATGTCATGAATTGGGGGGGGGGGATCTTCTACGGAGGAAATATCCCGAATAACCGTGACATAGAAGATCGCCTAGAGATGCAGGGTGACTATAGGAAGTTCATGACGAGACAAGGCATCCTCCCGTTCCCTAAGCCGAGCCAGAAGGCTTGATGTTGGCCTAGTTGTAGTTACAAACTATAGATGACCTTTATGTGTATGTGGACAAGTGTACATGCTACTATACTTATCTTATTAGGTTTATGAATCATCGCTTACTTATTTTGCTTATTATTATTATATATCAATCAATGCTTGGTTTTTTGCTTACTCTTTGGTCCTTTTCTCATTTTGGTCCTTTTTTCCTTACTTTATTAGTCTTTTTTTGAGAATAATGCCGATGATTGAAATGTCGTGGCACACTATATATGTGAATGTGCTACGACGGGATTGTGAGCCTTGTGATATGCACAAGTCCAGGTGTTGTGCATCCTACTTGGCTCCCAGTTCCATCGTAGCATATTCCTGTGTCCAACGACCTATGTATATATATATGAGGCATTCTTTTTGATTTACTTTGGTCTTTTTCGAGAATAATGTCGATGATTGAAATGTCGTGGCACACTATATATGTGAATGTGCTGTGATGGGATTGTAAGCCTTGTGTTATGCACAAGTCCAGATGTTGTGCATCCTACTTGGCTTACGGTTCCATCATAGCATATTCCTGTGTCCAACGACCTAGCTAGTTATATATGAGGCATTCTTTTCGAGTTACTTTGGTCTTT
This sequence comes from Avena sativa, assembly GCA_916181665.1. NCBI lineage: Eukaryota > Viridiplantae > Streptophyta > Magnoliopsida > Poales > Poaceae > Avena > Avena sativa. The sequence continues at coordinate 226,022,451 of OV702284.1, read as the reverse complement.
TTCGAGAATAATGCCGATGATTGAAATGTCGTGGCACACTATATATGTGAATGTGCTGCGATGGGATTGTCCGCCTTGTGCTATGCATAGGTCCAGGTGTTGTGCATCCTACTTGGCGGACAGTTCCATCATAGCATATTCCTGTGTCCAACGACCTAGCTAGTTATATATGAGGCATTCTTTTCGAGTTACTTTGGTATTTTTCGAGAATAATGCCGATGATTGAAATGTCGTGGCACACTATATATGTGAATGTGCTACAATGGGATTGTTCACCTTGTGCTATGCACAGGTCTAGGTGTTGTGCATCCTACTTGGCGAACACTTCCATCGTAGCATATTCCCGTGTCGAACAACCTAGTTATATATGAGGCATGCTTTTTCAGTTATTTTGGTCTTTTTCGAGAATAATGCCGATGATTGAAATGTCGTGGCACACTATATATGTGAATGTGCTGCGATGAGATTGTCCGCCTTGTGCTATGCACAGGTTCAGGTGTTGTGCATCCTACTTGGCGGACAGTTCCATCGTAGCATATTCCTGTGTCGACCAACCTAGTTATATATGAGGCATGCTTTTTGAGTTTGGTCTTTTTGATTTAGGAGTACTTTCTATAAGTGTATCTTCATATGCGACTTTAATTATATATGTTTTTTTCAATCACCGGTTAATTATTATTGTCAACTTGTAGATGACGTGGTACGTCGTGTACACGGGGTGGGTTCCCGGAGTCTACGATGATTGGGAATACTGCCGGAGATAGGTGCACCGTTTCACCGGCAATAGATACAAAGGGTACACCACTATGGCGGAGGCGGAAGCTAGATACACGCGCTATCTAGCGGGAGTTAGGACGAGGAACCGGATGAAGACCTACACCTTCGTCGCGGTGATCATGCTTATCTTCTTTGGTTGTTTATCCCGCGTTTGTGTCTAGCTAGTTTAGATGTCTAGGCGAGCTTCCGAGCTCTAACTTGTTCGATCGACACATGTATTCGCATGTCACCAACTACTTTGTAACTTGATCAAAACAATGTATAACTTATGTATTCATGTATGAGACTTATCTATATGTATTTGTTTCAATCTTGTTTTGCGAATTGTGTATTTATATATATAACTGTATATCTTATATCTGTGTGTATATCTGCCTATAATATTGTATATAATCTGTATTGTATATCATCTGGCCCTGAAATTAAAAAAAAAAGACACCCGTGGCGCACATGGCACAACTTCTGTGGCGCACTACAACTAAAGCACACCTGCGCAGCTTAGTGGCGCACTGCAACGTGCGCCACAGAAGATCCAAAGCGTAGCGCACCTGCCAACATATCCGTGGAGCACTAGTAGGTGCGCTACGCCTATCTCGACATAACCGTGGCGCACCAGGCAGTGCGCCACGGCTAGGAGATAGCCGTAGCGCAAGGCCCGTGGCGCACCCCTAGTGCGCCACAGGTGGCCACAGACGACCGTTTTCCTAGTAGTGTTTCCACGTTTGTTGCAACACCTTTGAGACGTTTCCTTCCTCCTCCAGGTTCGATAACCTCGGTATCTACTACGGGAAACTTGCTGATGTGCTCATCACACCTTGCTCTTGGGGTTCCAACGAAGTGTCCCATGTCAACACTGGGTGCACGCATCAAGATTTCTGGCGCCGTTGCCGGGGAGGATAAGGACGTCTTCACTAGGGGAGTCCTCCACTTCCTTTCTCTTTACTTTGTTTTTAGTTTGCTTTGTTTCTTTTGATTGGTTTTGTTTGTCTCTTTGCAAAAAAACCCCAAAAATTAGTTTGGTTTGCTTGGTTTATTCACAAACACAAAAAAATTAGTTCCTGCTCTAGTTGCTACCATGTCTGGTTTTGGACCAACCTTTATTTCCCCTATGGTATAAATCTCCACTTTTAAGCAAAAAAGTGAAGAAAGTTTTAAAGAAGCTTGGTCTAGAATTTCCGCTTTACAAAGGAAAATTGAGCCTAAGATGATTCTTAGCTTGGTTATTGATAGTTTATACCGTGGTATTGCTCTTCGTTATAGATATGATTTGGATGCTGTGGCTGAGGAAGATATTTTGCTATGTGCTGAGGATGAAAATTTTGATGCCATAAAAAGGTTGATTGCAATTTATAGTACACCTGGCAAGTCTGATTCCTCTTTCACAAATATCTTTGCCAAGTTGAACACTCTTGAGACTAGTATTGCTGCTATGAATAGTTGCTATCACATGCTTAGGGCTTACCATGATTATGTTCTCATAAATTCGGAGCCTTCAAAGTGGTTTCCCACAATCAAAGTCTCTATAAATACTACACTTTTTGATGCTCATTGTGATGTCATGTCTGAATTTTGTCTCATGCCTAAAGATATTTATGATTCCTTGAGTCTATGGGGGCTTACTGAAGGAGGAGAGGAAATCTCTCTTACCAACAATGCCACTTTATTTCCCATTGGAATAGCTGAAGGTGTGTTTACAAAAATCTCAGGAAAAATGGTGTCTACTGATTATCTTGTTATTGAATGCGTAGGCAAAGGACAGATCACACTTGGAAGATCCCTACTGAAGCACCTTGGAGTGGTAATAGATGTGGAAAAAGGCATTATGCACTTAGATCCTCCGATAAGCAATCATATCTTCCCTAAAGAGAAGAACAAAGGTAAGAAAGGAAAGAACAAGAGGGGAAATTCTTCATTTGAAAATACTTGATTCTTCTTGCTTCTTGAGCCTAACTTAAAGAAGTTAAAGAAAAGAGCTTATTGGGAGATAAACCAAGAGTTTCCTTGAGTCTTGGAAGTTATTACTTCAGTAATGACCTCTCCTTATCCTTTTTGTTTGCTTTTTGTGCCAAGAATGACCTCTAATGAGAGGGAAGTAAGATCTGGGGAGTTGCTGTCCCGAAACAGATTTCTTTCCTCCACAAAACAAATTTGTAAGGAGTCTCTGTAACTCGGATTAAGCTCAAAATTTACGAATAAATCCCCCAGTATGTTAGATAACTTTCGTTAGTTCAACACTTTTTGATTTGAGCAACATAAGATGTTTGAAAAAATCGGTTTCTACCTGCTGGTCTGTTTTGACAGATTTCTGCCATTATTTGCATTTGCTTCTTATTGATTCCTTTTTGAGTTCTCTTTAGGTGAATTAAGCTTTTTTGAAGGAGTTACTACAGTAGATTGTATTTTTAGTGAAAAGCCTTGCCGTTTCAAAGCTTTTCCAGAGGTCTAATATATTTTGAATACACTAATGTTGCTGATGAAGATTGTGCGAAGTTTTGTATGAAGGACAATTTGCAGGTGTAGAGAGAGAATGATGCAATGAGATGAAGAATGGAAAAAAGCTCAAGCTTGGGTATGCCACCATGGTGTCACCCCAAGAAATATCCAAGAGTTACAAGCGTAAAAGCTTGGGGATGCCCAAGGGATACCCTTCTTCATCAATAAAAAGCTCAGGTCTGTCCAGACACTTCATTTTTATTGTTTCATGCACAGTTGTTTTGTTCTTGGAGCATCTTAGTTTTTGTTTGCTTTGCTTAGGTTGTTTAGTTTGCTTGAATAAAGTAGTTTGGACCCCCGTTCTCACTGTGTTGTTTTGCAAATTAGTTGCTTGGTGTTGGAAAGGAGTAGTAAGTTCTTGCTTGAAGTGCAAGAGGAGCTTGCATTGACTGTGACTTAGACTTTAGCATGACATGCTAGGTGTTGTTTTGACCTTATGCTTAGTGATTATTTCTATAGCATGTCTTGTTCCAAACAATTGGGATTTCTTAGTGTGCCTTGAAGAAATTATGCTTGTTTTAGCATGCAAAAGCATATTATTGTGGTATTCTCCTTTGATGCTTTGCTTGTGTTGACTTGGCACATGCTCACACCATGTTATGACTATGACAAGTCACCATTAGCCTCTATGATCATTTAGTCCTTGACTTTTAATACCACTCTATGCTTTGATTAGTAATGCTTTGTTGTTCTGCATGATTATGGCCATTATGCTCTCTTAGTTGGTTGCTCCCAGTCTTTTTCTAGCCTCCACTTGTATGAGTAAGTTCTACTCATGCTTCCAACTACCAAGAAACCAAGTTATTCCAAAGTGTCCACTATAAACTCCTATGCATGGTGTGTTACACCATTCCAAGTATATTCTTGTTTTCAGCTATCTTCCAATTAAAAACTATTTTGTTATGTGAAAACTTAGTGATTAAAGACCTCACGAACTTGATGGCACACTTTATATTCTTTGCCCCTAATAAACTTGAACCATTGTGACAACTATGTTGTATATTCTTGCACTTATACGTTGGAATTAGCAGAACCATGCTGTCACGTGGAACGTTTTCAACATTGCACTTGTACTTTGTACACAGTTGATATCATGCTCTTTTGTCTATGGATGTCACCGGTGTGAAATAAAAAGGGAACTTGTAAGTCCATGGAGTTTGTATCCTGTAGAGGTCCCAACCTTTAATAAGGTAGAGATCCCTGTGTTTACAAAGCTAGTCCCTGGATCAATAGCTAGCATCCACAGTTAAGATGTAATATCAAGAAACAAAGGTCATAATACAACTTTATAACTAGGAATAAAAAAATTTATTACATCTTACATAGCTCAAATGTCTATCTCATTACAATGCAGCATAAATAACTATAGCATGGGGTCCTTCATCTTCAAAGTGCCACAGGCAGTCATGTTGGTTGTAGACTTGTAATCCTAATCAATAAACTTCACTAACATCAAACAAACCTGCAACATAATAAGTTACAACCACAAGGGTCAATACATTTGAATTGTATTGGCAAGTGATACTATGGTAGTATAGTGGTATCTATCATCTATATGCATTTGGCTAAGTGGAACTTAGGCTTTCTTTGATCAAAATAGATTTTCCTTGTCCTTTGAAAAACACTAAGTTTTTGTTTGTCAAAATCACCCAAGGCATCTCCCAATAGAAATTGGTGATCCTTCAACCCTTGTTCAACCACAAGCTTTTAACTTAGAAATTAGGATGAGGAGATTCTTGATAGCTTCCATGTCTTGATGCTCAAATGGTCCTTTACCAGGGACATGGCTAAGTACTTAGATTTTACACTCTACAGAGGTACTGCACTTTCCCCACAAGACTTGGTTTCACCAAGACAAGATATTTCAGAAGCCTTCCCTTAGACCAGAATGGACGCGTTCCAACCTATCATCCCCTACCACCAACTGTCCATTTGGCTAAGTTATTGCATTCTATATGATCTAGGCAGAGCCCATAATGCCAAGTGGCTGCACTTGAAGCTTCTCAACATTTGTCATCTCAAATCTCTTTGTTCCTGGGTGGCCATCCACAAGTGAGATACATAAGGTAAACCATAGAAATGGGCCTTGTGTAACCACTCAACACAAACCATTCCTTCCATTCCACCTAGGTGATTCATTCACTTAGTTGTTTTATTAAACAAAACACTAGTCCTTGACTTAGAAATATTCCATAGCATGAATATAATCCACCCTTGTTTTCTACTAGATAAGCTAAGCATGATAGTAGTAGGAATCTTAACTTAGGAAAATTCTACTAAGGTTTCACCTACTAGGATTTCCCATGGCATAGTTTATACTTAGCAAAAATTCCATGCAAGTCCTACTTAGAAATATCACTAATGCATAGTGAAAATAATGGGACAAAGTATGAAGCATCACTTGCCTTTTTGGTAGAGAATATAAGTTCACTCCTTGATCTTGCAATATTCACACTCTTCAAATTCCACTACAATTCAATCAAGCAAGCAAAGATTCAATCTACCATTCAAGCAAACATCACATAAAATAATAGAAACAAAGCAATGCATGCAAGCATTCATAAAAATTGTTTTATTTGGAAAAATGGTTTCTAACATGTTATAAACATTCTAAAACACATATTGGTCATATTATATAAGTGGCAAAATCATTTGCAAAAGATTTTACTTATAAACCATTTTTAAACCAAATCAATATTTTATGCGGTTGAAAATGCTTTTAGCAAAGCAATAATCTTTATAGGGTTCACCAAATACATTTTTAATTCTAAAACTTGGTGTTTGGGGTCAGAGAGTTTAAATCAAAACATTTTCCCAAAGGGTTTCCTCCAAAAGCATTTTTAATAAGTAAACATTATTTTTATTTGACTAGAAATGTTGTAAATCAAAGATTTATTATTTTGCTTCACAAAATATGTTTTTGAAACCACAAGTTGGTTTAGATGGTCAGTAGGTTCAAAAAATCCATTTGCCCAAAGGTTTTATCACAAAAATAATTTTAGAATGATTTTTATACTCAAAATATGCCTACACAAGTTTCTGCAAAAACAACCAATTTAACAGAAGCAGTTTACTAAACAAAGTGCATGGTTGGATAGGGTTTGTCTTGCTGATTCCATTGACATAAAATTTGTAAAATTTGGACGTGTTGTTTGAAATTTATGCAATTTACAAATTTGATCATCTAATAGATCAAATCCTGTTTCTTTAAAACAACTCTGGGCCACGTGGCTGCTTCCTATTGGGTAAAAACGGTTCACGTGGATCAAAAAATATAGGCCGCAGGATCTAACTTAATCGCACGACACAGATCGCAGGATACCTCTTCGACTAAGATTCTATCGCGTCACTCGGATCCAGATCGGACGGCTCCTATTGCTTTGCCAATAACTGGCGGCGTGACGACGGTGGCGCACGGCGGCGGCGCTCTGCTAGCGGTGCTGCGGCGGCTACAGGAAGCGAGTGAGAGGATGAGGTGGCTCACCAGGTTTGCGGAGTGTTGCTGAAGCTCAACGTGGTCTCGGCAGGGACAGGGGTGCACGAGGTCACTGGCGGTTCCTCGTCGGAGTTCGTGGAATCGTCGGGTGCGGTCAGTCGTCATTGAAGGCGACTCTTAGGTGCAAGCTAGAACACTAAAATGGCGGCGTTAGATGCGGACGAGGTCACTGGCCACACGCGAATCATCGGAAAGAAGAGCGGCGGTCAGAACAGACGACAGCGGTGTTCAGGTGTGGTTATTGTCGATGTTCCAGAGCGTGCGCGACCTAGCTAGAGCTACTGGAGTATGCAGGAAATGATGGGGGTCACGATCGAGAGCTCTGGGGGCAATGGGGTTGGCGGTGATGGCCGAAATTGCGGTCGCAGCTCGTCGGAGACAGGGGCAGTCGAGGCTGAAATTTGGGCAGCCTAGTGGCTCCGGTCGAGTGAGATCTGAGGGGAAAGGAAGAGGAGGGCGAGGTGGTTAAGAAGGCGTGGTCAGGGGGCGATTAAATTATGTTGTTACTGCGAATTCAATCGAAGAAACGGCGACAGAACGGCCGGGGGTGGTCAGCGGAGGGTGAGGAAGAAGCCTGGCAGATGGGGCCTGTTTGATAGTGAGTAAGAGGGAGGGGGAGTGGGACCTAGTAGTCAGGGACTGAGTGGGTTCATCTGCGAGTAAAATAAAACGCTTCGGGTTAGTTGGGCTATATGGGCCAGTTGGGCCTTGCTGGGCTGGCTGCTTAGATCATTTTTTTTGTACTGGTTTGTTTTTATTTTTCCTTTTCTATTTATCTGTTTTGATTTTGTTTAATCAATTCAAACAACTATTTGAATTCAAACTTCAACCAAACTTTGTGTATATTCAAATATTGATTAATAATACATTCTAAAGTGAAATTTAGAATAATATATTTATTCTTTTTAGGGTATATTAATTATTTAAAATTTGGCCCTTGTATTAATTCAAATAAGATCAAATATATTTTCAACCCTTATTTAAATTTTAATTTTTCACAAAACCTTTTCAGTAGGTTTATTTATCTATTAGGGTGTCAATAATTCACTTTGAATTATTTGTAATATTTTTAATATGATTTATTAATCATTTAATTTGGGTATTTGTCTTTATTCCAATGAAATTAAATATGGGTTTAATTCCATAAATTTTATTTAAATGATTCTTGTATTTCATTTAAGTCAATTAAATAACTTTTATTCCACTTGGGTAAATTCAAATTATTTTTCCCTGATTTACTTAATCTTTTCCATTTAGGGATTTTATATTTATTCAAATAAAAATAGAATTTGGTTAATGCCATTTTATTTTATTTGGAAAATTCTTTATCCATTTATTTTATTTGTATTTGGATTATATTCATTCCATTTGTTTATGGATTAGGCCAAGATTTAATTTGGTCTTTAAATATTCCTCATTTAATATTTATTTCTCCATCTTATAAAATCCATATCTTTTTATTTAGAGATCCAAACTTGCTGATTCCAATTTGTATAATTTTATTTAATATTTGTTTATCCTTTTAAATGTCTTTAGGATTATTTGCTCACCATTTGGTATGGATTTCTAGATAGGTGCTTTATTTGCTTTGGAAAATCAATTTCCTTATCTTATTAAATTTATAAGATTTTATCTATGGCTCCAATTTAAGTGAAACCAATTCATATGGTTTTATAATATTTCTATTTGTCATTCTTGATCATTTTGAAATGTTTGTTTGACCAATTTTTATATGTATCAAATCCATAGGCTTAGATGTAACTTGGAAATGTTTTCCTTCCATTAGGGTTTTAGGGTTTGGGTTTATTTCCCAAGTGTTTAAATTTTCTAGATGCATTTATGAAGAATGCGTTCCACTTGATTTGAATTTGGTTGGATTCAAACATTGATCAAAGTTTGTTCAAGATGGTATTTTAAGTTTCCATTTAGAAACAAAAGTTTCTTTTCACCCTAAATTTCAACAATTATTTATTTTGTTTATTTATTTATTTTTCACATTACAAAATTTGGAAAATTTTGGGATATGACAGGCTACCACCCTTAAAATAAATCTCGTCCCGAGATTTGGGAAGGATAGGGTTACAAGTTGGCTCAAAGCAACTAGGGTACTACCACCCTTAAAATTTTCCAATTATATTACTTCTTGGCTTGCTTGGAATCTTGTAGAAACTTCTCTGGGCAAACATCTGCATAGTGTCCTTTGTTTCCACACTTGAAACATGTGACAAGGCCGAGATCCTTCATGGGCTTTTTTATCTTGTGCTTCATCTTTTCTGGACGATTGCTTGCATAATGTCCTTGATCACCACAATTGTAACATGTGACATGATTGAGTTCTTCACGTATCTTCTGTGGACAAGTTGACACATAATGGCCTAGATCTTTGTAGTTATTGCACCACACTTGGTTAATCTCCTTATATTTTTGTTTCTTCTCAGTACATTCATTGGCATAGTGTCCCATCTCTTTGCAATGATCACATTGCACTTGGATTTTGTCCTTCTTCTTCTTGGGTTTTTCCAAACCTAGGAGTCCTTCTAGTTCATGTTCTTCATATCTTATCTCAAAGGTGAGAAAGTTTCTTGGTCTCCTTGATCTTTTCCTTGGGTAATACATATGTCTCCTCTTTGGTCCATCAAATTGAGTCATATTGCATGGAGGTGCAAGCTGAGATTTTCCTCTGTCTTCATGGGGGTTCACAATCTATTGATGCACTCCACCTTGTTTCCTTTGTTGAACTATGGAATAGATGGGGCATTGGACAGGGACATGATTATTTCCTTCACATAGGAAACAAGTAGCTTGAGATGTGGGGCATTGATTTGTTGGATGTTTCTCTTCACAATTAGGGCACTGATCTTCATGCTCTTTGGAAGTGTGATCCTTGTCTCCATAAATATTGCAAGCTTGAGTTCCTTATATAATATCATCCTTGACATCATTGTTGTCACAAACTCCTTGGGAAGGGTTGTCTCCCATGTTGATCATTTGACTTGTCATCCTATGCAACAATTGGGTTTGGGTATCCAAAAACCTTTGCATGGTTGGGTCTAAATCATTGTTGTTGGCCCAAAATTGAGTTGTCACTTGGTTCAACTGGGTTTGGGTTACTATGAGTTCTCTCATGTTGATCTCTTTGTTGTTGTTGTTGTCACCACTCTTGATGTTGGAGTTTCCTGGAGTAGTCATCTGTTTGGGTTGGATTGGGATTAGAAAAGGCAAAAGATCTCTAAGGAAAAATTCTATTCACACATCACAAGTCACACAAACAATGTGCACACAATCACAAACAATTATTCCACTCAAACAACAAGTTTCAAGCACATTTTTAGGCAACAAAATATTTTTTTTCTACACCACATAAGTTGGTGGGTTTGATCTAAACTTAATATCGTGGTCCAACTATATGGTTCACTTGAGATCCTTCCATCCTTCTTAGTTGACTCTTCATGAACAAGATCTTTATATCCCTGGAGAATTTCTTGTATCTTGGTCACAAAACTTCAAAGGTGATGATGATTCCTTCTAAGTTGTGTTTCCTTAGTCTTCAATTCTTGAGTAACATTTCTTGTCTCACTTGTAGTCCTTTGTGATATCCAAGTTGAAGTCCTTGGTGAAGATAAAGTTGAAGTCATTTGAGTTGGTGAAGTCCTTTGCTCAAGTTGGTGTCTTTGCTCATGGTGGAGGCTTTGTCCATCAAGTTTGAAATAGAAGAGATGTAGAATTAAAACCAAAAAGGTTGAGGAAAGAGTTTACAAGATTGTTTGTAAATAAGTTTTGGAACAGATACAACTCCTATTTTTCTAAGGGGTTTTGTCCAATCCTAGGGTTACAATCCTACAGGCAACACAGTGCTCTGATACCATCTGTAGAGTTCCCAACCTTTAATAAGGTAGAGATCCCTGTGTTTACAATGCTAGTCCCTGGATCAATAGCTAGCATCCACAGTTAAGATGTAATATCAAGAAACAAAGGTCATAATACAACTTTATAACCAGGAATAAAATGATTTATTACATCTTACATAGCTCAAATGGCTATCTCATTACAATGCAGCAGAAATAACTATAGCATGGGGTCCTTCATCTTCAAAGTGCCATAGGCAGTCATGTTGGTTGTAGACTTGTAATCCTAATCAATAAACTTCACTAACATCAAACAAACCTGCAACATAATAAGTTACAGCCACAAGGTTCAATACATTTGAATTGTATTGGCAAGTGATACTATGGTAGTATAGTGGTATCTATCATCTATATGCATTTGGCTAAGTGGAGCTTAGGCTTGCTAGCTCAAAATAGATTTTCCTTGTCCTTTGAAAAACACTAAGTTTTTGTTTGTCAAAAATCACCCAAGTCATCTCCCAATAGAAATTGGTGATCCTTCAACCCTTGTTCAACCACAAGCTTTTATCTTAGAAATTGGGATGAGGAGATTCTTGATAGCTTCCATGTCTTGATGCTCAAATTGTCCTTTACCAGGGACATGGCTATGTACTTAGATTTTACACTCTACAGAGGTGGTGCACTTTCCCCACAAGACTTGGTTTCACCAAGACAAGATCTTTCAAAAGCCTTCCCTTAGACCAGAATGGACGCGTTCCAACCTATCATCCCCTACCACCAACTGTCCATTTGGCTAAGTTATTGCAACCTATATGATCTAGGCAGAGCCCATAATGCCAAGTGGCTGCACTTGAAGCTTCTCAACGTTTGACATCTCAAATCTCTTTGTTCCTGGGTGGCCATCCACAAGTGAGATACACAAGGTAAACCATAGAAATGGGCCTTGTGTAACCACTCAACAAAAACCATTCCTTCCATTCCACCCAGGTGATTCATTCACTTAGTTATTTTATTAAAAAAACACCAATCCTTGACTTAGAAATATTCCATAGCATGAATATAATCCACCCTTGTTTTCTAATAGCTAAGCTAAGCATGATAGTAGTAGGAATATTAACTTAGGAAAATTCTACTAAGGTTTCATCTACTAGGCTTTCCCATGGCATATTTTATACTTAGAAAAAATTTCATGCAAGTCCTACTTAGAAATATCACTAATGCATAGTGAAAATAATGGGACAAAGTATGAAGCATCACTTGCCTTTTTGGTAGAGAATATAAGTTCACTCCTTGATCTTGCAATATTCACACTCTTCAAATTCCACTACAATTCAATCAAACAAGCAAAGATTCAATCTACCATTCAAGCAAACATCACATAAAATAATAGAAACAAAGCAATGCATGCAAGCATGCATAAATTTTTTTTATTTGGAAAAATGGTTTCTAACATGTTATAAACATTCTAAAACACCTATTGGTCATTTTATATAAGTGGAAAAATCATTTGCAAAATATTTTACTTATAAACCATTTTTAAACCAAATCAATATTTTATGTGGTTAAAAATGCTTTTAGCAAAGCAATAATCTTTATAGGGTTCACCAAATACATTTTTAATTCTAAAACTTGGTGTTTGGGGTTAGAGAGTTTAAATCAAAACATTTTCCCAAAGGGTTTCCACCAAAAGCATTTTTAATAAGTAAACATTATTTTTATTTGACTAGAAATGTTCTAAATCAAAGATTTATTATTTTTCTTCACAAAATATGTTTTTGAAACCACAAGTTGGTTTAGATGGTCAGTAGGTTCAAACAATGCATTTGCCCAAAGGTTTTATCACAAAAATAATTTTAGAATGATTTTTATACTCAAAATATGCCTACACAAGTTTGTGCAAAGACAACCAATTTAACACAAGTTTTCTTTATTCTTTTATCACTTACCTACTTGAGGACGAGCAGGAGTTAAGCTTGGGGATGCTTGATATGTCAGAAACATATCTATAATTTTTGATTTTCCATGCTTGTTTAGTATCTACTTTGCTTTGCTTTGTCTACACTTTGAGGTATTTTTATACTTTCTGGAACTAACCTATTAACAAGATGCCACAGTGCCAGTTGCCTGTTTTCTTCTGTTTTTGGTTCCAGAAAGGCAGAAAATCAATATTCTCGGAATTGGACGGGACAAAAGCCAAAGTCAATATTTTGCCGTGGGGAACACGAAGCCGAAATACGAGACAAAGGAGACTCACCAGGGGGCCACACCCCTGGCCACGCGGGTGGGCCCACCCCGCGCTGGGGGGGGGGGTGTAGCTGCCCTGGTGGCACCCCTGCCTGACCTCTTCGCCTATAAGAAGCCCCCGATGCCTAAACCCTAAGGACCCGATCAATCACGAATCCGTTTTTAGTCGCCGCCAACATTGTTCCTAGATCAGGGGGATCTGAAACTCTTTCCGGCACCCTGCCAGAGGGGAGTTCATCCCGGAGGCCTTCTTCTTCATCATGCCAGCCTCCGGTATGAAGTGTGAGTAGTTCTACCTTGGACTACGGGTCCATGTAGTAGCTAGATGTTTGTATCTTCTCCTTGTGCTTTCATGTATAGATCTTGTGAGCTCCGTTCATGATCAAGATCTCATCTATTTGTAACCATGCGTGTTGTGTTTGCGGGGATCCGATGGATATTGAGATTACTATGTCAAATTGATTAATGGTTTTGTCTTATTGATTCTATCATGTCTGTGTTGTTTGAGATCTTGCATGCTCTCCGTTGTTAGTAGCTATCTTGGCCAAGTAGTTGCTAGTGACTCCAAGAGGGGGTATTTATGCTCGATAGTGGGTTCATGCCCCTATTTAATCAAGGGAAGTGACCGAAATCTCTAAGGTTGTAGATGTGCTATTGCCACTAGGGAGAAAACAGCGATCTCTTGTTCATGGAACAAGTGGATTATTTACCTTACACACTTTGCTTAAAGCAGTTGTCTATTGCTTGCAACTTAATACTGGAGGGGGTTCGGATGATAACCCAAAGGTGGACTTCTAGGCATAGATGCAGTTGGATGGCGGTCTATGTATCTTGTTGTATTGCCCAATTGAATCTCATAGGATCGTTTTGTCTAGTATTGCATTGTTATGCCTTGCTCAGTCCTATCAATTGCCCTGCTGTAATTTGTTTACCCATCATGCCATGTTTGTTTATCTAAGGTGAAAACCTCTAGTGAACTATGGACCCCGGTCCAATCTTTACCATTGATACATCTTCCACTGTTAATGTTTACTTGCTGCAAACCATCATCACCTTCCACACCGTACAGTTAATCCTTTGTTACAGCAACCGGTGAGATTGACAACCTCACTGTTAGTTGGGGCAAAGTCTTGAGTTTGTGTTGTGCAGGTTTCCACGTTGCTTGCAACACCTTTGAGAAGTTTCCTTCCTCCTACTGGTTCGATAACCTCAATTTCTTACTGAGGAAAAACTTGCTGTTGTGATGCATCATAACTTGCTCTTGGTGTTTCCCAACGGGGCGTCAACACGCATCAATGTTTTTTCCCTCTAAAAGTGATTCTATGGATACGTTGGCTAGTCCCCGGGTTGAGTTATTTTTTTCCCGGTATGAACGTTTGATTGTTGGTGACTGAGATATATGATACTCACAATGTGCTTGGAGAAGAGTTTGAGTCACGCTCGCTGAGTCTTATTTGTTGAGTTAGGCTTAAGGCCCCTGTGCTTACCTCTCTGTTCTCTGTATGCTTGGAGAAGCTGAAGGATATCGAAGACGCTCATGTCCAGATGGAAACCCAACCAACGCCACTAAAGGCCGCACAATGGGCGCCAAATGTCGTGGTGGTATCACGACATATGCCATGGGTAGTGTAACATCCCAAAAATACTGAAATTGGATCATCAAACTCTAATCATCAAATTTAGGATTAACAAAAACTTTGCTAAATAAAAATATGAAAGTATGCATGTGAGTATGCATTTCATTTTGAATTCTTTTGAACCAACTTGTTTGTGTGTTCCTTTGCTTGTAAATGGATGCTTAGGTGAAATAAACAGCATCTAAACAATTCCCAACTTTTCTCAAAGACAAGTAAATCAAAACAAATAAAATAAGGGAATGGTCATTTTGACCAATTTAACTCCCATGCCTACTTTGGCTGTCTCAAACTTTCAGAACTTAGCAGAAATTTTTCTGGATCTTTGCACCCCTTGATTGTACTCATAACAAAGTATCAAGGCCCACTTTGTGATCATCCAGAAACATTCAAATGCATAGTTTAAAGGACAGTTCAAAAGTGAATCTTTATCATATGGGAAGATCCCACTTTTTCAAAAACCACTCAACCAAGCTCAACTTTCAAAACCCAAGCATCTGCAGACTCACCAGCACCAACCTAGCACACCCACCAAAAATCTTTTCAAAATTCAAAACTTGAATTCTTGCGGCCATTTCATCAAACACATTGCAGACACAAATCATCAAAATCTTAAACACTATTGTGAGCAGTGATTGAAGCCTAACTTGTTCCCTCTCTAGATCACAACCATCTCAGTAGATCATTTAGCAAGTTAAACCAAGCACTAGACTCACTGTAAGCTGGGCAATGACATCAATGGCGAATAGCCGAAGCTCACCATGCCACCCCAGTGGAGACAGCAAGCTAGGAGGAGATTTAGCCGTGCCAACCTTGTCTAGGAGGCAGCCCACCGTCCACCGCCACTCCCTATCCCAGCCGCGAGCGTTGCCAAACCCTGGACCACACGCACGAACCGCGCCTAGCTCGCCAGCAACCATGCCGAGCATGCGCCAGAGCGCCACACTCGACCGACGCCCACAGACCGCGCGCCGCCCTTGCCGCGTGCATACATGATCGCCACAGACCCAGGAGACCGCTAGACATCACCGTTCGCCGCCCCATGACGCACAGCCACCGTTCAATGTCGAAGACGCCGCCTCTGCCGTGCAGAGCATCGCGCGTTCCAGACCAACCGCACCGCCCCTACACGCGCATTAAAGCCGTAGAGCATCGCCAGGAGACCACCAAGTGATCGCCACCGCCGGCCATGCGTCTAGCCGCCCGTAGCCATGTCGCCACCGTCACCTGCCCATCCCGTTCGGTCTCATCGTCATGACTATAAATAGAGGCCACCCCCAGCTGAATTGAGCACACCATCTCACTCCCCTCTCCTCAATGATCGTGCCACCCCGTTCCCAGAGCAAGGCGAGCAGCACTTCGCCGGAATTTCACCGGAGTCTGCCGCTGCTGGAGAAGAAGGGGCCAGCGATTGGAGCCGCCCCAGGAAAAGCTGCCGGTACCAGGAGGTTCGCCGTCGTCAACTTCGTCATTCGCCCGCCTCGCCGACCCTCTCCTGAACCCCGGTGAGCCCCCAACGACCCCCACTGGCCGCGCTAGGTTTCTGTCTCGCCGACGTTGCCCAACGTCGACGATGACCCTCAGCCGTTGGATTAGAACCAGATCGAACGCACCACATCGCCCCATACCGCTTCGCACCCCCTCGTCTCACTGACGTGTGGGGACAGCCACTTAACCAGCCCGCGTAAGCGTTGTGCTTAGCAGGCCGGCCCAGTATCACTTCCCGTGTAGCCCAGTTATTTGAATTTAACCTTTTCCATTTTATTTCAAACGCACTTCTGTACCCAGTTTGAAAAATCAACCCAAGTCGATTCAGTGAACCAAATTGAATGAAACCAATTTTTTTAGAAAGGTCTGGGAATGCTGAATCCAAGCCCGTTTGATTCAAGTCAATTGGATCTGTAGATCATCCTTGGTAAAAATAACAAGGCAGAAGCTTTTCTCCATTCAAACATTTTTCAAATTAAAACCATAATAGCTTTTGAGTTGATTCCAACTCTCAGAAATCACATTTAACCATACCTTTCATAATATATAAAAATATATAGGTTTACATATAGAAATAATGTTCAAGTAATAAAAGAATGCCACATAGGCATTTCTAGTCACTTATTTTATTTAAAATAAAAGGGTAAAACCTTATTAAATTGTGACACCACTTTAAATCACATTCCCATGGACTAAAATATGTGGTGATGACATGTGTCAACATGATCCCATATTTGGTTTGGAGAATATTAAATCTTAAGTAGTTTTTCAATGAGTCAAAATTACTTTTCTAAAAATAAAAGGAATTAAACCAAGCTTTAATCTTCTAATGTTAGTGATGATGCTAGATCATCTATAGGACCCTTTTGTGTGATGATTGCAGGTAGTTAAGTATTCTTTGGTGATTGTGTACATCGTATTTATTTATAGACGCTAGTACCGACCAAGGATACGAGGAGGAAGGAGGATTCTACGAAGAAGAAGCTGAGGAGAACTTCAACCACTTCTCTGCATAAGGCAAGCCTTACTAACCAAGTGGACCAATGTAAGACTAATTCTACTAGTTGAATGTGCAAGCTAACACTTGCAATTTAGCAAGCTTATACTGATACTGTGCAAGCCAATACTTCCTTGTCACCATGCCAACTATATGCCTTAAACATAGATGATCCTACCCACTTGATACACCAATCCTAGTTTTTACTTACAAGCTTATCACTTTATTTATTTATCAAAGCTATTACTGAGAGTTTACTTCAGTGAATTGTAGATACTAGAAAGATATTTGAAGGTTGCATATAGAGCATAAAATTTGGCCTAAGTTAGATAATCTTGATGTCATCCTAAGGCATGAGACTGAACTTAGTTGAAACTCCACTTGTTTACCACCACTCATTAGTCCTTACCCCCACTTGTAGATGCTAGTGCTAAGCATAAAACTTGATCAACTTTAGATGGGAATACTTGGTGGAAAAATGGTTATGAAAACCTTGGAATGATGGATCATTCTATTGAAATGTTTTGGACATGTGTTTCCGAACACCTGATAATTTTGGTGATGAAAATGTTGAGGCATGAGCCTTAGCCCTTTATAAAACTGATGGTTGTCTGGATGTGATACCATTCCAATTTTATCGTACAACCACAATACCCGAGAATTGGGTAGGGCTTAACTGGAAACTTATATACCTTAGTATTAGTTCCATCACGGCCAAGGTCTGAGCTGAGGCTACCTTGTGAAGATTTTCCACCTGTGCAGTACCCAAGATGACAGTTGGTCATGGTTGGGAGGCCAAACTCACAGGAGAGGTGCTTATACTAGGGCGTGTAATTGAAAGGTTAGGATTGATTATCCGCATACTGAGTATGGTGAATTCAGGATTTGTTCCTCACGGATGTATCGAATGTTGTGGTGAAAGTGTACAATCTCTGCAGAGTGTCAAACTATTCGAATAGCCGCGTCCGCAGTTATGGACAGTTGGAGTGGCCATACTGTTCCCCATCAGACTTTTCAAAATGATTTGTGAAAGGAAGTGAGACTTTGACTTGACCACAACAGAGTTGTGACATGAGTTACAAGATCCCATTTAGGTGTTAGAAAAATGTGACTAGCTTTTCTTATTTCTGAACTTAGTAGAGCTAAATCTGGCTTCTTGCAAAACAACCCTAGAGCCTAGTGTCCTATTATCAAAAACCCCTTCCACTTGTTAGTATTAGTTTGCGAGTACTTAAAGAGTACTCATGGCTTTGTCCCTGGCTATTCCCATGGCCAGACTATGAAGAGGAGTACCTGGAGGATGGAACCCAGGAAGGTTACGACAACTAGGATCATCTCCCATCGTCAGCATTGCTTGTGACCCCGAAGATGGAGCTTCACCTACGCTACCGTTATTATTACATATTCTGCTGCTTGAAGTTGTATTAAGAACTGGATCATGAGATCCCTATTTGTGTAAGAACTTATGTATGGTTTGTAATGGATGATGTACTATGGTATCCAATTCTGTTATGTCTCGCAAAAATGGTAATCCTGGGATTGCGATGTATGGCATAACAGGCATCTGGGATTAAAAATCCGGGTGTTGACAAGTTGGTATCAGAGCCATCCTGACCATAGGAGACCCTAGTTAGACTGGACGTTTGAATCAAAAACTGAGTTTCAAAACCAAAGGAAGCAAATATTTACAAAAACCTATTCTCACTCTTATCCCTTTGATTCTTTCATGAAAATTCATGTTCCTCAAAAACTCTTGCAAAATATATAAAATTTGACACACTTGATCACTCTACTAACTTACTCATCCTATATTCTTATAGATGGACGTGAAGTACAACAAGTTTTATCAGTTGGGGAATGGAGGAGAGCTTATCTTTGAGAGGGATTTGGACCAGCTTTCGGAACTTCTGGAGTGTCTGCACCCCGAGTTCTTCGGAGCTCAGCTCAATGATCAAGGAGGAGAAGATCTAGAGTGGCTAATTGTTGCAAGTCTCCGAGGAAAGATTGAACCTCCCACAGCTGAGGGAATTCAGTTTACCTTAATAGAGAACAACTGGCTCGATGGACTTGCCAGGGCCATGCAGGAAGCTCTTTCTCGTCTGTGTGGGCAAAGTATCAACCAGATCAAGGGTACTCGCTTTGAGTTTTGCCCAAGGCGTGATGCTAATGGACAACCACTGGATGCCCCACACCACCCCGAGCTGAAGACCCAATTGGACCACCTCAGCTTCATGATGTACGATCGTCAGCAGGAGTTGGATAACTGTCGTGACTACTCCAACCACAAGTCTGCCATCACCAAGACGAATGACCAAACCATCGCCATGCTGGCAAAAGATCGCAAGTCTCGCCGCCATCATCTTGACAAGAAGGAGCGCATTATTGCCCGTCTTCGCCACCGTATCTCATCTTTGGAGGAGACCATCCACGAGAGAGACATGCAGTTGGAATAAAGGGAGAATGCAGGAGAGGATCTTCGTGGAGACCCCTACTCCTATCTCAGCGATGACGATGATTTTCTGGAGGATCAGGCTATGGACTTCTTCACCGATGAGGATGATTTCGCCTGCATCGATGATGATGAGGATGATGAAGCCACAGATTCCGAGGAGTAGTACCACTTGAGCACTAGCGTAGGGAGTAGTATTTGGTCCCACTTTTCAGAATGGTTCTTAAAACCATCTGTTTTTCTTTGTTGTGGTGTGTGTTGTACCGTGTGCTATGAATGAATGAATGAAAAGCAAGGTACTAGAAAATCTGAGTCAAACTTTGAAATTTTTTCAAAATCCCAGAACCTTAGAAATTTCCCTCTTTTCTCATGATCTATCTCAATCTTCAGATGCCACGCGGAGGAACTGGTTCATCCCCGGACCCGATGTTGCAGATCCTGCAAATGTTGACCTCTGACCGCGAAGCTGAAAGACCGGAACATCAAGCCAACCTAGCCACCCTGCAACAGATAGCTCAGCTAGCCCACAACAACCAAGGCCACGGTAATCAGGACAACCATGGATCTAAGCTCAAGAACTTCCAGAATACCAACCCACATGTTTTCACTAAGTCATAAGAACCCCTAGACGCCGATGATTGGCTGCAGACCATGGATAATAACCTAGAAGTCGCTGGAGTGGAAGCCAACGAGAAAGTTCTGTTCGCCACCCACTATCTAGCCGGAGATGCCAGGGCATGGTGGAACAGTGTTCGCGCAATGACCGGAGGCCAGATGATGACCTGGGAGGAATTCAAGGTCAAGTTCGGCAGAACCCATGTGCCACCAGTTTTGATCAAGAGGATGAGAGACGAGTTCAGAGAACTGAAGCAAGGAAGGATGACCGTAGTGGAATACCGTGACAAATTTTTGTCATTAGCTAGGTATGCCCCGGATGAGATCGACACCGAAGCCAAGAAGAAATAAAGATTCCTGAATGGTCTGCATGATGAGATGCAGACAGTGTTAGTCAATATCCCCTTTGCTGATATTGAAGCCCTTGTCGACTCTGCCATCCAGATGGAAGGAAAGATCAACCAAGCCAATGAGAACCGCAAGCGTCGCATGATGCATCAGCCAGGAACCCATCAGACCCCAAAGTATCACCCTAACCCATCTCCAGGATTTGCCCCGAGAACCAACAGACCCCGATGAACCGTCCGACCTATCCCAACCGTGGAAACCCTAGGCCCGGAGGAAATCACAAAACCCCCGGCAACTCTAGCAATTTCAACCGTGCCCCACCCAAGTTCAACAACAACAATGCTACCGCCAACACCAACACTGCCCCGAGGACTGGAAGCAATGTTGTGCCTGTAGCGGCAAAGGACAAGTCGAAGGTGACTTGTTATGACTGTGGAAATAAGGGTCACTACTCCAACGAGTGCCCCAATAAGAAGAATGTCGCAGCACCCAATGCCAATGTCCCAGCTCAGCAACAACGTCGTGTTCAGCCAGGAAGAAGGTTTACCCCAGGGAATTCGTTCAACCGCAATGGCCGTCTTTTTCTCATGCATGCTGAAGAAGCTCAGGAAGCGCCAGACATCGTGCTGGGTATGTTTTCTGTTAATTTAGCACTTGCACGAGTGTTGTTTGATTCTGGTGCATCACACTCATTTGTCACCGAAGAATTTGCATGCACTAGTAAAATTCAACCAATCAAACTGAAGCATGTTATGATTGTTCAAATTCCCGAATCAACCACCAAGGCTAGGCAAATTTGCAAAGCCGTCCCTATCCGAATCCATGGCATAGATTTTTATGCAAATATGATAGTACTCGGAACTAAAGGTTTGGAAGTAGTACTAGGAATGGATTGGATGTCCAAACATAAAGGATTGGTTGACTGTGCCAAGAAAGCCATAACCATGACCAGTACAGCCGGAATATCAGTCGAGCATATATCTGAAACCTTACCTCGTCAATTCAAGTGCAACAAGAGTATAGCCCAACCTACCATGGACCAAGTCTGGATAGTCTGTGAATACCCCGATGTATTTATAGATGTTTTGCCCGGTATGCCCCCCGATTGGGATATCGATTTTATCATCGAACTAATCCCCGGAACAGGACCCATAGCCTAGAGACCATATAGTATGAACCCGTCTGAGCTAGCAGAACTGAAGAAGCAACTGGATGCCATGCTGGAAATTGGATTGATTCAACCAAGTGCGTCACCATGGAGATCACCTGTCTTGTTTGTGGACTAGAAAGATGGAGGTAACCATTTGTGTACGGATTATCGGAAGTTGAATGATGTCACCATCAATAACAAATACCCCTTGCCCAAGATAGAAGATTTGTTTGATCAATTGACCAGTGCCAAAGTGTTTTCTAAGATTGATCTTCGAACTGGCTATGATCAACTCAAGATTCGCGCAGAGGATATTCCAAAGACTGCCTTTACCACCAGATATGGATTGTACGAGTATACAGTCGTGTCTTTTGGATTAACCAATGCCCCCGCTTATTTCATGAATCTCATGAATAGGATTTTTATGGACTTCCTGGATAAGTTTGTCATTGTTTTCATCGATGACATTCTGATTTATTCCAAATCGGAAGAAGAACATGAGCTACACCTAAGGACCATTCTTGGAACCCTTAGAGAGCATCAACTATATGCAAAGTTTAGCAAATGTGAATTCTGGTTACAGGAGGTAGGATTCCTCGGTCACATTGTATCAGCCGGAGGAATTGCCGTTGACCCTGCCAAAGTGAAAGATGTAGAGGATTGGCGAGCCCCAACCACTCAAACCCAACTTCGTGCATTTCTCGGATTGGCGGGATATTACCGCAAGTTCGTAGAAGGATTCTCGAGTATCGCCAGACCCATGAACCAATTGCTGAAGAAGGACAAGAAGTTTGAATGGACCGACAAATGTGAAGCGAGTTTTCAAGAACTCAAGAGGAGATTGATTTCATCCCCAATCTTGATCATGCCGGATATCACGAAGCCCTTCGATGTGTATTGTGATGCATCCAAGATCGGTCTCGGATGTGTGCTAATACAAGAAGGCAAAGTTATATCTTATCTATCTCGACAACGGAAGAAACATGAGCAAAACTACCCAACCCATGACCTCGAACTCGCAGCCATAGTTCTAGCCCTGAAGACATGAAGGCATTACCTGATGGGAAATCGTTGTGAGATTTATTCGGATCACAAGAGCCTGAAGTATATATTCACTCAGAAGGAGCTGAATATGAGACAGAGAAGATGGATTGAGCTAATCAAGGATTACGACCTGGATATTCACTATCACCCTGGTAAAGCCAATGTGGTAGCCGATGCCCTTAGCAGATTGCCGTGCCGCTTGAACTCCATGATTTTGAAGGAGCAACCAAGCTTGCACAAAGAGATGGAAGATTTTCGAATGGAATTAGTGAGTGAAGGATTTTTGGCTAGCATAGAACTCCAACCCACTTTGATCAGTCAGATTAAAGAGGCGCAGAAGGGAAATGCTAGTATCGACGGAATCAAGTGTCGTATTGATACAGGCAAAGTACCTGGATTCACCGAAGACAAAGAAGGAGTTCTGTGATACAAAGGACGCCTTTGTGTACCATCAGATTCTGTGTTGAAAGAAGTGATTCTAAAGGAGGCTCATGATACTATTTATTCTATCCATCCCGGAGGAACTAAGATGTATCAAGATTTAAAAGAGCAATTTTGGTGGCATAAGATGAAGAGACAAATCGGAAGTTATATCGCCAAGTGTGATATATGTCAGCGAGTCAAGGCAGGACATCAAAGATCTGCTGGATTGTTGCAACCATTGCATATTCCGGAATGGAAATGGGATTCCGTTGGAATGGACTTTATCACCGGATTGCCTACTTCTAGTAGGGGAAATGACTCTATCTATGTCATAGTGGACCAATTGTCCAAAGTCGCCCATTTCTTGCCCGTCAAGACCACATATCAGAGTTCGAATCTAGCGGAATTGTACATCGCTAGAATAGTTACTTTGCATGGAGTCTCCAAGAACATCGTATCGTATCGTATCGAGGAACTCAGTTTACCTCGAGATTCTGGAAGAAAGTCCAAGAAGGTTTAGGAACCCGCCTAGATTTCAGCACCGCATATCACCCTCAGACCGATGGACAAACGGAACGAGTAAATCAAATACTCGAAGATATGCTGAGAGCATGTGTGTTAGAATATGGATCTAAGTGGGAAGATTGTCTACCATTTGCAAAATTTTCATACAATAACAGTTATCAAGCCAGTTTGCAAATGGCCCCATTTGAATTCATGTACGGAAGGAAGTGTCGCACCCCTTTGAACTGGTCGGAAGTAGGAGAGAGTCGGATTTTCGGACCCGACATCCTACGAGAAGCAGAAGAGAAGGTTCAAAAGATTCGTGAGCACCTCAAGACCGCCCAGTCCAGACATAAGAGTTACGCCGACAAGAGACGTCGAGACCTCGTCTTCAACATAGGAGTTTTTGTGTATCTGAAGGTGTCGCCATTGAAGGGAATGCATTGTTTCCAACTCAAGGGAAAGTTAGCCCCCAGATATATCGTACCCTTCAAGATTCTGAACCATCGAGGAGAAGTGTCATATCAATTGGAACTACCCGAAGAGATGTCAGCTGTGCACAATGTGTTCCATATCTCATTACTTCGCAAGTGTCTCAAAGTCCCCGAGAAGACCTAAGTGTTCAAGAATATCTATCACCGGACCATAGAGATCAACGATAACCTGACCTATCCCGAAGTACCAATCCGTATTTTCGAAGAAGCTTTCAGAACTACCCGAACCCGAAGCATCAAGTTTCTCAAGATTCAGTGGAGCAACCACACAGAAGAGGAAGCTACCTGGGAGCGCCAAGATCACATCAGGATGGAGTTTCCCGATCTCTTCAAATCCTAGGTAATCTTTTTCGTCCTTTTTCAAATCTCGGGACGAGATTTTGTTTAAGGCGGGAAGGTTTGTAACATCCCAAAAATACTAAACTTGGATCATCAAACTCTAATCGTCAAATTTAGGATTAACAAAAACTTTGCTAAATAAAAATATGAAAGCATGCATGTGATTATGCATTTCATTTTGAATTCTTTTGAAACAACTTGTTTGTGTGTTCCTTTGCTTGTAAATGGATGCTTAGGTGAAATAAACATCATATAAACAATTCCTAAACTTTTCTCAAAGACAAGTAAATCAGAAAAAATAAAATAAAGGAATGGTCATTTTGACCAATTTAACTCCCATGCCTACTTTGGCTGTCTCAAACTTTCCGAACTTAACAGAAACTTTTCTGGATCTTTGCAACCCTTGATTGTACTCATAACAAAGTATCAAGGCCCACTTTGTGATCATCCAGAAACATTCAAATGCATTGTTTAAAGGACAGTTCAAAATTGAATCTTTATCATATGGGAAGATCCCACTTTTTCAAAAACCACTCAAACAAGCTCAACTTTCAAAACCCAAGTATATGCAGACTCACTAGCACCAACCTAGCACACCCACCAAAAATCTTTTCAAAATTCAATACTTGAATTCTTGCGGCCATTTCATCAAACACATTGCAGACACAAATCATCAAAATCTTAAACACTATTGTGAACAGTGATTGAAGCCTAACTTGTTCCCTCTGTAGCTCACAACCATCTCAGTAGATCATCTAGCAAGTTAAACCAAGCACTAGACTCACTGTAAGCTGGGCAATGACATCAATGGTGAACAGCCGAAGCTCACCATGCCACCCCAGTGGAGACAGCAAGCTAGGAGGAGATTTAGCCATGCCAACCTTGTCTAGGAGGCAGCCCACCGTCCATCGCCACTCCCTGTCCCAGCCGCGAGCGTTGCCAAACCCTGGACCACACGCACGAACCGCGCCCAGCTCACCAGCAACCATGCCGAGCATGCGCCAGAGCGCCACACTCGACCGACGCCCACAGACCGCGCGCCGCCCTCGCCGCGTGCATACATGATCTCCACCGACCCGGGAGACCGCCAGACATCACCGTTCGCCGCCCATGACGCACAGCCACCGCTCACCGTCGAAGACGCCGCCTCTGCCGCGCAGAGCATCGCGCGTTCCAGACCAAACCGCACCGCCCCTACACGCGCATTAAAGCCGTAGAGCATCGCTAGGGTACCACCAAGCGATCGCCACCGCCGGCCATGCCTCTAGCCACCCGTAGCCATGTCGCCACCGTCGCCTGCCCATCCCGTTTGGTCTCATCGTCGCGACTATAAATAGAGGCCACCCCCAGCCGAATTGAGCACACCATCTCACTCCCCTCTCCTCACTGATCGTGCCACCCCATTCCCGGATCAAGGCGAGCAGCACTTCGTCGGAAGTTCACCGGAGTCTGCCGCTGCTGAAGAAGAAGGGGGCCAGCGATTGGAGCCGCCCCAGGAGAAGCTGCCGGTACCAGGAGGTTCGCCGTCGTCAACTTCGTTGTTCGCCCACCTCGCTGACCCTCACCTGAACCCCGGTGAGCCTCCAACGACCCCCACTGGCCGCGCTAGGTTTCTGTCTTGCCGGCGTTGCCCAACATCGATGATGACCCTCAGCCGTTGGATTAGAACCAGATCGAACGCACCACATCGCCCCATACCGCTTCGCACCCCCTTGTCTCACTGAAGCGTGGGGACAGCCACTTAACTAGCCCGTGTAAGCGCTATGCTTAGCAGGCCGGCCCAGTATCACTTCCCGCGCATCCCAGTTATTTGATTTAACCTTTTCCATTTTATTTCAAACACACTTCTGTACCCTGTTTCAAAAATCAACCCAGGTCGATTCAGTGAACCAAATTGAATGAAACCAATTTTGTTAGAAAGGTCTGGGAATGCTGAATCCAAGCCCGTTGGATTCAAGTCATTTGGATCTGTAGATCATCCTTGGTAAAAATAACAAGGCAGAAGCTTTTCTGCATTCAAAAAATTTTCAAATTAAAAACATAATAGCTTTTGAGTTGATTCCAACTCTCAGAAATCACATTTAACCATACCTTTCAGAATATATAAAAATATATAGGTTTACTTACAGAAATAATCATCAAGTAATAAAAGAATGCCACATAGACATTTCTAGTCACTTATTTTATTTAAAATAAAAGGGTAAAACCTTATTAAATCGTGACACCACTTTAAATCACATTCCCATGGACTAAAATATGTGGTGATGACATGTGTCAACATGATCCCATGTTTGGTTTGGAGAATATTAAATCTTAAGTAGTTTTTCAATGAGTCGAAATTACTTTTCTAAAATAAAAAGAATTAAACCAAGCTTTAATCTTCTAATGTTAGTGATGATGCTAGATCATCTATAGGACCCTTTTGTGTGATGATTGCAGGTAGTTAAGTATTGTTTGGTGATTGTGTACATCGTATTTATTTATAGACGCTAGTACCGACCAAGGATACGAGGAGGAAGGAGGATTCTACGAAGAAGAAGCCGAGGAGAACTTCAACCACTGCTCTGCACAAGGCAAGCCTTACTAACCAAGTGGACCAATGCAAGCCTAATGCTACTAGTTGAATGTGCAAGCTAACACTTGCAATTTAGCAAGCTTATACTGATACTGTGCAAGCCAATACTTTCTTGTCAACATGCCAACTATATGCCTTAAACATAGATGATCCTACCCACTTGATAAACCAATCCTAGTTTTTACTTACAAGCTTATCACTTTATTTCTTTATCAAAGCTATTACTTAGAGTTTACTTCAGTGAATTGTAGATACTAGAAAGATATTTGAAGATTGCATAAAGAGCATAAAATTTGGCCTAAGTTAGATAATCTTGATGTCATCCTAAGGCATGCGATTGAACTTAGTTGAAACTCCACTTGTTTACCACCCCTCATTAGTCCTTACCCCCACTTGTAGATGCTAGTGCTAAGCATAAAACTTGATCAACTTTAGATGGGAATACTTGGTGGAAAAATGTTTATGAAAACCTTGGAATGATGGATCATTCTATTGAAATGTTTTGGGCATGTGTTTCCGAACACCTGATGATTTTGGTGATGAAAATGTTGAGGCATGAGCCTTATCCCTTTATAAAACTGATGGTTGTCTGGATGCGATACCATTCCAATTTTATCGTACAACCACAATACCCGAGAATTGGGTAGGGCTTGACTGGAAACTTATATACCTTAGTATTAGTTCCCTCACGAACAAGGTCTGAGCTGAGGCTACCTTGTGAAGATTGTCCACCTGTGCAGTACCCTGGTTGGGAGGCCTAACTCACAGGAGAGGTGCTTATAATAGGGCGTGTAATTGAAAGGTTAGGATTGATTATCCGCATACTAAGTATGGTGAATTCAGGATTTGTTCCTGACGGATGTATCGAATGTTGTGGTGAAAGTGTACAATCTCTACAGAGTGTCAAACTATTCGAATAGCCGTGTCCGCGGTTATGGACAGTTGGAGTGGCCATACTGTTCCCCCGTCAGACTTTTCAGAATGATTTGTGAAAGGAAGTGAGACTTTGACTTGACCACAACAGAGTTGTGACATGAGTTACAAGATCCCATTTAGGTGTTATAAAAATGTGACTAGCTTTTCTTATTTCTGAACTTAGTAGAGGTAAATCTGGCTTCTTGCAAAACAACCCTAGAGCCTAGTGTCCTATTATCAAAAACCCCTTCCACTTGTTAGTATTAGTTTGCGAGTACTTAAAGAGTACTCATGGCTTTGTCCCTGGCTATTCCCATGGCCAGACTATGAAGAGGAGTACCTGGAGGATGGAACCCAGGAAGGTTACGACAACTAGGATCATCTCCCATCGTCAGCATTGCCTATGACCCCGAAGATGGAGCTTCGCCTACGCTACCGTTATTATTACGTATTCCGCTGTTTGAAGTTGTATTAAGAACTGGATCATGAGATCCCTATTTGTGTAAGAACTTATGTATGGTTTATAATGGATGATGTAGTATGGTATCCAATTCTGTTATGTCTCGCAAAAATGGTAATCCTGGGATTGCGATGTATGGTATAACAGGCATCTGGGATTAAAAATCCGGGTGTTGACAGGTAGGCTAAAGTTGGGGCTGATGGACGTGGAGGAATCCGGTAAGGCATGATATAGTGAAGACCGCACTCGTTAGAACAAATAGAAATACGATGTATCTAGGTTGGAGGCTCTCATATTGAGATAACACCTCTTTCCCTATATCTAATCTCATATATCTTTCCATACTTGTGGCTACAATGGCGCTCCTTGACCTGTTCCTCCTATCCTTCTATCTAAGAACTCTCTAGGAGAATGGAGGAAGAAGGAAGGAGAGCTCCTAGCGAGCAGAGAGATGAGGAGCCCTTCAGGGCCCTCCCTGGCAACGATCCCCCTGGTGCTCCTTATAAAGGGGAGCCTAGGGGACAAGACTTGTTCTACACGCTTGGTATCTTCTCAACATATTCCTTAGAATCTTCTAGAGATGCTCAGCATATGCCTTGGCATCTCTGGAGATGCCAGCAATATTCCCTAGCATCTTCTTGGATTCCATGGGCATATTCCTTATGCCATGTGCCAGTCTGAGCTTATGGCATCCCAAGACTGGCACGATTCTTGTGGAGGTCGTATTGGCTCGTTGGTGTGTCGCTGTAGATGCCGGGATGCGTCTAGGAGTGGATAATTGTAACATCCCAGCATTAGATCTAAGAAATAAGCTGGGCACAGAGGTGTGCATTGCATTCATGCATAGAAAATCCGAATAATTTTTGTGCTTTTGAACAAAAACTTGTCAAAGTGATTGAAGCTTCTCTCAACTTGATGGAATTGAAGTAGATCATCAAGTTGACTGCGTTAAGTTTCATTATGACCTTTACTAAAACCTTATGTTGGGTAAACATGATTTGATCTAAGGATAGATAAAATGTAATAAAATTAAACCATAATACATTACATAATGATTATTATCTGATCCTTAAGAAATCATATCATAGTGTTCATTACTACAACTCATGAATACCAAGTTAAGAATATAACTCAAGTAACAAAAATATAATAAATAAATCTTGACATATCTTATCCTCATATATCTCTACCATGAGTATCAAAATAATATTTAACTCTTCAGATACATTAGAGTAGGAAGAAAATAAGTTCTAGACCATTCACCACATATCTTTCTTTACATATTAATCCTTATCATCTCTATGGAATCTTATTCTGATATCTGTTGTCATCAATGTTGAGTAATCAACTATTGATTCACCAATTCTTAACCTATCAATTCTTGATCTATTAACTCTTGTCCTTATCATAGCATTCACTTAAGGCCTATTAAGAAAGAAGTAAGAAGAGGTATGTAGTTATGCTAGTTTAGATGTTATCTATAGGATGGGAGTGTTGGAAGAGAATCAAATCAATATGATAACTAATCGAGTTAACTCACTCCTGAATGGATAGAAGGGTTATTTGAAATAAAGGTATATGTGGTAACAAAGAGGATTATAAGGATGAATATTGAAGATAGTTACTAGGAGTAATCCTATTGGATCAAGTAGGTATAGTCAATGAGTAATATCTCATAGTAAGGTAGAGATACTAAGAAGATAATTATAATACAACTGTAATGTTGTATTGATGAAACCTTGATTAGCCAACTATAAATCTAAGCCATAAATGATCAAAGGATTACAATGATCATGCTCAAGTCACTAAGAGTAAATGATTATATCATGTATAAGTGATATTGGTGATAGTTACACCATAGTGTGTATATGTTATCCTAGGTTAGTCACGACAAATCACAATGGTATAATGAGAAGTTTGTGTAAGAGTTACCGAGGCAAGTAAAAGATAAGATAGTATGACTAAGCTGATGCCATAACAACATTGAGTTATTGAAGTAGTAATATTCCTCTTATAGGATATTAAACACTTGAGGAAAGTAGATTTTGATAGATACATCTATTGGAGTAATATTAGTAATGGATGATAAAGGAAGTATATAAAGGGAGTTAAAAGCAACTATCTAATGGGTTTAGAAGGAGGAAATATTGATAAGAATATTCTTGTGAAGTAAAACTCATCATGTTAACCCATGATGATGAATAGGAAGAAGTAGAATATCTAGGAAAGGAATTCTTTAATTAGGAGTCCAGAATTATGAAGAATGGAAGCTAGGAATTCTTGGTAAACATTCAACCTTAAATCTATAATCAAATTCAATATCTATTTCATCTGTATGATCAACCATATTATTTCCACAGTGGCCTATAGGAAATATTTTCCTATAGCAAATCACTTAGGTATATCTTGCCACTTCACAACATTAAAACCATAAGTGCCTAGAAACTATAGTTATCAACTCTTACTCTTAATCCATTCTAAAGAACAACTCTATTACTTTACTTTAACTAATAGTATCATTCCTAATCACAAGCACAAAGACAATATGTCTTAAACCTTAAATGTTATTCCTATCTATAAGATAATATATAAATTTAAGCCTCCTAAAACTGATAGTAAATAGTTATAATTTTAAACCCTACATTTCTATGCAAGATATAACAAGCTATTTATCTTGATATCATTTAAGTCCATGAGAATAACATCAACCATGTTAATTACCAAGAATTTTATGTGTCATATAATAATATGGATCACTATATAAAAATTTCTTTAATGATAAGTTGATAAAAATCAAATCTTATAAATTAATAGTAATACATCCTTTAATAAGTTATGAAGTATCTAGGAAATTAAATTCATAATAAAAACCTCTACAAAATATTAATAGAAAAAGGTCCTATATAAAGGAAATATAGAAAATAGAAACCTTATATAATAAAAGTTCACTAAATGAATCTAAATATATTTTATTTATTGCTGCAAGTATTTAGCAAATAGAATTCTATAAGGAATATTCAAAACAATTTTCTTAAATCTAAAAGTTAAAAAGAAAAACAGAAAAAGTCATTCCTGGCCGAAGCCCATATTTTTTCTACCAAACAGCCGCCTGGTGCATTTCGTTGCAACCCACTTTGGCCCAATAATGAGCCCAACTGGCCAACCACGGTGACTGAAAAGTGGGGCCAGAGGAGGGATTGCGGGTTGAGAGGAAAGAATTGCCAGGGGGTTTTCTGCAAAACTGCCATCGTTGTCATCCTCACGCACATAGGTAGCTGCGTGCGCCCTGCCGATGTCGTCCGCCGTCGTCACCATTAATCGACCGCCGTGTGATGACCCACAAGTATTGGGGATCGCAACAGTCTTCGCTGGTAGTATT
The DNA here is from genome assembly GCA_916181665.1 of Avena sativa. Lineage (NCBI taxonomy): Eukaryota > Viridiplantae > Streptophyta > Magnoliopsida > Poales > Poaceae > Avena > Avena sativa. Next base: position 225,990,782 of record OV702284.1, on the reverse strand, counting down.
ACCCAATTTATTGATTCAACACAACGGGAGCCCAAGAATACTTACAAGCCTTAACAACCGAGTTGTCAATTCAGCTGCACCTAGAAATAGTTCTTGCTCACAGAAGTTTATCAGTAGTAACAGTTTGGTAGTAGCAACAGCAAAGCAACAGCAACAACGAAATAGGAGTAATAGTAACAATAGTAGCAAATAGTAGGATATGAGCACGGTAGGCATAGGGATGGATGGACGGGCGTTGCATGGACGAGTCTAAACATATAACTTCAAGATCTAGGGCATTGCAGATAAATAAGAATAAGCATACAAGTACTAAACAATCATAGGCATGTGCTCCATATATAGTCATGCGTGCTCGCAATGAGAACTTACACAACATCTTCTGTCCAGCCAACCCGTGGCAGCGGGGCCTCTAGGGAACTACTAGCAATTAAGGTGTTCCTTTTAATAGAGCACTAGAGCAAAGCATTAACACTCCGTGAACACATGTGATCCTCACACCACAGCCATCCTGCGGTGACCCATCATACCACTACATGATGTAGTACACTATAGTCGTTGATATAACACCAATGAAACACCGTTCACTAGTATTACATCCCTCAGAGTGGCACAACAGAAACACAGCAGGTCCAATACATGGCTTAAGGTTACAACTCACTCTATACATAAGATCCAGAGAACACTCTAGGTTAAAAAGAGAGAAAGAATCTTCTTACAAAGGAGAATCAGAAATAAACAACTCCAATATCATCATACTATTTAGACTAGTATGCTAACTAATGGTCTGCATTGCTTCTATTGCAATATGCTATAGAGATAGGTTCTATGGTTAGAGATTATTTTCCTATCTAATGAGTAACTTCATCCTCACTTGAGTTGATGTATATGTTGACTTTATTGACTTCATTGAAGAGCTTCAGCTTTTAATGATGACTCCTGGAGCATAACTTGATGTAGACATTGTCTGTATTGACTTCAGAATCTAGCAAGGGTTAAGAAGATACGTTGAGTACGAGCGTACTCAGCAAGTTCACTAGAAAAGGAGTATTTTCTGCACTATATCTACAGCCATAGACCGTATAGGCAATGCAAGTTTTCGTAAACATTTCTTCAAAGGTTGCTTTTATTCGGAAAAGCTATGTCCGCCAGCCTTCACGGGTTTATGAGAACTTTCATGGAGTTTCTTTCCCGCCGTGTTCGCAGCTCCTTCCCGGAACAGGGAGTAACAAGTTACAGTTCTTACACTCTTCAGAGGTGCGTTACTTTTCCCAGGAGAGATCAACTCCTTGTTGCACAACCGGACAACTTACCCGTCCACAATTCCATGTTGTGGGGCCCAGAAGTTGGTCCAAGCCAATCACTGCCCTCTTTGCGACCTCATATATCTGCATGATCCTTCGGGCTGGCTCACCTTCGTTAAGCCCCCTTTAGGGCAGGCTAAAACCCTGATGACTTCCCGAAGACTCTATGACCGGGTGTTGCCCTGGCAAGTGCCATAGTAAATGGTCCATCCACTAAACACCATCCATAGATAATCTAGACACCAAAAGTGTGGGCCGTAAGGGTGCCCACCCATCTGTTGGATCCACACAAGGAATCACAACGTCACGTTAAGGTCGTCTTGCCTCCATATAAGAGGAAAAGGATACATCTGACTTCTCCGTTCCATTCCAATCTCATGGTTAACACGTAATATATGGCGCAAGAATCACTGGCGACATTGGTTTTTAAGTCCTAGATAATATGTTCCTTTACCACCTGAACTTTCATAGTAGGTTTTTACCTCATGGTAAATAACCTATAATCATATTATTATGAAAATAGTGTTTTCTGACCTTTTTCAAATGCAGGTGATGACAACACTGGATTTGCAAAATACTTTACAGAAAATAATCAAAGGACATGAGAAAGTGTGAACTTGCCTTTTGTGATTGCAAGATTATGCACTCACGGTCTTCGAGTTAGTATAAGATCTAAAATCTGAAATCATCATCATTGGTCCAGTAAGGACTAATGTTTAAAGAAGCAATATGCTCTTATGCATAAGTAATGTGATGCACTTTATAAATGCGAATCTAGGGGATAACGTTGTTCTAGGGTTTGGATACTAGGAATGATGTCTTTGAAATGTGTTGTACTTTTAGATGAGTTTAATACTTGTGCTTCTTATTAAGGCTTGTGAGTGTGTGTGAGACAATCATAAAATTACAATATCATAAAACAATGGGACACACACAAAAGGTGAAATGCTACTCAAGATTGCTTATATAAGAGTTCTTGTTTGAAGTGGCAAAAAGAATAACATTTGAAGAAAAGATTTCTTTTCTAAGGTCTAATCCATCTTTGTGGTTAGTTGAGTCTGGTCGATGTTATTTGTGCTTGCTTGAATAGTTTGGGCTTTAGATGCTTTATGACTTAACTATAAAACATATAACGATGCTTATAGTATTATATTTAGATTATTGTAGACTAAAGTTAACTTTAAAACATAGATAGTTTGAAAGTATAATACTTATAACATTTGTACCTTGTGTACTTGGTAATGTTGCCTTAAGGTTACTTAAGAATGGTTATATTTTTACTTATTGTAGTGGTTTCTTGATTTTATAATGAATTATTAATTGAGGAAATAGCTTTAAATTCAAGTTATTAAAGTGTTTAAATTTTTATTTACCTCAAAAGTGGAATGTTATATTTTTAACATGTAGATATAATTTTTGTGATCATTTTGATATATTACATTTATTTTTGTGATTTATAAATAATAAGTTATGATTTTTATAAGGTTTATTACTTTATAACTACTTAATAGATATAAATTCTTTTTTTAAGTGAAATAATAATGTATGATTATAGTTTTAAAGTATTGTTTTTATTTTTCCAAGATTTTTGGTATTTTATCTATATTTTTAACATTTACCATTATTAAAATATGAATTATCAAAGTTTCATTACTTATAAAATTCTTATTAAATAATAATTATTTAGATAATTATTACAATAATATTTGATAATAGTTTAATGTTATAGATTTTATTTTTCCAAAAAATTTCATATATAATACATATTGTTCTGAATTATAAAACAAAAGTTATTGATTTAATAAGATTTAATCATTTTATTTTATTTCTGGAATATGTATATTTGGATTTATACTTTTTATTCTTTCTTTAAACAGGAAATAAATTTTTACACCGCACCCACACCTAGCCCTAGTCACTGACCAGTGGGCCAATGGCCATCTCAGCTCTCAGATGAATAAATGTATTTGTTACCGACCCTAGTTCTACTCCTAGACTATGACATATGGGCCCTATGCCATGTCATCTGCCACGCGAGACAAAGACCAGGTCAAACAGTGAACTATGTCCAGGGTGGCGTCGGCATGACGTCGCTATGGCGTCAGCACCACCATCGTCGTCAGTGGGTGGTCGCCGGCGACGATCCACGGTGCCCCACCAAACAAAACTAACCTAGTTCGAATCAGCGCAACACGCTGAACCCTAAAGTGGCAGCACCGCTCGGAAATGGTCATCGGAACCTCGGCTCCGACGAGCTCCGACGGTGGCATAAGGCGTGACAGCGTTTTACAACGAGAGATGGCGATTTAGGGATACTGGAAGATTCAGGAACTCACCTTGATGACGATAGAGAGGTCGGCAAGGACAGGCGTGGTCGGAGGTGAGCTCTCCGATAAGATTTCCGACGAACTGCCGCAAAGAGGAATGGCAAAATTCTTCCTCTCCAGTGCTCCCTTTGATGCAAGATTTCACTCAGAGGATCTACGGAGGACGGGGCATCTCCATGGCTTCTTGGAAGAGTGTGGGGAGATGTGGCTCGACGGCGAGGTGTGGCTCCGATGAGCTAGGGTTTCGACACTGATGAAGAAATTTGATAGAGAGAGCTATAGAGGGGGAAATTGGGGATGAGGATGAGTAGAGGCGTCGCGGTGGCCTCCTTATCCTCTCCTGGCGACGACGGCGTGGATCTTGGCACAAGGACGACGGCGGACGGCCTCGGCATTGCCACCGAGCAGATATCCCCCTGGCACTTCTTCAAGCTCAACCCGCAGCCCCTCCCTGGTCCCATCTGTCAGTCATAGAAGAGGACAAACTGGGCTGGTTGTTGGGCTTTTGTGGGCTGCACATGGGTGACAGGTAAGAAAAGAGGAGTTGGGCCACGGCCAGGAAATGTTTTTATTTGTTTTCCTTTTTTTTCTATTTTCTGTTTTACTTTCAGATTTGAATTTTACTTATTTGATTTAAATTCTCTTTATAGAATTTATTTGCTAAGTGATTGCAGCATTAATAAAGTATATTAAGGTTCTGTTATGAGTTTGTCATATAGTGGTATTATTTCTTTATTTATTTTCTATCAAAACCCTTTTTATATTATGTAGAAACCCTTATTGCTAATTTTATTTTTATTCTAAACCATGGCTTTATTATATGATATTTTCTTATTTGTTCATAAAACTTAACTCTAGTTGGCTCAGAGTTTCAATAGAATTTTTTTATATATAATGATTCTATATAATTATTTTATGCATGAAATACAAAAGAAATTAATATGGTTAATACTAATTCCATTAACTTATAAAATGGCAATGTATATATTCTATTATGATAAACATAGAAATTTAGGGTTCTTAATTTACTTATATTTATTTATTGATGTGAGAAAAGATTTAATAACTAAGCATATTGTTTTCTGTTTGTGATCTATGATGATATCACCTTTTAAAATAGAAAGTTATATCTAGAATGTTTTATATAAAGGAATTGATAAAGATACTCCTAAGCACACATAATTATGATAATTGGAATTGACAGAGAGGTGCTTATGTGATTTACTATAGGAAAATATTCCTATAGAGTGATATAGATATAAGATGAGGGATTCATAACATGAAATGGATATTATACTTGGTTTAAGATTTAAAATTGGGTGTTTACCAAGAATTCCTATCTTCCATAATTCATAATTCTGGACTTCTAATTAAGGAATTCCTTTCCTAGATATACTACTTTTTCCTATCTATCATCATGATTAACATGATGAGCTTTACTTCACAAGAATGTTCTTATTCACCTTTTATTCTTCTAAACTCATGGATCAATCCAATGAGTTTGATACTAAAGCATTTCATAGTTTTCTCATATCCTTGCTTGGTTATACCCACTACTCTACTTTTGATAATCTTCAATCCAACAAGTAGTTCTTTCAAACTCCACACATAATCTTCCTTAATCATCTATCACTAATATTTCTCCATTATATGTACACATCCAACTTCCTTTCTCTAAAGCTTACTATGCTTTAAGATGAATAACATTACTTCCATAAATCTATACATACTAGCTTTGATTTAATCATAATGTCCTACATTTACTTTACTCTAACAACACATACTCCAACCTCACATTATATTAATGTGACCTATAATAACTACTCTAGGATAACTTACCTATACAATGGTTTCAATCATGTTCTACCCACCAATGTCACTTATACTTGATATAAGTATTCAATCTTGGTGATCAAGGCATGATTATTTTAATCCTTTAATCATTTATAGCTTAGTTTTCTAATTGGCTAAGCAAGGCTTCATCAATACAACCTTAAAATTGTATTGGAATTATCTTCTTAGTATCTTTAATTGGATTACGGCTGTTATTCATGGACTATGCCCACTTGAAACAATAGAATTACTACTGGTAACTATCTTCAGGATTCATCCTTGTAACCTTCTTTCCTACCATAAATTTATATAAATTCCAATAACCCTTCTATCAATTCAGGAGTGAGTTGAACTCCATCAATTATCATATTGATTTGATTCCCTCCAATCACTCCCATCCTATAGATGTTATCTAAAACTATCATTACTATTTACCTCTTCTTAGTTGTTTCTTTATAGACACTTAAATGTAAGCTAGGTTCTGGTCAAGAGTTGATAGATTGAAAATTGGTGAATCAATAGTTGATTTCTCAACATTGATGAACAACAGATATTGGAATATAACTCAATAGAGATGATAAGGATTGACATGGAAAGAAAGATATATGGTGAATGATCTAAACTTAGTTTCTTTCCTACTCAATCTTACTTAAGAAGTAGGGTTAGGTATTACCATGATACTCATGGTATAAGCAGATGAGATCAATATATAGTTGTTACATTCTTATTATTTGTGTTATATCCTTAACTTGGTACTCATGAGTGATTATAATAAATACTATGATATGATCACCTAAGGATCAAATATACATCATAATGTATTTGGGTTTAAATTTTATTACATTTGATCTAACCTTAGACCAAATCTCCCTTACCCAAAATAAGGTTTTAGCAAAGGTCATATTGAAACTTATCGCAGTCAACTTGATGATCTACTTCAATTCCATCAAGTTAAGAGAATCTTCAATGACTTTGACAAGTTTTGTTCAAAAGCGCGAAAATTATTCGGATTTTCTATGCATGAATGTAATGCACATCTGGGTTCAGCTTATTTCTAGGCTCTAATGCTGGGATATTACAGACTCTCCCCCTTAAAATAAACTTTGTCCTCGAAGTTCGCAAACTCTCACATTTGAAAGTAAGGAATTGGCTGGTAGTGGTTGCTACATTTCTCCACCCTATGGTGACCTTAAATGAAAATAATTTTAGCATTCAATATCCTGGTTAGGTATCCTAATCCAACTCTTCTTATTTAATTATTGAGATTTCTTACTATATTATATAAGGTCTAGGAAGTCTCACTAAACAGGGTTCCAAATTTTTATTAGACAATATTTGTTATCAAAAGACTAATCTTTGATTTGTCATTGTATGAGGTGTACTGGTACTCCTTCCAAGATTGGATTTGAACTCATTTAGTACATACCCATTGGAATTTCTTGTTCCTTTATACTTGTCCAATTGGGGGTTCTCTATTACTCCTTAAGGGTTACTTAAGAGTTGTTTCTTCTAGAATTAGTCGGTTAGGATTAACCTTTTATCACCTTCAAGCTTTTACCTTATTAAGTTTTTAGATAATCTTTCATTATTACCTATAGTACTTCTTCAACTTTCATTTATAAAGTTTGCTCTCCCCCTTAGGGTTTACTAATAGTCTTTAAATTGTCTATATAGTATTTATTGGCTTTATAACTAGAATGCTGGTCTGTGTTCAGTTTATATTTTACCTAATTAGGGTCTGGTGAAAGATTGTACGGTGTATCCACACAATTGTGGATCTCCGAAAAAATCTTTCAGCATTATATGTCTACTTACTTTTGGACATTTTCGCTTGGATAAGTCTTACCTTGCAAAGCATCTCGAAAGACGATTGCCTTCAAATGTTATACTTCTTTAGGTCTTACTTAGCTTAGGCCAAATTTTATGCTCTTTATGTAACTTTTAAGAAGATCTGGTTAACTAAGTTAACCAAATACCAGCTGCGGACAAAATACCAACTGTGGATTGGAATACCGACTATGGATCAAATACTAGCTGCGGATCATACTGGGTGATAGGTATTACCTTACGGTTTCTGACCTACTACTGGCATTCTTTCTGAATTGTCAGAGCTTACATACCATTTTGCTCCATAATTTCATCTTTGTACTAATTCATGATGCTTCCATGAACTAGGTATTACTACTTTATTAATCTCTTAGTAATATCACCTACTTGATTGAACCTTAAGTTCATCCCTTCTTGTTGTTCCATACATCTTCTACACTAAAATTTCTTCTAAAGCTGGCTAGAAATGATCTATGCTTGATCTATCCTTAAACTATGCTAATGATCCTTATCTTTTGCTTTATTTTTCCAATAAGTCTTCATCTTGATCCTTGAAACTCGTCACTCCCTTACACGAATTCCCATTCCTATCTAGGTCTATAACATCAAGTAATAACTGGGTGTTACATCATGCATTTGCACACCTAATTAAACTTCATGTACAGATCTAGGCAATCAAGAAGATTCAAGAAAATCCAAAAGTCGATAAACAACAAAACATATACCATGTATTATACATAGGTTTTGAATAATTTACAAATGTACTAGATGTTCCAAGGGTTTGCTCCACACCTATTTACACAACTATCTTACAAGAACTTCTTGTTCTTGTGAGTATATCCTCACTTATTTCGGAAAACCTTTCAAACTACAATACGCATTACCCTCTATGTACATTATTCAAGCACTCATCCCTTGATGTCGTTCCTTTCTTACTTTCATCTTCCTCTAGTGCTTCCTGGAGTTCCGTCCATGATGACGTGAAGTCCTACGACTGCCTTCTGGAGCGTAAGAGCATCTAGGAGGTGTGTATTCTTCATTAGAAGTACCGAGACTGAGATTAGTCATTGAAAAATGACTAGAGTTGGCGTAATTTTCTATTGAATATTCCTGGTTTTCCGGCAACTCTTCCTCAAAGTAAGTTGGATCCTTAGCCTTTTCTTGGATCCAGTCGTACATATTGGTATAGTAGCTATCGAAATACTCTTCTAAGTTGATTGGATTGGTATTACCCCCATATGGTCCATAAGGCTCTCTATGGTTATAGTTGGTCTCTTCTTCGATACCTGCATCACAAGGTATAGGATTTCCTATGGTTCCACCTTGGGATTCTACTCCCCATCCATACTTGTTTGGCTCAGGGTTAGTTGGAATAACACCATACCATTCCTGTTGTTCGGAGTTGTACTTGGTCCTTAAATCTTCAGGTGACTAGGGTTTAGTTTGGTAGTAGGCATAATTCTCCGAGTTTGGATCATCAAACTCAGTTTCTTCATACACTTCTCCTGAAGGTATATATTTGGGATGCCTAGCTTCTTTATCTAACTTCTTCCTACGTGCCATTACCTTATCAGGATCAATAAAATCCTCAATGACCATATCCAGTTTCTAAACTAAAACTTGGTGAGTGTGATGATAAGTGTTTATCAAAGACCGATAACGATCCATATACTCTACAACTAGAGTGGGTTCAGTTTGGACTAGAGTAGAGTGATCTAACTCATGCTCTAGGTTTGCGGTTTCATGAGGTATAATGGTGTAAGTACTACCTTCTAGAGCTTGGGAGTGTTGTTCATGGATCATGGTTATGGCTACTGCTACGGCAATATGATATGCATATGCCATGCACCTTGCTTCTCCTGATGGCATTTCTACCTTAAGTCCTAACTTCTTGGGTAACATGGTCATGCCACGATTTAGCTCATACCTGCCCATCATAGTAACTGTAAATCTTGACCAAAAGTCTTGATTCACATTCTAAACTCCATAGAAGTTGTCGGATATTATCTATCCAATCCCCTCCGTAGTCATTCAATGTCCTGTTCATCACTTGAACATTTCGAGGTGGATATCGAGGTGCCATATGGAACTGTAGATAAGAAATTATCATCAGTCACATAGAGTTAAAACTCTTGGGTAATGATCAGAATTGCAATCATACGAAAGAGTTATCGCACTAGTAACATGACAGGATTATTCTCACATGAATATCCCTTATATCACTAGAGAAATCTTTATTCTTGCAAATATAAGTCCTACAGGTTCTACCCATTTACTAGGTTGCTAACCTAAGGTCAAAGCATATGCTCTGATACCAACTGCGGTGACCCAACGTACCACTGCATGATGTAGTGCACTATAGTCGTTGATATAACACCAATGAAACACCATTCACTAGTATTACATCCCTCAGAGTGGCATAACAGAAACACAGCAGGTCCAATACATGGCTTAAGGTTACAACTCACTCTATACACAAGATCCAGAGAACACTCTAGGTTAAAGAGAGAGAAAGAATCTTCTTACAAAGGAGAATTAGAAATAAACAACTCCAATATTATCATACTATTTAGACTAGTATGCTAACTAATGGTCTGACATTGCTTCTATTGCAATATGCTATAGAGATAGGTTCTATGGTTAGAGATTATTTTCCTATATAATCAGTAACTTCGTCCTCACTTGAGTTGATGTATATGTTGACTTTATTGACTTCATTGAAGAGCTTCATCTTTTAATGATGACTCCTGGAGCATAACTTGATGTAGACATCGTCTGTATTGACTTCAGAATCTAGCAAGGGTTAAGAAGATACGTTAAGTACGAGCGTACTCAGCAAGTTCACTAGAAAAGGCGTGTTTGATGCACTATATCTACAGCCACAGACCGTAGGTCGTAGGCAATGCAAGTTTTCATATATATTTCTTCAAAGGTTGCTTTTATTCGAAAAAGCTATGTCCGTCAGCCTTCATGGGTTTACGAGAACTTTCATGGAGTTCCTTTCCCGCCGCATTCGCAGCTCCTTCCTGGAACAGGGAGTAACAAGTTACAGTTCTTACACTCTGTAGAGGTGCGTTACTTTTCCCATGAGAGATCAACTCCTTGTTGCACAACCGGGCAGCTTACCCGTCCACAATTCCATGTTGTGGGGCCCAGTAGTTTGTCCAAGCCAATCACTGCCCTCTTCGCGACCTCATATGTCAGCACGATCCTTCGGGCTGGCTCACTTTCATTAAGCGCCCTTTCGGGTAGGCTAAAACCCTGATGAGTTCCCGAAGACTCTATGACCTGGTGTTGCCCTGGCAAGTGCCATAGTAAATGGTCTATCCACTAAACACCATCCATAGATAATCTAGACACCAAAAGTGTGGGGCGTAAGGGTGCCCACCCATCTGCTGGATCCACACAAAGAATCACAACGTCATGTTAAGGTCGTCTTGCCTCCATATAAGAGGAAAAGGATACAGCTGACTTCTCCTTCCCATTCCAATCTCATGGTTAACGCGTAATATACGACGCAAGAATCACTGGCGACATTGGTTGTTAAGTCCTAGATAATATGTTTCTTTACCACCGGAACTTTCATAGTAGGTTATTACCTCATGGTAAATAACCTATAATCATATTATTATGAAAATAGTGTTTTCTGACCTTTTTCAAATGCAGGTGATGACAACACTGTATTTGCAAAATAATTTACATAAAATAATCAAAGGACATGAGCAAGTGTGAACTTGCCTTTTGTGATTGCAATATTATGGACTCACGGTCTTCGAGTTAGTATAAGATCCAAAATCTGAAATCATCATCATTGGTCCGGTAAGGACTAATGTTTAAAGAAGCAATATGCTCTTATGCATAAGTAATGTGATGCACTTTATAAACGCGAATCCCAGGGATAACGTTGTTCTAGGGTTTGGATACTAGGAATGATGTCTTTGAAATGTGTTGTACTTTTAGATTAGTTTAATATTTGTGCTTCTTATTAAGGCTTGTGAGTTTGTGTGAGATTCATAAAATTACAATATCATAAAACAATGGGACACACACAAAAGGTAAAATGCTACTCAAGATTTCTTATATAAGAGTTCTTGTTTGAAGTGGCAAAAAGAATAACATTTGAAGAAAATATTTCTTCTCTGAGGTCTAATCCATCTTTGTGGTTAGTTGAGTCTGGTCGATGTTATTTGTGCTTGCTTGAATAGTTTGGGCTTGATATGCTTTATGACTTAACTATATCAGACCAAAGTTAACTATAAAACAAATAACAATGCTTATAGTTTTATATTTAGATTCTTTTGGACTAAAGTTAACTTTAAAACATAGATAGTTTGAAAGTATAACACTTATTACATTTTTACCTTGTGTACTTGATAATGTTGCCTTAAGGTTACTTAAGAATGGTCATATTTTTACTTGTTGTAGTGGTTTCTTGATTTTATAATGGAATAGTATCATTTACCTTTTTAAGGATGAGTGGTTATAATTTGTAAACAAGGAAATAATATTACTTAACTACTTATGGATTCACCATAGTGTTGTGATTTGTTTATAACTTGTAGTTGAAGTGTTGGAATAGGTTTTATTTCACTACAAAATTATTTTTGGAGATTTTATAATGGATAAGGATTCTTTAAAAAATAATCTACATTAATGGTTGAGAGATATTTTAATAAAATTGTATTTAAAGTTTGTTAAATCATTTTGACTGCACACTATCAATATTTAAGACTAATACTATTTATTAGACTCGATTGACTAATTTTTAGAATTATTAGCAAAAAGTTTTATTTACCTTTATATGAATTATTTATTAATGAAATAGCTTTAAATTCAAGTTATTAAAGTTTTTAAATTTTTATTTACCTCAAAAGTGGAATATTATATTTTAAACATGTAGATATAATTTTTTTAATCATTTTGATATATTACATTTATTTTTGTGATTTATAAATAATAAGTTATGATTTAAGGTTTATTACTTTATAACTACTTAATAGATATAAACACTTTTTTAAGTGAAATAATAATGTATGATTATAGTTTTAAAGTATTGTTTTTATTTTTCCAAGATTTTTGGTATTTATCTTTTTTTTAACATTTACCATTATTAAAATATGAATTATCAGAGTTTCATTACTTATAAAATTCTTATTAAATAATAATTATTTAGATAATTATTACAATAATAATTTATAATAGTTTAATGTTATAGATTTTATTTTTCTAAATTTTTTCATATATAATACATATTGTTCTGAATTATAAAACAAAAGTTATTGATTTAATAAGATTTAATCATTTTATTTTATTTCTGGAATATGTATATTTGGATTTATCCTTTTTATTCTTTCTTTAAACATGAAATAACTTTTTACACCGCACCCACACCTAGACCTAGTCACTGACCAGTGGGCCAGTGTCCACCTCAGCTCTCATATGAATAAATGTATTTGTTACCGACCCTAGTTCTACTCCTAGACTATGACATATGGGCCCTAGGCCATGTCATCTGCCACGCGAGACAAAGACCAGGTCAAATAGTGAACTGGGTCCAGGGTGCGTCGGCATGATGTCGCTATGGCGTCAGCACCACCATCGCCGTCAGTGGGTGGTCGCCGGCGACGATCCACGGCGCCCCACCAAACGAAACTAACCTAGTTTGAATCAGCGCAATGCGCTGAACCCTAAAGTGGCAGCGCCGCTCGGAAATGATCATCGAAGCCTCGGCTTCGACGAGCTCCGACGGTGGCCGACGGTGGCATAAGGCGTGACGGCGTTTTACAACGAGCGATGGCGATTTAGGGATGCTATAAGATTTAAGAACTCACCCTGATGACGATAGAGAGGTCGGCAAGGACATGCATGGTCGGAGGTGAGCTCTCCGACAAGATTTCCGACGAACTGCCGCAAAGAGGAACGGAAAAATTCATCCTCTCCAGTGCTCCCTTTGATGCAAGATATCGCTCAGAGGATCTATGGAGGACGGGGCTTCTTCATGGCTGCTTGGAAGAGTGTGGGGAGGTGTGGCTCGACGGCGAGGTGTGGCTCCGGTGAGCTAGGGTTTCGGCACTGATGAAGAAATTTGAGAGAGAGAGTTGCAGAGGGGGAAATGGGGATGAGGATGAGTAGAGGCGTTGCGGTGGCCTACTTATCCTTTCCTGGCGACGGCGGCGTGGATCTTGGCGCAAGTACGACGACGGACGGCCTCGGCATCACCACAGAGCTGCTTCTAGCTGTAGGAAGACGACGATGTGTTCTTCTGTAGATAACCCCCTAGCACTTCTTCAAGCTCAACCCGCAGTCCCTCCCTGGTCCCATCTGTCAGTCATAGAAGAGGACAAACTGGGCTGGATGTTGGGCTTTTGTGGGCTGCACATGGGCGACAGGTAAGAAAAGAGGAGTTGGGCCGCGACCAAGAAATGTTTTTATTTGTTTTCCTTTTTCTATTTTCTATTTACTTTCAGATTTGAATTTTACTTATTTGATTTAAATTCTCTTTATAGAATTTATTTGTTCGGTGATTGCAGCATTAATAAAGTATATTAAGGTTCTGTTATGAGTTTGTCATATAGTGGTATTATTTCTTTATTTATTTTCTATCAAAACCCTTTTTATATTATGTAGAAGCCCTTATTGCTAATTTTCTTTTTATTCTAAACCATGGCTTTATTATATGATATTTTCTTATTTGTTTATAAAATTTAACTCTAGTTGGCTCATAGTTTGAATAGAAATTTTTATATATATAATGATTCTATATCATTATTTGATGCATGAAATACAAAATAAATTAATATGGTTAATACTACTTCCATTAACTTATAAAATGGCAATGTATATATTCTATTATGATAAACATATAAATTTAGGGTTCTTAATTTACTTATATTTCTTTATTGATGTGAGAAAAGATTTAATAACTAAGCATATTGTTTTGTGTTTGTGATATATGATGATATCACCTTTTAAAATAGAAAGTTATATCTAGAATGTTTTATAGAAAGGAATTGATAAAGATACTCCTAAGCAGACATAATTATGATAATTGGAATTGATAGAGAGGTGCTTATGTGATTTACTATAGGAAAATATTCCTGTAGAGTGATATAGATATAAGATGAGGGATTCATAACATGAAATGGATATTATACTTGGTTTAAGATTTAAAATTGGGTGTTTACCAAGAATTCCTATCTTCCATAATTCATAATGCTGGACTTCTAATTAAGGAATTCCTTTCCTAGATATACTACTTTTTCCTATCTATCATCATGATTAACATGATGAGATTTACTTCACAAGAATGTTCGTATTCACCTTTTATTCTTCTAAACTCATGGATGAATCCAATGAGTTTGATACTAAAGCATTTCATAGTTTTCTCATATCCTTTCTTGGTTATACCCACTACTCTACTGTTGATAATCTTCAATCCAACAAGTAGTTCTTTCAAACTCCACTCATAATCATCCTTAATCATCCATCACTAATATTTCTCCATTAGTTGTATACATCCAACTTCCTTTCTCCAAAGCTTACTATCATTTAAGATGAATAACATTACTTCCATAACTCTATACATACTAGCTTTGATTTAATCATACTGTCCTACATTTACTTTACTCTAACAACACATACTCCAACCTCACATTATATTAATGTGACCTATAATAACTAATCTAGGATAACTTTCCTATACTAGGGTTTCAATCATGTTCTACCCACCAATGTCACTTATACTTGATATAAGTATTCAATCTTGGTGAGCAAGGCATGATGATTTTAATCCTTTAATCATTTATAGATTAGATTTCTAGTTGGCTAAGCAAGGCTTCATCAATACAACCTTACAATTGTATTGGAATTATCTTCTTAGTATCTTTAATTGGATTAAGTGTAATACCCCACCTTTATAAAGGTAAAGGTCCATGTGATTGCAATGCTAGTCCTTGGATCAAATGCTAGCATCCATAGTTTAAGATGAAGTACACAGAAACAAAGGTCATTATTACATCGTCATTCCAGAGATAACATAGTCTTTTACAACTCCATATCCATTGGCTAGTACAAGAGTTTAACTTAACAATATAAATAAAAGTCTTCATCTTCATGTGCCACAGGCAAGCATGTTGAGTGTAGACTCATAACCCTAATCCTCATCAGAGTAATCTGCAACATCACAAGTTACAGCCACAGTGGGTCAATACATTGGAATAGTATTGGAAAGTGATACTTTAGTATAATAATAGTATCTAGCTTCTGCATGAATTTGGCTAAGTGTAGCTTAGGCTTGCTTTGCTCAAAATAGGTTTTACCTATCAATTGAAAATACTAAGTTTTTGTTTGGCAAAAACTCCCAAGGAACCACCAATAGACATTGGTGAACCTTCACCCTTGTTCAACCACAAGTTTTAACTTAGAAATTGGGATGAGGAGATTCTTGATAGCTTCCATGTCTTGATGCTCAAATTGTCCTTTTCCGGGGACACGGCTAAGTACTTAGTTTCTTCCTTCTGCAGAGGTGGTGCACTTTCCCCACAAGACTTTATTTTCATCAAGACATGATCTTTCAGAAGCCTTACCTTAGACCAAAATGGACGCGCTCCAAAGCTATCATCCGCTACCACCAACTGTCCATTTGGCTAAGTTATTACAACCTATATGATCTAGGCAGAGCCCATAATGCCATGTGGCTGCACTAGAAGCTTCTTAACATATGGCATCTCAAATCCCTTTGTTCCTGGGTGGCATTCCACAAGTGAGATACACAGGGTAAACCATTGGAAAATGGGCCCTGGTAACCACTCAACAAAAATCCACCAATCAACTACCATTCCACCCAGGTGTTTCATTCACTTAGTTGTTTTATTAAGCAAAACATAAGTAAAAAAACTTAGCAATATTTTTCCATAGCATGTATATATT
Source organism: Avena sativa (assembly GCA_916181665.1). Classification (NCBI taxonomy): domain Eukaryota; kingdom Viridiplantae; phylum Streptophyta; class Magnoliopsida; order Poales; family Poaceae; genus Avena; species Avena sativa. Next base: position 225,974,566 of record OV702284.1, on the reverse strand, counting down.
CCACCCTTGGTTGCTACTAGCTAGGCTAAGCATGGAAATAGAAAGTATCTTAACTTAGAGAAAATTCTAACAATTCTACAACTACTAGGATTTCCCAAGCATAGCATATAGATACTTAGCAAAATTTATCATGCAAGCCCTATACAAAATATTTCTAGTGCATAGTCAAAATATTGGGATAAAAGTATGAAGCACCACTTGACTTGGTAGTTGGGGGAGTAACAACAATACTCACAGTCACAATCACCACTAGCACCAAAATCTACACATAAAATGATAACACCAAATTCACATTTCAAATAATCAAACAAAAATATATGAATGTATGAAAATGCCATGTGATGATTTTTCCAAACCAACCAAGTCAAGTAAAACAGTACTTAACAATAAACTAAACATTTATACATCAAATAAACTTTATTTGATCTCTAAACATTTTCCCATTAATTTTTATACACAAAATAAGCCTACAAATGTCTCTGCATAAAATCCTATTTTAACAGAAACAAAATACAAAACTAAGCTCATAGATGTGTAGGATTTATTTTTGTGATTCCATTGAGATCTTATTTGCATTTTTTGGATAAACAGAACAAAAGTTATTGAATTTACAAGTTTAAACATTCAAAATTCATTTCTGGAATTTTAAACAGACAAGCTAGGCCATGTGGGCTGTTTCTATTGGCTGATACCATTTCACACGGATCGATCGACGAGGGCCGTTGGATTTAAGTGACAGTGCATGGCCAGATCTGCTCATACAGGTTCGTGTAAGTGATCTAATTTTAAGCGTCAGATCTAGATCCAACACTGCTGAGCACACGACCATGGATGGGCGGCGCCAGCGACGGCGGTGCGGCAGCGGCGCTACTGGTGATGGTGGAACGGCGATTCTAGCGAGGCCTAGTGGTGGTAATTACGGTTACCAGACTCGCACGTGCACGAGGAAGCTTAACATGGACACGGTTGGGAAGAGGGCGTGCTGTAGCGGGGCCTAGAGCTCGTCGGAGTTGCAGGCGGCGTCGGGTTCTTGCAGACGAGGTCGTTATCGACTCTCTGGATCGACCTAGCACAAACCAGCGGTATCAGGAGCTGCACAGGGTCACGACGAACACGACAGTGTCAAGGAGAAGGCAAGGGGCGGTCAGACTTTACCTAAATCGCTCACCGAAGTTGAGCGGAGGCTCTGTCGCTTGCAGTCGTGGATGGGGACGGCGGCCTGGGTCATGCACGGACAAACAAATGGTGTCAGGAGGTGCACGAGATCACAAGGACCACATTTGTATGAACCAGAAGGACATGGGCGGTCGGGCTCACCGGAATTTCTTCGTTGGAGTTGCTCGGTACTGCAGCGGTGAGTTGTGAAATATGGACAGCCTAGTGGCGGAGCGAGCGAGTTGAGTGAGGGGAAATGACTGTGGGGTGCAGGGGTTTAAATGGGCGGCAGGTCGAAAAGAAACGCATGCGGAATCAAGGCCAATTACGCCACGCCATTATCGGCAGCAACGGCCGTGGCGACGTGGTCTGCAGTGCGGGATTTTGGGGACGATGAAGACAGGGCACGTGGGACCGGAGCGTCAGTGAGAGAGGGGGTACGCGTGCGGGTGAGAAACAGAGGGAGAGGGGGTCCCGGGTGGGCTAGATAATGGGATGGTTCTGCTGTAGGGCCTGATTGGTGGCGCTAGCCTTTTCTTAATTCCTTTCTCTTTTTCTTTTTCTAAATGATTTTCCAGGAATCCTTTTCAAATGATTTCAAATGATTTTGAATTCAATCTCATTCTGGATTTTTGTAAAGTGAAACTTGCACATATTTGTGTATAAAACATTGCTGTTCACTCAAAATTACATTGGCCCATTCAATTTAAAAATAAAAATCATGCCTTAATTAATTATTTACAATAGGCATAAGAATGGTTTGAATTCATATTTTTGTTTTGAAATTTTAGACCAAGCTTTGTAAATAACAATCAAACCTATTTTCAAACCTTTCCTGGTTGAAACAAGTATTCTTATTTTATAAAGTGGACATAAAGCCATTGTTTTTCCTACATAAAATAATAGACAACATTTTGCTTCTGTTTTTGAAATCTTCTTTGAAAAATGATCCTAAATGTTTATGAATGCATGAATGATATGCAAACTTTATAAATCATGATTTTGGAATGTTACAAATCTAACCCCCTTAAGGTTAATCTCGCCCTCGAGATTCGGATTGGCTAGCAAATAGGTGAGGGTGGTCTTTCCGAAGATCAACTTCTCTTTCCCATGTTGCTTCTTCCTCGGAATGATGGTTCCACTGAACTTTAAAGAATTTGATAGTATTTGTCCAAGTAACTCTTTCTGCAGTCTTAATAATCTTGATAGGTTTTTCCTCATAAGTGAGATCACTTTCCAATTGGACCTCCTCCAAAGGTATAGTATCCTTCAAAGAAGTCTCTTCCATATCCGGATGGCATTTCTTTAGCAGACTCACATGAAACACATTGTGAACGGCAGACAATGATTCAGGCAATTCAATCTCATATGCTACTTCTCCTTTACGGCTCAGAATCTTGAATGGTCCAACATATCTTGGGGCCAATTTTCCTTTGACTCCAAATCTCTTCACTCCACGAAGTGGTGATACTCTAAGGTATGCTCTATCACCCACCTCATAGGTGACTTCTCTACGATTTGGATATGCGTAGCTCTTTTGTTGGGACTGTGCTATCTTCAATCTGTCCTTTACTAACTTGACTTTCTCTTCAGCTTCCTTGATTAGTTCTGGCCCGAACAAGTTTCTTTCTCCAACACCATTCCATAACAATGGTGTGGTACACTTTCTTCCATAGAGAAATTCAAACGGTGCCATCTCAATACTGTCTTGATAGCTGTTGTTGTAAGAGAATTCTGCATAAGGCAGACTTTCATCCCAACTAGCTCCATAATCTAGGGCACATGCCCTCAACATATCCTCTAAAATCTGGTTGGTCCTTTCTGTCTGTCCATCAGTCTGGGATGAAAAGCAGTACTGAATTCCAATATCGTTCCCAATGAATCATGCAGTTGCCTCCAAAAATGGTAAGTGAATTAAGTTCCCCTATCAGACACAATACTCTTGGGTACTCCATGCAGCCACACAATCCTATTCGTATAGATTTTGGCTAACTTAGCACTTGTATAGGTTGTCTTCACGGGTATGAAATGAGATACTTTAGTTAGGCGATCCACTACGACCCAAATGGAATCATATCCCGATCTATTCCTTGGAAATCCAGTGATGAAATCCATGCCAATCTTGTCCCACTTCCAATCAGGAATAGGTAGTGGTTGCAACAATCCTGCTGGTTTCTGATGTTCCGCTTTCACTCTATTACATACATCACACAAAGCAATATGTTCGGCGATGTCCTTCTTGAGATTATTCCACCAAAATCTTTCCTTCACATCCATGTACATTTTGGTGTTACCCGGATGAGTGGAATATGGTGAGTTGTGTGCTTCTTGTAAAATTAGTTTTCGAAGCTCCGGATCTTGTGGAATGCAGATACGTTTTCCATACCATAAAGTACCATGTTCATCTTCATGGAATCCTTTGGCTTTTCCCTTACCAATCTTTTCCTTAATCTCTTCAATTTCCTTGTCGGTCCTTTGGGATTCCTTGATTTTGTCCAACAAGGTGGGTTGAACATCCAATGACATGAGATGTCCTTCAGGCACAATCTCCAATCTGAGATCTTTGAATTGGGCACACATATCATCTGGCAACTCTCCCTTAGTAAGTCCATTCACATAAACCTTACGGTTTAACGCATCAGCTACAACATTTGCTTTACCGGGGTGGTATTGCAGACTCAAGTCATAGTTTTTGATGTGTTCCCACCATCTTCTTTGTCTCATGTTGATCTCTTTCTGGGTGAAGATATACTTCAAAATTTTGTGATCTGAGAACACTTCACATCGCTTTCCCAAAAGATAATGTCTCCATGTTTTGAGTGCATGGACAATAGAGGCTAAATCCAAATCATGAGTAGGATAATTCACTTCATGAGTTTTGAGTTGTCTCGAGGCATAAGCCACAACTTTCCCTTCTTGCATCAGTACTGCACCTAATCCTTGATGAGATGCATCACAATAAACTTGGAAATCCTCCTCCAAATCTGGCAGACATAAGACTGGTGCTGTCACTAGTCTCTACTTCAACTCTTGGAAACTGAGTTCACATCCTTCAGTCCAACCAAATTTCTTGTCTTTCTTTAGTAACTCCGTCATTGGCTTAGCTACCATGGAGAAATTCTCGATGAACCTTCTATAGTACCCTGCCAAACCAAGGAAACTACGAACTTCTTTCACTGACTTAGGAGATTCCCATTCAGTTACAGCTGACACTTTTGCGGGATCAACTGCTACACCATCTCCTGACACAATGTGTCCAAGAAATCCGACCTCATTCAGCCATAATTCACACTTGCTGAATTTAGCATATAGCTTATGCTCTCTAAGATTCTCAAGTATCAAACTCAAATGTCCTTCATGCTCTTCATTGCTCTTGGAGTAGATAAAAATGTCATCAATGAAAACGACAACAAACTTTTCAAGAAACTCCATGAACACCTTGTTCATCATATTCATGAAGTAAGCTGGTGCATTGGTCAAACCAAATGGCATTACTCATACAATCCATACCTAGTGGTGAAAGCAGTCTTAGGTATGTCTTGTTCCCTTATCTTAAGCTGAAAATAGCCTGACCGGAGATCAATCTTTGAGAACACCCGGGCTCCTTCTAACTGATCAAACAAATCATTGATTCTGGGTAAAGGATATTTATTCTTGATGGTCACCTCATTGAGTGAACGATAATCTATGCTTAACCTTTGACTTCTATCTTTCTTTTCCACAAACAAAACTGGTGCTCCCAAAGATGAAGAACTTGGTTGTATAAATCCTTTCTGCAACTGTTCTCCAAGTTGTTTCTTGAGTTCTTTCAACTCATCAACTGCCATCTTGTAAGGTCTCTTTGCTATTGGTCCTGATCTTGGCAGCAAGTCAATCAGAAACTCCACATCTCTATCTGGTGGCATTCCCGACAATTCCTCCGGAAACACATCCGGATATTCTCTCACAATTAGCACACTGTCTATGCTAACCCCCTTAAGAGAATTTAGCTTACTCCCTTTTGATTCAAAGTTAGACTTGAATCTAATCTGTTTCTTATCCGGGGTTGTAAGTGCGACAGTACGGTTGGCACAATCTAGAACTCCTTCACACTTGGTCATCCAATCCATTCCCAAAATTACATCCAATCCTTGGGAATCTAGGATTATCAGACTAACTGGAAACTTATGCTTTCCAAATTCTATCACTATATCACGACATCCAAGACTTACTATCATATCCCCACCGGGAGAACTTACTTTTATGGGACACCCAATATTTTTAGTTGGAAATCCATTTCTATCTACAAATGCTCTTGATATGAATGAATGCGATGCACCAGTATCAAAAAGAACAAGTGCTGGAATAGAATTGAGTTTGAACTTACCAGCCACAGCTTCAGATTCCTCATATATCTCTTCCACATTGATGTGGTTCACTTGTCCCTTCTGGAAAGGGTTGGGCTTGGTGGTTCCTTCAACCTTCTTCTCCGGGAACTCATTTGCATAGTGTCCCATCTTCTTACACTTGAAGCATTCAACCTGACTGATATAACTCTTTGCAGGCTGACTTCCACTACCATTTCCACCTCCACTGTGGTGGCTCTTGTGTCCACTCTTGTGGCTCTTATACTTGTCATTATCATGACTGCGGTGATGCTTGTTGTCATGATGGCGGTTGTGGATGTGGTGGTTGTTGTACTTTCCATGTTTGTGGGATCCAGAACTCCCACTATCATCATGATGGGATCGCTTGTGAGACGATCCCGAGCTATGCTTATCAAAGCTGTGTTTTCTCTTCCTGCTCTCAACCTGTTTCATCTTGTTCTCCAAGATGGTAGCCTTGTCACAAAGTGATTGGTATGTTGGGACATAGGCAACAGATAGCTGCAGATTCAATTCATCATTCAGTCCTTCGAGGAATTTCTCCTTCCTCTTGGCATCTGTATCAACTTCATCTGGTGCATAACGCGCCAGATTGTTGAACTCCTCAATGTATTCTGCCACATTGCGGTGACACTCCTTCAGATTGTGGAACTCCTTCTTCTTAAAATTCATCACCCCGGATGAGATGTATGCTGTACGGAATCCATCCTCGAAGATAGCCCAAGTCACATCCTCAATGGGAGTGGTGATTTGAAAGTTGTCCCACCAGGTTGTTGCTGGCCCTTCTAGCAGATGTGCTGCAAACCTGACCTTCTCTTCGTCAGTGCAGCTGACAGTCACTAAATCCTTGTTCACTGAACATAACCAATCATTGGCCACCATTGGATCAGTGGTTCCCGAGAACTTCACATGCCTCAGTCTTAGGAATCTGGTGAGCATGTCAAATCCTGGCATATTATTCTAGTTGTTGTTGTTGTTGTTGTTGTTGTTGTTGTTGTTGTTGTTGTTGTTGTTGTTGTTGTTGTTGTTGTTGTTGTTGTTGTTATTGTTGTTGTTGTTATTCTGATTCTGGTTCTGCATGAATGTGGTCATCATCTGCATCAGTCGTGCTTGGGCTATCATCAACTATTGCATCTCGGGAATGAAATTGTTTTTGTTGTTTGGGTTGGGGTTGGCACGTCGAGGAGGCATCTGTGGTTTTAATAAGGATAATAATGAGATACCCATAGATGCTTAGCATGCACAATACATCAAATACTCAATCACAATAACCAAGCATCAAAATAACATAGAGTTTGAATGACATAAACAACAAGTTTGAAAATGCAAAACACACCATAGCAAGCCACCCACATGTTGGATGGTCATTGCGACTCAGTAATCAAAAGTACGGTAGATGAAAGATAATTGAGTAGTCTACACTACTCCTCCGCATAAATCTCTATGTCAACGAGGGTAAGACCTGCATTCTCCATAGCGGTCTTGTACTCATCAACACTAGTAGTCAAGGCCTCAATCTTGGCCCTAAGAGCCCTCTTCTGTGAGCAAAGCCTCTCGATCACTCCCTGCTGATGCTCAAGCTCGAAGTCCTTGGCCTCTAGCTCTTCCTTCATCTCTCAGATCTTCTCGTTCCTGTCTTGGACTCTTTTCTCCTGGCTCTTGAACTTCTTGTCATGGATTTCAAACTTAGCTTCCATTTACTTGACTATCTTGTCTTGCTCCGCGAAGAGCTTGTCCTTCTCTCGAAGCTGAACCTGGAGCTCGTCATTGCTAAGCATGACGTTGGTCCTATCAGTATCCAGGTGCCTAATAAGACCCTCTAGGTCCTGAAGGTACAGACGAATCGGCTCCATCATCTCTCTAGCATCATCCTCGTACTCTATAGCTTCACCCTCCTTGTTGCGTCTCCCGAAGGGGTGAAAGTAAAGACCTCTAAGCTCGGTGGAGTGTCTCCCTACCAAGCACCCAAGTAACTCCTGCATGACTACATCTAGGCATTTCTCCTTGTCGTCATGCATCAGCTTGAAAGTGATGGTCTCCGTGGTTGGCTCTGTCTGGCGTCCCGACTGGGTGACTCTAAGCCCCATAGGTCCTTCCTCTCTAACTTGGTGAGTGGAAGAGTCATGATTCTAGGGAGTGGAAGGTTGTGCACACTAGTGAGCTCAATGAGACAAGTACCAAAACGAGTTCCCTTGAACTCCTCGGCCGTGTTGATAATAACATTAGGCATCTATTTTTATAAGATAGAGAAAATTTAGAATCAACATCAATAGAAAAAATCACAAGACAAAATATCACAAGCACATCTTTTTGCAACAAACACACAAGTCATGGCATACACAAATCCATTACAAATATAAAAGGCTCAACATAACTTAGACAAATTTTTGGAAGTAGAAACGATAAGTGTGGTGGTCCAACTAACGAAGTACGTTACAACTCTCACTCACTAGACAAAATAGCTATCAGGGCATCCTTAGTAGCTATCTGCCTATCTTGTTCACAAGACTCCCATATCAAGTCTATGATGTCTTCCCTTAGTTGTTGGTTGGTAGTCTCCAACTATTGGGTATGCTTCTTTTCTTCTCTAAGGTCGTTTTGAGTGTTGAGCATTCTGCACTTGAGTCTATCACAAAGCTCCTTGATAGCATTCCAAGCTGCATTTCTTGCAGAGTCAAAGAATGATGTGTGCATTTCTGAGTTGATGACCATGCAGAATCCTGACTCGTTGTGGTTGTATTCCTTGTTTTTGTACAAGTGAAGTTGCACCCACCAGTACTCTTCTCCTTCATCCATCACAGGGAATCCTTTGTACACAGCTGCACCATGTATCCCCATGGTAACCATAAGGTTCTTGAGAGCCTTCGGAAATTCAATCTCACACTCCAAAGTCATGGTCATGAGTGGTCCCTTCCTCACGGCTTCGTTTATGGAGTTCATCTACAAATAGAGATGAGAAAGAAGATTAGAAAAGTTTACGAGAAGAAAAAGACAAGTGTGGAAAATTTTCAAAGTGTTGAAAATTTTTCCTTAGTGGTTTCTAATCCAATCCTAGGGTCATAATCCTACAGGCAACACAGTGCTCTGATACCATCTGTAAGACCCCCCCTTTATAAAGGTAAAGGTCCCTGTGATTACAATGCTAGTCCCTGGATCAAATGCTAGCATCCACAGTTTAAGATGAAGTACACAGTAACAAAGGTCATCATTACATCGTCATTCCAGAGATAACATAGTCTTTTACAACTCCATAGCCATTGGCTAGTACAAGATTTTAACTTAACAATATAAATAAAAGTCTTCATCTTCATGTGCCACAGGAAAGCATGTTGAGTGTAGACTCATAACCCTAATCCTCATCAGAGTAACCTGCAGCATCACAAGTTACAGCCATAATGGGTCAATACATTGGAATAGTATTGGCAAGTGATACTTTAGTAGAATAATAGTATCTAGATTCTGCATGAATTTGGCTAAGTGTAGCTTAGTCTTGCTTTGCTCCAAATAGGTTTTACCTATCAATTGAAAATACTAAGTTTTTGTTTTGGCAAAAACTCCCAAGGAACCACCAATAGACATTGGTGAACCTTCACCCTTGTTCAACCACAAGTTTTAACTTAGAAATTGGGATGAGGAGATTCTTCATAGCTTCCATGTCTTGATGCTCAAATTGTCCTTTTCCGGGGACACGGCTAAGTACTTAGTTTCTTCCTTCTGCAGAGGTGGTGCACTTGCCCCACAAGACTTAATTTTCATCAAGACAGGATCTTCAGAAGCCTTCCCTTAGACCAAAATGGACGCGCTCCAAAGCTATCATCCCCTACCACCAATTGTCCATTTGGATAAGTTATTGCAACATATATGATCCAGGCAGAGCCCATAATGCCATGTGGCTGCACTAGAAGCTTCTTAACATATGGCATCTCAAATCCCTTTGTTCCTGGGTGGCATTCCACAAGTGAGATACACAGGGTAAACCATTGGAAAATAGGCCCTGGTAACCACTCAACAAAAATCCATCAATCAATTACCATTCCACCCAGGTGTTTCATTCACTTAGTTGTTTTATTAAGCAAAACATAAGTCAAAAACTTAGCAATATTTTTGCATAGCATGTATATATTCCACCCATGGTTGCTACTAGCTAGGCTAAGCATGTCAATAGCAAGTATCTTAACTTAGAGAAAATCCTAACAATTCTACAACTACTATGATTTCCCAAGCATAACATATAGATACTTAGCAAAATTTATCATGCAAGCCCTATACAAAATATTTCTAATTCATAGTAAAAATATTGGGATAAAAGTATGAAGCACCACTTTCCTTTGTAGTTGGGGGAGTAACAACAATCCTCACAGTCACAATCACCACTAGCAGCAAAATCTACACATAAAATGATAACACCAAATTCACATTTCAAATAATCAAACAAAAATATATGAATGTATGCAAATGACATGTGATAATTTTTCCAAACCAACCAAGTCAAGTAAAACAGTACTGAACAATAAACTAAACATTTATACATCAAATAAACTTTATTTGATCTTTAAAACATTTTCCCATTAATTTTTATACACAAAATAAGCCTACAAATGTCTCTGCATAAAATCCTATTTTAAGAGAAACAAAATACAAAACTAAGCTCATAGATGTGTAGGATTTATTTTTGTGATTCCATTGATATCTTATTTGCATTTTTTGGATAAACAGAACAAAAGTTATTGAATTTACACGTTTAAACATTCAAAATTTATTTCTGGAATTTTAAATAGACAAGCTAGGCCACGCTGGGCTGTTTCTATTGGCTGATACCATTTCGCACGGATCGATCAACGAGGGCCGTTGGATTTAAGTGACAGTGCACGGCCAGATCTGCTCATACAGGTTCGTTTAAGTGATCTAATTTAAAGCGTTAGATCTAGATCCAACGCTGCTGAGCACACGACCATGGATGGGCGGCGCCAGCGACGGCGGTGTGGCGGCGATGCTACTGGCGATGGTGGAACGGCGATTCTAGTGAGGCCTAGGGGTGGTGATGACGCTTACCAGACTCGCACATGCACGAGGAAGCTCAACGTGGACGCGGTTGGGCAGGAGGCGTGCTGTAGCGGGGCCTAGAGCTCGTCGGAGTTACAGGCAGCGTCGGGTTCTTGCAGACGAGGTCGTTGTCGATGCTCTGGATCGACCTAGCATAAACCAGCAGTATCAGGAGGTGCAAAGGGTCACGACGAACATGGCAGTGTCAAGCAGAAGACAAGGGGCGGTTAGACTTTACCTAAATCGCTCCCCGAAGTTGAGCAGCGTCTCTGTCGAAATCGCTCGCCGAACTTGAGCGGCAGCTCTATCGCTTGCAGTCATGGATGGGGCAGCGTCCTGGGTCATGTGCGGACAAACAAATGGTGCCAGGAGGTGCACGATATCACAAGGACCACGTCCATATGAACCAGAAGGACAGGGGCGGTCAGGCTCACCGGGATTTCGTCGTCGGAGTTGCTTGGTACTGCGGCAGTGTGTTGCGAAATATGGGCAGCCTATTGGCGGAGCGAGCGAGTTGAGTGAGGGGAAATGACCATGGGGTGCATGGGTTTAAATGGGCGGCAGAGCGACAAGAAACGCAAGCGGAATCAAGGCCAATTACGCCGCGCCATTATCGGCAGCAACGACCTCGGCGACATGGTCTGCGGCGCGGGATTTTGGGGATGATGATGACGGGGCACGTGGGACCGGAGCGTCAGTGAGAGAGGGGGTACACGTGTGGGTGAGAAACAGAGGGAGAGGGGGTCCCGGGTGGGCTGGCTAATGGGCTGATTCTACTGTTGGGCCTGATTGCTGGCGCTGGCCTATTCTTAATTCCTTTCTCTTTTTCTTTTTCCAAATTATTTTCCAGGAATCCTTTTCAAATGATTTCAAATGATTTTGAATTCAAACTCATTCTGTATTTTTGTAAAGTGAAACTTGCACATACATTGCTGTTCACTCACAATTACATTGTCCCATTGAATTTAAAAATAAAAATCATGCCATAATTAATTATTTACAATAGGCATAAGAATGGTTTGAATTCATATTTTTGTTTTGAAATTTTAGACCAAGCTTTGGAAATAACATTCAAACCTATGTTCAAACCTTTCCTAGTTGAAACAAGTATTCTTATGTTATAAAGTGGACATAAAGCCACTGTTTTGCCTACATAAAATAATAGACAACATTTTTCTTATGTTTTTGAAATCTTATCTGAAAAATGATCCTAAATGTTTATGAAAGCATGAATGATATGCAAACTTTATAAAATCATGATTTTTGGTATGTTACATTAAGGCTGTTATTCATGGACTATGCCCACTTGATCCAATAGAATTACTACTGGTAATCTTCAGGATTCATCCTTGTAACCTTCTTTCCTACCATAAAATTATATAAATTCCAATAACGCTTCTACCATTTCAAGAGTGAGTTGAACTCCATCAATTATCATATTGATTTGATTCCCTCCAATCACTCCCATCCTATAGATGTTATTTAAACTAGCATTACTATTTACCTCTTCTTAGTTGTTTCTTTATAGACACTTAAATGTAAGCTATGTTCTGGTCAAGAGTTGATAGATTGAAAATTGGTGAATCAATAGTTGATTTCTCAACATTGATGAACAACAGATATTGGAATATAACTCAATAGAGATGATAAGGATTGACATGGAAAGAAAGATATATGGTGAATGATCTAAACTTAGTTTCTTTCCTACTCAATCTTACTTAAGAAGTAGGGTTAGGTATTACCATGATACTCATGGTATAAGCAGATGAGATCAATATATAGTTTTTACATTCTTATTATTTGTGTTATATCCTTAACTTGGTACTCATGAGTGATTATAATGAATACTATGATATGATCACCTAAGGATCAAATATACATCATAAAGTATTAGGATTTAAATTTTATTACATTTGATCTACCCTTAGATCAAATCTCCCTTACCCAAAATAAGGTTTTACCAAAGGTCATATTGAAACTTATAGCAGTCAACTTGATGATCTACTTTAATTCCATCAAGTTAAGAGAAGCGTCAATCACTTTGACAAGTTTTGTTCAAAAGATAGAAAATTATTTGAATTTTCTATGCATGAATGCAATAGAAGTTCGTCCTTAAAATAATGCTGGGATATTACAGACTCTCCCCCTTAAAATAAACTTCGTCCTCGAAGTTCGCAAACTCTCACATTTCGAAGTAAGGAACTAGCTTGTAGTGGTTGCTACATTTCTCCACTCTATGGTGACCTTAAATGAAAATAATTTTAGCATTCAATATCCTGGTTAGGTATCCTAATCCAACTCTTCTTATTTAATTATTGAGCTTTCTTACTATATTATATAAGGTCTAGGAAGTCTCACTAAACAGGGTTCCAAATTTTTATTAGACAATATTTGTCATCAAAAGACTAATCTTTGATTTGTCAGTATATGAGTTGCACTGGTACTCCTTCCAAGATTGCATTTGAACTCATTTAGTACATACCCATTGGAATTTCTTCTTCCTTAATACTTGTCCAATTGTGTGTTCTCTATTACTCCTTAAGGGTTACTTAAGAGTTGTTTCTTCTAGAATTAGTCGGTTAGGATTAACCTTTTATCACCTTCAAGCTTTTACCTTATTAAGTTTTTAGATAATCTTTCATTATTACCTATAGTACTTCTTCAACTTTCATTTATAAAGTTTGCTCTCCCCCTTAGGGTTTACTAATAGTCTTTAAATTTTCTATATAGTATTTATTGGCTTTATAACTAGAATGTTGGTCTCTATTCAGTTTATATTTTACCTAATTAGGGTCTGGTGAAAGATTGTACGGTGTATCCACACAATTGTGGATCTCCGAAACAAATCTTTCAGCATTATATGTCTACTTAGTTTTGGACATTTTCGCTTAGATAAGTATGACCTTGCGAAGCATCTCGAAAGACGATTGCCTTTAAATGTTATACTTCTTTAGGTCTTACTTAGCTTAGGCCAAATTTTATGCTCTTTATGCAACTTTTAAGAAGATCTGGTTAACTAAGTTAACCAAATACCAGCTGCGGACAAAATACCAACTATGGATTGGCATACCGACTATGGATCAAATACCAGCTGCGGATCATACTGGGTGATAGGTATTACCTTACGGTTTCCGACATACTACTGGCATTCTTTCTGAATTGTCAGAGCTTACATTCCATTTTGCTCCACAATTTCATCTTTGTACTAATTCATGATGCTTCCATGAACTAGGTAGTACTACTTTATTAATCTCTTAGTAATATCACCTACTTGATTGAAGCTTAAGTTCATCCCTTCTTGTTGTTCCATACATCTTCTACACTAAACTTTCTTCTAAAGCTGGCTAGAAATTATCTATGCTTTGTTGGGTTCGCAGGATAGAAAATAAAAATTTTCCTACGATGGGGACATCTAAGTACCAAGGTCTATCTACTAGATACAAGCAATGGGTGGATATACATCCATAGAATACATACCCTCGAAGACCAAATAGTGTTAACGAGGTTGTACTCGTGGATGATGTAGACAAACGCTTGCCGATCTCAAGATCGTGATGAAGTCCATCTGGTCCAGCCGGTCCAGCACCATCAAGTCCAGCACCTAAAAGCAGTGGTGCATCCGTGATGGCACACACGTACGGGTATCCCGACAACCTCCGCGCCCTCGCTCCAGCGAAGTAGCGTAAGCAACAAATCCTTCCAGAAAAAGCCATCGGTAACATGTATCTCGCTGATCCGAGATCATGGGGAAATTCTAAAGGGGGGAGAGAGATCCTTCGCGAGGAGATGTACTTTGAGAGGATGAGAGGAGGCCTTTTATAGAGGAGAGGGGGGCACCCAACGGGCATGGATCCCAGCCATGGGGGCTGCCCCCACCTCTCCCACATTAATGTGGGTGGATCTCCCACTCAAAATGAAAAGCCTCCACTCCCATAAAAGAGCCTCCACTCAAAAATCCACTCACATGCATTAAATTTCCACCAAATTTAATGCAAGCTCTCATTTAAATAAAACTCTTTTATTTATTTATTCAGAATTTTTTTAATTACTTTAATTAACAAAAATTCACATAAAACCCCTTGCTAGTATTCAATTTCACATGCAGAACCAGTTTCAGCAATTTCAACCGAAACAGTTCCGGTGTCTAGTGAAATAAATTCCTGTGCTTTCCTTTTCTTTTTCTGACATATCATTTGCTCCGAATGGTGTCGGTATCCCTTAAGTATGTCACCCTATGGTTCGCGAATAATGCAGACATGATCGAGACCCCTCTCCGATCAATAATTAGCAGCGGGACCTGGAGATCCGTACTGACTCCCACACATTCAACGATGACTTCTGTGATCGTGTGAACCATTTACGCTAGTATCTTAATCCCTTTGTTTCACGATATATTACATGTACGAGATTCGATCATCGGTATCTCCATACCTAGTTTAATCTCGTTACCGACATGCACTCTTTTCTCGTTCCCGTGATATAACATTCTAGTGATCAAATCACTTGCTTGCAAGCTAATCAGTGTGATATCACTGAGAGGGCCCAGAGCATATCTATCCGTCATCGGGATGAACAAATTCCACTCTCGATCCATGAGTCTCAACATAACACTTTACTAGTTTTGAAGCCATCTTTACAATCACCCAGTTACGGTGTGACGTTTGATGTCATCGAGAAACTCTTTCGGTGTTAGTGATTGACATGATCTCATGGTTTAGTGATTAGGATCACTTCGTAAGTTGTTATAGCAATATAAACTCAATGAATTTGATCGTAATGCTATACTTCGGATGAATGTTCATCACATCATTACACTAATGTTGTGACCTCGTTATTAACAACATCCAATGTCCATGATCAGGAAACTTTGATCATCTTGTTAATCAACGAGCTAGTTTATAAGAGAGGCATAACTAGGAATTTCGTTTTTGTTTATTAAACACACATGTATGAACATTTCCGTATTAATACAATTATAGTATGCAAAATAAACATTTATCATAAATAAGGAGTACGATAATAACCACTTTATTATTTCCTCTTGGGCATATTCCCTTCAGTCTCCCACTTGCACTAGAGACAATAATCTAGTTTAGAAATTTTGCGTATTGAATACCTATGGCTTTCTGGTGTTCCATATACGCAATTGCAAGTGGTTAACATAATCTATGGATCTAACATTTCAGGTCCGTGTGTATTTTCATGTCTTTGCGTCTTCACGCATCACTCATTCTCCAATGAGATGGCATTGTATAAATTTGGTCTTTTGGTGAGACCTTTAGTTTCTTGGGGTTAAATCTGTCGATACTATTGTCATACAATATATCTTTAGTGTTAGCCCGTTGCTAACCACACCTTAGTTTGATAAAAAAAACTACTTCACAAAATTCCCTCCTTTGCTGCTACTATAGCAGTCATATACTTATCCTTTTGTTGTAGTATCCGTCACAATGTCTTAACTTTGGAATACATCCAAATCCATCATGAAAACTCCTTTCCATTTCATTGTGCCACTCATAGTTTAAATTGAGATAAACTTAATTTGTATCATGTGACAAAACTAGTATCAATGTAACGCTTTACAGTGAACTATTTGTAATTGTTTGTCACTTCTACCCAAATATATTCTTAATTCTTCCAAAAGATTATAAGAATATCCTTACTATCGTCCAATGATCATTTTATGATTCATTCTGGTATATTCTCATAACATTTAGAGCATAGGACATATCTGGATGTGTACATATCATGGTATGATTGATCAAAACATCCTTGTGATTTCACTCATCAAGTGTCAAAGCACTTGAATCTTGTTTCACTTATCAAGTGTCGATACACTTGAATCTTGATTAAATTCCTTTCCATGCGACAAGAACTGTTTATTGTCTTTTCTATATTGAACTCCTTCAATATCTCATATATGTACGTTTGGCATAACCATATTAGCGTCACAGTCTATCCACTATAGATATTCATGCTAAATATTCGGGTTTTGCCTAAGTCTTTCATCAAAATGAAATTCTTAACCTTTGTCAATAAAAGATACATCATTTCCAATCAACAAGATGTCCTCCACATAATGTATTAGAAATATGTCTTAGCGCTCCCACTTAATTTCTTGCAAATGCAAGCATCTTCATCGTCTCCTGATGAAAACTCCTTTTCATCACGGTGAAGATTCCAACTCCGCGATGCTTACTTCAACCATTGAAGTTTGCATGCCCTGTTAGCATCCTTTGAATTAACAAAAACCTTTGGACCGTTTCATGTACACATCCTAGGTAACCATTCTATTAGAATAACTTTGTTTTGTTTATTCATCTACCATATACCAAATTATATGTAGTGATTGCTACTTTAATCCTTCTAGACTAAATATCGCTATGAAAGATCAAATCTTGTCATAGTCAACTCCTTGAACATTGTCATAAAATACTTTACCGACATGTCGAATATTTCATAGATGTGAAACATCCATGTCTGTTTCTTTATAGATCCAAATACGACCGATAGGTTTTTACACCTTTCCGGAGGGTCTTCCAAGTTCAAAACTTGATTTTTCATGCATGGAACTATCACGGATTTTATGGCTTCAAGCCATTTGGTGGAGTCAGGGCCCATCATTGCTTCTTTGCATGTAGTCGGTTCATCATTGTCAAACAATAATGATTTACTCTCAAATCTCAGCATTTGATTGTTTATCCGACCTACTTGGTTCAATAATAACTTATATCTCCGTGGCCACAACCTTTGAGGTACATAAGATATGAGCATTATGGCTACCTCCAAAACGATTTCCGGTGCTGCGCAACTCAGCACATTTAGCTAAGGTTCGTTAACCTTATCAAAGTTCTATTGTCCTCGCACTTAACTTTTGTAAAAAATTCCCTTTTCAAGAAACTTCACATTTCAAGCGACAAACCCTTTTTGTCCTTGGTGTTATGGAGGAATAACCAATTTTTTTCTAAATAACCTACAAAGACATGTTCATCCAACTTTGGTTGTAAACATCTTACTTATGCTTAGCATACCAAAATTTAAGAAATGACAATTTGGGTTTTACCCCAAACCACAAATTCCATGGTGTGATTTCAACAGATCAAGATGTAGCTCTTTTTTCAGTGTAAAAGCGGTAGTCTCTAAAGCTTTTAATCTTTTAAAACATAATGGTAGTTTTATAAATAACACCTTTGATCCAACCATGTCACACAAGGTTTCATTACAAATCTCAAACACTCCATACTCCTATGGTGTTTCGGGAGATGTAAATCTAGGTGTTTTGCTAAACTTGTAACTCAAATAAATCCCTTTATGATAAATCATAATTCATTTATTTTTCTTGTTACACTTGTAACTCAAATAAATCCCTTTATGATAAAATCATAAATCATTTATTTTCTTGTTACAATGATTTTCCACGTCATCTTGAAAGTCTTTGAAACGTTTTTCAAATATTTCATACTTATTTCTCATTAAGTGAATATTCACTCAAATTTCTAGAGAAAGCATATGAAGTTGAAGTCCATCGCTCTACACATAATGGACTACATACATCGATATGTATAAATTCCAATAATTTAGTCGTTCGTTCTTCTTTGGCATTTGAACGAAGTTTTTAATTATCCCGAGGAAAGTCTCACAAGCGTTACTTGATCAAATCAAAGACTACAAAAATCCGTGAAAATGGAGTTTCTTCATGTTTTCTTTCCAATATAATTTAAATGGCGATGTCACTTCGTAAGTGATCTTCCAATCATTTGTCTTGCGACATTTTAGCATTAGCTTTATGGATGTGATTTCTCCAACTAAGTTTGTAAATCATCCATCTTATATGGAATACGGTAATTATTTAAACAACCTTTGTTCTCATAATAACTGATTTAAATAATAATTATTAAAACAAATCTTGAAGTCAAGCTTTGATGTCAACGAGAAATACAAACAACGGTTTGTTTGTTTTTAATGAACATCAACACATATTCTCTTGTTAGTTACATAGGCCATTGTGGTTCATGAATTGCGTCGTTCCATATGAAATTTCATACCAACCAATTCGGTATCCAATACCCAAGAACCACATTGTTTGACAAACATAGAATACAACGATAACATGTATATCATCTATATACCTAAATTGGATATTTCCAATCTTTTCTTTTCTACCAAATATATTTTATAGATTCACTTTCAGCATTTCCTTTTCCTTTTTGAAAGAATCTATCAACATCAAAAGTGGCGCCATATACATGACACATAGTCCAAAGCATGTATATTCAAATAATAATACCTTTGGACCTGCACTTTGAAGTAGATCACCATCATCAAAATTATCGGCATTCTTTCAAAATCCATTCTTTAGTAATCTTTTAGTGTAGTAAACACTTTACGTACATCTTCTATTCATCCTTATCATGACGACTTTCATGATCAAGCTAATGTAGCTTATAAAGACGAATCGTGAGTATAACGTTACTTTCCAAAACCCTTTTGGATGATTAGGATGTCTAACATCTCCAACCTTCGCAAATTCTCATCCAATATGAGAACATATATTATACTCTATCATATTGCAACAAAAACATTGTTTCAGATATCGTTATATCTGCTACACATGATGGTTTCTGAAACAATTCTTTCAGCTCCTAGATAAACTTGATATTTAAATCAAGAATCATGGAGGCAAACATGATACTTAAGATACTAACACTGGAATTGTTACTCTCGATTTAATACCAATTATTAAATTTCACGGAGTAAACAGAGTTTGCTGAAAGTTTGCAATAGGACTTTAAACTTTAGATTGACAATGAATACAATACGATACTAGTTCGTAAAGTATGTATCCAGAATTCTATAGTTCTATTATCTCAATTACAACTAAGCATAAGGTGGTGAACGAATGCCAATGAATACAACAAATTATGCAAATTCACTTTGATTTAATTTATGATAAATTGAGTTCTAATAATTCAAATTAGAAATGAAATCCCACTCAAAAACGACATCCCTCGTGTCTTTTTGGTGATTACATGAACCAAATCCACTACACCAAGTCCGATCATCACGTGAGTCGGTGTAGCTTCAAAGGCGAGCATCCATATGGTCATCATATCAAAACATATGACTCATGCTTAACCTTTCTGCCCGTGTTCCAAGGCCATATCTGTACATGCTAGGCTTGCCAAGTAAGAACCTTAGTATCCATGTGTGTAAAACTGTCTTACACCCGAGATATGCTCCTGGATTCAAGTACACCCGATCATCACGTGATGTCTTGAAGCGGCGAAACATTGTCGGTGCATACTTAAGGAAGAACACATTTTTTATCTTGATATCTAAATGAGGGACCATCTTATTATGCTAATAAAATGCCAAACAAGCAATATAAGATGCAATTAAACATCACATGTTTATATGTGAAATGATATGGTTCCCGCATATGATCTCCATCATGTGCACCGTGGTATGATCACTATCATACCTTTATGTGTAAGGCCAAGGTCTATGGAACTTACACGCTATGTGTGTTGTAAGAGTATCATCTCATACTTCTACTTACAACATCACCATATCATAACACTAGCCCAACAACAATCTAAACTAGACGCCTCTAATTTATCCATTGCAAGTTTTACGTGGTTTAGCCCAGAACTGTTCTTACCTACGAACATGAACCACAACAAGGATAACCAAATTTTTGACAACTCGTTGCAAATTAGATATTGACTATAGTAGGAGAGACAAACACCCGCTAGCCACTTATGCAAAACTAGTTGCATGTCAAGCGTGGAACAAGTCTCATGTGCGAGGACATGTAAAGTTTGTCCGGGCCGCTTCATCCCACTATGCCACCAATATCCAAATTACAACTAAGAAGCAATAAAATGATCATCATCGCCCACATACTCATATGTGTACTACCCGTGCAAAGCATCTACGCATAGATCTGGCTCTGATACCACTATTGGGTTTGCAGCATAGAAAACAAAAAATTTCCTACGATGGGAACATCTATGTACCAAGATCTATCTACTACATACAAGCAACGGGTGGATATACATCCATAGAATACATACCCTCGAAGACCGAATAACGTTAATGAGGTTGTACTCGTGGATGATGTAGACGAAGGCTTGCCGATCTCAAGATCGTAATGAAGTCCATCTGGTCCAGCACCATCAAGTCCAGCACCTCAAAGCAGTGGTGCATCCGTGATCGCACACACGTACGGGTACCCCGAAAACCTCCATGCCCTCGCTCCAGCGAAGCAGCGGAAGCAACAAATCCTTCCAGAAAAATCCACCGGGAACATGTATCTCGCTGTTCCAAGAGCATGGGGAAATTCTAAAGGTGGGAGAGAGATCCTTCGTGAGGAGGTGTACTTTGAGAGGATGAGAGGGGGGCCTTTTATAGAGGAGAGGGGGGAACCCAAGGGGCATGGAGCCCAGCCATGGGGGCTGCCCCCAACTCTCCCACATTCATGTGGGTGGAGCTCCCACTCAAAATGAAAAGCCTCCACTCCCATAAAAGAGCCTCCACTCAAAATGTCGTGGTATTGCCGACGAGTACGCCATGGAGGGGTCCTCACAGTGCGTGTTTAGAGACGTGGGGTAAGGCGGACGGTTGACGGGTACGAGGTAACACAGCTTACCCAGGTTCAGATCCCACAACGGTGGCGGAATCCTACTCCTGCTATAAATCACTATAATGGCAATACGCCGAGTTACAGAGATTAGGTTCGCTATGCGAGGTATGTGTAAAACGATACTACGTTGTCGTCTGAGATTGTGCCCTAAAGGCTCCCATAGGCCCGACTTATATAGTCGTCAGATCCTAGGGTTACAGGGAAAAGTCCTAGCCAGACAGGTTACAGAGTTCTACACCGTCTATTACTAGTCTTGTGTATCTTGCACTCCAAGGCTCCGGGTACGCTGGTGACTCCACCGTAGCCTTCCTTTATCCGGCATGGGCCTCCCTTCTGGATCCACCTAACTAGGCCGCCCAGCAGGCCATAGGCCTACCGACTGTGGGCCACCCGGGTTTAGTCGGATAAGAGACATGCTATGAGGATACCCATATCGCATATCCCCAACAGTAGCCCCCGGAGAACTCTGAGATATTGCGCCGTCTTGCCTCTTCTCGTCGAATGGTCCATCTAGATAGATGTCGGCAAATCGTCAAGCAATATCTTGTAGTCCTCCCAAAGAACCCTGCAAGGTTTTCTCCGTATTCTATGAGTAAGTCGGAGAAATGCTGAATCTTCCATCGTACGCTCCCGTTGTCGGATTAAATTCGTCCATGCCGAAATCTTCGATGGGACGGCTCATCTACCTTGTCAGTTATGACGACGTAGGTTGTAGGTCAGCGACGCCTCGTAACTCACACATGCAGGGAACGTAATCATAGCCGATTTTCCCGCGCGAGCGATACGAACCGTTGGCGGCGACGGTTGGAGACGTGGCGAAACTACCGCGCACGTTCACGAACACGTCGTCTACGCGGCAACCGTCCGATTAGCTGCACGAATCTTAACGCAGAGTAAGATAAATAGCGGCCGTGGGACACTTGCCACTTTTTCACCCCATTCTCTCGCGTCACCGTCTTCTTCCTCCAGCCGCGCGCCTCCTTGAGCTCTCCGCGAGAACCTCAAGAAACCCTAGCCTCTTGCCTGCACCAGTCGTGCCCTCTCCTTCCTCCATGGCCAGCAGCAGCTCATCCCCGTCAATGGCGGCGTCGAGCGAAGCCACGGCGAAGCCGGCGAGCTCCGTCGTCGTGCCCCCAGAGGGTCTGGTCATCCCCGCATCGGCGGTGATAGAAACCACCGGCGGTGACCATAATCTGGCGGCGCTAGAGCCCCTGGAAGAGGAGCCACACTCGCACAAAGGCGACTGGCGCGGATCGGACATCACCGGCCGCGACCTCCAAGAGATGGTCGCTGAGGGTTACCTCCCTGCGACGGAGGGGCTCGCCTGGCGGGCGGCGCCGGCCGGCGAGGTGACCCCCTCTCCCCAAGCCGAAGAGAAAGTGTACCTCAAGGCGCAATTGGTATGCGGCGTTTCTCTGCCCATCTCCCACTTCTTCCTTTCCGTCTTGAATCACTTCAAGGTCCAACCCCACAACCTCTCCCCCAATAGTATCCTAGTGCTTAGCAACTTCGCGGCACTTTGTGAGGGTTACCTAGGGATTAGGCCTAGGTTAGATCTGTTCGTGTACTTCTTCACCGTCAAACGTGAAGCCGGACACAGCAAGGAGGAGCTTAGAAACTGCAGCACCATAAGCTTCAAGATCCGTCCTGGCCGGCGGTTCCCCGACATCGTCGGCCACGAGTCATGCAAAAATTGGCAGCGGACGTACTTCTACGGCCCCGACATTCCTTTGTCGGGCCGAGAAGTAATGTACCCGGACTTTGTGGACGGAGCCGCCGCCAAAGTCCCCATATGGCGGTCATGCCTCCCTTCCCTCCGACCTCAACGCTTCTCGCGCAATAAGGCAGATCGAATGGTTTGTACATACGGGTCTGACCGGCTTGGACCTAGCCATGTGCTGGTTCATCAGGCGGATCCAACCTCTGCAGCACCGTACGAAGCTTATGCACGAGTATACCGGCGACCGAAGGGATACCCTCCGGATCTCCGAGGACAACTTCTCGAGCGACTCCGTCAAGTTCCGCCTCAAGGACATCGTCAAGGTGAAGGACAAGAAGCGTGGCTTCACCCTTACCTACGACATGTTCATAGACGGAAAGTGCCCAAAGGTAGACATTTATTTTCCGTGTATGACATTGCTCCAGTTTGTCCGTCTTGCTAATACCATCTTGTCTAACACAATGATTTCTCACTTAACAGCTTAGCGATCTAGAGGAGGTCAACCTGGCTGCCCAAATATATGATCCAAAGATGAAGGAAGTAACGGTCGTGTCCAACGATGATGCCCCGTTGGCGCGAAAGCGGAAGAGCTCCACTTCTGACGCTGCTGACGGAGGCAAGAAAAAGAAGACGGAGGGTGGAGCCTCCAAGAAGAGTACTGCCGCCCTGGAGGCGGAAAAGAAGAAAGCCACCGGGATGTTTGCCAAAGCGCCCCCTAGTGTAAGCTTCTCATTCTCCGACATTGTCTCATTTATTTGTCTTATTCCTGTACTTATGCATTTTGCACGTTTCAGGAAGAAAGCCACAACCAGCCTCAAGAAGTCCTCCAAGACTCTTGGGGCTTCTAGAAATATTAAAGATATGCTGCATCGCGACTCTTCCCCCGCCATCGCCCCTGCTACTCCTGCCGTCAAGCCCTCCTCCGCTCCGACAAGATCCCAAGCCCAGGAGGCACCATGCCCTTCCGCCATGGAAGTGGATTCTGGCGCCTCTACCGAACTCGCAATTGTCGGCGAGCAGGCGACGCAGGAGAGCGATGCTCTTCAAATGGCTGAAGCTCCGGCTAAGGATGCCATCGGTAGCGGCAAGGCGGTGGTGGGTGCTGGTACTTCTGCCGAAGGCGGCGCCTCTGCTCCCCAGAAACCCTTAGAACTGCCAAAGATTATCTTCCCGGTGCTTACACCGGGTAGCACAACTATGGTTCCTGGAGGAGTGCCGTCATCTCCGACATGCTGTCTTGAGGAGCTACTCCGTCAAGCAGACATCTTGCAAAGTAACAGCGTTTCCTTTGGCAAGCTGCTGGCCGAGAGTGCTACAAACCTCAAGATCATCGCACTTGTAAGTTTTACTTTACCTTTTGCGTTTCATATGAGTATCCCACTGTATCCCCCGAGGATGTAGACAGAAAACCATTGGTTTTGCATCTATATGCTCTAAGAGTGACTAAGTTAGAAAAAACTCTCACTATAGCCCCCAAGCATTTAGATGGAATGAATTATTCCGACTAGATGCTTTAAGAGTAGCATATACAGTGTTCATAATTTTAAGTGTTGTAGCCCCCAAGCTTCTAGTTGTAACTGAATTAGTTCCGACTAGATGCTTAAAGAAAAGCTAAGCATTTTCCGAGTTAAAACAGTATACTGTAGCCCCCAAGCTTCTAGTTGAGAACTGAACTAGCTCCGACTAGATGCTTAAAGAAAAGCTAAGCATATTGCTAAGTTAAAAACTCTCGCTGTAGCCCCCGAACGCCTAGATGGAAAATCTCCGACTAGGGGCTCCAAGTAGACTGAACAACGACTTGACTTTGTATTTGTTTCCTCAGAACGAGAATGCTCGGAGGGGCATGGCCAATGATAAGTACCAGAAGATGCGCGCGGACCTTGAAGCTGAAAAGGGTAAAACCGCCATCTTGAAGGAACATATCATCAAAAATAAGAGTCTGTTTTCTTTTTGCGCACTTCCGTCTTACTTTTGTGCCTTCCTTCTTCGAGTACTCACTGTGTACTTTGTTTTCTCCAACTTGCAGAGCATGTCGCCAAGGCTAAGGATATTGTCAAGCAGTCCAAGCACATCCAGCAGCTGGACAGTGAGAACAAGATCCTTAAGAAGGAGAGGGAACAAATGCTGAAGATGCACGAGGATTCCATGAAAGCCCTGCAAGACTCCGCCTCCGCTGAGATCAATCGCTTGAAGGAGGAGCTTGTGATCCTAAAGGATCATAAGCAAGCTTCCGATGAGCAAAACCTTCGCCATAGCGAGGCGTTTAAGCTCCTCCAACAAGAGAAAGAATCCTTGGCGGACGTCGTCTGGCAGGCTAAGGCCAGCATCTTCAGTAAGTATCCTCCGCCTTGTAGCTATGTAGTCTGGGTACTTAGAATTTTTGAACTCATGTAATCGTTGTCGGAATTTTCAGCGCCCCTGGGTTTAACCCGCTCACCTCCTTCGGACAAGGAATGCATGATTCTTGTCGGCAACTTCATCAACACCGCCATCGCCCAAGCCAAGGAGATCGCCCAGCCCCTCCAAATTTATATCAAGGCCTCGGACTCCGTGGTTAAGTACTCGGAGATTCTGTGCTGAGCCCCCGAGCGTGTCGCAAGCTGGAAAGCTTCATGTGCATGGGATGGCGCAAGGATGGCGTTGTCCATGGTGAAGGCACACTATGAAGGCGCCGACATCGACACAGTGACATCTGGTATCCCCGACGTGGATGATGACGACAAGGAGATCGATCACGAAGCCATCCTGTCATCACTCGCAGGCTATGACACCAGGGTTGCCGAGTTGGTGGACGTCGACGTCTTCATGCCCAGGAACTTTCTTGACAACGCCGACCCTGAATCCTCCGAGTCTCCTCACAGTGGTGACGCTGAGGGTGAATTTCCGGCTGGTGATGATGCGTCCTCCAATTCCCCTGCACCCAAGGAGTGAAAAACACTTTGTAATTCTTGTTTCACCTCTGGAGTGTGCATTGAAAAAACTTGGTGATGTAATCTTAAGGCGGAAAACAGTGGTTGTTGTATCCTGCTACTTAAGAATTAATGCCTAGTATGTATATATTTTTTAAGCAAGTGCTGGCTTATCCATTACTCTGGTTCTTATGCTTGACATTTCGTGAGTCGGAAGACTCGTTGTCGGAACCATGCGCTTAGGTGATGATGCCCAATGGCACCGTCAATAACCTTCGCACAAAATCGCCGACAATAAGTGCCAAAAGTCACTACTCCAGAATCCACATAAAAACAACAAAGAACGTGTAGACCAGAAAACTTAAGCTAACGCCCGTAGGCGGAATTTTCACAAGTGCAATCGCAAAGCTTATGCATAAAGGTTTATATGATCCAAAAATGAATACTAAAGGAGGTAAAAGACTCAGCAATATGAGTGAACCAAAGAGCTTTATTTCATTGATCATATAAGAGGTACACAATTAGATAAAAATGCTAAGTGTAGAAAGGACGTAGCTGTGCTATGTTCCATGGCCGATCAAGCTCCGGGTAGTCATCATCCGGGTCACGTCGCTTACGCTTATGATCCTCCTTGGGCCTATCCTTGAGTTCACGATTGTCGACAAGGTAGTAAGACCGATTGAGCAGCGCCTTGCTTATGATGAACGGTCCTTCCCATGGCGGGGATAATTTGTGTGACTTCTTCTGCTTAAGTCGGAGCACCAAATCCCCCTCTTTAAACGAGCGATGCCGGACGCGGAGACTATGGTAGCTGCGTAGCTTCTGCTGGTAGATGGCGGATCTTTGGCATGCCAAAACGCGCTCCTCCTCGAGAAGGTCCACATCTAGGAGTCTGGATTCTTCAGCGTCATCTTCGTCGTAGGCGGGAACTCTTGGTGCATCGTGGAGGATGTCGGAAGGTAGGATGGCTTCTGCTCCATATACCATGAAATAGGGGGTGTAGCCGGTGGACCTTTTAGGTGTAGTTCGTAAACTCCACAGCACAGATGGCAATTCTTCCGCCCAAGCTCCAGCTGCTCTATGTAGCGGTGCCTCAAGATGTGGCTTGATTCCCTGCAGAATTAATCCATTGGCTCGCTCAACTTGACCATTGGATTGTGGGTGTGCCACAGATGCAAGGTCGAGTCGGATGCCTTTTTCCCAGCAATAGGCCTCCAGTTCTCCGAGTGACAAGTTGCTGCCATTGTCGGTGATGATGCTATGTGGGAGACCAAATCTCACCACTAGATCCCAAACAAACCTGAGGGCGGTTGCCCCATCAAGCTTTCTAATGGGTTTAGCTTCTATCCATTTGGTGAATTTGTCAACTGCTACAAGCAGATGCGTAAACCCACACGGTGCCGTTTGCAACGGCCCCACCATGTCTAGCCCCCAGACCGCAAATGGCCAAGTTATTGGTATTGTTCGCAATTCTTCAGCAGGGACATGTGGTTGTCGGGCATAATACTGGCATCCTGTGCACGTCTCAACCAGCTTGTCGGTGTCCGCCTTCGCGGTTAGCCAGTAGAATCCTTGCCGGAAGGCTTTCGAGACCAACGATCGAGGAGCGGCGTGATGCCCGCAATCTCCGAGATGGATTTCGCGTAGGATTTCCATACCCTCTAGCTGGGAGACGCACTTTAGGTATACACCAGTAGTGCTCCTTTTATAGAGTTGCCATTGATTATGGTATAACCCTTTGCTCGCTGTACTATCTGCCGTCTTTCGACCTCGTCGTCGGGCAAAGTTTCGTGTTCGAGATATTCCATGAATGGTTTAGTCCAAGCCGGAGGGATCTTTGTCACCATGTTGACGAAAGAATCAGCTCTATCCGGGTTGTCGATGTCGGCGCCCTTCACGGATGGTGTGCGTAGATGCTCTAGGAAAACTCCTAGCGGAATTGGGGACAAGTACATGATTGGCCACCCATCGGTTGTGAAGGACTTCTCGGATAAACTCAGCCTTAAGTAACCTAGCTATCTCTTTGCCAATGGCGCGTCTCTTCTCATCTCCGAAGTGTCGTAGAGGTTGTTTCACTGGTTTACATTTTGGATCTATGTTTAAGCTGTGCTCGGCAAGTTCCCTAGGTACACCTTTCATGTCGGCAGTTTGCCAGGCAAAGATGTCCCTATTCTCACGGAGGAACTCGACGAGCGCGCTTTCCTATTTGGGATCCAGGTTCGTCCCAATGGCGGTGACCTTGGAGGCATCGCCTACCACAAGTTCCACCGGCTTGGTCTCGATGGCGGCCTTGAACGCAGGAGCGGAGTTGGAGATCTGCTTCTTCGACGTGGGCATCTCTGAGTCATTGACCTTGCTCTCGATCTCCTTGAATTCTTCGCTGTAGAGGACAGCTTCTGCAACGGCCGCTTCATTGATCTCGCAGTCCCTTGCCTTGGTAAAGCTTCCGGATACGGTGATCACACCGTTTGGTACGGGTATCTTGAGCTTGTTGTAGACAAAGCATGGCTTGGCCATGAACGTGTGGAATATGTCGCGGCCGAATATGACGTGGTACACGCTCTTGAAGGGGACCACCTCAAAGGTCATGCGCTCTTGGCGGTAATTATTAATGTCGCCAAAGGCCACCTGAAGTGTAATGCACCCAAGGGATCGAGCCTCCCATCCAGGAACTACACCATGGAACACGGTGTTGGTCCTCCTTAGGTTTGCCTCCGTCAAGTCCATCTTCTGCAGTGTATCCAGGTACATGATGTTGATGCTGCTTCCACTATCCACCATGCACTTGGTGAACTCCACGCCGTCAATCAATGGGTTGATGACCATGGCGTACTGGTTCTCCGTGGGCACAAGGTCTGGGTGGTCCGTCCTGTCCCAAGTGATTGGAACTTCTGACCAGCACAGGTATTGGGGAACTAGGGGGAGAGTAGCCATCAGGATCCTTAGAGAGGTCTTCTGTTGTCGGACGGTGGGGGTGCCAAGGAAAGTGTGGTAGACTGGGGCCTTCTTTGCGAAGGGGTTCTTGCCCTTGTCGTCGCTCTTGGCGGCGTGCTTGGGGTCAACGTCCTCGTCCATGTCACTTGAATCCTTGGACTCCTCCTCCTTCTTCTTTCCTTTGCCCTTTCCTCGCGGTCTGTTCTTCCGACTTTGCTTGTAGCCGGACTCCGGGTCTTCCTTGAGGTCGTTGACGAACTTGCAGTGTC
The DNA here is from genome assembly GCA_916181665.1 of Avena sativa. NCBI lineage: Eukaryota > Viridiplantae > Streptophyta > Magnoliopsida > Poales > Poaceae > Avena > Avena sativa. The sequence goes on along the minus strand of OV702284.1, from coordinate 225,945,527 downwards.
GATTGGTATGGGTGGCCTTGCCGTTGGCGTCGAGGTGTACGAGGCACGGCATATCGCGGTACTCTTCGTAGGTTTGGGGAACACGGAGCTGCGCCGAGTTGGTTTCACTTCCTTGCTGCTGCCCACAGCCCGCTCCCCTTCCTCGGCCACGTTGTCCGCCTTCACCTCGTCCTGCAAAAGTCATGGCGACCATGTCGGTAGATTGCTTTTCTTCTGGAGCGGTTTTCCGCTTTGTACTGCTGTTCCTCCGAGCTTGAGTTGGAACGGACGTTGCCGGCAAGGAGCCACGAGCATCGTCGTCGGCAGTTGCGAACTCACTAGCTAACTGAATCATCTGATTCAAGTCAAGATGATGATTGTCCTGCAAGCGCTTCAGCTTATGTCGGAGCAACGTGCCCCTTTCCAACCCATCGATGAAGGCGGCCATGGCGGTCTGGGCGTGTACTCCTGCGCAGGAATTCTTCATATCCAGCCAGCAGGAGAGGTAGGCACGAGATGTCTCGCCTTTCTCTTGCACGCACCGCTGTAGATCGCCCACAGTGCAGGGACGCTTGTATGTACCCTCAAAGTTTTTGGTGAACGCTTCTTGCATGTCCAACCAGTTGTAGATAGATTTATCTGGCAAGTCGTCGATCCATTGACGGGCCGTGCCCGCCAACATTAACGGGAGGTACTTGACAGTGACGTTGGGGTTGCCTCCGGCAATCTTCAGCGCATTGCCGTAGTCCTGCAACCATGTGGCAGGCTTGGCGGTGCCGTAATAGGGCTTGATGGTCTTGTCAATCCGGAAACCTTTGGGGTAAGTTGCGGTCCGTATTGCAGGTCCAAAGCAACGTGGTCCCAGGTATGGTCCTTCCCGGGCCTCGTGGATCTTATCGATCCGCGAACGTGCATCGTATGGCTCCGGGTTCTTCTTTTGTCAACAGGGGATGGGCTGCGCGAACGACGCGAGCCTCCTCCGCCATGGTGACGGCTTGGCGGTGACGAGGGCGGAGGTTGCGGTGGGTTAGCCTTCTTGCTGTTACCCTCCTGCGACGCTTTACGCCTGTCACGGTTGCTTGTCGGACGCAGAGGGTCATGGCGTGACCTACTCTTGTGTCCTTCGTTGTGCTTTCCGTCATGACGGGTCTGCTCTGCGTTGTCGCGGATGACGATGCCACACTGCTTTGGTGGGGGCATATCCGTACAATGGTCAGCCTTGTAGTCTTCCTGACGTCGGGGGGATCGGGGCGGTGGAGATGGGCGGCGAGGTTGGGCTCTTTCTCCGTGGTCGGAGGATATGGGGATAGCATCCTTCCTGTTACGCACATCCCTCCGTCTTCATTCTGATGAACCCGTCCGTGATCCGACATCCTGAGGAGATCTGTCCCTTGGCGGTTTGTACTGGGTAGATCGGCAGAGCGCTGGGTCAGACTCAAGCCTCTGAGAGGTGGCCTTTTCCTGCTGCTTTACCGCCTTGGCCACTAAGTCATAGACCTGTTCCACTGCCTCAGGCGATCTATCCTGCTCCAGAAGGGTCTTGGCGACGGCGAGGTTGAGGAGTGGGGTGGGCATCACCTGCTTGCCTTCACTGTCAATGTATGGCTTGGCCTGTGTCAGCTTCGAGGGAGCCCATCCTAGGTTGCGCCATACACCAGGATCGTTGATGACGCGAGCCGGAGCCTTCTAAGCCTTCTGCTGCTGAAGCAGAGTCTTGTACTCGGCCTCCATTGCTCTTGCTTTTTCTATGGACTTCTGCGCGTTGACCAGATCTTGATCTAGTTTAGCGCATTCCTCCGCGATGGCTTGCGCTTCCTCCAGCAGTTGCTGGCGCTTCTCGTCAAGCTGAGTCATGTTCCGGATATTATCAACAGTTAGTGGCTCAACGAGGAGATTGTCGTACATCACTCTATCAGCTGGAGTAACATGGGCTGCTACCGACGTAGATGCTGGAGGCGGCAAGTTTGCGGTGTTGTTGTTCCTCGGGCCGGTGCCGAGTTCCTGCGGCTGCTGCACTGGTTTAGGCGGAGGAGGCATGACTCCTGCGCGATCATCGTCAGCAGCAATAAGTGGCCCCTTCCCCTTATCCAGCGCCGTAGGCGGAGCTTGCCCGGGTTGGTCTTCATCCATCGCTGTCCCGATGGTGACGAATACCCCTCGGGACATGACGGTGTTATTAGCTTGTTCGTCGCGCGAGTACTCCTCCTCCATCTCCTGCATAGCGGAGTCTAGCTCTTCTGGACTGAAGTCTATTTCCTCAGAATCTGCACTGAAATCAGCATAAAGCGCGTCAATGACAGAGTCGGAGGGTGCTAGGACTTCCTTGATGACGGGCGGTGGAGGTGCAACGACCTCGACGATGACTGGAGGTGGTGGTGGTGCTGCGACGATGGCGGCCGGAGGCGGTGGTGGTGGCCGAATCGGAGGTGCTCCGTCAATGAGCGCAAGTGCTGTTTGAGCTGCCGCTTCAGCCTCCGCGTAGTTGTTGACGGTGTTCACCATGCCTTCGAAGGTGAGGCGTCCTGACGCCTGTTGCCGTCTTAGAGAATGTTGGAGAAGCGTGCCGTGGTCCAGTCCTTCCACAAAGTGATAGATGGCATCATCATTGGGGTAATTGGCCAGGTCGGCCCGTATACGGAGCCACCTGGCGACGTAGTCGCGGGGGTTTTCGTCCTCTCTCTGAACTCAGCGCGCCAGATCGAAGATGGTAACCACGCCGACGAACTTGGATCTCTGCTGTCCAGACGCACGGGCGAAGCCGGCGGATTTGCAGTGATCTTCCACCTTTATATCCTGCACAGGGGCGGTTTGGGTGGGTCTTGAATTTTTCCGATCTTTGCCGGCAAACTCCGAGGAGAGATCCGACATCGATCCTTCTGCGAACGTATCCTGCCCGTAGGCGGTTCGTGCGGGTCTTGAATTTTTCCGATCTTTGCCGGCAAACTCCGAGGAGAGATCCGACATCGATTCTTCCGCGAACGTATCCTGCCCGTAGGCGGTCCGTGCGTGTCTTGATGCTCCTCCGACTCCCAGGGAACTAGTGCCCGAGTCGGTTTCACCGATGAAGAGGTGGATGTCTCCGATAGGAACAATCAAACACCGCGTAGGGTTCGTCTTCGCCGGGATCCAGAACTTGTCGGGGGAGACGATCGGAATGTTGCCGGAGAAGAGAACGCGACCGATGGCTACGGTTTCACCAATTCCTGCGAAGATCTTGGTCCTCGCCCGCTGAAGAGCCTGAAGCGCCTCTTGCCCCACGATGGGCGCCAACTGTCGTGGTATTGCCGACGAGTACGCCATGGAGGGGTCCTCACAGTGCGTGTTTAGAGACGTGGGGTAAGGCGGACGGTTGACGGGTACGAGGTAACACAGCTTACCCAGGTTCAGATCCCACAACGGTGGCGGAATCCTACTCCTACTATAAATCACTATAATGGAAATACGTCGAGTTATAGAGATTAGGTTTGCTGTGCGAGGTATGTGTAAAACGATACTACGCTGTCGTCTGAGATTGTGCCCTAAAGGCTCCCATAGGCCTGACTTATATAGTCGTCAGATCCTAGGGTTACAGGGAAAAGTCCTTGCCGGACAGGTTACAGAGTTCTACACCGTCTATTACTAGTCTTGTGTATCTTGCACTCCAAGGCTCCGGGTACGCTGGTGACTCCAACGTAGCCTTCCTTTATCCGGCATGGGCCTCCCTTCTGGATCCACCTAACTGGGCCGCCCAGTAGGCCATAGGCCATGCTACCGACTATGGGCCACCCAGGTTAGTCGGATAAGAGACATGCTATGAGGATACCCATATAGCATATCCCCAACACAAAAATCCACTCACATGCATTAAATTTCCACCAAATTTAATCCAAGCTCTCATTTAAATAAAAATCTTTTATTTATTTATTCGGAATTTTGTTAATTACTATAATTAACAAACATTCACATAAAACCCCTTGCTAGTATTCAATTTCACATGCAGAACCAGTTTTAGCAATTTCAACCAAAACAGTTCTGGTGTCTAGTGAAATAAATTCCCGCGCTTTCCTTTTCTTTTTCTGACATATCATTTTCTCCGAATGGTGTCGGTATCCCTTAAGTGTGTCACCCTAAGGTTCATGAATAATGTAGACATGATTGAGACCCCTCTCCGATCAATAATCAGTAGCGGGACCTGGAGATCCGTACTGACTCCCACACATTCAACGATGACTTCTGTGATCGTGTGAACCTTTTATGCTAGTATCTTCATCTCTTTGTTTCACGATATATTACATGTCCGAGATTAGATCATCGGTATCTCCATACCTAGTTTGATCTCGTTACCGACATGCACTCTTTTCTCGTTCCCGTGATATAACATTCTAGTGATCAAATCACTTGCTTGCAAGCTAATCAATTTTATATCACCGAGAGGGCCCAGAGCATATCTATCCGTCATAGGGATGAACAAATTGCACCCTCGATCCATGAGTCTCAACATAACACTTTAGTAGTTTTGAAGCCATCTTTATAATCACCCAGTTACGGTGTGACGTTTGATGTCATCGAGAAACTCTTCCGGTGTTAGTGATTGACATGATCTCATGGTCTAAGGATTAGGATCACTTCGTAAGTTGTTATAGCAATATAAACTCAATGACTTTGATCGTAATGCTATACTTTGGATGAATGTTCATCACATGATTACACTAATGTTGTGACCTCGTTATTAACAACATCCAATGTCCATGATCAGGAAACTTTGATCATCTTGTTAATCAACGAGATAGTTTATAAGAGAGGCATAACTAGGAACTTCCTTTTTGTTTATTAAACACACATGTATTAATGCTTCCGTATTAATACACTTATAGCATGCAAAATAAACATTTATCATAAATAAGGAATACTATAATAACCACTTTATTATTGCCTCTCGGGCATATTCCCTTCATGCCTGATCTATCCTTCAACTATGCTAATGCTCCTTATCTTTTCCTTTTTTTTCCAATAAGTCTTCATATTGATCCTTGAAACTCGTCACTCCCTTACACGAATTCCCATTCCTATCTAGGTCTATAACATCAAGTAATAAATGGGTGTTACATCATGCATTTGCACACCTAATTAAACTTCATGTACAGATCTAGGCAATCAAGAAGATTCAAGAAAATCCAAAAGTCGATAAACAACAAATATATACCATGTATTATACATAGCTTTTGAATAATTTACAAATGTACTAGATGTTCCAACGGTTTGCTCCACACCTATTTACACAACTATCTTACAAGAACTTCTTGTTCTTGTGAGTATATCCTCACTTATTTTGGCAAACCTTTAAAACTACAATACGCATTACCCTCTATGTAGATTATTCAAGCACTCATCCCTTGGGATGTCGTTCCTTTCTTACTTTCATCTTCCTCTAGTGCTTCCTAGAGTTCCTTCCATGATGACGTGAAGTCCTACGACTGCCTTCTGGAGTGTAAGAGCATCCAGGAGGTGCGTATTCTTGATTAGAAGTACCGAGACTGAGATTAGTCATTGAAAAATCACTAGAGTTGGCGTAATCTTCTACCGAATATTCCTGGTTTTCTGGCAACGCTTCCTCAAAGTAAGTTGGCTCCTTAGCCTTTTCTTGGATCCAGTCATACATATTGGTATAGTAGCTATCGAAATAATATTCTAAGTTGATTGTATTGGTATCACCCCCATATGGTCCATGTCAACACCCGGGTTTTTAATCCCAGATGCCTGTTATGCCATACATCGCAGTCCCAGGATTACCATTTTTGCGAGACATAACAGAATTGGATACCATAGTACATCATCCATTACAAACCTTAGATAAGTTCTTACACAAATAGGGATCTCATGATCCAGTTCTTAATACAACATCAAGCAGCGGAGTACGCAAAAATAATGGTAGCGTAGGCGAAACTCCATCTTCGGGGTCACAGGCAATGCTGACGATGGGAGATGATCCTAGTTGTCGTAACCTTCCTGGGGTCCATCCTCCAGGTACTCCTCTTCATAGTCTGTCCATGGGAATAGCCAGGGACAAATCCATGAGTACTCTTTAAGTACTCGCAAACTAATACTAACAAATGAAAGGGGTTTTTGATAATAGGACACTAGGCTCTAGGGTTGTTTTGCAAAAGCCAGATTTATCACTACTAAGTTTAGGGGCAACGAATGCTAGTTGAAGTTTATAACATCTAAGTGGGAACTTGTATTTCATATCACAACCCTGTTGTGGTCAAGTCAAAGTCTCACTTCATTTCACAAGTCATTTTGAAAACTCTAACGGGGGAACAGTATGGCCACTCCAACTGTCCATAACCGCGGACGCGGCTATTAGAATATTTTGACACTCTGCAGAGATTGTACACTTTCACCACAAGAATCGATACATCCGTCAGGAACAAACCCTGAATTCACCATACTCAGTATGCGGATAATCAATCCTAACCTTTCAATTACACGCCCTAGTATAAGCACCTCTCCTGTGAGTTTGGCCTCCCAACCATGACCAACTGTCATCTTGGGTACTGCACAGGTGGACAATCTTCACAAGGTAGCCTCAGCTCAGACCTTGGCCGTGAGGGAACTAATACTAAGGTATATAAGTTTCCAGCCAAGCCCTACCCAATCTTCAGGTATTGTGGTTGTACGATAAAATTGGAATGGTATCGCATCCAGACAACCATCAGTTTTAAAAAGGGCTAAGGCTCACGCCTCAACATTTTCATCACCAAAATCATCAGGTGTTTTCGGAAACACATGTCCAAAACATTTCAATAGAATGATCCATCATTCCAAGGTTTTCATAACCATTTTTCCACCAAGTATTCCCATCTAAAGTTGATCAAGTTTTATGCTTAGCACTAGCATCTACATGTAGGGGTAAGCACTGATGAGGGGTGATAAACTACTGGAGTTTTAACTAAGTTCAATCTCATGCCTTAGGATGACATCAAGATTATCTAGCTTAGGCCAAATTTTATGCTCTTTATGCAACCTTCACATATCTTTCTAGTATCTACCATTCACTTAGGTAAAATCTAGGTAAGAGCTTTGATAAAGAAATAAAGTAAGAAGCTTGCAAGTAAAACTAGGATTGGTTTATCAAGTGGTTATGATCATATATGCTTTAAGGCATATAGTGGGCATAGTATCAAGTAGGGGTTTGTTTGCATCAGTAGAGTATCTTGCAAGTGTTAGCTTGCACATACAACTGGTAGTATTAGGCTTGCATTAGTGTCAATATAAGCTTGCTAAATTGCAAGTGTTAGCTTGCCTTGTGCAGAGTAGTCGTTGAAGTTCTCCTCGGCTTCTTCTTCGTAGAATCCTCCTTCCTCCTCGTATCCTTGGTCGGTACTAGCGTCTATAAATAAATACGATGTACACAATCACCAAACAATACTTAACTACTTGCAATCATCACACACAAGGGTCTTATAGATGATCTAACATCATCTCTAACATTACAAGGTTAAGGCTTGGTTTAATTCCTTTTATTTCTAGAAAAGTAATTTCTACTCATTGAAAAACTACTTAAGATTTAATATTCTCCAAACCAAACATGGGGTCATGTTGACACATGTCATCACCACATATTTTAGTCCATGGGAATATGATTTAAAGTGGTGTCCCAATTGAATAAGGTTTTACCCTTTTATTTTAATTAAATAAAGTGACTAGAAATGCCTATGTAGCATTCTTTTATTACTTGAACATTATTTCTGCAAGTAAACCTATATATTTTTATATATTCTGAAAGGTATGGTTAAATGTGATTTTTGAGAGTTGGAATCAACTTAAAAGCTATTATGGTTTAAATTTGAAAAATGTTTGAATGCAGAAAAGCTTCTGCCTTGTTATTTTTACCATGGGTGATCTATATATCAAAATGACTTGAATCCAACGGGCTTGGATTCAGAATTCCCGGACCTTTCTAACAAATTTTTTTTCATTCAATTTGGTTCATTGAATCGACCTGGGTTGATTTTTGAAACTGGGTTCAAAAGTGTGTTTGAAATAAAATGGAAAAGGTTTAATTCAAATAACTGGGCTGCGCGGGAAAGGTTAACGGGCCGTCCTGCTAAGCATAGCGCTTCCGCGGGCTGATTAAGTGGCTGTCCCCACTCGTCAGTGAGACAGGGGGTGCGAAGCGGTATGGGGCGATGTGGTGCGTTCGATCTGGTTCTAATCCAACGGCTGGGAGTCATCGTCGACGTTGGGCAACGCCGGCGAGACAGAAACCTAGCACGGCCAGTGGGGGTTGCTGGGGGCTCACCGGGGTGTAGGCGAGGGTCGGCGAGGCGGGCGAACGATGAAGTCGACGATGACGAATCTCCTGGTACCGGTGGCTCCTCCTCGGGCGGCTCCAATCGCTGGCTCCCTTCTTCTCCAGAGGCGGCGGGCTCTGGTGAAATTCCGACGAGGTGTTGCTCGCCTTGCTCCGGGAACGGTGTGGCACGATCAGTGAGGAGAGGGGAGTAGAATGGTGTGCTCAATTCGGCTGGGGGTGGCCTCTATTTATAGTCGAGCGAGGGGACCGACGGAGCGCACGGTGTGCTTGGCCATCGTTAGTAAGCCCGCGTAGGATAGGACCATCATCGAGCAAATGTTCCTTCAAAGGCGCGGAGCGTGCTAGGGCAGATTTTCATCCCGCAAGAGGATGCGCCTAACTAAAACGCCGAAAGGCAGTGCAGCTCAATCTGTGAGCTCGTCGGGGGTGATGGTACAGACGGCTATTGGCATGGGCGAAGGTAGGGGATGGTGCGGTGTTCCCTAGCGATGCTCAACGATACGGCAGCGAGACGTGGGGCGGTGCGGGTTGGTCTGGAACACGCGACGCTCTGCGCGGCAGAGGCGGCGTCTTCGATGGCGAGTGGTGGCTGTGCGGCATGGGGCGGCTAACAGGGATGTCTGGCGGTCTCCTGGGTCGGTGGTGATCGTGTATGCACGCGTCCAGGGCGGCGTGCGGTCTGTGGGCTTCAGTCGAGGGTGGCGCTCTGGCGCATGCTCGGCACGGTTGGCAGAGGCACGGGCACGGCGTTCCTGGGTGATCTAGTCGATGTCTTCGAGGCAGGGCTGGTCGAGAGGGGGCGGTGAGGCATGGGTGATCTCCCAGACAAGGTTGGCACGGCTAGTTTTCTTCCTAGCTTGCTGTCTACATTGGGGTGGCAAGGGTGGCTTCGGCTGTTCACCATTGATGATATTGGCAAGCTCACAGTGGTGCTAGTGCTTGGTTAATCTTGCTAGATGATCTACTGAGATGGTTGTGAGCTAGATAGGGAACCAGTAAGGCTCAAAACACTGCACACTATAGTGTTTTGATGTTGTTTGATTTGTGTCTGCCATGTGTTTGATGAAATGGCCGCATGAATTCAAGTTTTGAATTTTGAAAAGATTTTTGGTGGGTGTGCTAGATTGGTGCTGGTGAGTCTGCAGATGCTTGGGTTTTGAAAGTTGAGCTTGTTTGAGTGGTTTTTGAAAAAGTGGGATCTTCCCATATGATAAAGATTCAATTTTGAATTGTCATTTAAACTATGCATTTGAAAGTTTCTGGATGATCACAAAATGGGACTTGATACTTTGTTATGTGTACAATCAAGGGGTGCAAAGATCCAGAAAAGTTTCTGTTAGTTTCTGAAAGTTTGAGACAGCCAAAGTAGGCATGGGAGTTAAATTGGTCAAAATGACCATTCCTTTATTTTATTTGTTTTGCTTTATTTGTCTTTGGGAAAAGTGTGGGAAATGTTTTAGATGATGTTTATTTCACCTAAGAAACATTTTACAAGCAAGGAAACACACAAACAAGGTGGTTCAAAAGAATTTCAAATTCAATGCATACTCATATGCATGCTTTCATAATTTTATTTAGAAAAGTTTTTGTTAACCCTAATTTTGATGATTAGAGTTTGATGATCCAAGTTCAATATTTTTGGGATGTTACAGTCCATAAGGCTCTCTATGGTTATAGTTGGTCTCTTCTTCGATACCTGCATCACAAGGTATAGGATTTCCTATGGTTCCACCTTGGGATTCTACTCCCCATCCATACTTGTTTGGCTCAGGGTTAGTTGGAATAACTCCATTCCATTCCTGTTGTTCAGACTTGTACTTGGTCCATAAATCTTCAGGTTACTGGGGTTTAGTTTGGTAGTAGGCATAATTCTCCGAGTTTGGATCATCAAATTCAGTTTCTTCATACACTTCTCCTGAAGGTATATATTTGGGATGCCTAGCTTCTTTATCTAACTTCTTCCTACGTGCCATTGCCTTATCGGGATCATTAAAATCCTGAATGAACGTATCCAATTCCTGAACTAAAACTTGGTGAGTGTGATGATAAGTGTTTAGCAAAGACCGATAACAATCCATATACTCTACAGCTAGAGTGGGTTCAGTTTGGACTAGAGTAGAGTGATCTAACTCATGCTCTGGGTTTGCGGTTTCATGAGGTATAATGGTGTGAGTAATACCTTCTAGAGCTAGGGATTTTTGTTCACGGATCATGGTTATGGCTGCTGCTACGACAATCTGATATGCAGATGCCATGAACCTTGCTTCTCCTGATGGCATTTCTCCCTTAAGTCCTAACTTCTTGGGTAACATGATCATGACATGGTATTTAGATAATACCTGCCCATCATAGTAACTGTAAATCTTGACCAAAAGTCTCGATTCACATTCCAAACTCCATAGAAGTTGTCGGAGATTATCTGTCCAATCCCCTGCATAGTCATTCAACGTCCTGTTCATCACTTGAACATTCCGAGGTGGATATCGAGGTGCCATATGGAACTGTAGATAAGAAATTATCATCAGTCACATAGAGTTAAAACTCTTGCGTAATGATCAGAATTGCAATCATACGAAAGAGTTATCACACTAGTAACATGACAGGATTATTCTCAAGTGATTATCCCTTATATCACTAGAGAACTCTTTATTCTTGCAAGTATAAGTCCTACAGGTTCTACCCATTTACTAGGTTTCTAACCTAAGGTCAAAGCATATGCTCTGATACCAACTGCGGTGACCCAGCATACCACTGCATGATGTAGTACACTATAGTCATTGATATAACACCAATGAAACACCGTTCACTAGTATTACATCCCTTAGAGTGGCACAACAGAAACACAACAGGTCCAATACATGGCTTAAGGTTACAACTCACTCTATACACAAGATCCAGAGAACACTCAAGGTTAAAGAGAGAGAAGGACTCTTCTTACAAAGGAGAATCAGGAATAAACAACTCCAATATTATCATACTATTTAACTAGTATGCTAACTAATGGTCTGGCATTGCTTATATTGCAATATGCTACAGAGATAGGTTCTATGGTTAGAGATTATTTTCCTATGTAATCAGTAACTTCTTCCTCACTTGAGTTGATGTATATGTTGACTTTATTGACTTCATTGAAGAGCTTCATCTTTTAATGATGACTCCTAGAGCATAACTTGATGTAGACATCGTCTGTATTGACTTCAGAATCTATCAAGGGTTAAGAAGATACGTTGAGTACGAGCGTACTCAGCAAGTTCACTAGAAAAGGAGTGTTTGATGCACTATATCTACAGCCACAGACCGTAGGTCGTAGGCAATGCAAGTTTTCGTAAACATTTTTTCAAAGGTTGCTTTTATTCGGAAAAGCTATGTCCATCAGCCTTCACGGGTTTACCAGAACTTTCATGGAGTTCCTTTCCCTCCGCGTTCGCAGCTCCTTCCCGAAACAGGGAGTAACAAGTTACAGTTCTTACACTCTGCAGAGGTGCGTTACTTTTCCCATGAGAGATCAACTCCTTGTTGCACAACCGGGCAGCTTACCCGTCCACAATTCCATGTTGTGGGGCCCAGTAGTTGGTCCAAGCCAATCACTGCCCTCTTCGCGACCTCATATGTTTGCACGATCCTTCGGCTGGCTCACCTTCGTTAATCCCCCTTTCGGGCAGGCTAAAACCCTAATGAGTTCCCGAAGACTCTATGACCTGGTGTTGCCCTGGCAAGTGCATAGTAAATGGGCCATCCACTAAACACCATCCATAGATAATATAGACACCAAAAGTGTGGGGCGTAAGGGTGCCCACCCATCTGTTGGATCCACACAAGGAATCACAATGTCACGTTAAGGTCATCTTGCCTCCATATAAGAGGAAAATGATACACCTGACTTCTCCGTCCCATTCCAATCTCATGGTTAACACGTAATATACGGTGCAAGAATCACTGGCGACATTGGTTGTTAAGTACTAGATAATATGTTCCTTTACCACTAGAACTTTCACAGTAGGTTATTACCTCATGGTGAATAATCTATAATCGTATTATTATGAAAATAGTGTTTTCTGACCTTTTTCAAATGCAGGTGATAACAACACTGGATTTGCAAAATACTTTACAGAAAATAATCAAAGGACATGAGCAAGTGTGAACTTGCCTTTTGTGATTGCAAGATTATGCGCTCACGGTCTTCGAGTTAGTATAAGATCCAAAATCTGAAATCATCAGCATTGGTCCGGTAAGGACTAATGTTTAAAGAAGCAATATGCTCTTATGCATAAGTAATGTGATGCACTTTATAAACGCAAACCCGGGGATAACATTGTTCTAGTGTTTGGATACTAGGAATGATGTCTTTGAAATGTGTTGTACTTTTAGATGAGTTTAATACTTGTGCTTCTTATTAAGGCTTGTGAGTGTGTGTGAGACAAACATAAAATTACAATATCATAAAACAATGGGACACACACAAAAGGTGGAATGCTACTCAAGATTGCTTATATAAGAGTTCTTGTTTGAAGTGGCAAAAAGAATAACATTTGAAGAAAAGATTTCTTTTCTGAGGTCTAATCCATCTTTGTGGTTAGTTGAGTCTGATCGATGTTATTTGTGCTTACTTGAATAGTTTGGGCTTGATATGCTTTATGAATTAACTATATCAGACCAAAGTTAACTATAAAACATATAACAATGCTTATAGTATTATATTTAGATTCTTGTAGACTAAAGTTAACTTTAAAACATAGATAGTTTGAAAGTATAATACTTATAACATTTTTACCTTGTGTACTTGGTAATTTTGCCTTAAGGTTACTTAAGAATGGTTATATTTTTACTTGTTGTAGTGGTTTCTTGATTTTATAATGGAATAGTATCATTTACCTTTTTAAGGATGAGTGGTTATAATTTGTAAACAAGGAAATAATATTACTTAACTACTTATGTATTCACCATAGTGTTGTGATTTGTTTATAACTTGTAGTTGAAGTATTAGAATAGGTTTTATTTCACTACAAAATTATTTTTGGAGATTTTATAATGGATAAGGATTGTTTAAAAAAATAATCTAAATTAATGGTTGAGAGATATTTTTATAAAATTGTATTTAAAGTGTGTTAACTCATTTTCACTGCACACTATCAATATTTAAGACTAATACTATTTATTAGACTCGATTGACTAATTTTTAGAATTATTAGCAATTTTTTTATTTACCTTGATATGAATTATTAATTGAGGAAATAGATTTAAATTCAAGTTATTAAAGTGTTTAAATTTTTATTTACCTCAAAAGTGGAATATTATATTTTTAACATGTAGACATAATTTTTGTGATCATTTTGATATATTACATTTATTTTTGTGATTTATAAATAATAAGTTATGATTTTTATAAGGTTTATTACTTTATAACTACTTAATAGATATAAATACTTTTTAAGTGAAATAATAATGTATGATTATAGTTTTAAAGTATTGTTTTTATTTTTCCAAGATTTTTGGTATTTTATTTATATTTTTAACATTTACCATTATTAAACTATGAATTATCAAAGTTTCATTACTTATAAAATTCTTATTAAATAATAATTGTTTAGATAATTATTACAATAATAATTGATAATAGTTTAATCATATAGATTTCATTTTTCTAATTTTTTTCATATATAATACATATTGTTCTGATTTATAAAACAAAAGTTATTGATTAAATAAGATTTAATCATTTTATTTTATTTCTGGAATATGTATATTTGGATTTATACTTTTTATTCTTTCTTTAAACAGGAAATAACTTTTTACACCGCACCCACACCTAGCCCTAGTCACTAACCAGTGGGCCAGTGGCCACCTCAGCTCTCAGATGAATAGATGTATTTGTTACCGACCCTAGTTCTACTCCTATACTATGACATATGGGCCCTAGGCCATGTCATCTGCCACGCGAGACAAAGACCAGGTCAAACAGTGAACTGGGTCCAGGGTGGCGTCGGCATTACGTCTCTATGGCTTCAGCACCACCATCACCGTCAATGGGTGGTCGCCGGCGACGATCCACGGCGCCCCACCAAACGAAACTAACCTAGTTCAAGTTAGCGCAATGTAACATCCCTAAAATCATGTTTTCAAAGCTTTGCATATCATCCATGCATTCATGATCATTTAGGGTTCAATTTCAAGTTATTACAAAAACAGAAGCATTTGGATGCTTGTTATTTTATGTAAACAAGCATTGTTTCAATGCCAGTCTCAAGTGAGAGAATATTTGTTTTAAACCAAGTTTTGTTTTCTCTTAAGATGGTTTGGTTGTGTGTCAAGGCTTGGACAAAATTTACAAAACAAATATGGTTTCAAACCATTTTTTAAAACCTATTCAAATCATGTGCTAAGGCACTGTCTATTTTGATTTTCCAAAACGGACCAAGCAATTATAGAGAGACAACAAGGTTTTATGCCCAAAAGTATGAAGGTTACACTTTGCAAAAGTCCATAAAAGTTTGAAATTCAAATGCTTTTGATTTCATTTGAAAATGATTCCTGAAAATCAAATTAGAAAAAGAAAAGAGTTTAGAAAACAGCATTGGGCCTGGAGCCACTTATTCAGCCCAGTAGCAGATGCAGCCCACCCGGTTTTCCCCTCTCTCTCTGTTTCTCACCGCGCTCGCACACACCCCCTCACTGACCACTGGGCCCCACAGCCATGTCAGCTCCTTCGTCCCCAAATCACTCCTGCGACCAGCGCCGCCGCGGCCGTTTCCTCCCGACGCAAATTCTCTTAAATCCCATTGATGCCGTGCGTGATTCTCGCCCCTGCTCCGGCTATTTAACCCCCACCCCTCTGCGACCATTTCCCCTCACTCAGCACCCCCACTCCGCCACCAGGCTGCCCACACTCTCGCTGGCACCGCCGCGGTACCGAGCAACTCCGGCGTGTGATTCCGGTGAGCACTCCCCACCCCTTGCCTTATAATCTTGCCAATATGATAACTGCAACCTTGCGCGTCTTCTAACACCACTGGTGCATGCTAGGACCGACCGGGGCCTCACCAACGTCGACGACTACACGTGCCTGACGAAGCCGCAACTCCGACGAGCTCCCCTGGTTAGTACTGACCGCGCCTTTCCCTCTTGTTGACACTCGCGTGACCAGCATCGTCTCGCGCATCTGATGCACCTCTCCTCTTGACTTGGCATGACCTGTATACTCCCCTGCGACGAAGAACTGAAGGGACTGTCGCCAGAAGGAACTACGGCGAGCAATACCCGTCGACCTCGAGCGCCCCTTCGCCAACCAAGCATACCTTGAGCATTAGCAGCGCACGACGAACTCGGTGAGCTATCTCTCCCTCTCCCGCGCGACCTAAATCGCCGGCAACGTGTCTGACAGAGCCTCCGCTGGCGCCGTCAGACTTTGGTCGCTTGGTCCACAGCCGTTGATCCAGATCCAACGCGTAGAATTAGATCACTTAGCGAAGCGGTAAGTTTAGATCAGGGCCGTGCGATGCACTTTTAATCTAACGATCCAGAATGCCTAATCCGCACGAGACGGTGTCAACCAATCAGAGAGGGCCGCGTGTCTAGTTCTTTGTTTTAAACACAGAATTTAGATCTATTAGTGATTCAAACTTCTAAAATTCATATCTTTTTATTCGCACGTTCAAATTTTGCAAATTTTATATCATTGTAATCCGGAGAGAAAATCCTATCTGTTTATGCAATGTGTTTAATGTTTTGCCTCTCTAAAAATTGTTGTTTTTGCAGAAACTTGTGTAGGCTTAATTTGGTTATAAAAATAATTTGAAAAATGTTTTAAAGATCAAATAGAAACTATTTTGAGTATCTTAGACTTTGTTTATGTTTCAATACTATACACTTGACTTTTTTGGTGTAGAAAAACCATCACTTGGCATTTGCATGCATTCATATATTTTTGTGTGTATAATTTGTTATGTTATTTTTGTGCTAATATTTTATGTGTAGATTTTGGTGCAAATAGTGGTTGTGAAGATTGTTGCTACTCCCCAAACTACCAAGGAAAGTGGTGCTTCATGATTTTATTCCTATATTTTTCACCTATGCACTAGAAATATTTTGTGTAGGACTTGCATGAATATTTTGATAAGTAGCTATATGCTATGCTTGGGAAATCCTAGTAGTTGTAGAATTGTTAGAAATTTCTCTAAGTTAAGATGCTTACCATTGCCATGCTTAGCCTAGCCAGTAGCAACCAAGGGTGGTTATATACTCATGCTATATGAAATATTTCTAAGTCTGTTGACTTGTGTTTTTGCTTTATAAAACAACTAAGTGAATGAAACACCTGGGTGGAATGGAAAGAATGGTTTATGTTGAGTGGTTACACAAGGCCCATTTCTATGGTTTACCTTGTGTATCTCACTTGTGGAAAGCCACCCAGGAACAAAGGGATTTGAGATGCCAAATGTTAAGAAGCTTCTAGTGCAGCCACATGGCAATATGGGCTCTGCCTGGATCACATAGGTTGCAATAACTTAGCCATTTGGACAGTTGGTGGTAGTGGGATGATAGGTTGGAACGCATCCATTTGGTCTAAGGGAAGGCTTCTGAAAGGTCCTGTCTTGGTGAAAATCAAGTCTTGTGGGGAAAGTGCACAACCTCTGCAGATGGAAGAATCTAAGTACTTAGCCATGTCCCTGGTATTGGACAACTTGAGCATCAAGACATGGAAGCTATCAAGAATCTCCTCATCCCAATTTCTAAGTTAAAACTTGTGGTTGAACAAGGGTGAAGGTTCACCAATGTCTATTGGTGGTTCCTTGGGAAAGTTTTGTCAAAGAAAAACTTAGTGTTTTCAACTAATAGGTAAAACCTATTTTGAGCAAAGCAAGCCTATGCTACACTTAGCCAAATGCATGTAGTATCTAGATGCCAATATTATACTAAGGTATCACTTGCCAATACTATTTCAAATGTATTGACCCACTGTGGCTGTAACTTGTGATGATGTAGGTTTTTCTGATGATGATTAGGGGTTATGAGTCTACACTCAACATGCTTTCCTGTGGCACATGAAGATAAAGACTTATTTCTCTTATTTATAATTGAACTCTTGTATTAGGCCTGTGGCCATGGAGTTGTAAAAGACTATTTTGTCTCTAGAATGATATGTAATAATGACCTTTGTATCTGTGTACTTCATCTTAAACTGTGGATGCTAGCATTGATCCAGGGACTAGCATTACAATCACAGGGATCCTTACCTTTATAAAGGGAGGGATCTTACAGATGGTATCAGAGCACTATGTTGCCTGTAGGATTATGACCCTAGGATTGGATTAGAAACCACTAAGGAAAAAATTTCAAAAATTTCCACACTTGTCTTTTTATTCTCGTAAAACTTTTCTAATTCTTCTTTCTCATCTCTATTTGTAGATGAACTCCATCAACGAAGCCGTGAGGAAGGGACCACTCATGACTATGACTTTGGAGTGTGAGACAGAATTCCCCAAGGCTCTCAAGGACCTCATGGTTGCCATGGGAATACATGGTGCAGCTGTGTACAAAGGTTTCCCCGTGATGGATGAAGGAGTGGAGTACTGGTGGGTGAAACTTCACTTGTATAAAAACAAGGAAGACAACCACAAGGAATCAGGATTCTGCATGGTCACCAACTCAGTGATGCACACCACATTCTTTGATTCTGCAAGGGATGCAGCTTGGAAGGCCATCAAAGAGCTTGGGGATAGAATCAAGTGCAGAATGCTCAACACCCAGAATGACCTTAGAGAAGAAAAGAAACATACCCAAGAATTAGAGGCTACCAAACAACGTTTAAGAGAGGACATCATAGACTTAGCAATGGAGTCATGTGATCAGGATCGACAGATTTCCTCTAGGGATGCCCTATTAGCCAACTTGGCAAATGAGATGGGATTGTAACGTACTTCGTTAGTTGGACCACCACACTTATCATTTCCTTTCCAAAAAATTTCTCTACGTTGTGTTGAACCTTGGATGCTTGTAATGGATTTATGTATGCCATGACTTGTGTGTTTGATTTCCAAAAATATACTTGTGATGCTTTGTCTTATGATTTTATCTATCTATGTTGATTCTAACTTTCTCTATCGTATAAATAGATGCCTAATGTTATTATCAGCACGGCTGAAGAGTTTAAGGGAACTCGTTTTGGCACTCGTCTTATTGAGCTCACTAGTGTGCTCAATCTTCCGCTTCCTAGCATCATGATGCTTCCCCTCACCAAGTTCGAGAGGAAGGACCTTTGGGGCTTCAAGGTTACTCAGCCAGGACGCCAGACTGAGCCAGCCACGGAGGCTATCACCTTCAAGCTCATGCATGATGACAAGGAGAGAGGCCTAGAGGTAGTCATGCAGGACTTACTTGGGCGTTTGCTAGGGAGACACTCTCGGGAGATTAGAGGTACTCACTTCCACGCCTTCGGTAGATGTGACGAGGATGGTGAGGCCATTGACTTCGAGGACACTACTAGAGAGACGGCAGAGCCGATTCGTCTATACCTCCAGGACTTAGAGGTTCTTCTTAGGCACCTAGATACTGATAGGACCAACGTCATGCTTAGCAATGACGAACTCCAGGTGCAGCTTCATGAGAAGGACAAGCTCTTCACGGAGCAAGATGAGATAGTCAAGGAAATGGAGGCCAAGTTTGAGAGTCAGGATAGAAAGTTCAAGAGTCAAGAGAAAAGAGTACAAGATAGGAACAAAAGGATTCAAGAGATGGCTGCAGAACTAGAGGCCAAAGACTTCGACCTCGAGCATTAGCAGGTTGTGATTGAGAGACTTCGCTCACAGAAGAGGGCTCTCAAAGCCAAGATAGAGGCTTTGACTACCAATGTCGAGGAGTACAAGACCGCTATGGAGAATGCAGGTCTTACACTTGTTGATGAGGAGGTTGATGCAGAGGAGTAGTGATGGCTACTCATCTATCTTATATTTACCATACTTTTGATTACTGAGTCGCAATGATCATCCAACATGGGGATGGCTTGCTATTGGTGTGTTTGCTTTTCAAACTTGTTGTCTATGTTGTTGAACTTTTGTTATTTTGAAGCTTGTTTATGGTTGTCTGTGTGATGTATTGTGCATGTTAAGCATCCATGGGTATCTCATTCTTATCCTTATTGAAAACCACAGATGCCTCCTCGACGTGCCAACCCCAACCCGAACAACAACAATGTCACCCCAGAGATGCAGCAGCTGATGACAGCTCAGACACAACTGATGTAGATGATGACCACCTTTATGCATAATAAAAACAACAACAATAATAACAACAACAACAACAATCAGAACAATCCACCAGGTTTTGACATGCTCACCAGATTCCTAAGACTGAGGCCAGCAAAGTTCTCAGGAACTACTGATACCATGGTGGCCAATGATTGGCTACGCTCAGTGAACAAGGATTTGGTAACTGTTGGCTGTACTGATGAGGAGAAGGTCAGGTTTGCAGCACATTTGTTGGAAGGACCAGCAGCTACTTGGTGGGATAACTTCCAGATCAGCACTCCCATTGAGGATGTGACATGGGCTATCTTTGAAGATGGTTTCCGTACTACTCACATCTCATCCGGAGTGATGAGTTTGAATAAGAAGGAATTTCATAACTTGAAGCAGCGCCACCGCAGCGTGGCTGAATATATTGAGGAGTTCAACAATCTGGCGCGTTATGCACCGGATGAAGTTGACACTGATGCTAAGAGGAAAGAGAAGTTCCTCAAAGGATTGAACGATGAACTGAACCTGCAGCTATCTGTGGCCTATGTCCCCACTTATCAATCTCTTTGTGACAAGGCTGCCATCTTGGAGAGCAAGATGAAACAGGTTGAAAGCAGGAAGAGGAAACACTCTGACAAGCACAGCTCGGGATCGTCTCACAAGCGTTCCCATTATGATGATAGTGGGAATTCTGGATCCCATAAGCATGGAAAGCACAATAGCCACCACAACCACAACCGTCATCATGACAACAAACATCATCGTAGTCATGACAATGACAAGTACAAGAATCACAAGGGTGGATACAAGAACCACCACAACGGAAGTGGAAGTGGTAGTGGAAGCCAGCCTGTCAAGAAGGATCTTAGTCAGGTTGAATGTTTCAAGGGCAAGAAGATGGGGCATTATGCAAATGAATGCCCAGAAAAGAAAGTTGAAGGACCCAACAAGCCCAACCCTTTCCAAAAGGGGCAAGTGAACCACATCAATGTGGAAGAAATCTATGAGGAACCTGATGCTGTTGTTGGTAAGTTCAAACTCAATACTGTTCCAGCATTTGTTCTCTTTGATACTGGTGCATCTCATTCATTCATATCAAGAGCATTTGTTGAAAGAAATGAACTACCAGTAGAAACTATTGGGTGTCCTATAAAAGTATGTTCTCCTGGCGGAGAAATGATAGTGAACTCAGGATGTCATGATCTAGTCATAGAGTTTGGGAAGTATAAGTTTCCCGTTAATCTGATAATCCTAAATTCTCAAGGATTGGATGTCATATGTAACATCCCAAAAATATTAAACTAGAATCATCAAATCCTAATCATCAAAATTAGGGTTAACAAAAACTTTTCTAAATAAAAATATGAAAGCATGCATGTGTGTATGCATCCCATTTTGAATTCTTTTGAATTGCCATGATTGTGTGTTTATTTGCTTGGAAAATGATTCTTAGGTTAATTAAACATCATATAAACAATCCACACACTTTTCCCAAAGATAAATAAATCAAAACAAACCAAATTGGGTGAATGGTCATTTTGACCAATTTAACTCCCATACCAACTTTGGCTGTCCCAAACTTTCAGAACTTAACAGAAACTTGTTTGGATCTTTACACCCCTTGATTATACTCATAACAAAGTATCAAGGACCACTTTGTGATCATCCAGAAACTTTCAAATACATAGTTTAAAGGACAGTTCAAAAATGAATCTTTATCATATGGGAAGATCCCACTTTTTCAAAAACCACTCAAACAAGCTCCACTTTCAAAACCCAAGCATCTGCAGACTCACCAGCACCAACCTAACACACCCACCAAAAATATTTTCAAAATTCAAAACGTGAATTCTTGCGGCCATTTCATCAAACACCTTGCAGATTCAAATCAAACAAAATCCAAACACTATTGTGAGCAGTGATTGGAGCCTAACTTGTTCCCTCTCTGGTTGCAACTAGGCTTTAGTAGATCATCTAGCTCAAATGCAAACCTCTAGCATCACTGTAAGCTTGGCAATGCCATCAATGGTGAGCAGGCCGAGTTCACCCTTGTCACCCCCATGTCGATAGCAAGCTAGGAGAAGAACCAAGCCTAGCCAACATGTCTGGGAGCAAGCCAACACCCCACCGCCACTCCCTGTCTAGCGCTCGAACCTTGCCAACCCCCTAACGCTTCGCACCCCCTTGTCTCACTGACGCGTGGGGACAACGACTTAACCATCCCGCGTAAGCGCTGTGCTTAGCAGGCCAGCCCAGTATCGCTTCCCGCGCAGCCCAGTCATTTGAATTTAACCTTTTCCATTTTATTTCAAACACATTTCTGCACCTAGATTCAAAAATCAACCCAGATCGATTCAGTGAACCAAATTGAATGAAACCAATTTTGTTAGAAAGGTCTGGAAATGCTGAAACCAAGACCGTTGGATTAAAGTCATTTGGATCTGTAGATCATCCTTGCTAAAAATAATAAGGCAGAAGCTTTTCTACATTCAAACATTTTTCAAATTTAAACCATAATAGATTTTGAGTTGATTCCAACTCTCAAAAATCACATTTAACTATACATATGAGAATATATAAAAATATATAGGTTTACTTACAGAAATAATGTTCAAGTAATAAAAGAATGCTACATAGGCATTTCTAGTCACTTTATTTAATTAAAATAAAAGGGTAAAACCTTATTAAATTGTGACACCACTTTAAATCATATTCCCATGGACTAAAATATGGGGTGATGACATGTGTCAACATGATCCCATGTTTGGTTTGGAGAATATTAAATCTTAAGTAGTTTTTGAATGAGTAGAAATTAATTTTCTAAAAATAAAAGAAATTAAACCAAGCTTTAATCTTGTAATGTGAGAGATGATGCTAGATCATCTATAGGACCCCTTTTTGTGATGATTGAAAGTAGTTATGTACTGTTTGGTGATTGTGTACCTCGTATTTATTTATAGACGCTAGTACCGACCAAGGATACGAGGAGGAAGGAGGATACTACGAAGAAGAAGCCGAGGAGAACTTCAACCACTGCTCTGCACAAGGCAAGCCTAATGCTACTAGTTGAATGTGCAAGCTAACACTTGCAAGATACTCTACTGATGCAAACGAACCCTTACTTGTTACCATATGCCCTAAGCATATGTGATCATACCCACTTGATAACCCCTCCTAGTTTTATTTGCAAGCTTTCTATTTTATTTCTTTATCAAAGCTACTTCCTTAGGGTTTACTTAAGTGACTTGTAGATACTAGAAAGATAATTGAAGGTTGCATAAAGAGCATTAAATTTGGCCTAAGCTAGATAATCTTGATGTCATCCTAAGGCATGAGATTGAACTTAGTTAAACTCCACTTGTTTACCACCCCTCATTAGTACTCACCCCCACTTATAGATGCTAGTGCTAAGCATAAAACTTGATCAACTTTAGATGGGAAGACTTGGTGGAAAATGGTTATGAAAACCTTGGAATGATGGATCATTCTATTGAGATGTTTTGACATGTGTTTGCCAAACACTAGATGATTTGGATGATGAAAATGTTAAGGCATGAGCCTTACCCCTTTATAAAACTGATGGTTGTCTGGATGCGATACCATTCCAATTTCGCACAACCACAATACCCGAAGATTGGGTAGGGCTTGACTGGAAACTTATATACCTTAGTATTAGTTCCCTCATGGCCAAGGTCTGAGCTGAGGCTACCTTGTGAAGATTGTCCACCTATGCAGTACCCAAGATGACAGTTGGTCATGGTTGGGAGGCCAAACTCACAGGAGAGGTGCTTATACTAGGGTGTGTAATTGAAAAGTTAGGATTGATTATCCGCATACTGAGTATGGTGAATTCAGGATTTGTTCTTGACGGATATATCGAAAGTTGTGGTGAAAGTGTACAATCTCTACAGAGTGTCAAACTATTCGAATAGCCGCGTCCACAGTTATGGACAGTTGGAGTGGCCATACTGTTCCCCCGTCAGATGTTTTCAAAATGACTTGTGAAATGGATTAAGAATTTTGACTTGACCACAACAGAGTTGTGATATGAAATACAAGTTCCCACTTAGGTGTTATAAAACTTTAACTAGCATTCTTTGCTTCTAAACTTAGTAGAGGTAAATCTCGCTTTTGCAAAACAACCCTAGAGCTTAGTGTCCTATTATAAAAACCCCTTCACTTGTTAGAATTAGTTTGCGAGTACTTAAAGAGTACTCATGGCTTTGTCCCTGGCTATTCCCGTGGCCAGACTATGAAGAGGAGTACCTGGAGGATGGACCTCAGGAAGGTTATGACAACTAGGATCATCTCCCATCGTCAGCATTGCCTGTGACCCCGAAGATGGAGCTTCGCCTACGCTACCGTTGTTATTACGTATTCCGCTGCTTGAAGATGTATTAAGAACTGGATCATGAGATCCTTATTTGTGTAAGACCTTATGTATGGTTTGTAATGGATGATGTACTGTGGTATCCAATTCTGTTATGTCTCGCAAAAATGGTAATCCTGGGATTGCGATGTATGGCATAACAGGCATTTGGGATTAAAAATCCAGGTGTTGGTAAGTTGGTATCAGAGCCATCCTGACCATAGGAGACCCTAGTTAGACTGGAGGTTTGAATCAAAAACTTAGTTTCAAAACCAAAGGAAGCAAATATTTACAAAAACTTATTCCCATTCTTATCACCTTGATTCTTTCATAAAAAAAATTCATGTTCCTCAAAAACTCTTGCAAAATACATAAAATTTGACACACTTGATCACTCTACTAACTTACTCATCCTATATTCTTAATAGATGGACGTGAAGTACAACAAGTTTTATCAGTTGGGGAATGGAGGAGACCTTATCTTTGAGAGGGATTTGGACCAGCTTTCAGAACTTCTGGAGCGTCCGCACCCCGAGTTCTTCGGAGCTCAGCTCAATGATAAGGGAGGAGAAGATCTGCAGTGGATAATTGTTGCAAGTATCCGAGGAAATATTTAACCCCCCACTGCGGAAGGAATTCAATTTACCTTAAGAGAGAACAACTGGCTCAATGGACTTGCTAGGGCCATGCAGGAAGCTCTTGCCCGTCTGTGTGGGCAGAGTATCAACCAGATCAAGGGAACTCGCTTTGAGTTTTTCCCAAGACGTGATGCTAATGGACAACCACTGGAAGCCCCATTCCATCACGAGCTGAAGACCCAATTGGACCACCTTAGCTTCATGATGTACGATCGTCAACAAGAATTGGATAACTGCCGTGACTACTCCAACCACAAGTCCGCCATCATCAAGACGAAGGACCAAACCATCGCCATGCTTGCGAAAGATCGCAAGTCTCGCCGCCGTCAGCTCGACAAGAAGGAGCGCATCATTGCCCGTCTTCGCCACCGTATCTCATCTTTGGAGGAGACCATCCACGAGAGGGACATGCAGTTGGAGGAAAGGGAGAATGCCAGAGAGGATCTTCGTGGAGACCCCTACTCCTATCTCAGCGATGATGATGATTTTCTGGAGGATCAGGCTATGGATTTCTTCACCGGTGAGGATGATTACGCCTTCATCAATGACGATGAGGATGATGAGGATGACGACTACACCGACTCCGAGGAGTAGTAGCACTTGAGCACTAGCGTAGTGAGTAGTATTTGGTCCGACTGTATCGTAGTTTCCAGAATGGTTCTCTTGTGTTGTGGTGTGTGTTTGTATCGTGTGAATGAATGAATGAAAAGCAAGTTTCTAGAAAATCTGAGTCAAACTTTAAAAACTTTTCAAAGTCCCAGAACCTTAGCAATTTCCCTCTTTTCTTATGATCTATCTCAATCTTCAGATGCCACGTGGAGGAAGTGGTTCATCCCTAGACCCGATGTTGCAGATCCTGCAAATGTTGGTGTCTGACCGTGAAGCTGAAAGAGCCGAACGTCAAGCCAACCTATCAACCCTGCAACAGATAGCCCAACTAGCCAACAACAACCAAGGCCATGGAAATCAGGACAACCATGGATCTAAGCTCAAGAATTTCCAGAACACCAACCCACCTGTTTTCACTAAGTCGGAAGAGCCCCTAGATGCCTACGATTGGCTGCAAACCATGGAAAACAACCTAGAAGTCGCCGGAGTGGAAGCCAACGAGAAAGTTCTGTTCGCCACCCACTATCTAGCCAGAGATGCCAGAGCATGGTGGAACAGTGTTCGTGCCATGACCGGAGGACAGATGATGACCTGGGAGGAATTCAAAGTCAAGTTCAGCAGAACCCATGTACCACCGTGTTTAATCAAGAGGATGAGAGACGAGTTCAGAGAACTGAAGCAAGGAAGGATGACTGTAGTGGAATACCGTGACAAATTCTTGTCATTATCTAGGTATGCCCCGGATAAGATTGACACCGAAGCCAAGAAGAAAGAAAGATTCCTGAATGGTTTACATGATGAGATGTAGACTGTGTTGGTCAATATCCCCTTTACCGATATTGAAGCCCTTGTCGACTCTGCCATCCAGATGGAAGGAAAGATCAACCAAGCAAATGAGAACCGCAAGCGTCGCATGATGCATCAACCAGGAACCCATCAGACCCCAAATTATCGCCCTAACCCATCTCCAGGATTTGCCCCAAGAACAAACAGACCCTCGATGAACCGTCCCACCTACCCCAACCATGGAAACCCTAGACCCGGAGGAAATAACAACAACCCTGACAAATCTAGCAATTTCAACGGTGCCCCACCCAAATACAACAACAACAATGCTGCCACCAACACCAACACTGCACCGAGGACTGGAAGCAATGTTGTGCCTGTAGTAGCCAAGGACAAGTCGCAGGTGACTTGTTATGTCTGTGGAAATAAAGGCCACTATTCCAACGAGTGCCCCAACAAGAAGAATGCCGCAACCCCCAATGCCAATGCCCCATCTTAGCAACAACGTCGTGTTCAGCCTGGAAGAATATTTGCCCCAAGGAATTCGCTCAACCGCAACGGCTGTCTTTTCCTCATGCATGCTGAAGAAGCTCAGGAAGCGCCAGACGTCGTGTTGGGTATGTTTTCTGTTAATTTAGTACTTGCAAGAGTGTTGTTTGATTCTGGTTCTTGCATTCATTTGTCACCAAAGAATTTGCATGCACTAGTAAAATTCAACCAACAAAACTGAAGCATGTTATGATCGTTCAAATTCCCGGTTCAACCACCAAGGCTAGGCAAATTTGCAAAGCCGTCCCTATCCGAATCCATGGCATAGATTTTTATGATAATCTGATAGTACTCGGAACTAAAGGTTTGGAAGTAGTACTAGGAATGGATTGGATGTCCAAACATAAAGGATTGATTGACTGTGCCAAGAAAGCCATCACCATGACCAGTACAGCCGGAATATCAGTCGAGCATATATCTGAAACCTTACCTCGCCAATTCAAGTGCAACAAGAGTATAGCCCAACCTACCATTGACCAAGTCCGGATAGTCTGTGAATACCCCGATCTATTTCCAGATGTTTTGCCCGGAATGCCCCTAGATCGGGATATCGAGTTTATCATTGAACTAATCCCCGGAACAGGACCCATAGCCCAGAGACCATATAGTATGAACCCATCGGAACTAGCAGAACTAAAGAAGAAATTGGATTCCATGTTGGAAATTGGATTGATTCAAACAAGTGCGTCACCTTGGAGGTCACCTATCTTGTTTGTGGACAAGAAGGATGGAGGTAACCGTTTGTGTACAGATTATCGGAAGCTGATTGATGTCAACATCAAGAACAAATACCCCTTGCCCAAGATAGAAGATTTGTTTGATCAGTTGACCGTTGCCAAAGTGTTTTCTAAGATTGATCTTAGAACAGGCTATCATCAACTCAAAATTCGTGTAGAGGATATTCCAAAGACTGCCTTTACCACCAGATATGGATTGTACGAGTATACAATCATGTCTTTTGGATTAACCAATGCCCCCGCTTATTTCATGAATCTCATGAATAAGATTTTTATGGACTTCCTAGATAAGTTTGTCGTTGTTTTCATCGATGACATCCTGATTTATTCCAAATCAGAAGAAGAACATGAGCTACACCTAAGGACCATTCTTGGAACCCTTAGAGAGCATCAGTTGTATGCCAAGTTTAGCAAATGTGAATTCTGGTTACAGGAGGTAGGATTCCTCGGTCACATTGTATCAGCCGGAGGAATTGCCGTTGATCCCGCAAAAGTGAAAGATGTAGAAGATTGGCAAGCCCCAACCACTCAAACCCAAGTCCGTGCCTTTCTCGGATTGGCGGGATATTACCGCAAGTTCGTAGAAGGATTCTCGAGTATCGCCAGACCCATGACCCAATTGCTAAAGAAGGACAAGAAGTTTGAATGGACCGACAAATGTGAAGCGAGTTTTCAAGAACTCAAGAGGAGATTGATTTCAGCCCCAATCTTGATCATGTCGATATCACGAAGCGCTTCGACGTGTATTGTGATGCATCGAAGATCGGTCTCGGATGTGTGCTAATGCAAGAAGGCAAAGTTATATCTTATCTATCTCGACAACTGAAACAACATGAGCAAAATTACCCAACCCATGACCTCGAACTCGCAGCCGTAGTTCTAGCCCTGAAGACATGGAGGCATTACCTGATGGGAAACCGTTGTGAGATTTATTCGGATCACAAGAGTCTGAAGTATATATTCACTCAGAAGGAGCTGAATATGAGACAGAGAAGATGGATTGAGCAAATCAAGGATTACGATCTGGACATTCACTATCACCCTGGTAAAGCCAACGTGGTAGCAGATGCCCTTAGCAGATTGCCGTGCCGCTTGAACTCCATGATTTTGAAGGAGCAACCAAGTTTGCACAAAGAGATGGAAGATTTTCTAATAGAATTAGTAAGTGAAGGATTTTTGGCTAGCATCGAACTTCAACCCACTTTGATCAGCCAGATCAAAGAGGCGCAGAAAGGAAATGCTAGTATTAATGGAATCAAGCGTCGCATCGGTACATGCAAAGTACCTGGATTCACCGAAGACGAAGAAGGAGTTCTGTGGTACAAAGGATGCCTTTGTGTACCAGCAGATTCTGAATTGGAAGAAGTTATTCTGAAGGAAGCTCATGATACTCTTTATTCTATCCATCCTGGAGGAACTAAGATGTATCAAGATTTGAAAGAACAATTTTGGTGGCATAAGATGAGAGAAATCGGAAGCTATATCGCCAAGTGTGATATATGTGAGCGAGTCAAGGCAAGACATCAAAGACCCGCTGGATTGTTACAACCATTACAGATTCCGGAATGGAAATGGGATTCCGTTGGAATGGACTTTATCACCGGATTGCCTACTTCTAGTAGGGGAAATGACTCTATCTGGGTCATAGTGGACAGATTGTCCAAAGTCGCCCATTTCTTACCCGTCAAGACCACATATCAGAGTTCGAAGCTAGCGGAGTTATACATCGCTAGAATCATCAATTTGCATGGAGTCCCCAAGAACATCGTATCGGATCGAGGAACTCAGCTTACCTCAAGATTCTGGAAGAAAGTTCAAGAAGGTTTAGGAACCCGCCTAGATTTCAGCACCGCTTATCACCCTCAGACCGATGGACAAACGGAGCGAGTAAATCAAATACTCGAAGATATGCTGAGAGCATGTGTGTTAGAATATGGATCTAAGTGGGAAGACTGTCTGCCGTTTGCAGAATTTTTGTACAACAATAGTTATCAAGCTAGTTTGCAAATGGCCCCATTTGAATTCATGTATGGAAGGAAGTGTCGCACCCCTTTGAACTGGTCGGACTTAGGAGAGAGTCGGATTTTCAGACCCGACATCCTACGAGAAGAAGAAGAGAAGGTTGACAAGATTCGCAAGCACCTTAAGACAGCCCAGTCCAGACAGAAGAGTTATGCCGACAAGAGACGTCGAGACCTCGCCTTCAACATAGTAGATTTTGTATATCTGAAAGTGTCACCATCGAAGGGAATGCAGCATTTCAAACTCAAAGGAAAGTTAGCCCCCAGATATATCGGACCTTTCAAAATTCTAAACCATCAAGGAGAAATGTCGTATCAATTGGAACTACCTGAAGAGATGTCAGCCGTGCACAATGTGTTCCATATCTCATTACTTCACAAGTGTCTCGAAGTCCCTGAGAAGACCGAAGTGTTCAAGAATATCGATCGTCGGACCATAGAGATCAACGATGACCTGACCTATCCCGAAGTACCCATCCGTATTTTGGAAGAAGCCTTCCGAACTACCCGAACCCGAAGCATCAAGTTTCTCAAGATTCAGTGGAGCAACCACACGGAAGAGGAAGCTACCTGGGAGCGCGAAGATCACATCAGGACGGAGTTTCCCGATATCTTCAAATCCTAGGTAATCTTTTTCGTCCTTTTTCAATCTCGTGATGAGATTTTGTTTCAGGGGGGAAGGTTTGTAACATCCCAAAAATATTAAACTAGAATCATCAAATCCTAATCATCAAAATTAGGGTTAACAAAAACTTTTCTAAATAAAAATATGAAAGCATGCATGTGTGTATGCATCCCATTTTGAATTCTTTTGAATTGCCATGATTGTGTGTTTCTTTGCTTGGAAAATGATTCTTAGGTGAATTAAACATCATCTAAACAATCCCCACACTTTTCCCAAAGACAAATAAATCAAAACAAACCAAATTGGGTGAATGGTCATTTTGACCAATTTAACTCCCATGCCTACTTTGGCTGTCCCAAACTTTCAGAACATAACAGAAACTTGTTTGGATCTTTACACCCCTTGATTGTACTCATAACAAAGTATCAAGGCCCACTTTGTGATCATCCAGAAACTTTCAAATACATAGTTTAAAGGACAGTTCAAAAATGAATCTTTATCATATGGGAAGATCCCACTTTTTCAAAAACCACTCAAACAAGCTCCACTTTCAAAACACAAGCATCTGCAGACTCACCAGCACCAACCTAGCACACCCACCAAAAATCTTTTCAAAATTCAAAACTTGAATTCTTGCGGCCATTTCATCAAACACCTTGCAGATTTAAATCAAACAAAATCCAAACACTATTTTGAGCAGTGATTGGAGCCTAACTTGTTCCCTCTCTAGTTGCAACTAGGCTTTAGTAGATCATCTAGCTCAAATTCAAACCTCTAGCATCACTGTAAGCTTGGCAATGCCATCAATGGTGAGCAGGCCGAGTGCACCCTTGTCACCCCCATGTCGACAGCAAGCTAGGAGAAGAACCAAGCCTAGCCAACATGTCTGGGAGCAAGCCAACACTCCACCGCCACTCCCTGTCCAGCGCTCGAACCTTGCCAACCCCTGGACCACACGCACGGACCATGCCAAGCTCGCCAGCAACCATGCTGAGAGCGCGCCCTGTGCGCCACGCTCGACCGACGCCCACAGACCGTGCGCCACCCTCGCCGCGTGCATACGTGATCACCACCATCCCAGCAACCCCGCAGACATGCTCGTTTGCCGCCGCGCGGACCACACACGCTGTGCGCATTAAAAACCTCCGTCGGGCACGCGTAGAGCACCGCCGTGTTCGGACCAAACCGCATCGCCCCACGCCTTGCCACCGTGTCGTTGAGCATCGCCAGGGAGCACCGCACCGCCCCTACCATCACCCACGCCGCTAGCCTTCTGTGCCATCGACTACGACGAGCTCAGCTTGCGCCCGTCGGTTCCCTCTCGCCACTATAAATAGAGGCCACCTCTAGCCAAATTGAGCACACCACCTCACTCCCCTCTCACCCAGAACCACCTTGCCTCAGTCCCGAAGCAAGGCGAGCAGCGCTTCGCCGGAATTGCACCGGAGCCCGCCGCTATTGGAGAAGTGTCACATCCCAAGATTTTGAAAATTGGCACTAGAAAAAAATTTGCATGTTGTATGACATTCATGAGCATTGCATTGCATATTTGCATCAAGAAAAATTCCTAAATAAAAATAAAGGACTAAAACCCCAAATAGTATGTGCCACTTTGTTCCTAAAGGAAATTAAATTGGCTTTATAAAAACCCATTGTTGCTAAGGCAGTGATTATTGCTATATTATAGCCTAAAAAGATCCAATAAATATTACAAAATTTTAGAAACACAATTAAGCTCATTTGGAGCTATTATGAAAAAGTTATGGAATAAATACAAACAAATAAAGATATAAATAAAATGAAATATACAAGGACTTATAAACCTACTACTTGCAAACTAGTAAAAAGATTACAAATATGATCCTACAATGATCTATTCGATTTTAGAAAATTTTAGAAACAAGAATCATGTCGTTTGGAGTTCGTATGCAAAAGATATGAGGGAAACAAGTAAATAGAAAAAGAAAAAGAAAAAAAAAGAGGAAAAAAATCTAACGGGTCGGCCCATCCGGACCGGACCGAACCTGCTAGCCACGATCGGTGTCCCAGGTGCTTTAAAAAGCGTGCAAAACAGTTTTGTCAAACCTATCTCTATTCAAACAGCTATAACTTTTTATCTACAACTCTGAATCGACTTCCGTTTGTTTCTACTTGTTCCCTACTCCAAGTAATATCTCTACACCATCCTAAATCTCCATATAAACTCGTGGAGCCACATCTGTACGAGTTTCTCTTCTCGAAATCCCGAATCTACACATGCATGAATCTTATTTCGCTTTTTAACCCATCTAGACTTTGTTGTTTGCCTTCAGCCAAAGAACGAAAGTTGTACAACTCGTCGAAATCTTTCAATCTCGATAAACCTCACCTCTTTTCATCCACCACAGCCAGAGAATTTCGCACCGCAATATTTTAGATATGACGGTGTAAATCCAAGATGTACTCGCGCTCGTTTCTTTAAATCCAAATTCCCTTGGTGAGAAGGTAGGACTAATGATTCCCCATAACTTTCATGTTCTAAGTTTTTCGATTTGACCTATGGATTTGTCTCTCTAACACAGATCTATTTCTTGTCTATTCTGAGCCGAAATCGGGTCAATCTCCTCTCCTAACCACTAGATCTCATCCCAACGGCCAGGATTAGATCGATTCTGCGAAGGGGTACGAGCCAACCGGATCTCGCCACGTGTCAACGTCAGGTCAGCCCCGTGTCCCAGTCAGCATATCCCTGTAGATTTGAAATTGAATTTAATTTGCAAAAAATTGTGTAAACTTACAAAAATCATATAAAAAGATCCGTAGAACCAAAAATAGCAAATAAGATATCAATGGATTCAGAAAAACGTGTAGAATATTAATATGGCATTAGATTCAACTTTTACTATACGTGGTTACTGCAGTAACTTAATTAGTTTTAATGGTCTTTTAGGTTAATAAATTCATAGGAAATTATCTGTAACTCCAAAAAATATGAACAATATATCAAATTGAAGCTACTATAATGTAGATTAATAATATCAGGTTAGATCTAATCTTTACAGTACATATTTACCGTAATGATTTAATTAGTTTTAATGGCTTTAGAAATCATTAAATTCATAGTAAATTATTTGCATACCACAAAAATATAAATGATATACCGATGGAAAGCTGGTTCCATGTAGATCATCAATATGCAAATGGTTCAGGAAAATACTGTAAGGTTTCGCAGTAATTAAATAAATGGTTTAATGGCTTATTTAGAGTAATAAATTCATAAGAAAATAAATACTATTCAGAAAATTGCAAATAATATGTCCCTGGAATCACAAGAAAGAGTAGAACCAGTTTCTGAATTAAAATTATAATATACAGTACGTATAATGTTAGGAGCATTATAATACATTCTGTAGTATTTTAATTATTTAAAAAGATCTATAACTCCGATTAGGGTGAATCCAACGCCTACTGGTTCGTATTAACGTCCTCTATCCAGTAAACCCAAGAAACAAATTTAATTTGATAGTTAGAACAGGCGTTACAACAGAACTATTAAAAACCCTATATTGGCAAGTAATTATTAATAACAAGTACTCCATTGCATTAATTGACCTCGTGCATGCATCATATACTTCAGTATTGTTTAGAGAACTAAAGTAACAACCATTGTAACTTATTAAATTGCCATGCATGCATTTGTTGCATTTGTTTGATCTCTATGTGCTATTGTTTATGTTGTATGCAATTGTTTGCTCAATAGATTGCGAGGAGTGCAACGTGCGTGATTGCAACGAGTGTTTGAACGACTTCACCAACTACCAAGGCAAGTAGATGCTACTTTTTTCATGATGTTATCCTACTATTTTTAATGCATTGTCATGTATTTTGTAGATGCATGTGTAGGATAATACTATCGCTATGCTATGTCCTATTATGTGGTAGGATTCTCCCTGTAGATGAACCACCATTGGTAGATGTGCTTAGCCATGCTATGATGAACGAGGGCTGGGTTACATCAATAAAAGTTGTTTCTAAATGTCTTGGTTTGTGAAAACTAAAACAACTTAATCAATGAATCTCCTGGGTGTGATGGGATTGATAATTTTTGGTGGTATCATTGCGGAAAGGCACCCAGGTATCAAGAGAAAATGATTGGCTTCTTTATTTTGTAGCTTACGTGTATAACCATGTGCCAATAATGAAATGGGCGGTTGGTTGGACTCAGTAGGTTGTGGTAACTCGAACCCGCGTATCCAAAGATGTAGAATTTTGGTAGGTTGGACCGGTGCGCGTCGGGATTGGGGAGCTACTTCCCGAATGGTCTCTTCTTGGACTTCTCCCTATCATCACCCAAAATGAGAGTGATGGTACGAGCTGGGTTGGCCAAGTCACATGGGTAAAGTGTACTAACCCCTGCAGGGTGTATAATCTAATCGATTAGCCGTGTCCCCGGTTATGGACATCTGAGTTGCTTGATATTGATTCCATGACATGTTTCTCGCTCATTCTAATTTCATAATTGCTTTAATGTTGTTGGGTTAACTTAATTGGGATCTTTTCAAAGAAAATAAAAAACTGTTTATGAAAGTAGGGCAAAGGTATTTGTAAATGCAAGCTAGCCACAGCTCCACTTGCCAGATATGCATGTAGATGTTGGTACTATTGTCTCATTTAATAGCTCTACTTGCCTTACATTCCATGTATTGACCCTTCGGGGCTGCTACGTTTTATGTTGCAGGTTATTATTCAAATTCTGAGTGATCGAATAGGTCGCGATACTGCACTCAACAGTTGTTCGCCTGTGGCACAATTGAAGATGGTGTCTATCAATTGTTTATGCTTCCGGATGCTACTTGATATTGAGCTAGCCTGTGTGCTAAGATTTATTGTAATAATTACAAATTCTGGATCAATTTGTTATTTATGATGAACTGTTAAATTCTTTGGTATTCATCTGTACTGTGTGTGCCAGTGAACCGATCCAGGGATTGGCACTATACACATGAACTCACCCTTATCAGGCGAGGGTGTTACAAGGAGAAAGGGGCCAGCGATTGGAGCCACCCTAGGAGAAGCTGCCGGTACCAGGAGGTTCACCGTCGTCGACTTCGTCGTTCGTCGATCCTCGCCTGAGCCCCGGTGAGCCTCCAACGACCCTCACCCGCCGCGTTAGGTTTCAGTCTCGCCGGACTTACCCGACGTGGACGACGACCCTCAGCCGTTAGATTAGAACAAGATCCCATGGCTCACACCACCCCATACCGCTTCGCACCCCCTTGTCTCACTGACGTGTGGGGACAACCACTTAACCATCCCGCGTAAGCGCTGTGCTTAGCAGGCCAGCCCAGTATCGCTTCCCGCGCAGCCCAGACATTTGAATTTAACCTTTTCCATTTTATTTCAAACACATTTCTGCACCTAGATTCAAAAATCAACCCAGATCGATTCAGTGAACCAAATTGAATGAAACCAATTTTGTTAGAAAGGTCTGGAAATGCTGAAACCAAGCCCGTTGGATTCAAGTCATTTGGATCTATAGATCATCCTTGGTAAAAATAATAAGGAAGAAGCTTTTATGCATTCAAACATTTTTCAAATTTAAACCATAATAGCTTTTGAGTTGATTCCAAATCTCAAGAATCACATTTAACCATACCTTTCAGAATATATAAAAATATATAGGTTTACTTACAGAAATAATGTTCAAGTAATAAAAGAAAGCTACATAGGCATTTCTAGTCACTTTATTTAATTAAAATAAAAGGGTAAAACCTTATTAAATTGTGACACCACTTTAAATCATATTCCCATGGACTAAAATATGGGGTGATGACATGTGTCAACATGATCCCATGTTTGGTTTGGAGAATATTAAATCTTAAGTAGTTTTTCAATGAGTAGAAATTACTTTTCTAAAAATAAAAGGAATTAAACCAAGCTTTAATCTTGTAATGTTAGAGATGATGCTAGATAATCTATAGGAACCCTTTTTTGTGATGATTGAAAGTAGTTAAGTACTGTTTGGTGATTGTGTACCTCGTATTTATTTATAGACGCTAGTACCGACCAAGGATACGAGGACGAAGGAGGATACTACGAAGAAGAAGCCGAGGAGAACTTCAACCACTGCTCTGCACAAGGCAAGCCTAATGCTACTAGTTGAATGTGCAAGCTAACACTTTCAAGATACTCTACTAATGCAAACGAACCCTTACTTGTTACCATATGCCCTAAGCATATGTGATCATACCCACTTGATACCCCTGTTGCCTACCAAAACCCACCGGCGAGCAGCGAC
Organism: Avena sativa; assembly: GCA_916181665.1. Taxonomy (NCBI): domain Eukaryota; kingdom Viridiplantae; phylum Streptophyta; class Magnoliopsida; order Poales; family Poaceae; genus Avena; species Avena sativa. The sequence goes on along the minus strand of OV702284.1, from coordinate 225,909,413 downwards.
GGGCAACACGAAGAGCCGGGAGGCTCCCAGGACTGCTGGTGGGCCCTGGTCCCTCGGGCAACGGCCCGCAAAACTCCGGCACGCGCCCTGGCTGGTTCGAGGGCGTGCCACCTGACCTATACCTGGTCAGGAAGGTGAAGGATTTCTTCGATTGGTTTCCTGCATGGTAAACAAGTATACGTAAAATTCGAGCCGTGACCGGCTCCCAGGTTTCCCTGTGAATCGGCTCCTAGAGCCGATTAACCCATGGTTCTGCATTAGATCTATGATAACATGGGGTTTTGCTTCATCGTTACAAGTTAAATCGATCTACGATAGTTTAATGTTTTCACTACATAATTGGAACATCCTACACGTAATTGAGCCTGGTAAATACAAAAGATAATAGAAAACCAACTCTAGAGAAGGCCTAAAAACCAACGTAACGTTAATTCCCGGAACAACTCCTCTTGGATTGGTAAACCGTATCTTCCATACTATTGGATCGTTCAACCCGTTTGCAAGGCCTGATCATGTAGATATCAAACTAAACCTTGGAGAGCAAGGCACAACTATAACAGATCAAAATGACTTAAATAACGATCAAGCAAAGTGCCACCCTTACACCCGGGAAAAGGTGCAAAGGCGGCGAGATAACTAGAGGCAGCATATCTAAACGATCATAGCAAAAAGTACCGATGCTAGCCTAAACAAATCTATGATAATAGTGTTACTCGCCATCAACAAGGCTTCAGTACGAGTAACACCAAACAATCGCATAAGTAGATACTGCCTAGATCGCAAGATGCGATCTAGGCAGCATGGCACTTACCCGAGAAAAACCCTAGAAACAAGGGGTGGCGATGCGCCGAGATTGTGTTTGTTGTGAACGTGATTGTCCTCCTTTTCTCAATAACCTTAGGCACATATTTATAGTCCGGAGACTTTCTACCTTTGGAATAACTCTACAATTCTATCTCCTACCTAAATCGAAACGGAACCTATTACAATATAAAATACATGGGCAATTTAGCCCAAATCAACGCACGAGGCCGATTTAACAACACGTTGCATATACGTATCTTCTAAGCCCATCTTGATTGCGGCCCAACTCCTCCTTTGGCCAAAATATGGCGATAACACATGCCCCCCTGGTTTTGGCAATAATAATTCCAAAACCACTCCGTTCTTTCCCTGTATCGGGTTACGCGTCGTCAGAATGCGTTGCAGAACAGAATCGTCACGCCACCCCTTCATCATGATGCCCTGTCTTCTCAACTTCTCTGCAGTGCATGATTTGACAATTTCGGCAGCACATTCTGGGAAACCGCTATAGCATTGAACCACTTCATACTATTCCCCCTATTTATATTCATCTTAACAGTTTGCAGCCCCATCTTCCTCCAGCAGCCAAGAAACCCTTCTTCCTCCGCCGAAAAAACCCTCTTTCTCCGCCATGGCCTCCTCTGCTTCATCTGGCCTATCCTCCCAAGCCTCCAACTCAATGAGCGACCGGGAACCGACGCCAGAGCACCCGCCGACGGCGACGTACAATGCCCTCGCCCCACAATGGTGGGACGAGAGGGATTGGGATTTCGCCACCTGGTCCGAGGACGACGAGTCCTTGACCGATGGCGAGGAGGGCCTGCAATTCCTTGCCGATGGGGAACTGGAGGCGGACAGCACCGACGACGCCATGTCCTGGGACGGCGTCGACTCCTCCGACGAGGAGGAGGAAGCGGAGGAGGACAACTCCTCCGACGAGTACCAGCCGGTGAAGTACTTCCGCGCCGGGTCCAGCGAGGACACCGAAGACGACGACGAGGACGAGGAGGCCCCCGCTGGCATCTGGATCAGCAGCAGCGAAGACGACGCCGGCAGCAGCGCTGATGACAGCGAACAAGACGGAGGCGAAGACAGCGGCGACGACCTCTGCCTCTAGATTAGGAATCAGTAGTAGTAGTAGATTCCCTTTTGTAAGCAACCAGCTCCTTTTGTAAGCAATCAGCTTTTGAATGAACGAAGATTGCTTTTCCAACTCTAAGATTGCTTTTCCGACCCAATTTTGCCGATAGTCACATAGGTCGATGTTCCAAAAGCCGATAGCAACGCATCGGCTTTTACCCTGCTGCGCTCATACAGTCAATCAAGTCACAGCCCAAAGAGCCGATGGTACAACATCGGCTTTCCCAAAAATGTTGACAAGGTCAAGTTCGGTCGCATACTTAGACAAATCTGAGCGGCCACTTTCCAGTTTCAAACGGTAACCTGCGACCCTCTTCAAAAAGGGCGACCCAGATCTCCAATCGCTCATAGACCAAATCGAGCAGCAGCAGCAATAAGAACCCTCGATCCCCAACTGCATAGATCCATCTCCGCTGGCAAACCAGATGGCGGAATCGTCCAACACCAACCCAGAGGTCTCCGGTCTGAAGGTATGTCTACTCCTCGCAGTCTGAACGCGATGCTAGAATTAATGGCGAACACCTGAGTTAATGCCTTATTCCACCATTAAATTTGTAGGTTTCAGACATCCTACTGCCGCATCCTTCTCTTCCAAATTCTCTCTGCCTTGGCCCTCGTACAGCATCTAGTCCTGCCCATCTGATTTCTTGCGAAACAAACCGGATCCCCTTCGTAAGCCAAGATCTAGATTTAAACTCTTGGGCCGACTGCTTGCGAGCCTGGCCTAATCCCCCTGAACATTGGGTCACTTGGTTCAGCAGGGTAGCTAGAGCTTACCAATCCCAATGGGAAACCACGGGAATAGCCGATGCCTTGCATTTGTCATTGTCTCCTCTTGAGAAACATGAGAATCTTCTCAAAACCATCGGCTACTTCTGGTCTGACGCTCTGAATTGCTTCATGTTCGGTCATGGCCCTATGTCACCAACCTTGTTAGACGTGGTGATGATTACTAGTCTAGATGTTACATCACCCAGTCCTTCTGCTTTTAAACTGACCAAAGTCCCCTACAAACTGTCTTCCAAAACAGAATGCACGAACTGGGGCGCATATATTCAGAGCCACATGAAAACTAGGGGTCCTGTCACCGAGAAAGAACACACGGCTTTCCTCAACCTCTGGCTAGAACATTTCATATTCTGTGGCCCTTCCCTTGCTCCAACCAAAAATTACCTCTCCCTGGCCTATGAACTCGCTAAAGGCACTCAACTTGGCATCGGAAAATTGTTCCTTGGAGAGGTCTACCGATATCTCCAGTTGATGTCTGTCAAGCTGTTCTCTGGCATAGCAGTCAAAACAGGTGGTCCTTGGTGGTTCATCCAGCTATGGGCTCAGCTGTATTTTCAAAACCACGTCCCAAACTTCCCCCTTTTGGCGAGCTGCACCTTTCCAGATGTTAAAGGGAGGCAGATCCGATGCACTAGCTATGGCCAAGCTTTGTATAGACTGCCAGGTAGCAAACTATCCCCTCAGGAAGCTTCCAAGTGGTTCAGTATTTTCTTCCAAGGCCTGGATAATCCTTCCTTCTTCCCTTACATGGAAGAATCAGAACATTTTTAGAATCCCATCTCCTTCAGGCTAGACAGCTTTGCCGATGACACCAGCACCCGGCAACTCTTTTCCATTGTGATCCGTCCCTGTTTCCTTCCAGTTGGCATGAGTACATCCAATAGAATCATCAAGCCTGGGTATGAATTCTACCAGCCGGTCATAGTGGCTCGGCAATTTGTCCTTGGACAAGTACCTCCCCATCTCTTTCTTCATCACCTGACAGAGAGCAGAGCCGACCTGCCTGATCCTCTCACCAGTCAAAGGTGTTACTCCTTCTTTGATGCTCTGACCATCCCAATTCCCAACGACCTCACCTTCGCCTCATCCACCGATGGCTTCGAAGATTGGTGGTCGATGTGGAAGACTCACGCCTTCAGGAGGGCTCTGGGACCATTGCTGAAACAGTTCGACGCGGACTATGACATCCCCGTGGGACAGGTACCACTACTTGTAAATTTTCTTGATGCAGCTTGCAAATAACTCTTTTACTAACCCACTCTTTCTCTTTGCAGCAACAAGATGGCCCTGAACCTACGCACAGTGATGGCTCCCCCTTTGAGTTCTTTCCACCAGCTCCTGTGGTCCTCTTCTGCAAAAACTCGCCACCTCTGAAAAAGGTCATGATGCAGAAACAGCCGATCACACCACAATCGGCTTCTAAGAAACTAGTAACTTCACAATCAGCTTCTCCTCGAGTTCCAACTAAGACAAGAACGATGGTGAGGAATGTAGCTGCCAGGAAGACCTTGAGACGCCGGAGCCCTTCTCCAGAAAGCTCGCATGTAGGCTGATCCATGTCTTGGTCGATCCTTCTCGTTCTTTCATCCTTGCAGACATGCTCGTGTTTAATAGCTTTCCTCCTCTTGCAGGCTTCTGCCGAAGACACCTCCCACGAGGACACACAACCTGATCAAGGAGAATCGAGCCCAACAGACTCTGAGAGGACTGCCACACCAAACCAGCCAGATGCGCCACCATCGGCTTCCAGGAAAAGGCCCGTTCCTGAACCTGCTGCCCCCCGAGCATCAGTCGAGGCGGGGCCAACTGTGGGTCCCAAGAGAGCTCGCAAAGGACCGCACACTTCTTCGTCGAGCCAGGAGGTTTCGAAAATTATCACCCTTCATGCTCTTACCACTTAATTCCTTCTTATCTGCCGATTCATCATCACTTACATCGGCTAAACACCTTCAATGCAGACGACTGACGTCTCTAGTGGGAAGGCTGGGGCAGTGCCGATGCCCCTAACCGAGCCGGATTCAGCAATCCCCGAAGGTGCAGACGAAACGGCTACCCCTTTGGCCAAACCTCCAGCAGCTACACACAAGCCGATTGCCTCGTCATCCGTAATCCCCTCGATCTTAGGAGAGGTATGTTAGCTTCTTTCGGCTAATCCTTCCATGTTGGACACATACTGACGTACTTTCGGGGTTGTCAGAGTTGTGATATTTCAGGCTTGCTGAGGTTCGACCCTGAATCCATCGAACCAGCTCCCTCTGTCGCCACCGATGAACCACAAGCCAGGGCTGGTCTACCTCAATTCCAGCGTCTTAGAGCCTTGCTGTCTTCCCCGATCGAAGAGCTTATCGAGGGTTCTGAGGAGGTGAAGGGCGTTCTTGCTGAAATAAAAGACCAACTCCCAGTAGCATTGCAGGTGAAGCTTTGGCCCGTTGTAACTCTGTCTTTCTACGGGTCAAGGGTGAAGCTAGCTCGTGAAAGGATCAACCTGCGTCGCGCCCAACTTCTGCTGAAGGCCAATATCACAGACAGATGTCAGCAGCTCAACGAGAAGAAGGCGTCTCTGGATGCCAAAACTGACACCTCTGCCAGTACCGCCGAGCTCGCCTCCTTAAAAAAGGAGTTGGAAGATCTTGAAGAAAAGGTCCGGGCGACTAAACAGCTCATTCGTGACAAGGAAGCATCCATCGCCCGCTCCCACGACGAAGCAGAAGGCCTCAGAGATCAACTGAAGACTGATCTGGCAGAGATACGTGCCCTGAACAAGCAGCTAGTGACGGGCAAGGACGAAGATGACGAAGCCGAGATCGCCGAGGTGGACCGTGTCCGTGCTGACGCCCTTCACGCCTTCGAGGCATTTCTTCAGTAGCTCGTTTATGTAAACTGGCACCTGCTTGTAACAGTCTGAACCTCTAGAGTCGATGGTTGTGCATCGGCTGTATCTTTTTATTGGCCGATTTCATGTATCGGCCCCCATATCTCACTTTCCCTCATCCCGCATGCTTTGGGAAACATAAATTTTTATATATATATATTTTTTTTTATTGGCCGATTTCATACATCGGCCCCCATATCTCACTGTCCATCATCCCACATTCTTGGGAAATATTTCTTGAGATGCTTACCGTTGACAGCCACTGGGAATTTCACGCCATCCAGCTCCTCCAGCATGTACGCGTTCCCCCTCAAAACTTGATCGACCCTGTATGGCCCGTGCCAATTCGGAGACCATTTACCATATGCTGCATCCTTAGTTCCCAATGGCAATACAGCTTCCCATACCAAATCGCCAACGTGGAACTCCTTCGGTCTCACCTTCTTGTTATATGCACGAGCTACCTTGGCCTTGTTTTCTTTGATTTTCTCAAGCGACCATAGCCTAAGCTCAGTCAGATCCTCAACACTGTCACTCATCAGGGCCGCATATTCTTCAGTCGTTAGGTCGTTCTGAAAAGTGACACGTCTCGATCCAGCCGTAATTTCCCAGGGCAATACGGCTTCTTGTCCATAGACTAGATGGTATGGCGAGGTTTTTATCGCTCCATGACATGACATGCGGTAAGCCCATAAAGCCTCTGACAAAACCTCGTTCCAACGCCTAGGGTGCTCATCGATTTTCCTCTTGATCAGCTTGATAAGGCTCTGGTTGGACGCTTCAGCTTGCCCATTTGCTTGAGCATAGTACGGAGATGATCGGATCAGTTTAATTCCCGTGTCCTCACAGAACTCTCTAAACTCGTAAGAAGTGAAGACCGAACCTCCATCGGTCGTAATCGTTTGGGGGATCCCGAATCTATGAATTACGTGTTCCTTCACAAAATCGATAACATCCTTTGAGCTCACGGACTTCATAGGGACGGCTTCAACCCTTTAGTGAAATAATCCGTAATGGCCAAAATCCACATGTGGCCTTTGCTTGATGGAGGATTGATCTTGCCAATCATATCCATGCCCCAACCTCGGAATGGCCAAGGCTTGATGATGGGGTTCATTGCTGACGCGGGTACCATCTGAATTTTACCAAATCTCTGACATGCTTGACACCCTTTGTAGTACTTAAAACAGTCCTCCAGCATGGTAGGCCAATAAAACCTTGATCGCCTGATCAACCACTTCATCTTGTGAGCCGATTGGTGAGTTCCACAGGCACCTTCGTGTACCTCGTGCAGGAGCCGATTGGCCTCGGCTGTCCCCAGACATTTGAGTAATAACCCTTCCAGAGTCCTGTAAAACATGTCGTCCCCAATGAGCACATACTTCATGGCCTTGTACCTTATCCGTTTAGGTGCCCCCCGAGCCGAATTCTTCAAGTAATTGAAGATATCAGCTCTCCAGTCGTCTGCGTCCAGGAACTGTACCTGAACATCGGCTCCCTCTGCTATGTCCTTGTAGCCTGAAGCCATTTGTGCAAGATCATTCGCCTCGGTATTCTGCGACCGCGGGATCCAGGTGAAGTTCATGTACCGGAACTGTGCCATCATCTCACGGCATTGCAGCCATAATGGGAAAAGCGACTCGCTCTCACACTTGTATTCCTCCGTGAGCTGAGAAATCACCAACTTGGAGTCTCCAAAAATTTCCACTGCTTCTGCTCCAGCTTCGATGAGCAACTTCATTCCCTTCCGTATCGCCTCATACTCAGCGACGTTGTTGGTGCGAGGGGCAGACAACCTGATGGAGAAGGAGAATGTTGCCCCCGGGGCGACACGAGTAGCACGCTGATGCCGCACCCATCATCACAAACCGATCCATCGAAAAACATAGCCCACGCTCGTATAGATAGTGCTGCTATATTAGTGTTGATCCTTTCAGCGATCAGGTCGGCCAAAGCCTGTCCCTTAACTGCTTTCGCGGGTTGATATCGGATGTCAAACTCTGATAATGCAAACATCCATTTGCCCAGTCGGCCTTTCAACATAGGAGCCGACAACATGTGCTTTATGACATCTGATTTACATATGATGACAATCTCTGCTGATAGCAAAATGTGGCGCAGCTTGGTGCAGGTGAAAAACAGGCAGAGGCACAACTTGTCGATCTCAGGATACCTTGTCTCTGCGTCCAGCATCCTTCTGCTGATGTAAAATACAACTCGCTCCAGCCCATCATAAACTTGCACCACCACTGAGGCGATGGACGTGTCAGCTACTGATAAGTAAATGTAGAATGGCCTATCCGGCTGGGGCGGAACCAATACTGGCGGCTTCGTCAGATATTCTTTGATCTCGTCGAAGGCTCGTTGTTGTTCTGCCCCCCAGCTGAACTCCTCATCCGATTTAATCTTTACAAGTCCCATGAACGGCTCTATCCTTCCTGACAGATTGGAGATGAATCTTCTGACGAAGTTGATCTTGCCGATGAGCGACTGCAGTTCTTTCTTCGTGGTAGGTGGCTTCATTGTTCGCACTGCCTCCTGACTTTTCAGGCCGATCTCAATTCCTCGTTCATGGACCAAGAAGCCCAAGAACTAACCGGCCGTCACACCGAAGGCACACTTCTTTGGATTCATCCGTAGCCCGAATCTTCTTGTTCGGTCCAGGACGTGTCGCATGTCATCCAAGTGTCCTTGTACTGAAGCTGACTTGACCACCACGTCATCGATATAAATTTCCACCAGCTTGCCGATCAGATCATGGAAGATGTAATTCATGGCTCTTTGGTATGTGGCGCCGGCGTTCTTCAGTCCAAACGTCATGACTACATATTCAAACAACCCCACCGAACCTGGGACTCTGAATGCAGTCTTGTGTATATCTTCCGGAGCCATAAAAATTTGGTTGTAACCGGCATTGCCATCCATGAAGCTCAAGATTTTATGACCAGCAGCTGCGTTGATTAACGTCTCTGCTACTGGCATCGGATATTCATCCTTCGGAGTAGCTCTATTGAGATCCCGAAAATCTATGGCAACACGCCAGCGGCCATCCTTTTTCTCTACAGGCACGATGCTAGAAATCCACTCAGCATACCTGCATGGCCTGATTAGATCGGCTGCCAACATTTTCTCGATCTCCTTCTTGACTTCGTTCAAAATTTCGGCCTTCATCTGTCGTGCTCGCTGCTGGAATGGCCGAAATCTTTTTTTAAGTGGGAGTCGATGCTCGATGATGCTCCTGTCTAGCCCAGGCATCTCTGTATAATCCCAGGCAAAGCAATCTAGATATTCTTTCAACAAAGCTATCATCGGACCCCACAGATTCGGATCCAACTTCTTGCTGATAAATGTTGGTCTCGGCTTATCCCCAGGACCGATGTCGATCTCCTCTAGCTCATCAGCGGATGTAAACCCGTACCCTAGCTTTCCATCACCTGTTAAATCGATGCTAAACACGGGACAAACAGTTGGTGAGGATAACAAATATAGTTTGGGCCGATTGCCGGAATCGGCCCCCCTTTTTCATTGCATTAGTCAAGGAAGGTTTACAACTTATCTGTTCTCCACAATGGCAGGGCACCTCCCTGCTACGACTGCATGACCTGTTTGTCGTAAGATTGCTGCTTTTTATTTTTTTGTGGCCGATCGCAGGGATCGGCCTTACCACGTACGATCGTGGACTTTGCTACTCTGTCAGGCCAGTGGATAAGACCAGCCCCACCCCGTTTTTTGTAGCTTCAATGCGCTCACAGCCGTCTAGACTGATTCCAGAGATCGGCTCTTGGTCTTCTGCTTCCCAGATGTTCATGCCAGCTATGGAGATCTCGATAGAATCATCTGCATGAATGACCTCCACTTCATCTCCATCCCACTGTATTAGGCACTGGTGCATCGTGGATGGAATGCAGCAGTTGGCATGAATCCAGTCTCTCCCTAGCAAGACAGCGTAGGTGCTTTTGCTATCCACGACGAAGAATGACGTAGGGATGGTTTTTCTGCCCACGGTCAGATCCACGTTCAGCACGCCCTGTGTTTCTGAAGTTTGGCCGTTGAAGTCGCTTAACGTGACGTTGGTTTTGATCAGATCTGCAGTGGAGCGTCCCAAACGCCGTAGCATGGAGTATGGCATTATATTGACTGCCGCTCCGGTGTCAACCAGCATCTTGCGGACAGGCTGCCCATTGATATAACCTCGCAGGTACAGGGCTTTCAGATGTTTGTAGCCTTTCTCTTGTGGCTTTTCAAAGATAACCGGTCGTGGGCCGCAGTCCAACTGTGCCACTGGTAGTTCTTTGGCTCTTGGAGCGCAGAACTCTGACGGAAGTGTAAACACCATGTTTGTGCCAGCCGATGTCTTCGCATCGGCTTTTACCGGTTTAGGGCGCCACTCTTTCCTTTTCGGGCGATCTTCCGTCTCCAAGGTCTGCCGAATTTTAACGGCCAAATCGGGCCGTGCTTTCTTTAAAGCGTAGAGATACTGCGCTTCGGCTTCCTCCAAGTTACGCAGCCGCTGCACTCTACGCTTTTGGGTGTGTCTGAGTCCGTCGGGACACCACCTTGGACGGTGATATCTGTCCTTTCCTTCGTCATCCATTGGCTCCTCGAGATCTTTTGCTCGAGCGGACTCCCTGTATCGGCTCTGAGGTGGGAGAGGCCCTAGACGCTTGAAGACTGACACTGGCCCTTTGTCCTCCTTCTGCTGGCCACATTCTGGGTAGTTGTCGATTGTAGGCAATCGGCTCATTCCTGCGTCCCAGCAATACTTGAAGAAAGGGCAGTCCCAATGTTTGTCCACGCCTTCCTTTTCTTTTGGCGGTCCCCTAGCGAGGTGCTCATATCCTTCATTGTTTCCGTCGCGCCGGCGACGTCGGTCATACTGACGCTCATACTTGTTAAGGAGATGCGTGGAATGTGGCTTCTGGTATCACACGCTCCTCACCTGTTCCTCGGTCAAATACCGCCTGGCATTGTAGCTGGGCCGGTCGCGTGGACCAGCCTCCTCTCTTACTTTGCCCTTAGAGCGACCGTCGTCCTCCTCATATGCGCCACGGTGGTACACAGGTCCTGCCATATTAACATCGAACGAGAAATCCAACTGACGCCTTGTGGACTGGCTGTGTTCTACCATGTTGACGCCGGGAAATGGGTTTGTGTCTACTTTCATGGCGAACTGTCCAAGGATCAAACGGCCCTGCTCTATCGCCGTTTGGATCTGGCGACGTAGCTCTTTGCAGTCATTGGTGGTGTGGGTGAACGAGTGATGCCACTTGCAGTATGGCCTTCCGTTCATCTCTTGAGCCGTAGGGATTTTGTAGCCTTCGGGTAACTTCAGGTGCTTTTCTTTCAGCAGTAAATCGAATATCTGCTCAGCTTTGCTCACATCGAAGTCAAACCCTTTTGCAGGCCCTTGCTGCTTTACCCATTTGCAGGATACAGGATCTGCCCCCCGAGCCCATTCAGCCACGGCCACCTCCTGGTCTTGCGTAGGATCTTCTTCTTCTGTATCGACCAGGCCTATCGGACGTTTGAACTTGTCTTGGTACAACTCAGGGTGGCGCTGTTCATACATCGTCAGCTTCTGAGCCATGTGCGCCAACGAGTTGTACTCTACTTGGAAAGCCAGATCCTTGATAGGTGCTGAGAGACCCAACGCTGCCAGTTCGACTGCTTCCTTTTCAGTTAACCGAGCTGAGTAACATCGGTTCTTTACAGTCCTGAAGCGCTGGATGTACTCGGCTACCGTTTCTCCCCGCTTTTGCCGCACCTGTGCCAGGTCTGCAATGCCAGCCTCGGTAGCCTCTGAATGATACTGAATGTGGAACTGTTCTTCCAGTTGCTTCCAGGTCTGGATCGAATCAGGTGGCAGCGAGGTATACCACCCAAAAGCTGGTCCTGTCAGAGATTGCGCAAAGAACCTCACGCGCAACTGATCCGATGCCGAAATCATGCCTAACTGTGCTAGGTATCGGCTCACGTGCTCCATCGAGCTTGACCCTTCTGACCCGCTAAACCTTGAGAACTCAGGGAGCCGATACTTGGGTGGCAGCGGAATCAGGTCAAACTCGTTGGGGTACAGCTTTGAATAGCCGATTGTCCTCCTCTTCGGCACGAAGCCGAACTGGTCTCTCAAGATGGTACGGATTTGCTCCACCGTTTGGGCTGCAGGGGTAGATTCTCATGGCTCGTTCCAGTGGCATACTTGGCTAGCCATGCCTGTTTATCAGCGTCCATCCCAGAGATTCCTGTCCCAGAAACACCTGCTCCCGAAGCCCCTGCTCCAGAAACTCCTGCCCCAGCGATCCCTGCGGTTGCAATCTGGTTCGTGCGCGTCAAGCTGTTGCAGTCTGGCACGTAGGTGCACACATATCCATGTGGGATTTCTTTAGGTGGTTCACACAGGAATTGGCAATCGCCAGGGTCACCTCCGATCTTGTAGACGACGTACGCCGGTGCCCCTGGTGGCTCCGGAGCTGCAAGCGTGAATGGTAGTTGTGGCCTGGTCTGGAGCGGTCTTTCTCCCTGGTGAGTCCCTAAAGTAGGCCCCGACGGAGAGTACTGATGTTTCATGATCTCCTGAACCACGCGAACTGCAATACGCTCGAAAGCGTTCACCAGGCTCTCAGAATGGCGGTGAAGAGAATGAGCCACCATGTAGTTGACTTCCTGTCGCAGAGCTCTGGTGCGCTCCTCTGAAGGAACAGAGAGATCCACCTCGTCAAGAGCACCTTCAGGTGAGAACCCTTTCCATCTGATGCCATGTTTACGGGTCCTCTCGAAAGAGCCGATGAGATCGGCTTCGAAGAGAGCTTTGATATCATCATACTTCGCCTTGTGCTCCTCAGGCAGATCGTCGTACGTGACCGGTCTGTTCTCCATCGCAGCGTCGGATGTTGATGTAGACGTTGTTGAAGGTCCCACCGAGCGTGCCAGAATGTGTTGCCTACCAAAACCCACCGGCGAGCAGCGACGGGCAACACGAAGAGCCGGGAGGCTCCCAGGACTGGTGGTGGGCCCTGGTCCCTCGGGCAACGGCCCGCAAAACTCCGGCACGCGCCCTGGCTGGTTCGAGGGCGTGCCACCTGACCTATACCTGGTCAGGAAGGTGAAGGATTGCTTCGATTGGTTTCCTGCATGGTAAACAAGTATACGTAAAATTCGAGCCGTGACCGGCTCCCAGGTTTCCCTGTGAATCGGCTCCTAGAGCCGATTAACCCATGGTTCTGCATTAGATCTATGATAACATGGGGTTTTGCTTCATCGTTACAAGTTAAATCGATCTACGATAGTTTAATGTTTTCACTACATAATTGGAACATCCTACACGTAATTGAGCCTGGTAAATACAAAAGATAATAGAAAACCAACTCTAGAGAAGGCCTAAAAACCAACGTAACGTTAATTCCCGAAACAACTCCTCTTGGATTGGTAAACCGTATCTTCCATACTACTGGATCGTTCAACCCGTTTGCAAGGCCTGATCATGTAGATATCAAACTAAACCTTGCAGAGCAAGGCATAACTATAACAGATCAAAACGACTTAAATAACGATCAAGCAAAGTGCCACCCTTACACCCGGGAAAAGGTGCAAAGGCGGCGAGATAACTAGAGGCAGCATATCTAAACGATCATAGCAAAAAGTACCGATGATAGCCTAAACAAATCTATGATAATAGTGTTACTCGCCATCAACAAGGCTTCAGTACGAGTAACACCAAACAATCGCATAAGTAGATACTGCCTAGATCGCAAGATGCGATCTAGGCAGCATGGCACTTACCCGAGAAAAACCCTAGAAACAAGGGGTGGCGATGCGCCGAGATTGTGTTTGTTGTGAACGTGATTGTCCTCCTTTTCTCAATAACCTTAGGCACATATTTATAGTCCGGAGACTTTCTACCTTTGGAATAACTCTACAATTCTATCTCCTACCTAAATCGAAACGGAACCTATTACAATATAAAATACACGGGCAATTTAGCCCAAATCAACGCACGAGGCCGATTTAACAACACGTTGCATATACGTATCTTCTAAGCCCATCTTGATTGCGGCCCAACTCCTCCTTTGGCCAAAATATGGCGATAACAACCCCCTCCTAGTTTTATTTGCAAGCTTTCTATTTTATTTCTTTATCAAAGCTAGTTCCTTAGGGTTTACTTAAGTGACTTGTAGATACTAGAAATATAATTGAAGGTTGCATAAAGAGCATTAAATTTGGCCTAAGCTAGATAATCTTGATGTCATCCTAAGGCATGAGATTGAACTTAGTTAAACTCCACTTGTTTACCACCCCTCATTAGTACTCACCCCCACTTATAGATGCTAGTGCTAAGAATAAAACTTGATCAACTTTAGATGGGAAGACTTGGTGGAAAATGGTTATGAAAACCTTGGAATGATGGATCATTATATTGAGATGTTTTGACATGTGTTTGCCGAACACTAGATGATTTGGATGATGAAAATGTTAAGGCATGAGCCTTAGCCCTTTATAAAGCTGATGGTTATCTGGATGCGATACCATTCCAATTTTATCGTACAACCACAATACCCGAAGATTGGGTAGGGCTTGACTCGAAACTTATATTGTCACATCCCAAGATTTTCCAAATCTTGTAATGTGAAAATAAATGAATAAAATAAAACTTTGTTTGATTTTCAGAGCCAGAAGAAACTTTTTGAATTCAATTGGAACTTCAAAACCCATTTGAGTTAAATAATACCTAAAGGGATTTAAAAAGGTAAGCATTTAATAAAAGGAAAAATCATTTGGAAATACTATTTTGAAACAATTAAATAAAAGATTTGTTTTCAAATGAAATAGAAGCTTATAAATAAAGAATATTTTATAAAGCCAAATTAAACCTTGGCCAAGCTTTTGGATTAAAAACATTTTTGATAAAAATAGCAGAGGTTTATTTAAATAAATTAATAAGGATTTAATATCCAACTTTATTTAAATAAAGGGTTTTACCAATTTAATTGAAACATCAAAACTTATTAAATTATTTAAAATAAGTTTTCCAAATATATGATATTCACAAATAAAACCTACTAAAATGATTTGGCTTTATTTTTCAAAATAAATATCTCAATAAAACAAATCCTATTTGATTTAATAATGAAAGTCTATTATATTTAATTAATAATGGACTCTAGAATAAAAATGTTATTTTGTTTTAAAACAAGTTTCCAAGTATTCTATATTTCCCAAATAAAACCTACTGAATTGATTTTGAAAGTGTTTGGATTTCAAATGAAGATTTTATTAAATAATCAAACCCTATTTTAAATAACTAAAGGGCTATTTTATATAATTATTAAATAGATCTTAAAAATGAATAAAAATATAATTTTTATTTTTTTGAGATTTGGTTTATATTGATAAACAGAACTAAAAACTCATTACAATTGTTTGAATTGTTTGAATTATTTGAATGCTTGAATAGTTGGATGAAATTCAAATCAGAAAAATAGATTTAGAAATAGAAAAAGTTTTAGACAGAAAAAAAATAGAACAACCCACCATCTGGCCCAACTAGCCCAACAGCAGCCCACCTAGCCCACCTGCTCTCCTCCCCGAAGCATTCTTTTCTCACTCAGAACCGCACCCACACAGAGTATGACTGGTGGACCTCCTCCTCGTTTCCTTTCCCACTGATCGACCGACCCCACTCCTCCTGTTCTTCCTCTTAACCCCGCACGACCTCTTCTCCCCCTCGCCGGCCGTTGCAGGCTATTGATTCGTGGCTTGAATTCGCCTTAACACGGCCACCATAACTCGCAGCGATCAAGCACACTTAAGCGCCAGCGCCTTCTCCTCCATTTTCCCCAGACCACTCCCTCTCTCTGCCCCAGGCTGGACGAATTGCGCCGCACACCGCCCACTGTCCGATGATGTTCCGGTGACAATTCCGGCGAAACCAGACCTCCCCTTGCCTCCCTATGCAACCTAGCAGCTTCCCCACTCCCAGACGCACCTCCCAGCTCTTTTAGTTCGTCCGCGGGTACCCTACAGCGTCGGCAACATCGACGACCTGCAGCACCGCCGTCTGCCCTCTTCTCCGACGACGTCCCCAGGTAGAACCTGACCTCCCCTCTCAATCCCGATGATGCTCCCTTACTCACGACCCTCGCGCGCACCTAACCATGCCTCTATTTTGTCCTAGCGCGGTCCTAAACGACACCGGCAACAACAACCCGAGAGCACCGTCGCCCGAAGCAACTCCGGCGAGCCATTGTCCTCACCCACGAGCGCCCCTCGTCGAACCATCGGCACGTTGAGCATCGCCGTGACCGCCTGAACCCGGTGAGAATCCTCTCCCCCTTCCTTGCTTCCTGTATCGCCGGCGCCACCTCGAAGCAGAGTCGCCGCCGCCAGTCGCCGTTACCAGCGCTGCCACTCGATGGCTAACGTGCTATGCACCGTAGGATGTAGATCCAAGCGCTGCGATTAGATCACTTACCGCGAAGAGGTACATGCCCTGTGCCGTGCGATCAAACTAGATCCTGCGATCCGCAGCACGCGATCCAGACAAACCGGTATCGGCCAATCCCGACGCGACGCGTGGCCTGTATTAGATCTAAAACCAGTTTTGAAAACAGAATAATTTGCAAACTTCAAACCCCTGTAACTTTCAAACCACACGTCCAAAAATTACAAATTTTATATCAATGGATTCAGTGGAACAAGCCCTAACCAACCATGCCCTTAGTTTAACAAATAGTATCTGTTAGCTTGTTTGAATTTACAGAAACATTTGTATGCTTGCTAAGGATGTAAAAATTGTTTAAAAATGAATTTGGGGTTAAAATCTTTGGCAATTGGATTGATTTAAACCTACTGACCCTAGGAAACACTTTGTGGACTCAAAAATGTATTTGGTGAAATTAAGAAATGATTCCTTGATTTAAAACCATTTCTAGTCAAATAGAAATGTAATTTATTTATTGAAAATGATTTTGAAGAAAAACTTTTGCAAATTAGTTTGTTGTGACTTTACTGACCCTAGGAACCAACCCTTGGTGTTAAAAAATGATTTTGGAAAGATTTAGGTTGGATTACTTGACTTAGTCATTTTTCTAGCCAAATAAAAGGAATGATTTTTGTTATGAAAATGATTTTGAGTTAAAACTTTGGGAAAATGGTTTAGACCAAACCTACTGACACAAAACACCAAGTTTTGAAAATTAGCAACTCATTTGGTGAACAACTTAAGAGTTTTTACCCTGATAAAAACATTTTTCACCACATGAAATAATGAATGGATTTAAAATGGTTTATGGATAAAACCCATTTGCAAATGACTTTGCCATTTTAGTAAATGACCAATTTGGACCCTACAAAGTTTAGAAACCTAGTAGAGACCATCCTTGCAATAGAACCAACTTTTGCATGCTTATGCATGACTTAGATTCCATTACTTTGTGTGTGAAAAATTGTTTGTTTGACTTTGGTTTGGAATGAGAATTGAATGTATGTTTTCTTGATTGACTTGTAGTGAAGTGTGAGACTAGCAAAGATCAAGGAGTGAACTACCATTCCCTACCAAAAAGGCAAGTGATGCTTCATACCTTCTATCCTATTACTTTCTCTATGCATTAGTGATTTTGCTAAGTAAAACTTGCATGGATTTTTCTAAGTATAAACCTTGCTATAGGAAAACTAGTAGATGAAACCTTAGTGGAAATCTTCCTAAGTTAAGATTCCTACTACTATCAAGCTTAGCCTAGCTAATAGAAAACATGGGTGGAATATATATTCACACTATGGAAAAATATTCTAAGTCTGAGGACTTGTGTTTTGTTTAATAAAACAACTAAGTTAATGAATCATCTGGGTGGAAATGGAAGGATTGGGTTATGTTGAGTGGTTCACAAGGCCATAGACTTGGCTTGTGTATCTCACTTGTGGATGGCCACCCAGGAAACAAAGGGATTTGAGATGTCAAATGTTGAGAAGCTTCAAGTGCAACCACTTGGCAATATGGGCTCTGCCATGATCATATAGGTTGCAAAAACTTAGCCATATGGACAGTGGGTGGTAGTGGGTGATAGGTTGGAGCGCGTCCATTTTGGTCTAAGGGAAGGCTTCTGAAAGATCTTGACTTGGGAAACCAAGTCTTGTGGGGAAAGTGCACCACCTCTGCAGAGTGTAAAATCCTAAGTACTTAGCCATGTCCCTGGTAAAGGACAATTTGAGCATCAAGACATGGAAGCAATCAAGAATCTCATCATTCAAATTTCTAAGTTAAAATCTTGTGGATTGAACAAGGGTTGTTTGAAATCTTAAATCTTTGATTGATAGATGCCTTGGAAAGGATCTTCAATCTTTGATTGAGAAAAATGATTTTGTCAAGCAAAAAAAAACTTAGTATTTTCAAAATGATAAGAAAAAAAATCTATTTTGAGCAATGCAAGCCTCAACTCCACTTAGCCAAATGCATACAGATGATAGATTCCACTATACTACCATAGTATCACTTGCCAATACAATTCAAATGTATTGACCCTTTGTGGCTGTAACTTGTATGTTGCAGGTTTGATTGATTTAGTGAAGATTGATTGATTAGGATTACAAAGTCTACAACCAACATCTGCCTGTGGCACTTTGAAGATGAAGGACCCCATGCTTATTGTTATTCCGCTGCAATGTAATGTAATAGCCATATGAGCTATGAAAGATGTAATAAAATTATGTTATTCCTGGTTATAAAGTTATATTATGACCTTTGTTTCTTGATATTACATCTTAACTGTGGATGCTAGCTATTGATCCAGGGACTAGCATTGTAAACACAGGAGGGATCAATCTTATTAAAGGTTAGGACCTCTACAGATGGTATCAGAGCATTGTGTTGCCTGTAGGATTTGTAAACCCTAGGATTGGACAAAAACCCTTAGAAAAATAGGAGTTATATTTTGTTCCAAAAACTTATTTACAAAAACACTTGTAAACTCTTTCCTCAACCATTTTGGTTTCAACTCTACTTCTCTTCTACTTCAACTTGATGGAAAAACCTACCCCATGACCAAAGACTACACCATGTGCAAAGGACTTCTTCAACACTTTCAACTCTAATGACTTCAACTTCTTCAACTCTAATGACTTCAACATGTTCAGCATGTTCACCAAGGACTTCCAACTTGGATACTACTAAAGACTACAAGTAAGTCAAGGAGATCTTGTGTAGAGGTCTCAACCTAATAAGGTAGATTCCTCCTGTGTTTACAATGCTAGTCCCTGGATCAATAGCTAGCATCCACAGTTAAGATGTAATATCAAGATACAAAGGTCATAATATAAATTTATAACCAGGAATAATATAATTTTATTACATCAAACATAGCTCATTTGGCTATTACAATACATTGCAGCGGAATAATTATAGTCATGGGTCCTTCATCTTCAAAGTGCCACAGGCAGATGTTGGTTGTAGACTTTGTAGTCCTAGTCAATCAAACAATCTTCATTTAAAAACAATCAACCTACAACATTACAAATTACAGCCACAAGGGTCAATACATTTTGAATTGTATTGGCAAGCTTCACTATGTATAATAAGAGTGGATCCTATCATTATATGCATATTTGGCTAAGTAGAGTTTAAGGCTTAATTTGCATAAAGCATTGTTTTATCCTATCTTTTCAAAAAGGGTTTTAAAGTCCTTTGTCAAATTTCTTTTCCAAGTTCCTTGAACTCCTTGGTAGAAACTCAAGTGTTCAAATCCTTGTTAAAATCTCTTGAGCACCTTGGTAACCCCAAGTGCAACAAGTTTTATCAAAACCCATGAGTTCCTTGGTAACTCCAAGTACATCATGCTCTTGAGCACCTTGGTAACCCCAAGTGCAACAAGTTTAACAAAATCTCTTTGAATTCCTTGGTAGACACACAAGGGCATCAAGTTTTTATATTAGAAGTTGGAATGTCAAGATCTCCCATAGTTCAAACTTTAGTTGCTCAGTATTGTCCATAACCGGGGACACGGCTAAGTACTTAGATTTTATTATCTTCTGCAGAAGGAGTACACTTTACCCACATGACACAATCCCATCTTGTTGCCACCAGTGGCCTACTGGATTAGTGCTCACCAAGATGGAGTACTGGCAGATTGAGAATGTGACGAAGTCTTTCCAAAAGGTCCTCCCATACATCATTGCTAGCTTTGTCTTCAGCCCCCATGAAGCATTCCAGATCCCCATGTCCAGTAACTAAAGACAATGTATGGGTCTTCCTAATGTAATTGACTAAGCCAGAGCCATAATAGCATGTGGTTGCACACGAAAGCCACAATTGGAGAAGCATGTTTGATCTCTAAGTTTCCTAGGTGGTTTTCTTTTGGAGCCCAACACAAAGTGACTACCATAGACATGGTTCCCTTTTGTTGCCACCTTCTCCAAAACTTAAAGTATCCTCCACCTAGGTGGTTCATTGAGTCCTTGTTTTATTATGTAAAACACAAGTCCTTTTCTCAACCTTTGAAAAATCTCAACATGTATCTCTTTTTCAAAATATAGCATATAGCATGGCTAAGCATGTACAATTACAAGATTTTCTCTAAGGAAAGTAAGGCATCCTATTAGGATTTAGCATAGCATAAGTATAAATCATTTTCATGCATGTTTTCAAATCCACTAAGTATAATGAAAAATAGTAGGACTTTTGTATGAGAGTGTAACTTGCCTTTTTGGTAGGGAATGAGAGTTTACTTCTTGATCTTGCTAGACTCACTCTTTCCTAATTTCACTACAAGTCAATCAAGCAATCATAGTATAAAGTAGCATTCCAAACCAATATACAAACAACATTTCACATACACAAAGCATGGATTCTAAGTCATGTATGGGAACATGCTTAAGATGGTTTTATTTACAAGGAAGGTCTCCACTAGGCTTATAACTTTGTAAAGCTCTAAATTGGTCATTTACCAAAATGGCAAAGTCATTTGTAAATGGGTTTTATCTCAAGACCATTTTAAAATTCATTCATCATTTTATGTGGTGAAAATTATTCTTATCAAAGCAAAACTTTAGGTCTTTCACCAAGTGAGTTGACCTTGGCAAGGCTTGGTGTTTTGGGTCAGTAAGTTTGGTCCAAAACATTTTCCCAAAGTTTTCCTTGCAAAAACATTTCCATAATTAAAATCATTGAGTTTATTTGGTTAGAAAATGGCTAAGTTAAATAATTCAACCTATATTTTACCAAAATCATTTTTAACACCAAGGGTTGGTTCCTAGGGTCAGTATGGTCACCAAAAACCATTTTGCAAAATTTTTAATCCTAAAATCAATTTGAAACAATTTTTCTACTCTAAACAAGTACACAAATGTTTCTGCAAATTCAAACAAGTTAACCAGTACTATTTTCTAAACTAAGGCCACAGTTGGCTAGGGCTTGTTCTCCTGAATCCAACGACATAAAATTTGTAATTTTTGGACGTGTGGTTTGAAAGTTACAAAGGTTTGAAGTTTGCAAAAGTTTATGTTTTCAAAACTGTTTTTAAACCTAATAGGCGACACGCGGCGTGTTCTTACTGGTCGATACCGGTTCGCTGGGATCGTGGCTGTGGGGCGTTGGATCTAGTTAGATCGAGCGGTGCAGAGAGCGTACCCATTCACGTTTAAGTGATTCTATCTAATGCGTACGATCCAGATCGAACGGTTGTGGGGTGCTCGACCACAGACGAGCGGCGCTGCGGCGGCTGCTGGCGGCGGAGCGATCGGTTGATGACGGTGCTGGCGATATAGGAAGCGGGAGAGGAAAAGGGGAGGCTCACCGAGTTCTCAGACGCTTGGGGAAGCTCAACGTGCTGATGGGGAGTCAGGGGGCGCTCGGACGGGTTGGCAATCTCTTGCCGGAGTTGCTGCGGCGGCGGTGCTCTCGGGTTGTCGTCGTTGGCGTCGCTCGGGACCGTGCTAAGGCAAAGGAGAGGCGCGGTTAGGTGCGCACGAGGGTCGCGAGTAAGGGAGCATCAAAAGGGGGCGAGGGGAAGTCTGTGCTCACCGGGGAAGTTTGCCGGAGTCGAGGCCGACGGTTGTGGCGAGTAGAGCTTGTCCTGCAGATCGCCCTAAGGCAAAACAGGAGCACATTCAGTTGCGCAAGAGCAAGGCGATGTTGTGTGCGTGAACGAGAGGGGTCGGGGCGGTCTGGTTCACCTGAAAGTCGTCGCCGGAGTGGAAACGGACGGCGACGCCGTCAGAGCTTGTCGAAGCCGACGCTCCGGGGCGCCCGTGGTTGAAAGAAGGGCACGGGGAGAAGCGTCTGGGAGTGGGGAAGCTGCTAGCGTGCTCGGAGATGTGGAAGGTGGTCTGTACTGGCCTGAATTGGCCGGAGACGGTGGTCGGAACAGAGGAGCTCGAGGAGGGAATTGGGGTGGTCTAAGGCGTGCGAGCGCGAGGTGTCAGAGGGGAATTATAGAGGATGCCCTGGCGTTTCCATCCGCGTGATCAAGGCTGGTAACGTCGGTCGCGTTAAAGCGAATTAAGCTGGAGAAATCAACGGCAGAACGGGGGAGAAGAACTGGTCGCTGCGGGGTGAAGAGGAAGAACAGTGGAGGTGGGTCTACCTGTCAGTGGGGAAAGAAAATGAGGAGGAGGTCCACCTATCATACTCTGCGCGGGTCTGTTAGTGGGTGTGAACCGTTTTCTTGCGGGGTGATGGAACTGGGCTGGTCTGGGCTTATTGGGCTGCCTGGGTTGGGTTGGCCAAACTCCATTTTTTTTATTCTGTAATTTTTTTCCTTTTCCTTTTCTGATTTCTGTTTTGAATTTCAACCAACAATTAAAACAATCAAACAAGGTTCAAATCAATTCAAACAAACAACAAACTTTTCATTTGAATTTGGTTCTGTTTAACATCATAATTCACATTCTAAAATAAAATATTATTTTAAATCTTTTTAGGTTCCATTTATTAATTAAATAAAATGGACCATGGTTTATTAATAAAATAGAGTTTGATTTTATTAATAAAATCTTTATTTGAAATCCTAAATATTTTCAAAACCAAATCAGTAGGTTTTATTTGGAAATATTAAATACTTGGAAACTTGTTTTAAAACAAAATAACATTTTATTTTAGAGTCCATTATTAATTAAATAAAATAGACTTTCATTATTAAATCAACTAGGGTTTGTTTTATTGAGAATACTTATTTTAAAATCTAAAATAAAGCCAAAAACATTTTAGTAGATTTTATTTTCAAATAATTAGGAAAACTTATTTTAAATAATTTAATAAGTTTTGATGTTTTAATTTAAATTGGTAAAACCTTTTATCTTCAAATAAGGTTGGATGTTAAATCTTTATTACTTTATTTAAAATACACTTTCATTATTTTAATCAAAGAAAACTCTTTTGTTTCAAAATCTTGGTCAAGTTTAATTTGGCTTTATAAAATAATCCTTATTTATAAACCCATCTTTTCTTTTGAATACCAAATCCTTTTATTAAAAGATCTAAAATAGTATTAAATATTTTTATTTTCCTTTTAAAAAAAGTTTATCTTTTTTTTAAATCTCTTTAGGATTTATTTGATTCAAATGGGTTTGAAGTTCCAATTGAATTCAAAAAGTTTCTTCTGGCTCCAAAATTCAAACAAAGTTTTATTTTATTCATTTATTTTCACATTACAAGATTTGAAAAATCTTGGGATGTGACAGGCTACCACCCTTAAAATAAATCTCGTCCCGAGATTTGGGGAGGCTAGGATTACAAGCAAGTTCCAAACAACTAGGGTACTACCACCCTTAAAATTTTCAAACAAAAATTACATAATGTCCTTCTTGGGATCCTGGGAATTTCTCTAAGCAAACATTTGCATGTGTCCTTGGTTTCCCTATTTGACTCATGGGCCAAGGTTGAGTTTCTCCATAGGCTTGTTCAACTTGTTTTTCATCCTTTCTGGACAGTTGCTTGCATAATGCCCTGGATTCTTGCAGTTGAAACAATGAATGTCCTTGAGTTCTTTACGTGGCTCTTGTGGGCAAGTTGCTACATAGTGGTCTGGTTCTTTGCAGTTGTTGCACCACACTTGGTCAATCTCTTTATTCTTCTTGTTTTCTGGGCATCCACTGGAGTAGTGTCCCATTTCCTTACATTTACGACATTGCACAAGGTTCATGTCTTGCTTGGGCTTCTTGATTTTCTTTGATCCTTTGAATTGGGTTGTCTTGTTTGGATGTAGGAGTGGTCCTTTTCCTTTGGTAGACTTGGATCCTTCTTGTTTCCTTTGTTCCACCATGGCATAGATAGGACATTGGTTAGGAGTATGATCACTTCCTTCACACAGGTAGCAAGTAGCTTGAGAGGTAGGACATTGTCCAACAGGATGATCTTCTTCACAATTGGGGCATTGTCCTTCATGCTCCTTGGAAGTATGATCCTTGTCTCCACAAATAATGCAAGCTGGGGCTCCATCTAGAATAACATTCTTGTCATCCTTGTTATCATAAACTCTTTTGGGATAGTTTTCTTCCATGCTGATCATTTGATTAGTCACTTTAAGCATCAGTTGGGATTGTTCCTCCAAAAACCTTTGTAGTGCTGGATCTTTATCACTATTGTTGACTATGAACTGAGCTGTCAGTTGGTTCAACTGGTGTTGGGTTGCTATGAGCTCTTTCATGCTGTCAGCTTGGTTGGTGTTGGTGTCATCAACCTTGATGTTGGAGTCCTTTGGAGTAGTCATCTGTTTGGGTTGAAGGAAGATTAGAATAGGCCAGATATTTCTAATCACACACATCACACTTCACACAAGCAATGTGCAAGCAATCACAAACAAACATTCCACTCAAACAACAAAGTTCAAGCACTTTTTAGGCAACAAAATATTTTTGCTACTCCACATAAGTTGGTGGTTTTGTCTTAACTAAAATATGGTGGTCCATCTATATGGTTCACTTGTGATCTTTCCTCCCTTCATGATTCTTCTTGTATGAGATCTTGGTTTCCTTGAGAAAACTCTTGGTCACAATACTTCAAAGTTGTTGATGGCTTCTTCTTATTTTGCATTCCCTTAGTCTCTAAATCTTAAGCAAGATTTCCTTGTTTCACTTGTAGTCCTTGGTGATATCCATATTGGAAGTCCTTGGTGAATATGCTGAAGATGTTGAAGTCATTAGAGTTGAAGAAATTGAAGAAGTCCTTTGCACATGGTGTAGTCTTTGGTCATGGGGTTGGCTTTTCCATCAAGTTGAAGTAGAAGAGGTGTAGAGTTAAAACCAAAATGGTTGAGGAAAGAGTTTACAAGTGTTTTTGTAAATAAGTTTTTGGAACAAATACACTCCTATTTTTCTAAGGGTTTTTGTCCAGTCCTAGGGTTTACAAATCCTACAGGCAACACAAGGCTCTGATACCATCTGTAGAGGTCTCAACCTAATAAGGTAGATTCCTCCTGTGTTTACAATGCTAGTCCCTGGATCACTAGCTAGCATCCACGGTTAAGATGTAATATCAAGATACAAAGGTCATAATATAAATTTATAACCAGGAATAATATAATTTTATTACATCAAACATAGCTCATTTGGCTATTACAATACATTGCAGCGGAATAATTATAGTCATGGGTCCTTCATCTTCAAAGTGCCACAGGCAGATGTTGGTTGTAGACTTTGTAGTCCTAGTCAATCAAACAATCTTCATTTAAAAACAATCAACCTGCAACATTACAAATTACAGCCACAAGGGTCAATACATTTTGAATTGTATTGGCAAGCTTCACTTTTATGTATAATAAGAGTGGATCCTATCATTATATGCATATTTGGCTAAGTAGAGTTTAAGGCTTAATTTGCATAAAGCATTGTTTATCCCTATCTTTTCAAAAAGGGTTTTAAAGTCCTTTGTCAAATTTCTTTTCCAAGTTCCTTGAACTCCTTGGTAGAAACTCAAGTGTTCAAATCCTTGTCAAAATCTCTTGAGCACCTTGGTAACCCCAAGTGCAACAAGTTTTATCAAAACCCATGAGTTCCTTGGTAACTCCAAGTACATCATGCTCTTGAGCACCTTGGTAACCCCAAGTGCAACAAGTTTAACAAAATCTCTTTGAATTCCTTGGTAGACACACAAGGGCATCAAGTTTTTATATTAGAAGTTGGAATGTCAAGATCTCCCATAGTTCAAACTTTAGTTGCTCAGTATTGTCCATAACCGGGGACACGGCTAAGTACTTAGATTTTATTATCTTCTGCAGAAGGAGTACACTTTACCCACATGACACAATCCCATCTTGTTGCCACCAGTGGCCTACTGGATTAGTGCTCACCAAGATGGAGTACTGGCAGATTGAGAATGTGACGAAGTCTTTCCAAAAGGTCCTCCCATACATCATTGCTAGCTTTGTCTTCAGCCCCCATGAAGCATTCCAGATCCCCATGTCCAGTAACTAAAGACAATGTATGGGTCTTCCTAATGTAATTGACTAAGCCAGAGCCATAATAGCATGTGGTTGCACACGAAAGCCACAATTGGAGAAGCATGTTTGATCTCTAAGTTTCCTAGGTGGTTTTCTTTTGGAGCCCAACACAAAGTGACTACCATAGACATGGTTCCCTTTTGTTGCCACCTTCTCCAAAACTTAAAGTATCCTCCACCTAGGTGGTTCATTGAGTCCTTGTTTTATTATGTAAAACACAAGTCCTTTTCTCAACCTTTGAAAAATCTCAACATGTATCTCTTTTTCAAAATATAGCATATAGCATGGCTAATCATGTACAATTACAAGATTTTCTCTAAGGAAAGTAAGGCATCCTATTAGGATTTAGCATAGCATAAGTATAAATCATTTTCATGCATGTTTTCAAATCCACTAAGTATAATGAAAAATAGTAGGACTTTTGTATGAGAGTGTAACTTGCCTTTTTGGTAGGGAATGAGAGTTTACTTCTTGATCTTGCTAGACTCACTCTTTGCTAATTTCACTACAAGTCAATCAAGCAATCATAGTATCAAGTAGCATTCCAAACCAATATACAAACAACATTTCACATACACAAAGCATGGATTCTAAGTCATGTATGGGAACATGCTTAAGATGGTTTTATTTACAAGGAAGGTCTCCACTAGGCTTATAACTTTGTAAAGCTCTAAATTGGTCATTTACCAAAATGGCAAAGTCATTTGTAAATGGGTTTTATCTCAAGACCATTTTAAAATTCATTCATCATTTTATGTGGTGAAAATTATTCTTATCAAAGCAAAACTTTAGGTTTTTCACCAAGTGAGTTGCCCTTGGCAAGGCTTGGTGTTTTGGGTCAGTAAGTTTGGTCCAAAACATTTTCCCAAAGTTTTCCTTGCAAAAACATTTCCATAATTAAAATCATTGAGTTTATTTGGTTAGAAAATGGCTAAGTTAAATAATTCAACCTATATTTTACCAAAATCATTTTTAACACCAAGGGTTGGTTCCTAGGGTCAGTATGGTCACCAAAAACCATTTTGCAAAAGTTTTAATCCTAAAATCAATTTTAAACAATTTTTCTACTCTAAACAAGTACACAAATGTTTCTGCAAATTCAAACAAGTTAACAGGTACTATTTTCTAAACTAAGGCCACAGTTGGCTAGGGCTTGTTCTCCTGAATCCAACGACATAAAATTTGTAATTTTTGGACGTGTGGTTTGAAAGTTACAAAGATTTGAAGTTTGCAAAAGTTTCTGTTTTCAAAACTGTTTTTAAACCTAATAGGCGACACGCGGCGTGTTCTTACTGGTCGATACCGGTTCGCTTGGATCGTGGCTGTGGGGCGTTGGATCTAGTTAGATCGAGCGGTGCAGAGAGCGTACCCATTCGCGTTTAAGTGATTCTATCTAATGCGTACGATCCAGATCGAACGGTTGTGGGGTGCTCGACCACAGACGAGCGGCGCTGCGGCGGCTGCTGGCGGCGGAGCGATCGGTTGATGACGGTGCTGGCGATACAGGAAGCGGGAGAGGAAAAGGGGAGGCTCATCGAGTTCGTAGATGCTTGGGGAAGCTCAACGTGCTGATGGGGAGTCAGGGGGCGCTCGGACGGGTTGGCAATCTCTTGCCGGAGTTGCTGCGGCGGCGGTGCTCTTGGGTTGTCGTCGTTGGCGTCGCTCGGGACCGTGCTAAGGCAAAGGAGAGGCGCGGTTAGGTGCGCACGAGGGTCGCGAGTAAGGGAGCATCAAAAGAGGGCGAGGGGAAGTCTGTGCTCACTGGGGAAGTTTGCCGGAGTCGAGGCCGACGGTGGTGGCGAGTAGAGCTTGTCCTGCAGATCGCCCTAAGGCAAAACGGGAGCACATTCAGTTGTGCAAGAGCAAGGCGATGCTGTGTGCGTGAACGAGAGGGGTCACGGCGGTCTGGTTCACCTGAAAGTCGTCGCCGGAGTGGAAACGAACGGCGACGCTGTCGGAGCTTGTCGAAGCCGACGCTCCGGGGCGCCCGTGGTTGAAAGAAGGGCACGGGGAGAAGCGTCTGGGAGTGGGGAAGCTTCTAGCGTGCTCGGAGAGGTGGAAGGTGGTCTATACTGGCCTGAATTGGCCAGAGGCGGTGGTCGGAACAAAGGAGCTCGAGGAGGGAATTGGGGTGGTCTAAGGCGTGCGAGCGCGAGGTGTCAGAGGGGAATTATAGAGGATGCCCTGGCGTTTCCATCCGCGTGATCAAGGCTGGTAACGTCGGTCGCGTTAAAGCGAATTAAGCTGGAGAAATCAACGGCAGAACGGGGGAGAAGAACTGGTCGCTGCGGGGTGGAGAGGAAGAACAGTGGAGGTGGGTCTACCTGTCAGTGGGGAAAGAAAATGAGGAGGAGGTCCACCTGTCATACTCTGCGCGGGTCTGTTAGTGGGTGTGAACCGTTTTCTTGCGGGGTGATGGAACTGGGCTGGTCTGGGCTTATTGGGCTGCCTGGGTTGGGTTGGCCAAACTCCATTTTTTTTATTCTGTATTTTTTTTCCTTTTCTTTTTCTGATTTCTGTTTTGAATTTCAACCAACAATTCAAACAATCAAACAAGGTTCAAATCAATTCAAACAAACAACAAACTTTTCATTTGAATTTGGTTCTGTTTAACATCATAATTCACATTCTAAAATAAAATATTATTTTAAATCTTTTTAGGTTCCATTTATTAATTAAATAAAATGGACCATGGTTTATTAATAAAATAGAGTTTGATTTTATTAATAAAATCTTTATTTGAAATCCTAAATATTTTCAAAACCAAATCAGTAGGTTTTATTTGGAAATATTAAATACTTGGAAACTTGTTTTAAAACAAAATAACATTTTATTTTAGAGTCCATTATTAATTAAATAAAATAGACTTTCATTATTAAATCAACTAGGGTTTGTTTTATTGAGAATACTTATTTTAAAATCTAAAATAAAGCCAAAAACATTTTAGTAGATTTTATTTTCAAATAATTGGGAAAACTTATTTTAAATAATTTAATAAGTTTTGATGTTTTAATTTAAATTGGTAAAACCTTTTATCTTCAAATAAGGTTGGATGTTAAATCTTTATTACTTTATTTAAAATACACTTTCATTATTTTAATCAAAGAAAACTCTTTTGTTTCAAAATCTTGGTCAAGTTTAATTTGGCTTTATAAAATAATCCTTATTTATAAACCCATCTTTTCTTTTGAATACCAAATCCTTTTATTAAAAGATCTAAAATAGTATTAAATATTTTTATTTTGCTTTTAATAAAAGTTTATCTTTTTTTAAATCTCTTTAGGATTTATTTGATTCAAATGGGTTTGAAGTTCCAATTGAATTCAAAAAGTTTCTTCTGGCTCCAAAATTCAAACAAAGTTTTATTTTATTCATTTATTTTCACATTACAAGATTTGAAAAATCTTGGGATGTGACATCTTGCTCAAGATTTAGAGACTGAGGGAATGCAAAATAAGAAGGAGCCATCAACAACTTTGAAGTATTGTAACTAAGAGTTTTTCCTCAAGGAAACCATAATCTCAAGTAAGAAGAAGCAACCAAAGAAGGATGGAAATATCACAAGTGAACCCTATAGATAGACCACCATATTTAGTTAAGTCAAAACCACCAACTTGTGTGGTGTAACAAAAATATTTTATTGCCTAAGTATGTGCTTGAACTTTGTTGTTGAGTGCAAAGTTGTTTGTGAATGTTTGGTTTGTGATTGCATGCACCTTGCTTGTGTGAATTGTGATGTGTGTGATTAGAATTAAGTTCTTAGAAATATCTTGCCTATTCTAATCTCCCTTCAACCCAAACAGATGACTACTCCAAAAGACATCAAGGTTGATGACACCAACAACAACCAAGAGGACAACATGAGAGAACTCATAGCAACCCAAAACCAGTTGAGCCAAGAGACAACTCAGCTTTTAGCCAACAACAATGGACTAGACCCAGCAATACAAAGGATTTTGAAACTTCAATCCCAATTATTGCAAGGATTGGTTACTCAAGTGATCAACATGAGAGAAAACTTTTTCCAAGGAGCTAATGACAACAAGGATGACAAAGATGCTAATCTAGAAGGAACCCAAGCTAGCAATATTTTTAGATACAAGGATCATGCATCCAAGGAGCATGAGGATCAATACCCCAAGAAGAGAGAAAGATCTCCCACCTATGAAGAATATGAACTAGAAGAACTCCTAGCTTTGGAGAGACCCAAGAAGAAGAAGAAATGCCCCAACCCTAACAAGAAGGATATTACTCAAGAGCAATGTTACAATTGCAAAGAGATGGGACACTATGCCAATGAATGCCCAAAAAAGAAGAAGAACCAAAGAAACAAACAAAAGGCAATGATACCAAAGGAAAAGAAAGATATCAGCCAAGTGATGTGTTTCAAATGTAAGGAACTAGGCCACTATGCAAGCAATTGTCCAGAAAAGATGAAGAATAAGTTAAACAAGTCTATGAAGAATCTCAACCTTGGCCCATGAGTCAAGAATGGAAACCAAGGACACAATGCAAAAGATTACTTAGAGAAGTTTCCCCAGGATCCCAAGAAGGACAATATGTAATTTTTGTTTGAAAATTTTTAAGGGTGGTAGTACCCTAGTTGTTTTGAACCTGCTTGTAACCCTAGCCTCCCCAAATCTCGGGACGAGATTTATTTTAAGGGTGGTAGCCTGTCACATCCCAAGATTTTCCAAATCTTGTAATGTGAAAATAAATGAATAAAATAAAACTTTGTTTGATTTTCAGAGCCAGAAGAAACTTTTTGAATTCAATTGGAACTTCAAATCCCATTTGAGTTAAATAATACCTAAAGGGATTTAAAAAGGTAAGCATTTAATAAAAGGAAAAATCATTTGGAAATACTATTTTGAAACAATTAAATAAAAGATTTGTTTTCAAATGAAATAGAAGCTTATAAATAAAGAATATTTTATAAAGCCAAATTAAACCTTGGCCAAGCTTTTGGATTAAAAACATTTTTGATAAAAATAGCAGAGGTTTATTTAAATAAATTAATAAGGATTTAATATCCAACTTTATTTAAATAAAGGGTTTTACCAATTTAATTGAAACATCAAAACTTATTAAATTATTTAAAATAAGTTTTCCAAATATTTGATATTCACAAATAAAACCTACTAAAATGATTTGGCTTTATTTTTCAAAATAAATAACTCAATAAAACAAATCCTATTTGATTTAATAATGAAAGTCTATTATATTTAATTAATAATGGACTCTAAAATAAAAATGTTATTTTGTTTTAAAACAAGTTTCCAAGTATTCTATATTTCCCAAATAAAACCTACTGAATTGATTTTGAAAGTGTTTGGATTTCAAATGAAGATTTTATTAAATTATCAAACCCTATTTTAAATAACTAAAGGGCTATTTTATATAATTATTAAATAGATCTTAAAAATGAATAAAAATATAATTTTTATTTTTTTGAGATTTGGTTTATATTGATAAACAAAACTAAAAACACATTACAATTGTTTGAATTGTTTGAATTATTTGAATGCTTGAATAGTTGGATGAAATTCAAATCAGAAAAATAGATTTAGAAATAGAAAAAGTTTTAGACAGAAAAAAAATAGAACAGCCCACCATCTGGCCCAACTAGCCCAACAGCAGCCCACCTAGCCCACCTGCTCTCCTCCCCGAAGCATTCTTTTCTCACTCAGAACCGCACCCACACAGAGTATGACTGGTGGACCTCCTCCTCGTTTCCTTTCCCACTGACCGACCGACCCCACTCCTCCTGTTCTTCCTCTTCACCCCGCACGACCTCTTCTCCCCCTCGCCGGCCGTTGCAGGCTATTGATTTGTGGCTTGAATTCGCCTTAACACGGCCACCATAACTCGCAGCGATCAAGCACACTTAAGCGCCAGCGCCTTCTCCTCCATTTTCCCCAGACCACTCCCTCTCTCTGCCCCCAGGCTGGACGAATTGCGCCGCAGACCGCCCACTGTCCGATGATGTTCCGGTGACGATTCCGGCGAAACCAGACCTCCCCTTGCCTCCCTATGCAACCTAGCAGCTCCCCCACTCCCAGACGCACCTCCCAGCTCTTTTAGTTCGTCCGCGGGTACCCTACAGCGTCGGCAACGTCGATGACCTGCAACACCGCCGTCTGCCCTCTTCTCCAACGACGTCCCCAGGTAGAACCTGACCTCCCCTCTCAATCCCGATGATGCTCCCTTACTCACGACCCTCGCGCGCACCTAACCATGCCTCTATTTTGTCCTAGCGTGGTCCTAAACGACGCCGGCAACAACAACCCGAGAGCACCGCCGCCCGAAGCAACTCCGGCGAGCCATTGTCCTCACCCACGAGCGCCCCTCGTCGAACCATCGGCATGTTGAGCATCGCCGTGACCGCCTGAACCCGGTGAGCATCCTCTCCCCTTCCTTGCTTCCTGTATCACCGGTGCCACCGCGAAGCAGAGTCACCGCCGCCAGTCGCCGTCACCAGCGCCGCCACTCGATGGCTAACGTGCTATGCACCGTAGGATGTAGATCCAAGCGCTGCGATTAGATCACTTACCGCAAAGAGGTACGCGCCCTGTGCCGTGCGATCAAACTAGATCCTGCGATCCGCAGCACGCGATCCAGACGAACCGGTATCGGCCAATCCCGACGCGACGCGTGGCCTGTATTAGATCTAAAACCAGTTTTGAAAACAGAATAATTTGCAAACTTCAAACCCCTGTAACTTTCAAACCACACGTCCAAAAATTACAAATTTTATATCAATGGATTCAGTGGAACAAGCCCTAACCAACCATGCCCTTAGTTTAACAAATAGTATCTGTTAGCTTGTTTGAATTTACAGAAACATTTGTATGCTTGCTAAGGATGTAAATTTTTTTTAAAAATGAATTTGGGGTTAAAATCTTTGGCAATTGGATTGATTTAAATCTACTGACCCTAGGAAACACTTTGTGGACTCAAAAATGTATTTGGTGAAATTAAGAAATGATTCCTTGATTTAAAACCATTTCTAGTCAAATAGAAATGTAATTTATTTATTGAAAATGATTTTGAAGAAAAACTTTTGCAAATTAGTTTGTTGTGACTTTACTGACCCTAGGAACCAACCCTTGGTGTTAAAAAATGATTTTGGAAAGATTTAGGTTGGATTACTTGACTTAGTCATTTTTCTAGCCAAATAAAAAGAATGATTTTTGTTATGAAAATGATTTTGAGTTAAAACTTTGGGAAAATGGTTTAGACCAAACCTACTGACATAAAACACCAAGTTTTGCAAATTAGCAACTCATTCGGTGAACAACTTAAGAGTTTTTACCCTGATAAAAACATTTTTCACCACATGAAATAATGAATGGATTTAAAATGGTTTATGGATAAAACCCATTTGCAAATGACTTTGCCATTTTGGTAAATGACCAATTTGGACCCTACAAAGTTTAGAAACCTAGTAGAGACCATCCTTGCAATAGAACCAACTTTTGCATGCTTATGCATGACTTAGGTTCCATTACTTTGTGTGTGAAAAAATGTTTGTTTGACTTTGGTTTGGAATGAGAATTGAATGCATGTTTTCTTGATTGACTTGTAGTGAAGTGTGAGACTAGCAAAGATCAAGGAGTGAACTACCATTCCCTACCAAAAAGGCAAGTGATGCTTCATACCTTCTATCCTATTACTTTCTCTATGCATTAGTGATTTTGCTAAGTAAAACTTGCATGGATTTTGCTAAGTATAAACCTTGCTATAGGAAAACTAGTAGATGAAACCTTAGTGGAAATCTTCCTAAGTTAAGATTCCTACTACTATCAAGCTTAGCCTAGCTAATTGAAAACATGGGTGGAATATATATTCACACTATGGAAAAATATTCTAAGTCCGAGGACTTGTGTTTTGTTTAATAAAACAACTAAGTTAATGAATCACCTGGGTGGAAATGGAAGGATTGGGTTATGTTCAGTGGTTCACAAGGCCATAGACTTGGCCTGTGTATCTCACTTATGGATGGCCACCCAGGAAACAAAGGGATTTGAGATGTCAAATGTTGAGAAGCTTCAAGTGCAACCACTTGGCAATATGGGCTCTGCCATGATCATATAGGTTGCAAGAACTTAGCCATATGGACAGTGGGTGGTAGTGTTTGATAGGTTGGAGCGCGTCCATTTTGGTCTAAGGGAAGGCTTCTGAAAGATCTTGACTTGGGAAACCAAGTCTTGTGGGGAAAGTGCACCACCTCTGCAGAGTGTAAAAATCTAAGTACTTAGCCATGTCCCTGGTAAAGGACAATTTGAGCATCAAGACATGGAAGCAATCAAGAATCTCATCATTCAAATTTCTAAGTTAAAATCTTGTGGATTGAACAAGGTTTGTTTGAAATCTTAAATCTTTGATTGATAGATGCCTTGGAAAGGATCTTCAATCTTTGATTGAGAAAAATGATTTTGTCAAGCAAAAAAAAACTTAGTATTTTCAAAATGATAAGAAAAAAATCTATTTTGAGCAATGCAAGCCTCAACTCCACTTAGCCAAATGCATACAGATGATAGATTCCACTATACTACCATAGTATCACTTGCCAATACAATTCAAATGTATTGACCCTTTGTGGCTGTAACTTGTATGTTGCAGGTTTGATTGATTTAGTGAAGATTGATTGATTAGGATTACAAAGTCTACAACCAACATCTGCCTGTGGCACTTTGAAGATGAAGGACCCCATGCTTATTGTTATTCCGCTGCAATGTAATGTAATAGCCATATGAGCTATGAAAGATGTAATAAAATTATGTTATTCCTGGTTATAAAGTTATATTATGACCTTTGTTTCTTGATATTACATCTTAACTGTGGATGCTAGCTATTGATCCAGGGACTAGCATTGTAAACACAGGAGGGATCAATCTTATTAAAGGTTGGGACCTCTACATATATACCTTAGTATTAGTTCCCTCACGACCAAGGTCTGAGCTGAGGCTACCTTGTGAAGATTGTCCACCTGTGCAGTACCCAAGATGAAAGTTGGTCATGGTTGGGAGGCCAAACTCACAGGAGAGGTCCTTATACTAGGGCGTGTAATTGAAAGGTTAGGATTGATTATCCGCATACTGAGTATGGTGAATTCAGGATTTGTTCCTGACGGATGTATCTAATGTTGTGGTAAAAGTGTACAATCTCTGCAGAGTGTCAAACTATTCGAATAGCCGCGTCCGCGGTTATGGACAGTTGGAGTGGCCATACTGTTCCCCCGTCAGATGTTTTCAAAATGACTTGTGAAATGGATTAAGAATTTTGACTTGACCACAACAGAGTTGTGATATGAAATACAAGTTCCCACTTAGGTGTTATAAAACTTTAACTAGCATTCTTTGCTTCTAAACTTAGTAGAGGTAAATCTGGCTTTTGCAAAACAACCCTAGAGCTTAGTGTCCTATTACAAAAACCCCTTCACTTGTTAGTATTAGTTTGCGAGTACTTAAAGAGTACTCATGGCTTTGTCCCTGGCTATTCCCGTGGCCAGACTATGAAGAGGAGTACCTGGAGGATGGACCCCAGGAAGGTTATGAAAACTAGGATCATCTCCCATCGTCAGCATTGCCTGTGACCCCAAAGATGGAGCTTCGCCTACACTACCGTTGTTATTACGTATTCCGATGCTTGAAGTTGTATTAAGAACTGGATCATGAGATCCTTATTTGTGTAAGACCTTATGTATGGTTTGTAATGGATGATGTACTGTGGTATCCAATTCTGTTATGTCTCGCAAAAATGGTAATCCTGGGATTGTGATGTATGGCATAAGAGGCATCTGGGATTAAAAATCCGGGTGTTGACATCATATTGGGAATGGACTGGATGACCAAGCACAAGGGAGTGCTAGATTGTGCCAACCATACTGTCACACTCACAACTCCAGAAAACAAAAGAATTAGATTCAAGACTAACTTTGAACCAAAAGGGAGTAAGCTTAATTCTCTTAAGGGGGTTAGCATAGATAGTGTGCCAATTGTGAGTGAATATCCGGATGTGTTTCCGGAAGAATTGCCAGGAATGCCACGAGATAGAGATGTGGAATTTCTGATCAATTTGCTACCAGGATCTGGACCAATAGCGAAGAGACCGTACAAGATGTCAGTTGATGAGTTGAAAGAACTCAAGAAGCAACTTGGAGAACAGTTGCAGAAAGGATTTATCCAACCAAGTTCTTCGTCTTGGGGAGCACCAGTTTTGTTTGTGGAAAAGAAAGATAGAAGTCAAAGGTTATGCATAGATTACCGTTCACTCAATGAGGTAACTATCAAGAACAAATACCCTTTGCCTAGAATCAATGACTTGTTTGATTATCTAGAAGGATCCTGTGTGTTCTCAAAGATTGATCTCCGGTCAGGATATTTTCAGCTCAAGATAAGAGAGCAAGACATACCTAAGACAGCTTTCACCACTAGGTATGGATTGTATGAGTACATCATGATGCCATTTGGTTTGATCAATGCACCAGCATACTTCATGAATATGATGAACAAGGTGTTAATGGAGTTCCTTGACAAGTTTGTTGTTGTTTTCATCGATGACATTCTGATCTACTCCAAGAGCAAAGAAGAGCATGAAGGACATTTGCGTTTGATACTCGAGAATCTTAGAGAGAGTAAGCTGTATGCCAAATTCAACAAGTGTGAATTTTGGTTAAATGATGTTGGGTTTCTTGGACACATTGTGTCAGGAGATGGTGTAGCAGTTTATCCTGCTAAAGTGTCAGCCGTAACTGAATGGGAATCTCCTAAGTCAGTAAAAGAGATTCGTAGTTTCCTTGGCTTGGCAGGATACTATAGAAGATTTATTGAGAATTTCTCCAAGGTAGCTAAACCAATGACAGAATTGCTAAAGAAAGACAAGAAATTTGCTTGGTATGAAGGATGTGAACTCAGTTTCCAAGAATTGAAGAAGAGACTAGTGACAGCACCAGTCTTATGTTTGCCAGATTTGGAGAAAGATTTCCAAGTGTATTGTGATGCATCTCATCATGGATTGGGAGCATTGCTAATGCAGGAAGGGAAAGTTGTGGCTTATGCCTCGAGACAACTCAAAACTCATGAGGTAAACTACCCAACTCATGATTTAGAGTTATCCTCTATTGTCCATGCACTCAAAACATGGAGACATTATCTTTTGGGAAAGCGATGTGAAGTGTTCACAGATCACAAAAGTTTGAAGTATATCTTCACCCAGAAAGAAATCAACATGAGACAAAGAAGATGTCTAGAAATCATCAAGGACTATGACTTGAGTTTGCAATACCACCCCGGTAAAGCAAATGTTGTAGCAGATGCTCTAAGCCGTAAGATTTTTGTGAATGGCCTTAGAAAGGGAGAGTTGCCAGATGATCTGTGTGCGCAATTTAGAGATCTCAGATTGGAGATTGTACCTGAAGGACATCTCATGTCATTGGATGTTTAACCCACCTTGTTGGACAAAATCAAAGAAGCCCAAAAGACAGACAAGGAAATTGAAGAGATTAAAGAAAAGATTGGCAAGGGAAAGGCCAAAGGATTCCATGAAGACGAACAGGGTACTTTTTGGTATGGAAAACGTATCTGTGTTCCACAAGATCCGGAGCTTCGGAAACTGATATTACAAGAAGCACATAACTCACCATATTCCATTCATCCGGGCAACACCAAAATGTACATGGATATGAAAGAAAGATTTTGGTGGAATAATCTCAAGAAGGACATCGCCGAACATATTGCTTTGTCTGATGTATGTAGCAGAGTAAAAGAAGAACATCAGAAACCAGCAGGATTGCTACAACCACTACCTATTCCTGATTGGAAGTGGGACAAGATTGGCATGGATTTCATCACCGGATTGCCAAGGACCATGTCAGGACATGACTCTATTTGGGTAGTAGTGGATCGCCTAACTAAAGTGGCTCATTTCATACCCGTGAAGACAACCTATATAAGTGCGAAGTTAGCCAAGATCTACATGAGTAGGATTGTATGTCTGCATGGAGTACCCAAGAGTATTTTGTCTGATAGGGGAACCCAATTCACTTCTCATTTTTGGAGGCAGCTACATGAGTCATTGGGAACGAGGTTGGAATTCAGCACTACTTTTCATCCTCAGACTGATGGTCAGACAGAAAGAACCAACCAGATTCTTGAAGATATGTTGAGAGCATGTGCTCTAGACTATGGAGCTAGTTGGGATGAAAGTCTGCCTTATGCAGAATTCTCTTACAATAATAGCTATCAAGCCAGTATTGAGATGGCACCATTTGAGTTTCTCTATGGGAGAAAGTGTACCACCCCATTACTATGGAATGGTGTGGGAGAAAGAAGTTTGTTCGGACCAGAACTAATCAAAGAGGCTGAAGAAAAAGTCAAACTAGTTAAGGATAGATTGAAGATAGCACAGTCCTGACAGAAAAGCTACGCAGATCCTAAGCATAGAGAGGTCACCTATGAAGTGGATGATAGAGCTTATCTTAGAGTGTCACCACTTCGTGGAGTGAAGAGATTTGGAGTCAAAGGAAAATTGGCCCCAAGATATGTTGGACCATTCAAGATTCTAAGTCGTAAAGGAGAAGTAGCTTATGAGATTGAATTTCTAGAATCATTGTCTGCTGTTCACAATGTGTTTCATGTGAGTCAGCTAAAGAAATGCCATCAAGAAATGGAAGAGACTTCTTTGAAGGATACTATACCTTTGGAGGAGGTCCAATTGGAAAATGATCTCACTTATGAGGAAAAACCTATCAAGATTCTTGAGACTGCAGAAAGAGTTACTCGTACTAAGACTATCAAATTCTGCAAAGTTCAATGGAACCATAATTCCGAAGAAGAAGCAACATGGGAAAGAGAAGATGATCTTCGGAAAGACCACCCTCACCTATTTGCTAGCCAACCCGAATCTCGAGGGCGAGATTCACCTTAAGGGGGTTAGATTTGTAACATCCCTAAAATCATGTTTTCAAAGCTTTGCATATCATCCATGCATTCATGATCATTTAGGGTTCAATTTCAAGTTATTACAAAAACAGAAGCATTTGGATGCTTGTTATTTTATGTAAACAAGCATTGTTTCAATGCCACTCTCAAGTGAGAGAATATTTGTTTTAAACCAAGTTTTGTTTGCTCTTAAGATAGTTTGGTTGTGTGTCAAGGCTTGGACACAATTTACAAAACAAATATGGTTTCAAACCATTTTCAAAACCTATTCAAATCATGTGCTAAGGCACTGTCTATTTTGATTTTCCAAAAAGGACCAAGCAAGTATAGAGAGACAACATGGTTTTATGCCCAAAAGTATGAAGGTTACACTTTGCAAAAGTCTAGAAAAGTTTGAAATTCAAATGCTTTTGATTTCATTTGAAAATGATTCCTGAAAATCAAATTAGAAAAAGAAAAGAGTTTAGAAAACAGCATTGGGCCTGGCGCCACTTATTCAGCCCAGTAGCAGATGCAGCCCACCCGGTTTTCCCCTCTCTCTCTGTTTCTCACCGCGCTCGCACACACCCCCTCACTGACCACTGGGCCCCACAGCCACGTTAGCTCCTTCGTCCCCAAATCACGCCTGTGACCAGCGCCGCCGCGGCCGTTTCCTCCCGACGCAAATTCTCTTAAATCCCATTGATGCCGTGCGTGATTCTCGCCCCTGCTCCGGCTATTTAACCCCCACCCCTCTGCGACCATTTCCCCTCACTCAGCGCCCCCACTCCGCCACCAGGCTGCCCACACTCTCGCTTGCACCGCCGCGGTACCGAGAAACTCCGGCGTGCAATTCCAGTGAGCACTCCCCGCCCCTTGCCTTCAAATCTTGCCAGTATGTTCATTGCAACCTTGCGCGTCTTCTAACACCACTGGTGCATGCTAGGACCATCCAGAGCCTCGCCAACGTCGACGACTGCACGTGCCTGACGAAGCCACAACTCCGACGAGCTCCCCTGGTTAGTACTGACCGTGCATTTCCCTCTCGTTGACACCCGCGTGACCAGCATCATCTCGCGCATCTGACGCACCTCTCCTCTTGACTTGGCATGACCTGTATCCTCCCCTGTGACGATGAACAGAAGCGACCGTCGCCAGAAGGAACTACGGCGAGCAATACCCGTCGACCTCGAGAGCCCCTTCGCCAACCAAGCATACCTTGAGCATCAGCAGCGCACGACGAACTCGGTGAGCTATCTCTCCCTCTCCCGCGCGACCTAAATCGCCGGCAACGTCTCTGACAGAGCAGCCGCCGCCGGCGCCGCTAGACTTTGGTCACTTGGTCCACAGCCGTTAGATCCAGATCCAACGCGTAGAATTAGATCACTTAGCGAAGCGGTAAGTTTAGATCAGAACCGTGCGATGCACTTTTAATCTAACGATCCAGAATGCCTGATCCGCGCGAAATGGTATCAACCAATCAGAGAGCGCCGCGTTTCTAGTTCTTTGTTTTAAAAACAGAATTTAGATCTATTAGTGATTCAAACTTGTAAAATTCATATCTTTTGATTCCCACGTTCAAATTTTGCAAATTTTATATCATTGTAATCAGAAGAGAAAATCCTATCTGTTTATGCAATGTGTTTAATGTTTTCCCTCTGTAAAAATGGTTATTTTTGCAGAAACTTCTGTAGGCTTAATTTGGTTATAAAAATAATTTGAAAAATGTTTTAAAGATCAAATAGAAACTATTTTGAGTATCTTAGACTTGTTTATGTTTCAGTACTGTACACTTGACTTGTTTGGTGTATAAAAACCATCACATGGCATTTGCATGCATTCATATATTTTTGTTTGTATAATTTGTTATGTGATTTTTGTGCAAATATTTTATGTGTATATTTTGGTGCAAATAGTGATTGTGGTTGTGAAGATTGTTGCTACTCCCCAAACTACCAAGTAAAGTGGTGCTTCATGATTTTATTCCTATATTTTTCACCTATGCACTAGAAATATTTTGTGTAGGACTTGCATGAATATTTTGATAAGTAGCTATATGCTATGCTTGGGAAATCCTAGTAGTTGTAGAATTGTTAGAAATTTATCTAAGTTAAGATGCTTACCATTGCCATGCTTAACCTAGCTAGTAGCAACCAAGGGTGGTTATAGACTCATGCTATATGAAATATTTCTAAGTCTGTTGACTTGTGTTTTTGCTTAATAAAACAACTAAGTGAATGGAACACCTGGGTGGAATGGAAAGAATGGTTTATGTTGATGGTTACACAAGGCCCATTTCTATGGTTTACCTTGTGTATCTCACTTGTGGAAAGCCCCCCAGGAACAAAGGGATTTGAGATGCCAAATGTTAAGAAGCTTCTAGTGCAGCCACATGGCAATATGGGCTCTGCCTGGATCACATAGGTTGCAATAACTTAGCCATTTGGACAGTTGGTGGTAGTGGGATGATAGGTTGGAACGCGTCCATTTGGTCTAAGGGAAGGCTTCTGAAAGGTCCTGTCTTGGTGAAAATCAAGTCTTCTGGGGAAAGTGCACAACCTATGCAGATGGAAGAATCTAAGTACTTAGCCATGTCCCTGGTATTGGACAACTTGAGCATCAAGACATGGAAGCTATCAAGAATCTCCTCATCCCATGGTTGAACAAGGGTGAAGGTTCACCAATGTCTATTGGTGGTTCCTTGGGAAAGTTTTGTCAAAGAAAAACTTAGTGTTTTCAACTAATAGGTAAAACCTAGTTTGAGCAAAGCAAGCCTAAGCTACACTTAGCCAAATGCATGTAGTATCTAGATGCCAATATTATACTAAGGTATCACTTTCCAATACTATTCCAAATGTATTGACCCACTGTGGCTGTAACTTGTGATGTTGCAGGTTATTCTGATGATGATTAGGGGTTATGAGTCTACACTCAACATGCTTGCCTGTGGCACATGAAGATGAAGATTTATTTATCTTATTTATAATTTAACTCTTGTATTAGGCCTGTGGCCATGGAGTTGTAAAATACTATTTAGTCTCTGGAATGATATGTAATAATGACCTTTGTATCTGTGTACTTCATCTTAAACTGTGGATGCTAGCATTGATCCAGGGACTAGCATTACAATCACAGGGATCCTTACCTTTATAAAGCGAGGGATCTTACACGCAACGCGCTGAACCCTAAAGTGGCAGCGCCGCTCGAAAATGGTCATCGGAGCCTTGGCTCCGACGAGCTTCGACGGTGGCCGACGGTGGCATAAGGCATGACGGTGTTTTACAACGAGAGATGGCGATTTAGGGATACTGGAAGATTTAGGAACTCACCCTGATGACGATAGAGAGGTCGGCGAGGACAGGCGTGGTCGGAGGTGAGCTCTCCGACAAGATTTTCAACGAGCTGCCGCAAAGAGGAACGGCAAAATTCGTCCTCTCCAGTGCTCCCTTTGATGCAAGATTTCACTCAGAGGATCTACGGAGGACGGGGCTTCTCCATGGCTGCTCGGAAGAGTGTGGGGAGGTGTGGCTCCGATGAGCTAGGGTTTCTGCACTGATGAAGAAATTTGAGAGAGAGAGCTACAGAGGGGGGAATGGGGATGAGGATGAGAGAGGCGTCGCGGTGGCCTCCTTATCCTCTCCTGGCAACGACGGCGTGGATCTTGGCGCAAGGACGACGATGGACGTCCTCGGCATCGCCACCAAGCTGCTTCCAGCTGGAGGAAGATGACGACGTGTTACTTTGCAGATAACCCCCTAGCACTTCTTCAAGCTCAACCCGCAGTCCCTCCCTGGTCCCATCTGCTAGTCATAGAAGAGGACACACTGGGCTGGCTGTTGGGCTTTTGTGGGCTGCACATGGGCGACAGGTAAGAAACGAGGAGTTGGGCCACGACCAGGAAATGTTTTTTATTTGTTTTCCTTTTTTTTCTATTTTCTATTTTACTTACAGATTTGAATTTTACTTATTTGATTTAAATTCTCTTTATAGAATTTATTTGCTGAGTGATTGCATCATTAATAAAGTATATTAAGGTTCTGTTATGAGTTTGTCATATAGTGGTATTATTTATTTATTTATTTATTTATTTTCTATCAAAACCCTTTTTATATTATGTAGAAGCCCTTATTGCTAATTTTCTTTTTATTCTAAACCATGGCTTTATTATATGTTATTTTCTTATTTGTTTATAAAACTTAACTCTAGTTGGCTCATAGTTTGAATAGAAATTTTTATATATATAATGATTCTATATCATTATTTGATGCATGAAATACAAAAGAAATTAATATGGTTAATACTACTTTCATTAACTTATAAAATGGCAATGTATATATTCTATTATGATAAACATAGAAATTTAGGGTTCTTAATTTACTTATATTTCTTTATTGATGTGAGAAAAGATTTAATAACTAAGCATATTGTTTTCTGTTTGTGATCTATGATGATATCACCTTTTAAAATAGAAAGTTATATCTATAATGTTTTATAGAAAGGAATTGATAAAGATACTCCTAAGCACACATAATTATGATAATTGGAATTAACAGAGAGGTGCTTATGTGATTTACTGTAGGAAAATATTCCTATAGAGTGATATAGATATAAGATGAGGGATTCATAACATGAAATGGATATTATACTTGGTTTAAGATTTAAAATTGGGTGTTTACTAAGAATTCCTATCTTCCATAATTCATAATTCTAGACTTCTAATTAAGGAATTCCTTTCCTAGATATACTACTTTTTCCTATCTATCATCATGATTAACATAATGAGCTTTACTTCACAAAAACTTATTCACCTTTTATTCTTCTAAACCGATGGATGAATTCAATGAGTCTGATACTAAAGCATTTAATAGTTTTCTCATATCCTTGCTTGGTTATACCCACTACTCTATTGTTGATAATCTTCAATCCAACAAGTAGTTCTTTCAAACTCCACTCATAATCTTCCTTAATCATCCATCACTAATATTTCTCCATTAGATGTATACATCCAACTTCCTTTCTCTAAAGCTTACTATCCTTTAATATGAATAACATTACTTCCACAACTCTATGACATACTAGCTTTGATTTAATCATACTGTCCTACATTTAATTTACTCTAACAACACATACTCCAACCTCACATTATATTAATGTGACCTATAATAACTACTCTAGGATAACTTACCTATACTAGGGTTTCAATGATGTTCTACCCACCAATGTCACTTATACTTGATATAAGTATTCAATCTTGGTGAGCAAGGCATGATCATTTTAATCCTTTAATCATTTATAACTTAGATTTATAGTTGGCTAAGCAAGGCTTCATCAATACAACCTTACAATTGTATTGGAATTATCTTCTTAGTATCTTTAATTGGATTAAGGCTGTTATTCATGGACTATGCCCACTTGATCCAATAGAATTACTACTGGTAACTATCTTCAGGATTCATCCGTGTAACCTTCTTTCCTACCATAAAATTATATAAATTCCAATAACTCTTCTATCATTTCAGGAGTAAGTTGAACTCCATCAATTATCATATTGATTAGATTCCCTCCAATCACTCCCATCCTATAGATGTTATCTAAAACTAGCATTACTATTTACCTCTTCTTAGTTGTTTCTTTATAGACACTTAAATGTAAGCTATGTTCTGGTCAAGAGTTGATAGATTGAGAATTGGTGAATCAATAGTTGGTTTCTCAACATTGATGAACAACAGATATTGGAATATAACTCAATAGAGATGATAAGAATTGACATGGAAATAAAGATATATGGTGAATGATCTAAACTTAGTTTATTTCCTACTCAATCTTACTTAAGAAGCAGGGTTAGCTATTACCATGATACTCATGGTATAAGAAGATGAGATCAATATATAGTTGTTACATTCTTATTATTTGTGTTATAT
Source organism: Avena sativa (assembly GCA_916181665.1). Classification (NCBI taxonomy): domain Eukaryota; kingdom Viridiplantae; phylum Streptophyta; class Magnoliopsida; order Poales; family Poaceae; genus Avena; species Avena sativa. The sequence goes on along the minus strand of OV702284.1, from coordinate 225,864,544 downwards.
CCTTAACTTGGTACTCATGAGTGATTATAATGAATACTATGATATGATCACCTAAGGATCAAATATACATCATAATGTATTAGGGTTTAACTTTTATTACATTTGATCTACCCTTAGATCAAATCTCCCTTACCCAAAATAAGGTTTTAGCTAAGGTCATATTGAAACTTATCGCAGTCACCTTGATGATCTACTTAAATTCCATCAAGTTAAGAGAAGCTTCAATCACTTTGACAAGTTTTGTTCAAAAGCGAGAAAATTATTCGGATTTTCTATGCATGAATGCAATGCACACATCTGGGTTCAGCTTATTTCTAGGCTCTAATGCTGGGATATTACACATCCCCTCCGGTTGTCCCAATTTCTATCACTTCGGGGCCTTTGGATCCGGACAATGATATGTGTACACAACTTGCAGATAAGATCACAAACAATACTATCATAATGATTCAATAATAAGTTCAGATCTGAGATCATGGCACTAGGGCCCTAGTGACAAGCATTAAGCACAACAAGTTGCAACAAAGTCAAATAGCACTAATATAGATACTAGGCATTATGCCCTAACAATCTTATTCGATTACAAGATAGAACTCATCCAATCCCTACCATCCCCATAGCCTACAGCGGGGGATTACTCACTCATGGATGAGGGAAACATTGATGGTTGATGGAGAGGCGTTGGCGATGACTATGGCGATGATCCTCTCCAAATTACCTGTCCTGACAGGGTGCCAGAACGGAGTTTCTGGATCCGAATCGCGGCTTCTAGTGGTGGCGGCGCAGCGGAACTCTTTCTAGAAAAACGTCGAACCCCCCTCGTTTTTCAGGTCAAGGGGTAACTTATAGGCGAAGAGGGAGCCCGAGGGGGTGCCTGGGGTGCCCGTACACCCCTAGGCGTGAGCTGGGCCCACCCGCGCCTGGCAGGGGTGTGGGCCCCCCCAGGCCTCCACTCCGTCTCGTCTTCTGGCTCCTTGGATCTTCTGGTGAAATAGGATTTTTGGCATATTTTCCAGGATTTTCCTGATAGTTGATTTTCTGAACAAAAACTAGACACCAAGGTAATTCTGCTGAAAACAGCGTCAGTCCGTGTTAGTTGTATCCAAATCACACAAGTTTAGAGGAGAAACAATAGAAAAAGTGTTCGGGAAAGTAGATACATTTTGGACGTATCAACTCCCTCCAAGCTTAGCTTATTGCTTGTCCTCAAGCAATTCAGTTGAAAACTGAGTGCGATAAAAGAACTTTCATGAACACATTTGCTTCATATCATGTATATATTCTCAGCACAGGAGTAGATACTCAAACCATTCACAATAAGAAGTAAGCAACCAAGTCTACTCAATAGTCATTACAAGCTATGAAGAGAAACCAACTCAATAATAATAAGTAGCATGGAACATAAACATAAGCAACATTGCAATGCTCATAAAAAGGTATGATAAAGTGGTATCTCACTTGCCTTTGTTTGTAGACACAATATAAATACCAAGGCACCTCTGAAGTTCAAGTGAAGACTAGAGGTAAAAATATCAGAGATACAAGCATAAAAGTCATGACATAATTAACCAAGTTTTGAGACAAATACAAGAATGACAATTATGCTCTCAAGAAGGTGCTCATAGAATAAGTGGTGACTCAATATGGAAGTGAAAAGGTTTTGAAAAGTTTGAAAGGATTCCTAATGCTGAAAGGAAGGTACTTATTAGCTTTGAGCTCTCATTGTCCCTATCATAGGCATCTTTATATGGTTAAGGTGAAAGTGAGGTCCAATATGAGTTATATGCTTGACAGACCATAAACTGGAAATCCCAAGTCCCTTGAGTACGAAGGCCGCTCCGCATGCTACTCAACTTTGGTTACCTGTAAGTTCTTGTCATTGTACATACATGCATATCATCGAGAAACACCAACGGGGTACCCCTTGCACATGATACAAGAGCTATCCCGTGATCAAAATGACAAGGCAAGCATACAATGAGCATCTCAGCAATCTTTTTATTTACTATGTGCATAGCTTTTTATTGAGGATGCTTCACAGAATGCTCATTATGGTGATGCTGCAAGTTTCCACCATGATTAGGCATGGCTTAGGCTAGCGGCCCAGGCGTTTTCTAACACATATATATACTCCACGAACTCACAAGCTCCCCTTTTATTTCACACCGTCGACATCCGCAAATAAAAGAGCAAGTTATCAACTAGATAAAATATCCAAAAAGTGTTAAAAGCGTTCCCCGTGACAGCACGGTTCTGCTAACTCCCAGCATATAATTTGCAAGGATATAACTTTCATGTACATGTCACAATGGTTCAAGGTTATTAAGTGCAAGGAATAAAGTGTGCCATCAATCGTGAGAGCTTTACTAACTAACTTTCTCAAAACAGACAAACATTTTATTTGGAAGAAAACAAGGCATATAGAATATGCACTGAAATAGAAAATGATGCTAATAGGTAGGTATGGTGGACACTGTTGGCAATATTGGTTTTGGGGAGTTGGAAGCACAAGTAGAGCTCATACTCAGTGCAAGTGAAGGCTAGCAAAAGAGAGGGAGCGACAAACGAGAGAGCAATAACTGGTATAACCATGCTTGCAACAAAACATGACTAATTATGGCATGAAAGTGGTACAAGAACTCTGAGGCATATTAAATCATCGAGGCTTACTGACTATTGTTTAGTCATATGCATGCATGAGCATGTGCCAAGTCGATTCATATGAACTTTCAGAGGAGGATACCACAATATCATACCAAAATATGAATAAAACAATGCAAGCAAACATTCATATGACATGCTACAAACTATTAGTAAGCTGGGGCTAATGACATACAAGCAAGAACTACTAAGCATCCATCAGTAACATATACCTAACATGAACGGACTAAGCATGCTCACAATGATGAGTATATGTACAAAAATGAAAAAAATAGAGTTCGTTACTAGCCTCTTACCACACCTCAAGTTGTCTTAATCTTCATTATTGCCCTTCACTTGTGTGACTTGAATAATAACATGAAACCAAAATCCACTAAGGATGGTTGAACCCTGCAAAGAACTCACAAAACCAAAGAAGAACAACAAATATTTTTGGTGTTTTTGATTTTTTTAAAATAAGCTAACAAAGCAAAAACAAACCAAACAAAGCAAACAAAGAAAAATATTTTTGGATTTTATTCTTTTAAGGCAAACCAAAGCAAAGAAACAAACCAAGAGAAACAACGAAAATATTTTTGGTATTTTTTTGTGTTTTAAGAAAGAAGAAACAAAAACCAAAAAGAAAGCGGAACAATGGATATACAAAGAACCGACCGAACATGATATAAAGATGAGTGTGATGTCGGTATACCTCCCCCCAAGCTTGGGCTTTTGGCCTAAGTGGGGCTCAATCCCATGATGCCCAAGTAGCTGAACCTCCTTAGTATGACGAGGAGGCTCCCTCATCCTGGTACGAGCTCGAGGACTCCCCTATGTAGTATACAGAGGGGTCGTATGAGGGCTCGTCCCCCTGATAGTGTCCATGGAAGCCAAGAACGCGCATTTTGTCATCCATCTCCACCTTGGAGCGTGACAAAGGTCCCTAAGAAATACTGAACAAAGTGGTTTGGGGGAGAGGGATCTCTCTCTTCCCCGTCAATAAACAACATTCTATAAACCAAGTTCTCAAGGGTAGAGCTAGTGGTGACAAAGTGATGTGCCTTCATGGCAGCAAGATCAAGCCTATGAGGGGCCAAAACTGTATCATTTGGATCAACATCAAGGTCCAAGGCAGTATCAACACGTGCATCAATAATTCCCCCATAAATGGGTCCCTTAGCAGTTAAGCGACGAGCAATGAGAGAACCAAGATTGTACTTAGTATCATTGTTTAGCGCAGCAGCTAAGAATGCCAAATGATAGTTGGAAATATTACTAGTGTTCTCCCTACCAAGAACACTAGTGGCAAGATAGTAAGCAAAGTACCTGATGGCTAGAAGCTGAATATTTCTTATCTTTCCCCGTTGAGCTCTACGGTTATCATCATTGGTTATCCCGCGGTAGAGCTCCAACAAATCAGCGAGTTGAGCTGGAATATTCTTTGCTCACCCAGCTGTACCAAGTCCCATGGCCTCACAAAATTTCTTCAAGGTCATGTTGTAGGACCTGCCATAAATTTTAAAAGAAACATCTGGCTTGACCATGCTGTTAGTAAAAGAGAAGCTCTACACAAATGTTTTAGTGAGCGTGCATATTGCACGCTCTCATCCTGCATAAGGCTTGTTAGTCCAGCCCTCCGAACCAAGTTTGTAAAATCATCAAGAATCCCAGCAGCCCACAAAAAGGTTGGGCAAGGAAAGGTGGAAGGATGAGCATCCCCCTCATCTCCCTCGCCGCCTAATCGCGGAGTAATGAGATCCTCATTGTATGAGGGCCTAGCTCGGGAGGATGATCTTGAAAGCCTTGCCCTCCTAGGTGCATCACCCTCAAATATTTCTCCAAATGCGTGGTTGTCCATGACCACGCTTTTCTAAAAAAATTAGCCAAACATCAAACCAAGTGATTTTCAAGTTGATAAATGATGAGAAACTACTATAGGAACTTGCTAAAGGGCTACACACGCATCAAAATGAAATCTCTAAGCATATAACAAGCATGCAAGCTCACACAACCTGTCACCTATAGCAGCAAAATACTCAAGATACAATCTATCAATCACAAATCTAATTGCACAAGTGGAGGAGGCACATACCAAGTAGCAATCCCTCCAAAAATCAACAGCAAAGAGGGGCTGAGAAAGGAGATCGAAAATAGCGAGAAAGAACAGTAGGAACTCGAGCTTGAGAAAGTTTTTTGGTGTTTTTCGGGAGTGAGAGAGAAGATGGCTGGGAGGAGACACTTTGGAGGGGCCCAGGTGGGCCACACCCCACCCAGGCGCCACCTGTAGGTAGGTCGTGCCCACCATGGGTGTGGGTGCCTAGGGTGGCCCCCTGGGTCACTCCAGGTGTCCCTCTGCCCCTTTTTTCGAGGAAAAAATTATTTTGAATTTTCTGGGATTTTTCGGGAAACTTTATTTTTGGCCAATTTTTAGGGTATGAAAATTGATTTTCTCGCAAAAACAGTTTTTTTAGAAGAAGCAAAAGCAAACCAAAAGCCAAACTACAGAACCTCTAAGACACTCTAACAAGCAAATAACTACAAAACCAAAGCTAGCAAAAGAAATGGCAAAGACTAGGAAGGAGAAGAGTAAAAGAAAGCAAGTATAACCACAGTGAAAACATTATTTTGTTCATTAAAATCCTTTTGTTAACAAGGTTGATCAAGTCTTGTTACCAAAATAATCTTATATGAAACAAAACTTTGCATTCCACAAGGTGATTATGTTACCTCATACTTGATAGCAATGGTCCCAACCATAATAGTTTCAAAATTTTCTTGTGGAATGGGACAGTATATTTCTCCAACCTTGACGCTCTAAATATTTTCAATGGATATCAAGCAATAGCTCTTAACAACCTTCTTGGGGAAATAGACAGTATGCTCTTTGTCATTAATATTGAATGTTACTTTTCCTTGATTGCAATTAATAACAGCACCTGCAATATTAAGAAAAGGTCTCCCAAGAATAATAGACATATTATCATCTTCAGGCATTTCAAGCACAACAAAATCCGTTAAAACCAAGAAATTATGAGCCACTTGAACAGGAACATCCTCACATATACCAAAAGGAATAGTAGTTGACTTATCATCCATTTGCAAAGATATATCATTTGGTATCAACTTTTCTAGCTGGATCCTCTTATAGAGAGAGAAAGGCATAACACTAACTCCAGCTCCCAAATAGCATAAAGCAGTTCTAACATAATTATTCTTAATAGAGCAAGGAATAGTTGGTATACCTGGATCACCAAGTTTCTTTGGAACCTTACCATTGAAGGAATAATTAGCAAGTAGAGTAGAAATCTCCTCATTAGGAATCTTCCTTTTATTAGAGTAAATATCCTTCATATACTTTCAATAAGGAGGCAACTTAATAGCATCAGTCAAAGGAATTTGCAAAAATAAAGGTTTCATCCACTCACAAAACTTGTTGTAGTGTTCTTCCTCCTTGGCTTGTGTTTCTTACTGGGAAAAGGCATAGGTTTCTGCACCGAAGGTTCTCTCTCACTACCATGTTTCTTAGAAATAAAATCTTCCTCTGTGTACCTAGTGTTCTTAGTGTGCTTCTCAGGTTCTTCCTCGCCTTCCTCCTTATCAGGAGCATCATTTTTATCATTACCACTCTCAGTTTTAGCACCAGAGATAGATATACTATTAGGATCTACAGCAGGTTCAAGTGGTTCCTCAACTACCTTATGTTTCCTTTTCTTCCTCTTATGAGGAATACCACTACTTTCACCTTGTTGAGAATCCTGCTCAATTATTTTAGGGTGTCCTTCAGGATATAAAGGATCTTGAGTAGCTATACCACTCCTAGTTCTAATTCCATAAGCTTGTTTATTTCTTGAGGCATTAACTAGCATGTCCTTTTGTACCTTAGCAAGTTGATCAAGTTGGGTTTGAACCATTTGAAAGTGTTTACAAAGCATTTTAATGTCATTAGAAGTTCTTTCCACAATATCTTTCAACTCATTGATAGCTCTAGAGTTTTCCAATAAATGAATCTAAACTTGTTTATTAAAATTACCTTGTTTAACAATAAATGTGTCAAGTTCCTCTAAGCATTGCTCAGGAGGCTTACCATAAGGAATATCACCTTCATCAAAGTGTTGGAAAGAGTGTACCTTAATAGTAGATGAGTGGGGAATTGGCTTACCTAATTCTTCTATAGGGGGTAGATTCTTCACATCTTCAGATCTAATACCTTTTCCTCTTTAGACATTTCTTAGCTTCCTTAATCACTTCATCAATTAATGCAATAACTCCCCTCTTCTTTGGTGTTGGTATTGGATCTGGTTCAGGCACAACTGGTTCAGGAGTAATAGGATCATGTGTATTTAACTTAGTTGAAGTCCAATCATCATAATTCTTGATTATCTTAGCCATTAGTTCTTCAGCATCTGTAGGAGTCCTTTTCCTAAAAACACAATCAACAAAGCTATCTAGGTATGTCCTAGAATCATTAGTTAGTCCAGTATAATAAATATCAAAAAGCTCATTCTTAGGCAATGGACATCTAGGATGTGCATGAATAAGGGCACAAAACCTTGTCCATGATTCAGGTAATTTCTCTTCTTCTCCCTGTTTAAAATCAAAAAGTATCTGCAAAGCAGCATGTCTAGCACTGGGAGGAAAATATTTCTGGAAGAAAGAAGCAATCAAACAATCAGGGCTATCAATGGAACCAGGAGGTAATCTATTAAACCAAGCCCTAGCTTCTCCTTTTAGTGAAAAAGGGAAGATCTTTGTAACAAAGTACTTGCGCATCTTAAAATCATCAGAGAATAAAGCACTCATAGTAGAAATATCATTCATATGAGCCACAACTCACTCATTTTCAGTCCCACAAAAAGGTTCTTTCTCAATAATGTCCAAATAGGATAAATCAAGAGAGAAATCGTAATCTTTATCTTTAATATCTATGGGAGAGGTGGCAAACTTAGGATCAGAGGACAGTTTAGGAATAATGGTACGTCTAGCAAGGAGACTCTTAATAGCACTAGCACCACGTGTGTTTCGGCACTCTTCAACAAATTCATCAGTGAAATCAATGTACCCATCATTAATATCATAACTCTCTCTAGACTCAGGTGAGCTAACAGGTGTAACAGTGTCTTCACTAGGAGTTTCAGTATTTCCTAGACCAGCAATAGTAGAATCTAGGAAAGGACCTAATGAACCACTCGCATCAAGCACAGTATAAGTAACATCATGAGCATCAAAAGCAGTTTCAGATTCAGTAGTAGTAGTAGTGTGTAGCATGAGTATGTGGTGGTGATGTAACAAGCTTACTTATAACAGACGGTGAATCAAGAGCAAAAGAGGTGTTCAGGACCGTACCTCTTCTTGTAGTGGATGGTGAAATAGGAAACTTTCCGTCACGAGACTTCCCCATGATGAAAGGAGTATGCTCCCCGGCAACGGCGCAAGAAAATAGTCTTGATGACCCACAAGTATAGGGGATCGCAACAGTCTGCACGGGTAGTATTACCCAATTTATTGATTCGACACAAGGGGAGCCAAATAATACTTGCAATCCTTAACAACTAAGTTATCAATTCAGCTGCACCTGGAAATAGTTCTTGCTCACAGAAGTTTATCAGTAGCAACAGCTTGGTAGTAGCAACAACAAAGCAACAGCAACAGCGACACAGGAGCAATAGTAACAGTAGTAGCAAATAGTAGGATATGAGCACGGTAGGCATAGGGTTTGATGGACAGGCGTTGCTATAAGACCCCACCTTTATAAAGGTAAAGGTCCCTATGATTGCAATGCTAGTCCCTGGATCAAATGCTAGCATCCACAGTTTAAGATGAAGTACACAGATACAAAGGTCTTTATTACATCGCCATTCCAGAGATAAACATAGTCTTTTACAACTCCATAGACAAAGGCTAGTACAAGAGATCTTAACATAAATAATTAAAGTAAAGTCTTCATCTTCATGTGCCACAGGCAAACATGTTGAGTGTACACTCATAATCCTAATCCTCATCAGAGTAACCTGCAACATCACAAGTTATAGCCACAGTGGGTAAATACATTTGGAATTGTATTGGCAAGTGATACCATTGTAGAATAATAGTATCTAACATCTATATGAATTTGGATAGGTGTAGCTTAGGCTTGCTTTGCTCAAAATAGGTTTTTCCTATCAATTGAAAACACTAAGTTTTTGTTTGATAAAAACTCCCAAGGAACCACCAATAGACATTGGTGAACCTTAACCCTTGTTCAACCACAATTTTTAACTTAGAAATTTGGATGAGGAGATCCTTGATAGCTTCATTGTCTTGATGCTCAAATTGTCCGTTACCGGGGACACGGCTAAGTACTTAGGTTTTTCCTTCTCGAGAGGTGGTGCACTTTCCCCACAAGACTCGACATGCATCGAGACGAGACCTTTCGGAAGCCTTCCCTTAGACCAAATGGATGCGTTCCATACTATCACCCTACCACCATCTTCCATCTGGCTAAGTTATTGCAACCTATATGATCAAGGCAGAGCCCATATGCCATGTGGTTGCACTAGAATCTTCTAAACACTAAGTATCTCAAATCCCTTTGTTCCTGGGTGGATATCCACAAGTGTGATACACAAGGTAGACCATATACATGGGCCTTGTGTAGCCACTCAACATAACCCATTCATACCATTCCACCCAGGTGATTCATTCACTTAGAAGATTTATTAAGCAAAAACATAAGTCAAAGACTTAACAATATTTCCATAGTATGTATATAATCCACCCTTGTTGGCTACTAGCTAGGCTAAGCATGATAATATAACAAGTATCTTAACTTAGATAAAATTCTACCTAGACTACAGCTACTAGGATTTCCCATGGCATAGCATATAGATACTTAGCAAAATATTTCATGCAAGCCCTATACAAAATAACACTAGTGCGTAGTTAAAATAATAGGACAAATATACATGAAGCACCACTTGCCTTGGTAGTTGGGAGAGTAGCAACAATCTTCACAATCACAATCACCACTAGCACCAAAATCTACACATAAAATGATAGCACCAAATTCACATTCAAATAATCAAGCAAAAATAATATGAATGCATGAAAATGCAATAAAATGAATTTTACACTAGACCATTCAAGTCAATTAGTACTAAACACTAAAAATAACTAATTATAGTCTAAATAAACTTTAATTTGTTTTAAAATCATTTTCTAAATATTTTATATAGTCAAAATAAGCCTATATTTGATTCTGTAAATAAATCAAATTTTATAGAAGCAAAATACAAAACCAAGCCCACAGTAGTGTAGGATTTATTTTTCTGATTCCAATGATATATTATTTACAAAATTTGACCAAACAGAACAAAAGTTATGAATTTTACAAGTTTGAATCTCTAATAGATATAAAAACAGATTTTAAATTGAAACCTAGCCACGTGGCTGTGTCTGATTGGTCGATAACGGTTCGGTTGGATATATCATCCAGAGCCATAGGATTTAAGTGACTCTGTACGGCTCAGATCAAATAAAAATGCTTCACTTAAGTGATCTATCATGGCCACTGGATCTGGATCCGGCGGCTCACAATGCTCTGACCAAGAACTGGCGGCGCGCGAGGCTACAGCGGCGACGGCGCTACTGGCGGGGGTGTTCCGGAAAGGCTAGGGGTTAGGGGGAATGTGCAGATGCTTACCGATCTCGCGTGACGATGGTGAAGCTCAACATGGTCTTTGCTTGGACATGGGCGCACTGGCACGGCCGGAAAACCTCATCGGAGTTCGTACCCACGTCGCGTGTCTACTGCCAGAAACAAATGCGACGTTCTATGGCGCAATAAGATGAATGAAATGCATTAGGGGATGCACAGAGGCACGTCGAATACAGTCATAAGGATTAGGGGTCAAGGGGCGGTCTGGATTTACGGTGATTGTTCGCCGAGTCGAGCGGTGCTTCGGTCGTTTGCGGGGCTCGACGGAGACGACGAACTGGAGCGGTTCAGAGCAAACTAAAGGTGTGCGAAGATGCGCATGGGTCTGACAAGCAAGCTCCTATGAATGGGAGGTGAAGGGGAGCACGGGGATCACCGGAATAGGTCACCTGAGCTGTTTGGTGCTGTGGCGGTGCAAGCAGAAATTCGCGGAGCCTGGCGGCGCTTGGGGCTTGCTGTGTTGGGGGAAATGGTCACGAGGAGGAGGGGGTTAAGTAGCCGGAGCTGGTAGGGGAGTTATTTGGCGAATCAACGGCAATTTAGTCGTGCATTCAACGACAATGACGGGGGACAAAACGGCCGTGGAGCTGGTCGCGGGCGTGAGATTTGGGGAAGAAGGGGTGAGCTGGAGCGGGTCCACCGGGCAGCGACTGCGAGGCAGAGTGGGTGCGGGTGAGAGAGGGGAGGGGAAATGGCCGGCTGGGTTCGTGGGCTGCTTCTGGTGCTAGGCCGGATTGGTGGCGCCGGCATTTTCTTTATTCTTTTCTCTTTTTCTTTTTCTAACTGATTTTTCAGGAACCGAATTCAAATCAAATTCAAATGTGTTTGAATTCAAAATTTCTCTAGATTTTTAAATAGTGAATCTTGTGCTCAAATGTGTGACAAACACCACTGTCTATTCAAACATACTTTGATCCTTTGGAATTAAAATGAAACCATGCCTTAATAATATATAAGTAATTGGCATATAATTGGTTTTATTTGAATTTTTAATTTGAAACTTTTTGTGCAAGCCAAGAATGCTATGAATGCAAGTATGAAATGCAAGATTTTGTAATTCATGAGTTTTGGGATGTTATAGTTGCATGGACAAGTCTAAACATATAACTTGAAGATCTAGGGCATTGCAGATAAATAAGAATAATCATCCAAGTACTAAACAATCATAGGCATGTGCTCCATATATATTCATGCGTGCTCGCAATGAGAACTTGCACAACATCTTCTGTCCAGCCAGCCCGTGGCAGCGGGTCCTCTACGGAACTACTGGCAATTAAGGTTCTCCTTTTAATAGAGCACCGGATCAAAGCATTAACACTCCATGAACACATGAGATCCTCACACCACAGCCATCCCCTCCAGTTGTCCCAATTTCTGTCACTTCGGGGCCTTTGGATCCGGACAATGATATGTGTACACACAGATAAGATCACAAACAATACTATAATGATTAAAAAATAAGTTCAGATCTGAGATCACGACACTCGGGCCCTAGTGACAAGCATTAAGCACAACAAGTTGCAACAAAGTCAAATAGCACTAATAGAGACACTAGGCACTATGCCCTAACAATCTTATTCGATTACAAGATAGAACTCATCCAATCCCTACCATCCCCATAGCCTACAGCAGGGGATTACTCACTCATGGATGGGGGAAACATTGATGGTTGATGGAGAGGCATTGGCGATGACGATGGCGATGATCCTCTCCAAATTCCCCGTCCCGGCAGGGTGCCAGAACGGAGTTTCTGGATCCGAATCACGGCTTCTGGTGGTGGCGGCGCAGCGGAAATCTTTCTAGAAAAACGTCGAACCCCCCTCGGTTTTTAGGTCAAGGGGTAACTTATAGGCGAAGAGGGAGCCCCAGGGGGTGCCTGGGGTGGCCGCACCCCCTAGGCGTGGGCTGGGCCCACCCGCGCCTGACATGGTTATACCCCGCGGGTACACGATCTCAGCATACCTAGTCTAGCCCAAGGAAGGCCCACGACAAATATACGCCGGCCCATGAAGATTTTCGGGTGGCCAAGGCCCATGACGCCCTCGGATCCTTGGAGAGCAAGACTGGAGTAGATAGGAAATTCCAAAAGGGTAAACCCTAGAACCTGTAACCAAGTAGATCTGTGCCTTTGACCTGCCTAAGTCTATATAAAGGCCAGGAGGGCACGACCTAGATCTCTCTCTCATACTTTCGCATACGCACCTCCATGCCAGATTGCATCTGCGCACCCCTGTAATCACCGGTTGCTCCGTAATCAAGAGCAGACAAGCAGGAGTAGGGTTTTCCCTCCGAGGGCCTGAACCTGGGTAAACCTCGTGTCCCGTGTTGCTTGTTTGCTAACCGTTCCGCGATCTCCAGCATCCCCATCTTCTCCAAAACCCAAGTCCATAACAATGGGCATTGACGAGATCAAACCTCGTCAATTGGCACCGTCTGTGGGAACTGGGGACGCTGATTGTGCGATCGTGACGGTCCCAACCCGAGCGATCTACAACTCCGCGGCGACAGAGAGTCACCTCCTCTTCGGCGCTTTCGACTTCACCGCGCACTCACCGGCCACCATGAAGGACTTCGAGCCCGCAGGCGACAGACTCGAGATCCTGTTTGGGAGCTTCTGCTTCCAGGTGGGGCAAACTGGCACCCTCCCCCTCCCAGAGCGGGTGCCTCTACCATCAATCAGGCCCGCCTCATGGGCCCCACACCCTGTGCTACGCACATCATCATCAACAGATGAGTCATACAATAGCAGCTGCAACTCCGATCTGTGCGATCCACCATCGGATGAAGGGACCTACGGTTCCGGATCCGAAAGCTGCGGCAGCAGCGGACCAATCTACGAGCGCTACCAATGCGCCGTAGTCATCCAGGGCGACGTGGATCAGCAAACGCCCAACCCGCCGCTCAACCCGCCACCTAACCCACAGTACCGAAACGGCGGGAACAGAAGAAGCCAGTCACCCCCACCCAAAGGGGATAACACCGGCCATGTCATCCGCCTTAGAAAAGAAAGATGGGCCTAGGCACGCACCGCCGTGGCGGGCAGCAAGATCTTGCCTGTAGACGCCTCACGGGACCTGCTGATGGCATACCATTTGCTCCTGATCGAGGAGCACAAGCAGGTCAAGATGCAAGAGGTGCTTGACAAACGCAAGCAAGCAGCCTCAGAGTCCAGCGCGCGACGAGCTGCGCTCTCCGCCATGGGCATCGGCTCCAGCTCGAACGGCAACCACGGCAACAAGCACCGCTCCCGGATGGAGAACATGGACCCCAAAGAGCGCCATGAGGTGACCCGAACCCTCCACGCATCCTTCATGGAGATGTATGCCGAAGGCAACATCATCCCGAAGACACCGCAAGTTGCGATCATGGCAGCCACTGCGTACCTCGCGTCCCACCCACCTCCAGAGGGGGACCCGAAAAGAGCCATGCACAAGTTTGCACTCACCGGGCTTGGACTCGTTGGAGCTGCGCTCCATCAAGAAGCTTCTGCGGAGCCAAAAAGAAAGCTACGGTCAGGTTCGACCGCAACCCCACTCCTTCATCCGAAGAAGAGGACCATGACCTTCCTCGAAGGCACAAGAGCTTGCGTCATCGCAGCCGCGATTACGATGCGAGAGACGCACTCACACAGCGAAAATCTAAAAAGCACGAGCCAAGCGCGCATGCTCGTCTGAATCCGAGATGGACGAAGACGAAGGAGAACTCTGCGGAGCCCGGTGCTTCAGCAGATCTGTCCGAAGGACACGGATGCCACGAAATTTCAAGCTTCCTTCGGATACTCCGAAGTTCGACGGCACACAGGACCCCAAGGCATGGCTCAGCGACCACCTGTCATCCATCAAGCTGCACGGTGGAAACAAGGAAACCGCCATGCAATTCCTTCAGCTGCAGCTGACAGGCGCAGCCCGTATCTGGCTTAGCAGCCTATCTTCAGGATCCATCCGAAGCTGGGAGGAGCTGGCTTACAGTTTCATCCGAAACTTTAAAGGCACCAGCAAGAGGCCCGCCTCGATCGAGGAGTTGCAAGCCTATAATCAGCGAACGGGCGAATCCATTCGCTAGTACATACTACGCTGGTCCAACACCAAAAACTCTTCGGCGCACATCTCCGAAGAAAGGGCCATCGACGCCTTCAAGGACGGTGTCAAGCGCCAGGACTTCAAGGAGGAACTTGGGCGCGTCAAGCCCAAGACACTCGACCACCTCATGGACATCGCCAACAGGTGGGCCGACGGCGAAGATTCCGACCACCGGGCACAATCGGAGGAAGAGGACGATTACGGCCAATGACGGGAGCGCCGTAACAAAAGGAGACCGCGCGTCTACGACGATCGCGATGGACCCAACATGGCCGCGGCCGGCTACGCCGATCTCCGCAAGAACACCAACCGCAACAGCGGCAGATACCGTGGAGGAAACTTTCACGATGGAGGACGCCCAACGCAGTCGTGGCAGCGCCGCGGTCGCGACGACGGACCCTCGGCATACGAAAAACTGTCGGGTCCATGCACCATCCACTTCTACATCGACAAGAAGGATGGTAAGAAGAAGGCAAGCCACATGCTCAAGGACTGCCGCGAGTTCCAAAAGCTCAGCGAAAGCATGGTTCAGATGAGGCAGAAAGCTCCACCCCCTGGATTTGGGAACGCACCCGCACCAGGAGAGATAGCGCATGGAGATCCTCCACCACCACCCGTAGGAGGCCCAAACCAACCGGTCGCACCAGCACAGAACAACGCTGGGCACGGGTATCCCCCGTCGAGAGGAGAACTGATGATCCAGAAGGGGCGCCCAACGAATAGGGTGCAGAAGAAAAGCACCCGTTAGATTAACCTGGCCGTGACAACTCCACCCGCCATCCCTGAGTACCTCAGCGGATTGGAGTCCTGCATCACGTTCAGCCGTTCGGATCACCCTTACCAGATCCCTCGCCGAGGTCATGCTACCCTGGTGCTGGAGGCGCAGATCGGAGGTTTCGAGATGAGCCACGTCTTCATGGATGGCGGCAGCAGCATCAACCTGATGTTCGCAAGCACTCTAGCAGCAATGCGGATCCCGCTATGCATCCTGGAACAATCAGACACAACTTTCCACGGCATCATCCCAGCAAAGGGCATATTCCCCCTGGGAAAAATATGGCTCGACGTCATCTTTGGCAGACCGGACAACTTCCGATGCGAGCGGCTCGAATTCGAAGTGGTGGACTGGCCATCACAATACCACGCCATCCTCGGGCGCATAGCATTCGCAAGGTTCTTGGCCGTACCACACTACACGTACCTTCTACTCAAGATGCCAGGACCCAGGGGCGTCATCACGGTCCACGGGAGCTTCACCCGATCGGACCACTGCGACAGGGACTTCAACAGAATCTCCTAATCATTCGGCATGCAGGAGGATCTCGAAAGGCTCCGCGAGGTGACGGACAACGGGGAACCCCTAGTCGCACAAAAAAATGCACCTGATATGTCTTTTGACTCCACCGTCAACACTAAAAAGGTGCAGGTCCACCCGACGGATGCCTCCAAGACGGCGCTGATCGCTAACGACCTCAGTCCTGCATAGGAAAGCGCGCTCGTCGAATTCCTCCGTGAGTGCTGGGAAATCTTTGCCTGGTGTCGTGCGGACATGCCAGGAGTTCCCAGGGAATTCGCCGAGCAGGCACTAAACTTCTTCCCAAACACCAAGCCCGTCAAGCAGTCCATTCGGAGACTGTCCGAGCCGCGGGCCGAAGCCGTCGGGATGGAAATCAACAGACTACTCGCTGCAGACTTCATCCGAGAGATTAAAGAAAGCAAGTGGCTCGCCAATACAGTGATGGTCCCCAAAAAGGACACGGACATCCTGCGGATGTGCGTGGACTTCACGTCGCTGAACAAGCACTGCCCAAAGCATCACTTCCCTCTTCCTCGGATCGACCAGATCATCGATTCGACCACAGGATGCGAGAAACTATCCTTCCTCGACGCCTACTCAGCCTACAACGAGATTCGACTCAAGGTCGAAGACCAAGAGAAAACGGCGTTCATCACGCTGTTCGGAGTGTTCTGCTACAACACAATGCCTTTCGGGCTAAAGAACGCAGGTGCCACGTACCAGCGGTCCATGCAGGCATGCTTGAAGGACCAGATCAGTCGCAATGTCCAAGTCTATGTCGACGACATAGTCATCAAAACCAGGGAGGCGAGAATACTCATCGACGATATCCGTGAGACGTTCGATAATCTCGACCGCTACAGGATCAAGCTCAATCCCGAAAAGTGCGCCTTTGGCGTCCCATCGGGTCAGATGCTTGGCTACTTCATCTCCCAGCGGGGGATCGAGGTGAACCCGAAGAAAATACGGGCCATAATGGCCATGGAGAAACCGAAGAATCTCAAGGGTGTCCAGCAGCTCGCAGGACGAATAGCGGCATTGAGCAGGTTCATCAGCCGCATGGGCGAGAAAGCCGTGCCATTCTACCAGCTACTACGCAAGGCAGACAAATTCGAATGGACACCCGAAGCGGACGATGCATTAGAAGATCTGAAGCGGCTGCTCTCCACCTCGCCCGTCTTTCTTGCCCACGCGAGCCCCTACTGCTGTACATATCAGCCACACACCAGGTGGTAAGCACTGTGCAGGTGGTCGAGCGACCCGAAGAAGGTAAGACCCACGGGGTCCAACGCCCAATCTACTACCACAACGAGGTATTGACGCCAACAAAGCAGAGGTACCCTCACTACTAGAAACTGGCCTACGGCGTGTTCATGGCGGCTTGTCGATTGAGCCATTATTTCCAGGAGCACCAGGTGATGGTCGTCAACGAAGCATCCCTGAACAGCATTTTGAACAACCCGGAGGCCACAAGACGCGTGGCCCTGTGGGGCATCGAGCTGTCACCCCTAGACATCATCTATGGGAAGCGACTCGCAATCAAGTCTCAGGTCGTCCCGGACTTCCTTGTACACTGGATGGAGCTGCAGCTGCCAGACATCCCAGACATGTCGTAGTCATGGACGATGCATTTTGACGGCTCCAAGCGCAAAGCTGGAGCGGGCCCCGCAGGGCGACAAGATGAAGTACGTCCTCCGGATGAAATTCCGAGCTTCCAACAACGAGGCCGAATACAAATCCCTCATCCACGGCATGAGGATGGCAAAGATCTGCGGCGCAACTCGCCTGGTCATCTATGGTGACTCCAACCTCGTCGTCCAACAGACGATGAATGAGTGCGACGCACACGCCAAAAACATGATCGCGTACCGCGCACTCTACAACTCACTCGAGGGAGAATTCAACGGCTGCGAGCTTCGACACGTTGGAAGAGAAAGCAACGAGGAGGCCGACATACTCACCAACATCGGCTCCACCTGCGCAAGGGTGCCACCAGGTGTGTTCCTCGAACAGATCTACGTGCCATCCCTTAAGTCGAAATTCCCCAAGGGATCACCAGAAGAAGCAGAACACTCGGGGGCTATGCTACCCGAATGACATGAAGGACCCGAAAAACTGGACACAGAGGTCGCCATGGTCAACCTGATGCAGGTCATGGCAGTTGAAGAAACCTGGACACGGCCATACCTCCAGTACTTGATAAACGGAGAACTACCTGATAGCCCGACAGATGCCCGGCGCATGTCTCGCCGGTCAAGTGCTTTCGCTTCAAATAGCTGAGTACTCTTCTTTGGTGTTTGTAAGTGTTGTGTGGGTGAACCTATGCTAACATACTGCCCTTCCTAGGACTAATACATACTTGTGATTAAACCCCCTGCAAACATCCGTAACTACAGGAAAGTAATTAAGATATAAATCTAATCACAGCCTTAAACTCTGAGATCCTACACTCCCTTGTGCAAAGGTGTTCTAACGGGGGTTCAGGTTTCTGTCACTCCGGCAACCCCACGATTAGTAGACAAATACACAATGCATTCCCCTAGGCCCATAAATGGTGAAGTATCATGTAGTAGACGTTCACATGACACCACTAGAAGAATAGCACCACAACTTAAATACTAAACCATTGAATAATAACTCATCACAGATTCACTACTAACAACATGACTTCTCCCATGTCCTCGAGAACTAAACGAACTACTCACAAGACATCATATGGATCAAGATCAAAGATGATATGATAATGGATAACAATCTGAACATAAACAATAATCCAATGGTTCCACTCACAAGCACCAACTACAATAGTAATCAACACCGGGAAAGTTTCCCCTAAGAACTAAAGCAATATCCAACACAATTGTTACAGCGGGACGGAGTGGTGGTGATGGTGCTGGTGGAGATGATGGTGTGGATGATGATGATGATCCTGATGAAGCCTAGCTTGCTGACGGTGTTGATGGCGAGGGTGTCCATTCTCCGGGAAGGAATTCCCCCGGCAGAAATCTGTCTACCGGAGAGATCTCTATCTCTCGGTGTTTTCCGCCCCCTAGAGGCGGCGGAAATATATCTATGGTTGCATCCCTAGTGTTAGGGTTCCGAAGGGAAGATATAGGCAAAGGGGCGGAGTCGGAGGCCGGTAGGTGGGCCACACCTGCCCTAGGTGCGGGGTTAGGTTGGCCCGCGCCTAGGGGCGCCTGTGGACCCCCTGAGGCCCATCTCCATCCCTCCTTCTGGCTTCCTTCGTATTCTGGTAAAATAATATGTTTCCATATTTTTCTGGTATTTTTCTGATCTTCGCGAAATTGCACCAAAACGCCTTCTTTTCCATCAGAATCTAGACTCTGACAGTCCATCCTCCGAGAATCATCCAACATGCATAAACAGATGAAAAGCCATAAGTAATACCTCATAATAAGACAAATATCAATGAATATAGGTAAATTATGATATAGAATGGTGATGCAAATTGGGCAGTCACAATAGAGATGAATAAAGATAAATCATAATTGGAATTGGCAAACTTGTTCTTGGTCAGCGAATACCTGGCAAATAGTTTCAGAAAAGCTTTTTGTAGAAGTTTCAAAACAGGAACACTCTTTGCTCAAAAAGGTTTTTCACAATTGAAGGCTTTCAAAGTAATACTCAATAGATAAGAGTTTCATGCAAACAAGGAGGATAAAGAACATGATTGAATACATCACCATATGAATGCTCGAAACACAACAACTCAAAAGCTTGCTGGAGAAAGAGAGGAAGTAGGTTTACTGACTCAACTTGGAAGTGGGAGAAAGGTACCTTCTTAGAGGGTAGAAGGGATTACAAGTCATAAAGAGCTTCCAAAAGATTATGGTACTTACTAGCTTTGAGCCCTCATTGCCCCTATCATAAGCATCTTGAGATGATTAAGGTTAAAGTGAACAAAGATGGAGTATATGCTTGACGAAATATAAGTTGGCAATCTCTTGTCCCTTGAATATGAGGGCCACTCCTGATGCATACTCAACTTTGGGTATAGGTAAGTTCATGTCATTGTAAGTATTTGCATATCATTGAGAACCGCCAACAGGGTACCCCTTGCACATGGTACATGAGCTTTCCCATAACCAAAATGACAAGGCAAGCAGACAATGAGCATCTCAGCGATCTTTTTATTTACTATGTGCATAGCTTTTTATTAAGGATGCTTCATAGATGACTCACTATGGTGATGTTGCAAGTTTCCACCATGATTAAGCATGGCTTAGGCTAGCGGCCTAGACGTTTCTCTAACACAGAATACAAACTCCATGGACTTACAAGTTCCCTCTTTATTTCACACCGTTGACATCCATAGACAAAAGAGCATGATATCAACTGTGTAGAGAGTACAAGTGCAATGTTGAAAACGTTCCCCGTGATAGAGCGATTCTGCTAATTCCATATACAACTTTGATGTTCACAATGGTTCAAGTCTATTAGGGGCAAGGAAATAAGGTGTGCCATCAAGTTTGTGAGAGCTTTACTCACTAGTTTTCACATAACAAAATACTTTTTAATTCGAAAGGTAGATGAATCTTGATAATTTGTTAGGAATAGAAAAAGCTACTAGGTAGATATGGTGGACACAAGTGGCAAAAGTTTTGGTTCAAGGGATTTTGGAAACATGAGAAGTATGCCTTCTCAAAACAGGTTTTTGGCTACCAAGGCTGGGTAGAAAGCAAGAGAGTTGAAAGAAACAAGCAAACATACAAGTAATAAAGCCGATCATGCAATCTTCCTTGAAGACACAAAAGAATATTAAATAAAGAATACTAAGCTTATGAGCCAACAAGAAAGAAAACAAATGATACCAAATACCTATAATATTTTCTTTCTTTCTTTTTCTTTCAAACTAAAGCCACCGACCAGAACTCGGTTTGCCAAAACCAATTTGGATCCACTTGATGATCCCAAAGTGGTGCCAATACTGATCAACAAGATCCATCATATAATAGAGATTGCAAACTAAAATAAGAAGTGCAAGAATTAAAAGATGAGACTTCTCATTAATATTCAATAAAGGCACTCACACCAAGGGATACATAGATAATCAACTAAAGGAGAGATACTTCCACATGCAAACCAAACTATAAGATAACCTCTCTACCATAGATATGAATCCACTAAAAAGGTAAAAGATAAAAGATAATGGTGGTGATACCGCGGCATTCCCCCAAGCTTGGAACAAGCCAAGGGGATGCCAAACCTGATGACAAATTATTCCTTCGGTGGTGGTGGTGTTCTCTTGTCATCGGAAAACATCCAAGGCAATGGTTCCCCATCCAAGAAGGATGTCCTTGTCTCTGCAATCCTGAAACTAGCAGCAGAGCTAATGCGATCAAATCTAGCCGCATACTCACAGTTTTGATTCTGTATGTCATAGAGTTGTGCTTGTAATTAATTGGTGGTCTGATGGATTGAGAAGATCTCTTCTCGGAGCTCAGCAACTTCTCCCTCTTGCTTGGTGATGAGTTCTGAACTTATCTTGTGAATAATAGCCACTTTTCTTTTTGCCATCTTCTTGTACCTGAAAACTTTTTGTTCCAACGCTTCCATCCTGTCTTCCAGACTGCCTTCTCCTTTAGGGCCTTGAACTTCTTTCATCTGTACCTTCCCCTCTTTGAGGATCAAATCTTTGGGATGAATCGTTAACTCATACATGTACGGGTTGAGGACGTCCGTAGAAGAATCCTCCGTGGGTGATCCATAGGAAGACATTGAGGCTCCAAATCTGAGAATTTCCTGACAGAAACAGATCGAGACGAAAACACGACGAGAACACGATGCAAGAACCTCGGGGAACCTGGGAGGTTATATATTACGAAGATTCAATGTATAAGGAAGGTTTTAACACGGAAACGAAGCGGAGACGGAGTCTGAGGGTGGAACACCCCCCCTCAGGCGCGGCCAGGTTGGGCCCGCTCCTGGGGTGGGTTTGTCCACCTTGGGATCCGTTTCCTCTTCAGTTTCGTCTCGTAACTTCCCTTATGTATTAAAAACATCAAAAATATAAAAATATTGGAGTTTCATGAACCTTCTGTTTTCACCACTTTTACCTATTCAAGGATGAACTATGCAGTTTCTAGTGTTTGGCTTCTGATAAATTCTTCTGGAGTCACCATTTGAATAACATCCACATCTTCATTATAAGAATCTCCAGAAATATAATGTTTTAGTCTTTGACCATTAACCACTTGTGTTGTGTCATCCTTCAGAGAATAAATTTTGATGGCACCTGAACGGTACACTTCCTTGTAACGAAAGTTCCTTCCCATTTAGAGAGCAGTTTCCCTGCAAAAAATCTGAGACGAGACCTATACAAAAGAACTTTCTCGCAAATATGGAACTCCCTTTTGAGAATTCTCCTATCATGCCATATTTTGACTTTTTCCTTAGCCTAGCATTTTCGTAAGCTTCACCTCTCCACTCATCTAGATTACTTAAGTTAAGCAGTCTTTTCTCACCAGCAAGTCTAAAGTCTCTATTCAACTCTTTCACTGCCCAATAAGCTTTGTGTTCTAATTCTAAAGGCAAGTGACAAGCTTTCCCATAGACCATTTTGTAAGGAGACATTCCCATTGGATTTTTATAAGCAGTTCTATAAGCCCACAAAGCGTTATTCAACTTTTTAGCCCAATTTTTCCTAGATCTATTGACAGTCTTCTGCAATATAGATTTGATTTCCCTATTGGAACATTCTACTTCCCACTAGTTTGAGGGTGATAAGATGAAGCTATTCTGTGGTTCACATCATACTTAGAGAGAGTTTTTCTAAAACCCCCATGAATAAAATGAGAGCCTCCATCAGTCATGAGATATCTAGGCACACTGAACCAGGAAAAATAACATCTTTGAGCATTTTCAAAGAGGTCTTACCATCAGCATTGTTCGTAGGTATGGCTTCTACCCACTTTGTAACATAATAAACCGCAACAAGAATATGAGTATACCCTTTTGAAGGAGGAAAAGGCCCCATAAAGTCAAATCCCCAACAATCAAAAGGTTCAATAACAAGAGAATAATTCATAGGCATTTCATTGTGTCTAGATATGTTACCTACTCATTGGCATTCATCACAAGATAAGATAAACTTCCTTGCATCTTTAAAAAGGGTAGGCCAATAGAATCCAGATTGTAACACCTTTTGTGCAGTCTTATCCCCAGCATGATGTCCTCCATAAGAACTTCCATGACATTTTATTAATATCTCTTGTTGTTCAAATTCTGGAACACATCTTCGCATAATACCATCTACTCCTTCTTTATATAAATGTGGGTCATCCCAAAAGTAATGCCTTAGATCATAAAAGAATTTCCTTGTTTGCTGAGCTGTAAAGGTTGGAGGCAAATACTTGGAAACAATAAAGTTAGCATAATCAGCATACCAAGGACTCTCATGCGGACTTACCCTTATTGCAGCTAACTGCTCATTTGGAAAACTATCATTAACAGTCAAAGGGTCAAAAGAAATGTTTTCCAAACGAGATAAATTATCAGCAACAGGATTATCAGCACCTTTCCTATCCACAATATGCAGATCAAAGTCTTGCAAAAGAAACACCCACCTTATAAGCCTAGGCTTAGCGTCCTTCTTTGTCATAAGGTACTTAATAGCTGCATGATCAGTATGAATAGTAACCTTAGAATTAACAATATAAGGTCTAAAATTATCACAAGCAAAGATTACAGCTAAGAATTCCTTTTCAGTAGCAGCATAATTCTTTTGAGCAGCATCCAGAGTCTTGCTAGCATAATGTATAACATTCAACTTCTTGTCAACACGTTGTCCAAGGACAGCACCCACAGCAAAATCACTAGCATCACACATGATTTCAAAAGGTAAACTCTAGTCAGGTGGTTGGACAATAGGAGCAGTTGTCAAAGCTTTCTTCAAAGTTTCAAAAGATTCCTTACAATCATCATCAGAAACAAAAGGTACATCTTTTTGAAGAAGATTAGTAAGGGGCTTTGAAATTTTGGAGAAATCTTTAATAAACCTCCTATAGAAATCAGCATGACCAAGGATACTACGAATACCTTTGATATCTCTAGGACAAGTCATCTTCTCAATTGCTTCAGTTTTGGCTCTGTCAACTTCAATGCCCCTTTCAGAGATCTTGTGTCCAAGAACAATCCCTTCATTAACCATGAAATGGCATTTCTCCCAGTTAAGAACAAGGTTGGTTTCCTCACATCTCAGCAAAACTTTGTCAAGGTTGTGCAAACAGTTATCAGAAGAAGTTCCATAGACAGAAAAATCGTCCATGAAAACCTCCACAATTTCTTCACAAAAACCATGAAAGATAGCAGACATACATCTCTGAAAGGTAGCAGGAGCATTACATAAACCAAAAGGCATACGCCTATAAGTATAAGTACCATAAGGACAAGTGAAAATGGTTTTGTCTTGGTCCTGTGCTTTCACAACAATTTGAGAAAACCCAGAATAACCATCAACAAAGCAAAAGTGAGTCTTTTTGGACAACCTCTCAAGCATCTGATCAATAAAGGGCAAAGGATAATGATATTTCTTAGTAAATTTATTAATCTTTCTAAAATAAATGCACATCCTATACCCAACCACTACTCTTTGGGATATAAGCTCATTATCCTCATTAGGCACAACCGTTATTCCCCCTTTCTTGGGAACACAATGAATAGGGCTAACCCATTTACTATCAGCAATAGGATAAATAATACCAGCATCAAGGAGTTTTAATACCTCATTTCTTTCCATATCCTTCATCTTAGGATTTAGACGACGTTGGTGCTCAACAACTGGTTTTGCATCAGGCTTTATATTAATAGCATGCTGACATATAGTAGGAGAAATCCCCTTTAAATCATCAAGAGTATATCCCATAGCTCCTCGGTGTTTCTTCAATATCTCCAATAACCTTTCTTCTTCCTTTCCCGAAAGTTTAGAACTAATAATAACAGGATATATCTTATTGTCATCAAGATAACCATATTTAAGATCATCAGGCAAAGGTTTTAATTCGAAAACAGGGTCCCCTTTAGGTGGAAGTGTGGTACCCAAGTCTTCCACAGGTAAATTATGCTTTAGTAACTCAGGCTGACGAAGGAAAGCCTCATCAATCTCATTTCTTTCCTTCATGAAGGCATCACTTTCATGATCTTCCATGAACTGCTACAAGGCATTGTTAGGAGCAAGAGAAATAGCAGAAAGTTGTTCAACCCTAAAATCCTCATTAGGCAATTCATTTTCATAAGGACTTTTGGCAAATTTGGAAAAGTTAAACTCATAAGACTCTCCAGCATACTTAGTCAAAACTTTTTCCTTACTACAATCTATGATAGCCCTACAAGTATTCAGAAAGGGTCTACCAAAGATGTCGTGGTGGTATCACGTCATATGCCATGGGTAGGCTAAAGTTGGGGCCGATGGACGTGGAGGAATCCTGGGAGGGATGATGCAGTGAAGACCGCACTCGTATGAACAAAGATAAATACAATGTATCTAGGATTGAGGATCTTATGTGGAGATAACACCTCTTTCTCTACATCTAATCTCTTATGATCTTGCCATACTTGGGGCTAGAATCATGCTCCTTGAGCTGTATTTCCTATGCCTCTATCTAGATCTCTCTGTTAGATTGGAGGAGGAAGAAGAAGAAGAGCTCCTAGCGAGCAGAGAGGATAGGAGCCCTCTGGGGCCTCTATGGGAACGATCCCCCTGGTGCTCCTTATAAAGGGGAGTCCAGGGGACAAGACTTGTTCCCCATGCTTGGCATCTGTGTAGCATATTCCTGGCATCTTCTTAGATGCTCAGCATATGCCTTGGCATCTTTGGAGATGCCAAGGCATATTCCCTCGTATCTTCTTAGAAGCCAATGGCATATTCCTTATGCCATGTCCCAGTCTGAGCAGGTAGCTTCCCCGGGACTTGCTCAGGACTTGAACAGCTCGATCTAGCTTTTTGACATGTTGGTGTAGAGGTCGTGGATGTGTCCTGAGGGTAGCCGGGACAATATAACTCGGCACGGGCTTGATTTAGAGTACAACTCGGCCTAGGATGAGTTAACTCGGCATGGGTAGTGAATTATTCGGCCCAGGAGTGGAAGAAAGAGCCCAGCCTAATTAACCACGTGCCTAGCCAAGTTACCCGTTGCTCAGGCCCAGGCTGAGGCCTGATCCGGCAAGAATTCCTGCGGTGGGCTGACTCAACCTATGTCGGCCCACCCGGGGTAGTGGGGAGGGGTGCAATGAGCTGATCTCCGTGGTGGACCAGGCTCGGCCTGGGTCGGCCACCCGGGGGAAGGCGGGGATGACCCGATGATGCGCAGACCCGCGGTGGACCGATTTCTCAGCGCCGTCCCACCCGGTGAAAGACTAGCGGGGCGACCTGTCGTCGTGCTGGCGCTGGCCCGCGGTGGGCCGATCTCTCCGTGCTGGCCCACCTGGGTGAAGTGGTAGGTAGGTCGGTGGCGGGACATCTGGCGTCAAGGCGGGAACTCCCGAGGCGCGCGGGGTTCTCTGGCGGGAGCGGGAGGTGCGCAGGGTCGGAGGGAGTTTGGCGGGGAGACGAGATGCTGCCAAGGTGGGCTGGCTTCTCCATGCCGGCCCATGTGCAGAATTGGCGACGAGATAGTTTCTGATTCGGCCTTTTGGAGCTGTTGGGCCGAGATATAATGGTTCGGCCCGTAGGATTTATCCTAGTTTGCCCAGGAATGAGTGAATTCGGCCAGGGAAATATTTCTCTGTGCCGAGTTATCAATGATCCGACCTAGTTTAGTCTTTTTCCTTTGTATTTTTCCATTTAGCCTTTATATTCATATTAAATATTCTTTCCATATATAAGTCTCTTGTCGACTTATTTATAACTCAACTCTGGGGTATCCGGGGTCATATCCCCGACATTAGTCCCCGAGGCTATGTGGGACTCGTAGAGTCGTGCATAGGCTTTATACTTAATATTCTCCGAGTTATTTTTTGACAAATAATTTCATCGTCATGTATCTCTTGTCCACATGGCTTTTTTAGGCAAATTAGTGACTCCTAGCCTTCATGGGTACTATTCTTTTTAATTCTATTGAGTAAGCTATGACTTTTGGTCCTCTTGGGCGGTGGTCTCATAACCCTTTTAGGTAATTTACGTCTTCTGGCCTTCTTGGGATCTGCTCTTTTAACCCTTTTGGGTAAGTGCATGACTTCTGGCCATTTTTGGCACTGGTTTATTAACCCCTTTGGGAAAGTTTTGAGTTCTTGCCTTCTTGGGCTCTGCTCTTTTAACCCTTTTGGGTAAGTGTATGACTTCTGGCCATTTTTGGCACTGGTTTATTAACCCCTTTGGGAAAGTTTTGAGTTCTAGCCTTCTTGGGCTTTGCTCTTTTAACCCCTTTGGGTAAGTTTATGACTTCTGGCCACTTTTGGCACTGGTCTTTTAATCGCTTTGGGTAAGTTTATGACTTCTGGCCATTTTTGGCACTGGTCTTTTAACCCCTTTGGGGTAAGTTTATGACTTAAGGCCATTTTTGGCACTGGTCTTTAAACCCCTTTGGGTAAGTTATAATCTGAGTTATATCGTTTGGGTTGCATATTTATAATTCGACTTATGCTTCAAATCCGACTCAAAGTTCGAGTCATATGACTCAAATTTGAGTCATTTGATTCCAAATCTGAGTTATTGACTCAACTTCGAGTCATCTGTTTCCTTTTCCGAGTTATTCTACTCAAATTTGACTTATGTCTCAAATCGGGGTCATCTGACTCAAAATCCGAGCTATATGACTCAAATCCGAGTCATCTGATTCTGAATCCGAGTTATTTTAATAAATTTTGACTTATGTCTCAAATCGGAGTCATCTAACTCAAAATCCGAGTTATATGACTCAAATCCGAGTCATCTGATTCCAAATCCGAGTTATTTTAATCAAAATTGACTCATGTCTCAAATCTGAGTCATCTGACTCAAAATCCGAGTTATATGACTCAAATCTGAGTCATCTGATTCCAAATCCGAGTTATTTTACTCAAATCTGAGTCATCTGACTCAAAATCCGAGTTATATGACTCAAATCCAATTCATCTGATTCCAAATCCGAGTTATTTTACTCAAATCTGACTTATGTCTCAAATCTGAGTCATCTGACTCAAAATCCGAGTTATATGACTCAAATCCGAGTCATCTGATTCCAAATCCGAGTTATTTTACTTAAATCTGACTTATGTCTCAATCTGAGTCATCTGACTCAAAATCCGAGTTATATGACTCAAATCCAAGGTATATGACTCAAATCCGAGTTATCTGATTCAAAATCCGAGTTGTTTTACTCAAGTTTTGACTTATGTCTCTAATCTGAGTCATCTGACTCAAATCCGAGGTATATGACTCAAATCCGAGTCATCTGTTTACTGAGATATAACTTGATCTGATGGCAACTTGCCTTTGATATGGATCCGACATATAGATCTGAGATAAAGTTTTGGGATATGATAATAGGGCTAATCGCTGAGAGATGTGATTCAAGATGTAGATCTAAGATATAGATTCGAGATATGATATGCCGTCAAATTGTCATCCGAGATATGAGATAACCTGGCAAGACGAGTTAAATATCAACCCGAGTCATAACATAACCTGGCAATCTGGCGAGCTGAATCAAACTTTAGTCCGAATCAGAGATAAGATAGTAAGCTAAATCAGAATACAAATCCAAATTATAATATACCCTGGCAAGGTGAATCAAATGTTAGTCCGAATCAGAGGTAAGCTACTAAGCTGAGTTAAAGGTTAATCCGAAGCATAAATAAACTAACTCAAATTCAATTCGAATCATAAATAAGCCGATGAGCTAAGTTAAAGGTTAATCCTAAGCATAAATAAACTGACTCAAATTCTATCCAAATCATCAATAAGCTGGTAAGCTGGGTTAAAGGTTAATCTGAAGCATAAATAAGCTACTTAAATTCTATCTGAATCATCAATAAGATGTTGAGCTGAATTTAAGGTTAATCCGAAGCATAAATAGACTGACTCGAATTCTATCCGAATCATCAATAAGTTGGTGAGCTGAGTTAAAGGTTAATCCGAAGCATAAATAAACTGACTAAAATTCTATCTGGATCATCAATAAGCTGGTGAGCTGAATTAAAGGTTAATCCGAAGCATAAATAGACTGACTCAAATTCTATCCAAATCATCAATAAGCTGGTGAGCTGAATTAAAGGTTAATCCGAAGCATAATAGACTGACTCAAATTCTATCCGAATCATCAATAAGCTGGTGAGCTGAATTAAAGGTTAACCCGAAGCATAAATAGACTGACTCAAATTCTATCCGAATCATAAATAAGATAGTTAAATACAGACCCAAATCAACATAATGTTTTATCTGTCTAAAGGTGATTCTACGGATACGTTGGCTAGTCCCCGGGTTGAGTTATTTTCTCCCCGGGGTGAAGGATCGAATGTTGGTAGCTGAGTTATCCGGTACTTATAGTATGCTTGGAGAAGAGTTTGAGTCATTCTTGCTGAGTCTTACCTTCTTTGCTGAGTCAGACTTGGAGACCCCTGTGCTTACCTCTATGTGCTCTGTTCGTTTAGAGGATCTTCAGGAGCTCTATGAAGAAGAGGTTGATGAGGATGCTCCCGTCCGGATGGAAACCCAACCAACGCCACTAAAAGGCCCCATGGTGGGCGCCAAATGTCGTGGTGGTATCACGGCATATGCCATGGGTAGGCTAAAGTTGGTCCCAATGGATGTGGAGGAATCCGGGGAGGGATGATGCAGTGAAGACCGCACTCGTATGAACAAAGAGAAATACAATGTATCTAGGATTCAGGCTCTCATGTGGAGATAACACTTCTTTCTCTACATCTAATCTCTTATAATCTTAACATTCTTGGCTACAATCATGATCCTTGAGCTGTATTTCCTATGCCTCTATCTAGATCTCTCTGTTAGAGTGGAGGAGGAAGAAGAAGAGGTCCTAGCGAGCAGAGAGGAGAGGAGCCCTCTGGGGCCTCTCCGGGAACGATCCCCCTGGTGCTCCTTATAAAGGGGAGCCCAGGGGATAAGACTTGTTCCCCACGCTTGGCATCTGTGTAGCATATTCCTGGCATCTTCTTAGATGCTCAACATATGCCTTGGCATCTTTGGAGATGCCAAGGCATATTCCCTAGCATCTTCTTAGATGCCAATGGCATATTTCCTAGCATCTTCTTAGATGCCAATGTTATATTCCGTATGCCATGTCCCAGTCTGAGCAGGTAGCTTCCCAGGACTGGCTCAGGACTTGAACAACTCGATCTAGCTTTTTGACATGTTGGTGTAGAGGTCGTGGATGTGTCCTGAGGGTAGCCAACACAATATAACTCGACACGGGATTCATTTAGAGTACAACTCGTCCTAGGATGAGTTAACTCGGCCTGGGTAGTGAATTATTCAGCCCAGGAGTGGAAGCAAGAGCCCAGCCTAATTAACCACGTGCCGAGCCGAGTTACCCGTCGCTCAAGCCCAGGATGAGGCCTGATCCGACCAGAATTCCCGCGGTGGGCCGACTCAACCTATGTCGGCCCACCAGGGATAGTGGGGAGGGGGGAGACGAGCTGATCTCCGTGGTGGACCAGGCTCGGCCTGGGTCAGACAACCGGGAGATGGCGGGGATGACCCGATGACGCGCAGACCCGCGGTGGGCCGAGTTCTCCGCGCCGGCCCACCAGGGGAAGGACTAGCGGGGCGACCTGTCGTCGTGTTGGCGCTGGCCCGCAGTGGGCCGATCTCTCCGTGCTGGCCCACCCAGGTGAAGCGGTAGGTAGGTCGGTGGCGGGATATCTGGCGTCGAGGCGGGAACTCCCGAGGCGCGCAGGGTTCTCTGGCAGGAGCGGGAGGTGCACAGGGTCAGAGGGAGTTTA
This sequence comes from Avena sativa, assembly GCA_916181665.1. Taxonomy (NCBI): domain Eukaryota; kingdom Viridiplantae; phylum Streptophyta; class Magnoliopsida; order Poales; family Poaceae; genus Avena; species Avena sativa. Next base: position 225,833,937 of record OV702284.1, on the reverse strand, counting down.
GCGGGGTGACGAGATGCTGCCAAGGTGGGCTAGCTTCTCCGTGCCGGCCCATGTGCAGAATTGGCGACGACATAGTTTCTGATTCGGCCTTTTGGAGCTGTTGGGCTGAGATATAATGGTTCGGCCCGTAGGATTTATCCTAGTTTGCCCAGGAATGAGTGAATTCGGCCAGGGAAATATTTCTCTGGGCCGAATTATCAATGATCTGGCCCAATTTAGTCTTTTTCCTTTGTCTTTTTCCATTTAGCCTTTATATTCATATTAAATATTCTTTCCATATATAAGTCTCTTGTCAACTTATTTATAACTCAACTCTGGGGTACCCGGGGTCATATCCCCGACAAAAGATAATAGGATAGGTTTTATGAGCTTCTTTACCAGGTACTAGAAAATCAGCAGGATATTTAATCTTACCACAAAGGACCTCCACATCTCTTACAATACCAATGGGGAAAACTTGCTCTCTATTAGCAAGGTGAATAACCACATCAATGTCCTCAAGCTCACAAGGACCAATCTCATGCATAATTTCCCTGTAAAGCTCATAAGGAATAACATTGGAACTAGCACCAATATCACATAAACCATAATAGCTATGACTACCAATTTTAACAGAAAGCACAGGGACACTAGTTTTTCTAACTTTCTTAGGATGAAAAACAATATTAGTAGCGTCTTCACATAATACAATATGCTCATCCTCTATATTTCCAGTGACAAGATCTTTCACAATAGCTACCACATGCTTAATATCAATAAGCTCGTCGAACCCTACAGTTTTATTTGCGCTTTTTCTAACCACATTAGCCATAATAGAATGCTTCCTTACCTTGGAGGGAAAAGGGGTTTTCTCAACATAAGGTTCAGGCAAAATAGGATCAACAGTGCAAACCTCTGTGCTAATAGGAACATGGGTGACAATGTCTTTATAAGGAGCATGGTACTTGTCCCACTCTTTCTTGGGAACATTTTACAAGAACTTGAGGATCAAGACCGAACTCATTGCTAATATCACGGAAGCTATCATTTCCCATAAAATATTTAATGCATTCATAATCATACTTTATACCTGACTTTCTTCCTTTGTCATTCTCCCAAGCTTCAGTGTTCTCTTGAATATGGTCTAGAAGATCCCATTTAGCTTCTTCCTTCAGACATGTGAATGATCCAGCACAAGAAGCATCTAGTAAATCTTTATCATGAAGAGAAAGCCTAGCATAAAAGTTGTTGAGAATAATATTGTTAGGGAGTTCATGAATAGGACATTTAAGCATTAGTAACTTCAATCTCCCCCAAGCTTGAGCTGTACTATCTCCATCAAGAGGCCAAAAGTTATATATAAGATTTCTATCCTTATGAATTTCACTTGGAGGATAAAATTTAGAGTAAAAGAGGGATGTTATCTCCTCCCATTCCATGGATTGTCCATTCTTCAGCAGCTTATACCATTCTGCAGCTCTCCCTTTCAAGGATATGGAGAGTAACTTATTCTACACCTATTCAGTTGTGATACCTGCACACTTAAACAATCGGCATAGTTCATGGATAAAAAGCAAGTGATCACCGGGATGGACAGTTCCATCCCCAAAATAATAATTATCCATAATACGATTAACAATACTTGTAGGTATCTTAAAAGGATCTATCTCAATAGGAGGTGGTTCATCTACTACCCTAGCAGTGGTAGTAGTTTTCCCAAACAGAAAACCAAGTGCGTTATCCATATTGGAAACAAAGTAACAAGCAGTAACAAGAGCAATACTCACAATGAAAGTTTCCCTTACTAGTTCCACTCTTCAATAGCGCTTCACTCCCCGGCAACGGCACCCGAAAATAGTCTTGATGACCCACAAGTATAGGGGGTGTATCATAGTACTTTTGATAAATAGGAGTGTCGATCCCAACGAGGAGCAGAAGGTGCTGAACAGTGGTATGGAGTAGGAAATCCCTGTGTATACTTAGCAAACGGATTTTTAGTGGTTTTCTGACAAGGCAACAAAACAAAGAGCAAGTAATAGAAGTAACGAACAAACGGAGAAAGTGGCCCAATCCTGTCTTAGCAAAGGACAAGCCGGTGGAAATACTTATAAGGACCAAACATTCTCGAGGACACATGGGAATTCTGTCAAGTGCTTTCGCTTCAAATAGCTGAGTACTCTTCTTTGGTGTTTGTAAGGTGTTGTGTGAGTTAACCTGTGCTAACATACTTACCTTCCTAGGACTAATACATACTTGTGATTAAACCCCCTGCAAACATCCGTAACTATAGGAAATTAATTAAGATATAAATATAACCACAGCCTTAAACTCTGAGATCCTACACTCCCTTGTGCAAAGGTGTCCTAACGGGGGTTCAGGTTTCTGTCACTCCGGCAACCCCACGATTAGTAGCCAAATACACAATGCATTCCCCTAGGCCCATAAATGGTGAATTATCATGTAGTCGATGTTCACATGACACCACTAGAATAATAGCACCACAACTTAAATACTAAACAATTGAATAATAACTCATCACAGATTCACTACTAACAACATGACTTCTCCCATGTCCTCAAGAACTAAACGAACTACTCACAAGACATTATATGTGTAACATACCAAAAATAATAATTTGAAAAGTTTGCATATCATTCATGCATTCATAAGCACTTGGTTATTTTCAAAGTAGATTTCAAAATGATAAACCATTCTTATGCCTATTATTTTGTGCTAGAAAGGCAATGATTCTATTTAACACTCAAAGTATGAGAATACCTTGTTATGATCAGAAATATTTTAAATATGAATGCAAAGCTTGCACAAAATTCTCAAAACAAAATTCAAATATAAAAACCACTTTATGCCTATTATCTATAATCATATTAAGGCATGGTTTTATTTTATTTTTCTTTATGTCAAAGTGCTTTGGACTAAACTGTAAGGTTTTACAATCATTTGAGTACAATGTTTTCACTGCAAAAATCCAAAAGAAATTTGAATTCAAACTCATTTGAAAAGCATTTGAAAATGATTTCAGAAAATCAAAATAGAAATAGAAAAGGAATAAAGAAAAGGAAAAGGGTCTGCGCCAGCCTTTCGGCCCAGCAACAGAGTCAGCCCAACAACCAGCCCACCTGGGGTTCCCCTCTCCCTCTGATTCTCACCCACGCGCACACCCCCCCTTCTCACTGACACTTCGGTCCCACCTGCCCCGTCATCATCGTCCCCAAACTCCGCCCATGACCTGGCCCTCCGCCGTTTCTTCCCCCTCCTTCACTGCCGCAGTTTAATTTGAGAAATTGTCGTTCATTCCGTGCGCAATCCCCACCCCTTCTGGCTACTTAATACCCTCCCCTCGCGGCCATTTACCCCAACATAGCCAGCCAGAAGCGCCGCCAGGCTCCGCGAATTCTCGCTTGCATCACCGCAGCACCGAGCAGCTCCGGCGACTGATTTCGATGAGTTCCGAGCACCCCTTGCTTTCTGCTTGACCCTGTCGAGTTCGCCATGTCCTTGTGCATCTTCTAACGCCTCTAGTTTGCCTGCACATGACCCAGGTCGCCGTCCCCGTCCACCTCTACAAACGACAGAGCTCCCGCTCAACTCTGACGAGCGATTTAGGTAAAACCCGATCGCCCCTTGCCTTCTCCCTGACCCTATCATGTTCTCCTGATCATTGTGCATGCACTGATACCCTTGGTTTGTGTTAGGGAAGTCCAGAACGTCGCAAACGTCGCCGTCCGCACGAGCCCGACGCTGTCTGCAACTCCGACGAGCTCCCACAGCCGCAGCAGCTCGCCCCAGTCCAAGCCGAACCCACCTTGAGCATCCTCGCATCCTTGCGACGTTGGTATGCATCGTCACTGCCCCTATCCCCCTCTGGAATCGCCGGAGCACCATTTCCAGTAGCGCCGCCGCCGCTAGCACCCATTTGGGCCGCCCATCCATGGTCGTTTGATCGGACACCGTTGGATCTAGATCTAGCGCGTAGGATTAGATCACTTATCGAAGGGGTACGAATAGATTTGTCCCGTGCGATTTCATTTAAATCGTGCGGCTCTCGTTGATCGATCCAGCCGAACAGGTACGGGCTAATCAGACACGCCCACGTGTCTGGGTTTTTAAATTAAAATCTGTTTTTGAATCTATTAGTTATTTAAACATGTAAATTCAATAACTTTTGTTCTGTTTATCGAAAAAATACAAATAATATATCATTGGAATCACCAAAATAAATACTACACATCTGTAGGCTTAGTTTTGTAATTTGCTTAGGTTAAAAAAGAATTTTATGCAGAGACATTTGTAGGCCTATTTTGTGTATAAAAATTATTTGGAAAATGTTTTAAAAGCCAAATTAAGTTTAATTGGTTTATAAATGTTTAGTTTATTGTTCAGTACTGTTTTACTTGTCTTGTTAGTTTAGAAAAAATCATCACATGGCATTTGCATGCATTCATATATTTTGGCTTGATTATTTGAAATATGAATTTTGTGCTATCATTTTATGTGTAGATTTTGGTGCTAGTGGTGATTGTGACTATGAGGATTGTTGTTACTCTCCCAACTACCAAGGCAAGTGGTGCTTCATATTTTTGTCCCAAAATTTTGACTATGAATTAGTGATATTTTGTATAGGGCTTGCATGATGATTTTTGCTAAGTATCTATATGCTATGCTTGGGAAATCCTAGTAGTTGTAGAATTGTTATAATTTTCTCTAAGTTAAGATACATTCTATTGCCATGCTTAGCCTAGCTAGTAGCAACCAAGGGTGGATTATATATATGCTATGGAAAAATATTGCTAAGTCTTTGACTTGTGTTTTTGCTTAATAAAACAACTAAGTGAATGAAACACCTGGGTGGAATGGTTGTTTGGGTTATGTTGAGTAGTTACACAAGGCCCATGTATATGGTCTACCTTGTGTATCACACTTGTGGAAAGCCACCCAGGAACAAAGGGATTTGAGATGCCATATGTTTATAAGCTTCTAGTGCAACCACATGGCATGTGGGCTCTGCCTTGATCATATAGGTTGCAATAACTTAGCCATTTGGACAGTTGGTGGTAGGGTGATAGGTTGGAACGCGTCCATTTGGTCTAAGGGAAGGCTTCTGAAAGGTCTCGTCTTGATGAAAGTCAAGTCTTGTGGGGAAAGTGCACCACCTCTGCAGAAGGAAGAATCTAAGTACTTAGCCGTGTCCCCGGTAATGGACAATTTGAGCATCAAGACATGGAAGCTATCAAGAATATCCTCATCCCAATTTCTAAGTTAAAAACATGTGGTTTAATAAGGTTAAAGGTTCACCAATGTCTATTGGTGGTTCCTTGGGAGTTTTTGCCAAACAAAAACTTAGTGTTTTCAACTGATAGGTAAAACCCTATTTTGAGCAAAGCAAGCCTAAGATACACTTAGCTAAATTCATGTAGAAGCTAGATACTATTATTCTACTAAGGGATTACTTGCCAATACTATTCCAATGTATTGACCCACTGTGGTTGTAACTTGTGATGTTGCAGGTTACTCTGATGAGGATTAGGGTTATGAGTCTACACTCAACATGCTTGCCTGTGGCACATGAAGATGAAGACTTTTATTTATATTGTTAAGTTAAACTCTTGTACTAGCCTATCTCTATGGAGTTGTAAAAAACTATTTTATCTCTAGAATATCGATGTAATAATGACCTTTGTTTCTGTGTACTTCATCTTAAACTGTGGATGCTAGCATTTGATCCAAGGACTAGCATTGCAATCACAGGGTTTACCTTTATAAAGGTGGGGTCTTACAATATGGATCAAGATCAAAGATGATATGATAATGGATAACAATCTGAACATAAACAATAATCCAATGGTTTCACTCACAAGCATCAACTACAATAGTAATCAACACCGGGAAAGTTTCCCTAAGAACTAAAGCAATATCCAACACAATTGTTACAGTGGGACGAAGTGGTGGTGATGGTGCTGGTGGAGATGATGGTGTGGATGATGATGATGATCCCGATGAATCCTAGCTTGATGCAGTGTTGATGGCGACGGTCTCCCCTCTCCAGGAAGGAATTCCCCTGGCAGAAATCTGTCTGCCGGAGAGATCTTTATCTCGCGGTGTTTTCCGCCCCCAGAGGTGGCGGAAATCTATCTGTGGTCGCTCCCCTAGTGTTAGGGTTCCGAAGGGAAGATATAGGCGAAGGGGCGGAGTCGGAGGCCGGGCAGGTGGGCCACACCTGCCCTAGGAGCGGGCTCAAGTGGGCCCGTGCCTAGGGGGGTGTGGCCCCCCTGAGGCCCATCTCCATCCCTCCTTCTGGCTTCCTTCGTCTTCTGGTAAAATAATATGCTTCCATATTTTCCTAGTATTTTTATGATCTTTGCGAGATTGCACCAAAAGACCTTCTTTTCCATCAGAATCCAGACTCCAGCAGTCCATTCTCCAAGAATCATCCAACATGCATAAACAGATGAAAAGCCATAAGTAATACCTCATAATAAGACAAATATCAATGAATATAGGTAAATTATGATATAGAATGGTGATGCAAATTGGGCGTATCAGTTAACCATGAGATTTGGAATGGGACGGTGTCAACACCCGCATTTTTAATCACAGATGCCTGTTATGCCATACATGGCAATCCCAGGATTACCATTTTTGCGAGACATAATAGATTTGATATCACAGTACATCATCCATTACAAACCATACATAAGGTCTTACACAAATAAAGGATCACATGATCCAGTCTTAATACAAATCAAGTAGCGGAATAACGTAATGATAATGATAGCGTGGGCGAGGCTCCATCTTCCTGGTCACAAGCAATGCTGATGATGGGATATGATCCTAGTTGTCGTAACCTTCCTGCTGTCCGTCCTCCTGATAGTCCTCTTCATAGTCTGGCCACGGGAATATCCAGGGACAAGGACATAAGTACTCTTTAAGTACTCGTTGATGTCTACGCACTTCTATTCTTTTAGATAGTTGTTTGGCCTCCAAGTGCAGAGGTTTGTAGAACAACAACAAGTTTCCCTTAAGTCGATTACCCAAGGTTTATCGAACTTAGGGAGGAAGTGGTCAAAGGTATTCCCTCTCAAGCAACCCTGCAATCAAGATACAAGAAGTCTATTATGTTCCCAACACACCCAATATAGGTGCACTAGTTCGGCAAAGAGATAGTGAAATACAAGTGGTAAGGGTGCCAGAAAATAGCTTGACGGTGAGGCAAAGACTAAAGGCAACAAGAAGGAAGGAAGCAAACATGCAACATATCTAGTAGCAAACGGTGTTTCAATGTTTAGAAATAATACTTAGGGATCATACTTTCACTAGTGAACACTCTCTCATATAAATATCCTCTCTACATGATACTACTCTTAACTACTCTCCGGTTGGACACTCTAATCCAAGGTAGGGCTGTAATAGCACACCTCAAAGTCTGCCTTCCCCAATCTAGATAACCCCATACTGTCACCTTGAGCGCTAGATGGTTCCAACAAACACCACAATTCCATAGAGACATCTAACTCCAAATATAACTCATATCAAATATTCAATCTAGCCAAAGTGCCACACACAGTATGCATGCTGTCACTTTCACACATGTGGGGAAAAGCATAGATCTATTAAAGCACAAAGAGTATTTATGTAGACTCAAACCTAAGTGCCACCATGGCGTGCACGCTGTCACTTTCACACACATGGGGAGTAGCAAGGTAGATCTACTTGATTACAAAGCTCATGACCACTACAAGACCATGCATAGAGAGAGAGATGAACACATAGCTACCGGTAGAGCCCTTAGCCCTGAGGAAGAACTACTCCCTCCTCATCATGGGAATCAGCAATGGTGATGAAGATGGCGATGGAGATGGCTCCGGGGGCACTTCCCCATCCTGGAAGGGTGACGGAACAAAGACTTTCTGTCCGCCAAATATCCCCTTCGGTGGCGGCGGCGCAACAGAGGTTTTCGTGGATTTCTTCTGGATGCCCTAGGGTTTTTGGGTCAGAGGCTTCTTATAGGCACAGGAGTCAAGGTCGGTGGGGGTCCAGGGGGCCCACACCCCTTGTGGGCGCCTCCAGGGCTTGCCCGCGCCTATGGGGGTGCGGCCACCCTGTGCCCCCTCCGGCTCTGCTTCGTGGTTCCGTGTTGCTCCGGGAAAAATAATGACTTTGGCTTTTGTCCCGTCCAATTCCAAGATTATTGATTTTCTGCCTTTCTGGAACCAAAAACAGAAGAAAACAGGCAACTAACACTATGGAAACTTGTTAATAGGTCAGTTCCAGAAAAGATATAAAAACACCTCAAAGTGTATACAAAGCAAAGCAAAGTAGATACAAATCAAGCATGGAGCATAAAATATTATAGATACTTTTCCGACGTATCAAGCATCCCCAAGCTTAACTCCTGCTCGTCCTCGAGTAGGTAAGTGATAAAAATAATAATTTTTGAGGTGACATGCACCATCAAAACCAAGATCAAACCATTTGCAAGCATTAGAAGCTGGGAACAAAGAATTCTAGACATGTGCATGGAATATGGAGTTCTAACAGTAAGACAAAGTAACTATGCATGCAACATGAAAGGCTACAAACAAAGATCATGAATAACATGCATTGAAAAATGTTTGTTTGTTTCACATACAGAAAACATAGCATAGTAGCATTCAGCTTGTCCCTCATAGAGTAGCAAATAGATGCATAGGACACCTTCAAAGTTCACAAGGGTGACTAGAAACAAGTAGCACAAGAACAAGTAATATCACAATATGCATCAATCAATAAGTTTTGGAACACTGCACATAGAATAACAACTATGCTCTCTTAATGGTGCCTAAAAGTAGAAGGTGAAGACTCATTAATTGTGGAAGAAAGGCCTTTCATAAAGGAAGCAGGGATTTCAAGTTTCAAAAAGAGCGTCCAAAATTATGGTACTTGATAGCTTTCAGCCTTCATTGCCCCTATCGTAAGCATCTTGAAGTGGTTAAGGTTAATGTGAACAAACTATGGAGCATATGCTTGACAAAGTATAAGTTGTGTAACTACCTCGGTGAATTACGCTCCTAGTTACAAGCCTGGATGAGTGGAAATGGTTGAAATAGTACGGTGGGGCCCAAATGCCACTCACAGGTAGACCTTTCGGCCGTCCCAACCATTTCCAAACATCGGGACAAGAACGGGCGGCGTAATCGGCAGGCGAAGGGATCAACTACATACACAAATGAGTATGTATGCAAGCCACCATACAACAGTACATCAGAGCCATTCCATCTAAAAAGAAAAGAAATATAGCAACGCCATACGGCAAGATTCAAATGTCCTAGATAGATATAATAGTTTAGGATATCTCCTCATACATCAAACATCAGAGTATCAGGCGGAAGCGGCAAACAAGATCCGAGTACGGATAAGAAGCAAATCGGCATAAGATGCCCCATAAATAAACACATCCCGCCCACAGATCTCACGGATCCCCTTTCCCGGAATCTCTACACCGAACGATCGTTGCCCACATCGTCCGCCTGCTCCACCCAGTATCCATCTTGTGAGTGTACCTGTTCATCTGAATCAAACAATTTATCGTGTGAGACCCTAGGGGTACTCAGCAAGTCTTTATGCCTCTAAAGGGGACACAACCTGGGGTGACGCAATTGCAGCAAAAGATAAACCCTAACACTTCTATAGATACTCACTAACCATCCGCCTAACCAAATATAGACGGATGTCCGTGAATTAAATGACAACAGTTATAGTAGTAATATCATCAGATCCATCCTCCTCCTCGCTTACCAATGAGGAAGCGGACGAACAACCCCCCCCCCATCCGTTGGCAATTTTATTAACCATTCCATGAGTGTTGCACTATTTACTAGTCAGTTACTTAGTCAAATTAAAGCGGTACTTTAGTTATGCTTGTCTATGATCGAGAAACTGTGCTCCAAGTCGTCCATAACCGCGGACACGGCTTTCAGAAAGTTTTACCCTGCAGGGGTGCACAAATAGCAACACACACTCGATCAACCTCGGAAAAACCAAATCAAAACCCAACGAGGCCTTCACGACAAAGCAATCACAGGATTCAGAAATATTTCAGGGGGCCACCCCATTGAGTACACCCGCAACGAAGTTAGCTGACTCCGAGACGGACTCAAGGTTTGCGCCAGTGGCTGTAAACGACTGGGAACCCGAAAATGTGACTGGGCTTGTCGATACTGCGAAAACACTCCGCTTACCTAAACATTACAGGTGCTCCTCGCACAATCGTAAATAAAGCAGTAAAGCATGGCATAAGTACAGGATAGTAAATAAAACCTCAAACTAGTTTGTGGCCCCAAGAAATAAGAATGAATCAAGCTCTGGCTCAGGGGGGTCCCATAAGCCTCCCGGATGTGGATAGCGAGAATAATCAAGGAACAGGAATCAAGTACTCGGGGTCTTACGGGACACAAGTGAGCAGGAAAAACCAAATAGCAGATATTGCTCACCGGTGCCACTTTCATTAGTTATCCCATTACTACTCAGGTTAAGTTGTTTAGGTACCTCGTTATCCATCAGACACTCACATACCCTACACATGCTGTTCTACGACTCGCATGGCTCAAACAACTCCTGTAGTAATGGCTCATGGGATGGAGGAACAAGCTTCGGTGGGGTTTAAAAGTAAAGGCTATGCAATACTTGGGATTCAGTTTAATGCAATCGCGACTCCATGATGCAAGAATAAGATAGAGGCAATAGGTACTAAATGTATGCAAGCATGTGATAGTGCTTGCCTGGAAGCTCAGTTGAAGCGAGAGACGGATCTGGGTAGTGCTCCTGGGTTTCTTGATATATCCCCTGCTCAGCGTCTATTCGAAGAAGAACCAAACAAACAAGGGCCAACATAAATAAAGTGCACAAGCATAAGAGTAAAATGCGACAAGCAAACAATCATGCCATGATGAATGATGCACAATTTTCATGGCAACAAAGTAGCATGGCATGGGTGAGGTGTGGAATACAAGAATAAGCATTTTATTGAGTTTTGGTCACATTTTATCCTTATATTAGTTGCTGTTTGCATTATATTTATATGATGCATGCTGCAAAACAGAACATGGAATGCATAAACAGAAAGGTCTCGTCGAGCTGATCATTTTAGACATATCATTTGTTAAATTTGGAGTTATAAATCAAAAGTTATTAATTAATTAAGAAAAGGGCATTTTTATTGTAATTTAATTCAACTTGAAATTTGAAGTGTTCAAAATATATTTTGGATGGCATATTTGAAATCCTCACATTTTAATGATTCAAAAACATATATCATTTGCATTATTTGGATTTATATTTTGAAAGATATTTAAAAACAGAAATAAATTTGAATTTGAATTAAATTTGAAAAGATTTGAATTAAAACAGAATAGACAGAAACTTTTGTTACTTAGCTCAGATCTAGCCACAGACGCTGGCCAGTGGGGTCATGCTGACTGGACGACATGGGCGCACAGAAAACTTCTGTCACCGCGAGCTAAGCCAGCCACAGAGGCCGACAGGTGGGGTCAGGGCCACAGGGGAGCACGTGACAGAGACGAGCGGGCCAGGGACTGACAGGTGGGGCTGGGCTGGAGCGCGGGTTAAGGGTTACAAAAAGCCAGGGGGTTTTCTGGGAGAATTCCGCGGCGGCTGACTAGTGGGCCAGGCGGACCGCGGGTTAAGCATCAAAAAGACGCAAGGGGGGTATCTGCAAAACGAGGGCGCGACACTGTGGATCTTCCTCGCGGACAGATCGGTGCTCGCGCGTGGTGCAGAGCGGGGTGGGAGATCGAACGCGGGACCTAGGGCTCGCGCGCGGAGGGCGGAGCCACTGCGCTGGCCTGGGCTTGGTGTCAAGGAGGGTCGGCGCGGCCTAGATAGGGTGCTATGCGGGGCGAAAGCGAGCAGACGCTGCGCTCGCCGGCGCACAGAGCGTGCTCGATGAAACGCATAGCGGCCCTAGACGACGACAGCGCGGCGGAGCATGTCCAGGAGGTTTAGGGCTCACCGAGAGTTGGTTGACGGTGTTAGATCGGGTCGGCGAGCAGCGGATCGGCGACGAGGCAGACGCCGGCGAAGCTAGGGTTTGGGCTCGGGCGTCGACGGTGTCCAGCGTCCTGGCCTTCTCCTTCCTGGCTCCGTGTACAGGGTGACGTAGGGGAGCTGCGTGGTCTTCCTCGACACCTTAGAGCGCCACGCCACCGGCTGGATAAGGAGGGGGCGGTGGAGGCCGAGGGTTTTGCCGGCGATGGTGTGGCGGTGGTGAGGGACGGCAGAGAGAGAGGGGAGCGTCCTGGGTAGATCTGGGGGTAGCTGGGCGAGGCAGAGAGGTGGTGGGGTGGATAGGAACGGAGGAAGGGAGGGGTAGTTGGCGTGGTGGAGGGGAAAGGTGGCGTCGGCCGCTTTTGCTCCTCCTTCACGTGCTGGCAGGCTCGGGCTGGACCAGGGCAGGGCAGGTGGTAGGCTTCCAGGTGGGGTCGACGTGAGGGCAAGGAGGCAGGGACAGGCTCGGGCTGGAGGGGCCCCTATGGCATAGAGAAAAAGAGAGAGGGAGGAGTAGCCTCGGTTTAGAGCTAGGGTAGGAGGGGAGAGGGGTATGGCTCGGGCTAGGGCTTGCTTGGGTGGGTAGCTAGGTGGCATGGTGGGGCCAGCTAGGTGAGAGAGAGAGAGGCCGAGAGAGGGGGTAGACTTAGGGTTTAGGTGAGAGGGGAATGTGAGGGTTAGGGTTAGATGGGGGTATGGTTAGAGAGGATGGGGTATGGTTAGATGGGTAGGTGATAGGGAGGATCTTAGCTAGAGGGTAAGAGAGAGAGATGATCCACGCAAAAATCAAATAAAATCCAAATGACAAGCAAAAGGTGGTACTTGCATGGGCCATGCATAAATAATTAATACCATGCTTATTTTGTGAAGACAAGATTATTTACATGGCATTGTTCTTATGCATTCCAAAATGTGGAGTAAGGCCCAAGCAAAAGAATTTAAAAGGGAAGCCCCAAGTGGACTAGATGGAGATGAGCATATTTGATTAAAATTGGGGCTTGCTAGTGTGTTTATTCCACTAGATGTTTAATAGTCCCAAAAATATCCCAACATGAGCATAATTCCATAATAATCCATAGGGAAGCTACTAGGAGAAAAGGTCCCACTCACAGGGCATGCAAAGGTGTCCATGTGGCTCTCATATATCAATAATGTGAAAACAAAATGATGCCAAGATGAGAGCATGTGGAAAAGAATTGGATCCATTCCAACCCACATGAGCTAGAGGTAAAACCAAATAAGTTGCAATGCTCATATATGGTGGAATGGTGGAATGATGGGGTGATGACAAGAAAGGTGATGGAGTTAATGAGAGATATGCCACCAACTCAACTTGGGCATTAAACAATATATCAATAACCAAATACAATATCAAGAGGCAAATACAATTTACAATGCATATGAGAGAAGAACCAAATCAAAAGGGTTTTATATGATGCTCAAATGCAAGGTGGCATGATGACATGTGCATGATATAATTATGATGCAACAATTATATATATGAAGTAGCATTTATATAGACTAGGCTAGTAGCATTACAATTGTTAGACAATTGGGATGCTACAAGGTGGCAATCTCAAGTACCTTGAATACGAGGGCCACACCTCATGCTACTCAACTTCAGTCACCTGTAAGTTCTTGTCATTGTAAGTATTTGCATATCATAGAGAACCGCCAACGGGGTACCCCTTGCACATGGTACAGGAGCTATCCCATAAGCAAAATGACAAGGCAAGCAGACAATGAGCATCTCAGCGATCTTTTTATTTACTATATGCATAGCTTTTTATTGAGGATGCTTCATAGATAGCTCACTATGGTGATGCTGCACGTTTCCACCATGATTAGGCATGGCTTAGGCTAGCGGCCCAGGCGTTTCTCTAACACAGAATACAAACTCCATGGATTACAAGCTCCCTCATTATTTCACACCGGTGATATCCATAGACAAAAGAGCATGATATCAACTGAGTACAAAGTACAAGTGCAATGTTGAAAATGTTCCCCGTGACAACACGGTTCTGCTAATTCCAATGTATAAGTGCAAGCATATACAACATAGATGACACAATGGTTCAAGTTTATTAGGGGCAAAGAAATATAAAGTGTGCCATAAAGTTTGTGAGGGATTTAATCACTAAGTTTTCACATACCAAAATACTTTTTAATTGGAAGATAGCTGAAAACAAGAATATACTTGGAATGGTGTAACACACCATGCATAGGAGTTTATAGTGGACACTTTGGAATAACTTGGTTTCTTGGGAGTTGGAAGCATGAGTAGAGCTTACTCATACAAGTGGAGTCTAGAAAAAGACTGGAGAAACCAACTAAGAGAGCAATAATGGCCATAATCATGCAGAGCAACAAAACATTACTAATAAAAGCATAGAGTGGTACTACAAGTCAAGGACTAGATGATCATAGAGGCTATGGTGACTTGTTCATAGTCATAACATGGTGTAAGCATGTTCCAAGTCAACCCAAACAAAGCATCAAAGGAGAATACCACAATACCATCCTTTTGCATGCTAAAACAATGCATAATTTTTTTTCACGACACACTAAGCAATCCCAATTGTTTGGAACAAGTCATGCTACAGCAATAATCACTAAGCATAAGGTAAAAAAACATCTAGCATGACATGATAAAATCTAATCCACAGTCAAAACAAGCTCCTTTTGTACCACTTAATCATGAAGCTTTCTACTCTTTCCAACACCAAACAACTTATTTGAAACAAATCACAAAGATAATAATCAACAAAGATCAGTGAGCTTGTTTCACAAAATCCACAAGGAAAAACTAGAAAGTTCTAAGCTGAAAGCACAAGAAAACTAAGGCTAAACGCAGTGCTAGCAAAGGAGAACACTCACAGAACAATAAGAGTGAAAACTAGAGTGTTCTACGCAATGAAAATAGAGTGTGTCTCTCTCCAAAATAAGTGTGCTGGGACCAACCAACTTACTCAAGCAAACTAAGAAAATGGAAATCAAAAACGAAAACTACAACGCTCCAAGAACAACACAACAATGCATGAAACAATAAAAACGAAGTGTCTAGAAAGACCTGAGATTTTTATTGATGAAGAAGGGGATGCCTTGGGCATCCCCAAGCTTTGACGCTTGTACCTCTTGAATATTTCTTGGGGTGACACGGGGTGGCATCCCCAAGCTTGAGCTTTTGTCCATTCTTCATCTCATTACATCATTCTTTTTCTACACCTGCAAATTTTCCTTCATACAAAACTTCACACAATCTTCATTAACAACATTAGTGTATTCAAAAGATAATAGACCTATGGCAAAGCTTTGAAACAGCAAGTATTTTCACTAAAAACACAAGATACTGTAGTAACTCCTTTAAAAAGCTCAAATCCCCAAAAGAGAACTCAAAAAGGAATCAATAAGAAGCAAATGCAAATAACGTAGAAATCTATCAAAACAGACCAGCAGGTAGAAACCGATTTTTTCGAAGACCTTTTGTTGCTCAAATCAAAAAGTGTTGAACTTAGGAAAGTTAGATACCGTACTGGGGGATTAATTCGTAAATTTTCAGCTTAATTCATAAATTTTTATGGTGTAGGACAGAAATGTGTTTCGGGACAGCAACTCCCCAAATCATACTTCCCTCTCATTAGAGGTCATTCTTGGCACAAAAACAAACAAAAAGGATAAGGAGAGGTCATTACAGAAGTAATAACTTCCAAGACTCAAGAAAACTCTTGGGTTTATCTCCCAACAAGTACTTTTCTTTAACGCCTTTAAGTTAGGCTTGATAGTTTGAGAATATGCTCACATAAGAAATATGAATTGATTTAAAAGAGAGCATCAAGAAGCAAATTCAAAACACCTTTAAGTCTAACCCACTTCCTATGCATAGGAATCTTGTAAAGAAACAAGTCATGAAAGCACAAAGCAACAAGCATAGGAAAGCAAAACAAGTGTGACTTCAAAATTTTCAACATAAAGAGGGGAAACTTAATATCTTTGAGATGCATAAGACCATGTCTCCCTCTCTCATAATAACTATCAATAGCAACATGAATAAAATTAATAATATAACTATCACATAAAACATTCTTATCATGAGCCACATGCATAAAATGATTATTACTCTCCACATAAGCATAGTCATTCTTATTGATTATGGTGGGAGCAAATTCAAAAACATAGCTATCACAATTATTCTCATCACCATAATCATCAAATGTAGGAGGCATATTGTAATCACAATTAATTTCCTCCTCAATAGTAGGTGGACTGAAAATATCATACTCATCATTGTAATCATCATATATTGGAGGTTTAGTATCATCATAAGCAATAGAATAGCTATCTTCCGAAGTTGGGGAACTAAAAAGATCATTTTCATAAAAACTAGCTTCCACAAGCTTAGACTTTTCCATAGCATTAGCAATAATGGTGTCCAAATAATCCATACTAATAACATTGGTATTAGCATGCAAATAAAGTTCCATAGGTTTTTTAATTTTCTCTTCAAACACTTCGTGTCCTAACTCAAGATAAACACTATAAAGCTCTCTAATTTTGTTGTTGTTTTCCATTAAGCCTACCTAGTGAAAACAAGAAACAAAAAGACAAAATTGCATAATCTAAAGGAAATAACTTCGAGCACTCACACCGGAGGATGTGAGTACCTTTTACCTTACCTCCCCGGCAACGGTGCCAGAAAAGAGCTTTCTGGCTTGCTGTTGCCATGGGGTAACGTGTGTGAGTGCCTTTTACCTTTCCTCCCCGGCAACGGCGCCAGAAAAGAGCTTGATGTCTACGCACTTCTATTCTTGTAGACAGTTGTTGGGCCTCCAAGTGCAGAGGTTTGTAGAATAGCAGCAAGTTTCCCTTAAGTCGATTACCCAAGGTTTATCGAACTCAGGGAGGAAGTGGTCAAAGGTATTCCCTATCAAGCAACCCTGCCATAAAGATACAAGAAGTCTCTTGTGTCCCCAACACACCCAATACATGTGCACTAGTTCAGCAAAGAGATAGTGAAATACCAGTGGTAACGGTGCCAGAAAATAGCTTGACAGTGAGGCAAAGACTAAAGGCAACAAGAAGGAAGCAAGCAAACATGCAACAGATATAGTAGCAAACGGTGTTTCAATGTTTAGAAACAAGACTTAGGGATCATACTTTCACTAGTGAACACTCTCTCATATAAATATCCTCTCTTCATGATACTAATCTTAACTACTCTCCGGTTGGACACTCTAATCCAAGGTAGGGCTATAATAGCACACCTCAAAGTCTGCCTTCCCCAATCTAGATAACCCCACACTGTCACCTTGAGCGCTAGATGGTTCCAACAAACACTACAATTCCATAGAGACATCTAACTCCAAATATAACTCATATCAAATATTCAATCTAGCCAAAGTGCCACACACAGTATGCATGCTGTCACTTTCACACATGTGGGGAAAAGCATAGATCTATTAAAGCACAAAGAGTATTTATGTAGACTCAAACCTAAGTGCCACCATGGCGTGCACGCTGTCACTTTCACACACATGGGGAGTAGCAAGGTAGATCTACTTCATTACAAAGCTCATGACCACAACAAGACCATGCATAGAGAGAGAGAGATGAACACATAGCTACCGGTAGAGCCCTTAGCCCTAAGGAAGAACTACTCCCTCCTTATCATGGGAACCAGCAATGGTGATGAAGATGGCGATGGAGATCGATGGAGATGGCTCCGGGGGCACTTCCTCGTCCTGGCAGGGTGCCGGAACAGAGACTTTCTGTCCCCCGAATCTCCCCTTTGGTGGCAGTGGCGCAGTAGAGGTTTTCGTGGATTTCTCTTGGATGCCGTAGGGTTTTTGGGTCAGAGGCTTCTTATAGGCAAAGGAGTCAAGGTAGGTGGGGTTCCAGGCGGCCCACACCCCCTATGGGCACCTCTAGGGCTTACCCACGCCTAGGGGGTGCGGCCACCCTGTGGCCCCCCTTCGGCTCTGCTTCGTTGTTCCGTGTTGCTCCGGAAAAAATAATGACTTTGGCTTTTTTCACGTCCAATTCCGAGAATATTGATTTTCTGCCTTTCTGGAACAAAAAACAGAAGAAAACATGCAACTGGCACTGTGGCAACTTGTTAATAGGTTAGTTCTAGAAAAGATATAAAAACACCTCAAAGTGTAGACAAAGCAAAGCAAAGTAGATATAAAACAAGCATGGAGCATAAAAAATTATAGATACGTTTTCGACGTATCACTCGCAAACTAAGACTAACAAGTGAAGTGGTTTTGGGGTAGGAAATACTAAGCTCTTGGTTGTTTTGCAAAAAGCCAAATTTATCTCTACTAAGTTTAGAAGCAAAGAAAGCTAGTTGAAAGTTTTTAGAACACCTATGTGGGAACTTGAATTTCATATCACAACCCTATTGTGGTTAAGTCAAAGTCATGAATCATTTCACAAGTCATTTTGAAAACATCTGACGACGGAACAGTATGGCCACTCCAACTGTCCATAACCGTGGGCGCGGCTATTCGAATAGTTTGACACTCTATAGAGGTGGTACACTTTCACCACAACATTGGATACACCCGTCAGGAACAATCCTGAATTCACCATACTAAGTATGTGGATAATCAAACCTAAACTTTCAATTACACGCCCTAGTATAGGCACCTCTCATATGAGTTTGGCCCAACCATGACCAACTGTCATCTTGGGAACTGCACAGGTGGACAATCTTCACAAGGTAGCCTCGGCTCAAACCTTGGCCGCAAGGGAACCCATACTAAGGTATATAAATTTCCAGTCAAGCCCTACCCAAATTTTGGGTATTGTGGTTGTAGGTAAAATTGGAATGGTATCGCATCCAGACAACCATCAGTTTTATAAAAAGGCTAAGGCTCATGCCTCAACATTTTCCTCATCAAGATCATCTGGTGTTCAAGAACACATGTCAAAACATTTCATTAGAATGACTCATCATTCTAAGGTTTTCATAACCATTTCACCAAGTAATCCCATCTAAAGTGATCAAGTTTTATGCTTAGCACTAGCATCTACAAGTGGGGGTAAACACTAATGAGGGGTGGTAAACAAGTGTATCTTATCTAAGTTCAATCTCATGCCTCAGGATGACATCAAGATTTATCTAAGTTAGGCCAAGTTTTATGCTCTTTATGCTACCTTTAAATATATCTTTCTAAAATCTACAAGTCACTAAGTAAATTCTAATATAAATCTTTGATAAATAAATAAAATACTATGCTTGCAAATAAAACTAGGATTGGGTATCAAGTAGTGTAAGCTTGCAAGGATTAGCTTGCTAAGTCAACTTGCATAGTTAAGCTTGCAAGGTTGCAAGTATAGGCTTGCTTAGTTAGTAGCTTGCCTTGTGCAGAGCAGTGGTTGAAGTTCTCCTAGGATTCCTCTTCGTAGTATTCTCCTTCCTCCTCGTATCCTTGGTCGGTACTAGCGTCTATAAATCAATACGAGGTACACAATCACCAAGAAATTCTTAACTACTCTTATTTATCACACCAAGGTTTTTACTAGATGATCTAGGATCATCACAAACATGGCAATCATTCAAGCACTTTTCTTGTTTATTTTATTTTGGAAAAGTAATTTCTACTCATTAAAAAACTACTTAAGATTTAATATTCTCCAACTAAAACATGGGATCATGTTGACACATGTCATCACCACATATTTCAGTACATAGGACTATGATATAAAGTGGTGTCACAATTTAATAAGGTTTAACCTTTTTATTTTAATTAAATAAAGTGCCTAGAATGGCCTATGGGGCATTCTTTTATTACTTGTCCATTATTTCTGCAAGTAAACCTAGATATTTTTATATATTCATAAAGGTCTTGTGATTTTGGAGAGTTGGAATCAACTCAAAAGCTTTTGTGGTTGAATTTTGAAAAATGTTTGAATGCAGAAAATCTTCTGCCTTGTTATTTTTACTATGGGTGATCTACAAATCCAATTGGTTTGAATCCAACGGGCTTGGATATATCATTCCAGTACCTTTCTAACAAAATTGGTTTCATGCAATTTGGTTTAGTAAATCGACCTGGTTTGATTTTTTAATCTAGGTACAGAATTGGGTTTGAAACTAAATTGGAAAATATAAATTCAAACTAACTGGGTTGCACGGGATGTTAATTGTGCCGACGCACGGTGCACAGCGCACGCGTGGGTGGGTTTAAGTGAATGACCCCACCAGTCAGCGAGACAGGGGGTGCGAAGCGGTACGGGGTGATCTAGACCGCACAATCAAACTCTAATCGAACGGCTAGGATCTATTGTCTCCGTCAGGCAACACCGGTGAGACAGAACCATAGCGCGGCCAGTGGGGGTCGACTGGGGCTCACCGAGGCTCAGGCAAAGGTCGGCGATGGGGGCGAACGACGAAGTCGACGACGGCGAACCTCCTGGTACCGGCGACTTCTCCTGGGGTGGCTCTAATCGCTGGCTCCTTTCTTCCTCCTCCGCGGCAGACTCCAGCCAAATTCCGGCGATGTGCTGCTCGCCTTGCTCCGGGGGTGAGGTGGGGTGGTTCTGAGAGAGAGGGGACTGAGGTGGTGTGAAGAAATCAAGCGGGGGTGGCCTCTATTTATAGTGCAACGAGGGGACCGATGGGCGTGGGTGGAGCTCGTCGTAGTCATCGGAACAACAAGCTACTGGCATGGGCGACAGTAGGGGATGGTGCTGTGCTCCTTGGCAAATCTCAAAGACATGGTTACATGGCGTGGGACAGTGCGAGACGCTTGGAACACGTCGACGCTCTGGGCAGCACCGACGGCTGTTTTAATGGCGCACATCGGCTATGGGTCATGCGGCGGCGAACGGGGTTGTCTGGGGTGTTCCGGGGGCGGTGGTGACCATGCACGCAAGAGGCGAGGGCGGCGCGCGGTCTGTGGGCATGTGTCGCATGCGGCGCTCTGGCGCGCTCTCGGATCGCTCGCAGATAGGATGGGCACGCTTGGGCTGAGTGGTCCAGGGTATGGTTGCGCTTTGGCATCGGACAGGGGGTGGCGGTGGACGATGGAGAGTGTCCTATACATGGTGGCTAGTCTTGGGGCTGCTCCTAGCATGTTGTCAACCATGGGATGGCAAGTTAGGCTCGGCATGCTCACCATTGATGGCAATGGTAAGCTCACAGTGGTGCTAGAGCTTGTTAATTGGGCTAGATGATCTACTAATAGCTTGATGTGAACCATAGAGGGAACAAGTTAGGCCAAAATCACTGCTCACTATAGTGTTTGATGTTTGTTTGTTTTGTGTTTGCAAGGTGTTTGATTAAATGGCCAAAAGAGATTCAATTTTGAATTTTTGGTTCAAACTTGGTGAGTGTATTGGTTACATACTCAGTAGTCTCTAGTTAGTTGGAAAGGTCAAGGGGTACTAGTTTGGTTGGTTTTTGAAAATGGGTGATCTTCACATACGTTAAAGATTCAATTTTGAATTGTAATTTGAATCAAGTTGTCAAATGTTTCTGCAAGTTTGAAAGGTGGGCTTTGATTCACTTTTACTTGGTCTAGAAAGGGGTGAAAATAAATGGAAATGTTTCTGTTTGAAATCTTGGACTAGGAACACTCAAAGTGGCGTAGTGAGCAAGATTGGCAAAAATGAC
Organism: Avena sativa; assembly: GCA_916181665.1. NCBI lineage: Eukaryota > Viridiplantae > Streptophyta > Magnoliopsida > Poales > Poaceae > Avena > Avena sativa. Next base: position 225,812,279 of record OV702284.1, on the reverse strand, counting down.
CATTTGCTTTATTTGGTTTGTTTTTTATTTTCTCTTGATTTGTTTCTGCATGGAATGTTTTAGATGATGTTGTTTTCACCTTTCAACCATTTCTTGCTATTTAGGTCAATCACACAAGTCCATTCATGCATTCCTACAACCATCACATACACACATGCATTCATATGATTTTAATTAACAAAAGTTTTTGTTAACCTTAAACTTGGTGATTGGAATTGATAACCTTGTTCAATATTTTTGGGATGTTACAAACCTTCCCTCCTTCAAAAAATCTCGTTCTGAGGTTTGAGAAAGAAGAAAGAAGAAAGAAGAAAACTAGGATTTAAAAAGATTGGGAAACTCCGTCTTGATGTGATCTTCTCGCTCCCAGGTAGCTTCTTCAGTGTGGTTACTCCACTGAACCTTGAGAAACTTGATGCTTCGGGTCCTGGTGGTTCTGAAAGCTTCCTCCAAAATACGTATGGGTACTTCGGGATACGTCAGGTCATCATTGATCTCTATGGTCCAGTGATCAATGTTCTTGAAAACTTTAGTCTTCTCCTAGGCTTCAAGGCATTTGCGAAGCAACGATATATGGAACATATTGTGCACTGCTGACATCTCCTATGGCAGTTCCAGTTGATACGATACTTCCCCTCGATGATTCAGAATCTTGAAAGGACCAATATATCTGGGGGCTAACTTTCCTTTGAGTTGGAAATGCTGCATTCCCTTCAAAGGCGACACTTTGAGATACACAAAATCTCCGATATTGAAAGCGAGGTCTCGACGTCTTTTTTCGGCATAACTCTTCTGTCTTGACTGGGCAGTCTTGAGGTTATCACGAATCTTGTGAATTTTGTCTTCTGCTTCTCGTAGGAAATCTGAATCTCTCCTACTTCTGACAAATTCAAAGGGGTACGACATTTCCTTCCATACATGAATTCAAATGGGGCCATTTGCAAACTAGCTTGATAACTGTTGTTGTACAAAATTTTTGCGAAAGGCAGACAGTCTTCCCATTTATATCCATACTCTAGCACACAGGCTCTCAACATATCTTCGAGTATTTGATTTACTCGCTCCGTTTGTCCATCAGTTTGAGGGTGATAAGCTGTGTTGAAATCCAGTCGGGTTCCTAATCCTTCTTGGACTTTCTTCCAGAATCTCGAGGTAAACTGAGTTCCTCGATCTGACACAATGTTCTTGGGGACTCCGTGCAAACTGAAGATTCTAGCGATGTACAACTCCGCTAGCTTCGAACTCTAGTAAGTGGTCTTGACTGGTAAGAAATGGGAGACTTTGGACAATCTATCAACTATGACACAGATAGAGTCATTTCCCCTACTAGAAGTAGGCAATCCGGTGATAAAGTCCATTCTAACTGAATCCCATTTCCATTCTGGAATCTGTAATGGTTGCAACAGTCCTGCGGGTCTCTAATGTCCCGCCTTTACTCTCTAACAAATATCACACTTCGCGATATAGCTTCCGATTTCTCTCTTTATCTTATGCCACCAAAATTGCTCCTTCAAATCTTGATACATCTTTGTTCCTCCGGGGTGGATAGAATAAAGAGTATCATGGGCCTCTTTCAAAATAGTTTCCTTCAACTCTGAATCTGCTGGTACACAGAGACGTCCTTTGTACCACAAAAATCCTTCTTCATCCATGGTGAATTCGGGTACTTTGCCTATACCGATATGATGTTTGATCCCATCGATACTAGCATTTCCTTTCCACGCCTCCTTGATCTGACTGATCAAAGTGGGTTGAAGTTCTATGCTAGCCAAAAATACTTCACTTACTAATTCGATTATAAAATCTTCCATATCCTTGTGCAAACTTGGTTGCTCCTTCAGAATCATGGAGTTCAAGCGGCACGGCAATCTGCTACCACATTGGCCTTACCGGGGTGATAGTGGAAGTCTAGGTCATAGTCCTTGATTAACTCTATCCATATTCGTGCCTCATATTCAGCTCCTTCTGAGAGAATATATACTTCAGGCTCTTGTGATCCGAATAAATCTCACAACGTTTCTCATGAGGTAATGCCTTCATGTCTTCAGGGCTAAAACTACGGCTTCTAGTTCAAGGTCATTGGTAGGATAATTTTGTTCATGCTGCTTCAGTTGTCGATATAGATAAGATATAACTTTTCCTTCTTGCATTAGCACACATCCGAGACCGATCTTGGATGTGTCACAATACACATCAAAGGGCTTCGTGATATCTAGCATGATTAAGATTGGGGCTGAAATCAATCTCCTCTTGAGTTCTTGAAAACTCGCTTCACATTTGTCCGTCCATTCAAACTTCTTGTCCTTCTTCAACAATCCGGTCATGGGCCTGGCGATACTCGAGAATCCTTCTACGAACTTGCGGTAATATCCTACTAATCCGAGAAATGCACGAACTTGGGTTTGAGTGGTTGGGGCTTGCCAATCTTCAACATCCTTCACCTTTGCAGGGTCAACGGCAATTCCTCCGGATGATAAGATATGTCCGAGGAATCCTACCTCTTGTAACCAGAATTCACATTTGCTAAACTTGGCATACAACTGATGCTCCCTAAGGGTTCCAAGGATGGTCCTTAGGTGTAGCTCATGTTCTTCTTCTGATTTGGAATAGATCTGAATGTCATCGATGAAAACAACGACAAACTTATCCAGAAAGTCCATAAAAATCGTATTCATGAGGTTCATGAAATAAGCGGGGGCATTGGTTAATCCAAAATACATGATAGTATACTCGTACAATCAATATCTGGTGGTAAAGTCAGTCTTTGGAATATCCTCTATGCGAATCTTGAGTTGATGATAACTAGTTCTAGGATCAATCTTAGAAAACACTTTGGCACCAGTCAACTGGTCAAATAGGTTTTCTATCTTTGGCAGTGGGTACTTGTTCTTGATGGTGACATCATTCAACTTCCGATAATACGTACACAAACAATTACGTCCGTCTTTCTTATCCACAAACAAGACAGGTGATCTCCAGGGCGACACACTTGGTTGGATCAATCCTATCTCCAGCATATCATCAAGTTGCTTCTTTAGCTCCACTAATTCAGACAGGTTCATACTGTATGGTCTCTGGGCTATGGGTCCGGTTCCTGGTATTAGTTCAATGATAAACTCGATATCCCGATCTAGGGGCATACCGGGCAAAACATCTGGAAATACATCGGGGTATTCACAGACTATTCTGACTTGGTCAATGGTTGGTTGGGCTAGACTCTTGTTGCACTTGAATTGATGGGGCAAGGTTTCAGATACATGTTCAACTGATATTCCGGCGGTACTGGTCATGGTTATGGCTTTCTTGGCACAGCCGATTAATCCTTTATGTTTCGACATCCAATCCATCCCTAGTACTACTTCCAAACCTTTAGTTCCGAGTGCTATTAGATTAGCATAAAAATCTATGCCATGGATTCGGATTGGTACGGCCTTGCAAATTTGTCTTGCTTTGGTGGTTGAACCAGGTATTTGAACTATCATAACATGCTTCAATTTGGTGGGTTGAATCTTACTAGTGCATGCAAATTCTTTGGTAACAAATGAGTGCGATGCTCCAGAATCAAACAACACTCTTGCAAGTACTGAGTTAGCAGAAAACATACCCAGCATGACATCTAGCGCTTCTTGGACTTCTTTAGCATGCATGAGAAAGAGACGGCTGTTGCGGTTGAGCGAATTCCCTGGGGCAAACCTTCTTTTGGGATGAACACGATGCTGCTGCTGAGCTGGGGCATTTGCATTGCGGGCTGCGGCAATCTTCTTGGGGCACTCATTGGAATATTGAACCTTGGTTCCACATTCATAACAAGTCACCTGAGACTTTCCTTTGCTGCAATAGGCACAACATTGCTTCCAGTCCTTGGGGCAGTGTTGGTGTTGGTGGCGACATTGTTGTTGTTGATCTTCGGTGGTGCATGGTTGAAATTGCTGGGGTTGCCGGGGTTGTTATGATTTCCTCTGGGCCTTGGGTTTCCACGGTTGGGATAGGTTGGACGGTTCATCGGGGGTCTATTGGTTCTTGGGGCAAATCCTGGAGATGGGTTGGGGGCGATACTTCGGTGTATGATGGGTTGCTGGTTGATGCATCATGTGACGCTTGCGGTTCTCATTAGCTTGGTTGATCTTGCCTTCCATCTGAATGGCGTAATCCACTAAGGCTTCAATATCAGCAAATGGGTTATTGACCAACACTTTCTGCATCTCATCATGCAGACCATTCAGGAATCTCTCCTTTTTCTTGGCCTTAGTGCTAATCTCATCAGGGGCATACCTAGACAGAGATAGGAATCTGTCACGGTACTCTACCATAGTCATTCTTCCCTGCTTAAGCTCCTTGAATTCATCTCTCATCCATAGAATCAAACTTGGTGGCACATGGGTTCGGCTGAACTTGAGTTTGAATTCATCCCAAGCCATCATTTGTCCTCCATTCATGGTGCGAACGTTGTTCCACCATGCTCTTGCATCTTCGGACATATAGTGGGTGGCAAACAGTACTTTCTCATTAGCCTCTACTCCTGCGACTTCAAAGTTGTTCTCCATGGTTTGCAGCCAATCATCGACATCTAATGGCTCTTCAGACTTACTAAAGATGGGTGGATTGGTGTTCTAGAAATTCTTGAGCTTGGATCCATGGTTGTCCTGGTTTCCATGGCTTGATTGTTGTTGTTGGCCATCTGAGCTATATGCTGAAGGGTGGCTAAGTTGGCTTGACGTTCGGCTCTTTCAGCTTCACGGTCAGAAACCAACATTTGCAAGATTTGCAGCATCAGGTCCGGGGATGAACAGCTTCCTCCACGAGGCATCTGAAGATTGAGATACATCATGAGAAAAGAGGGTAATTTCTAAGGTTCGGGTTTTGGTGTTTTGAAAAGTGTTTCAAAGTTTGACTCAGATTTTTCTAGCAACTTTCTTTTCATTCATTCATTCATAGCACACGATAAAAACACACACCACAACAAAGGAAAACAGATGGTTTTAAGAACCATTCTAGGAAACTACGATACAATGGTACCGAATACAACTCACTAACGCTAGTTCTCAAGTGCTACTACTCCTCGGAGTCGGTGTCCTCATCATCATCAATGAAGGCGAAGTCATCCTCATCGATGAAGAAGTCCATGGACTGATCCTCTAGAAAGTCATCATCGTCACTGAGATAGGAGTAGGGGTCTCCACTAAGGTCTTACCCTGCATTCTCCCTCTCCTCCAGTTGCATGTCTCTCTCGTGGACAGTCTCCTCCAACTCTGTGATCCTGTGGCAGAGACGGGCAATGATGTGCTCCTTATTGTCGAGCTGATGGTGACGAGACTGGAGATCCTTCACTAGCATGGCAATGGTTTGATCCTTCTTGGAGGCAATGGCTTACTTGTGGTTGGCGTAGGAGCGGGCATTGTCTAACTCCTTCTAACAGTCATACATCATGAAGCTGAGGTGGTCCAATTGAGTCTTCAGCTCATGGTGATGTGGGGCTTCCAGTGGTTGTCCCATAACATCACGCCTTGGATAGAACTCAAAGCGGGTACCCTTGATCTTATTGATGCTTTGCCCACAAAGACGGGCAAGAGCTTCTTGCATGGCCCTGTCAAGTCCATCGAGCCAGTTGTTATCTCTTAAGGTGAACTGAATTCCCTCTGAGGTAGGGGCTTCCATTTTTCCTCGGAGACTTGCAACAACTAGCCATTGCAACTCCTATCCTTCCTGATCGTTGAGATGAGCTCCGAAGAACTCGGGGTGCGGACGCTCCAGCATCTCCGACAGCTGGTCCAAGTCACGCTAAAAGATGAGGTCTCCTCCATTCCACAACCGATAAAACTTGCTATACTTCACGTCCATCTATAAGAATATAGGATGAGTAAGTTAGTAGAGTGATCAAGTGTGTAAAATTTTATGTAAGTTTGCAAGAATTTTTGAGGAACATACATTTTCATGAAAGAATCCAAGTGATAAGAATGAGAATAGGTTTTCATAAATACTCATTTCCTTGGTTTTGAAACTAAGTTTTTGATTCAAATATCCATTCTAAACTAGGGTCTCCTATGGTCAGCATGGCTCTGATACCAACTTGTCAACACCCAGATTTTTTAATCACAGATGCCTGTTATGCCATACACCGCAATCCCAGGATTACCATTTTTGCGAGACATAACAGATCTGATATCACAGTACATCATCCATTACAAACCATACATAAGGTCTTACACAAATAAAGGATCACATGATCCAGTCTTAATACAAATCAAGCAGCGGAATAACGCAATGATAATGATAGTGTGGGCGAAGCTCCATCTTCATGGACACATGCAATGCTGATGATGGGAGATGATTCTAGTGCTGTCCGTCCTCCTGGTAGTCCTCTTCATAGTATGGCCACGGTAATAGCCAGGGATAAATCCATGAGTACTCTTTAAGTACCCGCAAACTAAGAATAACAAGTGAAGTGGTTTTGGGGTAGGAAATACTAAGCTCTAGGTTGTTTTGCAAAAATCCAGAGTTATCTCTAGTGAGTTCAGAAGCAAAGAAAGCTAGTTGAAAGTTTTTAGAACACCTAAGTTGGAACTTGAATTTCATATCACAACCCTGTTGTGGTTAAGTCAAAGTCATGAATCATTTCACAAGTCATTTTGAAAACATCTAACGACAGAACAGTATGGCCACTCCAACTGTCCATAACCGCGGACGCGGCTATTCGAATAGTTTGACACTCTGCATAGGTGGTACACTTTCACCACAACATTCGATACATCCATTAGGAACAATCATGAATTCACCATACTCAGTATGCAGATAATCAATCCTAACCTTTCAATTACACGCCCTAGTATAGGCACCTCTCCTATGAGTTTGGCCTCCCAACCATGACCAACTGTCATCTTGGGAACTACACAGGTGGACAATCTTCAGAAGGTAGCCTTAGCTCAAACCTTGGACGCAAGGGAACCCATACTAAGGTATATAAATTTCCAGTCAAGCCCTACCCAAATTTTGGGTATTGTGGTTATATGGTAAAATTGGAATGGTATCGCATCCAGACAACCATTAGTTTTAAAAAAGGGCTAAGGCTCATGCCTCAACATTTTGCTCATCAAAATCATTCAAGAACACATGTCAAAACATTTCATTAGAATGACTCATCATTCTAAGATTTTCATAACCATTTCACCAAGTAATCCCATCTAAAGTGATCAAGTTTTATGCTTAGCACTAGCATCTACAAGTGGGGGTAAACACTAATGAGGGGTGGTAAACAAGTGTATCTTATCTAAGTTCAGTCTCATGCCTCAGGATGACATCAAGATTTATCTAACTTAGGCCAAGTTTTATGCTCTTTATGCTACCTTTAAATATATCTTTCTAAAATCTACAAGTCACTAAGTAAAATCTAATAGAAATCTTTGATAAATAAATAAAATACTATGCTTGCACATAAAACTAGGATTGGGTATCAAGTAGTGTAAGCTTGCAAGGATTAGCTTGCTAAGTCAACTTGGATAGTTAAGCTTGCAAGGTTGCAAGTATAGGCTTGCTTACTTAGTAGCTTGCCTTGTGCAGAGCAGTGGTTGAAGTTCTCCTCGGATTCCTCTTCGTAGTATTCTCCTTCCTCCCCGTATCCTTGGTTGGTACTAGCATCTATAAATCAATACGAGGTACACAATCACCAAGCAATACTTAACTACTCTTATTTATCACACCAAGGTTTTCACTAGATGATCTAGGATCATCACAAACATGGCAATCATTCAAGCACTTGTCTTATTTATTTTATTTTGGAAAAGTAATTTATACTCATTGAAAAACTACTTAAGATTTAATATTCTCCAACTAAAACATGGGATCATGTTGACACATGTCATCACCACATATTTCAGTACATGGGAATGTGATTTAAAGTGATGTCACAATTTAATAAGGTTTAACCTGTTTATTTTAATTAAATAAATTGACTAGAATGGCCTATCGGGCATTCTTTTATTACTTGTCCATTATTTCTACAAGTAAACCTAGATATTTTTATATATTCATAAATGTCTTGTTAAATGTGATTTTTGAGAGTTGGAATCAACTCAAAAGCTTTTGTGGTTGAATTTTGAAAAATGTTTGAATGTAGAGAAACTTCTGCCTTGTTATTTTTACTATGGGTGATCTACAAATCCAATTGGTTTGAATCCAATGGGCTTGGATTAAGCATTCCAGTAAATTTCTAACAAAATTGGTTTCATGCAATTTGGTTCAGTGAATCGACCTGGGTTGATTTTTGAATCTAGGTACAGAACTGGGTTTGAAACTAAATTGGAAAATATAAATTCAAACTAACTGGGTTGCGCGGGATGTTAACTGGACCGGCCCATGGTGCACAACGCACGCGCGGGTGGGTTTAAGTGAATCACCACACCAGTCAGCGAGACAGGGGTGCGAAGTGGTACGGGGTGATCTAGACCGCACGATCAAACTCTAATCGAACGACTGGGACCTATCGTCTCCGTCGGGCAACGCTGGCGAGACAGAACCCTAGCGCGGCCAGTGGGGGTCGACGGGGGATCACTGGGGCTCATGCGAAGGTCGGCGATGGGGGCGAACGAAAACGTCGACGACGGCGAACCTCATGGTACCGGCGGCTCCATTCGTTGGCTCCTTTCTTCCTCCTCCGCGGTAGACTCTGGCCAAATTCTGGCAATGTGTTGCTCGCCTTTCTCTGGGGGTGAGGTGGTGTGGTTCTGAGAGAGAGGGGAGTGAGGTGGTGTGAAGAAATCGAGCGGGGGTGGCCTCTATTTATAGTGCAACGAGGGGACCGAAGGGCGCGAGTGGACCTTGTCGTGGTCGTCGTCACAATGAGCTACTGGCATGGGCGACGGTAGGGGGCGGTGCTGTGCTCCCTGGCGAAGCTCAACGACATGGTTACGCGGCGTGGGACGGTGCGAGATGGTCAGAACACGTCGACGCTCTGGGCGGCACTGACAGCTGTTTTAATGGCGCACAGCGGCTATGGGTCGCGCTGCGGCGAACGGGGTTGTCTAGGGTGTTCATGGGGCGGTGTTGATCATGCACGCAAGTGACGAGGGCAGCGTGGAGTCTGTGGCCATGTGTCGCGTGCGGCGCTCTGGCGCGCTCTCGGCATGCTCGCAGAGAGGCTGGGCATGCTTGGGCTGAGTGGTCCAGGGGCTGGCTGCGCTTTGGCATCGGTCATGGGGTGGAGGTGGACGGTGGGGAGTGTCCTTGACATGGTGGATAGGATTGGGGCTGCTCCTAGCTTGCGGTCGACCATGGGATGGCAAGTTAGGCTCGACATGCTCACCATTGATGGCAATGGCAAACTCACAGTGGTGCTAAAGCTTGTTAATTGGGCTAAATGATCTACTAATAGCTTGATGTGAACCAGAGAGAGAATAAATTAGGCCAAAATCACTGCTCACTATAGTGTTTGATGTTTGTTTGTTTTGTGTTTGCAAGGTGTTTTATGAAATGGCCAAAAGATATTCAATTTTGAATTTTTGGTTCAAACTTGGTGAGAGTATTACTTACATACTCAGTAGTCTCTGTTTAGTTGGAAAGGTCAAGGGGTACTGGTTTGGTTGGTTTTTGAAAATGGGTGATCTTCACATATGTTAAAGATTCAATTTTAAATTGTAATTTGAATCAAGTTGCCAAATGTTTCTACAAGTTTGAAAGGTGGGCTTTGATTCACTTTTACATGGTCTAGCAAGGGGTGAAAAGAAATGTAAATGTTTCTGTTTGAAATCTTGGACTAGGAACACTCAAAGTGGCCTAGTGAGCAAGATTGGCAAAAATGACCATTTGCTTTATTTGGTTTGTTTTTTATTTTCTCTTGATTTGTTTCTGCTTGGAAATGTTTTAGATGATGTTGTTTTCACCTTTCAACCATTCCTTGCTATTTAGATCAAACACACAAGTCCATTCATGCATTCATACAATCATCACATACACACATGCATTCATATGATTTTAATTAACAAAAGTTTTTGTTAACCTTAAACTTGGTGATTGGGATTGATAAACTTGTTCAATGTTTTTGGGATGTTACAGACGGAGAAGTCAGCTGTATCTTCTTTCTCTCGCATGTAGCCAGATGTGCAGGTCATGGATGTTATCCTCGTAGCGTGCATTAATTGGTAATTCGTAGAGGATATGCAGCATATGGGTGGGAACCCTCAACGTCCCATGATAGTTCTGGCATCTAACGGTCTATACTAACCATTGCCGTAATTCAATGTGTAGGAATGGTGTACACCAAGGAGACATGCGGGGTCGCGAAGAGGGCAGTGATTGGCTTGGATCATCTACTAGGCCCCACATCATGAAATTATGGACGGGAATAAGCTGCCCTGTTGTGCAACAAGGAGTTGATCCCTCATGGGTAAAGAAATGCACCTCTGCAGAGTGTAAGAACTGTAACCTGTTACTCCATGTTCCGGGAAGGAGCTATGAACACGGCAGGAAAGGAACTCCATGAAAGTTCTAGTAAACCTATGAAGGATGACAGACATAGCTTTTCAGAATAAAAGCAACCTTTGAAGAAATGTTTACAAAAACATGCATTGCCTATGACCTATGGTCTGTGGCTGTAGATATAGTGCATCAAACACTCCTTTTCTAGTGAACTTGGTGAGTACGCTCGTACTCAACGTATCTTCTTAACCCTTGCTAGATTCTGAATCCATTAATACAACGTCTACATCAAGTTATGCTCCAGAAATTATCATCAAAAGCTCAAGATCTTCAATGAAGTAAAGGAAGTCAACATATACATCAATTAAAGTGAAGAAGAAGTTACTAATTAGATAGAAATATAATCTCTAGCCATAGAACCTATTTTTGTAGTGTATTGCAATAACAGCAATGCCAGAACAATAGTTTAGATACTAGTCTTATTAGTATGATCATTTTTGAGTTGTTTATTTTTGGTTCTTGATGTCTACACACTTCTATTCTTGTAGATAGTTGTTGGGCCTCCAAGTGCAGAGGTTTGTAGAATAGAAGCAAGTTTCCCTTAAGTGGATCACCCAAGGTTTATCGAACTCAGGGAGGAAGTGGTCAAAGGTTTTCCCTCTCAAGCAACCCTGCAATCAAGATACAAGAAGTCTCTTGTGTCCCCAACACACTCAATACACTTGTCAGGTGTATAGGTGCACTAGTTCGGCGAAGAGATAGTGAAATAGAAGTGGTAACAGTGCCAGAAAAGACCTTCTGACTTGTTGTTGACGTGGGGTAACAGTCCCAGAAAATAGCTGATGGCGTGGAGGAACAAACTAAAGGCAAACTGAAGGAAGCAAGCAAACATGCAACAGATCTAGTAGCAAACGGTGTTTCAATGTTTAGAAACAAGGCCTAGGGATCATACTTTCACTAGTGAACACTCTCTCATATAAATATCCTCTCTTCATGATACTACTCCTAACTACTCTCCGGTTGGACACTCTAATCATTGGTAGGGCTATGACAGCACTCCTCAAAGTCCTCCTTCCCCAATCTAGATAACCCCACATTGTCACCTTGAGCACTAGATGGTTCCAACAAACACCACAATTTCATAGAGACATCCAACTCCAAATATAACTCATACCAAATATTCAATCTAGACAAAGTGCCACACACGGTATGCACGCTGTCACTTTCACACACGTGGGGAAAAGCATAGATCTATTAAAGCACAAAGAGTATTTGTGTAGACTCAAACCTAAGTGCCACCATGGCATGCATGCTGTCACTTTCACACACATGGGGAGAGCAGAGATCTAATGAAGCACTTGAGTAGCAAGGTAGATCTACTTGATTACAAAGGTCATGACCATAACAAGATCATGCATAGAGAGAGATGAACACATAGCTACCAGTAGAGCCCTTAGCTCTAAGGAAGAACTACTCCCTCCTCATCATGGGAATCAGCAACGGTGATGGAGATGGTGGTGGAGATGGATGGAGATGGCTCCGGGGGCACTTCCCCATCCCGGCAGGGTGCCGGAACAGAGACTTTCTATCCCCCGAATCTCCCCTTCGGTGGCGGCGGCGCTACGAAGGTTTTTGTGGATTTCTTCTGGATTCTTTAGGGTTTTCTCCCCGGGGGCTTCTTATAGGCGAAGGGGGAGAGGCCGAGGTGGCGGACAGAGGAGGCAAACCCTACCCAGGCGCGGGGTCAAGGTCGGTGGGGGTCTAGGGGGCCCACAACCCCTGTGCGAGCCTCCAGGGCTTTCCTCCGCCTAGGGGGTGCGGCCACTCTGTGGCCCCCCCCCTCCGGCTCTGCTTCGTGGTTCCGTGTTGCTCCGAGAAAAATAATGACTTTCGCTTTTGTCCCGTCCAATTCCAAGAATATTGATTTTCTGCCTTTTTGGAATAAAAAAACATAAGAAAATAGGCAACTGGCACTATGGCATATTGTCAATAGGTTAGTTCCAGAAAGTGTATAAATACCTCAAAGTGTAGACAAAACATAAGACAAATGATACAAAACAAGCATGGAGCATAAAAAATTATAGATACGTTTCCGACGTATCAAGCATCCCCAAGCTTAACTCCTTCTCGTCCTCGAGTAGGTAAGTGATAAGAAGAAGAATTTTTGAGGTGACATGCTCCATCAAAACCAAGATCAAACCATTTGCAAGCATCGAAAGCTAGGATGAAAGAACTCTAAACATGTGTATGAAAGATGGAGTTCTAACAATAGGACATAGTAACTATGCATGCAACATGAAAGGCTACAAACAAATATCATGAATAGCATGCATTGAAAAACGTTTGTTTGTTTCACATACAGAAAACATGGCATAGTGGCATTCAGCTTGTCCCTCATGTAGTAGCAAATAGATGCATAGGACACCTTCAAAGTTCACAAGGGTGACTAGAAACAAATAGCACATGAACAAGTAATATCACAATATGCATCAATCAATAAGTTTTGGAACACTGCACACAGAATGACAACTATGCTCTCTTAATGGTGCCTAAAGGTAGAAGGTGGAGACTCAAATAATGGTGAAATAAAGGCCCTTCATAAAGGGAAGCAGGGATTTCAAGTTTCAAAAAGAGCTTCCACAAATTATGGTACTTGTTAGCTTTTAGCCCTCATTGCTCCTATCATAAGCATCTTGAAGTGATTAAGGTTAAAGTGACAAAGTTGGAGTATATGCTTGACGAAGTATAAGTTGGCAATCTCAAGTCCCTTGAATACGAGGGCCACACCTCATGCATACTCAACTTTGGGTCCAGGTAAGTTCTTGTCACTATAAGTATTTGAATATCATTGAGAACAGCCAACGGTGTACCCATTGCACATGGTACAGGAGATTTCCCATAACCAAAATGACAAGGCAAGCAGACAATGAGAATCTCAGCAATCTTTTTATTTACCATATGCATAGCTTTTTATTGAGGATGATTCATAGATAGCTCATTATGGTGATGCTGCAAGTTTCCACCATGATTAGGTATGGCTTAGGTGTAGAGATCTTTACCTTTAATAAGGTAGAGATCTCGACCTTTAATAAGGTAGAGATCCCTGTGATTGCAATGCTAGTCCCTGGATCAATAGCTAGCATCCACAGTTAAGATGTAATATCAAGAAACAAAGGTCATAATACAACATTATAACCAAGAATAAAATAATTCATTACATCTTACATAGCTCATTTGGCTATATCATTACAATGCAGCAGAAATAACTATAGCATGGAGTCCTTCATCTTCAAAGTGCCACAAGAAATCATGTTGGTTGTAGACTTGTAATCCTAATCAACACACTTCACTAACATCAAACAAACCTGCATTTGAATTGTATTGGCAAGTGATACTATGGTAGTATGGTGGAGACTAACATTTATATGCATTTGGCTAAGTGGACCTTAGGCTTGCTTTGCTCAAAATAGATTTTCCTTATCATTTGAAAACACTAAGTTTTTGTTTGGCAAAATCACCCAAGGCATCTCCCAATAGAAATCGGTGATCCTTCAACCCTTGTTCAACCACAAGTTTTTAACTTAGAAATTGGGATGAGGAGATTCTTGATAGCTTCCCTGTCTTGATGCTCAAATTGTCCATTGCCAGGGACACGGCTAAGTACTTAGATTTTTCCTTCTGCAGAAGTGGTGCACTTTCCCCACAAGACTCGACATGCATTGAGACAAGATCTTTCAGAAGCCTTCCCTTAGACCAGAATGGACGCGTTCCAACCTATCATCCCCTACCACCAACTGTCCATTTGGCTAAGTTATTGCAACCTATATGATCCAGGCAGAGCCCATAATGCCAAGTGGCTTCACTTGAAGCTTCTTAACATTTGACATATCAAATCTCTTTGTTCCTGGATGGCATTCCACAAGTGAGATACACAAGGTTCACCAGTCCACTGGCCTTGTGTAACCACTCAACAAAAATCCATCCAAGCAATACCATTCCACCCAGGTGATTCATTCACTTAGTTGTTTTATTAAACAAAACATAAGTCCTTGACTTAGAAATATTCCATAGCATGAATATAATCCACCCTTGTTTTCTATTAGCTAGACTAAGCATGATAGTAGTAGGAATCTTAACTTAGGGAAAATTCTACTAAGGTTTCATCTACTAGGATTTTCCATGGCATAACATTCTTAGTAAAATTCCATGCAAGTCCTACTTAGAAATATCACTAATGCATAGTGAAAATAATACGACAAAAGTATGAAGCACCACTTGTCTTTTTGGTAGAGAATATAAGTTCAGCCCTTGATCTTGCAATAGTCACACTCTTCAAATTTCACTACAATTCAATCAAGGCACAAATTCAATCTACCATTCAAGCAATTTCATCACAAAGAATAATAAAAACAAAGCCATGCATGCAATCATGCCAAAGATTGTTTTATTTGGAAAGGTGGTTTCTAATAGGTTATAAACATTTTAAAACACCTATTGGTCATTTATAAAAGTGGCAAAACCATTTGATATTAAGTTAGTGAAAATGGCCACTTTAAATCATTTTTGTTTTGCTAGAAATGAGTTAATCAAGGTAATACTTTCTAGTGTTTGACAAATATATTTTTTAAACACAAATGTTAGTGTGTTATTATCAAGTGTTTATTATTAAAACCATTTGCAAAAGGTTTTACTTATAAACCATTTTTAAATCAAAGTCATACTTTATTTTGTTGGTAATGCCTTTAAACTGGGTAATAATTTTATAGGGTTCACCAAATATATTTTTAAATCCTAAAACTTGGTGTTTAGGGTCAAAGAGTTTAAATCAAATCATTTACCAAAGGTTTTACTCAAAAAGCATTTTCAAAACATAAACAATATTTTTATTTAACTAGAAATGCTTTTATTCAAAGATTTATTCTTTAGCTTCACAAAATACACTTTTAAATCCATAAGTTGGTTTCTATGGTCACTAGGTTCAAAACAAACTATTTACAAAAGATTTTACCCTAAACATATTTTTAGAATACATTTTATACACAAAATATGCCTACACAAGTTTCTACAAAAACAACTAATTTGACAGAAGAAAATCACTAAACAAAGTACATGTTTGGAAAGTATTTGTTTTGCTGATTCCATTGATATAAAATTTGTAAACTTTGGACATGTAGATTTAAAGTTATGAATTTTTCAAATCTAACCATCTAATAGAACATTTTCTGATTTTAAAACAGAGTCAGTGCCACGCGTCTGTTTCTGATTGAACAATAACCGTTCACACGGATCAATCAGTATAGGCCGTTGTATTTAAGTGGGATCACACGGTTAAGATCTAGCATACCAGTTCGTTTAAGTCAATCTATCTGCGCCGCTGGATCAAAATCTAACGGTGCAAATCCTTATGGCCAAGGATGGGCGGCACTAGCGACGGCGAGTGGCGGCGGCGCGTTCAGGCGGTGGTGTTCCGGCTAATAAAGAAAGCAAGGGGAATGGAGAATAAGCTCACCGGGTTCGCTGGGTCGCGGTGATGCTCAAGGTGGCCGCAGGATGGTCAGGGGCGCACGGAGTCAATGTTGATTGCTCATCGGAGATGCTCCTGGCGTCGAGCTCCTCTGTTCATCGTCGGAGGCGAAGGTACGGGTCACGCTAAACCAAAAAAACCATGCAGTTAGATGCGTACAAGATAGGCGAATACATGAGCATCGGTCAGAGGGGATGGGGCGGTCAGAAGTTACCAGGGGTGTCGCCGGAGTGGAGGCAGACGGCGACGGTTCTCGGTTGTCGTCGTTGCCGACATTTCAAGGCATGCGTGAGTGAGTGGGTGGTATGGGCAGATGCAGGGAACGATGGGAATCACACTCGTGTGCTCTGGGGGCAGTGGGGAGGTTCGTGCTCGCCGTAATTGCTCGGAGAGTTCGTCGGAGCAGAGAATGCTCAAGCGCAAAATTGAGGCAACCCTATGGCCGAGAGGGAGCATTGATCGAGGGGAAAGAGAGAGGAGAGGCGGGCGAGTTAACGGGCATGATCGGGGAGGGATTAGTGCGGCAGTAACGCGTATTGAAACGATCATTCAACGACCAGTAACGGCGAGGTGAGGGCATGGTCACCGCGGGGGGGGTGAGGAAGAAGGTCTGCCGTGTGGGGTCATTTCGTCAGCGTGAGAGAGAAAGAAAGAGTGGGTTCCAGAGTTCAGTGTCTGCACGGGTGTGTTCTGTGGTGAGAAAACGCTTCGCGTTTGAGAGAGAGGGAGTGGGCTAGTTGGGCCAGTGGGCTGGGCTTGCTGGGTTGGGTCGTCTCTTTCATTTTTTTTGTTTTGTTTCATTTTTCTTTTTCTGTTTTCATTTTTCTGTTTTGAATATGTTCAATTGATTTCAAACTTTTTTCATTTCAAAACTTTCCAAACTTTTCATTAAGTTTTTAATATGTTTTAATCATGTATTTAAAGTCCTTTTTAGGAATAAATCCTTTATTCATTTATGTTTTATATTTTATTTAAAATGGGTGCTTTCCTTCATTAAATGAGATTTAATTATATTTTCAAACCCTTATTTGAATTCCAATTTTTCATCAAAACCTTTTCAGTAGGTTTCATTTATTTAATAGGGTGTTAAATAATTCATTTTTAATTATTTGAAATATTTTTAATATGGTTTATTAATCATTTAAAATGAGCAAATGTCTTTATTTAAATAAAAACAAATATGACTTTAATTCCATATAATTTTTATTTAAATGATTCCTTTAAGTTAATTGATAACTTTTTAATCCACTTGGATAAATTTCCATTTATTACTTTCTCATGATTTAATTAATCATTTCTATTAGGAATTTTATCTTTATTCATATATAATTAGAATAAGGTTTAATGCCATATAATTTTATTGGAATAATCTTTATCCCTTTATTTTATTTGGATTATCTTTATTTCATTTGCTCAAGGATTTGGCCAAGATTTAATTTGGCTTTTAAATATTCCTTATTTAATTATTTCTTTCTTTGTCTTATAAAATCCATATCTTTTTATTTATAGATCCAATATTGGTGATTCCAATTTGTATAATTTTATTTAATATTTGTTTATACTTTTAAATCCTTCTAGGATTAATTTGATCACATTTTGGTATGGATTTTAGATAGGAGCTTTATTAGCTTTGAAATTTAATTTCTTTATCTTATTAACTTCATAAGATTTTATCTATGGCTCCAAATTAAGTGAAACCATTTTCTATGGTTTTATAATATTTTATTTATCAT
This sequence comes from Avena sativa, assembly GCA_916181665.1. Taxonomy (NCBI): domain Eukaryota; kingdom Viridiplantae; phylum Streptophyta; class Magnoliopsida; order Poales; family Poaceae; genus Avena; species Avena sativa. The sequence goes on along the minus strand of OV702284.1, from coordinate 225,794,615 downwards.
TCTTGATCATTTATAAATGCTTGTTGACAAATTTTTATATGGATCAAATCCATAGTCTTAGAGAGATCTTGGAAATGATTTATTCCATTAGGGTTTTGGGTTTTGGTTTACTTTTCCAAATGTTTAAATTTCAAGATGCATTTATGAAGAATGCATTTCACTTGTTTTGAATTTAGTTTTATTCCATTTTGTTCAAAGTTTGTTCAAGATGGGGTTTAATGTTTCCATTTGGAATCAAAAAGTTTGTTTTTCACCCTAAATTTCAATAATTATTTATTTTGTTTATTTATTTTTTACATTACAAAATTTGGAAAATTTTGGGATGTGACAGGCTACCACCCTTAAAAGAAATCTCATCCCGAGATTTGGGGAGGCTAGAGGTTACAAATTGTCTTCAAAAAACTAGGGTACTACCACCCTTAAAAATTTCCAACTAGATTACAACTTGGCTTGCTTGGGATCTTGATGAAACTTCTCTGGGCAGACATCTGCATAGTGTCCTTTGTTTCCACACTTGAAACATCTGACAAGGCTGAGATCTCTCATAGGCTTGCTTGTCTTGTACCTCATCTTTTCTGGACAATTGCTTGCATAATGTCCTTGGTCACCACAATTGTAACATGTGACAAGCTTGAGTTCTTCACGTATCTTCTGTGGACAAGTTGATATATAATGGCCTAGCTCTTTGCAGTTGTTGCACCACACTTGGCTAATTTCCTTATTCTTCTTTTTCTTGGGGTTCTCCAAAGCTAGGAGTTCTTCTAGTTCATGCTCTTCATATCTCACCTCAAAGATGGGAAAGTCTCCTTGTTTCCTTAATCGTTTCCTTGTATAATACATACGTTTCCTGTTTTGTCCATCAAGGTGAGTCATAATGCATGGAGGTGCAAGCTGAGATTTTCCTTTGTCTTCATCCTTCTTGGTAGAAGTTGTTTCCTCATGGTGGTCTCCAAACTTTTGATGCATTCCACCTTGTTTCCTTTGTTGAACTATAGGGTAGATGGGACATTGGATACAGACATGATTATTTCAGTCACTTGAGATGTGGGGCATTGATTAGTTGGATGTTTCTCTTCACAATTTGGGCATTGATCTTCATGCTCTTTGGAAGTGTGATCCATGTCTCCACAAATATTGCAAGCTTGAGTTCCTTCTATAATATAATCCTTGTCATCATTGATGTCACAAACTCCTTGGAAAAGGTTGTCTCCCATGTTGATCATTTGATTTGTCATCATTTGCAACAATTGGGTTTGGGTTTCCAAAAACCTTTGCATGGTTGGGTCTAACTCATTGTTGTTGGCTAAAAACTGAGTTGTCACTTGGTTCAACTGGGTTTGGGTTACTATGAGTTCTCTCATGTGTATCTCTTGGTTGTTGGTGTCACCATTCTTGATGTTGGAGTTTCTTGGAGAAGTCATCTGTTTGGGTTGTATTGAGATTAGATTAGGCAAAAGATTCCTATAGGAAAGTTCTAATCACACACATCACAAATCACACAAGCAATGTGCAAACAAACACAAAAAAACATTTCACTCAAACAACAAAGTTCAAGCACATTTTTAGGCAACAAAATATTTTTGCTACACCACATACGTTGGTGGGTTTAAACTAATCATTAGTATGGTGGTTCAACTATATGGTTTTCTTGAATTCATTCCATTCTTCTTGGTTGTTTCTTCATGGATGAGATCATGGTTTCCTTGGAAAAATTCTTGCATCTTGGTCACAAAACTTCAAAGGTGATGATGGTTTCTTCTAGATTGTTGTTTCTTTAGTCTCCAAGTCTTGATTAATATTTCTTGTCTCACTTGTAGTCCGTAGTGATGTCCAAGTTGAAGTCCTTGTTGAAACTAAAGCTGAAGTCATTGGTGATGTTAAGTCTTTGCTCAAGTTGAAGTCTTTGCTCCATCAAGTTTGAAAAGGGAGAGATGTAGAATTAAAACCAAAAGGTTGAGGAAAGAGTTTACAAGATTGTTTGTAAATAAGTATTGGAACAAATACAACTCCTATTTTTCTAAGGGGTTTTGTCCAATCCTAGGGTTACAATCCTACAGGCAAAACAGTTCTCTGATACCATCTGTAGAGATCCCAACCTTTAATAAGGTAGATATCCATGTGATTGTAATGCTAGTCCTTGGATCAATAGCTAGCATCCACAGTTAAGATGTAATATCAAGAAACAAAGGTCATAATACAACATTATAACCAGGAATAAAATAATTCATTACATCTTACATAGCTCATTTGTCTATCTCATCACAATGCAGCAGAAATAACTATAGCATGGATTCCTTCATCTTCAAAGTGCCACAAGCAATCATGTTGGTTGTAGACTTGTAATCCTAATGAACACACTTCACTAACATCAAACAAAACTGCAACATAATAAGTTACAGCCACAAGGGTCAATACATTTGAATTGTATTGGCAATTTATACTATGGTAGTATGGTGGAGACTAACATCTATATGCATTTGGCTAAGTGGATCTTAGGCTTGCTTTGCTCAAAATAGATTTTCCCTATCATTAGAAAACACTAAGTTTTTGTTTGGCAAAATCACCCAAGGCATCTCCCAATAAAAATTGGTGATCCTTCAACCCTTGTTCAACCACAAGTTTTTAACTTAGAAATTGGGATGAGGAGATTCTTGATAGCTTCCATGTCTTGATGCTCAAATTGTCCATTGACGGGGACACAACTAAGTACTTAGATTTTTCCTTCTGCAGAAGTGGTGCACTTTCCCCACAAGACTCGACATGCATCAAGACAAGATCTTTCAGAAGCCTTCCCTTAGACCAGAATGGACGCGCTCCAACCTATCATCCCCTACCACCAACTGTCCATTTGGCTAAGTTATTGCAACCTATATGATCCAGGCAGAGCCCATAATGCCGAGTGGCTACACTTGAAGCTTCTCAACATTTGACATCTCAAATCTCTTTGTTCCTGGGTGGCATTCCACAAGTGAGATACACAAGGTTCACCAGTCCCCTGGCCTTGTGTAACCACTCAAAAAAAATCCATCCAAGCAATACCATTCCACATAGGTGATTATGTAAGGTTCCCAACCTTTAATAAGGTAGAGATCCCTGTGTTTACAATGCTAGTCCCTGGATCAATAGCTAGCATCCACAGTTAAGATGTAATATCAAGAAGCAAAGGTCATAATACAACTTTATAACCAGGAATAACATAATTTTATTACATCTTAAATAGCTCATTTGGCTATCTTGTAGGGTTCACAGCATAGAAAACAAAAAATTTCCTACGATGTGAACTATATACCAAGATCTATCTACTAGATACAAACAACGGGCGGATGTATATCCGTAGAGAACATACCCTTGAAGACCGACAAAGCTTAACGAGTTCAACTCATGGTTGATGTAGACGATCTCTTGCCGATCTCAAGATCGAGAGGAAGTCCTAGCGCCGCAAATCAGCAGCGCATCCGTGCTCGCACACACGTTCGAGGCACCGAGCAACCTCCGCCTCCTCGCTCCAGCGATGCAGCGGAAGCACAACTCTTTCTTGCCGAATATCCACCGGGAACATGTATCTCGCTAGTACGAGACCATGGGGGATAAATTCTAGAGGGGGAGAGAGATCCTTCACGAGGAGGTGTGAGAGACAAGTGAGGAGGGGGGCTCCTTTTATAGGAGGAGGGGGGGCACCCAAGGGGGTGGCCGCCGGCCATGGGGTCTGCCCCCTCCCCTCCTTCATTCATGTGGGTGGACACTCCACTCACAAAATGCCCTTTAAAATCCCTCCACTCAAAAGTCCACTCAAATTCCCATTAAATTTCCACCAAATTTAATGCAAACTCTCATTAAATAAAACTCTTTTATTTTATTCAGAATTTTGTCAATTACTTTAATGACAAACATTCACAAATAACCCCTTGCTAGAATTCTATTTCACATGCATAACCACTTTATGCAATTTCACCCGAAAACCTGTTTCAGTATCTAGTGAAATAAATTCCTGCGCTTGTTCATTCTTTCGGCATGAAACATTTGCTCCAATTGGATGTCGGTGTCTCTTAAGTGTGTCACCCTACGGTTCGTGAATAATGCGGACATGATCGAGACCCCTCTCGGATCAATAATCAGAAGCGGGATCTGGAGACCCATACTGACTCCCACACATTCAACGATGACTTTCTTGTGATCGTCGGAACCTTTTACGCTAGTATCTTAATCCCTTTGTTTAAGGATATATTACATGTCCAAGATTCGATCATCGGTATCTCCATACCTAGTTTGATCTCGTTACCGACATGCACTCTTTTCTTGTTCCCGTGATATAACATTCTAGTGATCAAATCACTTGCTTGCAAGCTAATCAATGTGATATCACCGAGAGGGCCCAGAGTATATCTATACGTCATCGGGATGAACAAATTCCACTCTCGATCCATGAGCCTCAACATAACACTTTATTAGTTCTGAATCCATCTTTATAATCACCCTGTTACGGTGTGACGTTTGATGTTATCAAGAAACTCTTCCGGTGTTAGTGATTGAGATGATCTCATGGTCTAAGGATTAGGATCACTTCGTAAGTTGTTATAGCAATATAAACTCAATGACTTTGATCGTAATGCTATACTTCGGATGAATTTTCATCACACCATTACACTAATGTTGTGATCCCGTTATTAACAACATCCAATGTCCATGATCAGGAAACCTTGATCATCTTGTTAATCAACGAGCTAGTTTATGAGAGAGGCATAAATAGGAACTTTCTGTTTGTTTATTAAACACACATGTATTAATGTTTCCGTATTAATACAATTATAGCATGCAAAATAAACATCTATCATATACTTGGAATACACATAATAAACACTTTATTATTGCCTCTCAGGGCATATTCCCTTCATATCTCATTACAATGCAGCAGAATATAACAATAGCATGGGGTCCTTCATCTTCAAAGTGCCACAGGCAGACATGTTGGTTGTAGACTTGTAATCCTAATCAATAAACTTCACTAACATCAAACAAACCTGCAACATAACAAGTTATAGCCACAAGGGTCAATACATTTGAATTGTATTAGCAAGTGATACTATGGTAGTATAGTGGAGTCTATCATCTATATGCATTTGGATAAGTGGAGCTTAGGCTTGCTTTGCTCAAAATAGTTTTTCCTTATCACTTGAAAACACTATTTTTGCTTGACAAAATCTTTCCCAAGGCATCTCCCAATAGAAATTGGTGATCCTTCAACCCTTGTTCAACCACAAGTTTTTAACTTAGAAATTGGGATGAGGAGATTCTTGATAGCTTCCATGTCTTGATGCTCAAATTGTCCTTTGCCAGGGACATGGCTAAGTACTTAGATTTTACACTCTGCAGAGGTGGTGCACTTTCCCCACAAGACTTGGTTTCACCAAGACAAGATCTTTCAGAAGCCTTCCCTTAGACCAGAATGGACGCGTTCCAACCTATCATACCCCTACCACCAACTGTCCATTTGGCTAAGTTATTGCAACCTATATGATCCAGGCAGAGCCCATAATGCCAAGTGGCTGCACTTGAAGCTTCTCAACATTTGACATCTCAAATATCTTTGTTCCTGGGTGGCCATCCACAAGTGAGATACACAAAGATAAACCATAGAAATGGGCCTTGTGAACCACTCAACACAAACCATTCCTTCAATTCCACCCATGTGATTCATTCACTTAGTTGTTTTATTAAACAAAACACAAGTCCACAGACAGAAATATTTCATAGTATGAATATATATTCCACCCTTGTTTTCTACTAGCTAAGCTAAGCATGATAGTAGTAGGAGTCTTAACTTAGGAAATTCTACTAAGGTTTCATCTACTAGGATTTCCCATGGCATAGTTTATACTTAGCAAAATTCCATGCAAGTCCTACTTAGAAAGATCAGTAATGCATAGTGAAAATAATGGGACAAAAGTATGAAGCATCACTTGCCTTTTTGGTAGAGAGTGTAAGTTCACTCCTCGATCTTTGCAACGTTCACACACTTCAAATCACTACAACTCAGTCAAGTAAACAATATTTCAATCTACCATTCAAGCAATTTCATCAAAACAAACAATGCATGCAAGCATGCCAAACTTTGTTTTATTTAGAAATGTGGTTTATAACAGGTTATAAACATTCTGAAACACTTATTGGTCATTTTATAAAGTGGCAAAACTATTTGAAAAAGATTTTACCTATAAACCATTTTCAAACCAAATCATTATTTTATGTGGTTGAAATTGCCTTTATCAAAGTAGCAATCTTTATAGGGTTTACCAAATATATTTTTAAGTCATAAAACTTGGTGTTTAGGGTCAGAGAGTTTAAATCAAAACATTTCCCAAAGGTTTTACTCCAAAATCATTTTTAACAATTAAACCATATTTTTATTTGGCTAGAAATGTTTTAATTCAAGGTTTATTCTTTTGCTTCACCAAATACATTTTTGAAACCACAAATTGATTTCTATGGTCAGTAGGTTCAAAACAAATCATTTGCCAAAGATTTCATCTCAAAAATCATCTTAGAACAATTTTTATATTCTAAACATGCATACACAAGTTTCTGCAAAAACCACCAATTTAACAAACGCATTTTACTAAACAAAGTGCGTGGTTAGAAAGTACTTGTGTTTCTGATTCCATTGATATAAAATTTGCAAACTTTGGACGTGTGGTTTGAAAGTTATGAATTTTTCAAATTGGAACAACACATAGATCATTTCTGGTTTTGATCAATCAGTCAGGGCCACGTGGCGCTTTCCTATTCGTCTGTGCCGTTTCGCTCGAATCGGCAGATGCGAGCCGTTAGATTTAAGTTGCATCGCACGGCACAGATTGCTACTTACCCTTTCGTTCACGTTCTATCGCAACGCTACGATCAAGATCCTACGGCTCACACTAGCTCGGTCACAGATGGGCGGCGCTGGGCGACACCGAGCGGTGGCGCGGTCAGACGGCGGCAGAGCTGGCGATAGAGGAAGCAAGGGTGGTAGAGGGGTGGATCACCAGGTTCGGGAGATCACGGCGATGCTCAACGTGCTTGCGGTTTGTCAAGGGGCGCACGGTGGTGGTGTGGATTCCTCGCCGGAGTTCAAGACGGCGTCTGGCGGCTCTGTCTGTCATCGGGGAGAAGCTAGAGGCCGTGCTAGATCAAGTAGAAGGCAAGGTTAGGTTCGCAAGAGGAAGGCGAGTATCAGAGTGTCAACTAGGGGGAGAGGGGCGGTCGGGCTTACCGGGGAGAGGTCGTCGGAGCAGTGACAGACGGCGGCGTTGTGCTGTGGTCGTCGTTGTCGAGGCTCTGGGGCGCGCGGGGGCGAGCTGGCCCTACGGGAAGGTTCGCCAGGAGGTGGGGAGCAAGTGAGCGTGCAGTGGGAGGCGAGAGGCGACGGATACTGGCCGGAATCGAAAAAAATGTTCGCCGGAGTCCGCGGCGGTGCAGGGTAAAATCGAGGCGGCCTGGTGGCGAGGAGGGCGTGGCGATGGAGGGGAAAGAGAGAGAGAGATAGAGAGAGAGATAGGGCAGGCGCTTATGTACGCGTGATCGCGAGGTGGTTAAATGGCGTCGTTACTGCATATTAACTCGAGGAAACGACGACAAAACGGCCGGGGAGGTGGTGGAGGCGTGGTCAGCGGGGTGAGGATGATGATGATGTGGCGGTGGGGTCGCTTGGCAACGAGAGAGAGGAGGAGGGGGTGGGGTCCTATCGTCAGTGTCTTTGCGGGTGTGTGCTTGAGTGAGAAAGAAAAACGTTTCGGGGAGGTTAGTTGGGCCGGCTGGTTGGGCTGCGGTCCTTTTTGTATTTTTTATTCCTGTTTCTTTTTATTTTTCTAATTCTTATTATTTTGTTTTGATTTTGATTAAACTATTCAAACACTCATTTGAATTCAAAACTTTGCCAAATTTTGTGTAGGTTTAAATACTGATTAGTAATATAATCTGAAGTCAATTTTTGGAATAAAATTTTATTCTTTTTGGGGTCTTTTTAATTATTCAAAAAGGCCCTTGTTTTAAATCAAATAAGATTTAATAATATTTTCAAACACCATTTAAATTCTGAAACCTTCCAAATCTTTTCAGTAGGTTTTTATTTGTTTAATAGGGTGTCAAATAATTCATCTTGAATTATTTGGAAAGTATTCAATATGATTCATAAATCATTTGAATTGGGTATTTGTTTTATTTCCAACGATATTAAATATAGTTTTAGTTCCACAATTTTATTTAGAAGTTTCCTTTGATCTTATTATTTAAGTTATTTAAACAACTTTTAATCCACTTGGGTAAATTCCAATATCTTTTCCTATGATTTAATTAATCATTTCTAATAGGGGTTTTGTCTTTATTCAAATGGAATTTGGTTTAAGCCATTTTATCTTATTTTGGAAAATTTCTTTATCCATTTATTTTATTTGGGTTTTGGATTATATTTATTCCATTTTCTTAATAGATTAGGCCAAGATTTAATTTGGTCTTTAAATAATCCTTATTTAATATTTCTTTCTTCACCATATAAAATCCATATCTTTTTATTTTTAGATCCAAACTTGGTGATTCCAATTTGTAAAATCTTATTTGATATTTATTTATCCTTTTGAATCCTTTTAGGATTATTTATTCACCATTTTGTATGGATTTTAGATAAGTGCTTGATTAGCTTTGGAAATTTAATTTCCTTATCTTATTATATTCATAAGATTTTATCTATGGTTCCAAATTAAATGAAACCAATTTATATGGTTTTATAATATGTCCATTTGTCATTCTTGATCATTTGAAAAGTTTGCTTGACAACTTTTATATGGATCAGATCCATAGGTTTGGGGATAGCTTGTAAATGATTTTTATTCCATTAGGGTTTTGGGTTTGGATTTATTTTCCAAGTGTTTAAATTTCCAGATGCATTTAAGAAGAATGCATTCCACTTGATTTGGATTTAGTTGGTTTCAAATGTTAACCAAAGTTTGTTCAAGATGGGATTTTTAAGTTTCCATTTAGAAACAAAAGTTTCTTTTCACCCTAAATTTCAACAATCATTTGTTTGTTTATTTATTTTTCACATTACAAGATTTGGAAAATCTTGGGATGTGACAGGCTACCACCCTTAAAATAAATCTCGTCCCGAGATTTGGGGAGGATAGGGGTTACAAGTTGGCTCAAAGCATCTAGAGTACTACCACCCTTAAAAATTTTCCAACTAGATCACTTCTTGACTTGCTTGGGATCTTGTTGAAATCTCTCTGGGCAAACATCTGCATAGTTTCCTTTGTTTCCACACTTGAAACATGTGACTAGGCTGAGATCCTTCATAGGCTTTATCTTGTGCTTCATCTTTTCTGGACAATTGCTTGCATAATGTCCTTGGTTACCACAATTGTAACATGTGATAAGATTGAGTTCTTCACGTATCTTCTGTGGACAAGTTGACACATAATGGCCTAGCTCTTTGTAGTTGTTGCACCACACTTGGCTAATCTCCTTATACTTCTTCTTCTTGGGTTTCTCCAAAGCTAGGAGTGCTTCTAGTTCATGTTCTTCATATGTTATCTTAAAGGTAGGAAAAGTTCCCGGTATCCTTGACCTTTTCTTATTCCTTGGATAATACACATGTCTCCTCTTCGGTCCTTTAAATTGAGTCATATTGCATGGAGGTGTAAGCTGAGATTTTCCTTTGTCTTCATCCTTCTTGGTAGACTTGGCACTCTCATGGTAGTCTGCAATCAGTTGTTGCACTCCACCTTGTTTCCTTTGTTGAACTATGGAATAGATGGGGAATTGGATAGGGACATGATTATTTCCTTCACATAAGTAACAAGTAGCTTGGGTTGTGGGGCATTGATTAGCTAGATGTTTCTCTTCACAATTGGGGCATTGATCTTCATGCTATTTGGAAGTGTGATCCTTGTCTCCACAAATATTGCAAGCTTGGGTTCCTTCTAGAATATCATCTTTGTCATCCTTGTTGTCACAAACTCCTTTGGAAGAGTTGTTTCCCATGTTTATCATTTGATATGTCACCTTATGTAACAATTGGGTTTGGGTTTCCAAAAACCTTTGCATGGTTGGATCTACCTCACTAGTGTTGGCTATAAATTGAGTTGTCACTTGGTTCAACTGGGTTTGGGTTACTATGAGTTCTCTTATGTTGTCCTCTTGGTTGTTGTTGTTTTCACCATCCTTGATGTTGGAGTTTCTTGGAGAAGTCATTTGTTTGGGTTGGACTGGGATTAGAATAGGCAAACTATTTTCTAAGTATGAATTCTAATAACACACATCACAATTCACACAAGCAATGTGCAAGCAATATCAAACAAACATTCCACTCAAACAACAAGTCTCAAGCCTATTTTTAGGCATCCAAAAATATTTTTGTTACACCACATAAGTTGGTGGGTTTGACTTAAACTAAATATGGTGGTCCATCTATATGGTTCACTTGTGATCTTTCCATCCTTCTTGGTTGATTCTTCTTGAATGAGATCATGGTTTCCTTGGAAAAATTCTTGGTCACAAAACTTCAAAGGTGATGATGATTCCCAAGTTGTGTTTCCTTAGTCTTCAAGTCTTGAGCAACATCTCTTGTCTCACTTGTCCTTAGTGATATCCAAGGTTGAAGTCCTTGTTGAGAATAAGGTTGAAATCACTTGAAGATGTTGAAGTCATTAGAGTTGATGAAGTCCTTTGCACATGGTGAAGTCTTTGGCCATGGGGTAGGCTTTGTCCATCAAGTTTGAAATAGAAGAGATGTAGAATCAAAACCAAAATGGTTGAGGAAAGAGTTTACAAGATTGTTTGTAAATAAGTTTTGGAACAAATACAACTCCTATTCTTCTAAGGGGTTTTGTCCAATCCTAGGGTTACAATTCTACAGGCAACACAATGCTCTGATACCATCTGTAAGGTTCCCAACCTTTAATAAGGTAGAGATCCATGTGTTTACAATGCTAGTCCCTAGATCAATAGCTAGCATCCACAGTTAAGATGTAATAAGCAAAGGTCATAATACAACTTTATAACCAGGAATAACATAATTTTATTACATCTTACATAGATCATTTGGCTATCTCATTACAATGCAGCAGAATATAACAATAGCATGGGGTCCTTCATCTTCAAAGTGCCACAGGCAGACATGTTGGTTGTAGACTTGTAATCCTAATCAATAAACTTCACTAACATCAAACAAACCTGCAACATAACAAGTTACAGCCACAAGGGTCAATACATTTGAATTGTATTGGCAAGTGATACTATGGTAGTATAGTGGAGTCTATCATCTATATGCATTTGGCTAAGTGGAGCTTAGGCTTGCTTTTCTCAAAATAGTTTTTCCTTATCATTTGAAAACACTAAGTTTTTGCTTGACAAAATCTTTCCCAAGGCATCTCCCAATAGAAATTGGTGATCCTTCAACCCTTGTTCAACCACAAGTTTTTAACTTAGAAATTGGGATGAGTAGATTCTTGATAGCTTCCATGTATTGATGCTCAATTGACCTTTGCCAGGGACATGGCTAAGTACTTAGATTTTACACTCTGCAGAGGTGGTGCACTTTCCCCACAAGACTTGGTTTCACCAAGACAAGATCTTTCAGAAGCCTTCCCTTAGACCAGAATGGACGCGTTCCAACCTATCATACCCCTACCACCAACTGTCCATTTGGCTAAGTTATTGCAACCTATATGATCCAGGCAGATCCCATAATGCCAAGTGGCTGCACTTGAAGCTTCTCAACATTTGACATCTCAAATCTCTTTGTTCCTGGGTGGCCATCCACAAGTGAGATACACAAAGGTAAACCATAGAAATGGGCCTTGTGAACCACTCAACACAAACCATTCCTTCCATTCCACCCAGGTGATTCATTCACTTAGTTGTTTTATTAAACAAAACACAAGTCCATAGATAGAAATATTTCATAGTATGAATATATATTCCACCCTTGTTTTCTACTAGCTAAGCTAAGCATGATAGTAGTAGGAGTCTTAACTTAGGAAATTCTACTAAGGTTTCATCTACTAGGATTTCCCATGGCATAATTTATACTTAGAAAAATTCCATGCAAGTCCTACTTAGAAAGATCACTAATGCATAGTGAAAATAATGGGACAAAAGTATGAAGCATCACTTGCCTTTTTGGTAGAGAGTGTAAGTTCACTCCTTGATCTTTGCAATGTTCACACACTTCAAATCACTACAATTCAGTCAAGTAAACAATATTTCAATCTACCATTCAAGCAATTTCATCAAAACAAACAATGCATGGAAGCATGCCAAACTTTGTTTTATTTACAAATGTGGTTTATAACAGGTTATAAACATTCTAAAACACTTATTGGTCATTTTATAAAGTGGCAAAACTATTTTCAAAAGATTTTACCTATAAACCATTTTCAAACCAAATCATTATTTTATGTGGTTGAAATTGCCTTTATCAAAGTAGCAATCTTTATAGGGTTTACCAAATATATTTTTAAGTCATAAAACTTGGTGTTTAGGGTCAGAGAGTTTAAATCAAAACATTTACCAAAGGTTTTCCTCCAAAATCATTTTTAACAATTAAACCATATTTTTATTTGGCTATAAATGTTTTAATTCAAGGTTTTATTCTTTTGCTTCAGCAAATACATATTTGAAACCACAAATTGATTTCTATGGTCAGTAGGTTCAAAACAAATCATTTGCCAAAGATTTCATCTCAAAAATCATCTTAGAACAATTTTTATATTCTAAGCATGCATACACAAGTTTCTGTAAAACAACCAATTTAACAGAAGCATTTTACTAAACAAAGTGCATGGTTAGAAAGTACGTGTCTTGCTGATTCCATTGATATAAAATTTGCAAACTTTGGACGTGTGGTTTGAAAGTTATGAATTTTTCAAATTGGAACAACACATAGATCATTTCTGGTTTTAATCAAACAGTCAGGGCCACGTGGAGCTTTCCTATTCGTATGTACCGTTTCGCTTGGATCGGCAGATGCGAGCCGTTAGATTTAAGTTGCATCGCACGGCACAGATTGCTACTTACCCTTTCGTTCACGTTCTATCGCAACGCTACGATCAAGATCCTACGGCTCACACTAGCTCGGTCACAGATGGGCGGCGCTGGGCGACAGCGAGCGGTGGCGAGGTCAGACGGCGGCGGAGCTGGCGATAGAGAAAGCAAGGGTGGTAGAGGGGTGGCTCACCAGGTTCGGGAGATCACGGAGATGCTCAACGTGCTTGCGGTTTGTCAAGGGGCGCACGGTGGTGGCGTGGATTCCTCGCCGGAGTTCAAGACGGCATCTGGCGGCTCTGTCTGTCGTCGGGGCGAAGCTAGAGGCTGCGCTAGATCAAGTAGAAGGCAAGGTTAGGTTCACAAGAGGAAGGAGAGTATCAGAGTGTCAACTAGGGGGAGAGGGGCGGTCGGGCTTACCGGGGAGAGGTCGTCGGAGCAGTGACAGACGGAGGTGTTGTGCTGTGGTCGTCGTTGTCGAGGCTCTGGGCGCGCGGGGGCGAGCTGGCTCTACGGGAATGTTCGGCAGGAGATGGGGAGCAAGTGAGCGTGCAGTGGGAGGCGACAGGCGACGGATACTGGCCGGAATCAAAGAAAATGTTCGCCGGAGTCCGCGGCGGTGCACGGTAAAATCGAGGCGGCCTGGTGGCGAGGAGGGCGTGGCGATGGAGGGGAAAGAGAGAGAGAGAGGGCAGGCGCTTATGTACGCGTGATCGCGGGGCGGTTAAATGGCGTCGTTAATGCGTATTAACTCGAGGAAACGGCGACAGAACGGCCGGGGAGGTGGTGGAGGCGTGGTCAGCGGGGTGAGGAAGATGATGATGTGGCGGTAGGGTCGCTTGGCAGCGAGAGAGAGGAGGAGGAGGTGGGGTCCTATCGTCAGTGTCTCTGCGGGTGTGTGTTTGAGTGAGAAAGAAAAACGTTTCGGGGAGGTTAGTTGGGCTCCTGCTGGGTTAGTTGGGCCGGCTGGTTGGGCTGTGGTCCTTTTTGTATTTTTTGTTCCTGTTTCTTTTTCTTTTTCCAATTCTTATTATTCTATTTTGATTTTGATTAAACTATTCAAACACTCATTTGAATTCAAACCTTTGCCAAATTTTGTGTAGGCTTAAATACTGATTAGTAATATAATCTAAAGTCAATTTTTGGAATAAAATTTTATTCTTTTTGGGGTCTTTTTAATTATTCAAAAAGGCCCTTGTTTTAAATCAAATAAGATTTAATAATATTTTCAAACACCACTTAAATTCTCAAACCTTCCAAATCTTTTCAGTAGGTTTTTATTTGTTTAATAGGCTGTCAAATAATTCATCTTGAATTATTTGGAAAGTATTCAATATGATTCATAAATCATTTGAATTGGGTATTTTTTTTATTTCCAATGATATTAAATATAGTTTTAATTCCATAATTTTATTTAGAAGTTTCCTTTGATCTTATTATTTAAGTTATTTAAACAACTTTTAATCCACTTGGGTAAATTCCAATATCTTTTCCTATGATTTAATTAATCATTTCTAATAGGGGTTTTGTCTTTATTGAAATGGAATTTGGTTTAAGCCATTTTATCTTATTTTGGAATATTTCTTTATCCATTTATTTTATTTGGGTTTTGGATTATATTCATTCCATTTGCTTAATAGATTAGGCCAAGATTTAATTTGGTCTTTAAATAATCCTTATTTAATATTTCTTTCTTCACCTTATAAAATCCATATCTTTTTATTTATAGATCCAAACTTGGTGATTCCAATTTGTAAAATCTTATTTGATATTTATTTCTCCTTTTGAATCCTTTTAGGATTATTTATTCACCATTTTGTATGGATTTTAGATAAGTGCTTGATTAGCTTTGGAAATTTAATTTCCTTATCTTATTATATTCATAAGATTTTATCTATGGTTCCAAATTAAATGAAACCAATTTATATGGTTTTATAATATTTCCATTTGTCATTCTTGATCATTTGAAAAGTTTTCTTGACAACTTTTATATGGATCAGATCCATAGGTTTGGGGATAGCTTGGAAATGATTTTTATTCCATTAGGGTTTTGGGTTTGGATTTATTTTCCAAGTGTTTAAATTTCCAGATGCATTTAAGAAGAATGCATTCCACTTGATTTGAATTTAGTTGGTTTCAAATGTTAACCAAAGTTTGTTCAAGATGGGATTTTTAAGTTTCCATTTAGAAACAAAAGTTTCTTTTCACCCTAAATTTCAACAATCATTTATTTGTTTATTTATTTTTCACATTACAATATTTGGAAAATCTTGGGATGTGACAGGCTACCACCCTTAAAATAAATCTCGTCCCGAGATTTGGGGAGGATAGGGGTTACAAGTTGGCTCAAAGCATCTAGAGTACTACCACCCTTAAAAATTTTCCAACTAGATCACTTCTTGACTTGCTTGGGATCTTGTTGAAATCTCTCTGGGCAAACATCTGCATAGTGTCCTTTGTTTCCACACTTGAAACATGTGACTAGGCTGAGATCCTTCATAGGCTTTATCTTGTGCTTCATCTTTTCTGGACAATTGCTTGCATAATGTCCTTGGTTACCACAATTGTAACATGTGATAAGATTGAGTTCTTCACGTATCTTCTGTGGACAAGTTGACATATAATGGCCTAGCTCTTTGTAGTTGTTGCACCACACTTGGCTAATCTCCTTATACTTCTTCTTCTTGGGTTTCTCCAAAGCTAGGAGTGCTTCTAGTTCATGTTCTTCATATGTTATCTTAAAGGTAGGAAAAGTTCCCGGTCTCCTTGACCTTTTCTTATTCCTTGGATAATACATATGTCTCCTCTTTGGTCCTTTAAATTGAGTCATATTGCATGGAGGTGTAAGCTGAGATTTTCCTTTGTCTTCATCCTTCTTGGTAGACTTGGCACTCTCATGGTAGTCTGCAATCAGTTGTTGCACTCCACCTTGTTTCCTTTGTTGAACTATGGAATAGATGGGGCATTGGATAGGGACATGATTATTTCCTTCACATAAGTAACAAGTAGCTTGGGTTGTGGGGCATTGATTAGCTGGATGTTTCTCTTCACAATTGGGGCATTGATCTTCATGCTATTTGGAAGTGTGATCCTTGTCTCCACAAATATTGCAAGCTTGGGTTCCTTCTAGAATATCATCTTTGTCATCCTTGTTGTCACAAACTCCTTTGGAAGAGTTGTTTCCCATGTTTATCATTTGATATGTCACCTTATGTAACAATTGGGTTTGGGTTTCCAAAAACCTTTGCATGGTTGGATCTACCTCACTGGTGTTGGCTATAAATTGAGTTGTCACTTGGTTCAACTGGGTTTGGGTTACTATGAGTTCTCTTATGGTGTCCTCTTGGTTGATGTTGTTTTCACCATCCTTGATGTTGGAGTTTCTTGGAGAAGTCATCTGTTTGGGTTGGATTGGGATTAGAATAGGCAAACTATTTTCTAAGTATGAATTCTAATAACACACATCACAATTCACACAAGCAATGTGCAAGCAATATCAAACAAACATTCCACTCAAACAACAAGTCTCAAGCCTATTTTTAGGCATCCAAAAATATTTTTGTTACACCACATAAGTTGGTGGGTTTGACTTAAACTAAATATGGTGGTCCATCTATATGGTTCACTTGTGATCTTTCCATCCTTCTTGGTTGATTCTTCTTGAATGAGATCATGGTTTCCTTGGAAAAATTCTTGGTCACAAAACTTCAAAGGTGATGATGATTCCCAAGTTGTGTTTCCTTAGTCTTCAAGTCTTGAGCAACATCTCTTGTCTCACTTTTCCTTAGTGATATCCAAGGTTGAAGTCCTTGTTGAGAATAAGGTTGAAATCACTTGAAGATGTTGAAGTCATTAGAGTTGATGAAGTCCTTTGCACATGGTGAAGTCTTTGGCCATGGGGTAGGCTTTGTCCATCAAGTTTGAAATAGAAGAGATGTAGAATCAAAACCAAAATGGTTGAGGAAAGAGTTTACAAGATTGTTTGTAAATAAGTTTTGGAACAAATACAACTCCTATTCTTCTAAGGGGTTTTGTCCAATCCTAGGGTTACAATTCTACAGGCAACACAATGCTCTGATACCATCTGTAAGGTTCCCAACCTTTAATAAGGTAGAGATCCCTGTGTTTACAATGCTAGTCCCTAGATCAATAGCTAGCATCCACAGTTAAGATGTAATAAGCAAAGGTCATAATACAACTTTATAACCAGGAATAACATAATTTTATTACATCTTACATAGATCATTTGGCTATCTCATTACAATGCAGCAGAATATAACAATAGCATGGGGTCCTTCATCTTCAAAGTGCCACAGGCAGACATGTTGGTTGTAGACTTGTAATCCTAATCAATAAACTTCACTAACATCAAATAAACCTGCAACATAACAAGTTACAGCCACAAGGGTCAATACATTTGAATTGTATTGGCAAGTGATACTATGGTAGTATAGTGGAGTCTATCATCTATATGCATTTGGCTAAGTGGAGCTTAGGCTTGCTTTTCTCAAAATAGTTTTTCCTTATCATTTGAAAACACTAAGTTTTTGCTTGACAAAATCTTTCCCAAGGCATCTCCCAATAGAAATTGGTGATCCTTCAACCCTTGTTCAACCACAAGTTTTTAACTTAGAAATTGGGATGAGTAGATTCTTGATAGCTTCCATGTATTGATGCTCAATTGACCTTTGCCAGGGACATGGCTAAGTACTTAGATTTTACACTCTGCAGAGGTGGTGCACTTTCCCCACAAGACTTGGTTTCACCAAGACAAGATCTTTCAGAAGCCTTCCCTTAGACCAGAATGGACGCGTTCCAACCTATCATACCCCTACCAAAAACTATCCATTTGGCTAAGTTATTGCAACCTATATGATCCAGGCAGAGCCCATAATGCCAAGTGGCTGCACTTGAAGCTTCTCAACATTTGACATCTCAAATCTCTTTGTTCCTGGGTGGCCATCCACAAGTGAGATACACAAAGGTAAACCATAGAAATGGGCCTTGTGAACCACTCAACACAAACCATTCCTTCCATTCCACCCAGGTGATTCATTCACTTAGTTGTTTTATTAAACAAAACACAAGTCCATAGATAGAAATATTTCATAGTATGAATATATATTCCACCCTTGTTTTCTACTAGCTAAGCTAAGCATGATAGTAGTAGGAGTCTTAACTTAGGAAATTCTACTAAGGTTTCATCTACTAGGATTTCCCATGGCATAATTTATACTTAGAAAAATTCCATGCAAGTCCTACTTAGAAATATCACTAATGCATAGTGAAAATAATGGGACAAAAGTATGAAGCATCACTTTCCTTTTTGGTAGAGAGTGTAAGTTCACTCCTTGATCTTTGCAATGTTCACACACTTCAAATCACTACAATTCAGTCAAGTAAACAATATTTCAATCTACCATTCAAGCAATTTCATCAAAACAAACAATGCATGGAAGCATGCCAAACTTTGTTTTATTTACAAATGTGGTTTATAACAGGTTATAAACATTCTAAAACACTTATTGGTCATTTTATAAAGTGGCAAAACTATTTTCAAAAGATTTTACCTATAAACCATTTTCAAACCAAATCATTATTTTATGTGGTTGAAATTGCCTTTATCAAAGTAGCAATCTTTATAGGGTTTACCAAATATATTTTTAAGTCATAAAACTTGGTGTTTAGGGTCAGAGAGTTTAAATCAAAACATTTCCCAAAGGTTTTCCTCCAAAATCATTTTTAACAATTAAACCATATTTTTATTTGGCTATAAATGTTTTAATTCAAGGTTTTATTCTTTTGCTTCAGCAAATACATATTTGAAACCACAAATTGATTTCTATGGTCAGTAGGTTCAAAACAAATCATTTGCCAAAGATTTCATCTCAAAAATCATCTTAGAACAATTTTTATATTCTAAACATGCATACACAAGTTTCTGTAAAACAACCAATTTAACAGTAGCATTTTACTAAAAAAAGTGCATGGTTAGAAAGTACGTGTCTTGCTGATTCCATTGATATAAAATCTGCAAACTTTGGACGTGTGGTTTGAAAGTTATGAATTTTTCAAATTGGAACAACACATAGATCATTTCTGGTTTTAATCAAACAGTCAGGGCCACGTGGCGCTTTCCTATTCGTCTGTACTGTTTCGCTTGGATCGGCAGATGCGATCCGTTAGATTTAAGTTGCATCGCACGGCACAGATTGCTACTTACCCTTTCGTTCACGTTCTATTGCAACGCTACGATCAAGATCCTACGGCTCACACTAGCTCGGTCACAGATGGGCGGCGCTGGGCGACAGCGAGCGGTGGCGAGGTCAGACGGCGGCGGAGCTGGCGATAGAGGAAGCAAGGGTGGTAGAGGGGTGGCTCACCAGGTTCGGGAGATCACGGCGATGCTCAATGTGCTTGCGGTTTGTCAAGGGGCGCACGGTGGTGGCGTGGATTCCTCGCCGGAGTTCAAGACGGCGTCTGGCGGCTCTGTCTGTCGTCGGGGCGAAGCTAGAGGCTGCGCTAGATCAAGTAGAAGGCAAGGTTAGGTTCACAAGAGGAAGGAGAGTATCAGAGTGTCAACTAGGGGGAGAGGGGCGGTCGGGCTTACCGGGGAGAGGTCGTCGGAGCAGTGACAGACGGAGGTGTTGTGCTGTGGTCGTCGTTGTCGAGGCTCTGGGCGCGCGGGGGCGAGCTGGCTCTACGGGAATGTTCGGCAGGAGATGGGGAGCAAGTGAGCGTGCAGTGGGAGGCGACAGGCGACGGATACTGGCCGGAATCAAAGAAAATGTTCGCCGGAGTCCGCGGCGGTGCACGGTAAAATCGAGGCGGCCTGGTGGCGAGGAGGGCGTGGCGATGGAGGGGAAAGAGAGAGAGAGAGTGGGCAGGCGCTTATGTACGCGTGATCGCGGGGCGGTTAAATGGCGTCGTTACTGCGTATTAACTCGAGGAAACAGCGACAGAACGGCCGGGGAGGTGGTGGAGGCGTGGTCAGCGGGGTGAGGAAGATGATGATGTGGCGGTAGGGTCGCTTGGCAGCGAGAGAGAGGAGGAGGAGGTGGGGTCCTATCGTCAGTGTCTCTGCGGGTGTGTGTTTGAGTGAGAAAGAAAAACGTTTCGGGGAGGTTAGTTGGGCTGCTGCTGGGTCAGTTGGGCCGGCTGGTTGGGCTGTGGTCCTTTTTGTATTTTTTGTTCCTGTTTCTTTTTCCTTTTCCAATTCTTATTATTCTATTTTGATTTTGATTAAACTATTCAAACACTCATTTGAATTCAAACCTTTGCCAAATTTTGTGTAGGCTTAAATACTGATTAGTAATATAATCTAAAGTCAATTTTTGGAATAAAATTTTATTCTTTTTGGGGTCTTTTTAATTATTCAAAAAGGCCCTTGTTTTAAATCAAATAAGATTTAATAATATTTTCAAACACCACTTAAATTCTCAAACCTTCCAAATCTTTTCAGTAGGTTTTTATTTGTTTAATAGGGTGTCAAATAATTCATCTTGAATTATTTGGAAAGTATTCAATATGATTCATAAATCATTTGAATTGGGTATTTTTTTTATTTCCAATGATATTAAATATAGTTTTAATTCCATAATTTTATTTAGAAGTTTCCTTTGATCTTATTATTTAAGTTATTTAAACAACTTTTAATCCACTTGGGTAAATTCCAATATCTTTTCCTATGATTTAATTAATCATTTCTAATAGGGGTTTTGTCTTTATTGAAATGGAATTTGGTTTAAGCCATTTTATCTTATTTTGGAATATTTATTTATCCATTTATTTTATTTGGGTTTTGGATTATATTCATTCCATTTGCTTAATAGATTAGGCCAATATTTAATTTGGTCTTTAAATAATCCTTATTTAATATTTCTTTATTCACCTTATAAAATCCATATCTTTTTATTTATAGATCTAAACTTGGTGATTCCAATTTGTAAAATCTTATTTGATATTTATTTCTCCTTTTGAATCCTTTTAGGATTATTTATTCACCATTTTGTATGGATTTTAGATAAGTGCTTGATTATCTTTGGAAATTTAATTTCCTTATCTTATTATATTCATAAGATTTTATCTATGGTTCCAAATTAAATGAAACCAATTTATATGGTTTTATAATATTTCCATTTGTCATTCTTGATCATTTGAAAAGTTTTCTTGACAACTTTTATATGGATCAGATCCATAGGTTTGGGGATAGCTTGGAAATGATTTTTATTCCATTAGGGTTTTGGCTTTGGATTTATTTTCCAAGTGTTTAAATTTCCAGATGCATTTAAGAAGAATGCATTCCACTTGATTTGAATTTAGTTGGTTTCAAATGTTAACCAAAGTTTGTTCAAGATGGTATTTTTAAGTTTCCATTTAGAAACAAAAGTTTCTTTTCACCCTAAATTTCAACAATCATTTATTTGTTTATTTATTTTTCACATTACAAGATTTGGAAAATCTTGGGATGTGACAGGCTACCACCCTTAAAATAAATCTCGTCCCGAGATTTGGGGAGGCTAGGGGTTACAAGTTGGCTCAAAGCATCTAGAGTACTACCACCCTTAAAAATTTTCCAACTAGATCACTTCTTGACTTGCTTGGGTTCTTGTTGAAATCTCTCTGGGCAAACATCTGCATAGTGTCCTTTGTTTCCACACTTGAAACATGTGACTAGGATGAGATCCTTCATAGGCTTTATCTTGTGCTTCATCTTTTCTGGACAATTGCTTGCATAATGTCCTTGGTTACCACACTTGTAACATGTGATAAGATTGAGTTCTTCACGTATCTTCTGTGGACAAGTTGACACATAATGGCCTAGCTCTTTGTAGTTGTTGCACCAGACTTGGCTAATCTCCTTATACTTCTTCTTCTTGGGTTTCTCCAAAGCTAGGAGTGCTTCTAGTTCATGTTCTTCATATGTTATCTTAAAGGTAGGAAAAGTTCCCGGTCTCCTTGACCTTTTCTTATTCCTTGGATAATACACATGTCTCCTCTTTGGTCCTTTCAATTGAGTCATATTGCATGGAGGTGTAAGCTGAGATTTTCCTTTGTCTTCATCCTTCTTGGTAGACTTGGCACTCTCATGGTAGTCTGCAATCAGTTGTTGCACTCCACCTTGTTTCCTTTGTTGAACTATGGAATAGATGGGGCATTGGATAGGGACATGATTATTTCCTTCACATAAGTAACAAGTAGCTTGGGTTGTGGGGCATTGATTAGCTGGATGTTTCTCTTCACAATTGGGGCATTGATCTTCATGCTATTTGGAAGTGTGATCCTTGTCTCCACAAATATTGCAAGCTTGGGTTCCTTCTAGAATATCATCTTTGTCATCCTTGTTGTCACAAACTCCTTTGGAAGAGTTGTTTCCCATGTTTATCATTTGATATGTCACCTTATGTAACAATTGGGTTTGGGTTTCCAAAAACCTTTGCATGGTTGTATCTACCTCACTGGTGTTGGCTATAAATTGAGTTGTCACTTGGTTCAACTGGGTTTGGGTTACTATGAGTTCTCTTATGTTGTCCTCTTGGTTGTTGTTGTTTTCACCATCCTTGATGTTGGAGTTTCTTGGAGAAGTCATCTGTTTGGGTTGGATTGGGATTAGAATAGGCAAACTATTTTCTAAGTATGAATTCTAATAACACACATCACAATTCACACAAGCAATGTGCAAGAAATATCAAACAAACATTCCACTCAAACAGCAAGTCTCAAGCCTATTTTTAGGCATCCAAAAATATTTTTGTTACACCACATAAGTTGGTGGGTTTGACTTAAACTAAATATGGTGGTCCATCTATATGGTTCACTTGTGATCTTTCCATCCTTCTTGGTTGATTCTTCTTGAATGAGATCATGGTTTCCTTGGAAAAATTCTTGGTCACAAAACTTCAAAGGTGATGATGATTCCCAAGTTGTGTTTCCTTAGTCTTCAAGTCTTGAGCAACATCTCTTGTCTCACTTGTAGTCCTTAGTGATATCCAAGGTTGAAGTCCTTGTTGAGAATAAGGTTGAAATCACTTGAAGATGTTGAAGTCATTAGAGTTGATGAAGTCCTTTGCACATGGTGAAGTCTTTGGCCATGGGGTAGGCTTTGTCCATAAAGTTTGAAATAGAAGAGATGTAGAATCAAAACCAAAATGGTTGAGGAAAGAGTTTACAAGATTGTTTGTAAATAAGTTTTGGAACAAATACAACTCCTATTCTTCTAAGGGGTTTTGTCCAATCCTAGGGTTACAATTCTACAGGCAACACAATGCTCTGATACCATCTATAAGGTTCCCAACCTTTAATAAGGTAGAGATCCCTGTGTTTACAATGCTAGTCCCTAGATCAATAGCTAGCATCCACAGTTAAGACGTAATAAGCAAAGGTCATAATACAACTTTATAACCAGGAATAACATAATTTTATTACATCTTACATAGCTCATTTGAATATCTCATTACAATGCAGCAGAATATAACAATAGCATGGGGTCCTTCATCTTCAAAGTGCCATAGGCAGACATGTTGGTTGTAGACTTGTAATCCTAATCAATAAACTTCACTAACATCAAACAAAACTGCAACATAACAAGTTACAGCCACAAGGGTCAATACATTTGAATTTTATTGGCAAGTGATACTATGGTAGTATAGTGGAGTCTATCATCTATATGCATTTGGCTAAGTGGAGCTTAGGCTTGCTTTGCTCAAAATAGTTTTTCCTTATCATTTGAAAACACTAAGTTTTTGCTTGACAAAATCTTTCCCAAGGCATCTCCCAATAGAAATTGGTGATCCTTCAACCCTTGTTCAACCACAAGTTTTTAACTTAGAAATTGGGATGAGGAGATTCTTGATAGCTTCCATGTATTGATGCTCAAATTGACCTTTGCCGGGGACAAGGCTAAGTACTTAGATTTTACACTCTGCAGAGGTGGTGCACTTTCCCCACAAGACTTGGTTTCACCAAGACAAGATCTTTCAGAAGCCTTCCCTTAGACCAGAATGGACGCGTTCCAACCTATCATACCCCTACCACCAACTGTCCATTTGGCTAAGTTATTGCAACCTATAAGATCCAGGCAGAGCCCATAATGCCAAGTGGCTACACTTGAAGCTTCTCAACATTTGACATCTCAAATCTCTTTGTTCCTGGGTGGCCATCCACAAGTGAGATACACAAAGGTAAACCATAGAAATGGGCCTTGTGAACCACTCAACACAAACCATTCCTTCCATTCCACCCAGGGGATTCATTCACTTAGTTGTTTTATTAAACAAAACACAAGTCCACAGATAGAAATATTTCATAGTATGAATATATATTCCACCCTTGTTTTCTACTAGCTAAGCTAAGCATGATAGTAGTAGGAGTCTTAACTTAGGAAATTCTACTAAGGTTTCATCTACTAGGATTTCCCATGGCATAGTTTATACTTAGCAAAATTCCATGCAAGTCCTACTTATAAAGATCACTAATGCATAGTGAAAATAATGGGACAAAAGTATGAAGCATCACTTGCCTTTTTGGTAGAGAGTGTAAGTTCACTCCTTGATCTTTGCAATGTTCACACACTTCAAATCACTACAATTCAGTCAAGTAAACAATATTTCAATCTACCATTCAAGAAATTTCATCAAAACAAACAATGCATGCAAGCATGCCAAACTTAGTTTTATTTACAAATGTGGTTTATAACAGGTTATAAACATTCTAAAACACTTATTGGTCATTTTATAAAGTGGCAAAACTATTTGCAAAAGATTTTACCTATAAACCATTTTCAAACCAAATCATTATTTTATGTGGTTGAAATTGCCTTTATCAAAGTAGCAATCTTTATAGGGTTTACCAAATATATTTTTAAGTCATAAAACTTGGTGTTTAGGGTCAGAGAGTTTAAATCAAAACATTTCCCAAAGGTTTTCCTCCAAAATCATTTTTAACAATTAAACCATATTTTTATTTGGCTATAAATGTTTTAATTCAAGGTTTTATTCTTTTGCTTCACCAAATACATATTTTAAACCACAAATTGATTTCTATGGTCAGTAGGTTCAAAACAAATCATTTGCCAAAGATTTCATCTCAAAAATCATCTTAGAACAATTTTTATATTCTAAACATGCATACACAAGTTTCTGTAAAACAACCAATTTAACAGAAGCATTTTACTAAACAAAGTGCATGGTTAAAAAGTACGTGTCTTGATGATTCCATTGATATAAAATTTGCAAACTTTGGACGTGTGGTTTGAAAGTTATGAATTTTTCAAATTGGAACAACACATAGATCATTTCTGGTTTTAATCAAACAGTCAGGGCCACGTGGCGCTTTCCTATTCGTCTGTACCGTTTCGCTCGGATCGGCAGATGCGAGCCGTTAGATTTAAGTTGCATCGCACGGCACAGATTGCTACTTACCCTTTCGTTCACGTTATATCGCAACGCTACGATCAAGATCCTACGGCTCACACTAGCTCGGTCACAGATGGGCGGCGCTGGGCGACAGCGAGAGGTGGCACGGTCAGACGGTGGCGGAGCTGGCGATAGAGGAAGCAAGGGTGGTAGAGGGGTGGCTCACCAGGTTAGGGAGATCACGGCGATGCTCAACGTGCTTGCGGTTTGTCAAGGGGCGCACGGTGGTGGCGTGGATTCCTCGCCGGAGTTCAAGACGGCGTCTGGCGGCTCTGTCTGTCGTCGGGGCGAAGCTAGAGGCCGCGCTAGATCAAGTAGAAGGCAAGGTTAGTTTCACAAGAGGAAGGCGAGTATCAGAGTGTCAACTAGGGGGAGAGGGGCGGTCGGGCTTACCGGGGAGAGGTCGTCGGAGCAGTGACAGACGGAGGTGTTGTGCTGTGGTCGTCGTTGTCGAGGCTCTAGGGCACGCGGGGGCGAGCTGGCGCTACGGGAATGTTCGCCAGGAGATGGGGAGCAAGTGAGGGTGCAGTGGGAGGCGAGAGGCGACGGATACTGGCCGGAATCAAAGAAAATGTTCGCCGAAGTCCGCGGCGATGCACGGTAAAATCGAGGCGGCCTGGTGGCGAGGAGGGCGTGGCGATGGAGGGGAAAGAGAGAGAGAGAGGGCAGGCGCTTATGTACGCGTGATCGCGGGGCGGTTAAATGGCGTCTTTACTGCGTATTAACTCGAGGAAACGGCGACAGAACGGCCGGGGAGGTGGTGGAGGCGTGGTCAGCGGGATGAGGAAGATGATGATGTGGCGGTAGGGTCGCTTGGCAGCGAGAGAGAGGAGGAGGAGGTGGGGTCCTATCGTCAGTGTCTCTACGGGTGTGTGTTTGAGTGAGAAAGAAAAACGTTTCGGGGAGGTTAGTTGGGCTGCTGCTGGGTCAGTTGGGCCGGCTGGTTGGGCTGTGGTCCTTTTTGTATTTTTTGTTCCTGTTTCTTTTTCTTTTTCCAATTCTTATTATTCTGTTTTGATTTTGATTAAACTATTCAAACACTCATTTGAATTCAAACCTTTGCCAAATTTTGTGTAGGCTTAAATACTGATTAGTAAATCTAAAGTCAATTTTTGGAATAAAATTTTATTCTTTTTGGGGTATTTTTAATTATTCAAAAAGGCCCTTGTTTTAAATCAAATAAGATTTAATAATATTTTCAAAAACCACTTAAATTCTCAAACCTTCCAAATCTTTTTAGTAGGTTTTTATTTGTTTAATAGGGTGTCAAATAATTCATCTTGAATTATTTGGAAAGTATTCAATATGATTCATAAATCATTTGAATTGGGTATTTGTTTTATTTCCAATGATATTAAATATAGTTTTAATTCCATAATTTTATTTAGAAGTTTCCTTTGATCTTATTATTTAAGTTATTTAAACAACTTTTAATCCACTTGGGTAAATTCCAATATCTTTTCCTATGATTTAATTAATCATTTCTAATAGGGGTTTTGTCTTTATTCAAATGGAATTTGGTTTAAGCCATTTTATCTTATTTTGGAATATTTCTTTATCCATTTTTTTATTTGGGTTTTGGATTATATTCATTCCATTTGCTTAATAGATTAGGCCAAGATTTAATTTGGTCTTTAAATAATCCTTATTTAATATTTCTTTCTTCACCTTATAAAATCCATATCTTTTTATTTATAGATCCAAACTTGGTGATTCCAATTTGTAAAATCTTATTTGATATTTATTTATCCTTTTGAATCCTTTTAGGATTATTTTTTCACCATTTTGTATGGATTTTAGATAAGTCCTTGATTAGCTTTGTAAATTTAATTTCCTTATCTTATTATATTCATAAGATTTTATCTATGGTTCCAAATTAAATGAAACCAATTTATATGGTTTTATAATATTTCCATTTGTCATTCTTGATGATTTGAAAAGTTTGCTTGACAACTTTTATATGGATCAGATCCATAGGTTTGGGGATAGCTTGGAAATGATTTTTATTCCATTAGGGTTTTGGGTTTGGATTTATTTTCCAAGTGTTTAAATTTCCAGATGCATGTAAGGTTCCCAACCTTTAATAAGGTAGAGATCCCTGTGTTTACAATGCTAGTCCCTGGATCAATAGCTAGCATCCACAGCTAAGATGTAATATCAAGAACAAAGGTCATAATACAACTTTATAACCAGGAATATAATAATTTGTTACATCTTACATAGCTCATTTGGCTATATCATTACAATGCAGCAGAATATAACAATAGCATGGGGTCCTTCATCTTCAAAGAGCCACAGGAAGACATGTTTATTGTAGACTTGTAATCCTAAATCAATGAACTTCTCTAACATCAAACAAACCTGCAACATAATAAGTTACAGCCACAAGGGTCAATACATTTGAATTGTATTGGCAAGTGATACTATGGTAGTATAGTGGAGTCTATCATCTATATGCATTTGGCTAAGTGGAGCTTTAGGCTTGCATTGCTCAAAATATAGTTTTCCTTATCATTTGAAAACACTAAGTTTTTCCTTGACAAAATCTTTCCCAAGGCATCTCCAAATAGAAATTGGTGACCCTTCAACCCTTGTTCAACCACAAGTTTTTAACTTAGAAATTGGGATGAGGAAATTCTTGATAGCTTCCATGTCTTGATTCTCAAATTGTCCATTGCCGGGGACACGGCTAAGTACTTAGATTTTTCCTTCTGAAGAAGTGGTGCACTTTCCCCATAAGACTCGACATGCATTGAGACAAGATCTTTCAGAAGCCTTCCCTTAGACCAGAATGGACGCGTTCCAACCTATCATACCCTACCACCAATTGTCCATTTGGATAGGTTATTGCAACCTATATTATCCAGGCAGAGCCCATAATGCCAAGTGGCTGCACTTGAAGCTTCTTAACATTTGACATATCAAATCTCTTTGTTCCTGGGTGGCATTCCACAAGTGAGATACACAAGGTTCACCAGTCCACTGGCCTTGTGTAACCACTCAACAAAAATCCATCCAAGCAATACCATTCCACCCAGGTGATGCATTCACTTAGTTGTTTTATTAAACAAAACATAAGTCCTTGACTTAGAAATATTCCATAGCATGAATATAATCCACCCTTGTTTTCTATTAGCTAGACTAAGCATGATAGTAGTAGGAATCTTAACTTAGGGAAAATTCTACTAAGGTTTCATCTACTAGGATTTGCCATGGCATAACATTCTTAGTAAAATTCCATGCAAGTCCTACTTAGAAATATCACTAATGCATAGTGAAAATAATAGGACAAAAGTATGAAGCACCACTTTCCTTTTTGGTAGAGAATATAAGTTTACCCCTTGATCTTGCAATAGTCACACTCTTCAAATTTCACTACAATTCAATCAAGGCACAAATTCAATCTACCATTCAAGAAATTTCATCACATAGAATAATAAAAACAAAGCCATGCATGCAATCATGCCAAAGATTGTTTTATTTGGAAAGGTGGTTTCTAATAGGTTACAAAATTTTTAAAACACCTATTGGTCATTTATAAAAGTGGCAAAACCATTTGATATTAAGTTAGTGAAAATGGCCACTTTAAATCATTTTTGTTTTGCTAGAAATGATTTAATCAAGGTTATAATTTCTAGTGTTTGACAAATATATTTTTTAAACACAAATTTTAGTGTGTTATGGTCAAGTGTTTATTATTAAAACCATTTGCAAAAGGTTTTACTTATAAACCATTTTTAAATCAAAGTCATACTTTATTTTGTTGGTAATGCCTTTAAACAAGGTAATAATTTTATAGGGTTCACCAAATATATTTTTAAATACTAAAAATTGGTGTTTAGGGTCAGAGAGTTTAAATCAAATCATTTACCAAAGGTTTTACTCAAAAAGCATTTTGAAAACATAAACAATATTTTTATTTAACTAGAAATGCTTTTATTCAAAGATTTATTCTTTAGCTTCACAAAATACACTTTTAAATCCATAAGTTGGTTTCTATGGTCAGTAGGTTAAAAACAAACCATTTACCAAAGATTTTACCCTAAAAATATTTTTAGAATAAATTTTATACACAAAATATGCCTACACAAGTTTCTGCAAAAACAACTAATTTTCCAGAAGCAAATCCCTAAACAAAGTACATGGTTAGAAATTATTTGTTTTGCTGATTCCATTTATATAAAATTTGTAAAATTTGGACGTGTAGATTTAAAGTTATGAATTTTTCAAATCTAACCATCTAATAGAATATTTTCTGATTTTAAAACAGAGTCATTGCCACACATCTGTTTTTGATTGGACAATAACGGTTCGCACGGATCGATCAGTACAGGCCGTTGGATTTAAGTGGGATCGCGCGGTTAATATCTAGCATACCAGTTCATTTAAGTCAATCTATCTGCACCGCTGGATCAAAATCTATCCTTGTGGCCAAGGATGGGCGGTGCTGGCGACGGCGAGTGGCGGTGGCGCGTTCAGGCGGCGGTGTTCCGGCTAATACAGGAAGCAAGGGGGATGGGGAATAAGCTCACCGGGTTCGCTGGGTCACGGTGATGCTCAAGGTGGCAGCAGGATGGTCAGGGGCGCACGGAGTTGATGCTGATTGCTCGCCGGAGATGCTCCTGGCGTCGGGCTCCTCTGTTCGTCGTCGGAGGCGAAGTTACGGGTCACGCCAAACCAAAAAAACCATGCAGTTAGATGCATACGAGAATACGTGAGCATCGGTTAGAGGGGATGGGGCGGTCAGAAGTTACTAGGGGTGTCGCCGGAGTGGAGGCAGACGACGGTGGTTCTCGGTTGTCGTTGTTGCCGATGTTTCAAGGCGTGTGCGAGTGATTGGGTGGTACGGGGAGATGCAGGGAATGATGGGAATCACACTCGTGTGCTCTGGGGCAGTGGGAGGTTCGTGCTTGCCGGAATTGCTCGGAGAGTTCGTCGGAGCAGAGAATGCTCAAGCGCGAAATCAAGGCAGCCCTGTGGCCGATAGGGAGGGGTGAGCGAGGGGAAAGAGAGAGGAGAGGCAAGCGAGTTAACGGGCGTGATCGCGGGGAGGGATTAGTGCGGCAGTAACGTGTATTGAAACGATCATTCAACGGCCAGTAATGGCAAGGTGATGG
The DNA here is from genome assembly GCA_916181665.1 of Avena sativa. Lineage (NCBI taxonomy): Eukaryota > Viridiplantae > Streptophyta > Magnoliopsida > Poales > Poaceae > Avena > Avena sativa. The sequence goes on along the minus strand of OV702284.1, from coordinate 225,764,071 downwards.
CGTGGTCACCGCGGGGGAGTGAGGAAGAAGGTGTGCCGGGTGGGGTCATTTCGTCAGCGTGAGAGAGAAACAAAGAATGCGGCCAGGGTTTAGTGTCTGCGCAGGTGTGTTCTGCGATGAGAAAACGCTTCGCGTTTGAGAGAGAGGGAGTGGGATAGTTGGGCCAGTGGGCTGGGCTTGCTGGGTTGGGTCGTCTCTTTCATTTTTTTTGTTCTGTTTCATTTTTATTTTTCTGCTTTCATTTTTCTGTTTTGAATTTGTTCAATTGATTTCAAACTTTTTTCATTTCAAAACTTTCCAAACTTTTCGGTAAGTTTTTAATATGTTTTAATCATGTATTTAAACTCCTTTTTAGGAATAAATCCTTTATTCATTTATGGTTTATATTTTATTTAAAATGGGCACTTTCCTTTATTAAATGAGATTTAATTATATTATCAAAGCCTTATTTGAATTCTAATTTTTGACCAAAACCTTTTCAGTAGGTTTGATTTATTTAATAGGGTGTTAAATAATTCATTTTGAATTATTTGAAATAGTTTTAATATTGTTCATTAATCATTTAAAATGAGCAAATGTCTTTATTTAAATCAAAAAAATATCACTTTAATTCCATATAAATTTATTTAAATTATTCCGTTAAGTTAATTGATAACTTTTTAATCCACTTGGATAAATATCCATTTATTACTTTCTCATGATTTAATTAATAATTTCTATTAGGAATTTTATGTTTATTCATATATAATTAGAATAAGGTTTAATGCCAAATAATTTTATTGGAATAATCTTTATCCCTTTATTTTATTTGGATTATCTTTATTTCATTTGCTCATGGATTTGGCCAAGATTTAATTTGGATTTTAAATATTCCTTATTTAATTATTTCTTTCTTTGTCTTATAAAATCCATATCTTTTTATTTATAGATCCAATATTGGTGATTCCATTTTGTATAATTTTATTTAATATTTGTTAATACTTTTAAATCCTTCTAGGATTAATTTGATCACATTTTGGTATGGATTTTAGATAGGATCTTTATTAGCTTTGAAATTTAATTTATTTATCTTATTAACTTCATAAGATTTTATCTATGGCTCCAAATTAAGTGAAACCATTTTCTATGGTTTTATAATATTTTATTTATCATTCTTGATCATTTATAAATGTTTGTTGACAAATTTTTATATGGATCAAATCCATAGTCTTAGAGAGATCTTGGAAATGATTTATTCCATTAGGGTTTTGGGTTTTGGTTTACTTTTCCAAATGTTTAAATTTCAAGATGCATTTATGAAGAATGCATTTCACTTGTTTTGAATTTAGTTGGATTCCATTTTGTTCAAAGTTTGTTCAAGATGGGTTTTAATGTTTCCATTTGGAATCAAAAAGTTTATTTTACCCTAAATTTCAACAATTATTTATTTATTTATTTTTTTTTCACATTACAAAATTTGGAAAATTTTGGGATGTGACATTACGCAGTGCTAGCAAAAGTGAACACTCATAGAACAATAAGAGTGAAAACTAGAGTGTTCTAGTTAATGGAAATAGAGTGTGTATCTCTCCAAAAGAAGTGTGGTGTAACCAACCAACTTACTCAAGCAAACTAAGCAAAAAAAACCAAAAACAAAAACTAAGACGCTCCAAGAATAACACAACAATGCATGAAATAATAAAAATGAAGTGTCTAGAAAGACCTCAGCTTTTTATTGATGAAGAAGGGGATGCCTTGGGCATCCCCAAGAGTTGACGCTTGTAACTCTTGAATATTTCTTGGGGTGACATGGGGTGGCATCCCCAAGCTTGAGCCTTTGTCCATTCTTCATCTCATTACATCATTCTTTCTCTACACCTGCAAACTTTCCTTCATAAAAAACTTCACACAATCTTCATTAGCAACATTAGTTTATTCAAAAGATATTAGACCTCTGGCAAAGCTTTGCAATAGCAAGGCTTTCCACTAAAAACACAAGATACTATATCAACTCCTTCAAAAATCTCAATTCCCCCAAAGAGAACTCAAAAAGGAATCAATAAGAAGCAAATGCAAATAATGGCAGAAATCTGTCAAAACAGACCAGCAGGTAGAAACCGATTTTTCGAACATCTTCTGTTGCTCAGATCAAAAAGTGTTGAGATAACGAAAGTTAGCTAACATACTGGGGGATTTATTCGTAAATTTTCAGCTCAATCCGACTTACAGAGACTCCTCACGAATTTTTATGGTGGAGGACAGAAATCTGTTTCGGAACAGCAACTCCCCAAATCTTACATCCCTCTCATTAGAGGTCATTCTTGGCACAAAATGCAAACAAAAAGGATAAGGCGAGGTCATTACAGAATTAATAACTTCCAAGACTCAAGAAAACTCTTGGGTTATCTCCCAACAAGTACTTTTCTTTAATGCCTTTAAGTTAGGCATGATAGTTTTAAAGATGCTCACATAGGAAATATGAATTGATTTAAAAGGGAGCACCAAGAAGCAAATTCAAAGAACATTTAAGTCTAACCCACTTCCTATGCATAGGAATCTTGTGAAGAAACAAGTGATGAAAGCACAAAGCAACAAGCATAGGAAAGCAAAACAAGTGCAACTTCAAGATTTTCAACATAGAAAGGGGAAACTTAATATTAATGAGATGCATAAAACCATGTTTCCCTCTCTCATAATAACTTTCAGTAGCAACATGAAAAAAATTAACAATATAAGTATCACAAGAAACATTCTTATCATGAGCCACATGCATATAATAATTATTACTCTCCACATGAGAATAGTCATTCTTATTAATCATAATGGTAGCAAATTCAACAAAATGGCTATCATTATTATTCTCATCACCATAATCATCAAATATAGGAGGCATATTGTAATCACAATTACTTTTATCCTCAATAGTAGGTGGACTGAAAATATCATATTCATCATTGTAATCATCATATATTGGAGGTTTGGTATCATCATAAGCAATAGAATAGCTATCTTCCAGAGCTGGGGAACTAAAAAGATCATTTTCATAAAAACTAGCTTCCCCAAGCTTAGACGTTTCCATAGCATTAGCAATAATGGTGTCCAAACAATTCATACTAATAATATTGCTACTAGCATTCAAATAAAGTTCCATAGGTTTTTTAATTTTCTCTTCAAACACTTCATGTCCTAACTCAAGATAAACACTATAAAGCTCTCTAATTTTTTTTTGTTTTCCATTAAGTCTAACTAGCGAAAACAAGAAACAAAAAGACAAAATTGCAGAATCAAAAGGAAATAACTTTGAGCCCTCACACCGGAGGATGTGAGTACCTTTTACCTTACCTCCTCGGCAACGACGCCAGAAAAGAGCTTGATGTCTACACACTTCTATTCTTGTAGACAGTTGTTGGGCCTCCAAGTGTAGAGGTTTGTAGAACAGTAGCAAGTTTCCCTTAAGTGGATCACCCAAGGTTTATCGAACTCAGGGAGTAAGTGGTCAAAGGTATCCCCTCTCAAGCAACCCTGCAATCAAGATACAAGAAGTCTCTTGTGTCCCCAACACACCAATACACTTGTTAGGTGTATAGGTGCACTAGTTCGGCGAAGAGATAGTGAAATACAAGTGGTAACGGTGCTAGAAAAGAGCTTCTGACTTGTTGTTGACGTGGGGTAATGGTGCCAGAAAATAGCTGATGGCGTGGAGGAACATACTAAAGGCAATCTGAAGGAAGCAAGCAAACATGCAACAGATCTAGTAGCAAACGGTGTATCAATGTTTAGAAACAAGGCCTAGGGATCATAATTTCACTAGTGAACACTCTCTCATAAATATATACTCTCTTCATGATACTACTCTTAACTACTCTCCGGTTGGACACTCTAATCATTGGTAGGGCTATAACAACACTCCTCAAAGTCCGCCTTCCCCAATCTAGATAACCCCACACTATCACCTTGAGCACTAGATGGTTCCAACAAGCACCACAATTTCATAGAGACATCCAACTGCAAATATAACTCATAACAAATATTCAATCTAGCCAAAGTGCCACACACGGTACGCACGCTGTCACTTTCACACACGTGGGGAAAAGCATAAATCTATTAAAGCACAAAGAGTATTTATGTAGACTCAAACCTAAGTGCCACCATGGCGTGCACGCTGTCACTTTCACACACATGGGGAGAGCAGAGATCTAATGAAGCACTTGAGGAGCAAGGTAGATCAACTTGATTACAAAGCTCATGACCACAACAAGATCATGCATAGAGAGAGAGATGAACACATAGCTACCAGTAGAGCCCTTAGCCCTAAGGAAGAACTACTCCCCCCTCATCATGGGAATCAATAACGGTGATGGAGATGGTGCTGGAGATCGATGGAGATGGCTCCGGGGGCACTTCCCCGTCCCGACAGGGTGCCGGAACAAAGACTTTCTGTCCCCCGAATCTCCCCTTCGGTGGCGGCGGTGCTATACAGGTTTTCGTGGATTTTTTTTGGATTCTTTAGGGTATTCTCCATGGGGGATTCTAATAGGAGAAGGGGGAGGCCGGGGTAGTGGCCAGAGGGGGCAAACCCTACCCAGGCGCGGTGTCAAGGTCGGTGGAGGTCCAGGGCGACCACACCCCCTGTGGGCGCCTCCAGGGCTTGCCTGCGCCTAGGGGGGTGCGGCCACCCTGTGGCCCCCCTCTAGCTCTGCTTCGTGGTTCCGTGTTGCTCCGGGAAAAAAATGACTTTGGCTTTTGTCCCATCCAATTCCAAGAATATTGATTTTCTTCCTTTCTGGTATCAAAAACAGAAGAAAACAGGCAACTGGCACTGTGGCATCTTGTCAATAGGTTAGTTCCAGAAAGTGTATAAAAATACCTCAAAGTGTAGACAAAACATAAGACAAATGATACAAAACAAGCATGGAGCATCAAAAATTATAGATACGTTTTCGACGTATCAGTTCTTCTTTGTAAGAAGTTTCTTTCTCTCTCTTTAACCTAGAGTGTTCTCTAGATCTTGTGTAAAGACTTGAGTTGTAACCTGTAGTCATGTCTTGGACCTGCTATATTTCTGTTGTACCACTCTGAGGGATGTAATAGTAGTGAACGGTGTTTCATTGGTGTTATGTCAACGACTATAGTGTACTAAATAATGTAGTGGTATGTTGGGTCACCGCAATAATAGGGCATCTGGGGTGATCTCATTCGGCCTGGATGCCCAAGACAAAATAGTAATTCGGCCTATGGCCATCGGCCTGGGAGCAAGAAAGCCTAGCCAGGTCTTTATTTCTTCCCTGCCGAATAAAGATAAAGGCCCAGCCGTGACCCTTCTTATTCGGCCCATGATGGAGGGAGCCCAGACGGGTCACCTTGGCTTCCACCGGGTCTAGACGGCCTATTCAGATCCTCTCCTGAGGCCCAGCCGGTCAAGGGGACGCCGGGGTCCTGGTGATGCCCATCGGTGGGCTGGGATTGCTCGTGTCGGCCCACGCGGGGAAGATACCTGTCGAGGTGGTTCTTGAGCAGAACAAACCCATGGTGGGCCAAGGTACTCTTGACTTGGCCCATCCGGGAGACGATGGCGAGGCGCGGGATCGTCGGCGCAGGAATCCTCGGGAGCGTTGACACGTGTTTGTTCGATGGGAGCCATGCGCGGGAGCCTCTGGCGGGAGTTGGTGCGATGCTCGGCGATTTCGAGAGACGCGGGCGCAAGGGTTGAGCTGTTTTTTTGCTTGGGCAGAGTAGTAGGATTTGTCCCACAGGTAAAATGAGTAGTCCGGCTGCCTGTGGCCTAGATTCGGCCCATGAGCATTCAGACTAGGCCGATATTTGCCTAATTCAGCCTAGTATTATCTTTATTCCTTTATTCTTTATGTTGTTCATACATGTCTATTCTCCACACATTCCTTTTAGTAAATCTTCTATTTTCTTATTGAGGACTCTTTATAGCTTAACTCTGGGGTACCCGGGGTTGTATCCCAGAAATTGTGATGCTTACTAATCATCAACCAAGGGAAACAAAACACGACCAAATCGATGCCCAGCTTCAGAATTACTAGCACAAACATGGTAGACCTTGTGCTACAGGGAACCAGAGGACGTGCACAACCAATTTTGTTGTGCATATCATCTGGTTCCTATAGCACCAGCTCTATGAACGCATTGTACTAGGTATCATCACAAGATGCATTCACAGAATAAACAACAATTGCCTCATATCAAATAGCATTGATAGCATGAAGCGATGATCTATAGAACCAAGTTCCATCACCTTGAATAGATGACAATACTAGGTTTGAAAGGATCATCGCTTCCACTTCCTTGTGGTGTGTATGTAATCATCGGCAGTCCCATCAATTGTGCCTCATATTAGTCATTGTGTGCTGAAGATCAATCATAACAGGCATGCTATGAAGCGACCTATTGGGATATTGGCCACAAAATGCAAAGTAATCATCAGCCTAAGAAGAAGAACATGAAGAGTGATGTGCAAAGTAATCACTGCCTCATATATGATGTGCACACTAACACCGAGGAACATGAATGCATATGTAATCATCGGCTGTCACAAAAATTATGCCTCATATTAGGCATTGTGTGTCCAGGATTAATCATAACAGACATGCTACAAAGAAACCTATTAGGATCTGATTGCGCTTTGTCAACGTGGGAGCGCTTCGTCGGAAAACCCCAAGAGCAAGGTGTGATGTAGCATAGCAGAAAGTATTCCCTTAGTAAGAAACCGAGGTTATCGAACCAGTAGGAGGAAGGAAACATCTCAAAGGTGTTGCAAGCAACTTGGAAACCTGCACAACACAAAATCAAGACTTTGTCCCAACGAACAGTAAGGATGTTAATCTCACCGGTTCGCTGTAACAAAGGATTAACTGCATGGTGTGGAAGGTAATAGTGGTTTGTAGCAAGTAAACAGTAATAGTGGAATATGTATCAATGGTAAAGATTGGACCGGGGTCCATAGTTCACTAGAGGTGTTCTCCTTAGATAAACAAACATGGCATGCTGGGTAAACAAATTACAGTAGGGCAATTGACAGGACTAAGCAAGGCAAAACAATGCAATACTAGACATCATGATCCTATGAGATTCGATTCGGCAATACAACAAGATACATAGACCGCCATCCAGCTGCATCTATGACTAGAAGTCCACCTTTGGGTTATCATTTGAACCCCCTCCAGTATTAAGTTGCAAGCAACAAACAACTGCTTTAAGCAAAGTGTGTAAGGTAAACAATCCACTTGTTCCATGAACAAGAGACCGTTGTTTTCTCCCTAGTGGCAACATCACATCTACAACCTTAGAGATTTCTCACTTCCCTTAGATTAAATAGAGACATGAACCCACTATCGAGCATAAATACCCCTCTTGGAGTCACTAGCAACTATTTGGCCAAGATAGCCACTAACAACGGAGAGCATTCAAGATCACAAACAACACAGACATGATAGAATCAATAAAACAAAACCATTAATCAATTTGACATAGTAATCTCAATATCCATCGGATCCCCGCAAACACAACATGCATGATTACAAATAGATGAAATCTTGATCATAAACGAAGCTCACAAGTCTAGACATGAAAGCACAAAGTAGGAGATACAACCATCTAGCTACTACATGGACCCGTAGTCCAAGGTGGAACTACTCACGCTTCATACCGGAGGCTGGCATGATGAAGAAGAAGGCCTCTGATATGTCGGAAACGTATCTATAATTTTTGATGTTCCATGCTTGTTTTGTATCTACTTTTCTTTGCTTTGTCTACACTTTGATGTGTTTTATATCTTTTCTGGAACTAACCTACTAACAAGTTGCCACAGTGCTAGTTGCCTATTTTCTTCTGTTTTTGGTTCCAAAAAGGCAGAAAATCAATATTCTCGGAATTGGACGGGACAAAAGCCAAATTCAATATTTTACCGTGGGTGACATGAAGTCCAGAGGAGATACGGAGAGGCGAGCCAGGGCCGCCACACCCCCCTAGGAATGGGTGGGCCCACCCTGCGCCTAGATAGGGTGTGGGCCCTTCAGCTGCCTCTATAAGGTTCCCAACCTTTAATAAGGTAGAGATCCTTGTGTTTACAATGCTAGTCCCTGGATCAATAGCTAGCATCCACAGTTAAGATGTAATATCAAGAAACAAAGGTCATAACACAACTTTATAACTAGGAATAAAATAATTTATTACATCTTACATAGCTCATTTGGCTATCTCATTACAATGCAGCAGAATATAACAATAGCATGGGGTCCTTCATCTTCAAAGTGCCACAGGCAAACAAGTTGGTTGTAGACTTGTAATCCTAATCAATAAACTTCACTAACATCAAACAAACCTACAACATAATAAGTTACAGCCACAAGGGTCAATACAATTGAATTGTATTGGCAAGTGAAACTATAGTAGTATAGTGGAGTCCATCATCTACATGCATTTGGCTAAGTGGACCTTAGGCTTGCTTTGCTCAAAATAGATTTTCCTTATCATTTGAAAACACTAAGTTTTTGCTTGACAAAAATCACCCAAGGCATCTCCCAATAGAAATTGGTGATCCTTTAACCCGTGTTCAACCACAAGTTTTTAACTTAGAAATTGGGATGAAGAGATTCTTGATAGCTTCCATGTCTTGATGCTCAAATTGTCCTTTACCAGGGACATGGCTAAGTACTTAGATTTTACACTCTGCAGAGGTGGTGCACTTTCCCCACAAGAATTGGTTTCACCAAGACAAGATCTTTCAGAAGCCTTCCCTTAGACCAGAATGGACGCGTTCGAACCTATCATTCCCCTACCACCAACTGTCCATTTGGCTAAGTTATTGCAACCTATATGATCCAGGCAGAGCCCATAATGCCAAGTGGCTGCACTTGAAGCTTCTCAATATTTGGTATCTCAAATATCTTTGTTCCTGGGTGGCCATCCACAAGTGAGATATCAAGTTTTCCCCAGTATACTGGACTTGGTGATGCCCAAGTTTTCCCTAGCATACTGGACTTGCATAACCACTCAACACAAACCATTCTTTCCATTCCACCCAGGTGATTCATTCACTTAGTTGTTTTATTAAACAAAACACAAGTCCTTGACTTTGAAATACTCCATAGCATGAAATATAATCCACCCTTGTTTTCTACTAGCTAAGCTAAGCATGATAGTAGTAGGAATCTTAACTTAGGAAATTTCTTCTAAGGTTTCATCTACTAGGATTTCCCATGGCATAGTTTATACTTAGCAAAAATTCCATGCAAGTCCTACTTAAAATATCACTAATGCATAGTGAAAATAATGGGACAAAAGTATGAAGCATCACTTGCATTTTTGGTAGAGAGTATAAGTTCACTCCTTGATCTTGCAACAATCACACTATTCAAGTTCCACTACAATTCAATCAAGCAAGAAATATTTCAATCTACCATTCAAGCAAAACATCACATAAAATGAAAGAAACAAAACAATGCATGCAAGCATGCTAAAGATTGTTTTATTTGGAAAATTGGTTTTTAATAGGTTATAAACATTTGAAAACATCTATTGGTCATTTTATAAAGTGGCAAAATTATTTGCAAAAGATTTTACTTCATAAACCATTTTTAAACCAAATCATTACTTCATGTGGTTGAAAATGCCTTTAGCAAAGCAACAATTTTTATATGGTTCACCAAATACATTTATAATTCTAAAACTTGGTGTTTGGGGTCAGAGAGTTAAATTAAAACATTTCCCAAAGGTTTTCCTCCAAAATCATTTTTAACAATTAAACCATATTTTTATTTGATTAGAAATGCTTTAAATCAAAGATTTACTCTTTAGCTTTACCAAATACATTCTCAAAAGGTCAGTAGATTAAAAACAATACATTTTCCAAAGGTTTTATCTCAAAAATAATTTTAGAACAATTTTTATATTCTAAACATGCATACACAAGTTTCTGCAAAAACAATCAATTTAACAAAAGCATTTTACTAAACAAAGTGCTTGGTCAGAAAGTACTTGTCTTGCTGATTCCATTTATATAAACTTTTCAAAATTTGGACGTGTGGTTTGAAAGTTATGAATTTTTCAAATTGGAACATCTAATAGACAAGTTTCTGGTTTTTAAAACAATCACATGCCACGCGTCGTGTTGATATTGGTCGGTACCGGTTCGTTCGGATCACGCATTGAGGACCGTTGGATCTAATGCGAATCGTGTGGCACAGATCTGTCCTTACCCTTTCAGTTAAGTTTCTATCGCAACCCTTTGATCATGATCCTACGGCTCCTAATCACTGGTCTTACTCTGGCGGCGCTAGCGGTGGTGAACGGCGGCGGCGCGCTCAGATGATGTCGGTGTTGGCGTTACAGGAAGCGAGAGATCGAGGGGAGATGCTCACCGAGTTCGTCGCGGCGTGGAGATGCTCGAGGTGGTCCTTGCTGGCGAAGGGGCACTCGGGGTCGACGGGAATTCTTCGCCGGAGTTCGTGGAACCGTCGGGTGCGGTCAGTCATCGACGAAGGCGACTCTAGGTTGCACGATAGAGCAAGCAAGCAGCATGGTTAGATGCACAGATGAGTGGAGAGTATCAGAGCATCAGAGAGGAGTGGAGGCGCGGTCAGAGACTACCTGTAGGGCTCGTCGGAGTAGAGGCAGACGGCGGCGCTGCTGGTCGTCGTCGTTGCCGACGCTGGGGGGCACGCGCGAGCGAGATGAGGCCACTGGGACGTTCAGGGAGTGATGGGGATCATGCCTGCGTGGTCGAGAGAGCGAGGCACGACGGCGACTGGCCTGAATTGGAGGTGGAGCTCGCCGGAGGCAGTGGCGGTCTAAGAGGAAATCAGGGCAGCCTGGGGGCTCCGGTGGGGCGACGACTGGGGGGAAAGAGAGAGGGGACGCAGGCGATTAAGAAGGCGTGGTCAGGGGGAGGATTAACTGCGCGATTACTCGTGAATTTATCTCATGAAATCAACGCAGGGAACGTTTGGATGAACTAGTCGTGGGGAGGAAGATGACTACGTGGCAGTGGGGCCGCTTGGTAGCGAGAGAGAGAGAAAGAGGAGGTGGGTCCTAGCAGTAAGTGACCGAGTGGGTAAGTTCGCGAGTGAAAAATGATTCACTGCGGGAGAGGGAGATGGGCTAGACTAGGCTGCTGCTGGGTTAGTTGGGCCGGCTGGCTGGGCTGAGTCCTATTCCATTTTTTTTGATCTGTTTGTTTTTCCTTTTTCCGTTTCTATTAATCTGTTTTGATTTTTTTAATTAATTCAAACATCAATTTGATTTCAAACCTCAACCAAAATTTGTGTAGATTCATATACTGATTAATAGCACATTCCAAAGTCAAATTTAGAATAATATATTTATCCTTTTTAGGGTCTTTTAATTATTTAAAATAGGCTCTAGTATTAATTAAATAAGATTTAATAATAGTTTTCAATCCCCATTTGAATTCAAATCACCACCAAACTTTGATGAATTTTTAATTCTGTTTGTCAACATATTTCAAGGTTCAAAATAAAATAATTCTTTTAGGATTTAGTAATAATTAAATAAATAGACCATAGTCTTTAATTCAAATAGGTTTTAATTTATTTTAAAACTCTTTTTGAAATCTAAATAATATTAAAATCGTTTCAGTAGGTTTCATTTGAAAAACTAAAACACTTGGAAATATTATTTAAAATAAATTAACAAGTTATAGTGTTTATTTAAAATGGAAAAGCCTTTACTTGAATAAAAATGGATATTAATAAATCCTCATTATTTTATTTAAATAAACCTTTACTCTTTTTATCAAATAGTAATATTTTATTTCAAAAGCTTGGCCAAGATTTAATTTGGCTCTATAAAATAATCCTTATTTATATTTCTACCTTTGATTTATAAAAACATATTTTTTTTATTTAAAGATCCAAAAATAGTGTTTCCAACTATTATAATTTTATTTATTATTTGTTTACCTTTTTAATTCCTGTAGGATTATTTGCTCACCATTTGTTATGGATTTCTAGGTGGTTGCTTTATTAGCTTTGGAAATTACTTTTCCTTACCTTATTAAATTCATAGGATTTTATTCATGGCTCCAAAGTAAGTGAAACCAATTATATGGTTTTATAATATTTTTAATAATCATTCTTGATCAATTTGAAATGTTTGTTTGACCAATTTTTATATGGATCAAATCCATGGTCTTTGAGATAACTTGAAAATGATTTCCATCCATTAGGGTTTTAGAGTTTTGGTTCATTCTCCAAGTGTTCAAATTTCAAGATGCATTTTATGAAGAATGCATTCCACTTTGATTTGAATTTAGTTGGATTCAAACATTAACCAAAGTTTGTTCCAGATGGGATTTTAAGTTTCCCTTTAGAAACAAAAGTTTCTTTTCACCATATTCAACAATTATTTATTTTGTTTATTTATTTTTTTTCACATTACAAGATTTGGAAAATCTTGGGATGTGACAGGCTACCACCCTTAAAATAAATCTCGTCCCGAGATTTGGGGAAGATAGGGGTTACAAGTTGACTCAAAACAACTAGGGTACTACCACCCTTAAAAAATTTCCAACTAGATTACTTCTTGGCTTGCTTGGAATCTTGTTGAAATCTCTCTAGGAAAACATCTGAATAGTGTCCTTTTTTCCCACACTTGAAACATGTGACAAGGCTGAGATCCTTCATAGGCTTTATCTTGTGCTTCATCTTTTTTGGACAATTGCTTGCATAATGTCCTTGGTCACCACAATTGTAACATGTGATAAGATTGAGTTCTTCACATATCTTCTGTGGACAAGTTGACACATAATAGCCTAACTCTTTGCAGTTGTTGCACCATACTTGGTTAATCTCCTTATACTTTTTCTTCTTCTCTTGACATTCATTGGCATAGTGTCCCATCTCTTTGCAATGACAACATTGCACTTGGCTTTTGTCTTTCTTCTTCTTGGGTTTCTCCAAAGCTAGGAGTGCTTCTAGTTCATGTTCTTCATATTTTATCTCAAAGGTGGGAAAGTTTCCTGGTCTCCTTGACCTTTTCCTTGGATAATACATATGTCTCCTCTTTGGTCCTTTAAATTGAGTCATATTGCATGTAGGTGCAAGCTGATATTTTCCTTTGTCTTCATCCTTCTTGGTGGACTTTGTTTTCTCATGGTAGTCTGCAATCAGTTGTTGCACTCCACCTTGTTTCCTTTGTTGAACTATGGAATAGATGGGGCATTGGATAGGGACATGATTATTTCCTTCACATAGGAAACAAGTAGCTTGGGTTGTGGGGCATTGATTAGCTGGATGTTTCTCTTCACAATTGGGGCATTGATCTTCATGCTCTTTGGAAGTGTGATCCTTGTCTCCACAAATATTGCAAGCTTGGGTTCCTTCTAGAATATCATCCTTGACATCCTTGTTGTCACAAACTCCTTGGGAAGAGTTGTTTCCCATGTTGATCATTTGATCTGTCACCTTATGCAACAATTGGGTTTGGGTTTCCAAAAACCTTTGCATCGTTGGATCTAACTCATTGGTGTTGGCTAAAAATTGAGCTGTCACTTGGTTCAGCTGGGTTTGGATTACTATGAGTTCTCTCATGTTGTCCTCTTGGTTGTTGTTGTTGTCACCATCCTTGATGTTGGAGTTTCTTGGAGTAGTCATCTGTTTGGGTTGGATTGGGATTAGAATGGAAAAATATTTCTAAGGAATCAATTCTAATCACACACATCACAATTCACACAAGCAATGTGCAAGTAATCACAAACAAGCATTCCACTCAGACAACAAAGTTCAAGCATATTTTTAGGCAACAAAATATTTTTGCTACACCACATAAGTTGGTGGGTTTGACTTAAACTAACTATGGTGGTCCATCTATATGGTTCACTTGAGATTTTTCCATCCTTCTTGGTTGATTCTTCTTGAACAAGATCTTTGTATACTTGGAGAATTTCTTGAATCTTGGTCACAAAACTCCAAAGTGATGATGGTTCCTTCTAAGTTGTATTCCCTTAGTCTTCAAGTCTTGAGTAATATTTCTTGTCTCACTTGTAGTCCTTAGTGATATCCAAGTTGAAGTCCTTATTGAGACTAAGGTTGAAATTACTTGAAGATGTTGAAGTCATTTGAGTTGATGATGTCCTTTGCACATGGGGAAGTCTTTGGCCATGGATAAGGCTTTATCCATCAAGTTGAAATAGAAGATATGTAGAGTCAAATACAAAATGGTTGAGGAAAGAGTTTACAAGATTGTTTGTAAATACATTTTGGAACAAATACAACTCCTATTTTTCTAAGGGGTTTTGTCCAATCCTAAGGTTACAGTCCTACAGGCAACACAATGCTCTGATACCATCTATAAGGTTCCCAACCTTTAATAAGGTAGAGATCCCTGTGTTTACAATGCTAGTCCCTGGATCAATAGCTAGCATCCATAGTTAGGATGTAATATCAAGAAACAAAGGTCATAATACAACTTTATAACTAGGAATAAAATAATTTATTACATCTTACATAGCTCATTTGGCCATCTCATTACAATGCAGCAGAATATAACAATAGCATGGGGTCCTTCATCTTCAAAGTGCCACAGGCAAACATTTTGGTTGTAGACTTGTAATCCTAATCAATAAACTTCACTAACATCAAACAAACCTGCAACATAATAAGTTACAGCCACAAGGGTCAATACAATTGAATTGTATTGGCAAGTGAAACTATAGTAGTATAGTGGAGTCTGTCATCTACATGCATTTGGCTAAGTGGAGCTTAAGCTTGCTTTGCTCAAAATAGATTTTCCTAATCATTTGAAAACACTAAGTTTTTGCTTGACAAAAATCACCCAAGGCATCTCCCAATAGAAATTGGTGATCCTTTAACCCTTGTTCAACCACAAGTTTTTAACTTAGAAATTGGGATGAGGAGATTCTTGATAGCTTCCATGTCTTGATGCTCAAATTGTCCTTTACCAGGGACATGGCTAAGTACTTAGATTTTACACTCTGCAGAGGTGGTGCACTTTCCCCACAAGACCTAGTTTCACCAAGACAAGATCTTTCAGAAGCCTTCCCTTAGACCAGAATGGACGCGTTCCAACCTATCATTTCCCTACCACCAATTGTCCATTTGGGTAAGTTATTGCAACCTATATGATCCAGGCAGAGCCCATAATGCCAAGTGGCTGCACTTGAAGCTTCTCAACATTTGATATCTCAAATCTCTTTGTTCCTGGGTGGCCATCCACAAGTGAGATATCAAGTTTTCCCCAGTATACTGGACTTGGTGATGCCCAAGTTTTCCCCAGCATACTGGACTTGCATAACCACTCAACACAAACCATTCTTTCCATTCCACCCAGGTGATTCATTCACTTAGTTGTTTTATTAAATAAAACACAAGTCCTTGACTTTGAAATACTCCATAGCATGAAATATAATCCACCCTTTTTTTCTACTAGCTAAGCTAAGCATGATAGTAGTAGGAATCTTAACTTAGGAAATTTCTTCTAAGGTTTCATCTACTAGGATTTCCCATGGCATAGTTTATACTTAGCAAAAATTCCATGCAAGTCCTACTTAAAATATCACTAATGCATAGTGAAAATAATGGGACAAAAGTATGAAGCTTCACTTGCCTTTTTGGTACAGAGTATAAGTACAATCCTTGATCTTGCAACAATCACACTCTTCAAGTTCCACTACAATTCAATCAAGCAAGCAATATTTCAATCTACCATTCAAGCAAAACATCACATAAAATGATAGAAACAAAACAATGCATGCAAGCATGCTAAAGATTGTTTTATTGGAAAAGTGGTTTCTAATAGGTTATAAACATTTGAAAACATCTATTGGTCATTTTATAAAGTGGCAAAATTAGTTGCAAAAGATTTTACTTCATAAACCATTTTTAAACCAAATCATTATTTCATGTGGTTGAAAATGCCTTTAGCAAAGCAAAAAAAATTATATGGTTCACCAAATAGATTTCTAATTATAAAACTTGGTGTTTGGGGTCAGAGAATTTAAATCAAAACATTTCCCAAAGGTTTTCCTCCAAAATCATTTTTAACAGTTAAACCATATTTTTATTTGACTAGAAATGCTTTAAATCAAAGATTTACTCTTTAGCTTTACCAAATACATTCTAAAAAGGTCAGTAGATTCAAAACAATCCATTTTCCAAAGGTTTTATCTCAAAAATCATTTTAGAACAATTTTTATATTCTAAACATGCATACACAAGTTTCTGCAAAAACAATCAATTTACTAGAAGCATTTTACTAAACAAAGTGCATGGGCAGAAAGTACTTGTCTTGCTGATTCCATTGATATAAAATTTGCAAAATTTGGACGTGTGGTTTGAAAGTTATGAATTTTTCAAATTGGAACATCTAATAGACAAGTTTCTGGTTTTTAAAACAATGACAGACCACGCGTCATGTTGCTATTGGTCGGTACCGGTTCGTTCGAATCACGCATTGAGGACCGTTGGATCTAATGCGAATCGTGTGGCATAGATCTGTCCTTACCCTTTCAGTTAAGTTTATCGCAGCCCTTTGATCACGATCCTACGGCTCCTAATCACTGGTCATACTTTGGCGGCGCTAGCGGTGGTGAACGGCAGTGGCGCGCTCAGATGATGTCGGTGTCGGCGTTACAGGAAGCGAGAGATCGAGGGGACATGCTCACCGAGTTCGTCGCGGCGTGGAGATGGTTGAGGTGGTCCTTGCTGGCGAAGGGGCACTCGGGGTCGACGGGAATTCTTCGCCAGAGTTCGTGGAAACGTCGGGTGCGGTCAGTCATCGATGTAGGCGACTCTAGGGTGCACGATAGAGCAAGCAAGCAGCATGGTTAGACGCACAGATGAGTGGAGAGTATCGGAGCATCAGAGAGGAGTGGAGGCGCGGTCAGAGACTACCTGTAGGGCTCGTCGGAGTAGTGGCAGACGGCGGCGCTGCTGGTCGTCGTCGTTGCCGACGCTGGGGGGCACACGCGAGCAAGCTGAGGCCACTGGGAGGTTCAGGGAGTGATGGGGATCATGCCTGCGTGGTCGAGAGAGCGAGGCACGACGGCGACTGGCCTGAATTGGAGGTGGAGCTCGCCGGAGGCAGTGGCGGTGTAAGAGGAAATCAGGGCAGCCTGGGGTTTCCGGTGGGGCGACGATTGGGGGGAAAGAGAGAGGGGACGCAGGCGATTAAGAAGACGTGGTCAGGGAGAAGATTAACGGCGCCATTACTCGTGAATTTAACTCGTGAAATCAACGCAGGGAACGTTCGGATGAACTAGTCGTGGGGAGGAAGATGACTACGTGGCAGTGGGGCTGCTTGGTAGCGAGAGAGAGAGAAAGAGGAGGTGGGACCTGGCAGTTAGTGACCGAGTGGATAAGCTCGCGAGTGAAAAACGATTCACTGCGGGAGAGGGAGATGGGCTAGACTGGGCTGCTGCTGGGTCAGTTGTGCAGGCTTGCTGGGCTGAGTACTATTCCATTTTTTTTGATCTATTTGTTTTTCCTTTTTCCATTTATATTAATCTGTTTTGATTTTTTTTAATTAATTCAAACATTAATTTGATTTCAAACATCAACCAAAATTTGTGTAGATTCATATACTGATTAATAGCACATTCCAAAGTCAAATTTAGAATAATATATTTATCCTTTTTAGGGTCTTTTAATTATTTAAAATAGGCTCTAGTATTAATTAAATAAGATTTAATAATATTTTTCAATCCCCATTTGAATTCAAATCACCACCAAACTTTGATGAATTTTTAATTCTGTTTGTCAACATATTTCAAGGTTTAAAATAAAATAATTCTTTTAGGATCTAGTAATAATTAAATAAATAGACCATAGTCTTTAATTCAAATAGGTTTTAATTTATTTTAAAACTCTTTTTGAAATCTAAATAATATCAAAATCTTTTCAGTAGGTTTCATTTGGAAAACTAAAACACTTGGAAATCTTATTTAAAATAAATTAACAAGTTTTAGTGTTTATTTAAAATGGAAAAGCCTTTACTTTAATAAAAATGGATATTAATAAATCCTCATTATTTTATTTAAATAAACCTTTACTCTTTTTATCAAATAGTAATATTTTATTTCAAAAGCTTGGCCAAGATTTAATTTGTCTCTATAAAATAATCCTTATTTATATTTCTACCTTTGTTTTATAAAAACATATTTTTTTATTTAAAGATCCAAAAATAGTGTTTCCAACTATTATAATTTTATTTATTATTTGTTTACCATTTTAATTCCTTTAGGATTATTTGCTCACCATTTGGTATGGATTTCTAGGAGGTTGCTTTATTATCTTTGGAAATTACTTTTCCTTACCTTATTAAATTCATAGGATTTTATTCATGGATCCAAAGTAAGTGAAACCAATTATATGGTTTTATAATATTTCTAATAATCATTCTTGATCAATTTGAAATGTTTGTTTGACCAATTTTTATATCGATCAAATCCATGGTATTAGAGATAAATTGAAAATGATTTCCTTCCATTAGGGTTTTAGAGTTTTGGTTTATTCTCCAAGTGTTCAAATTTCAAGATGCATTTTATGAAGAATGCATTCCACTTTGATTTGAATTTAGTTGGATTCAAACATTAACCAAAGTTTGTTCCAGATGGGATTTTAAGTTTCCCTTTAGAAACAAAAGTTTCTTTTCACCATAAATTTCAACAATTATTTATTTTGTTTATTTTTTTTTCACATTACAAGATTTGGAAAATCTTGGGATGTGACAGGCTATCACCCTTAAAATAAATCTCGTCCTGAGATTTGGGGAAGATATGGGTTACAAGTTGACTCAAAACAACTAGGGTACTACCACCCTTAAACTTTTTCCAACTAGATTACTTCTTGGCTTGCTTGGAATCTTGTTGAAATCTCTCTAGGCAAACATCTGCATAGTGTCCTTTGTTCCCACACTTGAAACATGTGACAAGGCTGAGATCCTTCATAGGATTTATCTTGTGCTTCATCTTTTCTGGACAATTGCTTGCATAATGTCCTTGGTCACCACAATTGTAACATGTGATAAGATTGAGTTCTTCACATATCTTCTATGGACAAGTTGACACATAATGGCCTAACTCTTTGCAGTTGTTTCACCATACTTGGTTAATCTCCTTATACTTTTTCTTCTTCTATGGACATTCATTGGCATAGTGTCCCATCTCTTTGCAAGGACAACATTGCACTTGGCTTTTGTCTTTCTTCTTCTTGGGTTTCTCCAAAGCTAGGAGTGCTTCTAGTTCATGTTCTTCATATTTTATTTCAAAGGTGGGAAAGTTTCCTGGTCTCCTTGACCTTTTCCTTGGATAATACATATGTCTCCTCTTTGGTCCTTTAAATTGAGTCATATTGCATGGAGGTGCAAGCTGAGATTTTCCTTTGTCTTCATCCTTCTTGGTGGACTTTGTTTTCTCATGGTAGTCTGCAATCAGTTGTTGCACTCCACCTTGTTTCCTTTGTTGAACTATGGAATAGATGGGGCATTGGATAGGGACATGATTATTTCCTTCACATAGGAAACAAGTAGCTTGGGTTGTGGGGCATTGATTAGCTGGATGTTTCTCTTCACAATTGGGGCATTGATCTTCATGCTCTTTGGAAGTGTGATCCTTGTCTCCACAAATATTGCAAGCTTGGGTTCCTTCTAGAATATCATCCTTGACATCCTTGTTGTCACAAACTCCTTGGGAAGAGTTGTTTCCCATGTTGATCATTTGATCTGTCACCTTATGCAACAATTGGGTTTGGGTTTCCAAAAACCTTTGCATCGTTGGATCTAACTCATTGGTGTTGGCTAAAAATTGAGCTGTCACTTGGTTCAGCTGGGTTTGGATTACTATGAGTTCTCTCATGTTGTCCTCTTGGTTGCTGTTGTTGTCACCATCCTTGATGTTGGAGTTTCTTGGAGTAGTCATCTGTTTGGGTTGGATTGGGATTAGAATGGAAACATATTTCTAAGGAATCAATTCTAATCACACACATCACAATTCACACAAGCAATGTGCAAGTAATCACAAACAAGCATTCCACTCAGACAACAAAGTTCAAGCATATTTTTAGGCAACAAAATATTTTTGCTACACCACATAAGTTGGTGGGTTTGACTTAAACTAACTATGGTGGTCCATCTATATGGTTCACTTGAGATTTTTCCATCCTTCTTGGTTGATTCTTCTTGAACAAGATCTTTGTATACTTGGAGAATTTCTTGAATCTTGGTCACAAAACTCCAAAGTGATGATGGTTCCTTCTAAGTTGTATTCCCTTAGTCTTCAAGTCTTGAGTAATATTTCTTGTCTCACTTGTAGTCCTTAGTGATATCCAAGTTGAAGTCCTTGTTGAGACTAAGGTTGAAATTACTTGAAGATGTTGAAGTCATTTGAGTTGATGATGTCCTTTGCACATGGGGATGTCTTTGGCCATGGAGAAGGCTTTATCCATCAAGTTGAAATAGAAGAGATGTAGAGTCAAAACCAAAATGGTTGAGGAAAGAGTTTACAAGATTGTTTGTAAATACATTTTGGAACAAATACAACTCCTATTTTTCTAAGGGTTTTGTCCAATCCTAAGGTTACAATCCTACAGGCAACACAATGCTCTGATACCATCTGTAAGGTTCTCAACCTTTAATAAGGTAGAGATCCATGTGTTTACAATGCTAGTCCCTGGATCAATAGCTAGCATCCACAGTTAAGATGTAATATCAAGAAACAAAGGTCATAATAAAACTTTATAACCAGGAATAAAATAATTTATTACATCTTACATAGCTCATTTGGCTATCTCATTACAATGCAGCAGAATATAACAATAGCATGGGTTCCTTCATCTTCAAAGTGCCACAGGCAAACATGTTGGTTGTAGACTTGTAATCCTAATCAATAAACTTCACTAACATCAAACAAACCTGCAACATAATAAGTTACAGCCACAAGTGTCAATATAATTGAATTGTATTGGCAAGTGAAACTATAGTAGTATAGTGGAGTCTGTCATCTACATGCATTTAGCTAAGTGGAGCTTAGGCTTGCTTTGCTCAAAATAGATTTTCCTTATCATTTGAAAACACTAAGTTTTTGCTTGACAAAAATCACCCAAGGCATCTCCCAATAGAAATTGGTGATCCTTTAACCCTTGTTCAACCACAAGTTTTTAACTTAGAAATTGGGATGAGAAGATTCTTGATAGCTTCCATGTCTTGATGCTCAAATTGTCCTTTACCAGGGACATGGCTAAGTACTTAGATTTTACACTCTGCAGAGGTGGTGCAATTTCCCCACAAGACTTGGTTTCACCAAGACAAGATCTTTCAGAAGCCTTCCCTTAGACCAGAATGGACGAGTTCCCACCTATCATTCCCCTACCACCAACTGTCCATTTGGCTAAGTTATTGCAACCTATATGATCCAGGCAGAGCCCATAATGCCAAGTGGCTGCACTTGAAGCTTCTCAACATTTGATATCTCAAATCTCTTTGTTCCTGGGTGGCCATCCACAAGTGAGATATCAAGTTTCCCCAGTATACTGGACTTGGTGATGCCCAAGTTTTCCCCAGCATACTGGACTTGCATAACCACTCAACACAAACCATTCTTTCCATTCCACTCAGGTGATTCATTCACTTAGTTGTTTTATTAAACAAAACACAAGTCCTTGACTTTGAAATACTCCATAGCATGAAATATAATCCACCCTTGTTTTCTACTAGCTAAGCTAAGCATGATAGTAGTAGGAATATTAACTTAGGAAATTTCTTCTAAGGTTTCATCTACTAGGATTTCCCATGGCATAGTTTATACTTAGCAAAAATTCCATGCAAGTCCTACTTAAAATATCACTAATGCATAGTGAAAATAATGGGACAAAAGTATGAAGCATCACTTGCCTTTTTGGTAGAGAGTATAAGTTCACTCCTTGATCTTGCAACAATCACACTCTTCAAGTTCCACTACAATTCAATCAAGCAAGCAATATTTCAATCTACCATTCAAGCAAAACATCACATAAAATGATAGAAACAAAACAATGCATGCAAGCATGCTAAAGATTGTTTTATTTGGAAAAGTGGTTTCTAATAGGTTATAAACATTTGAAAACATCTATTGGTCATTTTATAAAGTGGCAAAATTATTTGCAAAAGGTTTTACTTCATAAACCATTTTTAAACCAA
Organism: Avena sativa; assembly: GCA_916181665.1. Classification (NCBI taxonomy): domain Eukaryota; kingdom Viridiplantae; phylum Streptophyta; class Magnoliopsida; order Poales; family Poaceae; genus Avena; species Avena sativa. The sequence goes on along the minus strand of OV702284.1, from coordinate 225,741,919 downwards.
ATCAGTATTTCATGTGGTTGAAAATGCCTTTAGCAAAGCAACAATTTTTATATGGTTCACAAAATACATTTCTAATTCTAATACTTGCTGTTTGGGGTCAGAGAGTTTAAATCAAAACATTTCCCAAAGGTTTTCCTCCAAAATCATTTTTAATAATTAAACCATATTTTTATTTGACTAGAAATGCTTTAAATCAAAGATTTACTCTTTAGCTTCACCAAATACATTCTCAAATCCATGAGTTGGTTTCTAAGGTCGGTAGATTCAAAACAATCCATTTTCCAAAGGTTTTATCTCAAAAATCATTTTAGAACAATTTTTATATTCTAAACATGCATACACAAGTTTCTAAAAAAACAATCAATTTAACAGAAGCATTTTACTAAACAAAGTGCATGGTAAGAAAGTACTTGTCTTTCTGATTCCATTGATATAAAATTTGCAAAATTTGGACGTGTGGTTTGAAAGTTATGAATTTTTCAAATTGGAACATCTAATAGACAAGTTTCTGGTTTTTAAAACAATCACGGGCCACGCGTCGTGTTGCTATTGGTCGGTACCGGTTCGTTCGGATCACGCATTGAGGACCGTTGGATCTAATGCGAATCGTGTGGCACAGATCTGTCCTTACCCTTTCAGTTAAGTTTCTATCGCAACCCTTTGATCACGATCCTACGGCTCCTAATCACTGGTCATACTCTGGCGGCGCTAGCGGTGGTGAACCGCAGCGGCGCGCTCAGATGATGTCGGTGTCGGCGTTACAATAAGCAAGAGATAGAGGGGAGATGCTCACCAAGTTCGTCGCGGCGTGGAGATGCTCGAGGTGGTCCTTGCTGGCGAAGGGGCACTCGGGGTCGACGGGAATTCTTCGCCGGAGTTCGTGGAACCGTCGGGTGCGGTCAGTCATCGACGAAGGCGACTCTAGGGTACACGATAGAGCAAGGAAGCAGCATGGTTAGACGCACAGATGAGTGGAGAGTATCGGAGCATCAGAGAGGAGTGGAGGCGCGGTCAGAGACTACCTGTAGGGCTCGTCGGAGTAGAGGCAAACGGCGGCGCTGCTGGTCATCGTCGTTGCCGACGCTGGGGGGCACGCGCGAGCGAGCTGAGGCCACTGGGAGGTTCAGGGAGTGATGGGGATCATGCCTGCATGGTCAAGAGAGCGAGGCGCGACGGCGACTGGCCTGAATTGGAGGTGGAGCTCGCCGGAGGCAGTGGCGGCCTAAGAGGAAATCAGGGCAGCCTGGGGGCTCCGGTGGGGCGACGACTGGGGGGAAAGAGAGAGGGGACGCAGGCGATCAAGAAGGCGTGGTCAGGGGGAGGATTAACTGCGCCATTACTCGTGAATTTAACTCGCGAAATCAACGCAGGGAACGTTCGGATGAACTGGTCGTGGGGAGGAAGATGACTACGTGGCAATGGGGCCGCTTGGCAGCGAGAGAAAGAGGAGGTGTGTCCTGGCAGTTAGTGACCGAGTGGGTAAGTTCGTGAGTGAAAACGATTCACTGCGGGAGAGGGAGATGGGCTAGACTGGGCTGCTGTTGGGTCAGTTGGGCCGGCTGGCTGGGCTGAGTCCTATTCCATTTTTTGATCTGTTTGTTTTTTCCTTTTTCCATTTCTATTAATCTGTTTTGATTTTTGTTTAATTAACTAAAATATCAATTTGATTTCAAACCTCATCCAAAATTTGTGTAGATTCATGTACTGATTAATAGCACATTCCAAAGTCAAATTTAGAATAATATATTTATCCTTTTTAGGGTCTTTAATTATTTAAAATAGGCTCTAGTATTAATTAAATAAGATTTAATAATATTTTTCAATCCCCATTTGAATTCAAATCACCACCAAACTTTGATGAATTTTTAATTCTGTTTGTCAACATATTTCATGGTTCAAAATAAAATAATTCTTTTAGGATCTAGTAATAATTAAATAAATAGACCATAGTATTTAATTCAAAAAGGTTTTAATTTATTTTAAAACTCTTTTTGAAATCTAAATAATATCAAAATCTTTTCAGTAGATTTCATTTGAAAAACTAAAACACTTGGAAATCTTATTTAAAATAAATTAACAAGTTTTAGTGTTTATTTAAAATGGAAAAGCCTTTACTTTAATAAAAATGGATATTAATAAATCCTCATTATTTTATTTAAATAAACCTTTACTCTTTTTATCAAATAGTAATATTTTATTTCAAAATCTTGGCCAAGATTTAATTTGGCTCTATAAAATAATCCTTATTTATATTTCTACCTTTGTTTTATAAAAACATATTTTTTTATTTAAAGATCCAAAAATAGTGTTTCCAACTATTATAATTTTATTTATTATTTATTTACCTTTTTAATTCCTTTAGGATTATTTCCTCACCATTTGGTATGGATTTCTAGGTGGTTGCTTTATTAGCTTTGGAAATTACTTTTCCTTACCTTATTAAATTCATAGGATTTTATTCATGGCTCCAAAGTAAGTGAAACCAATTATATGGTTTTATAATATTTCTAATAATCATTCTTGATCAATTTTAAATGTTTGTTTGACCAATTTTTATATGGATCAAATCCATGGTCTTAGAGATAACTTGAAAATGATTTCCTTCCATTAGGGGTTTAGAGTTTTGGTTTATTCTCCAAGTGTTCAAATTTCAAGATGCATTTTATGAAGAATGCATTCCACTTTGATTTGAATTTAGTTGGATTCAAACATTAACCAAAGTTTGTTCCAGATGGGATTTTAAGTTTCCCTTTAGAAACAAAAGTTTCTTTTCACCCTAAATTTCAACAATTATTTATTTTGTTTATTTATTTTTTTCGCATTACAAGATTTGGAAAATCTTGGGATGTGACAGCCTCCCAGCCTATCCCCTTCGCATATAAGAAGCCCCCAATGCAGAAACCCTAGGCACCCGATCAAAACTCCAAGAAACCTTCTATAGCCACCGCCACCATCGTCCCTAGATCGGGGGATCTGAAGCTCTTCCCGGCACCCTGCCGGAGGGGAGATCATCCCGGAGGCCTTCTTCTTCGGTATGAAGCGTGAGTAGTTCCAACTTGGACTACGGGTCCATGTAGTAGCTAGATGGTTGTATCTCCTCCTTGTGATTTCATGTATAGATCTTGTGAGCTCCGTTCATGATCAAGATCTAATCTATTTGTAATAATGCATGTTGTGTTTGCGGGGATCCAATGGATATTGAGATTACTATGTCAGATTGATTAATGGTTTTGTCTATTTGATACTATCATGTTTGTGTTGTTTGTTATCTTGCATGCTCTCCGTTGTTAGTAGCTATCTTGGCCAAGTAGTTGCTAGTGACTCCAAGAAGGGGTATTTATGCTCGATAGTGGGTTCATGCCTCTAGTTTCCAAGGGAAGTGACAGAAATCTCTTCGGTTGTAGATGTGTTGTTGCCACTAGGGACAAAACAATGGTCTCTTGTTCATGGAACAAGTGGATTGTTTACCTTACACACTTTGCTTAAATCAGTTGTCTGTTGCTTGCAACTTAATACTAGAGGGGGTTCAGATGATAACCTGAAGGTGGACTTCTAGTCATAGATGCAGTTGGATGGCGGTCTATGTATATTGTTATATTGCCCAATCGAATGTCATAGGATATTTTTTTCTGGTATTGCATTGTTATGCCTTGCTCAGTTCCTGTCAATTGCCCTGTTGTAATTTGTTTACCCTTCATGCCATGTTGTTTATCTAAGGAGAGAACCTCTAGTGAACTATGGACCCCGGTCCAATCTTTACCATTGATACATCTTCCACTGTTACTTGTTTACTGGCTGCAAACCATCATCACCTTCCACACCATACATTTAATTCTTTGTTGCAGCAAACCGATGAGCTTGACAACCTCACTGATTCATTTGGGCAAAGTCTTGAGTTTGTGTTGTGCAGGTTTCCATGTTGCTTGCAACACCTGTGTGACGTTTTCTTCCTCCTACTGTGTGAGATCCAACACATGACTTAATAAGGTCGATAGGCTACTCATACCAACAAGTTGCAACTTCTTTTCCGGAAGCTCATCTAAAAAGAACTCTAAGGTTAAGCGTGTTTGGCCTAGAGAAATTCTAGGATGGGTGACCGACCGGGAAGTGGGTACCGGGTGCGCACGAGTGAGGACAAAGTGCACAGAAAAGACTAGTGTTGGTCTATGGGGCCAGTCTAGATATCCTATTAAGCTACCAGGAGTGACACCCCTGGGACCAAGTGGACGGGGTGTTACAAGTGGTATTAGAGACGATCCTCGCGGTTAAAACGGGTGTGTGCGGGTTAGTGGCGGGACATGTGGAGCATAACGCGTGTGGCCCGGAGTGGACACGGCATGGCACATGTGCCGGCACTATACACACATATGCGTGCTGGGTGTGTGTGGGTCAGTGGCAGGACATGTGGAGCATGGCGTGTGTGGCCCGGAGTGGACACGGCTTGGCACATGTGCCGGCACTGGACGCACATACGCGTGCCAAGAGGTATCATTCCTGGGGTGTGCTTGATCGATGAGTGCATCGATCTTCAAAAGGGTGGGTGTATGTGAGATCTAGCACATGACTTAATAGGGTTGATAGTATACTCATACCAAAAAGTTGCAACTTCTTTTTCGGAAGCTCATCTGAAAAGAACTCTAAGGTTAAGCGTGTTTGGCCTAGAGCAATTCTTGGATGGGTGGCTGACCGGGAAGTGGGTACCGTTGCACACGAGTGAGGATAAAGGGCACAGAAAAGACTAGTGTTGGTCTGTGGGGCCAGTCTAGATATCATATTAAGCTACCAGGAGTGACACCCCTGGGGACAAGTGGACGGGGTGTTACATACTCGTTCGATAACCTCGGTTTCTTACCGAGGGAAAACTTGCTGTTGTGATGCATCACACCTTGCTCTTGGGGTTTCCCGACGAAGCAGTGCACGTTGACGCAGTGCCATCAAGCTCTTTCTGGTGCCGTTGCCGGGGAGGCTAAGGACGTCTTCACAAGGGGAGTCCTCCTCAGCCTTTCTCTTTTCTTTGTTTTTAGTTTGCTTAATTTCTTTTGCTTGGTTTTGTTTGCCTCTTTTAATCAAAAACTCAAAAAAAATAGTTTAGTTTGGTTTGCTTTCTCTTATCAAAAACATAAAAAAATTAGTTCCTGCTCTAGCTGTTACTGCTGTTTTTGGCTTGCTCCACTTTGCCAAAATGAACTCTACTAAGAACACCAAGTTGTGTGACTTCACTAGCACAAACAACAATGATTTCCTTAGCACTCCTATTGCTCCACCTGCTCCTGATGCTACCTTTTATGAAATTAAGCCTGCTTTGTTGAATCTTGTGATGAGAGAGCAATTTTCTGGTGCTAGTTCTGATGATGCTGCTGCCCATCTCAATAACTTTGTTGAACTTTGTGAGATGCAAAAGTATAAGGATGTAGATGGAGATATTATTAAGCTCAAGTTGTTTCCTTTCTCCTTGAGAGGAAAAGCTAAAGAATGGTTGCTATCTTTGCCTAGAAATAGTATTAATTCTTGGACTAAGTGCAAAGATGATTTTATTGGAAAGTACTATCCTCCTGCTAAGATTATATCTATGAGAAGTGACATTATGAAATTTAAACAACTTGATAATGAACATGTTGCTCAAGCTTGGGAAAGAATGAAATCTTTGGTTATGAATTGTCCCACTCATGGAATCACTGCTTGGATGATTATCCAGACTTTTTATGTAGGTTTGAACTTCTCTTCAAGAAACCTATTAGATTCAGCTGCTGGAGGTACCTTTATGGGCATCACTTTGGGTGCTGCAACAAAACTCCTTGATAATATGATGGTTAACTACTCTGAATGGCACATGGAGAGATCTCCACATGGTAAGAAGGTAAATTCTGTGGAAGAAACCTCCTCTTTGAGTGATAAGATTGATGTTATTATGGCTATGCTTTTTAATGGGAAAGTTGATGTGAACTTCATTAGAAACAACAATTTTGGCAACAATACTTATGGTAATAACTATAGGCATTATCCTCCTAATAATGGAAATGCTTACCATGGTAGATTTGGAATGCCTAGTGAAGATAGCATTATAGAAGTTGAAAGATCCACTAAAAAATTTATGCAGATGCAGTATGAGCAAAACAAGATATTCACTAAAACTATGGAAGAATAATATGTTATCTTGAAAAACGTTAGTCATCAGCTTGAGAATCTGAATAGAGAAATTCCTAGTTTATAGTCAAAAATTTTGAGTGCTGAGAAGAATCTTTCCTCTTTTTCTGAAGCACAGTCCTCCTTGATTTATAAAATGGCTGCTAAACCTGAAAGCATGGAAAGTACCTTTGCTGCTACTCATGCCATACAAGTAACTATTGATTAAAATGTTAGAGTGTTAGCTCAACTTCATGCTAAGTGGGAAAGGGAATCTGAAATTGATAGAAACAATAGTGTGTGCACCATCACTAGAATGGAGACCACTAAACCACAAGAAGCCCCTATTTTATCCTCCTACAATGCCTAAGACTAATGAATCTACTACTAGTGATGCCAAGTTTGATTTTGATATAGATGGTTGCAATATTTCTGAAGTGATTCTGTTCTTGCAAAAACTTGCTAGAAGTCCTGATGCTAGTGATATGCATGTTGCTTTCACCAAACACATTATAGATGCTCTTGTTAAGATTAAGGAAGAGAAGCTAAAACACAAAGATTCTATTCCTAGGAAAGTAGAATATAGTTGGGAACCCATTATTAATATGCAAGTGAATGTCTTCGACCTCAAAGCTTCATGTGGTCTTGGTTCTAGTGTCTATATTATGCCTAGGAAGATTTATGAAATGCTTGATTTGCCACCTTTGGAAAATTGTTGTTTGGACGTTCCACTTGATGATAATGCTAAGAAGAAACTAATGGGGAGAATTAATGATGTTCTCATCATGGTTAACAATGCTTATGTCCCTGTTTATTTCTATGTTTTGGATGTTGAATACAATGCTTCTTGTCCTATTACCTTGGGAAGACCTTTTCTTAGAACTGTTGGTGCCATCATTGATATGAAAGAAGGCACCATTAAATATTAATTTCTATTCAAGAAAGGTATTGAACACTTCCCTATGAGGAGAGAGAGGTTGCTTTTTGTTCCTCCTTTGAAAGCAAGGTTTGATCTTAATGCTTCCTCATTTGAAAATACTTGATTTCTTGCTTCTTGTGCCTAACTTAAAGGCGTTAAAGAAAAGTACTTGTCGGGAGATAACCCAAGATTTTCTTGAGTCTTGGAAGTTATTACTTCAGTAATGACCTCTCCTTATCCTTTTTGTTTGATTTTTGTGCCAACAATGACCTCTAATGAAAGGGAAGTAAGATTTGGGGAGTTGCTGTCACGAAACAGATTTCTGTCCTCCACCATAAAAATTCGTGAGGAATCCCTGTAAGTCGGATTGAGCTGAAAATTTACAAATAAATCCCCCAGTATGTTAGATAACTTTAGTTAGTTCAACACTTTTTGATTTGAGCAACAGAAGATTTTCTAAAAAAATCGGTTTCTACCTGCTGGCCTGTTTTGACAGATTTCTGCCATTATTTGCATTTGCTTCTTATTGATTCCTTTTTGAGTTATCTTTTGGGGAATTGAGCTTTTTAAAGGAGTTGCTACAGTAGCCTGTGATTTTAGTGAAAAGTTTTTCTGTTCCATAGCTAAACCCAAAGGTCTATTATCTTTTAAATACACTAATGTTGCTAATGAAGATTGTGTGAAGTTTTGTATGAAGGAAAAATTTCAGGTGTAGACAGAGAATGATGTAATGAGATGAAGAATGGACAAAAGCTCAAGCTTGGGGATGCCACCCCGGTATCACCCCAAGAAATATCCAAGAGGTACAAGCGTGAAAGCTTGGGGATGCCCAAGGAATCCCCTTCATCAATAAAAAGCTCAGGTCTATGTAGACACTTCGTTTTTATTGTTTCATGCACTATTGTGTTGTTCTTGGATCGTCTTCTTTTTTGTTTGGTTTGATTAGTTTGCTTAGTTTTCTTGAATAAAGTAGTTTGGGCACCTCTCTCTATGTTGTTTTCAAATAATTTGCTTGGTGTTGGAAAGGAATAGGAAGTTCCTTCTTGAAAGTGCAAGAGGAGCTTGCATTGACTGTGACTTAGACTTTAGCATGACATGCTAGGTGTTGTTTTGACCTTATGTTTAGTGATTATTTCTGTAGCATGTCTTTTTCTAAACAATTGGGATTACTTAATGTGGCTTGAAAAAATTATGCGTTATTTTAGCATACAAAAGCATAGTATTGTGTTATTCTCCTTTGATGCTTTGTTTGGGTTGACTTGGCACATGCTCACACCATGTTATGACTATGACAAGTCACCATAGCCTCTATGAGCATTTAGTCATTGACTTGTAGTACCACTATATGTTTTGATTAGTAATTTTTTGTTGCTCCACATGATTATGTCCATTATTGCTCCCTTAGTTGGTTGCTCCCAGTCTTTTGCTAGCCTCTACTTGTATGAGTAAGATCTACTCATGCTTCCAACTCCCAAGAAACCAAGTTATTCCAAAGTGTCCACTATAAACTCCTATGCATGGTGTGTTACACCATTCCAAGTGTATTCTTGTTTTTAGCTATCTTCCAATTAAAAGTATTTTGTTATGTGAAAACTTAGTGATTAATGCCCTCACAAACTTGATGGCACACTTTATATTCTTTGCCCCTAATAAACTTGAACCATTGTGTCATCTATGTTGTATATGCTTGCACTTATACGTTGCTATTAGCAGAACTGTGCTGTCACGGGGAACGTTTTCAACGTTTCACTTGTAGTTTATACACAATTGACATCATGCTCTTTTGTCTATGGATGTCACCAGTGTGAAATAAAGAGGGATCTTGTAAGTCCATGGAGTTATGTATTTTGTGTTAGAGAAACGCCTGGGCCGCTAGCGTAATCCATGCCTAATCATGGTGGAAACTTGTAGCATCACCATAATGAGCTATCTATGAAGCATCCACAATAAAAATCTATGCACATAGTAAATAAAAAGATCGCTGATATGCTCATTGTCTGCTTGCCTTGTCATTTTGGTTATGGGATAGCTCCTGTACCATGTGCAAGGGGTACCCCGTTGGCAGTTCTCTATGATACGCATGTACTTACTATGAAAAGAACTTATAGGTGACTGAAGTTGAGTAGCATGAGGTGTGGCCCTCGTATTCAAGGGACTTGAGATTGCCAACTTATACTTTGTCAAGTATATACTCCATTTTTGTTCACTTTAACCTTAATCACTTCAAGATGCTTATGATAGGGGCAATGAGGGCTGAAAGCTAACAAGTACCATAATTTTTGGAAGCTCTTTTTGAAACTTGAAATCTATGCTTCCATTATAAAGGGCCTTTCTTCCACCATTATATTGATTCCCCACCTTCTACCTTTAGACACCATTAAAAAAAGCATTGTTGCCATTCTGTGTGCAGTGTCCCAAAACTTATTGCTTGATGCATATTGTGATATTACTTGTTGCTATTTGTTTCTAGTCACTCTTATGAACTTTGAAGGTGTCCTATGCATCTACTTGCTACTCTATGAGGGACAAGCTGAATGCCACTATGCCATGTTTTCTGTATGTGAAACAAACAAACTTTTTTCAATGCATGTTATTCATGATCTTTGTTTGTAGCCTTTCATGTTGCATACATAGTTACTTTGTCCTATTGTTAGAACTCCATCTTTCATGCACATGTTTAGAGTTCTTTGATCCCAGCCTTCAATGCTTGCAATTGGTTTAATCTTGGTTTTGACGGTGCATGTCACCTCAAAAATTATTCTTTTTATCACTTACCTACTCGAGGACGAGCAAGAATTAAGCTTGGGGATGCTTGATACGTCGGAAACGTATCTATAATTTTTGATGTTCCGTGCTTGTTTTGTATCTACTTTGCGTTGCTTTGTCTACACTTTGAGGTGTTTTTATATCTTTTCTTGAACTAACCTATTAACAAGTTGTCACAGTGCTAGTTGCATGTTTTCTTCTGTTTTTTGGTTCCAGAAAGGCAGAAAATCAATATTCTCGGAATTGGACAGGACAAAAGCCAAAGTCAATATTTTACCGTGGGCGACACGAAGTCCAGAGGACAGACGGAGAGGAGAGCCAGGGCCGCCACACCCCCTAGGCACGGGTGGGCCCACCCGGGCCTGGGTAGGGTGTGGGCCCTCCGGCCGCCTCCCAGCCTCGATCCTTCGCCTATAAGAAGCCCCCGATGCAGAAACCCTAGACACCCGATCAAAACTCCACGAAACCTTCTATAGCCGCCGCCACCATCGTCCCTAGATCGGGGGGATCTAAAGCTTTTCCCGGCACCCTGCCGGAGGGGAGATCATCCCGGAGGCCTTCTTCTCCGGTATGAAGCGTGAGTAGTTCAACCTTGGACTACGGGTCCATGTAGTAGCTAGATGGTTGTATATCCTCCTTGTGCTTTCATGTATAGATCTTGTGAGCTCCGTTCATGATCAAGATCTAATCTATTTGTAATCATGCATGTTGTGTTTGCGGGGATCCGATGGATATTGAGATTACTATGTCAGATTGATTAATGGTTTTGTCTATTTGATACTATCATGTCTGTGTTGTTTGTTATCTTGCATGCTCTCCGTTGTTTGTAGCTATCTTGGCCAAGTAGTTGCTAGTGACTCCAAGAGGGGGTATTTATGCTAGATAGTGGGTTCATGCCTCTAGTTTCCAAGGGAAGTGGCAGAAATCTCTTCGGTTGTAGATGTGATGTTGCCACTAGGGAGAAAACAACGGTCTCTTGTTCATGGAAAAAGTCGATTGTTTACCTTACACACTTTGCTTAAATCAGTTGCCTCTTGCTTGCAACTTAATACTGGAGGGGGTTCGGATGATAACCTGAAGGTGGACTTCTAGTCATAGATGCAGTTGGATGGCGGTCTATGTATATTGTTGTATTGCCCAATCGAATCGCATAGGATCTTTTTGTCTGGTATTACATTGTTATGCCTTGCTCATTTCCTGTCAATTGCCCTTCTGTAATTTGTTTACCCTTCATGCCATGTTGTTTATCTAAGGAGAGCACCTATAGTGAACTATGTACCCCGGTCCAATATTTACCATTGATACATCTTCCACTGTTACTTGTTTACTTGCTGCAAACCATCATCACCTTCCACACCATATTTTTAATCCTTTATTACAGCAAACCAGTGACCTTGACAACCTAACTGATTCGTTGGGGCAAAGTCTTGAGTTTGTGTTGTGCAGGTTTCCACGTTGCTTGCAACACCTGTGTGACGTTTCCTTCCTCCTACTGGTTCGATAACCTCGGTTTCTTACTAAGGGAAAACTTGCTGCTATGCTGCATCACACCTTGCTCTTGGGGTTTCCCGGTGAAGCACTGTACGTTGACGCAGTGCCATCAGCCTCCAGGATGATCTCCCCTCTGACAGGGTGCTCGGAAGAGCTTCAGACGCCCCCCGACCTAGGGACGATGGTGGCGGCGTCTACAGACGATTTCGTGGAATATTGATCGGGTACTTAGGGTTTAGGCATCAGGGGCTTCTATAGGAAAAGAGGCAGGCAGGAGGGCGGCCAGGGGGTCCTCATCCTGCCCAGACGCGGCCTAGGGTGGGCCCACACTTGGGGGGGGTACAGCCGCCCTGTGGCTCCCATCCGTCTCTCCTCTGGACTCCGTGTTCTCCTCGGTGAAATATTGACTTTGGCTTTTGTCCTGTCCAATTCCGAGAATATTGATTTTCTGCCTTTTTGGAACCAAAAACAGAAGAAAACAGGCAACTGGCACTATGGCATCTTGTTAATAGGTTAGTACCAGAAAACATATAAAAACACCTCAAAGTGTAGACAAAGCAAAGCAAAGTAGATACTAAACAAGCATGGAACATAAAAAATTATAGATACATTTCCAACGTATCAAGCATCCCCAAGCTTAACTCCTTCTCATCCTCGAGTAGGTTAGTGATAAAAAGAATAATTTTTGAGGTGACATGCACCATCAAAACCAAGATCTAACCATTTTCAAGCATTGAAAGCTGGGGTCAAAGAACTCTAAACATGAGCATGAAAGATGGAGTTATAACAGTAAGACAAAGTAACTATGCATGCAACATGAAAGGCTACAAACAAAGATCATGAATAACATGCATTAATTTTTTTTGTTTGTTTCACATACAGAAAACATAGAATAGTGGCAATCAGCTTGTCCCTCATAGAGTAGCAAATAGATGCATAGGACACCTTCAAAGTTCATAAGAGTGACTAGATACAAATAGTTCATGAGCAAGAAATATCAACAATATGCATCAAACAATAAGTTTTGGGACAATACACATAGAACTAAGAATGACAACTATGCTCTCTTAACTGGTGCCTAAAGGTAGAAGGTGGAGACTCAATATAATGGTGGAAGAAAGGCCCTTCATATAGGGAAGCAGGGATTTCAAGTTTCAAAAAGAGCTTCCAAAAATTATGGTACTTGTTAGCTTTCAGCCCTCATTGCCCCTATCATAATCATCTTGAAGTGATTAAGGTTAAAGTGAACAAACTATGGAGTATATGCTTGACAAATTATAAGTTGGCAATCTCATGTCCCTTGAATACGAGGGCCGCTCCTCATGCTACTCAACTTTAGTCACTTGTAAGTTCTTGTCATAGTAAGTACATGTGTATCATAGAGAACCGCCAACGGAGTACCCCTTGCACATGGTACATGAGCTATCCCATAACCAAAATAACAAGGCAAGCAGACAATGAGCATCTAAGTAATCTTCTTATTTACCGTGGGATTATGGTGCTTTTTTCCCTCTTTCCTCTTTTCAATGTGTCACTTTTTTTATAAGAAGAAAGCTTCATAGATGTCATTATGGTGGTGCTGCAAGTTTCCACCATGATTAGGCATGGCTTAGGCTAGCGGCACAGGCGTTTGTCTAACACACATACATAACTCCATGGACTTACAAGGTCCCCTTTCATTTCACACCGACGACATCCATAGATAAAAGAGCATGATATCAACTGTGTGCAAAGTACAAGTGAAATGTTGAAAGCGTTCCCCGTTATAGCATGGTTCTGCTAATTCCAACATATAAGTGCAAGCATATACAACATATATGACACAATGGTTCAAGTTTATTAGGGGAAAGAAATATAAAGTGTGCCATCAAGTTCGTGAGAGATTTAATCACTAAGTTTTCACATAACAATATTTTTTAATTGGAAGATAGATGAAAACAAGAATATTCTTGGAATGGTTTAACACACCATGCATGGGAATTTATAGTAGACACTTTGGAATAACTTGGTTTCTTGGGAGTTGGAAGCATGAGTAGATATTACTCATACAAGTGGAGGCTAGCAAAAGACTGGGAGCAACCAACTAAGAGAGCAATAATGGCCATAATCATGCGGAGAGACAAAACATTACTAATAAAATCATAGAGTGATGCTAAAAGTCAAGGACTAAATGATCATAGAGGCTATGGTGACTTGTTCATAGTCATAAAATGGTGTGAGCATGTGCCAAGTCAACCCAAACAAAGCATCAAAGGAGAATACCACAATACTATGCTTTTGCATGCTAAAACAACACATGATTCCTTCAAGGCATAGTAAGCAATCCCAATTGTTTAGAACAAGTCATGCTACAAGAATAATCACTAAGTATAAGGTCAAAACAACACCTAGGATGACATGCTAAAGTCTAAGTCACAGTCAAAGCAAGCTCCTCTTATATTGTTCAAGCAAAAACTTTCTACTCGTTTCCTACACCAATCAACTTATTTGAAACAACACAGTGAGAATGGGGGTCCAAACTACTTTATTTAAGAAAACTAAGCAAACTAAGCAAACCAAATGAAAACTAAGACGCTCCAAGAACAACACAACAGTGCATGAAACAATAAAAACGAAGTGTCTAGAAAGACCTGAGCTTTTTATTGATGAAGAAGGGGATGCCTTGGGCATCCCCAAGGTTGAAGCTTTTACCTCTTGAATATTTCTTGGGCTGACACCAGGATGGCATCCCCAAGCTTTAGCTTTTGTACATTCTTCATCTCATTACATCATTCTCTCTCTACACCTGAAACTTTTCCTTCATACAAAACTTCACACAATCTTCCTTAGCAACATTAGTGTATTCAAAAGATAATAGACCCTTGGGTTTAGCTTTAGAACAGCAAAACTTTCACTAAAAACACAAGCTACTGTAGCAATTCCCTCAAAAAGCTCAATTTCCCAAAAAGAACCCAAAAAGGAATCAATAAGAAGAAAATGCAAATAATGGCAGAAATCTGTCATAAGAGAACAACAGGTAGGAACCGATTTTTTCGAAGACCTTATGTTGCTCAAATCAAAAAGTGTTGAACTAATGAAAGTTATCTAACATACTAGGGGATATATTCGTTAAATATAAGCTCAATTCGACTTACAGAGATTCCTCACAAATTTTTACGGTGGAGCACAAAAATCTGTTTCGGGACAGCAACTCCCCAAATCTTACTTCCCTCTCATTAGAAGTCATTCTTGGCACAAAAAATCAAAGAAAAAGGATAAGGAGAGGTCATTAATGAAGTAATAACTTCCAAGACTCAAGAAAACTCTCAGGTTATCTCCCAACAAGTAATTTTCTTTAACACCTTTAAGTTAGGCATGATAGTTTGAGAAGATGCTCACATAAGAAATATGAATTGAAGTAAAAGAGAGCATCAGGAAGAAAATTCAAAACACATTTAAGTCTAACCCACTTCCCATGCATAGGGATCTTGTAAAGAAACAAGTCATGAAAGCACAAAGCAACAAGCGTAGGAAAGCAAAACAGGTGCAAGTTCAAAATTTTCAACATAAAGAGAGGGAACTTAATATTATTGAGATGCATAAAACCATGTTTCCCTCTCTCATAATAACTTTCAGTAGCATCATGAATAAAATTAACAATATAACTATCACATAAAAAATTATTTTCATGAGCCACATGCTTATAATAATTATTACTCTCCACATAAGAATAGTCATTCTTATTTGTAGTGGGAGCAAATTCAACAAAATAGCTATCATTATTATTCTCATCACCATAATAATCAAATATTGGAGGCATATTGTAATCACAATTAATTTTCTCCTCAATAGTAGATGGACTCAAAATATCATATTCATCATTGTAATCATCATAAATTATTGCCATGTTTCCAATGTGCTCTCTGAATATTCATTCAAAAATTATTGAGCATGTGGAGAAAATCAGGAGACACTGTATGTGGAATAAGAAAACAGAGGATGGTGAAAAGTGTCATTCTTTAGTGGCATGGGATAAGGTTTGTAGGCCATAAAATAGAGGTACTAGTATTCTCAACTTAAAAATACGGAATCAAGCCCTATTACTGAAGCATCTTCACAAATTTTATAATAAGATTGATACTCCCTGGGTGACACTCCTCTGGAAAGCCTATTATCATGATAAGCTTCCACATGTTGTGGCTCCTTGTGGGTCTTTCTGGTGGAAGGATATCACAAAACTTATGCCAACCTTCAGAGGAATTACTTCTTGTCAGATTGGTACTGGTGAGGCTATTTTATTTTGGAAAGATGACTGGTTGGGAACAATTGCAGCTAATAAATTTCCAAGAGCTAACTCCTATGATTTAAGTGAAGTTGTGTCTGTTAAATCCTTCTTATTGGCCACTAGCCTATCTGCCAACTTTTTCCTTCTTGTATCCATTGAAGCATTTGAAGAAATTAAGCAACTTCAATAGGATGTTAGAAATACTGATATTGGAGAGGGGTCTCAGGATCTTTGGACCTATGTTTGGGGCTCTGACTCTTATTCTTCCAAGAAATATTATGAGTTCTGTTTCAGGAATATTAAACCAGATGCTACTTTTAATTGGATTTGGAAATCCAAATGTACTCCAAAAGTTAAGTTCTTCTGCTGGCTTCTCTTATCAGATAGGCTGAATACCAGAAATTTGTTGAAATGAAAAAATATGTTATTACATTCAGGATATATATGCATCATGTGTAGAGATCCCCCTGAAGAAACAGTGGAGCACCTATTCTTTCATTGTCCCTTCAGTAAGGATTGTTGGAATAAATTGGGGATGTCCTGGCATAATCCAGGCAACATATTGAACATAATTTTTGAGGCTAAAGAGAACAGAAACTGTAACATGTTCATGGAAAAATTCATGTTGGGGGCTTGGAATATTTGGAAAGAGAGGAATAATCTACACTTTAAGGCCATTACTCCTACAGCTCAAAACTGGAAAGTCAAGTTTATTGAAGATTTTGGTCTTCTGGTGCATAGAACTAGGGAGGATTTACATCCATTTATTCATAGCTTTGTATCCTCTTTGTAATCTACCCATTCTTCTTTCTCTTCTTTTTGTTTTTGCATGCCTCCTTGGCACCCCCCTTTTCCGGTTTCCTCTTGATGTAAGTCCACATTTTTATAAGTAAATGAAGAAAATGAGGAAGTAGGGTTTTCCCCTACTGTCATGAGGTTCAAAAAAAATAATCATCATAAATTGGAGGTAAAGTATCATCATAGGCAATAGAATTTTCAGAATTGGTACCAAAGAGATTTTCAATATCAAAAGTAGTGTGCTTTTCCCAATCATGATGACTACTATAGGTAACAGGCATAGGAACACATCACAAGTTTTACCCATAGTAGATATTTCAAAAGAATCCACAGGAGCGTAACATTCAGCCTCCTCTTTTTCATCTAATGAGCTTCCTATTTCAGCAATTTCTTCTTCCATAGGCTCCTGCAAGGCATTAGTCTCTTCCGTTTGTGGAAAGAACTTATTAAAATATTCAAGAATATATCCTTGTAATTATCAAAGAAAAATTTAAGTATCTCATAAACCTCATATTCATAAGGTGCATCATCAATATTTTCAAGCAAACTGGCAAGTTCAAATGCACCCTTGAAAGCAATAAATTATTCAATTTGTTCCACATCATAAAGGTCATAATTTCCTTTAACATAAGAGTATATGCTAACATTATAATTATACTCACATTGAAAAGGGAGGTGTTTACACCTCCTACAGCAACAAGATTTATCAAAGCAATAAGTAATATTATAAGTAGAGCACACCTCTCTAGCAATAGTATTCAATTTATCAATTTATGCCCATAAGTGTTTCCCTTTTTGTGACAAACGGTGTTCCTTATAACAGTACTTTTGTTCTTCCGTGAACCCACCTTGCCAATAAGAACTAGTTTCAAAGTAACCATCCATTGATAGAAAGCATGACCAAGCAAGGCAATAACAGACCAGCAACTAGAGTAGGAACTAATTTTTTGTGTGTTTTTTATAGGAGAAAGCAAACCAAACTAAACTAATTTTTTGGATTTTTTGATAAAAAGAGGCAAACAAAACCAAACAAAAGAAACTAAGCAAAACAAAAACAAAGTAAATAGAAAGGTTGAGAAGGACTCCCCTTGTGAAGACGTCCTGAGCCTCCCCGGCAACGGCGCCAGAAAAACTTGTGATTGCACTTTGTCAATGTGGGAGCGCTTTGTCAGGAAACCCCAAGAGCAAGGTGTGATGCAGCACAACAACAAGTCTTCCCTCAGCAAGTAACCGAGATTATCGAACCAGTAGGAGGAAGGAAACAACTCAAAGGTGTTGCAAGCAACTTGGAAACCTGCACAACATAAACTCAAGACTTTGCCCCAACGAACAGTGAGGTTGTCAATCTCACCGGTTTGCTGTAACAAAGGATTAATTGTATGGTGTGGAAGGTAATAGTGGTTTGCAGCAAGTAAATAGTAACAGTGGAAGATGTATCAATGGTAAAGATTGGACTGGGGTCCATAGTTCACTAGAGGTGTTCTCCTTAGATAAAAAAAACATGGCATGCTGGGTAAACAAATTACAGCAGGGCAATTGACAGGACTGAGCAAGGCAAAACAATGCAATACTAGACATCATGATCCTATGAGATTCGATTGGGCAATACAACAAGATACATAGACCGCCATCCAACTGCATCTATTACTAGAAGTCCACCTTTGGGTTATCATCTGAACCCCCTCCAGTATTAAGTTGCAAGCAATAGACAACTGCATTAAGCAAAGTGTGTAAGGTAAACAATCCACTTGTTCCATAAACAAGAGACCGTTGTTTTCTCCCTAGTGGAAACATCACATCTACAACCTTAGATATTTCTGTCACTTTCCTTAGATTAAGTAGAGGCATGAACCCACTATCGAGCGTAAATACCCCCTCTTGGAGTCACTAGCAACTACTTGGCCAAGATAGACACTAACAATAGAGAGCATGCAAGATCACAAACAACACAGACATGATAGCATCAATAAGACAAAACCATTAATCAAGCTGACATAGTAATCTCAATATCCATCGGATCCCCGCAAACACTACATGCATGATTACAAATAGATGATATCTTGATCATGAATAGAGCTCACAAGATCTAGACATGAAAGCACAAAGGAGGAGATACAACCATCTAGCTACTACATGGACTCATAGTCCAAGGTGGAACTACTCATGCTTCATATCAGAGGCTGGCATGATGAAGAAGAAGGCCTCTGGGATGATCTCCCCTCCGGCAGGGTGCCGGGAAGAGCTTCAGATCCCCCCATCTAGGGACAATGGTGGCGGCGGCTACAGATGGTTTTGTGGAATATTGATCAGGTACTTAGGGTTTAGGCATCGAGGGATTCTTATAGGCGAAGAGGCGAGGCAGGAGGGTGGCCAAGGGGCCCACACCCTGCCCAGGAGCGGCCTAGGGTGGGCCCATGCCTAGGGGGTGCGGTCGCCCTGTGGCTCCCCTTCGTCTCTCCTCTCGACTCCGTGTTCTCCTCGGTGAAATATTAACTTTGGCTTTTTTCCTGTCCAATTCCGAGAATATTTATTTTCTGCCTTTCTGGAACCAAAAACAGAAGAAAACAGGCAACTGGAACATATAAAAACACCTCAAAGTGTAGACAATGTAAAGCAAAGTAGATACTAAATAAGCATGGAACATCAAAAATTATAGATACGTTTCCGACGTATCAGGATCTTGGCCACATAATGCAAAATAATCATCGCTGAAGAAGAAGAACAAGGTAGAGTGTTGTGCAAAGTAATCAATGACTCATATATGATGTGCACACAAACACCGAGGAGAGGACTCTGTACTACCTAGTACAATGCACAACATAGTTTGTCATGAAAAATTGCAGGTAGTACAGATTAACCCCCCCCCCCCCCCCCCCCCCCGGTGTCATTTGGTGATAGTTTTAATCATCAGCCTATGAACAGGAAGATGAACAGTGCAATCTAGCCAAAAATTTCCCCCATTTTTCTGAATCGGACGAACCCTAACCGCAACATCTACCCGAATCTAGCCACTAACAAGCGTAATCTAGGCACAAAAAGCCAAGAAAAGACAATAACACATCGAATCGACCATAACTAGAAAAGATCGGTAAAAATCTATCGTGCATGTCACTCATACTCAAAGAATGAGTCTATAGCAGATAGATCTAAGCTGCTAAAACCTTAGAGAGTCGGTGGTTCAAGGCCTTACTACCATTGCTGCAGGATTCGAGCTTCGGGTTTGCCGAGGAAACAAGAAGAAGTGTCCGTAGTCGCAGTAGGAGATCCGCTCCGGCCACAAAAAATGGAGTACTTGCCTAGATCTACCTCTGTCTTCTTCCCTCGCGGTGGTCTTCGATCTCCCTATGGGATAGGAACCGCCAACGGTGAGACGGGGGAAGGGACTGTTGTGAACGGGGAGAGAGAGAGGTGAGCAGCGAGCGGTGAGGGGATTTATGGCGCGTGTTCTCGATGTGTCGTGTCGTCTCCCGCTTTTCCTCCGTGTGCAGCCGCGTGCGCACTTTTGGCTCCCTGGGGCTGACTCCGCAGAAACATCCGATTTTGGTGTTCCTAGCGGGCCATGATTTGGGTGCTTTAATACCCGTGCGATGCGAGCTCGGCCTGACGTGCCAGTCTCCAAATGGGCTTATTTCTACCGGCCCGGTGCAGGAAACGGCTGTACAACCCATCAAATACGCCACTGGCAAACGATAGGAATCAGCGGCTGTAAATTGCAAAATAGCGTCTACTCCGATGCACTTAAGCCAAGGGGATTACTATGCGCCTAGGGATAATTCCCTGATCCCGTGCCGCCACGTGTCACTAAAAAGGACTAAATCCTGCTTTTGCTATATTAAGCCTTGTTTTTGCTACAAATTGTGCCGCTTTTGCGATATGTAGTAACAAACGATTCGTGTTAAAAAATAGAATAAAACATTGTTTTGCCGGAGAGAGAAGAGGAATTTTGTGGAGCCATTTGAATTGGCGAATGATAGGAATCAGCGGCTATAAATTGCAAAACATTATCTACTCCAGTGCACTTAAGACAAGGAGAGTACTATGCCTCCGGGGATAATTCCCCAAAATTTCCCAAGTCCCATGTCGCCACGTGTCCTTAAAAAGGACTAAATCCCTCTTTTTCTATATTCACTACTAGGAAAACAACAGTTAGTGGCGCACCTGAAAAGATCATCTTTGGCGCACTAGCAGTCTCCCAGCCGTGGCGCACTGCCTAGTGCGCCACGGTTGTGTCGAGATAGGCGTAGCAGCTAGTGCGCCACGGCTATGTGGGCAGGTGCGCTACACATAGGATCTTCTGTGGCGCATTTCCCAGTGCGCCACTAAGCTTCTATAGTGCGCTTTAGGTGTAGTGCGCCACAGAAGGTAGATCATGTGCGCCATAGGTGTGTTTTTTGTTTTTTTTAATTTCCGAGCCAGATTATATACAATATTACAGCAGATATACACACACATATACAAGATATATAATTATATATATAAATACACAATTTGAAAAACAAGATTGAAACAAATACATATAGACAAGTCTCATACATGAATATATAGTATAAGTTACATTGTTTCGATCAAGTTACAAAGTAGTACTTGGTGACATGCGAATACATGTGTCGATCGAACAAGTTAGAGCTCGGAAGCTCGCCTAGACATCTAAACTAGGTAGACACAAACGCGGGATAAACAACCAAAGAAGATAAGCATGATCACCGTCGCGACGAAGGTGTAGGTCTTCATCCAGTTCCTTGTCCTATCTCCCGCTAGATAGCGCGTGTATCTAGCTTCCGCCTCCGCCATAGTGTTGTACCCTTTGTAGCTATTGCCGCTGAAACGGTGCACCTGTCTCCGGCAGTCTTCCAAATCATCGTAGACTCCGGGAACCCGTCCCTTGTACACAACGTACCACGTCATCTATAAGTTGACAATAATAATTAACCGGTGATTTAAAAAAAACATATATAATTAAAGTCGCATATGAAGATACACTTATAGAAAGTACTCCTAAATCAAAAAGACCAAACTCAAAAAGCATGCCTCATATATAACTAGGTTGTTCGACACAGGAATATGCTACAATGGAACTGTTCGCCAAGTAGGATGCACAACACCTGGACCTGTGCATAGCACAAGGCGAACAATCCCATCGCAGCACATTCACATATAGTGTGCCACGACATTTCAATCATCGGCATTATTCTCGAAAAAGACCAAAGTAACTCGAAAAGCATGCCTCATATATATACATAGGTCGTTGGACACAGGAATATGCTATGATGGAACGGTGAGCCAAGTAGGATGCACAAGACCTGGACTTGTGCATATCACAAGGCTCACAATCCCATCGTAGCACATTCACATATATAGTGTGCCACGACATTTCAATCATCGGCATTATTCTCGAAAAAAGAGTAAGGAAAAAAAGAAGGACCAAAGTGATCAAAGGACCAAAGAGTAAGCAAAAAACCAAGCATTAATTGATATATAATATTAATAAGCAAAAGAAGTAAGCGATGATTCATAGTTTGTCCACACACACACAAAGGTCATCTATAGTTTGTAACTACAACTAGGCCAACATCAAGCCTTCTGGCTCGGCTTAGGGAACGGTAGGACGCCTTGTCTCGTCATGAACTTCCTATAGTCACCCTGCATCTCTAGGCGATCTTCTATGTCACGGTTATTCGGGATATTTCCTCCGTAGAAGATCCCCCCAAAGTCATGACATCACGAAAGATGATTGCCCCAAACTGCTGCTGGATGCGATACATCTCTTGTCTAATATCTGAATCATTGATCTTGGCCTTTGCTTCGGCCCACTGTTTGAGATGATCTGGCAGCGTAGAATTCATCTGGTCAAGTAGGAACGCCCTCATGTGATGGAGTGCGTAGTAGGCTTCCTTCTTACTGTTTTTCGGCTGCTTCACGTAGGGGAACTCTGTTACGTGGTTGAAGACGTGCCTGCCGAACTTGACCTTCGTACGCATGAAGGTGGTGCCTTCCATCGAGGCAAAGCCAGTGAGAGCATCATCCAGAACTTCCTTGATCGTGTCGTAGTTTTTCTTATTTTCTAGACTCCCTGAGTCAAAATACGTGGCATGGGAATGCTTCGGCGATAAGGAGATGAGTGTGCAGTGTTCATCTCTGCGCAAAAAATTCAAATGGAATGTGTTGGAAAAAGAATGATGATGATCTAATAAAGCCAATCGACGGTGGCGAGTGAATAACGACTTACTCGGGAAAGTAAGGCACGAGAATGTATTCCTTTGTCTTGTTCGCCACGAGGATTCTTTTTAGGTACGAGGCCACGATACGTCGTTCGGCGGGGGAACCCAAGCAGCCGTCACGCATGTAGTAGGGGTCCACTATAGCGATGCCCGGTGTGTTCTCTCTAATGATCTGCATGGCCAGGCTGAGAGAAAACAGACGGACCATGGTATAGTGCAGCGGGTATAGGTGGAACATATTGAAGATGTCGTCGAACCGCAGGAAGAACAGATCCGCAGGGGCATTGCCGACAAAGCCCAAGCCTGGTGGCACCTTAACCACGAATACCGGGTGCGAGGGATCTTTCTCCGATAGAAGGTGTCTCTCTATCGTCAGCACGCCGTCATGCACACTCGGGTCTTGGTAGCATGGGCTCACTCGCCACATGAATCCTCCACATAATACCCTCGGGTCTTGGTGGCCCGTCCCGAAACCTGATCGAATTCACAGTTGTTGACGCCACCGGCTGGCTCGAGCTGCTAGATATTCTTTTCCTGCCCTTTTTTCCTTTTCGAGAGCGGGCAGGCACCACAATGTGAGCACCGGCCGCCCTATGTAGTGTGTCAGGGCTTAGAATAAAGGGCCGGTTGGTTGTATCAGCTGGCTCTGTAAAGGCACAAGCTGGAGGCGTCTCTTGAGAACCAAACAGACTCTTGGTGATAGTGGCTTTCTCTGTGGGGCCACTAGCTAGGTCTTCGTTGCTAAACTGAGTGCTAAAGAAGTGATCATTCCAGTCTTCGTCGTCCTCGGCCGGATCCTGCGCCATGTGAATATCATCAACATGATCATCCGACCCACCGCGTGGAGGTGACGGCGAGGGCGGTAAGGGGGCCTTGCCACCGCTTGTCGCTGGCACGACAGGCGGGCTGTTGTCTGTGGCGTGATGGCCCCCGCCGTCCCCAAACGGATCATGCTCTTTGGCCATAGCAAGAATAAGCCGAAGCAAGTTCTGAGGATAGACGGCTCTTCTTCATCCGCTCCTGGGGGTTGAATGGGACGTTCCAGGTCATCGCAGCCCCTTAGCACCCGACTAATTTTATCCCTGTGCACGCTATCTGACATCGGCCTTGAGTGGAACGTGCGCTGCAAGGGTTGAACGATGGTACCCTTGGGAACATCCCTCAGCTCGTTGTTCACGTAGCATAAGAGAGTGCAAGGAACATCCGTCTGCGGAAAACATGTACGGTGTCGTCAGAGATGCCATAAGAGTAATAGATGGCATGAAAGGCGGTAATTAAAGCAATTTGTTTACCGTGATGGCGTCGAGATCGGCTAATGTTGACGCACCGCATACGGCGACGGGCGTGCAAGAGACGGAAGGGATGCTTGATGGCGCGGTGCTGGCCGCCGGTGTATTCTCCCTACCGACGGGTGCTTGGAGCTCCGGTGCCGCCGCGACGATGGCAGGG
This sequence comes from Avena sativa, assembly GCA_916181665.1. Lineage (NCBI taxonomy): Eukaryota > Viridiplantae > Streptophyta > Magnoliopsida > Poales > Poaceae > Avena > Avena sativa. The sequence continues at coordinate 225,717,891 of OV702284.1, read as the reverse complement.
GGGCACCAACATGTACTCCGGCGCCGAGGTGATGGCAGGGGGAGTCACCAACACTTGCGGCGCCGCGGTGCTAGCGGGCGGAGTCACGAACACATAGTTCGCCTGATTCGTCGGCGCCGCGTTGTTCGAGTGGCTGCTGACCATGCTTGGAATCGGGCACGGCCCTACTCGACCACCCGCACTCCGGTTCGCTATTGACTCCACCAAGGTAGGTAGGAAGGACGTGAGGGTGATTGCCAGGTTGTCTTGGACGATCTACGGGATCCACGCCACTTGTGCCTTAAGTTCTTGAACCTCGCGGTTTTCCTCCTCGCTCCTTCCCGACGGCGCCACATGCGTCCTCGACAGTGGACCAAAATGATCCACCCAATTCTTACCCCCGAGGCCAGCCAGACGGCCAGCCGACGACGACTTCTTCGTAACCGGCTCTATTTTCTTGGCCCGGTTCATCGCCCTGTTAAAAGGGTTATCCCACCGGGTGGCCGCCATCGACCCCTGGGATGAGGAACCCTGGGATCCATGACTAGCAACAATTTCCTCCTCCTGCAGAAGAAGTAACAGTGAATCGTTTAGATCATCGATTAGATTTCAATCGAGTTGATCTGCGGTAATTAGATTATACTTACCACAATTTACTCGAATTCCTTCACCGCAGGATCCGCGGTGAGTTGTTTGGTTTTTGGGTCCACATGGTAACGGGCCCTGATGAAGTTTCGAACCTGCCCGGGTTCGAATTTAGCAAAGGGGTTTTCTATCCCCTTGGATCTATACTCTTCGTCCTCCTTATTCCATTTGGCCTCCACGGTTCTGTATCCACCAGATCCGAGATGGTGATGACCTATATTCATCGCCTGCAGCACCTTTCCCCGATTACTATTGGCCAGGGCTCTTTCGGATTCACACCTCTCCTTGAACTCCCAGAACTGATCTTCGGTGATCTGCGGGTCAATCTTCTGGATCTCCTCGAGACTTTTTCCTTCTTTATAGATCTTCTTCTTTATCCGGGTTCTCCAGCTGGCCAGGGAGGTGCTCATCTTTGTGAGGGCAGATTTGTTTACTTCGTTCCCATGATAATTTGTGTTCTGGTACTTAGCGGGGAACTTGTATCTTGCGTGCAGCTTCTCGAAGAGGAGTGTGCGCAAGTGGCCATTATCTTTATGCTGGAGATTCTCGGTGTTGATCGAGATGGTTGTCCGGGTAATCGCCGCCACTTGCCCAACGTACCCTTTGACGACAAGGGCGGGCTCCAAAGGAACCCCTGATGGGCTCACTTCGGTAATTTCATCCCTGACCGTGCCGACCGTGTTCGGGCGCTGGTCCTTCGTCTTCTTCTTCTTCTTAGGAGGATTGCTACCACTCCTTGTGCCCTCGCCGCCATCAGTGGTTTCATCGTCCGCCGTTCCTTCGGCTTCTTCCTCCGCGTCTTCCATCTCATCATCCTCGCTCTCCGAAGGATGGTATTCTTCATCGTCTTCTAGCCGCTGGGCCGCCTCCCAGAATATCAATTGTTTATTCGGAGGTCTGAGTTCTCCTTCAGGGTTGATGCGCTTAGAACATCCAGCCTCGTCGTTGTCACACATCTTTGCACTAATAAAAAACAAATAATTGGTTAAATGCACGGAAAAATCCGGCATGACCTTTGCTAATTTTCTTAAATTAGGAGTGCCCGATTTCTGCCGAAACGGAAGTTAATCAACATTCCGACAAAAATCGGGACTCATTTCATACAAGAACCTGCATATATATGGCCAGCATAGCTAGCACACAATAAATGGCCATCATAGCCAGCACAACTAGCATAAATGGCCCAGTATAGCCAGCAAATAGTATACACAGCAGCTTTGCACAATAGTTTCAGGTTTTCACAAATAGTACACACAGGTTTCACAAATAGTACACACAGCAGCAAGCATAAAGGTTTTAGCAGTTTCAGGTTTCAGTATAGACAGCAGCACCACTACTCTAGTGCATATTCAGGTTTAACCGAAAGGCATGACTGCCTAATATCATGACAGCCTGATAAATTTCTTTTAACCTATATTGCAAGAAATCTCTTTGTGTCCTTCACTCGTAAGCAGGAACAGAAGTCCGGAGATGGCAACTGCATCTACAGATGTATAAACAATAACAATTTAGACTGGCTACTATATGCAGTTAAAAAAGAAAGATTAAGATGCCTGAGTGGAGCTTCATGAGTCTTTGAGGGAGAAAAAGGTTATGAAAATAAAACTTCCATGGAAAATCGGTGAAGGAACATCATGCTCTATTCTAATGTTTTTGGCTTCATGAGTCTCTGAGGGAGCAACAGGTTATGACAATAAAACTCCCGTGGCTTCTTTTTATAAAACTTGCAGCTTGAAATTGCATGGGTTTTATTAAGGAATAAAAATTCAATGACTATGAGTATGATACTTTGCTAAACCAAATATAGGTGTGAAATTCCACGCCTTCAGGAGTATATTGGAACCAAAATTAGTTGAGATAATTTCAAAGATACTAAATCAGTGTGGCTTGAACAATCATATTCTGCAGATTGTGACATTTCTTGATCTGGGCATTAGGTTCCAGAGATGTGCAATGGTTCATGATTACCAAACTAAGCACAAAGCTCTATGTATGTTTCCTTTCAGTCCCCCACCCAGATGCTCCCCCCTCCTCGCTCTTTTCCCCGACCCTGGATGCCTATTGATACTATATGCCTTGCTGTCAAGGCAAAATACAGACACAGACGAATTGTTCAATGTTCACCTAGAAATAATTGATATATTGCCAAATATCTTCAGCACTCTCACACATACCTTGTTTGTGTAGGCTCCTGCATGGTAAACATCTATGTTTTCTTTAGTAAGTGAAAAAATTAAGGTCATGCATGAGGGTATTTCTATAGAATATGTTCCACTCATTATACCTTTATTAAAGGTTCAGATTGCATTGTGGCACACACAAAGCAATGTGGTGTCACACATCTGAAATGTGTATCTCTTCCGTACACGTATACATATATACTATAGACACAAGGGGCTAGATTCGAACTGTGCTACCAGTGAACAAATAGCATAAGAAATATATGCAAGGCAAGGATATTTACCTATCAGTAGCATCTGGCAATGCATACTCAGTTAAAAATGTGATCCGAAAACCTAAATTTCAAAACCATTACCACATTTCTAGCTCCAATTTCTATCCTTGCAAATCTATTATATAGTGGACCCTCCAAAGGTGAAGATGGTAGTATTTGGTTTGTTCCTAGTTTGGATTGTTAGTCATGTATATAGTGGACCCTCCAGAGACCAGAGGTGAATTAATCAAGCAAGAAGGATTACAATATATTCTCACTGCCTCTTTCGTCCTGGAAGAGCCTAATTTAGTAACCTCAGCAAACCAACACATGCAACCTTTCCTCCCGTGGTAGATATAAGGAAAACAATTTTATGCAATGATGTAGCCAGATAACTAAATGACTTTCCACAGCAAATCAATATTGCTAACCATAAAATCTTTCGTTGCTTCCATAGATACACTGCAACTGAAAACCAAATCAGTCGAGCTTCAGAAAACAAGCATACACTATCGAGCTTCAGAAGACATGCAACTTAGATAACCAATCACAGCTTAAGAAAACAACACAGAATGAGTAACATGCTAACAATATCATCCAAGGAGGTTTGAAGTACTCATTCATGGCGCCTGACCAGCACAGAGATGAGGGAGAGAGGGGAGAGAGGGAGAGAGAGGGAGAGAGGGGAGAGAGAGGGAGAGAGGGAGAGAGGGAGAGAGGGAGAGAGAGAGAGAGGGGAGGGGCGACGCTGACCTCTGAGATGAGGACGACGATGGCGGGCAGGCGGACGACGATGGCGGCGGGCCTCCTCCTCGAGCGACGGCGGGCCTCCTCCTGCTCCACGGCCTCCTCCTCGAGCGACGGCGGCTGGCGAGACGCCGGATGGAGAGAGCGGCGGCGGGGGCTCGAGATCGGGATCGACAGCGGCGGCGGTGGGCCCGGTTGAGAATGGGGATGAGGCCGACGTGTGCCTGCGTGACAGTGGATAAGGCACAGATACGTGTAGCGCACTCTGGCATAGTGCGCTACAGATATCTGTAGCGCACTATGCCAGAGTGCGCTATGCCTATCTCCTCCAGCAATTGTATAAGAAAAGAGCGTCCCACAATCTAACAGAATCACTATCCTATCCCACTGGTTCTGCCCACTGCTCTATTCTAAACTTCAGAGCACCCAGGTTCGAATCCTGGTGCCCCCCTTTTTTGTTTTTATTTTAAAAATATTTTTAAATGTTCCAAAATGCCAAAAAGTGGTAATATATGTCATATTTGTTTTGTTTTTATTTTATAAATACTTTTAAATGTTCCAAAAATTCCCAAAAGTGATAATATATGTCATAAAAGTGGTACAAATAATATGATTCAAAGTATAACTAAATTTCATAAAATTTGTCCATAATAATATGAATCGGGCACGGCCCTACTCGACCACCCGCACTTTACAATCTTTTTCGACCACGCGTTTTACAATATTTTTTGAGCTAGCATTTTACAATCTTTTTTCCCTTCTTTGTCGCGGTTGAATAATTTAGCCCCGACACTTTAATGTTTCTTCTTTCGAACGGGATACCTTTTTTGGGTAGGGTTGTCCTTTTTCTTCTTGTGATGTATGTTGCTGCATCGTAGTCGTCGTCATCTTCAGTCTTTGGATCGCCGTACTGGTCGAAGTCTTGCTCGTTGGCGACTCCATCCATTCCGATGATGTTTCTTTTTCCTCTCCTCACGACAAAACGGCTAGGCTTTGTCGGGTCGGTAATGAAAAAACATTGGTCCACTTTGGTAGCCAGTACCCACGGTTCATTTTTCGCGGCCACGTTTGCACCGGTGGCCTTGGATTTGGCTGCTTCGGGTATAACCATGGTTGTGAAATACCGGTCTTCTCTTTCAACGCTCTTTGCCCATCTGACACGGAACATCGGCACCTTTTCTCCATAGTAGTCGAGCTCCCAGATCTCCTCGATTCTTCCGTAGAATCTTTCCTCCACGTTGTCATCGGTGTAGAATTCCGACGTTACGCCTGAGTTCTGATAATCACACTTGTTGTCCTTTTCCTCCGTGTAGAATGTGTAGCCGTTGATATCATACGCCTGATAGGTCACCAGGTTTTGCATCGGTCCCTGCGACAAGGTGAATATGATCTTTTCCGTGTCAGAAGAATGCGATCGCGGCGGATTATCAAGGAGCGTCTGCCTAAACCAACGCGTGAAATCTGAGTTGTGCTCTTTGATTATTTCTCCCTGCGTCCTCTGTATGCCCCGGTCACTGTACTTCTTCTCGATTAACCTTTTGTGCTTCTGTACCCAAGGATCGACCAGTTCTAAATGCTGTAGCGGGACGAGGTTTGCTCGATCAAAGTCTGCGCGTCGAAAATCAAAGTTTGCATGCAGTATGCGATGACCCTCTCGGTGACCAGATCCATCGAGCTTGCCAAGGTGCCTGTTGACAGGAAGACCAACAGGGTTCTCGATGTCTAGATAATTCGTGCAGAAAGAGATGCACTCTTCGGCCAGAAAGCCCTTGGCTATGCTTCCATCTGGACAGGACCTGTTGCGAACGTATCCTTTGATGTGTTCGTTCATCCTTTCGAACGCCATCATGCTGCGGAGGAACATCGGCCCGAGTTGTACGATGTCCTCCACGACATGGACCAGAAGATGCACCATAATGTCGAAGAATGCGGGTGGGAAGTAGAACTCAAGCTCACATAGTATCACCACGATCTCCTCCTGTAGCCTCCCGAGCTTATTCACGCCAATCGACTTCCTAGAGATGACGTCGAAAAACTTGTATAGGCCAAATAACGTTTCACAGACGTTCTCGTCCATTATCCCTCTTAGTGCGACCGGAAGTACATGCGTCATTAGCACGACACGGTCGTGAGACTTCATGCCACTGAACCTCTACTTCGCCTCGTCTAGGTATCTGCTTATCTTGCCCGCGTAGCCGTAATGAAATTTGACTCCTAGAAGGCACTTGAAAAACTGTTTGATCTCATCCTGGCTTAGAGTGAAGAAAGAAGGAGGGCAGTAATATTCGTTCTTCTTGAACTTTTTACCCTTTCGACGACCTTGTGTCGTCTCTGACTCATGATCATCGTCATCTTCCTGATCATCAGGAGTAGTGCGTCCTCCATGAAGCTCCTTCCGGATACCCAAGCATATCAGGTTGTGCCTTGTTTTCGGACCATCTTTCGTCCTATCTGGCATGTTGATTATGGTGGCGACCAGACTCTCGCACAGGTTTTTCGTGATATGCATGATGTCGAGGCTATGAGGCGTGCGGAGAAACTTCCAGTATGGCAACTCCCAGAAAACAGACCTTGTTTTCCATACCTTCATCAGCGGCTTGTCTTATTGCTGCCTCTTTCGCTTCTTTCCAGGCTTAGGACAACCTTTCCAGTTTTTCAGCAACTCTTCCACTTCTTCGCTGCTCCTACGCTCTGGGATTCCTCGGGTCTCTGATTTGCCATCGAACAGGTCTCCACGTTTTCTCCATGGATCATTCTTGCCGAGCCACCTCCGGTGCGCCATGAACACGGTTTTCAATGACCCTGGATCTTTCTCTAGTTGGAGATAGCTTGTGTTATCCATGCACCTAACGCATGCGTAGAATCCTTGGATAACCTGCCCCGAGATATACCCGCAACCTGGATAGTCTTGCACCGTAGTGACCAACGCGGCTCTCATAGTGAAATAATCTTGTGCGACGATGTCGTAAGTATTGGCTCCAGATTCCCATAACGTGGCTAGCTCCTCTTTCAATAGCCCGAGATACAGATTGATGTCGGTACCAGGTTGTTTCGGCCCTTGAATTAGCATACTCATTTGTATGTACTTATTCTTCATGCACAACCATGGAGGGAGGTTGTACATCCATACAAACACGGGACAAGTGCTGTGCGTGCTGCTCTGGCTACCGAACGGATTGAGTCCATCCGTGCTCGCACCAAGCCTAATGTTCCTCGAATCTCCACCGAATTCTGGGAATTCGAGGTCCAGTGCTTTCCACTGGCTAGCATCTGAAGGGTGCGTCAGCAGCTCATCCTTTTCGGGGTCATCATCATCATCTCCTGGCTTCTTCCTTTACGCATGCCATCGCATGAGCTTCGCTTCCTTAGGGTCTGCGAAATAGCGCTGCAGACGAGGAGTGATAGGAAAGTACCATACCACTTTTCGAGGTGCTTTCTTCCCTTTCTTGTATCGACTCACGCCGCACACCGGACATGTGGTTTTCTCTGCGTCCTCGCCCCGATAAATGATGCAATCGTTGATGCATACGTGATATCTAACGTGCGGTAGATCGAGAGGACAGGCGATTTTCTTGGCGTCCTCGATACTAGTTGGACATGTGTTCCCCTCCGGGAGACGATCGTGCCAGAATGCCATCATATTGTCGAAGCTTGCATCGCTCAATTTGTGTTTTGCCTTCATCTCCATAGCCTTGAGCGTTACATTCAACCGGGTATCATCGTGCCTACATCCTTCATACAATGGAGTAACCGCGTCTTTCTCAAGTTGCGAAAGCTTGGCTTTCTCTCTAGCGGCAGCCCTGGCGTTACTCGTCTGCTTGAGAAGCAGCTCTTGCACATAAGGGTCCCGCACCCAGCCTGACGTTGTTCCATCGTCGTCTGCTCCTCCGGCATCTAGATCATCATCATCCCGGTCTGCTTCCGCACCTTCACCATCTCCAGGAGACTCTTCATCATCTCGCCCGTTCTTGCCGTGATGATGATCATCGTCATGTTGGCCACCTTCACAGTCTCCATCGTCTTCGTCATCGCTTATCCAAAGGGTGTATCCATCCATGAAACCATGGCGGAGCAGATGCGCCTGCAGATTCCCGGAATCTGGGTCGATCACCCAGTTGAGTTTGCATCTTCTGCACGGACATCTTATATCCGTCTTGTTATTTCGTATCATGTCGGCCGTCGCACATTTCAAAAATCTAGCCACAATGCCTTCGCTCATTATGCGAACCATTTTTGCCTGCACGGTGTACACGGTACAATTAGAAGTCTATTAGAACCACATAATGAATGCATGCATGCAATGGTCGATAGAAAATTTCGGCATGACCTATCCTAAAATTAGGACCTTTGCAAAATGCCAAAGTCTTGCCAAAATGGAAATGAATCAACATTTTGGCAAAAGAAAAGGCAACTTGTTCACATACAAACACAAGAGAGAGAGAGAGACCGATCCATACACACATGAACATATCAGTATCCTCTCCATACACACATGCATGAGCATCATCGATACTCTCCATATACACACACATATGACCATCGATCCTCTCCATACACACATCATGAGCATCGATCATCTACATATATATGAGTATACCATATACCCATGAACACATCCTTACATGGACAACTTACCGAGATGAGAGACCAATCGTGAGAAAGATGGAAAGGAGAGGTGCGCGCGAGACCGGAGAAGGAGATGAGAGACCGGAGACCTTCCTCTATTACTTATGTAACATCCAAGGCAAGTTCTACATGCTAAAAATGGTGAATGGGTGGAGAAACTGAGGTGGGAAGGAGAAGATCCCGACTAGATCTAAGGAGGAAGAAGAAGGGGAAAGTGAAGTGTGGGGTGGTGGATGTGGTCACACATGTGCACATAAAGTGCTGCCAAAAAAAATCGACACATCCGTGGCGCACTCTTCCCTAGTGCGCCACAGGGAGGAGTAACATCCATGGCACACATGCCATAGTGCGCCACGGATGTGTCTGGCAGTTTCACAGCATAGGGGGCATGCTCTTAGGCGTAGCGCACCCCCTCCATGTGCGCCACGGTTGACACAAACAACCGTAGCGCACCTACCCTATGTGCGCTACGGATGTTTGGCGTGCGGCCAACAGGGCCCTGGCCCACACATATCTGTGGCGCACTATGGTCATGTGCACCATGGTTGTTCTAGTTACTAGTAGGGAACTGCCCATAGGTGAGCCACGCCTGTTTTAGCCATGGGGCACTTCAACCATGTGAGCCACGGATGTGCTGATTACCTATAGCCATTTTCCTAGTAGTGATTAAGCCTTATTTTTTCTATAAATTGTCCTGTTTTTTGAGATATGTAGCAACAACGGTTCGCGTAAAAAAATAGAATAAAAGACTTTTTTGCCGGAAGGGGAATTTTGCGGAGGCATTTAAATTGGCAAAAGATAGGGATCAGCGGATGTAAATTGCAAAACATCAGCTACTCTGATGCACTTAATCCAGGGGGAGTACTAAACGCGTTCCCCGGATCCCGTTCCGCGACGTGTCCCTAAAAAGAACTAAATCCCGCTTTTGCTATATCAAGCCTTGTTTTGCTATAAATTGTCCCGCTTTTGCGATATGTAGTAACAAATGGTTAGTGTCAAAAAATTAAAATAAAAGACTGTAGCATCCCATTGTCTAACATCTATAATGCTATATCAATCATAATAAAATGCTACTTCCTACATGACATTTATTGCATCATTATTATATCATGCTCATGTCACCATGTCACATTGAATTTGAGCATCATATAAAAACCCCTCTACTTGGTTCTTATCCCATATGTATTATATATTGTGTATCTTGTATTTGCCTCTTGATATATTGTATTTGCTTTTTGATAAATTGCGTTATGCCCAAATTGAGTCGTGGGCATCTCTTTTAAAATCCTTCTATACACCAACTTGCCATAACACCTTCTCTTGATATCACCTTTTTCCAACCATACATTTGTATGTGGCCATGTGGTTTTGTGGTATTTAGTTCTTGTCACATACATCTACATAGATATTTTCTTCTATTCATCAACACCTTATATCATATCCAAATCATTCCTTTGATGCCATGTGGTTACGGTCACTTCAAGATCTTGTTTTACTTTGCAACCTTTTAAATTGCACAATTGATTTGGCTCACGTGCATATGGTTTAGTTTGTCTTCACAAAATATTTTCATATGCATGCACCATTATAGTCAAATGCAATAATAAACCTCATGTGCATATGCCCCTTATTTGAATTGGTTTTGTTTAGCCTTGTCATTCAATTTTATTCAATCTTGATCTTCCTTAATCTAAGCTAAACCCTTGTTACTCTCTCTCTCCCTCGTCTCTAATCTAACTTTCATGCAAGTTAGTTTATATCTAAACCTAGATAAACCTACCTACCATCTACCCTAAACCCCCCTAGCTCACCAATCAAACCATCTAACGTCACCACGGCACCCCACCTGGTACCCCTCTCTAGACCTGGCTAAACCCCCCTCTCAGTTGTCTGGTTGCACCATATCCTCAACCATCTCGCATGGGCCACCTCTCTCATCCTCTCGCGTGCTACGGGACAAGGATCAAGGGAGAGGAGCGAAAGCCAGCATCATTGACGCCCCCCACTCGCTTTTTGCAAAAGTGCGCCTTGATACATTGAAAACGTATCTATAATTTTTGATGCTCCATGCTTGTTTAGTATCTACTTTGCTTTGCTTTGTCTACACTTTGAGGTGTTTTTTATGTTTTCTGAAACTAACCTATTAACAAGTTGCCATAGTGCCAGTTGCTTATTTTCTTCGGTTTTTGGTTCCAGAAAGGCAGAAAATCAATATTTTCGGAATTGGATGGGACAAAAGCCAAAGTCAATATTTTACCCTGGGCAACACGAAGCCATAAGACGAGACGGAGAAGGCTCACCAGGGGGGGGCACACCCCCTAGCCGCACGGGTGGGCCCACCCCATGCCTCGGGGGTGCAGCCTCCCTGGTGCCCCCCTGGCTCGCCCCTTCGCCTATAAGAAGCTCCCGATGCAGAAACCCTAGGCACCCGATCAAAACTCCACGAAACCGTTTGTAGCTGCCGCCACCATCGTCCCTAGATCGGGGGATCTAAAGCTCTTCCCGGCACCCTGCCGGAGGGGAGATCATCCCGGAGGCCTTCTCCTTCATCATGCCAGCCTCCGGTATGAAGCGTGAGTAGTTCCACCTTGGACTACGGGTCCATGTAGTATCTAGATGGTTGTATGTCCTCTTGTGCTTTCCTTTATAGATCTTGTGAACTCTGTGCATGATCAAGATCTAATCTATTTGTAATCATGCATGTTGTGTTTGCGGGGATCCGATGGATATTGAGATTACTATGTCAGATTGAAATGGTGTTTTCTATTTGATTCTATCATTTTTTAGGGTAATTTCTATCATGTCTGTGTTGTTTGTGATCTTGCATGCTCTCCGTTGTTAGTATCTATCTTGGCCAAGTTGTTGCTAGTGACTCCAAGAGGGAGTATTTATGCTCGATAGTGGGTTCATGCCTCTAGTTTCCAAGGGAAGTGACAAAAATATATTCGGTTGTAGATGTGCTATTGCCACGAGGGAGAAAACAACGGTCTCTTGTTCATGGAACAAGTGGATTGTTTACCTTACACACTTTGCTTAAAGCAATTGTCTGTTGCTTGCAACTTAATACTGGAGGTGGTTCGGATGATAACCTGAAGGTGGACTTCTAGTCATAGATGAAGTTGGATGACGGTCTATGTATATTGTCGTATTGCTCAATCGAATCTCATAGGATCTTTTTGTCTAGTATTGCATTGTTATGCCTTGCTCAGTTCCTGTCAATTGTCCTGCTGTAATTTGTTTACCCTTCTTACCATGTTGTTTATCTAAGGAGAGAACCTCTAGTGAACTATGGACCCCGGTCCAATCTTTACCATTGATACATCTTCCACTGTTACTGTTTACTTGCTGCAAACCATCCTCATCTTCCACACCATACAGTTAATCCTTTGTTACGGCAACTGGTGAGATTGACAAACTCACTGTTAGTTGGGGAAAAGTCTTGAGTTTGTGTTATGCAGGTCCCCACGTTGCTTGCAGCAACTTTGGGACGTTTCCTTCCTCCTACTGGTTCGATAACCTGGGTTTCTTACTAGGGGAAACTTGTCTGTGCTGCATCATACCTTCCGCTTGGGGTCTCCCAAAGAAGTGCTGTTGCACTCATCAAGGCTTTTTCTGGCGTCGTTGCTAGGGAGGCTAAGGACGTCTTCACAAGGGGAGTCCTCCTCAACCTTTCTCTTTATTTGTTTTTAGTTTGCTTAGTTTCTTGTGCTTGGTTTTGTTTGCCTATTTTTATCAAAAACTCCAAAAAAATTAGTCTAGTTTGGTTTGCTTTCTCTTATCAAAAACACAAAAATATATTTCTTGCCCTAGTTGCTACCATTTGTGGTTTTGGTCCAATCTCTGTGACACCTATGGAAGAGATATTCACTTGTAAGCAAAAAAGTGAAGATATTTTCAAAGAATCTTGGTCTAGAATCTCTGCCTTGCAAAGGGAAACTGAGCCTAAGATGAGTCTTAGCTTAGTTATTAATAGTTTCTACCGTGGTATTGCTCTTTGTTATAGATATGCTTTGGATGCTGTGGCTGAGAAAGATATTTTGCTATGTACTGAGGATGAAGCTTTTGATGCCATAAAAAAGTTGATTATAATTTATAATACTCCTGGCAAGTCTGATTTCTCTTTCATAGATATTTTTGCTAGGTTGAACACTCTTGAATCCAGTACTGCTGCTTTGAACAGTTGCTATCACACACTTAGGGAGTACCATAATTATGTTCCAATGAATTTTGAGCCTTCAAAGTGGATTCCCACAATCAAAGTCACTATAAATAGTGCAACTTTTGATGCTTGTTGTGATATCATGTCTGAATTTTGCCTTATGCCTAAAGATATCTATCATTCTTGGAGCCTTTGGGAGCTTTCTAAAGGAGGAGAGGAAATCTCTCGTACTAATAATGCCACTTTATTACCGATTGGAATAGCTAAAGGTGTGTTCAGAAAAATATCAGGGAAAATGGTGTCTACGGATTATCTTGTTATTGAATGTTTAGGCAAAGGACATATTACACTTGGAAGATCCCTACTGAAACACCTTGGAGCAATAATAGATGTGGGAAAAGGCATTATGCATTTTTCTCCTCCAATAAGAAATCATATTTTCCCTAAAGAGAAGAAGAAAGGTAAGAAAGGAAGGAGCAAGAGGGGTAATAACTCTTCATTTGAAAATACTTGATTTGTTGCTTCTTGTGCCTAACTTAAAGGCCTTACAGAAAAGTACTTTTTGGGAGATAACCCAAGAGTTTTGTTGAGTCTTGGAAGTTATTACTTAAGTAATGACCTGTCCTTATCCTTTTTGTGCGAAGAATGACCTCTAATGAGAGGGAAGTAAGATTTGGGGAGTTGCTGTCCCGAAATAGATTTCTGTCCTCCACCATAACAATTCGTGAGGAGTATCTATAAGTCGGATTGAGCTAAAAATTTACTAATAAATCCCCCAGTATGTTAGCTACCTTTCGTTAGTTCAACACGTTTTGAGTTGATCAATAGAAGATTTTCGAAAAAATAGGTTTCTACCTGCTGGTCTATTTTGATAGATTTCTGCCATTATTTGCATTTGCATCTTATTGATTCTATTTTGAGTTCTCTTTTTTGGGGAATTGAGCTTTTTGAAGGAGTTGCTATAGTAGCTTGTGTTTTTAGTGAAAAGTTTTGCTGTTCCAAAGCTAAACACAAAGGTCTATTATTTTTTTGAATACACTAATATTGCTAATGAAGATTGTGTGAAGTTTTGTATGAAGGAAAAATTTCAGGTGTAGAGAGAGAATGATGTAATGAGATGAAGAATGGAAAAAAGATCAAGCTTGGGGATGCCACCCCGGTGTCACCCCAAGAAATATCCAAGAGGTACAAGCGTCAAAGCTTGGGGATGCCTAAGGCATCCCCTTCTTCATTAATAAAAAGCTCAGGTCTATCTAGACACTTTGTTTTTATTGTTTCATGCACTATTGTGTTGTTCTTGGAGCGTCTTAGTTTTCGTTTGCTTTGCTTAGTTTGTTTAGTTTGCTTGAATAAAGTATTTTGGACGCCCGTTCTCGCCGTGTTGTTTCAAATAAGTTTCTTAGTGTTAGAAAGGAGTAGAAAGTTCTTGCTTGGAAGTGCCAGAGGAGCTTGCATTGACTGTGACTTAGACTTTAGCATGACATGCTAGGTGTTGTTTTGACCATATGCTTAGTGATTATTGCTGTAGCATGACTTGTTCCAAACAATTGGGATTTCTTAGTGTGCCTTGAAGGAATCATGCATTGTTTTAGCATACAAAAGCATAGTATTGTGGTATTCTCCTTTGATGTTTTGTTTGGGTTGACTTGGCACATTCTTACACCATGTTTTGACTATGAAAAAGTCACCATAGCCTACATGATCATTTAGTCCTTGAATTGTAGTACCACTCTATGCTTTGATTAGTAATGTTTTGTCGCTCTACATGATTATGTCCATTATTGCTCCCTTAGTTGGTTGCTCCCAGTCTTTTGCTAGCCTCCACTTGTATGAGTAAGTTCTACTCATGCTTCCAACTCCCAAGAAACCAAGTTATTCCAAAGTGTCCACTATAAACTCCTATGCATGGTGTGTTACACCATTCCAAGTATATTCTTGTTTTTAGCTATCTTCCAATTAAAAAGTATTTTGTTATGTGAAAACTTAGTGATTACAACCCTCACAAACTTGATGGCACACTTTATATTATTTTCTATAACATCCCAAAAATACTAAGCTTCGATCATTAAACTCTAATCATCAAACTTAGGGTTAACAAAAACTTTTCTAAATAAATTTATGAATGCATGCATATGTGTATGCATTGATTTTGAATCCTTTTAAAACCACCTTGTTTGTTTGTTTCATTGCTTGTAAAATGTTTCTTAGGTGAAATAAACATCATCTAAAACATTTCCCACACTTTTCCTAAAGACAAGTAAATCAAAACACATATATTAAATGAATGGTCACTTTGACCAATTTAACTCTCATGCCTACTTTGGATGTCTCAAACTTTCAGAACCTAACAGAAACTTTTCTGGATCTTTGCACCCCTTGAATGTACTCATAACAAAGTATCAAGGCCCACTTTGTGATCATCCAGAAACTTTCAAATACATAGTTTAAATGACAATTCAAAATTGAATCTTTATCATATGGGAAGATCCCACTTTTTCAAAAACCACTCAAACAAGCTCAACTTTCAAAACCCAATGCTTCTGTAGACTCACCAGCACCAATCTAGCAAACCCACCAAAAATCTTTTCAAAATTCAAAACTTGATTTCATGCGGCCATTTCATCAAATAGGTTGCAGACACAAATCAAACAAACATCAAACACTATTGTGAGCAGTGATTCTTGCCTAACTTGTTCCCTAGTTAGCTCACAACCAGCTCAGTAGATCATCTAGGAAGATTAGCCAAGCACTAGCACCACTGTGAGCTTGCCATTGCCATCAATGGTGAACAGCCGAGCACACCCTTGCCACCCCATAGTCGACAGCAAGCTAGGAGCAGCAGCAAGCCTAGCCAGCATGTCTGGGAGGCAGCCCACCGTCCACCGCCACTCACTGTCCCAGCCACGAGCGTTGTCAAGCCCTGGACCACGCGCACGAACCGCGCCCAGACCGCCAGCGACCATGCCGAGCGTGCGCCAGAGCGCCACCCTCGACCAGCACTCACAGACCGCGCGCCGCCATCACCGCGTGCACACATGATCGCCATCGACCCAGGAGACCGCCAGACATCCCCGTTTGCCGCCCCGTGCCGCACAGCTACCGCCCGCCGTCGAAGATGCCGCCTCTGCCGCGCAGAGCATCACCCGTTCCACACCAAGCCGCACCGCCCCATGCCTCGAAACCATGTCGTTGAGCATCGCTAGGAGACACCGCACCGTCCCCTACCCTTGCCCATGCCATTAGCCGCCTGTAACATCGCCCCCGACGAGGTCACTATGCGCCCCGACGGTCCCCTCGCTCGACTATAAATAGAGGTCACCCCCGCTCGATTTCTTCACACCATCTCACTCCCCTCTCCTCACTGATCGTGCCACACCGTTCTCAGAGCAAGGCGAGCACCACCCCGCCGGAATTTCACCGGAGCCCGCCGCCTCTGGAGAAGAAGGGAGCCATCGATTTCGTCCACCCCAGGAGCTGCCGCGACCACCCCTGAGTTCGCCATCGTCGACTTCGTCGTTCGCCCGCCTCGCCGACCCTCGCCCGTACCCCGGTGAGCCCCCAGCACCCCTCACTGGCCGCGCTAGGTTTCGTTCTCGCCGGCATTGTCTCGCGTCGACGATGACTCTCAGCTGTTGGATTAGAACTAGATCGAACGATCCACGTTGCCCCATACCGCTTCGCCCAGCCCCGTGTCACTAACGAGTGGGGACACCCACTTAAGCAGCCCGCGGGAGCACTGCGCTTAGCAGGCCGGCCCGTTAACTTTTCCCGCGCAGCCCAGTTATTCAAATTAAACTTTTTCCAATTCAATTCAAACACACTTCTGTACCCAACTTCAAAAATCAACCCAGATCGATTCAGTACACCAAATTGAATGAAACCAATTTTGTTGGAAAGGTCTGTGAATGCTGAATCCAAGCCCGTTGGATTCAATTCATTTGGATCTATAGATCACCCATGGTAAAAATAACAAGGCAGAAGCTTTTCTGCATTCAAACATTTTTCAAATTTAAACCATAATAGCTTTTGAGTTGATTCCAACTCTCAAAAATCACATTTAACCATACCTTTCAGAATATATAAAAATATATATAGGTTTACTTGCAGAAATAATGTTCAAGTAATAAAAGAATGCCCCATAGGCATTACTAGCCACTTTAATTAATTAAAATAAAAGGGTAAAACCTTATTAAATTGTGACACCACTTTAATTCACATTCACATGGACTACAATATGTGGTGATGACATGTGTCAACATGATCCCATGTTTGGTTTGGAGAATATTAAATCTTAAGTAGTTTTTCAATGAGTAGAAATTACTTTTCTAAAAATAAAAGGAATTAAATGAAGCCTTAACCTTGTAATTTTAGAGATGATGCTAGATCATCTATAGGACCCTTGTGTGTGATGATTGCAAGTAGTTAAGTATTGTTTGGTGATTGTGTACCTCGTATTTATTCATAGACGCTAGTACCGACCAAGGATACGAGGAGGAAGGAGGATACTACGAAGAAGAAGCCGAGAAGAACTTCAACCACTACTCTGCACAAGGCAAGCTAAAACTTGCAAGACACTCTACTTTAGCAAGCCTAATACTACTAGTGAAAGTGCAAGCTAACACTTTCAAGATACCCTACTGATGCAACAAACCCCTACTTGTTACCATGCGTACTATATGCCCTAAGCATATGTGATCACACCCACTTGATAAACCAATCCTAGTTTTATTTGCAAGCTTCTTACTTTATTTCTTTCTCAAAGCTTACTTAGAGTTTACTTAAGTGACTTACAGATACTAGAAAGATTCTGAAGGTTGCATAAAGAGCATAAAATTTGGCCTAAGTTAGAAACCTTGATATCAGCCTAAGATATAAGGTTGGACTTAGCTGAAACCCCATTAGTTTACTACCCCTCATTATTGCTTACCCCCACCTGTAGATGCTAGTGCTAAGCATAAAACTCGATCAACTTTAGATGGGAATAGTTGGTGTAAAAATGGTTATGAAAACCTTGGAATGATGGTTTGGACATGTGTTTCCGAACACCTGATGATTTTGGTGATGAAAATATTGAGGCATGAGCCTTAGCCCTTTTATAAAACTGATGGTTGTCTGGATGCGATACCATTCCAATTTTATCGTACAACCACAATACCCGAAGATTGGGTAGGGCTTGACTGGAAACTTATATACCTTAGTATTAGTTACCTCACGGCCAAGGTCTGAGCTGAGGCTACCTTGTGAAGATTGTCCACCTGTGCAGTACCCAAGATGACAGTTCGTCATGGTTGGGAGGCCAAACTCACAGGAGAGGTGCTTATACTAGGGTGTGTAATTGAAAGGTTAGGATTGATTATCCGCATACTGCGTATGGTGAATTCAGGAGTTGTTCCTGACGGATGTATCGAATGTTGTGGTGAAAGTGTACAATCTCCGCAGAGTGTCAAACTATTTTAATAGCCGCGTCCGCGGTTATGGACAGTTGGAGTGGCCATACTGTTCCCCCGTCAGACCTTTTCAAAATGACTTATGAAATGAATTGAGACTTTGACTTGACCACAACAGAGTTGTGATATGAAATACAAGTTCCCACGTAGGAGTTATAAAATTGTGACTAGCTTTGGAACTTAGTAGAGATAAATCTGGCTTTTGCAAAACAACCCTAGAGCCTAGTGTCCTATTATCCAAAAACCCCTTTTACCTGTTAGTATTAGTTTGCGAGTACTTAAAGAGTACTCATGGCTTTGTCCCTGGCTATTCCCATGGCCAGACTATGAAGAGGAGTACCTGGAATATGGACCCCAGGAAGGTTACGACAACTAGGATCATCTCCCATCGTCAGCATTGCCTGTGACCTCGAAGATGGAGCATCGCCTACGCTACCGTTATTATTACGTATTCCGCTGCTTGATGTTGTATTAAGAACTGGATCATGATATCCCTATTTGTGTAAGAACTTATGTATCGTTTGTAATGGATGATGTACTATGGTATCCAATTCAGTTATGTCTCGCAAAAATGGTAATCGTGGGATTGCGATGTATGGCATAACAGGCATCTAGGATTGAAAAATCCGGGTGTTAACAAGTTGGTATCAGATCCATCCTAACCATAGTAGACCCTAGTTAGACTGGACGTTTGAACCCAAAAACTTAGTTTCAAAACCAAAGAAAATAAATATTTACAAAAACTTATTCTCATTCTTATCTCTTTAATTCTTTCCTAAAAATTCATGTTCCTCAAAAACTCTTGCAAAATACATAAATTTTGACACACTTGATCACCCTGCTAATCTACTCATCCTCTATTATAGATGGACGTGAAGTACAACAAGTTTTACCAACTTGGGAATGGAGGAGACCTTATCTTTGAGAGGGATCTGGACCAGCTTTCGGAACTTCTGGAGCGTCCGCACCCCGAGTTCTTCGGAGCTCAGCTCAATGATCAAGGAGGAGAAGATCTGCAGTGGCTAATTGTTGCAAGTCTCCGAGGAAAGATTGAACCTCCCACAGCGGAGGGAATTCAGTTTACCTTAAGGGAAAACAACTGGCTCGATGGACTTGCCAGAGCAATGCAGGAAGCTCTTTCCCGTCTGTGTGGGCAGAGCATCAATCAGATCAAGGGTACTCGCTTTGAGTTTTGCCCAAGGCGTGATGCAAATGGACAACCCCTGGAAGCCCAATGCCACCCGAGCTGAAGACTCAATTGGACCACCTTAGCTTCATGATGTACGATCGTCAACAGGAGTTGGACAACTGCCGTGACTACTGCAACCACAAGTCTGCCATCATCAAGACGAAGGACCATACCATCGCCATGCTAGCAGGGGATCGCAAGTCTCGCCGCCGTCAGCTCGACAAGAAGGAGCGCATTATTGCCCGTCTTCGCCACCGCATCTCATCTTTGGAGGAGACCATCCACGAGAGAGACATGCAGTTGGAGGAAAGGGAGAATGCCGGAGAGGATCTTCGTGGAGACCCTTACTCCTATCTCAGCGATGACGACGATTTTCTAGAGGATCAGGCCATGGACTTTTTCACCGATGAGGATGATTTTTCCTTCATCGATGATGATGAAGATGATGAAGCCACAGACTCCGAGGAGTAGTAGCACTTGAGCACTAGCGTAGTGAGTAGTATTCGGTCCCACTGTATCATAGTTCCCAGAATGGTTCTTAAAACTATCTGTTTTTCTTTGTTGTGGTGTGTTGTACCGTGTGCTATGAATGAATGAATGAAAAAGAAAGATGCTAGAAAAATCTGAGTCAAACCTTTAAAAACTTTTCAAAGTCCACGAAACCTTAGAAATTTCCCTCTTTTCTCATGATCTATCTAAATTTTCAGATGCCACGTGGAGGAAGTGGTTCAGCCCCGGACCCGATGTTTCAGATCCTGCAACTGTTGACTTCTGACCGCGAAGCTGAAAGAGCGGAATGTCAAGCCAACCTAGCCACTCTACAACAGATAGCCCAGCTAGCCCACAATAACCAAGGCCACGGAAATCAGGACCACCATGGATCTAAGCTCAAGAATTTCCAGAACACTAACCCACCTGTTTTCACTAAGTCAGAAGATCCCCTAGACGCCGATGATTGGCTGCAAACCATGGAAAATAACTTAGAAGTAGCCGGAGTGGAAGCCAACGAGAAAGTCCTGTTCGCCACCCATTATCTAGCCGGAGATGCTAGGGCATGGTGGAACTGTGTTCGCGCAATAACCGGAGGCCAGATGATGACCTAGGAGGAATTCAAGGTCAAGTTTAGCACAATCGATGTACCACCAGGTTTGATCAAGAGAATGAGAGACGAGTTCAGAGAGCTGAAGCAAGGAAGAATGACTGTAGTGGAATACCGTGACAATTTTTTGTCATTAGCTAGGTATGCCCCGGACAAGATAGACACCGAAGCCAAGAATAAAGAAAGATTCCTGAATGGTCTGCATGACGAGATGCAGATGGTGTTAGTCAATATCCCCTTTGCAGATATTGAAGCCCTTGTCGACTCTGCCATCCAGATGGAAGGAAAGATCAACCAAGCCAATGAGAACCGCAAGCGTTGTATGATGCATCAGCCAGGAACCCATCAGACCCCAAAGTACCGCCCCAACCCATCTCCAGGATTTGCCCCAAGAACCAACAGACCCCCGATGAACCGTCCGACCTATCCCAACCGTGGAAACCCTAGACCCGGAGGAAATCACAACAACCCCGGCAACTCTAGCAATTTCACCCGTGCCCCACCCAAGTTCAACACCAACAATGCTACCGCCAAGACCAACACTGCCCCGAGGACTGGAAGCAATGTTGTTCCTGTAGCAGCCAAGGACAAGTCGCAAGTAACTTGTCATGACTGTGGAAATAAAGGCCACTATTCTAACGAGTGTCCCAACAAGAAGAATGCTACAGCACCCAATGCCAATGCCCCAGCTCAACAGCAACGTCGTGTTCAGCCAGGGAGAAGATTTGCCCCAGGGAATTCACTCAACCGCAATGGCCGTCTTTTTCTCATGCATGCTGAAGAAGCTCAGGAAGCGCCAGACGTCGTGCTGGGTATGTTTTCTGTTAATTCAGTACTTGCAAGAGTGTTGTTTGATTCTGGTGCATCGCATTCATTTGTCACCGAAGAATTTGCATGCACTAGTAAAGTTCAACCAACCAAATTGAAGCATGTGATGATTGTGCAAATTCCCGGATCAACCACCAAGGCTAGGCAAATTTGCAAAGACGTCCCTATCCGAATCCATGGCATAGATTTTTATGCTAATCTGATAGTACTCGGAACTAAAGGTTTGGAAGTAGTACTAGGAATGGATTGGATGTCCAAACATAAAGGATTAATTGACTGTGCCAAGAAATCCATCACCATGACCAGTACAACCGGAATATCAGTCGAGCATATATCTGAAACCTTACCTCGTCAATTTAAATGCAACAAGAGTTTTGCCTGGTATGCCCCCAGATCGGGATATCGAGTTTATCATCGAACTAATCCCCGGAACCGGACCCATAGCCCAGAGACCCTATAGTATGAACCCGTCAGAGCTCGCAGAACTGAAGAAGCAACTGGATTCCATGTTGGAAATCGGATTGATTCAACCATGTGCGTCCCCATGGAGATCACCTGTCTTGTTTGTGGAGAAGAAGGATGGAGGTAACCGTTTGTGTACGGATTATCAGAAGTCGAATGACGTCACCATCAAGAACAAGTACCCCTTGCCCAAGATAGAAGATTTGTTTGATCAGTTGACCGGTGCCAAAGTGTTTTCTAAGATTGATCTTAGAACTGGCTATCATCAACTCAAAATTCGTGCAGAGGATATTCCAAAGACTGCCTTTACCACCAGATATGGATTGTATGAGTATACGGTCATGTCTTTTGGATTAACCAATGCCCCCTCTTATTTCATGAATCTCATGAATAAGATTTTTATGGACTTGTTGGATAAGTTTGTCGTTGTTTTCATCGATGACATTCTGATTTATTCCAAATCAGAAGAAGAACATGAGCTACACCTAAGGACCATTCTTGGAACCCTTAGAGAGCATCAGTTGTATGACAAGTTTAGCAAATGTGAATTCTGGTTACAGGAGGTAGGATTCCTTGGTCACATTGTATCCGCCGGAGGAATTGCCGTTGACCCTGCCAAAGTGAAAGATGTAGAAGATTGGCTAGCCCCAGCCACTCAAACCCAAGTTCGTGCTTTTCTCGGATTGGCGGGATATTACCGCAAATTTGTAGAAGGATTCTCGAGTATCGCCAGACCCATGACCCAATTGCTGAAGAAGGACAAGAAGTTTGAATGGACCGACAAGTGTGAAGCGAGTTTTCAAGAACTCAAAAGGAGATTGATTTCAGCCCCAATCTTGATCATGCCAGATATCAAGAAGCCCTTCGATGTGTATTGTGACGCATCCAAGATTGGTCTCGGATGTGTGTTAATGCAAGAAGGCAAAGTTATATCTTATCTATCTCGACAATTGAAGCAACATGAGCAAAACTACCCAACCCATGACCTCGAACTCGCAGCCGTAGTTCTAGCCCTGAAGACCTGGAGACATTACCTGATGGGAAATTGTTGTGAGATTTATTCGGATCGCAAGAGACTAAAGTATATATTCACTCAAAAAGAGCTGAATATGAGGCAGAAAGATGGATTGAGCTAATCAAGGATTATGACCTAGACATTCACTATCACCCTGGTAAAGCCAACGTGGTAGCCGATGCCCTTAGCAGATTGCCGTGCCGCTTGAACTCCATAATTTTGAAGGAGCAACCAAGTTTTCACAAGGGGATGGAAGATTTTCGAATGGAATTAGTAAGTGAAGGATTTTTGGCTAGCATAGAACTCCAGCCCAGTTTGATCAGTCAGATTAAGGAGGCGCAGAAGGAAAATGCTAGTATCGACGGAATCAAGCGTCGTATCGGTACAGGCAAAGTACCCGGATTCACCAAGGACGAAGAAGGAGTGTTGTGGTACAAAGGACGCCTTTGTTTACCAGCTGATTCTGAGTTGAAAGAAGTTATTTTGAAGGAGGCTCATGATACTCTTTATTCTATCCATACAGGAGGAACTAAGATGTATCAAGATTTGAAAGAGCAATTTTGGTGGCATAAGATGAAGAGAGAAATAGGAAGCTATATCGCCAAGTGTGATATATGTCAACGAGTCAAGGCAGGACATCAAAGACCTGCTGGATTGTTGCAACCTTTGCAGATTCTGGAATGGAAATGGGATTCTGTAGGAATGGACTTTATCACTGGACTACCTACTTCTAGTAGGGGAAATGACTCTATCTGGGTCATAGTGGACAGATTGTCCAAAGTCGCCCATTTCTTGCCCGTCAAGACCACCTATCAGAGTTCGAAGCTAGCGGAGTTGTACATCGCTAGAATCGTCAGTTTGCATGGAGTCCCCAAGAACATAGTATCGGATCGAGGAACTCAGTTTACCTCGAGATTCTAGAAGAAAGTTCAAGAAGGTTTAGGAACCCGCCTAGATTTCAGTACCGCGTATCACCCTCAGACCGATGGACAAACGGAGCGAGTAAATCAAATACTCGAAGATATGCTGAGAGCATGCGTGTTAGAATATGGATCCAAGTGGGAAGACTGTCTGCCGTTCGCAGAATTTTCTTACAACAATAGTTATCAAGCCAGTTTGCAAATGGCCCCATTTGAATTCATGTATGGAAGGAAGTGTCGCACCCCGTTGAACTGGTCGGAAGTAGGAGAGAGTCAGATTTTCGGACCCGACATCCTACGAGAAGCAGAAGAGAAGGTTCACAAGATTCGTGAGCCCCTCAAGACCGCCCAATCCCGACAGAAGAGTTACGCCGACAAGATACGTAGAGACCTCGCCTTCAATATAGGAGATTTTTTTTATCTGAAAGTGTCGCCATTGAAGGGAATGCAGCGTTTCCAACTCAAAGGAAAGTTAGCCCCCAGATATATCGGACCTTTCAAAATTCTGAACCGTCGAGGAGAAGTATCATATCAATTGGAACTACCCGAAGAGATGCCAGCAGTACACAATGTGTTCTATATCTCGTTACTTCGCAAGTGTCTCGAAGTCCCCGAGAAGACCGAAGTGTTCAAGAATATCGACCATCGGACCATAGAGATAAACGATGACCTGACCTATCCTGAAGTACCCATCGTATTTTGGAAGAAGCTTTTCGAACTACCCGTACCCGAAGCATCAAGTTTCTCAAGATTCAGTGGAGCAACCACACTGAAGAGGAAGCTACCTGGGAGCGCGAAGATCACATCAGGACGGAGTTTCCCGATCTCTTCAAATCCTAGGTAATCTTTTCGTCCTTTTTCAAATCTCGGGACGAGATTTTGTTTAAGGGGGGAAGGTTTGTAACATCCCAAAAATACTAAGCTTGGATCATCAAACTTAGGGTTAACAAAAACTTTTCTAAATAAATTTATGAATGCATGCATATGTCTATGCATTGATTTTGAATCCTTTTAAAACCACCTTGTTTGTTTGTTTCATTGCTTGTAAAATGTTTCTTAGGTGAAATAAACATCATCTAAAACATTTCCCACACTTTTCCTAAAGACAAGTAAATCAAAACACATATTAAATGAATGGTCACTTTGACCAATTTAACTCTCATGCCTACTTTGGCTGTCTCAAACTTTCAGAACCTAACAGAAACTTTTCTGGATCTTTGCACCCCTTGAATGTACTCATAACAAAGTATCAAGGCCCACTTTGTTCTCATCCAGAAACTTTCAAATGCATAGTTTAAATGACAATTCAAAATTGAATCTTTATCATATGGGAAGATCCCACTTTTTCAAAAACCACTCAAACAAGCTCAACTTTCAAAACCCAAGCATCTGTAGACTCACCAGCACCAATCTAGCAAACCCACCAAAAATCTTTTCAAAATTCAAAACTTGATTTCATGCGGCCATTTCATCAAACAGGTTGCAGACACAAATCAAACAAACATCAAACACTATTGTGAGCAGTGATTCTTGCCTAACTTGTTCCCTAGTTAGCTCACAACCAGCTCAGTAGATCATCTAGGAAGATTAGCCAAGCACTAGCACCACTGTGAGCTTGCCATTGCCATCAATGGTGAACAACCGAGCACACCCTTGCCACCCCATAGTCGAAAGCAAGCTAGGAGCAGCAGCAAGCCTAGCCAGCATGTCTGGGAGGCACCCACCGTCCACCGCCACTCACTGTCCCAGCCGCGAGTGTTGCCAAGCTCTGGACCACGCGCACGAACCGCGCCCAGACCGCCAGCGACCATGCCGAGCGTGCGCCAGAGCGCCACCCTCGACCAGCGCCCACAGACCACGCGCCACCCTCACCGCGTGTACACCGCCAGACATCCCCGTTTGCCGCCCCATGCCGCACAACCACCGCTCGCCGTCGAAGACGCCGCCTCTGCCGCGCAGAGCATCACCCATTCCAGACCAAGCCGCACCGCCCCATGCCTCGAAACCATGTCGTTGAGCATCGCCAGGAGACACCGCACCGTCCCCTACCCTTGCTCATGCCATTAGCCGCCAGTAACATCGCCCCCGACGAGCTCACCGTGGCCCCGACGGTCCCCTCGCTCGACTATAAATAGAAGCCACCCCCGCTCGATTTCTTCACACCATCTCACTCCCCTCTCCTCACTGATCGTGCCACACCGTTCTCAGAGCAAGGCGTGCACCACCCTGCCAAAATTTCACCGGAGCCCGCCGCCTCTGGAGAAGAAGGAAGCCATTGATTTCGTCCACCCCAGGAGCTGCCGCGACCACCCCTGAGTTTGCCGTCATCGACTTCGTTGTTCGCCCGCCTCGCAGACCCTCGCCCGTACCCCGGTGAGCCCCCAGCACCCCTCACTGGCCGCGCTAGGTTTCGTTCTCACCGGTGTTGTCTCGCGTCGACGATGACTCTCAGCCGTTGGATTAGAACTAGATTGATCGATCCACGTAGCCCCATACCGCTTCGCCCAGCCCCGTGTCACTGACGAGTGGGGACACCCACTTAAGCAGCCCGCGGGAGCACTGCGCTTAGCAGGCCGGCCCGTTAACTTTTTCCGCACAACCCAGTTATTCAAATTAAAAAATTTCCATTTCAATTCAAACACACTTTTGTACCCAACTTAAAAAAATCAACCCAGATCGATTCAGTACACCAAATTGAATGAAACCAATTTTGTTGGAAAGGTCTATGAATGCTGAATCCAAGCCCGTTGGATTCAATTCATTTGGATCTATAGATCACCCATGGTAAAAATAATAAGGCAGAAGCTTTTCTGCATTCAAATATTTTTCAAATTTAAACCATAATAGCATTTGAGTTCATTCCAACTCTCAAAAATCACATTTAACCATACCTTTCAGAATATATAAAAATATATATAGGTTTACTTGCAGAAATAATGTTCAAGTAATAAAAGAATGCCCCATAGGCATTACTAGCCACTTTAATTAATTATAATAAAAGGGTAAAACCTTATTAAATTGTGACACCACTTTAAATCACATTCCCATGGACTACAATATGTGGTGATGACATGTGTCAACATGATCCCATGTTTGGTTTGGAGAATATTAAATCTTAAGTTGTTTTTCAATGAGTAGAAATTACTTTTCTAAAAATAAAAGGAATTAAATCAAGTCTTAACCTTGTAATTTTAGAGATGATTCTAGATCATCTATAGGACCCTTGTGTGTGATGATTGCAAGTAGTTAAGTATTGTTTGGTGATTGTGTACCTCGTATTTATTCATAGACGCTAGTACCGACCAAGGATACGAGGAGGAAGGAGGATACTACGAAGAAGAAGCCGAGGAGAACTTCAACCACTACCCTGCACAAGGAAAACTAAAAATTGCAAGACACTATACTTTAGCAAGCCTAATACTACTAGTGAAAGTGCAAGCTAACACTTGCAAGATACCCTATGAAGCAACAAACCCCTACTTGTTACCATGCCTACTATATGACCTAAGCATATGTGATCACACCCACTTGATAAACCAATCCTAGTTTTATTTGCAAGCTTCTTACTTTATTTCTTTCTCAAAGATTACTTAGATTTTACTTAAGTGACTTATAGATACAATAAAGATTCTAAAGGTTGCATAAAGAGCATAAAATTTGGCCTAAGTTAGAAACCTTGATATCAGCCTAAGATATAAGGTTGGACTTAGTTGAAACCCCATTAGTTTACTACCCCTCATTATTGCTTACCCCCACCTGTAGATGCTAGTGCTAAGCATAAAACTTGATCAACTTTAGATGGGAATACTTGGTGGAAAAATGGTTATGAAAACCTTGGAATGATGGATCATTCTATTGAAATGTTTTGGACATGTGTTTCCGAACACCTGATGATTTTGGTGATGAAAATGTTGAGGCATGAGCCTTAGCCCTTTTATAAAACTGATGGTTGTCTGGATGTGATACCATTCCAATTTTATCGTACAACCACAATACCCGAAGATTGGGTAGGGCTTGACTGGAAACTTATATACCTTAGTATTAGTTCCCTCACGGCCAAGGTTTGAGCTGAGGCTACCTTGTGAAGATTGTCCACCTGTGCAGTACCCAAGATGACAGTTGGTCATGGTTAGGAGGCCAAACTCACAGGAGAGGTGCTTATACTAGGGCGTGTAATTGAAAGGTTAGGATTGATTATCCGCATACTGAGGATGGTGAATTCAGGATTTGTTCCTGATGGATGTATCGAATGTTGTGGTGAAAGTGTACAATCTCTACAGAGTGTCAAACTATTCGAATAGCCGCGTCCACGGTTATGGACAGTTGGAGTGGCCATACTGTTCCCCCGTCAGACCTTTTGAAAATGACTTATGAAATGAATTGAGACTTTGACTTGACCACAACAGAGTTGTGATCTGAAATACAAGTTCCCACGTAGGAGTTATAAAATTGTGACTAGCTTTGGAACTTAGTAGAGATAAATCTGGCTTTTGCAAAACAACCCTAGAGCCTAGTGTCCTATTATCCAAAAACCCCTTTTACCTATTTGTATTAGTTTGCAAGTACTTAAAGAGTACTCATGGCTTTGTCCCTGGCTATTCCCATGGCCAGACTATGAATAGGAGTACCTGGAAGATGGACCACAGGAATGTTACGACAACTAGGATCATCTCCCATCGTCAGCATTGCCTGTGACCCCGAAGATGGAGCTTCGCCTACGCTACTGTTATTATTACGTATTCCGCTGCTTGATGTTGTATTAAGAACTGGATCATGAGATCCCTATTTATGTAAGAACTTATGTATCGTTTGTAATGGATGATGTACTATGGTATCCAATTCTGTTATGTCTCGCAAAAATGGTAATCCTAGGATTGCGATGTATGGCATAACAGGCATCTAGGATTGAAAAATCCGGGTGTTGACATTTTCCCCTAATAAACTTGACCCATTGTGTCATCTATGTTGTATATGCTTGCAGTTATACGTTGGAATTAGCAGAACCATGCTGTCATGGGGAACGTTTTCAACATTGCACTTGTACTTTGTACACAGTTGATATCAAGCTCTTTTGTCTATGGATGTCACCGGTGTGAAATAAAGAGGGAGCTTGTAAGTCCATGGAGTTATGTATTTTGTGTTAGAGAAATGTGTGGGCCGCTGTCATATCCCAAAATTTTCCAAATTTTGAAATGTGAAAAATAAATAGACAAAAGAAATAATTGTTGAAATTTAGGGTGAAAAGAAACTTTTTGATTCAAAATGGAAACATCAAAACCCTCCTTGAACAAAATTTGAATAAAATGGAATCCAACAAATTTCAATCAAGTGGAATGCATTCATCAATGAAGGTATCTTGAAATTTAAACGCTTGGAAAAGTTAAACCAAAACCCTAAAAACCTAATGGAAGAAATCATTTCCAAGATCTCTCAAAGACTTTGGATTTGATCCATATAAAAATTCAGCAACAATCATTTTCAAAATGATCAAACATGATAAATAAAAATATTATAAAACCATAGAAATTGGTTTCATTTAATTTGGAACCATGGATAAAAAAACTTATGAATATAATAAGATAAAAGGAAATAATTTCCAAAGCTAGTAAAGCTCCTATCTAAAATCCATACCAAACCATGAGAAAATTAATCCTAAAGGATTTAAAAGGATAAACAAATATTAAATAAAATTATACAAATTGGAATCACCAACTTTGGATCTATAAATAAAAAGATATGAATTTTATAAGACAAATAAAGAAATAAACAATTAAGGAATATTTAAAAGCCAAATTAAATCTCGGCCAAATCCATAAACAAATAAAATGAAAGCTTATTAAATAATAGAAAGGAACAATAGATTATTTAAATAAAATCATAAGGATTGAAAAATATCCAATTTTATTTAAATAAAGACAAATTGCCTAAACCAAATAATAAATCCCAAAGAAATTATTTAGAAGACAATCTAAATTAAATCCATAACAAATGGAATAAAGATAATCGAAACCCAAATAAAATAAAGGGATAAAGAATAATCAAATAAAAGTATATGGGATTAAACCATATTCTAATTGAATGAAGACAAAATCCCTAATGTAAACGAATAATTAAATCATGAGAAAATAATAAATAGAAATTACCCAAGGTGGATATAAAAGTTATTTAATTAACTTAAATGGAATAAAAGAATCATTTGAATAAAATCTATATGGAATTAAAACCATATTTGATTTTATTGGAATAAAGACAAATGCCCAATTTAAATGATTATTAAATCATATTAAAATATTCTAAATAATTCAAAATGAATTATTTAACATACTATTGAATAAATAAAACCTACTGAAAAAGGATTGATAAAAATTTGAATTCAAATAAGAGTTTGAAATTATAATTAAAATCTTATTTGAATAAAGGCAAGTGCCTATTATAAATAAATAATAAACCATAAATTAATAAAAGAATTATTCTAAAATGGAATTTAAATACATGTTTAAAAAAATATAGAAACATATTGAATATTTGGAAAATATTTGAAAAATAAATCTAAATTTAAATGATAGTTTGAATTCAAAACAGAAAATCAAAATAGAAAAAGGAAAAAGAAACAGAAAAAAAAATGAAACGAACCAGCCCAGCCCAGCAAAGCCCCAGGCCCAACTAGCCAGCCCACTTCTTCCCCCCCACGCGAATCGTTTTCTCACTCGCGTGTGCACCCGCTCACTCTCTGACCGCAGGACCCCACCGCGTAACACTCTCTCTCTCGCTGACCCTAAGCCCCACCGCCAGCTCATCTTCTTCCCCACCCACGACTGCTTCTTCCCCCAAACTTCGCCGTTTCCTGCCGATTCATCCTCGAGTAAATTTGTGTTAATGCTGCAATGATTCCGCCCTATAACCACGCCCTCTTAATTGCCCCGTCCCCCTCTTCCTTTCCCCTCGGTCGCCAACACCTCTCGGCCACCAGGATGCTGCAATTGCAACCTCAAACCCCACTATCTCCAGCCAACACCGTCACCCCCACAGTCCCTGCTTCACACAAGCTTGCTCGCGAGGATCTCCTACACTTGCCAGTAGCCTCTGTTTGTCCCTGCGCGCCCCATAGACTCGCCTCCGTCAACGACAGAGCGTCGACGACGTCTGCCTTAACTCCGGCGACCATTCCTCGTAAGTCTCATCATCCCCTCTCTCTCTATCTCGATGACACACACGTGTTCGCCACACTCGCCCGCATCTAACACCCCTCTCCACTTGTCATCCCGTGACCTGCAGCCTCGCCTCCGTCGAGACCAGAGCGTGCCCGACGCCAACAACGACTCCGACGAGGAATTGCCAGTAGCTCCGAACGCCCCTTCGCCAACCACGGCCGCGTTGAGCATCGCCACACTCCGGCAAGTCTGGTAAACCCCTCCTCCCTCTCCCGTGCTTCCTAATTCATCGGCAACGCCACCGCCAGAGCGCTCTACTGCTCGCCACCATCGCAGCGCCACCCATCCTTGGTCAAGCTGCTAGGAGCCGTTAGATCTTGATCCTGTGCACGCGATAGAATCTTAAACCAAAGAGGTATGCGTCGCTCTGTGCCGCACGATTAACTTTAAATCCAACGAACCACAGCACTCGATCTAGCCGAACCGGTACGTGCCAGTTCGGTTAAGACATGTGGCCTAAGTTTTAATTTAAAAGCAGAAACTTGTCTATTAGATGGTTAGATTTGAAAATTTCATAACTTTAAATCCACACGTCCAAATTTTGCAAACTTTATATCAATGGAATCAGCAAAAAGAATAATTTCCAACCATGCCCTTTGTTTAGTGAATTGCTTTTGTAAAATTGGTTGTTTTTGCAGAAACATGTATAGGCCTATTTTGGTTCTAAAATTTATTCTAAAAATGTTTTTAGGGTAAAATCTTTTGTAAATGGTTTGTTTTGAACCTACTGACCATAAAAACCAACATTTGGATTTAAAAGTATAATTTGTGATACTAAGGAATAAATCTTTGAATAAAAGAATTTCTAGTTAAATAAAAATGTTTATTATGGTTTAAAAATGCTTTTTGAATAAAACCTTTTCAAATGAGTTGAATTAAACTCTCTGACCGTAAAACAATAAATTTTGGATTTAAAAATGTATTTAGTTAAACTCTAGAAAATTATTACTTTGAATAAAGGCATTCCTAGTAAAATAAAATTAAGGCTTTAATTTAAAAATAGTTTTGAGTGAAACCTTTTGAAAATGGATTTGTTTTAAAACACTTTGACCCTAACTATTAATATTTGTGTTTAAAAAACATTTTGGATAACACTATAAATTATTACTTTGATTTAAATCATTTCTAGCAAAACAAAAATAATTTAAAGTGGCCTTTTTCACTAACTTAATATCAAATGGTTTTTCCACTTTTATAAATGACCAATAGGTGTTTTAAAATGTTTATATCCTATTAGAAACCACCTTTCCAAATAAAACAATCTTTTGCATGCTTGCATGCATTGCCTTGTTTATTATTTTATGTGATGAATTGTTTGAATGCTAGTTTGAATATTTGCTTTCTTGATTGAATTGTAGTGAACTTTGAAGTGTGTGACCATTTCAAGATCAAGGAGTGAATCTATACTCTCTACTAAAAAGGAAAGTGGTGCTTCATACTTTTGTCCCATTATTTTCACGATGCATTAGTGATATTTTGAGTAGGACTTGCATGGAATTTTTACTAAGTATGCTATGCCTTGGGAAATCCTAGTAGATGATGCCTTAGTAAAAGTTTCCCTAAGTTAACATTCCTACTACTATCATGCTTAGCTTAGCTAGTAGAAAACAAGGGTGGATTATATTCATGCTATGAAATATTTCTAAGTCAATGACTTGTGTTTTGTTTAATAAAACAACTATGTGAATGAATAACCTGGGTGGAATGGTTGTGAAAGGTTTATGTTGAGTGGTTACATAGGGACCATATTTATGGCTTACCCTAGTGTATCTCACTTGTGAAAAGCTGTAGGGTTTCGTAGCATGGAAAACAAAAAATTTCTATCGCATACAAACAAACAAGCCAAGATCTATCTACTAGATTGTAGCAACGAGTCGATGGAATAACTCACCCTCTAAGGTTCCAAAGAGTTTAACGAGAGCGGATTCTCGTGGGTGATGTAGTCGTACTCTTCCCGATCTCAAGGTCGCGTAGACGATGCTTCTGGCGCTGCGTTCCGGCAGCGCTCCCGCAGTCGGTCACACGTTCGGTACTCGATGAAGACCTTCCTCTCCCTTGTTCCAGCAGGCAGCAAAGGTTGTAGCACTCTCCTCGTGATTCCGGCAGCACAACGGCGTGGTACCAGAAGTAGAGGGGAGATCTCGCAGGGCTTCGCCTTAAGCCGGAGCGAGTATGGTGGACTATGAGAGAGCCCTCAACGATCTAGGGTTTAGACACGCCGAGGAGGTGGTGCTAGGGCCGGCGGCTAGGGCTTGGAGGTTCCAAGTCGGCGGCTAGGGGAGAAACCCTAGGCGGCGGCTATGGTGGGCGGCGGCTATGGTTAGGTTTAGAGGGTGCAATCTTGTGTGCTAGGAGGGGAGCCCTGCCCCTCCTCTTATAGGAGGGAGGCGCCGGACAAGGGGAGGGTAATCCCTCCCCAACTCGGATCCCAAGTGGGCCGGCGGTGGAGGAGGGACTCCTCCCCAACTCGGTTTCCACCTCCCTCTCCACTTCCTAAAAATAGCCGTTTGACTTTCAAATTGGCGTTTGACTTTTCAAACAAGGATTTGATTAAACCCTCTATTTTGTTCAGCGATGACAAGTACATGATGCAATCATACCAACTTGATATAACACATTCATGTACCCTTCCCCTTCGGAGTGCCGGACATTCCGGAACCTTCCAGAACATTCCCGATGAAAACACGGGAACCATTCCCCAACTCCGAAACAGGACTTTCCTTATATGAATCTTATTCTCCGGACCATTCCGGATCTCCTCGTGATATCCCGGATCCCATCCGAGACTCCAAACAACAATCGGTCTCTTTCTCATCATTCCATAACTACTCAAACAACGTCGAATCCTTAAGTGTGTCTCCCTACGGTTCGTGAATTATGCGGACATGATCGAGACACTTCTCCGAACAATAACCAATAGAGGAATCTGGAAATTCATATGGCTCCCACATATTTCTACGATTACTTTGCGATCGAATGAACCACTTACATACGATACCAATTTCCCTTTGTCTCACGATAGTTTACTTATCCAAGGTTATGATCGTCGGTATCTCTGCATACCTAGTTCAACCTCGTTACTGATAAGTACTCTTTTCTTGTTCCCATGATATGTGATCCCTTGTGAGCCAGTCACATGCTTGCAAGCTAATTGGATGACATTTCACCGAGATAGCCCAGAGTATATCTATCCGTCATATGGATGGACAAATCCCACTCTTGATCCATGTGTCTCAACCAATACTTTCCGAACACTCAATGCCACCTTTATAGCCACCCAGTTACGGTGTGGTGTTTGATGTCATCAAAGCATCCATCCGGTAAAGGTGATATGCATGATATCATGGTCGAAGGAATTAGGTTACTATGTATCATAAAGCATATAGCAATTGAACTATTAAAATGACTTGATCTTTATGCTACGCTTATCTATAGGAGTATGTCCACCATATCATTCTCCTAACGATATGATCTTGTTGTTAATAACATCTCAATGTTCATGATAGGGAAACCACAATCATTTATTAACCAACAAGCTAGTGATGTATAGAGGCTTTACTAGGGACTTCAATTTAAGTTTACAAATCACACAAGTATTAATGTTTCCTTGTTAATACTATTATAGCATGAATGTAAACATTTATCATAAACACAAAGATATAATAATAACTACATTTATTATTGCCTCTAGGGCATATCTCCAACAGTCTCCCACTTGCACTAGAGTCATCTAATCTAGATTACATGGTAATATACCGAACACCCATGGCAGTTTGGTGCTGGTCATGTTTTGCCCTCGGGAGAGGTTTAGTCAACGGATCTGCCACATTCAGATCTGTGTGTACTTTGCAAATCTTTATGTCCCCATCTTGGACATGTTCTCGAATAGCGTGAAAACGTAGCTTGATGTGCTTCAGCTTCTTGTGTGACCTTGGTTCTTGCGCATTGGCTATGGCACCCATGTTATCACAGTAGATAGACATTGGGTCCAGCGCACTAGGAACCACACCCAGCTCTGTAATGAACTCTTTCATCCATATTGCTTCTTGTGAAGCCTTCGAAGCAGCCATGTATTCCGATTCAGTTGAAGATCTCGCCACAACGCTTTGCTTTGCACTCCTCCAGCTAACTGCTGCACCATTCAAAATAAATACGTATCCAGATTGTGATTTAGAATCATCCGGATCGGTGTTCCAACTAGCATCGGTGTAACCATTAACAACGAGTTGTTCATCACCTCCATAAGAAAGAACCATATCCTTAGTTCTTCTCAAGTACTTAAGGATGTTTTTGACCGCTGTCCAATGATCCACTCCTGGATCACTTTGATATCTACTAGTTAAACTAACAGCATATGCAATGTCGGGTCTAGTACATAGCATGGCATACATTATAGATCCTATGGCTGAGGCATAGGGAGTCTTACTCATCCTTTCTCTATCTTCTGCCGATGTCAGACTTTGAGTTTTACTCAAGGTCGTATTGGGAAACATGGGCAAGAACCCTTTCTTGCTATCTTCCATTCCAAACCTCTTTATAACTTTGTCCAAATATGTACTTTGTGACAATGATATTAGGCGTCTCGATCTATCTCTATAAATCTTTATGCCTAATATGTAAGCTGCTTCGCCAAGATCCTTCATTGAAAAACTATTATTCAAATATTCCTTGACACTATTAAGAAGGTCTACATCATTCCCAATCAACAATATGTCATCTACATATAGTATTAAGAATGCTACAGAGCTCCCACTCACTTTCTTGTAAATACAAGCTTCTCCATAAGTTTGTATAAAACCAAAACTCTTGATCACCTTATCAAAACGTTGATTCCAACTTCGGGATGCTTGCTTCAATCCATAGATGGACCGTTGAAGTTTGCATACCTTGTTAGCATCTTTAGGATCGACAAAACCTTTGGGTTGCATCATGTATAACTCTTCATCAATGTCTCCATTGAGGAATGCTGTTTTGACATCCATCTGCCATATCTCATAATCATAATATGCAGCGATTGCTAACATAATCCTCACAGACTTTAGCTTCGCTACTGGTGAGAAAGTCTCATCGTAGTCAACTCCTTGAATTTGTCGAAACCCTTTTGCGACAAGTGGAGCTTTATAGACAGTAACATTACCATCAGCATCTGTTTTCTTCTTGAAAATCCATTTGTTCTCGACAGCCTTCCGGCCATCCGGTAAGTCTACCAAAGTCCATACTTGGTTTTCGTACATGGATCCAATCTCGGATTTCATGGCTTCTTGCCATTTGTTGGAATCTGGGCTCATCATCGCTTCCTGATATGTCGCAGGGTCATCGGTGTTGTCCACCAACATGACACTCATAACGGGATCATACCAATCAGGAGTGGTACGAGTTCTCGTTGACCTGCGAGGCTCTGTAGCAACTACAACTGAAGTTTCATGATCATCATCATTAGCTTCCTCTCTTATTGGTGCAGGCACCACAGGAACTTCTTCCGGTGCTACGCTACTCGCAATTTCGAGAGAAGGTTCGACAACCTCGTCGAGTTCTACTTTCCTTCCAGTCACTTCTTTTGAGAGAAATTCCTTCTCTAGAAAGGATCCATTCTTGGCAACGAAGATTTTGCCCTCGGATCTATGATAGAAGGTATACCCAATAGTTTCCTTCGGGTATCCTATGAAGACTCATTTTTCCGCTTTGGGTTCAAGCTTGTCCGGCTATAACTTCTTTACATAGGCTTCGCAACCCCAAACTTTAAGGAACGACAATCTAGGTTTCTTCCCAAACCATAATTCATATGGTGTCGTTTCAACGGATTTAGATGGTGCCCTATTTAAAGTGAATGCGGCTGTTTCTAATGCATAACCCCAAAATGATAGCGGTAAATCTGTAAGTGACATCATAGAACGAACCATATCTAAGAGAGTTCGATTACGACGTTCGGACACATCATTACGCTGTGGTGTTCCCGGCGGTGTCAATTGTGAAAGTATTCCGCATTTCTTCAAATGCTCGCCAAACTCGTAACTTAGATATTCACCTCCACGATCAGAACGTAGAAATTTAATCTTCTTGTTACGTTGATTCTCTACCTCACTTTGAAATTCCTTAAACTTCTCGAAAGTTTCGGACTTATGTTTCATGAAATAGATATACCCATATCTACTCAAGTCATCCGTGAAGGTAAGAACATAACGATAACCACCGCGCGAAGCTACACTCATTGGACCACACACATCGGTATGTATGATTTCCAATAAGTCCGTAGCTCGCTCCATCATACCAGAAAATGGAGTCTTAGTCATTTTACCCATCAGACATGCTTCGCATCTTTCAAGTGATTCTAAATCAAGTGATTCAAGAAGTCCATCGGAATGGAGTTTCTTCATACGCTTCACTCCAATGTGACCAAGACGATAGTGCCACATATAGGTCAAGTTATCGCTGGATTTCAAACGTTTAGCCTCAATGATATTAATATGTGTATTTCCACTATCGAGATTCAATAAGAATAGACCATCTATCAAAGGTGCATGTGCATAAAACATATTACTCATATAAATCTAACAACCATTATTCTCGAACTTAAACAAGTAACCGTCTCGCAATAAACAAGATCCCGATATAATGTTCATGCTTAACACAGGCACCAAATAACAATTATTTAAGTATAAAACTAATCCCGATGGTAGATGAAGGGGTAGCGTGCCGACCGTGATCACATCAACCTTTGATCCGTTTCCCACGCGCATCGTCACCTCGTTCTTCGCTAGCTTCCGTTTATTCTGCAGCACCTGTTTCGAGTTACAAATATGAGCAACTGAACCAGTATCAAATACCCAGGCACTACTACGAGTACTAGTGAGATACACATCAATAACATGTATATCGGATATACCTTTCTTCTTGATGTTGCCGTTCTTCAAATACGCCAAGTACTTTGGGCAATTCCACTTCCAGTGACCTTCTCCCTTGCAGTAAAAGCACTCAGTTTCAGGCTTAGGTCCAGCCCTGGTCTTCTTCGTCGGTGCGGTAACTTTCTTACCACCCTTCTTGAAGTGTCCCTTTTTCTTATACTTGCCTTTCTTGAATTTGGTGGTCTTATTGACCATCAACACTTGGTGCTCTTTCTTGATCTCCACTTCTGCAGATTTCAACATAGCAAACAGTTCTGGCAACTGCTTGTTCATGTTTTGCATATTGTAGTTCATCACAAAGTTCTTGTAACTTGGTGGTAGTGATTGGAGGACACGGTAAATCCCCAAAGCATTAGGAATCACTATACCCAAGCTTTGAAGTTTTTTTGCGTGCCCAGACATCTTAAGCACATGCTCACTGACGGAGCTTCCCTCTTCCATCTTGTAGTTAAAGAACTTTTCAGAAGCCTCATAGCTCTCAATTTCCACATGAGTCTCAAAGATCAATTTGAGATCATGGACAATATCATGTGGGTCTGAATTCTCAAACCTTTTCTGAAGATCCGATTCTAAACCATACAAGATAGCACACTGAACTGTGGAGTACCGAGTCTTCCGAGCGAGGTAAACATTCTTTACTTCGTCGGTAGCATCAGCTGCAGGTGGGTCACCCAGCGGTGCATCCAGCACATAGGTCAAATTACCAGCTGTGAGGACAATCCTCAAATTGCGGAACCAATCCGCGAAGTTGCTTCCATTGTTTTTCAACTTTTCTTTCTCTAGGAACTAATTAAAATTGATGGTAGGGGCCGCCATCAATCTACAACATATTTGCAACAGTTTAGACTAAGTTTATGACAAATTGAGTTCTAATTAACAGTTAAATTAATCTAGGTGAACTCCCACTCAAAACAATATCCCTCACATTGTTTTAGTGATCACACGAACCAAATCCACCACATCAACACCGATCATCACGAGAGTTGATATAGTTTCAATGGCGAACAATCGACATGTTCATCATATCTACTATATGATTCATGCTTTACCTTTCGGTGATCCGTGTTCCGAGACCATGTCTGTACATGCTAGGCTCGTCAAGATCAAACCTTAGCTTCCGCATGAGCAAATCTGGCTTTCTCACGTTGTATACACTTGCGGAATCTAACACACCTGATCATCACGTGGTGCTTCGAAACAACAAGCTTTAGCAACGGTGCTAACTAAGGGTGAACACTTTATGACTTGAAATTCATGTGCATGAGGGATCATCTTATAATGCTACCGTCGTTAACTAAGCAATACAAGATGCATAAAGGATTAACATCACATGCAATTCATAATATGTGATATGATATGGCCTTTCTTCTTTGTGCTTTCGATCTCCATCTTCAAGCACGAACATGATCTCCATCATCACCGGCATTGCATCAAGGTCAATGAAGCTTCTCCATGGTTGTCGTCCACCGGCTTCAACTATTACAACTACTTTGAATAGACACGCGGGTCTTAACATAAATTAAAGACAACCATATGGCTCCTGCCGGTTGCCAACTTACAATAAGGATCATTGCATACATCAAATATAATCACAATCATGGCCATGTCACATCACTGCACACCCCTGCAAAACAAAGTTAGACGCTTCTACTTTCTTTGCATGTTTTACGTGGTTTGGGGCTTTCAATAAGTGTCGTTCTAACTTACGAATAAGAACCACAACATTGATACTAGCATTGTTAATCACCCGTTGTAAATTGAATCTTAACTATGCTAGGATAAACAGGCACCCGCAAAGCCACTTATGCAATACAAGTTGCATGTCAAGCGTGGAGCAAGTCTCATGAACGATGTCATGTAAGGTTAGCCCGGGCCGCTTCATCCCAACATCCCGCAAGATGCAAAGTACACAAGAAGCAATCGACAATAGAAGCATCAACGCCCACAATGACCATTGTGTTCTACTCGTGCAACAGATCTACATATAGACAAGGCTCTGATACCACTGTAGGGTTTCGTAGCATGGAAAACAAAAAATTTCTATCGCATACAAACAAACAAGCCAAGATCTATCTACTAGATTGTAGCAACGAGTCGATGGAATAACTCACCCTCGAAGATTCCAAAGTGTTTAACGAGAGCGGATTCTCGTGGGTGATGTAGTCGTACTCTTCCCGATCTCAAGATCGCGTAGATGATCCTTCCGGCGCTGCGTTCCGGCAGCGCTCCCGCAGTCGGTCACACGTTCGGTACTCGACGAAGACCTTCCTCTCCCTTGTTCCAGCAGGCAGCGGAGGTTATAGCACTCTCCTCGTGATTCCGCCAGTACAACGGCGTGGTACCGGAAGTAGAGGGGAGATCTCGCAGGGCTTCGCCTTAAGCCGGAGCGAGTATGGTGGACTATGAGAGATCCCTTGATGATCTAGGGTTTAGACACACCGAGGAGGGGGTGCTAGGGCCGGCGGCTAGGGCTTGGAGGTGCCCAAGTCGGCGGCTAGGGGAGAAACCCTAGGAGGCGGCTATGGTGGGTGGCGGCGGCTAGGGTTAGATTTAGAGGGGGCAATCTTGTGTGCTAGGAGGGGAGCCCTGCCCCTCCTCTTATAGGAGGGAGGCGCCGGCCAAGGGGAGGGGAATCCCTCCCCAACTCGGATCCCAAGTGGGCCGGCGGTGGAGGAGGGACTCCTCCCCAACTCGGTTTCCACCTCCCTCTCCACTTCCTAAAAATAGCCGTTTGACTTTCAAATTGGCGTTTGACTTTTCAAACAAGGATTTGATTAAACCCTCTATTTTGTTCAGAGATGACACTTAGTACATGATGCAATCATACCAACTTGATATAACACATTCATGTACCCTTCCCCTTCAGAGTGCCGGACATTCCGGAACCTTCCAGAACATTCCCCATGAAAACACCGGAACCATTCCCCAACTCCGAAACAGTACTTCCCTTATATGAATCTTATTCTCCGGACCATTCCGGATCTCCTCGTGATATCCCGGATCCCATCCGAGATTCCGAACAACATTTGCTCTCTTTCTCATCATTCCATAACTACTCAAACAACGTCGAATCCTTAAGTGTGTCTCCCTACGGTTCGTGAATTATGCGGACATGATCGAGACACGTATCCGAACAATAACCAATAGAGGAATCTGGAAATTCATATGGCTTCCACATATTTCTACGATTACTTTGCGATCGAATGAACCACTTACATATGATACCAATTTCCCTTTGTCTCATGATAGTTTACTTATCCGAGGTTATGATCGTCGGTATCTCTGCATACCTAGTTCAACCTCGTTACTGATAAGTACTCTTTTCTCGTTCCCGTGATATGTGATCCCTTGTGAGCCAGTCACATGCTTGCAAGCTAATTGGATGACATTTCACCAAGAGGGCCCAGAGTATATCTATCCGTCATATGGATGGACAAATCCCACTCTTGATCCATGTGTCTCAACCAATACTTTCCGAACACTCAATGCCACCTTTATAGCCACCCAGTTACGGTGTGGTGTTTGATGTCATCAAAGCATCCATCCGGTAAAGGTGATATGCATGATCTCATGGTCGAAGGAATTAGGTTACTATGTATCAGAAAGCATATAGCAATTGAACTATTAAAATGACTTGATCTTTATGCTACGCTTATCTATAGGAGTATGTCCACCATATCATTCTCCTAACGATATGATCTTGTTGTTAATAACATCTCAATGTTCATGATAGGGAAACCACAATCATTTATTAACCAACAAGCTAGTGATGTATAGAGGCTTTACTAGGGACTTCAATTTAAGTTTACAAATCACACAAGTATTAATGTTTCCTTGTTAATACTATTATAGCATGAATGTAAACATTTATCATAAACACAAATATATAATAATAACTACATTTACTATTGCCTCTAGGGCATATCTCCAACAAAAGCCACCCAAGAACAAAGAGATTTGAGATGTCAAATTGAGAAGCTTCAAGTGTTAGCCACTTGGCAATATGGGCTCTGCCTGGATCATATAGGTTGCAATAACTTATCCAGATGGACAGTTGGTGGTAGGGGGTGATAGTTTTGGGAACGCGTCCATTTTGGTCTAAGGGAAGGCTTTTGAAAGATCTTGTCTCGATGCATGTCGAGTCTTGTGGGGAAAGTGCACCACCTCTCGAGAGAGTAAAATCTAAGTACTTAGCCGTGTCCCCGGCAATGGACAATTTGAGCATCAAGACATGGAAGCTATCAAGGATCTCCTCATCCCAATTTCTAAGTTAAAAACTTGTGGTTGAACAAGGGTTAACGGATCACCAATTTCTATTGGTAGATGCCTTGGGTGATTTTTGACAAACAAAAACTTAGTGTTTTCAAATGATAAGGAAAATCTATTTTGAGCAAAGCAAGCCTAAGCTCCACTTAGCTAAATGCATATAGATGATAGATACCACTATTCTACCATAGTATCACTTGCCAATACAATTCCAATGTATTAACCCTTGTGGCTGTAACTTATTATGTTGTGGGTTTGTTTGATGTTAGTGAAGTGTGTTGAATAATATTACAAGTCTACAACCAACATGATTGCCTGTGGCACTTTGAAGATGAAGGACTCCATGCTAAAGTTATTTCTGCTGCATTGTAATAAGATAGCCAAATGAGCTATGTAAGATGTAATGAATTATTTTATTCTTGGTTATAAAGTTGTACTATGACCTTTGTTTCTTGATATTACATCTTAAACTGTGGATGCTAGCTACTGATCCAGGGACTAGCATTGTAAACACTGGAATCTCTACCTTATCAAGGTTGGGACCTCTACAGATGGTATCAGAGCACTGTGTTGCCTGTAGGATTGTAACCCTAGGATTGGACAAAACCCCTTAGAAATATAGGAGTTGTATTTGTTCAAAACTATTTACAAACAATCTTATAAACTCTGTCCTTAACCTTTTTGTTTTGATTCTACATCTCTTCCTTTTCAAATTTGATGAACCAAGCCTCCACCATGAGCAAAGACTTCAACAGGAGCAAAGACTTCAACTTGAGCAAAGGACTTCACCAACTAAAATGACTTCAACTTCAACATCACCAATGACTTCAACTTTAGTTTCACCAAGGACTTCAACTTGGACATCGCTAAGTACTACAAGTGAGACAAGAATGTTACTTAAGACTTGAAGACTAAAGAAACACAACTTAGAAGAAATCATCATCACGTTTGAAGTTTTGTGACCAAGATGCAAGAATTTTTCCAAGGAAGCCATGATCTCATTCAAGAAGAAACAACTAAGAAGAATGGAATGATCCCAAGTGATAACCATAGTTGGACCACCATACTAGTGTTTAGTTTAGATCAATCCCACCAACTTATGTGGTGTAGCAAAAATATTTTGTTGCCTAAAAATGTGTTTGAACCTTGTTGTTTGAGTGGAATGCATGTTTGTGATTACTTGCACATTGTTTGAGTGAATTGTTGTGTGTGATTAGACTTCATCCTCTAGAAATCTTTTGCCTATTCTAATCCCAATCCAACCCAAACCATTGAACTCTCCAAGAGACCCCAGCATCAAGAATGGTGACAACAACAACAACAACAACCAAGAGATGCACATGAGAGAACAACTTCTAGTAACCCAATCCCAGTTGAATAAAGTGACAACTCAATTTTTAACCAACAACAATGAGTTAGACCCAACCATGTAAAAGTTCTTGGAAACCCAATCCCAATTGTTGCAAAGGATGACCAATCAAATGATTAACATGATAAGCAACTCTTCCCAAGGATATTGTGACAACAATGATATCAAGGATGATATTATAGAAGGAACTCGAGCTTGCAATATTTGTGGAGACATGGAACACACTTCCAAAGAGCATGAGGATCAATGCCCTAATTGTGAAGAGAAACATCCAACTAAACAATGCCCCACATCTCAAGTGACTTGTTTCCTATGTGAAGGAAATGATCATGTCCCTATCCAATGCCCCATCTATCCTATAGTTCAACAAATGAAACAAGATGGAATGCATCAATTTTTTGGAAAAATCCATGAGGGAACAACCTCTACCAAGAATGATGAAGGAAAATTCAAAACCATGCCTTATAAGGCCACATCCAAAGTGACCACAAAGTGTTGTTACTCTTGTGGAGAAGAAGGTCATATCTCTAGTACCTGCCCCAAGAAGAGGGAAAGATTTCCCACCTTTGAGGTGAGATATGAAGAACATGAACTAGAAGAACTCCTAGCTTTGGAGAGACCCAAGAAGAAGAATAAATGCCCCAACCCTAGAAAGAAGGACATTACCCAAGAGCAATGTTACAATTGCAAAGAGATGGGACACTATGCCAATGAATGTCCAGAAAAGAAG
This sequence comes from Avena sativa, assembly GCA_916181665.1. NCBI lineage: Eukaryota > Viridiplantae > Streptophyta > Magnoliopsida > Poales > Poaceae > Avena > Avena sativa. The sequence goes on along the minus strand of OV702284.1, from coordinate 225,673,863 downwards.
AAGATACCTCAAGACATCAACCTTGTCACATGTTTCAAATGTGGAAACAAAGGACATTATGCAAGCAACTGTCCAGAGAAGATACATCAAGATCCCAAGTAACCCAAGATGTAATCTAGTTGAAAACCTTTTTAAGGGTGGTAGTACCCTAGTTGTTATGAAGCCAACTTGTAACCTCTAGCCTTCCCAAATCTCGGGACGAGATTTATTTTAAGGGTGGTAGCCTGTCACATCCCAAAATTTTCCAAATTTTGAAATGTGGAAAATAAATAGACAAAAGAAATAATTGTTGAAATTTAGGGTGAAAAGAAACTTTTTGATTCAAAATGGAAACATCAAAACCCTCCTTGAAAAAAATTTGAATAAAATGGAATCCAATAAATTTCAATCAAGTGGAATGCATTCATCAATGAAGGTTTCTTGAAATTTAAACGCTTGGAAAAGTTAAACCAAAACCCTAAAAACCTAATGGAAGAAATCATTTCCAAGATCTTTCAAAGACTATGGATTTGATCCATATAAAAATTCAGCAACAATAATTTTAAAATGATCAAAAATGATAAACAAAAATATTATAAAACCATAGAAATTGGTTTCATTTAATTTGGAACCATGGATAAAAAACTTATGAATATAATAAGATAAAAGGAAATAATTTCCAAAGCTAGTAAAGCTCCTATCTAAAATCCATACCAAATCTTGAGCAAATTAATCCTAAAGGATTTAAAAAGGATAAACAAATATTAAATAAAATTATACAAATTGGAATCACCAATTTTGGATCTATAAATAAAAAGATATGGATTTTATAAGACAAAGAAAGAAATAAATAATTAAGGAATATTTAAAAGCCAAATTAAATCTCGGCCAAATCCATAAATAAATAAAATGAAAGCTTATTGAATAATAGAAAGGAATAAAATATTATTTAAATAAAATCATAAGGATTGAACAATATCCAATTTTATTTAAATAAAGACAAATTGCCTAAACCAAATAATAAATCCCAAAGAAATTATTTAGAAGACAATCTAAATTAATCCATAAAACAATGGAATAAAGATAATCGAAACCCAAATAAAATAAAGGGATAAAGAATAATCAAATAAAAGTATATGGGATTAAACCATATTCTAATTGAATGAAGACAAAATCCCTAATGTAAAGGAATAATTAAATCATGAGAAAATAATAAATAGAAATTACCCAAGGTGGATATAAAAGTTATTTAATTAACTTAAATGGAATAAAAGAATCATTTGAATAAAATCTATATGGAATTAAAACCATATTTGATTTTATTGGAATAAATACAAATGCCCAATTTAAATAATTAATAAATCATATTAAAATATTCTAAATAATTCAAAATGAATTATTTAACATACTATTGAATAAATAAAACCTACTGAAAAAGGATTGATAAAAATTTGAATTCAAATAAGAGTTTGAAATTATAATTAATATCTTATTTGAATAAAGGCAAGTGCCTATTATAAATAAATAATAAACCCTAAATGAATAAAAAAATTATTCTAAAATGGACTTTAAATGCATGTTTAAAACAGTATAGCAACATGGTGAATATTTGGAAAAGATTTGAGAAAGAAATCTGAATTCAAAATAGAAAAAGGAAAAAGAAACAGAAAAGAAAAAAATGAAACGAACCAGCCTAGCCCAGCAAAGCCCAAGGCCCAACTAGCCAGCCCACTTCTTCCCCCCCCCCCCCACGCGAATAGTTTCCTCACTCGCGTCTACACCCGCTCACTCTCTGACCGCAGGACCCCACCGCGTAACTCTCTCTCTCGCTGACGCCAGGCCCCACCCCAGCTCATCTTCTTACCCACCCACGACTGTTTCTTCACCCAAACTTCGCCGTTTCCTGCCGATTAATCCTCGAGTAAATTCGTGTTAATGTTGCGTTGATTACGCCATGTAACCACGCCCTCTTAATCACCCCGTCCCCCTCTTCCTTCCCCCTCGGTCGCCAACACCTCTCGGCCACCAGGCTGCTGCAATTGCAACCTCAAACCCCACTGTCTCCGACGAGCCACCGTGGTAATTCCGGCCAACACCGTCACCCCCATAGTCCCTACTTCACACGAGCTTGCTCGCGAGGATCTCTTGCACCAGCCAGTAGCCTTTGTTCGTCCCCCCGCGCCCCACAGACTCGCCTCCGTCAACACAGAGTGTCGACGGCGTATGTCTCAACTCCGACGACCATTCCCCGTAAATCCCATCCCCCTCTCTCAATCTCGATGACACACACGTGTTCTCCACAATCGCCCGCGTCTAACGCCCCTCTCCACTCATCTTCCTGTGACCTGCAGCCTCGCCTCCGTCCAGACCAGATCATGGCCGACGCCAACGACGACTCCGGCGAGGAATTGCCAGCAGCTCCGAACGCCCCTTCGCCAACCACGGCCGCGTTGAGCATCGCCACACTCCGGCGATTCTGGTAAACCCCTTCTCCCTCTCCCGTGCTTCCTAATTCATTGGAAACGCCACCGCCAGAGTGCTCCGCCGCTCGCCACCGTCGCAGCGCCGCCCATCCTTGGTCAAGCTGCTAGGAGCCGTTAGACCTTGATCCTGTGTACGCGATAGAATCTTAAACTGAAGAGGTATGCGTCGCTCTGGGCCGCACGAGTAACTTTAAATCCAATGAAACACAACACTTGATCTAGCTAAACCGGTATGCGCTAGTTAGGTTAAGACACGTGGCCTAAGTTTTAATTTAAAAACAGAAACTTGTCTATTAGATGGTTATATTTGAAAAATTCATAACTTTAAATCCACACGTCCAAATTTTGCAAAATTTATATGAATGGAATAAGAAAAAAGAATACTTTCCAACCATGCCCTTTGTTTATTGAATTGCTTTTGTAAAATTGGTTGTTTTTGGAGAAACATGTGTAGGCCTATTTTGGTTATAAAATTTATTCTAAAAATGTTTTTAGGGTGAAATATTTTGTAAATGGTTTGTTTTGAACCTACTGACCATAAAATCCAATAGTTGTATTTAAAAGTATAATTTGTAATACTAAGGAATAAATCTTTGAATAAAAGCATTTCTAGTTAAATAAAAATGTTGATTATGGTTTAAAAATGCTTTTTGAATAAAACCTTTTGCAAATGAGTTGAATTAAACTCTCTGACCATAAAACAATAAGTTTTGGATTTAAAAATGTATTTAATTAAACCCTATAAAATTATTACTTTGAATAAAGGCATTCCTAGTAAAATAAAATTAATGCTTTAATTTAAAAATGGTTTTGAGTGAAACCTTTTGAAAATGGATTTGTTTTAAAACATTTGACCCTAACTATTAATATTTGTGTTTAAAAAACATTTTGTCTAACACTATAAATTATTACTTTGATTTAAATCATTTCTAGCAAAACAAAAATAATTTAAAGTGGACATTTTCACTAACTTAATATTAAATGGTTTTGCCACTTTTATAAATGACCAATAGGTGTTTTAAAATGTTTATAGCCTATTAGAAACCACCTTTCCAAATAAAACAATCTTTTGCATGCTTGCATGCATTGCCTTGTTTATTATTTTATGTGATGAATTGTTTGAATGCTAGTTTGAATATTTGCTTTCTTGATTGAATTGTAGTGAACTTTGAAGTGTGTGACCATTTCAAGATCAAGGAGTGAATCTATATTCTCTACTAAAAAGGAAAGTGGTGCTTCATACTTTTGTCCCATTATTTTTACTATGCATTAGTGATATTTTGAGTAGGACTTGCATGGAATTTTTACTAAGTATGCTATGCCTTGGGAAATCCTAGTAGATGATGCCTTAGTAAAATTTTCCCTAAGTTAACATTCCTACTACTATCATGCTTATCTTAGCTAGTAGAAAACAAGGGTGGATTATATTCATGATATGAAATATTTCTAAGTCAATGACTTGTGTTTTGTTTAATAAAACAACTATGTGAATGAATCACCTGGGTGGAATGGTTGTGAAAGGTTTGTGTTGAGTGGTTACACAGGGCCCATATTTATGGCTTACCCTAGTGTATCTCAATTGTGGAAAACCACCTAGGAACAAAGAGATTTGATATGTCAAATGTTGAGAAGCTTCAAGTGTAGCCACTAGGCAATATGGGCTCTGCCTGGATCATATAGGTTGAAATAACTTAGCCAGATGGACAGTTGGTGGTAGGGGGTGATAGGTTTGGGAACGCGTCCATTTTGGTTAAGGGAAGGCTTTTGAAAGATCTTGTCTCGATGCATGTCGAGTCTTGTGGGGAAAGTGCACCACCTCTCGAGAGAGTAAAATCGAAGTACTTAGCCGTGTCCCCGGCAATGGACAATTTGAGCATCAAGACATGGAAGCTATCAAGGATCTCCTCAACCCAATTTCTAAGTTAAAAACTTGTGGTTGAACAAGGGTTAAAGGATCACCAATTTCTATAGGTAGATGCCTTGGGTGATTTTTGACAAACAAAAACTTAGTGTTTTCAAATGATAAGGAAAATCTATTTTGAGCAAAGCAATCCTAAGCTCCACTTAGCCAAATGCATATAGATGATAGATACCACTATTCTACTATAGTATCACTTGCCAATACAATTCCAATGTATTGACTCTTGTGACTGTAACTTATTATGTTGCAGGTTTGTTTGATGTTAGTGAAGTGTGTTGAATAGGATTACAAGTCTACAACCAACATGATTGCCTGTGGCACTTTGAAGATGAAGGACTCCATGCTATAGTTATTTCTGCTGCATTGTAATAAGATAGCCAAATGAGCTATGTAAGATGTAATGAATTATTTTATTCCTAGTTATAAAGTTGTACTATGACCTTTGTTTCTTGATATTACATCTTAAACTGTGGATGCTCGCTATTGATCTAGGGACTAGCATTGTAAACACAGGGATCTCTACCTTATCAAGGTTGGGACCTCTATAGCCTCTATCCTAATCCATGCCTAATCATGGTTGAAACTTGCAGCATCAGCATAATGAGCTATCTATGAAGCATCCTCAATAAAAAGCTATGCACATAGTAAATAAAAAGATCGCTGAGATGCTCATTGTCTGCTTTCCTTGTCATTTTGGTTATGGGACAGCTCCTGTACCATGTGCAAGGGGTACCCCGTTTGCGGTTCTCTATGATACGCATGTACTTACTATGACGTGTGGGCCTCGTATTCAAGGTACATGAGATTGCCAACTTATACTTTTCCAAGAATATACTCCATAGTTTGTTCACTTTAACCTTAATCACTTCAAGATGCTTATGATAGGGGCAATGAGGGATGAAAGCTAACAAGTACCATAATTTTTGGAAGCCCTTTTTAAAACTTAAAATCCCTGCTTACCTTTATGAAGGGCCTTTCTTACACTATTATATTGAGTCTCCACCTTCTACCTTTAGGCACCATTAAGAGATCATAGTTGCCATTCTTAGTTTTATGTTAAGTGTCCCAAAACTTATTGATTGATGCATATTGTGATATTGCTTGTTCTTATGCTATTTGTATCTAGTAACTCTTATGAACTTTGAAGGTTTCCTATGCATCTATTTGCTATTCTATGAGGGACAAGCTGAATGACACTATGCCATGTTTTCTATATGTGAAACAAACAAACGTTTTTCAATGCATGTTATTCATGATATTTTTTGTAGCCTTTCATGTTGCATGCATAGTTACTTTGTCTTATTGTTAGAACTCCATCTTTCATGCACATGTTTAGAGTTCTTTGATCCCAGCTTTCAGTGCTTGCAAATGGTTTGATCTTGGTTTTGATGGTGCGTGTCACCTCAAAAATTATTCTTTTTATCAATTACCTACTCGAGGACGAGCAGGAGTTAAGCTTGGGGATGCTTGATACGTTGAAAACGTATCTATAATTTTTGATGTTCCATGCTTGTTTAGTATCTACTTTCCTTTGCTTTGCTTTGCTTTGTCTACACTTTGAGGTGTTTTTATATGTTTTCTAGAACTAACCTATTAACAAGTTGCCATAGTGCCAGTTGCCTATTTTCTTCTGTTTTTGGTTCTAGAAAGGCAGAAAATCAATATTCTCGGAATTGGACGGGATAAAAGCCAAAGTCAATATTTTACCGTGGGCAACACGAAGCCAGAAGACGACACAGAGAAGGCTCACCAGAGGGCCACACCCCTGGTCGCGCGGGTGGGCCCACCCCGCTCCTGGGGGGTGAAGCCTCCCTGGTGGCCCTCTGGCTTGCCCCTTCGCCTATAGGAAGCCCCCGATGCAGAAACCCTAGGCACCTGATCAAAACTCCACGAAACCGTCTATAGCCGCCGTCACCATCGTCCCTAGATCGGGGGGATCTGAAGCTCTTCCCGGCACCCTGCCAGAGGGGAGATCATCCCGGAGGCCTTCTCCTTCATCATGCTAGCCTCCGGTATGAAGCGTGAATAGTTCCACCTTGGACTACCGGTGCATGTAGTATCTAGATGGTTGTATATCCTCCTTGTGCTTTCATGTATAGATATTGTGAGCTCCGTTCATGATCAAGATCTAATCTATTTGTAATCATGCATAATGTGTTTGCAGGGATCCGATAGATACTGAGATTACTATGTCAGATTGATTAATGGTTTTGTCTATTTGATTCTATCATGTTTGTGTTGTTTGTGATCTTGCATGCTCTCCGTTGTTAGTAGCTATCTTGGCCAAGTAGTTGCCAGTGACTCCAAGAGGGGGTATTTATGCTCGATAGTGGGTTCATGCCTCTAGTTTCCAAGGAAAGTGACAGAAATCTCTTCGGTTGTAGATGTGATGTTGCCACTAGGGAGAAAACAACGGTCTCTTGTTCATGGAACAAGTGGATTGTTTACCTTACACACTTTGCTTAAAGCCGTTGTCTGTTGCTTGCAACTTAATACTGGAGGGGGTTCAGATGATAACCTGAAGGTGGACTTCTAGTCATAGATGTAGTTGGATGACGGTCTATGTATATTTTTGTATTGCCCAATCGAATCTCATACAATATTTTTGTCTAGTATTGCATTGTTATGCCTTGTTCAATTCCTGTCAATTGCCCTGGTGTAATTTGTTTACCCTTCGTGCCATGTTGTTTATCTAAGGAGAGCACCTCTAGTGAACTATGGACCCCGGTCCAATATTTATCATTGATACATCTTCCACTGTTATTGTTTACTTGCTGCAAACCATCATCACCTTCCACACCATATAGTTAATCCTTTGTTACAGAAACCGGTGAGATTGATAACCTCAGTGTTAGTTGGGGCAAAGTCTTGAGTTTGTGTTGTGCAGGTCTCCATGTTGCTTGCAGCACCTTTGGGATGTTTCCTTCCTCCTACTGGTTCGATAACCTCGGTTTCTTTCTGAGGGAAACTTGCCTGTTGTACTACATCAACCTTCCGCTTGGGGTATCCCAAAGAAGTGTTGCTGCACTCATCACTCCTCCTCCCATGTGTTGATGTCCCCTCACTGCTGTTATCTACCTTCACCACCACCGTCCATGTTGTTCAGATCCCATCTGGGCCTCGCCTAGCATCCCCTTTTCTCTCCCTGCCTTCCCTGCTAGCTTCCCATCACCATAGACCTCCCCTTCGGTTTCCATATGTCGGGCGTGTTGAAGAAGAGGAGGAGCAGTTTCGTGGTTGTCGGAGAAGACCGGTAACCTCTTAGGATCACGCTTGTACACGGAGCTGGGTAGGACAAGCCTTGGAGTGAGCCGGACACCGAGAAGCTCCGACCAAAACCCTAGCCGTGGTTCGCCTGTGTCGCTTCTGATCACCGTCGCCCCTCGCCATTCCAACAACACCAACAGCACTACGGTGAGCCCTCAGACCTCCTAGAAAATGTCATGTCTTGTTTTTCTTCCTGTGCTTCATGTTCTTTTCGTCAAACGGTTGCCGGGCGCCACTTCTCGTTACCACCCCATAATATTAGAAATAGAGTAGTGCCCCTCGCTGCCTGATACATCCAATTTGCATCACCATTCTATATCATAATTTGCCTCTATTCATTGATATATGTATTATTATGAGGTATTACTTATGTCTTTTCCACTGTTTTTGCATGTTGGAAGATTCTTGGAGGATGAACTGCCGGAGTCTGGATTCTGATGGAAAAATGGTGTTTTGATGCAATTTCGCGAAGATGGGAAAAATACCAGAAAAATATTAGAAGATTATATTTTTCCAGAAGACAGAGGAAGCCAAAAGTGGAGGCAAAGAAGGGCCACAGGGGGCCCACCCCCTAGGCGCCGGCCCACCTTGCCCCGCGCCTAGGGCAGGTGTGGCCCACCTGCCTGGCCTCCAACTCCGCCCTCCCGCCTATATCTTCCTTATGGAAACCCTAACACTAAGGGAGCAACCACAGATAAATTTCCGCCGCATCTGTGGGGCAGAAAATACCGAGAGAGAAAGATCTCTTCGGCAAACAGATTTCTGCCGAGGAAACTTCTTCCGGAGAGGGGAGATCATCGCCATCAACATCGTCATCAAGCTAGGCTTCATCGGGATCATCATCATCATCCACACCATCATCTCCACCAGCACCATCATCACCACTCCGTCCCGCTGTAACAATTGTGTTGGATATTGCTTTAGTTCTTAGGGGAAACTTTCCTGGTGTTAATTACTATTGTAGTTAATGCTTGTGAGTGGAACCATTGGATTATTGTTTATGTTTAGATTGTTATCCATCACCATATCGTCTTTGATATTGATCCATATGATGTCTCATGAGTAGTTCGTTTAGTTCTTGAGGACATGGGGAAGTCTTGTTGTTAGTAGTGGATTTGTGTTGAGTTATTATTAAATGGTTTAGTATTTAAGTTGTGGTGCTATTCTTCTAGTGGTGTCATGTGAACGTCGAATACATGATACTTCAGCATTTATGGGCCTAGGAGAATGCATTATGTATTTGGCTACTAATTGTGGGGTTGCCGGAATGACAGAAACCTAAACCCCCGTTAGGACACCTTTGCACAAGGGAGCATAGTATCTCCGAGTTTAAGGCTGTGGTTAGGTTTATATCTTAATTACTTTCCTGTAGTTGCGGATGCTTGCAGGGGGTTTAATCACAAGTATGTATTAGTCCAAGTAAGGTCGGTACATTAGCACAGGTTCACCCACACAACACTTACAACACCAAAGAAGAGTACCCAGCTATATGAAGCGAAAGCACTTGACAGAATTCCCATGTGTCCTCGAGAACGCTTGGTCCTTATAAGTATTTCCACTGGCTTGTCCTTTGCTAAGAAAGGATTGGGCCACTTGCTGCATTTGTTTGTTGTCTTTATTACTTGCTCTTTGTTTTGTTGCCTTATCAGAAAACCACTAAAAATCTGTTTGCTAAGTATTTATAGAGAGTTCCTGCCCCATACCACTAGTCAACACCTTCTGCTCCTCGTTGGAATCGACACTCCTATTTATCAAAAGTACTACGATACACCCCCTATACTTATGGGTCATCAAGACTATTTTCTGGCGCTGTTGCCGGGGAGTGAAGCGCTATTGAAGAGTGGAACTGGTAAAGGAAACTTCTACTGTGAGTATTGCTTTTTATTTCTGTTTGTTACTTTGTTTCCAATATGGATAACCCACTTGGTTTTATGTTTTGGAAAACTACTGCCACTGTTGGGGTAGTAGATGAACCACCACCTGTTGAGATAGATACTTTTAAGATACCTACAAGTATTGTTGATTGTGTTATGGATAATTATTATTTAGGAGATGGAACTGTCCATCCTGGTGATCACTTGCTTTTTATCCATGAATTATGCGGGTTGTTTAAGTGTGCAGGTATCACAACTGAACAGGTGAAGAAGAAGTTACTCTCTATATCATTGAAAGAAAGAGCTGAAGAATGGTATAAGATGCTGAAGAATGGACAATCCATGGAATGGGAGGAAATAGTACCTCTCTTTTACTCTAAATTCTATCCTCCCAGTGAGATTCATAAGGATAAAAATCAAATATATAACTTTTGGCCTCGTGATGGAGAGAGTACAGCTCAAGCTTGGGGGAGACTGAAGTTACTAATGCTTAAATGTCCTATTCATGAACTCCCTAACAATATTATTATCAATAACTTTTATAAAAGGCTTTCTCTTCATGATAAATATTTACTAGATGATTCTTGTGATGGACATTCACATGTATGAAGGAAGAATCTAAATGGGATCTCCTAGACCATATTCAAGAGAACACTGAAGCATGGGATAATGACAAATGAAGAAAGTTAGGTATAAACTATGATTATGAATGCATTAAATCTTTTATGGGAACTAATGAGTTCCGTAATATTAGTAATGAGTTTGGTCTTGATCCTCAAGTTCTTGCAAAATGTTTTAATGCTTTTGCCTCTTATACTAAAATTCCCAAGAAAGAGTGGGACAAGTACCACGCTCCTTATAAAGACATTATTACTCATGTTCCTGCTAGCATAGAGGTTTGTATTGTTGATCCTATTTTGCCTGAACCTTATGTTGAGAAAATCCCTTTTCCCACTAAGGTAAAGGAAAATTCTATTATATCTAATGTGGTTAGCAAAAGCGCAAACAAAAATGTAGAGCCCGATGAGCTTATTAATATTGAGCCCGATGAGCTATTGTGAAAGATCTTGTTACTAGAAACATAGAGGATGAGCATATTATCTTCTATAAAGACGCTGCTAATATTGTTTCTCATCCTAAAAAAGCTAGAAAATCTAGTGTCCCTATGCTTTTTGTTAGAATTGGTGATCATTGGTACTATGGTTTATGTGATATTTGTGCTAGTTCTAGTGCTATTCCTTATGATCTTTACATGGAAATTATGCATGAAATTGGTCCTTGTGAGCTTGAGGATATTGATGTGGTCATTCACCTTGCAAATAAGTAAACAATTTTCCCCATTGGTATTGTAAGAGATGTGGAGGTTCTTTGTGGTAAGATTAAATATCCTACTGATTTTCTAGTGCTTAATTCTGCAGCTAGCAAAACTTGTCCTATCATTTTTGGTAGACCTTTATTGAACAGTTGTGGAGCTATTATAGATTGTAAGAAGGAGAAAGTTTTAACTAAGTTTGATGGAGATTCTTATGAGTTTAACTTTTCCAAATTTGCTAAAGCTCCTTGTGAAAACAGTTTGCCTAATAAAGATTTCAGGATGGAACAACTTGCTTCTATTGATCCAGTTTATGACCTTGGACCTCTTTTTGGCGACTGTAAGTATGCCCATTCTGATGATAAAGTTGTTGCCAGTGACAATTATATTTTCAACTTTATTCAAAGTGCTACTGAAAGTTATTATGAGAGAGGGAAACATGGTTCTATGCTTCTCAATAATGTTAAGTTTCCCCGTTTTATGTTGAAAGCTTTGAAGTTGCATCTGTTTTGTCTTCCTATTCTACTGGATTTTTTCTTCAACAATTCATTTTCTCATGATACCCCCATGCATTGGAAGTGGGTTAGACTCAAATGTGTTGGTTATTTTCTCCTTGATGGTCTCTTTCACTCCATATATATATATCCTATGTGAGCATTTTTGAAACTTTCAAGCCTAACTTAAAGACAATAAAGAAAAGTACTTGTTGGGAGACAACCAAAGAGTTTTGTCAAATCTTGGAAGTTATTACCTCTGTAATAACCTCTCCTTATCCTTTTTGTTTTGGTTTTTGTTTCAAGTTCAACTACTTTTGTGAAGTAGAGGAGTTGTGAAAAGTGGTAGTCCTGGGACCGATTTTAGTGCTGCATTGTAAAAATTCATGAGGGAGCTCAGTACATCGTATGAAACTGTATTTTTCTGAGCTTGTTCTCCAAGTTGTTACCCAACTTTCATTAGTTCTGCACTTTTTGATTTGAGTAACATAAGGTTTTCGAAAAAATCAATATTTGCCTGCTGGTCTGTTTTGACAGATTTTTGTTATCATTTGCATTTGCCTCTTATAGAAGCCTTTGTTTTGATGGATTTCAGTTGAAGTGTGCACCTAAAGTTTAATTGTTTTTTCTTACACTAATGCTACCATTGAGTTTTGTGTGAGACCTTGTAGGAAAGGAAATTCCAGGAGAAGGAGAAAAAGAGTTTGCAGAGTTCGTGTTTGAATAGGTAAAAGTGGTGAAAACGGAAGGTTCGTTAAACCCCAATGCAATATTTTTATATTTTTGATGTTTTTAATACATAAGGGGAGTTACGAGATAGAACAGAGGAGGAACCGGAGGCCGGGGTGGCCAAACCTACCCCAGGCACAGGCCCTAGCTGCCCCGCGCCTGGAGGGGGTGTGCCTCCCCCGAGCTTCGACTCCGCCTCGTTTTCGTATCAAAACCTTCCTTATGCTTTGAAACTTCATAATATATAACCCCGCGAGGTTCATGCATCATGTTATGATCATGTTTTCATTTCGATCTATTTCTATCAGGAAATCTTCTCAAGTTTAGAGCACCATGGTCTCCGCCAACGACAAAGGCAAGAAGTCGTGGAGGAAGTAAAGTTGGAGGAACAAACCGCCCCAGGGTCAAGGGCAAGGAAACCTACTTTTGTAGGAGCAATTAACACTGGACATGCTTTTTCTCGTAACATGTAGGGGATCATAGCCTCAGTTCCAGACTTCAGATCCTGCCCTGAGGCAGTGGAATCCCTTCGAACCACCGATGAGTTTTGTGATAAGTACCGTGCTTTGAGGATAAAGGTGGATATGCTTCAAGAGGAGAATGACAGGCTTCATGAGATGCTAGAGGGTTTTATGATCCTAAACAAGAGAACACCACCACCACTGAAGGAGTAATTCGTCATCAGGTTTGGCATCCCCTTGGCTTGTTCCAAGCTCGGGGGGAGTGTCGTGGTATCACAACCATTATCTTTTATCTTTTACCTTTTTAGTGGGTTCATATCTTTCATAGAGAAGTTATCTTATAGTTTGGTTTTCATGTGGAAGTATCTCTCCTTTAGTTGATTATCTATGTATCCCTTGGTGTGAGTGCCTTTATGGAATATTAATGAGAAGTTTCATCTTTTACTTTTTTGCACTTCTTATTTTAGTTTGCAATCTCTATTATATGATGGATCTTGTTGATCAGTATTGGCATCACTTTGGGAGCATCAAGTGGATCTAAATTGGTTTTGGCAAACCGAGTTCTAGTCAGTAGAAATACTTTTTGAGGTTTGAAAGAAAAAGAGAAAAAGCTTACAGGTATTTTGTATCATTTATGTTCTTTATTGTTGGCTCATAAGTTTAGTATTCTTTATTTAAGATCTTTTGTGCCTTCAAAGATGTATGTTTGGCTTTATCACTTCTCGGTTTCCTTGTTTCTTTCAACTCTCTCGCTTGCTACCCAGCCTTGCTAGACAAAAATCTGTTTTGAGAAGGAATATTTCTCATGTTTCTAATCCTTTTGAACCAAAACCTTTGCCACTTGTGTCCACCATATATACCTAGTAGCTTTTGCTATTCCAAGCAAATTCTCAAGCTTCATCTATCTTTCGAATTAAAAAGTATTTTTTTATGTGAAAACTAGTCAGTAAAGCTCTAACGAACTTGATGGCACACCTTATTTTCTTGCCCCTAATAGACTTGAACCATTGTGTCATCGAAGTTGTATCTGCTTGCATCTATACGTTGGAATTAGCAGAACCGTCCTGTCACGGGGAACGCTTTCAACATTGCACCTGTACCTTGTACCCAGTTGATATCGTGCTCTTTTTTCTATGGATGTCAACGGTGTGAAATAAAGAGGGAACTTGTAAGTCCATGGAGTCTGTATTTTGTGTTAGAGAAACGCCTGGGCCGCTAGCCTAAGCCATGCCTAATCATGGTGGAAACTTGCAGCATCACCATAGTGAGCTATCTATCAAGCATCCTCAATAAAAAGCTATGCACATAGTAAATAAAAAGATCGCTGAGATTCTCATTGTCTGCTTGCCTTGTCATTTTGGTTATGGGATAGCTCCTATACTATGTGCAAGGGGTACCCCGTTGGCGGTCCTCTATGATACGCATGTACTTACAATGACAAGAACTTACCGGTAACTAAAGTTGAGTAGCATGAGGAGTGGCCCTCATATTCAAGGGACATGAGATTGCCAACTTATATTTCGTCAATCATATACTCCATCTTTGTGCACTTTAACCTTAATAATCTCAAGATGCCTATGATAGGGGCAATGAGGGCTCAAAGCTAGTAAGTACCATAATATTTTGGAAGCTATTTATGACTTGCAATCCCTGCTACCCTCTATGAAGGGGCCTTTCTCCTATTTTCTAAGTTGAGTCAATAAACCTACTTCCTCTCTATCTCCAGCAAGCATTCGAGTTGTTGTGTTGCAAGCATTCATATGGTGATTTATTCAATCATGTTCTTTATCTTCCTTGTTTGCACAAGACTCTTATCTATTGAGTATTACTTTGAAAGCCTTCACTGAAAAACCTTTTTGAGAAAAGAGTGCTCCTGTTTTGAAAACTTCTACAAAAAACTTTTTGTGGAAGTGTTTGCCAGATGTTCTCTGACCAACAACAAGAGTATGCCAATTCCAATTATGATTTATCTTTATGCATCTCTGTTGTGACTCCTGTACTTGTTGCAAGCTAAGTTATATAATGGTGATTTGCTTTCTTCTATGAGTTGTGTAATGGTAAGTGTGATGCTTCTTGACCATATTATTTTATCGACACTTCACTCCATAAACCTATGGACATGTTTACTGAGCTCAGTTTTCGCTTGGGGACAAGCGAAGATCTAAGTTTGGGGGGAGTTGATACGTCTAATTTGCATCACCATTCTATATCGTAATTTGCCTCTATTCATTGATATATGTCTTATTATGAGGTATTACTGATGTCTTTTCCACTGTTTTTGCATGTTGGATGATTCTTGGTGGATGAACTGCCGGAGTCTAGATTCTGATGGAAAAAGAGGTGTTTTGATGCAATTTCGCAAAGATCAGAAAAATACCAGTAAAATATGGGAAAATTATATTTTTCCAGAAGACAGAGGAAGCCAGAAGGGGAGGCGAAGAAGGGCCACAGGGGGCCGAAACCCCCCTAGGCACGGGCCGACCTTGCCCCGCGCCTAGGTAGGTGTGGCCCACCTACCTGGCCTCCGACTCCACCCTTTCGCCTATATCTTCCCTACGGAACCCTAACACCAAGGGAGCGACCAAGGATAGATTTCCGCCATCTCTGCGGGGCGGAAAACACCGAGAGAGAAATATCTCTCCGGCAGACAGATTTCTGCCGGGAAAACTCCTTCCCGGAGATGGGAGATCGTCGCCATCAACACCGTCATCAATCTAGGATTCATCAGGATCATCGTCATCATCATCGACACCATCCTCTCCACCAGCACCATCATCACCACTCCGTCCTGTTGTAACAATTGTGTTGGATATTGCTTTAGTTCTTAGGGGAAACTTTCCCGATGTTAATTACTATTGTAGTTGATGCTTGTGAGTGGAACTATTGGATTATTGTTTATATTCATATTGTTATCCATCACCATATCATCTTTGATATTGATCCATATGATCTCTCGTGAGTAGTTCGTTTAGTTCTTGATGACATGGGAGAAGTCTTGTTGTTAGTAGTGGATTTGTGTTGAGTTATTATTCAATGGTTTGGTATTTAAGTTGTGGTGTTATTCTTCTAGTGGTGTCATGTGAATGTCGACTACATGATACTTCACCATTTATGGGCCTAGGGGAATGTATTGTGTATTTGGCTACTAATTGTGGGGTTGCTGGATTGACAGAAACCTGAACCCCCGTTAGGACACCTTTGCACAAGGGAACGTAGGATCTCAGAGTTTAAGGATGTGGTTAGGTTTATATCTTAATTACTTTTCTGTAGTTGTGAATGCTTGCAGGGGGTTTAATCACAAGTATGTATTAGTCCAAGTAAGGTCGGTACATTAGCACAGGTTCACCCACACAACACTTACAACACCAAATAGGATTACTCGGCTATATGAACCGAAAGCACTTGACAGAATTCCCATGCGTCCTCGAGAACGCTTGGTCCTTATAAGTATTTCCACCGGCTTGTCCTTTGCTAAGAAAGGATTGGGACACTTGCTGCGTTTGTTCGTTGTCTTTATCACTTGCTCTTTGTTTTGTTGCCTTATCAGAAAACCACTAAAAATCCGTTTGCTAAGTATTTACAGATAGTTCTTGCTCTATACCACTAGTCAACACCTTCTGCTCCTCATTGGGATCGACACTCCTATTTATCGAAAGTACTACGATACACCCCCTATACTTATAGGTCATCACTGCCTCCCGCTAGCACGCCTAGCCTGGCCTCGTTGCTCTGTGTTGCTGGCCTTGCACCATGCTTCCTGTAGCCCCATACCAACCGTGTAGGTGTGTTCTCTAATGTCGCTGCTCGAGCTATTTTGCTGATGGATGAACATGACTGGAAGAAGAACAGTACCTCTACTGTTTTCTGCTGTGGTTTTGTTGTCTAGCTCGCTTCACGCTCAGTCCTCCTTCGTGGAGACCGCAAACACCAAAATCATAGCCCGTATGTTCCTCTACATCTTTTGTGTTCACGCTCTCGCGGTTTTCCCTACCGTTCTGTCGCCATGAACCTCTAAAGATCGGGGCAGCTCGCAGATCTCGCGCATATTCTTTAGTTTGTCAGTTATCATCTATGTCGGTTTGCATTTAGGCCCCCCATCTTTTCTTTCAGCTGAACCCTATGTTCCCAAAACCCCACATGTCAGCTCCAGCTGCCGCCCTGCGTTCTTTGCAAAAAGGTACCTAGGAACTTCGTAAAACAACCCACGGTCCCTGTTTGGCCAAGTGGCAGCCCAGCTTTGTAGGGTTTCGTAGCATGGAAAACAAAAATTTTCTACCGCATACAAACAAACAAGCCAAGATGTATCTACTAGATTGTAGCAACGAGTCGATGGAATAACTTACCCTCGAATATTCCAAAGTGTTTAACGAGAGCGGATTCTCGTGGGTGATGTAGTCGTACTCTTTCCGATCTCAAGATCGCGTAGACGATCCTTCCGGCGCTGCGTTCCGGCAGCGCTCCCGCAGTCGGTCACACGTTCGGTACTCGACGAAGACCTTCCTCTCCCTTGTTCCAGCAGGCAGCGGAGGTTGTAGCACTCTCCTCGCGATTCCGGCAGCACAACGGCGTGGTACCGGAAGTAGAGGGGAGATCTCGCAGGGCTTCGCCTTAAGCCGGAGCGAGTATGGTGGAGTATGAGAGAGATCCTCGGCGATCTAGGTTTTAGACACACCAAGGAGGAGGTGCTAGAGCCGGCGGCTAGGGTTTGGGGAACCCCAAGTCGGCGGCTAGGGCAAAAACCCTAGGGGGCGGCGGCGGCTAAGGTGGGCAGCAGCTGCTAGGGTTTGAGGAGAGGTACTTGTGTGTGCTAGGAGGGAGCCCTGCCCCTCCTTATATAGGTGGAGGGGTCGGCGGCCAAGGGGGAGGGAGAGGAGTCCCTCCCCAACTCGGCTTGGAGGGGGCGCCGCCGGTTGGAGGAGGGAACTCCTCCCCAACTCGGTTTCCCCTTCCTCCTCTTTTCCACTTTTCAAATTTAGCCGTTTGACTTTTCAATTTAGCTATTTGACTTTTCAAACTAGGATTTGAATTAATCCTTTATTTGCAAAAACGATGACACTTAGTACATGATGCAATCATTCCAACTTGTAATGACACATTCATGTACCCCTTCCCCTCCGGAGTGCCGGACATTCCGGAACATTCTAGAACATTCCCGACGAAAACACCGGAATCATTTCCCAACTCCGAAACGGGACTTTCCTTATATGAATCTTATTCTCCGGACCATTCCGGATCTCCTCATGATATCCCGGATCCCATCCGAGAATCCGAACAACATTTGGTCTCTTCCTCATCATACCATAACTACTCAAACAACGTCGAATCCTTAAGTGTGTCTCCCTACGGTTCGTGAATTATGCGGACATGATCGAGACACTTCTCCGAACAATAACCAATAGAGGAATCTGGAAATTCAGATGTCTCCCACATATTTCTACGATTACTTTGCGATCAAATGAACCACTTACATACGATACCAATTTCCCTTTGTCTCACGATACTTTACTTATCCGAGGTTATGATCGTCGGTATCTCTGCATACCTAGTTCAACCTCGTTACCGATAAGTACTCTTTTCTCGTTCCCGTGATATGTGATCCCTTGTGAGCCAGTCACATGCTTGCAAGCTAATTGGATGACATTTCACCGAGAGGGCCCAGAGTATATCTATCCGTCATATGGATGGACAAATCCCACTCTTGATCCATGTGTCTCAACCAATACTTTCCGAACACTCAATGTCACCTTTATAGCCACCCAGTTACGGTGTGGTGTTTGATGTCATCCAAGCATCCATCCGGTAAAGATGATATGCATGATCTCATGATCGAAGAAATTAGGTTACTATGTATCAGAAAGCATATAGCAATTGAACTATTGAAATGACTTGATCTTTATGCTACGCTTATCTATAGGAGTATGTCCACCATATCATTCTCCTAATGATATGATATTGTTGTTAACACTACTAGAAAACCCAACGTACAACAATACATATTTGGCAACGCTATAAATATTCGTTGCGAAATTTTAACCTAGATACAGGTATATGTGTTGCAGGATACATCTGTTCAATTACACGATTTGTAACTATATACGAAACAAAATTGTGAGCCCAGCCCACTAAGTACGATTCCATAGATTAACCCCACAAGCCACGACCACACGTCCAGATCGAAGTCCCACTCCTCGCCTCCCCAGACCTAGCCGCCACGCTCCCTCCTCTCCCCAGGGAGACTCTCAGCCATTGGCAAGCATTGACTCTCTCGCCGGTGACCAGTGGCCGTCGGTCACGCACATCACGCTGACAACTCCGTAGCGGTGAGTTACAACAGAAGTTTGGGATCCAGCTATGTGCAATTTGTCCCTTTCCCCTCGTCAGATTACTCTCACCTTTTTTTCCCTTGGCTTGACCAGGTTTTGCTATATTTCTATGATTTGTGTTGTTGTGCATCTTTGCCGATCCGTGCCATACAGCGCTCGTTGTCTACAACTATTTTTTCTTGGTTGGATTGGTGATTCCGAATATAGTTGCTCACGTGTGTTTTCACTTTCGGTATTAGTTCACTGATCAGACCAATACCATCAAAACTGCTTTCACCTAAAATCTGCTATGCCCGTGTATATTGAAAACAAGAGTTTTCTTATATTGCAGTTTTTGTACATTAAGGAGTGAGACTTGGTATCCAATCGCTATAAATTTTCTTCTAATCAATTATTTCTTCCTTTAAACTGCAGGGTTCTAGTGTTGACATATGGGACTTTGGGAATATATCATATTTTACTGGGATGATACATCAGCTCCATACATACCAAAATATGTTCTGCAATGACTTTGGGAAAAATCAATCTCATATTTATATATTTTCGCCGACTTTCTGGTATGTAATGATCTCAATCCAGTACTAAGCTATCTACTCTTTTATATGATCATTCTATTTATTTTTTACTTATTGGGCTACCTAGAAATAAGTACACACGTATTTACAAGTTTAGCAATGAACAGTACAGAAGCAAGTACCTTGCACGCTGGTGGGTGGCATGGGAGGTGTGGTGCTCGTGGATGACTGCTTCCTTGGGTGCTCTGCCCTTGCAAGTCCTGCAATGAGTAGATAGAAATTGTGCGTGAAGTTTGTATCATATTTGTGTTCAACGAGGAAGGGGAGGAGTCTATTAGGCGGCAGGTTTTCCAAACAACTGTACGTATACAACAATACTAGAATTGCAGCGTAGCTGTGCCCAAATTATATTGTATGGCTATGCTCGTCTTGATGCAAACTGCGGTGAATGAGTACACCGTGATTTATGTAATGGTATTGAACTCGACTACTTCTGTTATGTGTCATACAAGATATGCGAGATGGAGATGTAGACAGAAGAAGCAGCGCAGGTGGATATGCACACATTAGAAGCAACAACCAGCAGCAATACTATCGGCAATTAACCCATTTTATCTTATGTTTATTAATGGATTCGTTCAGATCCGGTCCTGGTTATTTCTTATTCGGTTTCGTTTTTTTCATTTGGGCGGTAACCACTATGACTCATGCGTCTGATGAGCAAATTTAGATTTTTGATCTGTCGTTAGACTAGTGATCTAGCTAATTAAAGGATTTTATATTCTGTTTTATGAATTTTTCAAGATCCCGTTGTGGTTATTTATTATCCAGATTTCTATTTGTTATGACTTGTGGGTTGGATGAATTATTTCCAATGCAATTATCTTGCGTGTTGACATAATTTTGGCATGCCACCAAGGTGAGTATTCTGACAAAGTTTTAAGCAAGTACTTCATAAAATTAAATATGCTCTTCACATTGTCTTTTTCCACTTTGATGCTGAAAATGAAATTGTTATATTTGCAGGTCGGATACATCAGCAAGACTTGGGATATCTGGATATCAGCTCTCATCATGTAGGAATAATATTTGACGGAATATATATAGTGGAATATCATATTTTGATGCAAGATTGTAAATTGTAATCTTTTCAAATTATTTTTGTTTATGGAATTGTGTTCCAAAAAGGTTATGTATAGGACTAGGTAGAATATGATATTTTGATGCAAGATTGTAAATTGTCTACTCTTCAAATAATATTTGTATATGAAATGGTGTTCCATTGATATAATATATATATATTCAATTATTTGCGATATGATGCATTCATATTGTACGATACGTGTGTTGTTGAATGTCATATGAACTATGTTTTCATACTGGGAAAATACTTACCAATTCCAGAACGGCCAAACCATTTAGTCCATGAATATTGTTTTTTGAATTAGAATTTTTAATCATGCCTCTAGCAACGCAGACAGTTGTTGCTTGGAATCTGTAGCCACATTGCAACGTTTATCCCATTGGTTACCAACGTACGCCTATGCGTTGTATTGTACCCTTGCAACGCCCAAAAACGCAACATATTTTTATCCGTTGGTAAAGTCGCTAGCAACGCCTATATTAGCATTTAGCAACGCATGAATGCGTTGCTGTAGGAGGGGTCTTCTTGTAGTGTAATAACATCACAATGTTCATGATAGGGAAACCACAATCATCTATTAACCAACAAGCTAGTATTATATAGAGGCTTTACTAGGGACTTCAAATTAAGTTTACAAATCACACAAGTATTAATGTTTCCTTGTTAATACTATTATAGCATGAATGTAATCATTCATCATAAACACAAAGATAAAATAATAACTATATTTATTATTGCCTCTAGGGCATATCTCCAACAGTCTCCCACTTGCACTAGAGTCATCTAATCTAGATTACATGGTAATATACCGAACACCCATGGAAGTTTAGTGTTGGTCATGTTTTGCCCTCGGGAGAGGTTTAGTCAACGGATCCGCCACATTCAGATCTGTGTGTATTTTGCAAATCTTTATATCCCCATCTTGGATATATTCTCGAATAGCGTGAAAACGTAGCTTGATATGCTTCAGCTTCTTGTGTGACCTTGGTTCTTGCGCATTGTCTATGGCGCCCATGTTATCACAGTAGATAGACATTGGGTCCAGCGCACTAGGAACCACACCCAGCTCTGTAATGAACTCTTTCATCCATATCGCTTCTTGTGAAGCCTCCGAAGCAGCCATGTATTCCGATTCAGTTGAAGATCTCGCCACAACGCTTTGCTTTGCACTCCTCCAGCTAACTGCTGCACCATTCAAAATAAATACGTATCCAGATTGTGATTTAGAATCATCCGGATCGGTGTTCCAACTAGCATCGGTGTAACCATTAACAACGAGTTGTTCATCACCTCCATAAGAAAGAACCATATCCTTAGTTCTTTTCAAGTACTTAAGGATGTTTTTGACCGCTGTCCAATGATCCACTCCTGGATCACTTTGATATCTGCTAGTTAAACTAACAGCATATGCAATGTCGGGTCTAGTACATAGCATGGCATACATTAGAGATCCTATGGCTGAGGCATAGGGAGTCTTACTCATCCTTTCTCTATCTTCTACCGATGTCGGACTTTGAGTTTTACTCAAGGTCGTATTGGGCAACATGGGCAAGAACCCTTTCTTGCTATCTTCCATTCCAAACCTCTTTAGAACTTTGTGCAAATATGTACTCTGTGACAATGATATTTGGCATTTCGATCTATCTCTATAAATCTTTATGCCTAATATGTAAGCTGCTTCGCCAAGATCCTTCATTGAAAAACTATTATTCAAATATTCCTTGACACTATTAAGAAGGTCTCTATCATTCCCAATCAACAATATGTCATCTACATATAGTATTAAGAATGCTACAGAGCTCCCACTCACTTTCTTGTAAATACAAGCTTCTCCATAAGTTTGTATAAAACCAACACTTTTGATCACCTTATCAAAACGTTGATTCCAACTTCGGGATGCTTGCTTCAATCCATAGATGGACCGTTGAAGTTTGCATACCTTGTTAGCATCTTTAGGATCGACAAAACCTTTGGATTGCATCATATACAACTCTTCATCAATGTCTCCATTGAGGAATGTTGTTTTGACATCCATCTGCCATATCTCATAATCATAATATGCAGCGATTGCTAACATAATCCTCACAGACTTTAGCTTTGCTACTGGTGAGAAAGTCTCATCGTAGTCAACTCCTTGAATTTGTCGAAACCCTTTTGCGACAAGTCGAGCTTTATAGACAGTAACATTACCATCAGCATCTGTTTTCTTCTTGAAAATCCATTTGTTCTCGACAGCCTTCCGGCCATCCGGTAAGTCCACCAAAGTCCATACTTGGTTTTTGTACATGGATCCAATCTCGGATTTCATGGCTTCTTGCCATTTATTGGAATCTAGGCTCATCATCGCTTCCTCATATGTCTCGGGGTCATCGGTGTTATCCACCAACATGACACTCATAACGGGATCATACCAATCTGGAGTGGTACGAGTTCTCGTTGACCTGCGAGGCTCTGTAGCAACTTCAACCGAAGTTTCATGATCATCATCATTAGCTTCCTCTCTTATTGGTGCAGGCACCACAGGAACTTCTTCCGGTGCTGCGCTACTCGCAATTTCGAGAGAAGGTTCGACAACCTCGTCGAGTTCTACTTTCCTTCCAGTCACTTCTTTCGAGAGAAATTCCTTCTCTAGAAAGGACCCATTCTTGGCAACAAAGATTTTGCCTTCGGATATCCTATGAAGATGCATTTTTCCGCTTTGGGTTCAAGCTTGTCCGGCTGTAACTTCTTTACATAGGCTTCGCATCCCCAAACTTTAAGGAACGACAATCTAGGTTTCTTCCCAAACCATAATTCATACGGTGTCGTTTCAACGGATTTAGATGGTGCCCTATTTAAAGTGAATGTGGCTGTTTCTAATGCATAACCCCAAAATGTTAGCGGTAAATCTGTAAGTGACATCATAGAACGAACCATATCTAAGAGAGTTCGATTACGACGTTCAGACACACCATTACGATGTGGTGTTCCTGGCGGTGTCAACTGCGAAAGTATTCCGCATTTCTTCAAATGCTCGCCAAACTCGTAACTTAGATATTCACCTCCATGATCAGAATGTAGAAATTTAATCTTCTTGTTACGTTGATTCTCTACCTCAATTTGAAATTCCTTAAACTTCTCGAAAGTTTCGGACTTATGTTTCATGAAATAGATATACCCATATCTACTCAAGTCATCTGTGAAGGTAAGAACATAACGATAACCACCGCGCGATGCTACACTCATTGGACCACACACATCGGTATGTATGATTTCCAATAAGTCCGTAGCTCGCTCCATCATACCAGAAAATGGAGTCTTAGTCATTTTACCCATCAGACATGCTTCGCATCTATCAAGTGATTCGAAATCAAGTGATTCAAGAAGTCCATCGGAATGGAGTTTCTTCATACGCTTCACTCCAATGTGACCAAGACGACAGTGCCACATATATGTCGAGTTATCGCTCGATTTCAAACGTTTAGCCTCAATGTTATTAATATGTGTATTTCCACTATCGAGATTCAATAAGAATAGACCATCTATCAAAGGTGCATGTGCATAAAACATATTACTCATATAAATCGAACAACCATTATTCTCGGATTTAAACAAGTAACCGTCTCGCAATAAACAAGATCCCGATATAATGTTCATGCTCAACGTAGGCACCAAATAACAATTATTTAAGTATAAAACTAATCCCGATGGTAGATTAAGAGGTAGTGTGCCGACCGCGATCACATCAACCTTTGATCTGTTTCCCACGCGCATCGTCACCTCGTTCTTCGCTAGCTTCCGTTTATTCTGAAGCACCTGTTTCGAGTTACAAATATGAGCAACCGAACCAGTATCAAATACCCAGGCACTACTACGAGTACTAGTGAGATACACATCAATAACATGTATATCAGATATACCTTTCTTCTTGATGTTGCCGTTCTTCAAATCCGCCAAGTACTTTGGGCAATTCCGCTTCCAGTGACCTTCTCCCTTGCAGTAAAAGGACTCAGTATCAGGCTTAGGTCCAGCCTTGGTCTTCTTCGTCGGCGTGGTAACTTTCTTACCACCCTTCTTGAAGTGTCCCTTCTGCTTAGACTTGCCTTTCTTGAATTTGGTGGTCTTATTGACCAACAACACTTGCTGCTCTTTCTTGATCTCCACTTCTGCAGATTTCAACATGGCAAAGAGTTCTGGCAACGTCTTGTTCATGTTCTGCATGTTGTAGTTTATCACAAAGTTCTTGTAACTTGGTGGTAGTGATTGGAGGACGCGGTAAATCCCCAAAGCATTAGGAATCACAATACCCAAGCTTTGAAGTTTGTTTGCGTGCCCAGACATCTTAAGCACATGCTCACTGACGGAGCTGCCCTCTTCCATCTTGCAGTTAAAGAACTTTTCAGAAGCCTCATAGCTTTCAATTGCCGCATGAGTCTCAAAGATCAATTTGAGATCCTCGACAATATCATATGGGTCTGAATTCTCAAACCTTTTCTGAAGCTCCGATTCTAAACCATACAAGATAGCACACTGAACTGTGGAGTACTGAGTCTTCCGAGTGAGGTAAACATTCTTTACTTCATCGGGAGCATCAGCTGCAGGTGGGTCACCCAGCGGTGCATCCAGCACATAGGTCAAATTACCAGCTGTGAGGACAATCCTCAAATTGCGGAACCAATCCGCGAAGTTGCTTCCATTGTTTTTCAACTTTTCTTTCTCTAGGAACGCATTAAAATTGATGGTAGGGGCTGCCATTGATCTACAACATATTTGCAATAGTTTAGACTAAGTTTATGAAAAATTGAGTTCAAATTAATAATAAAATTAATCTAGGTGAACTCCCACTCAAAACAATATACCTCACATTGTTTTAGTGATCACACGAACCAAATCCACCACATCAACACCGATCATCATGAGAGTTGATATAGTTTCAATGGCGAACAATCGACATGTTCATCATATCTACTATATGATTCAAGCTTTACCTTTCGGTGATCCGTGTTCCGAGACCATGTCTGCACATGCTAGGCTCGTCAAGATCAAACCTTAGTTTCCGCATGAGAAAATCTGGCTTGCTCACGTTGTATACACTTGCGGAATCTAACACACCCGATCATCACGTGGTGCTTCGAAACAACAAGCTTTAGCAACGGTGCTAACTAAGGGTGAACACTTTATGACTTGAAATTCATGTGCATGAGGGATCATCTTATAATGCTACCATCGTCTACTAAGCAATACAAGATGCATAAAGGATTAACATCACATGCAATTCATAATATGTGATATGATATGGCCTTTCTTCTTTGTGCTTCCGATCTCCATCTTCTAGCACGAACATGATCTCCATCAACACCGGCATTGCATTAAGGTCAATGACGCTTCTCCATGGTTGTCGTCCACCGGCTTCAACTATTACAACTACTTTGAATAGACACGCGGGTCTTCACATAAATTAAAGACAACCATATGGCTCCTGCCGGTTGCCAACTTACAATAAGGAACATTGCATACATCAAATATAATCACAATCATGGCCATATCACATCACAGCACACCCCTGCAAAACAAAGTTAGACGCCTCTACTTTCTTTGCATGTTTTACGTGGTTTGGGGCTTTCCATAAGTGTCGTTCTAACTTACGAACAAGAACCACAACATTGATACTAGTATTGTTAATCACCCGTTGTAAATTGGATCTTAACTATGCTAGGAGAAATAGGCACCCGCAAAGCCACTTATGCAATACAAGTTGTATGTCAAGCGTGGATCAAGTCTCATGAACGATGTCATGTAAGGTTAGCCCGGGCCGCTTCATCCCAACATACCGCAAGATGCAAAGTACACAAGAAGCAATCGACAATAAAAGAATCAATGCCCACAATGACCATTGTGTTCTACTCGTGCAACAGATCTACATATAGACACGGCTCTGATACCACTGTAGGGTTTCGTAGCATGGAAAACGAAAAATTTCTACCGCATACAAACAAACAAGCCAAGATCTATCTACTAGATTGTAGCAACGAGTCGATGGAATAACTTACCCTCGAAGATTCCAAACTGTTTAACGAGAGCGGATTCTCGTGGGTGATGTAGTCGTACTCTTTCCGATCTCAAGATCGCGTAGACGATCCTTCCGGCGCTGCGTTCCGGCAGCGCTCCCGCAGTCAGTCACACGTTCGGTACTCGACGAAGACCTTCCTCTCCCTTGTTCCAGCAGGCAGCGGAGGTTGTAGCACTCTCCTCGCGATTCCGGCAGCACAACGGCGTGGTACCGGAAGTAGAGGGGAGATCTCGCAGGGCTTCGCCTTAAGCCGGAGCGAGTATGGTGGAGTATGAGAGAGCTCCTCGGCGATCTAGGTTTTAGACACACCAAGGATGAGGTGCTAGAGCCGGCGGCTAGGGTTTGGGGCACCCCAAGTCGGCGGCTAGGGCAAAATCCCTAGGGGGCGGCGGCGGCTATGGTGGGCAGCAGCTGCTAGGGTTTGAGGAGAGGTACTTGTGTGTGCTAGGAGGGAGCCCTGCCCCTCCTTATATAGGTGGAGGGGCCGGCGGCCAAGGGGGAGGGAGAGGAGTCCCTCCCCAACTCGGCTTGGAGGGGGCGCCGCCGGTTGGAGGAGGGAACTCCTCCCCAACTCAGTTTCCCCCTTCCTCCTCTTTTCCACTTTCCAAATTTAGCCGTTTGACTTTTCAATTTAGCTATTTGACTTTTCAAACTAGGATTTGAATTAATCCTTTATTTGGAACAGCGATGACACTTAGTACATGATGCAATCATTCCAACTTGTAATGACACATTCATGTACCCCTTCCCCTCCGGAGTGTCGGACATTCCGGAACATTCTAGAACATTCCCGATGAAAACACCGGAATCATTCCCCAACTCCGAAACGGGACTTCCCTTATATGAATCTTATTCTCCGGACCATTCCCGATCTCCTCGTGATATCCCGGATCCCATCCGAGACTCCGAACAACATTCGGTCTCTTTCTCATCATACCATAACTACTCAAACAACGTCGAATCCTTAAGTGTGTCTCCCTACGGTTCGTGAATTATGCGGACATGATCGAGACACTTCTCCGAACAATAACCAATAGAGGAATCTAAAAATTCATATGGCTCCCACATATTTCTACGATTACTTTGCGATCGAATGAACCACTTACATACGATACCAATTTCCCTTTGTCTCACGATACTTTACTTATCCGAGGTTATGATCGTCGGTATCTCTGCATACCTAGTTCAACCTCGTTACCGATAAGTACTCTTTTCTCGTTCCCGTGATATGTGATCCCTTGTGAGCCAGTCACATGCTTGCAAGCTAATTGGATGACATTTCACCGAGAGGGCCCAGAGTATATCTATCCGTCATATGGATGGACAAATCCCACTCTTGATCCATGTGTCTCAACCAATACTTTCCGAACACTCAATGCCACCTTTATAGCCACCCAGTTATGGTGTGGTGTTTGATGTCATCCAAGCATCCATCCGGTAAAGGTGATATGCATGATCTCATGGTCGAAGGAATTAGGTTACTATGTATCAGAAAGCATATAGCAATTGAACTATTGAAATGACTTGATCTTTATGCTACGCTTATCTATAGGAGTATGTCCACCATATCATTCTCCTAATGATATGATCTTGTTGTTAATAACATCACAATGTTCATGATAGGGAAACCACAATCATCTATTAACCAACAAGCTAGTATTATATAGAGGCTTTATAGGGACTTCAAATTAAGTTTACAAATCACACAAGTATTAATGTTTCCTTGTTAATACTATTATAGCATGAATGTAAACATTTATCATAAACACAAAGATATAATAATAACTATATTTTTTATTGCCTCTAGGGCATATCTCCAACAAGCTTAACCCTCGCGTCCATGGGCTCGCCTGAACATTTTGGCCCACTGGAATGTGGTCCCGGGTGGTACACTTGGACGCCACCCAGCCGACAGCTTTCTTCCTCTTCGATGTGGCGTTGGCGGTGGACGAATCTCCCCTTGATCTACCCATCGTGGCTCTCGAGGGGACAAAATGATGGTGATTCGCAAAGAACTGGACGTAAAGCGCAATGGAGCTTTGAAGCGGCGCAAGGGAGGAAGAAGATGACTATGAATAGAATGGGCAATAAAAATCCTCGGCCCTTGCAATATAAAGAACGAAGAGGAAAATCTATACCGTTGATTAGAGGTGATTGATACCTTTGATCCGGATTCACGGATCGACTATAATAGCATTTTCCCTAGAAGAGATAGGTTTAATCGAACCTTGGCAATGATACATCATAAACGTATCTATAATTTTTTATGTTCCATGCTTGTTTAGTATCTACTTTGCTTTGTCTACACTTTGAGGTATTTTTATATGTTTTCTGGGACGAACCTATTAACAAGATGCCATAGTGCCAGTTGCCTATTTTCTTCTGTTTTTGGTTCCATATAAGGCAGAAAATCAATATTCTCGGAATTGGACGGGACAAAAGCTAAAGTCAATATTTTACCGTGGGGAATACGGAGCCAAAAGACGAGATGAAGGAGGGCCTCGAGGGGCCACACCCCCTGGCCGCGCAGCTAGGCCTGGCCCACGCCTAGGGGGTGCAGCCGCCTCTGGCACCCCCTCGGCCTCCCTCTTCGCCTATAAGAAGCTCCCGATACCTAAACCCTAAGTACCCAATCAATCTTCCACGAAACAGTCCGTAGCCGCCGCCACCATCGTCCCTAGATCGGGTGGGATTTGAAGCTCTTCCCAGCACCATGCTAGAGGGGAGAGATCATCTGGAAGGCCTTCTTCATCCCCATGCCAGCCTCCGGTATGATATGTGAGTAGTTCCACCTTGGAATACGGGTCCATGTAGTATATAGATGGTTGTTTCTCCCCCTTTGTGCTACCATGTTTAGATTTTGTGAGCTCCATTCATGATCAAGATCATCTATTTGTAATCATGCATGTTGTGTTTGCGGGGATCCGATGGATATTGATATTACTATATATCAGGTTGGTTAATGATTCTATCATGTCTGTGTTGTTTCAGATCTTGCATGCTCTTTGTTTCTAGTAGTTGTCTTGGCCAAGTAGATGCTAGTGACTCCAAGAGGGAGTATTTATGCTCGATAGTGGGTTCGTGCCTCTATTTAATCTGGAGAAGTGACATGAATCTCTAAGGTTATACATGTGTTGTTGCTACTAGGGAGAAAACAACGATCTCTTGTTAATGGAACAAGTGGATTGTTTACCTTACATACTTTGCTTAAAGCAGTTATCTGTTGCTTGCAACTTAATACTAGAGGGGGTTTGGATGATAACCTGAAGGTGGATTACTAGTCATAGATGCAGTTGGATGGCAGTCTATGTATATTATTGTAATTCCCAATCAAATATCATAGGATCATGAATGTCTAGTATTGCATTGTTATGCCTTGCTCTGTCCTGTCAATTGCCCCGCTGTAATTTTTTTACCAAGCATGTTATGTTGTTTATCTTAAGGAGAACACCTCTAATGAACTATGGACCCCGGTCCAATCTCACTACAAGAAATGTGTTAACTTGTGACCTTCTCGTAGTGACGGGAAATGAAATCGTCATAGATTTATGACGATTTCACACAAGATGGTCGTAGGCTATTTGGAGAGGTCAAAATCCTGTAGAATTACGATGTTTTCATCGGATGAAATCGTCATAATCTACACGGTACATATTAGATCATTATTTGTAGTCGATTACGACCAATTTAAATCGTCATATTGTATATAATAAAATAAATTGATTTAATTGATTGGCCACATCAGCAAATATGCTTACGTGGCATGTCCATGTTTCAATATACGTCGTCTACGTGTCAAATAGACCAACCAAACTAAAATAAATATAGCAAAAAGAAGTGGAGAAGGGGATCAAACCCAAGACCCCACGAACTGCTCACTACTGATCAAACCTAGGAACCACCAGGTCACACTATTATTACTGATCTAATTGTCCAGTTATTCTATATTAACATAACATTTTTTCACAAACTCATGATAAATGGCGCAAAAAGATGGAGAACCCAGGGGTCGAACCAGGGACCTCATGTCAAACAAATACAACAACCTAACCATCCCGCCACCCATTTTCTTTGTGCTTATTACCGTGTTGCATATTTATAAACATAAACCTATCTAGTCCAGATCAAATGGGCTGGGCCTTTACGGTCCAGTCAAGATCGGGTGGCATGGGCCTTAGGTCCAGATCGCTATATTGTTTTTTTTAACTTGGCGTTGTGGGCCTTAGCACATAAATAATCAACAAAAAGAAGCGCCCCGGGGACTCGAACTCCCAACCTCCCAGCGACAACGACCACCCACTATCACTAAACCACTTATTACTTTGTGTCAAACTAGTACATAGAGGGATTATAACTATTCAATAGATGTGATGTAGTGGGAAGGAGGTGGGCTGTGGTGGGAAGGGAGGTGGGATTCATTGTTACCTAGGCCAACTTTGACCACGCACTGTAGATTAGGTTGGTCCAGTTATAGTAGTTTTTTTCTGTTTTCTTAATTTTTTTGTAGCTTTTTCGTAGGAAGTCCAAAATAATTGTTTTTTGTCTCTAAATTTCTATAAAATTCTGTAGATCGTCTTAGGGTGTTAAATATGAATAATTTTATTATTTAAAAATAGTAGATTTACGAATTTCACAATAGTCTATAGTAGGGACAATATCATAATTCAAAATATGAGTTTGAAACTAAGGAGTGATAATTCTCATTTAGGGGTTGAGTCTCGCTAAACTTGCATTGGATATCTGATAAAATAGCATATGGTGATTTTAAAAATCATTTTTTCAAAAAATAATGGGCATCGGATCATGTACCTGTAGTTCAAATCGGACCCACTTCCTGCCGATTCGACAGGAATTTGTCTTTTTCGCCAGGGGTGTACGGAAAGTTTTGAGATACCCCAATTGGGACATTTGTCCATGTAAGTTGGCCTATTATTTTTGAAATATGGGATGGTAGCATTTGGAAACTTTCATTTGGTGGTTGCTTCACAAAACGGCCCATTTTTTGTGCTCGGAAAATGAAAAATGAGTTTTTTGTGCGACGAAAAGGAAAACTTCCTCCTGCAACATTATTTGCCATCCCACGATACATATGGATGCACAATATGGACACATTATCACAAACTATGCCGCAATTCTATCCATATTATTGGTCGATTGTCCCGAAAGCCATGAAACCTCGAACATGTTAGGTCATTTCTGAGAAGGGTTTTTCGAGACAATTGCAAAATACCAAGTTTGTATTTTTTTCTCACAACTATATCACACAATAAGACACCACACGAAGGATTTGCACTAATAAGACCGTTTTTGTCTTTTTCACCAGGGGTGGAAGAAAAGGTTTGAGCTCTCCCGGTTGGGTCATTATCCATGTAAGGTGGTATACTATTTTTGAAAAATATGGTGGTAGCATTTCGAAACTTTTATTTGGTGGTTGCTTCACAAAACGGTCCGTTTTTTGCGTTCGGAAAATAGAAAATGGATTTTCCATGCGAAGAAAAGGAAAACTTCCTCCTGGAACATTGTTAGCCATCTCATGATACACATGGGTGCATAATATGGGCGCATTATCACAAACTATGCCATGATTCTGGCCATAACATTGATCGTTTGGCCCGAAAGCCATGAAACCTCACACATGATAGGTCATTTCCGAGAAGATTTTTTTTGAGACACTTGCAATATACCAAGTTTGGTATTTTTCCTTGAAACTATGTCACATAATAAGACGCCACACGAAGGATTTGCATTGATCGGACATTTTTTTATTTTTTTATGCCGGTTTCAAACTATGGTCAAAATGACGGGCACGAAGGTTCTTAGCTCGAGGCTGAGCCTGACAAAACCTGCATTGGATCTCTGAAGAAATAGCATAATGTGAGTCTAAAAATCGTTTTTTCAAAAAATATTGGGCATCGGATCATGTACCTGTAGTTCAAATCGGATCCACTTCCTACCGATTCGGCAGGAATTTGTCTTTTTCACCAGGGGTGGAAGAAAAGGTTTGAGCTCTCCCGGTTGGGTCATTATCCATGTAAGGTGGTATACTATTTTTGAAAAATATGGTGGTAGCATTTTTAAAACTTTTATTTGGTGGTTGCTTCACAAAACGGTTTGTTTTTTTCTCTTCAGAAAATAGAAAATGGATTTTCCGTGCGACGAAAAGGAAAACTTCCTCCTGGAACATTGTTAGCCATCTCATGATACACATGGGTGCACAATATGGGAATATTATCACAAACTATGCCTCGATTCTATCCATAACATTGATTGTTTGGCCCGAAAGCCATGAAACCTCACACATGATAGGTCATTTCCGAGAAGGTTTTTTTGAGAAACTTGCAATATACCGTGTTTGGTATTTTTCCTAGAAACTATGTCACCTAATAAGATGCCACGAGAAGGATTTGCATTGATCGAACATTTTTTTATTTTTTTATGCCGGTTTCAAACTATGGTCAAAACAACGGGCATGAAGGTTCTTAGCTCGAGGATGAGACTCACAAAACCTGCATTGGATCTCTAAAGAAATAGCATATTTTGAGTCTAAAAATCATTTTTTCAAAAAATAATGGGCATCAGATCATGTACCTATAGTTCAAATCGGACCCACTTCCTATCGATTATGCAGGAATTTGTCTTTTTCACCAGGGGTGGAAGAAAAGGTTTGATCTCTCCTGGTTGGGTCATTATCCATGTAAGGTCGTATACTATTTTTTAAAAATATGGTGATAGCATTTTAAAACTTTTATTTGGTGGTTGCTTCACAAAACGGTCCGTTTTTTGCGTTCGGAAAATAGAAAATGGATTTTCCGTGCGACGAAAAGGAAAACTTCCTCCTGGAACATTGTTAGCCATCTCATGATACACATGGGTGCACAATATGGGAGCATTATCACAAACTATGCCACGATTCTGGCCATAACATTGATCGTTTGGCCCGAAAGCCATGAAACCTCACACATGATAGGTCATTTCCGAGAAGGTTTTTTTGAGACAGTTGCAATATACCAAGTTTGGTATTTTTCCTTGAAACTATGTCACATAATAAGACACCACGCGAAGGATTTGCATTGATCGGACATTTTTTATTTTTTTATGCCGGTTTCAAACTATGGTCAAAACAGCGGGCCGGGCACGAAGGTTCTTAGCTCGGGGCCGAGCATCTGTAAACTTGCATTGGATCTCTTAAGAAATAGCATATTGCGAGTCTAAAAATGATTTTTTCGAAAATAATGGGCATCAGATAATGTACCCCTAGTTCAAATCGGACCCACTTCCTGCCGATTCGGCAGGAATTTGTCTTTTTTGCCATGGGTGGATGAAAAGGTTTGAGCTCTCCCGGTTGGGTCATTATCCATGTAATATGGTCTAATATTTTTTTTAAATATGGTGGTACCATTTTGAATGAGCATTTTAATGGTTGCTTCACAAAACACATTATTTTTGGCACCCAGAAAATGAAAAATAATAATTTCTTCTATAACCAATGAAATCACAGGGTTCGGCCTTCCACGGATTGGCAATCTCGGCCTCATCTAAACTGTTCAGAACAAATCCAACACTTTTGCGCTCACCCAGATAAGCACACCTGAAAAAACACACCCACTTCGTTGCCCTCTCTCCTCTTTCCCCTTGACCTAGATCGAGATTGATGCGCCCTCTTCTGTTTTCCTTGCGCCGCTCCTTGACCTAGATCGAGATCAATCCTTTCCTTGTGCCGCCTCCCTCCCTCCTCCCTAACCTTTCTCCTCACCCGAAGCCGACTCCGACGCCACATAAGCCAAATACGGGCAGCACTCCCGCCGCTCCTCCCTCTCTCTACTTCGCCGCTCACCTCCGTGCCCTCCGGCCGTTCTCCTCAGTGCCGCCAAGATGTCAACACCCGGATTTTTAATCCCAGATGCCTGTTATGCCATACATCGCAATCCCAGGATTACCATTTTTGCAAGACATAACAGATTTGGATACCATAGTACATCATCCATTGCAAACCATACATAAGGTCTTACACAAATAAGGATCTCATGATCCAGTTCTTAATACAACTCAAGCAGCGGAATAACGTAATAATAACGGTAGCGTAGGCGAAGCTCCATCTTCGGGGTCATAGGCAATGCTGATGATGGGAGATGATCCTAGTTGTCGTAACCTTCCTGGGGTCCATCTTCCTGATACTCCTCTTCATAGTCTGTCCATGGGAATAGCCAGGGACAAAGCCATGAGTACTCTTTAAGTACTCGCAAACTAATACTAACAAGTGAAGGTTTTTTTTGTAGTAGGACACTAAGCTCTAGGGTTGTTTTGCAAAAAGCCAGATTTACCTCTACTAAGTTTAGAAGCAAGAAGAGCTAATTGAAATTTTATAACACCTAAGTGGGAACTTGTATTTCATATCACAACTCTGTTGTGGTCAAGTAAAAATCTCAATTCATGTCACAAGTCATTTTGAAAACATCTGAGGGGGGAACAGTATGGCCACTCCAACTATCCATAACCGCGGAAGCAGCTTTTCGAATCGTTTGACACTCTGCAGATATTGTACACTTTCACCACAACATTCGATACATCCGTCAGGAACAAATCCTGAATTCACCATACTCAGTATGCGGATAATCAATCCTAACTTTTTGATTACACGCCCTAGTATAGGCACCTCTCCTGTGATTTTGGCCTCCAACCATGACCAACTGTCATCTTGGGTACTGCACAGGTGGACAATCTTCACAAGGTAGCCTCAGCTTAGACCTTGGCCGTGAGGTAACCATTACTAAGGTATATAAGTTTCCAGTCAAGCCCTACCCAATTCTCGGGTATTGTGGTTGTACGGTAAAATTGGAATGGTATCGCATCCAGACAACCATCAGTTTTATAAAGGGCTAAGGCTCATGCCTCAACATTTTCATCATCCAAATCATCTGGTGTTCGAAAACACATGTCAAAACATCTCAATAGAATGATCCATCATTCCAAGGTTTTCATAACCATTTTTCCACCAAGTATTCCCATCTAAAGTTATCAAGTTTTATGCTTAGCACTAGCATCTAAAAATGGGAGTGAGTACTAATGAGGGGTGGTAAACTAGTGGAGTTTAACTAAGTGCAATCTCATGCCTTAGAATGACATCAAGATTATCTAGCTTAGGCCAAATTTATGCTCTTTATGCAACCTTCAATTATCTTTCTAGTATCTACAATTTACTCAAGTAAACTCTAAGTAAGATCTTTGATAAAGAAATAAAGTAGAAGCTTGCAAGTAAAACTAGGATTGGGTATTAAGTGGGTAGGATCACATATGCTTAAGGCATATAGTTGGCATGGTAACAAGCAGTATTAGCTTGCATAAGTAGAGTATCTTGCAAGTGTTAGCTTGCATAGGTAAACTTGATTAATAAGGCTTGCATCAGTATCAGTATAAGCTTGCCTTGTGCAGAGCAGTGATTGAAGTTCTCCTCGTCTTCTTCTTCGTATCCTTGGTTGGTACTAGCGTCTATGAATAAATACGAGGTACACAATCACCAAACAATACTTAACTACTTTCAATCATCACACACAAGGGTTCTATAGATGATCTAGCATCATCACTAACATCACAAGAATAAAGGATTTGTCTTATTTATTTATTTTTAGAAAAGTAATTTCTACTCATTGAAAAACTACTTAAGATTTAATATTCTCCAAACCAAAGATGGGATCATGTTGAAACATGTCATCACCACATATTTCAGTACATGGGAATGTGATTTAAAGTGGTGTCACAATTTAATAAGATTTAACCTTTTATTTCATTTAAATAAAGTGACTAGAAATGTCTACGTGGCATTCTTTTATTACTTGAACATTATTTCTATAAGTAAACCCATATGCTTTTACATATTCTGAAAGGTATGATCAAATATGATTTTTGAGAGTTGGAATCAACTCAAAAGCTATTATGGTTTAAATTTGAAAAATGTTTGAATGCAGAAAAGGTTCTGCATTGTTATTTTTACCAAGGTTGATCTACAGATCCAAATGATTTGAATCCAACGGGCTTGGGTTAAGCACTTCAAAACCTTTATAACAAAATTGGTTTCATGCAATTTGGTTCACTGAATCGAGCTGGGTTGATTTTTGTATATAGATACATAAGTGTGTTTGAATTAAAATAGAAAAATCTAAATTCAAACGGTTGGGCTGCGCGGGAAAGGTTATTGGGCCGGCCCAGTGTCACTCCACGGCAC
This sequence comes from Avena sativa, assembly GCA_916181665.1. Taxonomy (NCBI): domain Eukaryota; kingdom Viridiplantae; phylum Streptophyta; class Magnoliopsida; order Poales; family Poaceae; genus Avena; species Avena sativa. The sequence continues at coordinate 225,637,093 of OV702284.1, read as the reverse complement.
GGGGCACAACTGACAGGGCAGGTCTACTGGTCAGCGACTCTTTAAACGCGAAGCGGTACGGGGCGATGTGGTGCGTTGGATTAGAAGTAAGATCAACGGCTGAGGGTCGTCGTCAACGATGAACTAGTCACCGGCGAGCCCAAACCCTAGCGGCTCAGTGGGGGTCGTAGGAGGCTCACCGGGGCTCAGGCGAGGGTCGGCGATGCGGGCGAACGACGAAGTCAACGACGGCAAACTTAGGGGTGGTCACGGCAGCTCCTGGGGTGGACGAAATCGACGGCTCCTCTTCTCCTCTGCAGCGGCGAGCTCAGGCGCAATTCCGGCGATGCGTTGCTCGCCTTGCTCCGGCTAAGAGGTGGAACTATTAGTGAGGTGAGGGTAGTGAGATGGTGTGCTTCAATTGGCTGGGGGTGGCCTCCTTTTACAGGCTCGACGGCGAGACCGAACGGGATGGGCAGGCGACGGTGGCGACACGGATACAGGTTGCTAGAGGCATGGCCGAGGGTGGCGATCGATCGGTGGTCTCCTGGAGATTCTCTAAGGTGTAACTACGCTTGTAGGGGCGGTGGAAAACGGTCAGGAACGCTCGATGCTCTGCGAGGCAGAGGCGGCGAACTCTGCGGTGAGCGGTGGCTACGGGGTACGGGCGGTGAAATGGGCATGTCTGGCGGTCTCCTGGGACGGTGGGGTGCATGCTGGCGGGCGGCGAGGGCTCGAGGTGGTCGGATTGCGTGGGAACGGTGAAAGAACATTTTATAATCCCTAGTGTTTTGTGTGTTAGATAACAATATCAAGGATTATTTAATGTGTGTTGAAGTGTTGCAACTCTCTTTGAGAAAAAGGGAAAAGGATTCTGCCTTTGGGGCGGATAATCCACCCCTCCCTCTTCCCGAGCAGGCGCAAGCCCCAGAAGGGGGGCAGAGTTTTGGCTGGATTTTCCGGCCCCGCCGGATAATCCGCCCCTCAGGGGGGCCGGATAGTCCGCCCCTTGCTCATCGCCAAGGCGCAAGCCCCAGAGAGGGGGCGGAGTGTTGGCCGGAATTTCCGGCTTGGCCGGATAATCCGCCCCTAGAGGGGGCCGGATTATCCGCCCCCCCCAAGATCTTCACCAAGTTTCGCAGGCGCCAGCCCAGAGAGGGGGCGGAGTTTCCCCCGGAGAATCTGCCCTTAGGGCGGAGTTTTCCCAGGGGGCGGATAATCCGCCCCAAGTGGGGGGCGGATAATCCGCCCCCAAAGTTGTGCAACGGCCAGATCTGGGGAGGGTGTATTTAAGCCAGCCTTCCCCCTCCCGCCAGACTTCTTGATTCATTCGTAAAAGACGAGATCTGATCTGCAACCTTCATCCAAGAGAGATCCACCTAGATCCACCCAAAGGCCCCATCCCTTGGGGAATCGAAGGAGGAGAACTCGATCTTCATCATCAGCAATCAAGCGCTTCATCTCCTCTCCATTCATTTGGAGAACCACCGATCTAGTATTTCTTGCAAATACCTAGATCCTTGTTTTTGTTTATATTGATAAACCTTGTTCTTGTGGAAGCTTGTTGTCATCTCGGGAGCCCCCAATTCGGTTGTGGGTGTGTGCCCCGATAGTGTTGTAAAAGGCACCGGTTCCCGCCTCGAAGGGATCCAATAGTGGAGAAGGTGGATCAGGCCTCTCGTGGCGAGATCCATCGGAGAATAGGGTGAGGCCTATTGTGGCGTGGTGGTCTTAGAACCGCCCACCCCTCCAACGCAGATGTACTTCCCTTAACAAGGAAGGAACTGCGATAGAACAAATCCCTGTGTCTCCGCGTGCTCCACTACGGGTCCTTCGCTCCTCTCTTTACGTTCTTAGTAGTTAGGGTTGCATATAGGGAAATTCTCGTAGTGGCATATCTAGAGAATTTACTTTGTGTCAAGCCTAAAATTGAAAAAGTGTTAAAAATTGGTTAGCACCTATTCACCCCCCCTCTAGGTGCCCATACGATCCATTTCAATTGGTATCAGAGCCTCGGCTCTTATTTCGGCCTTAACCGCCTAAGAGAAGTATGGGTTCCAAGGTAGATGGTAGTGATGCTCCAGAGGTAGTCACCATGAACGATCTTAAGACGTTGGAAACAACCTTGGTGAGTTCAATGGAGGCTCAGATGGAAGAGATGCGTCAATTGATAATGCGTCTCTCCACATCCGCAGCATCACCTCCATCTAACTCTGAGGATACCACTCCGCAATCCAAGGAAATGGGTAAAACTGTTTCTAAAGATAACGAAGTGGTTGGTGATGATGTTGGGTTCGCAGCATAGAAAACAAAAATTTTCCTACGATGTGAACTATATACCAAGATCTATCTAATAGATACAAACAACGGGCGAATGTATATCCGTAGAGAACATACCCTTGAAGACCGACAAAGCTTAACGAGTTCAACTCGTGGTTGATGTAGACGATCTCTTGCCGATCTCAAGATCGAGAGGAAGTCCTAGCGCCACAAATCAGCAGCGCATCCGTGCTCGCACACACGTTCGAGGCACCGAGCAACCTCCGCCTCCTCGCTCCAGCGATGCAGCGGAAGCACAACTCTTTCTTGCCGAATAGCCACCGCGAACATGTATCTTGATAGTCCGAGACCATGGGGGATAAATTCTAGAGGGGGAGAGAGATCCTTCACGAGGAGGTGTGAGAGACAAGTGAGGAGGGGGGCTCCTTTTATAGGAGGAGGGGGGCACCCAAGGGGGTGGCCGCCGGCCATGGGGGCTACCCCCTCCCCTCCTTCATTCATGTGGGTGGACACTCCACTCACAAAATGCCCTTTAAAATCCCCCCACTCAAAAGTCCACTCAAATTCCCATTAAATTTCCACCAAATTTAATGCAAACTCTCATTAAATAAAACTCTTTTATTTTATTCAGAATTTTGTCAATTACTTTAATGACAAACATTCACAAATAACCCCTTGCTAGAATTCTATTTCACATGCATAACCACTTTATGCAATTTCACCCGAAAACCTGTTTCGGTATCTAGTGAAATAAATTCCTGCGCTTGTTCATTCTTTCGGCATGAAACATTTGCTCCAATTGGATGTCGGTGTCTCTTAAGTGTGTCACCCTACGGTTCGTGAATAATGCGGACATGATCGAGACCCCTCTCGGATCAATAATCAGAAGCGGGATCTGGAGACCCATACTGACTCCCACACATTCAACGATGACTTTCTTGTGATCGTCAGAACCTTTTACGCTAGTATCTTAATCCCTTTGTTTCACGATATATTACATGTCCGAGATTCGATCATCGGTATCTCCATACCTAGTTTGATCTCGTTACCGACATGCACTCTTTTCTCGTTCCTGTGATATAACATTCTAGTGATCAAATCACTTGCTTGCAAGCTAATCAATGTGATATCACCGAGAGGGCCCAGAGTATATCTATCCGTCATCGGGATGAACAAATTCCACTCTCGATCCATGAGCCTCAACATAACACTTTATTAGTTCTGAATCCATCTTTACAATCACCCTGTTACGGTGTGACGTTTGATGTTATCAAGAAACTCTTCCGGTGTTAGTGATTGACATGATCTCATGGTCTAAGGATTAGGATCACTTCGTAAGTTGTTATAGCAATATAAACTCAATGACTTTGATCATAATGCTATACTTCGGATGAATGTTCATCACACCATTACACTAATGTTGTGATCCCGTTATTAACAACATCCAATGTCCATGATCAGGAAACCTTGATCATCTTGTTAATCAACGAGCTAGTTTATGAGAGAGGCATAACTAGGAACTTTTTGTTTGTTTATTAAACACACATGTATTAACGTTTCCGTATTAATACAATTATAGCATGTATCTATCATATACTTGGAATACACATAATAAACACTTTATTATTGCCTCTCAGGGCATATTCCCTTCAGTCTCCCACTTGCACTAGAGACAATAATCTAGTTACATAGTGATAAATCTAACACCCATTGAGTTCTGGTGTTGATCATGTTTTGCTCTAGGGAGAGTTTTAGTCAACGGATCTGCTACATTGAGATCCGTATGTACTTTACAAATCTTTATATCTCCATCCTTGACATGCTCGCGGATGGAGTGAAACCGGCGCTTAATATGCTTGGAATGCTTGTGAGACCTTGGCTCTTTGGCATTGGCAATGGCAATGGCACCATTGTTGTCACAATAGATCACCATTGGGTCCAACGCGTTTGCCACCACTCCTAGTTCGGATATGAACTCCTTCATCCAAACTGCTTCCTGAGCCGCTTCTGAAGCAGCAACATATTCGGCCTCCGTTGTTGATCCCGCTACCACAGGTTGTTTGGAGCTCCTCCAACTAACTGCTCCGCCATTCATGAGAAATACGTATCCGGATTGAGACTTAGAGTCATCCAGATCGGTGTCAAAGCTAGCGTCGACATAACACTTAGCGACGATCTCTTCTTCACCTCCGTATACAAGAAACATATCCTCAGTTCTTCGTAAGTACTTAAGGATATTCTTGACCGCTATCCAGTGTTCCGAACCTGGATCCGACTGGTACCTACTAGTCAAACTAATAGCATGTGCCACATCCGGTCTTGTACATAGCATGGCGTACATTATAGAGCCTATGGCTGAAGCATAGGGGACTTTGTCCATTATCTCTCTTTCTTCCGCCGAAGCCGGACTTTGAGTCTTACTCAATGTCTTGCCTTGCAACATAGGTAAGAACCCCTTCTTACTTCCGTCCATTTTAAACTTCTTTAAAATCTTATCAAGGTATGTACTTTGCGATAGCCCTATTAGGCGCCTAGATCTATCTCTATAGATCTTTATGCCTAATATGTATGACGCTTCACCTAGGTCCTTCATTGAAAATTTGCTGTTTAGATAACTTTTAACACTGTTTAAAAGATCTATATCATTTCCGATCAATAATATGTCATCCACATATAATATCAGAAATGCCACATTGCTCCCACTCACTTTCTTGTAAATACAAGCTTCTCCATAAGTTTGGACAAATCCAAACTCTTTGATCACCTCATCAAAGCGGAGATTCCAACTTCGTGATGCTTGCTTCAATCCATAGATGGATCGCTGAAGCTTGCACACCTCGTTAGCATCCTTAAGATCGACAAAACCCTTTGGTTGTATCATATACAACTCTTCTTCAATATTACCATTGAGAAACGCGGTTTTGACATACATCTGCCATATCTCATAATCGAAATATGCAGCAATTGCTAACATATTCCTAACTGAATTTAGCATCGCTACGGGAGAGAAAGTCTCATCATAGTCAACTCCTTGAATTTGTCGAAACCCCTTTGCAACAAGGTCGAGCTTTATAGACGGTCACATGACCATCAGCATCAGTTTTCCTTTTGAAAATCCATTTGTTCTCCACGGCCTTTCGGTCGTGAGGTAATTCCACCAAGTTCCAAACTTTGAAGAGAAGGTTCCACAACCTCTTCGAGTTCTACCTTCCGACTACTCACACCTTTCGCGAGAAACTCTTTCTCTAGAAAGGATCCATTCTTGGCAACAAAAACCTTGCCCTCGGATCTGTGATAGAAGGAATACCCAATAGTTTCTTTAGGGTATCCTATGAAGACGCATTTTTCCGCTTTGGGTTCGAGTTTATCCGGTTGAAGTTTCTTCACATAAACATCGCATCCCCAAACTTTAAGAAATGACAGCTTAGGTTTGTTTCCAAACCACAATTCATACGGTGTCTTTTCAACGGATTTAGATGGTGCCCGATTTAAAGTGAATGCAGCAGTTTCTAGTGCATAACCCCAAAATGATAACGGCAAGTCCGTCAGAGACATCATAGATCGAACCATATCTAATAAAGTACGATTACGACGTTCCAACACACCATTTCGCTGTGGTGTTCCGGCAGGTGTGAGTTGTGAAACAATTCCACACTCTTTCATGTGAGTGCTAAACTCGTAACTTAGATACTCACCTCCACGGTCGGACCGTAGAAATTTGATCTTTCTATTATGATGATTTTCCACTTCATTCTGAAATTCCTTGAACTTTTCAAAGGTTTCAGACTTGTGTTTCATCAAGTAGATATAACCGTATCTACTCAAATCATCCGTGAAAGTAACAAAATAACGATATCCACCTCGCGCCGACACACTCATTGGACCACATAGATCAGAATGTATGATTTCCAATAAATCTGTCGCCCGTTCCATTGAACCGGAAAACGGCGTTCTAGTCATCTTGCCCATAAGGCATGGCTCACATGTATCAAATGATTCATAATCAAGTGATTCCAAAAGTCCATCCGAATGGAGCTTCTTCATGCGTTTAACGCCAATATGACCTAGACGGCAGTGCCACATATATGCGGATATATCATCATTAAGTTTAATCCTTTTAGCATCAACATTATGAATATGTGTAACATTATCATCGAGATCTAATAGAAATAAACCATTCATCATCGATGCATGACCATAAAAGATTTCATTCATATAAATGGAACAACCATTGTTCTCGGATTTAAATGAATAACTACTTCGCATCAAACACGATCCAGATACAATGTTCATGCTCAGTGCAGGCACCAGATAACATTTATTCAAGTTTATAACTAATCCCGACGGCAAGTGGAGAGGCAGCGTTCCGACGGCGATCACATCAACGCTTGATCCATTGCCGACACGCATCTTGACCTCACCCCTTGCTAGCGGTCGCTTGTTCCGCAGCCCCTGATTCGAGTTACAAATATTAGCAACTGAACCGGTATCAAATACCCAGGTGCTACTGCGAGCACTAGTCAAGTACACATCAATAACATGTATATCATATATACCTTTGTTTGCCTTGCCGGCCTTCTTGTCTGCCAGATACTTGGGGCAGTTGCGCTTCGAGTGGCCAGTCCCCTTACAATAGTAGCACTCGGAATCAGACTTAGGTCCAACTCGGGGTTTCTTTTCAGGCGCGGCAACCGGCTTGCCGCCCTTACTTCCCTTCCGTTTTCCCTTCTTGTCTTTCTTGAAACCAGTGTTCCTATTGATCATCAACACTTGATGTTCCTTTTTGATCTCCACTTCTGCAGTTTTAGGCATTGACAGAAGCTCGGGGAGAGACTTCTTCATGCCTTGCATATTATAGTTCATCACGAAGCTCTTATAGCTAGGTGGCAGAGACTGCAGAACACGATGGATGCCTAAGTCAATGGGAATCAATATTTCCAAGGACACAAGCTTATCGGCGTAACCCGACATCTTGAGTACATGCTCACTAACGGAGTTGTGCTCTTCCATCATGCAGCTAAAGAACTTTTCTGAAGCGTTGTAGCTCTCTACAGCAGCATGTGTGTCAAAAATCATTTTCAACTCACCCATTGTATCAAATGCATTGCCATTTTCGAAACGCTTTCGAAGTTCCGGCTCTAGCCCATACAATATGCCGCAATGAACTAAGTTGTGGTCCTCCTGACGAGTCTGATAGACATTCTTCATCTCGTCAGGGGCGTCATCAAAAGGTGGGGGGCCGAACGGCGCTTCTAGCACATATTGCTTTTGTGCAGCAGATAGGAGAATCCTCAAATTCATGGCCCATTCGGTAAAGTTGCTACCGTTCGTTGCTAGTTTCTCTTTCTCCATGAACACATTGAAATTAAAAGCAGGTGGTGCCATCTACAACAAAATTTGTAAAGTTTAGACTAAGTGTATGATAGATTGAGTTCAACTAATCTATATTATGAATGAATTCCCACTCAAAAACGACATCCCTCGTGCCTTTTTGGTGATTACATGAACCAAATCCACTACACCAAGTCCGATCATCACGTGAGTCGGTATACCTTCAAAGGCGAGCATCAAATGGGCATCATGTCAACTATATGACTCATGCTTAACCTTTTGGTCCGTGTTCCGAGGCCATGTCTGTACATGCTAGGCTCGCCAAGTTAGAACCTTAGTATTCACGTGTGTAACTGTTTTACACCCGAAATATGGTCGTGGATCCAAGAACACCCGATCATCACGTGATGTCTTGGAGCGACGAAAACATAATCGGTGCATACTAAAGGAAGAACACATTCTTATCTTGATATTTAAATGAGGGATCAACTTATTATGCTAACAAAGCGCTAAACAAGCAATATAAGATGCTATCAAACATCATATGTTTATTAGTGAAATGATATGGTTCCCACAGATGATCTCTATCATGTGCATCGTGGTATGATCACTATCATACCTATATGTGTAAATCCAAGGTCTATGGATTTTACACGCTATGTGTGTTGTAAGAGTATCATCTCATACTTCTACTTACAACACTACCATATCATAACACTAGCCCATCAACAATCTAAACTAGACGCCTCTAATTTATCCATTGCAAGTTTTATGTGGCTTAGGGCTTTCGAGATAGAACTGTTCTTACCTACGAACATGAACCACAACGAGGATAATCAAATTGTTGACAACTCGCTTGCAAAATAGATATTGACTATAGTAGGAGAGACAGACACCCGCTAGCCACTTATGCAAACTAGTTGCATGTCAAGCGTGGAACAGGTCTCATGTGCGAGGACATGTAAAGTTTGTCCGGGCCGCTTCATCCCACTATGCCACCAATATCCAAAATTACAACAAAGGAGCAACAACATGATCATCATCGCCCACATACTCATATGTGTACTACCCGTGTAAGTATCTACGCATAGATCCGGCTCTGATACCACTGTATGGTTCGCAGCATAGAAAACAAAAAATTTCCTACGATGTGAACTACCCTTGAAGACCGACAAAGCTTAACGAGTTCAACTCGTGGTTGATGTAGACGATCTCTTGCCGATCTCAAGATCGAGAGGAAGTCCTAGCGCCGCAAATCAGCAGCGCATCCGTGCTCGCACACACGTTCGAGGCACCGAGCAACCTCCGCCTCCTCGCTCCAGCGATGCAGCGGAAGCACAACTCTTTCTTGCCGAATAGCCACCGGGAACATGTATCTCGCTAGTCCGAGACCATGGGGGATAAATTCTAGAGGGGGAGAGAGATCCTTCACGAGGAGGTGTGAGAGACAAGTGAGGAGGGGGGCTCCTTTTATAGGAGGAGGGGGGGGCACCCAAGGGGGTGGCCGCCGGCCATGGGGGCTGCCCCCTCCCCTCCTTCATTCATGTGGGTGGACACTCCACTCACAAAATGCCCTTTAAAATCCCTCCACTCAAAAGTCCACTCAAATTCCCATTAAATTTCCACCAAATTTAATGCAAACTCTCATTAAATAAAACTCTTTTATTTTTTTCAGAATTTTATCAATTAATTTAATGACAAACATTTACAAATAACCCCTTGCTAGAATTCTATTTCACATGCATAACCACTTTATGCAATTTCACCCGAAAACCTGTTTCGGTATCTAGTGAAATAAATTCCTGCGCTTGTTCATTCTTTCGGCATGAAACATTTGCTCCAATTGGATGTTGGTGTCTCTTAAGTGTGTCACCCTACAGTTCGTGAATAATGCGGACATGATCGAGACCCCTCTCGGATCAATAATCAGAAGCGGGATCTGGAGACCCATACTGACTCCCACACATTCAACAATGACTTTCTTGTGATCGTCAGAACCTTTTACGCTAGTATCTTAATCCCTTTGTTTCACGATATATTACATGTCCGAGATTCGATCATCGGTATCTCCATACCTAGTTTGATCTCGTTACCGACATGCACTCTTTTCTCGTTCCTGTGATATAACATTCTAGTGATCAAATCACTTGCTTGCAAGCTAATCAATGTGATATCACCGAGAGGGCCCAGAGTATATCTATCCGTCATCGGGATGAACAAATTCCACTCTCGATCCATGAGCCTCAACATAACAATTTATTAGTTCTGAATCCATCTTTATAATCACCCTGTTATGGTGTGACGTTTGATGTTATCAAGAAACTCTTCCGGTGTTAGTGATTGACATGATCTCATGGTCTAAGGATTAGGATCACTTCGTAAGTTGTTATAGCAATATAAACTCAATGACTTTGATCGTAATGCTATACTTCGGATGAATGTTCATCACACCATTACACTAATGTTGTGATCCTGTTATTAACAACATCCAATGTCCATGATCAGGAAACCTTGATCATCTTGTTAATCAACGAGCTAGTTTATGAGAGAGGCATAACTAGGAACTTTCTGTTTGTTTATTAAACACACATGTATTAACGTTTCCGTATTAATACAATTATAGCATGAAAAATAAACATCTATCATATACTTGGAATACACATAATAAACACTTTATTATTGCCTCTCAGGGCATATTCCCTTCAGATGACACTAGCAAGAGCTCCTCCTCGAAAAAGGATAGCGGTAAGGATGGATACAATGAGGTTTCTCATGTGTATTCCCCTGATCCACCTATTCCTCACCCACATATACATAATAGGGGTGATCCACCCAAGCTTTCTTCATCTACTTTTACTCAATGGCAATTTTTGATGAAATATCATGTGTGCAGTTCCTCCATAGAGTTGTGGAAGATCATCGAAAATGGTCTTCATGTTGGAAACCCCAACAATCTCACAAGAAGAGAAATGGTCGATAGCCAACTCAATGCTACAGCTCTACACATGATATAGCTCGGTGTGGGTGACAAAGATATGCCACACATTCAGCATCTTAGTACAGCAAAGGAAGCTTGGGATGCTCTCACCGAGCTCTTCATCGGAAATGAAAGTATGAAAAGGAATAGATATGATGCATTGAGCAACGAAGCTGAAGGATTCTATATGTTGGATGGAGAAGACCATGAAGACATGTATAGGAGGCTTAAGGCTATAGCCACAAATTTCAGAAATCATGGTGCCGCTCATGTTGATGATGCATGGATCAAGCGCAAGTATGTCAGTTCTCTTATGCCGTTTGAGCCCACAGATTTGAAAAGTCTCCAAGGTAGGCATAACTATCACCTCATGACATCCAATGAGGTAATGCAAGAAATGGACGTCTTCAAAGTGGCTGCCAAGAATGCCGAAGATGATGCTCGTTCTCGAGCTATGGGGATGCAAAAAGGGATCAACATGGCCTTGAAGACTAGTGTGATTGATCATGATGAATATGCCCTAGAAGGTCTGGACTGTCCTGAGGATATAAAAAGGATTCATGGAAAATACTTGGCTCTTTATGCTAGAAACTTCTAGAAAGACCCAGCCAAGGCTAAAGCTGAACTGGAACGCAAGAGTGGAGCATATGGAAGAAAAGAAAATGGACCCAAGCTGAGAACATGTTTCAACTGTGGTGACCGGCTGCACTTCGTAGCTGAGTGTCCATATCAAAGTAGGGAAGATAATGGAGGAAGACTCATTTTCAAGGACAAGTCAAAGGCTCCACGCAAGAAACATTTTGTAAAGAAGAATGCTCCTTTCAAGAAGCAACCAAAGATTGTTCTAGTGGCTCAAGAAGAATATTCATCGGGAAGTGAAGATGAGGACGAGGATGATAGCTCTCAAGAGGTGGCTGCTATAGCCACCACATCTACATCAACTTCTCTCTTCGACTCTCCGAACAAAAACATCATCAACAAGAATGCTACTTGTCTCATGGCAAGAAGCTCCGAGGTAACTTCTTCGAACTCTTCTTTTCCTAAGGCTATGATTGACATGGATGATCCTACTAGCCTTAAGGTTAAAGAAGAGATTATTGCTTTGGATTATTTCTATACTAACTTTCAAGGTGAGCATAAAGTTTGTTTTGAAGCTCTTATGGATTAGCTGGCCCAAAACGAAGCTCTCCTTGAAGAAAAGGGCATAATTGAAAGGGAGGATGCAATGGAAATTGCATCCTTAAAAAATGCTCTTGAAGAAGAGGAAGAGGCTCGGGTCTCTCTTGAAGAGAGGCTTGAGTCTATTGAAGAGTCACATGATGAAATTGTGACTAAACTTGTTAAGGAACGTGACAATGCTGTCACCAAAGCAAAGAAGTTAAAGAAGGAAAAGATTGACTTTGGGGCTGCTCATGATAGACTCTCCGAGGAATTGGAGAAACTTGACAATGCTCACAAGGCGTTGAAAAACGAGTTCTCTATTCTCAATGAGTCACATGATCATCTTCAAAGTCGATTGGCCAAATATGATACTCCTAGCTCGTCCAACTCAACATATAGTAACAAGGAAAATGCTAGTGTGGAAAAAGAAGTGATCAAGTACATCACTCCCAAGGATAAAGGTGTGCTTGATGAAGTCCTTGGCAAACAAAGGTCAAATCATGGTAAAGAGGGACTTGGGTATGTAACCAAGTCCAAGAAAAAGAAAACCAAGAAGAACAAGACCAAGAATGTGCAATCAAAGATAAGCACCGCTGAGAAGAATGTCACAAAAGACAAGACTAACAATATTGGTTTTGTAGGGTCTCACAATCCGAATTATGAACTCTTTTGTGATGACTATGGTGATGTTTATGCTTATTATGTCGGTCCCTTTGATGAATATATTGCTTGGTCTATTTGGGTCCCATAGACCCTTGTTACTAACATGAAAGGACCCATTGAAAAATGGGTACCTAAAACCAAGAAGTAATTCTCTTGCAGGGCTATGCTTCCGATGGGTCGAAATGGGTGCTGGATAGTGGATGCACTAGTCATATGACCGGAAGCAAGGAGATCATCACGGAGATGCGTCCAAATCATGATAATATCACAGTCTCCTATGGTGATAAGTCTAAATCTCAGGTATTGGGTCTTGGCAAGGTTGTGGTTGCCCACGATATCTCTCTCGTGGACGTCATGCTTGTTGAGACCCTCGGTTACAACCTTCTTTCTGTTCGTTCCCTTGGCAAGATGGTTTTTGCTGATTTTATCGATGATGATTTGGTGGTACTCTTGTGGAGCAAGTCTCTAAAGGTCGCTTTCGTTGGATACGTCGAAAATGACTTATATGTGGTGGACTTCTCGGGGAAAACCACTTCGGGTCCGATGTGTCTATTCGGAAAGGCCAACGTGGGCTAGCTATGGCATCGCCGTTTAGCCCATGTCAACATGAGAACTTTGCAAAGTCTCCAGAAGGGTGGCCACATCCTTGGACTAAAAGACAATGTCTCTTTTGCCAAAGATCGTGTTTGTAGGGCTTGTGTAGAAGGAAAAATGCATGACTCTCCCCACAAGAGGAAGACTATTGTGTCATCAAAGAGGATCTTGGAATTACTTCATGTGGGTTTATTTGGTCCTCCCTCTCATGCAAGTCTTGGTGGGAAGAAATATTGCTTGGTCATTGTCGATGATTACTCAAGATATACATGGGTCTATTTCTTCAAGCTGAAAAATGAGACTCAACAAACTGTCATTGACTTTGCCAATGAAGTTCAACGTCAACACGATGTTCCTATCTTGGCAATAAGAAGTGAGAACGGCTCCGAATTCAAGAACTACACTTTGAATGAGTTTCTAAGCAACGAGGGGATTAGACATCAATATTCCGCTGCGTACACCCCTCAACAAAATGGTGTAGCTGAGAGGAAGAACCGGACTTTGATGGATATGGCAAGATCAATGTTGGCTGAATTCAAGTCTCCTTATAATTTTTGGGTTGAAGCCATATCCACTGCTTGTCACTCATCGAACCGGCTCTACCTCCGAAAGATTTTGGACAAGACTCCATATGAAATACTTACCGGTAACAAGCCCAACATCTCATACTTCAGGGTATTCGGGTGTAAGTGTTTCTTTCTTATTAAAGGTGTCCGTTTGTCAAAATTTGAGTCCAAGGCTTTAGAAGGTATTTTTGTTGGTTACGGTGCCGAATCCCACACTTATAGAGTCTACAACAAGCTCACTGGGATTGTTGTAGAATCTTGTAGTGTGGAGTTCGATGAAAATAACGGCTCCTTTGTAGGGCAAGTTGATGTTTGTGATGCAGATGTTGAAATACCCCAAGATGCCATAAGAAGAATGGGCATGGGATTTTTCCGCCCCATTGAGGAACCCCTTGTGGCGGATCGGGAAGGACAATGCTCCACTCATGTGGAGCCCTCATCTACACAAGATCAACAAGCTCCTACTGTTGGAGAAAACTCCGCACCAACACCGCAACCTGCTGAAGATCATCTGTCTCCTGGACAAGTTGGTAGTCCCAGGCCGGACTATCCGCCCCCTTCAAGGGGCGGACAATACGCCCCTGGCACTCCATCTCGTTCCAGGGGATCTGGAGGAGAATACAACAGCCACGAAACTCCCAGGCCGGATTCTGCGGCCCCCGAGGGCGGATTATCCGGCTCTGATTCTCCAAGTCCTATCAGGCATGCTCAGGAAGAAGCCTCTGGTGTTTCATCTCCCAGGCCGGATAGTCCGGCCCCTCCAAGGGGCGGATTATCCGTCCCTGAAGAACAAGCTCTGCAACAACCTCTTGGTGTTAACTCAGATCAAGTTCAAGGGCAAGGCAGTGATCAAGACAAGGATTCTCTCAAGTGGAAGGAACTGATTTTGGCGAGACTTATGCTCCTGTGGCTCGTCTTGAGTCTATCCGTATACTTCTTGCATATGCATCCCATCATAATTTTAAATTACAACAAATGGATGTTAAGAGTGGATTCCTTAATGGTCCTCTACATGAGTTAGTATACGTCAAACAGCCCCCGGGTTTTGAGGACCCCAAAATTCCGAACCATGTCTACAAACTCGATAAGGCGCTCTATGGCCTTAAACAAGCCCCACGTGCGTGGTATGAGCACCTTAAACAGCTTTTGCTAGACCATGGATTCGAAGTTGGGCAAATCGATCCCACTCTTTTTACTAAGAAGGTTAATGGGGAGCTTTTTGTGTGCCAACTTTATGTAGATGACATTATTTTTGGTTCTAATAACCAAGCTTTTAATGATGAATTTTCAAAGCTTATGACTGACAGGTTTGAGATGTCCATGATGGGTGAGCTGAGGTTCTTTCTTGGATTTGAGATCAAACAACTTAGAGAGGGAACCTTTATTAATCAAGCTAAGTACATCCAATACATGCTCAAAAGGTTCAAGATGACGGATCTCAACGGTGTGGCTACTCCAATGCAAACAAAGTGTCATCTTGAGCTCAATCCAAAGGGTAAAGACGTGGACTAAAAGGTATACCGATCCATGATCGGCTCTCTCCTTTACCTTTGCGCATCTAGGCCTGATATCGTGTTAAGTGTAGGAGTGTGTGTAAGGTACCAAGCCGCTCCTAAAGAAAGCCACTTAGTGGCGGTCAAACGAATCTTCAGATATTTGGTTCATTCCCCAAATTTTGGGCTATGGTATCCCAAGGGTTCAAGTTTCTCTCTATGTGGTTACACTGATTCAGATTGGGCTGGTGACAAAGATGATAGGAAATCAACCTCTGGTGCGTGTCAATTCTTGGGCAGGTCTCTAGTGTGTTGGTCTTCAAAGAAACATAATTGTATTTCACTCTCAACAGCCGAAGCTGAATATGTTGCTGCTGCAAGTGCTTGTACACAATTGTTATGGATGAGGCAAACTTTAAAGTAATATGGTGTCAATTGTGACAAAGTGCCTCTATTATGCGACAATGAAAGTGCTAATAAAATTCCTTACAATCCCGTGCAGCATACAAGAACAAAACATATAGATATTCGCAACCACTTTATTCGGGATCATGTTGCTCGTGGTGATATTGCCCTATCCTTTGTGAGCACGAAGAACCAACTTGCTGATATTTTCACGAAGCCTCTTGATGAAGAAAGATTTTGTTATTTGAGGAATGAGCTAAATATCATAGATTCAAGGAGCTTGGCTTGACTACCCTTGCACACTCACTTTCTCTTATTCATGTATTTGGTTTAGATGCGGGCATAGACATAGGGGGAGTGTGGTCCTAATTGATTGGGCCAACCCGCCCACCATAATGCCGAAAGCAAGTAAAATCATTTCCCTTAATATCATTTTGTGATATGTGGGTCATCGATGAGCATTGGTTTTGAACTCAAGATACATCTTCGCGGTGTCATGCCATGCGCTCCAACATGGTGGCTTTGGCCACCACCCTCTTCCTAGAGAAGAGTTGGTTTCTCATGGGTCTCGTTGGATTTTCTTGCATATCTCTTATTCTTATGGAAAACACACCCAATTTTGGCTTTTGTTTGATTTGAATCTTGCAAATTTGGGTGTATAGTACCATCTCAGTTTGATGCTCTTAACCCAAGCCTTTCTTTCCCTCCTAAAACCATCTATTCTTGCACACAAGTCCTCTAACACACCATCGAGGGGTTTTGCTAGGTTGCTCCGGCCTGAATCTGTAACTTACAGAATTTTCAGAGGGGGGGCGGACTTTCCACCCTAAGTGGGGGGCGGATTATCCGCCCCGGGCTAAATCTGCCTGTTAAAGGCAGGGTCGGGGAGGGCAGGCTCAAACAAAGAAGCCAGACCTCCCCCAACCCTCCCTCAACCCCCAGCCGCCGCCGGAGCATCCGCCCCTCCCGGAGTTGATTTGACCTCCGGATTCTCCAGGCTCTCCCCGGATCTTCTTCACCTCGCCTCCGGGTATCTTCTCCTCCGCGATTTTCCTCCAATGAGTGAGGGTAACTCCCTCATCTCTCTCCTTTTGTATGGGATGCATTTTATTTGGTGGAAATCTCGTTGTCGAAGATCCTTGGTGTTGTTCCTTACATGCTAGAATCAGTAGAATTGCAACCCTAGTACCCGATCTGTTTTGCGATGGTAGATCTGGGCCAATCCAGAAAATTTCTGCGGGGGGGCGGATTATCCGCCCCTGCCAGGGCCAGATAATCCGGCCTGGAGATTAAACTCTGTTCTGTTTTGGTGCTGCTCCTGCAATACACATCATTGGTTATGGGTTGCTTTGCTACTCTTTCTCCGTGTTTTCTCCTGGACTTGTGTGTATGATTATCTACATGCTATCTCTCTAATGCTTTTCACAGGTGGTTCCAAGCCGACCAAGACCTTCGCCCGTCGTTCCTGTGCCCGTTATCTCAAGCCTACTGCAAAAGGGAAGTTCATTGATGAAACCGAGGTCAGTAGAGCAGCAAGAGAGGTTGAACGGATGGTAGAGGCAAGTAAGAAAACTAAGAGGACCGCATCTCGCAAGGGCAAAGAGTCTCGTCCCAACTACAAGACTATGGACAGTATTCAGTATGCCACCATTCGCCAGACGGATTACTATGATGAGGCAGATAGTGATGGTCCCCCCGAGGACTCTATGTTTTGGAATGCCCACTTTCGGGCTATTCATGATTATGTGTATGCCACCCTTAGGATTCGCCCCATGCACCCCATCAACTTGACTGAGGCTCAATCCAAGGCAAGGATCCTTGAGGCATTGGATGTGACCAACAAGATGGGGCTCCACCACCTTATGACTATTCAATGCAACTAACTCATCCGTGGTGCGGTAGTATTTCTCCACACTTGTGATCTGCGGTGATGAGCGCCGTAGTATGAAGTGGATGACCGGGACTACAATGATTCAGTCGGACTTTCACACCTTTGGGCAGGTTCTTGGTTATGCATTCCATGGTCGTGACACTCCCTCTGGCCACCGCATCATTTCTCCGTTGAAGCCATCCAAGGACACTGTGCTTGCCCCTTGCCTTTCTTCTGATGGTATTGCTGGTACTTTCACTGGTCTCTCTCCCTTTTATGGCTCCCTTGTTGGCATATTTGGGACTGCATCGCTCCTAGTGGTGGCAACAATGACAAAATCCATGGCCACCTGGTTCCTCTACTTGCTTTTGCTCACGAGTGTGCCACTAACTCTGGATCAGCCACAGGTTACAAACTAGATGTCATGGACTACATATATCATGAAATGACAGATGCTATGATAAACAGGCTCTCTATTCCTTATGCTCTTTTCATTATGATGCTCGTCAAGCATATGTTGCCCCACGAGGATTTTGGCACTGCTCTGGATGGGGTTCACAAGCCCAAGAAAATCCACAACAAGGCTCAAAAGACCCATCACCCTTCCACTGCACCTGAGTCCTTCATGCGTGATGCTCGGGCCAGTGGTCGTCGTTCCACGGTGTCCCCAATGGCACGCGAGGTTAAGCAGCTCACTTGGTTCCAGCGGCACATTCTTTGCATGGGCATTGGCACTCACAAAGGCCAATATGAGGCGTACCGCAGGGATCATGATAGGGATCACACGCAACAGCTTATTCTCCACCATGTCTCAGGTGCCACTGGCCATCCACCTCCTCCCACTGCTCCAGATCCGTATGCTCAGTGGAACACCTCAGGGATCAACTATGGCGCGCTCGAGAGTTGCCTCTTTCCTCCTCCACCGAGGGCACCCAGTCCTCCAGCTGATGATGATGATGAGTATGATGAAGAGGAAGGGGACGGGAATGACTACAACGAGGATGAGGAGGAGTGATTTTTGCGTTAGCATCGCTCTTCTTCCTTTTTGGCGTTTCGATGCCAAAGGGTGAGAAGTAGTTCCATTAGGTCTCGTGAATTTGCAAGGGTCGGGCGCAAGCATCTATCTTTCAGTCGTCTTATTTGCTTGCTTGTGCCTTTTTCGCGTGAACTTATTTGCTATTTGTCTTGATTTTGTAAGACTATGTCGTCCTCCACTATGTTTGGTACTATGTGTGGTGTTCATGGAATTCTGGATTTATCTTTTGTGGATCTCATGGAATTCTGGATTCATCTTTGGAGCATGTTTGATGGCATACAGAATCATGGGCCTATCTAACGTATGCATCAATTTTGTTGGTATTGTTGGGATGTGCTTGGAGGCTATCAAGCTAATTATATTCTTTGGCTATAATCACATTCCGGTGGTATGACCTTGTTTCCCAACCCACCTTGTTTCAATTATCTTTGCTATGTAAGTAATGTTCCCTCTAGTGTGTGCATTTGTATTCAAATGCAAATTCAAAAATATGCACACATCTAGGGGGAGCGTATTTCTTTTTAAAGGTGGCATTTGCCGGCTTCATTGCAAATCCTAATATTGTCATCTAACACCAAAAAGGGGGAGATTGAAAGAAAATTTTATAATCCCTAGTGTTTTGTGTGTTAGATAACAATATCAAGGATTATTTAATGTGTGTTGAAGTGTTGCAGCTCTCTTTGAGAAAAAGGGAAAAGGATTCTGCCTTTGGGGGGCGGATAATCCGCCCCTCCCTCTTCCCGAGCAGGCGCAAGCCCCAGAAGGGGGCGGAGTTTTGGCCGAATTTTCCGGCCCCGTAGGATAATCCGCCCCTCAGGGGGGCCGGATAGTCCGCCCCCTTGCTCATCGCCAAGGTGCAAGCCCCAGAGAGGGGTCGGAGTGTTGGCCAAACTTTCCGGCTTGGCCGGATAATCCGCCCCTGGAGGGGGCCGGATTATCCGCCCCTAAGATCTTCACCAAGTTTCGCAGGCGCCAGCCCTAGAGAGGGGGCGGAGTTTCCCCCGGAGAATCCGCCCTTAGGGCGGAGTTTTGCCAGGGGGCGGATAATCCGCCCCAAGTGGGGGCGGATAATCTGCCCCCAAATTTGTGCAACAGCCAGATCTGGGGAGGGGGTATTTAAGCCAGACTTCCCCCTCCTGCCAGAATTCTTGATTCATTCTAAAAAGACGAGATCTGATCTGCAACCTTCATCCAAGAGAGATCCACCTAGATCCACCCAAAGGCCCCGTCCCTTGGGTAATCGAAGGAGGAGAACTCGATCTTCATCATCAGCAATCAAGTGCTTCATCTCCTCTCCATTCATTTGGATAACCACCGATCTAGTATTTCTTGCAAATACCTAGATCCTTATTTTTGTTTATATTGATAAACCTTGTTCTTGTGGCAGCTTGTTGTCATCTCGGGAGCCCCCAATTCGGTTGTGGGTGTGTGCCCCGATAGTGTTGTAAAAGGCACCGGTTCCCGCCTCGAAGGGATCCAATAGTGGAGAAGGTGGATCAGGCCTCTCATGGCGACATCCATCAGAGAATAGGGTGAGGTCTATTGTGGCGTGGTGGTCTTAGAACCGCCCACCCCTCCAACGCAGATGTACTTCCCTTAACAAGGAAGGAACTGCGGTAAAACAAATCCCTGTGTCTCCGCGTGCTCCACTACGGTTCCTTCGCTCCTCTCTTTACGTGCTTAGTAGTTAGGGTTGCATATAGGGAAATTCTCGTAGTGGCATATCTAGAGAATTTACTTTGTGTCAAGCCTAAACTTGAAAAAGTATTAAAAATTGGTTAGCACCTATTCACCCCCCTCTAGGTGCCCATACGATCCATTTCAAACGGCGTGTGCTCTGTGGCGCGCGTCGGCATGGTCGACAGTGGCGCGGGCGCGGCGTTCCTAGCGGTTCTGGTTGCTATCTGCGAGGTAGGGCTGGTCGAGAGGGGGCGGTGAGGCATGGGCTACCTCCCAGACAAGGTTGGCACGGCTAGTTCTTCCTCTAGCCTGCTGTCCACACTGGGTGACATGGGTGCTCTCGGGCTGTTCACCATTGATGACAATGGCTAGCTTACAGTAGTGCTAGAGATTAGTTAAGGTTGTTAGATTATCTACTAAGGCTAGTGGTGTCCAGAGAGGGAACAAGTTAGGCCAGAATCACTGCACACTATAGTGTTTAGGATTTGTTTGATTTGTATCTGCAAGGTGTTTGATGAAATGGCCGCATGAATTCAAGTTTTGAATTTTGAAAAGATTTTTGGTGGGTGTGCTAGGCATGTGCTGGTGAGTCTGTAGCTGCTTGGGTTTTGAAAGTTGAGCTTGTTTGAGTGGTTTTTGAAAAAGTGGGATCTTCCCATATGATATAGATTCAATTTTAAACTGTCATTTAAACTAAGCATTTAAATATTTTTGGATGATCACAAAGTGGGCCTTGGTTCCTTGTTATGAGTACTATCAAGGGGTGCAAAGATCCCAACAAGTTTCTATTAAGTTCTGAAAGTTAGAGATAGCCAAAGTAGGCATGGGAGTTAATTTGGCCAAAGTGACCATTCACTTAATTTGTTTGTTTTGATTTATTTGTCTTTGGGAAAAGTGTGGGGATTGTTTAGATGATGTTTATTTTACCTAAGAATCATTTTCCAAGCAATGAAACACATAATCATGGCAATTCAAAAGAATCCAAATTTTAATGCACACACATATGGATGCTTTCATATTTTAATTGGGAAAGTTTTTGTTAACCCTAAATTTGGTGATTAGAGTTTGATGATTCTAGTTCAATATTTTTGGGATGTTACACAAGCTCGCCTCAATCCACGCCATTGCCTCCCTCTCACACCTCGAATGTCGCCTCCCTCCTCTCCTCTCCCATCCACCCATGAGCGACACCTCTACCTTGATCCAATCCCCTTCCCTGGCGCCACACCATCGGCTAGCGATGAAGCCGAAGTCGACGCCGCAATTGCCGCTGCGTCCCCAACTTTCACCCAAGATCGGTGTCACATCCCAAGATTTTCCAAATCTTGTAATGTGAAAAATAAATAAACAAAATAAATAATTGTTGAAATTTAGGGTGAGAAGAAACTTTTTGATTCCAATTGGAAACATCAAAACCTATTTTGATCAAATAATAATCCTAAAGAGATTTAAAAATATAAACAAATAATAAATAAAGTTATAATAGTTCGAGTCACTATTTTTTGGATCTTTTAATAAAAAGATACGGTTGTTATAAGAAAAGGTAGAATTATAAATAAGGATTATTTTAAAGAGCCAAATTTAACCTTGGCCAAGCTTTTGAAAGAAAATATTTTGTTTGATAAAAATAGTAAAGGTTTATTTAAATAAAATAAAAAGGATTTATTAATATCCAATTTTATTTAAGAAAAGGCTTTTCCATTTTAAATAAAAACTAAAACTTATTAAAGTATTTTAAATAAGTGATTTCCAAGTGTTTTGTTTTTCAAATAAAACCTACTGAAAAGATTTTTTTAATATTTAGATTTCAAAATAGAGTTTTAAAATAAATTAAATCCTATTTGAATTAATGACTAAGGTCTATTTATTTAATTATTAACGGATCCTAAAAAGAATAAAAAATTATTTTGTTTTGGACTTTGGATTATGTTGTTAAACAGAATTAAAATATACCCAAAGTTTGGTGGTGGTTTGATTTGATTTGGTGTTTGAATTATTTGATTTAAAATC
The DNA here is from genome assembly GCA_916181665.1 of Avena sativa. Lineage (NCBI taxonomy): Eukaryota > Viridiplantae > Streptophyta > Magnoliopsida > Poales > Poaceae > Avena > Avena sativa. The sequence goes on along the minus strand of OV702284.1, from coordinate 225,615,048 downwards.
AAAACAGGAATTCAATTCAGAAAAAGAAAAAGGTTTGTATAAAAAAAATAGAAACAAACCCAACCCACTAAACCTACCCAGCCCAGCAAACCCTTCTGGCCCAGTAAGAGCCCACCCGGGAACCCTCTGCCACTGTTCTTTCTCACTTGCATCTGCACCCGCACAGCCGCTGATGTTTGGACCCCACCCCACTCTCACTCATTCGCTGATGCGAGGCCCCACCGCTAGCTCCCTTCGTTCTCACCCGCGCACTAACCTCGCCGACGGTTTCTGCCCGTTAACAACTTGCTTGATTCCTCTTCAATCGCGCATTGATTTGGCCCTTCAATCACGCGTACTGAAGCTCCTTCGCCCCCTCTCTCTTTCCCCTCACTCGCCAGATCCTCTACGCCACCAGGCTGCACTAATTTTCGTTCGCGCCACCACTGGCTCCGACGACCTTTCCGGTCGATTCCGACGAGCACGAACCTCCCCACTGTCCCTGCTTCACACGATCTAGTTCGCCAGAACCAGGCGCACCCGCCAGTGCCTCGCACTCACCCGCGCGTGCCCCACAGCCTCGCCTTCGTCTTCGTCTGGGAACCACCGTCGTCTGCACCAGCTTCGGCGAGCTACTGTCGTCGACTCTGTGTGCCCCTTGCCCTATGGTGAGTTCCATTTCAACCTGTACGAACTTGCACACCCTCCTGACACGTTTCCTTGCTCGCTTGCACCCCAGACACCCATCCCTGACGACGCCTGAGCGCACCCGTCGCCAGGAGCAACTCCGGTGAGCGATTGCCGTCATCACCGTGCGCCCCTCGACAAGCTACCACCACCTTGAGCATCACCACGACCCCGCGAACCCGGTGAGCCCCTCCGTTCCTCTCCTCGCTTCCTAGATTCACCGAACCACCGCCACCGGGCACGTCGCCGCCAGTCGCCGCCGCCAGCGCCGCCAACCTTTGGTCAAACGCGCAGCAGCCATCCGATACAGATCCGAGGCACGCGATAGATTCACTTAAAACGAAGGGGTATGCGATCTGTGCCGTGCGATCAAGTTAAATCCTGCGGTCTGTATCAGTCGATCCACGCGAAATGTTTTTAGCCAATCAGATTAGTCCACGTGGCCCAGAGTTTGTTTTAAAACCAGGATTTGTTCTATTAGATGTTCAATTTTAAAAATTGCATAACTTTCAAACCACACGTCCCAATTTTGCAAATTTTATATCAATGAATTCAGCAAAAAAAGTACTTTCTGACCATGCACCTTGTTTAGTAAAATGTTTCTGTTAAATTGAATGTTTGTGCAGAAACTTGTGTAGTCATATTTAGAATATAAAATTTGTTCTAAAATGATTTTTGAGATAAAACCTTTGGCAAATGGATTGTTTTGAACCTACTGACCTTAGAAACCAACTCATGGATTTGAAAATGTATTTGGTAAAGCTAAAGAGTAAAACTTTGATTTAAAGCATTTCTAGTCAAAATAAAAATAATGTTTATTTATTAAAAATGATTTTTGAGAAAAACCTTTGGGAAATGTTTTGATTTAAACTCTCTCACCCTAAACACATAGTTTTATGATTTAAAAATATATTTTGATGAACCCTATAGATTGTTACCTTATTAAAAGCATTTCTCAACCACATAAAATAATGCTTTGGTTTAAAAATGGTTTATAGGTAAAATCTTTTGCAAATAGTTTTGCCACTTTATAAAATGACCAATAAGTGGTTTACAATGTTTATAACCTATTATAAACCACTTTTGTAAATAAAACAAAGTTTGACATGCTTGCATGCATTGTTTTGTTTCTATTATTTTATGTGATGTTGCTTGAATGGTAGATTGTAATATTGCTTGCTTGATTGAATTATAGTGACATTTGAAGAGTGTGAATATTGCAAGACAAGGAGTGAACTTATATTCTCTACCAAAAAGGCAAGTTATGCATCATACTTTTGTCCCATTATTTTCACTATGCATTAGTGATATTTCTACGTAGGACTTGCATGGAATTTTTGCTAAGTATAAACTATGCCATGGGAAATCCTAGTAGATGAAACTTTAGTACAAATTTCCTAAGTTACGATTCCTACTACTATCATGCTTAGCTTAGCTAGTAGAAAACAAGGGTGGATTATATTCATGCTATGGAATGTTTCTAAGTCAAGGACTTGTGTTTTGTTTAATAAAACAACTAAGTGAATGAATCACCTGGGTGGAATGGAAGGAATGGTTTGTGTTGAGTGGTTCACAAGGCCCATTTCTATGGTTTACCTTGTGTATCTCTCTTATGGATGGCCACCCAGGAACAAAGAGATTTGAGATGTCAAATGTTGAGAAGCTTCAAGTGCAGCCACTTGGCATTATGGGCTCTGCCTGGATCATATAGGTTGCAATAACTTAGCCAAATGGACAGTTGGTGGTAGGGGATTGATAGGTTGGAACGCGTCCATTTTGGTCTAAGGGAAGGCTTCTGAAAGATCTTGTCTTGGTGAAAATCAAGTCTTGTGGGGAAAGTGCACCACCTCTGCAGAGTGTAAAATCTAAGTACTTAGCCATGTCCCTAGTAAAGGACAATTTGAGCATCAAGACATGGAAGCTATCAAGAATCTCCTCATCCAAATTTCTAAGTTAAAAACTTGTGGTTGAACAAGGGTTGAAGGATCACCAATTTTTATTGGGAGATGCCTTGGGTGATTTTGATAAACAAAAACTTAGTGTTTACAAATGATAAGGAAAATCTATTTTGAGCAATGCAAGCCTAAGCTCCACTTAGCCAAATGCATATAGATGATAGACTCCACTATACTACCATAGTATCACTTGCCAATACAATTCAAATGTATTGACCCTTGTGGCTGTAACTTGTTCTGTTGCAGGTTTTTTTGATGTTAGTAAGATGTGTTGATTAGGATTACAAGTCTACAACCAACATGTTTGCCTGTGGCACTTTAAAGATGAAGGACCCCATGCTATTGTTATATTCTGCTGCATTGTAATGTGATAGCCAAATGAGCTATGTAAGATGTAATAAATTATTTTATTCCTGGTTATAAAGTTGTATTATGACCTTTGTTTCTTGATATTACATCTTAAGTGTGGATGCTAGCTATTGATCCAGGGACTAGCATTGCAATCACAGGGATCTCTACCTTATTAAAGGTTGGGAACCTTACAGATGGTATCAGAGCATTGTGTTGCCTATAGGATTGTAAACCTAGGATTGGACAAACCCCTTAGGAAAATAGGAGTTGTATTTGTTCCAAAACTTATTTACAAACAATCTTGTAAACTCTTTCCTCATCCTTTTTGGTTTTGACTCTACATCTCTTCTATTTCAAACTAGATGGATAAAACCTACCCCATGGCCAAAGACTTCACCATGTGCAAAGGACTTCATCAACTCAAATGACTTCAACATCAAACATCATCAAAGACTTCAACTTTATTTTCACCAAGGACTTCAACTTGGATATCACTAAGGATTACAAGTGAGACAAGAATATTATTCAAGACTTGAATACTAAGGAAACACAACTTAGAAGGAACCATCATCACCTTTGAAGTTTTGTGACCAAGACACAAGAAATTTTCCCAAGGAAACCATGATCTCATTCAAGAAGAATCAACTAAGAAGGATGGAAAGAATCTCAAGTGAACCATATAGATGGACCACCATATTAAGTATAGATCAAACACACCAACCTATGTGGTGTAACAAAAATATTTTATTTCCTAAAGATGTGCTTGAACTTGTTGTTTGAATGGAATGTTTGTTTGTGATTGCTTGTACATTGCTTGAGTGAATTGTGATGTGTGTGATTAGAATTGATTCCTTAGAAATCTTTTGCCTATTCTAATCCCAATCCAACCCAAACAGATGACTTCTCCAAGAGACTTCAACATCAAGAATGACAACAACAACAACAACAACCAAGAGGTCAACATGAGAGAACAACTACTAGCAAACCAAACCCAGTTGAACCAAGTGACAACTCAGTTTTTAGCCAACAACAATGGGTTAGACCCAACCATGCAAAAGTTTTTGGAAATTCAATCCCAATTGTTGCAAGGGATGGCCACTCAAATGAAAAACATGGGAGACACACCTCTTCCCAAGGAGTTTGTGACAACAAGGATGTCAAGGATGATATTCTAGAAGGAACCCAATCTTGCAATATTTGTGGAGACAAGGATCACACTTCCAAGGAACATGAAGATCAATGTCCCAATTGTGAAGAGAAACATCCAACTAATCAATGCCCCACATCTCAAGCTACTTGTTTCCTATGTGAAGGAAATAATCATGTCCCTATCCAATGCCCCATCTATTCCATAGTTCAACAAAGGAAACAAGGTGGAGTGCATCAACAGTTTATAAACCCTCATAAAGGAACAACTTATACCAAGAAGGATGAAGGCAAAGTCAAAACTATGCATCATAAGGCCAAACCCAAGGTGATCACAAAGTGTTGCTACTCTTGTGGAGAAGAAGGTCATATCTCTAGTGAATGCCCCAAGAAGAGAGAAAGATTTCCCACCTTTGTGGTGAAGTATGAAGAGCATGAACTAGAAGAACTCCTAGCTTTGGAGAGACCCAAGAAGAAGAAGAAGAAATGCCCCAACCCTAGCAAGAAGGAAATTACCCAAGAGCAATGTTACACTTGCAAAGAGATGGGACACTATGCCAATGAATGCCTAGAAAAGAAGAAGAACCAAGGAAACAAACAAGAAGCGATGATACCAAAGGAAAAGAAAGATATCAGCCAAGTGATGTGTTTCAATTGCAAAGAACCAGGACATTATGCAAGCAATTGTCCAGAAAAGATGAAGCACAAGATAAACAAGCCTATGAAGGATCGCAGCCTTGTCACATGTTTCAAGTGTGGAAACAAAGGACACAATGTAGATGTTTGCCTAGAGAAGTTTCAACAAGATTCCAAGCATGACAAGAAGTAATCTAGTTGGAAAATTTTTAAGGGTGGTAGTACCCTAGTTGCTTTGAACCAACTTGTAACCCCTAGCCTTCCCAAATCTCGGGACGAGATTTATTTTAAGGGTGGTAGCCTGTCACATCCCAAGATTTTCCAAATTTTGTAATGTGAAAAATAAATAAACAAAATAAATAATTGTTGAAATTTAGGGTGAGAAGAAACTTTTTGATACCAATTGGAAACATCAAAACCTATTTTGATCAAATAAAAATCCTAAAGAGATTTTAAAAAGATAAAAAAATAATAAATAAAGTTATAATAGTTGGAGTCACTATTTTTTTGGATCTTTTAATAAAAATATATGGTTGTTATAAGAAAAGGTAGAATTATAAATAAGGATTATTTTAAAGAGCCAAATTTAACCTTGGCCAAGCTTTTGAAAGAAAATATTTTGTTTGATAAAAATAGTAAAGGTTTATTTAAATAAAATAATAAGGATTTATTAATATCCAATTTTATTTAAGTAAAGGCTTTTCCATTTTAAATAAACACTAAAACTTATTAAAGTATTTTAAATAAGTGATTTCCAAGTGTTTTGTTTTTCAAATAAAACCTACTGAAAAGATTTTGTTAATATTTAGATTTCAAAATAGAGTTTTAAAATAAATTAAATCCTATTTGAATTAATGATTAAGGTCTATTTATTTAATTATTAATGGATCCTAAAAATAATAAAAAATTATTTTGTTTTGGACTTTGGATTATGTTGTTAAACAGAATTAAAATATACCCAAAGTTTGGTGGTGGTTTGATTTGATTTGGTGTTTGAATTATTTGATTTAAAATCAAAACAGGAATTCAATTCAGAAAAAGAAAAAGGTTTGTATAAAAAAATAGAAACAAACACAACCCACTAAACCTACCCAGCCCAGCAAACCCTTCTGGCCCAGCAAGAGCCCACCCGGGAACCCTCTGCCACTATTCTTTCTCACTCGCTTCTGCACCCGCACAGCCGCTGACGTTTGGACCCCACCCCCACTCTCACTCATTCGCTGACGCCAGGCCCCACCGCCAGCTCCCTTCGTTCTCACCCGCGCGCTAACCTCGCCGGCGGTTTCTTCCCGTTATCAGCTCGCTTGATTCCTCTTCAATCGCGCATTGATTCGTCCCTGCAATCACGCGTACTAAAGCGCCTTCGCCCCCTCTCTCTTTCCCCTCACTCGCTAGATCCTCTACGCCACTAGGCTGCACTAATTTTCGCTCGAGCCACCACTGGCTCCGACGACCTTTCCGGTCGATTCCGACGAGCACGAACCTCCCCACTGTCCCTGCTTCACACGATCTAGTTCGCCAGAACTAGGCGCACCCGCCAGTGCCTCGCACTCACCCGCGCGTTCCCCACAGCCTCGCCTTCGTCTTCGTCTGGGAACCACCGTCGTCTGCACCAGCTCCGGCGAGCTACTGTCGTCGACTCCGTGTGCCCCTTGCCCTATGGTGAGTTCCATTTCAACCTGTACGAACTTGCACACCCTCCTGACACGTTTCCTTGCTCGCTTGCACCCCAGACACCCATCCCCGACGACGCCTGAGTGCACCCGTCGCCCGGAGCAACTCCGGCGAGCGATTGCCGTCATCACCGTGCGCCCCTCGACGAGCTACCACCACCTTGAGCATCACCACGAACCTGCGAACCCGGTGAGCCCCTCCGCTCCTCTCCTCGCTTCCTAGATTCACCGAACCACCGCCACCAGACACGCCGCCGCCAGTCGCCGCCGCCAGCGCCGCCAACCTTTGGTCAAACGCGCAGCAGCCGTCCGATCCAGATCCGAGGCACGCGATAGATTCACTTAAAACGAAGGGGTATGCGATCTGTGCCGTGCGATCAAGTTAAATCCTACGTTCTGTATCAGTCGATCCACGCGAAATGTTTCAGCCAATCAGATTAGTCCACATGGCCCAGAGTTTATTTTAAAACCAGGATTTGTTCTATTAGATGTTCAATTTTTCAAAAATTGCATAACTTTCAAACCACACGTCCAAATTTTGAAAATTTTATATCAATGGATTCAGCAAAACAAGTACTTTCTGACCATGCACTTTGTTTAGTAAAATGTTTCTGTTAGATTGAATGTTTTTGCAGAAACTTGTGTAGGCATATTTAGAATATAAAATTTGTTCTAAAATGATTTTTGAGATAAAACCTTTGGCAAATGGATTGTTTTGAACCTACTGACCTTAGAAACCAACTCATGGATTTGAAAATGTATTTGGTAAAGCTAAAGAGTAAAACTTTTATTTAAAGCATTTCTAGTCAAAATAAAAATAATGTTTATTTATTAAAAATGCTTTTGGAGAAAAACCTTTGGGAAATATTTTGATTTAAACTCTCTGACCCTAAACACAAAGTTTTATGATTTAAAAATATATTTTGATGAACCCTATAGATTGTTACCTTATTAAAAGCATTTCTCAACCACATAAAATAATGCTTTGGTTTAAAAATGGTTTATAGGTAAAATCTTTTGCAAATAGTTTTGCCACTTTATAAAATGACCAATAAGTGTTTTAGAATGTTTATAAGCTATTATAAACCACTTTTGTAAACAAAACAAAGTTTGACATGCTTGCATGCATTGTTTTGTTTCTATTATTTTATGTGATGTTGCTTGAATGGTAGATTGAAATATTGCTTGCTTGATTGAATTATAGTGTCATTTGAAGAGTGTGAATATTGCAAGACAAGGAGTGAACTTATATTCTCTACCAAAAAGGCAATTGATGCTTCATACTTTTGTCCCATTATTTTCACTATGCATTAGTGATATTTCTAAGTAGGACTTGCATGGAATTTTTGCTAAGTATAAACTATGCCATGGGAAATCCTAGTAGATGAAACTCTAGTAGAAATTTCCTAAGTTAAGATTACTACTACTATCATGCTTAGCTTAGCTAGTAGAAAACAAGGGTGGATTATATTCATGCTATGGAATGTTTCTAAGTCAAGGACTTGTGTTTTGTTTAATAAAACAACTAAGTGAATGAATCACCTGGGTGGAATGGAAGGAATGGTTTGTGTTGAGTGGTTCACAAGGCCCATTTCTATGGTTTACCTTGTGTATCTCACTTGTGGATGGCCACCCAGGAACAAAGAGATTTGAGATGTCAAATGTTGAGAAGCTTCAAGTGCAGCCACTTGGCATTATGGGCTCTGCCTGGATCATATAGGTTGCAATAACTTAGCCAAATGGACAGTTGGTGGTAGGGGATTGATAGGTTGGAACGCGTCCATTTTGGTCTAAGGGAAGGCTTCTGAAAGATCTTGTCTTGGTGAAAATCAAGTCTTGTGGGGAAAGTGCACCACCTCTGCAGAGTGTAAAATCTAAGTACTTATCCATGTCCCTGGTAAAGGACAATTTGACCATCAATACATGGAAGCTATCAAGAATCTCCTCATCCAAATTCCTAAGTTAAAAACTTGTGGTTGAACAAGGGTTGAAGGATCACCAATTTTTATTGGGAGATGCCTTGGGTGATTTTGATAAACAAAAACTTAGTGTTTTCAAATGATAAGGGAAATCTATTTTGAGCAATGCAAGCCCAAGCTCCACTTAGCCAAATGCATATAGATGATAGACTCCACTATACTACCATAGTATCACTTGCCAATACAATTCAAATGTATTGACCCTTGTGGCGGTAACTTGTTCTGTTGCAGGTTTGTTTGATGTTAGTAAGATGTGTTGATTAGGATTACAAGTCTAGAACCAACATGTTTGCCTATGGCACTTTGAAGATGAAGGACCCCATGCTATTGTTATATTCTGCTGCATTGTAATGTGGTAGCCAAATGAGCTATGTAAGATGTAATAAATTATTTTATTCCTGGTTATAAAGTTGTATTATGACCTTTGTTTCTTGATATTACATCTTAACCGTGGATGCTAGCTATTGATCTAGGGACTAGCATTGCAATCACAGGGATCTCTACCTTATTAAAGGTTGGGAACCTTACAATCGGCAACACCCCTGCGATGCGCGCGGCGCTCGCGGTCTCATATGAGGAATCGACGACGGCGCTTGGGGAGCTCATACCAGGAATCGACAATAGCGCGATGTATTCCTATGCGAGGCGAGAGAGACTTCATGCGATGTCTTCTACTGTAATTCGCAACCCACCTCGATCCCCCCTCTACTCTCTCGCACAAAAATCTCACTTCCTCTCTGTCCTTCATTGGCTTTCCATGGAAGGGAATGAACCCACGTCCGAGAAGTTTTCCCGCGTCCCATGGGTCATGAGTGCTACCGCTCGGCGTCCTGCTTCCATGGTTCGACGATAGCATCATTGGTGGCTTCTCACGCCATTGTAGGCACCACTTCCTGAAGAAGGCCACACTCACAAGCCCCTTTGGATCAAATTGGGTATCCTTTCCTGTCTATCTTGATTCACTCATGTTTTGCATCGTGGATTGAAGGATTTGTCTGATGGTACTTCAATGTTAAATAGTTGTCACATGCTTGTGTTATATGCTTGAACAATCACTGCCACAACCCAGTCAAAGAGACAAGGGAATAAAAAGACATAAACCTCATAGTAATCTACATGCTCAACTAATAACCAATCCTGGCCACTTGCTAGGATCTCGATTATTTGCTAAGTGTCGGACTCTTATTTGCTAGGATCTATTTTGAGATCCCACTTTTGTAAATCTTGTGATCTTTATCATCCCCTTATGATATGCAGTGTCATGTAATCTTTGTTGTGAATAACTGATTCTAATATGGTATTAATATGGAGTGGAATGTATTCTTTGTTGATGATCTGTTTTGTCCTCATCTTATTTATTAGCTGATTCCTACTACAAGTTGTTCTGTAGAGGTCCCAACCTTTAATAAGGTACCCTGTGTTTATAATGCTAGTCCCTGGATCAATAGCTAGCATCCACAGTTAAGATGTAATATCAAGAAACAAAGGTCATAATACAACTTTATAACCAGGAATAAAATAATTCATTACATCTTACATAGCTCATTTGGCTATCTCATTACAATGCAGCAGAAATAACTATAACATGGAGTCCTTCATCTTCAAAGTGCCACAGGCAATCATGTTGGTTGTAGACTTATAATCCTATTCAACACACTTCACTAACATCAAACAAACCTGCAACATAATAAGTTGCAGCCACAAGGGTTAATACATTTGAATTGCATTGGCAAGTTTCTCTACTATGTATAAATAAGTGGATCCTATCAATACATGCATATTTGGCTAAGTAGGATTTAGGCTCCTTTGCAGAAAGCAATATAATTTTATCCTATCTTTTCAAAATATTTTTGATCTTTTGACAAATCTTTCTGAATTCCTTGGAAAACTCCAAGTGCTTCTAATCCCTTGTTGTCACCATCAAGTTTTACTTTGAGAAATTGGAATGTCGAGATCTTCCATAGCTTCAGGCCTTAGTTGCTCAGAGTTGTCCGTAACCGGAGACACGGCTAAGTACTTAGAATTTGATCTTCTTCAGAAGTTGTACACTTTACCCACATGACACAATCTCGTCTTGACGCCACCAGTGGCCGCTGGGTAAGTACTCAACAAATGGAGTACCGGCAGATCGAGAATGTGACAAAGTCTTTCCATAGAAGTCCTCCCAATACACAATGCTAGCTTGTCTACCAGGCACCAATGTAAGGATATATTTCAAATACACAATTCTAGTTAACCTGAAAATGCCAATGCAAGGGTCTTCCACTATGTAGTTGACTAAGCCAGAGCCCATTTAGCATGTGGCTATACACGGAAGCCACTGTACGAGAAACATGTTCAATCTCTAAGTCCCTGGGTGGTTTTCTTATAGTGCACATACAAAAACATAGCCATATAAACATGGTTCCCTTTGTTGCCACCTTGTCCAAAATTGAGTATCCTCTTTCCACCCAGGTGGTTCATTAAGTACTTGTTTTATTATATAAAACATATATTTTTCCAACACTTTATATAATCATATCATGTATCCCATCCCAAATATATACCAGGGCTAAGCATACTACAACTACAATGTTTTCACTAAGGAAGATATAAGGATATCCTAATAGGATATAGCATAGCATAGAAATATAGTAGTCCTATCATGCATACTACAAAAATCCACTAAGTGTAATGAAAATAGCAGGACAAGGATGATAGGGTCACTTGCCTTTTTAGTAGAGAATATTGGGTCACTCCTTGATCTTGCAACAATCACACTCTTCAAACTTTACTACAATTCAATCAAGCAAGCACATATTCAAACTAACATTCAAACAATTCACCACATGAAATGATACAAACAAAGCAATACATGCAAGCATGCAAAAGATTGTTTTATTTGGAAAAGTGGTTTCTAATAGGCTATAAACATTTTAAAACACCTATTGGTCATTTATAAAAGTGGCAAAACCATTTAAAATCAAGTTAGTGAAAATGGCCATTTAAATCACTTTTATTTTGCTAGAAATGATTTATTCAAAGAATAATTTCTAGTGTTAGCCAAATATGTTTTTAAACACAAATGTTAGTGTTTATAGTCAAAGAGTTTAAAACAAATCCATTTACAAAAGGTTTCACTCAAAACCATTTTTAATCAAAGCAACATTTTTATTTTACTAAAAATGCTTTTTATTCAAAGAATAATTCCTTAGTGTCACAAAATATATTTTTAAATCCAAAAGTTAGTTTTTATGGTCAATAGGTTCAATACATACCATTTTAGAATAAATTTTATAACCAAAATATACCTAATAATGTTTCTGCAAAAACATCTACTTTTACAGAAGTAAAACACTAAACAAAGGGCATGGTTGCAAATATTATAATTTTCTGAATCCAGTGATATAAAATTTGCAAATTTTGGACATGGGGATCTAAAGTTATGATTTTTTTCAAATTCTAACATCTAATAGATCTATCTTCTGATTTGAAAACACAGACTGGCCACATGTCTTAATATTACTGCACGATACCGGTTCGCACGGATCGAGCGACATGGGGCATTGGATCTAACTAGGACCGTGAGGCACAGATCAAGCGTAACGGTTTGTTTAAATTAATCTATCGCGTCCATCGGATCATCATCCAACGGCTCATAGCACGCCAACCATAGATGGGCGGCGCTGGCGACGAACGCGCGGCGGCGGCGCACTGTCAGTGACGTCCCGGCGATTACAGGAAGCAAGGAAGAGGGGGAAGGAGCTCACCGGGTTCGTAGTAACGTGGAGAAGCTCAACGTCGCAGTGGATGGCGAAGGGGAGCACGGGGTAGCCGTTGATTGCTCGCCGGATTTTCGCTTCTCGTCGCGCATGCACGGCCGTTATCGTTAGCGAGGCTACGGACCAAGCTAAGGCAAAAAAATAATCACTAGGTGTGGTATGCACATGTGGGTGGATTATTTCTTGTGCGCGCAGTTAAGAGAGTTGTGGTATCAAATCGATTATGCTAATTAGCTTAGTACTATACATGCATCATGGCTTTTTGTGTTTCATATGGATAAAGATCATATATCCTACATACTTGATGTATATATAGATGCCAAACGCATAAACTGAATCTAGGATAATACTATATCACAATTCACTATTTGTTTGCACATGCGGGAGGGCTAGTGTCTAAATCTTGGTTCCCAATTTAATTAGTACTATCGGACTAAGGACAGATGTTCTGAACTAGTATTACTCCAAATCAAAATCGGACAATCGGCGTGCAGTGTACTACTCGGATTGTTACCGTGAAAGAGTGGATAAAAATTCCAACAATATTAATTTCAGTCATATGTCGTATCACTATTCATTTGTATCGGCTCTATTAAGTGAAACAATGTATGATCTAAATACCTTACGTGTAGTTGCTTGGCTCAGTTCTAAGTATAAAGAGGAGTAACGACCAGGAGACAGAGATTATACCGATGATGGCCCGGGTGGTCTATCGCGATGTCCGTTACGATGCTCCTATGGTCTGCAGGTCTTGGGAAAAAACTCGACATAATTTCTAGGCTTGATGGTGAATACGATGAAGGTCTCAATGTCGTTGATCTCATCCAATTGCTGCGGCAAATCCCTGCTGAAGCTAGTTGGGCCGCACTTGTGGAGAGTCACCAGCTACACAAACGAATGATTTGTCTTATAAGAATCGATATGAGTAATCTATGTCAGATCAAAGAAAGAATAAACATGCCCTTATTCTCTCTACACCTAGCAGAATCGAGGATGGCTTTCTGCCGTTGGCTGGATTTCCACCACGAAAATCAGCCAGGACATGGAAGTAACTCGGCGTGGATTTTGTGGAGAGGCAAAGTAGAACCAGAGGGTGTTGTGGCGCTGGTCAAATAGAGAGGGGATGGAGCCAGGCGATGGGAGATGAAAAACTATGGACGCCAACGAATGTTTTGGTCATGATGTGTAGGTGATTAAAGTGCCAATGAAGTGGGGTTTTAATGTCCCGAATGGAACCGTGGATGAAAGAACAGTTTTCTTTTTATTGTGAGCCCGTTTCAAGGTCATAATTTCCTAGAGGAGGAGAGGAAGATCTAGCTGCCATGAGACTTGAAACAATTCAGTTTATTTTCATGTACGTGTATATGTGGAGGTAGAAGATGATCAATCTATTAGGTGGACTTTTTTTTTTGTTCCGTCGGCTGGTAGATGGGCCAAGGAAAGTAGCCTAATAATAGAATTTGATGGGAAAGAATGAGAGAGATATAGGTTTGATTTATTTTTATAGAACCAAAATCTTATCCACGAACTTTCAATAAAACAAAATACTTATTTTTTATGGAAATAGGAAATATAATTTACACCCAAGTTTAGTAGTTTTATAAAAATCATTTATTTGTAAAATAGACATATAAGTAATATATATCTAAATCATTTCCAACTCAATATTTGAGAATGTCATTTATCCTCTTCTACTTTTTTACATGTGGTTTGGAAAATTATTAAAATGCAACAAGATCAAATGCTCATGTTGGATTTGTTTAAAATTTTCCAATCCATGATTTATAATTTGGATAGTCATGTTAATCTAGTCATATGGATATATTTTAAATCAAGGTTGAGAAATTTCAAAATACATCATCAAAAGTTTGTTTTCCTTGAGAATTTCCAAGCAAGACAAACAATGCATTCAATTATTTATTTTATTTAACATTCCAAAGTTTGGAAAAATTTTGGATGTTACATGTTCACATGATCGCATCTTCATGGTGTATTTCTAAAATTGTTGTAGCTTAGATGCATAATTCTCTGTCACATTTTATTGGTTATGTATTCTGTAATTGCCATGTTGACTAGGTGTTGTAGAAAATAATCATTTATAATCCATATTAATCAAGCCTTAAAGCATGCCATTTCGATGTAGTTATTGGTACACTTTATCATCCATATTAACTTGTTTTTTGCTGTGTTTCTTTCTGTGTGACTTCACTTCTTTGGATTTTGTGGTCTAGCCATTTTCCTTCTAATATGCACACCTGATGTTCACCATGAATCTCACTGGTAGTTTGTTCTTTGATTGTTCTCACTTGTATGTCTCTGTTAGCTTGTTCTTGTCGTCCATTAGAAACTAGGCTTATTACCTGTGATAAGTATCTTATTTATCTGCAAGTCTACAACTTATGGTACTATCCTATCTTCATCTAAATGTAGCATTCTATCTCTGTCAGTCAGCATAGAATGATTAGTTGTAAGAAATGTAATAGCTGGTACTTAAAATACTCTGTGCTATCTTTCAGCATGTTGTGATTGAATCATAGACCATGGGTTTTTTAGTACTGAATGTTGTGATTGAATCATATACCATGTTGTGATTGTATGTACTAAATGGGGTTTTTAGTACTGAATGTTGTGATTGAATCATACCAACTAATGGAATTACAATCTACTTTCTCTCACATTTTATCTTAATGCTCTCTGGTTGTCTTATGTTTCAACTGCCTTGCGTGTTTGAAGATCCACATAGTTTTTCTCAGTTGAAGAATTTGCAGTTCGAGTTGTTTTTCAACTACGATATTGACAGTCTATCTTTGGTTAAGTTTCTGGAGCTACTCCTTTCATCCAAAAGATAGAGATCCATGTGAGTAGTCTCATACATCTCATTGTTGTTCCCAACAGTCATCTCATATATTTCATATATTAGGGAGATGCTTCTCATCTCAATGCGTCACCGTTGTTAAAATTTGGCACATTGTGATTTTGATTCCTGCCTAGTGAATAGGGAGTACTGCCTGTAATACTCCTATGCATTGCTTAATTTACAGTACCCTGCTTTCAGTTTTTTTTGCTCGATCTCCTACTAGTACATTGCTCTAAAACAAGCACAAGGCATGTTGTTTAAACAATGATAGTAGAATTGGTCTCTGTAGCTATTCTGTCATGATTGAGGAGGATTATGTTTATTCATGCTAGAACACCTGTATCTATTCTGTCATGATTGAGTAGGGGTATGTTTATTCATGCTAGAACACTGAAACGTTCCATGCTACTCATGTTTTGTAACTAAACTATCA
This sequence comes from Avena sativa, assembly GCA_916181665.1. Taxonomy (NCBI): domain Eukaryota; kingdom Viridiplantae; phylum Streptophyta; class Magnoliopsida; order Poales; family Poaceae; genus Avena; species Avena sativa. The sequence goes on along the minus strand of OV702284.1, from coordinate 225,599,591 downwards.
ATATAGCTAATAATAGGCCCCCGAATATGCCTACATCAGGAGGAATGAGGTTTAGGTCCGGAAGCACTATGGTAGGGAGGTGCTGATCGATGAAGAGGCGTGAACTGGGGAGATCCCGACGTCCATTTCAAATCGATGAATGATCAGGGGAATTTTTGTACATCATTGTTGTTTTGGGCTTTGTCGGACAACACTTAAACATTGTATATTACCTAACAGATGCAGTATATTGGTAGCTGGATACCTGATGTGAACTGTGCATGATTGTAATGTGTCAATGTATTTGAAATATTATTCATGAATTTGCTCTGTTTGAATCAATTCTTCCTATAGTGATTAAATAATTGATTGTTTAATTACTGTCACGAAATAAAAAATTGACAAGTAGGACCCAGTGAGAATGAAAACGGACCATGACCTAACAAGGGACCGTGTCATCCCAAAAAAAGGCCAAAAATCAAAAGAAATGGTTAGTAAAAAGGCCATGGCCTAGAAAATAAAAAGGCTAAAATGTTGTTCTTGGACCATATAGCTTACCAGATTTGACCAGATTTCAGAGGTAAAAAATATAAACAGGCCAGAATTGTTGGGTTGAGCCTATGTAGACCATAGAAATGGATCGGGCTAAATTTGCATTACGACGATCTCATTTTGTCATAGTTTTGCCACGTAGGATCTGACCTGGCCTATCTAGATAGCCCGTGACGATATTGGATCGTCATAACGGTTATGATGATCCAATATCGTTATAGACGATTATGACAATTTCAGGAAAAACGTCGTTGTACGCAATTACTGACGCTCAGTTTTTGACGATTTGGTTTTCGTCATAAGATCATCATATATTATAGACAATGACAATTCTGTGACGCAAATGGAGGGTCATGTATCAGCAGATTCCTTGTAGTGTCTTACCATTGACACATATTCCACTGTTCCTGTTACTTTCTGCAAACCACCATTACCTTCCATACCATAGAGTTAATCCTTTGTTTTCAGCAAACCGGTGAGGTTGACAACCTCACTGTTTGTTGGGGGAAAAGTCTTGAGTTTGTGTTGTGCAGGTTTCCAAGTTGCTAGCAACACCTTCGGGTAGTTTCCTTCCTCCTACTGGTTCGATAACCTTAGTTTCTTTCTGAGGGAAAACTTGCTGCTGTGCTTATCATACCTTCCTCTTGGGGTTCCCAACGAAGCTCTAAAGTGATCTGAGGTACATCAAGCTATTTTCTGGCGCCATTGCCGGGGAGGATAAGGACGGCTTCACAAGGGGAGTCCTTCACAACCTTTCTCTTTACCTTGTTTTTGTTTTTCTTAGTTTCTTTTGCCTTGTTTTGTTTGCCTCTTTTTATCAAAAACTCCAAAAAAATAGTTTAGTTTGGTTTGACTTCTCTTATCAAAAACACAAAAAAATTAGCTCTCCCTATAGTTGTCACCTTACTCTAGCTCACCATCTATCATCTATATGCATTTGGCTAAGTGGAGCTTAGGCTTGCTTTCTCAAAATAAGGTTTTCCTTATTATTTGAAAACACTAAGTTTTTGTTTAAAAAACACCCAAGGCATCTACAAATTAAAAATTGAAGATCCTTTACCCTTGTTCAACCACAAGATTTTATCTTAGAAATTGCGTTGAGGAGATCCTTGATAGCTTCAATGTCTTGATGCTCAAATTGTCCATTGCCGGGGACACGGCTAAGCACTTCGATTTACTCTCTCAAGAGGTGGTGCACTTTTCCCACAAGACTCGACATGCATCGAGAAAAGATCTTTCAGAAGCCTTCCCTTAGACCAAATGGACGCGTTCCATCCTATCACCCCCTACCACCTTCTGTCCATCTGGCTAAGTTATTAAAACCTATATGATCCAGGCAGAGCCCATATTGCCATGTGGCTGCACTAGAAGCTTCTCAACATTTGACATCTCAAATCTCTTTGTTCCTGGGTGGCTTTCCTCAAGTGATATACACTAGGGAGGCCATTAATATGGTCCCTATGTAACCACTCAACATAATCCATTCACACCATTCCACCCAGGTGATTCATTCACCTAGTTGTTTTATTAAACAAAACACAAGTCATAGACTTAGAAATATTTCATAGCATGAAAATAACCCACCCTTGTTTTCTACTAGCTAGGATAAGCATACTAGTAGCAAGAATCTTAACTTAGGGAAAATTCTACTAAGGCATCTTCTACTAGGATTTCCCAAGGCATAACATACTTAGTAAAAATTCCATGCAAGTCCTACTCAAAATATCACTAATGCATAGCGAAAATAATAGGACAAAATGTATGAAGCACCACTTGCCTTTTTAGTAGAGAAACTAAGTTCAATCCTTGGTCTTGCAATTGTCACACTCTTAAAAGTTCACTACAATTCAATCAAGCAAGGAACAAATTCAAAACTAGCATTCAAACAATTCACCACATAAAATAATAAAAACAAAGCAATGCATGTAAGCATGCAAAGGTTGTTTTATTTGGAAAAGTGTTTTCCAATAATCTATAAACATTTTAAAACACCTATTGGTCATTTATAAATGTGGCAAAAATCATTTGAACCAAGTTAGTGAAAATGGCCATTTTAAATCATTTTTGTTTTGCTAGAAATGATTTTATTAAAGGAATAATTTCTAGTGTTAGCCAAATATGTTTTTAAACACAAATGTTAGTGTTTATGGTCAGAGTCTTTAAAACAAATCTATTTTCAAAAGGTTTCACTCAAAAACCATTTTTAAATCATAGCAACATTTTTGTTTTACTAGAAATGCTTTTATTCAAGGAATAATTCCTTGTGTTTAAAAAAATATATTTCTAAACCAAAACGTTTGTGTTTCTGGTCAGTAGGTTCAAAACAAATCATTTGCAAAAGATTTTACCCAAAAATCATTTTTAGAATAACTTTTATAATCAAAATAGGCCTAGAAATGTTTCTGCAAAAACACCTAATTTTTCAGAAGTAAATACTAAACTAAGGGCATAGTTTCAAATTTCACATTTTCCTGATTCCAATGATATAAAATTTGCAAATTTTGGACGTGTAGATCAAAAGTTATGAATTTTGCAAAATCATTCATCTAATAGAACCTTTTCTGTTTTTAAAGCAAAGGCTGGGCCACGTGGCTGTTTCCTACTGGCTGATAATGGTTCGTTCGGATCACGCAGTGTGGGACGTTGGATTTAAATGACATCGCACGGTGCATATTATCTCGTACCTATTCTCTTAAGCAATCTAACTCAACCGCAGGATCGGGATCTAACTGGTCACAGCGGCTCGACCAGAGATGGGCGGCGCTGGGAAACGATGAGCGGTGGTGGTGCTCAGGCGATGGTGTTCTGGCGACTACAGGAAGCGAGGATGAAAATGGAGGGGCTTACCATGCTCGCGTGGTTGCAGTGAAGATCAAGGTGGTTGCCGTTCGTCAAGGGGTGCAGAGAGTCACTGTCAATTGCTCACCGGAGTTCACGATGGCGTCGGGCACGCACGGTTCTTGTCGGAGACGAAGCTACAAGCCACGGGAAGACGAGTGGAGGGGGCATTAGACGAAGGAGATAGAGGCGAGTACGTGAGCATCATCAAGAGAGAGAGGCGAGGTCAGAGAGTACCAGGGGATGTTGCCGGAGTTGGAGCAGGAGACGATGGTGAGTAAACGTTGTCCTTGCCGATGTTTCAAAGCGCGCGCGGGCTAGTAGAGGATACTGGTAGGTGCGCCTGGTGTTGGAGAGCAGGATCGTGGGTGCCAGGGGGTGGAAGGCGGTCGGAGTTGGCCGGAATTTGCACGGAGGCTCGCCGGAGACAGTGGTGTTGCGAGGGAAAATTATGGCAGCCAGGGGCGGAGAGGTACGGGAGGTTGAGGGTAAAGAGAGGGAAGAGGGGCACGTTTAGTAGGGCATGGTCGTGGGAGGATTTACTGGCGTCATTGATGCAAATTTTATGAGCATTCAACGGCGACAGAAACGGCCAAGAGAGGTTGGGGGCGGGTTCTGTGGGTGGAGACGATGAAGCTAATGTGGCGTGGGGTCGGCGCATCAGTGAGGTGAGTGGGTAGGGCTGCGGGTGAGAAAAGAATGGCCGAGAGAGGGGGAGGTGGGCTGCGAGTTGGGCTAGCTGGGCCAGTGGGTTAGGGTAGTTGGGCTGGTTTGTTTTTCTTATTTTTTCCTCTCTGTTTCTTTTTCTTTTTCTGTTTCTATGTAGAGGGAGTGTCCCAACCTTTAAACAATATAAGGTGGAGTCCCCTGTGTTTACAATGCTAGTCCCTGGATCAATAGCTAGCATCCACAGTTAAGATGTAATATCAAGAAACAAAGGTCATAATATAACTTTATAACCAGGAATAACATAATTTTATTACATCTTACATAGCTCATTTGGCTATTACAATACATTGCAGCGGAATAACTATAAGCATGGGGTCCTTCATCTTCGAAGTGCCACAGGCAGATGCTGGTTGTAGACTTTGTAATCCTAATCAATCAATCTTCACTAAAATCAATCAAAACTGCAACATTACAAGTTACAGCCACAAGGGTCAGTACATTTGAATTGTATTGGCAAGTTTCACTACTATGTTGAATACAAGTGGATCCTATCATTACATGCATATTTGGCTAAGTAGGGTTTTAGGCTCATTTGCAGAAAGCATTAATTTATCCTATCTTTTCAAAATGGTTTTTATCCTTTGTCAAATCTCCTTTTCAAAATTCCTTGAACTCCTTGGTATCCCCAAGTATTCAAGTCCTTGTCAAAAATCTCTTGAGCTCCTTGGTAACCCCAAGTGCATCAAGTTTTATCAAAATCTCTTGAGCTCCTTGGTACCCCCAAGTGCATCAAGTCTTTAAAAGTTTTCTTTTAGAAATTAGAATGTCGAGATTTCCCATAGCTTCAAACTTTAGTTGCTCAGTATTGTCCATAACCGGGGACACGGCTAAGTACTTAGATTTTATTATCTTCTGCAGAAGTAGTACACTTTACCCACATGTCAAAATCCCATCTTGTTGCCACCAGTGGCCACTGGATTAGTGCTCACCAAGATGGAGTACCGGCAGATTGAGAATGTGACGAAGTCTTTCCAGAGGGTCCTCCCATACACCATTGCTAGCTTGTCTTCAGTACCCATGTAGGATTCCAGGACCTCATGTCCAGTAACTTGAAGACAATGCATGGGTCTTCCCAATGTAGTTGACTAAGCCAGAGCCATAAATAGCATGTGGTTGCACACGAAAGCCACAAGTGGAGAAACATGTTCAATCTCTAAGTTTCCTGGGTGGTTTTCCTTTGGATCACAACACAAAGAGATTGCCATAGACATGGTTCCTTTTGTTGCCACCTTCTCCAAAACTCAAAGTATCCTTGGCCACCCAGGTGGTTTATTGAGTCCTTGTTTTATTATATAAAATCACAAGTCCTTTTCTCAACTTCATAAAATCTCAACATGTATCTCTTTTCAAAATATAGCATGGCTAAGCATGTAACAACTACATTGTTTTCACTAAGGAATGTATAGGGTATCCTATTAGGATTTAGCATAACATAAGTATAAAAGTTCTTTCATGCATGTTTCAAAATCCACTAAGTATAATGAAAATAGTAGGACTTTAGATGATAGTGTAACTTGCCTGTCTTTTGGTAGGGAATGATGGTTCACTTCTTGATCTTGCTAGTCTCACACTTTTCTAACTTCACTACAATCAATCAAGCAAACACAATATCAACTAGCATTCCAAACCAATAATCAATCAACAATTTCACACACAAAACAATGGGATCTAAGTCATGCATGTAAGCATGCAAGAGATGGTTCTATTTGCAAAGGTGGTCTCCACTAGGCTTCTAAACTTTGTAAGGTTCAAAGTGGTCATTTTCCAAAGTGGCAAAGTCATTTGCAAAAGGGTTTCATCCATAAACCATTTTTAAATCCAATCATTATTTTATGTGGTGGAAAATATTTTTATCGAAGCAACAACTTCAAGTTGTTCACCAAATAAGTTGTTAATTCACAAAACTTGGTGTTTTGGGTCAGTAGGTTTGATCTAAATCACTTTCCCAAAGTTTTTACTCCAAAAGCATTTTCATAACAAAAACCATTATTTTTATTTGGCTAGAAATGGGCTAAATTAGTTAATCCATCCTAAACTTCACCAAATCCATTTTCAAAACTATGGGTTGGTTCCCAGGGTCAGTAAATTCACCACAAACTAATTTGCAAAGGTTTTAACCTTAAAAACATTTTTGAACAATTTTTCTAATCTAAATAAGCATACAAATGTTTCTGCAAAAACAATAATCTAACAGATACTATTTACTAAACAAATTCCATGGTTGGCTAGGGCTTGCTCCACTGATTCCAACGATATAAAGTTTGTAATTTTTGGACGTGTGGATCAAAAGTTACAGGGTTTTCAAATTTGCAAACAATTCTGTTTTCAAATTTCTGTTTTAAACAAAACTGGCCACGCGTCAAGTTCCTATTGGGCGGTACCGGTTCGAGTGGATCGACAGATACAGGCCGCTGGATTAAAATAGATCTGTGCGGCTCTGATCCTACGATACCCCTTCGACTTGATTCTAATCTGATGCGTGCAATTCAGATCTAACGGATCCTATGCATTTGACCAAAACGCAGCGGCGCTGGTGGTGTCTAGCGGCGGCGACGGTCAGGTGATGGCGGTGCCGGCGATACAGGAAGCTGGAAGGGAGGGGAGTATTCTCACCGTGATCGCAGAGGCCTGGGGAAGCTCAACGTGAAGTCGTCTGGGCAAGGGGCGCACGAGGACAGGAGGAATTCCTCACCGGAGTAGGGTCTGGCGACGGGTGGTTCTGTTCGCGGTCGGAGGCGACGTTGTCGATCACAAGAAGTCAAACAGAGGGCATGGTTAGGTGCAGGAGAGTGAGGCGAGTGTGGGAGCGTGAACGGGACGGCGTGGGGTGGTCTGGACTTACCAGGAGACTTCGCCGGAGAAGTTGCAGACACGGCGGTGCTCAGAGCTTTGTCGAAGATGATTTTCTGGGGCGCCCGCGGTTGAATGGAGGGTACTGGGAGGAGCGTCTGGGAGTGGTGAGTGTGCTCGTGTGCTCGGGGAGGCAGGAGGTGGCGAGGCTCGGCCGGAATTGGTCGGAGACGGTGGTCGGAGCAGTGAGAGGGCGAGCTCGATTCAGGGCAGCCTGGGGGCTCTCGTGCTGCGGTGTTTGAGGGGAAAGGAGGAGAAGACGCATGCGTTTAATACCGCGTGGTCACAGCGAGTAATGGTGGCCGCATTAAGGTGAATTGAAGCCGCGACATCAACAGCAGGAAACGGCCGACGTCGTCTGCGCGAGGAAGAAGGTGAGCTGGAAAAGTGGGGTCGGTTGGTCAGTGAGAAAAGGAGTGAGGGGAGGGTCCACCAGTCATTCACTGCACGGGTCATCTGGTGAGTGAGAAAACGTTTCGTAGAGGAGAGTGGGAGTGGGCTGGTACTGGGCTTAGTGGGCTTGTCGACTGGGCTGCTGCCTGTTTCTATTTTTTTTCTTTCCTGGATGTTTTTCTTTTTCCAATTCTATTTTCTGTTTTTAAAAAATTCAAACCACAAAACAAGTATTCAAAACAAATCAATCAATCACCAAACAATGCAATTGACTTTGGTTCTGTTTAACAACATAATCCAAAGTCCAAAGTTTAAAAATAATATTTTTATTTTAGGGTCCATTATTAATTAAATAAATAGACCTTAGTTCATTTAATCAAATAGGTTTTAATTTATTTTAAAACTCCATTTGAAATCTAAATATTTTCAAAACCAAATCAGTAGGTTTTATTTGAGAATATAAAATACTTGGAAAACTTATTTGAAATAAATAAATAAGTTTTGATGGTTAATTAAAATAGTAAAACCTTTATTTATAAAACTTGGATATTAAATCCTTATTAATTTATTTTAAATGAACCTTTACTATTTTTAACAAATAGAAATATTTTATTTCAAAGGCTTGGCCAAGTTTTAATTTGGCTTATACAATAATCCTTATTTATAAATCCACCTTTTCTTCTGGAAACCAAATCTTTTTATTTAAAAGATCCAAAATAGTAATCCAAAATATTTTATTTTTCCTTTATTAAATTTTTATCTTTTTAAATCCCTTTAGGTTTTATTTGATCCAGATTGGTTTGAAGGTTTCCAATTGGATTCAAAAAGTTTCTTCTCACCCTGAAAATCAACAGAGTTTTATTTTATTCAATTATTTTTCACGTTACAAGATTTGGAAAATCTTGGGATGTGACAGGCTACCACCCTTAAAAATAAATCTCGTCCCGAGATTTGGGAAGGCTAGGGTTACAAGTAGGCTCAAAACATCTAGGGTACTACCACCCTTAAAAAAATTTAAACTAAATTACATGTTGGCCTTCTTGAGATGCTGGGAAAACTTCTCTGGGCAATCATTTGCATTGTGTCCATTGTTTCCATACTTGACTCATGGGCCAAGGTTGAGATTCTCCATAGGCTTGTTTAACTTGTTCTTCATCTTTTCTGGACAGTTGCTTGCATAATGTCATGGGTTCTTGCAATTGAAACAGTTGATGTCTTTGAGTTCTTTACGTAGCTCTTGTGGACAAGTTGCTACATAATGGCCTAGTTCCTTGCAGTTGTTGCACACCACTTGGCCAATATCCTTATACTTCTGGTTCTCTGGGCAGTCACTGGAGTAGTGTCCCATTTGTTTACACTTGTGACATTGTACATGGCTTTTGTCCTTCTTTTGCTTTTTGGGCTTCTCCAAAGCTAGGAGTGCATCCAGTTCATGTTGTTCATATGCTATCTGGTAGGTAGGAATGTCTACATGCTTCCTGGGTCTTCTCTTGCTCTTTGGATAATTCATAGGCCCTTTCTTTGGTCCTTTGAATTGGGTTGTTTTGTTTGGAGGTATAAGTGGTCCTTTTCCTTTGTCATCAACCTTCTTGGTAGACTTGGATCCTTCTTGATGGTTTGCAATCATTTGTTGCACTCCACCTTGTTTCCTTTGTTCCACAATGGAATAGATGGGGCATTGGATAGGAACATGATTGTTTCCTTCACATAGGTAGAAAGTATCTTGAGAGGTGGGACATTGTCCAACAGGATGTTTCTCTTCACAGTTGGGGAATTGATCTCCATGCTCCTTGGAAGTATGATCCTTGTTTCCACAAATAATGCAAGCTAGGGCTCCATCTAGAATAACATTTCTGTCATCCTTGTTGTCACAAACTCTTTTGGAATAGCTTTCTTCCATATTGATCATTTGATCAGTCACTTTGAGCATCAGTTGGCCTTGAGTTTCCAAAAATCCTTGCAGTGTTGGATCTTCTCCACTAGTGTTGGCTATGAATTGAGCTGTCACTTGGTTCAACTGGTGTTGGGTTGCTATGAGTTCTTTCATGCTGTCCTCTTGGTTGGGGTCGGTGTCATCAACCTTGATGTTGGAGTCTCTTGGAGTAGTCATCTGTTTGGGTTGAATGTAGATTAGAATAGGCAAGATATTTCTAAGGAATAAATTCTAATCACACACATCACAATTCACTCAATGTTGGGGGGGTGACCCCGGATAGGTTAAAGACGGGGAAAGACGAAGGTACGACCCCCATCTGGTTTCCGAGTTACATTCTAAGTCGGCCGAACCCAGTGGAAGTCGGCCGACATATGGAGACAGGAGGCCCGTATATGTATATTAAGACATTACCCGGCCGAGGTATTATGTAAGTCGGCCGGGTTAGCCTGAACGATCTTGATGCAGGTGAAGGACGATCCGAGCTATGCAAGGAAGGGCCGAATTATATGAAGCTTGCAGGAGAAGGAGAAGCCTGAAGTCAAACTCTAGCTGCAAGCTAGGGAGAATCTAAGCAGAGCCAAGCGCTACGGACAAAGGCGCAGAGCGACAAAGAGGCAGGAGGAGGTCACGGAGTTGATAGTCCAGAAGACCGAGGCGCACAGGAGGGGCCCTCTGGAACCTTGCCGTCATTAGAAGAGCGACAGGGAAAGGGGGGCGCCGAACTGCTATATTGGGACAAGCATATTCCTCGAATATGCTTGCCACGTCGGCCCTAAAGGAACCCAGGGCTCTCCTTTATAAGGAGAGGCTTGGACTCAGAAGGGGGGATCGGCTCATTTTAGGACCGTTAGGCTGGTAAAGTTCATCTTCTCTCCCTATATACAGCTCAAGGAGCACTTGTAGCCCAAGGGAGGAGAAATAAAGATCTTTGCCTTAGTATTTTGTGTGTAGAATCAACTGTATCATCCCTCCCCAGATCACTCTAGCATCCATTGGCCCATACTTTAGCCTACCCATGGCATCTGCCGTGCCACCACCACGACAGTTGGCGCCCACCGTGGGGCCAGCAGCGGTGCTAGCTGGAGTTATGATCTGGACGGGAAACTTCATCAACACGGGCGAGCGCGTTGTTTCTGGCTTGGTCCAGAGATTTGGTCTCTGTGACTATGTCAGCGACAATGCGGGGAGCTTCAGGGGGAAAACTCCCCCGCGTAATGGCGTCTTCATCAGCCTGGGCGAGCACAAGGTTTACGTCGGCGTCGACGTCACCGGCGTTTATCCTCACCAAGTTGTTGTTGCAGGAGAGCCACCTCTTAACGCAGCAAGCCGTCTGCCCAGAGCGCGTCCTGCAGGCAGCGTCGAGGTGATGGTCGCTGCCGGAGTGTAAGCTGGAGCAGCACCAGCCGGGTCAAGCAGGGAACCCGCCGCCGGCGTACAAGGCGCACCCAGGCAGACCGCACCATGACCCACCGAGGTAATCCCGCCAGTGACCAACCCGACCGAGGTGCAGGACACCACCCCAAAGGCACCAAGAGTAATAGGGCCACCTCTCGAAAGGCCAGGGAACATTCTTCAGGCGACTATAGAAAACTTGACTACACCTGTAGAGCCGATACTTGATCCGGCAAATGCTCAGGCTGAGTTAGAAGAAACCAGGCAAAAGGTGCTGGTAGAGGCCAAGAAGGTATCGGCCTTGCGGGAGTCCCTGAACAGGACCCTGAGAGAATATGCCAAAGCTAATAAGCTTGATGTCGCACCCGAGCGGGTGGACGAATTAAGATTAAGGGGGAAGAACCTCATGGATGATATCAACAAAGAGCATGATGCTCATAGGGCGGAATCAGGAGACTTGGGTTTGCCGAGGTACAGTACCCCGGCAAAGAACCTGAGAGCGGCAAATGCCGCAGCATTGGAATTAGAGGGGTTGACCGGGGAGGCCCGACAGAAACAGCAGGAAAGAGTGAATGAGCTGGTGCGCATCGCGAATCAGCAAAACGAAGAAATACTCAGAACAAACCCGGCGAGGCCAGGGGCCTCGCGAATGGTTCACTCGGCAGGGGCAGCACCTTCCTTATCCGCGGCAGCAGCATCTTCACCCGGAAATAATGCACGAAGAGACAAAGCAGTAACCTCAGGAAAGAGGAACAAGCAAATTGTTCCATATGATCCGGCAATGGCTGGAAAGGCAAATGAGAACAGAGGCAATGCAAGCCGAGGTAACAGTAGGGAGAGGAACCACGGCCGTGTGGAAAAAGACGGCGGAAGCCGAGGCAATGGAGATCTCGGCAGAAGAGAACCCGCAAGAGGCAATCATGAGAACGAAACCCCGGTCGAAGTAAGGAGAGAGCTGCCGCTCAACCCGCAACCAAGGCATGAACCCCGGCAAGAATGAGGAGCGAAGCCAGCTCGCCACAATCAAGTGAACGAAAGGTACAATAATGGTTATTCCGAGATGGAATATGCGATACATGGTGGAAATAACCACTATGGAATGCAAGACAGAATTCTGTACAGAGATTTGCCATCAAATGATGCAAGAGTGAAGCTGGACCGGCTATACCGGTCCGAGTTGTTGGAAGAACAAGGTCCACCTGGTCCGACATGCTTTGGACCACGGATCATGGGCGAACCGCCTGTGCCGAATTTTCAGCTAGCAAGAGGCACGAAAACGTATAATGGGAGTACCAAGCCACAAGACTGGTTGATTGATTATGCCACTACTGTGAAAATAGCGGGTGGGAACTTACGATGGGCAGTACGGTATGTCCCACAAATGTTGGAAGGGCCCGCTAGGGTATGGCTGAATAATCTACCAGCGGGGAGTATCAACTGCTGGTTAGATTTTGAAGAAATGTTCGTCAGCAATTTTACCAGCACATACAAGAGGCCAAACAGGCCGCAACAGTTAGCCATGTGCAAGCAGAGGCCAAATGAAACAGACAGAGAGTTTTTAACTCGATGGTGTAACCTGAGAAACTCGTGTGAAGGAGTTATAGAGTCGCAGGCAATAGCTTGGTTCGCTCAACGATGCCGGTATGCCAGTGTGTTGTGGCAGCGTCTGCAGAGAGATATGCCGACCACATTGGCAGAAACTATCAGAATAGCGGACTCCTACGCATTAGGAGATCCAACGCAACCATAATTAATGTCGGCGGATCATCAGGAGCAACAAGATCAATATGCAAGAGATTTGACCGGGTCATCCAGGCGCAGTGACTTCAGAGGAAGAAGAAGAGAAGAAAGGCCGGATTATAGATATAATTCGGCCCAAGTGGCAGCAGTAGCGCAAGATCCGCCGAGTCATGGAGCGACTCAATGGCAGAAGAATGGTCCTCAGCAGTGGACACCAAGGAATGAGGCAAAAAGACAGTGGAACCCAGAACAAAAGAAGCAGTGGCAGGAGAGGCCGAAGTACACGTTCGAATCTATGTTAGATCAGCCATGTAAATTTCACACGTAAAACCCATCCAGGCCAGCCAACCATACGACCCGTCAATGTGCATGGATGAAAAATGCGATGGGAAATCCCGTAGGCATTCAGGCAGCGCCCCAACAAGTACATCAACAGCATCAACCACAATTGATAGGAGCAAATGCACAGCAACTGATGTTACCGCCTCCTCCCCCGAGGTATGATAACTCGGATCGGAGGGATGCAGTACATCAAGTGATGAACCAAGTCCAGGATGGAAGGACAAATCCAGCGAATACTGGACGCAATGACTACAGAGAACATCATCAGTCGTATTGCGTGTTCACAACAGAACAATAAGACAAGCAGAGTGTGCAGCGCCGGCATATGGAAGTAAATGCAGTTATGCCAGCAGTACCAAGATATGTGCCTTGGTCAGATCAGGAGGTGACTTGGAGCATAAAGGATCACCCCAAGATAATGCCGAATCCAGGGTCGTATGCACTCGTGTTGGATCCGACATTCGTTGGACCGAGCATCAATGTGAAATTTTCAAAAGTACTCATTGACAATGGAAGCAGTATCAACATCATGTACAAAGATACCATGCATAAACTCGGAATATCGCAGAACATGCTGCAGTCCACGAGGACCACTTTCCATGGGATAGTGCCAGGACTTTCATGTAAACCCATTGGTAAAGTCCGAGTGGATGTATTATTCGGCACAAGAGATAATTGCAGAGCAGAAAATTTAGAATTTGAAGTGGTGGATCTAGAAAGTTGTTATCATGCTCTGCTCGGACGGCCTGCGCTAGCCAAATTCATGGGCAGCTGTCATGTGAGTTATCTGAAGATGAAGCTACCCGGACCACAAGGAATAATAACAGTTGTAGGGGATTACAAGAAGTCAATGGAGTGTGCTTCAGCCGGGTCAAATTTGGCCGAATCATTGGTTATAGCAAGAGAAAAGAGAAGGATTCAAGAGGTAGCAGCCCTCGCTCAGTCGGCACAGCTGAATATGCCGGCTCTAGCCAACCCGCATGGCAGTGTCTCTTTTCAGCCGACTAAAGAAACAAAGAAATTTCAGATCGATGAGCAATTCCCGGAGCGTACTATTACTATTGGTGCAGGCCTAGACGCTAAATAGGAAAGCGAGCTCACCAACTTCCTCCCTGAGAATCGGGACATATTTGCATGGTCAACTCAGGATCTGCAAGGTGTTCCGAGGGAGTTGGCTGAGCACTCTTTGAATGTGAGGCCAGGAGCAAGGCCGGTGAAGCAACCTCTCCGCCGCTTCGCCGAAGACAGGGGAAAAATAATAGGAGATGAAATAGCTCGGCTCCTCGCGGCCGGGTTCATCATGGAAGTGTTGTACCCGGATTGGTTGTCGAATCCGGTGCTAGTAGAAAAGAAGAAAGATGATCCCAATGTAGCCATTGTATGGCGAATGTGTATTGATTACACCAACCTGAACAAGGCATGTCCAAAAGATCCTTTTCCATTGCCTAGAATATACCAAGTCATTGAGTCGACCGCTGGTTGTGAGTTATTATCATTTGTAGACGCGTATTCTGGTTTCCACCAGATACCGTTAAATCCGGCCGATCAAATAAAGACCGCGTTTATTACCCCGTACGGGGCTTATTGTTATCGCACAATGCCATTCGGCCTGCGAAATGCAGGAGCGACATACCAGAGATGCATGCAAAAATGCCTACACGATCAAATAGGAAAAAATGTACAAGTATATGTAGATGACGTGGTCATCAAAACCAAGGAAAGCAAAACATTACTAGAAGATATACGGCAGACTTTTGCGAACCTGAGAAGGTTCCGAATGAAGCTTAATCCAGAAAAATGCACATTTGGCGTGCCGGCAGGAAAATTACTCGGTTTTCTTGTGTCTAGCCGAGGTATAGAGGCCAACACAACAAAGATAAAGGCAGTAGAAAGAATGGAATTGCTAAAATGTTTAAATGATGTACAAAAATTCACGGGTTGTCTGGCCTCGCTTAGTCGGTTCGTATGTCGGCTAGGAGAGAAGGCGCTACCACTCTATCAGCTGATGAAGAAATCAGATAAATTCATTTGGCCTCCACAAGAGGACATCGCATTTCATGAATTGAAAAAGATGTTGGTTACATCACCCATTTTGGCTTCTCCATTATCAAAAGATCCTATGTTACTCTATGTAGCGGCTACCAACAGAGTAGTGAGTTCTGTAGTCGTAGTGGAACGACTTGAAGATGGTAAGTCGGTTCAGAGGCCGGTGTATTATTTAAGTGAGGTGTTATCCACTTCAAAGCAGAATTACCCACATTATCAGAAGATGGCTTATGGGGTATATATGTCGGCAAAAAAGCTTAAACATTACTTCGAAGAGCATCCAATCAAAGTGATCTGTGAGGCACCCATAGCCGACATATTGAGCAACAAAGACGCGAGTGGCCGAATAGCAAAATGGGCAATCGAGTTATCACCATACGCTCCACAATTTGATAGGAGAGATGCAATCAAATCTCAGGCGGTAGCCGACTTTTTCGTAGACTGGGCCGAGGTGCAGTATGAGCCATCATTGCCAGATCCAAATTATTGGACTATGCATTTTTATGGTTCCAAACTAAGGAATGGTTTGGGGGCAGGAATAGTTTTAACCTCGCCTAAAAGAGACCAACTGAAGTATGTGTTACAAATACATTTTGCTGCGTCCAACAACGTAGCCGAATATGAAGCACTGGTCCATGGATTGAAAGTAGCAAGAGAAATTGGCATACGCCGAATCTTATGCTATGGCGATTCGGATCTAGTAGTACAGCAAGTCTCAGGCAGTTGGGACGCATTAGATGCTAATATGGCTTTATACAGATTTCACGTGCAAAAGATCAGTGGATACTTTGAAGGATGTGAATTTCACCACATACCTCGGGCAGAAAATGATGCCGCAGACACGTTGTCAAAACTAGGATCAACTCGGCAATCAATTCCTCCGGGCATTGCCCTGGAGCACCTCAGGAAACCATCAATAATCCCATCACCAGAATCCGAATCTATCTTTATCCCGGCAAATTCAGCAGAAGATAACGCGCCGATGGAAGTAGATCAGCAATATAACTCAGAACCCCCCGAGAGGAGAACAGCCGAAGTAAGCACAGTCATGGGAAGAGCCGAGATAGGTATGTTGGCAGAAAACATGGAAATAGATAGTAAGATCACACCAGAAAAAGTCACACCGTTATGGGCGCAACCCATATTTTCTTACCTAAAAGACTCGACGTTGCCGAGTAATGAGGTATTAGCTAGACAAACTGTAAGGAGAGCAAAAGCTTATACAATCATAAACAGTAAGCTATATAAAAGGAGCGTCACAAACGTGTTGCAGAAGTGTGTGAGTTCGGTAGAAGGTCAGGATATCGTCCTAGATATACACCAAGGAGAATGTGGGCACCATGCCTCATCTCGTGCCTTGGTAGCCAAAGCATTCAGGCACGGATTTTATTGGCCGACGGCATTGAAAGAAGCAAAAGAATTAGTTAAGAAATGCAATGGATGTCAGAGATACGCAACCAAAATACACATGCCATCGGCCGAGTTAAAAACAATACCCATCACTTGGCCATTTTCTGTATGGGGTTTAGATATGGTAGGACCATTTAAGCCGGCACGAGGGGGAATGACCCACATATTGGTTATGGTGGACAAGTTCACAAAATGGATTGAAGTGAAACCAATAAAAAAGTGCGATGGGCCCACAACAGTGAAATTTCTCAAGGATATTATCTTAAGATACGGGTATCCGCACAGTATTATCACAGATAATGGCACAAACTTTGCAGAAGGAGCCTTCGCCAGATTTTGCCGAGAGAAACACATAAGACTAGATATTGCCTCTGTGGCTCACCCAGCATGCAATGGGCAAGTGGAAAGGTCTAATGGACTGGTGCTATCGGGAATAAAACCACGACTTGTCGAACCATTGCAAAGGTCGGCAGGATGTTGGATTGAGGAACTCCCAGCCGTACTATGGAGCCTCAGGACCACTCCGAATAGATAAACAGGTTATACACCATTCTTTCTGGTATACGGGGCAGAGGCCGTACTTCCAGCCGACATAATATATGACTCGCCAAGAGTTACTCAGTATACAACCTCGGAGATAAACGAGATAGCTCGGCAAGATGCTGTAGACCTGCTAGAAGAAGCCAGAGAACTGACACTATCATGATCAGCTATTTATCAGCAGAACCTGCGACGATATCACAGCAAAAAGGTGAATCCAAGAGTATTCAAAGAAGGGGATTTAGTCCTCCGGCTGGTGCAAAATACTGCCGACATGCACAAATTGTCACCTCCGTGGGAGGGACCATTCATTGTGAGCAAAGCATTGCATAACGATGCCTATTATCTAATCGACGCTCAGCCCCCCGGAGAGAACAAGGCAGACAAAGCCGACGAAGAAACGAAGCGTCCATGGAATGTAGCTTTGCTTCGACCGTTTTACTCGTAGCATTGTATCTCAAGGTCAAAAACCAAGGATGTATTGAACATCGGCACCCAGAGCTATGACTCGGGGACTGCCAAATGTTATCTCAATTTCATGTTATGTATTTGAACCTCGGCACCCAGAGCTGTGACTCGGGGACGGCCAAATGTTATCTCAATTTCATGTATGAATTTGAACCTCGGCACCCAGAGCTGTGACTCGGGGACTGCCAAATGTTATCTCAATTTCATGTTATGTATTTGAACCTCGGCACCCAGAGCTGTGACTCGGGGACTGCCAAATGTTATCTCAATTTCATGTTATGTATTTGAACCTCGGCACCTAGAGCTGTGACTCGGGGACTGCCAAATGTTATCTCAATTTCATGTTATGTATTTGAACCTCGGCACCTAGAGCTGTGACTCGGGGACTGCCAAATGTTATCTCAATTTCATGTTATGTATTTGAACCTCGGCACCTAGAGCTGTGACTCGGGGACTGCCAAATGTTATCTCAATTTCATGTTATGTATTTGAACCTCGGCACCTAGAGCTGTGACTCGGGGACTGCCAAATGTTATCTCAATTTCATGTTATGTATTTGAACCTCGGCACCTAGAGCAGTGACTCGGGGACTGCCGTATGTTATTTCAATATCATGTTATATATTTAGACCTCGGCACCCAGAGAAGTGATTCGGGGACTGCCGTCCATTATTTCAATGACAACTTATGAACTAAATCTCGGCACCTAGAGCAGCGACTCGGGGACTGCCATATGATGCCCCAATTTTATGTTAAGCACTACCTTGAGCAACGCCTCGGTATTTGTCTTATAGTATTTCTGAAATTTGGTTTACATATTGAAATTCGGCGCGATAAACAGTAACTCAGGGATTGCCATATACTATTCCAAGGTGGTAGTCGACCTCTGTTTAGAACAGATCAATATTATATGATATTCAGAGCTCACGCCTAGACAACTCGGCAAACCCACGGGAAAACAAAGGCAAGGACACATCCTAAAATAGGGAAATTGCGGGCCACCAAAGCAAGATCTCGGACGAACACCCACTTAAACAAAATGATAACAACTACAAGCGTATCTGTCAAAGTAGTACACGGCAAAAGAAATTCAAGTCATACAGAGAGCGGACAAATGTTTCGCGTACATTATACGCCCGGCATGCCAGGGATAAGAAATAACTTAAGCGTTGTTTGCTGGAGAGGCAGCAACTTGGTCAGGCGCCGGGCACTCCGACATAGGAGGAACTTCGACTGAGGTTGCCTCGCCTTCCATAGACCCAGGTGCAACTTCAGCGGAAGCCCGAGGCTGCTCAGGAGCATCAGTCTGTGCAGTGGAATGACCAGTACCTTTGGAGGAGGACCGCGCATCGCCGTCGCTGTCCGAGCTCGAACTGGAGCTGCCAGATGTGGCCGAGTCATCCTCACCCTCCCCTTGCTCAGCCGAATTGTTCTCCGAAGCATCCTCAACTACAACCTCCTCATTCCGGTTTGGAAGAAAACTCGGCCCTTCATTCGAGGTATGCACGTCGGCATACTCGACGAGTTGGAAGGCGCGAGCTTGTCGAAGAGCGACGAAAGTGGGGTCTTCAACCCAACGAGAACCAGTGCGCAGATTTCTCAGGATATCAAGAGAGATGTCTTCGTACCATGACATAATAACGGTGAGAGCCATATCAGCGCCAGCTCGCCCGGCTGATTCCCTCCAGAGACTTAGTTGCCTCTCGGACGCCATCAGTCTCTTCACCAGTAATCCAACCTCATCGATATCAGGGGTCCCAGAAGTGTTCGGCCAGAGAACATGATAAGCTCGAATAGCTGCCTTGACCAAATCCCGGCCCATAATCTTCATTGGACCAACCGCAGCACCAACAGCAACCAGAAAATCCTCTATCAAATACTCCGAATCAGCGGTAATAGGGACACCTCGGCGTACACGAGCCGCAAGAACTGCTTTAGAACTCACAGGTTTAGCTTCGGTAAAATGATCTGCGTAAAACACGAATGGGTCACGTGGCACCAAGGACAAAGAGAAAAAGATAATTCGGCCGTGCCAAGAAGCTTACGATGAATGTAACTCATCATAATCTGGAGGTCTTTGGCCCAATCAATCTTGCTCTTCTCAAAGCGAGCGATTTCCTCGCTCATTCCCTGAGTTTTCAGTTCGGCAGCCTCGAGGAGTTCTTTATTCTTCTGCAGCTCCAAAGCTAGCCGATTCTTCTCCTCGGAGAATTCCTGGTCGATCTTCTCTAGTTCGGATTTCTGAGAGTGCTGAAGGGTATTCACCTCGGCTCGAAGGCGGGTTATTTCATCATCCTTTTCTTGTAACTGTGCCGAGTGAGCAGCGCTTTGTTCTAAAAAATGCAGCATCACGTCAGGGAGGGGCGTGCAATCTTAGTGAGATGCTGCAAAGGTTTGCAACTCGGCTTCACCAGAGCCAAACGAAATAAACAAGCTCAGCATACATGTTAAAGGGGAAAAGGTCTAAGATAAAAGGGAAACTAACCTTCCAAGCTCTTCACTTTCTTCTCAAGACGAATGTTGAGGTTATTAATATTACCTGTTCACCAAAAAAGTGAGCCGGCATCTAGCGGACAAATCGATAAGACCGCCGAGAATAACGAAAAGGAACTATCGACTTACCAGCCTTTTTTACCACAGGAAGGATTTTCTCATACTTTTTTTCCAGCTTGCGGTGCGAAAAAAGCAACCTCTGAAATTCGGCAGTCCGCCGGTCATGTGCAACCTGAGCAATGGGGCAAAACGGTAAATGGATATTCAAAGCTAAATCAGATCCGAGTCAAGCAAAACTTAACTCGGATCTAGGTGCCTGGATATTCAAAGCTAAATCAGATCCGAATCAAGCAAAACTTAACTCGGATCTAGGTGGCTGGATATTCAAAGCTAAATCAGATCCGAGTCAAGCAAAACTTAACTCGGATCTAAGTGGCTGGATATTCGAAGCGAAATCAGATCCGAATCAAGCAAAACTTAACTCGGATCTAGGTGGCTAGATATTCAAAGCTAAATCAGATCCGAATCAAGAAAAACTTAACTCGGATCTAGGTGGCTGGATATTCAAAGCTAAATCAGATCCAAGTCAAGCAAAACTTAACTCGGATCTAAGTGGCTGGATATTCAAAGCTAAATCATATCCGAGTCAAGCAAAACTTAACTCGGATCTAAGTGGCTGGATATTCAAAACTAAATCAGATCCGAGTCAAGCAAAACTTAACTCGGATCTAGGTGGCTGGATATTCAAAGCTAAATCAGATCCGAGTCAAGCAAAACTTAACTCGGATCTAGATGGCCGAAGATTCGAACCCTAGAAACAAACTTAAATTAAGTCAAAGATCATTAAACTTCCAAGCATATAACAAGTTATTTCCTTGCAAGTTTCGGGGACTAGAGCATATAGTAACATCTAGGGAACTAATCTAAACTCAGAGAAATAGCAATTACCTCATTCATCTTGTTAGTGTCCAGGATGAACTTGGCAGCGTGGTCGAAATGGCCGCTGATGTCGGAAAGCTGAAAGGGCTGGTTGATGGGATTACCCTCAAACTGATCAGCAACATTCCAATTATTGGCGTACTCCACCAGCGCGCCGAGGATGTTCCCACTAGCTGTCCGAGTTAAGACCTTACCCCGGACATGTTGTGTAACCACTACGGCCACAGGGCTCTTATGAAGAGCAAGCTGGGTGCTGGCAGCCGAGCCAACGGAGGCTTTGGTAGGCGCAGTTCCCTTGCACAGCACGTTGGCGATAATCGGCTGAGAAGAGCCGACAAGACCTTTCTGAGAAGAGGAAGCCTTGGGGGCAGCAGCTTTTCTCGGCTTAGAAGAGGCATCAGCAGGAAGGGATACCTCGATAGTGGGGACGACGTCTTCAGGAGCAGCAGGAGTCACGGTCGCAAAAGGCGCCGAGATAACGACCTCTTCGGCCAAGGCTGGAGTGGCCGTAGAAACTGCCAGGGCAGATAGAGGCTTAGTAGCGGCGCTGGGACCCACAGAAGGGGCAACGGGTTCGACGAAAACCTCGGAGGGCCGATTGGAATCAGTGTCGACAAAAGGGGTTTCAGGCACGTCGCGACGAGGAGGCGACTGATTCAGAGCTGGAGGAGAGGCAGCTCGAGCAGGACTGGGAATCCTAGTATCATCGACGGGCGGAGGAGACGGCTGCCGAATTGGGCGGCTAGTCATGCTAGGACCGCCGGGCTTAACAGAAAGCGGAGCACTACGAAAATAAGAAAGAAAAAAGAGTGTCAGTACGAAAAACAGAGAGAGAAACAAGAAATACGAGCAAAAGGAACTTACCCGGTGACCCCAGGCATAATCTTGCGCCTGGGAGGATTCGGAGCGGATTTCTTCGTTCGTTTCTTGGGGACCGCCTCCGAGGCACTGGCAGGAGCCCCGCGTTTCCCCAAGGTAACAGGGGGTCGAGAAGCGATAGGCTCGGCATCGTGAACCTGACCGGCCGGATTAGCTGGGAAAGTAGAAGCCGGAAATGCATAAGAAATAGGCATTGCGGCAACTACCTCAAGAATTTGGACCTCGTCTGAATCACCTTCCTCCTCGTGCGCCGAGGTCTTGCCACGAGCTCGAGCCGGGGCAGGATCCGACTTAGGGACGAACTCCTCCGAGTCCGGTTCACCAGTATCCGGGGTGCTCCGGTCCGCGGGCCACGGAAGCAACAAAACCTCGGCATCCTCATTCTTCTGCTCTGTGAATCTCTGCAAAACGAGGAAAAAGAAAGTTAGCGGAATCCGTTACGAAAACGATGGAATAGCAGAGCGTTATTGATTAAGCTTACTTCGGGAGGCGGATGATCGCGGGTGAACGGTTTCAATCCCCAAGCCCAATCCTCAGGCATCTCCGTCTTAAAGATAGCTCGGACTCGCTTATAGATAAGGTAATTGTCCAGCTCCACGGTCGAGACTCGGTTAGGGGCAAGAGGACCACTCATGTAGCACAGCTTGTGAGTCCGCTTCTACAATGGGCAGATCCGGCTACTAATAAAGGTAGCCATCAGGTCTTCGCCGCATAACCCGGCACGGATTAGCTCTTTAAGCCGAATCTCAAAAGCCTCGGCCAAGGCATGACTTTTTCTCGGATTGTAAAGCCAATTCACCTTAGAAGGCGGACCAATCGAGAAGGCAGGGAGCCGAATCTTGTCCTCTGTCCCTCTGTTCTTGACATAAAAGAAGGATTTGTGCCACTTCTTGCACGACTCTAACCCGCTGACACGAGGAAATACGGATTTCCTCCGAGGTGTAATGGACGCTGCCCCACATTGAGTGAGCAATTTCTCGGAAGGGTGCAGAGATTTGTCAGGGACTACGTTAGAACGAATCTGGAAAAACATCGACCAGACATGCACAGACGGCCATAGGCCGAAGTATCCCTCTGAGGCGGAGATAAAAGCAGAAAGAGAAGCGATGGCATTCGCAGGAAGATGATGCGGCTGAAGGCCGAAGTAGTCGAGAAACTCTCTAGCAAAATCGCTAAGAGGGAGGCCAAAGCCTCGCGCGAAGTGCGACATAAAAACCACATACTCGCCCTCCCTAACGTCCGGAGAGGACTCGCTGCCGGGTAAGCGACAGGAAACCTCGGCGGGAATCCTCCGAGTTCGGATAAGCCACTCAATCTCGCGGCGTGTAACAGAAGAACCTTGCCACGAGCCTCGCTCGGGCCCAGAGCCAGCGTCATCATCCTCTACCAGAGCGCCACTAAAGGAGCTAGACATGGGTGGTTCGCCGGAGAGATCGACGGAAGAAGAGCTGGCGGCGGAGGGAAGTTTAGAGCTACGAGGCCCCGTCGTGATTTTGCACGGAAGCGGCGGCGGAGGAGCAGAGGAACCGCCGCCCAAATACAAGATCGAAACGGAGAAATCTAGGATAAAACCTAGGCAATGCGGCCGGAAAGAACTCACCAGCGACGGTGCAAGAGCTGACGCGCGCAGGCGAAGCGGACGGAACAACACGGCGGAGTCCTCGCCATCGGAAATACTGATGAGCGCGTGGCGGCGGAGCTGCAAGAAGACGCGGAAGCGAGAGGAGGAAGAAGGACACAGGCGAGCGAGAAGGGGAAAATGAATTCCCAGGCACCGCGCCCCTCTTTATAATCGAGCCACAAACAAGATAGTGGGATCGTGGGTGCGGCAGTTGACCGTGTAGATCGTGGGTGCGGCATGATCGCACGATGATAAGTGGAACCGCACCAACAGCAACACAGGAGCGAAGAAGATTGCGATCCCCCAGGGGAACGGCACGCGAGGCGTCGCAGCGACGGCGCAGCAGGTACAGTGTTAACTGTAACCTGTCAGTAAATACTGTAGAGGAACAAAAAACTAGAACAATGATGGGAGCGACACGTAGGACGAGGCGTACGAGAGAAGGAACGCGGGTACCTCGGACGAGAAAAAGATAACTCGGAAACAATACAGAAAAATGTGATGAAGCTGATACGACCCGGCCAAAGTTATCGGCAGGGCCACACCAGCTTCGGGGACTAATGTTGGGGGGGTGACCCCGGATAGGTTAAAGACAGGGAAAGACGAAGGTACGACCCCCATCTGGTTTCCGAGTTACATTCTAAGTCGGCCGAACCCAGTGGAAGTCGGCCGACATATGGAGACAGGAGGCCCGTATATGTATATTAAGACATTACCTGGCCGAGGTATTATGTAAGTCGGCCGGGTTAGCCTGAACGATCTTGATGCAGGTGAAGGACGATCCGAGCTATGCAACGAAGGGCCGAATTATATGAAGCTTGCAGGAGAAGGAGAAGCCTGAAGTCAAACTCTAGCTGCAAGCTAGGGAGAATCTAAGCAGAGCCAAGCGCTACGGACAAAGGCGCGGAGCGACAGAGAGGTAGGAGGAGGTAACGGAGTTGACAGTCCAGAAGACCGAGGCGCACAGGAGGGGACCTCTGGAACCTTGCCGTCATTAGAAGAGCGACAGGGAAAGGGGGGCGCCGAACTGCTATATTGGGACAAGCATATTCCTCGAATATGCTTGCCACGTCAGCCCTAAAGGAACCCAGGGCTCTCCTTTATAAGGAGAGGCTTGGACTCAGAAGGGGGGATCGGCTCATTTTAGGACCGTTAGGCTGGTAAAGTTCATCTTCTCTCCCTATATACAGCTCAAGGAGCACTTGTAGCCCAAGGGAGGAGAAATAAAGATCTTTGCCTTAGTCTTTTGTGTGTAGAATCAACTGCATCATCCCTCCCCAGATCCCTCTAGCATCCATTGGCCCCATACTTTAGCCTACCCATGGCATCTGCCGTGCCACCACCACGACACTCAAGCAATGTGCAAGCATTCACAAACAACTTTTCACTCAATCAACAAAGTTCAAGCACATACTTAGGCAACAAAATATTTTTGTTACACCACATAAGTTGGTGTGTTTGACTTATCTAAAATATGGTAGTCCATCTACATGGTTCACTTGTGATCTTTCCATCCTTCTTGGTTGCTTCTTCTTACTGAGGATCATGGTTCCTTTGGGAAAACTACTTGGTCACAAAACTTCAAGTGAAGTGAACTCCTTCTAACTTTTGCATTCCCTTAGTCTCCATATCTTGAGCAAGATTTCCTTGTCTCACTTGTAGTCCTTAGTGGTATCCAAGTTGGAAATCCTTGGTGAACATGCTGAAGATGTTGAAGTCATTAGAGTTGAAGAAGTTGAAGTCATTAGAGTTGAAGAAGTTGAAGTCATTAGAGTTGAAGAAGTTGAAGTCATTAGAGTTGAAGATGTCCTTTGCACATGGTGTAGTCTTTGGCCATGGGTAGGTTTTTCCATCAAGTTGAAAATAGATGAGATGTAGAATCAAAATCAAAGTGGTTGAGGAAAGAGTTTACAAGTGTTTTTTTTGTAAATAAGTTTTTGGAACAAGTACAACTCCTATTTCTCTAAGGGTTTTTGTCCAATCCTAGGGTTTTACAAATCCTACAGGCAACACAATGCTCTGATACCATCTGTAGAGGGAGTGTCCCAACCTTTAAACAATATAAGGTGGAGTCCCCTGTGTTTACAATGCTAGTCCCTAGATCAATAGCTAACATCCACAGTTAAGATGTAATATCAAGAAACAAAGGTCATAATATAACTTTATAACCAGGAATAACATAATTTTATTACATCTTACATAGCTCATTTGGCTATTACAATACATTGCAGCGGAATAACTATAAGCATGGGGTCCTTCATCTTCAAAGTGCCATAGGCAGATGTTGGTTGTAGACTTTGTAATCCTAATCAATCAATCTTCACTAAAATCAATCAAACCTGCAACATTACAAGTTACAGCCACAAGGGTCAATACATTTGAATTGTATTGGCAAGTTTCACTACTATGTTGAATACAAGTGGATCCTATCATTACATGCATATTTGGCTAAGTAGGGTTTTAGGCTCATTTGCAGAAAGCATTAATTTATCCTATCTTTTCAAAATGGTTTTGATCCTTTGTCAAATCTCCTTTTCAAAATTCCTTGAACTCCTTGGTATCCCCAAGTATTCAAGTCCTTGTCAAAAATCTCTTGAGCTCCTTGGTAACCCAAAGTGCATCATGTTTTATCAAAATCTCTTGAGCTCCTTGGTACCCCCAAGTGCATCAAGTATTTAAAAGTTTTCTTTTAGAAATTAGAATGTCGAGATTTCCCATAGCTTCAAACTTTAGTTGCTCAGTATTGTCCATAACCGGGGACACGACTAAGTACTTAGA
Organism: Avena sativa; assembly: GCA_916181665.1. NCBI lineage: Eukaryota > Viridiplantae > Streptophyta > Magnoliopsida > Poales > Poaceae > Avena > Avena sativa. The sequence continues at coordinate 225,573,667 of OV702284.1, read as the reverse complement.
TTTTATTATCTTCTGCAGAAGTAGTACACTTTACCCACATGTCACAATCCCATCTTGTTGCCACCAGTGGCCACTGGATTAGTGCTCACCAAGATGGAGTACCGGCAGATTGAGAATGTGACGAAGTCTTTCCAGAGGGTCCTCCCATACACCATTGCTAGCTTGTCTTCAGTACCCATGTAGGATTCCAGGTCCTCATGTCCAGTAACTTGAAGACAATGCATGGGTCTTCCCAATGTAGTTGACTAAGCCAGAGCCATAAATAGCATGTGGTTGCACACGAAAGCCACAATTGGAGAAACATGTTCAATCTCTAAGTTTCCTGGGTGGTTTTCCTTTGGAGCACAACACAAAGAGATTGCCATAGACATGGTTCCTTTTTTTGCCACCTTCTCCAAAACTCAAAGTATCCTTGGCCACCCAGGTGGTTTATTGAGTCCTTGTTTTATTATATAAAATCACAAGTCCTTTTCTCAACTTCATAAAATCTCAACATGTATCTCTTTTCAAAATATAGCATGGCTAAGCATGTAACAACTACATTGTTTTCACTAAGGAATGTATAGGGTATCCTATTAGGATTTAGCATACCATAAGTATAAAAGTTCTTTCATGCATGTTTCAAAATCCACTAAGTATAATGAAAATAGTAGGACTTTAGATGATAGTGTAACTTGCCTTTCTTTTGGTAGGGAATGATGGTTCACTTCTTGATCTTGCTAGTCTCACACTTTTCTAACTTCACTACAATCAATCAAGCAAACACAATATCAACTAGCATTCCAAACCAATAATCAATCAACAATTTCACACACAAAACAATGGGATCTAAGTCATGCATGTAAGCATGAAAGAGATGGTTCTATTTGCAAAGGTGGTCTCCACTAGGCTTCTAAACTTTGTAAGGTTCAAAGTGGTCATTTTCCAAAGTGGAAAAGTCATTTGCAAAAGGGTTTCATCCATAAACCATTTTTAAATCCAATCATTATTTTATGTGGTGGAAAATATTTTTATCAAAGCAACAACTTCAAGTTGTTCACCAAATAAGTTGTTAATTCACAAAACTTGGTGTTTTGGGTCAGTAGGTTTGATCTAAATCACTTTCCCAAAGTTTTTACTCCAAAAGCATTTTCATAACAAAAACCATTATTTTTATTTGGCTAGAAATGGGCTAAATTAGTTAATCCATCCTAAACTTCACCAAATCCATTTTCAAAACTATGGGTTGGTTCCCAGGGTCAGTAAATTCACCACAAACTAATTTGCAAAGGTTTTAACCTTAAAAATATTTTTGAACAATTTTTCTAATCTAAATAAGCATACAAATGTTTTTGCAAAAACACATAATCTAACAGATACTATTTACCAAACAATTTCCATGGTTGGCTAGGGCTTTCTCCACTGATTCCAACGATATAAAGTTTGTAATTTTTGGACGTGTGCATCAAAAGTTACAGGGTTTTCAAATTTGCAAACAATTATGTTTTCAAATTTCTGTTTTAAACAAAACTGGCCACGCGTCAAGTTCCTATTGGGCGGTACCGGTTCGAGTGGATCGACAGATACAGGCCGCTGGATTAAAATAGATTTGTGCGGCTCTGGTCCTACGATACCCCTTCGACTTGATTCTAATCTGATGCGTCCAATTCAGATCTAACGGATCCTATGCATTTGACTAAAACGCAGCGGCGCTGGTGGTGGCTAGCGGCGGCGACGGTCAGGTGATGGCGGTGCCGGCGATACATGAAGCTGGAAGGGAGGGGAGTATGCTCATCGTGATCGCAGAGGCCTGGGGAAGCTCAACGTGAAGTCGTCTGGGCAAGGGGCGCACGAGGACAGGAGGAATTCCTCACCGGAGTAGGGTCTGGCGACGGGTGGTTCTGTTCGCGGTCGGAGGCGACGCTGTCGATCACAAGAAGTCAAACAGAGGGCATGGTTAGGTGCAGGAGAGTGAGGCGAGTGTGGGAGCGTGAACGGGACGGCGTGGGGTGGTCTGGACTTACTAGGAGACTTCGCCGGAGAAGTTGCAGACACGGCGGCGCTCAGAGCTTTGTCGAAGACGGTTTTCTGGGGCGCCCGCGGTTGAACGGAGGGTACTGGGAGGAGCGTCTGGGAGTGGTGAGTGTGCTCGTGTGCTCGGGGAGGCAGGAGGTGGCGAGGCTCGGACGGAATTGGTCGGAGACGGTGGTCGGAGCAGTGAGAGGGCGAGCTCGATTCAGGGCAGCCTGGGGGCTCTCGTGCTGCGGTGTTTGAAGGGAAAGGAGGAGAAGACGCAGGCGTTTAATACCGCGTGGTCGCAGCGAGTAATGGTGGCCGCATTAAGGTGAACTGAAGCCGCGGCATCAACGGCAGGAAACGGCCGGCGCCGTCTGCGCGAGGAAGAAGGTGAGCTGGAAAAGTGGGGTCGGTTGGTCAGTGAGAAAAGGAGTGAGGGGAGGGTCCACCAGTCATTCACTGCACGGGTCGTCTGGTGAGTGAGAAAACTTTTCGTAGAGGAGAGTGGGAGTGGGCTGGTACTGGGCTTAGTGGGCTTGTCGACTGGGCTGCTGCCTGTTTCTATTTTTTTTCTTTCCTGGATGTTTTTCTTTTTCCAAATCTATTTTCTGTTTTGAAAAAATTCAAACCACAAAACAAGTATTCAAAACAAATCAATCAATCAACAAACAATGCAATTGACTTTGGTTCTGTTTAACAACATAATCCAAAGTCCAAAGTTTAAAAATAATATTTTTATTTTAGGGTCCATTATTAATTAAATAAATAGACCTTAGTTCATTTAATCAAATAGGTTTTAATTTATTTTAAAACTCCATTTGAAATCTAAATATTTTCAAAACCAAATCAGTAGGTTTTATTTGAGAATATAAAATACTTGGAAAACTTATTTGAAATAAATAAATAAGTTTTGATGGTTAATTAAAATAGTAAAACCTTTATTTATAAAACTTGGATATTAAATCCTTATTAATTTATTTAAATGAACCTTTACTATTTTTAACAAATAGAAATATTTTATTTCAAAGGCTTGGCAAAGTTTTAATTTGGCTTATACAATAATCCTTATTTATAAATCCACCTTTTCTTCTGGAAACCAAATCTTTTAATTTAAAAGATCCAAAATAGTAATCCAAAATATTTTATTTTTTCCTTTATTAATTAAATGTTTATCTTTTTAAATCCCTTTAGGTTTTATTTGATCCAGATTGGTTTGAAGGTTTCCAATTGGATTCAGAAAGTTTCTTCTCACCCTGAAAATCAACAAAGTTTTATTTTATTCAATTATTTTTCACATTACAAGATTTGGAAAATCTTGGGATGTGACATTCTATTTTTCTGTTTCTCAATTCAAACATTCATTTGAATTCAGATTTCTCTATCAAACTTTTCCATACTTTCAGTAAGTTTTTATACTGTTTATTAATGTATTTTAAAGTCCATTTTTGAATAATTCAAAATATTTTAATATGATTCAATATTTATTTAAAAGGGGCTTTTGTCTTGATTCAAGTAATATTTAATATGATTCATAAACTCACTTTGAATCTCAGATATTTATCAAACCTTTTCTAAACCTTTTGAATAGGTTTTATCTTTTTGTCAATGAGTTTAAATAATCCATTTTAGAATAATTCTTATACTCTTTTATGGTTTATTATTTATTTAAAATTGGCATTTGTATTTATTCCAATTATAATTTCTGTTTTCATTTGAATCAAATGTTTAAAACTTCTATTTGATTTCAAATGTTTAAAACAATTTTAGTAGGTTTGAAATCATTTAGGAATTGATTAGTTGGCCCACTTTGGAAAATATTCAAATATTTTCTCATGATTTATTATTTATTTTAGTTAGGCCTTTTGTCTTTATTTGCATAATTTGAATTTGGTTCCAAACCATATAATTCTATTTAATTAATCCTTTATTCTTTTTAAGTTAATTGGACAACTTTTAATCCACTTTGGCTAATTCCATTATTTTTCCCATGATTTAATTCATCATTTATATTAGGGATTTTATCCTATTTTAAAATATGGTTCAAGTCCATATAAGTTTTTATTCAAATAATCTTTATTCCTTTATTTTATTTGAATTATCTTTATTCCATTTGCTTATGGATTTAATTCAAGTTTTTAAATTGTCTTTTAAGTAATTTTCTTGTGATTTATTATTTAATTTAGGAAATTTTTCTTTATTTAAATAAAATTGAATATGGTTCAATCCATATGATTTTATTTAAATAATCTTTTACTCCTTTTTATTATTCAATAACTTTCATTTGTTTAACTATTTGGCCAAGATTTAATTTGACCTTTAAATATTCCTTATTTATTTATTTATTTCTTCCTTTGTCTTATAAAATCCATATCTTTTTTATTTATAGATCCAAAATTTGTGATTCTAATTTGTATAATTTTATTTAATATTTGTTTATCTTTTTAAATCCTTTTAGGATTATTTTTCTCACAATTTGGTATTGATTTTTGGTTAGAAGCTTTATTAGCCTTGGAAATTAATTCGTTTTATCTTATTAAATTCAAAAGTTTTTATCCATGGTTCCAAATTGAATGAAACCAATTTCTATGGTTTTATATTATTTTTTATTTATCATTTTGATCATTTAAAAAATATATTTTTTGATTGATTTTTATATGGAACAAATCCATTGTCTTGGAGAGATCTTGGAAATGATTTATTCCATCAGGGTTTTTGGGTTTTTGGTTTAACTTTTCCAAGAGTTTAAATTTCAAGATACATTCATTGATGAATGCAATTCACTTGATTGAAATTTTGTTGGATTCCCTTTTCATTCAAATTTGTTCAAGAAGGGTTTTAACGTTTCCATTTAGAAGCAAAAAGTTTCTTTTCACCCTAAATTTCAACAATTATTTCTTTTGTTTATTTATTTTTCACATTTAAAATTTTGGGAAATTTTGGGATGTGACAGGCTACTACCCCTTAAAAGAAATCTCGTCCCGGGATTTGGGAAGGCTAGAGGTTACAAGTTGGCTTCAAGGCAACTAGAGTGCTACCACCCTTAAAAGATTTTTGACTAGATTACATCTTGGCTTACTTGGGATCTTGATGTAACTTCTCTGGACAGATGTCTGCATAGTTTTCTTTGTTTCCACACTTGAAACATGTGACAAGGTTGATGTCTTGAGGTATCTTCTTTGGACAATATGATGCATAATGTCCTAGCTCTTTGCAGTTGTTGCACATCACTTGTCTAATATCCTTCTTGTTCTTTGGCATCATTATTTCTTGTTTGTTTCCTTGGTTCTTCTTCTTTTTTGAACATTTATTGGCATAGTGTCCCATATCTTTGCAATTGAAACATTGCACCTGGTTATTGTCCTTCTTGCTGGGGTTGGGACATTTCTTCTTTTTGGGTCTCTCCAAAGCTAGGAGTTCTTGTAGTTCATGTTCTTCATATCTCACCTCAAAGGTGGGAAACCTTTCTCGCTTCTTGGGGCAGTCACTAGAGATATGACCTTCTTCTCCACATGAGTCGCAACACTTTGTGGTCACTATGGATGTGGCCTTATGAGGCACGGTTCTGACTTTGTCTTTATTCTTCTTGGTAGAATTTGTTCCCTTATGGAGGTTTCCAATCATTTGATGTATTCCATCTTGTTTCATTTGTTGAACTATAGGATAGATAGGGCATTGGATAGGGACATGATCATTTCCTTCACATAGGAAACAAGTAACTTGAGATGTGGGACATTGTTTAGTTGGATGTTTCTCTTCACAATTAGGGCATTGGTCCATATGATCTTTGTAAGTGTGTTCTATGTCTCCACAAATATTGCAAGCTTGAGTTCCTTCTATAATATCATCCTTGATATCATTGTTGTCGCAGTCACTTTGAGAAAGGTTGCTTCTCATGTTGATCATTTGATTGGTCATCCTTTGCAACAATTCGGATTGGGTTTCCAAATTTTTTTGCATGGTTGGGTCTAACTCATTGTTGTTGGCTAAAATCTGAGTTGTCACTTGATTCAACTGGGCTTGGGTTGCCAGTAGTTGTTCTCTCATGTGCATCTCTTGGGTGTTGTTGTCACCATCTGTCAACACCCGGATTTTTCAATCCTAGATGCCTGTTATGCCATACATCGCAATCCCAGGATTACCATTTTTGCGAGACATAACAGAATTGGATACCATAGTACATCATCCATTACAAACGATACATAAGTTCTTACACAAAAAGGGATCTCATGATCCGGTTCTTAATACAACATCAAGCAGCGGAATACGTAATAATAATGATAGCATTGGCGAAGCTCCATCTTCGGGGTCACAGGCAATGCTGACGATTGGAGATGATCCTAGTTGTCGTAACCTTCCTGGGGTCCATCTTCCAGGTACTCCTCTTCATAGTCTGGCCATGGGAATAGCCAGGGACAAAGCCATGAGTACTCTTTAAGTACTCGCAAACTAATACTAACAGGTAAAAGGGGTTTTTGGATAATAGGACACTAGGCTCTAGGGTTGTTTTGCAAAAGCCAGATTTATCTCTACTAAGTTTAGAAGCAATGAATGCTAGTTGAAAGTTTATGGCACCTAAGTGGGAACTTGTAATTCAGATCACAACCCTGTTGTGGTCAAGTCAAAGTCTCAATTCATTTCACAAGTCATTTTGAAAAGTCTGACGGGGAACAGTATGGCCACTCCAACTGTCCATAACCGCGGACGCGGATATTCGAATATTTTGACACTCTGCAGAGATTGTACACTTTCACCACAACATTCAATACACCCGTCAGGAACAAATCCTGAATTCACCATACTCAGTATGCGGATAATCAATCCTAACCATTCAATTACACGCCCTAGTATAAGCACCTCTCCTGTGAGTTTGGCCTCCCAACCATGACCAACTGTCATCTTGGGTACTGGACAGGTGGACAATCTTCACAAGGTAGCCTCAGCTCAGACCTTGGTCGTGAGGGAGCTAATACTAAGGTATATAAGTTTCCAGTCAAGCCCTACCCAATATTCGAGTATTGTGGTTGTACGATAAAATTGGAATGTTATCGCATCCAGACAACCATCAGTTTTTTTTAAAAGGGCTAAGGCTCATGCCTCAACATTTTCATCACCAAAATCATTAGGTGTTCGGAAACACATGTCCAAAACATTTCAATAGAATGATCCATCATTCCAAGGTTTTCATAACCATTTTTCCACCAAGTATTCCCATCTAAAGTTGATCAAGTTTTATGCTTAGCACTAGCATCTACAAGTGGGGGTGAGTACTAATGAGGGGTGGTAAACTAGGGGAGTTTCAACAAAGTACACCTTATATCTTAGGATGATATCAAGGTTTCTCACTTAGGCCAAATTTTATGCTCTTTATGCAACCTTCAAATATCTTTCTAATATCTATAATTCACTTAAGTAAACTCTAAGTAAGAGCTTTGATAAAGAAATAAAGTAAGAAGCTTGCAAGTAAAACTAGGATTGGTTTATCAAGTGGGTATGATCACATATGCTTAAGGCATATAGTTGGCATGGTAACAAATACTGGTTTGTTGCATCAGTAGAGTATCTTGCAATGGTTAGATTGCACATTCACTAATAGTATTAGGCTTGCACAATATCAGTACAAGCTTGCTATATTGCAAGTGTTAGCTTGCAAGGTTAATAGCTTGCCTTGTGCAGAGAAGTGGTTGAAGTTCTCCTCGGCTTCTTCTTCGTAGAATCCTCCTTCCTCCTCGTATCCTTGGTCGGTACTAGCGTCTATAAATAAATACGGGGTACACAATCACCAAACAATACTTAACTACTTGCAATCATCACACACAAGGATCCTATAGATGATCTAGCATCATCACTAATATTACAAGGTTAAAGCTTGGTTTAATTCCTTTTATTTTTAAAAAAGTAATTTCTACTCATTGAAAAACTACTTAAGATTTAATATTCTCCAAACCAAACATGGGATCATGTTGACACATGTCATCACCACATATTGTAGTCCAAGGGAATGTGATTTAAAGTGCTGTCACAATTTAATAAGGTTTTACCCTTTTATTTTAATTAATTAATGTCTAGAAATGCTTCTGTAGCATCCTTTTATTACTTGAACATTATTTCTGCAAGTAAACATATATATTTTTATATATTCTGAAAGGTATGGTTAAATGTGATTTTTGAGAGTTGGAATCAACTCAAAAGCTATTATGGTTTAAATTTGAAAAATGTTTGAATGCAAAAAAGCTTCTGCCTTGTTATTTTTACCATGAGTGATCTATAGATCCAAATGACTTGAATCCAATGGGCTTGGATTCAGCATTCACATACCTTTCTAACAAAATTGGTTTCATTCAATTTGGTGCACTGAATCTATCTGGGTTGATTTTTGAAGTTGGGTACAGAAGTGTGTTTGAAATAAAATGGAAAAAGTTTAATTCAAATAACTGGGCTGCGCGGGAAAAGTTAACGGGACGGCCCGCTAAGCGCAGTGCTCCCGCGGGCTGCTTAAGTGGGTGTCCCCACTCGTCAGTGAGACAGGGAGGGGCGAAGCGGTACGGGGCAACGTAGGTCGTTCGATCTGATTCTAATCCAACGGCTAGGAGTCATCGTCGATGCAAGGCAACGCCGGCGAGAAAGAAACCTAGAGCGGCCAGTGAGGGGTGCTGGGGGCTCACCGGGGTGCAGGCGAGGGTCGGCGAGGCAGGCGAACGACAAAGTCGACGACGGCAAACTCAGGGGTGGTCGCGGCAGCTCCTTGGGTGGACGAAATCGATGGCGCCCTTCTTCTCTAGAGGCGACGGGCTCCGGTGAAATTCCGGCGAGGTGGTGCTCGCCTTGCTCCGGGAACGGTGTGGTACGATCAGTGAGAAGAGGGGAGTGAGGTGGTGTGAAGAAATCGACTGGGAGTGGCCTCTATTTATAGTCGAGCGAGGGGACCGACGGGGCGCACAGTGAGCTCGTCGGGGGCGATGTTACAAGCGGATATTGGCATGGGCGACGGTAGGGGACGGTGCGGTGTTCCCTGGCGATGCTCAACGACATGGTTTTGAGGCGTGGGGCGGTGTGGCTTGGTCTGGAACATGCGACGCTCTGCGCGGCAGAGGCGGCGTCTTCGATGGCGAGCGGTGGCTGTGCGGCACGGGGCGGCGAACGAGGATGTCTGGCGGTCTCCTGGGTCGGTGGGGATTGTGTATGCACACGGCGAGGGCGGCGCGTGGTCTGTGGGCTTCGCTCGAGGGTGGCGCTCTAGCGCACGCTCGGCATGGTCGCTGGCGAGGTTGGTATGGTTCGTGCGTGTGGTCCAGGGCTTGGCAATGCTCGCGGCTAGGACAGGGGGTGGCGGTGGACGGTGGGCTGCCACCCAGACATGCTGGCTAGGCTTGCTTCTCTTCCTAGCTTGCTGTGACATGGGGGTGACAAGGTTGGCTTCGGTTGTTCACCATTGATGGTAATGCCAAGCTCACAGTGGTGCTAGTGTTTAGTTAATCTTGCTAGATGATCTACTGAGCTGGTTGTGAGCTAGAGAGGGAACAAGTTAGGCTTCAATCACTACTCACTATAGTGTTTAGGATTTTGATGATTTGTGTCTGCAACCTGTTTGATGAAATGGCCGCATGAAATCAAGTTTTGAAATTTGAAAAGATTTTTGGTGGGTTTGCTAGATTAGTGCTGGTGAGTCTGCAGATGCTTGGGTTTTGAAAGTTGAGCTTGTTTGAGTGGTTTTTGAAAAAGTGAGATCTTCCCATATGATAAAGATTCAATTTTCAATTGTCATTTAAACTATGTATTTGAAAGTTTCTGGATGATCACAAAGTGGGCCTTGATACCTTGTTATGCGTACATTCAAGGGGTGCAAAGATCCAGAAAAGTTTCCATTAGGTTCTGAAAGTTTGAGACAACCAAAGTAGGCATGGGAGTTAAATTGGTCAAAATGACCATTCCTTTATTTTATTTGTTTTGATTTACTTGTCTTTAGGAAAAGTGTGGGAAATGTTTTAGATGATGTTTATTTTACCTAAGAAACATTTTACAAGCAAGGAAACACACAAAAAAGGTGGTTCAAAAGAATTTCAAATTTAATGCATACTCATATGCATGCATTCATAATTTTATTTAACAAAGTTTTTGTTAACCCTAATTTTGATGATTAGAAATTGATGATCCAAGTTTAGTATTTTTGGGATGTTACACCATCCTTGATGTTGGAGTCTCTTGGAGAAGTCATCTGTTTGGGTTGGATTGGGATTAGATTAGGCAAAAGATTTCTAGAGGAAGAATTTTACTCACACACAACAATTCACACAAGCAATGTGCAAGCAATCACAATCATGCAATCCACTCAAACAACAAGATTCAAGCATATTTTTAGGCAACAAAATATTTTTTCTACACCACATAAGTTGGTGTGATTAATATATGATCTAAACTAATCACTAGTATGGCGGTCCAACTATGGTTATCACTTGAGATCCTTCCATTCTTCCTGGTTGTTTCTTCATGAATAAGATCATGGTATCCTTGGAAAATTCTTGCATCTTGGTCAATAAGCTTCAAAGGTGATGATGGTTTCTCCTAAGTTGTGTTTCCTTATTCTTCCAAGTCTTGAGTATCATTTCTTGTCTCACTTGTAGTCCTTAGTGATATCTAAGTTGAAGTCCTTGGTGAAACTAAAGTTGAAGTCATTGGTGACGTTGAAGTCTTTGCTCATGTTGAAGTCTTTGTCCATCAAGTTTGAAAATGGAGAAATGTAGAATCAAAACCAAAAAGGTTGAGGAAAGAGTTTACAAGATTGTTTGTAAATAAGTTTGAACAAATACAACTCCTATTTTCCTAAGGGGTTTTGTCCAATCCTTGGGTTACAATCCTACAGGCAACACAGTACTCTGATACCATCTGTAAAGGTCCCAACCTGATAAGGTAGAGATCCCTGTGTTTACAATGCTAGTCCCTGGATCAATAGCTATCATCCAAAGTTTAAGATGTAATATCAAAAAAGAAAGGTCATAATACAACTTTATAACCAGGAGAAAAATAAGTCATTACATCTTACATAGCTCAAATGGCTATCTCATTACAATGCAGAAGATATAACTATATAGCATGGAGTCCTTCATCTTCAAAGTGCCACAGGCAATCATGTTGGTTGTAGAGTTGTAATACTATTCAGCACACTTCACTAATCATCAAACAAACCTGCAACATAATAAGTTACAGCCACAAGGGTCAATACATTTGAATTGTATTGGCAAGTGATACTATGGTAGAATAGTGGTATCTATCATCTATATGAATTTGGCTAAGTGGAGCTTAGGCTTGATTTTTTTTCAAAATAAGGTTTTCCTTATTATTTGAAAACACTAAGTTTTTGTTTGAGAAATCACCCAAGGCATCTACCAATTAAAAATTGAAGATCTTTTACCTTGTTCAACCACAAGCTTTTAACTTATAAATTGGGATGAGGAGATCCTTGATAGATTCAATGTCTTGATGCTCAAATTGTCCATTGCCGGGGACACGGCTAAGTACTTTCATTTTACTCTCGAGAGAGGTGGTGCACTTTTCCCACAAGATTTGACATGCATCAAGACAAGATCTTTCAGAAGCCTTCCCTTAGACCAAATGGACGCGTTCCATCCTATCACCCCCTACCACCTTCTGTCCATCTGGCTAGGTTATTGCAACCTATATGATCCAGGCAGAGCCCATATTGCCATGTGGCAGCACTAGAAGCTTCTCAACATTTGACATCTCAAATCTCTTTGTTCCTGGGTGGCTTTCCTCAAATGATATACACTAGGGAGGCCATTAATATGGGCCCTATGTAACCACTCAACATAATCCATTCACACCATTCCACCCAGGTGATTCATTCACATAGTTGTTTTATTACAAAACACAAGTCATAGACTTAGAAATATTTCATAGCATGAATATAATCCACCCTTGTTATCTACTAGCTAGCCTAAGCATACTAGTAGCAAGAATCTTAACTTAGGGAAAATTCTACTAAGGCATCTTCTACTAGGATTTCCCAAGGCATAGCATACTTAGTAAAAATTCCATGCAAGTCCTACTCAAAATATCACTAATGCATAGTGAAAATAATAGGACAAAATGTATGAAGCACCACTTGCCTTTTTAGTAGAGAAATTAAGTTCACTCCTTGGTCTTGCAATCGTCACACTCTTCAAAGTTCACTACAATTAAATCAAGCAAGGAACAAATTCAAAACTAGCATTCAAACAATTCACCACATATAATAATAAGAACAAAGCAATGTGGCACCCCGGATTTACGGTCCGAGAATACCCGTTATGCATATCATTCACGTTCCCATGATCAGTGATCCATGAGCATAACTGACAAGTATCATTACATCATCCGTACATTAACGAAATATAACAACTTACAAGGAGGCCTTTATGGAGATTACAACAAAGATAGCGGAAGTCTTCAGTGCAGGTCCCGTGTCTTAACCTACAGGAAACTGACTGGAAAGACGACCTAGCTCGCATAGACGTCAGCACCTTCGTTCCTTCATACCATCTGCAATCTGGCCAAGTAAATAGCCAGGAACAATTTTGGTGAGTACATTGAATGTACTCGCAAACCACCGAGACAAGGGAAATAAGAAAATGCATATGTGGCTGTGGCGAGATAGCTCTACACTATAGTTGTTTTTGAAAGACCTAACAATGGCATCTCTATATCTTTGTTGAAAAAGAGTTTTTGGAAAACGTGTCTCCTTTTTGAAAATCTGGGCATCTCCACAGCCTTGTTAAAAAAAGTTTTAGAAAACATTTTTGTTGTAAAACCCTTTTTAAAACCTTAACGACCATCTCTGGTCAAAACCACTTTCATTCTTATCTTTCCTCGTGACCAAGTCACATCCTTTATTTCATCTCAACTTAACCGAAGGGTCCTCCTAGAACTTTCCATTCCAACCGTCCTTGACTCTGGACACGGCTATTCAAATAGATTACACTCTGCAGAGTTTGTGCACTTTACCCACAAGAATCAATACATCCACCGGGATAAAACCATGGACTGCTACACACGGTAGACAGGGGCTCGGATAATCAAACTTACGCTTTTCATTTGTCCATCCCTAGCAATAGCGTCTTTTACTTTTGGGTTTATCTCTCTGGTACGAGTATGGGGTACTTCGACCCTGGTCCTTCCTCCCGTACTGACCCCTACCTCCAGACCGAAGCCTGACCGGTAGCAATAGTGACAATCTTCCATCCGTACTACCTAAAAGCATACCGTCTGTGAGAGACCCAATTGTTGCACCAGTGCCTTACCCTACAGGTAGCCCGGATTTCAGGGGATTTCTCCCCTTTAGCGAGTAAGAGCAGCCTCGGCTAAATATCACAAACTACGAGCTAAGCCCCAGCGTCTGGGGTAATGTGGTTGCACGGGTAAAATTGTTCCGGACATTGGCTTAGAACATCCCTTCTCTTTCTCTTGTTTGACTTTCTCTTCATCTACCTCATATCTTCTTTTGGTAAAAATTCCACTCGGAAAGGATGCCTCTTTCCAAGGGTTTTATTTTGAAAACTTTGTAGTAGGGTAAAACCCAAAATAGTTTTATTATTGAAAATATGTGGGTTCAAGAGGGAAGATGCTAATCATCTTAGCCTCGTTCTAAGAGGTTAAGATAGGTGTAAATAGGGTAGGTGTCCAAGGGACACTCAATCATAACTTGGAGGAGCCAAGTTACTCACGTGCATTTATTTGTAATAAACCATGCCTGTGATTATGCAATTTATGAACGAGGTATAAAACCGTTGATAAACAGAAGTAGGTTAATATAGGAGTTCAGGAATGGTGGCTTTCCTATGACCAGCGAGGTGTGCCTTGACAGCGTTAGATAACCAGAATACCAATAATAATAATAAGATAACCCCGATGCTTCCTTCTTCTCGGCGTCATACAATCTCAACTATCGCCGTTATCCGAGCATACATGCAAACATACAATACATCAATCAATACAAACATCCAAGAATCAAACCATACAACAAGCTAAGGATAAATACATGATAAAAATCAGTAGGATGTTGGGGTTTGACTGGATGGGATGGGGAGGAGGCCTAGAGATATTAGGGAGAAAGGCTCCCTTTTGATTTAGAGTCTAGGAACTAACTAGGAGAGGTTTTTGACCAAGGGATTGATCTGTATGGTAACATTGTATAAAAATGATACCATCAGGTATGTCATGATAAAATGAATCCAACAAAAGTGGTTTCACTATTTTATCATTTTCCCTTGATTTATAATGGATTTTATTTTGGTTAAATCTCTCGTTTAAGGAAATAATTCACTAGAACTTCTCTGGAGTTCCAAAAATTATTTCCTTGGGTTAAAAGGTGGTATTTGGTGGACTGAATCATGATGAGTTGTAATCTCCTCAAAACAATTACCAGGATGCGCTTGAGAAATTCCCAAAGGCAGTACTGGATAGGATTTGTATTTTTCATCAGATTTATTTTACTGAAGATTTTGGGATGATTCCAAGGTTACTGGTTAGACACTTAGATTATCTTTCTGTATAAATTTTAATTACCCTTTTTGGATTCACAGAACTCAAATGGTGAATTTCTTGGTGATCAAACAATACACAGAAATGTTTAATTTACCATAATTCCATAAAAGCTCAATAAATCTAGGGATCCTGGGTTTTGAGATATATGAGAATTTAGGTTTATTGGGAGTTGGAATTAGATCAAAACCATTTTTGGTTTTTCCTAGGGAATTTTCTAAAGGCATAAAAGTTCTCTTTTATTATTTTTGCCAGGGGCAAACTAGGAAGCAAGTGAGTATGGGGACTGTGGGGATTGAAAGTTATGGTTTATAACTTTCTTTACCAAGTGGATTTACTCCATTTGAAATTGTAAAACTTTCTGGACAAATCAATTAGTGTTCTGGACAGACTCTAGTATATGATTTATCATATTTATTTTATTCATCTATTTAAGGAAAAACTTGGTCTGCCTATTAGGGGAAAGAGGTGTGCATATAGGAAAAATTAGATCTGGCCAGGATCTGGTGGTTTGAAATTTTGTTTGGATTTAAACCAAATAACTATAAACAGATCTAGCCGAAAAATAATAAAAGGAGGAAGAGTGCTGGGCTAGATCTTGGGAGGAATGGGCTAGGGAAGGGGGATTTGGCCCACCCGGGGCTGCGCCCATGCGCGAGGCGGAGAAGGTGCTGGACTAGCTGGGCCGGCCAGCCATCGGGAGGAGGGAGTGAAGAGGTATGGGGTGGCTGTGGCCGTTGGATCAAATCTAGATCGACGGCCACGAGCCGTCTTCTTCCTGGAGTCACCGCCCGCAGGCAGAAACCCTAGCGGGCGCGCGGGTCTGGATGGGGTGGCTCACCTGAGTGTCGGGAGGCGATGGGGACGGTCCAGGGCGAAGAGGGGCACGCCGACAAGCTCGGGGAGGGTCGGCACGATCGGGTTCGATGGCGGGGAAAGGCTCACGCGGAGGTGGACGAAAGGAAGCTCGCCGGAGCTCGTCCTGGACGAGGCTGCAGGAGGTCCTGGGCAGAAAGAAGGGCATGGTTAGATAGAGGAGGAGGAGGGGGTCACTGCAGGGTGACATGCAGAGGGAGAAGGGTTAGGGAGAAGAGCGCTTTCTTGAATTCGTGAAGGAGGCCGAAGCTCCTTCTTCTCCTTCCCACGAGCATAACAGAGCAGGGGAGAGGGAGGGGAGCTCTGGGGTGGTAAGTGGGGAGGAGAGGGGGCAAATGAGGGCGGAGGGGCGAGCTGGGTGGCCTTGTGGGCTTATAAACCGAGAGGGAGTGGTCTATGGGGGTGTGGCTCATGGAGGAGCATGGAGCTAGTCCATGGCCTCCTCATTGGGTGCTGAGGCTGGTGGGGAGTGTGTGGGGTGATCTTTTGGTCATGGGTTTAGCAAAGAGGGAGTTGGAGGCTGCAAGGAGTAAAGAATTGGTTTGGGACAAGACATTGCCTTTTGCCTCCCTCTTAAGTAGTCATGTGGGACAAGGGCTGTGGGTCCATGCTACAGTGTTGGTCGACCAGGGGTGAGTGAGTGTTGCTAAGGTGAAGTGCTGGACAAGATTCAAGCTAGTTTGGTGTTGGTTTGAAGTATGTTTAGTTGGCTTGCAAAAGTTGATCATTTTGAGGCTTGCAAGGGAAGTTGCAAAACTTGCATTGGGCAAAGTGCGGAAATGGTACTGGTAGATAGAGTGGACCAAATAGTCACCTCATGATTTAAATGGGATTTATCTGATGATTAAAAATACATTTAAACTCCAATTTTCAAAAAGTCCAGAAGTAGTTATTAGATGCTTATTTGGTAATTTTACATTGGGAAACTTGGTTTTTTATGTGAAATGGTCCTAAATACCATAACACATATTGGGGAATTTTATTGGGATTTATTGAGGTGGAAAAGTATTTTTTGGAGAATTATTCCTTGTTTGTGTCATTTAAGAAAAAGGGAAAAAAGAAATAATAAGGAATATCAAAATTTTATTTTTGAGTTGGAAAGATGGGTTATGATTAATAGGCATCAAATGTGCCTTGATTTGGCTAGGTGATTTGGAGAAAAACAAACTCGTCCTTAAAGACAAGGATTTTGAGAATTTGGTAAGTAAAGGAAAAGAAATAATGTAATAATCCAAATAATTGGGAGAATTATTTGGGGATGCTCATATACAAGGTAGATGATGTACAATTGAGGTAGGCATCAATATCAACCTTGGTTTTTAAGAAAAGTGGGGAAAAGAGTGGAAACTAGATTATGGAGGATCTAGGGTTTAGTTATTCTGATGCCTTCTAAACAGGGTTAGGTTAGTGAGCTCAGAGCTCACCTTGGTACAAGGGGTATATGGATGGATATAAAAAGTCATATATATGATCATGGAAGCAAGATTTGGGCTTGGTTGTATTTGAGGTGGTTTTGGAGTGATGGCAACCTTCGTTGAAAATAAGGCTGCCATAACAGATGCATCCGTTAGCCTCCTCAACCATGTGGGTTTAGGAAGCCCAAGGCTCCAATGGAAACAAGTAAAGTGGGGGTTTATAGGCCATGGTTAGTAGGTCCTAACCATGCAAAGAGTTCGTCAAGGGGAGGTGGCATATGGATGTGAGCTTCTGCCAAAGTAGGCCAGATGATAAGATTTGCAGAAAAGATTATTATCTTGACTACAAAACCATCATGGATGAGTGGGAGATAGAATGGCTTAGCCAAGGCAGGAGTGGGCTTTGGTAGTACTAAAGATATACTACAAGATGGTTCAAGTACATTCTCAAGAATTCCCATAGGTTGGAAAAGGTAGAGCTCCAAAGATTGAATCTAGATAAGAAATCCAGACTTAGCCATTTTGGCGGATTTGGAGATTTTGACTAGACTGTAAGTGTAGAAGCTTTTGAGATGTTGCTAGGTTCCAAACTCATGGTCAAGGAGATGATGTTGAGGTAATAGCTAGGTAGATAGGATTCATGCTCAGATTGGGTCTCCACTGAGTTGGAAACCATCCAGAGGGATTATCCTTAGATTGGGATAAACCTGAGATGATTGCCATATTGGCTTAGGATAGATCCATATTTGGAAGCTTAGCTTGCTTTGGGATTGATGATCACAAGCCAGGATTGGGTCCTAAAGGATGAGATACTAGATTATCCCATTCTGGATCCTAAGCAAACAAGGCAATCAACAGATCAAGGCAATTCATCAGGCAGCAGATCAAGACAACTCATCAGGCAACAGATCAAGGCAATTCATCAACCAATAGATCAAGGCAATTCATCTTACTACTTATCTAACTAATACTAGGGTTACCTTCAAGCCTAGCCTGAGGTAAGGATGGGTAGGTTGGAAGGGGTTTTGCTTGAAGTAAGATAAGTACCATCTTGGTATCTCTACCAAGATTGAGATGAAAAGGTTTTAATAAGGTTTTGGAAAACCTAGAGATAAGAGTAGTTGAAGGTTCTGTCTTGAAAACATAAGGAGAGTATATATATGTCTCCATAGTTTTGGCAATAGAAACTTGTAAAGTATTTGGTTGTGTCAAAGTCATCTTGGCTTAGTGTTTCTGAAATGCCAAAACATTTGAGAATATGAAAGATGAGCCAAGACATCTCTTTTGTAAAATAGTTTTTGTAATCTAGTGTTGAGATGAGGAGTACACAACCAATACACAAACAGTTGTTTGAGCTTAAGCAAGCATGTAATCACATAATGCAAGAAAAAGTTTTTCGTCCCCCTGATTTTTGCCTTTTGGACAAAAAAAGTTAGGGTTGCTAAAATTGGGATGTTACAAGCAATGCATGTAAGCATGCAAAGGTTGTTTTATTTGGAAAAGTGTTTTCTAATAAGCTATAAACATTTTAAAACACCTATTGGTGATTTATAAATGTGGCAAAAATCATTTGAACCAAGTTAGTGAAAATGGCCATTTTAAATCATTTTTGTTTTGCTAGAAATGATTTTATTAAAGGAATAATTTCTAGTGTTAGCCAAATATGTTTTTAAACACAAATGTTAGTGTTTATGGTCAGAGTCTTTAAAACAAATCTATTTGCAAAAGGTTTCACTCAAAAACCATTTTTAAATCATAGCAACATTTTTGTTTTACTAGAAATGCTTTTATTCAAGGAATAATTCCTTGTGTTTAACAAAATATATTTCTAAACCAAAAAGTTTGTGTTTCTGGTCAGTAGGTTCAAAACAAATCATTTGCAAAATATTTTACCCAAAAATCATTTTTAGAACATCTTTTATACTCAAAATAGGCCTAGAAATGTTTCTGCAAAAACACCTAATTTTTTAGAAGAAAAATACTAAACTAAGGGCATGGTTGCAAAGTTCACATTTTCTTGATTCCAATGATATAAAATTTGCAAATTTTGGACGTGTAAATCAAAAGTTATGAATTTTGCAAAATCATTCATCTAATAGAACCTTTTCTGTTTTTAAAACAAAGGCTGGGCCACGTGGTTCTTTCCTACTGGCTGATAACGGTTCGTTCAGATCACGCAGTGTGGGACATTGGATTTAAATGACATCACATGGTGCAGATTAGCTCATACCTGTTCGCTTAAGCAATCTAACTCAACCGCAGGATCGGGATCTAATGGCTCACAGCGGCTCGACCAGAGATCGGCGGCGTTGGGCAACGGTGAGCGGCGGTTGTGAGGACTAGAATTTAACCTCCAGACCTCCTATGCATCTCGTCAATCCCAAGATCAAGTTGACGACACAGCGAAATGAATACCATTGCATAACGTTCAAAAAGTAATTATTATAAAGTTTGAATAGCAATAACCACATAGTATAATGTCTTGTGATATTTATTAAAACTAGAAACATAGCGGAAATAAAATGCGCAGTGACTCCATCTTAGCCACAGGCAGTCGATGTAGTCCACGAGGCCTCACTCATCAGCGTCATCATAGTAGTCGTAGTCCTCCCCTTCATAGTATTCTGAATTTCAACAAAAGTATTGCCATGAGTACATAGAGTACTCAACATACCCCTTATGCAAAACCTAATATAACTACATGTGGCTTTATGTGGAGGTCATATGGTTCTTTTGCATAAAAGCCAATTTTATTTGCAACTCATAGTAGTTTTGATAAAAGCAAGTTTTGACGAAAACATATTTTATCATCAATGTGGTGTTTCTCATCATTGTGGTTTTCCTCGACAACTCACCTACTTCATTAGATTCCAAGAGAAGGATAGAGACAAAGAGGGAAGTAGCAAGACAGATTCCTATATGTCAAGAAGGATTCATGTGTTGTCCATGACCGTGGACACGGCTATTCGAATAGTTTTGTCTCTGCAGAGGTTGTACACTTTTCCCACATGACACAACCCCGTCTTGTTGCCCACTAGTGGCCGCTGGTTTAGTACACACTATTTGGTGTACCGGCAGATCGGAATCGTGACAAGGTCTTTTAGTTAGGTCCCCCAAAGATGTGACGAGCCCACCGGGTCTGGCGCACGGAACTGAGAGTATGTCCCCAAACCGTTCCCCCATCTGTGCTGAAGGCTCCCCCGTAGGCAGACACCTCATCAGCGGTATGGCGACATCGACACCTAAGGCTGACTAACCTACTTAACCAAGCCAGTTCCCATTATAGCATGTGGTTGTACGGTGGTCACAATCTTCAAATCCAAGACTTACTAGGCCCTCATGCGGCACGGACGACGGATTGCTCCCTCCATATAATGAAGGGAAGCCAATCGCTCCTTCCCTTGATCCAGCTGTCGCCCGTGCCAGTGTTTTAGATGGTAAGTTTCACCCAGAGTAGAACAGAGTAGAAGGAAGAAACATCGGCTAGCTCAGCGAGCTCAACAAGTTTCAAAAGTGTATATGCGACCCGAGGGTCATCCAATTCCTCCGAAGAGCAAAGATCAAGGATCCTAAATATTATTGAGCATGGCTAAGCAACCTACTCTAACATGATTACTATATAATCTCTACTCAGAGTAGTGTATGGCGACAGGTGCATCAAGGTTTGTGTGTAACCAAAATAGCAGTAATATTTGTAAAACAATAAATAACATGCACTTGTAAAACATAGGATAATTATGAAAGGGGCATGCCTTCGTTGTTGTTGTTGTTCTAATCTTCCTCGTAGTCTTGATTCTGATCGAACTCGTCACTCCCTACTCGTCATAACAATAAACCACACATAAATACAAACTCCGAATAACCACAAATAAAATCCAAATAAAATTCAAATAATAAGATCGAGATAAAAAGATCCAAATAGGCTTGCGACGTTTGTACGGTTGGGGTATATAAAGTTCGGTCTATCATCATCGACTAATAATAATACAATAGAAGAAAATAATATGTATTTAATATAATCACTATAGGTGACATAGTTTTCAACATGCGATGCCCCAAATAAATACAAACTATATGCTATTTGGGCATACCACTACGCATACACTTGCAACAGTAGAAGCATGCAGATGCTATACACATGCAATAATTAAACGTTTGAACTAGACTAGATGGTATAGATATAACCCTCATAGAGTAACATGCACTAAACTAGGTCGTACGAGTAAGCTGGCCTGGGTGTATCTAGACTACTAGCAACAAGAAAAAAGGTACTAGTTTAAAGAAACAACCTGACAGATCCACTGACGCTAACCCGCCTAATTAATATCATGTATAACCATGTAAGAAAGAACTTAATTAGGGTCTATATGACTATATCTATGCATGAAAACAACCGTAAGAATTAAGAGCAACTAGACTAATAAGAATATGTACTCCGCCAAACTAAACATGCAAGTTGTACTCCACCAAACCTGTACTCCGCCAAACTAAACATGCAAGTTGCAGGTGCTGTACATACTTCAAACTAGGCAAATCTAAGCACGCTGGAACCCAACAGCAAGTATCCCGATTATATGCACTACACGAGCAAAGCAATATGTACGGCCTCATGTATTAACCAAAGTATTGATTAACAGTACGACATAACCTCAATCTAAACCCACTGCTGGGTTACTTGGGTTCTTTAGAAAGTTTTTCATGTTGAACTTGACTAGATTCGAGATTGGTAAATCAGTCTATGATGCCAATGCCACCGAGCGGCATTCGGTTCACCGGCAACCGTGCAATCTACGAAACTAGGACCGGAGACTATGTCTAGGAGGTAGGTCGCATCTAGACTAACGCGTGTGTGCAAGGATTTGTGCTAGAGCTTACCGAGTGCGACACACTCGTCCGCGGAAGACGATGAACCGAGCTGGAACGGCGGGCGAGTACGTCGTAGGTGATCTGCGGCTTGTCCTTCTAGTTCCACGAATCAACTCTCCTCCTTCTCTTGTTCCTTGCGGCGCAGCAGCTCCTTCGCCCGTGGCCGGATTCGTCGGAAACGCGAGCGGCGTTCGGCGGCGGCCTCGCGAAGCTTCACGAGATTAGATCCGTTTTTTTTATCTATGATTCTAGGTCTAGGTGGCGACGGCAGTGTGAAAAAGAGAAGAGGGCAACGTTCTAGGACTTTTGTAGGCAGACGCGATGCTGTTTGCGGCAACGGAGGAATCGGAGGCGACGAGATCACACGTCGCGTCTGGCGTGCTGGGTACGGACTCCGACTCTGTCCCGTAATGGACGTCCAACTGCTGGTTGTGCCGATCGACTGAGTTTTCCCGGCCTGGCTCGATTGGGATAGCAACTTGGGCTAATTCATCGGTAGAAGGAAATAAAATAAAAGAGGAGAGAATAGTAATCAGATGAGTAGAAGAAAGAGAAAAGGAAAGCACGACATGACGAGTGCTGCCATGCACCACCGCATGCATGCACGTGTGCATGTGTATGCCTGAACCAGTTCAAAAATAAATACATAAAAACAACTGAAACGAATTGGTGAAACAACATGGGGATCAATTATTCCTTTGGTTAAATTAATTTCAAAAAGCTTGGAATTAATTTCGTAAACTTTAAATAAAAAATATTCTTTTATTTTATTATACTGCAACATCCTTCGCTAAGAAATAAAAAAAAATTAGACCCATAAAAATCAGGATGTTACAATTCTACCCCCTTACAAGGAATCTCGATCCCGAGATTCGGCCTAAGAGAAAAGATTTAGGAATTCCTCGCGGAGAGCATCTTCTCGTTCCCATGTCGCTTCCTCCTCGCTGTGATTGCTCCATTGGACTTTGCAGAACTTGATAACATTTCTTCTAGTTGTCCTTAACTGCTCGTCGAGAATTTTTACTGGATATTCTTCATAAGTGAGATCCTCTTGGACATCTATGGCATCTAAAGAAGTTTTTTCGAGCCTCTTCCTCTGGCTTAGCAAAATATTTCTTTAGCTGGGATACATGAAATACGTTGTGCACCTTGGATAACTTTTCTTGTAAATCCAACTCATATGCGACCTCACCACGACGGGATGTGATTGTAAAGGGTCCAATATATCGTGGTGCCAACTTTCCCTTGAGTCCGAAACGGCGCATTCCGCAAAGTGGGGATACCTTCAAGTACACATCATCACCCTTCTTAAATGCCAAATCATGACGACGTTTATCGGCATAAATTTTCTGTCTATATTGGGCAGCTCGTAGCCTTTCTTGAATCATCCTTACTTGCTTATCTGCCTCTTCCAGGGTATCAGGTCCAAACACTTGGTTCTCTCCCACCTCATGCCAATTGAGTGGAGTGCGGCACTTCTGACCATACAAAAATTCAAATGGAGATATTTCCAAGCTTGCCTGAAAGCTATTGTTATAAGAGAACTCTGCATACGGAAAACTCTTGTCCCAAGTACACTGACAAGTCAATGCTGTAACATCCCAAAAATACTAAACATGGATCATCAAACACTAATCATCAAAATTAGGGTTAACAAAAACTTTTCTAAATAAAATTATGGAAGCATGCATGTGAGTATGCATTTCATTTTGAATTATTTTGAACCACCTTGTTTGTGTGTTCCATTGCTTGTAAATGGATGCTTAGGTGAAATAAACATCATCTAAACATTTCCCACACTTTTCCTAAATACAAGTAAATCAAAACAAATAAAATAAGGGAATGGTCATTTTGACCAATTTAACTCCCATGCCTACTTTGGCTGTCTCAAACTTTTAGAACCTAACAGAAACATTTCTGGATCTTTGCACCCCTTGATTGTACTCATAACAAAGTATCAAAGCCCACCTTGTGATCATCCAGAAACTTTCAAATGCATATTTTAAATGACAATTCAAAATTGAATCTTTATCATATGGGAAGATCCCACTTTTTCAAAAACCACCCAAACAAGCTCAACTTTCAAAACCCAAGCATCTACAGACTCACCAGCACCAACCTAGCACACCCACCAAAAATCTTTTCAAAATTCAAAACTTGAGTTCTTGCGGCCATTTCATCAAACAGGTTGCTGACACAAATCAAACAAAATCCAAACACTATTGTGAGGAGTGATTGAAGCCTAACTTGTTCTCTCTCTGGTTGCAACTAGGCTTTAGTAGATCATCTAGCTCAATTGCACACCCTTAGCATCACTATAAGCTTGGCATTGCCATCAATGGTGAGCAGGAAGAATGCACCCTTGTCACCCCCATGTCGACAGCCAGCTAGGAGGAGAAACAAGCCTAGCCAGCATGTCTGGGAGTAAGCCAACACCCCACCGCCACTCCCTGTCCCGCGCTCGAACGTTGCCAGCCACTGGACCACACGCACGAACCATGCCAACCTCGCCAGCAACCATGCCGAGAGCACGCCCCGCGTGCCACGCTCGACCAACGCCCACAGACCGCGCGCCGCCCTCGCCGCGTGCATACGTGATCACCACCGTCCTAGCAACCCCGCAGACACGCTCCTTCGCCGCCCCGCGGACCACGCGCGCTGTGCGCCATTAAATTCTCCGTCGGGCACGCGTTGAGAACCGTCGCGTTCTGACCCAACCGCATCGCCCCACGTCTCGCCACCATGTCGTTGAGCATCGCCAGGGAGCACCGCACTGTCCCCTACCAACGCCCATGCCGATAGCCGTCTGTACCACCGCCCCCGACGAGCTCACCGTGCACCCCGTCGGTCCCCTCGCTCGACTATAAATAGAGGCCACCCCTAGTCGAAATCTTCACACCATTCTACTCCCCTCTCCTCACTGATCGTGCCACACTGTTCTCGGAGCAAGGCGAGCACCACCTCGTTGGAATTTCACCGGAGCCCGCTGCCTCTAGAGAAGAAGGAGCCAGCGATTGGAGCCGCCCCAGGAGGAGCCACCGGTACCAGGAGATTCGCCTTCGTCGACTTCGTTTTTCGCCCGCCTCGCCGACCCTCGCCTGTACCCCGCTGAGCCCGCAGCAACCCCCACTGGCCGCACTAGGTTTCTGTCTGGCCGGCGTTGCCCAACCTCGACGATGACTCTCAGCCGTTGGATTAGAACTAGATCGAACGACCCACATCGCTCCATACCGCTTCGCACCCCCCTGTCTCACTTAACTGCCCCCTATAGATCACCCCTGGTAAAAATAACAAGGCAGAAGCTTTTCTGTATTCAAACATTTTTCAAATTTAAACCATAATATATTTTGAGTTGATTCCAACTCTCAAAAATCACATTTAACTATACCTTTAAGAATATATAAAAATATATAGGTTTACTTGCAGAAATAATGTTCAAGTAATAAAAGAATGCTACATAGGCATTTCTAGACACATTATTTAATTAAAATAAAAGGGCAAAACCTTATTAAATTGTGACACCACTTTAAATCAAATTCCCATGGACTAAAATATGTGGTTATGACATGTGTCAACATGATCCCATGTTTGGTTTGGAGAATATTAAACCTTAAGAAGTTTTTCAATGAGTAGAAATTACTTTTCTAAAATTAAAAATAATTAAACCAAACCTTAACCTTGTAATGTTAGAGATGATGCTAGATCATCTATAGGAACCTTTTGTGTGATGATTGCAAGTAGTTAAGTATTGTTTGGTGATTGTGTACCTCGTATTTATTTATAGACGCTAGTACCGACCAAGGATACGAGGAAGAAGGAGGATTCTACGAAGAAGAAGCCGAGGATAACTTCAACCACTGCTCTGCACAAGGCAAGCTTTATTAACTAAGTGGACCAATGCAAGCTAACCCTTGCAAGATACCGTACTGATGCCACAAACCACTACTTGTTACTATGCCCACTATATGCCTTAAGCATATGTGATCATATCCACTTGATAAACCAATCCTAGTTTTACTTACAAGCTTGATTACTTTATTTCTTTATCAAAGCTAGTACTTAGAGCTTACTTAAGTGAATGGTAGATACTAGAAAGATATGTGAAGGTTGCATAACGAGCATAAAATTTGGCCTAAGCTAGATAATCTTGATGTCATCCTAGGGCATGAGATTGAACTTAGTTAAAATTCCACTAGTTTACCACCCCTCATTAGTGCTTACCCCCACCTGTAGATGCTAGTGCTAAGCATAAAACTTGATCCACTTTAGATGGGAATACTTGGTGGAAAAATGGTTATGAAAACCTTGGAATGATGGATCATTCTATTGAAATGTTTTGGACATGTGTTTCCGAACACTTGATGATTTTGGTGATGAAAATGATGAGGCATGAGCCTTAGCCCTTTATAAAACTGATGGTTGTCTCGATGCGATACCATTCCAATTTTATCGTACAACCACAACACCCGAAGATTGGGTAGGGCTTGACTGGAAACTTATATACCTTAGTATTAGTTCCCTCACGGCCAAGGTCTGAGCTGAGGCTACCTTGTGAAGATTGTCCACCTGTGTAGTACCCAAGATGACAGTTGGTCATGGTTGGGAGGACAAACTCACAGGAGAGGTTCTTATACTAGGGCGTGTAATTGAAAGGTTAGGATTGATTATCCGCATACTGAGTATGGTGAATTCAGGATTTGTTCCTGACAGATGTATCGAATGTTGTCCTGAAAGTGTACAATCTCTGCAGAGTGTCAAACTATTCGAATAGCCGCGTCCGCGGTTATGGACAGTTGGAGTGGCCATACTGTTCCCCCGTCAGACTTTTCAAAATGACTCGTGAAATGAAGTGAGACTTTGACTTGACCACAATAGGGTTGTGATATGAAGTACAAGTTCCCATTTAGGTGTTATAAACTTCAACTAGCATTCGTGCTCCTAAATTTAGTACAGATAAACCTGGCTTTTGCAAAAGAACCCTAGAGCCTAGTGTCCTATTATCAAAAACCCCTTTCCCTTGTTAGTATTAGTTTGCGAGTACTTAAAGAGTACTCATGGCTTTGTCCCTGGCTATTCCCGTGGCCAGACTATGAAGAGGAGTACCTGGAAGATGGAACCCAGGAAGGTTACGACAACTAGGATCATCTCCCATCGTCAGCATTGCCTGTGACCCCGAAGATGGAGCTTCTCCTATGCTACCATTATTGTTACGTATTCCGCTGCCTGATGCTGTATTAAGAACTGGATCATGAGATCCCTATTTGTGTAAGAACTTATGTACGGTTGTAATGGATGATGTACTATGGTATCCAATTCTGTTATGTCTCGCAAAAATGGTAATCCTGGGATTGCGATGTATGGCATAACAAGCATCTGGGATTAAAAATCTTGGTGTTGACAAGTTGGTATCAGAGCCATCCTGACCATAGGAGACCCTAGTTAGACTAGACGTTTGAACCAAAAACTTAGTTTCAAAACCAAAGAAAACAAATATTTACCAAAACTTATTCTCCTTCTTATCCCTTTGATTCTTTCAGGAAAATTCATGTTCCTCAAAAACTCTTGCAAAATACATAAAATTTTGACACACTTGATCACTCTACTAACTTACTCATCCTATATTCTGATAGATGGACGTGAAGTACAGCGAATTTTATCAGTTGGGGAATGGAGGAGACCTTATCTTTGAGAGGGATTTGGACCAGCTTTCGGAACTTCTGGAGCGTCCGCACCCGAGTTCTTCGGAGCTCAGCTCAATGATCAAGGAGGAGAACATCTGCAGTGGCTAATTGTTGCAAGTCTCTGAGGAAAGATTGAACCTCCCACTACGGAGGGAATTCAGTTTACCTTAAGAGAGAACAACTGGCTCGATGGACTTGCCAGGGCCATGCAAGAAGCTCTTGCCCGTCTGTGTGGGCAAAGCATCAATCAGATCAAGGGAACCCGCTTTGAGTTCTGCCCAAGGCGTGATGCAAATGGACAACCACTAGAAGCCCCAAACCACCCCGAGCTGAAGACTCAATTGGACCACCTTAGCTTCATGATGTATGATCGTCAGCAGGAGTTGGATAATTGCCGTGACTACTCCAACCACAAGTCGGCCATCATCAAGACAAAGGATCAGACCATCGCCATGCTAGCAAAGGATCGCAAGTCTCGTCGCGGTCAGCTCGACAAGAAGGAGCGCATTATTGCCCGTCTCCGCCACCGCATCTCATCTTTGGAAGAGACCATCCACGAGAGAGACATGCAGTTGGAGGAAAGGGAGAATGCTAGAGAAGATCTTCGTGGAGACCCCTACTCCTATCTCAGCGGTGACGATGATTTTCTGGAGGATCAGGCCATGGACTTCTTCATCGATGAGGATGATTTCGCCTTCATCGATGATGATGATGAAGCCACAGATTCCGGGGAGTAGTAGCACTTGAGCACTAGCGTAGTGAGTAGTATTCGGTCCCACTGTATCGTAGTTCTCAGAATGGTTCTTAAAACCATCTGTTTTTCTTTGTTGTGGTGTGTGTTGTAATGTGTGCTATGAATGAATGAATGAAAAAGCAACTTGCTAGAAAATCTGAGTCAAACTTTAAAATTTTTGAAAGACCGAAAACTTTAGAAATTTCCCTCTTTTCTCATGATCTATCCCAATCTTCAGATGCCACGTGGAGGAAGTGGTTCATCCCCGGACCCGATGATGCAGATTCTGCAAATGTTGACTTCTGACCGCGAAGCTGAAAGAGCGGAACGTCAAGCCAACCTAGCCACTCTGCAACAGATAGCCCAGCTAGCCCACAACAACCAAGGCCACGGAAATCAAGATAACCATGGATCTAAGCTCAAGAATTTCCAGAATACCAACCCACCTATTTTCACTAAGTCCGAAGAGCCCCTAGACGCCGATGATTGGCTGCAAACCATGGAAAATAACTTAGAAGTCGCCGGAGTGGAAGCCAACGAGAAAGTTCTGTTTGCCACCCACTACCTAGCCGGAGATGCCAGGGCATGGTGGAACAGTGTTCGTGCAATGACCGGAGGACAGATGATGACCTCGGAGGAATTCAAGGTCAAGTTCAACAAAACCCATGTGCCACCGGGTTTGATCAAGAGGATGAGAGATGAGTTCAGAGAACTGAAGCAGGGAAGGATGACTGTAGTGGAATACCGTGACAAATTTTTGTCATTAGCTAGGTATGCCCCGGATGAGATCGACACGGAAGCCAAGAAGAAAGAAAGATTCCTGAATGGTCTGGATGATGAGATGCAGACAGTGTTAGTCAATATCTATCCAGATGGAAGGAAAGATCAACCAAGCCAATGAGAACCGCAAGCGTCGTATGATGCATCAGCCAAGAACTCATCAGACCCCAAAGTATCGTCCTAACCCATCTCCAAGATTTGCCCCAAGAACCAACAGACCCCCGATGAACCGCCCGACTTATCCCAACTGTGGAAACCCTAGACCCGGAGGAAATCACAACAACCCTAGCAACTCTAGCAATTTCAACCGTGCCCCACCCAAGTTCAACACCAACAATGCTGCTACCAACACCAACACTGCCCCTAGGACTGGAAGCAATGTTGTGCCTGTCGCAGCCAAGGACAAGTCGCAAGTGACCTGTTATGACTGTGGAAATAAAGGCCACTATTACAACGAGTGCCCCAACTAGAAGAATGCTACCTCCCCCAATGCCAATGCCCCAGCTCAGCAGCAACATCGTGTTCAGCCAGGAAGAAGATTTGCCCCAGGAAATTCACTCAACCGCAATGGCCGTCTTTTTCTCATGCATGCTGAAGAAGATCAGGAAGCGCCAGACGTCGTGCTGGGTATGTTTTCTGTTAATTCAGTACTTGCACGAGTGTTGTTTGATTCTGGTGCATCGCATTCATTTGTCACCGAAGATTTTGCATGCACTAGTAAAATTCAACCAACCAAATTGAAGCATGTAATGATTGTTCAAATTCCCGGATCAACCACCAAGGCTAGGCAAATTTGCAAAGCCGTCCCTATCCGAATCCATGGCATAGATTTTTATGCAAATCTGATAGTACTCGGAACTAAAGGTTTGGAAATAGTACTAGGAATGGATTGGATGTCCAAACATAAAGGATTGATTGACTGTGCCAACAAAGCCATAACCATGACCAGTACCGCCGGAATATCAGTCGAACATATATCTGAAAACCTTACCTCGTCAATTCAAGTGCAACAAGAGTATAGCCCAACCTGTAGGGTTTCGTAGCATGGAAAACAAAATTTTCTATCGCATACAAACAAACAAGCCAAGATCTATCTACTAGATTGTAGCAATGAGTCGATGGAATAACTCACCCTCGAAGATTCCAAAGTGTTTAACGAGAGCGGATTCTCGTGGGTGATGTAGTCGTACTCTTCCCGATCTCAAGATCGTGTAGACGATCCTTCCGGCGCTGTGTTCCGGCAGCGCTCCCGCAGTCAGTCACACGTTCGGTACTCGACGAAGACCTTCCTCTCCCTTGTTCCAGCAGGCAGCGGAGGTTGTAGCACTCTCCTCGTGATTCCGGCAGCACAATGGCGTGGTACCGGAAGTAGAGGGGAGATCTCGCAGGGCTTCGCCTTAAGCCGGAGCGAGTATAGTGGACTATGAGAGAGCCCTCGACGATCTAGGGTTTAGACACGCCGATGAGGGGGTGATAGGGCCGGCGGCTAGGGCTTGGAGGTGCCCAAGTCGGCGGCTAGGGGAGAAACCCTAGGCGGCGGCTATGGTGGGCGGCGGCTAGGGTTAGGTTTAGAGGGGGCAATCTTGTGTGCTAGGAGGGGAGCCCTGCCCCTCCTCTTATAGGAGGGAGGCACCGGCTAAGGGGAGGGGAATCCCTCCCCAACTCGGATCCCAAGTGGGCCGGCGGTGGAGGAGGAACTCCTCCCCAACTCGGTTTCCACCTCCCTCTCCACTTCCCAAAAATAGCCGTTTGACTTTCAAATTGGCGTTTGACTTTTCAAACAAGGATTTGATTAAACCCTCTATTTTATTCATCGATGACACTTAGTACATGATGCAATCATACCAACTTGATATAACACATTCATGTATCCTTCCCCTTCAGAGTGCCGGACATTCCAGAACCTTCTAGAACATTCCCGATGAAAACACCGGAATCATTCCCCAACTCCGAAACAGGACTTTCCTTATATGAATCTTATTCTCTGGACCATTCCGGATCTCCTCGTGATATCCCGGATCCCATCCGGGACTCCGAACAACTTTCGGTCTCTTTCTCATCATTCCATAACTACTCAAACAACGTTGAATCCTTAAGTGTGTCTCCCTACGGTTCGTGAATTATGCGGACATGATCGAGACACGTCTCCGAACAATAACCAATAGAGGAATATGGAAATTCATATGGCTCCCACATATTTCTACGATTACTTTGCGATCGAATGAACCACTTACATACGATACCAATTTCCCTTTGTCTCACGATAGTTTACTTATCCGAGGTTATGATCGTCGGTATCTCTGCATACCTAGTTCAACCTCGTTACTGATAAGTACTCTTTTCTCGTTCCCGTGATATGTGATCCCTTGTGAGCCAGTCACATGCTTGCAAGCTAATTGGATGACATTTCACCAAGAGGGCCCAGAGTATATCTATCCGTCATATGGATGGACAAATCCCACTCTTGATCCATGTGTCTCAACCAATACTTTCCGAACATTCAATGCCACCTTTATAGCTACCCAGTTACGGTGTGGTGTTTGATGTCATCAAAGCATCCATCCGATAAAGGTGATATGCATGATCTCATGGTCGAAGGAATTAGGTTACTATGTATCAGAAAGCATATAGCAATTGAACTATTAAAATGACTTGATCTTTATGCTACGCTTATCTATAGGAGTATGTCCACCATATCATTCTCCTAACGATATGATCTTGTTGTTAATAACATCTCAATGTTCATGATAGGGAAACCACAGTCATTTATTAACCAACAAGCTAGTGATGTATAGAGGCTTTACTAGGGACTTCAATTTAAGTTTACAAATCACACAAGTATTAATGTTTCCTTGTTAATACTATTATAGCATGAATGTAAACATTTATCATAAACACAAAGATATAATAATAACTACATTTATTATTGCCTCTAGGGCATATCTCCAACAGTCTCCCACTTGCACTAGAGTCATCTAATCTAGATTACATGGTAATATACCGAACACCCATGGCAGTTTGGTGCTGGTCATGTTTTGCCCTCGGGAGAGGTTTAGTCAACGGATCCGCCACATTCAGATCTGTGTGTACTTTGCAAATCTTTATGTCCCCATCTTGGACATGTTCTCGAATAGCGTGAAAACGTAGCTTGATGTGCTTCAGCTTCTTGTGTGACCTTGGTTCTTGCGCATTGGCTATGGCACCCATGTTATCACAGTAGATAGACATTGGGTCCAGCGCACTAGGAACCACACCCAGCTCTGTAATGAACTCTTTCATCCATATAGCTTCTTTTGAAGCCTCCGAAGCAGCCATGTATTCAGATTCAGTTGAAGATCTCGCCACAACGCTTTGCTTTGCACTCCTCCAGCTAACTGCTGCACCATTCAAAATAAATACGTATCCAGATTGTGATTTAGAATCATCCGGATCGGTGTTCCAACTAGCATCGGTGTAACCATTAACAACGAGCTGTTCATCACCTCCATAAGAAAGAACCATATCCTTAGTTCTTCTCAAGTACTTAAGGATGTTTTTGACCGCTGTCCAATGATCCACTCCTGGATCACTTTGATATCTGCTAGTTAAACTAACAGCATATGCAATGTCGGGTCTAGTACATAGCATGGCATACATTAAAGATCCTATGGCTGAGGCATAGGGAGTCTTACTCATCCTTTCTCTATCTTCTGCCGATGTCGGACTTTGAGTTTTACTCAAAGTCGTATTGGGCAACATGGGCAAGAACCCTTTCTTGCTATCTTCCATTCCAAACCTCTTTAGAACTTTGTCCAAATATGTACTTTGTGACAATGATATTAGGCGTCTCGATCTATCTCTATAAATCTTTATGCCTAATATGTAAGCTGCTTCGCCAAGATCCTTCATTAAAAAACTATTATTCAATTATTCCTTGACACTATTAAGAAGGTCTACATCATTCCCAATCAACAATATGTCATCTACATATAGTATTAAGAATGCTACAGAGCTCCCACTCACTTTCTTGTAAATACAAGCTTCTCCATAAGTTTGTATAAAACCAAAACTTTTGATCACCTTATCAAAACGTTGATTCCAACTTCGGGATGCTTGCTTTAATCCATAGATGGACCGTTGAAGTTTGCATACCTTGTTAGCATCTTTAGGATCGACAAAACCTTTGGGTTGCATCATGTACAACTCTTCATCAATGTCTCCATTGAGGAATGCTGTTTTGACATCCATCTGCCATATCTCATAATCATAATATGCAGCGATTGCTAACATAATCCTCATAGACTTTAGCTTCGCTACTGGTGAGAAAGTCTCATCGTAGTCAACTCCTTGAATTTGTCGAAACCCTTTTGCGACAAGTCGAGCTTTATAGACAGTAACATTACCATCAGCATCTGTTTTCTTCTTGAAAATACATTTGTTCTCGACAGCCTTCCGGCCATCCGGTAAGTCTACCAAAGTCCATACTTGGTTTTCGTACATGGATCCAATCTCGGATTTCATGGCTTCTTGCCATTTGTTGGAATCTGGGCTCATCATCGCTTCCTCATATGTCGCAGGGTCATCGGTGTTGTCCACCAACATGACACTCATAACGGGATCATACCAATCAGGAGTGGTACGAGTTCTTGTTGACCTGCGAGGCTCTATAGCAACTACAACTGAAGTTTCATGATCATCATCATTAGCTTCCTCTCTTATTGGTGCAGGCACCACAGGAACTTCTTTCGGTGCTGCGCTACTCGCAATTTCGAGAGAAGGTTCAACAACCTCGTCGAGTTCTACTTTCCTTCCAGTCACTTCTTTCGAGAGAAATTCCTTCTCTAGAAAGGATCCATTCTTGGCAACAAAGATTTTGCCCTCGGATCTATGATAGAAGGTATACCCAATAGTTTCCTTCGGCTATCCTATGAAGACGCATTTTTCCGCTTTGGTTCAAGCTTGTCCGGCTGTAACTTCTTTACATAGGCTTCGCAACCCCAAACTTTAAGGAACGACAATCTAGGTTTCTTCCCAAACCATAATTCATACGGTGTCGTTTCAACGGATTTAGATGGTGCCCTATTTAAAGTGAATGCGGCTGTTTCTAATGCATAACCCCAAAATGATAGCGGTAAATCTGTAAGTGACATCATAGAACGAACCATATCTAAGAGAGTTCGATTACGACGTTCGGACACACCATTACGCTGTGGTGTTCCCGGCGGTGTCAACTGTGAAAGTATTCCGCATTTCTTCAAATGCTCGCCAAACTCGTAACTTAGATATTCACCTCCACGATCAGAACGTAGAAATTTAATCTTCTTGTTATGTTGATTCTCTACCTCACTTTGAAATTCCTTAAACTTCTCGAAAGTTTCGGACTTATGTTTCATGAAATAGATATACCCATATCTACTCAAGTCATCCGTGAAGGTAAGAACATAACGATAACCACCGCGGGAAGCTACACTCATTGGACCACACACATCGGTATGTATGATTTCCAATAAGTCCGTAGCTCGCTCCATCATACCAGAAAATGGAGTCTTAGTCATTTTACCCATCAGACATGCTTCACATCTTTCAAGTGATTCGAAATCAAGTGATTCAAGAAGTCCATCGGAATGGAGTTTCTTCATACGCTTCACTCCAATGTGAGCAAGACGACAGTGCCACATATAGGTCGAGTTATCGCTCGATTTCAAACGTTTAGCCTCAATGTTATTAATATGTGTATTTCCACTATCGAGATTCAATAAGAATAGACCATCTATCAAAGGTGCATGTGCATAAAACATATTAGTCATATAAATCGAACAACCATTATTCTCGGACTTAAACAAGTAACCGTCTCGCAATAAACAAGATCCCAATATAATGTTCATGCTTAACGCAGGCACCAAATAACAATTATTTAAGTATAAAACTAATCCCGATGGTAGATGAAGGGGTAGCGTGCCGACCGCGATCACATCAACCTTTGATCCGTTTCCCACGCGCATCGTCACCTCGTTCTTCGCTAGCTTCCGTTTATTCTGCAGCACCTGTTTCGAGTTACAAATATGAGCAACCGAACCAGTATCAAATACCCAGGAACTACTACGAGTACTAGTGAGATACACATCAATAACATGTATATCGGATATACCTTTCTTCTTGATGTTGCCGTTCTTCAAATCCGCCAAGTACTTTGGGAAATTCCGCTTCCAGTGACCTTCTCCCTTGCAGTAAAAGCACTCAGTTTCAGGCTTAGGTCCAGCCCTGGTCTTCTTCATCGGCGCGGTAACTTTCTTACCCCCCTTCTTGAAGTGTCCCTTTTGCTTAGACTTGCCTTTCTTGAATTTGGTGGTCTTATTGACCATCAACACTTGGTGCTCTTTCTTGATCTCCACTTCTGCATATTTCAACATAGCAAACAGTTCTGGCAACTGCTTGTTCATGTTTTGCATATTGTAGTTCATCACAAAGTTCTTGTAACTGGGTGGTAGTGATTGGAGGACACGGTAAATCCCCAAAGCATTAGGAATCACTATACCCAAGCTTTGAAGTTTGTTTGCGTGCCCAGACATCTTAAGCACATGCTCACTGACGGAGCTGCCCTCTTCCATCTTGCAGTTAAAGAACTTTTCAGAAGCCTCATAGCTCTCAATTGCCGCATGAGTCTCAAAGATCAATTTGAGATCATGGACAATATCATGTGGGTCTGAATTCTCAAACCTTTTCTGAAGCTCCAATTCTAAACCATACAAGATAGCACACTGAACTGTGGAGTACTGACTCTTCCGAGCGAGGTAAACATTCTTTACTTCGTCGGTAGCATCAGCTGCAGGTGGGTCACCCAGCGGTGCATCCAGCACATAGGTCAAATTACCAGCTGTGAGGACAATCCTCAAATTGCGGAACCAATCCGCGAAGTTGCTTCCATTGTTTTTCAACTTTTCTGTCTCTAGGAACGCATTAAAATTGATGGTAGGGGCCGCCATCGATCTACAACATATTTGCAATAGTTTAGACTAAGTTTATGACAAGTTGAGTTCTAATTAACAGTTAAATTAATCTAGGTGAACTCCCACTCAAAACAATATCCCTCACATTGTTTTAGTGATCACACGAACCAAATCCACCACATCAACACCGATCATCACGAGAGTTGATATAGTTTCAATGGCAAATAATCGACATGTTCATCATATCTACTATATGATTCATGCTTTACCTTTCGGTGATCCGTGTTCCGAGACCATGTCTGTACATGCTAGGCTCGTCAAGATCAAACCTTAGCTTCCGCATGAGCAAATCTGGCTTGCTCACGTTGTATACACTTGCGGAATCTAACACACCCGATCATCACGTGGTGCTTCGAAACAACAAGCTTTAGCAACGGTGCTAACTAAGGGTGAACAATTTATGACTTGAAATTCATGTGCATGTGGGATCATCTTATAATGCTACCGTCGTTAACTAAGCAATACAAGATGCATAAAGGATTAACATCACATGCAATTCATAATATGTGATATGATATGGCCTTTCTTCTTTGTGCTTCCGATCTCCATCTTCAAGCACGAACATGATCTCCATCATCACCGGCATTGCATCAGGGTCAATGACGCTTCTCCATGGTTGTCGTCCACCGGTTTCAACTATTACAACTACTTTGAATAGACACGCGGGTCTTAACATAAATTAAAGACAACCATATGGCTCCTGCCGGTTGCCAACTTACAATAAGGATCATTGCATACATCAAATATAATCGCAATCATGGCCATATCACATCACTGCACACCCCTGCAAAACAAAGTTAGACGCTTCTACTTTCTTTGCATGTTTTACGTGGTTTGGGGCTTTCAATAAGTGTCGTTCTAACTTACGAACAAGAACCACAAGATTGATACCAGAATTGTTAATCACCCGTTGTAAATTGAATCTTAACAATGCTAGGAGAAACAGGCACCCGCAAAGCCACTTATGCAATACAAGTTGCATGTCAAGCGTGGAGGAAGTCTCATGAACGATGTCATGTAAGGTTAGCCCGGGCCGCTTCATCCCAACATCCCGCAAGATGCAAAGTACACAAGAAGCAATCGACAATAAAAGCATCAACGCCCACAATGACCATTGTGTTCTACTCGTGCAACAGATCTACATATAGACACGGCTCTGTTACCACTGTAGGGTTTCGTAGCATGGAAAACAAAATTTTCTATCGCATACAAACAAACAAGCCAAGATCTATCTACTAGATTGTAGCAACAAGTCGATGGAATAACTCACCCTCAAAGATTCCAAAGTGTTTAACGAGAGCGGATTCTCGTGGGTGATGTAGTCGTACTCTTCCCGATCTCAAGATCGTGTAGACGATCCTTCCGGCGCTGCGTTCCGGCAGCGCTCCCGCAGTCGGTCACACGTTCGGTACTCGACGAAGACCTTCCTCTCCATTGTTCCAGCAGGCAGCGGAGGTTGTAGCACTCTCCTCGTGATTCCGGCAGCACAACGGCGTGGTACCGGAAGTAGAGGGGAGATCTCGCAGGGCTTCGCCTTAAGACGGAGCGAGTATAGTGGACTATGAGAGAGCCCTCGACGATCTAGGGTTTAGACACGCCGAGGAGGGGGTGCTAGGGCCGGCGGGTAGGGCTTGGAGGTGCCCAAGTCGGCGGCTAGGGGAGAAACCCTAGGCGGCGGCTATGGTGGGCGGCGGCTAGGGTTAGGTTTAGAGGGGGCAATCTTGTGTGCTAGGAGGGGAGCCCTGCCCCTCCTCTTGTAGGAGGGAGGCGCCGGCCAAGGGGAGGGGAATCCCTCCCCAACTCAGATCCCAAGTGGGCCGACGGTGGAGGAGGGACTCCTCCCCAACTCGGTTTCCACCTCCCTCTCCGCTTCCCAAAAATAGCCGTTTGACTTTCAAATTGGCGTTTGACTTTTCAAACAAGGATTTGATTAAACCCTCTATTTTTTTCAGCGATGACACTTAGTACATGATGCAATCATACCAACGTGATATAACACATTCATGTACCCTTCCCCTTCGGAGTGCCGGACATTCCAGAACCTTCTAGAACATTCTCGATCAAAACACCGGAACCATTCCCCAACTCCGAAACAGGACTTTCCTTATATGAATCTTATTCTCCGGACCATTCCGGATCTCCTCGTGATATCCCGGATCCCATCCGGGACTCCGAACAACTTTCGGTCTCTTTCTCATCATTCCATAACTAATCAAACAACGTTGAATCCTTAAGTGTGTCTCCCTACGGTTCGTGAATTATGTGGACATGATCGAGACACGTATCCGAACAATAACCAATAGAGGAATCTGGAAATTCATATGTCTCCCACATATTTCTACGATTACTTTGCGATCGAATGAACCACTTACATATGATACCAATTTCCCTTTGTCTCACGATAGTTTACTTATCCGAGGTTATGATCGTCGGTATCTCTGCATACCTAGTTCAACCTCGTTACTGATAAGTACTCTTTTCTCGTTCCCGTGATATGTGATCCCTTGTGAGCCAGTCACATTCTTGCAAGCTAATTGGATGACATTTCACCAAGAGGGCCCAGAGTATATCTATCCGTCATATGGATGGACAAATCCCACTCTTGATCCATGTGTCTCAACCAATACTTTCCGAACACTCAATGCCACCTTTATAGCCACCCAGTTACGGTGTGGTGTTTGATGTCATCAAAGCATCCATCCGGTAAAGGTGATATGCATGATCTCATGGTCAAAGGAATTAGGTTACTATGTATCAGAAAGCATATAGCAATTGAACTATTAAAATGACTTGATCTTTATGCTACGCTTATCTATAGGAGTATGTCCACCATATCATTCTCCTAACGATATGATCTTGTTGTTAATAACATCTCAATGTTCATGATAGGGAAACCACAATCATTTATTAACCAACAAGCTAGTGATGTATAGAGGCTTTACTAGGGACTTCAATTTAAGTTTACAAATCACACAAGTATTAATGTTTCCTTGTTAATACTATTATAGCATGAATGTAAACATTTATCATAAACACAAAGATATAATAATAACTACATTTATTATTGCCTCTAGGGCATATCTCCAACACAACCTACCATTGACCAAGTCCGGATAGTCTGTGAATACCCCGATGTATTTCCAAATGTTTTGCCCGGTATGCCCCCAGATCGGGATATCGAGTTTATCATCGAACAAATCCCCGGAATAGGACCCATAGCCCACAGACCCTATAGTATGAACCCATCGGAGTTAGAAGAACTGAAGAAGCAACTGGATGCCATGCTAGAAATTGGATTAATTCAACCAAGTGCGTTACCATGGAGATCACCTGTCTTATTTGTGGACAAGAAAGATGGAGGTAACCGTTTGTGTACGGATTATAGGAAGTTGAACGATGTCACCATCAAGAACAAGTACCCCTTGCCCAAGATAGAGGATTTGTTTGATCAGTTGACCAGTGCCAAAGTGTTTTCTAAGATTGATCTTAGAACTGGTTATCATCAACTCAAGATTCGTGCAGAGGATATCCCAAAGACTGCCTTTACCACTAGATATGGATTATACGAGTATACTGTTATGTCTTTTGGATTAACCAATGCCCCCACTTATTTCATGAACCTCATGAATAAGATTTTTATGGACTTCCTAGATAAGTTTGTCGTCGTTTTCATTGATGACATTCTGATTTACTCCAAATCGGAAGAAGAACATGAGCTACACCTAAGGACCATTCTTGGAACCCTTAGAGAGCATCAGTTGTATGCAAAGTTTAGAAAATGTGAATTCTGGTTACAGGAGGTAGGATTCCTCGGTCACATTGTATCAGCCGGAGGAATTGCCGTTGACCCTGCCAAAGTGAAAGAGGTAGAAGATTGGCAAGCCCCAACCACTCAAACCCATGTTCGTGCATTTCTTGGATTGGCGGGATATTACCGCAAATTCGTAGAAGGATTCTCGAGCATCGCCAGACCCATGACCCAATTGCTAAAGAAGGACAAGAAGTTTGAATGGACCGACAAATGTGAAGCGAGTTTTCAAGAACTCAAGAGAAGATTGATTTCAGCCCCAATCTTGATCATGCCGGATATCTCAAAGCCCTTGGATGTGT
The DNA here is from genome assembly GCA_916181665.1 of Avena sativa. Taxonomy (NCBI): domain Eukaryota; kingdom Viridiplantae; phylum Streptophyta; class Magnoliopsida; order Poales; family Poaceae; genus Avena; species Avena sativa. Next base: position 225,533,694 of record OV702284.1, on the reverse strand, counting down.
ATTGTGACGCATCCAAGATCGGTCTCGGATGTGTGCTAATGCAAGAAGGCAAAGTTATATCTAATCTATCTCGACAATTGAAGCAACATGAGCAAAATTACCCAACCTATGACCTCAAACTCGCAGCTGTAGTTCTAGCCCTGAAGACATGGAGACATTACCTGATGGGAAATCGTTGTGAGATTTATACGGATCACAAGAGTCTAAAGTATATATTCACTCAGAAGGAGCTGAATATGAGACAGAGGAGATGGATTGAGCTAATAAAGGATTACGATCTGGACATTCACTATCACCCTGGTAAAGCCAACGTAGTAGCCGATGCCCTTAGCAGATTGCCGTGCCACTTGAACTCCATGATTTTGAAGGAGCAACCAAGCTTGCACAAAGAGATGGAAGATTTTCGAATAGAATTAGTAAGTGAAGGATTTTTGGCTAGTATAGAACTTCAGCCCACTTTGATCAGCCAGATCAAAGAGGCGCAGAATGGAAATGCTAGTATCGACGGAATCAAGCGTCGTATCGGTACAGGCAAAGTACCCGGATTCACCGAAGACGAAGAAGGAGTTCTGTGGTACAAAGGATGCCTTTGTGTACCAGCAGATTCTGAGTTGAAAGAAGTTATTCTGAAGGAAGCTCATGATACTCTTTATTCTATCCATCCCGGAGGAACTAAGATGTATCAAGATTTGAAGGAGCAATTTTGGTGGTATAAGATGAAGCGAGATATTGGAAGCTATATCGCCAAGTGGATATATGTCAGCGAGTCAAGGCAGTACATCAAAGACCCGCTGGATTGTTGCAACCCTTGCAGATTCCGGAATGGAAATGGGATTTTGTAGGAATGGACTTTATCACTGGACTACCTACTTCTAGTAGGGGAAATGACTCTATCTGGGTCATAGTGGACAGATTGTCCAAAGTCGCCCATTTCTTGCCCGTCAAGACCACATATCAGAGTTCGAAATTAGCTGAGTTATACATCGCTAGAATAGTTAGTTTGCATGGAGTCCCCAAGAACATCGTATCTGATCGAGGAACTCAGTTTACCTCGAGATTCTGGAAGAAAGTTCAAGAAGGTTTAGGAACCCGCTTAGATTTCAGTACCGCGTATCACCCTCAGACCGATGGACAAACGGAGCGAGTAAATCAAATACTCGAAGATATGCTGAGAGCCTGTGTGTTAGAATATGGATCCAAGTGGGAAGACTGTCTGTCGTTTGCAGAATTTTCATACAACAACAGTTATCAAGCCAGTTTGCAAATGGCCCCATTTTAATTCATGTACGGAAGGAAGTGTCGCACCCCTTTTAACTGGTCGGAAGTAGGAGAGAGTCAGATTTTCGGACCCGACATCCTACGAGAAACAGAAGAGAAGGTTCACAAGATTCGTGAGAACCTCAAGACCGCCCAATCCAGACAGAAGAGTTACACCGACAAGAGACGTCGAGACCTCGCCTTCAACATAGGAGATTTTGTTTATCTAAAAGTGTCGCCATTGAAGGGAATGCAACATTTCCAACAGAAGGGAAAGTTAGCCCCCAGATATATCGGACCTTTCAAGATTCTGAATCGTCGAGGAGAAGTATCATATCAACTGGAACTGCCCGAAGAGATGTCAGCCGTGCACAATGTGTTCCATATCTCATTACTTCGCAAGTGTCTCGAAGTCCCCGAGAAGACGGAAGTGTTCAAAAATATCGACCATCAGACCATAGAGATCAACGATGACCTGACCTATCCCGAAGTACCCATCCGTATTTTGGAAGGAGCCTTTAAAACTACCCGAACCCGAAGCATCAAGTTTCTCAAGATTCAGTGGAGCAACCACACAGAAGAGGAAGCTACCTGGGAGCGTGAATATCACATCAGGACGGAGTTTCCCGATCTCTTCAAATCCTAGGTAATCTTTTTCGTCCTTTTTCAAATCTCGGGACGAGATTTTGTTTAAGGGGGGAAGGTTTTTAACATCCCAAAAATACTAAACATGGATCATCAGACACTAATCATCAAAATTAGGGTTAACAAAAACTTTTCTAAATAAAATTATGGAAGCATGCATGTGAGTATGCATTTCATTTTGAATTCTTTTGAACCACCTTGTTTGTGTGTTCCATTGCTTGTAAATGGATGCTTAGGTGAAATAAACATCATCTAAACATTTCCCACACTTTTCCTAAAGACAAGTAAATCAAAACAAATAAAATAAGGAATGGTCATTTTGACCAATTTAACTCCCATGCCTACTTTGGCTGTCTCAAACTTTCAGAACCTAACAGAAACCTTGCTGGATCTTTGCACCCATTGATTGTACTCATAACAAAGTATCAAGGCCCACCTAGTGATCATCCAGAAACTTTCAAATGCATAGTTTAAATGACAATTAAAAATTGAATCTTTATCATATGGGAAGATCCCAGTTTTTCATAAACCACTCAAACAAGCTCAACTTTCAAAACCCAAGCATCTACAGACTCACCAGCACCAACCTAGCACACCCACCAAAAATCTTTTCAAAATTCAAAACTTGAGTTCTTGCGGCCATTTCATCAAACAGGTTGCAGACACAAATCAAACAAAATCCAAACACTATTGTGAGCAGTGATTGAAGCCTAACTTGTTCCCTCTCTGGTTGCAACTAGGCTTTAGTAGATCATCTAGCTCAATTGCACACCCTTAGCATTACTGTAAGCTTGGCATTGCCATCAATGTTGAGCAGGCCGAATGCACCGTTGTCACCCCCATGTCGACAGCCAGCTAGGAGGAGAAACAAGCTTACCCCGCATGTCTGGGAGCAAGACAACACCCCACCGCCACTCCCTGTCCCGCGCTCGAACGTTGCCAGCCACTGGACCACACGCACGAACCATGCCAACCTCGCCAGCAACCATGCCGAGAGCACGCCCCGTGCGCCACGCTCGACCAACGCCCACAGACCGCGCGCCGCCCTCGCCGCGTGCATACGTGATCACCACCGTCCTAGCAACCCCGCAGACATGCTCGTTCCCTGCCGCGCGGACCACGCCCGCTGTGCGCCATTAAATTCTCTGTTGGGCACGCGCAGAGCACCATCGCGTTCCGACCCAACCGCACCGCCCCACGTCTCGCCACCGTGTCGTTGAGCATTGCCAGGAAGCACCGCACTGTCCCCTACCGTCGCCCATGCCGATAGCCGTCTGTACCACCGCCCCCGATGAGCTCACCGTGCACCCCGTCGGTACCCTCGCTCGACTATAAATAGAGGCCACCCCCAGTCGAATTCTTCACACCATTATACTCCCCTATCCTCACTGATCGTGCCACACCGTTCCCGGAGCAAGGCGAGCACCACCTCGTCGGAATTTCACCGGAGCCCGCCGCCTCTAGAGAAGAAGGGAGCCAGCGATTGGAGCCGCCCAAGGAGGAGCCACCGGTACCAGGAGATTCGCCGTCGTCGACTTCGTCGTTCGCCCGCCTCGCCGACCCTCGCCTGTACCCCAGTGAACCCCCAGCAACCCCCACTGGCCGCGCTAGGTTTCTGTCGACGATGACTCTCAGCTGTTGGATTAGAACTAGATCGAACGACCACATCGCCCCATACCGCTTCGCACCCCCTGTCTCACTGACGCGTGGGGACAACCACTTAAACAGCCCGCGGAAGCGCTGCGCTTAGCAGGCCGGCCCAGTATCGTTTCCCGCGCAGCCCAGTTATTTGAATTAAACCTTTTTCTTTTTATTTCAAACACACTTCTGTACCCAGTTTAAAAAATCAACCCAGATCGATTCAGTGCACGAAATTGAATGAAACTAATTTTGTTAGAAAGGTCTGGGAATGGTGAATCCAAGCCCGTTGGACTCAAGTCATTTGGATCTATAGATCACCCCTGGTAAAAATAAGAAGGCAGAAGCTTTTCTGCATTCAAACATTTTTCAAATTTAAACCATAATAGCTTTTGCGTTGATTCCAACTCTCAAAAATCACATTTAACTATACCTTTCAGAATATATAAAAATATATAGGTTTACTTACAGAAATAATGTTCAAGTAATAAAAGAATGCTACATAGGCATTTCTAGACACATTATTTAATTAAAATAAAAGGGAAAAACCTTATTAAATTGTGACACCACTTTAAATCACATTCCCATGGACTAAAATATGTGGTGATGACATGTGTCAACATGATCCCATGTTTGGTTTGGAGAATATTAAATCTTAAGTAGTTTTTCAATGAGTAGAAATTACTTTTCTAAAATTAAAAAGAATTAAACCAAGCCTTAACCTTGTAATGTTAGAGATGATGCTAGATCATCTATAGGACCCTTTTGTGTGACGATTGCAAGTAGTTAAGTATTGTTTGGTGATTGTGTACCTCGTATTTATTTATAGACGCTAGTACCGAGCAAGGATACGAGGAGGAAGGAGGATTCTACGAAGAAGAAGTCGAGGAGAACTTCAACCACTGCTCTGCACAAGGCAAGCTTTATTAACTAAGTGGACCAATGAAAGCTAACCCTTGCAAGATACCCTAATGATGCCACAAACCACTACTTGTTACTATGCCCACTATATGCCTTAAGCATATGTGATCATATCCACTTGATAAACCAATCCTAGTTTTACTTACAAGCTTGATTACTTTATTTCTTTATCAAAGCTAGTACTTAGAGCTTACTTAAGTGAATGGTAGATACTAGAACAATATGTGAAGGTTGCATAACGAGCATAAAATTTGGCCTAAGCTAGATAATCTTGATGTCATCCTAAGGCATGAGATTGAACTTAGTTAAAATTCCACTAGTTTACCACCCCTCATTAGTGCTTACCCCCACCTGTAGATGCTAGTGCTAAGAATAAAACTTGATCAACTTTAGATGGGAATACTTGGTGGAAAAATGGTTATGAAAACCTTGGAATGATGGATCATTCTATTGAAATGTTTTGGACATGCGTTTCCGAACACTTGATGATTTTGGTGATGAAAATGATGAGGCATGAGCCTTTGCCTTTTATAAAACTGATGGTTGTCTGGATGCGATACCATTCCAATTTTATCGTACAACCACAATACCCGAAGATTGGGTAGGGCTTGACTGGAAACTTATATACCTTAGTATTAGTTCCCTCACGGCCACGGTCTGAGCTGAGGCTACCTTGTGAAGATTGTCCACATGTGCAGTACTCAAGATGACAGTTGGTCATGGTTGGGAGGCCAAACTCACAGGAGAGGTGCTTATACTAGGGCGTGTAATTGAAAGGTTAGGATTGATTATCCGCATACTGAGTATGGTGAATTCAGGATTTGTTCCTGATGGATGTATCAAATGTTGTGGTGAAAGTGTACAATCTCTGCAGAGTGTCAAACTATTCGAAGTCCGCGGTTATGGACAGTTGGAGTGGCCATACTGTTCCCCCGTCAGACTTTTCAAAATGACTCATGAAATGAAGTGAGGCTTTGACTTGACCACAACAGGGTTGTGATATGAAGTACAAGTTCCCATTTAGGTGTTATAAACTTCAACTAGCATTCGTGCTCCTAAACTTAGTAGAGATAAACCTGGCTTTTGCAAAAGAACCCTAGAGCCTAGTGTCCTATTATCAAAAACCCCTTTCCCTTGTTAGTATTAGTTTGCGAGTACTTAAAGAGTACTCATGGCTTTGTCCCTGGCTATTCCCGTGGCCAGACTGAAGAGGAGTACCTGGAAGATGGAACCTAGGAAGGTTACGACAACTAGGATCATCTCCCATCGTCAGCATTGCCTGTGACCCCGAAGATGGAGCTTCTCCTACGCTACCGTTATTATTACGTATTCCGCTGCCTGATGCTGTATTAAGAACTGGATCATGAGATCCCTATTTGTGTAAGAACTTATGTACGGTTGTAATGGATGATGTACTGTGGTGTCCAATTCTGTTATGTCTCGCAAAAATGGTAATCCTGGGATTGCGATGTATGGCATAAAAGGCATCTGGGATTAAAAATCTTGGTGTTGACAAATGCGCATGCCCTAAGCATGTCTTCCAAGATCTGGTTCACTCGTTCAGTCTGTCCATCTGCTTGCGGGTGATAAGCGGTGCTGAAGTTCAACTGTGTGCCTAAGACCTCATGTACCTTCTTCCAAAACCTGGAGGTAAATTGGGTACCCCGATCAGACACTATCTTTTTAGGAATTCCGTGTAGGCAGACAATTCTGGCCATGTATAATTCGGCCAATTTCTCACCCTTATATGTAGTCTTTACTGGAATAAAATGAGCTGAATTGGTTAATCGATCTACGATGACCCAAATAGAATCATATCCGGACGATTTTCTAGGAAGTCCTGTAATGAAATCCATCCCGATTTCTTCCCATTTTGACTCAGGAACCTTGAATGGTTGAAGTAATCCTGCAGGCTTCTGATGCTCAGCCTTGACTCTTCTACATACATCACACTGATACACATATTCCGCAATCTCTCTCTTCATGCTAGACCACCAGAAACTATCTCGAAGATCATGGTACATCTTCGTACTCCCTGGGTGTATGGAGTATGCTGATTCGTGTGCCTCCTTCATAATCGAATCCTGCAGCTCCTTTTTCATCTTCCTTGTATTCAGGTGTTTCCCCTAACTTGATCTTCGCTCGAATCTCTTCAATTTCCTTGTCATTTTTCCGAGATTCTCTAACTTGATCTGCTAGAGTGAACTTCACTTCTATCACCTCTTCATTCTCAGCGAGCCTAACATTCAGGTTCAACTTTCTGAATTCCTCATGCAACTTTGGTTGAGCTTTCTGAATCGTCAGGTTATTGCAATAAACCTTTCTGCTCAACGCATCCGCTACGACATTAGCTTTACCAGGGTGGTAATTCATGCCAATGTTATAATCCTTGATTAATTCCAACCATCTCCTCTGTCTCAGATTCAAATCGGGCTGAGTGAAGATATACTTCAAGCTCTTGTGATCTGTATATATCTCGCAACGATTACCAATAAGGTAATGCCTCCAAATCTTCAAGGCATGCACCACGGCAGCCAATTCTAGATCATGGGTAGGGTACTTCACCTCATGTGGCCGTAGTTTTCTTGATGCATAGGCCACCACTTTTCCCTGCTGCATGAGTACACAACCCAAACCTTGCTTGGAAGCATCACAATAAACTTCAAAATCCTTCCGCATATCAGGCAAGATCAGAACTGGAGCAGACGTTAATCTCTTCTTGAGCTCTTGAAAACTAGTCTCGCAAGCTGGTGTCCACTCTAACATTTTGTCCTTCTTGATCAACTGTGTCATCGGGCGTGCAATCCTCGAGAAATCTTCTATTAAGCGGCGATAGTATCCAGCAAGTCAGAGGAAACTGCGTATCTCTGACACATTATTTGGTTGCTCCCAATTAAGTACCGACTCCACTTTAGCTGGATCCACTGCTACCCCTTCAGCTGAGATGACATGGCCAAGAAAGTCGACTTGCTTCAACCAAAACTCACACTTGCTAAACTTGGCATAGAGTTGATGTTCTCTAAGCCTTTCGAGAACAATCCGAAGGTGTTTCTCATGCTCTTCTTCATTATGAGAGTAAATCAACACATTATCAATGATCACCACGACGAACTTATCTAAGCAGTCCATGAACACTTTATTCATCAAATTCATGAAGTAAGCGGGTGCATTCGTGAGCCCAAATGACATCACTAGAAACTCATACAGACCATACCAAGTCACAAAGGCTGTCTTAGGTATGTCTTGTGGTCGGATTTTTAGTTGATGATATCCTGACCTGAGATCTATCTTCGAGAACACTGAAGCTCCCTTTAACTGATCAAATAGATCATCAATCCTTGGCAAAGGGTATTTATTTTTGATGGTTACTTCATTCAGGGCACGGTAATCCACACACATGCGCATGGTACCATCCTTCTTTTTCACAAACAACACCGGTGCTCCCCAAGGTGAGGTGCTCGGTCTAGCGTATCCCTTCTCCACGAGCTCCTGGATTTGCTTCTTCATCTCAGCTAGCTCATTTGCCGGCATTCTATATGGTCTCTTTGAAATGGGTGCGGTGCCTGGAACTAACTCAATAGCAAACTCTATCTCACGGCCTGGTGGAAGACCTGGTAACTACTCCAGAAAAACATCTGGGTAGTCCCTGACCACTCTAACATCAGACACATCCATCTCCTTCAGGCTGTTCAGTATGCTATCCATTGCGGTTTGGGATGCTAACTCCGGTTTATAGTCCACCACAGTTCCATTAGGACTGGTCAGTGTTACCGCTCTAAGGCCACTATCTAGCATAGCCTTGTGTCTTGTTAACCAGTTCATGCCTAGAATGACATCTAACCCTTTAGACTCTAACACTATGAGGTTTGCTAGAAACTCTACTCCTTCGATTGTTATGATCACTTTGGGACACCTTAAACCTATCCTAAGAATTCCCCCAGGTGATTGTACTGCCATCTCCCGACTCATACCCTCAGTTTTCAAATGATGTTTTTCAACAAATTGCTTGGAAAGAAACGAATGGGAAGCTCCAGAATAAAAAAAGTACTGAACCATAGCATGAGTTGATTGGGAACATACCAAGAACAACATCTGAGGCTTCATGAGCTTGTTTGGCCATGACATGGTTAACTTGACCACGCCCTGGCTGTCCTGACGCGTGAGCTGCACCTCCTGGGGTAGGCAGTATGCCTCGTCCATGTCCTGCTGCTGGTGTCTTGGCTGCAGACCCCAAATTGAACTTCAGTGGTGTCGGTCCCGTGTTCTTCTTGCTCGGGCACGCTGCAGCAAAGTGTCCCTTTATGCCACAGTTGTAGCATGATTTTCCAGCAGTGTTGGCATGGTTTCCTCCGACTTCAGCTCTCGGAGTACGATATGCATTGTGTGAATAGTTGTGATTAGGATTCGCTGTCTTGGGAGCTGGTGCACGATAACCTGGGTTGTTATTGTTCTTCTGGCGTGAGCTCCCTGCCCCATGACCCTGTGGTGCCTTACGCTTGCGGTGTTCCTCCAGTTCCCTCTTGGAGTTCTCTTGCAGAATTGCCTTGTTGACCAAACTCTAGAAGCTAGGGAAATCATGAGACACCAACCTATCCTTCAGACCTGGGTTCAATCCCCTCAGAAACCTTGCAGTCTTGTCTGCTTCAGTAGGAATATCCGCCTTCCCATAGCGAGATAACTGTGTGAATCTGTCCCAGTATTCAGAAACTGACATCTTTCCCTGAACTAGATCTCGGAATTCATCCCGCTTCAGTTCCATGAGACCAGCAGGAATGTGCGTAGTGCGGAAAGCATCTGCAAACTCATTCCAAGTGATCCCCTCAGCATCATCATGTGCATCATAATAGTTCTCTCACCAATATGCGGCGACTCCCTTGAGTTGGTGAGCAGCAAACCTCACACGGTCCTGAGCATTGACATTCACCAGAATGAGCTTCCGACGAATGTCCTTCAACCAATCATCAGCCTCAATAGGGTCAGCCGACCCCCCAAATGTAGGTAGCTTTGTCCTCATGAACGCAGCTATCTTGGACTGCGGTGGCGGCTGGTTCTAGTTTTGATTCTGGTTGAAGTTCTGATTCTGGTTCTGGTTTGCCAGATTAGCGGCCATCTGCTGCGGGTCTGCATCAGCATCACTTGCACCATGTCCGGTGGCGGCGGTGGCGGTGGTGGCTGGTTTCCCTCATCCTCGGTGTCCGTATCAGTGTCATGGACTTCACCTTCGGGGATGTTCCCCTGGAAAGCTGGTCCACGACCACGTCCACGTCCACGTCCTCCGTGACCACGACCTCTATTGGCATTCATCCTGTTGTCGTTCACACTACGATTAGATAAGAGGGAATATTGACTAACCCAACACCAATAATTTCAAGCATGGTAGAGAGATAAATAGAACCACAAAACTCCAATCCAAAAGCAATAATTTCATAGCTCACACACGATGGTTTAAACAAGCAAAGAGAAATTAGCTACACCACATACATAATGCATAGATTGGTAGTCTACTAGCACACACCATGTATATAAATAAAATAGCTAACGAGTTCTCACACTTATTTAATAATAACTCAACAAATGTCTTCTCTCATGGTCCCTATTAATACTCGTCCATGTAGGCACTCCGGATATCACATGTGGTTGTTCCGTTGCTTCCATGGCTACGGGTCAAAAGGTTCATCTATGGAATCCTCCTCCGAGCTAGCGGGAATTCGCTCTTCTGGCTCTGTCTCTTCCTGTGAACTGTCAGCTAAACCTTGTTGCGCAGACGGCGGTGCCGGCAAAGCGAGAAAAGGCGCCACGATAGAATGACGCTTGATGCAACGCTTCTATGCATGCAGGCTCTTCTTCGTCCGAGTGACCATCATGCGAGGATGATTTCGGACTCTGCGCTATGGGGCTTGAGGTGCAGGTTGTTGTAGCTCCGGTCCCTATACTTCGCCGCCATGGACTGCCAGTGCAGTTGCCGTAGCAGCCTCGGCCTCCTGCACTTCTACGATGGCATCCTCCGTGGTAGCTTCAGCAATGTAACGAGCAACTTCAGCAGCATCACGAGCAGCATTAGCCGCGTCCAAAGCTGTGTTGGCATCCACGAGCTGCTCCCGTAGAGTGTCAATTCGATCGTGGTAGCGGTGGCCATGGAGAATTGCTTCATCTAGCATCCTTGTGGTGGCGACCAACTGGTGTTCTAGTCCGAAGTTCAGTTATTCCATGTGAATGATCGTGGGATCATCTTCCTCCTGACGGTACCTCTCGTCTTGGCGTAGCTGTCCTCCATCGTTCCGATAGGCGAAGTAACGGAACGGAGTGTCACGGAGCTTCTCCCTGTAATCCCATGCCAGCTTACGTAGTGCCTCGCGAATGGTGCCAATGGTTCCCTCTACTAAGTCCTCTCCGATCGCATTGAACGTGTACCCCCTAAGTCTCTCACGACGTCTAGGCGAGGTTAGACTAGGGTACACCACTAGAGTCACCCTCACGTATTCCTCATTCCAAAGTGACTGTCTGGTACGTCAGTAGCCTCCGGGTCACGCTCATAGCCCAAATGGGTGAGCATGTCACGAAACTCCCTTCCCAGGTTGCCGAACTCTTCAATCCTGCGGGTTGAGAAAATGGCCATCTACGAATATTTGAATAACACAAGTATGATCAGTATCAAAATTTTGTAGAAGCCAAAATAAGGTAGACAAGTTATAGCAAGAAACATATTTTTATTTGTAACATATAGCTTTAGTATAAAGTAGGATACTAGGGCTTTCCATTCTAACTAAGGCCACGCGACTAGGTCAACGTCGGCTCTGATACCACTTCTTTGAGGACCGGAATTTAACCTCCAGACCTCTTGTGCATCTCGTCAATCCCAAGATCAAGTTGATGACACAGCGAAATGAATACCATTGCATAACGTTCAAAAGTAATTATTACAAAGTTTGAATAGCAATAACCACATAGTATAATGTCTTGTGACATTTATTACAACCAGAAACATAGAAGAAATAAAATGCGCAGTGACTCCATCTCAGCCACAGGCAGTCGATGTAGTCCACGAGGCCTCACTCATCAGCGTCATCATAGTAGTCGTAGTCCTCCCCTTCATAGTATTCTGAATTTCAACAAAAGTATTGCCATGAGTACATAGAGTACTCAACATACCCCTTATGCAAAACCTGATATAACTACATGTGGTTTTATGTGGAGGTCATATGGTTCTTTTGCATAAAAGCCAATTTTATTTGCAACTCATAGCAGTTTTGATAAAAGCATGTTTTGACGAAAACATATTTTATCATCAATGTGGTGTTTCTCATCATTTTGGTTGTCCTCGACAACTCACCTACTTCATCAGATTCCAAGAGAAGGATAGAGGCAAAGAGGGAAGTAGCAAGACAGGTTCATGTATGTCAAGAAGGATTCATGTGTTGTCCATGACCGTGGACACGGCTATTCGAATAGTTTTGTCTCTGCAGAGGTTGTACACTTTCCCACACGACACAACCCCGTCTTGTTGCCCACCAGTGGCCGCTGGTTTAGTACACACCATTTGGTGTACCGGCAGATCGGAATCATGACAAGGTCTTTTAGTTAGATCCCCCAAAGATATGACGAGCCCACCGGGTCTGGCGCACGGAACTAAGAGTATGTCCCCAAACTGGTCCCCCCATCTGTGCCGAAGTCTCCCTCGTAGGCAGACACCTCATTAGCGGTACGGCGACATCGACACCTAAGGCTGACTAACCTACTTAACCAAGCCAGTGCCCATTATAACATGTGGTTGTACGGTGGTCACAATCTTCAAATCCAAGACTTATTAGGCCCTCATGCGGCACGGACGACGGATTGCTCCCTCCATATAATGAAGGGCAGCCAATCACTCCTTCCCTTGATCCAGCTGTCACCCGCGCCAGTGTTTTAGATGGTAAGTTTCACCCAGAGTAGAACAAAGTAGAAGGAAGCAACATCGGCCAGCTCAGCGAGCTCAACAAGTTTCAAAATTGTATATGCGACCCGAGGGTCATCCAATTCCTCCGAAGAGGGAAGATCAAGGATCCTAAATATTATTGAGCATGGCTAAGCAATCTACTCTAACATGATTACTATATAATCTCTACTCAGGGTAGTGTATGGCGACAGGTGCATCAAGGTATGTGTGTAATCAAAATAGCAGTAATATTTGTAAAACAATAAATAACATGCACTTGTAAAACATAGGATAATTATGAAAGGGTCATGCCTTCGTTGTTGTTGTTGTTCTGATCTTCCTTGTAGTCTTGATTCTGATCGAACTCGTCACTCCCTACTCGTCATAACGATAAACCACACATAAATACAAACTCCGAATAACCACAAATAAATCCAAATAATAAGATCCAGATAAAAAGATCCAAATAGGCTTGCGACGTTTGTATGGTTGGGGTATATAAAGGTCGGTCTATCGTCATCGACTAATAATAATACAATAGAAGAAAAAATATGTATTTAATATAATCATTATAGGTGACATAGTTTTCAATATGCGATGCCCCGAATAAATACAAACTATATGCCATCTGGGCATACCACTACGCATACACTTGCAACAGTAGAAGCATACAGATGCTACACACATGCAATAATGAAACGTCTGAACTAGACTAGATGGTATAGATATAACCCTCATAGAGTAACATGCACTAAACTAGGTCGTACGAGTAAGCTGGCCAGGGTGCATCTAGACTACTAGCAACAAGAACAAACGATACTAGTTTCAACAAACAACCTGACAGATCCACTGACGCTAACCAGCCTAATTAACATCATGTATAACCATGTAAGAAAGAACTTAATTAGGGTCTATATGACTATATCTATGCATGAAAACGACTGTAAGAATTAAGATCAACTAGACTAATAAGAATATGTACCAGCTAGCAGCTAGCAGCGATACCTCCGGCAACCTGTACTCCGCGAAACTAAGATCAACTAGAGATTGGTAAATCAGTCTATGATGCCAATGCCACCGAGCGGCATTCGGTTCACCGGCAACCGTGCAATCTACAAAACTAGGACCAGAGACTATGTCTAAGAGGTAGGTTACATCTGGACTAACGTATGTGTGCAAGGATTTGTGCTAGAGCTTACCGAGTGCGACACACTCTTCCGCGGAAGACGACGAACCGAGCTGGAACGGCGGGCGAGTATGTCGTAGGTGATCCGCGTCTTGACCTTTTGGTTCCACGAATCATCTCTCCTCCTCCTCTTGTTCCTTGCGGCGCAGCGGCTCCTTCTCCCGTGGCCGGTTTGTCAGGAACGCGAGCGGCGTTCGGCGGCGACCTCGCGGAGCTTGAGATTAGATCCGTTTTTTTATCTAGGGTTCTAGGTGGCGGCGGCAGGGTGAAAAAGAGAAGAGGGCAACGTTCTAGGGCTTTTGTAGGCAGACGCGATGCTGTTTGCGGCAACGGAGGAATCGGAGACGACGAGATCACACGTCGCGTCTGGCGTGTTGGGTATGGACTCCGACTCTGTCCCGTAATGGACGTCCAACTGCTGGCTATGCCGATCGACTGAGTTTTCCCGGCCTAGCTCGATTGGGCTAGCTACTTGGGCTGATTCATCGGTAGAAAGAAATAAAATAGAAGAGGAGAGAATAGTAATCAGATGAGTAGAAGTAAGAGAAAAGGAAAGCACGACATGATGAGTGCTGCCATGCACCACCGCATGCATGCACGTGTGCATGTGTATGCCTGAACCAGTTCAAAAATAAATAATAAAAACAACTGAAACGAATTGGTGAAACAACGTGGGGATCAATTATTCCTTTAGTTAAATTAATTTCAAAAAGCTTGGAATTAATTTCATAAACATTAAATAAAAAATATTCTTTTATTTTATTACACTGCAACATCCTTTGCTAAGAAAAAAAAATTTAGACCCATAAAAATCAGGATGTTACTGCGGTGGCGCTAAGGTGATGGTGTTCCGGCAACTACAGGAAGCGAGGATGGAAACGGAGGGGCTTACCATGCTCGCTTGGTTGCAGTGAAGCTCAAGGTGGTTGCCTTTCGTCGAGGGGCGCACGGAGTCACTGTCAATTGCTCGCCGGAGTTCTCGACGGTGTCGGGCATGCACGGTTCTTGTAGGAGACGAAGCTACAAGCCACGGGAAGACGAGTGGAGGGGGTGTTAGAAGCGGACGAGAGAGGCGAGTACGTGAGCGTCATCGAGAGAGAGAGGTGAGGTCAGAGAGTACCAGGGGATGTCACCGGAGTTGGAGCAGGAGACGGTGGTGAGTAAATGTTGTCCTTGCCGACGTTCCGAACCGCGCGCGGGATATTAGAGCATATTGGTAGGTGCGCCTGGTGTTGGCGAGCAGGCTCGTGGGTGCCAGGGGTGGAAGGCGGTTGGAGTTGGACAGAATTTGCATGGAGGCTCGCCAGAGACAGTGGTGTCGCGAGGGAAAATTATGGCAGCCTGGGGGCGAAGAGGTGCGGGAGGTTGAGGGGAAAGAGAGGGAAGAGGGGCACGTTTAGTAGGGCGTGGTCGCGGGAGGATTTACTGGCGTCATTGATGCGAATTTTACGAGCATTCAACGGTGACAGAAACGGCCAGGAGAGGTTGGGTGCAGGTTCAACGGGTGGAGACGATGAAGCTGATGTGGTGTGGGGTCGGCGTGTCAGTGACATGAGTGGGTAGGGCTGCGGGTGAGAAAAGAACAGCCAAGAGAGGGGGATGTGGGCTGCGAGTTGGGCTAGCTGGGCCAGTGGATTAGGTTAGTTGGGCTGGTTTGTTTTTCTTATTTTTTCCTCTCTGTTTCTTTTTCTATTTCTATTTTTATGTTTTTCAATTCAAACATTCATTTGAATTTACATTTCTCTATCAAACTTTTTCCATACTTTCAGTAAGTTTTTATACTGTTTATTAATGTATTTTAAAGTCCATTCTTGAATACTTCAAAATATTTTAATATGATTCAATATTTATTTAAAAGGGGCTTTTGTCTTTATTCAAGTAATATTTAATATGATTCATAAACTCACTTTGAATTTCAGATTTTTATCAAACCTTTTCTAAACCTTTTTAGTAGGTTTTATCTGGTTGTCAATGTGTTTAAATAATCCATTTTAGAATAATTCTTATACTCTTTTATGGCTTATTATTTATTTAAAATAGGCATTTGTCTTTATTCCAATTATAATTTCTGTTTTCATTTGAATCAAATGTTTTAAGTTAATTGGATAACTTTTAATCCACTTTGGCTATTTCCATTATTTTTTCCATGATTTAATTAATCATTTATATTAGGGATTTTGTCTTCTTTTAAAATATGGTTCAAGTCCATATAAGATTTTATTCAAATAATCTTTATTCCTGTATTTTTATTTGAATTATCTTTATTCCATTTGCTTATGGATTTAATTCATGTTTTTAAATTGTCTTTTAAATAATTTTCTTGGGATTTATTATTTAGTTTAGGCAATTTGTCTTTATTTAAATAAAATTGAATATGGTTCAATCCATACGATTTTATTTAAATAATCTTTTACTCCTTTTTATTATTCAATAACTTTCATTTGTTTAAGGATTTGGCCAAGATTTAATTTGACCTTTAAATATTCCTTATTTTATTTATTTCTTCCTTTATCTTATAAAGTCCATATCTTTTCATTTATAGATCCAAAATTGGTGATTCCAATTTGTATAACTTTATTTAATATTTGTTTATCTTTTTAAATCCTTTTAGGATTATTTTGCTCAAAATTTGGTATTGATTTTTGGTTAGGAGCTTTATTAGCCTTGGAAATTAATTCCTTTTATCTTATTAAATTCATAAGGTTTTATCCATGGTTCCAAAATGAATGAAACCAATTTATATGGTTTTATATTATTTTTTTATTTATCATTTTGATCATTTAAAAAATTTGTTTCTTGATAGATTTTTATATGGAACAAATCCATAGTCTTGGAGAGATCTTGGAAATGATTTATTGCATTAGGGTTTTAGGGTTTTTGGTTTAACTTTTCCATAGTCTTGGAAATGATTTATTTTAAGATACATTCATTGATGAATGCATTTCACTTGATTGAAATTTTGTTGGATTCCCTTTTCATTCAAATTTGTTCAAGGAGGGTTTTAACGTTTCCATTTAGAAGCAAAAAGTTTCTTTTCACCCTAAATTACAACAATTATTTCTTTTATTTATTTATTTTTCACATTTCAAAATTTGGGAAATTTTGGGATGTGACACCTTTCAATAGGTAGTGGCTCTATAATTGGGACATAAAATATCAAAGAATTCTTTAATCATGTTAGCAAACATGAGGATATTGAGGATAGATCCTTAGCAGAACTTGCTCCTAATTATGAAATTGCTGCAGCTTATTTAGTTCACATGTTGGATGCTAGATTTGTTAACCTTAACCTGATGATGCAAATAATGTTTCTTAAACTAAAAAAAGAGGAGGATGCTGAAAAGAGATATTTTATCTTAGAAACTTTGCTAAAAGAGTTCAATGATGTTGCTAAGGAAGCCAAAAAGGTCTTTGAACATTTTAATATGCTAGGCTCATGTGTAGATGTTATGGGTACTTTTGAGAGGAAACTAAGATACCCATACCTTTTAAACTTGTAGGAATGCATGAAGCATTAGAAAAGAATTTTGATTGGATTATTCCTGAAAACCCATTTGATGAAAGTAGTGAACCTAAGAGAGATGAGAAAAGATTTGCGTAACATAATGTCTTCGAAAAATTGGTTTCTACCTGCTGATTTGTATTGACAAATTTCTGCCATTATTTGCATTTGCTTCTTATTGATTCCTTTTTGGTTTCTTTTTGGGAATTTGAGATTTTTGAGGGAATTTCTACAGTAGCTTATGTCTTTGGTGAAAGTTTTGCTGTTTTAAAAGTAAAGCCCAAAGATCTATTATCTTTTGAATGCACTAATGTTGCTAATGAAGATTGTGTAAAGTTTTGTATGAAGGAAAATTTTCAGGTGTAGATAAAGAATGATGTAATGAGATGAAGAATGGACAAAAGCTCAAGCTTGGGGATGCCACCCCGTGTCACCCCAAGAAATATTCAAGAGGTACAAGCATCAAAGATTGGTGATACGTCGGAAACGTATCTATAATTTTTGATGCTCCATGCTTGTTTAGTATCTAATTTGCTTTGCTTTGTCTACACTTTGAGGTGTTTTGATATATTTTCTAGAACTAACCTATTAACAAGTTGCCACAGTGCCAGTTGCCTGTTTTCTTCTGTTTTTGGTTCCAGAAAGGCAGAAAACCAATATTCTCGGAATTGGACGGGACAAAAGCCAAACTCAATATTTTACCGTGGGGGACACGAATCCAGAAGACGAGACGGAGACGCGAGCCAGGGCGGCCAAACCCCCCCTAGGCGTGGGTGGGCCCTACCCCATGCCTGGGTAGGGTGTGGCCCTCTGGTCGCCTCCCGGCGTCGCCTCACGGCGTCGCCTCTTCGCCTATAAGAAGCCCCCGATGCAGAAACCCTAAGTACCTGATCGAAACTCCATGAAACCTTATGCAGCCGCCACCACCGTCATTCCTAGATCGGGGGGATCTGAAGTTCTTCCCGGCACCTTGCCGGAGGGGAAATCATCCCAGAGGCCTTCTCTCCGGTATGATGCATGAGTAGTTCCACCTTGGACTATGGGTCCATGTAGTAGCTAGATGGTTGTATCTCCTCCTTGTGCTTTCATGTATAGATCGTGTGAGCTCCGTTCATGATCAAGATCTAATATATTTGTAATCATGCATGTTGTGTTTGCGGGGATCCGATGGATATTGAGATTATTATGTCAGGTTGGTTAATGGTTTTGTATTTATGATTCTATCATGTTTGTGTTGTTTGTGATCTTGCATGCTCTCCGTTGTTAGTAGCTATCTTGGCCAAGTAGTTGCTAGTGACTCCAAGAGGGGGTATTTATGCTCGACAGTGGGTTCATGCCTCTAGTTTACAAGGGAAGTGACAGAAATCTCTTCGGTTGTATATGTGATGTTGTTAGTAGGGAGAAAACAATGGTCTCTTGTTCATGGAACAAGTGGATTGTTTACCTTACACACTTTGCTTAAAGAAGTTGTCTGTTGCTTGCAACTTAATACTGGAGGGGGGTCAGTTGATAACCTGAAGAAGGACTTCTAGTCATAGATGTAGTTGGATGGCGGTCTATGTATCTTGTTGTATTGCCCAATCGAATCTCATAGGATCTTTCAGACTAGTAATTGTATTGTTATGCCTTGCTCAGTTCCTATCAATTGCCCCGTTGTAATTTGTTTACCCTTCTTGCCATGTTGTTTATCTAAGGAGAGGACCTCTAGTGAACTATGGACCCCAGTCCAATATTTACCATTGATACATCTTCCACTGTTACTTGTTTACTTGCTGCAAACCATCATTACCTTCCACACCATACGTTTAATCCTTTATTACAGCAAACCGGTGAGTTTGACAACCTCACTGATTCGTTGGGACAAAGTCTTGAGTTTGTGTTGTGTAGGTCTCCATGTTGTTTGCAACACCTGTGTGACGTTTCCTTCCTCCTTCTGGTTCGATAACCTCGGTCTCTACTGAGGGAAAACTTGCTGTTGTGCTCATCACACATTCCTCTTGGGGTTTCCAATGAAGAGTCCCACGATAGTGCTGGGCGCCATCAAGGATTTTCCTGGCGCCGTTGCCGGGGAGGCTAAGGACATCTTCACAAGGGGAGTCCTTCACTTCCTTTCTCTTTACTTTGTTTTTAGTCTGCTTTGTTTATTTTGCTTGGTTTTGTTTGCCTCTTTTCAAAAAAACCCAAAAAAAATAGTCTAGTTTTGTTTGCTTGCTTTATTCAAAAACACAAAAAAATTAGTTCCTGCTCTAGCTGCTGCTGCTGTTTTTGGCTTGCCCACCTTTGCCAAAATGAACTCCGCTAAGAACACCAAGTTATGTGACTTCACTAGCACCAACAACAATGATTTCCTTAGCACACCCATTGCTCCACCTGCTCCTGATGCTACCTTTTATGAAATTAAGCCTGCTTTGTTGAATCTTGTGATGAGAGAGCAATTTTCTGGTGCTAGTTCTGATGATGCTGCTTCCCATCTCAATAACTTTGTTGAACTTTGTGAGATGCAAAAGTATAAGGATGTAGATGGAGATATTATTAAGCTCAAGATTTTTCCTTTCTCCTTGAGAGGAAAAGCTAAAGAATGGTTGCTATCTTTGCCTAAAAATAGTATTGATTCTTGGACTAAGTGCAAAGATGATTTTATTAGAAAGTACTATCCTCCTGCTAAGATTATATCTATGAGAAGTGACATTATGAAATTTAAACAACTTGATAATGAACATGTTGCTCAAGCTTGGGAAAGAATGAAATCTTTGGTTAATAATTGTCCCACTCATGGACTCACTGCTTAGATGATTATCCAGACTTTTTATGCAGGTTTGAACTTCTCCTCAAGAAACCTGTTTGTTCAGTTGCTAGAGGTACCTTTATGAGCATCACTTTGGGTGCTGCAACTAAACTCCTCTATAATATGATGGTTAACTACTCTGAATGGAACACCGAGAGAGCTCCACATGGTAAGAAGGTAAATTCTGTTGAAGAAACTTCCTCTTTGAGTGATAAGATTGATGTTATTATGGCTATGCTTGTTAATGGAAAGGCTCCTCTACATCCTAATAGTGTTCCCTTAGCCTCTTTGGTTGCTCAAGAAGAGCAAGTTGATGTGAACTTCATTAGAAACAACAATTTCAACAACAATGCCTATAGGAATAATTTTGTGGTAACAACAATTATAGGCCTTATCCTCCTAATAATGGCAATTCCTATGGAAACTCTTACAACAATGCTAGAAGTGCCCCCTCTGAACTCAAAGTCATGCTCAAAGACTTTATTAGTAAACAAAATGATTTCAACAAAACTGTGGAGGAGAAACTTTTAACTATTGAGAAGAATATTTCCTCTTTGTCTGAAGCTCAGTCTTCCTTAATTAATAAAATGGCTGCTAAACCTGAAACTATGGAAAATACCTTTGGTACTACTCATGCCATACAAGTTACTATTGATGAAAATGTTTAGGCTGTTAGCTCAACTTCATGCTAGTTGGGAAAGGGAAGCTGAAATTGATATAAACAATAATGTGTGCACCATCACCACTAAACCACAAGTAGTCCTTGTACCTCCTCCTACTATGCCTAAGCCTATTGAGCCTACTACTAGTGATGATAATATTGATTTTGATATAGATGGTTGCAATATTTCTGAAGTAATTATGTTCTTGCAAAATCTTGATAGAAGTCCTGATGCTAGTGATATGCATGTTGCTTTCACCAAAAACAGTACATATGCTCTTGTTAAGAGTAAGGAAGAGAAGCTAAACCACGAAGCTTCTATTCCTAGGAAAGTAGAAGATAGTTGGGAACCCATTATTAATATGCAAGTGAATGACTTTGATCTCAAAGCTTCATGTGATCTTGGTTCTAGTGTCTCTATTATTCCTAGGAAGATTTATGAAATGCTTGATTTGCCACTATTGGAAGATTGTTATTTGGATATCCCACTTAATGATAATGCTAAGAAGAAACTCATGGGGAGTATTAATGATGTCCTCATTATGGTTAACGATGCTTATGTCCCTGTGGATTTCTATGTTTTGGATGTTGAATACAGTGCTTCTTGTCCTATTACTTTGGGAAGACCCTTTCTTAGAACAGTTGGTGCCATCATTGATATGAAAGAAGGCACCATTAAATATCATTTTTCATTCAAGAAAGGTATTGAACACTTCCCTATGAGGAGAGAGAAGTTTCTTTTTGCTCCTCCTTTGAAAGCAAGGTTTGATGTTAATGCTTCCTCATTTGAAAATACTTGATTCTTCTTGATTTTTTTTGAAACAGGGCAAAAAGAGATTTTCCTTTATATTGATATAGGAGGAGCAAAAGATAGGATTGGCCGGAGCCAACAAAATAAAAAGATATGGAAAAAACCCCAAAAAAGAGAAAAAAGGTCAACCTACAAGCTCCGCCAGGTTTTTAGCACCGGCAAGAATTCAATCCTTTCCCTCCTCCCTAATCTTGTGCATGATGGCAGATGGAAAAGAGGATTTATTGTTGAAGACTCTTTCATTCCTTTGTTTCCAAATATCCTAAGCGATAAGCAAGATGGCGGTCCGTAAACCTTTGGGAGAAGAGGTGGGAGTCTTGGCGATGGCATGCCAATAGTCCAACACCTTAGGTCTTCCCGTCCCTAGGCAGATGAGAAGGTCCGGACAAGAGAGCCAAGAAGCCGCGGCAGCCCAGATACTCTTGGATAAGCGGCATTCAAAAAGGATAAGTCGCGCCGTTTTGGGGGTGCATCTACACAGATGACAAGTATGTGCGTGTGGCCATCCCTGTTTCGCAAGACGGTCGGCGGTCCAGAGGCAATTCTGGACAGCAAGCCAGGCGAAGAAGCGACATTTGGGGGAGCCCAAGTTTTCCACACAAAATTCCCAAAGGAGCATGGCAGGGAGGCCAGGAACTGGGTCTTGTACGCGGAGCTGGCCGAGTAACAGCCATTGGGAGACATGGTCCAAATTATGGAGTCCATCGTGCCAGGGGATAGTTGTACCACCAAAATAAGATCCCGAAGGCAAACGTATTGCTCCGTGTGTTCAACCGTGAACGATTCCACATTAATATTAGCAACCCAGTTTTGGCCTTCGAGAGCATCCCGAACCGTCCGGTTCTTTCTTCTAGAGGATTTGAAGATCAAGGGAGATAAGTCCTTCGGAGGAGTACCATCCAACCAGGAGGAGGACCAGAAGGAAGCCTTGGCACCATATCCAATGGTGACCCGAGTAGCGGCATTGAAAAGGTCTCTGTCGGCGGCATCGTTTGGGGTTTCAGATCCTACCCAAGGTTTTTCTGGCGCCGTCCATTTGTACCAAAAACAGCGAAGCCTGAGCGCACGAGAGAACCTCTCCAAGTCCAGAATCCCGAGGCCACTGAGCTCCGTGGGGTGACAAACCTTTTGCCAGCTGACCTTGCACTTTCCTCCACTAACAACTTCCTTGTTGGCCCATAGCATTCCCCAACTGATCTTGGTGAAAGCCTTCAGGATGCCCTTGTCGGCTCTTAGGGTAGTAAGCAAGAAGATAGGAATGGAGGATAGAACAGACTTCACCAGAGCGGTATAGCCCGCCTGATTTAGAAACCTGCCCTTCCAAGGGTTCAGCCGTGCAACCGCCTTATCGATGAAAGGTTGGAGATCCACCCATCTTAGTTTGCCAAGCGAAAGGGGCAGGCCCAAATACTTGAGGGGAAAATGTACGGTAGCAGCCAGGAAGTTTGTTAGGGCCATCGTAAGGTCAATGTCGGAGCATCGAATTGGAGCTATAGAGATTTTTGCCACGTTTGTCACAAGACCAGAGACCTCGCCAAAATTCTGGAGGATGCCAGCCAGGGTAGACAAGTCGTGCTCCGTGGGGGTCAATAAAATTGCTGCATCATCCTCATAAAAGGAGACACGGGGACCTTGCAAGCCGCCAGGCATCTCATGCAGCAAACCAGAAGCTGTGGCCTTCTCTAGGATTCTCTGAAGGGAGTCTATGGTAATGTCGAAAAGGAGAGGACAAAGAGGGTCTCCCTGTCGGAGGCCGCGCCCATGAGAGATGTCCTTTCCTGGGATCCCGTTAAGGATGACACGGGAGGAAGCCGTAGAGAACAAGGTCGACATCAAAGCACGCCATCTTTGGGGGAAACCTAGGCATTGCATGAGATCCAACATGTAATCCCAGCGAACAGTGTCGAAAGCCTTGGCGATATCAAGCTTGATGAGGAGGGCCGGGGTTTTGTTTCGGTGAAGTTGGCAGGCAGTGTTTCTAACATACATGAAATTGTCATGGATGGTTCTGGATTTTATGAAAGCGCTATGGCTCTGAGACACGATCTCATTAATCTTAGGACTGAGCCGGCAGGCCATAGCCTTGGCGATGATCTTTGGGATCCCATGAATGAGACTAATGGGTCTGAAATCAGAGATGGACTCTACGCCGTCCTTTTTTGGCAGCAACACAATGTTATCTATGTTGATGATGGAAGTTTGATGCCGACAATTCCGAGAAAGCGTTGATAGCCCTCATGAGATCATCCTTGATGATTTCCTAGCAGGAGCGGAAAAAGGAGATGGAGAAACCGTCAGGGCCCGGAGCCTTATCGGCAGGCATGTCATCAATCGCCTCCTTGATCTCGAGCTCAGAGAAAGGCAGCTCAAGTTCTTCCAAAGAATGGACAGTGGGGTTCAAAACAGCCAAGTTAAAATCCAGTTGGCGGGGTGGAGGGCGGCCTAACGCTTGGAAGAAATGATCAAGAATGAGCTTCTCCTTATCCTCATGAGTCGTAGACCATCCATCATTATGCTTGAGCCTCGTAATGAAGTTTTTGCGTTTCCTCAGATTAACAAGCATGTGGAAGAACTTTGTGTTGGCATCACCCTCTCGAAGGTAGTTTATTCTAGAGTTCTCTCATCCAGAGAAAGTGTCCGGGATTCTTGCACCACATCCAGCTGGAGAATGATATCAAGTGCCATAAGAAGCTGAAGCTTGCAATCAGAGAAGAGGCTTTTGCTCCAAGATCTCAACCCTTGCGCTGTGGTTTTCAGCTTGTGATTGATGGCGTGAACCGGCTATGTGTGGGTTGAAAACGCAGACCAATCTTGCTGAAGCGTTTCTTGGAACCCCGGCAACTTTGTCCAGAAGGACTCGAAGCGGAAGGAAGGTGGTTTTTGAGGGCCACTCTGATTGGAGAGAAGGAGAGGGCAATGGTCCGAGAGGGAGGACGACAAAGCATGAAACCCATGATTTTGAAACGCCAGATCCCAACCTGCATTGCAGAAAGCCTGCTCCAGCCGCATGAGAGTTGGTGTAGCCCTCTCGTTGCTCCATGTATATTTTCTGTTCTGAAGCTTTATCTCTTTTAGGTGTTGAGGGCCTAACTTAAAGACGCTAAAGAAAAAAGTACTTGTTGGGAGATAACCCAAGAGTTTCCTTGAGTCTTGGAAGTTATTACTTCAGTAATGACTTCTCCTTATCCTTTTTGTTTGCTTTTTGTGCCAAGAATGACCTCTAATAAGAGGGAAGTAAGATTTGGGGAGTTGCTGTTCCGAAAAAGATTTCTGTCCTCCACCATAAAAATTCGTGAGGAGTCTCTGTGACTCGGATTGAGCTCAAAATTTACAAATAAATACCCCAGTATGTTAGCTAACTCTCGTTAGTTCAACACTTTTTGATTTGAGCAACAGAAGATTTTCGAAAAAATCGGTTTCTACCTGCTGGTCTGTTTTGACAGATTTCTGCCATTATTTGCATTTGCTTCTTATTGATTCCTTTTTGAGTTCTCTTTAGGTGAATTGAGTTTTTTGAAGGAGTTACTACAGTAGCTTGCGTTTTTAGTGAAAAAAAATTCTGTTCCAAAGCTTTGCCAGAGGTCTAATATCTTTTTGAATAAACTAATGTTGCTAATGAAGATTGTGTGAAGTTTTGTATGAAGGAAAAATTTCAGGTATAGAGAGAGAATGATGTAATGAGATGAAGAATGGACAAAATCTCAAGCTTGGGTATGCCACCCCGGTGCCACCCCAAGAAATATTCAAGAGGTACAAGCGTCAAATCTTTGTTGTATTTACTTGCTGGCACACTTTATATTCTTTGCCCCTAATAAACTTGAACCATTGTGTCATCTTTGTTGTATTTGCTTGCACTTATACATTGGAATTAGCAGAACCATGCTGTCACGGGGAACGTTTTCAACATTGCACTTGTACTTTGTACTCAGTTGATATCATGCTCTTTTGTCTATGGATGTCACGGGTGTGAAATAAAAGGGAACTTGTAAGTCCATGGAGTATGTATTTTGTGTTAGAGAAACGCCTGGGCCGCTAGCCTAAGCCATGCCTAATCATGGTGGAATTTTGCAGCATCACCATAGTGAGCTATCTATGAAGAATCCTCAATAAGAAGCTATGCATATAGTAAATAAAAAGATCGCTGAGATGCTCATTGTCTGCTTGCCTTGTCATTTTGGTTATGGGATAGCTCCTGTACCATGTGCAAGGGGTACCCCATTGGCGATTCTCTATGATATGCATGTACTTACAATGAAAATAACTTATAGGTCACTGAAGTAGAGTAGCATGAGGTGTGGCCCTCGTATTCAAGGGACTTGAGACTGCCAACTTATACTTTGTCAAGCATATACTCCAACTTTGTTCACTTTAACCTTAATCACTTCAAGATGCTTATGATAGGGGCAATGAGGGCTGAAAGCTAACAAGTACCATAATTTTTGGAAGATCTTTTTGAAACTTGAAATCCCTGCTTCCTTTGTGAAGGGCCCTTCTTCCACCATTATTTGAGTCTCCACCTTGTACCTTTAGGCACCATTAAGAGAGCATAGTTGTCATTATATGTGTGCAGTGTCCCAAAACTTATTGATTGATGCATATTGTGATATTACTTGTTCTTGTGCTACTTGTTTCTAGTCACCCTTGTGAACTTTGAAGGTGTCCTATGCATTTATTTGCTACTCTATGAGGGAGAAGCTGAATGCCACTATGCTGTGTTTTCTGTATGTGAAACAAACAAACGTTTTTCAATGCATGTTATTCATGATCTTTGTTTGTAGCCTTTCATGTTGCATGCATAGTTACTATGTCCTATTGTTAGAAGTCCATCTTTCATGCACATGTCTAGAGTTCTTTGATCCCAGCTTTCAATGCTTGCAAATGGTTTCATCTTGGTTTTGATGGTGCATGTCACCTCAAAAATTATTCTTTTTTATCACTTACCTACTTGAGGACGAGCAGGAGTTAAGCTTGGGGATGCTTGATACGTCGGAAACATATCTATAATTTTTGATGATCCATGCTTGTTTAGTATCTACTTTGCTTTGCTTTATCTATACTTTGAGGTGTTTTTATATCTTTTATGGAACTAACCTATTAACAAGTTGCCATAGTGCCAGTTGCCTGTTTTCTTCTGTTTTTGGTTCCAGAAAGGTAGAAAATCAATATTCTCGGAATTGGACGGGGCAAAAGATAAAGTCAATATTTTATGTATCATCCCAAAATTACTAAGCTTGGATCATCAAACTCTAATCATCAAACTTAGGGTTAACAAAAACTTTTCTAAATAAATTTATGAATGCATGCATATGTGTATGCATTGATTTTGAATCCTTTTAAAACCACCTTGTTTGTTTGTTTCATTGCTTGTAAAATGTTTCTGAGGTGAAATAAATATCATCTAAAGCATTTCCCACACTTTTCCTAAAGACAAGTAAATCAAAACACATATATTAAATGAATGGGCTCTGTCGGCGGCATCGTTTGGGGTTTCAGATCCTACCCAAGGTTTTTCTGGCGCCGTCCATTTGTACCATAAACAGCGAAGCCTGAGCGCACGAGAGAACCTCTCCAAGTCCAGAATCCCAAGGCCACTAAGCTCTGTGGGGTGACAAACCTTTTGCCAGCTGACCTTGCACTTTCCTCCACTAACAACTTCCTTGTTGGCCCATAGCATTCCCCAACTGATCTTGGTGAAAGCCTTCAGGATGCCCTTGTCGGCTCTTAGGGTAGTAAGCAAGAAGATAGGAATGGAGGATAGAACAGACTTCACCAGAGCGGTATAGCCCGCCTGATTTAGAAAACTGCCCTTCCAATGGTTCAGCCGTGCAACCGCCTTATCGATGAAAGGTTGGAGATCCACCCATCTTAGTTTGCCAAGCGAAAGGGGCAGGCCCAAATACTTGAGGGGAAAATGTACGGTAGCAGCCAGGAAGTTTGTTAGGGCCATTGTAAGGTCAATGTCGGAGCATCGAATTGGAGCTATAGAGATTTTTGCCACATTTGTCACAAGACCAGAGACCTCGCCAAAATTCTGGAGGATGCCAGCCAGGGTAGACAAGTCGTGCTCCGTGGGGGTCAATAAAATTGCTGCATCATCCTCATAAAAGGAGACACGGGGACCTTGCAAGCCGCCAGGCATCTCATGCAGCAAACCAGAAGCTGTGGCCTTCTCTAGGATTCTCTGAAGGGAGTCTATGGTAATGTCGAAAAGGAGAGGACAAAGAGGGTCTCCCTGTCGGAGGCCGCGCCCATGAGAGATGTCCTTTCCTGGGATCCCGTTAAGGATGACACGGGAGGAAGCCGTAGAGAACAAGGTCGACATCAAAGCACGCCATCTTTGGGGGAAACCTAGGCATTGCATGAGATCCAACATGTAATCCCAGCGAACAGTGTCGAAAGCCTTGGCGATATCAAGCTTGATGAGGAGGGCCGGGGTTTTGTTTCGGTGAAGTTGGTAGGCAGTGTTTCTAACATACATGAAATTGTCATGGATGGTTCTAGATTTTATGAAAGCGCTATGGCTGTGAGACACGATCTCATTAATCTTAGGACTGAGCCGGCAGGCCATAGCCTTGGCGATGATCTTTGGGATCCCATGAATGAGACTAATGCGTCTGAAATCAGAGATGGACTCTGCGCCATCCTTTTTTGGCAGCAACACAATGTTATCTATGTTGATGATGGAAGTTTGATGCCGACAATTCCGCGAAAGCGTTGATAGCCCTCATGAGATCATCCTTGATGATTTACCAGCAGGAGCGGAAAAAGGAGATGGAGAAACCGTCAGGGCCCGGAGCCTTATCGGCAGGCATGTCATCAATCGCCTCCTTGATCTCGAGCTCAGAGAAAGGCAGCCCAAGTTCTTCCAAAGAATGGACAGTGGGGTTCAAAACAGCCAAGTTAAAATCCAGTTGGCGGGGTGGAGGGCGGCCTAACGCTTGGAAGAAATGATCAAGAATGAGCTTCTCCTTATCCTCATGAGTCGTAGACCATCCATCATTATGCTTGAGCCTCGTAATGAAGTTTTTGCGTTTCCTCACATTAACAAGCATGTGGAAGAACTTTGTGTTGGCAGCACCCTCTCGAAGGTAGTTTATTCTAGAGGCCTGCCTTTTCCGTGATCTTTCTAGGGCTGCCAGGCCTTTTACACGTCACTTAAGATCAGCGTGGAGAGTTCTCTCATCCAGAGAAAGGGTCCGGTATTCCTGCACCACATCCAGCTGGAGAATGATATCAAGTGCCATAAGAAGCTGAAGCTTGCAATCAGAGAAGAGGCTTTTGCTCCAAGATCTCAACCCTTGCGCTGTGGTTTTCAGCTTGTGATTGATGGCGTGAACCGGCTATGTGTGGGTTGAAAACGTAGACCAATGTTGCTGAAGCGTTTCTTGGAACCCCGGCAACTTTGTCCAGAAGGACTCGAAGCGGAAGGAAGGTGGTTTTTGAGGGCCACTCTGATTGGAGAGAGGAGAGGGAAATGGTCCGAGAGGGAGGACGACAAAGCATGAAACACATGATTTTGAAACGCCAGATCCCAACCTGCATTGCAGAAAGCCCGCTCCAGCCGCATGAGAGTTGGTGTAGCCCTCTCGTTGCTCCATGTATATTTTCTGTTCTGAAGCTTTATCTCTTTTAGGTGTTGAGGGCCTAACTTAAAGGCGTTAAATAAAAGTACTTGTTGGGAGATAACCCAAGAGTTTGCTTGACTCTTGGAAGTTATTACTTCAGTAATGACTTCTCCTTATCCTTTTTGTTTGCTTTTTGTGCCAAGAATGACCTCTAATAAGAGGGAAGTAAGATTTGGGGAGTTGCTGTTCCGAAAAAGATTTCTGTCCTCCACCATAAAAATTCGTGAGGAGTCTCTGTGACTCGGATTGAGCTCAAAATTTACAAATAAATACCCCAGTATGTTAGCTAACTCTCGTTAGTTCAACACTTTTTGATTTGAGCAACAGAAGATTTTCGAAAAAATCGGTTTCTACCTGCTGGTCTGTTTTGACAGATTTCTGCCATTATTTGCATTTGCTTCTTATTGATTCCTTTTTGAGTTCTCTTTAGGTGAATTGAGTTTTTTGAAGGAGTTACTACAGTAGCTTGCGTTTTTAGTGAAAAAAAATTCTGTTCCAAAGCTTTGCCAGAGGTCTAATATCTTTTTGAATAAACTAATGTTGCTAATGAAGATTGTGTGAAGTTTTGTATGAAGGAAAAATTTCAGGTATAGAGAGAGAATGATGTAATGAGATGAAGAATGGACAAAATCTCAAGCTTGGGTATGCCACCCCGGTGCCACCCCAAGAAATATTCAAGAGGTACAAGCGTCAAATCTTTGTTGTATTTACTTGCTGGCACACTTTATATTCTTTGCCCCTAATAAACTTGAACCATTGTGTCATCTTTGTTGTATTTGCTTGCACTTATACATTGGAATTAGCAGAACCATGCTGTCACGGGGAACGTTTTCAACATTGCACTTGTACTTTGTACTCAGTTGATATCATGCTCTTTTGTCTATGGATGTCACGGGTGTGAAATAAAAGGGAACTTGTAAGTCCATGGAGTATGTATTTTGTGTTAGAGAAACGCCTGGGCCGCTAGCCTAAGCCATGCCTAATCATGGTGGAATTTTGCAGCATCACCATAGTGAGCTATCTATGAAGAATCCTCAATAAGAAGCTATGCATATAGTAAATAAAAAGATCGCTGAGATGCTCATTGTCTGCTTGCCTTGTCATTTTGGTTATGGGATAGCTCCTGTACCATGTGCAAGGGGTACCCCATTGGCGATTCTCTATGATATGCATGTACTTACAATGAAAATAACTTATAGGTCACTGAAGTAGAGTAGCATGAGGTGTGGCCCTCGTATTCAAGGGACTTGAGACTGCCAACTTATACTTTGTCAAGCATATACTCCAACTTTGTTCACTTTAACCTTAATCACTTCAAGATGCTTATGATAGGGGCAATGAGGGCTGAAAGCTAACAAGTACCATAATTTTTGGAAGATCTTTTTGAAACTTGAAATCCCTGCTTCCTTTGTGAAGGGCCCTTCTTCCACCATTATTTGAGTCTCCACCTTGTACCTTTAGGCACCATTAAGAGAGCATAGTTGTCATTCTATGTGTGCAGTGTCCCAAAACTTATTGATTGATGCATATTGTGATATTACTTGTTCTTGTGCTACTTGTTACTAGTCACCCTTGTGAACTTTGAAGGTGTCCTGTGCATTTATTTGCTACTCTATGAGGGACAAGCTGAATGCCACTATGCTGTGTTTTCTGTATGTGAAACAAACAAACGTTTTTCAATGCATGTTATTCATGATCTTTGTTTGTAGCCTTTCATGTTGCATGCATAGTTACTATGTCCTATTGTTATAAGTCCATCTTTCATGCACATGTCTAGAGTTCTTTGATCCCATCTTTCAATGCTTGCAAATGGTTTGATCTTGGTTTTGATGGTGCATGTCACCTCAAAAATTATTCTTTTTTATCACTTACCTACTTGAGGACGAGCAGGAGTTAAGCTTGGGGATGCTTGATACGTCGGAAACATATCTATAATTTTTGATGATCCATGCTTGTTTAGTATCTACTTTGCTTTGGTTTATCTATACTTTGAGGTGTTTTTATATCTTTTCTAGAACTAACCTATTAACAAGTTGCCATAGTGCCAGTTGCCTGTTTTCTTCTGTGTTTGGTTCTAGAAAGGTAGAAAATCAATATTCTCAGAATTGGACGGGGCAAAAGACAAAGTCAATATTTTATGTAACATCCCAAAAATACTAAGCTTGGATCATCAAACTCTAATCATCAAACTTAGGGTTACCAAAAACTTTTCTAAATAAATTTATGAATGCATGCATATGTGTATGCATTGATTTTGAATCCTTTTAAAACCACCTTGTTTGTTTGTTTCATTGCTTGTAAAATGTTTCTTAGGTGAAATAAATATCATCTAAAACATTTCCCACACTTTTCCTAAAGACAAGTAAATCAAAACACATATATTAAATGAATGGTCACTTTGACCAATTTAACTCTCATGCCTACTTTGGCTGTCTCAAACTTTCAGAACCTAACAGAAACTTTTCTGGATCTTTGCACCCCTTGAATGTACTCATAACAAAGTATCAAGGCCCACTTTGTGATCATCCAGAAACTTTCAAATGCATAGTTTAAATGACAATTCAAAATTGAATCTTTATCATATGGGAAGATCCCACTTTTTCAAAAACCACTCAAACAAGCTCAACTTTCAAAACCCAAGCATCTGTAGACTCACCAGCACCAATCTAGCAAACCCACCAAAAATCTTTTAAAAATTCAAAACTTGATTTCATGCGGCCATTTCATCAAACAGGTTGCAGACACAAATCAAACAAACATCAAACACTATTGTGAGCAGTGATTCTTGCCTAACTTGTTCCCTAGTTAGCTCACAACCAGCTCAGTAGATCATCTAGGAAGATTAGCCAAGCACTAGCACCACTGTGAGCTTGCCATTGCCATCAATGGTGAACAGCCGAGCACACCCTTGCCACCCCATAGTCGGCAGCAAGCTAGGAGCAGTAGCAAGCCTAGCCAGCATGTCTGGGAGGCAGCCCACCGTCCACCGCCACTCACTGTCCCAGCCGCGAGCTTTGCCAAGCCCTGGACCACGCGCACTAACCGCGCCCAGACCGCCAGCGACCATGCCGAGCGTACGCTAGAGCGCCACCCTCGACCAGCGCCCACAGACCGCGCGCCGCCCTCACCCGCGTGCACACACGATCGCCACCGACCCAGGAGATCGCCAGACATCCCCGTTTGCCGCCCCGTGTCGCACAGCCACCGCCCGCCGTCGAAGACGCCGCCTCTGCCGCGCAGAGCATCACCCGTTCCAGACGAAGCCGCACCGCCCCATGCCTCGAAACCATGTCGTTGAGCATCGCCAAGAGACACCGCATCGTCCCCTACCCTTTCCCATGCCATTAGCCGCCTGTAACATCGCCCCCGACGAGCTCACCGTGCGCCCCGACGGTCCCCTCGCTCGACTATAAATAGAGGCCACCCCCGCTCGATTTCTTCACACCATATCACTCCGCTCTCCTCACTGATCGTGCCACACCGTTCTCAGAGCAAGGCGAGCACCACCCCACCGGAATTTCACCGAAGCCCGCCGCCTCTGGAGAAGAAGGGAGCCATCGATTTCGTCCACCCCAGGAGCTGCCGCGACCACCCCTGAGTTCGCCGTCGTCGACTTCGTCGTTCGCCCGCCTCTCCGACCCTCGCCCGTACCCCGGTGAGCCCCCAGCACCCCTCACTGGCCGCGCTAGGTTTCGTTCTTGCCGGCGTTGTCTCGCGTCGACGATGACTCCCAGCCGTTGGATTAGAACTAGATCGAACGATCCACGTTGCCCCATACCGCTTCGCCCAGCCCCGTGTCACTGACGAGTGGGGACACCCACTTAAGCAGTCCGCGGGAGCACTGCGCTTAGCAGGCCGGCCCGTTAACTTTTCCCGCGCAGCCCAGTTATTCAAATTAAACTTTTTCCATTTCAATTCAAACACACTTCTGTACCCAACTTCAAAAATCAACCCAGATCGATTCTGTGCACCAAATTGAATGAAACCAATTTTGTTGGAAAGGTCTGTGAATGCTGAATCCAAACCCGTTGGATTCAAGTCATTTGGATCTATAGATCACCCATGGTAAAAATAACAAGGCAGAAGCTTTTCTGCATTCAAACATTTTTCAAATTTAAACCATAATAGCTTTTGAGTTGATTCCAACTCTCAAAAATCACATTTAACCATACCTTTCAGAATATATAAAAATCTATAGGTTTACTTGCAGAAATAATGTTCAAGTAATAAAAGAATGCCCCATAGGCATTACTAGCCACTTTAATTAATTAAAATAAAAGGGTAAAACCTTATTAAATTGTGACACCACTTTAAATCACATTCCCATGGACTACAATATGTGGTGATGACATGTATCAACATGATCCCATGTTTGGTTTGGAGAATATTAAATCTTAAGTAGTTTTTCAATGAGTAGAAATTACTTTTCTAAAAATAAAAGGAATTAAACCAAGCCTTAACCTTTTAATGTTAGAGATGATGCTAGATCATCTATAGGACCCTTGTGTGATGATTGCAAGTAGTTAAGTATTGTTTGGTGATTGTGTACCTCGTATTTATTCATAGACGCTAGTACCGACCAAGGATACGAAGAGGAAGGAGGATACTACGAAGAAGAAGCCCAGGAGAACTTCAACCACTGCTCTGCACAAGGCAATCTAGTAACCTTGCAAGCTAACACTTGCAATTTAGCCAGCTTATATTGACATTGATGCAAGCTAACACTTGCAAGATACTTTACCTATGCAAGCCAATACTTGCTTGTTACCATGCCTACTATATGCCTTAAGCATATATAATCATACCCACTTGATAAACCAATCCTAGTTTTATTTGCAAGCTTCTTACTTTATTTCTTTATCAAATCTTTAACTTAGAGTTGACTTAAGTGACTTGTAGATACTAGAAAGATGCTGAAGGTTGCATAAAGAGCATAAAATTTGGCCTAAGTTAGAAACCTTGATATCAGCCTAAGACATAAGGTTGGACTTAGTTGAAACCCCACTAGTTTACCATCCCTCATTATTGCTTACCCCCACCTGTAGATGCTAGTGCTAAGCATAAAACTTGATCAACTTTAGATGGGAGTACTTGGTGGAAAAATGGTTATGAAAACCTTGGAATGATGGATCATTCTATTGAAATGTTTTGGACATGTGTTTCCGAACACCTGATGATTTTGGTGATGAAAATGTTGGCATGAGCCTTAGCCCTTTTATAAAACTGATGATTGTATGGATGCGATACCATTCCAATTTTATCGTACAACCACAATACCCGAGTATTGGGTAGGGCTTGACTGGAAACTTATGTACCTTAGTATTAGCTCCCTCACGGCCAAGGTTTGAGCTGAGGCTACCTTGTGAAGATTGTCCACATGTGCAGTACCCAAGATGATAGTTGGTCATGGTTGGGAG
Source organism: Avena sativa (assembly GCA_916181665.1). Taxonomy (NCBI): domain Eukaryota; kingdom Viridiplantae; phylum Streptophyta; class Magnoliopsida; order Poales; family Poaceae; genus Avena; species Avena sativa. The sequence continues at coordinate 225,499,331 of OV702284.1, read as the reverse complement.
GCCAAACTCACAGGAGAGGTGCTTATACTAGGGCGTGTAATTGAAAGGTTAGGATTGATTATCCGCATACTGAGTATGGTGAATTCAGGATTTGTTCCTGACGGATGTATCGAATGTTGTGGTGAAAGTGTACTATCTCTGTAGAGTGTCAAACTATTAGAATAGCCGCGTCCGCGGTTATGGACAGTTGGCGTGGCCATACTGTTCCCCTGTCGGACCTTTTCAGAATGACTTATGAAATGAATTGAGACTTTGACTTGACCACAACAGAGTTGTGATATGAAATACAAGTTCCCACATAGAAGTTATAAAATTGTGACTAGCTTTGGAACTTAGTAGAGATAAATCTGGCTTTTGCAAAACAACCCTAGAGCCTAGTGTCCTATTATCCAAAAACCCCTTTTTACCTGTTAGTATTAGTTTGCGAGTACTTAAAGAGTACTCATGGCTTTGTCCCTGGCTATTCCCATGGCCAGACTATGAAGAAGAGTACCTGGAAGATGGACCCCAGGAAGGTTACGACAACTAGGATCATCTCCCATTGTCAGCATTGCCTGTGACCCCGAAGATGGAGCTTCGCCTACGCTATCATTATTATTACGTATTCCGCTGCTTGATGTTGTATTAAGAACTAGATCATGAGATCCCTATTTGTGTAAGAACTTATGTATCGTTTGTAATGGATGATGTACTATGGTATCCAATTCTGTTATGTCTCACAAAAATGGTAATCCTGGGATTGCGATGTATGGCATAACAGGCATCTAGGATTGAAAAATCCGGGTGTTGACAAGTTGGTATTAGAGCCATCCTGACCATAGGAGACCCTAGTTAGACTAGACGTTTGAACCCAAAAACTTAGTTTCAAAACCAAAGAAAATAAATATTTACAAAAACTTATTATCATTCTTATCTCTTTAATTCTTTCCTAAAAATTCATGTTCCTCAAAAACTCTTGCAAAATACATAAAATTTGACACACTTGATCACCCTGCTAATCTACTCATCCTCTATTTTTATAGATGGACGTGAAGTACAGCAAGTTTTACCAACTTGGGAATGGAGGAGACCTTATCTTTGAGAGGGATCTGGACCAGCTTTCGGAACTTCTGGAGCGTCTGCACCCCGAGTTCTTCGGAGCTCAGCTCAATGATCAAGGAGGAGAAGATCTGCAGTGGCTAATTGTTGAAAGTCTCCGAGGAAAGATTGAACCTCCCACTGCGGAGGGAATTTAGTTTACCTTAAGGGAAAACAACTGGCTCGATGGACTTGCCAGAGCAATGCAGGAAGCTCTTTCCCGTCTGTGTGGGCAGAGCATCAATCAGATCAAGGGTACTCGCTTTGAGTTTTGCCCAAGGCGTGATGCAAATGGACAACCCCTGGAAGCCCCATACCACCCCGAGCTGAAGACTCAATTGGACCACCTTAGCTTCATGATGTAAGATCATCAGCAGGAGTTGGACAACTGTTGTGACTACTGCAACCACAAGTCTGCCATCATCAAGACGAAGGACCAGACCATCGCCATGCTAGCAAGGGATCGCAAGTCTCGCCGCCGTCAGCTCGACAAGAAGGAGCGCATTATTGCCCGTCTTCGCCACCGCATCTCATCTTTGGAGGAGACCATCCACGAGAGAGACATGCAGTTGGAGGAAAGGGAGAATGCCGGAGAGGATCTTCGTGGAGACCCTTACTCCTATCTCACCGATGAGGACGATTTTCTTGAGGATCAGGCCATGGAATTTTTCACCAGTGGGGGTTTCCATACTTTTGATGCATTCCTCCTTGTTTCATTTGTTGAACTATAGGATAGATGGGGCATTGGATAGGGACATGATCATTTCCTTCACATAGGAAACAAGTCACTTGAGATGTGGGGCATTGTTTAGTTGGATGTTTCTCTTCACAATTTGGGCATTGATCCTTATGCTCTTTAGAAGTGTGTTCCATGTCTCCACAAATATTGCAAGCTTGAGTTCCTTCTATAATATCATCTTGACATCATTGTTGTCACAAACTCCTTGGGAAAGGTTGTCTCTCATGTTGATCATCTGTTTTGTCATCCCTTGCAACAATTGGGATTGGATTTCCAAAATCTTCTGCAAGGCTGGGTCTAACTTATTGTTGTTGGCTAAAAACTGAGTTGTCACTTGACTCAACTGGGTTTGGTTTGCTAGTAGTTGTTCTCTCATGTGAATATCTTGGTTGTTGTTGTCACCATTCTTGATGTTGGAGTATCTTGGATAAGTCATCTGTTTGGGTTGGATTGGGATTAGAATAGGCAAAATATTTCTAGAGGAAGAATTCTGATCACACACAACAATTCACACAAGCAATGTGCAAGCAATCACAAATAAACATTCCACTGAAACAACAAGTTCAAGCACATTTTTTAGGCATGTCGGGGGGATAACCCCCGGTAGGGTCATGAGAGGGGAAACATAGCGCAGCTGGGTTGGATCCGAGTGAAAAACAAACCAGGCCGGGTAAGGACGGCCGGGTAAGATAAGCAAGAAAGCTGAGATATAACTATCTCGGCCCGTATAGGACAAAGTTGCAACCCTTGCAGGTACCAACGAGCCGAGTTAACCGAGGAAGGGCCGATTCAGGAAGGACGCGTGGCACCTTTCCGAGTAAGGTTCGGGAAGGACCATGGTAAAGCATGGTCAAAAGAGAAGGGCGACGCCGGGTGACACAAAAGGAGCCGGGTGATGCCCAAAGCAAGCGCTGACATACAAAGTAACTGCGTGACGCCAAAAAGAATAAGAAGCAGCATACCAGAAGAACGTTAGCTGTCAAGCTTTATGGACCAGGCCTATGGGCTTAGGGCAAGCCCATAACCCGGCCCATATGGTAGGGACCAAGACCCAAACAGTAAACCCTAGAACCCAAAGGGGTATTAGCTAGCTAGCACTGCCTATATAAGGGAGGGCATAGCGGCAGTAGAAGGAGGTTGGACCAAGTAGAGAACTGGTGCTGCATACTCTAGCCAATACAGCTCAAGGATCACTTGTATTCTTGGGGGTATCAATCAAATTGTCAAGTGTGGAGAGTTCTTCTTGTTCTTCGTGCATGGCTCGACCGTGCACTCCCTCCCCGGTGACCACAAGCACCCATTCGGCCCCCAACTTAAGCCTACCCATGGCATCTGCCGTGCCACCACCACGACAGTTGGAGCCCACCGTGGGGCAGAAGAAGGTGCTTGATGGAGTCTTCATCCGGACGGGCAACATCATCGCCAAGACCGGCGAGTGTGTCTACTCCGGCCTCATCTAGAGGTTTGGAGCGCTCAACTTCGTCAGCGACTGCGCGGGCTGCTTCGGTACCAAGCCGTTCCCTAGGGGCGGTCGCTTCGTCAAATTCAGCGAGCACCAGGTCTACGTCGCGGTGCGCATGGAGCGTGCATATCCTGAGCACGTCGTCCTGGCACCAGATCCCCCAACGGCAACAGTCGCTGGGAAGCCTCTCCAACTCGTCTCCATGGAGGTAATGATGACTGCCCCAAACCCCATAGCTCCCACTGTAGTTCCAGTGGTAAATGAAAACACAGAGGGAGGAAATCATGAGGAAACGCCAAGGGCTGCAAGAACAGCGAAGGCGCTGCTGGAGAAACCAGAGAACATAGCTAGGAGCAAAAGAGCTAAGGAGCTGAAGGAAGCAATAGACAAGTTGGCAGAGCCAGTGGCACAGGCGACTGACCCGGCACATGTGCAAGACGAGTTGGAAGAAACCAGGATAAAATTTCTGGAAAAAGCAAAGGAGCTGGCACAGTTACAACAAGATGTGGATATCACTATCTGAGAGCTTAACTCAGCAAATCGAGTCAAGGGAGCAAAGACTCGGCTTGATGCGACAAGATTGAGAGGAAGGAACCTCAACGAAGAGCTCGCAGATGCGACATCAAAGATAACACCAGAGAATAGCAACGAGACAGCCATGCGCCCAACATACAACACAGCAGCAGCTAATCTGCGAGCAGCGGAAGCAGCAATGGCAGAGTTACCACACTTGGAGGGGGAAGCATAGAAAAGGCAGCAAGAACGGGTCAATGAGTTAGTAAAAGCAGCCAGCATGCTAAATGAGGCATATTACAGAGCAAATCCGGGTATAGCAGGGAGATCACAACTGGTTCACTCGGTAACTCCTGTTCCGGCAAGATCGGCTGGGCACACGGCATCCTCACCAGGAGCGGCACCCAGGCCGAGAAAAGAGAAAAGTGTGGATTCTGGAAGAAACAAGAAGATGGTCACCTATGATCCGGCAGCAGTTCAAGGAAACCCGGCGCATGCGCAAGGGGAAAAAATAAATAATCCCCGGGAAAATGAAAACCAGGAAAAAATTGGACAGAGAAATGACAACGGAGGGCAAAATTTTGCGCCTCATACTCGGCGCGTAACTCACTCGGCAGGAGGAGGAAATCCAGTTCTGAATAACGCACCAGCTCAGCCGGAAAGAAGACAGCAGAGCGTGGGAAAAGCAGTTCAATAGCAAGCTGACCCGAACGCGAATAAGTACAATGATGGTTACTCGGCTATGGTAAATGACGGGTATGAGCTGCCGGACCATGCATTTCAAGCAATGGGAGCAAGATACGGAGGTAGAAACCTTCAGCCGGATAATGCTAGGTTGAAGCTTGACCGCATAAAAATGGCGGAGATAATTGAATCGCACGGTCCGCAGGGTCCACCATGTTTTGGCCCAAGGATCATGAAGGAGCCACCGGTGCCGAATTTCCAGCTGGCCAGAGGAACAAAAACATATGATGGAAGCACAAAGCCGGAGGATTGGCTCATAGATTATGGAACCGCTGTAAAGATAGCGCAGGGAAACTTGAGATGGGCAGTACGTTACGTACCGCAAATGCTGGAAGGACCAGCTCGGGTATGGTTGAACAATTTGCCACCCGGAAGCATCAACAGTTGGATTGATTTTCACGACGCCTTCGTGAGCAATTTCACGAGCACTTACAAGAGGCCGAATTGCCCACAGCAACTAGCAATGTGCAAGCAAAGACCGAATGAGATAGATAGGGAGTTCCTAACAAGGTGGTGTACGATGCGTAACTCTTGTGAAGGGGTAATCGAGTCACAAGCAATCGCATGGTTTGCAGAAGGATGCAGACATGGGAGTGTGCCGTGGCAAAGGTTACAAAGAGATATACCGGCAAGCCTAGCAGAGACGATAAGAATCGTCGACTCATACGCGTTAGGAGATCCGACTCAGCCGCTGCTCATGTAGGCAGACGGGATGGCTGAGACTCAGATCTATGACGCTGTCGGGTCGCAAATGCGCCAGGAGAGATCCGAATACAGAAGAAAGAGAAGGGACGAGAGGCCGGATTACAGGTATGGTTCGGCTCAGGTTGCTGCAGTGAATCAGGATCATCCAGATGCTGGAAGCAGTCAGCGTGAAAGGACAAATGGTCAACAACAATGGATGCCAAAGAATGACAGCAAAAGGCCATACGATAAGAGTAAACAGTACCAAGAACGACAAAAATACACCTATGAGATGATGGTGGATCAGTCGTGTAAGTTTCACACGCCTTGTCCGAGTAAGCCGGCAAATCACTCAACAAGGAAATGCACTTGGTTTCAGAAAGGAGATAGAGTGGACTCGCTGAATAAGCAGCTTCCACCACCTCCCCCTCCACCACTTACAGGAGGAAATGCTCAAGCAGTAGGAGAAGATAACAGATATGAAAACAGGCAGCCGAGATATCAGAATCAGGAAAGAAGAGAAGCTGTGCATCAGGTGCACAATCCAAGAGGTGACGATGCTCATATAGGCCATGGAACCGGAAATGAGTACGGAGAACATCACCAGAGCTATGTTGTCTTTGTCACAGAGCCAAATGACAAGAAGATCCAGCAGCGACGAATGATGGAAGTGAATGCCACGATGCCGGCAATTCCCAAGTACATGCATTGGTCTGAGCAAGAGATAACTTGGAGTATAAAGGATCACCCCAGAATCATGCCAACCCCAGGAGGATACGCTCTGGTTCTGGATCCAACATTCATGGGCCTAGATATCAATGTGAAATTTTCAAAGGTGTTAATCGACGATGGCTGTAGCATCAACATCATGTACAAGGATACTATGCTCAAGTTAGGCATTACCATGAACATGCTGGAGCCGACTAAGACCACTTTCCACGGGATTGTGTCGGGATTGTCCTGTGAGCCAATTGGCAAGATCTGGGTCGACGTCTTATTCGGCAACAGAGAAAATTGTCGCACTGAAGCCATAGAGTTCTAGGTATTAGATTTGGTCAGCTCATATCATGCCTTACTCGGCAGACCGGCTATGGCAAAGTTCATGGCTACTCCTCACATCGCTTACTTGAAGATTAAGCTGCCAGGCCCATGTGGGGTGATCACAGTTGAAGGATATTACAAAAGATCTATTGCTTGTGCCTCAGCCGGATCTTCACTAGCCGAGTCACTCGTCATAGCTCAAGAGAAAATTCAGATGTTGGAGGTGGCAACATTGGCCAAAGCAGCACAAATGTCCATGCCGGCACTCACCAACCCGCATGGCAATGTGTCATTTCAAGCTACCAAAGAAACCAAGAAGGTGCAGGTGGATGAAACTTTCCCAGAGCGCACAGTAACCATTAGGGCGGACCTTACAGATGAATAGGAAAGCGAGCTCACCAGCTTCCTCCGTGAGAATCGGCACATCTTTGCATGGTCCACTCAAGATCTGCAAGGAGTTCCGAGGGAGCTGGCTGAGCACTCTCTTCATGTAAGACTAGATGCAAGGCCGGTGAAGCAACCCCTCCGCCTCTTCGCCGAAGATAGGAGGAAAGTAATAGAAGCCGAGATTGCAAGACTTTTAGCTGCTGGATTCATCATGGAAGTGCTGCACCCGGACTGGTTATCAAATCCAGTCCTGGTCGAGAAGAAGAAAGATGAGCCGAATGTGGCAGTGGTATGGCGCATGTGTATTGATTACACGAACCTCAACAAGGCGTGTCCAAAAGATCCATTTCCTCTGCCTCGGATCAATCAAGTCATAGATTCTACTGCTGGGTGTGAGTAGTTGTCATTTGTGGATGTGTTTTCAGGATTCCATCAGATTCCACTGAATCCAAATGATCAAATAAAGACAGCTTTTATCACCCCGTACGGGGCTTATTGCTATCGCACCATGCCATTCGGATTAAGAAATGCAGGCGCAACATATCAAAGATGCATGCAAAAATGCTGGCAAGATCAGTTGGACAAAAATGTTCAAGTATACGTCGATGACGTGGTAATAAAAACAAAAGAAAGTCATACTCTAATTGAGGACTTGCGTCAAACATTCGCAAACTTGAGAAGATTCCGGATGAAACTTAACCCGGAAAAATGTACATTTCGTGTCCCGGCTGGAAAGTTACTCGGATTCCTTGTATCCAGCCGAGGAATTGAAGATAACCCGACAAAGATCAGGGCCATCGAAAGAATGGAATTGCCAAAAACCCTCAATGACGTCCAGAAGTTTACTAGATGTTTGGCTTCATTGAGCAGGTTTGTTAGTCGGCTAGGCGAAAAAGCCCTACCACTATATCAGTTGATGAAGAAATCAGACAAATTCACATGGACACAGCAAGCTGATAGCGCTTTCCATGAATTAAAGAAAATGTTGGCAACAACACCAATATTAGCGTCACCACTATCCAAGGAGCCAATGCTGCTCTATGTTGCCGCAACCAACAGAGTTGTAAGTGCAGTAATAGTGGTTGAACGTGAAGAAGGGGGCAAATCATTCCAAAGACCAGTATATTACTTGAGCGAAGTGCTCTCTGTCTCGAAACAGAATTACCCACATTATCAGAACATGACATATGGGGTATATATGGCAGCAAAGAAGCTGAAACAATATTTTCAGGAACACCCGATCCGGGTAATATGCGAGGCACCTATCGCGGATATATTGGGCAGCAAAGATGCCAGCGGCCGAGTAGCCAAATGGGCCATTGAACTAGCACCATACACTCTGCAATATGATAGGCGGGATGCAATAAAATCTCAAGCCGTTGCAGATTTCTTTGTAGAATGGATGGAGATACAATACGAGCCACCGCTGCCAGATCCAAATTACTGGAAAATGCACTTTGACGGGTCCAAGACGAGAATGGGTCTAGGCGCCGGGATAGTGCTCACATCTCCAAAGAGGGATCAACTGAGGTATGTCTTGCAGATTCATTTTGCTGCTTCTAACAACGTTGCCGAGTATGAAGTACTCGTCCATGGCATTAAAGTAGCCAAGGAAATTGGTATCAAAAGGATCATGTGTTTTGGTGATTCGGATTTGGTGATTCAGCAAGTGTCTGGACATCGGGACGCCCTGGACACAAACATGGCATTATATCGCTTCCACGTGCAACAAATTTCGGGATATTTTGACGGTTGCGAATTTCATCACATTCCTAGAGCAGAAAATGAGGCTGCAGATGTGTTATCCAAGCTAGGATCATCTAGACAAGCAATACCACCAGGGGTAGCATTGGAGCATCTTAGGAAGCCATCGATCACGCCCTCACTAGAGTCCGAATCAATCAGGGTCATCCCGGCGAGTCAGGAATCAGAGGCAGTGCCAATGGATATTGACTCAGGGGTAGAGGTTCAAGTCACTCGGGGACTGATCCGTTCACCTCAGGGATAGCCGAATCACACTCGGGGACTCCTCAGGTTATGTCGGCAGAGCATATCTCGGTGGAACCAATGGATATTGATGTTGAAGGAGACCCGGAACCACTAATACCTACGTGGGCACGACCAATATTCCGTTATTTGAAGGATGGAACCTTGCCAAGTGACGAAACGTTGGCAAGGAAAACAACACAAAGGGCAAAAGCACACACCATAATCAACAAGGAACTATACAAACAAAGCGTGACAAGTGTACTACAGCGTTGTATTAGTTTAGAGAAAGGCCAGGAGATTTTATTGGATATCAATCAAGGATAGTGCGGGCACCATGCATCATCAAGAGAATTGGTAGCCAAGGCATTCCGACATGGATTCTACTGGCCAAGCGCATTGGCACAAGCACAAGAGTTATTCGGGAAATGCAGTGGTTGTCAACACTATGCGTCCAAGTCACATTTGCTAGTGTCAGAATTGAAGACTATACCAATCACGTGGCCTTTTGCAGTGTGGTGCCTGGATATGGTAGGACCATTCAAACCAGCAAGGGGAGGCATGACTCATATCTTGGTCATGATCGATAAGTTCACCAAGTGGATAGAAGTGAAGCCAATCAAGAAATTGGACGGTAAAACAGCCGTCACATTCCAAAGGGATATAATCCTCAGATATGGCTACCCGCACAGTGTGATCACTGACAATGGGACAAACTTTGCCGAAGGGGCTTTTTCTCGCTTCTATGGGAAACACCGAATAAGACTTGACGTAGCGTCAGTCGCCCATCTAGAATCAAATGGACAAGTTGAACAGGCTAATGGCTTAGTTCTGTCCGAGATAAAACCCCACTTAATGGAACTAATCCAGAGATCACCTGGTTGTTGGATAGAGGAACTACCCTCAGTACTGTGGAGCTTAAGAACGACTCCGAATCGATCAACTGGTTATACGCCATTTTTCCTTGTATATGGGGCTTAAGCAGTCTTGCCGGCCGACATAGAATATGGCTCGCCAATGATAAGGCAATACTCGGAAGCCGAGGTGAAAGAGGCCTGAGAAGATGGAGTAGATTTACTCGAAGAAGCAAGGGAACTGGCATTTTCCAGATCTGCTATATATCAACAAAACCTCCGACGCTACCACAGCCGGAAAGTGCAACCTCGTGTTTTCCGAGAAGGAGATATGGTGCTAAGGCTGGTGCAGCGCACAGCCGAAATGCATAAATTATCACCTCCTTGGGAAGGTCCATTCATTGTAAGCAAAGCATTGCACAATGATTCCTATTATCTCATAAACGCTCGTGAAGCGCAAAAGAACAAGGCGGACAGGTCAGGAGATGAAACCAAAAGGCCATGGAATGTGGCACTGCTTTGTCCCTTCTACACTTAGGAGAAGCAATGCATGTATCACTCGAACTATCGTATGCCGGATGTGTTTGCCGGCTATGTGCTAATAATAAAGTGGTATGATTCGGAAAACTGACTTGGGGACTATCCCTTAGGCTTTCCATTTCAATTATTTTACGTTGGCTGGCGTGATACCCGGAATTTATTTCGGAACAAGTAGTGTTTACTCAGAAGAAATCAGCTCTTTGACTATGCTGTTGTCCGAAAACACGGCTTCATGGCAAGCAAGAGAAAAAGATCTAAGACGGGTAATCACGAACGCCGGATAAGTACAAGGGAGAAACGCGAGTCGGCTCTAGTTTGTGCCTAACTCTCTGTAGGTTGTGTTATATTATGTGTCGAATAATCTCGGCCAAGTTACACAAGTTTCATATCCGCTAACTAAATCCTTTGTCCTTTGAGATCCTAATGTCGAACACCAAAAAATGGTTGACAAGGGACAACGGCAAGGAAAGGTGACACGGCAGAATGAAACTCGGGGACTTGCCCTTGAATGATTCGCACTAAGAGCATGATGCAAACATATAAAGCCTATCAAAAGGCACATAATCAAACTTTGAGTGCAATGTACGTTACATCTGTACCCAGCATACCGGGGATCTAATAAAAGTTCAAGTATTTGTTGGCCTAAGGAGCAGGAGAACTCGGAGGAGGATTCTCGGAAGCAGGAGTGCTTGGAACATCGGCCGGGTGAGGGGCATCTGCGGCCGGGTCGTCTGGATCATCTGACTTGGTCGCCTCGCTATCGCCACCATCTTCAGCAGGAACTTCGACGAGCGGATCGCCAAGGTCGAGGAAGCTGGGGCCTTCACACCAAGCGTGTACCATGGTGTACTCTATCATAGCATAAGCTCGCTCCTGGCGCTTCTTGATTAGCTCTGGGTCGTTCAACCATTTGCCATCTCCCCTTATGCGAGCAAGAACGTCAAGGTTGATGTCCTCGTACCATGAAAGCACGAAGGAGAGGGCCTTGTCCGCTGCATCCCGGCCGGCTGACTCGCGCCATTGATCCAGCTGGTCTTCAGTGAGGAGCAGTCTGTCAGCGAGTGGCTCGATGAGTTCGGGTGGGTCTTCATCCGGCCAGAGCATGTGAAACGCATGGATAGCCACTTTGAGCAAGTCCACACTGCAAGATCTGAGGGTCTTGACCCATTCAGACACCGCTGCAAGGAGCTACTCCATGGACACATCGCCGTCAGCAGGAGCACCAGCATCAGCTCTCACCTTCTTCATGGCTCGGATGGCAAACATGTTGGCCTTAGGAAAGTTCTCTGCAAGCAAAAAAGATAAAGTTAGCAAATAGCAAAGGAATATGGAAGAAATCCAGCAGGACTTGGACAATGCGTAAAGAGTAAGAACTCACTACCGAGAAAGAAGTTGATGGCAGCGAGCTTGCTATGCCAAGTCTTGGTCTTGGCTTGAAGGGCATCGAGGTTCATATTGGTCAACTCGACCAATGACTTGGCCTCGTTGAGCAACTTCTTAGTCTTCTCGGTGCTAGCAGCCTGCTGCTCGCTCTTCTCGGCAAGCTCCTCCTTCAATCCTTTCACCTCGGCTAAGTGTTTCTCCTCCGTCTCGGCCATCAATTTCTTCAGCTGAGTCACCTCATCGCGCTCCTTCTGGAGTTCGTCTTGGTGCTTCTCTTCTTATTGAGAACAAAATTTGTGAGTACCAACAGAAAAATTTCAGCAATTGGCTTACGGAGATAAGAAAGTTACTCTCGGCCTCGCTGATTTGCGAGTGAAGTTCGTTGATGGTGGACTAAGCAGTGGCTGTGAGACAACAGTGAGAGGAAAAATGAAAAGATGAACCAAGGAGAATTGCACCAAAAAATAGAAAAGGGAAAAGCAAAGATATTACCTTGGCCGAAGGTGTCAGTCTGTAGCTTCTCATACGCAAGTTCAAGCTTGCGATGAGCCAGGACAAGAGCTTGGTGCACCTTGGTGCGCTCATTATGCGTAAGCTAATCAAAGAAGACAGATAACAAAGAAAGAACCGAGTCAGGCGACCTGCCGAGTAAAAAGAGCTTAAGAGCTTACAGCCGAGTAAGTTCCTTACTCGGCAGTAACCTCGAGGGCTAGGGATCGAATCCCTAACATACAAGCTTGGAGTAAATGATTTGAAGGCTGAGTGAATATGGAGGAGCTTACAGCCGAGTAAGTTTCTGACTCAACGGTAACCTCGGGGACTAGGTGATATGTATAAAGGAAATACTCAATGATACAAAAGAGTAAGAAGCTAATTTACCTCATTCACTTCGTCGACACGGGCCATCAGAGAAATGGCCTGCTGGGTCATGTCGGAAACAGCCTTGGGGCCCAGCTTCAGCTTCTTCCCGGCACGAGTGCTGACCTCCTGCTCGCCTGCTGCATTCCATGCCATAGCGTAAGGTTCAGCTGAACCAAGGCTATTGCCACTGAGCGTCCGAGTAAGAACTCGACCCGTTTTCAGGGCGGTTCCCACAGTGGCACGGGTTGCAGTGGCAGAAGTGTGGAGGGTAACAGCCCTGGAGTCGTCACCTGACCCGGCAGCAGCAGATCCGTCCCCCTTACCCGCTGAAGCGAGTATTGTCGCCGACGTCGGAGGACAGATCTGAGGAGCAGAACCCGGAGCACAAACTAGAGTTGCTTGCTTGGAAGAGGCGGATTTGCTAGAAGAGGGGCGGGAAGAACCAGAAGCTGTTCATTCACATCAGCTTGAGGGCTGATGCCAGAGGAACTGGTGGCAGAGGGTTTCTCGGCGCCAGACTTATGCGCACCAAGATCAGGAAGTTTCTCCTGACCACCGAAAGGGGCTCTAGCCGAGTGACCCACCGGGTCTGACTGACACTGAGAAGCGTGAGCCTCAGCAGTGCGAGCCTCAACCTAGACGGGACTCGGTGCCGCCAAGTCAGCTGGAGGAGGTGCAGGCCTAAGCGGCGAGGCAATGCTAGAAGCAGCCTGACTCGCCGTCGAAGGTGCAACACTGAAAATAATAAGATATATATGAGAGAAGAGCAGTGATGAGAAAGAAAAGAGCAAAGAAAGCAAAGTGCAAAAACTTACCCGGTGACAATCGGGTCACGGATGACTCGGCGCGAGACTCGGCGCCCAGCAGCTTGGCGAGTCTCACTCAGGCTGGCAGCAGAGGCAGCAGGAGCAACCGGAGTGGGCTTGTTCTTCTTAGCCGGCTGGGTGCTGGAGGAGGTTCCGCGTCCCTTCGGCTTAGCAACGGGAATCTTTCCGACTCCACCCACGGCGAGAGGAGGAGTGTCGTGTACCTGACCAGCTGCATAAGTAAATAACAAGCTTACTTGGATAAGCAAAGAGGCTAAGGTTACAAGGCGTATACCTCCAAAAGCGTACAATCATCATCATCCTCATCATCGTCAGACCAATCTTGTAAGGGGTTATGAGATCGACTCTTACCCAAAGCTGAAGCAGCCGCAGTGTGCAGAATCGACATGAAGCACTCCAGGTCACACTCGGCCTCATCCGAGTCCGAACGGTCCCCATGATAACCAGCAGGAGGGACAGTATTATCATCAACCTGGTGAAGGAGATTCTACGAAAGACAAACAGAATAAGAGACTAAAAACGAAGCTAAGAGTGGCAAAAAAGCTAAAGCCTACTCGGCGAAGAAGTAATCCTAAAACTTACCCAGGGGACAGGCCTGACCCGGCTAAATGGTGGGCAGCTCCAAGCCCAATCATCCGCCAAGTTCAATTTGAAGATTGAGCTTACTCGGCGGGCTATGGAGTCATGGGTGAGCTCCATGGTGGAATGCCGAGTGGGATCATGTGACTCGCTCATGAAGCACATCTTGTGGATGGGGCTTACCCGGCGTGAGATGAAGGTGCACATGAGGTCATAGTCGGCGAGACGAAAGTTCTCATCCGGCGACAGCAACCTTTCCAGGATAGCGTTTGCCTCGTTAACCGCAGCGCCTTGGTCGCGCGGGTCAAGTTGCCAGTGTTTCTTGTCAGGAACCTCGTCCGAGAAAGAGGGAAGCCAGATGTTAGCAGTGGACACGCTGTTCTTGACATAGAAAAAGGTTCTATGCCACTTCTTGCAAGAGTCAATGCCGGTAACCCGAGGAAAGATAGAATCTCTCCTGGGGGTGATGCTAGCAGCACCACACCGGGTCGGCCTTTTCTCGGATCGAGGAGCACCAGGCTGATGGACAACCTGGGCTTTGAAGCGAAAATACTTGGCCCACAGACGAACTGTAGGACAAATTCCAAGATAGGCCTCGCAGGCAGAGATGAAACAGGAGAGAGAGAGCCAATTGCGTTGGCAGGAAGATGGTGGGTCTGAAGATCGAAGGTAGAAAGAAACAAGGAAAAGAAAGTGCTCATAGGAAGAGCAAAACCACGTTCAAAGTGTGAAAGAAAAACCACCCGCTCGCCATCTTGTGGGGTGGGGGAAATCTCACCGGCAGGGAGACGGCAATCCACTTGCAGTGGAATGCGTCTGGTGGAGCGGAGCCACTCCACCTCTTTGGTGGAAACCTCAGAGCCTTCCCAACCGCCGCGCTCGCCGGAGGGAACCTCCTGCTCCTCAGCGCCATCAGCACCGTCACGGGTATCCATGGGATCGTCGGAGTCTGTCTCCTCCACAGAAAGGAAAGGCTTGGAACAACGAGGACCCGTGCTGAAATCGAAAGAGGGCAGGGGCAGTTGCAGCGCTAGGGCAAGAAAAAGAAGGAACCGCGAAGGAGGCGGTTCAATCTTGCAGGCGTGAGGAGGAAGAAGAGCTAAGGAAACTGAATGGGCGTGGGGAAGTGGAAACAACCAAGCCCTACTTAAGGGCGGTAAAAAACCCCATAGTGGGATCTAACTGTTCCGTGCGACCAGCGTGTGGCCGTGTACCACGCCGGGTGAGCCAATCAGTGAGCGCCACGTAGCCAGAGATACACGAAAAACCCAATGCCACGTCACGGCTGGAAGGACAAGAGGCGCAGACCGATGGGACTGCCACAGTGACTGGGAATAACTGCGCAGCCGTCACTGTGCCGCCAGAGCTTGGAACAAAAATTGAGGCAAGTAATCATGATTACTGGTTGTCAGTGACTGAAGCATGCCGAAAATGACCCGGAATTGGCCAAAATAACTCGGCTCGGGGAAAGAATGAGCCAAGAAGTCAAAGAATTGACCCGAAATTGTCAGACTAACCTGACAAGATGCAAAACTGAGGTAGATAAAAGACAAAAACTGAAGTTCCATTCACACAAAAGGAACCTGGAGACGCCTAACAGCTAAAACTGCTAGACCTCACCAGCTTCGGGGACTAATGTCGGGGGGATAAACCCCGATAGGGTCATGAGAGGGGAAACATAGTGCAGCTGGGTTGGCTCCGAGTGAAAAATGAACCAGGACGGGTAAGGATGGCCAGGTAAGCTAAGCAAGAAAGCCGAGATATAACTATCTCAGCCCGTATAGGAAAAAGTTGCAACCCTTGCAGGTACCAACGAGCCGAGTCAACCGAGGAAGGGCCGAGTCAGGAAGGACGCGTGGCACCTTTCCGAGTAAGGTTCGGGAAGGACCATGGTAAAGCATGCTCAAAAGAGAAGGGCGACGCCGGGTGACACAAAAGGAGCCGGGTGACGCCCAAAGCAAGCACTGACGTACAAAGTAACTGCATGACGCCAAAAAGAATAAGAAGCAGCGTACCAGAAGACCGTTAGCTGTCAAGCTTTACGGACCGGGAATATGGGCTTAGGGCAAGCCCATAACCCAGCCCATATGGTAGGGACCAAGACCCAAATAGTAAACCCTAGAACCCAAAGGGGTATTAGCTAGCTAGCGCTGCCTATATAAGGGAGGGCATAGCGGCAGTAGAAGGAGGTTGGACCAAGTAGAGAACTGGTGCTGCATACTCTAGCCAATACAGCTCAAGGATCACTTGTATTCTTGGGGGTATCAATCAAATTGTCAAGTGTGGAGAGTTCTTCATGTTCTTCGTGCATGGCTCGACCGTGCACTCCCTCCCCGGTGACCACAAGCACCCATTCGGCCCCCAACTTAAGCCTACCCATGGCATCTGCCGTGCCACCACCACGACAAGGGAACAAAATATTTTTGCTACACCACATAAGTTGGTGTGTTTGATCTAAATTAACATTAGGATGGTGGTCCAACTATATGGTTCACTTGAGATCATTTCCTTCTTAGTTGTTTCTTCTTGAACAAGATCATGGTTTCCTTGGAAAATTTCTTGTATCTTGGTCACAAAGCTTCAAAGGTGATGATGGTTCCTTCTAAGTTGTGTTTCTTTATTCTTCAAGTATTGAGTAATATTTCTTGTCTTACTTGTAGTCCTTAGTGATGTCCAAGTTTAAGTCCTTGATGAAACTAAAATTGAAGTCATTGGTGTTGTTGAAGTTGAAGTCATTTGAGTTGGTGAAGTCCTTTTCTCATGGTGGAAGCTTTGTCCATCAAGTTTGAAAAGGAAGAGATGTGGAATCAAAACCAAAAGGTTGAGGAAAGAGTATACAAGATTGTTTGTAAATAAGTTTTGGAACAAATACAACTCCTATTTTTAAGGGGTTTTGTCCAATCCTGCATTTACAATCCTATAGGCAACACAGTGCTCTGATACCATCTATAGAGGTCCCAACCTTTAATAAGGTAGAGATCCCTGTGTTTACAATGCTAGTCCCTAGATAAATAGCTAGCATCCACAGTTAACATGTAATATCAAGAAACAAAGGTCATAATACAACTTTATAACCAGGAATAATATAATTCATTACATCTTACATAGCTCATTTGGCTATCTCATTACAATGCAGCATAAATAACTATGTAGCATGGAGTCATTCATCTTCAAAGTGCCACAGGCAATCATGTTGGTTGTAGACTTGTAAACCTAATCAACACACTTCACCAACATCAAAAAAACCCGCAACATAATAAGTTACAGCCACAAGGGTCAATACTTTTGAATTGTATTGGCAAGTGATACTATGGTAGAATAGTGGTATCTATCATCTATATGCATTTGGCTAAGTGGAGCTTAGGCTTCCTTTGCTCAAAATATATTTTCCTTATCATTTGAAAACACTAAATTTTTATTTGACAAAATTCCCAAGGCATCAACCAATGAACATTGGTGATCCTTTACCCTTGTTCAACCACAAGTTTTTATCTTAGAAATTGGGATGAGGAGCTTCTTGATAGCTTCCATGTCTTGATGCTCAAATTGTCCATTGCCGGGGACACGGCTAAGTACTTAGATTTTACTCTCTCGAGAGGTGGTGCACTTTCCCCACAAGACTCGACATGCATCGAGACAAGATCTTTCAGAATCCTTCCCTTAGACCAAAATGGACGCGCTCCAAACCTATCATCCCCTACCACCAACTGTCCATTTGGCTAAGTTATGGCAACCTATATGATCCAGGTAGAGCCCATAATGCCATGTGGCTGCGCTAGAAGCTTCTTAACATATGGCATCTCAAATCCCTTTGTTCCTGGGTGGCTTTCCACAAGTGTGATACACAAGGTAGACCATAGATATGGGCCTTGTGTAACCACTCAACATAACCCAAACAACCATTCCACCCAGGTGTTTCATTCACTTAGTTGTTTTATTAAGCAAAACACAAGTCAAAGACTTAGCAATATTTTTCCATAGTATATGTATATAATCCACCCTTGGTTGCTACTAGCTAGGCTAAGCATGGCAATAGAAAGTATCTTAACTTAGATAAAATTCTAACAATTCTACAACTACTAGGATTTCCCAAGCAGAGCATATAGATATTTAGAAAAAATTATCATGCAAGCCCTATACAAAATATCACTAATGCATAGTCAAAATAATGGGATAAAAATATGAAGCACCACTTGCCTTTTTGGTAGAGAGTAATAGTTCACTCCTTGATCTTGCAATAGTCAAACTCTTCAAGGTTCACTACAATTCAATCAAGCAAGGCACAAATTCAAAACTAGCATTCAAACAATTCATCACATAATAATACAAACAAAGCAATGCATGCAAGCATGCCAAATATTGTTTTATTTGGAAAAGTGGTTTCTAATAGGTTATAAACATTTTAAAACACCTATTGTTCATTTATAAAAGTGGAAAAACCATTTGATACCAAGTTAGTGAAAATGGCCATTTAAGTCATTTTTGTTTTGCTAGAAATGATTTAAATCAAGTAATAATTTCTAGTGCTTGACAAATGTATTTTTAAACACAAATGTTAGTGTTTTAAGGTCAAGGGTTTAATTTTAAACCATTTGCAAAAGGTTTCATCTAAAAACTATTTTTATATCAAAGCAATATTTTATTTTGTTGGAAATGCCTTTAAATAAAGTAATAATTTTCTAGGGTTCACCAAATATATTTTTAAATCCAAAAACTTGGTGTTTAGGGTCAGAGAGTTTAATTCAAACCATTTTCAAAAGGTTTTACTCAAAAAGCATTTTAAAAACATTTTCAACATTTTTATTTAACTAGAAATGCTTTAATTCAAAGGAATAATTCCTATGTGTCACAAAATATACTTTTAAATCTACAAGTTGGTTCAAAACAATCCATTTACACAAGATTTTACCCTAAAACAATTTTAGAATAATTTTTTTACACAAAATAGGCCTACACATGTTTCTATAAAAACAACCATTTTTACAGAAGCAATTCACTAAAAAAGGGCATGGCTGGATAGAATTCTTTTTGCTGATTCCATTGATATAAAATTTGTATAATTCGGATGTGTAGATTAAAAGTTATGAATTTTACAAATTCTAACATCTAGTAATGTTTATGTTTTTAAAACATAACTCAGGCCACGTGGTTGTTTTCTATTCGCTGGTACCGTTTTGTTTGGACTGAGTGATACAGGCTGTTAGATCTAACTGACAACACACGATACAGATGCTCTCGTACCCCTTCGCTTAAGCAATCTATCGTATCGCTACGATCTAGATCCGATGGCTCTCAGCGCATTGACCAGAAACATGCGGTGCTGGCGGCGGCTGTGCAGCGGCGGCGCTCTGGCGATGAGGTTGCCGGCGATATAGGAGGCGAGAGAGAGAGGGGAAGGGCTCACCGAGTTCACAGTGTCGCGGTGATGCTCAAGGTGGCTTTAGCTAGCGAAGGGGTGCACGGGGTCGACACTGATTGCTCGCCGGAGTTACTCACTGTCTCAGGCACTCACTGTCGAAGAAGGTGGCGACGCTACGGGTCATGATAAGGCATGAAAAAGGGTGCCTTAGCTGCTCACAGAAGAGGCGAGCACAGGTGCATCGAGGAGAGGGGGAGGCGCGGTCGAACTTTACCTGGGGACATCGCCGGAGTGGATGCAGACGATGGCATCGCTCTGTGTCGAGGTTGCCTAGCCTACGGGGCATGCACAAGCGAGAGGAAGGCACGGGCAGGTGCGCCTGATGATGGGGGTCACGCTAGTGGTTACTGGGAGTGGAGGGGTGGTTTGGTTCTGCCAGAATCATCCGAGAAAGGTCGTCGGGAACTGTGGCTTGTAGGGAGAAATTCATGCAGCCTAGGGGCCGAGGGGGAGTGGCATCTGGGGGAAACGAGAGAGAGGGACTAGGCATTTAAGATGGCATGGTCACGGCGAGAAATAATCGCGGCATTAAGGTGGATTGAACGCGAGTAAATGGCGGCAGAAACGGTCGGGGATTTGGGGAAGAATGGGTCGCGGCGGGTGAAAACGACGACTGACAAGTGGGGTCGTGTCACCAGCGAGAGAGAGGGGAAAACGGTGGGGTCCAATCGTCATCGACTGCGTGGGTTCGTTCGTGAGTAGGAGAAAACGGTTCGGGGGAGAGGAGAGAGGTGGGCTTGCTGGGCTAGATGGGCCAGGTTGGGCTGGGATGGCTTGTTTCCCTTTTTTTATTCTGTTTCCTTTTTCTTTTTCTATTTCCTTTTTTTGTTTTGAATTTGTTCAAATGATTTCAAACCTCTTTTTAATTCAAAACTTTTCCAAACTTTCAATATATTTTAATACTGTTATAAATGTGTTTTTAAAGACCATTTTGGAATATTTCCTTTATTCACTTATGGTTTATTCTTTATTTAAATTAGGCACTTGTTTTTATTCAAATAAGATTTTGATTATATTTTCAAACCCTCATTTGAATTCTAATATTTCACCAAACCTTTTTCAGTTGGTTTTATTTATTTAATAGGGCGTTAAGTAATTCACTTTGATTTATTTGAAATATTTTTAATATGATTTATTAATCATTTGAATTGAGCAATTGTCTTTATTCAAATAAAATGAAATATGGTTTAATCTCATATAAATTTTTATTCAAATAATTCCTTGATTCCATTTAAGTTAATTAAATAACTTTAATGCCACTTGGGCATATTCCAATTTACTATTTTCTCATGATTTAATTAATCATTTATCTTAGGGATTTTGTGTTTATTAAATATAATTTGAATATGGTTTTATCCATAATTTTATTGGAATAATCTTTATGCCTTTATTTTATTTGGGTTATCTTTATTTCATTTGCTCATGGATTTCGCCAAGATTTAATTTGGCTTTTAAATATTCCTTATTTAATTATTTGTCCCTTTGTCTTATAAAATCCATATCTTTTTATTTATAGCTCCAAAATTTCTGATTCAAATTTGTGGAATTTTATTTAATATTTGTTTATCTTTTTAAATCTCTTTAGGATTATTTTGCCCACAATTTGGTCTAGGTTTTATATAGGAGCTTTATTAGCTTTGGAAATTATTTCTTTTCATCTTATTAAATTCATAAGTTTTTATCCATGGTTCAAATTAAATGAAATCAATTTCTATGGTTTTATAATATTTTTATTTATCATTATTGACCATTTATAAATGTTTGTTGACAAATCCTCATATGGATTAATTCCATAGTCTTAGAGAGATCTTGGGAATGATTTATTACATTAGGGTTTTGGTTTTACTTTTCCAAGTGTTTAAATTTCAAGATTCATTCATTGATGAATGCATTTCACTTGATTGAAATTTATTGGGTTCCTTTTATTCAAAGTTTGTTCAAGAAGGTTTTTTATGTTTCCATTTAGAATCAAAAAGTGTCTTTTCACCCTAAATTTCAACAATTGTTTCTTTTGTTTATTTTTTTTCACATTTCAAAATTTGGAAAATTGTGGGATGTGACATCATCTCGGAGGCCTTCTCTCCGGTATGATGTGTGAGTAGTTCCACCTTGGACTATGTGTCCATGTAGTAGCTAGATGGTTGTATATCCTCCTTGTGCTTTCATGTATAGATCTTGTGAGATCCATTCATGATCAAGATCTAATCTATTTGGAATCAGGCATGTTGTGTTTGTGGGGATCCGATGGATATTGAGATTATTATGTCAGTTTGGTTAATGGTTTTGTCTTTATGATTCTACCATGTTTGTGTTGTTTGTGATCTTGCATGCTCTCAGTTGTTAGCAGCTATCTTGGCCAAGTAGTTGCTAGTGACTCCAAGAGGGGGTATTTATGCTCGATAGTGGGTTCATGCCTCTAGTTTCCAATGGAAGTGACAGAAATATCTTTGGTTGTAGATATGATGTTGCTACTAGGGAGAAACCAACGGTCTCTTGTTCATGGAACAAGTGGATTGTTAACCTTACACACTTTGCTTAAATAAGTTGTCTGTTGCTTGCAACTTAATACTGGAGGGGGTTCATATGATAACCTGAAGGTGGACTTCTAGTCATAGATGTAGTTGGATGGCGGTCTATGTATCTTGTTGTATTGCCCAATCGAATCTCATAGGATCTTTCTGAATAGTATTGTTGTAACATCCCAAAAATCATGGTTTATAAAGTTTGCATATCATTAATGCATACATAAGCATTTGGCCTTTTCAAATTAATTTCCAAAATAAGAAACCATATTTTGTCTATTAACCTTATGCAAGTAAGGCAAGGATTTTATTTTTTTACTTTCCAAGTATGGGAATGCTTGGGATTGATCAGTAATGTTTTGGAATTGAATACAAAGCTTACACAAAATTTTCAAAACAAAATTCAAATATAAAACCATTTTTATGCCTATTATCTATATTCATTTTAAGGCATGGTTTTATTTTATTTTTCTTTATGTCAAGTATTTTATACTAAACAGTGAGTGTTTATGCTTAAATGAGCACAAGGTTTTCATTTCAACAGTCCAAACGAAATTTGAATTCAAACAGACCTGATTTAGCTATTCAAATTCAAACTAGAAAATCAAAATAGAAAAATAAGAAGAGAAAAGGAGAAAAAAATAACAACAGCAACCTATCTAACCCAACTCAACACGCGGCCCATCTAACAGCCCACCTAGCCTACCCGGGAAACCCCTCCCCCTCTGTTTCTCACCTAACCGCGCACACCCACCTCGCTGACGAGCAGACCCCAGTGACACGTCGACCCCATCGTCAATCTCGCGCCGAAGGACCCGTGCCGCTCACTGTCATTTCCCCCTCGTTTCAATTCGCTTAAATCCACTTGATTCGCGACGTGATTGCCCCCACGACCACTCCCTTCTTAAGCGCCCTTTCCCCTCTCCATTTCCCCTCAAACCCCAAGCCCTGAGCGCCACCAGGCTGCAAAAATTTCTCGCCCGAAACCTCTCTGCTCCGACGAGCTACAGCGCCAATTCCGGCCAATTCCGGCCACCCCTCTGCTCCTGGTTCCCACAAGCACACTCCACTTTGCCTCGCGCATCTCCTAGTACCTTTCCCTAGACCGCGCGTGCTTCAGAACATCGGCAAGGACAACGCCAGCATGCCACCGTCCTCTGCAACAACTCCGGCGAACTTTTCCAGTAAACCCTGACCGCCCTAACTATTCTGGTTGATACGCGTGTACTCGCCATGATCGTGCATGTGTAACGCCACATATGGCTTTTCGTTTCATGCCTTCTAGCATCGACAACATCCACACCCGAGCGAGCTCGATGCCGACGCCAACTCTGACGAGCAATTAATGTTGTGCCCGTACGTCCCTGCTCCATCCACGACCACGTCGAGAATCACCATGCCCCTGTGATCTCTATAAGCACCTGCACTACCCCCCGTACCCCCTGGCCTTGCCAGAGCGCCGTCGCCAGACGCGTCGCCGCCACTGCTCGCCATTTCCGTTGCCAGTTCATGCCAGAGCGATTAGATCCGCTGGATCTAGATCCAGCGGTCATGATTAGATCAGACCGCGAAGCGGTACGAGTAGATCTGGTGCATTGGATCTGATAAGATCCAACGGCACGGAGGCGTGATCCACCCCGAAGCGGTAATGGTCAATCAGGAGCCGCCGCGTGTCAAAGAATTTCTTTTAAAATCTAGATTTGAATTAAATAGATGAATTAACTTGTAAAATTCATTAGTTTTGTTTTTTTTATCCAAAAAATGCAAACAATGTATCAATGGAATCAAAAAAATAAATCCTACACATCTGTCAGCTTGGTTTTGTATTTTGTCTCTGTTAAAATTGTTGGAGATATGCCTAAGAGGCAATAATAAAGTGGTTATTATCATATCTTCACACTTATGATAAATGTTTACATACCATGCTATAATTGTATTAACCGGAAACATTAATACTTGTGTGATTTGTAAACTAAAATAAGAGTCCCTAGTAAAGCCTCTTGTTAAACTAGCTTGTTGGTTAATATATGATCATGGTTTCCTGATCATGAACATAGAGATGTTATTAACAACAGGATCATATCATTAGGAGAATGATGTGATGGACATACTCCTATAGATAAGCGTAGCATAAAGATCAAGTCATTTCAATAGTTCAATTGCTATATGCTTTCTGATACATAGTAACCTAATTCCTTCGACCATGAGATCATGCATATCACCTTTTCCGGATGGATGCTTTGATGTCATCAAACACCACACCGTAACAGGGTGGCTATAAAGGTGGCATTGAGTGTTCAGAAAGTATTGGTTGAAACACATGGATCAAGAGTGGGATTTGTCCATCCATATGACGGATAGATATACTCTGGGCCCTCTCGGTGAAATCTCATCCAATTAGCTTGCAAGCATGTGACTGACTCACAAGGGATCACATATCACGGGAACGAGAAAAGAGTACTTATCAGTAACGAGGTTGAACTAGGTATGCAGAGATACCGACGATCATAACCTCGGATAAGTAAACTATCGTGAGACAAAGGGAAATTGGTATCGTATGTAAGTGGTTCATTCGATCGCAAAGTAATCGTAGAAATATGTGGGAGCCATATGAATTCCCAGATTCCTCTATTGGTTATTGTTCGGAGAAGTGTCTCGATCATGTCCGCATAATTCATGAACCGTAGGGAGACACACTTAAGGATTCGACGTTGTTTGAGTAGTTATGGTATTATGAGAAAGAGACTGAATGTTGTTCGGAGTCTCGGATGGGATCCGGGATATCACGAGGTGATCCGGAATGGTCCGGAGAATAAGATTCATATAAGGAAAGTCCCGTTTCGGAGTTCGGAAATGATTCCGGTGTTTTCATCGGGAATGTTCTGGAAGGTTCCGGAATGTCCGGCACTCCGGGGGGAAGGGGTACATGAATGTGTCATTACATATTGGAATGATTGCATCATGTACTAAGTGTTCTTGCTGTTCCAAATAAAGTATTAAATTGAATCCTAAAACAGAAAAGTCAAATGGCCAGTTTGAAAGTCAAACGGCTAAAACAGGAAACTGAGGGAAACAAGCAAGAGGAGGTTGAAACCGACTTGGGGGAGGAGTCCCTCCTCTCCAAGCCGGCGCACCACCTAGGCCGAGTTGGGGAGGGACTCCCCTCCCTCCCCTTGGCCGCCGGCCCTCTCCACCCATAAAAGGAGGGGCAGGGCCTCCTCCTCTAGACACACAAGTTCCTATCCTCTAATCTAAACCCTAGCCAAAGCCTCCGGTTTAGAGCCGTTTTGGTTTAGAGCTTCTAATTGCCCTAGCCTTCGGTTTAGAGCCTTCTAATTCGTGTGTCTAATCCCTAGAACACTAATAGCCCTCTCTCATACTCCACCATACTCGCTCCGGCTTAAGGCGAAGCCCTGCGGGATCTCCCCTCTACTTCCGGTACCACGCCGTTGTGCTGCCGGAATCACGAGGAGAGTGCTACAACCTCCGCTGCCTGCTGGAACAAGGGAGAGGAAGGTCTTCGTCGAGTACCGAACGTGTGACCGACTGCGGGAGCGCTGCCGGAACGCAGCGCCGGAAGGATCGTCTACACGATCTTGAGATCGGAAAGAGTACGACTACATCACCCACGGGAATCTGCTCTCGTTAACCGCTTTGGAATCTTCGAGGGTAAGTTATTCCATCGACTCGTTGCTACAATCTAGTAGATAGATCTTGGCTTGTTTGTTTGTATGCGATAGGAAATTTTTGTTTTCCATGCTACGAACCCCTACAGTGGTATCAGAGCCGTGTCTGTATGTAGATCTGTTGCACGAGTAGAACACAATGGTCATTGTGGGCGTTGATGCTTTTATTGTCGATTGCTTCTTGTGTACTTTGCATCTTGCGGTATGTTGGGATGAAGTGGCCCGGGCTAACCTTACATGACATCGTTCATGAGACTTGCTCCACGCTTGACATGCAACTTGTATTGCATAAGTGGCTTTGCGGGTGTCTCTTTCTCCTAGCATAGTTAAGATCCAATTTACAACGGGTGATTAACAATACTAGTATCAATGTTGTGGTTCTTGTTCGTAAGTTAGAACGACACTTATTGAAAGCCCCAAACCACGTAAAATATGCAAAGAAAGTAGAGGCGTCTAACTTTGTTTTGCAGGGGTGTGCAGTGATGTGATATGGCCATGATTGTGATTATATATGATGTATGCAATGTTCCTTATTGTAAGTTGGCAACCGGCAGGAGCCATATGGTTGTCTTTAATTTCTGTTAAGACCCGCGTGTCTATTCAAAGTAGTTATAATAGTTGAAGCCGGTGGACGACAATCATGGAGAGGCGTCATTGACCTTGATGCAATGCCGGTGATGATGGAGATCATGTTCGTGCTAGAAGATGGAGATCAGAAGCACAAAGAAGAAAGGCCATATCATATCACATATTATGAATTGCATGTGATGTTAATCCTTTATGCATCTTGTATTGCTTAGTAGACGACGGTAGCATTATAAGATGATCCCTCATGCACATGAATTTCAAGTCATAAAGTGTTCACCCTTAGTTAGCACCGTTGCTAAAGCTTGTTGTTTCGAAGCACCACGTGATGATCGGGTGTGTTAGATTCCGCAAGTGTATACAACGTAAGCAAGCCAGATTTGCTTATGCGGAAGCTAAGGTTTGATCTTGATGAGCCTAGCATGTACAGACATGGCCTTAGGAACACGGATTACCGAAAGGTAGAGCATGAGTCATATAGTAGATATGATGAACATGTTGATTGTTCGCCATTGAAGCTATATCAACTCTCGTGATGATCGGTTTTGATGTGGTGGATTTGGTTCGTGTGATCACTAAAACAATGTGAGGGATATTGTTTTGAGTGGGAGTTCACCTAGATTAATTTAATTATTAATTAGAACTCAATTTATCATAAACTAAATCAAAGTGAATTTGCATAGTTGTTGTAGTCATTGGCATCCGTTTACCACCTTGCGCTTAGTTATAATTGAGATGATAGAACTATAGAATTCTGGTTAGTTACTTTACAAACTGGTATCGTATTGTTTTGAAGTGTTAATCTAAAGTTTAAAAGTCCTATTGCAAACTTTCAGTAAGTTCCGGTTACTCCATGAATTTTAATAATTAGTATTAAATCAAGAGTAACAATTCCAAGTGTTAGTATATAAGTATCATGTTTGTCTCCATGATTCTTGATATTCAAAGGATTCTCTTAATATCAAGGTTATCTAGGATCTGAAAGAGTTGTTTCAGAAACCATGATGTGTGGAAGATATTGTGATATCTGAAACAAAGTTTTGGTTGCAACATGATAGAGTATAATATGGCAAAGTTCATGTTCTCATATTTTGATGAGAATTTGCAAAGGGTTGTAGACACTTCTTGTCCTAATCCTCCAAAAGGTTTTGGATAGCAACATTATACTCATAATTCATCGTTATAAGCTAAAAGTAGCTTGATCATGGACGATTCCATGATAAGGTGAATATTTGATGTAGGTAAAATGTTTACTACACCAAGAGATTACTAAAGAAAGGAATTTGAAAGAACACCAAACATTTGATAATGGTGATCTACTTCAAAGTGCAAGTCCAAAGACATTGGTATTTAAGTATACACGCTTTGGACTATATGTCATATGTATGACTCCACTATTGATGTTGATAGATTCTTTCAAACAGAAAAGGAAATATTGAAAGAAAATCTCATAAGTATATGGCAGAAAGGAAAAGACTAGAATTGTTCAGCTTAAGTATATAGATGATATACATGTTATGGCTATATTCTTTCCTTATTAAACAATGTGGTTCTCAAGTATTTGATACTGAATTTGTTGGTGTGAATCGTCATACGAAACAACACAATTCATGAACTACAATGGCCTAAGTAACTAGCAAAAGAATATGTGATGATGTTCATTGAGAACAAATAAAGGGTTATTGTGTTGCTCGTTAAACATCAAAGCTTACCTTCAAGATTTGTTTTATCAGGTATTATGAGAACAAAAGGGTTGTTCAAATAATTGCCGTAATCCATAAAAGATGGATGATTCACAAATCTCGTTGGAGAAATCACATCCATAAAACTAGTGCTAAAAATGTCAAAAGACAAATTGATTGAAATATCACTTAGGAAGTGATATCGCCGTTTAAATTATATTGGAAAGAAAACATGAAGAAACTCCATGTGGATGGAATTTTGGAGTCTTTTGATTATTGATCAAATGACGCTTGTGAAACTTTCCTAGAGATAATTAAAACTTCGTTCATAGGCCAAAAGGGAACGAATGACTAGCTTATTGGAACTTGTACATATTGTTGTACGAAATCCATTATGTGTAGTCAAGAGCGATGGATTTCAACTGCATATGCTTTCTCCGAAAATTTGAGTGAATATATGAATATTTACTTAATAAGGATGAAGTGTGAAATATTTGAAAAGTTCAAAGACTTTCAAGATGAAGTGCAAAATCATTGTAACAAGAATATAAACAGTTTATGATAAAGATCATAAAGGAAGATATTTGAGTTACAGAGTTTAGCATAATACCTAAGATTTAAGGAATCGTTCCGTGGATTTGCATTTCCGAAATACCATAAGAGTATGGAACGTTCGAGATATGTAATTAAACCTTGTTTGACATGGTTAGATCAAAGGTATAATTCATAAAACTGCCATTATATTTTAGAGATTAAAAGCTTTAGAGATTACCGTTTTTCCACTGAAAAGAGCTCCATCATAATCCGTTGAAATGACACCATATCAAGTTATGGTTTGGGATAAAACCCAAGTAGTCCTTTCTTAAAACATTGGTATGCTATGCATAAGAAAGATGTGTACAACCAAAGTCGGATGAACCTGTCTTTGTATAACTATTAAGTATTCCTCCATATACACCGGAGACAAAAGTGTTTGTTGCTTAGAACGTTAAGTTTCTTTGAGAAGGAATTTTTCGTGAAAAGTTAAGTGGGAGGACAATAGAACTTTGATAAGATTAAAAGAACCTTAGCTATATGTGCAAAGTTGCGCAGCGCCGAAAAGTGTTCCGGAGGCAGCAACAATGCTCATGGCTCACGTGCCTCAAAGGTTGTGGTTACGAAGGTCAAAGTTTCTATTGAAACAAGTAGGTCGGATGAACAATCAAATACCAAGATTTGAGAGTTAAATCATTATTTGACAATAATGATCCGACTACGTGCAAAGAAGCGATGATGAGCCCTGACTCCGTCAAATGGCTTGAAGCCATAAAATCCGTGATAGTTCCATACACGAGAAATCAAGTTTTGAACTTGAAGGACCCTCGAGAAAGATGTAAGACCTTACAGTTGTGTCTGGATCTATAAAGAAATAGACATGGATGTTTTACATCTATGAAATAGTCGACATGTTGGGAAAGAGTTCACAAAATGTTCAAAGGTTGACTATGACAAGATTTGATCTTTCATAGTGATATTTAGTCTAGACGGATTAATGTAGCAACCACTACATATAATTTGTTATATGGTAGTTGAATAAAAAAACAAGTTCTTCTAATAGAATCGTTACCTAGGACATGTGCATAACAAGGTCCATAGGGTTTTGTTAATTCAAAGGATGCTAAAAGCATATGCAAACTTCAATGGTTAAAGTGAGCATCGCGGAGTTGGAATCTTCACTGTGATGAAACTGTTAAAGGAGTTTAAAAGTTCATTAGAGACGATGAAGATGCTTGCTTTTGCAAGAAATTAAGTGGGAGCGCTAAGACATGTTTCTAATACATTATGTGGAAGACATATTGTTGATTGGAAATAATGTATCTTTTATTAACACATATTAAGAATTTAATCCCGATGAAAGACTTAGGCAAAACCCAAATATTTGGCATCAATAGACGCTAATATGGTTGTGCCAGAAGTACATAGACAAGATATTGAATGTGTTCAATATAGAAACTACAAGAGAGGTTCTTGTCGCACAGAAAGGATTGAATGAGTTCAATGTTGATGATATATTCAAGTGTATTGACATTTGGTAAAGTGAAACAAATAATCAAGTATAGATTGATACTTGATGTATGAAATCACAAAGAGTATTTATATCAATCATACTGTGATATGTACAAATCCAGATATGTCCTATGCTCTAAATGTTGTGAGCATATTACCAGAATGATTCGTAAGATGATCATTGGACAATAGTAAGGATATTCTTATGATCTTTTGGAAGAACTAAGAGTATAATATTTGTAGAAGTGACAAATAGATGGTTAGTTCATTGTAAGAGTACTACATTGATACTAGCTTTGTCACAAAGTACAAATTAAGTTTATCTCAATCTAAACTAAGGGTGGCACAATATAATGGAAAGTGAGTTCCATAATGGATTTGGATGAGTTCCAAAGTTAAGACATTGTGACAGATACTACAACAAAAGGCTAAGTATATGACTGCTATTTTAGCAGCAAAAGAGGGCATTTGTGTCAAGTAGTTTGTTATCAAACTAGGTGTAGTTCACAATGGGATAATACTATGAAGATATATTGTGCGACAATATTATCAACATGTTTTAACCCCAAAGAGCTAAAGGTCACACCGAAAGACCAAATTTATACAAAGCCATCTCATTAGAGAATGAGTGATGCGTAGAGACGCAAAAACATGCAATTACACACGGACCTAGAAGTGTCAGATCCGGAGATCAGTTGACCACTAGCAATCGTGTACATACAACACCGGAAAACCATAGGTGTTGAATACACAAAGGTTTGAAACTAGATTATTGACTCTAGTGCAAGTGGGAGACTGTTGGAGATATGCCCAAGAGGCAATAATAAAGTGGTTATTATCATATCTTCACACTTATGATAAATGTTTACATACCATGCTATAATTGTATTAACCGGAAACATTAATACTTGTGTGATTTGTAAACAAAAATAAGAGTCCCTAGTAAAGCCTCTTGTTAAACTAGCTTGTTGGTTAATATATGATCATGGTTTCCTGATCATGAACATAGAGATGTTATTAACAACAGGATCATATCATTAGGAGAATGATGTGATGGACATACTCCTATAGATAAGCGTAGCATAAAGATCAAGTCATTTCAATAGTTCAATTGCTATATGCTTTCTGATACATAGTAACCTAATTCCTTCGACCATGAGATCATGCATATCACCTTTTCCGGATGGATGCTTTGATGTCATCAAACACCACACCGTAACAGGGTGGCTATAAAGGTGGCATTGAGTGTTCAGAAAGTATTGGTTGAAACACATGGATCAAGAGTGGGATTTGTCCATCCATATGACGGATAGATATACTCTGGACCCTCTCGGTGAAATTTCATCCAATTAGCTTGCAAGCATGTGACTGGCTCACAAGGGATCACATATCACGGGAACGAGAAAAGAGTACTTATCAGTAACGAGGTTGAACTAGGTATGCAGAGATACCGATGATCATAACCTCGGATAAGTAAACTATCGTGAGACAAAGGGAAATTGGTATCGTATGTAAGTGGTTCATTCAATCGCAAAGTAATCGTAGAAATATGTGGGAGCCATATGAATTTCCAGATTCCTCTATTGGTTATTGTTCGGAGAAGTGTCTCGATCATGTCCGCATAATTCACGAACTGTAGGGAGACACACTTAAGGATTCGACGTTGTTTGAGTAGTTATGGTATTATGAGAAAGAGACCGAATGTTGTTCGGAGTCTCGGATGGGATCCGGGATATCACGAGGTGATCCAGAATGGTCCGGAGAATAAGATTCATATAAGGAAAGTCCCGTTTCGGAGTTCGGAACTGATTCCGGTGTTTTCATCAGGAATGTTCTGGAAGGTTCCGGAATGTCCGGCACTCCGGGGGGGAAGGGGTACATGAATGTGTCATTACATATTGGAATGATTGCATCATGTACTAAGTGTTCTTGCTGTTCCAAATAAAGGATTAAATTGAATCCTAAAACAGAAAAGTCAAATGGACAGTTTGAAAGTCAAACGGCTAAAACAGGAAACTGAGGGAAACAAGCAAGAGGAGGTTGAAACCGACTTGGGGGAGGAGTCCCTCCTCTCCAAGCCGGCGCACCACCTAGGCTGAGTTGGGGAGGGACTCCCCTCCCTCCCCTTGGCCGCCGGCCCTCTCCACCCATAAAAGGAGGGGCAGGGCCTCCTCCTCTAGACACACAAGTTCCTATCCTCTAATCTAAACCCTAGCCAAAGCCTCCGGTTTAGAGCCGTTTTGGTTTAGAGCTTCTAATTGCCCTAGCCTTCGGTTTAGAGCCTTCTAATTGGTGTGTCTAATCCCTAGACCACTAATAGCCCTCTCTCATACTCCACCATACTCGCTCCGGCTTAAGGCGAAGCCCTGCGGGATCTCCCCTCTACTTCCAGTACCACGCCGTTGTGCTGCCGGAATCACGAGGAGAGTGCTACAACCTCCGCTGCCTGCTGGAACAAGGGAGAGGAAGGTCTTCGTCGAGTACCGAACGTGTGACCGACTGCGGGAGCGCTGCCGGAACGCAGCGCCGGAAGGATCGTCTACGCGATCTTGAGATCGAAAAGAGTACGACTACATCACCCACGAGAATCTGCTCTCGTTAACCGCTTTGGAATCTTCGAGGTTAAGTTATTCCATCGACTCGTTGCTACAATCTAGTAGATAGATCTTGGCTTGTTTGTTTGTATGCGATAGGAAATTTTTGTTTTCCATGCTACGAACCCCTACAAAAATGTAATTTTATGCAGACATTTGTAGGCTTATTTTGTGTATAAAATTTATTTAGAAAATGTTTTAAAGCCAAATTAAGTTTAGTTAGTCTATAAAAGTTTAGTTTATTGTTCATTATTGTTTACTTGTCTTGTTTAGTTTAAGAAAAATCATCACATGGCATTTGCATGCATTCATATATTTTGCTTGAGTGTTTGGAATATAAATTTGGTACTATCATTTTATGTGTAGATTTTGGTGCTAGTGGTGATTGTGAGGATTGTTTCTACTCCGCCAACTACTAAGGCAAGTGGTGCTTCATATTTTTGTCCTAATATTTTGACTATGCATTAGTGATATTTTGTATAGAGCTTGCATGATGTTTTTGCTAAGTATCTATATGCTATGCTTGGGAAATCCTAGTAGTTGTAGACTTGTTAGAATTTTCTCTTAGTTAAGATACTTGCTATATTGTCATGCTTAGCCTAGCTAGTAGCAAACAAGGGTGAATTATATTCATGCTATGGAAAAATAATGTTAAGTCTTTGACTTGCGTTTTTGCCTAATAAAACAACTAAGTGAATGAAACACCTGGGTGGAATGGTATGTTTGGGTTATGTTGAGTGGTTACACAAGGCCCATATCTATGGTCTATCTTGTGTATCACACTTGTGGAAAGCCACCCAGGAAAAAAGGGATTTGAGATACTTAGTGTTTAGAAGCTTCTAGTGCAACCACATGGCATATGGGCTCTGCCTTGATCATATAGGTTGCAATAACTTAGCCAAATGGACAGTTGGTGGTAGGGTGATAGGTTGGAGCGCGTCCATTTTGGTCTAAGGGAAGGCTTCTGAAAGGTCTCGTCTCGATGCATGTCGAGTCTTGTGGGGAAAGTGCAACACCTCTCGAGAAGGAAAAATCTAAGTACTTAGTCGTGTCCCCGGCAATGGACAAATTGAGCATCAAGACACTGAAGCTATCAAGGATATCCTCATCCCAATTTCTAAGTTAAAAACTTGTGGTTGAACAAGGGTAAAGGTTCACCAATGTCTATTGGTGGTTCCTTGGGAGTTTTTATCAAACAAAAACTTGTTGTTTTTCAACTGATAAGCAAAACCTATTTTGAGCAAAGCAAGCCTAAGCTACACATAGCTAAATCCATATAGATGTTAGAAGTTGTTATTCTACTAAGGTATCACTTTCCAATACTATTCCAATGTATTGACCTACTATGGCTATAACTTGTGATGTTGCAGTTTACTCTGATGAGGATTAGGGTTATGAGTCTACACTCAACATGTTTGCCTGTGGCACATGAAGATGGAGACTTTACTTTATTTTGTTAATTTGAATCTTGTACTAGCCTATGGCTATGGAGTTGTAAAAGACTATGTTATCTCTGGAATGACGATGTAATAATGACCTTTGTATCTGTGTACTTCATCTTAAACTGTGGATGCAAGCATTTGATCCAGGGACTAGCATTGCAATCACAGGGACCTTTACCTTTATAAAGGTGGGGTCTTACAATTGCATTGTTATGCCTTGCTCAGTTCCTATCAATTGCCTGCTGTAATTTGTTTACCCTTCATGCCAACTAGCATCGGTGTAACCATGAACAACAAGCTGTTCATCACCTCCATAAGAAAGAACCATATCCTTAGTTCTTCTCAATTACTTAAAGATGTTTTTGACCGCTGTCCAATGATCCACTCCTGGATCACTTTGATATCTGCTAGTCAAACTAACAGCATATGCAATGTTGGGTCTAGTACATAGCATGGCATACATTAGAGATCCTATGGCTGAGGCATAGGGAGTCTTACTCATCCTTTCTTTATCTTCTTCCGTCGCTGGACTTTGAGTTTTACTCAAGGTCGTATTGGGCAACATGGGCAAGAACCGTTTCTTGCTATCTTCCATTCCAAACCTCCTTAGAACTTTGTCCAAATATGTACTTTGTGACAATCATATTAGGCGTCTTGATCTATCTCTATAAATCTTTATGCCTAATATGTAAGCTGCTTCGCCAAGATCTTTCATTGAAAAACTATTATTCAAATATTCCTTGACAATATTAAGAAGGTCTACATCATTCCCAATCAACAATATGTCATCTACATATAGTATTAAGAATGCTATAGAGCTCCCACTCACTTTCTTGTAAATACAAGCTTCTCCATAAGTTTGTATAAAACTAAAACTTTTGATTACTTTATCAAAACGTTGATTCCAACTTCGGGATGCTTGCTTCAATCCATATATGGACTGTTGAAGTTTGCATACCTTGTTAGCATCTTTAGGATCGACAAAACCTTTGGGTTGCATCATATACAACTCTTCATCAATGTCTCCATTGAGGAATGCCGTTTTGACATCCATTTGCCATATCTCATAATCATAATATGTAGTGATTGCTAACATAATCCTTACAAACTTTAGCTTCGCTACTGGTGATAAAGTCTCATCGTAGTCAACTCCTTGAATTTGTCGAAACCCTTTTGCGACAAGTCGAGCTTTATAGACAGTAACATTACCATCAGCATCTGTTTTCTTCTTGAAAATCCATTTGTTCTCAACAGCCTACTGGCCATCCGGTAAGTCCACCAAAGTCCACACTTGGTTTTCGTACATGGATCCAATCTCGGATTTCATGGCTTCTTGCCATTTATTGGAATCTGGGCACATCATCGCTTCCTCATATGTCGCAGGGTCATCGATGTTGTCCACCAACATGACACTCATAACAGGATCATACCAATCAGGAGTGGTACGAGTTCTCGTTGACCTGCGAGGCTCTGTAGCAACTTCCACCGAAGCTTCATGATCATCATCATTAGCTTCCTCTCTTATTGGTGTAGGCGCCACAGGAACGACTTCCGGTGATGCGCTACTCGCAAGTTCGAGAGAAGGTTCAACAACCTCGTCGAGTTCTACTTTCCTTCTAGTCACTTCTTTCGAGAGAAATTCCTTCTCTAGAAAGGATCCATTCTTGGCAACGAAGATTTTGCCCTTGGATCTATGATAGAAGGTATACCCAATAGTTTCCTTCGGGTATCCTATGAAGACGCATTTTTCCGCTTTGGGTTCAAGCTTGTTCGGCTGTAACTTCCTTACATAGGCTTCGCAACCCCAAACTTTAAGGAATGACAATTTAGGTTTCTTTCCAAACCATAATTCATACGGTGTTGTTTCAACGGATTTAGATGGTGCCCTATTTAAAGTGAATTCGGCTGTTTCTAATGCATAACCCCAAAATGATAGCGGTAAATCTATAAGTGACATCATAGAACGAACCATATCTAAGAGAGTTCGATTACGACGTTCGGACACACCATTACGCTGTGGTGTTCCCAGCGGTGTCAATTGTGAAAGTATTCCGCATTTCTTCAAATGCTCGCCAAACTCGTAACTTAGATATTCACCTCCATGATCAGAACGTAGAAATTTAATCTTCTTGTTACGTTGATTCTCTACCTCACTTTGAAATTCCTTAAACTTCTCGAAAGTTTCGAACTTATGTTTCATGAAATAGATATACCCATTTCTACTCAAGTCATCCGTGAAGGTAAGAACATAACGATAACCACCGCGTGACACTACACTCATTGGACCACACACATCGGTATGTATGATTTCCAACAAGTCCGTAGCTCGCTCCATCATACCAGAAAATGGAGTCTTAGTCATTTTACCCATCAGACATGCTTGGCATCTTTCAAGTGATTCGAAATCAAGTGATTCAAGAAGTCCATCAGAATGGCGTTTATTCATAAGCTTCACTCCAATGTGACCAAGACAACAGTGCCACATATAGGTCGAGTTATCGCTCAATTTCAAACGTTTAGCCTCAATGTTATTTATGTGTGTATTACTACAATCGAGATTCAATAAGAATAGACCATCTATCAAAGGTGCATGTGCATAAAACATATTACTCATATAAATCGAACAACCATTATTCTCGAACTTAAACAAGTAACCGTCTCGCAATAAACAAGATCCAGGTATAATGTTCATGCTTAACGCAGGCACCAAATAACAATTATTTAAGTATAAAACTAATCCCGATGGTAGATGAAGAGGTAGCGTGCCGACCGCGATCACATCAACCTTTGATCCATTTCCAACGCGCATCGCCACCTCGTTCTTCGCTAGCTTACGATTATTCTGCAGCACCTGTTTCGAGTTACAAATATGAGCAATGGAACTAGTATCAAATACCCAGGCACTACTACGAGTACTAGTGATATACACATCAATAACATGTATATCGGATATACCTTTCTTCTTGATGTTGTCGTTCTTCAAATCTGCCAAGTACTTTGGGAAATTCCGCTTCCAGTGACCTTCTCCCTTGCAGTAAAAGCACTCAGTATCAGGTTTAGGTCCAGCCTTGGTCTTCTTCGCCGGTGCGGCAACTTTCTTACCGCCCTTCTTGAAGTTCCCCTTTTGCTTAGACTCGCCTTTCTTGAATTTGGTGGTCTTATTGACCAACAACACTTGATGCTCTTTCTTGATCTCCACTTCTGCAGATTTCAACATGGAGAAGAGTTCTGGCAATCTCTTGTTCATGTTTTGCATATTGTAGTTCATCACAAAGTTCTTGTAACTTGGTGGCAGTGATTGGAGGACACGGTAAATCCCCAAAGCATTAGGAATCACTATACCCAAGCTTTGGAGTTTGTTTGCGTGCCCAGACATCTTAAGCACATGCTCACTGACGGAGCTGCCCTCTTCCATCTTGCAGTTAAAGAATTTTTCAGAAGCCTCATAACTCTTAAATGCCGCGTGAGCCTCAAATATCATTTTGAGTTCACGGACAATATCATGTGGGTCAGGGTTCTCAAATCTTTTCTGAAGCTCCGATTCCAAACCATACGAGATAGCACACTGAACTATGGAGTACTGATTCTTCCGAGTGAGGTAAACATTCTTTACTTCATCGGTAGCATCAGCTGCAGGCGGGTCACCCAGCGGTGCATCTAGCACATAGGTCAAATTACCAGCATTGAGGACAATCCTCAAATTGCGGAACCAATCCGCGAAGTTGCTTCCATTGTTTTTCAACTTTTCTTTCTCTAGGAATGCATTAAAATTGATGGTAGGGGCGGCCATTGATCTACAACATATTAGCAATAGTTTAGGCTAAGTTTATGACAAATTGAGTTCTAATTAATAGTTAAATTAATCTAGGTGAACTCCCACTCAAAACAAAATCCCTCACATTGTTTTAGTGATCACACGAACCAAATCCACCACATCAAAACCGATCATCACGAGAGTCGATATAGCTTCTGTAGGGGTCCCAATCTTAGATAAGATAGAGCCTCCTGTGTTCTACAATGCTAGTCCCTGGATCAATAGCTAGCATCCACAGTTAAGATGTAATATCAAGAAACAAAGGTCATAATATAACTTTATAACCAGGAATAACATAATTTTATTACATCACACATAGCTCATATGGCTATTACTTTACATTGCAGCGGAATAACAATAAGCATGGGTCCTTCATCTTCAAAGTGCCACAAGCAGATGTTGGTTGTAGACTTTGTAATCCTAATCAATCAATCTTCACTAAACAATCAAACCTGTAACATACAAGTTATAGCCACAAAGGTCAATACATTTGAATTGTATTGGCAAGTGATACTATGGTAGTATAGTGGAGTCTAACATCTATATGCATTTGGCTAAGTGGAGTTGAGGCTTGCATTGCTCAAAATAGATTTTTCTTATCATTTTGAAAATACTAAGTTTTTGCTTGACAAAATCATTTTACTCAATCAAAGATTTCAAGATCCTTGTACCAAGCCATCTCTCCATCAATGATTGAAGAATTCAAACAACCCTTGTTCAAACCACAAGATTTTAACTTAGAAATTTGAATGATGAGATTCTTGATTGCTTCCATGTCTTGATGCTCAAATTGTCCTTTACCAGGGACATGGCTAAGTACTTAGATTTTACACTCTGCAGAGGTGGTGCACTTTCCCCACAAGACTTGGTTTCCCAAGACAAGATCTTTCAGAAGCCTTCCCTTAGACCAAAATGGACGCGCTCCAACCTATCAAACACTACCACCCACTGTCCATATGGCTAAGTTCTTGCAACCTATATGATCATGGCAGAGCCCATATTGCCAAGTGGTTGCACTTGAAGCTTCTCAACATTTGACATCTCAAATCCCTTTGTTTCCTGGGTGGCCATCCACAAGTGAGATACACAATCCAAGTCCATGGCCTTGTGAACCACTCAACCATTCTCCACCAAGCTATCCCATTCCACCCAGGTGATTCATTAACTTAGTTGTTTTATTAGACAAAATCACAAGTCCTCAGACTTAGAATATTTTTCCATAGTGTGAATATATATTCCACCCATGTTTTCTATTATCTAGGCTAAGCTTGGTAGTAGTAGGAATCTTAACTTAGGGAAATCCTACTAAGGATTCATCTATTAGGTTTTACTATAGCAAAGTCTATACTTAGCAAAATTTATGCAAGTTTTACTTTGCAAAATCACTAATGCACAGTGAAAGTAATGGGACATAAAGTATGTAGCATCACTTGCCTTTTTGGTAGGGAATGGTAGTTTACTCCTTGATCTTGTTAGTCTCACACTTCACTACAAGTCAAACAAGCAAACACTAATTCAATTTACATTCCAAACCAATAATCACTCAAACAATTTCACACACACAAGACAATGGAAACCAATTCATGCATGGGAGCATGCACAAGATAGTTTTATTTTGCAAAGGGGTCTCTATGGGGTTTCTAAACTTTGTAAGATCCAAATTGGTCATTTTACCAAAGTGGTAAAGTCATTAGCAAGAGGGTTTTGTCCAAAACTATTTTTAAATCCATTCATCATTTCATGTGGTGAAAAATGTTTTTATCAAGGCAAAACTCTTAAGTTGTTCACCAAATGAGTTGCCAATTTGCAAAACTTGGTGTTTTGGGTCAGTGGGTTTGATCAAACCATTTTCTTAAAGTTTTCTTTCCATAAACATTTTTATAACGAAAGCCATTCTTTTTATTTGGCTAGAAAATGACTAAGTCAAGTAATCCAACCTAAATCCTACAAAAATCATTTTTAATACCAAGGGTTGGTTCCTAGGGTCAGTAAGGTCACAACAATCCAATTAGCAAAGGTTTTATCCTTAAATTCAATTTTAAACAATTTTTATACTCTAAAAAAGCATACAAATGAATCTGCAAAAATGAGCAAACAAACAGATACTATTTGCTAAACTAATTCCACAGTTGGCTAGGGATTGTTCTCCTGAATCCATTGATATAAAATTTGCCAAATTTGGACGTGTGGTTCAAAAGTTATAAGGGTTTGAAAATGGCATCAAATTCTGATTTCAAATTCTATTTCAGATCTTCTGATGCCACGCGTCATATTCTAATTGGCCGAAAACGGTTCGCGTGGATCGACTACTGGGGTGCGTTGGATCTAACTGGAACGTGCGGCACAGATGGATGCATACCGTTTCGATCAGATCTAATCCCAGCCAGACGTTTCTCATCCTACGGTTCAAAGCAACTAGGCCAAGGATGGGCGGCGCTTGACAGCTGCGCGCGGCGGCGACGGTCAGACGACGGCGGGTTCGACGCTATAGGAAGCGAGGGAGGAAAATAATGTGCTCACTGTGTTCGCAGACGCCTGGGGAAGCTCAAGGAGGCACTGGTTGGCGAAGGGGCGCACGAGGGAAAGAGGAATTCCTCGCCGGAGTTCGGTCTGGCGACGGCTGGCTCTGGTCGAGGTCGAAGACGAAACTGTCGATCATCAGGAGGCAAGAAAAGGTCGTGATCAGATGCAGGAGACCACGGAGATGACGTGTGCGTGAACGTAAGGGGTCGGGGTGGTCTGGAATTACCGGTGGAGCTCAACGGAGGCGAGACAGACGGCGGCGCTCAGAACTTTTGTCGAAGACGGCTTCCTGGGGCGCCCGCGGTCGAACGAAGTGTACTAGGAGATGCGTCAGAGAGTGGTGAGTCTGCTCGTGTGCTCGGGGAGGCACGGGGCGATGTGAGGTCACCGGAATTTAGCCGAGAACTCGTCGGAGACGGCGACGTTGTAGAAACGATTGGCGACAGCCTGGTGGCTCTCGATGCGTGGGGTTTGGGGAGAATGAAAGAGGAGGAAGAGGGGATTTAACTCGCGTGATCATTGCGAGGTTTAATCTTGGCATTAACTCGAATTAACGACGCGAATTACTGCCAGGAACGGGGAGGAACGGTCGAGCGGGGTGGAGAGGAAGAACAGTGGAGTGGGGCACACCTGTCAGCGAAAAAAGGAAAGAAGGGGAAAGGGTCCACTTGTCGGTTGCTCCGAGGGTTCTTTCTACGGTGAGAAACGCTTCGCTGCGGTGGGGTGGGAATTGGGCTAGGTGGGCTGTTTGGGCTGGCTCAGTCCTTTTCCATATTTTTTTCTGTCTGATTCCTTTTCTTTTTCTATTTGTATTTTCCTGTTTTGGTTTTCAAACAAACAAACAAGTTTCAATTCAATTCAAACCAATACCAAAACTTTGGAAGTTTGACCTGGTTCTGTTCAGTAGCCTGAACCTAAATCTAAAATCCATAATTTTTAAATAATAAAGTCCATTATTAATTAAATAAATGCCCATTGCTAATTAATCAAATTAGGATTTGATTTATTTCAAACTCAATTTAAATCCATATATTTTCCAAAACCAAAATAGTGGGTTGTATTTGAAATAAGGTATATCTAGAAAGCTTGTTTAAAATAAATAACAATTTTATTAAAGGTTCCATTTATAATTTAAATAAAATGGACCATGGTTTATTAATCAAATAGGGTTTGATATTAATAAAATCCCCATTTGAAATCCAAATATTTTCAAAATCAAATCAGTAGGTTTTATTTGAAAATACAATTCATTTGAAAATCTTGTTTTAAAACAAAGTAACATTTATTTTAGAGTCCATTATTAATTAAATAAAATAGACTTTCATTATTAAATCAATTAGGATTTATTTGATTCAAATGGGTTTGAAGTTCCAATTGAATTCAAAAAGTTTCTTCTGGCCTTGAAAATCAAACAAAGTTTTATTTTATTCATTTATTTTCACATTACAAGATTTGGAAAATCTTGGGATGTGACAGCTTCAATGGCGAACAATCTACATGTTCATCATATCTACTATATGACTCATGCTTTACCTTTCGGTGATCCGTGTTCCGAGACCATGTCTGTACATGCTAGGCTCGTCAAGATCAAACCTTAGCTTCCGGATGAGCAAATCTGGCTTGCTCACATTGTATACACTCGCAGAATCTAACACACCCAATCATCACGTGGTGCTTCGAAACAACGAGCTTTAGCAATGGTGCTTACTAAGGATGAACACTTTAAAACTTGAAATTTATGTGCTTGAGGGATCATCTTATAAAGCTACCGTCGTTAACTAAGCAATACAAGATGCATAAAGGATTAACATCACATGCAATTCATAATATGTGATATGATATGGCCTTTCTTCTTGTGCTTCCGATCTCCATCTTCAAGCACGAACATGATCTCCATCATCACCGGTATAGCGTCAAGGTTAATGGCGTCGTTTCATGGTTGTCGTCCACCAGCTCCAACTATTACAACTACTTTGAATAGACACGCGGGTCTTAATAGAATTTAAAGACAACCATATGGCTCCTGCTGGTTTCCAACTTACAATAAGGAACATTGCATACATCAAATATAATCACAATCATGGCCATATCACATCACAGCACACCCCTACAAAACAAAGTTAGACGCCTCTAATTTTCTTTGCATATTTTACGTGGTTTGGGGCTTTCAATAAGTGTCGTTCTAACTTACGAACAAGAACCACAACGTTGATGTTTGAACTATCAAGTGCCCGTTGTAAATTGGATTTATACTATGATGGGAGAGACAGGCACCCGCAAAGCCACTTATGCAATACAAGTTGCATGTTGAGCATGGAGCAAGTCTCATGAATGATGTCATGTAAGGTTAGCCCGTGCCGCTTCATCCCATCATACCGCAAGATGCAAAGTACACAAGAAGAAATTGATAATAAAATCACCACCGCCCACAATGACCATTGTGTTCTACTCGTGCAACAGATCTACATATAGACACGAATCTGATACCACTGTAAGGGTTCGTAGCATGGAAAACAATGATTTTATACCGCATGCAAACAAACAAGCCAAGATCTATCTACTAGATTGTAGCAACAAGTCGATAGAGGAACTCACCCTCGAAGATTCCAAAGCGGTTAACGAGAGCAGATTCTCATGGCTGATGTAGTCGTTTTCTTGCCGATCTCAAGATCGCGTAGATGATCCTTCTGGCGCTGCGTTCCGGTAGCGCTTCTGCAGTCCATCACACGTTCGGTACTCGATCAAGACCTTCCTCTCCCTTGTTCCAGCAGGCAGCAGAGGTTGTAGCACTCTCCTCGCGATTCTGGCAGCACGACGGCGTGGTACCGTAAGTAGAGGGGAGATCTCG
This sequence comes from Avena sativa, assembly GCA_916181665.1. NCBI lineage: Eukaryota > Viridiplantae > Streptophyta > Magnoliopsida > Poales > Poaceae > Avena > Avena sativa. The sequence continues at coordinate 225,456,493 of OV702284.1, read as the reverse complement.
CAGGGCTTGCCTTAAGCCGGAGCGAGTATGGTGGACTATGAGAGAGGCCTTGGTGGTATAGGGTTTAGAGGCACCAAGGGGGAGCTTGGCCGGTAGCTAGGGCTTGGGGAGGCCCCAAGTCGGCGACTTGGAGAAACCCTAGGGGCGGCGGCGACTTGGAGGAGGCCGACGGCTAGGGCTAGGGTTTTGGGGGTGTGTTGGGTGTGAGGGAGAGGGGCAGCCCTGCCCCTCCTTATATAGGTGGGAGGGTGTGGCTTGGGAGGAGGGAGTCCTCCCCCAAGTCGGCCTCCTTGGCCGGCGCGTGGAGGGAGAGGAACTCCTCCCCAAGTAGATTTCCTACTCTCCCTCCACCAAGCAAACTTGCCGTTTGACTTTTCAAATTGGCATTTGACTTTCAAACTAGGATTTGATTTCTTCCTTTATTTTGCCCAGCCATGTGATCTAGTACATTATGCAACCATTCCACATTTTCATGACACATTCGTGTACCCTTCCCCTCCGGAGTGCCGGACCTTCCGGACCCTTCTAGAACATTCCTGGTGAAAACACCGGAATCATTCCACAACTCCGAAACAAGACTTTCCTTATATGAATCTTATTCTCCAGACCATTCCGGATCTCCCTGTGATATCCCGGATCCCATCCGAGACTCCGAACAACATTCGGTCTCTTACTCATCATTCCATAACTACTCAACAACATCGAATCCTTAAGTGTGTCTCCCTACGGTTCGTGAATTATGCGGACATGATTGAGACACCTCTCCGATCAATAACCAATAGAGGAATCTGGAAATTCATATGGCTCCCACATATTTCTACGATTACTTTGCGATCGAATGAACCACTTACAGACGATACCAATTTCCCTTTGTCTCACGATAGTTTACTTATCTGTCACATCCCAAGATTTTCCAAATCTTGGGATGTGAAAAATAAATGAATAAAATAAAACTCTGTTGATTTTCAGAGTGAGAAGAAACTTTTTGTTTCCAATTGGGAACCTTCAAACCTATTTTGATCAAGGTAAATCCTAAAGGGATTTAAAAAAAAGTTAAACATTTAATAAAGGAAAATAAAAATATTTGGTTTTACTATTTTTGAAATCTTTTTATAAAAGATTTGGTTTTCGAAAGAAAAGATAGATTTATAAATAAGGATTATTTATAAAGCCAAATTAAACCTTGGCCAATGTTTTGAAATAAAATGTTTTGTTTTGATAAAAATAGTAAAGGTTTATTTAAATAAAATAATAAGGATTTAATATCCAATTTTATTTAAATAAAAGGTTTTACCATTTTAATTAAAACATCAGAACTTATTAAATTATTTTAAATAAGATTTCCAAGTATTTTATATTCTCAAATAAAACCTACTGAAGTGTTTTTGGTTTTATTTTAGATTTCAAAATAAAGATTTTAATAAAACAAATCCTATTTGATTTAATAACTAAGGTCCATTTTATTTAATTATTAATGGAACCTAAAATAAAAAAATGTTATTTTATTTTAAACAAGTTTCCAAGTATTCTTTATTTTTCAAATAAAACCTACTGATTTGGTTTTGAAAATATTTAGATTTTAAATGGAGATTTTATTAAATAAATCAAAACCTATTTGAATTAATAATTAATATCTATTTTATTTAATTATTAAATAGATCCTAAAAATTTTAAAATTATTATTTTATTTTGGGATTTGGTTTATGTTGATAAACAGAACCCAAAAACTCATTACAAATGTGGTGATTGTTTGAATTGTTTGAATGTTTGAATAGTTGATTGAATTTCAAAACAGAAATTGATTTGGAAAAAGAAAAAGATTCAGAACTGGAAAAAAAAATAGGAATCTGGTCGACCCAACCCAGCAGCCCAGTTTAGGCCCAACTCCAGCCCACCTTTCTTTCCCTCAGCGAAACGTTTTCTCACTCGCGAGACGACCCGCTAAGCAAATGACTGGTGGACCCTCGTTTCCTCTTCCTTCTCTCGCTTCCCCAGAGGACCCCAAGCCACGTCCCCCTTCTTTCCCACCCGCAGACTACGCCCTCCCCCTCGCCGGCCGTTGCAGGCGAATTAAGCCCGGCGTAATACGCGTTAACCACACCACTAATCGTCCCCTTGACCACGCACGTTAAATCGCCTCCCTCTCCTCTCTGGTTCCCCTCTGTCGCCCCACCTCGACACGCCCCCAGGCTGCCGAATTTTGCTCAAACACCGCCACTGTCCGACGACACTCCGGCGAGGATTCCGGCAGCTCCACGCCACGTCTTGCCTCCTCGAGCACGCAGCTGTGATCACCATCACCCGACGGACCTTTCTGCAGCCGCAGCTCGCTCGCACGCGCCCCTGAGCGTCGGCAGCGACAACAACCGCCACCGCCACCGTCTGGCTTTTCTCCGACGATCTCCCTCTGGTAAACCAGACTACCCCGACCCCTCTCGTTCACGCACACACCTTCGCCGTGTCTTTGCGCATCTGACCGTGCGTTCTGTTTGTCTCCGAGTGATCCCTAGCGCCGTCCTCGACGACGACTGAGCATGGCCGAGGCGCAGCTCCACTCCGGCGAGCAATCAAGCCCGCTCCAGGGCGCCCCTCGACAAGACGGCATCACCTTGAGCTTCCCCAGGCCTCTGCGAACGCTGTGAGTACCTCCCCAGCCACCCTTGCTTCCTGTATTGCCGGCGCCGCCACCGTCTGGCCGCTCCGCCGCCAGCCACCGCCGCAGCGCCGCTCGTTTAGGATAGAAGCTAGGTGAAAGGGTAAGTAGCATCTGTGCACCGCACGATCTGACTTGATCCAACGCACCAGAGTAGTCGATCCGAACAAAACGTTTTTGACCAATAGGATTGCACCACGTGGCCTGTAGTTGATTTAAAAGACAGATTTGATCTATTAGATTTCCAATTTTATAAATTGCATAACTTTTGATCCACACGTCCAAATTTTGCAAACTTTATATCATTGGAATCAGTGGAACAAGCTCTAGCCAACCATGCCTTTTGTTTAGTAAAAAGCTTCTGGAAAAATGTTTGTTTTTGCAGAAACATTTGTATGCTTGTTAAGGATGTGAAAATTGTTTAAAAATGAATTTGGGGATAAATTTTTTGGAAAATGGTGTGATTTGAACCTACTGACCATAGGAAACACTTTGTGGTTTCAAAAATGTATTTGGTGAAGGAAAAGAATGATTCTTTGATTTAAAACCATTTCTAGTCAAATAGAAATGTGGTTTATTTATTAAAAATGGTTTTGGAAGAAAACTTTTGGGAAATGTTTTGTTTCAAACTCTCTGACCCCAAACACCAAGTTTTATGGTTTGAAAACATATTGGTGAACCCTATAGATTAATGCCTTAGTAAAAAATATTTCTACACCACATAAAATGGTACTTTGTTTTGAAAATGGTTTTTGAAATGAAACCTTTTGCAAATGACTTTTTCCACTTTACAAAATGACCATTAGGTGTTTTCAAATGTTCATGAACCATTAGGAACCACTTTTTCAAATAAAACAAAGCTTGGCATGTTTGCATGCATTACCTTGACTTTGTTATTTTATGTGATGTTTTGCTTGATTGGTAGATTGAACTTGTGCCTTGCTTGATTGAATTGTAGTGACTTGAAGAGTGTGATTGTTGCAAGGACAAGGAGTGAACCTATACCCTCTACCAAAAAGGCAAGTGATGCTTCATACTTTTTGTCCCATTACTTTCACTATGCATTAGTGATTTTCTCTAAGTAAAACTTGCATGGAATTTTGCTAAGTATAAACCTTGCTATAGGAAAACCTAGTAGATGAAACCTTAGTAGAGATTTTCCTAAGTTAAGATTCCTATTACTATCAAGCTTAGCTTAGCTAATAGAAAACAAGGGTGGATTATATATTCATACTATGGAAAAATTTCTAAGTCTGAGGACTTGTGTTTTTGTTTAATAAAACAACTAAGTTAATGAATCACCTGGGTGGAATGGTAATTGCTTGGTGGATTTTGGTTGAGTGGTTCACAAGGCCCATGTCTATGGTTTACTTTGTGTATCTCACTTGTGGATGGCCACCCAGGAACAAAGAGATTTGAGATGTCAAATGTTGAGAAGCTTCAAGTGCAACCACTTGGCATTATGGGCTCTGCCTAGATCATATAGGTTGCAAGAACTTAGCCATATGGACAGATGGTGGTAGTGTTTGATAGGTTGGAGCGCGTCCATTTTGGTCTAAGGGAAAGCTTCTGAAAGATCTTGTGTTGGGAAACCAAGTCTTGTGGGGAAAGTTTCTCTGCAGAGTGTAAAATCTAAGTACTTAGCCATGTCCCTGGTAAAGGACAATTTGAGCATCAAGACATGGAAGCAATCAAGAATCTCATCATTCAAATTTCTAAGTTAAAAACTTGTGGTTTGAACAAGGGTTAAAGGATCTTCAATCTTTGATTGAGAAAAATGATTTTGTCAAGCAAAAACTTAGTGTTTTCAAAATGATAAGGAAAATCTATTTTGAGCAATGCAAGCCTCAAATCCACTTAGCCAAATGCATATAGATGATAGACTCCACCATACTACCATAGTATCACTTGCCAATACAATTCAAATGTATTGACCCTTGTGGCTGTAACTTGTAATGTTGCAGGTTTGATTGTTTTTAGTGAAGATTGATTGATTAGGATTACAAAGTCTACAACCAACATGTCTACCTGTGGCACTTTGAAGATGAAGGACCCCATGCTTATAGATTTCTGTTGCAATGTAATGTAATAGCCAAATGAGCTATGTAAGATGTAATAAAATTATGTTATTCCTGGTTATAAAGTTATATTATGACCTTTGTTTCTTGATATTACATCTTAACTGTGGATGCTAGCTATTGATCCAGGGACTAGCATTGTAAACACAGGGGACTCTACCTTATTAAAGGTTGGGGCCTTCTACAGATGGTATCAGAGCATTGTGTTGCCTGTAGGATTTGTAAACCTTGGATTGGACCAAAAACCCTTAGAAAAATAGGAGTTGTATTTGTTCCAAAACTTATTTACAAACAATCTTGTAAACTCTTTCCTCAACCATTTTTGGTTTCAACTCTACATCTCTTCTACTTCAACTTGATGAAGAAACCTAACCCATGGCCAAGGACTACACCATGAACAAAGGATTCCATCAACTCTAAAGACATCAACTTCTTCAACTCTAATGACTTCAACATCTTCAACTCTAATGACTTCAACTTCTTTAACTCTAATGACTTCAACATCTTCAGCATATTCACCAAGGACTTCCAACATGGATACCACTAAGGACTACAAGTGAGACAAGGAAATCTTGCTCAAGATTTAGAGACTGAGGGAATGCAAAAGTTAGAAGGAGCCTACATCACTTGAAGATTTGTGACCAAGGATTTTTCCTCAAGGAAACCATGATCTCATGCAAGAAGAATCAACCAAGAAGAATGGAAAGATCACAAGTGAACCATATAGATGGACCACCATATTTAGTTTAAGTCAAGCACACCAACTTATGTGGTGTAACAAAAATATTTTGTTGCCTAAGTATGTGCTTGAACTTTGTTGTTTGAGTGAAAAGTTGTTTGTGAATGCTTGCACATTGCTTGAGTAAATTGTGATGTGTGTGATGAGAATTGATTCCTTAGAAATCTTTTGCCTATCCTAATCTCAAAACAACCCAAACAGATGACTTCTCCAAGAGACTCCAACATCAAGGTTGATGACACCAACAACAACCAAGAGGACAACATGAGAGAACTTATAGCAACCCAAAATCAGTTGAGCCAAGAGACAACTCAGCTTTTAGCCAACAACAATGGACTAGACCCAGCCATACAAAGTATTTTGAAACTTCAAACCCAATTGTTGCAAGGATTAGTTACTCAAATGATCAACATGGGAGAAAACTTTTCTCAAAGAGCTAATGACAACAAGGATGACAAAGATGCTAATCTAGAAGGAACCCAAGCTAGCAATATTTTTAGAGACAAGGATCATGCATCCAAGGAACATGAAGATCAATGCCCCAAGAAGAGAGAAAGATTTTCCACCTCTGAGGTAAGGTATGAAGAACATGAACTAGAAGAACTCCTAGCTTTGGAGAGACCCAAGAAGAAGAAGAAATGCCCCAACCCTAACAAGAAGGATATTACTCAAGTACAATGTTACAATTGCAAAGAGATGGGACACTATGCCAATGAATGCCTAGAAAAGAAGAAGAATCAAAGAATCAAACAAGAGGCAATGATACCAAAGGAAAAGAAAGATATCAGCCAAGTGATGTGTTTCAAATGCAAGGAACTAGGCCACTATGTAAACTTCTGTCCAGGAAAGAGGAAGCACAAGATAAACCAACCTATAAAAGATATCAGCCTTGTCACATGTTTCAAGTGTGAAAACAAAGGACACTATGCAAATGTTTGCCCAGAGAAGTTTCCCCAGGATCCCAAGAAGGCCAATATGTAATTTAGTTTGAAATTTTTTTAAGGGTGGTAGTACCCTAGATGCTTCTGAGCCAACTTGTAACCCTAGCCTCCCCAAATCTCGGGAAGAGATTTATTTTAAGGGTGGTAGCCTGTCACATCCCAAGATTTTCCAAATCTTGTAATGTGAAAAATAAATGAATAAAATAAAACTCTGTTGATTTTTAGAGTGAGAAGAAACTTTTTGTTTCCAATTGGGAAGCTTCAAACGTATTTTGATCAAGGTAAATCCTAAAGGGATTTAAAAAAAGTTAAACATTTAATAAAGGAAAATAAAAATATTTGGTTTTACTATTTTTGAAATCTTTTTATAAAAGATTTGGTTTTCAAAAGAAAAGATAGATTTATAAATAAGGATTATTTATAAAGCCAAATTAAACCTTGGCCAATGTTTTGAAATAAAATGTTTTGTTTTGATAAAAATAGTAAAGGTTTATTTAAATAAAATAATAAGGATTTAATATCCAATTTTATTTAAATAAAAGGTTTTACCATTTTAATTAAAACATCAGAACTTATTAAATTATTTTAAATAAGATTTCCAAGTATTTTATATTCTCAAATAAAACCTACTGAAGTGTTTTTGGTTTTATTTTAGATTTCAAAATAAAGATTTTAATAAAACAAATCCTATTTGATTTAATAACTAAGGTCCATTTTATTTAATTATTAATGGAACCTAAAATAAAAAATGTTATTTTATTTTAAACAAGTTTCCAAGTATTCTTTATTTTTCAAATAAAACCTACAGATTTGGTTTTGAAAATATTTATATTTTAAATGGAGATTTTATTAAATAAATCAAAACCTATTTGAATTAATAATTAAGATCTATTTTATTTAATTATTAAATAGATCCTAAAAAGTTTAAAATTATTATTTTATTTTGGGATTTGGTTTATGTTGATAAACAGAACCCAAAAACTCATTACAAGTGTGGTGATTGTTTGAATTGTTTGAATGTTTGAATAGTTGATTGAATTTCAAAACAGAAATTGATTTGGAAAAAGAAAAAGATTCAGAACTGGAAAAAAAAAATAGGAATCTGGTCGACCCAACCCAGCAGCCCAGTTTAGGCCCAACTCCAGCCCACCTTTCTTTCCCTCAGCGAAACGTTTTCTCACTCGCGAGACGACCCGCTAAGCAAATGACTGGTGGACCCTCGTTTCCTCTTCCTTCTCTCGCTTCCCCAGAGGACCCCAAGCCACGTCCCCCTTCTTTCCCACCCGCAGACTACGCCCTCCCCCTCGCCGGCCGTTGCAGGCGAATTAAGCCCGGCGTAATACGCGTTAACCACACCACTAATCGTCCCCTTGACCACGCACGTTAAATCGCCTCCCTCTCCTCTCTGGTTCCCCTCTGTCGCCCCACCTCGACACGCCCCCAGGCTGCCGAATTTTGCTCAAACACCGCCACTGTCCGACGACACTCCGGCGAGGATTCCGGCAGCTCCACGCCACGTCTTGCCTCCTCGAGCACGCAGCTGTGATCACCATCACCCGACGGACCTTTCTGCAGCCGCAGCTCGCTCGCACGCGCCCCTGAGCGTCGGCAGCGACAACAACCGCCACCGCCACCGTCTGGCTTTTCTCCGACGATCTCCCTCTGGTAAACCAGACTACCCCGACCCCTCTCGTTCACGCACACACCTTCGCCGTGTCTTTGCGCATCTGACCGTGCGTTCTGTTTGTCTCCGAGTGATCCCTAGCGCCGTCCTCGACGACGACTGAGCATGGCCGAGGCGCAGCTCCACTCCGGCGAGCAATCAAGCCCGCTCCAGGGCGCCCCTCGACAAGACGGCATCACCTTGAGCTTCCCCAGGCCTCTGCGAACGCTGTGAGTACCTCCCCAGCCACCCTTGCTTCATGTATCGCCGGCGCCGCCGCCGTCTGGCCGCTCCGCCGCCAGCCACCGCCGCAGCGCCGCTCGTTTAGGGTCGAGCTCACAGCAGCCGTCCGATCTCGATCTAGTGGCTAGGATAGAAGCTAGGCGAAAGGGTAAGTAGCATTTGTGCACCGCACGACCTGACTTGATCCAATGCACCAGAGTAGTCGATCCGAACGAAACGTTTTTGACCAATAGGATTGCACCACGTGGCCTGTAGTTGATTTAAAAGACAGATTTGATCTATTAGATTTCCAATTTTGTAAATTGCATAAATTTTGATCCACACGTCCAAATTTTGCAAACTTTATATCATTGGAATCAGTGGAACAAGCTCTAGCCAACCATGCCTTTTGTTTAGTAAAAAGCTTCTGGAAAAATGTTTGTTTTTGCAGAAACATTTGTATGCTTGTTAAGGATGTGAAAATTGTTTAAAAATGAATTTGGGGATAAAATCTTTGGCAAATGGTGTGATTTGAACCTACTGACCATAGGAAACACTTTGTGGTTTCAAAAATGTATTTGGTGAAGGAAAAGAATGATTCTTTGATTTAAAACCATTTCTAGTCAAATAGAAATGTGGTTTATTTATTAAAAATGGTTTTGGAAGAAAACTTTTGGGAAATGTTTTGTTTTAAACTATCTGACCCCAAACACCAAGCTTTATGGTTTGAAAACATATTGGTGAACCCTATAGATTAATGCCTTAGTAAAAAATATTTCTACACCACATAAAATGGTACTTTGTTTTGAAAATGGTTTTTGAAATGAAACCTTTTGCAAATGACTTTCGCCACTTTACAAAATGACCATTAGGTGTTTTCAAATGTTCATGACCCATTAGGAACCAATTTTTCAAATAAAACAAAGCTTGGCATGTTTGCATGCATTACCTTGACTTTGTTATTTTATGTGATGTTTTGCTTGATTGGTAGATTGAACTTGTGCCTTGCTTGATTGAATTGTAGTGACTTGAAGAGTGTGATTGTTGCAAGGACAAGGATTGAACCTATACCCTCTACCAAAAAGGCAAGTGATGCTTCATACTTTTTGTCCCATTACTTTCACTATGCATTAGTGATTTTCTCTAAGTAAAACTTGCATGGAATTTTGCTAAGTATAAACCTTGCTATAGGAAAACCTAGTAGATGAAACCTTAGTAGAGATTTTCCTAAGTTAAGATTCCTATTACTGTCAAGCTTAGCTTAGCTAATAGAAAACAAGGGTGGATTATATATTCATACTATGGAAAAATGTCTAAGTCTGAGGACTTGTGTTTTTGTTTAATAAAACAACTAAGTTAATGAATCACCTGGGTGGAATGGTAATTGCTTGGTGGATTTTGGTTGAGTGGTTCACAAGGCCCATGTCTATGGTTTACCTTGTGTATCTCACTTGTGGATGGCCACCCAGGAACAAAGAGATTTGAGATGTCAAATGTTGAGAAGCTTCAAGTGCAACCACTTGGCATTATGGGCTCTGCCTAGATCATATAGGTTGCAAGAACTTAGCCATATGGACAGATGGTGGTAGTGTTTGATAGGTTGGAGCGCGTCCATTTTGGTCTAAGGGAAGGCTTCTGAAAGATCTTGTATTGGGAAACCAAGTCTTGTGGGGAAAGTGCACCACCTCTGCAGAGTGTAAAATCTAAGTACTTAGCCATGTCCCTGGTAAAAGACAATTTGAGCATCAAGACATGGAAGCAATCAAGAACCTCATCATTCAAATTTCTAAGTTAAAAACTTGTGGTTTGAACAAGGGTTAAAGGATCTTCAATCTTTGATTGATAAAAATGATTTTGTCAAGCAAAAACTTAGTGTTTTCAAAATGATAAGGAAAATCTATTTTGAGCAATGCAAGCCTCAACTCCACTTAGCCAAATGCATATAGATGATAGACTCCACCATACTACCATAGTATCACTTGCCAATACAATTCAAATGTATTGACCCTTGTGGCTGTAACTTGTAATGTTGCAGGTTTGATTGTTTTTAGTGAAGATTGATTGATTAGGATTACAAAGTCTATAACCAACATGTCTGCCTGTGGCACTTTGAAGATGAAGGACCCCATGCTTATAGATTTCTGCTGCAACGTAATGTAATAGCCAAATGAGCTATGTAAGATGTAATAAAATTATGTTATTCCTGGTTATAAAGTTATATTATGACCTTTGTTTCTTGATATTACATATTAACTATGGATGCTAGATATTGATCCAGGGACTAGCATTGTAAACACAGGGGACTCTACCTTATTAAAGGTTGGGACCCTCTACATTATCCGAGGTTTTGATCGTCGGTATCTCTGCATACCTAGTTCAACCTCATTACTGATAAGTACTCTTTTCTCGTTCCCGTGATATGTGATCCCTTGTGAGCCAGTCACATGCTTGCAAGATAATTGGATGAAATTCCACAGAGAGGGCCCAGAGTATATCTATCCGTCATATGGATGGACAAATCCCACTCTTGATCCATGTGTCTCAACCCATACTTTCCGAACACTCAATGCCATCTTTATAGCCACCCAGTTACGGTGTGGTGTTTGATGTCATCAAAGCATCCTTCCGGTGTGGTGATAAGCATGATCTCATGGTCGAAGGAATTCGGTTTCTATGTATCAGAAAGCTTATAGCAATTGAACTATTAAAATGACTTGATCTTTATGCTACTCTTATCTATAGGAGTATGTCCATCATATCATTCTCCTAATGATATGACCTTGTTATTAACAACATCTCAAATGTTCATGATCAATAAACCATGATCATCTATTAATCAACAAGCTAGTATTATAAAGAGGCTTTACTAGGGACTCTAATTTAGTTTACAAATCACACAAGTATTAATGTTTCTGGTTAATACTGTTATAGCATGAATGTAAACATTTATCATAAACACAAAGATATAATAATAACTACATTTATTATTGCCTCTAGGGCATATCTCCAACAGAGATTATTTGAGCTACTCCACCTACCAGTACCATTTCCACACTTTGTCCAATACAACTTTTGCAACTTCCTTCACAAGCCTCAAATTGATCAATTTGGCAAACTAAATCAAAACTTGTTTCAAACCAACTCCAAACACCACCAAAGCTTGTCAAGTACTACACACATCATCATACCTCCCTCCTGGTCGTGCATATTAACCTAAGCTACTGTAGCACCTCCCCTCCCCTTTTGTCCCTAGTTTTTGTAAGAGAGAGAGACCACCATATCTTGCAAAGATCTTTATAATAAAGGCCACAACAGCTGCAATGTCCCTCTCACCACCTCTCTGCCCACCTTTGACCACAGCACCACCCTTAGCAACCAATGGGAAGCCCCCACCCCATGCCCATTTTGGACATTTCATCCTTGCCCATAGGGTTTCAAAATAAAAGAGCCACAGGCCACCCCCAGCACACCCCTACCCCTCATTTGCTGTAAGATCCCTCCTTTGTAAAGGAAAAGGATCCCTATGATTGCAATGCTAGTCCCTGGATCAATGCTAGCATCCACAGTTTAAGATGAAGTACACAGATACAAGGGTCATTTATTACATCCATTCCAGAGATAAAACATAGTCTTTTACAACTCAAGGCCACAGGCCTAATACAAGAGTTTTGGAATAAGTAAATAAACATAAGTCTTCATCTTCATGTGCCACAGGCAAGCATGTTGAGTGTAGACTCATGACACCTAATCATCATCGGAGTAACCTGCAACATCACAAGTTACAGCCACAGTGGGTCAATACTTTGGAATAGTATTGGCAAGTGATACCTTAGTAAATTTTAAGTGGACTATATTACTATATGCATTTTGGCTAAGTGTAGCTTGGCTTGCTTTGCTCAAAATAGGTTTTTCCTATTAGTTGAAAACACTAAGTTTTTCTTTGTCAAAACTTCCCAAGAAACCACCAATAGACATTGGGGTCCTTCACCCTTGTACACCCACAAATTTTTACTTAGAAGTTGGAGTGATGAGATTCTTGATAGCTTCCATGTCTTGATGCTCAAGTTGTCCATTGCCATGGACTTGGCTAAGTACTTAGATTTTCCATCTGCAGAGGTTGTGCACTTTCCCCACCAGACTTGGTTTCCCAAGACAGGACCTTTCAGAAGCCTTCCCTTAGACCAAATGGACGCGCTCCAACCTAACATTCCCACTACCACCAACTGTCCAAATGGCTAAGTTCTAGCAACCTATATGATCAAGGCAGAGCCCATATTGCCAAGTGGTTGCACTATAAGCTTCTCAACACTTGGCCTCCAAAATCCCTTTGTGCCTGGGTGGCATACCACAAGTGAGATACACAAGGTAAACCATGTCCATGGGCCTTGTGTAACCACTCAACCAAAAACCACCATTCAAGTCCCATTCCACCCAGGAGGTTCATTGACTTAGTTGTTTTATTAAGAAAACATAAGTCCAAAGACTTAGAAATATTTTCATCATAGCATGTATATACTTAACCAACCCTTGTTTGCTACTAGCTAGTCTAAGCATGGCATAGTAACTTAACTTAGGAAAATTTCCTAGCAATTCTACAGTTCTACAACTACTTAGGAATTCCCAACATAGCATTTGGCAAGAATAACAACATGCAAGACTTAACAAAATATTTCTAATGCTTGTACAAAATATAGGGATTGAAATATTCATGTAGTACCACTTGCCTTGGTAATGGGGAGAGTATCACTCTTCACAATCACAGTCACTAGCAAAATCTACACAAAAATTTGTAGCACAAAATTACACACAATTCATATACAAACAAAAATATATATGCATGCATGCAAGAATGCTAAGTGATGATTTTTGAAATTCCACCAAGCAAGTGCACAGTACTGAACCAAAACCAAGTAAAAAACTTGCTAACTAAACTTATTTAGCACTAAATCTATTTACTAAACAAATTCTATACTCAAAATAGTCCTAAACAAGTTTCTGCATAAAAATTCATTTTAACAGAAACTTTTCACTAAACACATTGCAGATTCAGAAAGGGCTTGTCCCCCTAATTCCAATGATATGAAATTTGCAAAAATCTAACGTGGGAATCAAAAGTTATAGCCATTTCAAAATTTGATCTAAATCTGTTTTCAAATTCTGTTTTAATTCAAACCCTAGCCACGCGTCTTAATCCTATTGGCTGATACCGATTCGTTCAGGATCACCCTCGCGCGCCGTTGGATCTAATTAAAACCCACGGCTCAGATCTGCCCATAACGGTTCGCTAACTTATCTAATTCTACGCGTTGGATCCAGATCTGACGGCTACAAATCAACTAACCAAACTCGAGCGGCGCTAGCGGCGGCGACTGGCGGCGGCGCGTCTGACAGCGGCGGCGCTGGCGTTCTAGGTCGCGCGGGAGTGGGGAAAGTGGGTTACCAGGACCGCAGGAGGCTGCTGATGCTCAAGGTGGCGATGATTCGGGAAGGGGCGCACTGGCACGGTCTCAGGGGCTCGTCGGAGTTGCGGGCGGCGTCTGTCGCTTGCAGTCGTGGTTGTTGCCGAGGTTTGGCGTCTCCCTAGCACGAACCAGAGGTATCAGGAGATGCGCAAGACGCAGGCGAACAAACTCGCATAGAGAAGGGGGCAAGGGGCGCTCGGGTTTTACCTCAATTGGTCGCCGGAGTCAAGCGGCGGCGCAGGTGGTTGCGGTCGTGAACGGAAACGACGACCTGGGTCACGAGCTGGCAAAAGAAAGGTGTCAGCAGGTGCACAAGATCATGCTGAGCATCATCGTTTGAACCAGAGAGAGGGAGGCGGTCGAGGCTCACCGGAATCGGTCGCCGGAGTCGTCGGTACTGCGGGGCTTCGAGGGAAAATGCGCGCAGCCTGGTGGCGGAGTGAGCGAGGAGAGTGGGGGGGAAATGACCGCGGCGGGGTGTGGTTTATATAGGCTCAAGCGTGACAGGAAACGCCTGCGGCATCAAGGCTAATTACGCCGCGCCATTACCGGCATTGACAGCGGCGGCGACGTGGTCTGCGGCGCGGTTTGGGGAAGACGAGGGTGACGTGGAGAGGGCCCGCTCATCAGCGAAACGTGCAGAGAGTAGGTGGGGTCTGGTTATCAGTGACTGCTTGGGTGCGCTTGCGCGTGCGAGAGAGAGAGAGGAAGGCCGGGTGGGCTAGTTGGGCCAATTCTGTTGCTGGGCTAGAATCCTGGCGCCTGGCCCTTTTCTTTTCTTTTGTCCTTTTCTTTTTCTGTTTTGATTTTCAGGAATGGTTTTGATATGAATTCAAACTCTTTTTGAATTCAAATCTTTCTGGGGTTTCTGCAGTGTGCAAAAGTTTCAAATATAGGCATAAAACCATGTGGTTTCTTTGCAAAAGCTTGGTCACTCTTGGAGAAATAAAATAACAGGAGCTTGCACAAGATTTGCAAAATGTTTGAAAAATAGTTTTTGAACCATTTCCATTTGTAAAACTTGGTTCAAATTTCCACACTCAATCCATTCAACAAAGGAGACAAGCAATCTAGGTTTAAAACATTCAAACTCTCAAATGGGGATGGCCATTTGATTTTAGCTTGCTCACATAAAATGATAGCACTATGTGCTTTGTTTTTCTGAATGAGTCATGAAATTGACCTCAATTCTATATGCATGCATGAATGATATGCAAACTTTGAAATCATGATTTTAGGGATGTTACAAATATAACCCCCTTAAAGTGAATCTCGCCCTCGAGATTCGGGTTGGCTAGCAAATAGGTGAGGGTGGTCTTTCCAAAGGTCATCTTCTCTTTCCCATGTTGCTTCCTCTTCGGTATGATGATTCCACTGCACTTTGCAGAATTTGATAGTCTTTGTCCTTGTGACTCTTTCTGCAGTCTCAAGAATCTTGATAGGTTTCTCCTCATATGTGAGGTCACTTTCTAGTTGTACTTCCTCCAAAGGTATAGTATCCTTCAAATAAGTTTCTTCCATTTCTGGGTGACATTTCTTAAGTTGACTCACATGAAATACATTATGGACTGCTGATAGAGATGCTGGCAGTTCAATTTCATAAGCAACTTCTCCTTTGCGACTCAGAATCTTGAATGGCCCAACATATCTTGGTGCCAACTTTCCTTTGACTCCGAATCTTTTCACTCCACGGAGTGGTGATACTCTAAGATAGGCTCTATCACCAACTTCGTAGGTGACTTCTCTGCGCTTAGGATCTGCGTAGCTTTTCTGTCGGGACTGTGCTATCTTCAACCTGTCCTTAACCAACTTGACTTTCGCTTCGGCTTCTTTGATAAGATCTGGCCCGAATAGACTTCTTTCTCCCACACCATTCCATAACAATGGGGTGGTACACTTTCTTCCGTAGAGAAACTCAAACGGTGCCATCTCAATGCTGGCTTGATAGCTGTTGTTATAAGAAAACTCTGCGTAAGGCAGACTTTCATCCCAACTGGCTCCATAGTCTAGGGCACATGCCCTCAACATGTCTTCCAGAATTTGATTTGTCCTTTCTGTTTGTCCATCGGTTTGAGGATGAAAGGCAGTACTGAATTCCAACCTCGTTCCCAATGACTCATGTAGCTGTCTCCAAAAATGGGAAGTGAATTGAGTTCCCCTATCAGACACAATACTCTTGGGCACACCATGAAGACACACAATTCTACTCATGTAGATTTTGGCTAACTTGGCACTCGTATAAGTTGTCTTCATGGGTATGAAATGAGCCACTTTAGTTAGGCGATCCACTACTACCCATATGGAATCATATCCTCATCTGGTCCTTGGTAATCCGGTGATAAAATCCATACCAATCTTGTCCCACTTCCAATCAGGAATAGGTAGTGGTTGAGGCAAACCTGCTGGTTTCTGATGCTCCGATTTTACTCTACTACACACATCACACAAAGCAATATGTTCGGCGATGTCTCTATTGAGATTGTTCCACCAAAATCTTTCTTTCATGTCCATGTACATTTTGGTGTTACCTAGGTGAATAGAATACGGAGAGTTGTGTGCTTCTTGCAAAATCAGTTTCCGTAACTCCGGATCTTGTGGAACACAGATACATTTCCCATGCCATAAAGTACCCTGTTCATCTTCATGGAAATTTTTAGCTTTCCCTTGGCCAATCTTTTCCTTAATCTCTTCAATTTCCTTATCGGTCTTCTGAGCTTCTCGGATCTTGTCCAACAAAGTGGGTTGAACATCCAAAGACATGAGATGTCCTTCAGGCACAATCTCCAATCTGAGTTCTCTGAATTGGGTACACAAATCATCTGGCAATTCTCCTTTGGTAAGGCCATTCACAAATACCTTACGACTTAGAGCATCTGCTACAACATTTGCTTTACCGGGGAGGTATTGCAAACTTAAGTCATAATGTAGAGGTCTCAACCTAATAAGGTAGATTTCCTCCTGTGTTTTACAATGCTAGTCCCTGGATCAATAGCTAGCATCCACAGTTTAGATGTAATATCAAGAAACAAAGGTCATATTATAACTTTATAACCAGGAATAACATAATTTTATTACATCGATACATAGCTCATTTGGCTATTACATTACATTGTGGCGGAATAATTATAATCATGGGGTCCTTCATCTTCAAAGTGCCACAGGCAGATGTTGGTTGTAGACTTTGTAATCCTAATCAAACAATCTTCACTAAAATCAATCAAACCTGCAACATTACAAGTTACAGCCACAAGGGTCAATACAGTTGAATTGTATTGGCAAGCTTCACTACTTTGTATATTATGAGTGGATCCTATCAATACATGTATATTTGACTAAGTAGAGTTTAAGGTTTATTTGCTTAAAGCAACATTTATCCTATCTTTTCAAAAATGGTTTTGGTCCTTTGTCAAATCTCTTTTCCAAGAATCCCTTGAACTCCTTGGTAGACACTCAAGTGTTCAAGTCCATGTCAAAATCTCTTGAGCTCCTTGGTAACCCCAAGTGCATCAAGTTTTATAATATCTCATGAGTTCCTTGGTAACCCCAAGTGTTCATGTTTTCATCAAAAATCTCTTGAGCACCTTGGTAACCCCAAGTGCATCAAGCTTAACAAAATCTCTTTGAATTCCTTGGTAGACACACAAGGGCATCAAGTTTTTATTTTAGAAGTTGGAATGTCGAGATCTCCCATAGTTCAAACTTTAGTTGCTCAGTATTGTCCATAACCGGGGACACGGCTAAGTACTTAGATTTTATTATCTTCTGTAGAAGGAGTACACTTTACCCACATGTCACAATCCCATCTTGTTGCCACCAGTGGCCTACTGGATTAGTGCTCACCAAGATGGAGTACTGGCAGACTGAGAATGTGACGAAGTCTTTCCAAAAGGTCCTCCCATACATCATTTCTAACTTTGTCTTCAGCCCCCATGAAGCATTCCAGATCCCCATGTCCAGTAACTAAAGACAATGTATGGGTCTTCCTAATGTAATTGACTAAGCCAGAGCCATAATAGCATGTGGTTGCACACGAAAACCACAATTGGAGAAGCATGTTTGATCTCTAAGTTTCCTAGGTGGTTTTCTTTTGGAGCCCAACACAAAGTGATTTCCATAGACATGGTTCCTTTTGTTGCCACCTTCTCCAAAACTTAAAGTATCCTCCACCTAGGTGGTTCATTGAGTCCTTGTTTTATTATATAAAACACAAGTCCTTTTCTCAACTTTGTAAAAATCTCAACATGCATCTCTTTTCAAAATATAGCATGGCTAAGCATGTACAACTTCAATGTTTTCACTAAGTAATGTAAGGGCATCCTATTAGGATTTAGCATAGCATAAGTATAAATTATTTTCATGCATGTTTTCAAAATCCACTAAGTATAATGAAAATAGTAGGACTTTAGATGGTAGTGTCACTTGCCTTTTTGGTAGGGAATGGTGGTTCACTCCTTGATCTTGCTAGTCTCACACTTTGCTAAATTCACTACAAGTCAATCAAGCAAACACAAAATCAACTAACATTCCAAACCAAAGTCAAACAAACAATTTCATACTCACAAAGCAATGGAATCTAAGTCATGCATAAGTATGCAAAGGATGGTTCTATTGCAAGGTTGGTCTCTACTAGGTTTATAAACTTTGTAAGGTCCAAATTGGTCATTTACCAAAATGGCAAAGTCATTAGTTAGAGGGTTTTGCCCAAAAATTATCTTAGAAATCCATTCAACATTTTATGTGGTGGAAAATGGTTTTATCAAATCAAAATCTTTAAGTTTCTCACCAAAAGTTTCTAACTCTCAAGATTTGTTGTTTTGGGTCAGTAGCTTTGAATCAAAACATTTTCCCAAAGTTTTATTCCAAAATCCTTTTTCATAAATAAGCCATTATTTTTACTTGGTTAGAAATAGACTAATTCAATTAATCCATTCTAAATTTTTCCAATATCATGTTCAAAACCATGGGTTGGTTCCTAAGGTCAGTAAGGTCACTAAAAACCATTTTGCAGAAGTTTTTGACACCAAAATAAATTTTAAACAATTTTTCTACTCTAAACAAGCTCTCAAAAGAATCTGCAAAATCAAGCAAACAAACAGATACTATTTTCTAAACTGAGGCCACAGTTGGCTAGGGCTTGCTCTCCTGAATTCATTGATATAAAATTTGTAATTTTTGGACGTGTGGTTTGAAAGTTAGAGGGGTTTGAAGTTTGCAATTAAATCTGATTCAAATTTCTTTTAAACAGATCTAGTGCCACGCGTCAAGTTCTTACTGGACAATACCGGTTCGGTCGGATTGATCTCTCTGGATCGTTGGATCTAAGTGGGATCGCACGGCACTGGTTGCTCGATACCCCTTCGCTCACTTTCTTTCCTAAACGTCAGATCTAAATCTAACGGTCACTACTGCTCTGACTATTAATCGGCGGCGCTGGCGGCGGCTTGCGGCGGCGCACGGCCAGGCAGTGAGGTTCCGGTGGCTCTAGGAAGCGAGGAAGACGGAGAGGGTGCTCACCGGGTTCGCGTGGTCGAGGTGGTGCTCAAGGTACTGCTGGCTTGACAAGGGGCGCTCGGGGGAAGTCGTAATTCCTCGCCGGAGTTGTTACTAGCGACGGGCGGCTCTGGTCAAGGTCGAGGACGTCACTGGAGATCACCCTAAGGCAAAACGAAGGTGCGGTCTGATGCGTAAGGTCAAGACAACGCTGTGTGTGTGCACGAGAAGTAAAGAGGCGGTCTGGTTCACCTGGAAAACGTCGTCGGAGAAGAAGCAGACGGCGGCGTGAGTCGAGCTTGTCCTTGCCGACGCTCCGGGGCGCCCGCGGTTGAATGAAGGGCACGGGGAGAAGCGTCTGGGAGTGGGGAAGCTGCCAACGTGCTCAGGGAGGCTCGGGGTGGTGTGGCTTGGCCGGAATCGACATCGAACCTCGTCGGAGACGGCGGCGGTGCAGAAGGAATTGGCGACAGCCTAGGGGCAGAGAGGGAGTGGCGACAGGAGGGAAAGGAGGGGAAGGCGCTGGCGCTTAAGTACACAAGGTCAGAGGCGAGATTAACGCAGCCATTATGAGGAATTAAGCGTGCGGATTAACGACAGGGAACGACAGCGCGGTTTGGGGAAGAAGAGGTCGCGTGGTGAGGACGACGAACAGTAGCGGTGGGGTCTACCTGTCAGTGGGAAAAGAAGTGTGAGGGAGGTCCACCCGTCAGCTGCTTAGCGGGTGCGAGACTGAGTGAGAAAAACGGTTCGGGAAATAAGAGGAGGTGGGCTGCGAGTGGGCTGTTGGGCTGGGGCAGTTGGTCCAGATCCTATTCCATTTTTTTTTTATTCAGTAACCTTTTCTTTTTCTATTTCTGATTTCTGTTTTGAAATTCAAACAACCAAACACATTCAAATTGATTCAAACAATCATCAAGCTTTGTAACTTTGAATTTGGTTCTGTTTATCAATATAAACCAAAATTCCAAAATAATATTTAAATCCATTCATTAATTAAATAAAATGGACCTTTAGTTATTTAGTAAAATAGGGTTTGTTTTATTTAATAATATCCTCATTTGAAATCCAAACACTTTCAAAACCAAATCAGTAGGTTTTATTTGAAAATATAAGATACTTGAAATACTTTGTTTAAAAATGGAAATAACATTTTATTTTAGGGTCCAATATCAATTAAATGAATAGACCTTATTCATTTAATTCAAATAGGTTTTGTTTTATTAGAATATTTATTTTTTTTAAACTAAAAATAGTACCAAAACATTCAGTAGGTTTTATTTGTGAATATCAAATTTTTGGGAAAACTTATTTTAATAATTTAATAAGCTTTTGATGTTTTAATTTAAATGGTAAACCTTTTATTTAAATTTGGATATTAATTCCTTATTATTTTATTTAATTAAACCTTTGCTATTTTTAATCAAAACAAAACATTTTTAAATCCTAAGTTTGGTCAAGGTTTAATTTGGTTTTATAAAATAATCTCTATTTATAAACTCATCTTTTCTTTTGAAAACCAAAGTTTTTATTAAGGAATCAAATTAGTAATTCTAAAGCATTTTAATTTCCTTTAATAAATGTTTAACTTTTTAAATCCCTTTAGGATTTTATTTAATTCAAAAGGGTTTGAAGTTCCAATTGAATTCAAAAAGTTTCTTCTGGCCCTGAAATTCAAACAGTGTTTTATTTTATTCATTTATTTTCACATTACAAGATTTGGAAAATCTTGGGATGTGACAGGCTACCACCCTTAAAATAAATCTCGTCCCGAGATTTTGGGAGGCTAGGGTTACAAGCAGGTTCAAGACAACTAGGGTACTACCACCCTTAAAAATTTTCAAACAAAAATTACATCTTGTCCTTCTTGGGATCCTGGGGAAAATTTCTCTAAGCAACCATTTGCATGGTGTCCTTAGTTTCCCTGCTTGACTCATGGACCAAGGTTGAGCTTCTCCATAGGCTTATTTAACTTGTTCTTCATCTTCTCTGGACAGTTGCTTGCATAATGTCCTAGATTCTTGCAGTTGAAACAATGGATACCTTGGAGTTCTTTGTGTTGTTCTTGGGGACAAGTTGCTACATAATGGCCTGGTTGTTTGCAGTTGTTGCATACCACTTGGTCAATTCCCTTATTTTTCTTGTTCTCTGGACACTCACTGGAGTAGTGTCCCATTTCCTTACATTTACGGCATTGCACAAGATGCATGTCTTGTCTTGGTTTCTTGGGTTTCTTTGATCCTTTGAATTGGGTTGTCTTGTTTGGAGGTATAAGTGGTCCTTTTCCTTTGGTAGATTTGGATCCTTCTTGTTTCCTTTGTTCCACCATGGAGTAAATAGGACATTGGCTAGGAATATGATCACTTCCTTCACATAGGTAGCAAGTGGCTTGAGAGGTAGGACATTGTCCAATAGGATGTTCTTCTTCACAATTGGGGCATTGTCCTTCATGCTCTTTGGAAGTATGATCCTTGTCTCCACAAATAATGCAAGCTGGGGCTCCATCTAGAATAACATTCCTGTCATCCTTGTTATCATAAACTCTTTTGGGATAGCTTTCCTCCATGCTGATCATTTGATTGGTCACCTTAAGCATTAGTTGGGATTGTTCTTCCAAAAACTTTTGCAGTGCTGGATCTTTATCACTATTGTTGGTTATGAACTGAGCTGTTAGCTGGTTTAACTGGTGTTGGGTTGCTATGAGCTCTTTCATGCTGTCAGCTTGGTTGGTGTTGGCATCATCAACCTTGGAATCCTTTGGAGTAGTCATCTGTTTGGGTTGAAAGGAGGTTAGGATAGGCAAGATATTTCTAAGGAATCAATTCTAATCACACACATCACAATTCACACAATCAAGGGGCATGCAACCACAAACCAAACAATTCACTCAAACAACAAAGTTCAAGCACATACTTAGGCAACAAAATATTTTTGTTACACCACATAAGTTGGTGTGTTTTGACTTAACCAAAATATGGTGGTCCATCTACATGGTTCACTTGTGATCCTTCCTTCCTTCATGATTCTTCTTGTATGAGGTCATGGTTTCCTTGGGAAAAACTCTTTGTCACAATACTTCAAATTATGTAGGCTCCTTCTAACTTTTTTTGCATTCCCTCAGTCTCTAAATCTTGAGCAAGATTTCCTTGTCTTACTTGTAGTCCTTAGTGGTATCCAAGTTGGAGGTCCTTGGTGAATATGCTGAAGATGTTGAAGTCATTAGAGTTGAGGAAGTTGAAGTCATTAGAGTTGAAGAAGTTGAAGTCATTAGAGTTGAAGAAGTTGAAGAAGTCCTTTGCACATAGTGTAGTCTTTGGCCATGGGGTAGGTTTTTCCATCAAGTTGAAGTAGAAGAGGAGTAGAGTTGAAACCAAAATGGTTGAGGAAAAAGTTTACAAGTATTTTTGTAAATAAGTTTTGGAACAAGTACAACTCCTATTTGTCTAAGGGTTTTTGTCCAATCCTAGGGTTTACAAATCCTACAGGCAACACAATGCTCTGATACCATCTGTAGAGGTCTCAACCTAATAAGGTAGATTTCCTCCTGTGTTTTACAATGCTAGTCCCTGGATCAATAGCTAGCATCCACAGTTTAGATGTAATATCAAGAAACAAAGGTCATATTATAACTTTATAACCAGGAATAACATAATTTTATTACATCAATACATAGCTCATTTGGCTATTACATTACATTGCGGCGGAATAATTATAATCATGGGGTCCTTCATCTTCAAAGTGCCACAGGCAGATGTTGGTTGTAGACTTTGTAATCCTAATCAAACAATCTTCACTAAAATCAATCAAACCTGCAACATTACAAGTTACAGCCACAAGGGTCAATACAGTTGAATTGTATTGGCAAGCTTCACTACTTTGTATATTATGAGTGGATCCTATCAATACATGCATATTTGGCTAAGTAGAGTTTAAGGTTTATTTGCTTAAAGCAACATTTATCCTATCTTTTCAAAAATGGTTTTGGTCCTTTGTCAAATCTCTTTTCCAAGAATCCCTTGAACTCCTTGGTAGACACTCAAGTGTTCAAGTCCTTGTCAAAATCTCTTGAGCTCCTTGGTAACCCCAAGTGCATCAAGTTTTATAATATCTCATGAGTTCCTTGGTAACCCCAAGTGTTCATGTTTTCATCAAAAATCTCTTGAGCACCTTGGTATCCCCAAGTGCATCAAGCTTAACAAAATCTCTTTGAATTCCTTGGTAGACACACAATGGCATCAAGTTTTTATTTTAGAAGTTGGAATGTCGAGATCTCCCATAGTTCAAACTTTAGTTGCTCAGTATTGTCCATAACCGCGGACACAGCTAAGTACTTAGATTTTATTATCTTCTGCAGAAGGAGTACACTTTACCCACATGTCACAATCCCATCTTGTTGCCACCAGTGGCCTACTGGATTAGTGCTCACCAAGATGGAGTACTGGCAGACTGAGAATGTGACAAAGTCTTTCCAAAAGGTCCTCCCATACATCATTGCTAGCTTTGTCTTCAGCCCCCATGAAGCATTCCAGATCCCCATGTCCAGTAACTAAAGACAATGTATGGGTCTTCCTAATGTAATTTACTAAGCCAGAGCCATAATAGCATGTGGTTGCACATGAATGCCACAATTGGAGAAGCATGTTTGATCTCTAAGTTTCCTAGGTGGTTTTCTTTTGGAGCCCAACACAAAGTGATTTCCATAGACATGGTTCCTTTTGTTGCCACCTTCTCCAAAACTTAAAGTATCCTCCACCTAGGTGGTTCATTGAGTCCTTGTTTTATTATATAAAACACAAGTCCTTTTCTCAACTTTGTAAAAATCTCAACATGCATCTCTTTTCAAAATATAGCATGGCTAAGCATGTACAACTTCAATGTTTTCACTAAGTAATGTAAGGGCATCCTATTAGGATTTAGCATAGCATAAGTATAAATTATTTTCATGCATGTTTTCAAAATCCACTAAGTATAATGAAAATAGTAGGACTTTAGATGGTAGTGTCACTTGCCTTTTTGGTAGGGAATGGTGGTTCACTCCTTGATCTTGCTAGTCTCACACTTTGCTAAATTCACTACAAGTCAATCAAGCAAACACAAAATCAACTAACATTCCAAACCAAAGTCAAACAAACAATTTCATACTCACAAAGCAATGGAATCTAAGTCATGCATAAGTATGCAAAGGATGGTTCTATTGCAAGGTTGGTCTCTACTAGGTTTATAAACTTTGTAAGGTCCAAATTGGTCATTTACCAAAATGGCAAAGTCATTAGTTAGAGGGTTTTGCCCAAAAATTATCTTAGAAATCCATTCAACATTTTATGTGGTGGAAAATGGTTTTATCAAATCAAAATCTTTAAGTTTCTCACCAAAAGTTTCTAACTCTCAAGATTTGTTGTTTTGGGTCAGTAGCTTTGAATCAAAACATTTTCCCAAAGTTTTATTCCAAAATCCTTTTTCATAAATAAGCCATTATTTTTACTTGGTTAGAAATAGACTAATTCAATTAATCCATTCTAAATTTTTCCAATATCATGTTCAAAACCATGGGTTGGTTCCTAAGGTCAGTAAGGTCACTAAAAACCATTTTGCAGAAGTTTTTGACACCAAAATAAATTTTAAACAATTTTTCTACTCTAAACAAGCTCTCAAAAGAATCTGCAAAATCAAGCAAACAAACAGATACTATTTTCTAAACTGAGGCCACAGTTGGCTAGGGCTTGCTCTCCTGAATTCATTGATATAAAATTTGTAATTTTTGGACGTGTGGTTTGAAAGTTAGAGGGGTTTGAAGTTTGCAATTAAATCTGATTCAAATTTCTTTTAAACAGATCTAGTGCCACGCGTCAAGTTCTTACTGGACAATACCGGTTCGGTCGGATTGATCTCTCTGGATCGTTGGATCTAAGTGGGATCGCATGGCACTGGTTGCTCGATACCCCTTCGCTCACTTTCTTTCCTAAACGTCAGATCTAAATCTAACGGTCACTACTGCTCTGACTATTAATCGGCAGCGCTGGCGGCGGCTTGCGGCGGCGCACGTCCAGGTAGTGAGGTTCCGGTGGCTCTAGGAAGCGAGGAAGACGGAGAGGGTGCTCACCGGGTTCGCGTGGTCGAGGTGGTGCTCAAGGTACTGCTGGCTTGACAAGGGGCGCTCGGGGGAAGTCGTAATTCCTCGCCGGAGTTGTTACTGGCGACGGGCGGCTCTGGTCGAGGTCGAGGACGTCACTGGAGATCACCCTAAGGCAAAACGAAGGCGCGGTCTGATGCGTAAGGTCTAGACAACGCTGTGTGCGTGCACGAGAAGTAAAGAGGCGGTCTGGTTCACCTGGAAAACGTCGTCGGAGAAGAAGCAGACGGCGGCGTGAGTTGAGCTTGTCCTTGCCGACGCTCCGGGGCGCCCGCGGTTGAATGAAGGGCACGGGGAGAAGCGTCTGGGAGTGGGGAAGCTGCCAACGTGCTGAGGGAGGCTCGGGGTGGTGTGGCTTGGCCGGAATCGACACCGAACCTCGTCGGAGACGGCGGCAGTGCAGAAGGAATTGGCGACAGCCTAGGGGCAGAGAGGGAGTGGCGACAGGAGGGAAAGGAGGGGAAGGCGCTGGCGCTTAAGTACGCAAGGTCAGAGGCGAGATTAACGCAGCCATTATGACGAATTAAGCGTGCGGATTAACGACAGGGAACGGCAGCGCGGTTTGGGGAAGAAGAGGTCGCGCGGTGAGGACGACGAACAGTAGCGGTGGGGTCTACCTGTCAGTGGGAAAAGAAGTGTGAGGGAGGTCCACCCGTCAGCTGCTTAGCGGGTGCGAGACTGAGTGAGAAAAACGGTTCGGGAAATAAGAGGAGGTGGGCTGCGAGTGGGCTGTTGGGCTGGGGCAGTTGGTCCAGATCCTATTCCATTTTTTTTTTATTCAGTAACCTTTTCTTTTTCTATTTCTGATTTCTGTTTTGAAATTCAAACAACCAAACACATTCAAATTGATTCAAACAATCATCAAGCTTTGTAACTTTGAATTTGGTTCTGTTTATCAATATAAACCAAAATTCCAAAATAATATTTAAATCCATTCATTAATTAAATAAAATGGACCTTTAGTTATTTAGTAAAATAGGGTTTGTTTTATTTAATAATATCCTCATTTGAAATCCAAACACTTTCAAAACCAAATCAGTAGGTTTTATTTGAAAATATAAGATACTTGAAATACTTTGTTTAAAAATGGAAATAACATTTTATTTTAGGGTCCAATATCAATTAAATGAATAGACCTTATTCATTATTTCAAATAGGTTTTGTTTTATTAGAATATTTATTTTTTTTAAAACTAAAAATAGTACCAAAACATTCAGTAGGTTTTATTTGTGAATATCAAATTTTTGGGAAAACTTATTTTAATAATTTAATAAGTTTTTGATGTTTTTAATTTAAATGGTAAACCTTTTATTTAAATTTGGATATTAATTCCTTATTATTTTATTTAATTAAACCTTTGCTATTTTTAATCAAAACAAAACATTTTTAAATCCTACGTTTGGTCAAGGTTTAATTTGGTTTCATAAAATAATCTCTATTTATAAACTCATCTTTTCTTTTGAAAACCAAAGTTTTTATTAAGGAATCAAATTAGTAATTCTAAAGCATTTTAATTTCCTTTAATAAATGTTTAACTTTTTAAATCCCTTTAGGATTTTATTTAATTCAAAAGGGTTTGAAGTTCCAATTGAATTCAAAAAGTTTCTTCTGGCCCTGAAATTCAAACAGTGTTTTATTTTATTCATTTATTTTCACATTACAAGATTTGGAAAATCTTGGGATGTGACACATAATCCTTGATAAGCTCTAACCATCTTCTTTGTCTCATATTGATTTCCTTATGGGTGAAGATATACTTCAAACTTTTGTGGTCCGTGAACACTTCGCAACGCTTTCCCAAAAGGTAATGCCTCCATGTTTTGAGTGCATGGACGACAGAGGCTAACTCCAAATCATGAGTAGGGTAGTTTACCTCATGAGTTTTGAGTTGTCTCGAGGCATAAGCTACAACTTTTTCGTCTTGCATAAGGACGGCACCCAAACCTTGATGAGACGCATCACAATATACTTGAAAATCTTTTTCCAAATCCGGCAAACATAGAACTGGTGCTGTCACAAGTCTCTTCTTTAACTCCTGAAAGCTGACTTCACAACCTTCAGACCAAGCAAACTTCTTGTCTTTCTTCAATAATTCAGTCATTGGCTTAGCAACCTTTGAGAAATTCTCGATGAACCTTCTGTAGTATCCTGCTAAGCCAAGGAAACTGCGAACTTCTTTCACGTTCTTGGGAGATTCCCATTCAGTCACAGCTGAAACTTTAGCAGGATCAACTGCTACACCATCCTTTGTCATAACATGACCAAGAAAACCAACTTCTTCTAACCAGAACTCACACTTGCTGAATTTGGCATAAAGTTTATGCTCTCTCAACTTCTCAAGTATCAAACGCAAGTGTCCTTCATGCTCTTCTTTGCTCTTGGAGTAGACTAAGATGTCATCGATGAAAACGACAACAAACTTGTCGAGGAATTCCATGAACACCTTGTTCATCATATTCATGAAGTATGCTGGAGCATTGGTCAAGCCGAAAGGCATTACGGTATACTCATACAATCCATACCTTGTGGTGAATGCTGTTTTAGGTATGTCTTGCTCTCTTATCTTGAGTTGAAAATAGCCTGACCTTAGATAAATCTTTGAGGACACACAGGCTCCTTCAAGCTGATCAAATAAGTCATTGATTCTAGGCAAAGGATATTTGTTTTTGATAGTTACCTCGTTGAGTGAACGGTAATCTATGCATAACCTTTGGCTTCTATCCTTCTTCTCCACGAACAAAACTGGGGCTCCCCAAGATGAAGAACTTGGTTGTATAAATCCTTTCTACAACTGTTCTCCTAGTTTCTTCTTGAGCTCTTTCAGTTCATCAACTGACATTTTGTATGGTCTCTTTGCTATTGGTCCAGAACCTGGTACCAAATCTATCAGAAACTCCACATCTCTATCTGGTGGCATTCCTGGCAATTCTTCCGGAAATACATCCAGAAACTCACACACAATTGGTACACTGTCCATGCTAACCCCCTTAAGAGAATTAAGCTTACTTCCTTTGGATTCAAAGTTTGACTTGAATTTAATCCTTTTTCTTTCCGGGGTTGTGAGTGCAACAGTACGATTAGCACAATCTAGTACTCCTTCATACTTAGCCATCCAATCCATTCCCAATATTACGTCCAGTCCTTGGGAATCTAGGATTATCAGACTCACTGGAAACTTATGTTTTCCAAATTCTATTACTAGATCCCGGCATCCAAGACTTACTATCATTTCTCCACCCGGAGAGCTAACTTTTATTGGACAACCAATATTTTCAGACGGAAACCCATTTCTATCAACAAATGCTTTTGATATGAATGAATGCGATGCTCCAGTTTCAAAAAGAACAAATGCTGGAATAGAATTGAGTCTGAACTTACCAGCAACATCATCAGGCTCTTCATAGACCTCCTCCACATTAATGTGGTTCACCTGTCCTTTCTGGAAAGGATTGGGCTTGACAGGTCCTTCAACTTTCTTTTCGGGGCACTCATTTGCATAGTGTCCCATCTTCTTGCATTTGAAGCATTCCACCTGACTGATGTCTCTCTTAGCAGGCTGACTTCCACTTCCACTTCCATTACCACTATGGTGGCTCTTATGTCCACTCTTGTGGTTCTTGTACTTGTCATTGTCATGACTGCGGTGATGCTTGTTGTCATGACGGTTGTGGTTGTGGTGCTTGTTGAATTTCCCATGTTTGTGGGATCCTGAGCTTCCACTGTCATCATAGTGAGATCGTTTGTGAGACGATCCCGAGCTGTGCTTGTCGGAGTGTTTCCTCTTCCTACTCTCGACTTGTTTCATTTTGTTCTCCAATATTGCAGCCTTATCACAGAGCGACTGATAAGTGGGAACATATGCCACAGCCAGCTGCAGATTCAACTCATCATTCAAGCCTTCCAGAAATTTTTCCTTTCTCTTGGCATCTGTTTCAACCTCATCCGGTGCATAACGCGCCAGATTGTTGAACTCTTCAATGTATTCAGCCACGCTGCGGTGGCGCTGCTTTAGATTGTGGAACTCTTTCTTTTTCAGGCTCATTATTCCAGATGAGATATGAGCAGTGCGAAAGCCATCCTCAAAGATCGCCCAAGTCACCTCATTTATAGGAGTGGTGATTTGGAAGTTGTCCCACCAATTGGCGGCTGGCCCTTCTAGCAGATGTGCTGCAAATCTGACCTTTTCAGCATCCGTGCAGCCCACGGTTACCAAGTCCTTGTTTACAGAACGTAGCCAATCATTGGCCACCATGGGATCAGTTGTCCCCGAGAACTTAGCTGGCCTCAAACGCAGAAATCTGGTGAGCATATCAAAGCCCGGAGGTTTGTTGTTGTTATTGTTGTTATTGTTGTTGTTATTGGGGTTGTTGTTGTTGTTATTATTCTGGTTCTGGATGAATGTTGTCATCATCTGCATGAGCTGTGTTTGAGCATTCATCATTTGCTGCTTTTCTGGTGTGATGTTGTTGTTGTTCTTGGGGTTGGGGTTTGCGCGACGGGGAGGCATCTGTGGTTTGTTCAAATAGAGATAAGAATGAGATACCCATAGATGTTTTCATGCACATTACATCACATAAGCAAACACACAACATGCAACACAAAGATAAAGTTCAACAACAAAATAACAAGTTCACAAGTAAAACACACAAGTGGCAAGCCATCCACATGTCGGATGGTCCAATAACAAGTTCACAAATAACAAGTACGATAATAAAAGATAAACGAGTAGTCAAGTCTACTCATCAGCATCAATCTCCTCCTCGACAAAGGTAAGACCTGCGTTCTCCATCGCGGTCTTGTTCTCCTCAATAGTAGTGGTCAAGGACTCAATCTTGGCCTTGAGAGCCCTCTTCTGGGAACGAAGCCTCTCAATCACCATCTGCTGCTGCTCTAGCTCGAAGTCCTTGGACTTCAGTTCTTCAGTCATGTCCCGGATCTTCTTGTTCCTATCCTGGATGCGTTTCTCCTGACTCTTGAACTTCCGGTCCTGGGTCTCGAACTTCGCCTCCATTTCCTTGACTATCTCGTCCTGCTGCGCGAAGAGCTTGTCCTTCTCGCCAAGCTGCACCTGGAGCTCGTCATTACTGAGCATGACATTGGTCCTGTCCGTGTCCACATGCCTAATAAGAGACTCTAAGTCCTGGAGATAGAGACGTATCGGCTCTGCTGCGTTCCTCGAGTCGTCCTCGAAGTCGATGGACTCTCCATCCTCATCACGTCTTCCGAAGACGTGGAAGTGGGTGCCTCTAACCTGTCGGGAGTGACGGCCTAGCAGATGTCCTATCAGGTCCTGCATGACTACCTCCATGCCTCTCTCCCTGTCATCGTGCATAAGCTTGAAGACTATGGCCTCCGTAGTAGGCTCTGTCTGGCGTCCGAGCTGGTTCACCTTGAAGCCCCAGAGGTCCTTCCTCTCGAACTTGGTGAGTGGATGCACCATGATGGTGGGAAGAGGGAGATTGAGCAAAGTGGTAAGCTCAACGATACGAGGACCAAAGCGGGTAACCTGGAACTCCTCAACAGTGCTGATGGTAATAGGCATCTATTTATAAGATAGAAAAGTTAGAACAACACTATTTAAGATAAAACAAAGACAAACATCTCATACATATCCTTGGAACACAAAAACACACAAGTCATGCATACATGAATCCATTACATCAACCAAGGTCCAAACTTATTTAAGGTATCATTTTGGAAAATAAGGTGATAGGTGGTGGTCCAACTAACGAAGTACGTTTACAATCCTATCTCACTGGATCTGTTGGCTAACACAATGTTCCTAGAGGCAATCAGCCTATCTTGCTCACATGATTCC
The DNA here is from genome assembly GCA_916181665.1 of Avena sativa. NCBI lineage: Eukaryota > Viridiplantae > Streptophyta > Magnoliopsida > Poales > Poaceae > Avena > Avena sativa. The sequence goes on along the minus strand of OV702284.1, from coordinate 225,425,297 downwards.
ATCACTAAGTCTATAATATCTCCTCTTAAGGTTTGGTTGGTGGCTTCCAACTCTTGGGTATGTTCCTTCTCTTTCTCTAAGTCTTTTTGGAGGTTGAGCATTCTAAAGTTGACTCTAGCACTAAGTTCTTTGATAGTCCTCCAAGGTCATGGTCATGAGTGGTCCTTTCTTTACGGCTTCGTTGATGGAGTTCATCTATAAATAGAGATGAGAATAAGAAGATTAGAAAAGTTTACGAGAAGAATAGACAAGTGTAGAAGTAGTTGAAATTTTTTCTTAGTGGTTTCCAATCCTAGGGTCATAATCCTACAGGCAACACAGTGCTCTGATACCATCTGTAAGATCCCTCCTTTGTAAAGGAAAAGGATCCCTGTGATTGCAATGCTAGTCCCTGGATCAATGCTAGCATCCATAGTTTAAGATGAAGTACACAGATACAAAGGTCATTTATTACATCCATTCCAGAGATAAAACATAGTCTTTTACAACTCAAGGCCACAGGCCTAATACAAGAGTTTTGGAATAAGTAAATAAACATAAGTCTTCATCTTCATGTGCCACAGGCAAGCATGTTGAGTGTAGACTCATGACACCTAATCATCATCGGAGTAACCTGCAACTTCACAAGTTACAGCCACAGTGGGTCAATACTTTGGAATAGTATTGGCAAGTGATACCTTAGTAAATTTTAAGTGGACTATATTACTATATGCATTTTGGCTAAGTGTAGCTTGGCTTGCTTTGCTCAAAGTAGGTTTTTTCTATTAGTTGAAAACACTAAGTTTTTCTTTGTCAAAACTTCCCAAGAAACCACCAATAGACATTGGGGTCCTTCACCCTTGTACACCCACAAATTTTTACTTATAAGTTGGAGTGATGAGATTCTTGATAGCTTCCATGTCTTGATGCTAAAGTTGTCCATTGCCATGGACTTGGCTAAGTACTTAGATTTTCCATCTGCAAAGGTTGTGCACTTTCCCCACCAGACTTGGTTTCCCAAGACAGGACCTTTCAGAAGCCTTCCCTTAGACCAAATGGACGCGCTCCAACCTAACATTCCCACTACCACCAACTGTCCAAATGGCTAAGTTCTAGCAACCTATATGATCAAGGCAGAGCCCATATTGCCAAGTGGTTGCACTATAAGCTTCTCAACACTTGGCCTCCAAAATCCCTTTGTGCCTGGGTGGCATACCACAAGTGAGATACACAAGTTAAACCATGTCCATGGGCCTTGTGTAACCACTCAACCAAAATCCACCATTCAAGTCCCATTCCACCCAGGAGGTTCATTGACTTAGTTGTTTTATTAAGAAAACATAAGTCCAAAGACTTAGAAATATTCTCATCATAACATGTATATGCTTTACCAACCCTTGTTTCCTAGTAATTCTACAGTTCTACAACTACTTAGGATTTCCCAACATAGCATTTGGCAAGAATAACAACATGCAAGACTTAACAAAATATTTCTAATGCTTGTACAAAATATAGGGATTGAAATATTCATGTAGTACCACTTGCCTTGGTAATGGGGAGAGTAGCACTCTTCACAATCATAGTCACTAGCAAAATCTACACAAAAATTTGTAGCACAAAATTACACACAATTCATATACAAACAAAAATATATATGCATGCATGCAAGAATGCTAAGTGATGATTTTTGAAATTCCACCAAGCAAGTGCACAGTAATGAACCAAAACCAAGTCAAAAACTTGCTAACTAAACTTATTTAGCACTAAATCTATTTACTAAACAAATTCTATACTCAAAATAGTCCTAAACAAGTTTCTGCATAAAAAGTCATTTTAACAGAAACTTTTCACTAAACACATTGCAGATTCAAAAAGGGCTTGTCCCCCTGATTCCAACGATATAAAATTTGCAAAAATCTAACGTGGGAATCAAAAGTTATAGCCATTTCAAAATTTGATCTAAATCTGTTTTCAAATTCTGTTTTAATTCAAACCCTAGCCACGCGTCTTAATCCTATTGGCTGATACCGATTCGTTCAGGATCACCCTCCCGCGCCGTTGGATCTAATTAAAACCCACGGCTCAGATCTGCCCATAACGGTTCGCTAACTTATCTAATTCTACGCGTTGGATCCAGATTTGACGGCTACAAATCAACTAACCAAACTCGAGCGGCACTAGCGGCGGTGACTGGCGGCGGCGCATCTGACAGCGGCGGCGCTGGCGTTCTAGGTCGCGCGGGAGTGGGGAAAGTGGCTTACCAGGACCGCAGGAGGCTGCTGATGCTCAAGGTGGTGATGATTCGGGAAGGGGCGCACTGGCACGGTCTCAGGGGCTCGTCGGAGTTGCGGGCGGCGTCTGTCGCTTGCAGTCGTGGTTGTTGACGAGGTTTGGCGTCGCCCTAGCACGAACCAGAGGTATCAGGAGATGCGCAAGATGCAGGCGAACAAACTCGCATAGAGAAGGGGGCAAGGGGCGCTCGGGTTTTACCTCAATTGGTCGCCGGAGTCAAGCGGCGGCGCAGGTGGTTGCGGTCGTGAATGGAAACGACGACCTGGGTCACGAGCAGGCAAAAGAAAGGTGTCAGCAGGTGCACAAGATCATGCTGAGCATCATCGTTTGAACCAGAGAGAGGGAGGCGGTCGAGGCTCACCGGAATTGGTCGCCGGAGTCGTCGGTACTGAGGGGCTTCGAGGGCAAATGCGCGCAGCCTGGTGGCGGAGTGAGCGAGGAGAGTGGGGGGAAATGACCGCGGCGGGGTGTGGTTTATATAGGCTCAAGCGTGACAGGAAACGCCTACAGCATCAAGGCTAATTACGCCGCGCCATTACCGGCATTGACAGCGGCGGTGACGTGGTCTACGGGCGCGGTTTGGGGAAGATGAGGGTGACATGGAGAGGGCCCGCTCGTCAGCGAAACGTGTAGAGAGTAGGTGGGGTCTGGTTGTCAGTGACTGCTTGGGTGCGCTTGCGCGTGCGAGAGAGAGAGAGGAAGGCCGGGTGGGCTAGTTGGGCCAGTTCTGTTGCTGGGCTAGAATCCTGGCGCCTGGCCCTTTTCTTTTCTTTTGTCCTTTTCTTTTTCTGTTTTGATTTTCAGGAATGGTTTTGATATGAATTCAAACTCTTTTTGAATTCAAATCTTTCTGGGGTTTTTGCAGTGTGCAAAAGTTTCAAATATAGGCATAAAACCATGTGGTTGCTTTGCAAAAGCTTGGTCACTCTTGGAGAAATAAAATAACAGGAGCTTGCACAAGATTTGCAAAATGTTTGAAAAATGGTTTTTGAACCATTTCCATTTGTAAAACTTGGTTCAAATTTCCACACTCAATCCATTCAACAAAGGAGACAAGCAATCTAGGTTTAAAACATTCAAACTCTCAAATGGGGATGGCCATTTGATTTTAGCTTGCTCACATAAAATGATAGCACTATGTGCTTTGTTTTTCTGAATGAGTTCTGAAATTGACCTCAATTCTATATGCATGCATGAATGATATGCAAACTTTGAAATCATGATTTTAGGGATGTTACATTTGCTCCCTCCTCACTCCACTCACCACCCAGACAACCCTCTCCCTCTCCCTTGCACTGTACTGCATGAGAAAAGTAGAGTAAGGAGCTTCGGCTCTCTTTCAAGAAATCGAGCAAGGCTCCCTCTCCCGAGATCCTCACCCTCTGCATGCTACACCCCCAATATCCCCTTGCTTCTCTGCTTCTAACCCTAGTCTCATTTTTTCCAGGTCTGCTCCTGCCGTCGTCGCCATCGAGCTAGACCGCCAGCTCCTCGGACGTCCGCACACAGGCAAGTTTCGGAAGCCGCTACCCCCACTACCGCACCTAAATGGGCCCGTCGCGAGACACCACACCTCACTAGACCACCCCTGTCGCCTCCCGAGGACGAAGGTGAGCTCCCCAGGCCCCCTCGCTCGCCCGCTAGGGTTTCCACCTCGCCGCTCGCATCAGAGGAAGGAGAAGACACCCCGCCGTCGGATCCTTTCTAACCGGACGGCTAGGATACCCTAATACCCCCTAACCCTCCCCTCTCACCGCCACACGGGCCCCGGCCGGCCCAGTTGACCCCCTCCCCCGTGAACGCCATGCCCGGGTGGGCCGGGATTCCCCTGCTCGGGCCAACACCGTCAGGGATCTAGCCCAGAAACCCCCCTTCTTTTCTTTTAAATCCTTTTCTTAGATCTATGCATGTGCAGTTGTTTTAAATCCAAACAAAATAGTAAAACCCCATATTTTGGCCAGATCTAAATTTTTACACATGCATGCACCATTTCTCTAGCATGCAGACTCAGATCTGGGCCAAAATGTTGTTTAGAATAAATATGATAAATCATTTCCAAAGACCTATCCTAATCACTAAATAAATTCTCCAGAGAGTTTTACTCACCCAAATTACCTAAACCCAACTTGTACTGGAAGATAATAACCATACCTTTCAGAACCAATAGGCCCCTTAGCCATTTGCTTCCTAGTCCGCCCCTGGTAAAAATAATAAAAACACTTCTTTTCTGCCTTTAGGAATTTATCTAGGTCAAACCGAATGAGGTTTTGATGTAATTACAAGTTCCATATGACACATCTAACCCTATCTTCCTAAATCGAGCAGCTCATATTTTTATGAGGCCCTGTTGAATTTTAGTGAAATAAACTGTTTTGTGCATAGTTTATTCACTAGCAAAATCATTACAGTAGCTATGTAACTCCAAAAAGGTGGATTCCAGTTTCTACAGAAAGGTATTTCCATCACCTAAAATGTGTCTCTGGAATCAACTAAAAATCTTCTGTAAATTAAATCTGATGAAAAAGACAAATCTGGTCTAGTGCTGCCTTTGGGAATTTCTCAAGGGCATTCTGGTAATTATTTTAGCTAATTCCAACTCCTCTTGGTTCAGTACATCAAATAATACCTTTTCACCCAAGAAAATAATTTTTGGGACTCCAGAGGAGTTCTGGTGAATTATTTCCTAAAACTAGGGTTTTATCCACTATAAAATCCATCATAAATCCTAGGAAATTGATAAAATAGTGAAACCACTTTTGTTGTCTTCATTTTATCAATACCTATCTGATGGTATCATTTCTATACAATGGTATCATACAGATCAAGTCCTTGAGAAAAAACCCTCTCTTAGGCAGTTCCTAGACTACAAATCCAAAGGAAGTCTTTTCCCTAATCTTCTCCCAACCCAATCAATTCCAACCTCCAACATCCTACTAATGTTTATCTTGTATTTATACTTGTTTGCTGTATGGTTTGATGCTTGTATGCCTTTTATTGATTGGTGTACTGTTTGTTTGCATGTATGCTCGATAACGGCGATAGTTGCGATTGTGTGACGCCGAGAAGAAGGAAGGATCGGGTTATTCTTATTAGAATTATTATTGGTATTATGGTATTCTAAGGAAGTCAAGGGACATATCGCTGGTCACAGGCAAGCCACCATTCCTGAACTCCTATATTAACCTATTTCTGTTTATCAACTGTTTTATATCTCGTTTATAAATTGCATGATCACAGGCATGGTTTGTTTCAAATAAAAGTGCATGAGTAACTTGGCTCCTGCAGGTTATGAAGGTGTGTCCATTAGGCCACCTACCCTTGTTACACCTATTTTTACCCCTTTAGATCGAGGATAAGATGATTAGCAACTTCCCTCTTGGAACCCACGGATTTTCAAAGATAAAACTATTTTGGGTTCTTACCCCACTACAAAGTTCTCAAAATAAAACCCTTGGGAACAGGCATCATTTCCAAGTGGAAGTTTTACTAAAAGAAGATATGAGGTGGATGAAGAGAAAGATAAGTAAAGGAAACTTAAGTACGAGAAAGAGAAGGGATGTTCTAAGCCAATGTCCGGAACAATTTATCCGTGCAACCACATTACCCCATGCGCTGGTTATTAGCTCGTATTTGTAATCCTTAGCCTGGGGTTGCTTGTACTTGCTTAAGGGGAGAAATCCCTGGAAGCCCAGGTGGACTCTACAACAAATCTTCGGATTTGGGGTATATTTCTTGCTTCGTTAAGAGTGAGCCTGTCTCAGCAGGAGGCTGGTGCAACAATTGGGTCTCCCGCGGACGGTATGCTTTAGGAGTGGAGAAGGAAGTGGAGTCAGCGAGGTTATTGTATATTGCCAAGATATGGGTTTGGGTATACGGGAATGCAGAAGGAAGGACTATGGCCGTCGTGCCACATACTCGTGCCGGGGAGAACAAACCCAAAAGAAAAAGCCGCCTTTGCTAGGGATGGACAAATGAAAAGCTAGGTTTGATTATCCGAACCCCCGTCTATAGTGTGTAGCGGGCCGTGGTTAAATCCCGGCAGATGTTTTGATTCTTGTGGGTAAAGTGCACAAACTCTACAGAGTCTAATCTATTCGAATAGCCGTGTCCACGGACAAGGACAGTTGGAATGGCAAGTGCTAGGAGGACCCTTCGGTTATGTTGTGATGAATTAAAGGATATGACTTGGTCACGAGGAAAGATAAGAATGAGTTTGGTCTTGACCAGAGATGGTAGAAGACGTTTTAAAAAGGGTTCTACAACAAAACTGTTTTAAATCTTTTTAACAGGGATGTGGAGACGTCCAGGTTTTCAAAAAGGAGAAATGATTTCCAAAAACTCTTTTTCAACAAAGATATAAAGATTCCAATGTTAGGTCTTTCAAAAACAACTATAGTGTTGAGCTATCTCGCCACAGCCAGATATGCATTATCTTATTACCTTGTCTCGGTGGTTTGCGAGTACATCCAAAGTACTCACCGGCATTGTCCCTGGCTATTTACCTGGCCAGATTGCAGATGTTAAGAAGGAACAAAGGAGCTAATGTATATGCGAGCTAGGTCGTCTTCCTAGTCAGTTGCCTGTAGGTTAAGGCACGGGCTCTGCGCTGAAGACTTCCGCTATTTGTGTTGTATTTTCCATAATGGCCACTTTGTTAGTTTGTACTCGTTACTATAAGTATGATGTAATGATACTAGTCGGTTATGCTCACGTCTCACTGATCATGGGAACGTGAATTTTATGCATAACGGGTAATCTGGGACCATAAATCCGGGGTGCCACACGGGGGGTTATATATTACGAAGTTTCAAAGCATAAGGAAGGTGCTGATATGAAAACGAGGCGGAGACGGAGCTCGGGGTGCTCACACCCCCTCTAGGCGCGGCCAGCTGGGGCCCGCACCTGGGGTGGGATTGGCCACCCCGTCCTCCGGTTCCTCCTCTGTTCCGTCTTGTAACTTTCCTTTTGTAATAAAAACTTCAAAAATATAAAAAAATTAGGCTTTCACGAACCTTCTGTTTTCACCACTTTTACCTATTCAAAGATGAACTCTGCAGACTCCTTTCCTCCTTCTCCTAGAAATTCCTTTTCTCACAAGGCTATACACAAACTTTAATGGCAACATTAGTGTAAGAAAAAAAATAAACCTTTAGGTTCACACTTCAACTGAAATCCATCAAAACAGAGGCTTCTGTAAGAGGCAAATGCAAATGATAACTGAAATCTGTCAAAACAGACCAGCAGGTAAAGATTGATTTTTTCGAAAACCTTCTGTTGCTCAAATCAAAAAGTGCAAAACTAATGAAAGTTGGGTTTTACTTGAAGAACAAGCACAAAAAAATACAGCTCCATTCGTCATACTGAGCTTCCTCACGGATTTTTACAATGCAGCACAAAAATATGTCCCAGGACAGCCACTTTTCACAACTCCTCTACTTATCAAAAGTAGTTGAACTTGACACAAAAACCAAAAAAAAGGATAAGGAGCGGTTATTACTGAGGTGGTAACTTCCAAGACTCAACCAAACTCTTGGGTTATCTCCCAACAAGTACTTTTCTTTAATGCCTTTAAGTTAGGCTTGAAACTTTCAAAGATGCTCACATAGGAGATAAATATTTGAAGTGAAAGAGAGCATCAAGAAGCAAATAACCAACACACTTGAGTCTAACCCACTTCCTATGCATGGGGGTATCATGAGAAAATGAATTGTTGAAACAAAAATCCACCAGCATGGGAAGACAAAACAAATGCAACTTCAAAGCTTTCAACATAAATCGGGTAAACTTGACATTATTGAGATGCATAAAACCATGTTGCCCTCTCTCATAATAACTTTCAGTAGCACTATGAATAAAGTTGAAAATATAGCTTTCACAGGAAACAACTCTATCATCAGATTGAGCATACTTATAGTCACCAAAAAGAGGTCCAAGGTCATAAACTGGATCAATAGAAGCAAGTTGTTCCATCCTAAAATCTTTATCAGGCAAGCTGTTTTCACAAGGAGCTTTAGCAAATTTGGAAAATTCAAACTCATAACAATCTCCATCAAACTAAGTTAAAACTTTCTCCTTCTTACAATCTATTATAGCTCCACAAGTATTCAAGAAAGTTCTACCAAAAATGATAGGACAGGTTTTACTAGCTGCTGAATTAAGCACTAGAAAATCACCAGGATATTTAATCTTACCACAAAGAACGTCCTCATCTCTTACAATACCAATAGGGAAAATGGTCTCCTTGTTAGCAAGGTGAATAACCACATCAATGTACTCAAGATCACAAGGACCAATTTCATGCATAATTTCCCTGTAAATCTCATACGGAATAGCATTAGAACTAGCACCAATACCACATAAACCATAATAGCAATGATCACCAATTTTAACAGAAAGCATAGGAACACTAGCTTTTCTAACTTTTCTAGGATGAGAGACAATATTAGAAGTATCTTCACAGAATACAATATGCTCATCCTCTATATTTCTAGTGATAAGGTCTTTCACAATAGCTACCACACGTTCAATATTCAATTGCTCATCAGGCTCCACAGTTTTCTTAGTACCTTTATTATTTGCACTAATTATCATAGAGTACTCCTTTACCTTAGCTGGGAAAGGTATCTTCGCAACATAAGGTTCAAGCACAATATGATTAGTAGTACAAACTTCAGTGCTTCTAACAGGAACATGATTAACAACATCTTTATAAGGAGCATGGTACTTATTCCACTTCTGCTTGGGAATTTCTATGTAAGAGGTAAAGGCCTTAAAATAGTTGGCAATACTTTGGGAATCAAGACCAAACTCATTACTAATATCAAGGAAGTCATCAGTTCCCATAAAAGATTTAATGCATTCATAATCATAGTTTATACCTGACTTTCTTCCTTTGTCATTCTCCCACACTTCAGTCTTCTCTTGAATACTGTCTAGAAGATCCCATTTAGCTTCTTCCTTCATACGTGTGAATGATCCAGCACAAGAAGCATCTAGTAAATCTTTATCATGAAGAGAAAGCCTAGCGTAAAAGTTATTGATAACAATATTGTTAGGGAGTTCATGAATAGGACATTTAAGCATTAGTAACTTCAATATCCCCAAAGCTTGAGCTGTACTCTCTCCATCACGAGGCCAAAAGTTATATATCAGATTTCTATCCTTATGGATCTCACTGGGAGGATAGAATTTAGAATAAAAGAGATATGCCATTTCCTACCATTCCATGGATTGTCCATTCTTCAGCAGCTTATACCATTCTTCATCTCTCCCTTTCAAGGATATAGAGAGTAACTTCTTCTTCACCTGTTCAGTTGTGATACCTGCACACTTAAACAACCCGCATAATTCATGGATAAAAAGCAAATGATCACCAGGATGGACAGTTCCATCCCCAAAATAATAATTATCCATAACACGGTCAACAATACTTGTAGGTATCTTAAAAGGATCTATCTCAACAGATGGTGGTTCATCTACTACCCTAATAGTGGTAATAATTTTCCCAAACAGAAAACCAAGTGGGTTATCCATATTGGAAACAAAGCAATAAACAGTAACAAAAAGAAATACTCATAGTAGAAGTTTCCTTTACCAGTTCCACTCTTCCATAGCGCTTCACTCCCTGGCAACGGCGCCAGAAAATAGTCTTGATGACCCACAAGTATAGGGGATGTATCGTAGTACTTTCGATAAATAGGAGTGTCGATCCCAACGAGGAGCAGAAGGTGTTGACTAGTGGTATGGAGCAGGAACTCTCTGTAAATACTTAGTAAATGGATTTTTAGGGGTTTTCCGATAAAGCAACAAAAAAAAGTGCAAGTAATAAAGACAAAGAACAAACACAGCAAGTGGCCCAATCCTTTCTTAGCAAAGGACAAGCCGGTGGAAATACTTATAAGGACCAAACATTCTCGAGGACACATGGGAATTCTGTCAAGTGCTTTCGCTTCAAATAGCTAAGTACTCTTCTTTGGTGTTGTAAGTGTTGTGTGGGTGAACCTGTGCTAATGTACCAACCTTACTTGGACTAATACATACTTGTGATTAAACCCCCTGCAAGCATCCGCAACTTCAGGAAAGTAATTAAGATATAAACCTAACCACAGCCTTAAACTCTGAGATCCCACGCTCCCTTGTGCAAAGGTGTCCTAACGGGGGTTCAGGTTTCTGTCACTCCGGCAACCCCACAATTAGTAGCCAAATACACAATGCATTCCCCTAGGCCCATAAATGGTGAAGTATCATGTAGTCGACGTTCACATGACACCACTAGAAGAATAGCACCACAACTTAAATACTAAACCATTGAATAATAACTCAACACAAATCCACTACTAACAACATGACTTCTCCCATGTCCTCAAGAACTAAATGAAATACTCACAAGAGATCATATGGATCAAGATCAAAGATGATATCGTGATGGATAACAATCTGAACATAAAAAATAATCCAATGGTTCCACTCACAAGCATCAACTACAATAGTAATCAACACCAGGAAAGTTTCCCCTACGAACTAGTGCAAGATCCAACATGATTATTATAGCGGGACGAAGTGGTGATGATGGTGCTGGTGGAGATGATGGTGTGGATGATGATGATGATCCCGATGAAGCCTAGCTTGATGATGGTGTTGATGGCGACGATCTCCCCTCTCCGGGAAGGAATTTCCCCGGCAGAAATCTGTCTGCCGGAGAGATCTTTCTCTCTCGGTGTTTTCCGCCCCGTAGAGGATGCGGAAATCTTTCTGTGGTCGCTCCCCTGGTATTAGGGTTCCGTGAGGAAGATATAGGCGAGATGGCAGAGTCGGGAGCCGGCCAGGTGGGCCACACCTGCCCTAGGCGCGGCCTAGGGGGGACCCGCGCCTAGGGGGTGTGGGCCCCCTATGGCCCAGCTACGCCTCCCCTTCTGGCTTCCTTCGTCTCCTGGGAAAATATAATTTTCCAATATTTTTCTGGTATTATTCTGATCTTCACAAAATTGCATCAAAACACCTCTTTTCCATCATAAACCTGACTCCGGTAGTCCATCCTCCAAGAATCATCCGACGTGAAAAAACAGAGGAAAAGACATAAGTAACACCTCACAATAAGAAATATATCAATGAATAGAGGCAAATTATAATATAGAATGGTGATGCAAATTGGACGTATCATCCCACTCCAATCGATCCTCGGGTTGGTGGACACGTGGTCACCCAAGGTGCACGCGAAATCTACGGAGATGTACGAATAGTACCAATCCCAACTGCTTCGAATCTTACTCCGGAGGAGCTGGAGAAAAGGGCTGAGGATCTGGAGAAGCATCGCTTGTTTTTGCTCGATGAAGCTGCGCGCATCGTCAAAATTAAGCAATAGATAGACAACAATCATTCCCAGTACCAGTCAGAATTCAAGTGACTGTCAAACAAGACAAGAGGTGGCCGTTTCTTACTAACAGGAACCCGGATATCCACAAGGATTTATTCGACGGTAAAACTAGAGAGAAGATCTAAGTCTACAGCACACTAGTGGAGAACACTCCAACTACTCGGGCTATCCTCGCCAATAATCTATCTCGAGAACAGGTCTAGCAGTGCGTAGCATTGCTAAGGTATGTAGTAGCAGAAAACTGCCGCATCATTTAGTGGGAAAGTGGCGTCAAAGTCGGAGCAGTGCTACACTAACGCAAACGCTGATGTAAGACCCTAAAGAGATACTGATAGGTCATAAACCTATCTATAATTTTTGATGCTCCATGCTTGTTTTGTGCCAACTATCTTATGTTTTGTCTACACTTTGAGGCATTTTTATACATTTTCTACAACTAACCTATTGAAAATATGTCATAGTGCCAGTTGCTTATTTTTTGCTATTTTTGGTTTCAGAAAAGCTAGTAATGAAATATTCTCAAAATTGGATGAAAGAAAAGCCGAAGTGCCTATTTTTCCAGACGTAACACGGAGCCCGAAGGAGAGACGAAGTGGATCCACGAGGTGGCCACACCTAGGGCTGGCGCGGGTCCACCCTAGTTTGTGCCACCCTATGGTGTGGGCCCCTCGGGCATCCACTGAACTTGCCCCTTCGCCTATATATTCCCCCCGAGGAAAAAACCCTGGGAACCAGGTCATAAATCAACGAAAAGTTTCACAGCGCCGCTGCCACCAAAGACGAGATTCGGGGTACATAAGTCTTTGTTCTGGCACCCTGTCGGGACGGGATATTGCCCCCGGAGCCATCTCCATCGACTCCACCGCCATCTCCATCGCCCTTGCTGACTCCCATGATGAGGAGGGAGTAGTTATCCCTCGAGGCTAAGGGCTCTACCTGTAGCTATGTGTTCATCTCTCTCTATGTGTGATCTTATAGTGATCATGAGATTTGTAATCTAGTTAAATAAGTAGATCTATTCTGCTACTCAAGTGATTTAATCAATGTAATCTCCACTTACCCACCTGTGTGAAGTTGACAGTGTGCACACCGTGTGGAACTTAGGCTAAAGGTTGCAGAAATACTTATCATGAGTATAATTTGAGTTGGATGTCTCTATGAGATTGTGGTGTTTGTTGGAACATCTAGCGCTCAAGGTGACAGTGAGGGGTTACCTAGATGGGGAATGTGGACTTTAAGGTGTGCTGTTGTAGCCCTACATCATCCAACCGGAGAGTAGTTCAGGGTAGCATAGTAAAGGGAATATATTTATGTGTTATCCTTATTGAGAGTGTCCACTAGTGAAAGTATGATCCCTAGGCCTTGTTTATAAGCATTGAAACACCATTTACAATTAGTCGTGCTACATGTTTGCTTGCTGAAATTTTTATTTCGGATTGCAATTACCACTTATAATCATCCATATCACTCATATTTCACTATCTCTTCGCCGAACTAGTGCACCTATACACCTGACAAGTGTATTGGGTGGGTTGGGGACACAAGAGACTTCTTGTATCTTGATTGCAGGGTTGCTTGAGAGGGATACCTTTGACCTCTTCCTCCCTGAGTTCGATAAACCTTGGGTGATCCACTTAAGGGAAACTTGTTGCTGTTCTACAAACCTCTACACTTGGAGGCCCAACACTGTCTACAAGAATAGAAGCGTGCGTAGACATCAGATACCGACTCACGTCATCGTGCCGCCCCTAGATATGAAGAAAACTCAAGGACCGGATCAAATGGTCATCATCACAGGCCCACACATGGCTGTTCGGACGTTGTTTCGGCTGCCTCGTAGCATGCCATCAGAGCATTGGCTCCTCACCAACCCCATCATCGGAAGAATAATCGCCATGGGACGAGAAGAAGCACGAAACCAGCAAGAACAGGGTTGGTAGAGGATGCCACCTCCCAGGCACACTAGCCGTACGGATGCACCTCGTCGCAACGACGATAATGCTGTACGAAGGAACAACGTGGATCGTCCCAGAATGAGCCGGGACGGTGGACGACATCGTGAAGACCCACCTTGGAGCCAGCATAATGAGGCTCCAGGACCCCGTTGCTCAGCCAGAAATAAACCACCAGAGCCACCATCACCACCTAGCAGTGACCATGAATGATCTTGTTGCATCCATGGAAGCTGCAGAGCTGGAGGAGGCAATGGCGGAAGAAGGAGCAGGAATCCGACTCCGCCGGCACGCAGGAACAGTGTGCACACGAGGCACAGATCACTCTCGCCCAATGATGCTCTCCGTCGCATCAAATCTAACATATAAGCACAACAATATGAGGAGGAATGTGTGTACTTGGAAACCAAGTGCTTCGGTCCACGTATCCATCGAACAAAATATTCGATTCACTTCGGCATTGCCAAACATATTCAACTGTACGATGGTGCGTCTTGGCCAGATAATTGGCTCCAGGATTTTTTCCAGACCTGCTACATCGCTAAAGGAGGAAATAGACTCGTCATAGTTTGGTATCTCCCACTTATGTTGAGGAAGACGGCTCGAGCATTGCTCAATGAACTTCTAGAGAACTCGATTTACAACTAGTATGATATGCAAAGTGCATTATTTTCGAACTTCGAGGGTATATACAGGAGGCCCTGGACAGTCGGATACTTGAAGTGTTACACCCAAAGACCCAAAGAAACTTGCCGAAATTACCTCGGGCGATGGATCGACATGAAGAACTCCTGTGAATAAGTAAATGAGCAAACTATAATCAAAGATTTAATTGAAAGGCTCCTAGTCAGATTACTGCGTCATAGGCTGAAGTGTGACAAAGTTACAGACTTGGGAGAGATGATAGAAATGGTGAGCAAGTATTCTGACGCTGATGATGATTAAGATGGATTGCTGAATATCCTGTCCAACCCAAATTCAGCCAAGCAGCCAAAACAGCAAACTCAGAAGCACAATAATACCTCAAAAGACAAGCCTAATCCGGATAATGCAGCTGTCAACACAACTTTCGGATCAAGAGGGCGCGAAGGTGGTTGGGGACGAGGCCGCAGAACTTCCCGAATCCAGGTAGGAGAGAATAGCAGCCCGAAAAATCTTATTCCTGGGCCGACATTGCCAACAACCCTTGTGTGCATCACCTAGATGGGAACAGGGGTTCTACCCACACTATTTAGAGAAACAAAACTTACCTTGCACTTATCGTTTATTTAGTCGGAGGTGACAAGCTCCTCCAACAACAAGGACTTCTTCTCTTTTGGAGGAATTGACCTTAGCTCATCTAATAATTCTCGTAAACGAAAATCACCAGGACTAAAGTTCCTCTCAATAAGATTGGTGCCTTGCTAGGCAAATATGGATACTGCATCCAATATCTTTATTTCTTGCCTATGCATAATCTGCAACTCAAATTCTTGAAGTAAAAGGATCCAATGGATCAGCCTTGGCTTATGATTTTTCCTCTCAAGGAGTTCTTTTAAACCATCACAATCCGTATGAACTCTTACTTTTTCATCAACTATATAAGAAAGAAATTTATCGCAAGAGAAAAATACAGCAAAAAGTTATCTTTCTTCCTTAGGATAATTCTTTTGAGCACTATTAAGAGTTCTACTAGCATGATGTATAATATTAAATCTGCAACCTATATGTTGTCCTAGAGTTACTCCTACAGCATCATCACTAGCTTCTCATATTAAATCAAAAGTCATATCCCATATAGGTGGTTTAATGATAGGAGCATGGGATAAAGCATATTTAAGTTTATCAAAGACAATAAGGCATTTATCATTTAAATATTACTCCCTTTTGCAAAAGTTTAGTTAAAGGTTTAGAAATTACAGAGAAATTCCTAATGAACCTTCTATAAAAACCCACATGACCAAGAAAACTTCTTATACCTTTTATATCCCTTGGTTGTGGCATTCTCTCTATTGCTTTGACCTTAGCTCTGTCTACTTCAATACACTTACCTGATACCTTATGTCCGAGGACTATACCTTCTTTGACCATAAGTGGCACTTCTCCCAGTTTAGAACAAGATTGGTTTGTTCGCAACATTGCAAAAACCTTTTGAGATTATCCAAGCAAGTAGTAAATGAAGTTCCATAGACAGAAAAGTCATCCATAAATACTTCGATTATCAATTATATAAAATCTCCAAA
This sequence comes from Avena sativa, assembly GCA_916181665.1. Taxonomy (NCBI): domain Eukaryota; kingdom Viridiplantae; phylum Streptophyta; class Magnoliopsida; order Poales; family Poaceae; genus Avena; species Avena sativa. Next base: position 225,409,479 of record OV702284.1, on the reverse strand, counting down.
AATGGCAGTCATGCATCTTTGAAAAGTAGCTGGAGCATTACATAAACCAAAAGGCATGTGTCGGTAAGCATGTAAACCATAAGGACTAATGAATGTTGTTTTAAGTTGGTCATTAGGATGAACAGCTATTTGGGAAAGACCAGAGTATCCGTCCAATTAACAAAAATGAGTGTGGTTTGCTAACCTCTCTAAAGTTTGGTCTATGAACGGTAAAGGATAGTGATCTTTCCTTGTTTCTTTATTCAATTTCCTAAAATCTATACACATCCTATGTCCAACAATAGTTCTAGTAGGTATCAATTTATTGTTTTCATTAGAAAAAACAGTAAAACCGCCCTTCTTAGGAACAAAATGAATAAGACTTACCCATTCACTATCTTTTACATGATAGATTATACCTGCATCAAGTAGGCATACTATTTCTTTTCTTACCACTTCCTTCATTTCGGGCTTTAGTTGTCTATTAAACTCTGCAACTGGTTTAGCACCTTCCTCAATGAATATTTGATGGATGGTTATCATGGTACTAATTCCCTTCAAATCATCCATTGAGTACCCAAAGGCCTTGAGATGCTCCTTAAGTACTTTCATGAGTTCTTCTTATTCATGTTGGTGATATGACCAAGAGGCAATAATAAAGCGGTTATTATCATATCTTTATGTTTATGATAAATGTTTACATCCCATGGTATAATTGTATTAATCGGAAACTTTAATACTTGTGTGATTTGTAAACATAAAAGAGTCCCTAGTAAAGCCTCTTGTTAAAATAGCTTGTTGATTAATTGATGATCATCGTTTCCTAATCATGAACATTGGATGTTATTAATAACAAGGTCATATCATTAGGAGAATGATGTGATGGCACACTCCTATAGTTAAGAATATCACATGATCAAGTCATTTAAATAGTTCACTTGTTATAAGCTTTCAAATACATAGTAACCTAAATCCTTCGACCATGAGATCATGTTAATCAGCATCACCAGATGGATGCTTTGATGACATCAAACACCACTTCATAACTGGGTGGTTATAAAGGTGGCATTGAGTGTTCGGAAAGTATGTGTTGAGGCACATGGATCAAGAGTGGGATTTGTCCATCCATATGACGAATAGATATACTCTGGGCCCTCTCGGTGGAATGTCATCCAATTGGCTTGCAAGCATGTGACTGGTTCACAAGGGATCACATATCACAAGAACAAGCAAAGAGTACTTATAGGTAACGAGATTGAACTAGGTATGCAGAGATGCCGACGATCAAACCTTGGATAGGTTGAGACAAAGGGAAATTGGTATCATATGTAAATGGTTCATTCGATCACGAAGTAATCATAGAAATATGTGGGAGCCATATGAATTTCCAGATTCCTCAATTGGTTATTGCTTAGAGAAGAGTCTCGATCATGTCTGCATAATCCACAAACCGTAGGGAGACACACTTAAGGATTTGATGTTCTTTAGTAGATATGGAATGTGAGTATGAGATCAAATGTTGTTCGGAGTCTCGGATTGTATCCAAGACATCACGAGGAGATTCAAAATGGTCTGGATAATAAGATTCATATAAGGAAAGTCCAATTCTAGAGTTCGGGAATGGTTTCGGTGTTTTCACCGGAATGATCTAGAAGGTCCACCGATCCGGAGTGGGAAGGGTACATTGATGTGTCATACCAAAGTGGAATGGTTGCATCATGTCCTAGGTCACTTGGCTGGGAAATGGGAAAAGAGAAATCAAACTCTAGTTTGAAAGTCAAGCGCCAATTTGAAAAAGTCAAATCCCAACATGGTTACCTAGTGGAGGGGAGAAAGTAATCCCACCTAGGGAAGGATTCCTCCCTCCCCTTGCCACCGGCCACAAGGAGGAGTTGGGGGAGGCCCCTTTCCCCAAACCGTCTCTCCCTCTCATAAATAGAGGGGAGGGGGCGCCCCCTTGCTCCCCACTTCAAACCCTAGCCGCTGGCCCCTTGCCCTTTCAAGTCGCCACCATCTAGAAGCCCCTCTAAACCACCGCCTAGCTAACCCTAGCCGCTGGCCACCACCTCTAAACCCTCATCCCTCTAAACCCTAGATTGCTGAGGCCCTCTTCTACTCCACCATACACGCTCTGGATTAGGTGAATCCCTGCAGAATTTCCCCTCTACTTCCACCACCACGCCGTCGTGCTGTTGGAATCGCGAGGAGAGATCTACAACTTCTTCTGCCTATTGGAACAAGGGAGAGGAAGGTCTTCATCAAGTACCGAATGTGCGATCGATTGCGGAAACGCTGCCGGAACACGGTTCCGGGAGGATCGTCTTAGCGACCTTGAGATCGGCAAGTGAATGACTACATCAACCACGAGAATCCGATCTCGTTAACCACTTTGGCTCTTCGAGGGTTAGTACTCTAACAACTCGTTGTACCGATCTAGTATATTAGATCTTGGCTTGCGTGTGTTCATGCGATAGATTTTTTTTCCATGCTATGAACCCCTACAGTGGTATTAGAGCCGTGTCTATGCGTAGATCTATTGAACAAGTAGAACACAATGGTTATTATGGGCGTTGATGCTTTTGTTGTCGATTGCTTTTTGTGTACTTTGCATCTTACGGGATGGTGGGATGAAGCGGCCCGGTCTAACCTTACATGACATCATTCATGATAATTTATCAACGCTCGACATGCAAATTGTATTGCATAAGTGGCTTTGCGGGTGTCTGTCTCTCCCACCATAGTTAAGATTCAATTTATTACGGGCACCTGACAATACTTGTATCAACGTTGTGATTCTTGTCCGTAAGTTAGAACCGTTCTTATTCGAAAGCCCCAAACCACATAGAACATGCAAAGAAAATTAGAGGCATATAACTTTGTTTTGCAAGGGTGTGATGTGGTGTGACATGGCCATGATTATGATTATATACGGTGTATGCAATGATCCTTGGTAACATCCCAAGATTTTAGAAATTGGGACAAAAAAAATTGTTTTTACATGTCATTCATGAGCATTGCATTGCATCCATGCATAAATTTGCAAAGGTTTTGAAATTTGATCATTAAACAAAACCCTAAATGTAAATATTCCTATGTGGAATAAACAAAGATTTTATAAATCCAACATTATTGAACTAAATAAAATGTACAAAAATGATCATAATATGATCTACAGGATTTTAGAAAATTTTAGAAACAAATTTTATCCCATTTGGAGTTAGTATGAAAAGTTATTAAAGAAATAGAAATCAAGAAATAGAAAAGGAAAAGAAACAAAAAAAACTAAAACTATCTACCTAGGACAGCGACCCAAGCTGGCCCAGCCCACCTACTCCTCCCTATCTACCACGCGTCCCGCTCGCTAGGAGCGCATAGCGCATCAGCCAGCAGCAGGTCGACCTACTCCTTCCCACTTTCCCTCCACCGCCCACGTGTCCAGCAGCAGCATCGTAGCAGCCCACTTTTGGCCCAACCCGCAACAGCCGCAGCCCGCTCGTGCTCTCTCCGCTCTGTCTCTCTGACAGGCCGGTCCCGCCCCGGTCTCTTTCAAACTCCCGATGAAGAGCCGCTGTCGAACACGGGACGAACTGCCGACCGATTTCCCCACCAAATCCGCATGATTCGTTTGGAATTTTTGGCCCCCTCTGCATGAAATATTCCCCATAAATATCCCCGTACCTCCTTGCCTGGTTTCTTTCGCGAAATTTTGCAAACACGAGCCGCCTCCGAAGCTCCCGATCTCGCCGTCGCCGGACTTCTCCAGATCGTTCTTGCATTGGTGGTATCGGTCGCTCCCGTACCTTCCTTTTCCCCTGGGTACTTTCCCCTTGAAGCACTGATTCTCCCTGACCCCATTTCCCCTCTGCAGATCGCCGCAGAGCACGCAATTGCTCGACGGAGCATCATCATCGTCCATCGCCTCCATCCGCCTGTTGTAATCGCTCAAGGAAGAGAGCGTCGAATTTGTTCGCACCATAGTGACCTCCGACCTCGACCGCTTCTCGTGGTGGTCTTATCCATCGCTGGAGATCCCTGTAGCTCACTCCACCGTGCACCATACGAGCGCCACCACCGTCTCGTGATCGCCGTCACCGCCGTTGATCGCCACCGTCGCCCGGATCAAGACCGGCCGTCCGATCCACCTTCAACGCCTCAGATTAGAACATCCCTCTGAACCGGTACCGTCCAATGAAGCATTGCCACGTGGCCTCCTTGTCGTCATTGCCGTGTCGCTCGCCAGGTCAGCGCTAGATCGCCAGTCAACATGCCCAGTCAATGCGCACAGTCAGCATATTCTATTATATAAATAAAATAGGCAGAATATTGGGCAATCTTGTAAAATTCATATAAAATTGAATAGTTGTCCAAAAATTGCAAATAATATATGAAAGTGTGTAGAATAATATTATATGATTAGATATAATGTTTACAGTATATTTACTTTAATAAATTAAATAGTTTAATGGACAATTTGGACTAAATAAATCATAGAAAATTATATGTATATCAGAAAAATACAAATAAGATGTCTATGGATTCCTAATTGCCTATACGATATTCATATGCTTTTAGATCAAAATTTTGCAGTGTATAATTGCTGTAGTAATTTAAATAGTTTTAATGGCCTTTTAGACTATAAAATTCATAGTAAATAATTTATAAACCTGAAAAATATAAATAATATGTCCCTGAAATCACATTCTCTTGTAGATTACAGATCTCTCTTTAGTTTGAATTTTAGACAAGAGAAATTGTTTAAATGATTTAAACTCCATTAAACACTATTTAAATCATATAAAAAGATCTACAACTCCGATTATGGTGAATCCAATTTCTACTGGTTCATAATAATGTCCTCTATCTAGTACACTCCAGAACTAAATTTAATATGGTAATTAGTACAGAATTTCAAACAGAACTATTAAAAACCCTATATTGGCAATCAAGGATTAATAATAAATACCCTATTGCATTAAATGATCTCCTGCATGCATCTTGTGTTCTAGTAATGTTCAGAGAACTAATTGTAACCATTGTGACTTATTAAATCACCATGCATGCATTTGTTCATCATTGTTTTGTTGTATTGCGCATAATTACATTGTTTTGAATGGAGTATTTGTTGTGTTTGCTTTAATCGTTAGATTGCGAGGTGCGCAATGTTTGTGATTGTGACAAGTGCAACAATTGCAATTATGAGGATTGTTCAAACGAATACATCAACAACAAAGGCAAGTGGCACTATCATAAATGTCCTACTTATTTTCCTATGCATTGTAGTTGTTTTTAGTAGAAGTGCATGTGTAGGAATATTTTGCACTATGTGCTATGATATGCTATGCTATGTCCTATTTAGGATACCCCTTTTGTACCTTGCTTAGTGGAAACATCGTAGTTGTAGTATGCTTAGCCCTGCTATAGATTCGGGGTGGAATATCATGTTATGATTAAATGAGGTATTGGAAAAGCTATGTTTTTATATAATAAAACAAGTACTTAATGAATCACCTGGGTGGAATATTGTTGTTGTAGAGTTTTGAAGTGGCAACGAAGGGGACTATATCTTTGGCTACCTCTCTCGTGTGTGCACTAGAAGAAGACCACCTAGGCATCATAGAGATTGACATGTTTCTTGTACAGTAGCTTCCGTGTACATCCACATGCTAATATGGGCTCTGGCTTGGTTAATTACATAGCGGAAGACCCTTTGCATTGGTATATCTTTAGGTTAACTAGAATTGTGTATTGGAGGTTATATCCTTGCATTGGTGCCTGTTAGACGTGCTAGCATTGTGTATTGGGAGGACTTCTATGGAAAGACTTCGTCACATTCTCGATCTGCCGGTATACCAATTGGTGTGTACTAAACCAGCGGCCACTGGTGGCATCAAGGCGAGATTGTGTAGTGTGGGTAAAGTGTACAACTTCTGCAAAAGATATAAATCTAATTGATTAGCCGTGTGCCCGGTTATGGACAATATTGAGCAACTAAGGCTTGAAGCTTATGGATGATCTCGACATTCCAATTTCTTAATAAAATTTGATGGTTTGAACAAGGGATTATGAGCACTTGGTGTGGCCAACGTGTTCACACAGTTTTTAGAAAGGATTAAAACTATTTAGAAATGTTAGGATAAAACTATTGCTTTATGCAAATCAGCCTGAATCTCCACTTAGCCAAATATGCATGTAATTTATAGGTTCCATTTATATCCACATACTAGTGACACTTCCCAATACATTCAAAGTATTGACCATTCGTGGCTACAACCTTTCATGTTGCAGGTTATATCGTTTCTGAGTGATCGTTATAGGTCACGAGACTCCACTCAATGATTGTTCGCCTGCGGAACATTTGAAGGATGGAGATCTACCCTGTATTGCTTTCCACTATGATATAATGTAAATTCTGGATCATATTCATTGTATTTATGATGTATAGTTATATTTGGTATCATTTTGTACCGTGTGTGCCAGTGAACCTATCCAGGGATTGGCACTGTACACATGAACTCAGTCTTATCAGGCGAGGGTGTTACATCCTTATTGTAAGTTGGCAACCGACAGGATCCTTATGGTTGTCTTTTGATTTCGTTAAGACTTGCGTGTCTATTATTCAAAGTAGTTGTAATATTTGATGCTGGTGGACGACAACCATGGAGCAGCGCCATTGACCTTGACGCCACACCGGTGATGATGGAGATTATGTTCGTCCTTGGAGATGGAGATCGAAGGCACAAGAAGAAAGGACATATCATATTACATATATGAATTGCATGTGATGTTAATCCTTTTATGCATCTTGTATTGCTTAGATCGTGATGGTAGCATTATAAGATGATCCCTCTTACAAAATATCAAGTAATAAAGTGTTTTTCCTTAGTAGGCACCGTTGCTAAGACTCGTCGTTTCGAAGCATCACGTTATAATCGGGTGTGATAGATTCTACGTCTGCATACAACGAGTGCAAGCCAGATTTGCACATGCGGATACTAAGGTTAACCTTGAAGAGCCTAGCTTGTACATACATAGTCTCAGAACACGGAATAGTGAAAGGTAAAGCATGAGTCATATAGATGATATGATGAACATGTTGATTGTTCGCCTTTGAAGCTACATCATTTCTCGTGATGATCGGACTTGGTGTAGTGGATTTGGTTCGTGTGATCACTAAAACAATGTGAGGGATATTATTTTGAGTGGGAGTTTAATAGTAATATGATTAAAAGTTGAACACTATTTATCATAAATTAAATCAAAGTGAATTTGCATAGTTGTTGTAGTCATTGGCATCCGTTCACCACCTTACGCTTAGTTATAATTGAGATAATAGAACTATAGAATTATGGATAGTTACTTTACGAACTGGTATCGTATTGTTTTGAGTGTTAATCTAAAGATTTAAAGTCCTATTGCATACTTTCAGCAAACTATGTTTCCTCCATGAAGTTTTATAGTTAGTATTAAATCAAGAGTAACAATTCCAGTGTTAGTATCTAAAGTATCATGTTTGTCTCCATGATTCTTGATATTTAAAAGATTGTTTTAATATCAAGGTTATCTAGGAGCTGAAAGAATTATTTCAGAAATCATCATGTATAGAAGATATTGTGATATCTGAAACAATGTTTTGGTGACAACATGATAGAGTATAATATGGCAAAAAATTAATGTTCTCATATTTGATAAGAATTTTCAAAAGGTTGGATACGCTAGTCGTCCTAATCCTCCAAAAGGTTTTGGAGAGCAACATTATACTCGCGATTCACTGTTATAAGCTAAAGTAGCTTGATCATGAAAATTACCATGATAAGGATGAATATAAGATGTAGGTAAAATGTTTACTACACTAAAAGATTACTAAAGTATAGAATTCGATAGAACGCCAAACATTTGATTATACAAGTCCAAATGCAAGTCCAAAGATATTAGTATTTGACTATACACACTTTGGAATATGTGTCATGTGTATGACGCCACTATTGATGTTGATATATTCTTTTAAAACGGAAAAGTTAATGATGAAAGAGAATCTCAGAAATATTTAGCAGAAAAGAAAAGACTACAATTGTTTTGCTTAGGTATATAGATGATATACATGTTATGGATGTATTCGTTGCTTGTTAAACAATGTGTTTCTTAAGTATTGGATACCGAATTTTTTGGTATGAAAAGTCATACAAAAACAACACAATTCATGAACTGCAATAGCCTAAGTAACTAGCAACAGAATAGGTGATGATGTTCATCAAAAACAAATAAAGTGCTATTGTGTTGATCGTTAACATCAAATCTTACCTTCAAGATTTATTTCAATCAGTTATTATGAGAACAAAAGAGTTGTTCAAATAATTGTCGTAATCCATAAAAGATGGATGATTTATAAATGTCATTGCAGAAATAACATCCATAAAACTAGTGCAAAAATGTCGAAAGACAAATACTTGAAACATCACTTAGGAAGTGACATCGCCGTTTAAATTATATGGGAAAGAAAACATGAAGAAACTCCATGATTGATGGAATTTTGGAGTCTTTTGATTTTTGATCAAATGATGCTTGTGAAACTTTCCTAGAGATAATTAAAACTCTGTTCATAGGCCAAAAGGGAACGAATAACTAATTTATTGGAACTTGTACATACAGATGTATGAAGCTCATTATGTGTAGTCGAGAGCGATGGATTTCAACTTCATATGCTTTCTCCCAAATTTTGAGTGAATATATGAATATTTGCTTAATGAGGATGAAGTGTGAAACATTTGAAAATGTTCGAATACTTTCAAGATGAAGTGGAAAATCATTGTAACAAAAATATAAATAGTTTATGATAGGATCATAAAGGAAGATATTTGAGTTACAAGTTTCCCAAAAACACCATAGTAGTATGGAGTGTTCGAGATATGTAATGAAACCTTGTTTGACATGGTAAGATCAAAGATGTAATTTATATAACTGCCATGTTATTTTAAAGATTAAAAGCTTTAGTGACAGCCGCTTTTTACACTGAAAAGAGCTCCATCATGATCTGTTAAAATGACACCATATAAAGTTATGGTTTGGGATAAAACCCAAGTTTTCCTGTCTTAAACATTGGTATGCTATGCACAACTAAGATGTTTACAACCAAAGTCGGATGAGTATGTCTTTGTAAGTTATTTCGAATAATCATTGGATACTCCTCCATAACACCAAAGACAAAAGTGTTTGTCTCTTAGAACGTCAAGTTTCTTTTAGAAGAAATTTTTCATGAAAAGTTAAGTGGGAGGACAATAGAATTTTCATAAGGTTAAAAGAACCTTAGCTAATATGTGCTGAATTGTGTAGTGCCGAAATTGTTTTGGAGGCAGCAACAATGCTCATGGCTCACGAGCCTCAAAGGTTGTGGTCACAGAGGTCTAAGTTCCTATTGAACAGAGTAGGTCGGGTAAATAATCAAATACTAGGATTTGAAAGTAAATCATTGTTGTTTGAAAATGATGAACCGACTATATGCAAAGAAGCGATGATGGGCCCTGACTCCGTCAAATGGCTTGAAGCCATGAGATCCGTGATAGTTCCATACACGATAAATCAAGCTTTGCACTTGGAAGACCCTCTGAAAGGGTGTAAGACCTTACAGTCGTATTTGGATCTATAAATAAATAGACATGGATGTTTCACATCTATGAAATAGTCGACATGTTGAGAAAGAGTTTACGACAGTGTTCAAGAAGTTGATTATGATAAGATTTGATCTTTCATAACGATATTTAGTCTAGACGGATTAATGTAGTAACCACTACATATAATTTTGTTATATGGTAGTTGAACAAACAAAACAAAGTTCTTCTAATAGAATTGTTACCTAGGACGTGTACATGACATGTTCCAATGGGTTTTGTTGATTCAAAGGATGCTAAAAGAGCATGCATACTTCAATGGTTGAAGTGAGCATCGCAGAGTTGGAATCTTCACCGTGATGAAATTGTCAAAAGGTTTAATTTCATCGGAGACGATGAAGATGCTTGCATTTGCAAGAAATTAAGTGGGATCCCTAAGACATATTTCTAGTGCATTATGTGAAAGACATATTGTTGATTGGAAATGATGTATCTTTTATTGACACAAGTCAAGAATTTCATCTCGATGAAAGACTTAGGCAAAACCCGAATATTTGGCATCAATGTCTATATGGATAGATTGAGACGCTAATATTTTTGTGCCAAAGGTACATAGATGAGATATTGAATGAGTTCAATATGGAAATGACAAGAAATATTCTTGTCACACGTAAAGTATTAAATCGAAATTCAAGTGTATCGACACTTGGTAAGTGAAACAAAGATTCAAGTATTTTTTATACTTGATGAATGAAATCACAAAGAGTATTTTTAATCATACTGTGATATGTACACATCCAGATATGTCCTATGCTCTAAATGTTATGAGAATATACCAGAATGATTCATAAGATGATCATTGGACGATATTAAGCACATTCTTATGCTCTCTTGGAAGAACTAAGAATATGTTATTTCTGTAGAGGCGACAAATAGATGGATAGTTCATTGTAAAGTATTACATTGATACTAGTTTTATCACAAAGTACAAATTAAGTTTATCTCAATTTAAACTATGGGTGGCACAATGTAATGGAAAGGAGATTACATAAAGGATTTGGATGAGTTCCTGATGACTGCAAGTGCATAGATCGTTTGTATCTAGTTTCGAAGTTCATATATCGATCCCACATGGAGCCCAAAGGTAAGTGTTTATTGGCGAAGTCTCTATCGCACCCGAAGTTGTCACAGGTTTTCAAGTGAATTGACTGCAAGTGTTGAGAATGATAATAGAGTTTGGATTTAAACAGAAGTACTTAAATAAAGATAATACGTAAACTTCAAAAATAAAAGGCATAAAAGTAATGAACGTTTTGTTTGTTGTTTTCTGCAGATGACAAAGTAGGCGTGGGGAGTTTCAGTTCATGGTGATAGTGAATGTGCCGAGTGGATGAGTGATAGGTGTAACAATTATAATCTCATAAGTATGTGTGTAGGCGAGCAACCCATAATTAGCCGGAACTCCTCTTGTTAGATTTCATCCCAAGTTCAATAATCCTACTAGCCTGTTTACCATAACTGTTAGAGATATGCTATATGGGTATCCTCATAGCATGTCACCTATCCGGATAACCCGGGTGGCCCACAGTTAGTAGCATGGCCGATGGCCTGCTGGGCAGCCCAGTTAGATGGATCCAGAAGGGAGGCCCATGCCGGATAAAGGAAAGCTACGATGGAGTCACCAGCGTACCCGGAGCCTTGGAGTGCAAGATACACAAGACTAGTAATAGACGATGTAGGACTCTGTAACCTGTCTGGCTAGGACTTTTCCCTGTAACCCTAGGACCTGGCGACTATATAAGTCGGGCCTATGGGAGCCTCTAGGGCACGATAATTTAGACTTTCTAGTCACCTCGCACAGCGAAACCAATCTCTGTAACTCGGCGTATTGCCCTTATAGTGATTTATAGCAGGAGTAGGATTCCGCCACCATCGTGGGATCTGAACCTGGGTAAGCTGTGTTACCTCGTACCCGTCAACCGTCCTCCTTACCCCATGTCTCTAAACACGCACTATGAGGACCCCTCCATGGCGTACTCATCGGCAATACCAGGACAGTTGGCGCCCACCGTGGGGCAAAAGGCGCTTCAGGCTCTTCAGCGGGCGAGGACCAAGATCTTCGCGGGAATCGGCAAAACCGTAGCCATCAGTCGTGTTCTCTTCTTCGGCAACGTTCTGATCATCCCTCCTGACGAGTTTTGGATCCCGGCGAAGATGAACCCTACGCGGTGTTCGATCGTTTATATCGGAGACATCCACCTCTTCATCGGTGAAACCGACTCGGGCACTAGTTCCTTGGGAGTCGGAGGAGCATCAAGGCCCGCACGAACCGCCTATGGGCAGGATACGTTCGCGGAAGGATCGATGTCGGATCTCTCTCCGGAGTTTGCCGGCAAAGATTGGAAAAATTCAAGGCCCACCCAAACCGCCCATGTGCAGGATATAAAGGTGGAAGATCACTGCAAGTCCGCCGGCTTCGCCCGTGCGTCTGGATAGCAGAGATCCAAGTTCATCGGCGTGGTTACCATCTTCGATCTAGCGCGCTGCGTTCAGAGAGAAGGCGAAAACCCCTGCGATTACCTGGCCAAGTGGATCCGTATACGAGCCGATCTGGCCCACTACCCCGATGATAACGCTTTGTATCACTTCATGGAAGGGCTTGACCGTGGCACGCTTCTCCGACATTCTTTAAGACGGCAACATGCAACAGGACGCCTTACCCTCGAAGATATGGTGAGCACCGTCAATAACTACGCGGAAGCTGACGCAGCAGCCCAGATGGCGCTTGCGCTCAGGGACGGAGAACCTCCGATTCAGCAACCGCCACCACCGCCTCCCGCCACCATCGTCCCAGCAGCACCACCACCTCCAGTCATCGTCGCGGTCGTTGCACCTCCACCGCCCATCATGGAGGAAGTCCTGGCACCCTCCGACTCCGTCATTGACGCGCTTTATGCTGATTTCAGTGCAGATTCAGAGGAGATAGATTTCAGTCCAGAAGAGCTAGACTCCGCCATGCAGGAGATGTAGGAGGAGTACTCGCGCGACGAGCAAGCCAACAATGCCGTCACGTCTCGAGCGGTGCTCGTCACCATTTGGACGGTGATGGATGAAAGATCAACCCGGACGAGCTCTGCCTACAGCGCTGGAAAATGGGAAGGGGCCACTTATTGCTGCTGACGATGATCGCGCAAAAGTCATGCCTCCTCCGCCTAACCCAGTGCAGCATCCGCAGGAACTCGGCACCGGCCCGAGCAACAACAACACCGCAAACTTGCCGCCTCCAGCATCTACGTCTGCAGCAGCCCAAGTTACTCCAGCTGATAGAGTGATGTACGGCAATCTCCTCGTCGAGCCACTAACCGTTGCTCATATCTGGAACGTGACCCAGCTTGACGAGAAGCGCCAGCAGTTGCTGGAGGAAGCGCAGGCCATCGCGGAGCAAGGCGCTAAGCTAGATCGAGATCTAGTCAACGCGCAGAAGTCTATAGAGAAAGCTATAGCAATGGATGCCGAGTACAAGACTTTACTGCAGCAGTAGAAGGCTAAGAAAGCTCTGTCTCGCGTCATCAACGATCCAGGTGTATGGCGCAACCTAGGATGGGCTCCCTCAAAGCCGGCACAAGCCAAGCCATACATTGACAGTGAAGGCAAGCAGGTGATGTCCACCCCACTCCTTAACCTCGCCGTCGCCAAGACCCTTCTGGAGCAAGATAGATCGCCCGAGGCAGTGGAACAGGTCTACGACCTAGTGGCCAAGGCGGTGAAGTAGCAGGAAAAGGCCACCTCTCAGAGGCTTGAGCCTGACCCAACGCTCTGCCAATCTAGCCAGTACAAGCCACCAAGGGACAGATCTTCTCTTGATGTTTGGTCCCAGACGGGTTCATCAGAACAAAGACGGAGGGATGCGCGCAACAGGAAGGATGCTATCCCCATATCCTCCAACCACGGAGAAAAGGCCTGACCTCATCACCCATCGCCACCGCCCCGGTCCCCCCGACATCGCGAAGATTACAAGGCTCACCATCGTACGGATATTCCCCCACCAAAGCAGTGCGGCATCGTCATCTGCGACAACACGGAGCAGACCCGTCATGACGGAGAGCACAACCAAGGACACAAGAGCAGGTCACGCCATGACCCTCCGCGTCCGACAAGCAACTGTGGCAGGAATGAGGCGTCGCAGGAGGGTAACAGCAAGAAGGCTAACACACCGCCACCTCCGGATCCATCACCACCAAGAAGTCACCATGGCGGGGAAGGCCCGCGTCGTTCACGCAGCCCATCCCCTGTTGACAAAAAGAAGAAGAACCTAGAGCCGTACGATGCACATTCGCGGATCGATCCACTAGGCCCGGGAAGGACCATACCTAGGACCACGTTGCTTTGGACCTGCAATACAGTCCACAACTTACCCCAAAGGTTTCCGGATTGACAAAACCATCAAGCCCTATGACGGCACCGCCAAGCCAGCCACATGGTTACAGGACTACGACAACGCGGTGGAGATTGCCGGAGGCAACCCCAACGTCGCCGTTAAGTACCTCCCGTTAATGCTGGTAGGCACGGCCCATCAATGGATCGACGACTTGCCGGAGAAATCTATCTACAACTGGTTAGACATGCAAGAAGCGTTCACCAAGAACTTTGAGGGTACATACAAGCGTCCCTGCACTATGGGCGATCTGCAGCGGTGCGTGCAAGAGAAAGACGAGACATCTCGCGCCTACCTCTCTCGCTGGCTGGACATGAAGAATTCCTGCGTAGGAGTGCACGCCTAGACCACCATGGCCGCCTTCATCGACGGGTTGGAAAGGGGCACGTTGCTCCGACATAAGCTGAAGCGCTTGCAGGACAATCACCAGCTTGACTTGAACCAGATGATTCAGTTGGCTAGTGAGTTCGCAGCTGCCAACGACGATGCTCGCGGCTCCTTGCCGGCAACAGCCGTTCCAACTCAAGCTCGGAGGAACACCGGTACAAAGCGGTCCAGAAGAAAATCAATCTACCGACATGGTCTCTATGACTTTTGCAGGACGAGGTGAAGGCGGACAACGTGGCCGAGGAAGGGGAGCTGGTCGTGGGCGGCAACGAGGAAATGAAAACACCTCGGCACCTCTCCGCGTTCACCAAACCTACTACCGCGGTATGTCATGCCTCATACACCTCGACGTCAACGGCAAAGCCACCCATACCAATCGACACTACAAGTTCGTCAACGACCTCAAAGAAGACCCAGAGTCCGGCTACAAGCGAAGTCGGAAGAACAGACCGCGAGGCAAGGGCAAGGGGAACAAGAAGGAGGAGGAGTCCAAGGATTAAATTGATATGGACAAAGACGTTGACCCCAAGCACGCCGCCAAGAGAGAGGACAAGGGCAAGAACCCCTTCGCAAAGAAGGCTCCAGTCTACCACACTTTCCTTGGCACCCCCACCGTCCAACAACAGAAGACCTCTCTGAGGATCCTGATGGCCACTCTCCCCCTAGTTCCCCAGTACCTGCGCTGGTCAGAGGTTCCAATAACTTGGGACAGGACGGACCACCCAGACCTTATACCTACGGAGAATCAGTACGCCATGGTCATCAACCCCTTTATCGACGGCGTGGAGTTCACCAAGTGTATGGTGGATAGTGGAAGCAGCATAAACATCATGTACCTGGATACACTGCAGAAGATGAACTTGACAGAGGCAAACCTAAGGCGGACCAACACCATATTCCACGGCGTAGTTCCTGGTCGGGAGGCTCGGTTCCTTGGGTTCATTACACTTCAGGTTGCCTTTGGCGATGTTAACAATTACCGCCAAGAGTGCATGACCTTCGAGGTGGTCCCCTTCAAGAGCGTGTACCACGTCATATTTGGCCGCGACATATTCCACACGTTCATGGCCAAGCCATGCTTCGTCTACAACAAACTCAAGATACCTGGACCAAATGGTGTCATCACCGTATTCGGAAGCTTTACCAAGGCAAGGGACTGCAAGATCAATGAAGCAGCCATTGTAAAAGTTGTCCTCTACAGCGAAGAATTCAAAGAGATCCAGAGCAAGGTCGATGACTCAGAGATGCCCGTGTCGAAGAAGCAGATCTCCGACTCCGCTCCTGCGTTCAAGGCCTCCATCGAGACCAAGCCAGTGGAACTTGTGGTAGGCGATGCCTCCAAGGTCACCGCCATTGGGACGAACCTGGATCCCAAATAGGAAAGCACGCTCGTCGAGTTCCTCCGTGAGAACAGGGACATCTTTGCCTAGCAATCTGCCGACATGAAAGGTGTACCTAGGGAACTTGCCGAGCACACCTTAAACATTGATCCAAAATGCAAACCATTGGAACAACCTCTACGACGCTTTGGAGATGAGAAGAGACGCGCCATTGGCAAAGATATAGCTAGGTTACTTAAAGCTAGATTTATCCGAGAAGTCCTTCACACCCGATGGGTGGCCAATCCTGTACTTGTCCCCAAAAAGGGAACCAATGAATTAAGAATGTGCGTTGATTACACCGGCTTGAACAAAGCATGTCCCAAAGATCCGTTTGCTTTGCCTCGCATTGACCAAGTCATTGACTCGACGACTGGCTCGGAGCTTTTGTGTTTTCTCGATGCATACTCAGAATACCACCAGATCAAGATGAGGAAGTCGGATCAATTGGCCACTTAGTTCACTACCCCGTATGGCACGTTTTGCTATGTTACGATGACCTTTGGGTTAAAAAATGCAGGTGCTACGTACCAGCGGACAATGCAACGTTGCCTCCATGACCAAATTGGTCGGAACGTTAGCGCCTATGTGGACAATATCGCGGTGATGTCTAAAAAGTCAAACGACTTAATCTTCGACTTAAAAGAAACCTTTGATAATCTCCGGAAATACAACATGATGCTTAACCCTAAGAAGTGCGTCTTTGGGGTTCCAGCTGGCAAATTGTTGGGTTTCATCGTTTCCCAAAGAGGAATCGAGGTCAACCCGGAGAAAATCAAGGCCATCTTAAACATAAATCGTCCGACATGCCTAAAGGACATTCAACGACTAACAGGTTGTGTTGCAGCAGTTAGTCGATTCGTCAGCCGACTTGGAGAGAAGGCTCTGCCGTTGTACAAGCTGCTGAAGAAGGTAGACAAATTCACATGGACAGACGAAGCAGATGCAGCATTGAATCAGCTCAAGGAGATTCTTTCCTCATCGCCCATCCTTGCAGCACTCGAGCCTGGAGAGCCCCTGTTAATCTAGATGGCGGCAACCAACCGGGTAATCAGCATCGTCGTCGTGGTAGAGCGGAAGGAACCAGGCTATGATCACGGAGTTCAACGACCAGTTTACTATGTGAGCGAGGTCTTGACGGAGTCCAAGCAGCATTACTCGCACTACCAGAAGATAGCTTATGGAGTATTCCTTTCTTCTCGGAAGCTGAGGCATTACTTTCAGGAGCACCCAATTATAGTGGTGAGCAAGACTCCACTGTCCGACATTATCAACAACAGCGACGCTACGGGAAGGGTCGCAAAGTGGGGCATTGAACTTGCCGCCTTCAAGATCACCTACAAGAGATGCGACGCTATCAAGTCACAAACCTTGGCGGATTTTGTTGCAGATTGGACGGAGATGCCTGATGCTACTCCGTTGCCGGAACCAGAGTACTGGGTAATGCACTTTGACGGATCAAAGCTGCTCAACGGCTCAGGGGCTGGTGTATTGCTACAGTCACCAACTGGAGACAAGCTACACTACGTTCTGCAGATCCACTTCGAGGCTACAAACAACATGGAGGAATATGAAGCACTCATTCACGGATTGCGTGTAGCCAAGGATATTGGCATTAAGCGCATAGTTTGCTGTGCAGATTCCAACTTGGTTGCCCAGCAGGTGGCTGGCACCTGGAATGCGCGGAACCCTATGATGGCGGCATATCGAGACGAAGTGGACGAGATAGCCAAGAGCTTCTTGGGCTATGAAGTAAAGTATGTACCTAGGGAGCAAAATGAGGCGGATGATCTACTGTCTAAACTTGGATCAGGGCGCAAGCAAATTTCGCCAGGAGTTTTCCTAGAGCATCTGCGCATACCATCTGTGAAGGGGCCAACATCGACAACCTGGATAGAGCTGACTCTTTCGTCAACATGGTGACTAAGGTCCCTCCGGCTTGGACAAAACCGTTCAAGGAATATCTCGAACACGGAACTTTGTCTGACGACGAAGTCGAAAGACGGCAAATAGTACGATGAGCAAAGGGTTATACCATAATCAATGGGAAACTCTACAAAAGGAGCACTACTGGTGTATACCTAAAGTGTGTTTACAAGCTAGAAGGTATGGAAATCCTACGCGAAATCCGTCTCGGAGATTGCGGGCATCACGCCGCTCCTCGATCGTTGGTTGCGAAAGCCTTCCGGCAAGGATTGTACTGGCTAACCGCGAAGGCGGACACCGACAAGCTGGTTGAGACATGCATGGGATGCTAGTATTATGCCTGACAACCACATGTTCCTGCTGAAGAATTGCAAACAATACCAATAACTTGGCCGTTTGCAGTCTGGGGGCTAGACATGGTTGGACCGTTACAGACGGCACCTTGTGGGTTTACGCATCTGCTTGTAGCAGTTGATAAATTCACTAAATGGATAGAAGCTAAACCCATTAGAAAGCTTGATGGGGCAACTACCCTCAGGTTTGTCTGGGATCTAGTGGTGAGATTTGGTCTCCCACACAGCATTATCTCTGACAACGGCAGTAATTTGTCACTCGGAGAAGTGGAGGCTTATTGTTTGGAGAAAGGCATCCGACTTGACCTTGCGTCTGTGGCACACCCACAATCCAATGGTCAGGTTGAGCGAGCCAATGGATTAATTCTGTAGGGAATCAAGCCACGTCTTGAGGCACCGCTACATAGAGCAGCTGGAGCCTGGGCGGAAGAATTGCCATTTGTGCTGTGGAGTTTACGAACTAGACCCAACAGATCCACCGGCTACACCCCTTACTTCATGGTATATGGAGCAGAAGCCAGCCTGCCTTCCGACATCCTTCACGATTCACCAAGAGTTGCCACCTACGACGAAGATGACGCTGAAGAATCCAGACGCCTAGATGTGGACCTTCTCGAGGAGGAGCACATTTTGGCATGCCAAAGATCCGCCATCTACCAGCAGAAGCTACGCAGCTACCATAGTCGCCGCGTTCGGCATCGCTCGTTTAAAGAGGGTGATTTGGTGCTCCGACTTAAGAAGAAGAAGTCACACAAACTATCCCCGCCATGGGAAGGACCGTTCATCATAAGCAAGGCGCTACTCAATGGGTCTTACTACCTCGTTGACAATCGTGAACTGAAGGATAGACCCAATGAGGATCATAAGCGTAAGCGACGTGACCCGGATGATGACTACCCGAAGCTTGATCGTCCATGGAACATAGCATAGCTACGTCCTTTTTACACTTAGCATTTTTTATCTAAATGTGTACCTCTTATATGATCAATGAAATAAAGCTCTCTGGTTCACTCATATTTCTGAGTCTTTTACCTCCTTTAGTGTTCATTTTTGGATCATGTAAAACCTTTATGCACAAGCTTTGCGTTTGCACTTGTGAAAATTCCGCCTACGGGCGTTAGCTTAAGTTTTCTGGTCTACATGTTCTTTGTCGTTTTTATGTGGATTCTGGAGTATTGACTTTCGGCACTTATTGTCGGCGATTTTGTGCTCAAGTTATTGACGGTGCCATTGGAAATCATCACCTAAGTGCATGGTTCCGACAATGAGTCTTCCGACTCACGAAAAGTCAAGCATAAGAACCAAAGTAATGGATAAGCCAGCACTTGCTTAAAAAATATATACATGATGGAAACTAGTCCTTAAGTAGGAGGAAATAACAACCATTGTTTTCCGCCTTAGGTTACATAAACAAAGTTTTTTTTTCCGCATATACACCAAAGGTGAAGCAAATATTACAAAGTTATTCTTTACTCCTTTGGCGCAGGTGACTTGGAGACAGCATCATCACCAGCCGGAGAGCCACCCTCGAAGTTGGCGCTGTGGTGGGACTCGGAAGAATCTTGGTTGCCACTGTCGATGATGTTCATGGGCACGAAGACGTCGATGTCCACCAACTCGGCAACTCTGGTGTCATAGCCCGCGAGCGACGACAAGATGGCTTCATGATTAATCTCTTTGCCATCATCGTCGGCGTCGGGGATGCCAGAGGTCACCGTGTCGATGTCGGCATCTTCATAGTGTGCCTTGACCATTGACAGCGCCATCCTTGCGCCAGCCCGTGCACACAAAGCTTTCCAGCTTGTGATACGCTCGGGGGCTCGGCGCAGAATCTCCGAGTACTTTTCCACAGAGTCCGATGCCTTGATGTTTATGTGGAGGGGCTTGGCGATCTCCTTGACTTGCGTGATGGCGGTGTTGATGAAGTTGCCGGCAAGAACCATGCATTCCTTGGCTGGAGGAGGCGATCGGGTTAAACCCATAGGAGCTGCAAATTCCGACAAGGAGCGCATGAGTTCAACAAATCAAAGTATCCAGACTACAAAAATCCAAGACGGAGAAAACTTACTAAAGATGCTGTCCTCGGCTTGCCAGAGGGTGTCCGCCAAGGATTGTTTCTCTTGTTGGAGGAGCTTGTACGCCTCGCTATGGCGATGATTCTGCTCATCGGCAACTCGCTTCTGATCTTTTAAGATCGCAATCTCCTCCTTCAAGCGGTTGATTTCCTCGGTGGCGGAGTCCTGCAGGGCCTTCATCGACTCCTCATGCATTTTCAGCATCTCCTTCCTCTCCTGCTTAAGAATCTTGTTTTCGCTATCCAGCTCTTGAATATGCTTGGATTGCTTGACAATGTTCTTAGCCTTGGCGATGGTTTCTGCAAGTCGGAGAAAGTAAAGTACACAGTGAGTACTCGGAGAATGTGGGCACAAAATCAAGTCGGAATGCGCATTTAGAAAACAGACGCTTGCTCTTGGTGATCTGTTCCTTCAAGAAGGCAGTTTTACCCTTTTCAGCTTCTAGATCTGCACGCATCTTCTGGTACTTGTCATTTTCCATGCCCCTCCAAGCATTATCGTTCTGTGGAAAAAAGAACAAAGTTAAAACGTTGTTTAGTCTGCTTGGAGCATCTAGTCGGAAATTTTCCACCTAGATGCTCGGGGGCTACAGCGAGATTTTTTGACTTAATAATATGCTTAGCTTTCTTTAAGCATCTAGTCGGAACTAATTCAGTTGCAACTAGAAGCTTGGGGGCTACAGTATTGAAATTTATAAACACTGCGTATGCTACTCTTAAAGCATCTAGACGGAATAATTCATTCCATCTAAATTCTTGGGGGCTATAGTGAGAGTTTTTCTAACTTAGTCACTCTTAGAGCATATAGATGCAAAAACCTATGTTTTTTCCATCTACATCCTTGGGGGCTACAGTGGGTTACGCATATGAAATGCAAAAGGCAAATAAAACTTACAAGTGCGATGATCTTGAGGTTCATAGCACTCTCGGCCAGCAGCTTGGCAAAGGATTCGCTGTTTCCTTGGAAGATTTCTGCTTGCCGACGGAGCTCCTCTAGACCGCACGTCGGAGATGTCGGCGCCGCACCAGGGACCAAAGTAGTGCTACCCGGTGTAAGTACCGGATAGACTATCTTCGGATAGACTATGGCTTTCTTGGGTGCGGGGGCGCTGCCTACGGCAGAAGTACCTGCTTCCACCACCGCCTTGCCACTACCGATGGCATCCTTACCCGGAGCTTCAGCCATTTGTTGGGCGGTACTCTCCTGCGTTGCCTGCTCACCGACAACAGCAATCTCGGTAGAGGCGCCAGAATCCACTTCCATTGCGGAAGGGCCTGATGCCTCCTTAGCTTGTGAGCTTGTCGGGGCAGGCGAGGGCTTGACGGCAGGAGTGGCAGGGGCAATGGCGGGGGAGGCGTCGCGATGCAGCATGTCCTTAATATTTCGAGAAGCCCCCGATGGTTTGGAGGTCTTCTTGAGGCTGGTCGTGGCTTTCTTCCTGAAATGTGCAAAATGCATAAGTACAGGAGCAAGACAGATGAATAGAAAATATCGGAGAATGATAAGCTTACACAAGTGGGGGTGCTTTGGCAAAGGGGATCCCGGTAACTTTTCTCTTTTCTGCCTCCAGGGCGGCGATAGTCTTTTTGGAGGCTCCACCCTCCGTCTTCTTCTTCTTGCCTCCGTCGGTAGCGTCAGAGGTGGAGCTCTTCCGCTTTCACGCCAATGGAGCTTCGTCGTTAGACATGACTGTAACTTCCTTCATCTTTGGATCATAGATTTGGGCAGCCAGGTTGCCCTCCTCTAGATCGCTGAGCTGTTAAGTAAGAAATCACCGTGTTAGATAAGATGATATTTGCAAGACGGAAGAACTGGAGTATATGTCGTACAAGGAAAATAAAATACCTACCTTTGGGCACTTGCCGTCTACGAACATGTCATAGGTGATGGTGAAGCCGCACTTCTTATCCTTCCCCTTGACGATGTCCTTAAGGCGGAGCTTCACGGAGTCGCTCGAGAAGTTGTCCACGGAGATGTGGAGACTATCCCTTCTGTCGCTGGTATACTCGTGCATGAGCTTCGCGCGGTGCTGCAGAGGTTGGATTCGCCTGATGAACCAGCACATGGCTAGGTCCAAGCCGGTCAAACCTGTATCTACAAACCATTCGATCCGCCTTATGGCACAAGAAGCATTTAGGTCGGAGGGAAGGGAGCCTGGGATCTCCATGACGAGGCTTCAGCGGCGGCTCCGTCAACGAAGTCCGGGTACGTAACTTGTCGGCCAGCCAGGGGGATGTCTGGGCTGTAAAAGTACGTATGTTGCCAATTCTTGCAGGACTCGTGGCCGACGATGTCGGGGAACCGCCGGCCAGGTCAAATCTTGAAGCTTATGGTGCCGCAGTTCCTAAGCTCTTCCTTGCTATGTCCGGCTTCATGTTTGACGGTGAAGAAGTACACAACGAGGTCTAACCTAGGCCTTATCCCTAAGTATCCCTCGCAAAGCGCCGCGTAGTTGCTAAGCACTAAGATACTATTGGGGGAAAGGTTCTGGAGCTGGACCCTATAATGGTTCAAGACGGAGAGGAAGAAGTTAGAGATGGGCAGGGAGACGCCGCGTACCAGTTGGGCTTTGAGGTACACCTTTTCTCTGGCTTGGGGAGAAGGTGTTACCTCGCCGGCCGGCGCCGCCCGCCAGGCGAGCCCCTCCGTCGCAGGGAGGTAGCCCTCGGCGATCAACTCTTGGATATCATGGTCTGAGATATATGATCCGCGCCAGTCGCCCTTGTGCGAGTCCAGTTCCTCCTCCAACGGCTCCAGCGCCGCCAGATTAAGGTCGCCGTCAGTGGACTCGATCACCGCCAATGCGGGGATGACCAAACCCTCTGGGGGCACGACGACGGAGCTCGCCGGCTTTGCCGAGGCTTCGCTCGACGCTGCCATCGATGGGGAAGTGTTGCTTCTGGCCATGGAGTGGGTACGGAGGTCACTGGTGTAGATTGGAGCTAGGGTTTTTTTGAGAGTTCTCTCGGAGAGCTCGAAGGGGAGTGCGCTGGAGGAAGAAAATGATGCGAGGAGAATGAGGTAAAAGGTGAAAATTCCACCGCGTTTACTATTTATCATCTCCAAGCGTCAAGAATCGTGCAGCTTGATCGGATGGTTGCCGCGTAGACGACGTGTTCGCGAACGTGCGCGGAAATTTCGCCACGTCTCCAACCGTCACCGCCAACGGTTCGTATCGCTCGTGCGGGAAAATCGGACATGATTGCGTTCTCTGCATGTGTGAGTTATGAGGCGTCTCTGACCTAAGCCTACGTCGTCCTAGCTGGCATGGGCAGATGAGCCATCACATCGAAGATTCCAACATGGACGGATCCAATCCGGCTGATGGAAGATTCAGCATTTCGCCGGCTTACAAGTTGAAGACGGAGAAAGCTTTGCAGGGTTCTTTGGGAGGACTACAAGATATTGCTTGATGATTTGCCGACATCCTACTAGACGGAGCGTTCATCTGGAGAGGCAAGACGGCGCAAGATCTCGGAGTTCTCCGGGGGCTACTGTTGGAGATATGCAATATGGGTATCCTCATAGCATGTCACCTATCCGGATAACCCGGGTGGCCTACAGTTGGTAGCATGGCCTATGGCCTGCTGGGCGGCCCAGTTCGATGGATCCAGAAGGGAGGCCCATGCCGGATAAAGGAAGGCTACGGTGGAGTCACCAGCTGTAGAGGTCCCAACCTTTAATAAGGTAGAGATCCATGTGTTTACAATGCTAGTCCCTGGATCAATAGCTAGCATCCACAGTTAAGATGTAATATCAAGAAACAAAGGTCATATACAACTTTATAACCAGGAATACAATAATTCATTACATCTTACATAGTTCATTTGGCTATCTCATTACAATGCAGCAGAATATCTATATAGCATGGAGTCCTTCATCTTCAAGTGCCATAGGCAATCATGTTGGTTGTAGACTTGTAATCCTATTCAACACACTTCACTAACATCAAACCAACCTACAGCATAATAAGTTGCAACCACAAGGGTCAATACATTTGAATAGTATTGGCAAGTTTCACTACTATGTAGAAATAAGTGGAACCTATCAATATATGCATATTTGGCTGAGTAGGGTTCAGGCTCATTGCAGAAAGCAATATAGTTTTAACCTATCTTTTCAAAATAGTTTTGATCTTTTGACAATCTTTCTAAACTCCTTGGAAAACTCCAAGTGCTTCTAATCCCTTGTTGTCACCATCAGGATTTACTTTGAGAAATTGGAATGTCGAGATCTTCCATAGCTTCAGGCCTTAGTTGCTCAGAGTTGTCCGTAACCGGGGACACGGCTAAGTACTTAGAATTTGATCTTCTGCAGAATTTTTACACTTTACCCACATGACACAATCTCGTCTTAACGCCACCAGTGGCCGCTGGATAAGTACTCACCAAATGGAGTACCGGCGGATCGAGAATGTGACAAAGTCTTTCCATAGAAGTCCTCCCAATACACAATGCTAGATTGTCTACCAGGTACCAATGTAGGGATATATTTCCCTACACAATTCTAGTTAACCTGAAGATGCCAATGCATGGGTCCTCCACTATGTAGTTGACTAAGCCAGAGCCCATTTAGCATGTGGCTGTACACGGAAGCCACTATACGAGAAACATGTTCAATCTCTAAGTCCCTGGGTGGTTTCCTTCTAGTGCACATACAAAAAGATAGCCATATAAACATGGTTCCCTTTGTTGCCACCTTGTCCAAAACTTGGGTATCCTCTTTCCACCCAGGTGGTTCATTGAGTACTTGTTTTATTATATAAAACATATATTTTTCCAACACTTCATATAATCATATCATGTATCCCATCCCAACTATATAGCAGGGCTAAGCATACTACAACTACAATGTTTTCACTAAGGAAGATATAAGGGTATCCTAATAGGATATAGCATAGCATAGAAATATAGTTGTCTTATCATGCATGTTATAAAAATCCACTAAGTGTAATGAAAATAGTAGGACATGAATGATAGTGCCACTTGCCTTTTTAGTAGAGAATATTGGTTCACTCCTTGATCTTGCAAATATCAACTCTTCTAACTTCACTACAATTCAATCAAGCAAACACATATTCAACTAGCATTCAAACAATTCACCACATAAAATAACAAAAACAACGCAATGCATACAAGCACGCAAAAGATGGTTTTATTTTGAAGAGTGATTTCTAGTAGGCTCTAAACATTTTAAAGCTTATATTGGTCATTTAATAAAGTGGTAAAACCATTTAACTTCAAGTTGGTGAAAATGGCCATTTAAATTATTTTGTTTTGCTAGAAATGATTTAAATCAAAATGATAATCCCTAGAGTTTGTAAAATATTTTTAAACACAACATGTTAGTGTTTTAAGGTCAAGTGTTTAATATTAAAACCATTTGCAAAAGGTTTCACCCCAAAAACCAAATATTATACCAAGTGATATTTTATGTTGATGGAAATGCCTTTTTGCAAAGTAATAATTTTATAGGGTTCATCAAATATATTTTAAAATCTCAAAAATTGGTGTTTAGGGTTAGAGAGTTTTAACTCAAATCATTTTCCAAAGATTTTACTCAAAAAGTATTTTTAACACATAAACAATATTTTTATTTGACTAGAAATGCTCTTATCCAAAGATTTATTCTTTAACTTCACAAAAATACATTTTTAAATCCATAGGTTGGTTTCTATGGTCAGTAGGTTCAAAACAAACCACTTAGCAAAGGTTTCACCTTAAAAATATTTCTAGAACAATTTTTATATTCAAATTATGCCTACACAAGTTTGTGCAAATTCAACCAATTTTCCAGAAGAAAAACATTAAACAAAGTGCATGGTTGCAAAGTACTTGTTCTGCTGATTCCATTGATATAAAGTTTGCAAAATTTGGACGTGTATATTAAAAGTTATGAATTTTGCAAGTTTGAATATCTCATAGACACATTTATGTTTTTAAAACAAAGAACTGACCACGTGGCTCTATCCTATTGGACGGTACCGTTTCGTTTGGATTGAGCTATACTGGCTGCAGGATCTCACTTAAATCGCATGGCTCAGATCAAACGTACCCCTTCGGTTAATGAATCTATCATAGCCACTAGATCATGATCCAACGGATCACAGCAGCCTGACCATGGACTGGCAGCGCTGGCGGCGGCGGACGCTCAGACGGGGAGGTTGCCGAGGGATTAGGTCGCGCGGGGGAGGGAGAGGATGCTCACCGTGCTCGCGTGGTTGCAGTGAAGCTCAAGGTGGCCTCAGTTCGTCGAGGGGCGCACAAGAGCAGCGATGATTGCTCGTCGGAGTCAGCGGCGGTGCCAGGTGCTTCTGTTTGTCGACGGGGGCGGAGCTACAGATCACCAGAAGGCAAGAGGAAGGTGTCGTTAGACGCGGGCGAGTGCGTAGATTACAGGAGCATCAACGGGAGGGACAGGGGCGGTCTGTGCTTACCAGGGAAGCTTGCCGGAGCGATGGCAGACACGACATCGCTCAGGTCTTGAGGTTGTCGAGCCTCTGGGGCATGCGCGGGTGTGGGGTTGGTGCTGGCAGATGCAGGAGACGATGGGTAGAACGCACGTGTGGACGGGGAGGCAAGGGGTGGTTGGACGGCGCCGGATTTCGCCGGAGTAGCTCGTCGGAGTAGAGGGGCTAGAGCTTGCAATTGGGGTAGCCTGGGGGCAGAGGGGAGGCGATGTCTGGGGGAAATGGAAGAGGGGAGGAAGGCGCTTAAGTGTGCGTGGTCGCTGGCAAGATTAATTCAGCCATCAACGCGAATTAACGCGAATTGAATCGTGGCAGAACGGCGACGAGCGAGGGGGAAACGATCGACGCGGGTGGGAGAGAAGACTGACAGCGTGGGGCCGTGTTGTCTGTGTGAGAGAGAGTGGGTGTGGGGCCTGCTGGTCAGCGACTGCGCGGGTGAGTTTCTGAGTGAAAAACGGTTCGCTGCGGGGGAGAGCAGGTGGGCTAGTTGCTGGGCTGGATTGGGCCTTGCTCCTGGGCTGGCTGTCGATTCATTTTTTTTGTATAGAATGTTTTTATTTTTCCTTTTTGAATTTCTGTTTTGATTTTCTATTCAAACAATTCAAACTCTATTTGAATTCAAACCTTTGCCAAACTTTGTGTATATTCTAATACTGTTTATTAACATATTCTAAAGTCAAATTTAGAATAATTAATTTAATCTTTTAGGGTTTATTATTTATTAAAATAAATAGACATTTGTCTTTATTTCAAATAGGATTTAATATGTTTTAAAACTCTATTTGAAATCTAAATTTTTACCAAACCTTTTCAGTAGGTTTTATTTGAAAAATAAAACACTTTGAATTTTTATTTAAAATACTTTATTAAGTTTTAATGTTCATTCAAAATAGGAAATTGTCTTTACTTAAATAAAATTGGATATTAATAAATCCTCATGATTTTATTGAAATAATCCTTTACTCTTTTTATCAAACAAAAATATTTTATTTTATTTGCTTGGCCAAATTTAATTTGGCTCTTTAAAATAGTCCTTATTTATAATTTCTACCTTTGCTTATAAAAACCATATCTTTTTATTTAAAGATCCAAAAATGGTGATTCCAACTTTTATAACTTTATTTATTATTTGTTTATCTTTTTAAATCCCTCTAGGATTCTATTTGATCAAAATAGGTTTTGATGTTTCCATGTAGAATCAAAAAGTTTCTTTTCACCCTAAATTTCAACAATTATTTATTTTGTTTAATTATTTTTCACATTTCAAAATTTGGAAAATTTTGGGATGTGACACCAGCGTACCCGGAGCCTTGGAGTGCAAGATAAACAAGACTAGTAATAGACGGTGTA
Source organism: Avena sativa (assembly GCA_916181665.1). Taxonomy (NCBI): domain Eukaryota; kingdom Viridiplantae; phylum Streptophyta; class Magnoliopsida; order Poales; family Poaceae; genus Avena; species Avena sativa. Next base: position 225,381,524 of record OV702284.1, on the reverse strand, counting down.
GGACTCTATAACTTGTTTGGCTAGGACTTTTCCCTGTAACCCTAGGACCTGGCGACTATATAAGTTGGGCCTATGGGAGCCTTTAGGGCACGATAACTTAGACTTTCTAGTCACCTCGCACAGCGAAACCAATCTCTGTAACTCGGCGTATTGCCCTTATAGTGATTTATAGCAGGAGTAGGATTTCGCCACCGTCGTGGGATCTGAACCTGGGTAAGCTGTGTTACCTCGTACCCGTCAACCGTCCGCCTTACCCCACGTCTCTAAACACGCACTGTGAGGACCCCTCCATGGCGTACTCGTCGGCTATACCACGACAATAACCATGGTCAGTCACTAGATGATTAAGATCCTTCAGGTTGCTTAGCAATTATGCTCCTTGGATCGGACTAATGCAATAAGCTCGGTGATTCCTCGTTATCCTCGAATCAAACTAGTTTCCCATTGATATCCCCATGTCACTTGGGGTTTACGGTGTTCTAACAAACAAGATTCTATCCATGTAGAACAAAGCATCATATTTTCTGGGCCCTTAATTGGACAACAGGAATTAAGCATCCCACAAATAGTAAAGCACACATAATATAGTAATTAAAATCAACCATAAAATTGATGGAAAATATATAGGCATATCACATCTCACCAATCCCCTACATCTCCCACGCCCAAGGGAACTTACTCACACATGAGAGAAGAAAGCATCATCGATATATTAAATAAAGGGAGTTCTTCTTGATATTACCATGGAGATCTACAATAAGAAATAGAAGTAAATCCAACACAATTCGATATGGGAATAACAATATCAAACCCTAGTCTTACAAAGTGGAGATCTCTCTCTAAAGTACAAGTGATGGCTATGGAGGTGTGGTGGCTAGGAGATCGAAGATCGTGGAGAGAGATGAAAAACGTCTTCCCCTTCTTCTCTGGATCCCTTCTTTCTCCCTTCTAGATGGTATGGCATCTCGTGTGTTCTGTTTTTGACCTTGGCCTCTTCATGGAAGTTATCCCTTTTAATAAGACGAAGGATATGGCAACTATACGGCGGCGGCCCGTATAATTGCTCATTAAGGCTTCTGTATCCTCTCCTCGATTGCTTCCAAAAAGGGACTTGCTTATTTTTGTTTGAATATTGTGTTTTTGTTTATATCCCTCTATTTATGTTCAAAACCTGAAACACACATTAAAAACCATGTTTTCTTCGCTCTCAAAGTATTAGCATTAGGTAAAGCTAGAAACCATCAAATCCAAAGGAAAACCATCGATAGAAACCATAAAAATGTGTAGAATCTCACAGGTATCAACTCCCCCATCCTTAGATGTTGCTTGCCCTCGAGTGACAAAGAAATAAGAAAGGATAGTGGAGATTCAAAATTGAAATAAAAGAACTTACAAGCTTGAATTGTTGTCATATTCTTTTCTTCACATTTCCTGCAATCTTAAACATGATCATACAAATATTCACAAGATTGCACTGAGTTCACTTCCTAACAACGTATATCTTGCTAGCAAATAAATCATATGCACGAGGGAGTGTCAAAAGTTTAGCTAGGAAAGTGAAACAACTCTTTTTGGCTTCTCTCTTGTCGAGAGATGAAATTTTTTTACTCTTTTTCCTTTAATCAATTTAGAGTACTCAAATTTGCACCAAGAACATTTAATTTAAGAATAACTCATCTACTCCCACGTCAAAAAATCAAGACTCTCAAAGCACCTTTTTCCTTTCCTTGTTTTTCGAAAACTTCAAATCTTTAATAGAGAAATGATGACATTGTTTTTAACATGTTAATTTAGGTTGTATTGCGCACTCGTGACCATGCTAATAGATAGCTGTTGAGAAATAGTGGGTCAGAGGAGTACTGCAACTTCACTTGGAACGTAAAACCACAAGGAGACTAAAAAGTTTACACGTCATAGCATTGCAGCTACATACGTTTACATAACTTGATAGCCTAAATCAAGTGGTTTCCCACATTTAGATCGTTTGTTGGCCAGTGGAGTTAATAGTTCCCCATGGAATACGACAGTATTTGTAGTGACACACGTAAAGCAATATCCTACTATAATTATTAGAAAAAGCAGTGGCATAATCTCTACTAATTCGAAGTATCCATTTTATCAAACAATTTCATTCAAGGGTGCTATCGAGTCTATTTACATTAAGCTCAATGGTGTTGAGTAATTTCTAAAATCAAATATTTTGGGATAAATATGAACTCAAGTCATCTCTTGGATGATTTTCTTGTTGTAAAAATATCAGAAATATTTTAACCAAGTTCATTGCTCAAAGTTTCAAAGCTAAAAGTGGACACTAGCAAGTGAATATAATTTATAGGATAACAAGCTAGGTGGGGAGTGACTAAAGTGCAAGCGAGTAAATAATTGTAGGATCAATTTAAGATTGCAAGAGAGGTGATGAAATGAATGTGATATCTCCTCTTCCTTTCTTTGTTCTCGTACTTGAGTCGAATCCTCTCTATATTTCCCTATTGCCAAGTCACCTGAAATTGAGCAATCTCCGAGAAAACAAAGAAATCAAATTGCAATTGAAAGTTACAACTAATTTTTTTGTGTTTTGGGTTTTAATAATGCAAACTGAAAGTAAACATGCTATTCTTGGAAAAGAAACAAATCAAAAGAAGACAAATAAAAATATGAATGCAAGTTTGGAGGTTTTCAAAACTTCCCCCAAGCTTAGGTTGTTTCCATTCTTAGTTGTTGTTGTCGTTTGGCGGCGGATGGTGGTGCTGCTGGTAGTAGTCGGGAAGTAGGTCATGAAGTTACCAAAGGTGTGAGTTAAAGCACTCACATCTCCACTAACTCCATGCAGAGTCTGGTCGATCTCCCCAACTCGCTGGTTGAGCTGTAGAAATTCTTGGTAGGGGACATTGTTGAACCCTTGTTGTTGTTGTGGATGATTAGGCCATTGGTCCCAAGGATACTCCTCCTACTACTGTTGTTGTCCCTCCCAAGATGGGTTGTGCTCCTTCTGCTGCTCCTACCGTCATACTTCCCTCCTTCTTCTTCTTCATCGGATTCAGGATAAAGCTCCACCATGATTTCGGTCACTTGATCCTTGGTGAGGATCCAGTGGTCCCTTCCCTAAACCTCGAAGGCTTGTGGTCAAGGCATTGGCACTTGGCAATCCTACACATTATTAAGATAGCCAAATTGATAGGCTCAGAGCCTCCTGTTAACTCGGTAAACACCGAGGAATCTAGAAGTAGTTACATATATGACATCCATAAGTATGGAGCCATCAACAGGTTGCGCAATAGGAATTGCAATTTCAAGGTCTTGGATTAGGTGGGTTACCATTCCACCAATACGAATATCACCTTTTGTTTTGTTGCTCTAGTGGCGCAGGTGCTGGAGGAATAGAGCTGCAGGAGTGGGACTCTGCAGCGCATTAGGGAAGAGCGCCTTGGTGATCATGGCCATGTCTGCATTGGCCATCGAACCAGTATTTCCTCTTCCAAACAAAGTGTTAGCAAGAAACATAGCAAAGTAATGGATGGTTGGGTTCTGAATGGTGGCATCTTCTTCTGGTAGAAGTTCCTACCACCATTAACAGAAATAACCTCCCAAGTTTATGCACTCGAGGAGCTATACAAGTTTGTAATAGTTGGTTCCCCCTCTTGAGGGAATCCATAAGCATTGGAGAATTATTGATGGGTAATTTGATATGGCCGTTGGTTAACGGTGAAATTTATCATGCATGAATTACCTTTCTCCCTGTAGTCATCGTAGAAGGAGGCGAGGAACTCATGGGTGAGCCCTTTGTAGGTGTAGTGGTTGGCGTTGGCGAGGCCAACGAGCCCTGCATTTGTGCATAGGTAGTCGAAGTCCCCCTTCAACCTGGTTGAGTTGAGGAAGCTATTATCGACCCATCGTGTGGGTAGCACCTTCCTCGCCAAAACCATGGAGTACTTGTTTTCGATCTCAGCCCGGAGCCCCAAGCCCTCACCACATGGCGCTTGCTCTTGCGAAAAATATTACCGAGCTTGTTCATCTTGATACACTGAGAAAATTCAACATAAAACCTTAGGCATATAGTTTCAACATGATATATGAATGATTCTACATGGAGGAATTCAATCCTAATGTGAGAAATCAAAACAGAAAATCAATCAAGCTTGAGTTCATCCACTAATTCAATGAGAATATTTCAGCCATGGAATTCTGAAAATAAAGCATGGATAGGGAGAGAAACATACTGATCTATTGATTCCCCCACTCAAACGAATGAAATCTGCGAAGAATTGAGAGTTCTTGAGAGGTTTTGAGAGTTTTGGAGAGAGAGGTTGAGATAAATAATGAGGGGAGGAAGATCCATGCCTTGCCCCGACCCGTTTAAGTGGTCGGGCCAAACTACACAGTGGGAGCTATACGACCGGGCCAGGTAGCTCCTGCCGTATAGTTGTGGAGGCGGCGAGGGTTAGGGTTTCCCTTCGCCAGATCACAACTATACGGCCAGACCAAATGGTCCCGCCGTATAGTTGGTCGACAAACCTTTTGTAGCTGAACCCCAAGTTTTGAGAATTTTGTCGATAACTATACGGGCAACTATATGGCGACGGCCTGTATAGTTGCTCGTTAGACCTACTGTAATATGCTTTTTTGCCCAAATTTTTAGAGATGCATTTTTTTGTTGGACAATAATATTGAGCTAGTTTCTACAGATAAAACTCAAATTTTATTTTCTACTCTAAATCTAGTTCAGTTGGTATATCTGCTACTTTTTGACAACTTCATCTTTACGGGCGTGCTTCCGCAAAAATGTCTGTGAAAAAGTTGTAGGAATATGATGAACATTTTTATTGTCTAACTTTTAATTTATTTTATTAATATGATGGGTTGACTCCCATTAAGCATTTTATTGAGAATGGTTGAATATTTCAACCCCTTTTCTATTCTCGAATTCTTACCTTTGGTTGCCCTTTATCAAAGGCACTTACCACATGAACTCTCTTTTCCGGTGGAACATACCTTTCCCATGCATCTAGTTTATTTGGAAAATACCGGATTATTTCAGCATCATAAACATTGAAGATTATTTTCCCTGTAGCACAATCAACTAATGCTCCTGCAGTGCTAAGAAAAGGTCTTCCAAGTATTATAGATAATCTTTCATCTTCCGACATTTCAAGAATAATAAAGTCAGTGGGAATAACATGCTCATCTATTCTAAGTAGAACATCCTCAATCATACCAACAGGTTGTTTAGTGGATTTGGCAGCCATCTGTAAGGTGATAGAAGTGGGGGAGTATTCCCCTAATCCTAGATTTTTATAGTGGGAGTATGGCATTACACTAACTCCTGCACCTAAATCACATAAAGCATTATGAATATCAGTTTTGCCTATTGAACATGAAATAGTTGGTATACCAGGATCTCCTGACTTAGGCAATAGTCTCCCATTAGTAGGGTAACTAGTCACCATGGCAACGGTTTAAGTTATTTCTTTCTTTCTATTAAGAATACCATGAAGAAATTTAGAACATGTAGGCACTTTTATTGCATCCACAAATGGAATTTCTAGACGAAGAGCATTAAGTTCCTTTGCGAAAGAATCATAGATTACTGGATCCAGAGCTTTCTTTTTGCGATCTGGATATGGAAGTTTCTTACCTTTGTCTTTTACCTTTTGGGGAGGATCAGGCTCCTTAGTTGCTTTCTTTTGTTGTTGTTTATCATCTTTCTTCTTTTCTATTGCAACAACTTCATCTTCTTTGCTTGTGTCTTTTTCTTCTCCTGGATCAAAAGTTTCCGCATCAGAATTATAACTGTCATCTTGTGCATCGTTCTTCTCCTTGATGGCTCAGATCACTGTAGAGCTTCGTTGGGAGATCCTAAGAGGAAGGTATGATGAGCACAGCAGTAAGTTTTCCCTCAGTTATGAAACCAAGGTTATCGAACCATTAGGAGTAAGGAACTAACTCCAAGGTGTTTCTAACAACTTGGAACCTACACAACACAAACTCAAAACTTTGCCCCAACTTACAGTGAGGTTGTCAATCTCACTGGTTTGCTGAAAACAAAGGATTAAACGTATAGTGTGGAAGATAGTAGTTGCTTGTAGGAAGTAAACAGTAACAGTAGATGATGTATCAATGATAAAGATTGGACCAGGGTCCACGTGTTCACTAGAGGTGTTCTCCTTAAGATAGATAACATGCTGGGTGAACAAATTACAGTGGGGCAATTGACAAATTGAGGACGCATAACAATGCAAATACTAGACATCATAACTCCTATGAGATTTGATTGGGCATTACAACAATATACATAGACCGTAATCCAACTGCATCTATGACTAATAATCCACCTTCAGGTTATCATCCGAACCCCCTCCAGTATTAAGTTGCAAGCAACGGATAATTTCATTAAGCAATGTGTGTAAAGTAAACAATACAATTGTTCCATGACCAAAAGATTGTTGTTTTCTCCCTAGTAGCAACAACACATCTACAACCTTAGAGATTTCTGTCACTTCCCCAAATTACTAGAGGCATGAACCTACTATCGAGCATAAATACTCCCTCTTGGAGTCACAAGCATCAACTTGGCCAAGATAGCTATTAGCAACGGAGAGCATGCAAGATCACAAATAACACAGACATGATAGAATCAATAATCAATCTGACATAGTATCTCAATATCCATCGGATCCCCGCAAACACAACATGTATGATTACAAATAGATGATCTTGATCATGAACGGAGCTCACAAGATCTAAACATGATAGCACAAAGGAGGACAAACAACCATCTAGATATTGTATGGACCCATAGTCCAAGGGTGAACTACTCACGCATCATACTAGAGGCTGGCATGGTGATGAAGAAAGCCTCCGGGATGATCTCTCCCCTCCAGCAGGGTGCCAGGAAGACCTTCAGATCCCCCCAATCTAGGGATGATGGTGGCGGTGGCTATACACTGTTTCCTGGAGATTTGATCGGGTGCTTAGGGTTTCTGTAATGGGGTGCTTTTATAGGCGAAAGGACAAGGTCGATAGCCGGCCAAGGGGCCCACACCTGGTGGCAGCGCGCCCCCTGGGCTGCGCGGCCCTAGGGTGTGGCCACCTGGTGGCCCCTTCGGCTGCCCTTTGGACTCCGTCTTCTCTCCGGTAAAATATTGACTTTGGCTTGTGTCCCGTCTAATTCTAAGAATATTTCCCTACTAGCTTTTCTGAAACCAAAAACAGCAAAAAACATGCAACTGGCAATGCGGCATCTTGTTAATAGGTTAGTCCCAGAAAATGTATAAAAATACCTCAAAGTGTAGAAAAAACATAGAAAAGTTGATACCAAACAAGCATGGAGCATCAAAAATTATAGATATTACGACGTATCAAGCATCCCCAAGTTTAACTCCTGCTCGTCCTTGAGTAGGTAAGTGATAAAAAGAATAATTTTTGAGGTGACATGCACCATCACAATCTTGATCAAACCATTTGCAAAACATGAATAGCTGGGATCAAAGTACTCTAAACATGAGCATGAAAGATGTTGTCCTAACAATAAGACATAGTAACTATGTTGCAACATGAAAAGATACAAACAAAAGTTTATGAATAACAATGCATTGAAAGACGTTTGTTTGTTTCACATATAGAAAACATAGCATATGTGGTATTCATCTTGTCCCTCGTGGAGTAGCAAAACATAAATGCATGGGACACCTTCAAAGTTCATAAGGGTGACTAGATACAAATAGTTCAAGAACAAGCAATATCAACATGATGAATCAATCAATAAGTTTTGGAAAAATGCACATAGAACTAAGAATGAAAACTATGCTCTCTTAATTGGTGCATAAATATAGAAGGTGGAGACTCAATATAAAAGTGGGAAGAAAGGCCCTTCACAGAGGGAAGCAGGGATTTCAAGTTTCATAAAGAGCTTCCAAAAATTATGGTACTTATTAGCTTCAGCTCTCACTGCCCCTATCATAAGCATCTTGAAGTGATTAAGGTTAAAGTGAAACAAATATGGAGTATATGCTTGACAAATCATAAGTTGGCAATCTCATGTCCCTTGATTACGAGGGTCGTTCCTCATGCTACCCAACTTTAGTCACAAGCAAGTTCTTGTCATTGTAAGTATATGTGTATCATAGAGAACCGCCAACGGGGTACCCCTTTCCCCATGACACGGGACCTATCCCATATCAAAATTACAAGGCAACAAACAATGAGCATGTAACATCCCAAAAATCATGATTTCAAAGCTTGCATATCATTCATGCATTCATAATCATTTTAGGATCATTTTCAAATGAGATTTCAAAAATAGAAGCATTTGAATATCTATTATTGTATGTAAGCAAGGCAATGGCCCACTGCTACTCTCTAGTATGAGATTATTTGTTTTAAACCATAAAGATTTGAACTTAGAGTTGATTGATATTTTCTAAAGCTTGGACAAAATTTTCAAAACAAAGTATGAGTTTAAAACCACTCATATGTCTTTATTAAACAATTGATAAAGGCATTATTTATTTTTAATTCCAATGTGCCAATGTATTTCCAAGTGTACAACATTGTTCTGTAGCCAAATATGTACTTATTTCACCTTACAAAAATCCAGTAGTTGTTTGAATTCAAACCACTTTAAATTAATTTGAAAAGGATTCCTAGAAAATCAAACAGAAAAAGAAAAAGATAAAAGAAATGGAAAAAGGCTGGCTCCAGCATTTGAGCCCAACAGCAAAAACGGCCCAAAAGCCAGCCCACCCAGGTTTTCCCCTCTCTCCCTGTTTTTCTCACCGCACCCGCGCTACCCAAACAGTCGCTGACTGGTGGACCCTCGCTAGCTCACCTCCGTCTTCCCCAAATCACGCCCACGACCACGTTGCCGGCTGTTTCCTCCGCCATCACTGCCGCGCCTTAAACTCGAGTAATTGCCGGCATTTTCGTGCGTGATCCTCGACCCTGCTCCGGCTACAAAATACCCTCTCCACCCCGCACTTTTCCCCTCACTCCACTCGCTCGCTCCGCCACCAGGCTGCCTCTATTTCACATGACACCACAACAGACAGAGCCAGCTCCAGCGAGGTATTCCGATAAGTCTAGTGTTCGCGCCCACTCCTCGTTCACTCCGGGATGATCCCCTGATCCATGCGCACCTCCTGATCCCCTGTGTTCGTCTGCGTGTGTAAGGGTCCCAACCTTTAAATAAGGTAGAGTCCCCTGTGTTTACAATGCTAGTCCCTGGATCAATAGCTAGCATCCACAGTTAAGATGTAATATCAAGAAACAAAGGTCATAATATAACTTTATAACCAGGAATAACATAATTTTATTACATCTTACATAGCTCATTTGGCTATTACATTACATTGCAGCAGAATATCTATAAGCATGGGGTCCTTCATCTTCAAAGTGCCACAGGCAAACATGTTGGTTGTAGACTTTGTAATCCTAATCAATCAATCTTCACTAAAATCAATCAAACCTGCAACATTACAAGTTACAGCCACAAGGGTCAATACATTTGAATTGTATTGGCAAGTTTCACTACTATGTTGAATATAAGTGGATCCTATCATTACATGCATTTTTGGCTAAGTAGGGTTTAAGGCTCATTTGCAGAAAGCAATAATTTATCCTATCTTTTCAAAATGGTTTAGATATTTTGTCAAATCTTTCTGAACTCCTTGGAATCCACCAAGTGTCTTTGTCAAAATCTCTTGAGCTCCTTGGTAACCCCAAGTGCTTCAAGTTTTCATCAAAATCTCTTGAGCTCCTTGGTACCCCCAAGTGCATCAAGTTTTCATCAAAATCTCTTGAGCTCCTTGGTAACCCCAAGTGCATCAAGTCTTTTGTTGTCACTTAAAAGTTTTTCTTTTAGAAATTGGAATGTCGAGATTTCCCATAGCTTCAAGCTTTAGTTGCTCAGTATTGTCCATAACCGGGGACACGGCTAAGTACTTAGATTTTATTATTTTCTGCAGAAGTTGTACACTTTACCCACATGTCACACTCTCATCTTGTTGCCACCAGTGGCCGCTGGATTGGTACTCACCAAGATGGAGTACTGGCAGATTGAGAATGCGACGAAGTCTTTCCAGGGGGTCCTCCCATACACCATTGCTAGCTTGTCTTCAGTACCCATGTAGGATTCCAGGTCCCTCATTTTCAGTAACCTGAAGACAATGCATGGGTCTTCCCAATGTAGTTGACTAAGCCAGAGCCATAAGTAGCATGTGGTTGTACACGGAAGCCACAATTGGAGAAAAATGTTCAATCTCTAAGTTTCCTGGGTGGTTTTCTTTTGGTGCACAACACAAAGAGATTGCCATAGACATGGTTCCTTTTGTTGCCACCTTCACCAAAACTCAAAGTATCCTTGTCCACCCAGGTGGTTCATTGAGTCCTTGTTTTATTATGTAAAACACAAGTCTTTTCTCATCTTCATAAAATCTCAACATGTATCTCTTTTCAAAATATAGCATGGCTAAGCATGTAACAACTACATTGTTTTCACTAAGGAATGTATAGGGTATCCTATTAGGATTTAGCATAGCATAAGTATAGAAATTCTTTTCATGCATGTTTCAAAATCCACTAAGTATAATCAAAATAGTAGGACTTTAGATGAAAGTGTAACTTGCATTTTTGGTAGGGAATGATGGTTCACTTCTTGATCTTGCTAGTTTCACACTTTTCTAACTTCACTACAAATCAATCAAGCAAAGACAATATCAACTATCATTCCAACCAATACTCAAACAATCAAACACACATAAAATCATAGGAACTAAGTCATGCATGCTAGCATGCAAAGATAGTTTTATTTGCAAAGATGGTTTCCACTAGGCTCTAAACTTTTTAAGGTTCAAAGTGGTCATTTTCTATAGTGGCAAAGTCATTTGCAAAAGGGTTTTGTCTATAAACCATTTTTAAATCCTTTCATTATTTTATGTGGTGGAAAATGTTTTTATCAAAGCAAAAACTTTATGTTGTTCACCAAATAAGTTGTTAATTCTCAAAGCTTGGTGTTTAGGGTCAGTAGGTTTGAGTCAAATCATTTTCCCAAAGTTTTTACTCCAAAATCATTTTCATAGCAAAACAATATTTTTATTTGACTAGGAATAGGCTAAATCAATTAATCAAGCCTAATCTTCACCAAATACATTTTTAAAACCACAAGTTGGTTCCTAAGGTCAGTAGGTTCATCACAAACCAATTTTCAAAAGTTTCAACCCTAAAAACATTTTGGAATAATTTTTATCAACTAAACAAGCATACAAATGTTTCTGCAAAAACAAACATTTTACCAGAGGCTTTTTACTAAAAAAATTGCATGGTTGGCTAGGGCTTGTTCCACTGATTCCAATGATATAAATTTTGTGAATTTTGGACGTGTGGATCAAAAGTTACAAGGGTTTCAACTTTGCAAACAAATCTGATTTCAAATCTGTTTTTAAACAGAACTGGGGACACGCGGCGTGATGCTACTGGTCGGTACCGATTCACGCGGATCACGCTCTGCGGTTCGTTGGATCTAAACAGATCGCACGGCTCAGGCGTGCACTTACCGCTTCGCTCTGTTCTAATTACAACCACAGGATCAAAATCTAACGGTGATAATCTAATCGACCTTACTCAGGCGGCGCTGACGGCGGCTGGCGGCGACGCACGCTCAGACGGTGGCCTAGCGGAGGTTCTAGGAAGCGAGAAGGGAAGGGGAGGTGCTTACCGTGTTCGCAGTAGCGTGGGGAAGCTCAACATGTTGTTGGTTCGATGAGGGGCGCGCAAGGTTGCGATTAATTGCTCGCCGGAGACGTGGTCGGCGTCAGATGGTCCTGGAGCTCGTCGAGGGTGGTGCTGTGGTTCGCCCCGTGGAAAAGCAAGGGCATGGTTAGATGCAACCGAGGTTGGGGAGTGCAGGAGCATCATCGGGAAAGAGTGGGGCGGTCAGGTGCTTACCAGAAGGGTCGCCGGAGAAGGAAGCAGACGCGGCGGCGCTCAGAGGTCGTCGAAGCCGAGGTTCTAGGGCACCCGCGGTTGAACGGATAGCACAGGAAGAAGCGCCTGGGAGTGGGGATCACGGTCGTGTGCTCAGGGAGGCAAGGGGTGGCGAGGTTCGGCCGGAATCGAGGAGGGAGCTCGTCGGAGCAGTGGGAGTGCGGCTCGAAATTCCGTCGGCCTGGGGGCAGAGAGAGGGAGGCACGTGAGGGGAAATGGAGAGGAGGCCAGGGCGGTTAATAAGGCGCAGTCATGGAGAGTAACGGTCGCGGAATCAACGCGTATTGATCGTCGGAGTAATGGCTGCAACGGCAGGGAGTAATCGGCGCGAGGAAGAAGAGAAGGAACAGTGCTGTGGGGCCTGTGCGTCAGCGAGAGAGTGAGAGGGAAAAGAGGGTACACTCGTCAGTCACTCTACGGGTGTGCGTTTAGGTAGAAAACGCTTCGTGCGTGGGAAAGAAGCTGGGCTGTTACTGGGCTTGTTGGGCTTGGCCAGTTGGGCTGAGTTCATTTCTATATATTTTTCTTCTGAATGCTTTTTCCTTTTCTGATTCTGTTTTCTGTTTTCAAATTCAAACAACAATCAACATTCAAAACAATTTAAACATTCCTCACACTTTGCAATTGAATTTGGTTCTGTTTAACAACCTAAACCAAAGTCCCAAAAATAATATTTTTATTTTAGGGTCCATTATTAATTAAATAAATAGACCCTTTTTTTAAATCAAAAATAGGATTTGATTTATTTAAAATCTCCACTTGAATCTAAGATGGTGCCAAAACCAATCAGTAGGTTTTATTTGAAATTATAAAACACTTAGAAACTTATTTAAAATAAAATAAATAAATAAGTTTTAATGTTTAGTTAAAATAGTAAAACCTTTATTTTTAATAACTTGGATATTAAATCCTTATCATTTTATTTAAATAAAACCTTACTATTTTTATCAAATAGAAATATTTTATTTCAAAAGTTTGGCAAAGTTTTTAACTTGGTTTATAAAATAATACTTTTCTACCTTTTCATTTGAAAACCAAATCTTTTTATTAAAAGATAGTAATTCCAAATATTTTTATTTTCCTTTATTAAATGTTTATCTTTGTAAATCCCTTTAGGATTTATTTGATCCAAATAGGTTTTGAAAGTTTCCAATTGGATTCAAAAAGTTTCTTCTCACCTTGAAAATCAACAAAGTTTTATTTTATTCATTTATTTTTCACATTACAAGATTTGGAAAATCTTGGGATGTGACAGGCTACCACCCTTAAAATAAATCTCGTCCCGAGATTTGGGGAAGGCTAGGGTTACAAGTAGGCTCAAAACATCTAGGGTACTACCACCCTTAAAATTTCCAAACTAAATTACATATTGGCTTGCTTGGGATCTTGGGGAAACTTCTCTGGGTAAACATCTGCATTGTGTCCTTTGTTTCCACACTTGACTCATGGGCCAAGGTTGAGATCCTTCATAGGCTTGTTTAACTTGTTCTTCATCTTTTCTAGACAATTGCTTGCATAATGTCTTGGTTCTTTGCAATTGAAACAGTTGATATCTTTGAGTTCTTTACGTGTCTCTTGTGGACAAGTTGCTGCATAATGGCCTAGCTCTTTGCAGTTGTTGCACCACACTTGGCCAATTTCTTTATACTTCTGGTTCTCTGGGCATTCACTGGAATAGTGTCCCATTTCTTTGCAATTATGACATTGCACATGGCTTTTGTCCTTCTTTTGCTTTTTGGGTTTTTCCAAAGCTAGGAGTGCATCTAGTTCATATTGCTCATATGTTATATGGTAGGTAGGAATGTCTACATGTTTCTTGGACCTTCTATTGCTCTTGGGAAAATTCATATGCCCTTTCTTTGGTCCTTTGAATTGGGTTGTTTTGCATGGAGGTATAAGTGGTCCTTTTCCTTTGTCGTCAATCTTCTTGGCAGACTTGGATCCTTCTGGATAGTTTGCAATCATTTGTTGCACTCCATCTTGTTTCCTTTGTTCCACTATGGAGTAGATGGGGCATTGGATAGGGACATGGTTATTTCCTTCACATAGGTAGCAAGTAGCTTGAGAGGTGGGACATTGGCCAACTGGATGTTTCTCTTCACAATTGGGGCATTGATCTCCATGTTCCTTGGAAGTATGATCCTTGTCTCCACAAATAATGCAAGCTGGGGCTCCATCTAGAATAACATTTCTGCCATCCTTGTTGTCACAAACTCTTTTGGAATAGTTGTCTTCCATGTTGATCATTTGATCTCTCACCTTAAGCATTAATTGGGCTTGAGTTTCCAAAAATCCTTGTAGGGTTGGATCTTCCCCACTGGTGTTGGCTATGAATTGAGCTGTCATTTGGTTCAACTGGTGTTGGGTTGCCATGAGTTCTTTCATGCTGTCCTCTTGGTTGGTGTTGGTGTCATCAACCTTGATGTTGGAGTCTCTTGGAGTAGTCATCTGTTTGTGTTAGATGGAGATTAGAATAGGCAAAAGATTTTATAAGGAAATAATTCTAATCCCACACATCACAATTCACACAAGCAATGTGCAATTAATCACAAACAACTTTTCACTCAAACAACAAAGTTCAAGCACATACTTAGGCAACAAAATATTTTTGTTACACCACATAAGTTGGTGTGTTTGACTTAACTAAATATGGTGGTCCATCTATATGGTTCACTTGTGATCTTTCCTTCCTTCTTGGTTGATTCTTCTTGCATGAAATCATGGTTTCCTTAGGAAAAATTCTTGGCCTCAAAACTTCAAATGAAGTGAACTCCTTCTAGTTTTGCATTTCCTCAGTCTCCACATCTTGAGCAAGATTTCCTTGTCTCACTTGTAGTCCTTAGTGGTATCCAAGTTGGAAGTCCCATGTGAATATGCTGAAGATGTTGAAGTCTTTAGAGTTGAAGATGTTGAAGTCATTAGAGTTGAAGAAGTCCTTTGCACATGGTGAAGTCCTTGGCCATGGGGTAGGTTTTTCCATCAAGTTGAAATTAGATGAGATGTAGAATCAAAATCAAAGTGGTTGAGGAAAGAGTTTACAAGATTGTTTGTAAATAAGTTTTGGAACAAATACAACTATTTTTCGAAGGGTTTTTGTCTAATCCTAGGTTTACAAATCCTACAGGCAACACAATGCTCTGATACCATCTGTAAGGGTCCCAACCTTTAAATAAGGTAGAGTCCCTTGTGTTTACAATGCTAGTCCCTGGATCAATAGCTAGCATCCACAGTTAAGATGTAATATCAAGAAACAAAGGTCATAATATAAGTTTATAACCAGGAATAACATAATTTTATTACATCTTACATAGCTCATTTGGCTATTACATTACATTGCAGCAGAATATCTATAAGCATGGGGTCCTTCATCTTCAAAGTGCCACAAGCAAACATGTTGGTTGTAGACTTTGTAATCCTAATCAATCAATCTTCACTAAAATCAATCAAACCTGCAACATTACAAGTTACAGCCACAAGGGTCAATACATTTGAATTGTATTGGCAAGTTTCACTACTATGTTGAATATAAGTGGATCCTATCATTACATGCATTTTTGGCTAAGTAGGGTTTAAGGCTCATTTGCAGAAAGCAATAATTTATCCTATCTTTTCAAAATGGTTTAGATATTTTGTCAAATCTTTCTGAACTCCTTGGAATCCACCAAGTGTCTTTGTCAAAATCTCTTGAGCTCCTTGGTAACCCCAAGTGCTTCAAGTTTTCATCAAAATCTCTTGAGCTCCTTGGTACCCCCAAGTGCATCAAGTTTTCATCAAAATCTCTTGAGCTCCTTGGTAACCCCAAGTGCATCAAGTCTTTTGTTGTCACTTAAAAGTTTTTCTTTTAGAAATTGGAATGTCGAGATTTCCCATAGCTTCAAGCTTTAGTTGCTCAGTATTGTCCATAACCGGGGACACGGCTAAGTACTTAGATTTTATTATCTTCTGCAGAAGTTGTACACTTTACCCACATGTCACACTCTCATCTTGTTGCCACCAGTGGCCGCTGGATTGGTACTCACCAAGATGGAGTACTGGCAGATTGAGAATGCGACGAAGTCTTTCCAGGGGGTCCTCCCATACACCATTGCTAGCTTGTCTTCAGTACCCATGTAGGATTCCAGGTCCCTCATTTTCAGTAACCTGAAGACAATGCATGGGTCTTCCCAATGTAGTTGACTAAGCCAGAGCCATAAGTAGCATGTGGTTGTACACGGAAGCCAGAATTGGAGAAACATGTTCAATCTCTAAGTTTCCTAGGTGGTTTTCTTTTGGTGCACAACACAAAGAGATTGCCATAGACATGGTTCCTTTTGTTGCCATCTTCACCAAAACTCAAAGTATCCTTGTCCACCTAGGTGGTTCATTGAGTCCTTGTTTTATTATGTAAAACACAAGTCTTTTCTCATCTTCATAAAATCTCAACATGTATCTCTTTTCAAAATATAGCATGGCTAAGCATGTAACAACTACATTGTTTTCACTAAGGAATGTATAGGGTATCCTATTAGGATTTAGCATAGCATAAGTATAGAAATTCTTTTCATGCATGTTTCAAAATCCACTAAGTATAATCAAAATAGTAGGACTTTAGATGATAGTGTAACTTGCATTTTTGGTAGGGAATGATGGTTCACTTCTTGATCTTGCTAGTTTCACACTTTTCTAACTTCACTACAAATCAATCAAGCAAACACAATATCAACTATCATTCCAACCAATACTCAAACAATCAAACACACATAAAATCATAGGAACTAAGTCATGCATGCTAGCATGCAAAGATAGTTTTATTTGCAAAGATGGTTTCCACTAGGCTCTAAACTTTTTAAGGTTCAAAGTGGTCATTTTCTATAGTGGCAAAGTCATTTGCAAAAGGGTTTTGTCTATAAACCATTTTTAAATCCTTTCATTATTTTATGTGGTGGAAAATGTTTTTATCAAAGCAAAAACTTTATGTTGTTCACCAAATAAGTTGTTAATTCTCAAAGCTTGGTGTTTAGGGTCAGTAGGTTTGAGTCAAATCATTTTCCCAAAGTTTTTACTCCAAAATCATTTTCATAGCAAAACAATATTTTTATTTGACTAGGAATAGGCTAAATCAATTAATCAAGCCTAATCTTCACCAAATAAATTTTTAAAACCACAAGTTGGTTCCTAAGGTCAGTAGGTTCATCACAAACCAATTTGCAAAAGTTTCAACCCTAAAAACATTTTGGAATAATTTTTATCAACTAAACAAGCATACAAATGTTTCTGCAAAAACAAACATTTTACCAGAGGCTTTTTACTAAACAAATTGCATGGTTGGCTAGGGCTTGTTCCACTGATTCCAATGATATAAATTTTGTGAATTTTGGACGTGTGGATCAAAAGTTACAAGGGTTTCAACTTTGCAAACAAATCTGATTTCAAATCTGTTTTTAAACAGAACTGGGGACACGCGGCGTGATGCTACTGGTCGGTACCGATTCGCGCGGATCGCGCTCTGCGGTTCGTTGGATCTAAACAGATCGCATGGCTCAGGCGTGCACTTACCGCTTCGCTCTGTTCTAATTACAACCACAGGATCAAAATCTAACGGTGATAATCTAATCGACCTTACTCGGGCGGCGCTGACGGTGGCTGGCGGCGACGCACGCTCAGACGGTGGCCTAGCGGAGGTTCTAGGAAGCGAGAAGGGAAGGGGAGGTGCTTACCGTGTTCGCAGTAGCGTGGGGAAGCTCAACGTGTTGTTGGTTCGATGAGGGGCGCGCAAGGTTGCGATTAATTGCTCGCCGGAGACGTGGTCGGCGTCAGATGGTCCTGGAGCTCGTCGAGGGTGGTGCTGTGGTTCGCCCCGTGGAAAAGCAAGGGCATGGTTAGATGCAGCCGAGGTTGGGGAGTGCAGGAGCATCATTGGGAAAGAGTGGGGCGGTCAGGTGCTTACCAGAAGGGTCGCCGGAGAAGGAAGCAGACGCGGCGGCGCTCAGAGGTCGTCGAAGCCAAGGTTCTAGGGCGTCCGCGGTTGAACGGATGGCACAGGAAGAAGCACCTGGGAGTGGGGATCACGGTCGTGTGCTTAGGGAGGCAAGGGGTGTCGAGGTTCGGCCGGAATCGAGGAGGGAGCTTGTCGGAGCAGTGGGAGTGCGGCTCGAAATTCCGTCGGCCTGGGGGCAGAGAGAGGGAGGCGCGTGAGGGTAAATGGAGAGGAGGCCAGGGCGGTTAATAGGGCGCAGTCACGATGAGTAACGGTCACGGAATCAACGCGTATTGATCGCTGGAGTAATGGCTGCAACGGCAGGGAGTAATCGGTGCGAGGAAGAAGAGAAGGAATAGTGCTGTGGGGCCTGTGCGTCAGCGAGAGAGTGAGAGGGAAAAGACGGTACACTCGTCAGTCGCTCTGCGGGTGTGCGTTTAGGTAGAAAACGCTTCGTTCGTGGGAAAGAAGCTGGGCTGTTACTGGGCTTGTTGGGCTTGGCCAGTTGGGCTGAGTTCATTTCTATATTTTTTTCTTCTGAATCCTTTTTCCTTTTCTGATTCTGTTTTCTGTTTTCAAATTCAAACAACAATCAACATTCAAAACAATTTAAACATTCCTCACACTTTGCAATTGAATTTGGTTATGTTTAACAACCTAAACCAAAGTCCCAAAAATAATATTTTTATTTTAGGGTCCATTATTAATTAAAAAATAGACCCTTTTTTTAAATCAAAAATAGGATTTGATTTATTTAAAATCTCCATTTGAATCTAAGATGGTGCCAAAACCAATCAGTAGGTTTTATTTGAAATTATAAAACACTTGGAAACTTATTTAAAATAAAATAAATAAATAAGTTTTGATGTTTAGTTAAAATAGTAAAACCTTTATTTTTAATAACTTGGATATTAAATCCTTATCATTTTATTTAAATAAAACCTTACTATTTTTATCAAATAGAAATATTTTATTTCAAAGGTTTGGCAAAGTTTTTAACTT
Source organism: Avena sativa (assembly GCA_916181665.1). Taxonomy (NCBI): domain Eukaryota; kingdom Viridiplantae; phylum Streptophyta; class Magnoliopsida; order Poales; family Poaceae; genus Avena; species Avena sativa. Next base: position 225,362,590 of record OV702284.1, on the reverse strand, counting down.
GTTTATAAAATAATCCTTTTCTACCTTTTCATTTGAAAACCAAATCTTTTTATTAAAAGATAGTAATTCCAAATATTTTTATTTTCCTTTATTAAATGTTTATCTTTGTAAATCCCTTTAGGATTTATTTGATCCAAATAGGTTTTGAAAGTTTCCAATTGGATTCAAAAAGTTTCTTCTCACCTTGAAAATCAACAAAGTTTTATTTTATTCATTTATTTTTCACATTACAAGATTTGGAAAATCTTGGGATGTGACAGCTTGTGATCCAGAGCGTCGAATTCGACAAGCACCGTGGGCATCCGACACCGTCTCCAACTCCGGCGAGAGATTTAGGTAAAACCCGACAACCCCGTGCCTTCTCCTTGATCCTATCAGGTTCGCCTGAGCGTTGTGCACACGCTGATACCCTCGGTTTGAGCTAGGGTGGCCAGTAACGTTGCCTTCGTCACCGTCAGAGCAAACCCGATGCTGCCTCCAACTCCGACGAGCCCCAGCAGCCTCTGCAGTACGCCCCCGCCCACACCAACGACACCTTGAGCACAGTCGTGTTCACACGAGTCTGGTAAGCCACTACCCAGCCCCTATCCCCCTCTGGAATCACCGGAGCATCGTCGGCAAAAGAGCCGCCGCCAGCAACCATTGGTGCTGCCAGATTTTGGTTGCAAGCGTCGCAGCCGTTAGATCTTGATCTGATGCTCAGGATTAGATCACTTAAGTGAACCGGTACGCGCAGATCTGGCCATATGCTGCCACTTTAATCTAACGGCTCTCGTTGATCGATCCACACGAAACGGTATCGACGAATCAGAAAGCGCCGTGTATCTGTGCTTTGATTTAAAATCTGAAATTAGATCTATTAGTTGTTCAAACTTACAAAATTCATAACTTTTGATCCACACGTTCAAATTTTGTAAATTTTATATCATTGGAAATAGGAGAAAGAATTCTATCCAATTATGCAATTTGTTTAATAAATTACATCTGTAAAATGGGTTGTTTTTCATAGACTTTTATAAGCTTATTTTGTATACAAAAATTATATGGAAAATGTTCTAGGGCCAAATCAATTTTATTTAGTGTATAATTGTTTTGTTTATGATTCAGTACTGTCCCACTTGTCTTGTTTGGTTAGAAAAATCATCACATTGCATTGCATGCATTCATATATTTTTGCTTGTTTATTTTGATATGTGAATTTGGTGCTATCATTTTATGTGTAGATTTTGGTGCTAGTGGTGATTGTGAGGATTGTTGCTACTCCCCCAACTACCAAGGCAAGTGGTGCTTCATATTTTTGTCCCAATATTTTGACTATGCATTAGAAATATTTTGTATAGGGATTGCATGAATATTTTACTAAGTATCTATACGCTATGCTTGGGAAATCCTAGTAGTTGTAGAATTGTTAGAATTTTCTCTAAGTTAAGATACTTGCTATTGTCATGCTTATCCTAGCTAGTAGTAACCAAGGGTGTAATATATACATGCTATGGAAAATTTGCTAAGTCTTTGACTTATGTTTTTGTTTAATAAAACAACTTAGTGAATGAAACACCAGGGTGGAATGGTAATTGCTTGGTGGTTTTTGGTTGAGTGGTTACACAAGGCCCATTTCTATGGTTTACCTTGTGTATCTCACTTGTGGATTTCCACCCAGGAACAAAAGGATTTGAGATGCCAAATGGAAGAAACTAAGTACTTAGCGATCTCCCTGGTATTGGACAATTTGAGCATCAAGACATGGAAGCTATCAAGAATCTCCTCATACCAATTTTTCTAAGTTAAAACTTGTGGTTGAACAAGGGTGAAGGTTCACTAATTTCTATTGGTGGTTCCTTGGGAAATTTTTTGCCAAACAAAAACTTAGTGTTTTCAACTAATAGGTAAAATCTATTTTGGGCAAAGCAAGCCTAAGCTACACTTAGCCAAATTCATGTAGTAACTAGATGCTAATATTCTACTAAGGTACCACTTGCCAATACTATTCCAATGTATTGACCCACTGTGGCTGTAACTTGTTATGTTGCAGGTTACTCTGATGATGATTAGGGGTTATGAGTCTACACTCAACATGCTTGCCTGTGGCACATGAAGATGAAGACTTCTATTTTTATATTGTTAAGTTAAACTCTTGTACTAGCCTATGGCTATGGAGTTGTAAAAGACTATGTTATCTCTGGAATGACGATGTAATAATGACCTTTGTTTCTGTGTACTTCATCTTAAACTATGGATGCTAGCAATTGATTCAGGGACTAGCATTGCAATCTCAGGGATCTTTACCTTTATAAAGGTGGGATCTTACAGATGGTATTAGAGCACTGTGTTTCCTATAGGATTATGACCCTAGGACACTAAGGAAAATTTTTAAACAATTTCCACACTTGTCTTTTTCTTCTCGTAAACTTTTCTAATCTTCTTTCTCATCTCTATTTGTAGATGAACTCCATCAACGAAGCCGTGAGGAAGGGACCACTCATGACCATGACCTTGGAGTGTGAGACTGAATTCCCCAAGGTCCTCAAGAACCTCATGGTTAGCATGGGGATACATGGTGCATCTATGTACAAAGGATTCCCCGTGATGGATGAAGGAGTAGAGTACTGGTGGGTGCAGCTTCACTTGTACAAAAAAAAGGAAGACAACCACAAGGACTCAGGATTCTGCATGGTCGCCAACTCAGAAATGCACACAACATTCTTTGACTCTGCAAGAAACGCAGCTTGGAATGCCATCAAGGAGCTTGGTGATAGACTCAAGTGCAGAATGCTCAACACCCAAAATGACCTTAGGGAAGAAAAGAAGCATACCCAAGAATTAGAGACTACCAACCAACAACTAAGGGGAGACATCATAGACTTAATTTGGGAGTCTTGTGAACAAGATAGACAAATGGCTACTAAGGATGCCCTGGTAGCTATTTTGTCTAGTGAGTGAGAGTTGTATTGTACTTCGTTAGTTGGACCACCACACTTATCGTTTTATTTCCAAAAAAATTATCTAGGTTAAGTTGAACCTTTGATGCTTGTAATGGATTTGTGTATGCCATGTCTTGTGTGATTGTTGCAAAAGATATGCTTGTGATACTTGTCTTGTGATTTTTCTCTATTGATGTTGATTCTAACTTTTCTCTATCTTATATAAATAGATGCCTAATGTTACTATCAGCACGGCCGAAGAGTTCAAGGGAACTCGTTTTGGTACTCGTCTCATTGAGCTCACTAGTGTGCTCAACCTCCCACTTCCTAGCATCATGACGCTTCCCCTCACCAAGTTTGAGAGGAAGGACCTTTGGGGCTTCAGAGTCACTCAGCCGGGACGCCAGGTAGAGCCTGCCATGGAGGCCATCACTTTCAAGCTGATGCATGATGACAAGGAGAGAGGCTTGGATATAGTCATGCAGGAGTTACTTGGGTGTCTGGTAGGGAGACACTCCAGAGATCTTAGAGGTCTTTACTTTCACCCCTTCGGGAGACGCGATGAGGAGGGTGACGCTATTGAGTTCGAGGATGCTGCTAGAGATACGGTGGAGCCGATTCGTCTGTACCTTCAGGACCTAGAGGTTCTTATTAGGCACCTAGATACTGATAGGACCAACGTCATGCTTAGCAATGACGAGCTCCAGGTTCAGCTCCGAGAGAAGGACAAGCTCTTCGCGGAGCAAGACGAGATAGTCAAGGAAATGGAGGCCAAGTTTGAGAGCCAGGACAAGAAATTCAGGAGCCAGGAGAAGAGAGTCCAAGACCGGAACAAGAAGATCCGGGAGATGATGGAAGAGCTGGAGGCCAAGGACTTCGAGCTCGAGCATCAGCAGGTAGTGATCGAGAGGCTTCGCTCACAGAAGAGGGCTCTTAGGGCCAAGATAGAGGCCTTGACTACCAATGTCGAGGAATACAAGACCGCTATGGAGAATGCAGGTCTTACACTTGTTGATGTGGAGGTTGATGCGGAGGAGTAGTGATGACTACTCATTTATCTTTCATCTACCGTACTTTTGATTATTGAGTCGCAATGACCATCCAACATGTGGGTGGCTTTCTATGGTGTGTTTGCTTTTCCAAACTTGTTGTTTACGTCGTTTGAACCTTATGTTATTTTGATGCTTGGTTTGGTGTTTGTCTATGTGATGTATTGTGCATGATAAGCATCTATGGGTATCTCATTCTTATCCTTATGAAAACCACAGATGCCTCCTCGACGTGCCAACCCCAACCCAAACAACAACAATGTCACCCCCGAGATGCAGCAGTTGATGACAGCACAGGCACAACTGATGTAGATGATGACCACTTTTATGTAGAATCAGAACAACAACAACAACAACAACAACAACAACAACAACAACAACAACAACAACAACAACAACAACAACAACAACAACAACAACAACAACAACAACAACAACAACAACAACAACAACAACAACAACAACAACAACAACAACAACAACAACAACAACAACAACAACAACAACAACAACAACAACAACAACAACAACAACAACAACAATAACAACAACAACAATAACAACAACAACTCGAACAATCCACCAGGATTTGACATGCTCACCAGATTCCTAAGACTGAGGCCTGCAAAGTTCTCAGGAACTACTGATCCAAGGGTGGCCAATGATTGTCTACGTTCGGTGAACAAGGATTTGGTAACTGTCGGCTGCACCGAAGAGGAGAAGGTCAGGTTTGCAGCACGTCTGTTGGAAGGACCAGCAGCTACTTGGTGGGATAACTTCCAGATCACCACTCCCATTGAAGATGTGACCTGGGCTATCTTTAAAGATGGATTCCGTACAGCTCACATCTCATCCGGAGTGATGAATTTGAATAAGAAGGAGTTCCATAACCTGAAACAGCGTCACCGCAATGTGGCTGAATATATTGAGGAGTTCAACAATTTGGCGTGTTACGCACCGGATGAAGTTGATACTGATGCCAAGAGGAAGGAGAAATTCCTCGAGGGACTGAACGATGAACTGAATCTGCAACTATATCTTTCCTATGTCCCAACCTACCAATCACTTTGTGACAAGGCTACCATCTTGGAGAACAAGACGAAACAGGTTGAAAGCAGAAAGAGGAAGCATAGCTCTGACAAGCACAACTCGGGATCGTCTCACAAGCGTTCCCATCATGATGATAGTAGGAGTTCTGGATCCCACAAACATGGAAAGTACAACAACCACCACAGCCACAACTGCCATCATGACAACAAGCATAACCGTAGTCATGATAATGACAAGTACAAGAACCACAAGAGTGGACACAAGAGCCACCATAGTGGAGGTGGAAGTGGAAGTGGTAGTCAGCCTCCAAAGAGAGATATCAGTCAGGTTGAATGTTTCAAGTGTAAGAAGATGGGGCATTATGCAAATGAGTGCCTAGAGAAGAAAGTTGAAGGAACCACCAAGCCCAACCCTTTCCAGAAGGGACAAGTGAACCACATCAATGTGGAAGAGATTTATGAGGAGTCTGATGCTGTGGCTGGTAAGTTCAAACTCAATTCTATTCCAGCACTTGTTCTTTTTGATACTGGTGCATCACATTCATTCATATCAAAAGCATTTGTTGATAGAAATGGGTTTCCAACTGAAAATATTGGGTGTCCAATAAAAGTAAGTTCTCTCGATGGAGATATGATAGTAAGTCTTGGATGTCGTGATCTAGTGATAGAATTTGGAAAGCATAAGTTTCCAATGAGTCTGATAATCTTAGATTCCCAAGGACTGGATGTAATTTTCGGAATGGACTGGATGACCAAGTATGAAGGAGTACTAGATTGTGCCAATCGTACTATCACACTCACAACCCCAAAAAAGAAATGGATAAGATTCAAGTCTAACTTTGAATCAAAAGGGAGTAAGCTAAATTCTCTTAAGGGGGTTAGCATAGACAGCGTGCTAATCGTGAGGGAATATCCGAATGTGTTTTCGGAAGAATTGCCGGGAATGCCACCAGATAGAGATGTGGAATTTCTGATTGACTTGCTGCCAGGATCAGGACCAATAGCAAAAAGACCTTACAAGATGTTAGTTGATGAGTTGAAAGAACTCAATAAACAACTTGGAGAACAGTTGCAGAAAGGGTTTATTCAACCAAGTTCATCATCTTGGGGAGCACCAGTTCTGTTTGTGGAAAAGAAAGATAGAAGTCAAAGGTTATGCATCGATTATCGTTCACTCAATGAGGTGACTATCAAATACAAATATCCTTTGCCTAGAATCAGTGACATGTTTGATCAGTTAGAAGGAGCCTGTGTGTTCTCAAAGATTGATCTCCGGTCAGGCTATTTTCAACTTAAGATAAGGGAACAAGACATACCTAAGACTGCATTCACCACTAGGTATGGATTGTATGAGTACACCGTGATGTCATTGGGTTTGACCAATGCACCAACTTACTTCATGAATATGATGAACAAGGTGTTCATGGAGTTCCTTGACAAGTTTGTGGTCGTTTTCATCGATGACATTTTGATCTACTCCAAGAGCAAAGAAGATCATGAAGGGCATTTGCGATTGATACTTGAGAAGCTTAGAGAGCATAAGTTGTATGCCAAATTTAGCAAGTGTGAATTCCGGTTGAATGAAGTTGGATTTCTTGGACACATTGTGTTAGAAGATGGTGTAGCAGTTGATCCTGCAAAAGTGTCAGCTATAACTGAATGGGAATCTCCTAAGTCAGTGAAAGAAGTTTGTAGTTTCCTTGGCTTGGCAGGATACTATAGAAGATTCATTGAGAATTTCTCCAAGATAGCTAAGCCAATGACGGAGTTACTAAAGAAAGACAAGTTATTTGCTTGGACTGAGGGACATGAACTCAGTTTCCAAGAATTGAAGAAGAGACTAGTGACAGCACCAGTCCTAGGTCTGCCAGATTTGGAGAAGGATTTCCAAGTTTATTGTGATGCATCTCATCATGGATTAGGTGCAGTTCTGATGCAAGAAGGGAAAGTTGTGGCTTATGCCTCGAGACAACTCAAAACTCATGAGGTAAATTATCCTACGCATGATTTATAGTTAGACTCTGTTGTCCATGCACTCAAAACATGGAGACATTATCTTTTGGGAAAGCAATGTGAAGTGTTCACAGATCACAAGAGTTTGAAGTATATCTTCACTCAGAAAGAAATCAACATGAGACAAAGAAGATGGCTAGAACTCATCAAGGACTACGACTTGAGTTTGCAATACCACCCCGGTAAAGAAAATGTTGTAGCAGATGCACTAAGCCGTAAGGTATTTGTGAATGGCCTTACTAAGGGAGAGTTGCCAGATGATCTGTGTGCCCAATTTAGAGACCTCAGATTGGAGATTGTGCCTGAGGGACATCTCATGTCATTAGATGTTCAACCCACCTTATTGGAAAAAATCAAGTAAGCCCAAAAGACGAACAAGGAAATTGAAGATATTAAGGAAAAGATTGGCAAGGGAAAGGCCAAAGGATCCCATGAAGACGAACATGGTACTTTATGATATGGAAAACATATCTGCGTTCCACAAGACCCGGAACTTCAGAAACTGATTTTACAAGAAGAACACAACTCACCATATTCCATTCATCCGGGTAACACCAAAATGTACATGGATATGAAGGAAAGATTTTGGTGGAATAATCTCAAGAAAGACATCGCCGAACATATTGCTTTGTGTGATGTATGTAGTAGAGTGAAAGCGAAACATCAGAAACCAGCAGGATTGTTACAACCACTACTTATTCCTAATTGGAAGTGGGACATGATTGGCATGGATTTCATCACCAGATTGCCAAGGACCAGGTCAGGATATGATTCTATTTGGGTATTAGTGGATCGCCAAACTAAAGTGGCTCATTTCATACCCATGAATACAACCTATACAAGTGGTAAGTTGGCCAAGATCTATATGAATAGGATTTTGTGTCTGCATGGAGTACCCAGGAGTATTTGTCTGATAGGGGAACTCAATTCACTTCTCATTTTTTGAGGCAACTGCATGAGTCATTGGGAACGAGATTAGAATTCAGTACTGCTTTTCATCCCCAGACTGATGGATAGACAGAAAGGACCAACCAGATTCTAGAGGATATGTTGAGGGAATGTGCCCTAGAATATGGAGCTAGTTGGGATGAAAGTCTACCTTACACAGGATTCTCTTACAACAACAACTATCAAGCCAGTATTGAGATGGCACCGTTTGAGTTTCTCTATGGGATAAAGTGTACTACCCCATTGCTATGGAATGGTGTGGGAGAAAGAAACATGTTCGGGCCAGAACTAATCAAAGAAGCTGAAGAGAAAGTCAAGTTAGTAAAGGACAGATTGAAGATAGCACAGTCCCGACAGAAGAGCTGCGCAGATCCTAAGCGTAGAGAGGTCACCTATGAGGTGGGTGATAGAGCTTATCTTAGAGTGTCACCACTTCGTGGAGTGAAGAGATTTGGAGTCAAAGGAAAATTGGCGCCAAGATATGTTGGACCATTCAATATTCTGAGTCGTAAAGGAGAAGTAGCTTATGAGATTGAATTGCCAGAATCTTTGTCTACCGTTCATAATGTATTTCATGTGAGTCAGCTAAAGAAATGCCATCCAGAGATGGAAGAGACTTATTTAAAGGATACTATACCTTTGGAGGAGGTCCAATTGGAAAGTGATCTCACTTATGAGGAAAAACCTATCAAGATTCTTGAGACTGCAGAAAGAGTTACTCGGACAAAGACTATCAAATTCTGCAAAGTTCAGTGGAACCATCATTCCGAAGAATAAGCAACATGGGAAAGAGAAGATGACCTTCGGAAAGACCACCCTCACCTATTTGCTAGCCAATCCGAATCTCGAGGGCGAAATTCACCTTAAGGGGGTTAGATTTGTAACATCCCAAAAATCATGATTTCAAAGCTTGCATATCATTCATGCATTCATAATCATTTTAGGATCATTTTCAAACAAGATTTCAAAAACAGAAGCATTTGAATGTCTATTATTTTATGTAAGCAAGGCAAAGGCCCACTGCTACTCTCTAGTATGAGATTATTTGTTTTAAACCAGAAAGATTTGAACTTAGAGTTGATTGATATTTTCTAAAGCTTGGACAAAATTTTCAAAACAAAGTATGAGTTTAAAACCACTCATATGTCTTTATTAAACAATTGATAAAGGCATTGTTTATTTTTAAATTCCAATGTGCCAATGTATTTCCAAGTGTACAACATTGTTCTGTAGCCAAATATGTACTTATTTCACCTTACAAAAATCCAGGAGTTGTTTGAATTCAAACCACGTTAAATTCATTTGAAAAGGATTCCTAGAAAATCAAACAGAAAAAGATAAAAGAAATGGAAAAAGGCTGGCGCCAGCATTTGAGCCCAATAGCAGAAACGGCCCAAAAGCCAGCCCACCCGGGTTTTCCCCTCTCTCCCTGTTTTTCTCACCGCACCCGCGCTAACCAAACAGTCGCTGACTGGTGGACCCTCGCCAGCCCACCTCCATCTTTCCCAAATCACGCCCACGACCACGTCGCCGGCTGTTTCCTCCGCCATCACTGCCACGCCTTAAACTCGAGTAATTGTCGGCGTTTCTGTTCATGATCCTCGACCCTGCTCCGGCTACAAAATACCCTCTCCACCCCGCACTTTTCCCCTCACTCCACTCGCTCGCTCCGCCACCAGGCTGCCTCTATTTCGCATTACACCGCCGCAGAAAGAGCTAGCTCCGGCGAGGTATTCCGGTAAGTCTAGTGTTCGCGCCCACTCCTCGTTCACTTTGGGATGATCCCCTGATCCTTGCGCACCTCCTGATCCCCTTTGTTCATCTGCTTGTGATCTAGAGCGTCGACTTCGACGAGCACCGTGGGCATCCGACACCGTCTCCAACTCCGGCGAGAGATTTAGGTAAAACCCTACCACCCCGTGCCTTCTCCTTGATCCTATCAGGTTCGCCTGAGGGTTGTGCACACGCTGATACTCTTGGTTTGTGCTAGGGTGGCCAGTAACATCGCCTTCATCGCCGTCCGAGCAAACCCGATCCTGCCTTCAACTCCAACGAGCCCCAGCAGCCTCTGCAGTACCCCCCGCCCACGCCAACGACACCTTGAGCACCGTCGTGTTAACGCAAGTCTGGTAAGCCACTACCCAGCCCCTAGCCCCTTCTGGAATCACCGGAGTGTCACCGGCAGAAGCACCACTGGTACCAGCAACCATTGGCGGCGCCAGATTTTGGTCGCAAGCATCGCAGCCATTAGATCTAGATCTGATGCTCAGGATTGGATCACTTAATTGAACCGGTATGCGTGGATCTGGCCGTGCGCTGCCACTTAAATCCAATGGCTCTCGTTGATCGATCCACATGAAACGGTATCGACGAATCAGAAAGCGCCGCGTGTCTGTGCTTTTTTTTATCTGAAATTAGATCTATTAGTTCTTCAAACTTGCAAAATTCAAAACTTTTCATCCACACGTTCAAATTTTGTAAATCTTATATCATTGCAATCAGGAGAAAGAATTCTATCCAATTATGCACTTTGTTTAATAAATTACATCTCTAAAATGGGTTGTTTTTGCAGAGACTTTTATAATCTTATTTTGTATACAAAAATTATATGGAAAATGTTCTAGGGCCAAATCAATTTTATTTAGTGTATAATTGTTTTGTTTATGATTCAGTACTGTCCCACTTGTCTCGTTTGGTTAGAATAATTATCACATTGCATTGCATGCATTCATATATTTTTGCTTGTTTATTTTGATATGTGAATTTGGTGCTATCATTTTATGTGTAGATTTTGGTGCTAGTGGTGATTGTGATTGTGAGGATTGTTGCTACTCCCCCAACTACCAAGGCAAGTGGTGCTTCATATTTTTGTCCCAATATTTTGACTATGCATTAGAAATATTTTATATAGGGCTTGCATGAATATTTTACTAAGTATCTATATGCTATGCTTGGCAAATCCTAATAGTTGTAGAACTGTTAGAATTTTCTCTAAGTTAAGGTACTTTCTATTGTCATGCTTATCCTAGCTAGTAGTAACCAAGGGTGGAATATATACATGCTATGGAAAATTTTCTAAGTCTTTGACTTATGTTTTTGCTTAATAAAACAACTTAGTGAATGAAACACTAGGTTGGAATGGTAATTGCTTGGTGGTTTTTGGTTGAGTGGTTACACAAGGCCCATTTCTATGGTTTACCTTGTGTATCTCACTTGTAGATTGCCACCCAGTAACAAAGGGATTTGTGATGCCAAATGGAAGAAACTAAGTACTTAGCCATGTCCCTAGTATTGGACAATTTGAGCATCGAGACATGGAAGCTATCAAGAATCTCCTCATCCCAATTTTTCTAAGTTAAAACTTGTGGTTGAACAAGGGTGAAGGTTCACCAATTTCTATTGGTGGTTCCTTGGGAAAGTTTTTGCCAAACAAAAACTTAGTGTTTTCAACTGATAGGTAAAATCTATTGTGGGAAAAGCAAGCCTAAGCTACACTTAGCCAAATTCAAGTAGTAACTAGATGCTAATATACTACTAAGGTATCACTTGCCAATACTATTCCAATGTATTGACCCACTGTGGTTGTAACTTGTGATGTTGCAGGTTACTTTGATGATGATTAGGGGTTATGAGTCTACACTCAACATGCTTGCCTGTGGCACATGAAGATGAAGACTTCTATTTTTATATTGTTAAGTTAAACTCTTGTACTAGCCTATGGCTATGGGGTTGTAAAAGACTATGTTATCTCTGGAATGACGATGTACTAATGACCTTTGTTTCTGTGTACTTCATCTTAAACTGTGGATGCTAGCAATTGATCTAGGGACTAGCATTGCAATCTCAGGTATCTTTACCTTTATAAAGGTGGGATCTTACAGAGCATCTCAGCGATCTTTTTATTTGCTATTTGCATAGGTTTTTTGTGAGGATGCTTCATAGATTGCTCACTATGGTTATGATGCAAGTTTCCACCATGATTAGGCATGGCTTAGGCTAGCAGCCTAGGCGTTTCTCTAACACATATACATAACTCCATGGACTTACAAGCTCTCCTTTTATTTTACACTGCCAACATCCATAATCAAAAGATCATGATATCAACTGGTAATATATACAGCTGTTGTCGTGGTGGTGGCACGGCAGATGCCATGGGTAGGCTAAAGTATGGGGCCAATGGATGCTAGAGGGATCTGGGGAGGGAAGATGTAGTTGATTCTACACAGAGAAGACTAACGTAAAGATCTTTATTTCTCCTTCCTTGGGCTACAAGTGCTCCTTGAGTTGTATACAAGTGGAGAAGAAGAACTTTACCAGCCTAACGGTCCCAAATGAGCCGATCCACTTCTCTGAGTCCAAGCCTCTCCTTATAAAGGGGAACCCTGGCTCCTCTAGGGCTGACGTGGCAAGCATATGCGAGGAATATGCTTGTACCAATATAGTAACTCGGCGGCCTCCTTTCTGTGTCGCCCTTCTAATGACGGCAAGGTTCCAGAGGACCCCACCTGAACGCCTCGGGCTTCAGGACTGTCACCTCCGTGACCTCCTTCTGCCCTTCTGTCGCTCTGCGCCTTGTCCTTTGTGTTTGGCTCTGCTTTGATCCTTCCTACCCCGTGACTAGAGTTTGACTATAGGCATCTCCTTCTCCTGCAAGCTTCATATCATTCGGCCCTGTCTCGCTTAACTCGGTTTGGCCTTCACCTGCATTCAGATTACTCGGGCTGACCCAGCCGACTTACACAGTATATCGGCCGGGTAACGCCTTACCTCGGCCGACCTTTACAGGATTCGGCTGATTTAGACTGTAACTCGAAAACTGGACGGGGAACGCCCTTTCGTCTCTCCCTGTCCTTACCCTATCCGGGGTCACCCCCCCCCCCCCAACATTAGTCCCCGAAGCTGGTATGGTCCTGCCTATAACCTCGGCCGGGCCGTATCAGTTTCACAATATTCGTTTCTCCTTGTTTCCGAGTTATTTTTCTCTCGTTCGAGGTATCTGCGCATCTTATCGCGTACGCCTCGTCCAACGTGTCACACTCATCATTGTTTCTCTAGTTTTTTGTTCCTCTACAGTGCCCACTGACAGGCTACAGTAATTACTGCGCCTGTCGCGTCGGCGCTGCAACGCCTCGTGCACCGTTTCCGTCAGGGATCGTAATCCTTTCTTGCATCGTGTGGTCGTTGGTGTGGTTCCACTCAACGGCGTGCGGTTGTGCCGCACACACGATCTACACAGTTAAAAGCCGCACGCACGATCCCACTACCACTCAGGCCGTGTGGTTATAAAGAGGGGCGCGGGGCTGGGATATTTACTATCCTCCTTAGCTTACCGTTGCCCTTCTTCCTCCTCTCCCTTATGTGCTTGTTCGTGCTCCAGCCGCCGTGCGCCCATCGGAATCTTCGACGGCTAGTCCCCAATCGTTCTGCTCCGTCGACCTTGTCCCCATATACTTGCTCTGGCGCCGTCGCCGGTGAGTTTACCTGGTTTCATTGTCTAGTTTATCCTCTAGACGCATCTTCTCTTCAGATTTCCCGCGGCGGTTCCTTTTCTGCTCCACCGCCGTTTTCGCATAGGATCACGACAGGGCCTTGTAGTTCTAGGCTTTGCTCCGCCGCTAGTTCATCTTCCGTAGATTCTTCCGGCGACCCTATGTCGAGCTCCGTTAGCGGCGCGCTCATTGAGGATGACGACGCGACGTCTGGGCCTGAGCGGGGCTCCTGGCAGGGTTTTTCCGTTACCCGCCGATAAGTTGAGTGGTTAATCCGAACTCGCCGGATTCCTGTAGAGGTAGCCTAAGCGAGGGCGAGTACCTGTCGCTTACCCGGCAGTGAATCTTCTCCCGTTCTTAACGAGGGAGAGTACGTCGTCTTCATGTCCCACTTTGCTCGCGGGTTTGGTCTCCCCCTTAGCGATTTCGCTTGTGAGTTCCTTGATTACTTCGACCTACAGCCGCATCATCTTCCGGCTAATGCCATTGCTTCTCTTTCCGCCTTTATCTCTGCCTCGGAAGGGTACTTCGGCCTATGGCCGTCTGTGCACGTTTGGTCGAAGTTTTTTAAGATCCGACCCAATGTCGTCCCAGACAAATCCCTTCAACCTTCCGAGAAATTGCTCACCCAGTGTGGAGCCGCGTCAATCACACCTCGGAGGAAATCCGAGTTTCCTCGCGTTGCTGGTCTAGAGTCATGCAAGAAATGCCATAAATCGTTCTTTTATGTCAAGAATTCTGGGAAGGAAGACAAGATTCGGCTTCCTTCTTTTTCCATCGGCCCCCCTCCAAGAAGTACTGGACTTATAATCCGAAGAAAAGTCATGCTCTGGCCGAGGCCTTTGAGATTCGGCTAAAGGAACTGATTCGATCCGGGCTACGCGGCGAGGATCTGATGACCACCTTCGTTAGCAGCCGAATCTGCCCATTTCAGAAATGCACGCATAAGCTCTGCTATATGAGCGGTCCCCTTGATCCCAATCGAGTCTCCACGGTGGAGCTTGATAATTATCTTATCTTCAAGCGCGTCCGGGCTATCTTTAAGACGGAGATGCCGGAGGACTGGGCCAGGGGATTGAAGCCGTTCACCCGTGAGCATCCCCCTCCTAGAGTAAGTTCTTGCAGTTGTGTTTTGCCTTTTAACCGCATCTGTGATTTCTCTTGTTAATTTCTTTCTTTCCTTTCCTGCAGAGGTTTGAGGAGCAGAAGTTCGAGCATGCCGAGGTTTTGTCCCTCCCGTGGCCCGCAGATCGGAACACCCCGGATAGCGGGGAGCCTGACTCGGAGGAGTTCGTTCCCAAGTCGGACCTTGCTCCGGCTCGTGCCGTGGCAAGACCCCGGCCCACGAGGAGGAAGGTGATTCGGACGAGGTCCAAGTTCTTGAGGTAGTTGCCGCAATGCCAATTTCTTATGCATTTCGGCCTCTACTTTCTCAGCTAATCCGGCCGGTCAGGTTCACAACGCCGAGCCTCTCGCCTCCCGACCTCCTGTTACCTTGGGGAAACGTAGTGCTCCAGCTGGTGCCTCGGAAGCCGTTCCCAAGAAACGGATGAAGAAGTCAGCCCAGCATCCTCCTAAGCGTAAAACTATGCTCGGGGTTACTGGGTGAGTTGTTTTTTATTTGTATTTCTTGTTTCTCTCTTTCTGCCTTTTGACCTGACCTTTTTTGCCTTTGCAGAGCTCCTCTTTCTGTTAAGCCCAGTGGTCCTAGCATAACGAGTCACACGACTCGGCCTCCTTCTCCTCAGCCTCCTGAAGATACTAGAGTTCCTAGTCCTGCTCGTGTTGACTCTCCTGTCGCTCCGAATCAGACGTCATCCCGCCAGGATGCGCCTGAGGTCTCTCCTGTTGATGCCGATACAACTTGGCATGTAGATATTTCTACTGAGCCTGCTGTAAGGGGTCCCAATCTTTAATAAGATAGAGCCCCCTGTTTTTATAATGCTAGTCCCTGGATCAATAGCTAGCATCCATAGTTAAGATGTAATATCAAGAAACAAAGGTCATAATATAGCTTTATAACCAGGAATAACATATTTTTATTACATCAAACATAGCTCATTTGGCTATTACATTACATTGCAGCGGAATAACTATAGTCATGGGTCCTTCATCTTCAAAGTGCCACAGGCAGATGTTGGTTTTAGACTTTGTAATCCTAATCTATCAATCTTCACTAAAAACAATCAAACCTGCAACATTACAAGTTACAGCCACAAGGGTCAATACATTTGAATTGTATTGGCAAGTGATACTAGGATAATATAGTGGAGTCTATCATCTATATGCATTTGGCTAAGTGGAGTTGAGGCTTGCATTGCTCAAAATAGATTTTTCCTTAACATTTGAAAATACTAAGTTTTTGCTTTGACAAATATCATTCTTCTCAATCAAAGATTGAAGATCCTTTAACAAGTCATCTCTCAATCAAAGATTGAAGATTTCAAACAACCCTTGTTCAATCCATAAGTTTTAACTTAGAAATTTGAATGATGAGATTCTTGATTGCTTCCATGTCTTGATGCTCAAATTGTCCTTTACCAGGGACATGGCTAAGTACTTAGATTTTACACTCTGCAGAGGTGGTGCACTTTCCCCACAAGACTTGGTTTCCCAAGACAAGATCTTTCAGAAGCTTTCCCTTAGACCAAAATGGACGCGTTCCAACCTATCAAACACTACCACCCTCTGTCCATATGGCTAAGTTCTTGCAACCTATATGATCATGGCAAAGCCTATATTGCCAAGTGGTTGCACTTGAAGCTTCTCAACATTTGACATCTCAAATCTCTTTGTTCCTGGGTGGCATACCACAAGTGAGATACACAAGCCAAGTCCATGGCCTTGTGTAACCACTCAACATAAACCAATCCTTCCATTCCACCCAGGGGATTCATTGACTTAGTGGTTTTATTAAACAAAAACATAAGTCCTCAGACTTAGAGATTTTTCCATAGTGTGAATATATTTTCCACCCATGTTTTCTATTAGCTAGGCTAAGCTTGATAGTAGTAGGAATCTTAACTTAGGAAAATCCTACTAAGGATTCATCTACTAGGTTTTCTTATACCAAGGTCTATACTTAGAAAAATTCATGCAAGTTTTACTTAGAGAAAATCACTAATGCATAGTGAAAGTAATGGGATAAAAAGTATGAAGCATCACTTGCCTTTTTGGTAGGGAATGGTGGTTCACTCCTTGATCTTGCTAGTCTCACACTTCACTACAAGTCAATCAAGCAAACATAAATTCAATTCACATTCCAAACCAAAGTCAAACAAACAATTTTTCACACACAAGTAATGGAATCTAAGTCATGCATAAGCATGCAAAGGTTGGTTCTATTGCAAGGATGGTCTCCACTAGGCTTCTAAACTTTGTAAGTTCCAATTTGGTCATTTACCAAAATGGCAAAGTCATTTGCAAATGGGTTTTATCCTTAAACCATTTTCAAATCCTTTCATCATTTTATGTGGTGAAAAACATTTTTTTCAATACCACAACCTTAAGTGGTTTCACCAATTAAGTTGTTGTTTCTTAAAACTTGGTGTTTTGGTCAGTAGGTTTGGTCCAAAACATTTCCTCCAAAGTTTTACTCAAAACCATTTTCATAACAAAACAATAGTTTTATTTGGCTAGAAATGGACTAAACTAATTAATCCATTCTAAAATTTTCCAAATTCATTTTCCAAACCATGGGTTGGTTCCTAGGGTCAGTAAGGTCACAACAAACCATTTTGCAAAAGTTTTAACCCTAAAATCATTTTTAAACAATTTTCTAATCTAAACAAGCACACAAATGAATCTGCAAAAACAAGTAAATTAACAGATACTATTTACTAAACAAAGGGCATGGTTGGCTAGGGCTGGTTCTCCTGAATCCATTGATATAAAATTTGTAAAATTTGGACTTGTGGTTTGAAAGTTACAAGGGTTTCAAAATGGCATTTAAATCTGGTTTCTAAATCTGTTTCAATCAAACACTGGCCACGCGTCGCGCCGTGATTGGCCAGTACCGGTTCGTCTGGATCGAGTGACACAGACCACAGGATTAAAAGGGGCATGTGCGGCACAGATCAAATGTACCCCTTCGTTTTAATGAATCTATCCTAGCCAACGGATCTGCATCTAACGGTTGCTACGTGTTTGACCTAAAATGAGCGGCGCTGACGGCGGCTGTGTGGCGGCGGCGCTCTGGCGGCGAGGTTGCCGATGATGCAGGATGCGAGAAAGAGGGAGGGGGAGCTCACCGAGTTCGCAGCACACTGCTGATGCTCCTTGTGGTCTTTGTTGGCCAAGGGGCGCACGGGTTCCTGGGGAATTGCTCACCGGAGTTGAGCCGTGCCTCGGGTGCGATCAGTCGTCGACAGAGGCGAGGTTGCAGGCCACGCGCGAGTGTTTGGCGAGCACCTGGAGATGCGGAAGACGCAGACTAATCAAATGGCATGATTTACAGATCAAGGGGCGCACGGAGTCGAGTGCTAGAGCTCACCGGAGTTGCGGGGTCGTCGGTGGCGTACAGGTGGAGACGTTGCCGACACTCTGGGGCGCTCGGGGGCGAGCTGGCGCTACGGGGATGATCGCCAGGAGGTGGGGATCACGAGAGCATGGTCGAGGAGGCAAGGGGCGGCGAGGGGCTGCCGGAATCGGCCGGGGAAGTCGTCGGAGACAGAGCGGCTCGGGGAGAAATTGGAGCGGCCTGGGGGCGTGCTTGGGGGATGAGACAGAGGGGAAATGGAGAGGAGTCACTGGCATTTAAAGGGGCATGGTCATTGCGAGAAATCAAAGCCTCCTTCATGCGCAATCAACGCCGGAGTAATCTCACTGCAACGGTCAGGGCGACAGGGTCTCGTTGAAGACGATGGCTGGGGATGTGGGGCCTGCTTGCCAGCGAGTGAGGAAAGTTTCAGGTGGGCTCCAGTTGTCATTCACTGCGTGGGTTTGTTTTGCGGTGAAAAACGATTCACTTCGCTGAGAGGGAGAGGTGGGCTCGGTTGGGCTGAGTTGGGCTAGGATAGCTGGGCCAGTCCGTTTCCATATTTTTTTTCCTTCTGAATTCTTTTTCCTTTTTTTATTTCTATTTTTCTGTTTAGAATTTGAATCAATTATTCATTCACTCAAACCATTCAAACAATTCAAACTTATAATGAGTTTTTGGTTCTGTTTATCAACATAAACCAAATCCCAAAAATAAAATAATATTTTTATTCTTTTTAGGACCATTCATTAATTAAATAAAATGGTTCATTAGTTATTTAATAAAATAGGGTTTGATTTAATTAATAAAATCTCCATTTGAAATCCAAATATTTTCAAAACCAAATCAGTAGGTTTTATTTGGAAATAAAGAATATTTGGAAAACTTGTTTAAAATAAAATAACATCTTTATTTTTGGTCCATTATCAATTAAATAAAATGGGCCTTATTCATTTACTTCAAATAACATTTGTTTTATTAGAATATTTATTTTGAAATCTAAAATAAAACCAAAACACTTCAGTAAGTTTTATTTGAGAATATAAAATATTTGGAAAAACTTATTTAAAAATAAGTTTTAGTGTTTTCTTAAAATGGGAAAAGCTTTTATTTAAATAAAATTTGGATATCAAATCCTTTTTATTAAACAAACTTTTACTCTTTTAATCAAAGCAAACCCTTTTGTTTCAAATTCTTGGCCAAGGTTTAATTTGGTTTTATAAAGTATTCTTTATTTAAAATATTTCTTTTCCCTTTGAAAAACCAAAAACCTTTATAAAAGATTTCAAAGTAGTAGTAAAATATTTTTTTTATTTTTCCTTTAATAAATATTTATCTTTTTAATCCCTTTGGGATTTATTTAATCCAAATTGGTTTGAAGGTTTCCAATTGGATTTCAAAGTTTCTTCTGGCTCTGAAAATCAAACAAAGTTTTATTTTATTCATTTATTTTTCACATTACAAGATTAGGAAAATCTTGGGATGTGACACCTGCTTCCTCCTCCGTGAATCCCGAAGTTTCCCCTGAGATCCCTTCGACCCCCACAACCTTTACTGCGACTCCGACTCCAGCCGAGGATACCAATATATCGGCGCCCTCAGAAACCGTAATCCCTCCGGCCCCCAAAGATGCCATTCCAAGTGCCGAGGTAACGGCTCCTGCCGACGCCTCTTCTAAGGCAAGAAAGGTCGTTGTCACCAAGCCTCCATCATCTCAGAAAGGGCTTGCTAGCTCTTCTCAGCCTACAATTGCTGATGCGCTTCGCAAGGGGGTTTCTTCTGCCAAGACTATTGTTACCCCGGCTACTGATACACAAATCGCTCTTCATAAGAGTCCCACGGCGGCGGTGGCTACCCAACACGTCCGAGGTAAAGTCCTGACTCGCACGGAGAGTGGGAACAGCCTCGGTTCGTTGGTTGAGTATGCCAACAATTGGAACGCTGCTGATCAGCTCGAGGGCAATCCAAGCAGCCAACCATTTCAACTCTCCGACATCAGCAGTCTCTTACATCTGGCTGCCAAGATCGTTCTTGACAGCGACAAGATGAATGAGGTAATTGTTTTTATGGATGTTTGATTAGTCATTCGAATGATATTATATATACTCTAGTCCCCGAAGCTTGCAACTGAATAATTTGTTATTCGTTTGGAAGTTTTATTAGGCTTTACCTGGTTCAGTTTTGCGTTAGTGTTCGAATATCCATCCACCTAGATCCGAATTAAGCTTTGCCTGATTTGGATCTGTCTGAGCTTCGAATATCCAGCCACCTAGATCCGAGTTAAGCTTTTCTTGATTCGGATCTGTCGTAGCTTCGAATATCCAACTACCTAGATCCGAGTTAAGATTTGCTTGATTCGGATCTATTGTAGCTTCGAATATCCAGCCACCTAGATCCGAGTTAAGTTTTGCTTGACTCGGATATGTTTTCAGTTCAAATATCTTATTGCTATTTGGTTTGTTGCTTAGGTTGTGCATGATCGGCGGACCGCCGAATTCCAAAGGCTGCTTTTCACACATAAAAAATTGCAAGATAAGTATGAGAAGGTCATTCCTGTGGTGAAGAAAGTTGGTAGGTTAACAAACTTTTGCATTATCTCTAAATCTCTTATTGTTTTGGACGTGAGGTGTTAGCTCACTTTGCTGGTAAATAGGTAACATCAACAATCTTAACATCCGTCTTGAGAAGAAAGTCAAGGCCCTGGAAGGTTAGTTACTCTTTTTCTTTACATACTTCCATTCGAAATGTGCACTGGGTTTCTTTTAACCCTTTTGGCTTTGGTAAAGCTGAGTTACAAACTTTTGCAACGTCACATCAAGACTGCACACCTATGCCTGACATGATGTTGCATTTTTTAGAACAAGCCGCTACTCACTCGGCACAGCTGAAAGATAAAGACGACGAGATAATTCGCTTGCGCGCCGAGGTGGAGTCCCTCAAGCTCTCTCAGAAGTCTGAGTTAGAGAAAGTCGACCAGGAGTTCTCCAGGAGAGGAATCGGCTAGCTCTGCAATTGCAGAAAAATAAAGAACTCCTCGAGGCTGCCGAACTCAAGACGCGAGCGATGAGTGAGGAGACCACTCGCTTTGAGAAAACCAAGGGTGACTGGGCTAAAGATCTTCAGATAATGCTGACCTATATTCACCGTAAGCCTTTGACCGCGGTCGAGTTATCTTTTTCCCTTCTTACTGTTGACCAACGTACTTTTGTTTTGCGCAGACCATTTTCCAGAAGCTAAGCCCGTGAGCTCTAGAGCGGTGGTTAATGCACGTGTGCGCCGAGGTGTTCCTGCTGATGCGAGCCCAGAATACTCGATGAAAGATTACTTGGTTGCCGTTGGCGCTGCCATTGGTCCGATGAAGATTATGGGCAGGGACTTGGTGCAAGCAGCCATTCGGGCCTACCATGTTCTTTGGCCGAATACTTCTAGGACTCCTGATATTGATGAGATCAAAATACTGGTGGAAGGATTGATGGCATCCCAGAACCAGTTGAATCTTTGGAGGGAATCCGCTGGACGAGCTGGTGCTGATATGGTGCTCACAGTCGTTATGTCATGGTACGAGGATATTTCCCTCGATACCCTGATAAATTTGCGCACTGGCTCCCGTTGGGTTGAGGATCCAGAATTCGTCGCTCGCCGACAAGCTCGTGCCTTCTAGCTTGTTGAGTATGCGGACGTGCATAACTGGATTGAAGGGCCGAGTTTCCTTTCTAACCCGGTGGATGAGGTCGAAGTTGAATATGCCTCTGATGATAATTCAGCCAACCAAGACGAGGCTGAGGGCGACTCGGATACTTCTGGTGATTCCAGCTCAAGCTCGGATGGCAATGGCGACGCGCGATCCTCCTCCAAAGGTACTGGGCATTGCACAGCTCAAGCTGATGTTTCTCAACAGCCCCTGGCTTCCCTCGCAGTCGCTCCTGGTTCTGTGGAGGGCGAAGCAACTTCGGCCGAGGTGCCGTCTACCTCGGAGCGCCTAGTTCCTGATCAAGTCGCTTCCCCTTAGGTTTTTTAAAAAAAAATCTAAGTCGTTTCTTATCCCCGGTATGCCGGGCGTATGATGTGTGTCAAACACTTGTCTGACTTTCTGTGCGGTATGAACCTTTTTGGCTTTTGCCGCTGAGGCACACATGGTTGTGATCATTATTATTCTGTTTAAACTAATCCTGTTTGTTTAAATCTTTGATTTGGTGGCCTTTAATTTCTTAAGTTCAGATTGTGTGTTTTCCTTTGTCGTACGGTAGTTCGGCGTCTAATATTGCCTGACCTTGATGAATTTGACAATTCAACCATTGTGTTCTTGAATTTTATCCAAGTTGTCAATCTCGAAGCCCATATCTGGGGAGAACAAAATAATATCGCTCTGGGTGCCGAAGTTTGATACCTATTTCTGTAATAAGGGACAATTGTGGGGCAATTCTCTAATCACTGCTCTAAAAATCGAGACTCAACACATCACTAAAATGCGAAATAATATTGGGCAGTCTTCGAGTCATTGCTGGAGGTGCCGATGTTTAATACATAACTCAAACTCAAAAATAAAATATGACAGTCCCCGAGTCATTGCTCAAGGTGCCGAGGTTTAATACATACCCAAAACTCAGAAACAATATAGGACAGTCCCCGAGCCACTGCTCAAGGTGCCGAGGTTTAATATATAACCCAATTCAAAAACAATATAGGGCAGTCCCCGAGCCACTTCTCAACGTGCCGAGGTTTAATACATAGTTGATACTTCGTCCTGAAGCGTTACTTTACAACGTGTCATATATGACTCCTACGAGTAAAATGGACGAAGTAAAGCTACGTTCCATGGTCTTTTCGATTCTTCATCGGCTTTGTCTGCCTTGTTCTTTTCTGTTGACTGGGCATCAATTAAGTAATACGCATCATTGTGCAATCCTTTGCTCACGATGAACGGTCCTTCCCATGGGGGTGATAGTTTGTGCATGCTGGTCGTGCGTTGCACTAACCGAAGAACCAAATATCCTTCTTTAAACACTCTTGGATTTACTTTCTTGCTGTGATATCGTCGCAAGTCCTGCTGATAAATAGCCGATCTTGATAGTGCCAAGTCCCTGGCCTCTTCTATCAGATCGACATCATCTTTCCGAGCTATTTCATTTACCTCAGCGGTTGTATACTAGGTAACCCTTGGCGAGTCATGTATTATGTCGGCTGGAAGCACGGCTTCTGCCCCATACACTAGAAAAAATGGTGTATACCCTGTTGACCTGTTTGGGGTAGTTCTGAGGCTCCATAGTACTGCTGGTAGTTCCTCAATCCAACACCCTGCCGATCTTTGCAGTGGTTCGACGAGTCGTGGTTTTATTCCGGACAATACTAGTCCATTAGATCTTTCTACTTGCCCATTAAATGCTGGGCGAGCCACCGAGGCGACATCTAGTCTTATGTGTTTTTCTTGATAGAATCTAGCGAAGGCTCCTTCAGAAAAGTTTGTACCATTGTCTGTAATAATACTGTGTGGGTAGCCATATCTCAGGATAATATCTTTGAGGAATTTTACTGCTGTGGGCCCATCACACTTCTTTATTGGTTTCACTTCAATCCATTTTGTGAATTTGTCGACCATGACTAAGATGTGGGTCATCCCGCCCCGGGCCGGCTTGAATGGTCCCACCATATCTAAGCACCATACAGAAAATGGCCAAGTAATTGGTATCGTTTTTAACTCGGACGATGGCATATGTATCTTGCTGGCATATCTCTGGCAACCATTACATTTTTCCACCAGTTCTTTGGCCTCTTTCAACGCTGTTGGCCAATAAAACCCATGCCTGAATTCTTTTGCCACTAAAGCTCTGGACGAGGCGTGATGCCCGCATTCTCCTTGATGTATATCTAGGAGGATCTCCTGGCCTTCCGCCGAGTTCACGCATCTTTGCAACACGCTTGTGACGCTCCTTTTATACAGCTCATTGTTTATGATTGTATAAGCTTTAACTCTTCTTACTGTTTGTCTCGCCAATACCTCGTCATTCGGCAAAATCGCATCTTTAAGGAAAGAAAATATGGGTTGTGCCCATGTTGGTATGATTTTTTCCGGGGTAATCTCACTATCTATTTCCATATTTTCCGCCGACATAACTACCTCAGATTTTTCCATATACATCTTTGCATTGGCCGGGTTCATTTTTGGAAATTCCGGGTTACATTCCTTGTCAATTTCCATCGGCACACTATCTTCTCTTGATTTTGCCGGAATAAAGATGGATTCGGACTCTGGTGATGGTGTTATTGATGGTTTCCTCAGGTGCTCTAGGGCGATACCTAGGGGAATTGATTGTCTGGTTGATCCGAGTTTTGACAATGTGTCTGCGTCGTCGTTTTCCGCCCGAGGTATATGATGAAATTCACATCCATCGAAGTATCCACTGAGTTTTTGCACATGAAACCTATATAAGGACATATTGGCATCTAATGCATCCCAATTGCCTAAGACTTGTTGTACTACTAGATCTGAATCTCCATAGCATAAGATTCGGCGTATGCCAATCTCTTTTGCTACCTTAAATCCATGGACGAGTGCTTCATATTCGGCTACATTGTTTGATGCGGCAAAATGTATTTGCAACACATATTTCAGCTGATCTCTTTTTGGTGAGGTTAACATTATCCCCGCCCCCAAACCATTTCTCAGTTTGGAACCGTCGAAGTGCATCGTCCAATAACTCGGATCTGGTAATGGTGGCTCATATTGTACCTCGGCCCAGTCCACGAAGAAGTCGACCACAGCCTAAGATTTGATTGCATCTCGCCTATCAAATTGCGGAGCATAAGGTGACAATTAAATTGCCCATTTTGCTATTCGGCCACTTGCATCCTTGTTGCTCAATATGTCAGCTATGAGTGCTTCACAGATCACTTTGATGGGGTGTTGTTCGAAGTAATGTTTAAGTTTCTTTGCTGACGTGTATACCCCATATGCCATCTTCTGATAATGTGGATAATTTTTCTTTGAGGCTGATAGTACCTTGCTTAGGTAATATACCGTCCTTTGTATTGATTTATCATTTTCAATTCGTTCCACCATGATCACAGCACTTACTACTCTGTTCGTGGTGGCTATGTAAAGTAACATAGGCTCTTTTGACAATGGAGAGGCTAGGATTGGCGCTGTGACCAACATCTTCTTCAATTCATGGAACGCACTGTCTGCTTGTGGTGTCCAAATGAATTTATCAGATTTATTCATCAGTTGATAAAGTGGTAATGCTTTCTCTCCCAGACGACATACAAATCGGCTAAGCGAGGCCAGGCAACCTGTGAACTTCTGCACGTCATTTAGCCATCTCGGCAATTCCATCCTTTCTACTGCTCTTATCTTTGTTGGGTTGGCCTCTATACCTCGGCTAGATACGAGAAAACCGAGTAGTTTTCCCGCCGGTACACCGAAAGTGCATTTTTCCGGGTTAAGCTTCATTCGGAACCTTCTCAAGTTCGCGAAAGTCTGCCGAATATCATCCAGTAGCGTTTTGCTTTCTTTGGTTTTGATAACCACATCATCTACATATACTTGTACATTTTTTCCTATTTGGTCATGCAGACATTTTTGCATACATCTCTAGTACGTTGCCCCTGCGTTACACAGGCCGAATGGCATGGTGCGATAGCAATAAGCCCCGTACGGGGTAATAAACGCAGTCTTTATTTGATCGGCCGGGTTTAACGGTATCTGATGAAAACCAGAATACGCGTCTACAAATGATAACAGTTCACAACCAGCAGTCGAATCAATGACCTTGTCTATTCTAGGTAAAGGAAAAGGATCTTTTGGACACGCCTTGTTCAGGTTCGTGTAATCAATACACATTCGCCATACAATGGCTACATTTGGGTCATCCTTCTTCTTTTCTACTAGCACCGGGTTTGATAGCCAATCCGGATAAAGCACCTCCATGATGAACCCGGCCGCAAGGAGCCAAGCTATCTCATCCCCTATTATTTTTCTCCTGTCTTCGGTGAAGTGGCGGAGAGGTTGCTTCACCGGCCTTGCTCCTGGCCTTACATTCAGAGAGTGCTCAGCCAACTCCCTCGGCACACTTTGCAAATCCTGAGTTGACCATGCAAAGATATCCCGATTCTCACGGAGGAAGTTGGTGAGCTCGCTTTACTATTTAACATCTAGGCCGGAACCAATGGTGACGGTGCGCTCTGGGAAATGCTCATCTATCTGGAACTTTTTTGTTTCTTTAGTCGGCTGGAAAGAGACACTTCCATGTGGATTGGCCAATGCCGGCATATTCAGTTGCGCCGACTGAGCGAGGGCCGCTACCTCCTGAATCCTTCTTTTTTTCTCTTGCTATCCCCAATGACTCGGCCAAATTTGATCCGGCTGAAGCACATTCCATTGACTTCCTGTAATCTCCTGCTACTGTTATCACCCCTTGTGGTCCGGGTAGTTTCATTTTCAGGTAAGTTATGTGGCAGCTTCTCATGAACTTTTCCAATGCCGGCAGTCCGAGTAGAGCATGATAACAGCTCTCTAGATCCACCACCTCAAACTCCAGATTTTTTGCTCTGCAGTTATCCCTTGTGCTGAATAATACATCTACTCGAACCTTTCCAATGGGTTCGCATGAAAGCCCTGGCACTATTCCATGGAACGTGGTTCTCGTGGATTGCAGCATATTCTGCGATATTCCGAGTTTATGCATTGTATCCTTGTACATGATATTGATATTGCTCCCATTGTCAATGAGTACTTTTGAGAATTTCACATTAATGCTCGGTCCAACAAATGTCGGATCTAGCACGAGTGCGTACGACCCCGGATTCGGCATTATTTTGGGGTGATCCTTTATGCTCCAAGTTACTTCCTGATCTGACCAAGGCACATATCTTGGTACTGCTGGCATAACTGCATTTACTTCCATATGCCAGCGTTGTACGCTTTGCCTGTCTTGCTGTTCTATTGTGAACACACAATATGATTGATGATGTTCCCTGTAATCATTGCATCCATTATTTCCTGGGTTCGTCCTTCCATCCGGACCCTGATGTATCACTTGATGCACTGTATCTCTCCGGTCCGAGTTATCATACCTCGGGGGAGGTGGTGGCAACATTAGTTGCTATGCATTTGCTCCAGTCAACTGCGGCTGATGCTGCTGATGCGCCTGGTGAGAAGTTACTTGCATGCCCGCCTGGTTACCCATTGCATTTTTCATCCACGCGCATTGCCGAGTTGTATGATTGGCCGGCTTGGCCGGGTTTGAAGTATGAAACTTACACGGTTGATCTTACATAGACTCAAACGTGTACTTCGGCCTTTCCTGCCATTGCTTCTTCTGTTCTGGTGTCCAATGTCTTTTCCCTTCATTCCTTGATGTCCATTGCCGAGGGCCATTCTTCTGCCGCTGACTGCTTCCGTGACTCGGCTGATCTTGTACTACCGCTGCCATCTGATTAGAGGCATACCTATAATCCGGTCTTTCTTCTCTTCTTCTTCCTCTGAACTCATTGCGCCTTGATGACCCGGCCACATCTCTTGCATATTGATCTTGATGCTCCCGATGATCTGCCGACATTAGTTCTGGTTGTGTCGGATCTCCCAATGCATATGAATCCGCTATCTTGATGGTTTCTGCCAAAGTGGTTGGCATATCTCTTTGCAATTGCTGCCACAATACACTGCCATAACGACATCCTTGAGCAAACCAAGCTATTGCTTGCGATTCTATAACTCCCTCGCATGAGTTCCTGAGGTTGCACCACCGAGTCAAAAACTCTCGGTCTGTCTCATTCGGCCTTTGCTTGCACATTGCTAGCTGCTGTGGCCTGTTTGGCCTCTTGTAAGTACTGGTGAAGTTGCTGACAAACATCTCTTCAAAATCTAGCCAACAGTTGATACTGCCTATTGGCAGGTTATTCAGACATACTCTAGCTGGTCCTTCCAACATTTGCGGGACATATCGTACTGCCCATCGCAAGTTTCCGCCAGCTATTTTTTACAGCAGTGGCATAATCAATCAACCAATCCTGTGGTTTGGTGCTCCCATTATATGTTTTTGTGCCTCTTGCCAGCTGGAAGTTCGGCACTGGCGGCTCGCCCATGATCCGTGGTCCGAAGCATGCCGGGCCTAGTGGACCCTGTTCTTCTAACAACTCGGACCGGTATAACCGGTCCAATTTTAGCCTTGCATCACTTGATGGCAAATCTCTGTACACAATTCTTTCTTGCATTCCATAGTGGTTATTCCCACCATGACCCGCATATTCCATATTTGAGTAACCATCATTGTATCTATCATTTGCCTGATTTTGGCGAGTTGGTCTTACTTCTCTTTCATGCCGAGGTTCATACCTCGGCTGAGGATTGGGAGGCGGATCTCTCCTTCCTTCTGCCGGGATATTGTTTTCATGATTTCCTCTTCTGAGGTCCTCATTACCTCAGCTTTCGTTGCCTCTGTCGGCATGGTGGGGGTTTCTTTCGCCATTGTTATCTCGGCTTCCCATGCCTCTATTCTCATTCACCTTTTCAGCCACTGCCGGATCATACGGTACAATTTGCTTGTTTCTTTTTCCTGAGGTTACCGCTCTATCTTTTCGCGTATTGTTTCTGGGCGAAGATGCAGCTGCCACTGAAAGTGCAGGTGCTGCTCCAGCCGAATGAACCATACGTGATGCACCAGGTCTTGCTTGGTTTGCCTTAAGCATTTCCTCATTCTACTGGTTTGCAATGCGTACTAGCTCATTCACTCTTTCTTGCTGTTTTTGCCGGGCTTCACCGGTCAGCCCCTCCAGTTCTAGAGCTGCGGCATTCGCTGCCCTTAGGTTTTTCACCGGGGTGTTATACCTCGGCAAACCTAGATCAACTGAATCTGCTTTATGAGCTTCATGCTCTTTGTTGATATCATTCATGAGGTTGTTTCCTCTTATCCTTAACTCATCAACCCGCTCAGGGTTAACATCTAGCTTATTCGCCTTAGCATATTCTCGCAGGGTCCTGTTCAGGGACTCCCGCAATGCCGACACCTTTTTTGCTTCTACAAGTACTTTCTGCCTAGTTTCCTCCAACTCTGCCTGAGCATTAGCCGGATAAACTATCGGTGCCACAGGTGTAGTCAAGTTATCTATAGTTGCCTGGATAATATTTTATGGTCTTTCCAGAGGTGGCCATCTTACCCTTGGTGCCCTTGGGGTTGTCTCCTGCCCCTCGGCTGGCTTTGCTGCCGAAGGATCTACCTCGGTGGGCTGTGGAGCTACCTGTCTTGCGGTCACCTGTCCTCTTGTCACCGGCTCCTTGCTCGATCCGGCGCCTCCTGCTGCTACCTGTACTCCTGCTGCGACCATCACCTCGACGCTGCTGGTGGAGTACTCCCCACGCGGACCGTTCGCAGCACTGAGGGGAGGCTCTCCTGCAAAAATGACTCAGTGAGGGTAGACGCAGGAGGTGTCGACGCCGACGTAGATCTGGTGCATGCCCAGGTTGATGAAGATGCCGTTGCGCGGGGGAGTTTTTCCCCTGAAGCTGCCTGCGTTGTCGCTGACGTAGTCACAGAGATCAAATCTCCGAACTAGGCCAGAGACCACGCGCTCGCCAGTGTGCATGAAGTTTCCCGTCCGGATCTTGACTCCAGCTAGCACCGCTGCTGGCCCCAAGGTGGGCGCCAACTGTCGTGGTGGTGGCACGGCAGATGCCATGGGTAGGCTAAAGTATGGGGCCAATGGATGCTAGAGGTATCTGGGGAGGGAAGATGTAGTTGATTCTACACATAGAAGACTAACGTAAAGATCTTTATTTCTCCTTCCTTGGGCTACAAGTTCTCCTTGAGCTGTATACAAGTGGAGATGAAGAACTTTACCAGCCTAACGGTCCCAAATGAGCCGATCCACTTCTCTGAGTCCAAGCCTCTCCTTATAAAGGGGAACCCTGGCTCCTCTAGGGCTGACGTCGCAAGCATATGCGAGGAATATGCTTGTCCCAATATAGTAACTCGATGGCCTCCTTTCCGTGTCGCCCTTCTAATGACGGCAAGGTTCCAGAGGACCCCACCTGCACGCCTCGGGCTTCAGGACTGTCACCTCCGTGACCTCCTTCTGCCCTTCTGTCGCTCTGCGCCTTGTCCTTTGTGTTTGGCTCTACTTAGATTCTTCCTAGCCCGTGACTAGAGTTTGACTATAGGCATCTCCTTCTCCTGCAAGCTTCATGTCATTCGTCCCTGTCTCGCTTAACTCGGCTTGGCCTTCACCCGCATTCAGATTACTCGGGCTGACCCAACCGACTTACACAGTATGTCGGCCGGGTAACGCCTTGCTCTTCTCATAATGGTCCTGCTCTTGCTTACCTCGGCTGACCTTTACAGGATTCGGCTGATTTAGACTGTAACTCGGAAACTGGACGGGGAACTTCCTTTCGTCTTTCCCCGTCCTTACCCTATCCGGGGTCACCCCCCAACAGTTGTTGAAAGTGTTCCCCATGATAGCATGGTTCTGCTGATTCCCAACTTATAAGTGCAAGCATATACAACATAGATGACACAATGGTTCAAGCTTATTAGGTGCAAAAAGTAAAGTGTGCCATCAAGTTTGTGAGAGCTTTAATCACTAAATTTATCATAACAAGTTTAATTTGGAAGATAGATAAAAACATGAATATACTTCGAATGGTGTAACACACCATGCATAGGAATTTATAGTGGACTCTTTGGAATAACTTGGTTTCTTGGGAGTTGGATCCATGAGTAGAGCTTACTCAGTACAAGTGGATGCTAGCAAAAGACTGGAAGCGACCAACTAAGAGAGCAATAATGGTCATAATCATGCAGAGCGACAAAACATTATCAATCAAAGCATAATATGATATCACAAGTCAAAAACTAAATGATCATAGAGGCTAAAGTGACTGGTTCATAGTCATAACATGGTGTGAGCATATGCCAAGTCAAACCAAACAAATCATCAAAGGAGAATACCACAATATTATGCTTTTGTATGCTAAAACAACGCATGACTCTTTAAAGGAACATTAAGCAATCTCAATTGTTTGGAACAAGTCATGCTACAGCAATAATCACGAAGGATAAGGTCAATTCAACATCTAGTACTACACGGTAAAGTCTAAGCCATAGTCAAAACAAGCTCCCTTTTGTACCACTATAAGCATAAAACTTTCTACTCTTTTCCAACACCAATCAACTTATTTGAAACAAAAATTGCGAAAGCAGGGGTCCAACTACTTTATTCAAGAAAACTAAACAAAATAAAACCAAAAACTAAAACTAAAACTCTCCAATAACAACACAATAGTGCATGAAACAATAAAAATGAAGTGTCTAGAAAGAGACCTGAGATTTTTATTGATGAAGAAGGGGATGCCTTTGGTATCCCCAAGCTTTGACGCTTGTACCTCTTGAATATTTCTTGGGTTGACACGAGGTGGCATACCCAAGCTTGAGATTTTGTCCATTCTTCATCTCATCATATCATTCTTCCCCTACACTTTGAAAATTTCCTTCATACAAAACTTCACACAATCTTCATTAGCAACATTAGTGTATTCGAATAATAATCCTTTGGTTTTAGTTTCAACACAAGGAAAACTTCCATTAGAACACAAGCTACTATAGCAATTCCTTTAAAAAGCTCAAGTGATCAAGGAGAACTCAAAAAGAAACCGATTAAGAGGCAAATGAACATAATGGCAGAAATCTGTCAAAATAGACCAGCAAGTAAAAAACGAATTTTTCTAAGACCTTATGTTGCTCAAATAAAAAAGTGTTGAACTAGCAAAAGTTAGATAACAACCTGGGGAATAAGCTCAGACAATTATAGCTCTATCCTACATACAGTGAGTTTTCACAAATTTTTACAATGAAGCACAAAAATCTATTTCGGGATAGCAACTTCCCCAAATCTTACTTCTCTCTCATTAGAGGTTATTCTTGGCACAAAAACCACACAAAAAGGATAAGGAGAGTTTATTACAGAAGTAATAACTTCCAACACTCAACAAAAGAAAATACTAATGAAATTTGGGCTATCTCCCAATAAGTACTTTTCTTTAACGCCTTTAAGTTAGGCACATGAAGCAAGAATCAAGTATTTTCAAATGAAGAAGCATTAACAATTTTTTTTTGCTTTAATAGGAGGAGAAAAGGGTAACTTCTATCTCCTTATAGGGAAGTGTTCTATACCTTTCTTGAATGGGAATTGATATTTAATGGTTCCTTCCTTCATATTAATAATGGCACCAACAGTTCTATGAAAAGGTCTTCCCAAAGTAACATGACAAGAAGCAATGCATTCAACATCCAAAACATAGAAATCAACAGGTACATATGCATTGTTAACCATAATAAGAACATCATTAATACTCCCCATAAGTTTCTTTTTTATCATTATCATCAAGTGGCATCTAAATAGCAATCTTCCAAAGGTGGCAAATCAAGCATTTCGTAAATCTTTCTAGGCATAATAGAGACACTAGAACCAAGGTCACATAAAGCTTTGAGATAAAAATCATTCATTTGCATATTAATGATGGGTTCCCAAACATCTTCTGATTTCCTAGGAATAGAAGCTTTATGTTTCAATTTTTCTACCTTAATTTTAATGAGAGCATCTGTAATGTGTTTTGTAAAAGCCATATTCATAGCACTAGCATTAGGAATTCTAGCAAGCTTTCATAGGAACATAATCACTTTAGAAATATTGCAACCATCAAGATCAAAATCAAACTTAGCATCACATGTAGTAGGCTTATTCTTTCCCATAGTTCAAAATATTTCAGCATTCTTATTGGGTTTAGGCATTGTTGTAGAAGGAATGGGGACTTCTTGTGGTTTGCTAGCATTAACATTGGTGGTGGTAATAGTACAAATACTATTGTTTCTAGCAATTTCATCTTTTGTTTCCCACTTAGCATCCAATTTAGCTAACAGTCTAACATTTTCATCAATTCTAACTTGTATGGCATGAGTACCAGCAAAGGTATTTTCCATGGTTTCAGGTTTAGCAGCCATTTTATTAATCAAAGAGGATTGTACTTCAGACAAACATGAAATATTTTTCTCAATATTCAAAAGCTTTTCCTCCATAGTTTTTTTGAAAGTAGTTTGTTTACTAATGAAGTCTTTAAGCATGACTTCAAGTTCAGAGGGAGCACTTTTATTGTTGATGTAGGAATTTCCATAAGCATTACCATTATTGGGAGGATAAGGCCTATAATCATTATTACCATAAGCATTGTTGCCAAAATTATTATTTCTAATGAAGTTCACATCAACTTGCTCTTGAGCAACCAAAGAGGCTAAAGGAACATTATTTGGATCAATATGAGCTTTTCCATTAACAAGCATAGACATGACAACATCAATTTTATCACTCAAGGGGGAGGTTTCTTCAATAGAATTTACATTCTTACCTTCTGGAGGTCTCTTAGTGTTCCATTCAGAATAGTTAACCATCATATTATCAAGGAGCTTTGTTGGAGCACCCAAAGTAATGGTCATAAAGGTACCTCTAGCAGCAGAATCCAATAGATTTCTTGAAGAAAAATTTAGTCCTGCATAATCATCCAAGCACTCAGTCCATGAGTGGGACAATTCTTTACCAAAGATTTCATTCTTTCCCAAGCTTGAGCAACATGTTCATTATCAAGTTGTTTAAATTTCATTATTTCACTTCTCATATATATAATCTTAGCAGGAGGATAGTATTTTCCAATAAAAGCATCTTTGCATTTAATCCAAGAATCAATACTATTTTTAGGCAAGGATAGCAACCATTCTTTAGCTTTTCCTCTCAAAGAGAAAGGAAACAATTTAATCTTAATAATATCTCCATCTACATCCTTATATTTTTGCATCTCACAAAGTTCAACAAAATTATTAAGGTGAGCATCATCATCATCAGAACTAGCACCAGAAAATTTCTCTTTCATAACAAGATTCAACGAAGCAGGTTTAATTTCATAAAAGATAGCATCAGGAGCAGGTGGAGCAATAGGTGTGCAAAGGAAATCATTGTTGTTTGTGCTAGTGAAGTCACACAACTTGGTGTTCTTAGGAGTGTTCATTTTTTCAAAAGTAAAGCAAGCCAACAACAGTAGCAACAAAAGTAGGAACTAATTTTTTGTGTTTTTTATAAGAAAACGTAAACCAAACAAAACTATTTTTTTTTGTATTTTTGAAAGAGAGAAACAAGCAAAACAAATAAAAATAAACTAAGGAAAACAAAAACAATGTAAAGAGAATGGTTGTGAGAGACTCCCCTTGCGAGAATATTATTTCTCCCTGAAAGGTTGTTGACGAGGAGGAAGAGATTGAAGTTGTCCTTAACTCCCTGACAATGGCACTAGAAAACGTCTTGATGGCTCAGATCCCTATAGAGCTTCGTTGGGAGACCCCAAGAGGAAGGTATGATGAGCACAATAGTAAGTTTTCCCTCGGTTATGAAACCAAGGTTATCGAACCAGTAGGAGTAAGGAAACAACTCCAAGGTGTTGCTAACAACTTGGAACCTACACAACACAAACTCAAAACTTTGCCCCAACTTATAGTGAGGTTGTCAATCTCACTGGTTTGCTGAAAACAATGGATTAAACATATAGTGTGGAAGATAGTAGTTGCTTGTAGGAAGTAAACGGTAACAGTAGATGATGTGTCAATGATAAAGATTGGACTGAGGTCCACAGTTCACTAGAGGTGTTCTCCTTAAGGTAGATAACATGATGGATGAACAAATTACAGCGGGGCAATTGACAGATTGAGGATGCATAACAATGCAAATACTAGACATCATGACTCCTATGAGATTTGATTGGGCATTACAACAATATACATAGACCGTAATCCAACTGCATCTATGACTAATAATCAACCTTCAGGTTATCATCCGAACCCCCTCCAGTATTAAGTTGCAAGCAATAGATAATTGCATTAAGCAATATGTGTAAAGTAAACAATACAATTATTCCATGAACAAAATATTGTTGTTTTCTCCCTAGTAGCAACAGCACATCTACAACCTTAGAGAATTCTGTCACTTCCCCAGATTACTAGAGGCATGAACCTACTATCGATCATAAATACTCCCTCTTGGAGTCACAAGCATCTACTTGGCCAAGATAGCTACTAGCAACGGAGAGCATGCAAGATCACAAATAACATAGACATGATAGAATCAATAATCAATCTGACATAGTATCTCAATATCCATCGGATCCCCGCAAACACAAGATGTATGATTACAAATAGATTATCTTGATCATGAACGGAGCTCACAAGATCTAAACATGATAGCACAAAGGAGAAACAACCATCTAGCTACTGTATGGACCCATAGTCCAAGGGTGAACTACTCACGCATCATACCGAAGGCTGGCATGGTGATGAAGAAGGCCTCCGGGATGATCTCTCCCCTTCGGCAGGGTGCCGGGAAGAGCTTCATATCCCCCCGATCTAGGGACGATGGTGGTGGCGGCTACGGATTGTTTCTTGGAGATTTGATTGGGTGCTTAGAGTTTCTGCATCGGGGTGCTTTTATAGGAGAAACGGAAAGGTCGGTGGCTGGCCAGGGGGCCCACGCCTGGTGGCGGCGCGCCCCCCTGGGCCGCATGGCCCTAGGGTGTGGCCACCTGGTGGCCCTCTATAGAGGTCCCAACCTTTAATAAGGTAGAGATCCCTGTGTTTACAATGCTAGTGTCACATCCCAAGATTTTCCAAATCTTGTAATGTGAAAAATAAATAAGCAAAATAAATTATTGTTGAAAATCAGGGAGAAAAGAAACTTTGTTTCTAAATGGAAACTTAAAAAAATCCCATCTTGAACAAACGTTAATTAAAGTTTGAATCCAACAAAATCCAAATCAAGAGAAATGCATTCATCATAAAATGCATCTAGAAATTTAAACACTTGGAAAATAAATCCAAACCCTAAACCCTAATGGAATAAAAATCATTTCCAAGTTATCTCCAAGCCTATGGATTTGATCCATATAAAATCATCAAACATTTATAAATAATCAAGAATGATAAATAGAAATATATTAAAACCATGGAAATTGGTTTCACTTATTTTTGAGCCATAGATAAAATCCTATGAACTTAATAAGATAAGGAAAAGTAATTTCCAAAGCTAATAAAGAACCTATCTATAAATCCATACCAAATGGTGAACAAATAATCCTAAAGATATTTAAAAGGATAAATAAATCTCAAATAAGATTTTACAAATTAAAATCTTGGCCTAATCTATTAAGCAAATGGAATGAATAGAATCCAAATCCAAAGAAAATAAAAGGATAAAGAATTACCAAAATAAAATAAAATGGCATTAACCATTCTATCCCTATTTTAATAAAGACAAATCTCTAATAAGAATAATTATATAATTCATGAGAAAATAGTATTTTGGAATTTACCCAAGTGGAATAAAAGTTGTTTAATCAACTTAAATAAAATAAATCTTCCAAGTAAAATTTAGGGAATTAAAACCATATTTAAATTCCATTGGAATTAAAACAAATACCCAATTCAAATGATTTATGAATCATATTAAATACTTTCCAAATAATTCAAATTATTTGACACCCTATTAAACAAATAAAAACCTACTGAAAATATTTGGAAGGTTTAGAAATTCAAATGGTGTTTTAAAGATTTTATTAAATCTTATTTGATTTAAAACAAGGGCCTTTTTGAATAATTAAAATACCCCAAAAATAATAAAATTTTATTCCAAAATTGACTTCAAATTATATTACTAATCAGTATTTAAACCTACACCAATTTTGGTTGAAGTTTGAATTCAAATTGATGTTTGAATTAATTAAGCAAAACCAAAACAGAAAATCAAATGGGAAAATTAAAAATAACCAGTACAAAAAAAATGGAAACTAACTAGCCCAGCCCAGCTAGCCCACTAATCCCAACAGTCCAGCCCATTCCCCAGCTCAACTCCCTCCCGCAGCGAATAGAATTTCACTCGTGAACGAACCCGCTGAGTCTATGACGCGTGGACCCCACCTCCCCTGTCTCTCTTCGCTGATGAAACGACCCCACCGCCACCTCATCGTTGTTCTCACCCGCGCGTAGACCACGCTCTTCTCCCCCGGCTGTCTGTCGCCGTTTCTTCGGTTGAATTCGCAGTAACGACGCCATTTAATCACCCCCTGACCACGCCTTCTTAACCACCTCTCCCTCCTCTCCGTTTCCCCCCAGGATCCACCCACTCTCTGCCCCCAGGCCGCTCCCATTTTTGCTCACACCACCGCGGACTCCGACGAGCCTCTGCTCCAATTCCAGCCACACCTCGCTGCCCCTCGCCCCCTTGACCACACGGGCGTGTTCCCCAGACCCCTGCGCGTCTCCCAGTAGTCTCCGCTTGCTCGCGCTTGAACAACAGCGTCGGCAACGATGACAGCTGAACATCGCCGCCGTCTGCCTCGACTCCGGCGAGTCCTCATGGTAAGCACAGACCCCCATTGCCCTCCTTTTAATGCACACATGTCCGTTACTCACGTACGAAGCTAACCGCATCTTCCGTTTGCTCCCTCGTGCTCCGTAGCGTCGCCCTCGACGACGACCGACCGCACCCGACGCCAGGCATCCCTTCGACGAGCAATTGCGGTCAACCCCGAGCACCCCCTAATCTCCCACAGCCACCTCGAGCTTCAGCACATCGCGGCGAACCCAGTAAGCCTCACCATCCTCTCCCTAGCTTCCTACATTGCCAGCGACACCGCTGTCAGACCGTGCCGCCGCCAGCCACCGTCGCTCGCGCCGCCAGTTCCTGGCAAGCGCCTTGTAGCCGTAGGATCCATTTTGACTGGCTAGGATTAGATCTAGGCGAAGAGGTAAGTTTGAACCAGAGCCGAACGATTTCACTTAGATCTAACGCTCTAGAGAGGTTGATCCACGCGAACCGTTATTGACCAATAGAAACGCTCCACGTGGTCTGTGTTTGTTTTAAAAAACCAGAAACTTGTCTATTAGATGTTCCAATTTGAAAAATTCATAACTTTAAAACCACACGTCCAAATTTTGCAAATTTTATATCAATGGAATCAGCAAGACAAGTACTTTCTGACCAAGCACTTTGTTTAGTAAAATGCTTCTATTAATTTGATTGTTTTTGCAGAAACTTGTGTATGCATGTTTAGAATATAAAAATTGTTCTAAAATGATTTTTGAGATAAAACCTTTGGCAAATGGTTTGTTTTGAACTTACTGGCCATAGAAATCAATTGGTGGTTTCAAAAATGTATTTGGTGAAGCAAAAGAATAAACTTTTGATTTAAACCATTTCTAGTCAAATAAAAATAATGTTTATTTATTAAAAATGCTTTTGGGAGAAAATCTTTGGGAAAATGTTTTGATTTAAACTCTCTGACCCCAAACACCAAGTTTTATGATTTGAAAATGTATTTTTTGAACCATATAAAAATTATTACTTTGCTAAAGACATTTTCAACCACATAAAATAATGATTTGGTTTAAAAATGGTTTATGGATAGAATCTTTTGCAAATAGTTTTGCCACTTTATGAAATGACCAATAAAATGTTTTAGAATGTTTATAACCTATTATAAACCAATTTTGTAAATAAAACAAAGTTTGGCATGCTTGCATGCATTGTTTTGTTGCTATTATTTTATGTGATGTTGCTTGAATGGTAGATTGAAATTGTGCCTTGCTTGATTGATTTGTACTTATTTGAAGAGTGTGATCATTGCAAAGACAAGGAGTGAACTTATATTCTCTACCAAAAAGGCAAGTGATTCTTCATACTTTTGTCCCATTATTTTCACTATGCATTAGTGATATTTCTAAGTAGGACTTGCA
Source organism: Avena sativa (assembly GCA_916181665.1). Classification (NCBI taxonomy): domain Eukaryota; kingdom Viridiplantae; phylum Streptophyta; class Magnoliopsida; order Poales; family Poaceae; genus Avena; species Avena sativa. Next base: position 225,323,831 of record OV702284.1, on the reverse strand, counting down.
TGGAATTTTGCTAAGTGTAAACTATGCCATGGGAAATCCTAGTAAATGAAACCTTAGTAAAATTTCCTAAGTTAAGATTCCTACTACTATCATTGCTTAGCTTAGCTAGTAGAAAACAAGGATGGAATATATATTCATGCTATGAAATATTTCTAAGTCTATGACTTGTGTTTTGCTTAATAAAACAACTATGTGAATGAATCACCTGGGTGGAATGGTTGTGAATGGGTTATGTTGAGTGGTTACACAGGGCCCATATCTATGGACTACCCTAGTGTATCTCACTTGTGGATGGCCACCCAGGAACAAAGAGATTTGAGATGTCAAATGTTGAGAAGCTTCAAGTGAAGCCACTTGGCATTATGGGCTCTGCCTGGATCATATAGGTTGCAATAACTTAGCCAAATGGACAGTTAGTGGTAGGGGATTGATAGGTTGGAGCGCGTCCATTTTGGTCTAAGGGAAGGCTTCTGAAAGATCTTGTCTTGGGTGGAGAAAGTGCACCACCTCTGCAGAGTGAAAAATCTAAGTACTTAGCCATGTCCCTGGTAAAGGACAATTTGAGCATCAAGACATGGAAGCTATCAAAAATTTCCTCATCCCAATTTCTAACTTAAAAACTTGTGGTTGAACAAGGGTTAAAGGATCACCAATTTCTATTGGAAGATGCCTTGGGAATGATTTTGTCAAGCAAAAACTTAGTGTTTTCAAATGATAAGGAAAAATCTATTTTGAGCAAAGCAAGCCTAAGCTCCACTTAGCCAAATGCATATAGAAGATAGACTCCACTATACTACCATAGTCACTTGCCAATACAATTCAAATGTATTGACACATGCAATCATGTTGGTTGTAGACTTGTAATCCTAATCAACACACTTCACTAACATCAAACAAACCTGCAACATAATAAGTTAAAGCCACGAGGGTCAATACATTTGAATTGTATTGGCAAGTGATACTATGGTAGTACAGTGGTAACTATCATCTATATGCATTTGGCTAGGTGGAGCTTAAGCTTGATTTGCTCAAAATAGATTTTCCTTATCATTCACTAAGTTTTTGCTTGTCAAAACACCCAAGGAACCACCAATAGAAATTGGTGAACCTTCACCCTTGTTGAACCACAAGTTTTTAACTTAGAAATTGGGATGAGGAGATTCTTGATAGCTTCCATGTATTGATGCTCAAATTGTCCATTACCGGGGACACGGCTAAGTACTTAGATTTTACACTCTGCAGAGGTGGTGCACTTTCCCCACAAGACTTGGTGTCACCAAGACAAGATCTTTCAGAAGCCTTCCCTTAGACCAGAATGGACGCGTTCCAACCTATCATTCCCCTACCACCAACTGTCCATTTTGCTAAGTTAGTGCAACCTATATGATTTCAGGTAGAGCCCATAATGCCAAGTGGCTGCACTTGAAGCTTCTCAACATTTGACATCTCAAATCTCTTTGTTCATGGGTGGCATTCCACAAGTGAGATACATAAGGTAAACCATAGAAATGGTCCTTATGTAACCACTCAACCAAAACCACCAAGCAAGTCCCTTTCCACCTAGGTGATTCATTCACTTAGTTGTTTTATTAAACAAAACACAAGTCCTTGACTTAGAAATATTCTATAGAATTAATATAATCCATCCTTGTTTTCTACTAGCTAAGATAGGCATGGTAGTAGTAGGAATCTTAACTTAGTAAAATTCGACTAAGGTTTCATCTACTAGGATTTCCCATGGCATAGTTATAAGGTTCCCAACCTTTAATAAGGTAGAGTCCCCTGTGTTTACAATGCTAGTCCCTGGATCAATAGCTAGCATCCACAGTTAAGATGTAATATCAAGAAACAAAGGTCATAATACACTTTATAACCAGGAATAACATAATTTTATTACATCTTACATAGCTCATTTGGCTATTACATTACATTGTAGCAGAATAACTATAAGCATGGGGTCCTTCATCTTCAAAGTGCCACAGGCAAACATGTTGGTTGTAGAATTGTAATCCTAATCACTTAAACTTCACTAAATCAATCAAACCTGCAACATAACAAGTTACAGCCACAAGGGTCAATACATTTGAATTGTATTGGCAAGTGATACTATGGTAGTATAGTGGAGTCTATCATCTATATGCATTTGGCTAAGTGGAGTTGAGGCTTGCATTGCTCAAAATAGATTTTTCCTTAACATTTGAAAATACTAAGTTTTTGCTTTGACAAAAATCATTTTATCAATCAAAGATTGAAGATCCTTTAACCCTTGTTCAAACCAAAAGTTTTTAACTTGGAAATTTGAATGATGAGATTCTTGATTGCTTCCATGTCTTGATGCTCAAATTGTCCTTTACCAGGGACATGGCTAAGTACTTAGATTTTACACTCTGCAGAGGTGGTGCACTTTCCCCACAAGACTTGGTTTCCCAAGACAAGATCTTTCAGAAGCCTTCCCTTAGACCAAAATGGACGCGCTCCAACCTATCAAACTCTACCACCCACTGTCCATATGGCTAAGTTCTTGCAACCTATATGATCCAAGCGGAGCCCATAATGCCAAGTGGTTGCACTTGAAGCTTCTCAACATTTGACATCTCAAATCTCTTTGTTCCTGGGTGACCATCCACAAGTGAGATACACAAGGAAAACCATAGACATGGGCCTTGTGAACCACTCAACCAAAAACCACCAAGCAATTACCATTCCACCCAGGTGATTCATTAACTTAGTTGTTTTATTAAACAAAAACACAAGTCCTTAGACTTAGAAATTTTTCCATAGTATGAATGTATAATCCACCCTTGTTTTCTATTAGCTAAGCTAAGCTTGATAGTAGTAGGAATCTTAACTTAGGAAATGTTCCACTAAGGTTTCATCTACTAGGTTTTCCTATAGCAAGGTTAATACTAGCAAAATTCCATGCAAGTTTTACTTAGAGAAAAATCACTAATGCATAGTGAAAGTAATGGGACAAAAAGTATGAAGCATCACTTGCCTTTTTGGTAGAGTATAGGTTCACTCCTTGTCCTTGCAACAATCACACTCTTCAAGTCACTACAATTCAATCAAGCAAGGCACAAACTCAATCTACCAATCAAGCAAAACAATCACATAAAATCACAAAGTCAAAGTAATGCATGCAAGCATGCCAAGCTTTGTTTTGTTTGAAAAAGTGGTTCCTAATGGGTCATAAACATTTGAAAACACCTAATGGTCATTTTGTAAAGTGGCAAAGTCATTTGCAAAGGATTTGTTTTCCTAAACCATTTTCAAATCAAAGTATCATTTTATGTGGTGTAGAAATATTTTTACAAAGGCATTAATCTATAGGGTTCACCAAATACATTTTCAAATCAAAAAACTTGGTGTTTGGGGTCAGAGAGTTTAAAACAAAACATTTCCCAAAAGTTTTCCTTCAAAATCATTTTTAATAAATAAACCACATTTCTATTTGACTAGAAATGGTTTTAAATCAAAGAATCATTATTTTGTTTCACCAAAATCATTTTTTGAATCCACAAAGTGTTTCCTAATGTTAGTATGTTCAAATCACACCATTTGCCAAAGATTTTATCCCCAAAATCATTTTTGAACAATTTTTATAATCCAAACAAGCATACAAAAGTTTCTGCAAAAACAACCATTTTTCCAGAAGCTTTTTACTAAACAAAAGGCATGGTTGGCTAGGGCTTGTTCCACTGATTCCATTGATATAAAATTTGTAATTTTTGGACGTGTGGTTTAAAAGTTGTGCAATTTACAAAATTGGAAATCTAATAAGATCAAATCTGTCTTTTAAATCAACTACAGGCCACGTGGCTGTTTCTGATTCGTCTATACCGCTTCGCTCGGATCGACAGACACAGACCGCAGGATCCAACTTGATCGCACGGCACAGATCGCTCGATACCCCTTCGCTCACTTTCTTTCCTAGCCGTTGGATGATGATCTAACAGCTCACAGGAGGTTGACCAAAAGCTGGCGGCGCCGGCGGCGACGACTGGCGGCGCACGCTCTGTCCGAGGTGGTCTGGCCATTCTAGGAAGAGAGAGAATAGGAGGAGAGGCTCACCGTGATCGCAGGGTCGTGGGGAAGCTCGACGTGGTTTCGAGGAGACGAGGGGCGCACTGGGGCGAAACTAATCGCTCGTCGGGTGCGTTCAGGCGTCACTGGGGATGTTGCTACAGAGCACGAGAGAGGGTATAGAGGTTGTGGTTAGCTTCGTACGCGGTTCACTGACAAGCGAGCATCAACGAGAGGAAAGGGGGTGGTCTGGCTTACCGGGGGAGAGGTCGTCGGAGAAAAACCAGATGGTGGCGGCGGCGGTTGTTGTCGTTGCCGATGTTTTGGAGCGCCCGCGGGTGAATGGAAAGCTCCGGGAGAAGCGCCAGGGCTAGGAGAGTATGTGAGTGTGCTTAAGGAGGCGAGGGGTGGCAGGACACGACCGGAATTCTCGCCGGAGCGTCGTCGGACAGTGGCGGTGTTTGAGCAAAATTCGACAGCCTGGGGGCGTGCCGAGGAGGGGTGTCTGGGGAAAACGGAAGAGGGGAGGCAGGCGCTTTTACCTTGCGTGCTGGCTGGGCGAATTAACGCGGCAATTAACGGGGATTGAAGGATCTTTCAACGGCAGTAACGGCGACGTGGTTTGGGGGGAGGAAGAAGTCGCGGCGAAGAAGATGACCACGTGGCTGTGGGGTCCACTGGCAGAGAGAGAGAAGAAAAGAAAACGAGGTCCACCAGTCGGTGTCTCTGCGGGTGCGGCTTTAGGTAGAAAACGTTTCGCAGAGGGGAAGAGGAGCTGGGCTGGCACTGGGCCTTGTTGGGCTGCTGGGTTGGGTCGACCAAATCCTTATTTTTTTTCTTCTTGAAACCTTTTTCTTTTTCTAAATCTAAATTCTGTTTTGAAATTCAAACAAACAAACAACACTCAAATCAATTCAAACAATCACCAAACATTGTAACTTTGAATTTGGTTCTGTTTAGTAACATAAACCAAAGTCCAAAATAAAAAAATAATTTTAATCTTTTTAGGATCCATTCATTAATTAAATAAAATGGACCATAGTTATTTAATCAAATAGGGTTTGATTTATTTAATAAAATCTCCATTTGAAAACCAAATATTTTCAAAACCAAATCAGTAGGTTTTATTTGGAATAAAGCATACTTGGAAACTTGTTTAAAATAAAATAACCTTTTATTTTAGGGTCCATTAATAATTAAATACAATTGGCCTTAATTATTAAATCAAATAGGATTTGTTTTATTTATTTTCAAACTCTATTTGAAATCCAAAAGGTACCAAAACCATTCAGTAGGTTTTATTTGAGAGTATAAAATACTTGGAAAACTTATTTAAAATAAATAAATAAGTTTTAGTGTTTATTTAAAATGGGAAAAGCCCTTACTTAAATAAAATTGGATATTAAATCCTTATTATTTTATTTAAATAAACCTTTACTTACTTTTATCAAAACAAAACATTTTATTTCAAAAACTTGGCCAAGGTTTAATTTGGCTCTATAAAATAATCTTTATTTATCAATCCACCTTTTCTTTTGAAACCAAATCTTTTTATTAAAAGATTCAAAATAGTAATTTTAAATATTTTGAAGTTTATTGTTTATTTAACTTTATAAATCCCTTTAGGATTTTATTTGTTCCAAATAGGTTTTGAAAGTTCCCAATTGGATTCAAAAAGTTTCTTCTCACTCTGAAAATCAACAAAGTTTTATTTTATTCAATTATTTTTCACATTACAAGATTTGGAAAATCTTGGGATGTGACAATAGTTTATACTTAGCAAAAATTCCATGCAAGTCCTACTTAGAAATATCACTAATGCATAGTGAAAATAATGGGACAAAGTATGAAGGATCACTTGCCTTTTTGGTAGAGAATTATAAGTTCACTCCTTGATCTTGTAATAGTCACACTCTTCAAATTGCACTACAATTCAATCAAGCAAGCAAATATTCAATCTACCATTCAAGCAATCATCACACAGAATAATAAAAATAAAGCAACGCATGCAAGCATGCCAAAGATTGTTTTATTTGGAAAAGTGGTTTCTAGTGGGTTATAATCTTTTTAAAACACCTATTGGTCATTTATAAATGTGGTAGAACCATTTGATATTAAGTTAGTGAAAAAGGCCATTTTAATCATTTTTGTTTTGCTAGAAATGGTTCAAACCAAAGTAATATCTTCTAGTGTTTGACAAATACATTTTTAAACACAAATGTTAGTGTTTTATGGTCAAGTGTTCAATATCGAAACCATTTGCAAAAGGTTTTACCTATAAACCATTTTTATACCAAATCAATATTTTATGTTGTTGAAAATGCTTTTTAGCAAAGTAATAATTTATAGGGTTCATCAAATATATTTTTAAATCCTAAAACTTTGTGTTTAGGGTCAAAGAGTTTAATTAAAATCATTTCCCAAAGGTTTTTCTCCAAAAATCATTTTTAACATATAAACAATATTATTATTTGACTAGAAATGTTCCAATTCAAAGATTTATTCTTTGGCTTCACCAAATATGTTTTTGAATCCAAAAGTTGGTTTATATGGTCAGTAGGTTCAAAAAAATCCATTTCCAAACATTTTACCATAAAAATATTTCTAGAACAAATTTTATATCCAAATTATGCCTACACAAGTTTCTGTAAAAACAACCAATTTAACAGAAGCAACTTACTAAACAAAGTGCATGGTTCCATAGAGTTTTTTTTGCTGATTCTATTGATATAAAATTTGCAAAATTTGGATGTGGGGATCAAAAGTTATGAATTTTGCAAACTCTAACATCTAATAGAACCTTTTCTATTTTTAAAACAAAACACTGGACACGTGGCTGAATCTTATTCGCTGGTACCGTTTCGTTTGGATCGAGTGATACAGAATGTAGGATAAAAAGTGACATGTGTGGCTCAGATGATCGCATACCTCTTCGTTAAGTGAATCTAACACAACCGCAGGATTCGCATCCAACGGCTCATAGCGCGACGACCACTAACTGGCGGCGCTGGCGACGAACGCGCGACGGCGGCGCTCTTCCAGCGGTGTTCCGGCGCAACCGGGAAGCAAGGAAGAAAGGGAAGGGGCTCACCGGGTTTGCCGTGGAGTGGGGACGCTCGAGGTGGTCGTAGGAGAGCAGGGGGCGCACGGGGTCGTCATCAATCTCTCACCGGAGTTCGAGATGGCGTCGGGCACGTCCTGTTGTCGACGGGGACGGGGCTGCAGACCATGAGAAGGTGATTGGGAGGGGGCGTTAGAACCGCGTGGAATCAAAGAACCTCTGAGTGTCATCGAGAGAGAGAGATAGGAGGGGTCAGGGTTCACCTGGGGAGGTCGCCGGAGTCCAAGCCGAAGACGGTGGCGAGATGGCGTTGAGGTTGCCGACGCTAGGGGGCTTGCGCGGCTGAGGTCGGGGTACTGGGAGATTCAGGATATGCAGGGGAACATGTTTGTGTGCTCTAGGGCAGTGGGGCTGGCGATGTCTGGCCGGAATCGGCTGAGGGAGGTCGTCGGAGCAGTGGGCTGCAAACGAAAAATCGGTGCAGCCTGGAGGCAGAGGAGAAATGGGGTGTGGGGGAAAAGATAGAGGGGGAACGGGTGCTTAAAGGAGCATGGTCGCAGGGGGTAAAGGCTGCATCAATGTCGCGAATTGAATCGAGCTGTAAACGGCAGAAACGGACGGCGAGGGCACGGTCATCGCGTGGGGGGGTGAGGAAGATGACTGTCGAGCGGGCCAGGCTAGTCAGCGAGAGAGGGTAAGGAAAGGTGGGGGCCAGTGGTCAGTGACTCCGCGGGTTTGATTGCGAGTAAAGAAAAACGGTTCAGCGAGAGAGGTGGGTTGCTGCTGGGCTAGATTGGGCCTGGGGTTAGTTGGGCTGGGTCCGTTTCTTTTTTTTGTACAGAATGTTTTTCTTTTTCTATTTTGAATTTCTGTTTTGATTTCTATTCAAATAATTCAAACACTATTTAAATTCAGACTTCTACCAAACTTTGTGTAGATTTTAATATCGCTATTTAACATATTCTAAAGTCAAATTTAGAATAATTATTTTATTCTTTTTAGGGTCTATTATTTATTTAAAAATAGACATTTTTCTTTATTTCAAATAGGATTTAATATGTTTTAAAACTCTATTTGAAATCTAATTTTTTTTACCAAAACCTTTTCAGTAGGTTTTATTAAAAATAAAGCACTTTGAAACATAATTTAAAATACTTTATTATTCATTTAAATTGGGAAATGTCTTCACTTAAATAAAAATAGATATTAATAAATCCTCATGACTTTATTTAAATAATCCTTTACTCTTTTTATTTAAATAAAAATATTTATTTTATTTGCTTGGCCAAGTTTTAATTTGGCTCTTTAAAATAGTCCTTATTTATTATTTCCTCCTTTGCTTTATAAAAACCATATCTTTTTAGTTAAGGGTCCAAAAATGGTGATTCCAACTTTTATAACTTTATTTATTATTTGTTTATCTTTTTAAATCCATTTAGGATCCTAATTGATCAAAATAGGTTTTGATGTTTCCTTTTGGAAATCAAAAAGTTTCTTTTCACCCTAAATTTCAACAACTATTTATTTTGTTTATTTATTTTTCACATTTCAAATTTGGAAAACTTTGGGATGTGACACCCTCCTTCGGCTGCCCTTTGGACTTTGTATTCTCTCCGGTAAAATATTGACTTTGGCTTTTGTCCTGTCCAATTCCGAGAATATTTCCTTCCTAGCTTTTCTGAAACCAAAAATAGCAGAAAACATGCAACTAGCACTGCGTTAACTTGTTAATAGGTTAGTCCCAGAGAATGTATAAAACTAACTCAAAGTGTAGAAAAAACATAGCAAAGTTGATACTAAAAAAGCATGGAGCATTGAAAATTATAGATACGTTTACGATGTATCACTCCACCAAGGTTTGATCTTGTGTGTCTTGAGCAGTCCCATCTTGAGTATCGACCAATGTATCATCTTCCTGGCTTGCTTTGAGCAAGTCTTTATCCTTTCGATGATTTTCAGCTTCATATTCCGGTGGTCCTAACGGTCTTTTAACAACTGCACCTCTTCTTGTAACAACATTAGTAGAAACAAGAATATTTATATCATCGTGAAGAAAAATTTAATAACCAGATGCTATTTGTTCACATTGGGTTTCAATCATGCTGAGGTACTTGTTAAATAATTTTATTTCTTGGCCAATTTCCTCATGATTTTTGTAAGTTCGGCCAAAATCTTTGTGTATCTTTGAAATTGCTTATGCAAGCTACTATAAGATTTGGCTTGTCGATGTTTTAATTCTTGAAAAACTTTTCTAGTTTCATCCTCTTCAGTAAGAACTTGTAACAAATATACTTTGTTTTCCTTGACAAGCTCCGAAGGTATACCTTTTTCTTTCATGGGTTTGCGTACTTCGGGCATAAGATCAGTATTTATACGAAGTATTCCTTTTTTCTGGCTTAGTGCCGAAATCAGGATTATATAAAGAATCATTCTTAGCCCTAGTAGCCATTAATTCCAAACATGCTTTAATAGTTAAAGTATTTATCGATCCTCCTGCTGATGAATCTAGCAGCTCTCTGCATTGGGTATTAAGACCATGGTAAAATAAGTGGCAAACAGTTGACTTAGAATAGCCGTGATTAGGGATACTAATGATCATTCCAAAGAATCTTTCCCAGGTTTGTGGGTAATTTTCTTCCACGTTCTAACTAAAGTTGCCTATATTCTTTCTAAGTTATGTTACCTTTGTAAAAGGATTAAACCTGTTTATGAATTTAACAATGCAGTTTTCCCAACATTTAATATAATGGCGAGGGAGAGAATATAACCAGTCTAGAGCTTTACCTTTGAGAGACAAACAAAATAATTTCAGATGAGAGAATTCTCTTGGAAAACCTTTTGGTCCAAGTGATGTTATCACATCGTCGAACTCCCTAAGATGCCTTCACGGGTCATCATCTTCCCTTCCACTAAAAGCTTTATCCTACAATTTTTTAATAATTTCAGCGTCAAATCGATATTCCCTAACACCAAGATTAGGAAATTCTATTGGTTGTTTAAGAAATGCAGAGTTTAGAGCACTATATTGTCTGAGAGTATTCTCAGGTTTCTTGGGAGTTGTACTATGAATGGACATTATTTCCATGAAGTAACTTAGGTTGTCAACTTCAACTTTATTCGATCTCAAAAGTTTTTCAATGGTTTCCTTGCGCCTTTGAGTAGGCACGAGTTTAAAATAATCTGGTAGATAAGCCCTACCAGGCGTATAGACCCTTCGTTTCCCAAAGAGACCATCTTGTAATAGTAACACCTGAAATGTCAAGAGACAAAATACTTAGCGCTTAGCTCCCCGGCAATGGCGCCAGAAAATAGCTTGATGACTGCAAGTGCAGAGATTGCTTGTAGCTAGTTTCGAAGTTCAGATATCGATCCCACAAGGAGCCCAAAGGTAAGTGTTTATTGGCGAAGTATTTATCGCACCCAAAGTTGTCATAGGTCTTCGAGTGAATTGACTGCACGTGTTGAGAATGAGAATAGAGTTTGGATTTAAACGGAAGTACTTAAATAAAGCTAAAATGTAAACTTCAAAAATAAAAATTATAAAATTAAAGAATGTTTTGTTTTTTGTTTTCTGCAGATGACAAAGTAGGCGCGGGAAGTTTTAGTTCATGGTGATAGTTAATGTGTCAGGTGGATGAGTGATAGGTGTAACAATTATAATCTCATAAGTATGTGTGTAGGAGAGCAACCCATAATTAGCCGGAACCCCTCTTGGTAGATTTCATCCCAACTTCAAAAATCCTACTAGCCTGTTTACCACAACAATGGTCAATCACTAGACGATTAAGATCTTTCAGGTTGCTTAGCAATTAAGCTCCTTGGATCGGACTAATGCAATAAGCTCAGTGATTCCTTGTTATCCTCGAATCAAACTAGTTTCCCATTGATATCCCCGTGTCACTCGAGGGTTGCCGGTCTGCTAGCAAACAAGATTCTATCCATGTAGAACAAATCATCATGTTGCATGGGCTCTTAATTGGATAACAGGCATTAAGCATCCCACAGATAGTCAAGCACACATAATTTAGTAATTAAAATCAACCACAAACTTGATGGAAAATATATAGGCACATCACATCTCACCAATCCCCTACATCTCCCACGCCCAAGGGAACTTACTCACACATGAGAGAAGAAAGCATCATCAATATAATTAAATAAAGGGAGTTCTTCTTGATATTACCGTGGAGATCCACAATAAGAAATAGAAGTAAATCCAACACAATTCAAGATGGGAAGAACAATCTCAAACCCTAGTCTTGCAAAGTGGAGATCTCTCTATCAAGTACAAGTGATGGCTATGGAGGTGTGGTGGCTAGGAAATCGAAGATCATGGAGAAAGATGAAGAACGTCTTCCCCTTCTTCTCCGGATCCCTTCTTTCTCCCTTCTAGATGGTATGCCGGCTCATGTGTTCTATTTTCGACCTTGGCCTCTTCACGAAAGTTGTCCCTTTTAATAATACGAAGGAGATGGAAACCATACGGCGGGAACTATACGACGGCGGCCCGTATAGTTGCTCGTTAAGGCTTATGTATCCTCTCCTCGATTTCTTCCAAAAAGGGACTTGCTTGTTTTTATCTGAATATTGTGTTTTTTCTGTTATATCCCTATGTTGATGTTCAAAACCTGAAACACATATTAAAAACCAAGTTTTCTTTGCTACCGAAGTATTAGCGTTAGGTAGATCTATAAAACCATCAAATCCAAACGAAAACCATCCATAGAAACCATAAAAAATGTGTAGAATCTCATAGCTATCAGTTCCAAAGTTAAGACATTGTTGTGGATATACTAAATGGGTATACCTACGGCATAGTCTCATACCGACAATCCCGGGTGGCCCACAGTTGGTGGTTAGGCCTATGGCATAACCAGACGGCCCAGTTGATGATAGACAAGACGGAGGTCCATCATGGATGAAGGAAGGTGACGTGCCACCGCCTTAGATGGAAGCTGGAGCCTTTGAGGACAAGACATAGTTTATGTATTAGTCTAGGACTCTGTAACCATATCCAGCTGGGACTCTCCTTGTAACTCTAGGTCCTGCCGTACTTATAAGCCGGCCTATGGGAGCCTTTAGGGCACAACACAATATAGAACAACAAGTGCATAGCACTACTCGCACACAGCGAACCCCCCAATCCTGTAACTCGGCGAATGGCCATTATAGTGATTTATAGAAGGAGTAGGATCTCGCCACCGTCATGAGATCTGAACCTGGGTAAACGGTTTCAAGCCGACCCGGATGCTTTCCGTCTCTTCCCACGTCTCTAAACTTGCCGTTGGGATACCCGTATGGCGTACGTATCAACAATACCACGAAAATTGGCGCCCACCATGGAGCAAGAGGCGCTTACAGCTCGGATCCGGGCAGGATCCCTCACTGTCTTCTAAGACGGACAAATCGCATCTTCGTCGACGCGCCGGCTTCGTCATTGTTCTTAAGAGTTTGTAGAGAATTTATTTTCTCTCCTCTTGGGGTATGGAGAGTCGATAGCATCGCGAGAATCTACGTCAACTTATGCATCGCTCTATAGAGGCGTGGTTGACTAAAAATCAACAGATCAGGCAATAGTGCAGATTCCGAGGACCTAGTTGCCACTACGCCGGAACTGATCCGTGTATCAAAATTTGGAAACAATCAGTTTTCTCGGTGTTCGATGGCTTCGTGGATCGTTACCTCGGTTTCGTGTGCGTATACCGTGCTAGGCCAGATCGATCAGGTTAAATCTATATATACGTACGTGCCAAGCAGCTAATCAATCGATGTGTTGGTGCTGCACACGTACCGATTGAGTTGAGGCAAATTTTTGGTGGATACAATTCCTAAGGGAAAGTGACACTGGTACTACTTGACGTAGGGAGGAAAGCAAAATCGATACATCAAGGCTAGCAATCGTGCGTGGATTTAAGACCATGGAAGATACAATATTTCACATGACGCTTCAGTCTGCGCATGATCAGTGTCGGCTTCGGTTTGGCTTCATCCTCGTGCTCGTGTTGGTCATCCTGAAAATCGCATCCGATGGAAACAACTAAAACGGCAACGGTCCGACTTTGTTTCTATTGCGACGCAACGATCTCCGGGTTGGGTTCACCATCGCAACGGATTTTTCCGACTTTGACAACGGCCAGCATTTGCCGAGTTGCCGCGAACAACATCGACTTCGTTTAAACAGCTAAGTCCATATTTATATTTTATTATTTTAATTGTTTATGATCATGAGATTAAGATTGGTTCACTCATATCCTGAGTCTTTTACTGCTTTCGTTTTGGTCATACCTTTTCCACGATTTGCCTTGCACTCGTGAGTATAAACTTTTTACTGGCTTGCCGTTTAAAGGCCCCAACACCATGCAAAAAACCACTCTTCGGACATTAGCTTAAGTTTTCTAAATACACGTTTTCTGTTGTTTTTATGTGGATTCCGGAGTAGTGACTTTTCGGCACTGAAAGCCGGCGTTTTGGCCTTGGGTTCTGGATGGTGCCATTAGGCATCATCACCCAAGGACATGGTTCTGTGTTGTGAGTCTTCCGTCTCACGAAAGGTCAAGCATAAAAACCAGAATAATGGATAAGCCAGCACTTTCTTAAACAAAATTTAACATAAAATGTTTAAATTAGTTGAGTTTTTTCCTCCTAAACAGTTTTATGTGTTCATGCTGCATTATTTTAGCCTTAATGTATTTGTTTAAAGGTCATGTTTGTTCCTCCTTACATTTGTATGTTGGACATGATTAAAGGAACAATTTAATACATTTGTATTTTTATGTTTATGTTTCATGTATGTAACGCTTGGACATTGTCGCGTTCCTTGGATTAAGGTGTTTTAAGCCGGATTTTCACTAGGCTTGACACCTTGGGGGCTGCAATTACAATTGTTGACCAAGACTTGAGTCGCCTTTGAGGATGTCGGATCGACGCTCGGGGGCTTGACATCTCTAATTTAAGAGCTTAGTCCCTCTTTGAGCATCAAGTCGGAACAGTCCTCGGGGGCTACAGTACGTTGATCTACAAGATATGGTGAAAGTTCTCTTTAAGCATCAAGCCGGAAAATTCAAGTGAATTCCATCTTGACACTTGGGGGCTACACCAATGCTGGATTTTTGTGAAGTTCTCTTTGGAGCACCAAGCCGAAATAATTTCTGACTTGGCGTTCGGGGGCTACACTATTCACATTTTCTCTAAAGCTACTCTGAGAGCACTAAGACGAATTTCTTTTGAAACTCCGACTTGGCGATCGGGGGCTACAATAGTTTGATGTACAATTATGCATATTCTTTTGAGCATCAAGCCGCCTTCGACGAAGACGACTCAATGCTCGGGGGCTACATATGGTTATGTCAACAAAACTTTCAAGACGTTGAAGAATCCGGCTAGCGAAACTTGGGGGCTTGACATTAACTTTGCCTTCATGGAAGTTTCCTGGGTTACACGGCTCGATGGCCTAAAACATCCATGACTTGAGAGGCTCTAAGATCTTAATTCGACAAGGTCTTATGTCTGTGACTTTGCTGGCTCTAAGTCAGTAGTTTGGCAGCCTTTACGACCGTATCCCAGTAGCTGTGATTTTTTCCTTCTTACCTATCGTCCTGCATGGATGATGATATTGAAGACGTTCCTAGAGCTTGGAAGATTCACTAACGATTCGTTAGATAATTCTCCGCCTTGGACTCATTCGTAGAAGCATACAAGCAACTCTCTGGCTAGGCTTAGTCGGATGAGAATATGATATGGGATCTCTCCAAGATTCTTAGTGAAGCATGCCTACAAATTGAAGATGATGTGATACTTACGCTCAAAGGTAGACGGAGGAACGCGAGGATCTTGAAGAACTCCAGGGGCTACTGTTGTGGATATACCAAATGGGTATACCTATGGCATAGTCTCATACCGGCAAGCCCGGGTGGCCCATAGTTGGTGGTTAGGCCTATGGCATAATCAGGCGGCCCAGTTGCTGATAGACAAGATGGAGGTCTAGCATGGATGAAGGAAGGCGATGTGCCACCGCCTTAGATGGAAGCCGGAGCCTTGGAGGACAAGACATAGTTTATGTATTAGTCTAGGACTCTGTAACGATATCCAGCTAGAACTCTCCTTGTAACCCTAGGTCATGGCGTCTTTATAAGCCGGCCTATGGGAGCCTTTAGGGCACAACACAATATAGAACAACAAGTGCATAGCACTACTCGCACACAGTGAACCCCCCCGCCCCCCAATCCTATAACTCGGCGTATGGCCATTATAGTGATTTATAGCAGGAGTAGGATCTCGCCACCGTCGTGATAACTGAACCTGGGTAAACTGTTTCAAGCCGACCCGAACGCTCTCCGTCTCCCCCCACGTCTCTAAACTCGTCATTGGGATAACCCTATGGCATACGTGTCGACAATACCGCGACAGACTTTGTGACAGATACTACAACAAAAGACTAAGTATATGACTACTATTGTAGCAGCAAAAGAGGGTATTTGTGTCAAATATTTTGTTATCAAGCAAGGTGTGGTTCATAGTGGGCTAGTACTATGTAGATATATTGTACAACAATTATCAACATAGTTTAATCCTAAGGGAACTAAAGGTATCACCAAAGGACCAAATTTATACAAAACCATCTCATTAGAGAATGAGTGATGTGTAGAGACACAAAGACATGCAATTACACACGAACCTGAAAGTGTCGGATCCGAACATTAGTTAACCACTAGCAATCATGCATATACAACACTGGAAAGCCATAGGTGTTGAATTCACAAAGGTTTAAAACTAGATTATTGACTGTGGTGTAAGTGGGAGATTGTTGGAGATATGCCCAAGAGGCAATAATAAAGCGGTTATTATCATATCTTTATGTTTATGATAAATTTTTACATCCCATGCTATAATTGTATTAATCAGAAACTTTAATACTTGTGTGATTTGTAAACATAAAAGAGTCCCTAGTAAAGCCTCTTGTTAAACTAGCATGTTGATTAATTGATGATCATGGTTTCCTGATCATGAACATTGGATGTTATTAATAACAAGGTCATATCATTAGGAGAATGATGTGATGGACACACTCCTATAGTTAAGCGTAGCATAAGATCAAGTCATTTAAATAGTTCACTCGCTATAAGCTTTCAAATACATAGTAACCTAAATCCTTCGACCATGATATCATGTTAATCACCATCACCGGATGGATGCTTTGATGACATCAAACACCACTTCATAACTGGGTGGTTATAAAGGTGGCGTTGAGTGTTTCGAAAGTATGTGTTGAGGCACATGGATCAACAGTGGGATTTGTCCATCCATATGACGGATAGATTACTCTGGGCCCTCTCGGTGGAATATCATCCAATTGGCTTACAAGCATGTGACTGGTTCACAAGGGATCACATATCACAGGAACAAGTAAAGAGTACTTATCGGTAACAAGGTTGAACTAGGTATGCAGAGATATCGACGATCAAACCTTGGATAAGTAAAGTATCATGAGACAAAGGGAAATTGGTATCGTATGTAAATGGTTCATTCGATAATGAAGTAATCATAGAAATATGTGTGATCCATATGAATTTCCAGATTCCTCTATTTTATTGATCGGAGAAGAGTCTCGATCATGTCTGCATAATTCACAAACCGTAGGGAGACACACTTAAGGATTTGATGTTGTTTAGTAGATATGGAATGTGAGTATGTGATCGAATGTTGTTCGGAGTCTCCGATTGGATACAGGACATCACGAGGAGATCTGGAATGGTCTAGAGAATAAGATTCATATAAGGAAAGTCCAATTCTGGAGTTCGGGAATGGTTTCGGTGTTTTCACCGGAATGTTCTAGAAGGGTCTAGAATGTCCATCGATCCAGAGTGGGAAGGTGTTGGTGCTTTGTTTATGTGGTAGTTTCTTCTTCTTCGTTCCCCGGCAACGGCGCCAAAAAATCTTGATGGCGCTGCATCAACATGGAGCGCTTCGTCGAGAAACCCCAAGAGCAAGGTATGATGTAGCACAACAACAAGTCTTCCCTTAGTAAGAAATCGAGGTTACCGAACCAGTAGGAGGAAGGAAACGTCTCAAAGGTGTTGCAAGCAACATGGAAACCTGCACACCACAAACTCAAGACTTTGCCCCAACTAACAGTAAGGTTGTCAATCTCACCAGTTGCTGTAACAAAGGATTAACTGTATGGTGTGGAAGGTGATGATGGTTTGCAGCAAGTAAATAGTAACAGTGGAAGATGTATCAATGGTAAAGATTGGACCAGGGTCCATAGTTCACTAGAGGTGTTCTCCTTAGATAAACAAACATGGCATGCTGGAGAAACAAATTACAACATGGAAATTGACAGGACTGAGCAAGGCATAACAATGCAATACTAGACATAAACATCCTATGAGATTCGATTGGGCAATACAACAAGATACATAGACCGCCATCCAACTGCATCCATGACTAGAAGTCCACCTTTGGGTTATCATCTAAACCCCCTCCAGTATTAAGTTGCAAGCAACAGACAACTTCTTTAATCAAAGTGTGTAAGGTAAACAATCCACTTGTTCCATGAACAAGAGACCGTTATTTCGCCCTAGTGGCAACAACACATCTACAACCTTAGAGATTTATGTCACTTGCCTTGATTAAATAGAGGCATGAACCCACTATCGAGTATAAATACCCCCTCTTGGAGTCACTAGCAACTACTTGGCCAAGATAGCTACTAACAACAGAGAGCATGAGACAAAACCATTAATCAATCTGACATAGTAATCTCAATATCCATCGGATCCCCGCAAACACAACATGCATGATTACAAATAGATGAGATCTTGATCATGAACGGAGCTCACAAGATCTAGACATGAAAGCACAAAGGAGGAGATACAAACATCTAGCTACTACATGGACCCATAGTCCAAGGTGGAACAACTCACGCTTCATACCGGAGGCTAGCATGATGAAGAAGAAGGCCTCTGGGATGATCTCCCCTCCGGTAGGGTGCCGGGAAGAGTTTCAGATCCCCCCCTTCTAGGGACGATGGTGGTGGCGGCGGCTACAAACGGTTTCATGGAATATTGATCGGGTACTTAGGGTTTAGGCGTCGATGGTTTCTTATAGGTGAAGAGGCGAGGCAGGAGGGCCACCAGGGCGGGTGCACCCCCTCTAGGCGCGGGGTGGGCCCGCCCACGCGGCCTGGGGGTGTGGACCCCTGGTGGGTCTCCTCCGTCTCGTATTCAGGCTCCGTGTTCCCCACGGTAAAATATTGACTTTGGCTTTTGTCCCGTACAATTCCGAGAATATTGATTTTCTGCCTTTCTGGAACCAAAAACAGAAGAAAACAGGCAACTGGCACTGTGGCAACTTGATAATAGGTTAGTACCAGAAAACATATAAAAACACCTCAAAGTGTGGACAAAGCAAAGTAGATATTAAACAAGCATGGAACATCAAAAATTATAGATACGTTTCCGATGTATCAAGTATCCCAAAGTTTAACTCGTGCTCTTCCTCGAGTAGGTAAGTGATAAAAGAATAATTTTTGAGGTGACATGCACCATCAAATCCAAGATCTAACCATTTGCAAGCATTGAAAGATGGGATCAAAGAACTCTAAACATGTGCATGAAAGATGGAGTTCTAACAATAAGACAAAGTAACTATGCATGCAATATGAAAGTCTACAAACAAAGATCATGAATAACATGCATTGAAAAACGTTTGTTTGTTTTGTAGGGTTCGCAGCATAGAAAACAAAAAAATTCCTACGATGGGAACTAAGTACCAAGATCTATCTACTAGATACAAGCAACGGGTGGATATACATCCATAGAATACATACCCTCGAAGACCGAATATAGCATTAACGAGGTTGTACTCGTGGATGATGTTATCGAACGCTTGCCGATATCAAGATCGAGAAGAAGTCCATCCGGTCCAGCAGGTCCAGCACCATCCAGTCCAGCACCGCAAAGCAGTGGTGCATCCGTGATCGCACACACGTCTGGCTACCCCGACAACCTCTGTTCCCTCGCTCCAGCAAAGCAGCGGAAGCAACAAATCCTTCTAGAAAAATTCACCATGAACATGTATCTCGCTGATCCGAGACCATGGGGAAATTCTAAAAGGGGAGAGAGATCCTTCACGAGGAGGTGTGATGTGAGAGGAGGAGAGGGGGGCCTTTTATAGGGAGAGGGGGCACCCCAAGGGGCATGGCCCAGCCATGGTGGCTACCCCCACCTCTTCCACATTCGTGTGGGTGGATCTCCCATTCAAAATGAAAAGCCTCCACTCCCATAAAATTGCCTCCACTCAAAAATCCACTCACATGCATTAAATTTCCACCAAATTTAATGCAAGCTCTCATTTAAATCAAACTCTTTTATTTATTTATTCATAATTTTGTTAATTACTATAATTAACAAACATTCACATAAAACCCCTTATAACATTTCAATTTCACATGCAGAACCAGTTTTAGCAATTTCAACCGAAATAATTTTGGTGTCTAGTGAAATAAATTCATGCGCTTTATTTTTCTTTCTCTGGCATATCATTTGCTCTGAATGGTGTCGGTGTCCCTTAAGTGTCACCCTACGGTTCGTGAATAATTTATACATGATCGAGACCCTGGAGATCCGTACTGACTCCCACATATTCAATGATGACTTCTGTGATCGTGTGAACCTTATACGCATGTAACTCAATTCCTTTGTCTCGCGATATATTACATGCCCGAGATTTGATCATCGGTATCTCCATACCTAGTTTGATCTCGTTACCAACATGTACTATTTTCTCGTTCCCGTGATATAACATTCTAGTGATCAAATCACTTGCTTGCAAGCTAACTAATGTGATATCACCGAGAGGGCCTAGAGTATATCTCTCCGTCATCGGGATGGACAAGTTCCTCTCTTGATCCATGAGCCTCAACATAACACCTTCGTAGCACTGAACCCATTCTTATAGTCACCCTGTTACAGTGTGACGTTTGATGTTATCAAGATACTCTTCCGGTGTTAGTGATTGACGTGATCTCATGGTCTAAGGACTAAGATTACTTCGTATTATGTTATATCAATATAAACACAATGAATTTGATCATAATGTTATACTTCGGATGAATGTTCATCACACCATTCCAATAATGTTGTGGCCTCGTTATTAACAACATCCAATGTCCGTGATCAGGAAACCTTTGATCATCTTGTTAATCAACGAGCTAGTTTATAAGAGAGGCATAACTAGGAACTTTCTTTTTGTTTATTAAACACACATGTATTAACGTTTCTGTATTAATACACTTATATCATGCAAAATAAACATTTATCATAAATAAGGAATACGATAATAACCACTTTATTATTGTCTCTCGGGCATATTCCCTTTAGTCTCCCACTTGCACTAGAGACAATAATCTAGTTTGAAATTTTTTTGTATTGAACACCTATGACTTTCTGGTGTTCCATATACACAATTGCAAGTGGTTAACATAATCTATGGATCTGACACTTCAGGTCCTTGTGTATTTGCATGTCTTCGCGTCTTCACGCATCACTCATTCTCCAATGAGATGGCATTGTATAAATTTGGTCTTTTGTTGAGACCTTTAGTTCCTTTGGGTTAAATCATGTCGATACTATTGTCGTACAAACTACTTGACACAAATGTCCTCCTTTGCTGCTACTATAGCAGTCATATACTTAGCCTTTTGTTGTACTATCCGTCACAATGTATTAACTTTGGAATTCATCCAAATCCGTCATGGAAACTCCTTTCCATTTCGTTGTGCCACCCATAGTTTAAATTGAGATAAACTTAATTTGAATCTTGTGACAAAACTAGTATCAATGTAACACTTTACAATGAACTATTTGTAACTTATACAAATGGAATATATTCTTAATTCTTCCAAAATATTATAAGAATATCCTTACTATCGTCCAGTGATCATTTTATGATTCATTCTGGTATATGCTCATAACACTTAGAGCATAGAATATATCTGGATGTGTACATATCATGGTATGATTGATCAAAATATTCTTGTGATTTCACTCATCAAGTGTCAAAGCACTTGAATCTTGTTTTACTTATCAAGTGTCGATACACTTGAATCTTGATTCAATTATTTTTCCATGCAACAAGATCCTTTTCTCGTCGTTTCTATATTGAACCCGTTCAATATCTCATATATGTACATTTGGCACGACCATATTAGCGTCACTGTCTATCCATGTAAACATTCATGCTAAATATTCGGGTTTTGCCTAAGTCTTTCATGGAAATTAAATTCTTAACCTTTGTTAATAAAAGATACATCATTTCCAATCAACAAGATATCCTCCACATAATGTATTAGAAATATGTCTCAGCGCTTCCACTTAATTTCTTGCAAATGCAAGCATCTTCATCGTCTCCATATGAAAAACTCCTTTAATAGTTTCATCACGGTGAAGATTCCAACTCCGTGATGCTTACTTCAACCATTGAAGTTTGCATGCCCTTTTAGCATCCTTTGAACTAACAAAAACCTTTGGACCGTTTCGTGTACACGTCTAGGTAACCATTCTATTATAAGAACTTTGTTTTGTTTGTTTAATCACCATATACCAAATTATATGTAGTGGTTGCTACATTAATCTGTCTAGACTAAATATCGCTATGAAAGATCAAATCTTGTCATAGTCAACTCCTTGAACATTGTCGTAAAATAATTTCCGACATGTCGACTATTTCATAGATGTGAAACATCCATGTCTGTTTCTTTATAGATCCAAATACGACCGATAGGTTATTACACCTTTCCATAGGGTCTTCCAAGTTCAAAAAACTTGATTTCTCGTGTATGGAACTATCACGAATTTTATGGCTTCAAGCCATTTGACGGAGTCAGGGCCCATCATCACTTCTTTGCATGTAGTTGGTTCATCATTGTCAAACAACAATGATTTACTCTCAAATCCTAGCATTTGATTGTTTATCCGACCTACTTGGTTCAATAGGAACTTAGACCTCCGTGACCGCAACCTTTGAGGCACATGAGCCATGAGCATTGTGGATGCCTCCGAAACATTTTTCGGTGCTACGCAACTCAGCACATATAGCTAAGGTTCGTTAACCTTATCAAAGTTCTATTGTCCTCCCACTTAACTTTTTGTGAAAAAATTCCTTTTCCAAGAAACTTCACGTTTCAAGCAACAAACCCTTTTGTCCTTGATGTTATGGAGGAATACCCAATGGGTATTTGAAATAACCCACCAAGACATGCTCATCCGACTTTGGTTGTAAACATCTTACTTATGCTCAAAAAATTAATAAAGGACAACTTGGGTTTTACCCCAAACCATAACTTACATGGTGTCATTTCAACAGATCTAGATGGAGCTCTTTTCAGTGTAAAAGTGGTAGTCTCTAAAGCTTTTAATCTTTTAAGATATAATGGCAGTTTTATAAATAACACATTTGATCCAACCATGTCAAACAAGGTTTCATTACAGATCTCAAACACTCCATATTCCTATGGTGTTTCGGGAGATGCAAATCTAGGTGTTTTGCTAAAATTGCAACTCAAATAAATCCCTTTATGATAAAATCATAAATTATTTATTTTCTTGCTACACTTGCAACTCAAATAAATCCCTTTATGATAAAATCATAAATCATTTACTTTCTTGTTACAATGATTTTCCACTTCATCTTGAAAGTCTTTGAACGTTTTCAAATATTTCATACTTCTTTCTCATTAAGTGAATATTCACTCAAATTTCTGGAGAAAGCATATGAAGTTGAAGTCCATTGCTTACAACTACACATAATGGACTACATACATCGATATGTATAAATTCCAATAATTTAGTCGATCGTTCTTCTTTGGCCTTTGAACGTAGTTTCAATTATCTCAAGGAAAATCACACAAGCGTCATTTGATCAAATCAAAGACTCCAAAAATCCATAAAAATGGAGTTTCTTCATGTTTTATTTCCAATATAATTTAAACGGCGATGTCACTTCATAAGTGATCTTCCAATCATTTGTCTTGCGAAATTTTAGCATTAGTTTTATGGATGTGATTTCTCCAACTAGATTTGTAAATCATCCATCTTATATGGAATACGGTAATTATTTGAACAATCTTTGTTCTCATAATACCTGATTTAAATAACTATTATTAAAACAAATCTTGAAGGCAAGCTTTGATGTCAACGAGAAATACAAACAACGGTTTGTTTGTTTTCGATGAACATCATCACATATTCTCTTGCTAGTTACTTAGGTCATTGTGGTTCATGAATTGCGTCATTCTGTATGAAATTTCATACCAACCAATTCGGTATCCAATACCCAAGAACCACATTGTTTAACAAGCAAAGAATACAACCATAACATGTATATCATCTATATACCTAAACTGGATATTTCTAGTCTTTTCTTTTCTGCCAAATATATTTTATAGATTCTCTTTTAGCATTTCCTTTTCATTTTTAAAAGAATCTATCAACATCAACAGTGGCGCCATATACATGAGACATAGTCCAAAGCATGTATATTCAAATACTAATACCTTTGGACTTGCACTTTTAAGTAGATCACCATCATCAAATGATCGGCATTCTTTCAAAATCCATTCTTTCGTAATATTTTAGTGTAGTAAACACTTTACATACATCTTATATTCATCCTTATCATGAAGACTTTCATGATCAAGATAACGTAGCTTATAAAGGCGAATCGTGAGTATAACATTACTTTCCAAAACCCTTTTGGATGATTAGGATGTCTAGCATCTCCAACCTTTGCAAATTCTCATCCAATATGAGAACATATATTATACTCTATCATATTGCAACCAAAACATTGTTTCAGATATCGTTATATCTGACACACATGATGGTTTCTGAAACAATTCTTTCAGCTCCTAGATAAACTTGATATTAAAAACATCAAGAATCATGGAGGCAAACATGATACTTAAGATACTAAAACTGGAATTGTTACTCTCGATTTAATACCAATTATTAAATTTCACTGAGTAAACTGAGTTTGTTGAAAGTTTGCAATAGGACTTTAAACTTTAGATTGACACTCACAACAATACGATACCAGTTTGTAAAGTAAATATCCAGAATTCTATAGTTCTATTATCTCAATTACAACTAAGCATAAGGTGGTGAGCGAATGTCAATGACTACAACAAATTATGCAAATTCACTTTGATTTAATTTATGATAAATTGAGTTATACTAATCCAAATTAGAATGAACTCCCACTCAAAAACAACACCCCCCGTGTCTTTTTGGTGATTACATGAACCAAATCCACTACACCAAGTCCGATCATCACCTGAGTCGGTGTAGCTTCAAAGGCGATCATCCATATGGTCATCATATAAAAACATATGACTCATGCTTAACCTTTCGGTCCGTGTTCCGAGGCCATGTCTGCACATGCTAGGCTCAGCAAGTAAGAACCTTAGTATTCGCATGTGTAAACCTGTCTTACACCCGAGATATACTCGTGGATTCAAGTACACCCGATCATCACATGATGTCTTGAAGCGATGAAACATTGTCAGTGCATACTTAAGGAAGAAAGCATTTTTATCTTGATATCTAAATGAGGGATCATCTTATTATGCTAATAAAACACCAAACAAGCAATATAAGATGCAACAAACATCACATGTTATTAAGTGAAATGATATGGTTCTTGCACTTAATCTCCATCATGTGCATCGTGGTATGATCTTCATTATCCCTTTATTTGTAAGGCCAAGGTCTATGGAACTTACACGTTATATGTGTTGTAAGAGTATCGACTTATACTTTTACTTACAACATCACCATATCATGAGACTAGCCCAGCAACCATCTAAACTAGACGCCTCTAATTTATCCATTACAAGTTTTACGTGGCTTAGGGCTTTCGAACATAGAACCGTTCTTACCTACGAACATGAACCACAACGAGGATAACCAAATTATTGACAACTCCTTGCAAATTAGATATTGACTATAGTAGGAGAGACAGACACCCGCTAGCCACTTATGCAAAACTAGTTGCATGTCAAGCGTGGAACAGGTCTCATGTGCGAGGACATGTAAAGTTTGTCCGGGCCGCTTCATCCCACTATGCCACCAATATCCAAAGTACAACTAAGAAGAAATAACATGATCATCATTTCCCACACATACATATGTGTACTACCCGTGCAAAGCATCTACGCATAGATCCGGCTCTGATACCACTGTAGGGTTCACAACATAGAAAAAAATTGCCTACGATGGGAACTAAGTACCAAGATCTATCTACTAGATACAAGCAACGGGTGGATATACATCCATAGAATACATACCCTCGAAGACCGAATAGCGTTAATGAGGTTGTACTCATGGATGATGTAGTCGAACGCTTGCTGATCTCAAGATCGAGAAGAAGTCCATCTAGTCCAGCAGGTCCAGCACGATCCAGTCCAGCAGGTCCAGCACGATCCAGTCCAGCACCGCAAAGCAGTGGTCCATCCGTGATCGCACACACGTCCGGGTACCATGACAACCTCCGTGCCCTCGCTCCAATGAAGCAGCGAAGAAAAAAATCCTTCCAGAAAAAAACACTGGGAACATGTATCTCGCTGATCCGAGACCATGGGGAAATTCTAAAAGGGGGAGAGAAATCGTTCACGAGGAGCTGTGATGTGAGAGGAGGAGAGGGGGTCCTTTTATAGGGAGAGGGGGCACCCCAAGGGGCATGGCACCCAGACATGGTGGCTGCCCCGAACTCTTCCACATTCAGGTGGGTGGAGCTCCCACTCAAAATGAAAAGCCTCCACTCCCATAAAATTGCCTCCACTCAAAAATCCACTCACATGCATTAAATTTCCACCAAATTTAATGAAAGCTCTCATTTAAATAAAACTCTTTTATTTATTTATTCAGAATTTTGTTAATTACTCTAATTAAAAAACATTCACCTAAATCCCCTTATAACATTTCAATTTCACATGCAAAACCAGTTTCAGCAATTTCAACCGAAACGATTTTGGTGTCTAGTGAAATAAATTTCAGTGCTTTCTTTTTCTTTCTCTGGCATATCATTTGCTCCGATTGGTGTCAGTATCCCTTAAGTGTGTAACCCTACGGTTCGTGAATAATGTAGACATTATCGAGACCCCTCTCCGATCAATAATCAGCAGCGGGACTTGGAGATCCGTACTGACTCCCACATATTTAACGATGACTCCTGTGATCGTGTGAACCTTATACGCATGTAACTCAATCCCTTTGTCTCGCGATATATTACATGTCCGATATTCGATCATCGGTATCTCCATACCTAGTTTGATCTTGTTGCCGACATGTACTCTTTTCTTGTTCCCATGATATAACATTCTAGTGATCAAATCACTTGCTTGCAAGCTAGCTAATGTGATATCACCGAGAGGGCCCATAGTATATCTCTTCGTCATCGGGATGGACAAATTCTACTATTGATCCATGAGCCTCAACATAACACCTTCGTAGAACTGAACCCATCTTTATAGTCACCCTGTGACGGTGTGACGTTTGATGTTATCAAGATACTCTTCCGGTGTTAGTGATTGACATGATCTCATGGTCTAAGGACTAAGATTACTTCGTATGATGTTATAGCAATATAAACACAATGACTTTGATCATAATGCTATACTTCGGATGAATGTTCATCACACCATTCCAATAATGTTGTGACCTTGTTATTAACAACATCCAATGTCCATGATCAGGAAACCTTTGACCATCTTGTTAATCAACGAGCTAGTTTATAAGTGAGGCATAACTAGGAACTTTATTTTTGTTTATTAAACAAACATGTATTAACGTTTCTGTATTAATACAATTATAGCATGCAAAATAAACATTTATCATAAATAAGGAATACGATAATAACCACTTTATTATTGTCTCTCGGGCATATTCCCTTCAGTCTCCCACTTGCACTAGAGACAATAATCTAGTTTGAAAACTTTGCGTATTGAACACCTATGGCTTTCTGATGTTCCATATACGCAATTGCAGGTGGTTAACATAATCTACGGATCTGATGCTTCGGGTCCTTGTGTATTTGCATGTCTTTGTATCTTCACGCATCACTCATTATCTAGTGAGATGGCATTGTATAAATTTGCTCTTTTGGTGAGACCTTTAGTTCCTTGGGGTTAAATCATGTCGATACTATTGTCGTGCAATATATCTTTAGTGTTAGCCCATTGCGAACCACACCTTAGTTTGATAACAAACTACTTGACACAAATGCCCTCCTTTGCTGATACTATAACAGTCATATACTTAGCCTTTTGTTGTAGTATCCGTCACAAATTATTAACTTTGGAATTCATCCAAATCCGTCATCGAAACTCCTTTCCATTTCATTGGGCCACCCACAGTTTAAATTTAGATAAACTTAATTTGTATCTTGTGACAAAACTAGTATCAATGTAACGCTTTAAAATGAACTATTTGTAACTTATACAAATGGAATATATTCTTAATTCTTCCAAAAGATTATAAGAATATCCTTACTATTGTCCAATGATCATTTTATGATTCATTCTGGTATATGCTCATAACACTTAGAGCATAGGACATATCTGGATGTGTACATATCATGGTATGATTGATCAAAACATTCTTGTGATTTCACTCATCAAGTGTCAAAGCACTTGAATCTTGTTTCACTATCAAGTGTCAATACACTTGAATCTTGATTCAATTATTTTTCCATGCGACAAGATCCTTTTCTCGTTGTTTCTATATTTAACCCTTTCAATATCTCATATATGTACATTTGGCATGACCATATTAGCGTCACTGTCTATCCATGTAGACATTCATGCTAAATATTCGGGTTTTGCCTAAGTCTTTCATGGAAATGAAATTCTTAACCTTTGTCAATAAAAGTTACATCATTTCCAATCAACAAGATGTCCTCCACATAATGTATTAGAAATATGTCTCAGCGCTCCCACTTAATTTCTTGCAAATGCAAGCATCTTCATCGTCTCCAGATGAAAAACTCCTTTAACAGTTTCATCACGGTGAAGATTCCAACTCCATGATGCTTACTTCAACCATTGAAGTTTGCATGCCCTTTTAGCATCCTTTTAACTAACAAAACCCTTTGGACCGTGTCGTGTACACGTCCTAGGTAACCATTCTATTATAAGAACTTTGTTTTGTTTGTTCAATCACCATATACCAAATATATGTAGTGGTTGCTACATTAATCCTTCCAGACTAAATATCGCTATGAAAGATCAAATCTTGTCATAGTCAACTCCTTAAACATTGTCGTAAAATAATTTATGACATGTCTACTATTTCATAGATGTGAAACATCCATGTCTGTTTATTTATAGATCCAAATACGGCCAATAGGTTTTTACACCTTTCCGAAGGGTCTTCCAAGTTCAAAAAACTTGATTTCTCGTGCATGGAACTATCACGAATTGTATGGCTTCAAGCCATTTGATGGATCCAGGGCCCATCATCGCTTCTTTGCATGTAGTCGGTTCATCATTGTCAAACAACAATGCTTTACTCTCAGATCCTAGCATTTGATTGTTTATCCGACCTACTTGGTTCAATAGGAACTTAGACCTCCGTGACCGCAACCTTTGAGGAACATGAGCCATGAGCATTGTGGCTGCCTCCGGAACATTTTTCGGCGCTGCGCAACTCAGCACATATAGCTAAGGTTCGTTAACCTTATCAAAGTTCTATTGTCCTCCCACTTAGCTTTTTGCGAAAAAATTCCTTTTCCAAGAAACTTCACGTTTCAAGCAACAAACCCTTTTGTCCTTGATGTTATGGAGGAATACCCAATGGTTATTTGAAATAACCCACAATGGCATGCTCATCCGACTTTGGTTGTAAACATCTTACTTATTATTAGCAAACCAAAATTTAATAAAGGACAACTTGGGTTTTACCCCAAACCATAACTTACATGGTGTCATTTTAACAGATCAAGATGGAGCTCTTTTTAGTGTAAAAGCAGTAGTCTCTAAAGCTTTTAATCTTTTAAAACATAATGGAAGTTTTATAAATAACACCTTTGATCCAACAATGTTAAACAAGGTTTCATTACAAATCTCAAACACTCCATATACATAGGTGTTTCGGGAGATGCAAATCTAGGTGTTTTGCTAAACTTGCAACTCAAATAAATCCCTTTATGATAAAATCATAAATTATTTATTTTCTTGTTACAATAATTTTCCACTTCATCTTGTGTCACATCCCAAAATTTTCTTAATTTTGTAATGTGAAAAATAAATAAACAAAATAATTAATTGTTGAAATTTAGGGTGAAAAGAAACTTTTGTTTCTAAATGAAAACTTAAAATCCCATCTGAAAAAACTTGGAATAAAGTTTGAATCCCACTAAATCCAAATCAAGTGAAATGCATTCATCAATGAATGTATCTTGAAATTTAAACATTTGGAAAATAAACCCAAACCCTAAAACCTTAATGGAATAAAATCATTTCCAAGATATCTCTAAGACCATGGCTTTGATCCATATAAAATATTGTCAACAAACATTTATAATTGATCAAGAATGACAAATAGAAATATTATAAAACCATAGAAATTGATTTCATTCAAATTGGAACCAAAGATAAAATCTTATGAATTTAATAAGATAAGGAAATTGAATTTCCAAAGCTAATAAAGCACCTATCTAAAAATCCATACCAAATGGTGAGTAAATAGTCCTAAAGGGATTTAAAAGGATAAATAAATATTAAATAAGATTTTACAAATTGGAATCACCAACTTTGGATCTATAATTAAAAATATATGGATTTTATGAGATAAAGAAAGAAATATTAAATGAGGAATATTTTAAAGGCCAAATTAAATCTTGACCTAATCCATAAACAAATGGAATAAATATAATCCATATCCAAATAAAATAATGGATAAAGAATTTTCAAATTAAATAAAATGGCATTAACCAAATTCTATTTCCATTGGAATAAAGACAAAATCCCTATTAGAAATGATTAATTAATCATGGGAAAATAATATTTGGAATTTACTCAAGTGGAATAAAGGTTATATAATTAACTTAAATAAGATCAAAGAAATCTTCTAAATAAAAATTATGGAATTAAAACCATATTTGATTTCATTGGAATTAAAACAAATACCAATTTAAGTGATTAATAAATCATATTAAAAATATTCCAAATAATTCAAGGTGAATTATTTGACACCCAAATAAATAAATAAAACCTACTAAAAAGATTTAGATTTCAAATGGAGTTTGAAAAACATTATTAAATCTTATTTGAATTAATACAAGGACCTATTTTAATTAATTAATATGCCCTAAAAAGAATAAATATATTATTCTAAATTTGACTTTAGAATGTATTATTAATCAGTATTAAAATCTACACAAAGTTTGGTAGAAAATTGAATTCAAATTGTTGTTTGAAATGATTAAACAAAAATCAAAACAGATAAATAGAAAAAGAAAAGGGAAAACAATCAGTACAAAAAAAATGGAACCAACCAGCCCAACCCAACTGGCCCACTAAGCCCAACATCAGCCCACCGCTCTCTCCCCGAGAAAAACGGTTCGCACCAGAGTATTTAACCGCAGAGTCTATGACTGCCTGGACCCACTCCCCTCTCCCTCTCTCGCTGACGCCAGGCCCCACTGCCACCTCATCATCGTCCTCCCCGTAGTGACCCCGCCCTCCCCGGCCGTTGCTGCCGATTGATTGCCGGCGTAATTCGCAGTAAATGCCGCGATTAAACAGCCCAGCGATCACGCGTACATAAGTGCATGCCCTCTCCCTCTCTTTTCCCTCACTCACCGCCTCCCCTCTGCCTCCAGGCTGCACGGATTTCTCCATGCGACCCCATTGGCTCCGACGAGGTCCAGTGCAAATTCCGGCGACGTTTGACTGTACCCTGCCCCCTTGTGCACGCGAGACTACTCCCCAAACCAGTGCGCATCTACCGGTGGTTCCAGCTTGGCCGCGCTTGCCCCAGAACGTCGGCAAGGACGAACTCTGAACACCACCGACGCCTGCTACCTCTCCGGCGACCCCTCCCCGTAAGAATAGATCGCCCCTTTCTCTCTGCTTGTAAGCCGCATGTTTAGCATCTTCGCACGCACCTAACAGTGTCATTATTTTGCTTTGGCATGGCCTGTAACCTCGCCTCCGACAACGACCAGATGGACCCAACGGTGAGCATAACTCCGGCGAGCAATTACGATTGTCCTCATGCGCCCCTGCCTCCTCGCGAACACGTTGAGCATCAGTAGCATGCTACTATAGAGGCCTCAACCCAATAAGGTAGATTCCTCCTGTGTTTTACAATGCTTGTCCCTGGATCAATAGCTAGCATCCACAGTTTAGATGTAATATCAAGAAACAAAGGTCATAATATAAATTTATAACCAGGAATAACATAAGTTTATTACATCAAACATAGCTCATTTGGCTATTACATTACATTGCAGCGGGATAACTATAAGCATGGGGTCCTTCATCTTCAAAGTGCCACAGGCAGATGTTGGTTGTAGACTTTGTAATCCTAATCAATCAATCTTCACTAAAAACAATCAAACCTGCAACATACAAGTTACAACCACAAAGGGTCAATACATTTGAATTGTATTGGCAAGTGATACTATAATAGTATAGTGGAGTCTATCATCTATATGCATTTGGCTAAGTGGAGTTGAGGCTTGCATTGCTCAAAATAGATTTTTCTTATCATTTTGAAAATACTAAATTTTTGCTTGACAAAATCATTTTTCTCAATCAAAGATTGAAGATCCTTTCCAAGGCATCTACCAACCAAAGATTGAAGATTTCAAACAACCCTTGTTCAAACCACAAGATTTTAACTTAGAAATTTGAATGATGAGATTCTTGATTGCTTCCATGTCTTGATGCTCAAATTGTCCTTTACCAGGGACATGGCTAAGTACTTAGATTCTACACTCTACAGAGGTGGTGCACTTTCCCCACAAGACTCGGTTTCCCAAGACAAGATCTTTCAGAAGCTTTCCCTTAGACCAAAATGGACGCGCTCCAACCTATCAAACACTACCACCAACTGTCCATATGGCTAAGTTCTTGCAACCTATATGATCATGGCAGAGCCCATATTGCCAAGTGGTTGCACTTGAAGATTCTCAACATTTGACATCTCAAATCCCTTTGTTCCTGGGTGGCAATCCACAAGTGAGATACACAAGGTTCACCAGTCCCCTGGCCTTGTGTAACCACTCAACCAAACAACACCAAGCTATTCGATTCCACCCAGGTGATTCGTTAACTTAGTTGTTTTATTAAACAAAACTTAAGTCTTTGACTTAGAATATTTTCCCATAGTGTGATTATATATTCCACCCATGTTTTCTATTAGCTAGGCTAAGCTTGGTAGTAGTAGGAATCTTAACTTAGGAAAATCCTACTAAGGATTCATCTTCTAGGTTTTCCTATAGCAAGGTCTATACTTAGCAAAATCCATGCAAGTTTACTTAGCAAAATCACTAATGCATAGTGAAAGTAATGGGACAAAAAGTATGAAGCATCACTTGCCTTTTTGGTAGGGAATGGTGGTTCACTCCTTGATCTTGCTAGTCTCACACTTCACTACAAGTCAATCAAGAAAACACACATTCAATTCTCATTCCAAACCAAAGTCAAACAAACAATTTTTCACACACACAAAGTAATGGAATCTAAGTCATGCATAAGCATGCAAAGGTTGGTTCTATTGCAAGGATGGTCTCTACTAGGTTTCTAAACTTTGTAGGGTCCAAATTGGTCATTTAAAAAAATGGCAAAGTCATTTGCAAATGGGTTTTATCCATAAACCATTTTTAAATCCATTCATCATTTCATGTGGTGAAAAATGTTTTTATCAAGGCAAAACTATTAAGTTGTTCACCAAATGAGTTGCTAATTTGCAAAACTTGGTGTTTTGGGTCAGTGGGTTTGATCAAACCATTTTCTTAAAGTTTTCTTTCCATAAATATTTTTATAACAAAAACCATTCTTTTTATTTGGCTAGAAAATGTCTAAGTCAAGTAATCCAACCTAAATCTTTCCAAAATCATTTTTAACACCAAGGGTTGGTTCCTAGGGTCAGTAAAGTCACAACAAACTAATTTGCAAAATTTTTCCTTCAAAATCATTTTCAATAAATAAATTACATTTCTATTTGACTAGAAATGGTTTTAAATCAAAGAATCATTTCTTAATTTCACCAAATACATTTTTGAGTCCACAAAGTGTTTCCTAGGGTCAGTAGGTTCAAATCAATCCAATTGCCAAAGATTTTAACCCCAAATTCATTTTTAAACAATTTTTACATCCTTAGCAAGCATACAAATGTTTCTGTAAATTCAAACAAGCTAACAGATACTATTTGCTAAACTAAGGGCATGGTTGGATAGGTCTTGCTCTCCTGAATCCATTGATATAAAATTTGTAATTTTTGGACGTGTGGTTTGAAAGTTACAGAGGTTTGAAAATGGCTTTTAAATCTGGTTTCTAATTCTGTTTTTAATCAGAACAGGGACACGCGGCGCACCGTGATTGGTCGGTACCGGTTCGTGTGGATCGCACAGCTGCAGACCGTTGGATTAAAAGGAATCTGTATGGCTCTGATCAACGCATACCCCTTCGACCTAATCTAATCTCAGCCACTGGATGACAATCCAACGACGCATAGCCGCTTGACCAGCAACTGGCGGTGCTGCGGCGGCGACTGGCGGCGCGGCTCTGCTCGCGACGGTGCCGGTGATACAGGAAACGAAGAAGAGGGGGAGGATGCTCACCAGGTTCGCAATGCAGCGCTGATACTCAACGTTCTCTTGGTTGGTGGAGGGGCGCACGGGGACGGGCAGGATTCTTCGCTGGAGTTGGTTCTGGCGACGGACGCGCGCGATCGAGGTCGAGGACGACGCTACAGATCATTCCAAGGCAAGCAGAAGGCAAGGTTAGCTGTGCAAGGTCGAGGCGGTGACGCGTGCGTGAAAGAGAAGAGGAGGGGCGGTCTGGTTTACCGGGGAGTCGTCGTCGGAGAAGAACCAGACGACGGCGCTGGCTCGAGGAAGATGTTGCCGACGCTCAGGGTCGCGCGTGGTCGAACGAGGGATACGGATCGATGCGTCAAGAGGTGGGGAATCTACTAGGGTGCTCAGGGAGGCGCGGGGTGAAGAGGCTCGGCCGGATTCCTCACCGGAGTGTCGTCGGACAGAGGCGGTGTTCGAGTAAAATTTGACGGCCTGGTGGCGTGCTTGAGGGAGGAGCCAGGGGGAAACGAGAGAGGAGGCGCTGGCGATTAAGACAGCGTGCTCGCGGCGAGAGATTAATGCTGCAATAAGGCGTATTTAATCGGAGAATCAATGGCAGCAACGGTGGCGAGTTAACGCGAGGAGGAAGAAGAGGTCGTGCGGGTGGGAAAGAAGAACAGGAGGAGTGGGGGTCCGCTGGTCAGTGGGGAAAAGAGTGGGGGAGAGGTCCACCAGTCATACTCTGTGTGTGTTAGAATCTGGGTGCGAAACGTTTTCTTCGGGGGAAAGAAGTTGGGCTGGTTGGTGGGCTTCCTGGGCTGCTGGGTTGGGTCAGATCCATTTCCATTTTTTTTATTCTATATCCTTTTCTTTTTCTATTTCTGAATTCTGTTTTGAAATTTCCAACATTCAAACATCAACCAAAACAATTCAAGCAACACCAAACTTTGTAATATTGAAATTAGTTCTGTTTAGTAACATGAACCAAAATCCAAATTCAAATTAATAATTTTAATAATAGGGGCTATTACTATTTAATTAAATGGATGTACCAATTATTAAATCCATAGGTTTTGATTTAATTCAAAGCTCCACTTGAGAACTAAATAATTTTAAACCATTCAGTAGGTTGCATTTGAAATTAAGGAATATTTGGAAAGTTTGTTTTAAAATAAAAAATAACATTTTGTTATATAGGGTCCATTAATAATTAAATAAAATGGGCCTTAGTTATTAAATCCAATAGAGTTTGATTTTTTTATAATAAAATCTTTATTTGAAACCTAAATATTTTCAAAACCAAATCAGTAGGTTTTATTTGGGAAATATAGAATACTTGGAAACTTGTTTTAAAACAAAATAACCTTTTATTTTAGAGTCCAATATTAATTAAATATAATAGACTTTCATTATTAAATCAAATAGGATTTGTTTTATTGAGATATTTATTTTGAAATCTAAAATAAAGCCAAAACACTTTAGTAGGTTTTATTTGTGAATATCAAATATTTGGAAAACTTATTTTAAATAATTTAATAAGTTTTGATGTTTCAATTAAATTGGTAAAACCTTTTATTTAAATAAAATTTGGATATTAATTCCTTATTATTTTATTTAAATAAACCTTTGATAATTTTATTTAAAATAAAATGTTTTAATTCCCAAAGCTTGGCCAAGGTTTAATTTGGCTTTACAAAATAATCTTTATTTATGAATCCACCTTTCTTTTGAAAACTAAATCTTTTATAAAAAGATTCCAAAATAGTAATTCCAAAATAATTTTATTTTGTTTTATCAAATGTTTACTCTTTTAAATTTTCTTTAGGGTTTTATTTGATCCAACTGGTTTGAAGTCCCAATTGAATTCAAAAAGTTTCTTCCGGCCTTGAAAATCAAACAAAGTTTTATTTTATTAATTTATTTTCACATTACAAGATTTGGAAAATCTTGGGATGTGACAGCTACGAACTTGGTGCGCCCCCTCTCTCCCCTTCTCGCATCATGTATTGTCGGCAACGACACTGCCAGAGCGCGCGCTGCCGTCCGCCGCCGCTAGCGCCGCTCAGATATGGCCAGGCCCCTGTACACCGTTGGATCTTGATCTGACGAGTGTGATTAGATTTAACCCAAAGGGGTATGTATCCACCTGAGCCGCACGATTGCACTTTAATCCAACGCATCAGAGAGGCCGATCCAACCGAACCGGTATCGCCCAGTAGAAACACGCCACGTGGCCAAACTGTTTTACAAAAACCAGAAAATTTTCTATTAGTTACTCAAACTTGAAAAATTCATAACTTTCAAACCACACGTCCAAATTTTGCAAATTTTATATCAATGGAATCAGAAAGACGAGTACTTTCCAACCATGAACTTTGTTTAGTAAATTTCTTCTGGTAAAATGGTTGTTTTTGCAGAAACTTGTGTAGGCATATTTAGAATATAAAATTCATTCTAAAATTATTTTTGTGATAAAATCTTTGGCAAATGGATTGTTTTGAACCTACTGACCATATAAACCAACTTGTGGTTTCAAAAACATATTTTGTGAAGCAAGAGAATAAACCTTTGAATTAAAGCATTTCTAGTCAAATAAAAATATTGTTTATATGTTAAAAATACTTTTTGGAGAAAATCTTTTGGGAAATGTTTTGATTTAAACTCTCTGACCCCAAACACAAAGTTTTATGATTTAAAAATATATTTTGATAAACCCTATAGATTATTACTTGCTAAAGGCATTTTCAACCACATAAAATATTAAATTGGTTTAAAAATGGTTTATAGGTAAAATCTTTTGCAAATGGTTTTGCCACTTATATAAAATGACCAATAGGTGTTTTAGAATGTTTATAACCTATTAGAAACCACTTTTCCAAATAAAACAATCTTTAGCATGCTTGCATGCATTGCTTTGGTTTTATTATTTTATGTGATGTTTGCTTGAATGGTAGAATGAATTCTTGCTTGCTTGATTGAATTGTAGTGATTTGAAGAGTGTGAGTATTGCAAGATCGAGGAGTGAACTTATATGCTCTACCAAAAAGGCAAGTGATGCTTCATACTTTTGTCCCATTATTTTCACTATGCATTAGTGATATTTCTAAGTAGGACATGCATGGTATTTTTGCTAAGTATAAACTATGCCATGGGAAATCCAAGTAGATGAAACCTTAGTAGAAATTTCCTACTTTAAGATTCCTACTACTATCATGCTTAGATTAGCTAGTAGAAAACAAGGGTGGAATATATTCATACTATGGAATATTTCTAAGTCAAGGACTTGTGTTTTGTTTAATAAAACAACTAAGTGAATGAAACACCTGGGTGGAATGGAAGGAATGGTTTGTGTTGAGTGGTTATACAAGGCCCATTTCTATGGTTTACCTTATGTATCTCACTTGTGGAAGGCCACCCAGGAACAAAGAGATTTGAGATGTCAAATGTTGAGAAGCTTCAAGTGCTGCCACTTGGCATTATGGGCTCTGCCTGGATCATATAGGTTGCAATAACTTAGCCAAATGGACAGTTGGTGGTAGGGGATGATAGGTTGGAACGCGTCCATTCTGGTCTAAGGGAAGGCTTCTGAAAGATCTTGTCTTGATGAAACCAAGTCTTGTGGGAAAAGTGCACCACCTCTGCAGAGTGTAAAATCTAAGTACTTAGCCATGTCCCTGGTAAAGGACAATTTGAGCATCAAGACATGGAAGCTATCAAGAATCTCCTCATCCAAATTTCTAAGTTAAAATTTTGTGGTTGAACAAGGGTTGAAGTATCACCAATTTCTATTGGGAGATGCCTTGGGTGATTTTTGACAAGCAAAAACTTAGTGTTTTCAAAAGAGAAGGAAAATCTATTTTGAGCAAAGCAAGCCTAAGCTCCACTTAGCCAAATGCATATAGATGATAGACTCCATTATACTACCATAGTATCACTTGCCAATACAATTCAAATGTATTGACCCTTGTGGCTGTAACTTATTATGTTGCAGGTTTGTTTGATGTTAGTGAAGTGTGTTGATTAGGATTACAAGTCTACAACCAACATGATTGCCTATGGCACTTTTGAAGATGAAGGACCCCATGCTATTGTTATATTCTGCTCCATTGTAATGAGATAGCCAAATGAGCTATGTAAGATGTAATAAATTATTTTATTCCTGGTTATGAAGTTGTATTATGACCTTTGTTTCTTGATATTACATCTTAACTGTGGATGCTAGCTATTGATCCAGGGACTAACATTGTAAACACAGGGATCTCTACCTTATTGAAGGTTGGGACCTCTACATCTTGAAAGTCTTTGAAAGTTTTCAAATATTTCATACTTCTTTCTCATTAAGTGAATATTCACTCAAATTTCCGGAGAAAGCATATGAAGTTGAAGTCCATCGCTTATGACTACACATAATGGACTACATACATCGATATGTATAAATTCCAATAATTTAATCGTCGTTCTTCTTTGGCCTTTCAACGAAGTTTCAATTATCTCAAGGAAAGTCTCACAGGCGTCATTTGATCTAATCAAAGACTCCAAAAATCCATAAAAATGGAGTTTCTTCATGTTTTATTTCCAATATAATTTAAATGGCGATGTCACTTCATAAGTGATCTTCCAATCATTTGTCTTGCGACATTTTAGCATTAGTTTTATGGATGTGATTTCTCCAACTAGATTTGTAAATCATCCATCTTATATGGAATATGGTAATTATTTGAACAATCTTTGTTCTCATAATACCTGATTTAAATAACTATTATTAAAACAAATCTTGAAGGCAAGCTTTGATGTCAACGAGAAATACAAACAACGGTTTGTTTGTTTTCGATGTACATCATCACATATTCTCTTGCTAGTTACTTTGGCCATTGTGGTTCATGAATTGCGTCGTTCTGTATGAAATTTCATACCAACCAATTCGGTATCCAATAACCAAGAACCACATTGTTTAACAA
The DNA here is from genome assembly GCA_916181665.1 of Avena sativa. Classification (NCBI taxonomy): domain Eukaryota; kingdom Viridiplantae; phylum Streptophyta; class Magnoliopsida; order Poales; family Poaceae; genus Avena; species Avena sativa. The sequence goes on along the minus strand of OV702284.1, from coordinate 225,284,987 downwards.
GCAAAGAATACAACCATAACATGTATATCATCTATATACCTAAAGTGGATATTTCCAGTCTTTTCTTTTCTGCCAAATATATTTTATAGATTCTCTTTTAGCATTTACTTTTCCTTTTTAAAAGAATATATCAACATCATTAGTGGCACCATATACATTAGACATAGTACAAAGCATGTATATTCAAATACTAATACCTTTCGACTTGCACTTTGAAGTAGATCACCATCATCAAATGATCGGCATTCTTTCAAAATCCATTCTTTAGTAATCTTTTAGTGTAGTAAACACTTTACATACATATTATATTCATCCTTATCATGAAGACTTTCATGATCAAGCTAATGTAGCTTATAAAGGTGAATCGTGAGTATAACATTAATTTCCAAAACCCTTTTGGATGATTAGGATGTCTAGCATCTCCAACCTTTGCAAATTCTCATCCAATATGAGAACATATATTATACTCTATCATATTGCAACCAAAACATTGTTTCAGATATAGTTATATCTGCCACACATGATGGTTTCTAAAACAATTATTTCAGCTGCTAGATAAACTTGATATTAAAACAATCAAGAATCATGGAGGCAAACATGATACTTAAGATACTAACACTGGAATTGTTACTCTTGATTTAGTACCAATTATTAAATGTCACCGAGTAAACAGAGTTTGCTGAAAGTTTGCAATAGGACTTTAAACTTTAGATTGACACTCAACACAATATGATACCAGTTCGTAAAGTAAATATCCACAATTCTATAGTTCTATTATCTCAATTACAACTAAGCATAAGGTGGTGAACGAATGCCAATGACTATAAAAAATTATGCAAATTCACTTTGATTTAATTTATGATAAATTGAGTTCTACTAATCCAAATTAGAAATGAACTCCCACTCAAATACGACATCCCTCGTATCTTTTTGGTGATTACATGAACCAAATCCACTACACCAAGTCCGATCATCACGTGAGTCGGTGTAGCTTGAAAGGCGAGCATCCATATGGTCATCATATCAAAAAATATGACTCATGCTTAATCTTTCGGTCTGTGTTCCAAGGCCATGTCTGCACATGCTAGGCTCGCCAAGTAAGAACCTTAGTATTCACGTGTGTAAAACTGCCTTACACCCGAGATATGCTCGTGTATTCAAGTACACTCGATCATCAGGTGATGTATTGAAGCGGCGAAACATTGTCGGTGCATACTTAAGGAAGAACACATTTTTATCTTGATATCAAAATGAGGGATCATCTTATTATGCTAATAAAATGCCAAACAAGCAATATAAGATGCAACACACATCACATGTTATTAAGTGAAATGATATGGTTCTTGCACTTGATCTCTATCATGTGCATCGTGATATGATCCTCATCATTCCTTTATGTGTAAGGCCAAGGTCTATGGAACTTACACGTTATATGCGTTGTCAGAGTATCGACTTATACTTTTACTTATAGCATCACCATATCATGACACTGGCCCAGCAACCATCTAAACTAGATGCCTCTAATTTATCCATTGCAAGTTTTACGTGGCTTAGGGATTTCGAAGATTGAACCGTTCTTACCTATGAACATGAACCACAACAAGGATAACCAAATTGTTGACAACTCTTGCAAATTACATATTGACTATAGTAGGAGAGACAGACACCCGCTAGCCACTTATGCAAAACTAGTTGCATGTTAAGCGTGGAACAGGTCTCATGCGCGAGGACATGTAAAATTTGTCTGGGCCGCTTCATCCCACTATGCCACCAATATCCAAATTACAACTAATAAGCAATAACATGATCATCATTGCCCACATATACATATGTGTACTACCCATGCAAAGCATCTATGCATAGATCCGGCTCTGATGCCACTGTAGGGTCCACAGCATAGAAAACAAAAAATTTCCTACGATGGGAACTAAGTACCAAGATCTATCTACTAGATACAAGAAACGGGTGGATATACATCCATAGATTACATTCCCTCAAAGACCGAATATCATTAACAAGGTTGTACTCGTGGATGTGTAGTCGAACGCTTGCTGATCTCAAGATCGAGAAGAAGTCCATCCGGTCCAGCAGGTCTAGCACCATCCAGTCCAGCACCACAAAGCAGTGGTGCATCTATGATCGCACACACGTCCAGGTACCCTGACAACCTCCATGCCCTCGCTCCAACAAAGCAGTGGAAGCAAAAAATCCTTCCAGAAAAAACCATCGGGAACATGTATCTCGTTGATCCGAGACCATGGGGAAATTCTAAAAGGGGGAGAGAGATCCTTCACGAGGAGGTGCGAGGAGGAGAGGGGGGCCTTTTATAGGGAGAGGGGGGGCACCCGAAGGGGCATGTCGCCCAGCCATGGTGGCTGCCCCCAACTCTTCCACATTCATGTGGGTGCAGCTCCCTCTCAAAATGAAAAGCCTCCACTCCCATAAAATTGCCTCCACTCAAAAATCCACTCACATGCATTATATTTCCACCAAATTTAATGCAAGCTCTCATTTAAATAAAACTCTTTTATTTATTTATTTAGAATTTTGTTAATTACTCTAATTAACAAACATTCACATAAAACGCCTTATAACATTTCAATTTCACATGCAAAACCAGTTTCAGCAATTTCAACCAAAACGATTTCGGTGTCTAGTGAAATAAATTCCTACGCTTTCTTTTTCTTTCTCTGGCATATCATTTGCTCTGAATGGTGTCAGTATCCCTTAAGTGTGTCACCCTATGGTTCGTGAATAATGTAGACATGATCGAGACCCCTCTCTGATCAATAATCAGCAGCGGGACCTGGAGATCCGTAATGACTCCCACATATTCAACGATGACTTCTGTGATCAATAGAGTAACTCAATCCCTTTGTCTCACGATATATTACATGTCCGAGATTCGATCATCGGTATCTCCATACCTAGTTTGATCTCGTTACCGACATCTACTCTTTTCTTGTTCCCGTGATATAACATTCTAGTGATCAAATCACTTGCTTGCAAGCTAACTAATGTGATATCACCGAGAGGGCCCAGAGTATATCTCTCTGATACGTTGGAAACGTATCTATAATTTTTGATCCTCCATGCTTGTTTAGTATCTACTTTGCTTTACTTGTCCACACTTTGAGGTGTGTTTTACATGTTTTCTGGTACTAATCTATTAACAAGTTGCAACAGTGCCAGATGCCTGTTTTCTGTTGTTTTTGGTTTCAGAAAATTTAGTAAAGAAATATTCTCGGAATTGGACGGGATGAAGGACAAAGTCAATAACTTTCCGTGGGGAACAAGAAGTCCAGAGGGGAGCCCGGAAGGCCATCCAAGGGGCCAGACCCACCCTAGGCGCGGGTGGGCCCAGCCCCGCGCATGGCTAGGGTTTGGGCACCCTGGGCGCCTCCTGGTCTAGCCCCTTCGCCTATAAGAAGCCCTCGCTGTAGAAACCCTGAGTACCCGATCAGAAATCAACGAAACCGTTTGTACCCGCCGCCACCATCGTCCCTTGATCGGGGGGATCTGAAGCTCTTCCCGGCACCCTTTCGGAGGGGAGATCATCCCGGAGGCCTTCTCTCCGGTATGATTCGTGAGTAGTTCCACCTTGGACTATGGGTCCATGTAGTAGCTAGATGGTTGTATCTCCTCCTTTGTACTTTCATGTATAGATCTTGTGAGATCCATTCAAGATCAAGATCTAACCTATTTGTAATCATGCATGTTGTGTTTGTGGGGATCCGATGGATATTGAGATTATTATGTTGGTTTGATTAATGGTTCTATCTTTATGATTCTATCATATCTGTGTTCCTTGTGATCTTGCATGCTCTCTGTTGCTAGTGGTTATCTTGGACAAGTAGTTGCTAGTGACTCCAAGAGGGAGTATTTATGCTCAGTAATGGGTTCATGCCTCTAGTTTCCAAGGGAAGTGACAATAATCTCTTCGGTTGTCGATGTGTTGTTGCTACTAGGGATAAAACAACGGTCTCTTGTTCATGGAACATGTGGACTGTTTAGCTTACAGACTTTGCTTAAAGCAGTTGTCTGTTGCTTGCAACTTAATACTGGAGGTGGTTCAGATGATAACCTGAAGGTGCACTTCTAGTCATCGATGCAGTTGGATGACGGTCTATGTATATTGTTGTATTGCCCAATCAACTTCATAGGATCTTTCTGGCTAGTAATTGCATTGTTTTTCCTTGCTCGGTTCTTGTCAATTTCCCCGTTGTAATTTGTTTACCCATCATGCCATGTTGTTTATCTAAGGAGAGCACCTCTAGTGAACTATGGACCCCGGTCCAATCTTTACCATTGATACATCTTCCATTATTATTTGTTTACTTGCTGCAAACCATTACCTTTCACACCATACGTTTAATCCTTTGTTACAGCAAACCGGTGAGCTTGACAGCCTCACTGATTTGTTGGGACAAAGTCTTGAGTTTGTGTTGTGCAGGTTTCCACGTTGCTTGCAACACCTTTGAGACGTTTCCTTCCTCCTTCTGGTTTGATAACCTCGGTCTCTACTGAGGGAAACTTGCTGTTGTGCTCCATCACACCTTGCTCTTGGGGTTTGCAACGAAGTGCTTCAACTTCTTCCTCCCGTTAAGCATGCATCAAAGATTTGTGGCACCGTTGCCAGGGAGGCTAAGGACGTCTTCACAAGGGGAGTCCTTCACTTCCCTTCTCTTTACTTTGTTTTTAGTTTGCTTTGTTTCTTTTGCTTGGTTTTGTTTGCCTCTTTCCAAAAAACCCAAAAAAAATAGTCTAGTTTGGTTTGCTTGCTTTATTCAAAAACACACAAAAAATTAGTTCCTGCTGTAGCTGCTGCTGCTATTTTTGGCTTGCCCACCTTTGCCAAAATGAACTCTGCTGAGAACACTAAGTTGTGTGATTTCACTAGCACCAACAACAATGATTTCCTAAGTACTCCTATTGCTCCACCTGCTCCTGATGCTATCTTTTATGAAATTAAGCCTGCTTTGTTGAATCTTGTGATGAGAGAGAAATTTTCTGGTGCTGGATCTGATGATCCTGCTACCCATCTTAATAGCTTTGTTGAACTTTGTGAGATGCAAAAGTATAAGGATGTAGATGGAGATATTATTAAGCTCAGGATTTTCCCTTTCTCCTTGAGGGGAAAAGATAAAGAATGGTTGCTATCTTTGCCTAAAAGTAGTATTGATTCTTGGACTAAGTGCAAAGATGCTTTTATTGGAAAGTATTATCCTCTTGCTAATATTATTGCTATGAGAAGTGACATTATGAAATTTAAACAACTTGATAGTGAACATGTTGCTCCTGCTTGGGAAAGAATTAAATCTTTGGTTAAAAACTGCCCTACTCATGGACTCACTGCTTGGATGATTATCCAGACTTTTTATGCAGGTTTGAACTTCTCCTCAAGAAACCTGCTCGATTTTGCTACTAGAGGTAACTTCATGGGTCTCACTTTGGGTGTTGCAACAAGGCTCCTTGATAATATGATGGTTAACTACTCTGAATGGCATGTTGAGAGAGCTCCACATGGTAAGAAGGTAAATTCTGTTGAGGAAACTTCCTCTTTGAGTGAAAAGATTGATGTTATTATGGCTATGCTTGTTAATGGGAAAGCTCCTCTAGATCCTAATAGTGTTCCCTTAGCCTCTTTGGTTGCTCAAGAAGAGCAAGTTGATGTGAACTTCATTAGAAACAACAATTTCAATAACAATGCCTATAGGAATAATTCTGGTAGCAACAACAATTATAGGACTTATCCTCCTAATAATGAAAACTCCTATGGAAGCTCTTACAATAATGCTAGAAGTGCCCCCTCTGAACTTGAAGTCATGCTCAAGGACTTTATTAGTAAACAAACCACTTTCAATAAGACTATAGAGGAAAAGCTTTTAACTGTTGAGAAAAATATATCCTCTTTGTCTGAAGCTCAAACTTCCTTGGTTAATAAAATGGCTGCTAAACCTGAAACTATGGAAAACACCTTTGCTACTGCTCATGCCATACAAGTTACTATTGATGAAAATGTTAGGCTGTTATCTCAACTTCATGCTAGGTGGGAAAGGGAAGCTGAAATTGATAGAAAGAATAGTGTGTGCACTATCACCACTAAACCACAAGTAGCCCCTATTCCTCCCCCTACTATGCCTAAGCCTAGTAAGCATAATACTAGTGATGCTAAGTTTGATTTGATATTGATGGTTGCAATATTTCTGAAGTTATTATGTTCCTGCAAAAGCTTGCTAGAAGTCCCGATGCTAGTGATATGCATGTTGCCTTTACCAAACACATTACAGATGCTCTTGTTAAGATTAAAGAAGAGAAGCTAAAACACCAAGCTTCTATTCCTAGGAAAGTAGAAGATAGTTGGGAACCCATTATTAATATGCAAGTGAATGACTTTGATCTCAAAGCTTCATGGATCTTGGTTCTAGTGTCTCTATTATGCCTAGGAAGATTTATGAAATGCTTGATTTGCCACCTTTGGAAGATTGTTATTTGAATGTCCCACTCAATGATAATGCTAAGAAGAAACTCATGGGGAGTATTAATGATGTTCTCATTATGGTTAACAATGCTTATGTCCCTGTTGATTTCTATGTTTTGGATGTTGAATACAATGCTTCTTGTCCTATTACTTTGGGAAGACCTTTTCTTAGGACAGTTGGTGCCATCATTGATATGAAAGAAGGCACCATCAAATATCATTTTCCATTCAAGAAAGGTATATAACACTTCCCTATGAGGAGAGAGAGGTTTCTTTTTGCTCCTCCTTTGAAAGCAAGGTTTGATGTTCATGCTTCTTCATTTGAAAATACTTGATTCTTCTTGCTTCTTGTGCCTAACTTAAAGGCGTTAAAGAAAAGTACTTGTTGGGAGATAACCCAAGAGTTTCCTTGAGTCTTGGAAGTTATTACTACTGTAATGACCTCTCATTATCCTTTTTGTTTGCTTTTTGTGCCAAGAATGACCTCTAATGAGAGGGAAGTAAGATTTGGGGAGTTGCTGTCTCGAAACATATTTCTGTCCTCCACCAAAAAAATTCGTGAGGAGGATATGTAACTCGGATTGAGCTCAAAATTTACGAATAAATCCCCCAGTATGTTGGATAACTTTCTTTAGTTCAACACGTTTTGATTTGAGCAAAATAAGATGTTCGAAAAAATTCGTTTCTACCTACTGGTCTGTTTTGATAGATTTGTGCCATTATTTGTATTTGCTTCTTATTGATTCCTTTTTTAGCTCTCTTCAGGTAAATTGAGTTTATTTGAAGGAGTTACTACAGTATCTTGTGTTTTTAGTGAAAATCCTTGATGTTCCAAAGCTTTGCCAGTAGCCTAATATCTTTTGAATAAGCTAATGTTGCTAGTGAAGATTGTGTGGAGTTTTATATGGAGGAAAAATTTCAGGTGTAGACAGAGAATGATGCAATGAGATGAAGAATGGACAAAAACTCAAGCTTGGGGATGCCACCATGGTGTCACACCAATAAATATCCAAGAGGTACAAGCGTCAAAGCTTGGGGATGCCTTGGCATCCCCTTCTTCATCAAAAAAAGCTCAGGTCTGTCTAGACACTTCACTTTTATTGTTTCATGCACAGTTGAGTTGTTCTTGGAGCGTATTAATTTCCGTTTGCTTTGCTTAGTTTGTTTAGTTTTCTTTAGTAGTTTGGACCCCCGTTCTTGTTGTGTTGTTTTGCAAATAAGTTTTCTTGATGTTTGGAAAGGAGTAGTAAGTTCTTGCTTGAAGTGAAAGAGGAGCTTGCATTGACTATGACTTTGTAGAGGTCCAACCTTTAATAAGGTAGAGATCCCTATGTTTACAATGCTAGTCCCTGGATCAATAGCTAGCATCCATAGTTAAGATGTAATATCAAGAAACAAAGGCCATAATACAACTTTATAACCAGGAATAAAATAATTCATTACATCTTACATAGCTCATTTGGCTATCTCATTACAATGCAGCAGAATAACTATATAGCATGGAGTCCTTCATCTTCAAAGTGCCACAGGCAATCATGTTGGTTATAGACTTGTAATCCTATTCAACACACTTCACTAACATCAAACAAACCTGCAACATAATAAATTACAGCCACAAGGGTCAATACATTTGAATTGTATTGGCAAGTTTCACTACTATGTAGAAATAAGTGGATCCTATCATTACATGCATATTTGGCTAAGTAGGGTTTAGGCTCATTCGCAGAAAGCAATATAGTTTTATCCTATCTTTTCAAAATAATTTTGATCTTTTGTCAAATCTTTCTAAACTCCTTAGAAAACTCCAAGTGCTTCTAATCCCTTGTTGTCACCATCAAGTTTTACTTTGAGAAATTGGAATGTCGAGATCTTCCATAGCTTCAGGCCTTAGTTGCTCAGAGTTGTCCGTAACCGGGGACATGGCTAAGTACTTAGAATTTGGTCTTCTGCAGAAGTTGTACACTTTACCCACATGACACAATCTCGTCTTGACGCCACCAGTGGCCGCTGGATAAGTACACACCAAATGGAGTACCGGTAGATCGAGAATGTGACAAAGTCTTTCCATAGAAGTCCTCCCAATACATAATGCTAGATTGTCTACCAGGCACCAATGTATGGATATATTTCCAATACACAATGCTAGTTAACCTGAAGATGCCAATGCAAGGGTCTTTCACTATGTAGTTGACTAAGCCAGATCCCATTTAGCATGTGGCTGTACACAGAAGCCACTGCACGAGAAACATGTTCAATCTCTAAGTCCCTAGGTGGTTTTCTTCTAGTGCACATACAAAAAGATAGCCATATAAACATGGTTCCCTTTGTTGCCACCTTGTCCAAAATTTAGTATCCTCATTCCACACAGGTGGTTCATTGAGTACTTGTTTTATTATATAAAACATATATTTTTCCAACACTTTATATATTCATAACATGGTATTCCACCCCAAGTATATAGCAGGGTTAAGCATACTACAACTATGATGTTTTCACTAAGGAAGATGGATTTCCTAATAGGACATAGCATAACATAATAACATAGTAGCCCTATCATGCATACTACAAAAATACCACTAAGTGTAGTGAAAATAGTAGGACATGGATGATAGTGTCACTTGCCTTAGTAGTTGGTGGTGTTGGTACACTCTTCGCAATAACACACTTGACAATCAACACAATCTATCAAGCAAAACAACCAAGATAAAACATACACAAGATCAAAACTAATGGCAACACAAAAATCATGCAAAGTATGCAAACATGCAAGATGGCAATTTTTATTGTACAAATTTTTATAACAAGGTTCTGAACATTACTAAGTGATTTATGAACATTTTATATTTTCAAGATTACAAATGCAACCATTTGTGCAATTGTAGCAATTAGCAACATTTTCTAACAGTTGGAAAGGTCATTCTCACTAAATAATTGCCACGGTCTTATTTATACTATAATAAAATTATATTTTGGTTTTACTGTATAGAGGGTTCAATTTACAACTATTTGCAAAAGGATTTACTTCAAAATAATTTACACAACAACTTTTATACTCAAAATACTCCACAAATGGTTCTGTATAAAACGTGATTTTAACAGACTCAAAAGTACCAAATTATGGCTCCACTATGTTCTACTCGTTTTTGTGAATCCATGGACACCAAATTTGTATTTTTTTGAGTTGTGGGTCAAAATTTATGGATTTTCTAAGTTTAATTATCTATTTAAACCAAATTTAGATTTAGTCAGAAAAGTCTAGCCACCGAGGAATCAATACTATTAAGATTTGCAAGTAAACAGACATTCTCTCTAGTGCTACAATCAGACCAACTAAAATAAATCTATGATAAGCAGAGCATTTGTAAATAAAATACCGGTATAACTAGACTAATCGATGAGACATAGCCGTAAAGCATGCGAACAGTTCACTGGGAACATGCAAGTACACATACATGTAATTAGGCTAGTACGGATGCATCGGAGACTTGGTCACTTTTTAAAATGGATTAATAAACTTCAAATGTATTCGTGAACTAAAACTACAGTTGGGCTCCTAGGATTAATTAGAACATTTTTTATGTTGGGCTCAAGATCAACAAACGTGTGTATGGTAGGCTAATATGGTCATGCCACCGGATGGCATTCGGTTCACCAGCGACACGGTCAACTAGATAAATACAACTAGAAATCATGTCTAGAATATACGCATATATGCGAGTAAAGTGTGAGTGCAAGGATTTGTGACGGAGCTCACCGAGTACGGCGTAGTTCCTCGGCGAAGATGACGAACAGAGTTTGAAGGAGTCGATCGGTACGGACGACTTTGTCGAAGGCTTGATCTACTGATCTAGAGACAGATTCTTCTCCTCCTCCTGATCGTGATGGCGCAGCGGTTTGGTCTCTCTTTGCCGAAGCTGCCAGAAACTCGGGCGCCGATGACAAACTAGATGAAGCTTTGTGAGACTGGATCATGGGCTAGAGATACGGTTCATGCGGCTGGCATGGTGCGGTATAAAAGGAGAGGACGTTCTGTCAACTATAGGATTTATAGATGGAGGTGTGATGGCAACAGTTTCTAAACGGAAGATGTTTCATTGGCGTTTATTACCTGGCTGCTGTTGCATTGGCATTTATTATCTGGCTGCTGTTTCATTGGCGTTTATTACCTAGCTGCTGGCCTCTCGTTCGTGCGTGTGTGCGTGCATGTGGAAAGTATAAGAGCACGACAGTTCTTTGGCTGATTATGAGCATGTCTCGACTTGGTCTAACCCAGATATGCGTGTTGTGATGTGAATTTTTTTTCTGCCTGCATACGCGTAGAATAGGAGGGATGGCTGCATGGTTCAGGTCGGACGTCGCATGCTTGCTGGGTAGAGCTGCATGTGCTAGCTCGATTCATTTTGGTGGCCTGGAACGAACTAGTCTACTCGAATTGATCGTGGCCGGAAACTGATTTATTTGGTGGTCAAAAAGAAAAATAAAAGAAAGAATAGACGAGAATAGAACAGACGAGGGAGAACAAAGCATACTAGTGAGACAACGCATGTGTGCACATGTATGTGCATGGTCGTAGGACTAGGTAAAAAATACAAATTCAGACAAAGCAAATTAGAAAGAAGTTGGAAAATCAAAACCAAATTCAAATAATATAAAGTAACTTTGAGAAATTAATCTTTTTTTAATCGATTTCTTTTTGTTTTGTTTTTGTTTTCTAGTTTCGAATTTGTCTCTTCAATTTGATTCAAATTTGTACCAAATCTTTTTAGAAAATTTGTATAATATATAAGTTAATAGTTTACTCTAATTAGAGTATTCAGAATTTTTTAATAAAGTATAATTCATTTAAAAAAATGAGTATCATACGTACGCCTAGTTTTATTATTTTCTATTCCCTTTTCCTATAAAAACCAAATCTTTTTATTTAAAGATCCAAAAATGGTGATTCCAACTTTTAAAACTTTATTTATTAATTGTTTATCTTTTTAAATCCCTTTAGGATTTTATTTGATCAAAATAGGTTTTGATGTTTCCATTTGGAATCAAAAAGTTTCTTCTCACCCTAAATTTCAACAATTGATTATTTTGTTTACTTATTTTCACATTTCAAAATTTGGAAAATTTTGGGATGTGACAGACTTAGACTTTAGCATGACATGCTAGGTGTTGTTTTTGCATTATGCTTAGTAATTATTATTGTAGCATGTCTTGTTTCAAACAATTGGGATTGCTTAGTGTGCCTTGGACAAATTATGCGCTTTTTTAGCATGCAAAAGCATAGTATTGTGGTATTCTCCTTTGATGTTTTGCTTGGATTGACTTGGCACATGCTCACACCATGTTATGACTTTGACAAGTCACCATTAGCCTCTAGGATCATTTAGTCCTTGACCTGTAGTACCACTCTTTGCTTTGATTAGTTTGCTTTGTTGCATTGAATAATTATGGCCATTATTGCTCTCTTAGTTGGTTGCTCCCAGTCTTTTGCTAGCCTCCACTTATATGAGTAAGTTCTAGTCATGTTTCCAACTCCCAAGAAACCAAGTTATAACAAAGTGTCCACTATAAACTCCTATGCATGGTGTGTTTCACCATTCCAAGTATATTCTTGTTTTCAACTATCTTCCAATTAAAAACTATTTTGTTATGTGAAAACTTAGTGGTTAAAGCCATCACAAACTTGATAGCACACTTTATATTATTTGCCCCTAATAAACTTGAACCATTGAGACAATTTTTTTGTATATGCTTGCACTTATAAGTTGGGATTAGCAGAACCGTGTTGTCATGGGGAACGTTTTCAATATTGCGCTTGTACTTTTGTACTCCGTTGATATCATGATCTTTTGTCTATGGATGTTACCAGTGTGAAATTAAGTGGGAACTTGTAAGTCCATGGAGTTTGTATTCTGTGTTAGAGAAATGCCTAGGCCGCTAGCCTAAGCCATGCCTAATCATGGTGGAAACTTGCAGCATTACCATAGTGACATCTATGTAGCATTCTTCTTATAAAAAGAGAGATACACATTGAGAAAAGAGGAAAGAGAGAAAAAAGCACCATATTCCCATGGTACATAAGAAGAATTGCTGAGATGCTCATTGTCTACTTGCCTTGTAATTTTGGTTTTGGGAAAGCTCCTGTGCCATGTGCAAGGGGTACCCCGTTGGCGGTTCTCAATGATATGAAAATACTTACAGTGACAAGAACTTGCATGGGCCCTAAGTTGAGTATCCATGAGGTGTAGCCCTCATATTCAAGGGACATGAGATTTCCAACTTATACTTTGTCAAACATATACTCTAGCTTTGACACTTTAACCTTAACCACTTCAAGATGCTTATGATAGGGGCAATGAGGGCTGAAAGCTAACTAGTATCATAATTTTTGGAAGCTCTTTTTGAAACTTGTAATCCCTTCTTCCTTTATAAAAAGGCCTTTCTTCCACCATTATTTGAGTCTCCACCTTCTACCTTTAGGCACCATTAAGAGAGCATAGTAGTCATTCTGTGTGCAGTGTTCCAAAGCTTATTAATTGATGCATATTATGTTATCACTTGCTCTTGTGCTACTTGTTTCTAGTCACCCTTGTGAACTTTGCAGGTGTCCTATGCATTATATTGCTACTCTATGAGGTACAAGTTGATTGCCACTATGATTTGTTTTCTACATGTGAAACAAACAAACATTTTTTAATACATATTATTCATGATCTTTGTTTGTAGCTTGCCATGTTGCATGCATAATTACTATGTCCTATTGTTAGAACTCCATCTTTTATGCACATGTTTAGAGTTCTTTGATCCCAGCTTTCAATGTTTGCAAATGGTTGGATCTTTATTGTCAAGGTGCATGTCACCTCAAAAATTATTCTTTTATCACTTACCTACTCGAGGACGAGCAGGAGTTCAGCTTGGGGATGCTGATATGTTGGAAACATATCTATAATTTTTGATGCTCCATGCTTGTTTAGTATCTACTTTGCTTTACTTGTCCACACTTTGAGGTGCTTTTTACATGTTTTCTGGTACTAACCTATTAACAAGTTGCAACAGTGCTAGATGCCTGTTTTCTGCTGTTTTTGGTTTCAGAAAAGTTAGTAAAGAAATATTCTCGGAATTGGACGGGACGAAGGACAAAGTCAATAACTTTCCGTGGGGAACAAGAAGTTCAGAGGGGAGCCCGAAAGGCCAGCCGGGGGGGCCAGACCCACCCTAGGTGCGGGTGGGCCAGCCCCGCGCCTGGCTATGGTTTGGGCACCCTGGCCACCTCCCGGTCTCGCCCCTTCGCCTATAAGAAGCCCTCGATGCATAAACCCTAAGTACCCGATCAGAAATCCACGAAACCGTCTGTAGCCGCCGGAACCATCGTCCCTAGATCAAGGGATCTAAAGCTCTTCCCGGCACCCTATCGGAGGGGAGATCATCCCAGAGGCCTTCTCTCCAGTATGATTCGTGAGTAGTTCCACCTTGGACTATGGGTCCATGTAGTAGCTAGATGGTTGTATCTCCTCCTTTGTGCTTTCATGTATAGATCTTGTGAGCTTTGTTCATGATCAAGATCTAATCTATTTGTAATCATGCATGTTGTGTTTGCGGGGATCCGATGGATATTGATATTATTATGTTGGTTTGATTAATGGTTCTATCTTTATGATTCTATCATGTCTGTGTTGTTTGTGATCTTGCATGCTCTCCGTTGCTAGTGGTTATCTTGGCCAAGTAGTTGCTAGTGACTCCAAGAGGGAGTATTTATGCTCGATAGTGGGTTCATGCCTCTAGTTTCCAAGGGAAGTGACAATAATATCTTCGGTTGTAGATGTGTTGTTGCTACTAGGAGGAAAACAACTGTCTCTTGTTCATGGAACATGTGGACTGTTTACCTTACATACTTTGCTTAAAGCAGTTGTCTCTTGCTTGCAACTTAATACTGGAGGGGGTTTGGTGATAACTTGAAGGTGGACTTCTAGTCATAGATGCAGTTGGATGACGGTCTATGTATATTGTTGTATTGCCCAATCAACTTCATAGGATCTTTCTGGCTAGTAATTGCATTGTTTTGCCTTGCTCAGTTCCTGTCAATTGCCCTACTGTAATTTGTTTACCCATCATGCCTTGTTGTTTATCTAAGGAGAGCACCTCTAGTGAACTATGGCCCCCGGTCCAATCTTTACCATTGATACATTTTCCACTGTTACTTGTTTACTTGCTGCAAACCATTACCTTTCACACCATACATTTAATCCTTTGTTATAGCAAACTGGTGAGCTTGACAATCTCACTGATTCGTTGGGACAAAGTCTTGAGTTTGTGTTGTGCAGGTTTCCACGTTGCTTGCAACACCTTTGAGATGTTTCCTTCCTCCTTCTAGTTTGATAACCTCGGTCTCTACTGAGAGGAACTTGCTGTTGTGCTCCATCACACCTTGCTCTTGGGGTTTCCAACGAAGTGCTTCAACTTCTTCCTCCTGTCAAGCACGCATCACTCTCTGACATCGGGATGGACAAATTCCACTCTTGATCCATGAGCCTCAACATAACACCTTCGTAGCACTGAACCTATATTTGTAGTCACCTTGTTATGGTGTGACGTTTGATGTTATCAAGATACTCTTCTGGTGTTAGTGATTGACATGATCTCATGGTCTAAGGACTAAGATTATTCGTATGATGTTATAGCAATATAAACACAATGACTTTGATCGTAATGCTATACTTCGTATGAATGTTCATCACACCATTCCAATAATGTTGTGACCTCGTTATTAACAACATCCAATGTCCATGATCAGGAAACCTTTGATCATCTTGTTAATCAATGAGCTAGTTTATAAGAGAGGCATAACTAGGAACTTTCTTTTTGTTTATTAAACACATATGTATTAACGTTTCTGTATTAATACAATTATAGCATGCAAAATAAACATTTATCATAAATAAGGAATACGATAATAACCACTTTATTATTGGCTCTCGGGCATATTCCCTTTAGTCTCCCACTTGCACTAGAGACAATAATCTAGTTTGAAAACTTTCTGTATTGAACTAACGAAAGTTAGATAACATACTGGAGGATTCATTCGTAAATTTGGTGGAGGACAGAAATCTGTTTCGGGACAGCAACTCCCCAAATCTTACTTCCCTCTCATTAGAGGTCATTCTTGGCATAAAAAGCAAACAAAAAGGATAAGAAGAGGTCATTACTGAAGTAATAACTTCCAAGACTCAAGGAAACTCTTGGGTTATCTCCCAACAAGTACTTTTCTTTAACGCCTTTAAGTTAGGCACAAGAAGCAAGAAATCAAGTATTTTCAAATGAAGAAGCATTAACATCAAACCTCTTGCTCCTACCTTTCTTACCTTTCTTCTTCTCTTTAGGTAAAATATGATTGCTTACTGGAGGATCAAAATGCATAATGCCTTTTCCCACATGTATTATTGCTCCAAGGTGTTTCAATAGGGATCTTCCGAGTGTAATCTGTCCTTTGCCTACACATTCAATAACAATATAATCAGTAGACAACATTTTTCCTGAGATTTTTGTAAACACATCTTCAGCTATTCCAATGGGTAATAAAGTTGCATTATTGGTAAGAGATATTTATTCTCCTCCTTTAGAAAGTCCCCAAAGACTCATAAATATCTTTTGGCATAAGGCAAAATTCAGACATGATATCACAACGAGCATCAAAAGTTGCACTATTTATAGAGACTTTGATTGTGGGAAGCCACTTTGAAGGATCAGAACTTATTGGAACATAACCATGGTGCTCTCTAAGTGTGTGATAGCAACTGTTCAAAGCAACAGTACCGGACTCAAGAGTGTTCAACCTAGCATAAATGTCTATAAAAGAGGAATCAGACTTTCTAGGCATATTATAGATTATAATCAAACTATTTATAGCATCTAAAGCTTCATTCTCAGTACAACGAAAAATATCTTTCTCATCCACAACATCCAAAGCATATCTATAACAAAGAGCAATACCATGGTAGAAACTATTAATAACCAAGCTAAGACTCATCTTAGGCTCAGTTTCCCTTTGTAAAGTAGAGATTCTAGACCAAGCTTATTTAAAACTCTCTCCACTTCCTTGTTTGAAAGTAAAGATCCTTTCCATAGGTGACACAGGGATTGGACCAAAACCAGACATAGTAGCAACTAGAGCAGGAACTAATTTTTTGGTGTTTTTTGATAAGAGAAAGCAAACCAAACTAAAACTATTTTTCTTGAGTTTTTGATTAAAAGAGGCAAACAAAACCAAGCAAAAGAAACTAAGCAAACAAAAAACAAAGTAAAGAGAAAATTTGAGGAGGACTCCCCTTGTGAAGATGTCCTTAGCCTCCCCGGCAATGGCGCCAGAAAATCTTGCTGGCGCTTTGTTGACGTGGGAGTTTCTTCTTCTTCATTCCCCGGCAACGGCGCCAGAAAATCTTGATAGCGTTGCGTCAACGTGGAGCGCTTCGCCGGGAAACCCCAAGAGCAAGGTATGATGCAGCACAACAACAAGTATTCCCTCAGTAAGAAACCGAGGTTATTGAACCAGTAGGAGGAAGGAAATGTCTCAAAGGTGTTGCAAGCAACGTGGAAACCTGCACAACTCAAACTCAAGACTTTGCCCCAACTAAAGTGAGGTTGTCAATCTCACCGGTTGCTGTAACAGAGGATTAATTGTATGGTGTGGAAGGTGATGATGGTTTGCAGCAAGTAAATAGTAACAGTGGAAGATGTATCAATGGTAAAGATTGGACCGGGGTCCATAGTTCACTAGAGGTGTTCTCCTTAGATAAACAAACATGGCATGTCGGGTAAAACATTACAGCAGGGCAATTGACATGACTGAGCAAGGCATAACAATGCAATACTAGACATAAAGATCCTATGAGATTCTATTGGGCAGTACAACAAGATACATAAACCGCCATCCAACTGCATCTATGACTAGAATTCCACCTTTGGGTTATCATCCGAACCCCCTCCAGTATTAAGTTACAAGCATCAGACAACTGCTTTAACCAAAGTGTGTAAGGTAAACAATCCACTTGTTCCATAAACAAGAGACTATTGCTTTCCCCCTAGTGGCAACACCACATCTACAACCTTAGAGATTTCTGTCACTTCCCTTGATTAAATAGACGCATGAACCCACTATTGAGCATAAATACGAACTCTTGGAGTCACTAGAAACTACTTGGCCAAGATAGATACTAACAACGAAGAGCATGAAAGATCACAAACAACACAGACATGATAGAGTCAATAAGACAAAACCATTAATCAATCTGACATAGTAATCTCAATATCCATCGGATTCCCGCAAACACAACATGCATGATTACAAATAGTTGAGATCTTGATCATGAACGGAGCTCACAAGATCTAGACATGAAAGCACAAAGGAGGAGATACAACCATCTAGCTACTATATGGACCCGTAGTCCAAGGTGGAACTACTCACGCTTCATACCGGAGGCTGGCATGATGATGAAGAAGGCCTCCGAGATGATCTACCCTCCGGCAGGGTGTCGGGTAGAGCTTCAGATCCCTCTGATCTAGGGACAATGGTGGCGGTGGCTACAGAAGGTTTCATGGAATATTGATCAGGTACTTAGGGTTTAGGTGTCGGGGGCTTCTTATAGGCGAAGAGGCGAGGCAGGAGGGCCACCAGGGCGGCTTCACCCCCCCCCCCCCTATGCGTGGGGTGGGCCCACCCGCGCGGCCAGGGGGTGTGGCCCCCTGGTGGGTCTCCTCCGTTCAGGCTTCATGTTCCCCATGGTAAAATATTGACTTTGGCTTTTGTCCCGTCCAATTCCGAGAATATTGATTTTCTGCCTTTATGGAACCAAAAACAGGAGAAAACAGGCAACTGGCACTGTGGCAACTTGTTAATATGTTAGTACCAGAAAATATATAAAAACACCTCAAAGTGTGGACAAAGCAAAGCAAAGTAGATACTAAACAAGCATGGAACATCAAAAATTATAGATACGTTTCCGACGTATCAGAAGGGTACATGGACGTGTCATACCAAAGTGGAATGGTTGCATCATGTCCTAGGTCACTTGGCTGGGCAATGGTAGGAGAGAAATCAAACTTTAGTTTGAAAGTCAAACGCCAATTTGAAAAATTCAAATCCCAACATGGTTGCCTGGTGGAGGGAGAAAAGGAATCCGACCTCGGGAAGGATTCCTTCCTCCCCTTGCCGCCGGCCACAAGGAGGAGTTGGGGGAGGACTCCCCTTTCCCCATACCTCCTCTCCCTCTCATAAATAGAGAGGAAGGGGCACCCCCTTGCTCCCACTTCAAACCCTAGCCGCCGGCCCCTTGCCCTCTCAAGTCGCCGCCGTCTAGAAGCCCCTCTAAACCCCCTCCTAGCTAACCCTAGCCACCGGCCACCACCTATAAACCCTTGGCCCTCTAAACTCTCGATTGCTGAGGCCTTAGGCAAATCCCTGCGGGATTTCCCCTCTACGTCCACCACCACACCATCGTGCTGCTGGAATCGCGAGGAGAGATCTACAACCTCCACTGCCTGTTGGAACAAGGGAGAGGAAGGTCTTCATCGAGTACCGGATGTGTGGCCGACTGTCGAAGCACTGCCGGAATGGGGCGCTATAAGGATTGTCTTTGTGATCTTGAGATCGGAAAGTAAACAACTACATCAACCAAGAGAATCCGATCTCGTTAACCACTTTGGATCTTTGAGGGTTAGTACTCTATCAACTTGTTGCACCGATCCAGCTGATTAGATCTTGGCTTGTGTGTGTTCATGCGATAGAATTTTTTTGTTTTCCATGCTACTAACCCCTACAATTCATCCCCTAAAATTTTAGCACTAATAATAACAAGGAATTTATTTGTATTGTCCAAAAAAATATATTTAAGATTATCTGGTAAAGTCTTCAATTCTGGGGGTGGTAATTCCTCGTCCCCTCTCTTTTCTGGCTCTTCAAAAGCCTCATCAGTTGGAGGCCCTAAAATGGGAAGCGAATCGAATTCACTTTCTAATTATTCTAGGGACCTGTTCTCCATAATTATTTCTTCATAATTTGAGTCTTCATTTGCTTTCTTCTACTTGATTACTAAATAAGAGATTTGCCCTCTCCTCAATATTTTTCATTTCTCTTCTTATTGTATTTGTAGAGGCCTGTCTTTAAATTTGGAAAAGTGGAATTATTTTTATGCTTCCCCAAGCTTAAGAGACACAATCTCCTTTTTGAACTCAACTTTGGCACCTAAATCATTGAAAAAATTTCTTCCAAATATAATTGGGCAAAGAGTGTCAGCTGGCATATCAACAACTACAAAATCGACAGGAAAATTTTCATTGCCAATTGTGACAGTTGCATCTTCAACTACTCCCATTAGAACTCTAAGAGATTTATTGGCTAAGATGATTGTCATATCAGTATTCTCTTTTGCAGATGGTACTATATCTTCTTTTATTTCTAAATAAAAATCATAAGATATAACATTAACTGCGGTGCCAAGATCACATAGACCATAATGTGAGGTTTCTTTAAATATGCAGGGAAGAATAGGCTTACCCACATATTTTACCTTAATTTTACCTTCAACCAGTATGGAAGTCTCTTTATCAAGTTCAACTATGTTGCAATGTGCATACATAGCCATAATTTCTTCCTTGGTTACCTCTTCATCTTTGGTTTCGTCCAAATGTTCTTCAACTTCTGGCACACTTTCCTCTTCTTTCTTCTGTTGTCTGCTTTAACCTGTTCATATTCCAAAATATGTTTCTGCGCAGTGTTAGGGAAAGGTATCTCATACATTGGTTCTAGGGAGGCTAGTGTTGCTTTAACTTCTCTTTTCTTCTCAGGTTCGGGTGATGGATCATACTTGACCCAACCCTCTTTTGGAGCTTTGATATGTTCTGTAAAAGCTTTAACAACAGGCAACACAAGATGTGAATCCAAATAAAGTTCTTTAGATAATTCATTAACATTGCTCTTTCTATTATAGTCATGAATACAATCATAATCTATTTCTATGCCTCCTTCGCTTCCTAGACCAAAATTCCAAGAAACTATATGATCTCGAATTCTATTAAGTAAAGTCCAAGCTTTAGTTATGGGAAGATTCATGAAAGCTCCGCTCACGAAAGAGTCTAGTTCCAATTTATTAGGTTCAATTAAACATCCATAAAAGATATGCAATAAATAACATTCACGAAAATCATGATGAGGACATTGATTAAGTAAATCTTTAAATATTATATAAGCTCTTACTAGTCCTTCATTGGGACGGTTCCTCCAATTCATTATAAGACGCCTCATTCCAAAAGATTTTGATAAAGGATAATACTTAGCTAGAAACTAACAAGCTAAATTATCCCAGGTAGTAGTGGATTCTAGGGGTAAAGATATATACCTTGAGAGAGTTGCGCTAGTCAAAGTATGACTAAAGAGTTTCAGCCTTACCTCATTAGCAGTATACCCTTAAAGCATGCAATATGCTCATATGGATCAGGATATTATTTATCTCCAGTAAATTGCTTCTTGTGTAAAATACCAAGTAGTAGAGGATTTATTTCAAACTCCCTTGTCTTCTCGTTGGAGTTGTCTCTTCTATTAATATCATAGGGATTCCCAAAATGGCTGAGTGGGTTAGCACTATTCAAATGCTCAAACTCCTTCATGTTGGTGGGACCCTGTAACTCAAAACAAAACTTAGCAAGACTAAAATAAATAAGCAAAAACTAAAATACCTACAATGCTTAGCTCCGCGGCAATGGCGCCAGAAAATAGCTTGATGACTACAACTGCACAGATCGTTTGTAGCTAGTTTCAAAATAAAGATATCGATCCCACAGGGAGCGGGAGTTCTGAAGTCTAATAACTCTTGAACCAAATACTGAAATAGTAATGCTAAATAACGTTCTAAGTAACAAGATAAAATGCGAGTGTTGTGTAAAAAGGTATTTTTGGGTTTTTGTATACGAGAACAAAAGTAAAGTAAAACAAACTGAATACAGAGAGTAAGTAATATGTATGTAAAAGAGATATGAAACTGCAATGGGAAAAAGTGTTCTTAGGGAGTAGCGGATACACCTATAGCATTATAAATGGTTTAAGGTAAAGATTATCATCATGAAGGACGGTTCCTCCAATTCATTATAAGATGCCTCATTCCAAAAGATTTTGATAAAGGATAATACTTAGCTAGAAACTCACAAGCTAAATTATCCCAGGTAGTAGTGGATTCTAGGGGTAAAGATATATACCATGAGAGAGTTGCGCTAGTCAAAGTATGACTAAAGAGTTTCAGCCTTACCTCATTAGCAGTATACCCTTAAAGCATGCAATATGCTCATATGGATCAGGATATTATTTATCTCCAGTAAATTGCTTCTTGTGTAAAATACCAAGTAGTAGAGGATTTATTTCAAACTCCCTTGTCTTCTCGTTGGAGTTGTCTCTTCTATTAATATCATAGGGATTCCCAAAATGGCTGAGTGGGTTAGCACTATTCAAATGCTCAAACTCCTTCATGTTGGTGGGACCCTGTAACTCAAAACAAAACTTAGCAAGACTAAAATAAATAAGCAAAAACTAAAATACCTACAACGCTTAGCTCCGCGGCAATGGCGCCAGAAAATAGCTTGATGACTACAATTGCACAGATCGTTTGTAGCTAGTTTCAAAATAAATATATCGATCCCACAGGGAGCGGGAGTTCTGAAGTCTAATAACTCTTGAACCAAATACTGAAATAGTAATGCTAAATAACGTTCTAAGTAACAAGATAAAATGCGAGTGTTGTGTAAAAAGGTATTTTTGGGTTTTTGTATACGAGAACAAAAGTAAAGTAAAACAAACTGAATACAGAGAGTAAGTAATATGTATGTAAAAGAGATATGAAACTGCAATGGGAAAAAGTGTTCTTAGGGAGTAGCGGATACACCTATAGCATTATAAATGGTTTAAGGTAAAGATTATCATCATGAACATTCTCAACTGTGTATGTGTGGGAGGAACTCCATAATTGGACAAATAGGTAGCAGCCACTTCTCACATCATCCTCATAACCACAACAGACAAGTAATCGACATCAATCGAATTACTGTGCTATTAAGGGACTTTATCCCATAGGATGTATCCCATGGCATGGACAATGTTCTGTGAGTTTCATCGGTTCCCAAGTTGATACGTAAGGAGTGCCAACAGCTTTATAGTCACCATAAGTTCTAGCACACCTCCGTCTACCAACAAGTAGTTCCCTCCATAAAGTCCCCACAAGAGGCAAATATTGAGAGGTCGACTTCTCTCAACATCAAGATGAAGACAATCTAACACATGGTCACAACAATGAATATCATAATAAACTTTATATTATTTCGACCTCATGCTAGGGTTTCTCCATCTCCCCAAGAACTAATGATCTACTCAGACATGGAGGCAACCAACATCATGGCAAATACAATGGAATCTATCATAGATGAGTAGTACTTGTATAAATCCATAACGAGTACAGAAATTACAACAATATCTAGACAAGATGTAGATGAGATGGATGGAGATGGTGGTGATGCGATGCTTGATGATGAAGATTGATGCCTTATCCTCCTGAATTTGCGTAGGGTGAAGATGGATCCCAGGTGGATGAGTTCCCCCTCCAGATCCCTTCCGGAGGTGAGGTTTCTACGATTTATGGTCGTTCTGTATGTCATCTCTTCGATCTGATTGCATGGGGCGAAACTATTTGAAGAGGCGGTGGCGGCGGCAACTATACGGCGGGAACTATATGGCTAGAGAAAATCCTCCCGCCGTATAGTTGGTCGTTAAACCCACTGGTTGCCGCGATCGCCTCGGGTTTTCTTCTGGTGTTATTGATATTTCCCAAATTAGTGATTTACATTGTTTTTGACTCCTTTTCGCTCCAATACAACTGGTCCAAGAACTGTGTCCATCATGTCCATCATCTATCCTGATCCTGGTGAAAAGAGACATAAAAGATGCGTGTGAACGCAGTAAAATACCAAGATCCTACCACTATAGTGCAAAATAATAATATAAAACATGATACAAATATGCACTCATTAATAAGGAAGTTTCTCGACAAGATGATCTCGATATAATCGAAGAAGTTTCTGTCGTTGATGAGAAGAGATCTATAGCCTATCTGCAGAAGTTGCACAAGTACCATAGTCATAGAGTTCAAAATCATTATTTTAGAAAGGGTGATTTGGTTCTTCGACTCGTGCAAAAAATAAAGCACAAACTTTCCCCGGTTTGGAAAGGACCTTTTATGATCAGCAGTGTTCTGCATTACGGTCATATTATTTAACCGATATGATACCAATCAAGGAAAGGCCTGACACTTGGAAAAGAAAGAGAGCTGATGGTAGTACAGACCCAAACGAATTAGACTGTCCCTAGAATAGTGCATAGCTACGTCCCTTCTATTCTTAGTTATATTTCCTTGTAATCATGTGTATATGTTCAAAGTGAAATAAATATTGGTTCCCTCATATATTTTCTGAGAAGTTTTTTGCCATCTTATTTCCAAAAGAGCATGTAAATTTCAAAAATTCCAAGATGTTTGAAAGTACTTTAGGCTCATGTTTGTTCTGGTTATTATTTTTGAAAAATCTATAAAAATGTTACCTTCGGGTGTAAATCTCATTTTATGTTTATACTTTGGTTTTTTATCTGATTGCTTAGACGCGGGCATTTTCCAAGTAATGAATTGTTGGTACTGGAAGCCGACTTTGTTTTCGAGGTTAAATTGGTTTAGCAATTGCACCCTGTTGCTCGGCAATGTTTTCGTGCTGAAGGTTGGCCATCTCATGAAAGGGACGAGGAAGAGAGCCAGATAAAATGAGAAGTGTAAACACAATGTGCTTAAGAAATTTTCGAGCACACGTCAAATATCTACAAAGTGCTAAGTAGTAAAGCATTAAGTTCTTACATAAAAGCACACAAATAAATGCAAAATATATTATCCATCATTACAAACCATAGGAATGTTTCAGGATAATGCATCAAATGTTTTATGCTATAGATTTGGGTGGAGGTGGTGGAGACTTTGGAGCGATGGAGTCGATATCGTCGATATCGTCGTTGTCCTGCTCAGGAGACTGATACGTTGGAAACGTATCTATAATTATTGATGTTCCATGCTTGTTTAGTATCTACTTTGCTTTGATTTGTCTACACTTTGAGGTGTTTTTATATGTTTTCTGGTACTAACCTGTTAACAAGATGACATAGTGTCAGTTGCCTATTTTTTCTGTTTTTTGGTTCCAGAAAGGCATAAAATCAATATTCTCGGAATTCGACGGGAAAAAAGCCAAAGTTAATATTTACTGTGGGGAACACGGAGCCAGAATATGAGACGAAGGGGAGCCACCAGGGGGCCAGACCCCCTGGCCGCGCGGCTAACCCTAGCCCACGCCTAGGGGTGCAGCCGCCCTGGCTGCCCCCTGCCTCGCCTCTTCGCCTATAGAGACCCCCCGATACAGAAACCCTAAGTACCCGATAAATATTCCACGAAACCGTCTGTAGCCGCCATCACGATCGTCCCTAGATCAGGGGGGATCTGAAGCTCTTCCCGGCACCCTGCCAGAGGGGAGATCATCTCGGAGGCCTTCTTCTTCATCATCCCAGCCTCTGATATGAAGTGTGAGTAGTTCCACCTTGGACTACGGGTCCATGTATTACCTATATGGTTTTATCTCCTCCTTTGTGGTACCATGTTTAGATCTTGTGAGCTTCGTTCATGATCAAGATCATCTATTTGTAATAATGCATGTTGTGTTTGCGGGGATCCGATGGATATTGAGATTACTATGTCAGATTGATTAATGGTTTTGTCTTATTGATTCTATCATGTCTATGTTGTTTGTGATCTTGCATGCTCTTCGTTTCTAGTAGCTATCTTGGCCAAGTAGATGCTAGTGACTCCAAGAGGGGGTATTTGTGCTCGATAGTTGGTTCATGCCTCTATTTAATCTAAGGGAAGTGACAGAAATCTCTAAGGTTGTAGATGTGTTGTTTCCACTAGGGATAAAACAACGGTCTCTTGTTCATGGAACAAGTGGATTGTTTACCTTACACACTTTGATTAAAGCAGTTATCTATTGCTTGCAAATTAATACTGGAGGGGGTTCGGATGATAACATGAAGGTGGATTACTAGTCATATATGCAGTTGGATGGCGGTCTATGTATCTTGTTGTATTGCCCAATCGAATCTCATAGGATCATGAATCTCTAGTATTGCATTCTTATGCCTTGCTTAGTCCTGTCAATTTCCCTGCTGTAATTTGTTTACCCATCATGCCATGTTTGTTTATCTTAAGGAGAACACCTCTAGTGAACTATGGACCCCGGTCCAATCTTTATCATTGATACATCTTCCACTGTTAATATTTACTTTCTTCAAACCACTATTACCTTCCACACCATACAGTTAATCCTTTGTTTTCAGCAAACTAGTGAGATTGACAACCTCACTGTTCGTTGGGGCAAAGTCTTGAGTTTGTGTTATGCAGGTTTCCAAGTTGCTAGCAACACCTTTGAGTCATTTCCTTCCTCCTACTAGTTCGATAACCTTGGTTTCTACTGAGGGAAAACTTGCTGTTGTGCTCATCATACCTTCCGCTTGGGGTCTCCCAACGAAGTATTCACGCACTCATCAAGGCTTTTTCTGGCGCCGTTGCCGGGGAGGCTAAGGGCGTCTTCACAAGGGAGTCCTTCACAACCTTTCTCTTTACTTTGTTTTTGTTTTGCTTAGTTCCTTTTGCTTGGTTTTGTTTACCTCTTTTTATCAAAAACTCCAAAAAAATAGTTTAGTTTGGTTTGCTTTCTCTCATAAAAATCATAAAGAAATTAGTTCCTTCTGTAGTTGCTGCTGCTGTTGGCTTTCTCCATTTTTGCCAAAATGAACTCTGCTGAGAACACCAAGTTGTGTGACTTCACTAGTAGAAACAACAATGATTTCCTAAGTACTCCTATTGCTCCACCTGCTCCTGATGCTACCTTTTATGAAATTAAGCCTGCTTTGTTGAATCTTTTGATGGGAGAGCAATTTTCTGGTGCTAGTTCTGATGATGCTGCTGCCCACCTCAATAACTTTGTTGAAATTTGTGAGATGCAAAAATATAAGGATGTAGATGGAGATATTATTAAGCTCAAGTTTTTTCCTTTCTCCTTGAGAGGAAAAGCTAAAGAATGGTTGCCATCCTTGCCTAGAAATAGTATTGATTCTTGGATTAAGTGCAAAGATGATTTTATTGGAAAATACTATCCTCCTACTAAGATTATATCTATGAAAAGTGAAATAATGAAATTTAAACAACTTGATAATGAACATGTTGCTCAATCTTGGGAAAGAATGAAATCTTTGGTTAATAATTGTCCCACTCATGGACTTACTGCTTGGATGATTATCCAGACATTTTATCCAGGTTTGAACTTCTCTTCAAGAAACCTGTTGGATTCAGCTACTGGAGGTACCTTTATGACCATCACCTTGGGTGCTGCAACAAAACTCCTTGATAATATGATGGTTAATTATTCTAAATGGCACACTAAGAGAGATCCACATGTTAAGAAGGTAAATTCTGTTGAAAAACCCTCCTCTTTGAGTGATAAGATTGATGTTATCATGGCTATGTTTTTTAATGGGAAAGCTCATATAGATCCTAATAATGTTCCCTTATCCTCTTTAGTTGCTCAAGAAGAGAAAGTTGATGTGAACTTCATTAGAAACAACAATTTCAACAACAATGCCTATAGGAATAATTTTGGTAGTAACAACAATTATAGGCCTTATCCTCCTAATAATGGCAATACATATGGAAACTCCTACAACAATACTAGAAGTTCCCCCTCTGAACTTGAAGTCATGCTCAAATAGTTTATTAGTAAACAAACCACTTTCAACAAGACTATGGAGGAAAAGCTTTTGAATGTTGAGAAAAATATTTCCTCTTTGTCTGAAGAACAGTCCTCTTTAATTAATAAAATGGCTGCTAAACCTGAAACCTTGGAAAGTACCTTTGATGCTACTCATGCTATACAAGTTACCATTGATGAAAATGTAAGACTATTAGCCCAACTACATGCTAAGTGGGAAAGAGAAGCTAAAATTGCTGGAAAGAATAGTGTGTGCACTATCACCACCACCAATATGGATGCCACTAAACCACAAGAAGTCCCTATTCCTCCTACCACGATGCCTAAACCCAATGAGTCTACTACTAGTGATGCTAAGTTTGATTTTGATTTTGATGGTTACAATATTTATGAAGTGATTATGTTCCTACAAAAGCTTGCTAGAAGTCCTGATGCTAGTGATATGAATGTGGCTTTCACCAAACACATTACAGATGCTCTTATTAAAATTAAGGAAGAGAAGTTGAAACACAAAGCCTCTATTCCTAAGAAAGTAGAAGATAGTTGGGAACCCATTATTAATATGCAAGTGAATCACTTTGATCTCAAAGCTTCATGTGACCTTGGTTCTAGTGTCTCTATTATGCCTAGAATGATTTATGAAATGCTTGATTTCCCACCTTTGAAAGATTGTTATTTGGATGTCCCACTTAATGTTAATGCTAAAAAGAAACTCATGGGGAGTGTTAATGATGTTCTTATTATGGTTAACATTGCCTATGTCCCTGTTGATTTCTATGTTTTGGATGTTGAATACAATGCTTCTTGTCCTGTTACTTTGGGAAGACCTTTTCTTAGAATTGTTGGTGCCATCATTGATATGAAAGAAGGCACCATTAAATATCAATTTCCATTCAAGAAAGGTATAGAACACTTCCCTATGAGGAGAGAGAAGTTGCTTTTTGCTTCTCCTTTGAAAGCAAGGTTTGATGTTAATGCTTCTTCATTTGAAAATACTTGATTCTTGCTTATTGTGCCTAACTTAAAGGCATTAAAGAAAAGTACTTATTGGGAGGTAACCCAAAAGTTTTCTTGAGTCTTGGAAGTTATTACTTCAGTAATGACCTCTCCTTGTAATTTTTATTTGCTTTTTGTCCCAAGAATAACCTCTAATGAGAGGGAAGTAAGCTTTGGGGAGTTGCTGTCCCGAAACAGATTTTTTTTGCTCCACCGTAAACTTCTGTGAGGAATCTCTGTAAGTCGTATTGAGCTGATATTTTCTGAATAAATCCCCCAGTATGTTATATAACTTTATTTAGTTCAACACTTTTTGATTTCAGCAACAGAAAGTCTTCGAAAAAATCGGTTTCTACCTGCTGGTCTGTTTTGATAGATTTCTGCCACTATTTGCATTTGCTTCTTATTGATTCCTTTTTGGGTTCTTTTTGGGAAATTGAGCTTTTTGAGGGAATTTATACAGTAGCTTGTGTTTTTAGTGAAAGCTTTGCTGTTATAAAGCTAAACCCAAAGGTCTATTATCTTTTGAATACACTAATGTTGCTAATGAAGATTGTGTGAAGTTTTGTATGAAGGAAAATTTTCAGGTGTAGAGAGAGAATGATGTAGTGAGATGAAGAATGGACAAAATCTCAAGCTTGGGGATGCCACCCCGTGTCACCCCAAGAAATATTCAAGAAGTACAAGCGTCAAAGCTTAGGGATTCCCATGGCATCCCCTTCTTCATCAATAAAAATCTCAGGTCTTTCTAGACACTTCATTTTTATTGTTTCATGCACTGTTGTGTTGTTCTTGGAGCATCTTAGTTTTCGCTTTAGTTTTCTTGAATAAAGTAGTTTGGACCCCCGTTATTGCTATGTTGTTGCAAATAAGTTGATTGGTGTTGGAGAGGAGTAGTAAGTTCTTGCTCAGTAGTACAAGAGGATCTTGCTTTGACTGTGACTTAGACTTTATCATGTCATGCTAGATGTTGTTTTGACCTTATGATTAGTGATTATTGTTGTAGCATAACTTGTTCCAAACAATTGGGATTGCTTAGTGTTCCTTGAAGGAATCATGTGTTGTTTTAGCATACAAAAGCATAGTATTACGGTATTCTCCTTTGATGCTTTGTTTGGGTTGACTTGGCACATGCTCATACCATGTTATGAATATGAACAAGTCACCATAGCCTCTATGATCATTTAGTCCTTGACTTTTAGTACCACTTTATGCTTTGATTAGTAATGTTTTGTCGCTCTGTATGATTATGTACATTATTGCTCTCTTAGTTGGTCGCTCCCAGTCTTTTGCTAGCCCCCCACTTGTATGAGTGAGATCTACTCATGCATCCAACTCCCAAGAAACCAAGTTATTCCAAAGTGTCCACTATAAATTCCTATGCATGGTGTGTCACACCATTCCAAGTATATTCTTGTTTTCATCTATCTTCCAATTAAAAAGTATTTTTTTTGTGAACTTAGTGATTAAATCTCTCACAAACTTGATGGCATAATTTATTTTGCTTGCCCCTAATAAACTTGAACCATTGTGTCATCTATGTTGTATATGCTTGCACTTATACGTGGGAATTAGCAGAACCGTGCTATCACGGGGAACGCTTTCAACATTACACTTGTACTTTGTACATAGTTGATATCATGCTGTTTTGTCTATGGATGTCGTCGGTGTGAAATAAAAGGGGAGCTTGTAAGTCCATGGAGTTATGTATGTGTGTTAGAGAAACGCCTGGGCCGCTAGTAATCCATGCCTAATCATGGTGGGAACTTGCAGCATCACCATAATGACATCTATGAAGTTTT
This sequence comes from Avena sativa, assembly GCA_916181665.1. NCBI lineage: Eukaryota > Viridiplantae > Streptophyta > Magnoliopsida > Poales > Poaceae > Avena > Avena sativa. Next base: position 225,254,837 of record OV702284.1, on the reverse strand, counting down.
CTTCTTATAAAAAAGGGACATATTGAAAAGAGGAAAGAGATAAAACAGCACCATTTTCCCATGGTAAGATTGCTGAGATGCTCATTGCCTACTTGCCTTGTCATTTTGATTATGGGATAGCTCCTGTATCATGTGCAAGGGGTACCCCGTTGGCGTTTCTCTATGATACAGATGTACTTACTATGACAAGACCTTACAGGTGACTAAAGTTGAGTAGCGTGAGGAGCAACCCTCGTATTCAAGGGACATGAGATTGACAACTTATACTTTGTCAAGCATATACTCCATAGTTTGTTCACTTTCACCTTAATCACTTCAAGATTCTTACGATAGGGGCAATGGGAGCTGAAATCTAACAAGTGTCATAATTTTTGGAAGCTCTTTTTGAGACTTGAAATCCCTGCTTCCCTTATGAAGGGAATTTCTTACACTATTATATTGAGTCTTCACCTTCTGTCCTTAGGCTGCAGTTAAGAGAGCATAGTTGCCATTCTTAGTTCTATGTGCATTGTCCCAAAACATATTGATTGATGCATATTGTTGATATTACTTGTTCTTTTGCTATTTGTATCTAGTCACTCTTATGAACTTTGAAGGTGTCATATGCATCTATTTGCTACTCCATGATGGACAAGATGAATGCCACTATGCTATGTTTTCTATATGTGAAACAAACAAACATTTTCAATGCATGTTATTTATGATCTTTCTTTGTAACCTTTCATGTTGCATGCATAGTTACTTTGTCTTACTATTACAACTCCATATTTCATGCTCATGTTTAGAGTTCTTTGATTCCATCTTTCAAAGCTTGTAAATGGTTTGATCTTGATTTTGATGGTGCATGTCACCTCATGTAACACCCTCGCCTGATAAGGCTGAGTTCATGTGTATAGTGCCAATCCCTGGATCGGTTCACTGGCACACACAGTACAAAATGATACCAAATATAACTGTGCATCATAAATACAACGAATATGATCCAGAATTTACCTTATTTATTCAAGTACACAGTGGAAAACGAATACAAGGTAGATCTCCATCCTTCAAATGTGCCACAGGCGAACAATTGTTGAGTGGAGTCTCGCGACCTATGAACGATCACTCAGATACGATACAACCTACAACATGAAACGTTGCAGCCACGAATGGTCAATACATTGAATGTATGGCAAGTAGGCTAAAGTGGTTAACAACAGATCTATCAACTACATGCTTATTTGGCCAAGTGGAGTTCAGGCTCATTTGCATAAAGCAACGGTTTTATCCTATCATTTGTAACAAAGTAGTTTTTCAATACGATAAATAGGACACTCTGGTTCACTCCCAGGTGCTCCTACCCAATTATGTTCACCCAACAAGTTTTAAGTAATTAAGAAATAAGGATGAGTGAGAAATATCATAGCATCGGTATCAGGTCGCTCAAATTGTCCATAACCGGGGACACGGCTAATCGATTAGTTTATACACCCTGCAGGGGTTAGTACACTTTACCCATGTGACTTGGCCAGCCCAGCTCGTACCACCACTCTCATATTGGGTGATGATAGGGAGAAGTCCAAGAAGGAACCGTTCGGGAAGTAGCTCCCCAATCCCGATGCGCACCGGTCCAACCTACACTATCTACATCTCTGGATACGCGGGTTCGAGTTACCACAACCTACTGAGTTCAACCAACCGCCCATTTCATTATTGGCACATGGTTGCACACGAAAGCTTCCAAACAAAGAAACCAATCCTTTCTCAGTGTCCTGGGCGGCATTCCCCACCAAAATCCACACTCGATGACCCAATCAATGCCATTCCGCCCAGGTGGTTCATTAAAACATGTTGGTTTGTCATTTAGCAAAACATAAGCCTTTTAAAACATATAACTTTTCATGATGTGATTCCCTTCCTCGTCTAAATAGCATAGCTAAGCAATCTACCAATACGATGGCTCATAAACAAGGAATACTAGGGAATAATATGGGATATAGCGTAGCATATACACATCAATTCCTACAGATGCAATTCTACAAAAGCATCTACAATGCATAGGAAAACAATAGGACATTTATGACCAAGATAGCACCACTTGCCTTTGTTGTAGATGTAGTCAATTAGATAATCCTCACAATCCTCATAGATATAACGGTTGCACTCGTCATAACCACAATACTTGCAATCATAGTAGTTGCAATCACAGTAGTTGCACTCCTCGCAATCTAACGTTTGAAGCAAACACAACAAACACCATTCAAAACATTGCAAACATAAAAAAGTGCAACATTACAAGAAAACAATGATGAACAGATGCATGCATGACGATTTAATGAGTCACAATGGTTGCATTTAGTGTTCTGGACATAGTTAGATTACATGATGCATGTGGAAAGTCATTTATTGCACTAAAGATTTTATTACTAAAGTTGTATCGATTTAATATGGTGTATACCACTTTAATTGAACTAAATATGTTTATGTCATATTAAATTGTGAACTAGATGCTACTCGATAGATAATGCAATTTAGAGACAGTGGCAATTTGAATCACCTAAAAAGGAGTTATAGATATTTTCTTATGATTAAAACACTATTTCAATGGGTTTAAATATTTCTGTATGAATTTCTGTTTTAACAGTACCAAATAATTTGTCATGCGATTTCTCTGTATAGATATTGTCAATACAAAACCTTAGCACTTGGATTCACCCTAATCGGAGTTATAGATCTTTTTTTATGATTTAAATAGTGTTTAATGGTTTTAAATGATTCGTATAGTTTCTGTTGTCTAAAAATCAAACTAAAATTATATCCGTAATCTCCACAGAATTGTGATTTTAGGGACATATTATTTGTAATTTTGAATAGTATTTATTTTCTTATGAATTTATTACTCTAAATAGGCCATTAAACCATTTAAATCTTCACGGAAAAACCTTACAGTAAAAGGCTGAACTAATTGCATATTGATGATCTACATGGAACCAGCTTTCCAACGGTATATCATGTATATTTTTGTGACAAGCAATTAATTTATGAATTTAATGATTTATAAAGCCATTAAAACTAATTAAATTGCTGCAGGTTAAATAATCGGCAAAGGTTAGATCCGACCAGATATTATTAAAGTACATTACAGCAGCTTCAATTTGATATATTGTTCATATTTTTCGGAGTTACAGATAATATTCTATGAATTTATTAACCTAAAAGACCATTAAAACTAATTAAATTACTGCAGTAACCACGTACAGTAAAAGTTGGATCTATTCTGATAAGATGATTCTACGTGAAATTCTCTTCAATTTGATATATTATACGCAATTTTTGGACGTGGTATGAATTTCTAATGAATTTTACAAGTTAGATCTATAATATGCAATTTTAAATTCGAATGGAATATTTCAGGGAATATTCCGCTGACTGGACAGGTTGACTTTGCATGCTGACTGGGACTAGATGTTGACCTTACGTTGATGTGGCGTTGATGAGGAAGATGACCGGGATGACGATATGGCACGCACCGGTTTGATTGGATCTCGACCGTCTGGATAGGATCCGGTGGCAAGAAGAAGAGATTGACCCGATTTTGGCTCAGAATAGACAAGAAATAGATCTGTGTTAGAGAGACAAATCCGTAGGTCAAATCGAAAAACTCAAAACATGAAATTTGTGGGGAATCATTATTCCTACCTTCTCACCAAAGGAATTTGGATTTGAAGAAACGAGCACGAGTACATCTTGGATTTACACCGTAAGATCTGAAATATTGCGATACGAAATTCTTCGGCTGTGGTGGATGAAAAGAGGTGAGGTTTGTCGCGATTGAAATATTTCGACGATCCCTACAACTTTCGTTTTTTGACCGAAGGCAAACGATGAAGTCTAGATGGGTTAAAAAGCGAAATAAGATTCGGGCATGTGTAGATTCGGGATTTCGAGGAGAGAAACTCGTACAGCTATGGCTCCACGAGTTTATATGAAGGTTTAGGATGGTTTAGAGATAGGCCTTGGAGTAGGGAACAAGTAGAAACAAACGGAAGTTGATTCGGAGTTGTAGATAAAAAGTTATAAGTGTTTGAATAGAGATAGGTATAGAAAATCGAATTTTCGCACACTTTTTAAAGCGGTGGATCGATCGTTGCTTCACGTACTGGCTGCGGTCGGTCCGGTCGGGTGGGCCGGCCCGTTAGAAAAAAAATCTTTTTTTTCTTTTTCTTTTTTCTATTTACTTGTTTTTTTCGTATCTTTTGCATACGGACTCTAAATGACATGATTCTTGTTTCTAAATTTTTCTAAAATTGAATAGATCATTATAGGATCAAATTTGTAATCTTTTTACTAGTTTGGAAGTAGTGAATTTATAAATCCTTGTATATTTCATTTTATTTATATCTTTATGTGTTTGTATTTGTTCCATAACTTTTTCATACTAGCTCCAAATGAGCTCAATTTTGTTTCTAATTTTTTTTAATATTAATTGGATATTTTTAGGCTATAATTTAGCAATAATCGCTGTCTTAGCAATAGTGGGTTTTATAAAGTCAATTTAATTTCCTTTAGGGACATTTGGGCGAATCAACTATAGGATTTAGATACCAGGATTTGGATTCAGTTTGTGAGATCTTTGCATGGATGAAATGCTTCATGATTTTCATTTTGAAATCTTGCACACCAATTCTATAATCCAAAATCAATCCATGCCCTTTTGCCTATATGGCTACTTAGGTCATAACAAAAGAATATAAGATTTTGAATTCAAGGTTGAGAGGATTTTCTATTCAAAAAGTTTCTTCTCTTTGAGAATTTTCAACATACTAAAACAATCAATCAAACTTATTTATTTATTTCACATTCCAAAATTAGGAGAATTTTGGGATGTGACAGACTACCACCCTTAAAAGAAATCTCGTCCCGAGATTTGGGAAGGCTAGAAAGAAAGAAAGGTTCGGGATCCATTAGGGTGCTACCACCCTTAAAAGAAAATTGACTAGGTCATTTCTCGAGGATTCACTTAGCTCAGATTGGTTCTCCTTTAGACTTTTATTGGCACCATGTCTCTAGCACATTCTAAATATCATGATTGATAGTTTCCGAGAAAGCACTTCTTAAACTAGCAAAACTCTCATGGTGGGAAAATAGGGAACGTTTACTTCACGGTACCCATTAATCATGGTTGGGATTCATTCTTACCGTATATTCCTACGCTAAGCACTGGGTGCTTTTATAAAGGGAGAAATATACCATTCTAAGGTCTAGGCTTAATGTCGACTCTCTGCTAAGGTTGAAAAGGACACTCAAGATTCGCAAAGCCAATAGTACAAGAGCGAATAATAAGAGTAGTAGGAATGGTGATCAATCCATCCTGCACCCAAATCATTACCCTGTATGAGGATAGGTGAATCACGTTTTTCTATCACTCGGGCATCCTCACTTGCCTTGAAGAATGTTTCCATGGGCACGAACTAAGCTCTATGTATACTCCCATGTATTCAATCAACAAAGCTACTACTAAAACTACACTATCGATACTTCAAATTTCAGGTTGCGTAATCTACTACATAACATCATGTGGAACACTTCATACTTCCACATCTTTTTTTCATTAGGTGAAGCATTCTCTTTCCTAAATGCATTATGTTGTCAAATCTTCCACTTACCACATCATTATATCTCCAAGGGTTCAAGATAGGGGAGAATAGATTTTATAGGAAAGAAACGACTAAGGAAATAATCCTACCCATAACTATATGAAGCAATAAATGTCACAAACAAGGAAACAATCATAGGCGATCAACACACAATCAAACACTTGTATAATAACATTACAGGGGTATAAACTTAGTAGTATATAACCACAAAATAGTTTGAAAGCATTGGAAACAATACTAGAGTAAAATAGAGTAACATATAAGCAATAAACTAAATCTGTCAAAACGGTACAGCAGGTTTAACGAATTTTTCTGGGCACCTTAAACTCGTCAGGAATTTTAGCCAATTTTTTTGCATGTACTACAGGTAATTACGCTCCAGATCCTATTTTTTTGGATTTTTCTGAGTTACCAGTAAAATACGAAAAATCGCGCGGTACAACAGGTCATGCAGAAAACTGCAGCAATAAAATCATGAATTTCAATCAATTCACACCATTAAACTAATTTAAAAACCTCATCACAATTTTAGAAACATTAGAGTTCAAAACTAACTGATCCTAAACAAAGCATCACACAAAATAGCTCAATACAACCAAGCAAACAACCTATATTGTCATACCACATAAGTTGGTAAGAACAATATGCTAACACGATAGCGATGATCTCCTAAAGAGATAAAACATGGTGGTCCAGACCTACCCAAACTTGGTGAGATGTTTATTTATGTCATATTATTTATTGTTTTACTTATATGCTAACCCTCATATAGGTATCATAATAATGGACAACTATAAATTTTGAACAAGAAGAGGTTATAGAAAAGATAGACAAGGAATATAAGAACATCTAATAAGTAGAAAATATGATAGTTCCCCTAATAGAGGTTTTTTATTGCTAATCTATTTCTAAGGTCACGATCCTACAGTCAACACACGGCTCTGATACCATCTTGTAACACCCTCGCCTGATAAGGCTGAGTTCATGTGTATAGTGCCAATCCCTAGATCGGTTCACTGGCACACACAGTACAAAATGATACCAAATATAACTGTGCATCAACAATACAATGAATATGATCCAGAATTTACATTATTTATTCAAGTACACAGCGGAAAACGAATACAAGGTAGATCTCCATCCTTCAAATGTGCCACAGGCGAACAATTGTTGAGTGGAGTCTCGCGACCTATAAACGATCACTCAGATACGATACAACCTGCAACATGAAACGTTGCAGCCACGAATGGTCAATACATTGAATGTATGGCAAGTAGGCTAAAGTGGTTAACAACAGATCTATCAACTACATGCTTATTTGGCCAAGTGGAGTTCATGCTCATTTGCATAAAGCAACGGTTTTATCCTATCATTTGTAACAAAGTAGTTTTTTCAATACGATAAATAGGACACTCTGGTTCACTCCCAGGTGCTCCTACCCAATTATGTTCACCCAACAAGTTTTAAGTAATTAAGAAATAAGGATGAGTGAGAAATATCATAGCATCGGTATCAGGTCACTCAAATTGTCCATAACCGGGGACACGGCTAATCGATTAGTTTATACACCCTGCAGGGGTTAGTACACTTTACCCATGTGACTTGGCCAGCCCAGCTCGTACCACCACTCTCATATTGGGTGATGATAGGGAGAAGTCCAAGAAGGAACCGTTCGGGAAGTAGCTCCCCAATCCCGACGCGCACCGGTCCAACCTACACTATCTACATCTCTGGATACGCGGGTTCGAGTTACCACAACCTACTGAGTTCAACCAACCGCCCATTTCATTATTGGCACATGGTTGCACACGAAAGCTTCCAAACAAAGAAACCAATCCTTTCTCAGTGTCCTGGGCGGCATTCCCCACCAAAATCCACACTCGATGACCCAATCAATGCCATTCCGCCCAGGTGGTTCATTAAAACATGTTGGTTTGTCATTTAGAAAAACATAAGCCTTTTAAAACATATAACTTTTCATGATGTGATTCCCTTCCTCGTCTAAATAGCATAGCTAAGCAATCTACCAATACGATGGCTCATAAACAAGGAATACTAGGGAATAATATGGGATATAGCGTAGCATATACACATCAATTCCTACAGATGCAATTCTACAAAAGCATCTACAATGCATAGGAAAACAATAGGACATTTATGACCAAGATAGCACCACTTGCCTTTGTTGTAGATGTAGTCAATTAGATAATCCTCACAATCCTCATAGATATAACGGTTGCACTCGTCATAACCACAATACTTGCAATCATAGTAGTTGCAATCACAGTAGTTGCACTCCTCGCAATCTAACGTTTGAAGCAAACACAACAAACACCATTCAAAACATTGCAAACATACAACAGTGCAACATTACAAGACAACAATGATGAACAGATGCATGCATGACGATTTAATGAGTCACAATGGTTGCATTTAGTGTTCTGGACATAGTTAGATTACATGATGCATGTGGAAAGTCATTTATTGCACTAAAGATTTTATTACTAAAGTTGTATCGATTTAATATGGTGTATACCACTTTAATTGAACTAAATATGTTTATGTCGTCTTAAATTGTGAACTAGATGCTACTCGATAGATAATGCAATTTAGAGACAGTGGCAATTTGAATCACCTAAAAAGGAGTTATAGATATTTTCTTATGATTAAAACACTATTTCAATGGGTTTAAATATTTATGTATGAATTTCTGTTTTAACAGTACCAAATAATTTGTCATGCAATTTCTCTATATAGATATTGTCAATACAAAACCTTAGCACTTGGATTCACCCTAATCGGAGTTATAGATCTTTTTGTATGATTTAAATAGTGTTTAATGGTTTTAAATGATTCGTATAGTTTCTGTTGTCTAAAAATCAAACTAAAATTATATCTGTAATCTCCACAGAATTGTGATTTCAGGGACATATTATATGTAATTTTCTGAATAGTATTTATTTTCTTATGAATTTATTACTCTAAATAGGCCATTAAACCATTTAAATCTTCACGGAAAAACCTTACAGTAAAAGGCTGAACTAATTGCATATTGATGGTCTACATGGAACCAGCTTTCCAACGGTATATCATTTATATTTTTGTGACAAGCAATTATTTTACTATGAATTTAAAGATTTATAAAGCCATTAAAACTAATTAAATTGCTGCAGGTTAAATAATCGGCAAAGGCTAGATCCGACCAGATATTATTAAAGTACATTACAGCAGCTTCAATTTGATATATTGTTCATATTTTTCGGAGTTACAGATAATATTCTATGAATTTATTAACCTAAAAGACCATTAAAACTAATTAAATTACTGCAGTAACCACGTACAGTAAAAGTTGGATCTATTCTGATAAGATGATTCTACGTGAAATTCTCTTCAATTTGATATATTATACGCAATTTTTGGACGTGGTATGAATTTCTAATGAATTTTACAAGTTAGATCTATAATATGCAATTTTAAATTCGAACGGAATATTCCAGGGAATATTCCGCTGACTGGACAGGTTGACTTTGCATGCTGACTGGGACTAGATGTTGACCTTACGTTGACGTGGCGTTGATGAGGAAGATAGCCGGGATGACGATATGGCACGAACCGGTTTGATTGGATCTCGACCGTCTGGATAGGATCCGGTGGCTAGAAGAAGAGATTTACCCGATTTTGGCTCAGAATAGACAAGAAATAGATCTGTGTTAGAGAGACAAATCCGTAGGTCAAATCGAAAAACTCAGAACATGAAAGTTGTGGGGAATCATTATTCCTACCTTCTCACCAAAGGAAGTTGGATTTGAAGAAACGAGCGCGAGTACATCTTGGATTTACACCGTAAGATCTGAAATATTGCGATACGAAATTCTCCGGCTATGGTGGATGAAAGAGGTGAGGTTTGTCGGGATTGAAATATTTCGACGATCCCTACAACTTTCGTTTTTTGACCGAAGGCAAACGATGAAGTCTAGATGGGTTAAAAAGCGAAATAAGATTCGGGCATGTGTAGCTTCGGGATTTCGAGGAGAGAAACTCGTACAGCTATGGCTCCACGAGTTTATATGAAGGTTTAGGATGGTTTAGAGATAGGCCTTGGAGTAGGGAACAAGTAGAAACAAACGGAAGTTGATTCGGAGTTGTAGATAAAAAGTTATAAATGTTTGAATAGAGATAGGTATAGACAATCGAATTTTCGCACACTTTTTAAAGCAGTGGATCGATCGTTGCTTCACGTACTGGCTGCGGTCGGTCCGGTCGGGTGGGCCGGCCCGTTAGAAAAAAAAATCTTTTTTTTCTTTTTCTTTTTTCTATTTACTTGTTTTCTTCGTATCTTTTGCATACGAACTCTAAATGACATGATTCTTGTTTCTAAATTTTTCTAAAATTGAATAGATCATTATAGGATCAAATTTGTAATCTTTACTAGTTTGGAAGTAGTGAATTTATAAATCCTTGTATATTTCATTTTATTTATATCTTTATGTGTTTGTATTTGTTCCATAACTTTTTCATACTAGCTCCAAATGAGCTCAATTTTGTTTCTAAAATTTTGTAATATTAATTGGATCTTTTTAGGCTATAATTTAGCAATAATCGATGTCTTAGCAATAGTGGGTTTTATAAAGTCAATTTAATTTCCTTTAGGGACATTTGGGCGAATCAACTATAGGATTTAGATACCAGGATTTGGATTCAGTTTGTGAGATCTTTGCATGGATGAAATGCTTATGAATGCTTCATGATTTTCATTTTGAAATATTGCACACCAATTCTACAATCCATAATCAATCCATGCCCTTTTGCCTATATGGCTACTTAGGTCATAACAAAAGAATATAAGATTTTGAATTCAAGGTTGAGAGGATTTTCTATTCAAAAAGTTTCTTCTCTTTGAGAATTTTCAACATAGTCAAACAATCAATCAAACTTATTTATTTATTTCACATTCCAAAATTAGGAGAATTTTGGGATGTGACACCTCAAAAGTTATTCTTTTTATCGCTTACCTACTTGAGGATAAGCAGGAGTTAAGATTGGGGATGCTTGATACGTCGGAAACGTATCTATAATTTTTGATGTTCCATGCTTGTTTAGTATCTACTTTGCTTTGCTTTGTCTACACTTTGAGGTGTTTTTATATATTTTCTGGTACTAACCTATTAAAAATATACCACAATGCCAGTTGCATGTTTTCTTCTGTTTTTGGTTCTAGAAAGGCAAAAAATCAATATTCTCGGAATTGGACAGGACAAAAGCCAAAGTCAAAATTTACCATGGGGAACACGGAGCCAGAATATGAGACGAAAGGGAGCCACCAGGGGGGCACACCCCTTGGTCGCGCGGCTAACCCTAGCCCACGCCTGGGGCTGCGGCTGCCCTGGCTGCCCCCTTGCCTCGCCTCTTCGCCTATAAAGACCCCAAGATACAAAAACCCTAAGTACCCGATCAATATTCCACGAAACCGTCTGTAGCCGCCGCCACCATCGTCCCTAGATCGGGGGATCTGAAGCTCTTCCTGGCACCCTGCCAGAGGGAAGATCATCTCAGAGGCCTTCTTATTCATCATGCCAACCTCCGGTATGAAGTGTGAGTAGTTCCACCTTGGACTACGGGTCCATGTAGTAGCTAGATGGTTGTATCTCCTCCTTTGTGCTACCATGTTTAGATCTTGTGAGCTCCGTTCATGATCAAGATCATCTATTTGTAATCATGCATGTTGTGTTTGCAGGGATCCGATGCATATTTAGATTACTTTGTCAGATGGATTAATGGTTTTGTCTTATTGATTCTATCATGTCTGTGTTGTTTGTGATCTTGCATGCCCTCCGTTTCTAGTAGCTATCTTGGCCAAGTAGTGTAGGGGTTCGTAGCATGGCAAACAAAAAATTTCTACCGCATGAACACACAATCAAGATCTAATCTATGATCAAGCCAAGATCTATCTACTAGATTGTAGCAACGAGTCAATAGAGTACTAACCCTCAAAGATCCAAAGCGGTTAACGAGAGCAGATTCTCGTGGATGATGTAGTCGTACACTCCCGATCTCAAGATCGCGCAGACGATCCTTCCGGCGCTGTGTTCCGGCAGCGCTTCCGCAGTCGGTCACACGTTCGGTACTCGATGAAGACCTTCCTCTCCCTTGTTCCAGCAGGCAGCGGAGGTTGTAGCACTCTCCTCGCGATTCCGGCAGCACGACGGCGTGGTACCGGAAGTAGAGGGGAGATCTCGCAGGGCTTCGCCTTAAGCCGGAGCGAGTATGGTGGACTATGAGAGAGCCTTGGTGATCTAGGGTTTAGACACGCCAATTAGAAGGGGCTAAACCAGCGGCTAGGGCAATTAGAAGCTCTAACTCGGCGGCTTGGGAAAATCCCTAGGCTGTGGCTAGGGTTTAGGTTTAGAGGGAGGCAACTTGTGTGTCTAGAAGGAGGGGAGCCCTGCCCCTCCTCTTATAGGTGGAGGGAGGCGCGCCTGGGGAGGGGAGTTCCTCCCCAACTCGGACCCAAGGTGGGCCGGCGGTGGGAGGAGGAACTCCTCCCTCAAGTCGGTTTCAAACCTCCTTCTCCTCTTTCCCAAAACTAGCCGTTTGACTTTTCAAACTAGGATTTGAATAAACCCTCTATTTGGTACAGAGATGACACCAAGTACATAATACAATCATACCAACTTGATATAACACATTCATGTACCCTTCCCCTCCGGAGTGCCGGACATTCCGGAACCTTCTAGAACATTCCCGATGAAAACACCGGAATCATTCCCCAACTCCGAAACAGGACTTTCCTTATATGAATCTTATTCTCCGGACCATTCCGGATCTCCTCGTGATATCCCAGATCCCATCCGAGACTCCGAACAACATTCGGTCTCTTACTCATCATTCCATAACTACTCAACAACATCGAATCCTTAAGTGTGTCTCCCTACGGTTCATGAATTATGCGGACATGATCGAGACACTTCTCCGATCAATAACAAATAGAGGAATCTGGAAATTCATATGGCTCCCACATATTTCTACGATTACTTTGCGATCGAATGAACCACTTACATACGATACCAATTTCCCTTTGTCTCACGATAGTTTACTTATCCGAGGTTTTGATCGTCGGTATCTCTGCATACCTAGTTCAACCTCGTTACCGATAAGTACTCTTTTCTCGTTCCCGTGATATGTGATCCCTTGTGAGCCAGTCACATGCTTGCAAGCTAATTGGATGACATTCCACCGAGAGGGCCCAGAGTATATCTATCCGTCATATGGATGGACAAATCCCACTCTTGATCCATGTGCCTCAACCCATACTTTCCAAACACTCAATGCCACATTTATAGCCACCCAGTTACGGTGTGGTGTTTGATGTCATCAAAGCATCCTTCCGGTGATGGTGATTAACATGATCTCATGGTCGAAGGAATTAGGTTACTATGTATCAGAAAGCATATAGCAAATGAACTATATTAAATGACTTGATCTTTATGCTACGCTTATCTATAGGAGTATGTCCATCACATCATTCTCCTAATGATATGACCCTGTTGTTAATAACATCTCTATGTTCATGATCAGGAAACCATGATCATATATTAACCAACAAGCTAGTTTAACAAGAGGCTTTTCTAGGGACTCTTTTATGTTTACAAATCACACAAGTATTAATGTTTCCTGTTAATACAATTATAGCATGGTATGTAAACATTTATCATAAGTATGAAGATATGATAATAACCACTTTATTATTGCCTCTTGGGCACATCTCCAACAGTCTCCCACTTGCACTAGAGTCAATAATCTAGTTTCAAACCTTTGTGTATTCAACACCTATGGCTTTCTGGTGTCGTATGTACACGATTGCTAGTGGTCAACTGATCTCCGGATCTGACACTTCCAGGTCCGTGTGTAATTGCATGTCTTTGCGTCTCTACGCATCACTCATTCTCTAATGAGATGGCTTTGTATAAATTTGGTCCTTTGGTAAGACCTTTAGTTCTTTGGGGTTAAAACATGTTGATAATATTGTCATACAATATATCTTCATAGTATTATCCCGCTATGAACTACACCTAGTTTGATAACAAACTACTTGACCCAAATGCCCTCTTTAGATGCTATAATAGCAGTCATATACTTAGCCTTTTGTTGTAGTATCTGTCACAATGTCTTAACTTTGGAACTCATCCAAATCCATTATGGAACTTACTTTCCATTATATTGTGCCACCCTTAGTTTAGATTGAGATAAACTTAATTTGTACTTTGTGACAAAACTAGTATCAATGTAGTACTTTTAAAATGAACTAACCATCTATTTGTCACTTCTACAAACAATATATTCTTAGTTCTTCCAAAAGATCATAAGAATATCCTTACTATTGTCCAATGATCATCTTATGAATCATTCTGGTATATGCTCATAACATTTAGAGCATAGGACATATCTGGATTTGTACATATCACAGTATGATTGATATAAATACTCTTTGTGATTTCATACATCAAGTATCAATCTATACTTGAATCTTTGTTTCACTTACCAAGTGTCAATACACTTGAATATATCATCAATATTGAACTCATTCAATCCTTTCTGTGCGACAAGAACCTTTCTTGTAGTTTCTATATTGAACTCGTTCAATATCTCATCTATGTACTTCTGGCACAACCATATTGGCGTCTATTGATGCCAAATATTTGGGTTTTGCCTAAGTCTTTCATCAGGATGAAATTCTTAATATGTGTTAATAAAATATACATCTTTCCAATCAACAATATGTCCTCCACATAATGTATTAGAAATATGTCTTAGCGCTCCCACTTAATTTTTCACGAAAAATTCCTTCTCTAATAAACTTGAAGTTCTAAGCGACAAACATTTTTGTCTCCGATGTTATGGAGGAACAGTTATTCGAAATAACATACAAAGACAGGTTCATCCGATTTTGGTTGCAAACATCTTTCTTATGCATAGCATACCAATGTTTAAGAAAAGCGACTTGGGTTTTATCCCAAACCATAACTTTATATGGTGTCATTTCAACGGATTATGATGGAGCTCTTTTCAGTGGAAAAACGGTAGTCTCTAAAGCTTTTAATCTTTAAAATATAATGGCAGTTTTATGATTTACACCTTTGATCTTACCATGTCAAACAAGGTTTAATTACATATCTCGAATGCTCCATACTCTTATGGTGTTTCGGGAAAATGCAAATCCACGGAACGATTCCTTAAATCTTAGGTATTATGCTAAACTTGTAACTCAAATATCTTCCTTTATGATCTTATCATAAACTATTTATATTCTTGTTACAATGATTTTGCACTTCATCTTGAAAATATTTGAACTTTTCAAATATTTCACACTTCATCCTTATTAAGTAAATATTCATATATTCACTCAAATTTTCGGAGAAAGCATATGAAATTGAAATCCATCGCTCTTGACTACACATAATGGATTTCGTACAACAATATGTACAAGTTCCAATAAGCTAGTCATTCGTTCCCTTTTGTCCTATGAACGAAGTTTTAATTATCTCTAGGAAAGTTTCACAAGCGTCATTTGATCAAAAATCAAAAGACTCCAAAATTCCATCCACATGGAGTTTCTTCATGTTTTCTTTCCAATATAATTTAAACGGCGATGTCACTTCCTAAGTGATCCTTCAATCAATTTGTCTTTCGACATTTTTAGCACTATTTTTATGGATGTGATTTCTCCAACAAGATTTGTGAATCATCCATCTTTTATGGATTATGGCAATTATTTGAACAACCCTTTTGTTCTCATAATACCTGATAAAACAAATCTTGAAGGCAAGCTTTGATGTTTAACGAGCAACACAATAACCCTTTATTTGTTCTCGATGAATATCATCACATATTCTTTTGCTAGTTACTTAGGCCATTGTAGTTCATGAATTGTGTTGTTTCGTATGACGATTCACACCAACAAATTCAGTATCAAATACTTAAGAACCACATTGTTTAATAAGCAAAGAATATAGCCATAACATGTATATCATCTATATACTTAAACTGAACAATTCTACTCTTTTCTTTTCTGCCATATATTTATGAGATTCTCTTTCAGTATTTCCTTTTCTGTTTGAAAGAATCTATCAACATCAATAGTGGAGTCATACATATGACACATAATCCAAAGCGTGTATAATTAAATACCAATGTCTTTGGACTTGCACTTTGAAGTAGATCACCATCATCAAATGTTTGGTGTTCTTTCAAATTCCTTTCTTTAGTAATCTCTTGGTGTAGTAAATATTTTACCTACATCAAATATTCACCCTTATCATGGAATTATCCATGATCAAGCTACTTTTAGCTTATAAAGATGAATCGTAAGTATAATGTTGCTATCCAAAACCTTTTGGTGGATTAGGACAACTAGTGTCTCCAACCCTTTGCAAATTCTCATCAAATATGAGAACATGACTTTTGCCATATTATACTCTATCCTGTTGCAACCAAAACTTCGTTTCAGATATCACAATATCTTCCACACATCATGGTTTCTGAAACAACTCTTTCAGATCCTAGATAACCTTGATATTAAGACAATCCTTTGAATATCAAGAATCATGGAGACAAACATGATACTTATACACTAACACTTGGAATTGTCACTCTTGTTTTAATACCAATTATTAAACTTCATGGAGTAACCGGAACTTTACTGAAAGTTTGCAATAGGACTTTTAAACTTTAGATTAACACTTCAAAACAATATGATACCAGTTCGTAAAGTAACTAACCAGAATTCTATAGTTCTATCATCTCAATTATAACTAAGCGCAAGGTGGTAAACGGATGCCAATGACTACAACAATTATGCAAATTCACTTTGATTTAATTTATGATAAATAGTGTTCAACTTTTAATCATATTGCCGTTGAACTCCCACTCAAAACAATATCCCTCACATTGTTTTTAGTGATCACACGAACCAAATCCACCACATCAAAACCGACCATCACGAGAGTTGATATAGCTTCAATGGCGAACAATCAACATGTTCATCATATCTACTATATGACTCATGCTTTACCTTTCGGTGATCCGTGTTCCTGAGACCATGTCTGTACATGCTAGGCTCGTCAAGATCAAACCTTAGATTCTGCATGAGCAAATCTGGCTTGCCCACGTTGTATACACTTGCGGAATCTAACACACCCGATCATCACGTGGTGCTTCGAAACAACAAGCTTTAGCAACGGTGCTAACTAAGGGTGAACACTTTATGACTTGAAATTCATGTGCATGAGGGATCATCTTATAATGCTACCGTCGTCTACTAAGCAATACAAGATGCATAAAGGATTAACATCACATGCAATTCATAATTTGTGATATGATATGGCCTTTCTTCTTTGTGCTTCCGATCTCCATCTTCTAGCACGAACATGATCTCCATCATCACCGACATTGCATCAAGGTCAATGATGCTTCTCCATGGTTGTCGTCCACCGGCTTCAACTATTACAACTACTTTGAATAGACACGCGGGTCTTAACAGAAATTAAAGACAACCATATGGCTCCTGCCGGTTGCTGACTTACAATAAGGAACATTGCATACATCATATATAATCACAATCATGGCCATATCACATCACTGCACACCCCTGCAAAACAAAGTTAGACGCCTCTACTTTCTTTGCATATTTTACGTGGTTTGGGGCTTTCAATAAGTGTCGTTCTAACTTACGAACAAGAACCACAACATTGATACTAGTATTGTTAATCACCCGTTGTAAATTGGATCTTAACTATGCTAGGAGAAACAGGCACCCGCAAAGCCACTTATGCAATACAAGTTGCATGTCAAGCGTGGAGCAGGTCTCATGAACGATGTCATGTAAGGTTAGCCCGGGCCGCTTCATCCCAACATACCGCAAGATGCAAAGTACACAAGAAGCAATCGACAATAAAAGCATCAACGCCCACAATGACCATTGTGTTCTACTCGTGCAAACAGATATACATATAGACACGGCTCTGATACCACTGTAGGGGTTCGTAGCATGGAAAACAAAAAATTTCTACCGCATGAACACACAATCAAGATCTAATCTATGATCAAGCCAAGATCTATCTACTAGATTGTAGCAACGAGTCAATAGAGTACTAACCCTCAAAGATCCAAAGCGGTTAACGAGAGCAGATTCTCGTGGATGATGTAGTCGTACACTCCCGATCTCAAGATCGCGCAGACGATCCTTCCGGCGCTGTGTTCCGGCAGCGCTTCCGCAGTCGGTCACACGTTCGGTACTCGATGAAGACCTTCCTCTCCCTTGTTCCAGCAGGCAGCGGAGGTTGTAGCACTCTCCTCGCGATTCCGGCAGCACGACGGCGTGGTACCGGAAGTAGAGGGGAGATCTCGCAGGGCTTCGCCTTAAGCCGGAGCGAGTATGGTGGACTATGAGAGAGCCTTGGTGATCTAGGGTTTAGACACGCCAATTAGAAGGGGCTAAACCAGCGGCTAGGGCAATTAGAAGCTCTAACTCGGCGGCTTGGGAAAATCCCTAGGCTGTGGCTAGGGTTTAGGTTTAGAGGGAGGCAACTTGTGTGTCTAGAAGGAGGGGAGCCCTGCCCCTCCTCTTATAGGTGGAGGGAGGCGCGCCTGGGGAGGGGAGTTCCTCCCCAACTCGGACCCAAGGTGGGCCGGCGGTGGGAGGAGGAACTCCTCCCTCAAGTCGGTTTCAAACCTCCTTCTCCTCTTTCCCAAAACTAGCCGTTTGACTTTTCAAACTAGGATTTGAATAAACCCTCTATTTGGTACAGCGATGACACCAAGTACATAATGCAATCATACCAACTTGATATAACACATTCATGTACCCTTCCCCTCCGGAGTGCCGGACATTCCGGAACCTTCTAGAACATTCCCGATGAAAACACCGGAATCATTCCCCAACTCCGAAACAGGACTTTCCTTATATGAATCTTATTCTCCGGACCATTCCAGATCTCCTCGTGATATCCCAGATCCCATCCGAGACTCCAAACAACATTCGGTCTCTTACTCATCATTCCATAACTACTCAACAACATCGAATCCTTAAGTGTGTCTCCCTACGGTTCATGAATTATGCGGACATGATCGAGACACTTCTCCGATCAATAACAAATAGAGGAATCTGGAAATTCATATGGCTCCCACATATTTCTACGATTACTTTGCGATCGAATGAACCACTTACATACGATACCAATTTCCCTTTGTCTCACGATAGTTTACTTATCCGAGGTTTTGATCGTCGGTATCTCTGCATACCTAGTTCAACATCGTTACCGATAAGTACTCTTTTCTCGTTCCCGTGATATGTGATCCCTTGTGAGCCAGTCACATGCTTGCAAGCTAATTGGATGACATTCCACCGAGAGGGCCCAGAGTATATCTATCCGTCATATGGATGGACAAATCCCACTCTTGATCCATGTGCCTCAACCCATACTTTCCAAACACTCAATGCCACCTTTATAGCCACCCAGTTACGGTGTGGTGTTTGATGTCATCAAAGCATCCTTCCGGTGATGGTGATTAACATGATCTCATGGTCGAAGGAATTAGGTTACTATGTATCAGAAAGCATATAGCAAATGAACTATATTAAATGACTTGATCTTTATGCTACGCTTATCTATAGGAGTATGTCCATCACATCATTCTCCTAATGATATGACCCTGTTGTTAATAACATCTCTATGTTCATGATCAGGAAACCATGATCATATATTAACCAACAAGCTAGTTTAACAAGAGGCTTTTCTAGGGACTCTTTTATGTTTACAAATCACACAAGTATTAATGTTTCCTGTTAATACAATTATAGCATGGTATGTAAACATTTATCATAAGTATGAAGATATGATAATAACCACTTTATTATTGCCTCTTGGGCATATCTCCAAAAAGTAGATGCTAGTGACTCCAAGAGGGGGTATTTATGCTCGATAGTGGGTTCATTCCTCTATTTAATCTAAGGGAAGTGACAGAAATCTCTAAAGTTGTAGATGTGTTGTTGCCACTAGGGAGAAAACAACGGTCACTTGTTCATGGAACAAGTGGATTGTTTACCTTACACACTTTGCTTAAAGCAGTTATCCGTTGCTTGCAACTTAATACTAGAGGGGGTTCGGATGATAACCTGAATGTGGATTACTAGTCATACATGCAGTTGGATGGCGGTATATGTATCTTGTTGTATTGTCCAATCGAATCCCATAGGATCATGAATGTCTAGTATTGCATTGTTATGCCTTGCTCGGTCCTGTCAATTGCCCTGCTGTAATTTGTTTACCCAGCATGCCATGTTTGTTTATCATAAGGAGAACACCTCTAGTGAACTATGGACCCCGGTCCAATCTTTATCATTGATACATCTTCCACTGTTACTATTTACTTTCTGCAAACCACTATTACCGTCCACACCATACAATTAATCCTTTGTTTTCAGCAAACCAGTGAGATTGACAACCTCACTGTTCGTTGGGGCAAAGTCTTGAGTTTGTGTTGTGCAGGTTTCCAAGTTGCTAGCAACACCTTTGAGTCATTTCCTTCCTCCTACTAGTTCGATAACCTTGGTTTCTACTGAGGGAAAACTTGTTGTTGTGTTCATCATACCTTCCGCTCGGGGTCTCCCAACGAAGTATTCATGCACTCATCAGAGACTCAGAAGTTTCTTCGTTTTCGACGAGGCTATCTTCCGGATCTTTCGGAAAAGGAGGCATAGCGACTAACTAGAAGAATGGTGTTGTGTAGTTTTTCATCTGGGCCATGCGACAAGCATAGCCCGCACAAGATTCTTAGATGGCCTTGATGTCTTGTGGGTTACCATCATCGTCCTCGTTGGTGATGCCCTTGGTGACGTGCCAAATCTGCATCTCTCTATGGTGACTCATCACCATAGTAAGGGCAGTTTTTGTAGCAGTCCAAGCATACGAGCTCTTCCAGTCCTCGATAATATTTGGAATCTCCTTCTCTGTGTCCCTCATTTTGAGCACTGGCAAGTTGTTTAGGTCGGAAAGTTTCACTAACTCGCCAATCTCTTCAGGTGTCTAGAGGAAGTCGAAGAGAACATCTCTGAATGATTTGATGCACTCGGAATGAGATTCGGAGGAAGGGATTTGAAAAGATGCAGAGGATCTGGGAAAGAACAAATAAAAAAATTACCAAGAAACATCAGAACATAAAAGAGGAAAGATAATGTCGGGGAAAATTACCGAGCACAAAGTGGTTCCACTGGGAATGCTCCTCCCAGAGATTCTTTAGCTCTGCTCTGGTTGCTTGGGCAAGATCCTTCTAGCTCTCAAAGTCTTTCCATAGATCTTCAAGTTGTTTATCTCAAAGGGCCACCAATTTTGCGAGCCTCTTGGTCTCCATATTGCTCTCAAAGTCTTTCCTCAGATCTCCATATTGTTCACGGATTTCTCGTGTTCATCCTTAAGCTTTTTCAGCTCCTGGTGAAGTTCTTCATTTTCCATTTGGCAGACCTTGAAATTCTCGGCCTCCTCCACCATCTTGATGGATTGTTGTAGCAATTATACAAAGGACACAATATCAGTCGGAAGAAATATTCAAGTAAGAAATAATTGTGATTAAGGGTCGGAAAATATTACCTTCTGCCTCATCCTTCTCAATCTGCAACTTGGAATTTTCCAGACACAAAGTTTTGATATCTTTGCGCTTGTTTCAAATGTTCTTGAGCAATTCCTGGGTGTAAGATACAACTTTCTGTAAGTTAAATATGGAATACCGTCAGACAGCTACTAAGACTTGGGCAGCAAATTTAACTAAGTTAAATTCCGGCATGAGCCTTGGGGGCTACACTACATCGTTCTTTTGCATCCTATAAGCATCAAATCGCATCTTATGATATGATCTTTATCTAACTTTATGCTTGGGGGCTAGAGGATATGATAATAAAAATACTGCAAACGATACTCGGAAAACTTACAATGTGCTCCAAGTGCAGCTTGTCGAAACCAATCTTCTTGTTGTGTAAGCCCTTCTCGGCAAGGGAGAGAGGAGAGGCAGTAGTCGTGGAACTCTCTGGCTTCGATCTTCTGATCTCGGACTCGGATTTGTTCTAGGAGGCTTTCCAATTTGACATCCTCCGTCTCCTGGCTTGCTGCTTCGGGAGTAAGGACTTTCTTCTCAAAGACAGGTTTGAGCCAGCTTGAGAATCTCCTCCTTATGTTTCCTCTTCAGGCCGATAGCAGCAGAACCGGCAATATTATCCATCTTTCTTGGCGACATATCCATGGGATCCTTACCCTTAGTGGGTTCACCCTTGTCAATGGTCTGGCTATCAGTGGTAACCAGAGCTTGTGAGGTCATGGAGTCGTCAGTAATGGCGGAGCCAGCACGTGGAGAGGAAGGAACATCTTGTGCTGAAGTCTGAGTGGTTGTTGGAGGGGGCACGACTGGGGACATTACAAGCTTCTGCTGCCGCAGTTGCTTGACCGGTTTGCTCTCCGTCTTTGAATTACTATTCAAAACATTTTTAAATTTGGATCGCATAAAGAAAAAATGTTATATGTGACTCAGAAAGAATAACAAACGAGTACTGGAAGATACAAGGTACTTACTTTTTAACCACTGAAAGCAGTTGTGCGCCAGCGGTGACAACAACTTCCTTGGCCTTAAGTTTCTTGGAAACGGGGCCAAAAACTTCTTTCACCTCATCATCCTTCGTCTCTTTCGAGTCTTCTGGAGGATAACCCTCAAGAGGGGCTATCTCAGACTCGGGAAGATCCTTGAGCTGATAAGCCATAAAATATCAGCACAACTAAAGTTGAATAATGAGGTAATGACAAAAAATGAAATACAAGTCGAAAGGCTTACTAGAATTAGAGGCCGGTTGGTTGTAAATATCTGCATGGAGATCTCGGGAACTTTCTTGTTCACCCTCTCCTTGATCAGTAACTGCATTCAGGATTTATAGTCCTTTGCAGCAATGCGCGTCGAACAAACCTTCATGTTGTCCTTCCAATCTTCGGTGACCATGTGCATCAGCCGTTCGTCATGGTACTGCAACGGCTTAATTCGATGATCCAGCCAGCAGTGAATTAAGTCGGATCCATGGAGGCCCCGGTGCTTCATTAAAAATTCAATCCTCCTCTTGGCAATGATAAATTCTTCGGAAAGTTCTGACGCCTATGCGTCCCATGCTTCATTGTGTGGATCAGCACCGTCGACGAAAGCCGAAAGACCTTCCGTCTTTCTAGGAGCCGACATGTCTTTGTTGTAAAAGAATGTCGCCGCCCATTTTCTAACCGACTCACTAGCAAAGATCCTAGGGTAGACTCGGTCTCTTTTAAGAACTAAGCTAAGAGTGTCGGTAATGTAAGGAACTCCGACACTGATAGAGTTTTTCTGAGGACCATAGTAGTACCGAAAAAGGGTGAGATTCGGCCTAATGCCAAGGAATCCCTCACTAAGAGCTGTGTGGGTGCTAAGATCAAGCAAATACTTAGGAGAGAGGTTATGTAATTGCACACTGTAGTGTTGGAGTACCTCGGTGAGGAACTCCGACAGCGGCAAACTAAGACCATGATCGACGTGAGTCCTGAAGAGAACTCGCTCGCTATCACAGAGTGCGGGAACGGGATAGCCAAAGCCACTCCGCCAGGCACCGACGGTGAGGTAGCCCTCGTTCTCCATGGACTGGATCTTCTCGTCGTGCAGCATGCTGGGGACCCAGAGTCCTCAGTGGCTCCTGCCGTCCGCTACCGCCGAAGCCGTCACCGCCGTGCCAAAACTAGACGTTGCCTCCACCATCTCGTCGGAGAGAGTCAAGAAGTCGCAGCACTGGGGTGTTTTGGCGGGTACGGAGGAAGATGAGGATGCGAGGAGTACGAGGAGGCAATGAAAGTGGTCAAGAATGAATTTGGGAAGAAGAGAGAAATCTCAAACTTAATAACCTCTTCGCCAAGATTCGTGCTGGGTGTGTGCGATTAGTGCCACGCGTATAGGAGAGAGAGGTGGCTTACCCACGACGCCTTCCACCCCTCGATCTCCGTGCATGCATTAAAATGTTGCCTCTGTTTCGTGTAATGCGGACCCACCAACGGTCGTGTTGATAGGATATTCGTCAATGACATGATAGAACCTAAAAAGTTATCACGCAAACGTCACTGTTTAAATTCCGGCTCAAGTTTGAATCGAGCAAGGAAATGACTGAATTCAAAAAGACATATCCGTCTCAGATGAGACATAGAATCCTACACTATTGAATGAAGTTTTCGGGAACCCTTCAAGATTCTCAAGACGGAGAAACCATCAAGCTAGACGATTGTTCCGACTTTGGATCTTGGAGAATTCCGGAGGTTACTATTGGGGATATACTTTCTAGGTATACCCACAGGACATGCTGAGCAGGGTGTCCCACCAATGGGTTAGAGCTTTGCTTCACGCGCGTCCTAGTCAGAGAAAGAGGAGGAGTCAATTCCGGCTACGACAAGTCCCAGAAGACATACCGACTTAGGCATGTAGACTACTTGTAGTCCAAGATGTACTTAGTTACCGACTCTGTAATGTATCTAAATAGGTATCTCCTGTAACCCTCAGTCTCGGTGACTATATAAACCGACCTGAGGGAGCCTTTAGGAACCAGATCATAGATCAACCACAACCAACTCGCACAGGCAAACCTCTCTTATAATCCGCTATAACATCCGGCTCTCGCCGATATATTACTGGGTTGGTAGCAGGAGTAGGATCCAAACATCACAAACAGATTTGAACCTGGGTAAACTTGTGCTCACCGCTCCAAGAACTCAGTATGACTCACACCCCATCTTCTCAACGCCTTTAGGACCCCCTATGGCGTACTTGTCATCAATCCGAAGACAATTACATACTTGTATCCTCATACGACTACTCCCATCGGGAGCACACGATAAAAAAATACTAAGGAAGTCGATAACTTCATCTATTCCAACAACCAAACAAGGAAGTCAACAAATTTTCTTAGACCGCGCCTGCTGCGATAACTTGGCTGAATGTCCATGACATGAAGATAAGACCCCAGGATCTATCCTATGAGGCCTGGTAATCACACATGAATGCGCTCTGCCAGTATTTAATCCATATCCAATATACGATGAAAAATTCTGACAGACGCGTTGGGTACTCAAAATAAAAGAACTGGAATTCAGTATTCAATAAGACCTCCATGGCCTAAACTGAATTACGCTAGTAAATATCAAGTTTAATCCCGGGGACTTGAATTTGATGTAGAGACTAAGTCCGAGTCTCCGACATCCTATATGGTTAAATCAATGGTATCCTTTTTAACGAAGAAACCATCAAGCTAATTTGTCAGAATCAATGGTGTCCTTTTCAAAAATCCCAGAATGCTTGAAAGTACTTTATGCTCATGTTCGTTCTGGTTACGATTTTTGAATATCTAAAAAATGTTACCTTAGGGTAAAAATTTCAATTTATTGTCTATACTTTTGTTTTTTATCTGATTGCTTAGACGTGGGTATTTTCTGAGTAATGAGTTGTTGGTACTGGAAGACGGCTTTGTTTCCGAGTTTAAACTGGTTTAGCATTTGAGCTCCATTGCTCGGCAAAGTTTCCGTGCTAAAGGTTGGCCGGCCCATGAAAGGAACGAGGCAGCGAGCCAGATAAAACGACAAGTATATGCATAAAACAAAAAGTGCTTCAGAAATTTTCAAGCACATGCATAAAATATATAAATACATCATTTTTAACCCGTTACTAACCCTGAGTCTCACACATCCTTAAATCAATGGTGTCCTTTTTAGGAACGAGTACAGGATTTGCCACCCAATCTGTATGGAGGACCTCTGTTATGAATGCGGCTAACTCTAGTCGGTCTAGTTCCTTGGCTGTCTCTTTGTGCTTTTCATCACCAAACCGTCATAAGGACCGTTTGACAGGTTTAGCGTCAGGGTACACATTAAGAGAGTTCTCGGCAAGTTGCCTAGGTACTCTGGTCATGTCAAAAGGCTGCCATGAGAAGATATCACTATTAGTTTGGAGGAACTCGACGAGTGTGCTTTCCTATGCACGGTCTAAGCCTGCCCCTATGTTCGTCGTCTTGGAGGGATCATCTTCCTTCATCGATGTTTTCTTCGTCTCTTCTGACGCCTTGAACTGCAAACTTGGCTTCAGCCCCTCGTTCTTCATAGCGGGCATCTCGGATAGATTGATGGTCTTCTTGATCTCCTGGTACTCCTGGGTGTGCAGCACGGCTTCGGCGAAGGCAGCAGATCCTTCGTCGCACTCTCGCGCCTTCCTCGGGTTTCCCCGAACGGTGATTACGCCCTTTGGACCTGGATTCTTAATCATGTTGTAGATGTAACAGGGATGAGCCATGAACGCCCAGTAAGCCGTACGTCCGAAGATGGCGTGGTAAGCACTTTTGAACCGTACCGCCTCAAAAGAGAGTGGCTCGGTCCGGTAATTGTCTCGAGTTCCGAATGTCATGTCTAGAGTAATCTCACCCAGAAAATCCGCATGTCTCCCTGGTACAATGCCATGGAAAGTTACACTGATGTAACTCAACTGGCTCTCGTGCAGCTTCATGCGGTGGAGTGTCTCGATGTAGAGGATATTGATAATGCTCCCACCATCCATGAGTGTTTTAGAAAACTCATAGCCATCAATAAGAGGATTGACGACCAGAGGGTACTTTCCCCGACGATGTGTTTTCCTCGGGTGATCTGAGCGATCAAAGGTGATGGTTACATCCGACCAGTCCAGAAATTGTGGAACAGCCGGAATCGTGGCATTGAGCTAACGGAGAACCGCCATCTTTTCCTTGGCAGGTTGGGATCCAAGGAAGCAGACGTATGCATATTTCTTAGTCGGAAAAGTCTTCTTTCCATCCGACTTGGGCTCTGCGGCAATATCCACTTCTTCCATGTCGGAATCTTCCTTGGGCTCCTTTCCTTTCTCGGAATTTTTCTTTCCTTTTGTCGCTTGGCTCTGTAGCCAGCGGATTCGTCTTTCTTGATGTCGTAATTGAAACGACACTCGGCATTTGTGTGGGTAGATCCTCCGTTACTATCCAAGTGGTGGACACAGGGATTATTGGCAATGTTGGCCTAGGTATAGGTTCTTCCGGGTTGCTGATCTCCTCTGCCCTGGATTCGGGAAGTTCCATGGCCTCTACCCCGGCCGCCTCCGCATCCTCCTCGTTCGCCAGATCCAAACGTTGCGTTAATAGCTGCGTTGTCCATAGACGGTTTTTCATCCGAGTTGCTCTTGTGCTTTTGAGCTTGTTGTTTTGGCTATTTGGCCACATTAGGATTGGCCAGAATGTTTAGAAGCCCTTCTGAATCATCATAGGCATCAGCGTATTTGCTTGCCGTCTCTATCATCTCTCCCAAATCTGTGACGTGGTCACGCTTCAGTCTGTGATGCAAAAGTCCGACTGGGAGTCCTGCGATGAAAGTTTATATCACAGTTTGCTCGTTTACTCCTTCGCAGGAGTTTTTCAAGTCAATCCAGCGTCCAAGGTAATCCATCAGGTTCCTCCGGGTCTTTGTGTGCAACGCTACAAGTCTCTGACTGTGTAGGACCTCCTGTATGTTCCCTCGAAGTTTGAAAAGGACGCACTTTGCATATCATACCAGTTATGAATTGAATTCTCTGGTAGTTCATTGAGCCATGATCGAGTCGTCTTCCTCAGCATAAGCGGGAGATATCAGACTGCGACCTGGCTATTTCCTCCATTGGCGATGTAGCAAGCCTGGAAAAAATCCTGGAGCCAAGTATTTGGCCTAGCCACGCCATCGTAGGGATGAATGTGTTTGGCAATACAAAAGTCAACCGGAAATTTGGTCTGACATATGTGTGGTCCAAAGCACTTGGGTCCCACATACACGTCTTTTTCCTCGTACCGCCGTGCCTCTATGTTTGATTCAATGCGATGGCGAGTGTCGTTTGGCGAGAGAGATCTATGCCTTGGAGGCTCACGGCTTCTGCGCGGCAGAGTCGGATTTCTGCTTCTCCTTTCACCATTGCCGCCTCCGCCCCTGTGGATTCCATGGCTATGCTGAGATCCTTCATCGTCGCTGCCAGGAGGCGATGGTGGCCCTGGTGGATTATTTCCTGCTGGGTTACGTGGTGGTGGCGGTGGAGCCTCATTATGCTGACTCTGATGTCGGTTTCTTCGGGCTCCATCCCTACTTGATTCAGGATGATCCAGATCATCTCTTCGTTCGGCATTGCCAGCCGGACGGCTCGGTGGTGGCATCCTTAGCCAATATTGCTCTTCTCACTGGCGGCATGTTTCCGGGACTTCTCTATAGCGGTTTTGTTGTCGATGATGGTCCTTATGAGGGACCATTGCCCTGATGGCATCTTCGGACGCAGCCGGAATAACTCTTGCCCAGCCACGCGCCGGCCGGCGGGAGTGGCCGTTTGAGCCGGTTCTTGAATTCTCTTGTTTTTCTCCACGGGGACAATAGCGTTGATCCGTATCCCTGTGGAGCCTTCCTTCAGCGATTTGGTCAGCGCAAATGTGGCAAAACTCGGACTTTGAGGCCAGCTTGCCACTGAATGACGCGGTCGTTTTTTGCTGCTTTAATCCTTTGTCCAGCAACGCGACGCACTGCTGGACCTGCTGTGGAGACGGATTGTTGGCGAGGATAGCTCGAGCTGCATCGGTGTTTTCCAACGGCGTGTTGTAGACTCGGATCTTCTCTCCGGTATTTTCGTCAAATAGATCTTTGTGGATATCCAGGTTCTTGTTTGCAAGAAACGGTCCTCCCCTTGTCTTGTTTGGGTGTCGCTTGAAATCTGACTGATATTTGGCAGGAGCACTGTCTAACTGATGTCTAAGCTCGACGATGTGCGCGGCCTCTTCAAGCATAAACAGATGGTGCTTTTCTAAGTACTCAGCCCTTTTCTCCAGTGCCTCCGGCATAATATCCGAAGCCATTGGGATTGGAATCGTGAGAGCATCTCCATAAATTTCACGTGCACCCTTGGTGACAACGTGTCCATCCATAGGAGGGTCAATCGGCGTGGTATTAATCGGATCTCCATCCTGATTCTCCATATCGATCTCTTCATCAACTTTTTCTTTGTTGGTTTCCTCGATGTCCAGCTCTTCCGTTGTCGGATTCATGTTCTTCTTCTTCTTTGACCGCCCAGTAGCCTTAACGTGTGTACCATTGGCAAAGACGGCTTTTGGTCCTATACCGGAGGATAAACTTCCGTCGATACTTTCCGTAGTGGTTAGCTTGTGGACCTCGAAGGAATCTCCGGTATCCATATCATCCTGCAAGGTGTACCTTTCATCCATGCTATCATATGGACTAGGATAATTATCCGGCTCACCTTGTGTTGGCTTGGAGGCGTGTTCTTGCTCGTACTCCTCCATCTCCTTGTCGAAGTCTCGAAGTTCCTGCGATGTTATTGACTCTTGAGGGGAGCCAGATAAGTCGGCGTTTTCTTCGATTGCGTCTAGGACTGAATCACCACCGGCTCCAGCATCAAAAGAGTTGGATCGAGAGCTTATGTGGTACACGAAATAGTGCTTTTTCTTGTTTATGTTCTTGAGGTAGTGGTATAACTTGGTTTCTGCCTCAACATCGGTAGATCCAGATCTGTAGCGGATGTATTCCTCATCCGTGTATCTGATCTCATCAGAGAGATCAGATCCAGATTCTTCTTCCACCTCTTCTTCCACTATAGGAGTGGGCTGGGTGGGTTTGATTTTCTCCAGGATCTTAAACTCTTCCGCCTCTACGGACAAAGTAGATCCGGGTTTTTCTTCCGCCATGGTCATCACCTCAAGGGTGGGTTGTGTGGGTTCAACAAAACCGAGATAAATATCGATCTCGTCGATAGACATGATCGTGTAGGTTGTCATGGGTTTTGAAGCCAGAATCCAGGTCTCATCGAGAAGGACGAGAGGGACATCACTGGCGTAGACCACGTGACCCATGGCGATAGTTTCTCCGATTCCGGCATGCACGGATTCCGCCTGGAACGAAGCTCCAAAGGTCACCTGCCCCACGGTGAGTGCCAACTGTAGTCAGATTGTCGACAAGTACGCCATAGGGGGTCCTAGTGGCGTTGGAAAGATGGGGTGTGAGACGTCGGATGTTCCAAGAGCGGTGAGCACAAGTTTACCCAGGTTCAGATCCGACTGTGGTGATCGGATCCTACTCCTGCTAGCAACCCAGTAATATATCGGCGTAACCCGGATGTTACAGCGGATTACAAGAGAGATTTGCCTGTGCGAGTTGTGATTGTGGTAGTATGATTGGTTGTGCCCTAAAGGCTCCCACAGGGCTGGTTTATATAGTCACTAG
This sequence comes from Avena sativa, assembly GCA_916181665.1. Lineage (NCBI taxonomy): Eukaryota > Viridiplantae > Streptophyta > Magnoliopsida > Poales > Poaceae > Avena > Avena sativa. Next base: position 225,224,875 of record OV702284.1, on the reverse strand, counting down.
GACCTAGGGTTACAGGAGAGACCTATCCGGATACGTTACAGAGTCGGCAACTAGATACAGCTTGGACTAAGTGTAATATTACATGCCTAAGTCGGTAACTCTTCTGGGCCTTGTCGTAGACGGAACTGGCTCCTCCTCTTTCTCTGATTGGGTCGCCCGTGAATCAAAGCTCTAACCGATTGGTAGGCCACCCTGGTCAGTGAGTCTTGTGGGTATACCCGGAAAGTATATCCCCAACAGTTTACGTTGTTTTTGCCCAGGAGCAATTAACTAGTTCCCGATCCTTCGGATGCATCAGAGTCGTTATATCGAATCCATAAGACAAACAAAATGAACAATAAAATTATCTGCTTACGGCAAAACTACGCGGCTCAGTTGTAGAGCTTCGTTGGGAGACCCCAAGAGGAAGGTATGATGAGCACAGCGGCAAATTTTCCCTCAGTTTTGAAACCAAGGTTATCGAACCAGTAGGAGCAAGGAAACAACTCCAAGGTGTTGCTAGCAACTTGGAATCCTCCACAACACAAACTCAAGACTTTGCCCCAACTTACAGTGAGGTTGTCAATCTCACTGGTTTGCTCAAAACAAAGGATTAAACATATAGTGTGGAAGGTAATGATTGATTGCAAAAAGTAAACGGTAATAGTAGATGATGTAACAATGGTAAAGATTGGACAGGGGTCCACAGTTCACTAGAGGTGTTATCCTTAAGATAAATAACATAACATGCGGGTGAAAAAATTACAGCAAGGAAATTGACAGGAACTAAGCAAGGAATAATAATGCAAATACTAGACATTCATGATCCTATGAGATTTGATTGGGCATTACAACAATATACATAGATCGCCATCCAACTGCATCTATGACTAATAATCCACCTTCAGGTTATCGTCTGAACTCCCTCCAGTATTAAGTTGCAAGCAACAGATAATTGCATTAAGCAATGTGTGTAAAGTAAACAATACAATTGTTCCATGAACAAAATATTGTTGTTTTCTCCCTAGTAGCAACAACACATCTATAACCTTAGAGATTTATGTCACTTCCCCAGATTCAATAGATGCATGAACCCACTATCGAGCATAAATACTCTCTCTTGGAGTCACTAGCATCTACTTGGCCAAGATAGCTACTAGAACAGGAGAGCATGCAAGATCTCAAACAACATAGACATGATAGAATCAATAATCAATAATAAATGATAGAATCAATAATCAATCTGACATAGTATCTCAATATCCATCGGATCTCCACAAACATAACATGTATGATTACAAATAGATGATCTAAACATGATAGCAAAAAGGAGGAGAAACAACCATCTAGCTACTGTATGGACACATAGTCCAAGGGTGAACTACTCACGCATCATACTGGAGGCTGGCATGGTGATGAATAAGGCCTTCGGGATGATCTATCCCCTCCGGCAGGGTGTTGGGAAGAGCATCAGATCCCCCGATCTAGGGACGATGGTGGTGGCGGATACAGACTGTTTCATGGAGATCTGATTGGGTACTTAGGGTTTTGGCATCGGGGGGCTTTTATAGGTGAAGAGGCGAGGCAGAGGGCAGCCAGGGGGCCCACACCCTGCCTAGGCGTGGCCTAGGGTGGGCCCGCGCCTAGGGGTGCGGCCACCCTGTGGCGCCTCTCTGGTCGCCCTTTGGTCTTTGTGTTCATCTCGGTAAAATATTGACTTTGGCTTTTGTCCCGTCCAATTCCGAGAATATTTCCTTACTAGCTTTTTTGAAACCAAAAACAGCAGAAAACAGGCAACTGGCACTGCGGCATCTTGTTAATAGGTTAGTCCTAGAAAATGTATAAAAAAACCTCAAAGCGTAGACAAAGCAAAGAAAAGTTGATACTAAACAAGCATGGAACATTGTAACATCCCAGCATTTAGGAACCAACGAAGGGTTGAAGTAGGATTTTGTGCATAAGCATGCATTCATCTGTAAAATGCGGGTAATTTTTTTTGCCAAACTAAAAACCTAAAGTGATCAGAGTTTCTTTCAGTCTCTGTGTGGGAATGGCTATTGAGAGTGATCGTTACAAATTCTGACATGATCTTTATGAATAAATGTGTTTTGAGGGGAGAATTTGAATTCAAATTTGAAATTTGAACTTATATTTAAAATTTAAGATTTGGTAGTTTGAAATGATTTTTAAATGAATTAGTAATATCATTTGTTATAATAATGAGATAATAATAAATAATAGAATTCAAAGTAAAGTAATTTAAAAAAGAAATGAATTCTTATTCTTTATCTTTATTCCATAAAAAGTTTGCAAAGAGGAACTCATTCCATTAATGAAGAAGTTCATTACAGTAAAGAAATGTCAACAATTGAAATTTAAATAATAAACTATTGCAATATTATTACAAAAATAATAAAGTAAGATATTACAAAATCTTTACAAATGAATCAATAAAGATTACAATGAAAATCTACTTATCTATCTAAACCTATACTAAATCTTGAAACACCAGATCTTGTACCTACAACAAAATTTAAAACAAACAAAAAAGAAAAAGAAAAGGTTAGCTGTGAGAATACTCTCAGTAGAGAGCAGTGAGGTGCACTGCTCATATTACATCACTGAGCATTAATATAGGGGAAAGTTTCACCAATATGAAAGAATTGTTCTTCCATCATAAATAAGCCACAATACAGGTTTTCACAGCAAGTAGGAGGAGAAAATTTCACCTGGAGGGTTAAATGTTAAAGATAAAAAGGTAAAACACCTCATTGATCTGATCCAAACCGTGTACCAAGCACACAAGCAGCACAATCACCTAAATGCATGGTGAGAGTTGTCAACACAGCAGCAGCAGCAGCTACACAAGCAAAAGGAAGAGCTCAGCCGTGGTAAGGCTCACAGCAGCACATTTTCACCTTCCAACACCAAACCAGGAGCACACTAAGCTTAGCAAGATCCAAGCAAATCATCAGCTCAACCACACACAAGATCATCCTAGTACTCACCAGATGGTGACATAAGGAGGGGGTGGATCAGGTGGATAGCAAGGGCAAGATCAAGGCCAAGTTCATAGGAACCATAAGGAGAAGGACAAGCTCAAGCCAGCAGCACCATCAGCAAGATCCAGCCAACCAAATCAACCATTCACAACACCAGCAAAATCAACTGTTGTGGTGAGTGAAATAAAACCATCACATGATCGTATTATCTTCTCTAGAATAAGATTCATGTGTTTTTTATATCTAGATCTCTTAGAAATCACCAAAGTGGGGTGAATACATCATAGAAGATTTTTGGAATACAAAAGCCATAAGTAAACTATACAGATCAAACCAGGATCTCAGACCAACCTCATTGATCCTGGCTATAAAGCTATATTCCATACTCCAAGAATAAATATAGCCAAGATCTGGAATTTTGGACACATCTCTTAAAAGGAGTAGCACCTCAGAATTCCTAGACCTTATGGATCTATATAACTTAAGAAGTACACCAATCATTTCACCAACTAGGATTTAAGATCCAGTAACCAATGAAGATAGCAGAACATTTCTATTAGGGACAATAAGATAGGAAACTAGTTCCTATGCCTCAGACCAACATCACAGGCAGACAAGTTTGAGAAGATGATTCCAACTTAACGGTGATTCAAATCCAATACTAAGCCAACAGAATCAAGACAATAGTAAAACATAACTTGTGTGCCATTTAAAGATGGTGTCACAGAGTTAGGTTCTAAATCAAGAAGAGCCATTATTGAGCTTGCATAATTAAATCTATAATATCATCTTCCTGGAATCAAACCAGGAATCATTATCAAGACTATACTCATCAACATAATCAAGGTATCACTATAATCATATTACTACCCTACTTCTGAATCTCATATCACAAGTGAGAGCTCAACAATTCAGTAAGTAATCACTAATAGTGCTACTGTCAGTACTAATGTATTGACAGTAGATGAACTCACCAATCACCAACACCACCAGTTAGATCCCACAGTAACATTACCATCTTGGCCATGCTCAACTACCAATTGGAATTAGTACTATAAGGCCACTAGCATCATATAATCAAATGAGAGCAGTGAGAAATTAAGTGAAATTGACCACAATCCTCATTACTCACCACCACTAGTTCCAGTTCATCATGTACAACTAAACAGAGGAAGAAACCCTAGAACAGGATATGAACCCTAATTAGGAGGGGCAGAGGACAAACAATCACAAGGGGGAAATCAAGATCAACACACCAAAGGTCCTCGTTGTAGTTTAAAAGAGGAAGCAGAGAGGCCAACGAGCACACGGCGGCACGGGGAGCACCAAAAAGGGCGCTGCAACCCGCACCGAGCCGAGGCGGTGGCCATAGAAGTGTCTGAGGTCGAGCAGCAGCACCACATCACCACTGGGGCAGCAGCGGTGGCATCACCGGCACCACCCCAATCCCTAGGATTCGGGACAGAGCTAGCCTGGTCACAGAAAAGCTCCAAATCCAAATAGAATTGGACTAGATGAAGGAGCGAGGTCAACAACTACACCATACACCACGGCGGCGGCCAGAGAGGACACGGCGACGGGAATCGCACGGCGGCAGTGCAGCGACCATGGGGTCGAGGAGGAGAAGAGGTGAGATAGAGAGAGAGAGAGAGAGAGAGAGAGGGAGGAAATAGCCCAATGGGTTGGCCCAAAACCTAACAGGGATTTTTATAATTAAGTAAAATACCAAAAATACCCCTAGACCTCAATAAACCCTAGAAAAGAAAATAAAAGTCTTAAAAATATAAACAAAATATTTTTAGGTACATAATAAAAAAATCTATTAACTTAAATTAAGAAACCTATATTTTTATAAATAAATTTTAGGTTAAAGATTTATAATATATATATTCCTTATGGATTTTTATTAAAAAATCAAGAAAATACATAAAAATCAATAAAAATAACTTTTATTATATTTTATTATTATAGTATTTTAGAAAAATACTAAATAAATATTTGAAGCTACCAAAATAAAATCTCCTTAATTTAAATGCTAATTCTTAAAAAGAATTATTAAGTAAATAAATATAAGAGTTAAATTAAATAAAAAATAATTTCTAACTCTATTAATAATATATTATATTATAAAAAAAGTGGAAATAATATTTATAAAATATTAAGATTATTCCTTAAAATGTATTTCTTAAGTTCCTAAAGATAATTCAGAAAACTAAAAATTTGGGTAAAACACATAAAGAAAATAAATAACAAATAATGCATTGCATTACTATGCATGTTCATTTTTGTTTCTTTAAATATTGTCCTTACTGGGCAATAATGATGTTTGTAGACATAGAAGCTCAAGGACCAGTGCAAGCATCCGACTTCACTACCTTGCAATCACAAGGCAAGTTCAACACTTGCTCGTGTCCTTTGAAAAGTCTTTATCAAAGTATTTGCAAATTGTGTGTTATCATCTATGTTTCGAGGAAAGAAAATATTATTTTCCCAAATAAATAAATTGTTGATATCATCCTAAGTGATGATATAGTGGGAAATAGAACTTAGGGTTCTATTTGCAACAAGGATAATCACCTAGGAATCAACAACCTATGACATCAGTGATTCTAGCATCGTATATAACGCGTTAACCATGAGATTTGGAATGGGACGGATAAGTCATTTGTATCCTTTTCCTTTCGTATGGAGGCAAGACGACCTCAACGTCACGTTTTGATTCCTTGTGCGGATCCAACATATGGGTGGGCACCCTTAGGCCCCATGTTTTTGGTTTCTAGATTATCTATGAGTGGCTGTTGGAGGTATAGCCGGACCTATATGGTACTTGCCAGGGGCATCACGAGCTCATAGAGTCTTTGGGAACTCATCAGGGTTTTAGCCTGCCCAAAAGGGGGCTTAACGGAGGTGAGCCAGCCCCGAAGGATCGTGCAGACATACGGGGTCACGGAAAGGGCAGTGATTGGCTTGGATCACCTACTGGTACCCACATCATGGAATTATGGACGGGAAAGTACACCCGGTTGTGCAACAAAGAGTTGATCTCTCATGGGAAAAGTAACGCACCTCTGCAGAGTGTAAGAATTGTAACTTATTACTCCATGTTCCGGGAAGGAGCTACGAACGCGGCAGGAAAGGAACTCCATGAAAGTTCTGGTAAACCTGTGAAGGCTGATGGGCATGGTTTTTAACAATAAAATCAATTTTTGAAGAAAGATTTACGAAAATTGCATAGTGCCAACGACTTATAGTCCAAGGTGGTAGATAGAGCATCAAACTTCCCACCTTGCATATAATTAACTTGTTGGGTAACGTTGTTACTCACCCTTTCCTTTAATCCCATGCTTAGACTCCGAGGATCCAGAAGATACCCCAATGTATGCAACTGAAAGTCAAGAGGAGGTCTTCTACGAGGAATCAGATCTGTACGATGCTCTAGAAGGGGTGGACTACGACGTCGTCTATGGAGGAGAGCACAATGAGTCAGAATAACTACCTTAGTATTAGTAACCAGTTGAGCCGAGCAACATGAACAATATATAATAATAAGTTATTGAGCTCAATTCGGAGTTGAAGTTGTAACTTTAAAACTTCCGCTGAAACACTGTATATTTGCTTTGTAAGTTGAATCTTTTGAAGTCTTGAACTTCTGGTATTGTAATAATAATAATGTGTGTATGTTTGTAATATGGACCCGCAATGTTTCTGTTGTACCACTTTGAGGGATGTGATATTTATGGAACAGTGTTCTATGAATGTCATGTCAATGACTATAGTGTACTACACGTGCAGTGGTATGCTGGGTCACTGCAGTCATAAAAAATTATAGATACATTTACGACATATCACAAAACGTCGGCTTATGGCCAGACAATATTTTTGAGACTCAACCCGAATATACGATTCAGGTAGAGTCTCAGGGGCTACTAACATGGTTATGACCTATAGGGTCCCTATGATTAGTTACCCTAGGCGCATAAAGGCTTATGGCCCATAAATCCCAAAGGAATCTAAGGAGTATCTGATGTGTAGAAGCTTACCTTGATGAACAAGGAAAGATTATGAACCTACATGGATTTTATATTGTAACTATAAACCTGTAACCTCTCCGGATACAGCTCTCATGTAAAGGCTAGGAGGACCCAGCGGAGAGGGCACCTTAGCTTTTCTACAATCCGTCATGAGCTAGATCGCTGATACGTCGTAAGCGTATCTATAATTTTTGATGCTCCATGCTAGTCTAGTATCAACTTTGTTATGTTTTGTTTACACTTTGAGGTATTTTTATACATTTTCTGGGACTAACCTATTAACAAGATGCCGCAGTGCCAGTTGCCTGTTTTTTGCTGTTTTTGGTTTTAGAAAAGCTAGTAAGGAAATATTCTCGGAATTGGACGGGACAAAAGCCAAAGTCAATATTTTACCAGAAGGAGCACGGAGTCCGAAGGGCAGCCGAAGGGGGGCCACGAGGTAGCCACACCCTAGGGCTGCGTGGCCCGGGGCGCTGCCACCAGGTGTGGACCCCTCGGGCACCCACCTAACTTGCTCTTTCGCCTATAAAAGCACCCCGATGTAGAAACCTAAGGACCCAATCAAATCTCCACGAAATAGTCCATAGCCTCCGCCACCATCGTCCCTACATCGGGGGGTCTGAAGCTCTTCCCGACACCCTGCCGGAGGGGAGATATCATCCCGGAGGCCTTCTTCATCACCATGCCAGCCTCCGGAGTGATGCGTGAGTAGTTCACCCTTGGACTATGGGTCCATACAGTAGCTAGATGGTTGTTTCTCCTCCTTTGTTCTATCATGTTTAGATCTTGTGATCTCCGTTCATGATCAAGATCATCTATTTGTAATCATACATGTGTTTGCGGGGATCTGATGGATATTGAGATACTTTGTCAGATTGATTATTGATTCTATCATGTTTGTGTTATTTGTGATCTTGCATGCTCTCCGTTGTTAGTAGCTACCTTGGCCAAGTAGATGCTTGCAACTCCAAGAGGGAGTATTTATGCTCGATAGTAGGTTCATGCCTCTAGTAATATGGGGAAGTGACAGAAATCTCTAAGGTTCTAGATGTGATGTTGCTACTAGGGTGAAAACAACAATCCTTTGTTCATGGAACAATTGTATTGTTTACTTTACACACATTGCTTAATGCAATTATTTGTTGCTTGCAACTTAATACTGGAAGGGGGCCGGATGATAACCTTAAGGTGGATTATTAGTCATAGATGCAGTTAGATTATGGTCTATGTATTTTATTGTAATGCCCAATCAAATCTCATAGGAGTCAAGATGTCTTGTATATGCATTGTTATTCTTTCTCAATATGTCAATTGCCCCATTGTAATTTGTTCACCCAGCATGCTATCTATCTTAAGGAGAACACCTCTAGTGAAATGTGGACCCCGGTCCAATCTTTATCATTGATACATCATCTACTATTACCGTTTATATTCTACAAGAAACTATTATCTTCCACACTATATGTTTAATCCTTTGTTTTCAGCAAACCAGTGAGATTGACAACCTCACTGTAAGTTGGGGCAAAGTTTTGAGTTTGTGTTGTGCAGGTTCCAAGTTGTTAGTAACACCTTCGAGTTGTTTCCTTACTCCTACTGGTTCGATAACCTTGGTTTTATAACTAAGGGAAAACTTGCTATTTTGCTCATCATACCTTTCTCTTGGGGTTTCCCAACGAGGCTCTATAGTTAACTGAGCCGCATCAAGATCTTTTTTGGTGCCGTTGCCGGGGAGTTAAGGACAGCTTCAATTTCTTCCTCCTCGTCAGTCACCTTTCAGGGAGAAAGAAGATTTTTGCAAGGGGAGTCTCTCACAACCATTCTCTTTACTTTGTTTTTGTTTTGCTTAGTTTCTGTTGCTTTGTTTTTCTTGTTTATTTTTATCAAAAATACAAAAAAATAGTTTCGTTTGGTTTGCTTCTTCTTATAAAAACACACACACAAAATAGTTCTTCCTATAGTTGTCACCTTGTTCTAGCTCACCATGTTGATCCCTAAGTTCACCTTGAAAGACCTTTCAATAGGTAGGCTCTATAATTGGGAAAGCAAATATTGAAGAATTCTTTAATCATATTAGCAATCATGAGGATATTGAAGATAGATCCTTAGCAGAGCTTTCTCCTAATTATGAAATTGCTACAGCTTCTTTAGTTCACATGTTGGAGGCTAGGTTTGTTAACCTTAACTCCATGATGCAAGTAATGTTTCTTAAACTTAAAGATATTGAGGATACTGAAAATAGAAATTTTATTCTGGAAACTTTGCTAAAAAAGTTCAATGATGTTGCTAAAGAAGCTAAAAAGGTCTTTGAGCGTTTTAATATGTTAGGCTCATGTGTAGTTGTCATGGGTACATTAGAAAAGTTTGACAAGACCAAACACAATGGAGAGGAAATTAAAATACCCATAACTTTTAAACTTGTAGGAATGCATGAAGCCTTACAAAATATTTTTTATTGGATAGTCCCTGAAAACCCTCTTGATGAAAATAGTGAACCCAAGAGTGTTGAGAGAGGATCCTCTAGAACTCATTTGGATGAGATACCTTGCTTGGTTGAAGAAATTTTGTTAGATTTTTCTTTTGTTGAGTCTTGGAAGTTATTAATTCTGTAATAACCTCTCCTTATCCTTTTTGAGTAGTTTTTGTGCCAAGAATAACCTCTAATGAGAGAGAAGTAAGATTTGGGAAAGTTGTCCCGAAACACATTTTTGTGCTTCACTTTAAAACTTCATGAAAAATCCCTGTATGTCGGATGGAACTGTTATTTTCTGATCTTATGCCTCAGGTTGTTATCTAACTTTCGTTAGTTCAACAGTTTTCGATTTGAGCAACAAAAGGTCTTTGAAAAAATCAGTTTTTACATGCTGGTCGGTTTTGACAGGTTTCTGCCATTATTTTCATTTGCCTCTTAATCAGTTTCTTTTTGAGTTCTCCTTGATCACTTGAGCTTTTAAAAGTAATTTCTACAGTAGCTTGTGTTCTAATGAAAGTTTTGCTTGTGTTGAAACTAAACCAAAGACCTATTATCTTGAATACACTAATGTGGCTAATAAAGATTGTGTGAAGTTTTGTATGAAGGAAATTTTCAAGTGTAGGGGAAGAATGATGTGATGATATGAAGAATGGACAAAATCTCAAGCTTGGGGGTGCCACCCCGTGTCACCCCAAAAACATATTCAAGAGGTACAAGCGTCAAAGTTTTGGGATGCCCAAGGAATCCCCTTCTTCGTCAATAAAAATCAGGTCTCTTTCTAGACACTTTATTTTTATTGTTACATGCATTGTTGTGTTGTTCTTGGAGCGTCTTAGTTTTTGTTTTTGGTTTTATTTTGTTTGGTTTTCTGAATAAATTAGTTTTACCCCCGCTTTCGCACTTTTGTTTCAAATAATTTTATTGGTGTTTGAAAAGAGTATAGAGTTTCATGCTACTAGTGGTACAAAAGGGAGCTTGTTTTGACTGTGGCTTAGACTTTATCATGTCATAAGCTATATTTTGCTTTGACCTTATGCTTAGTGATTATTGTTGTAGCATGACTTGTTCCAAACAATTGAGATTGCTTAATGTTCCTTGAAAGAATCATGTGTTGTCCTAGCATACAAAAGCATAATATTGTGGTATTCCCCTTTGATGCTTTGGTTGGGTTGACTTGGCACATGCTCACACCATGTTATGACTATGAACTAGTCACCTTAGCCTCTATGATCATTTATTTGTTGACTTGTGATATCACTTTATGCTTTGATTGATAATGTTAATCCGCTTTGCATGATTATGACCATTATTGCTCTCTTAGTTGGTCGCTCTGAGTCTTTTGATAGCCTCCACTTGTACTGAGTAAGCTCTACTCATGCATCAAACTCCCAAGAAACCAAGTTATTCCAAAGAGTCCACTATAAATTCCTATGCATGGTGTGTTACACCATTCCAAGTATATTCATGTTTTATCTATCTTCCAAATTAAACTTGTTATGAGAAAATTAGTGATTAAAGCTCTCAGAAACTTGATGGCACACATTATTTTCTTGCACCTAATAATCTTGAACCATTGTGTCATCTATCTTGTATATGCTTGCACTTATAAGTTGGGAATTAGTAGAACCATGTTGTCATGGGGAAAGCTTTCAACACCTATACATATTATCCAGTTGATATCATGATCTTTTGTTTACGGATGTCGGCAGTGTGAAATAAAAGGGGAGCTTGTAAGTCCATGGAGTATTGTATAAGTGTTAGAGAAACGCCTGGGCGGCTGGCCTAAGCCATGCCTAATCATGGTGGAAACTTACAGCATAACCATAGTGAGCAATTTGTGAAGCATCCTCAATAAAAACCTATGCAAATAGCAAATAAAAAGATCGCTAAGATGCTCATTGTATGTTGCCTTGTCATTTTGATATGGGATAGCTCCTGTATCATGGGGCAAGGGGTACCCCGTTGGCGGTTCTCTATGATACACATATACTTACAATGACAAGAACTCGCTTGTGACTAAAGTTGAGTAGCATGAGGAACGCCCTCATACTCAAGGGACATGAGATTGCCAACTTATGATTTGTCAAGCATATACTTCATATTTGTTTCACTTTAACCTTAATCACTTCAAGATGCTTATGATAGGGGCAATGAGAGCTGAAATCTAATAAGTACCATAATTTTTGGAAGCTCTTTATGAAAATTGAAATCCCTGCTTCCCTTTATGAAGGTCCTTTCTTCTTACTTTTATATTGAGTCTCCACCCTCTATCTTTATGCACCAATTAGGAGAGCATAGTTGTCATTCTTAGTTTTATGATCATTGTCCCAAAACTTATTGATTGATTCATAATGTTGATATTGCTTGTTCTTGAACTATTTGTATCTAATCACCCTTATGAACTTTGAAGGTGTCTTATGCATTTATGTTTTGCTACTCCATGAGAGACAAGCTGAATACCACACATGCTATGTTTTCTATATGTGAAACAAACAGACGTATTTTAATGCATTGTTATTCATGATCTTTGTTTGTATCTTTTCATGTTACAACATAGTTACTATGTCTTACTGTTAGAACTACATCTTTCATGATCATGTTTAGAGTACTTTGATCCCAGCTATCAATGCTTTGCAAATGGTTTGATCAAGATTGTGATGGTGCATGTAACCTAAAAAATTATTCTTTTTATCACTTACCTACTCGAGGATGGGAAGGAGTTAAGCTTGGGGATGCTTGATACGTCGTAAACGTATCTATAATTTTTAATGCTCCATGCTTGTTTAGTATCAACTTTGTTATGTTTTGTCTACACTTTGAGGTATTTTTATACATTTTCTAGGACTAACCTATTAACAAGATGTTGCAGTGCCAGTTGCCTGTTTTCTGCTGTTTTTGGTTTCAGAAAATCTAGTAAGGAAATATTCTCGGAATTGGACGGGACAAAAGCCAAAGTCAATATTTTACCAGAAGGAATATGGAGTCCGAAGGGCAGCCAAAGAGGGGCCACGAGGTGGCCACACCCTAGGGCCTCGCGGCCCAGGGGGCGCCACCAGGTGTGGTCCCCTCGGGCGCCCATCGACCTTTCCCTTTCTCCTATAAAAGCACCCTGATGCAGAAACCCTAAGTACCCGATAAAATCTCCACAAAACAGTTTGTAGCCACCGCCACCATCATCCCTAGATCGGGGGGTCTGAAGCTCTTCCTGGCACCCTGCCGAAGGGGCGCCACCATGAATGCCGGATGTTGAAGCACCGTTACAAGAGGACGGAAGTGAAACCTTGAAGGTACGACAGAAACCCAACCACGAGAATTCCTGGACTCAAAAAGAAGATAAGAGAGCAGATTCAAAACACGCAGAGGTAAGAGGAGAATAGCAGAGGGGTAAGGAGTAAAATTAGGCCTAATCAGATCTATCCAACCGATTTTGCAAAATAGCTTTTGACACTATACAACGTCTGTTAGCTAGGTTATCCTACAGGCTGGACCAGTGGGGTATCGTAACTACTGAGCTCTGATACCACTCTGTAACACCCTCAGAATCGACCCTATGCATATTTCAGTGATTCCCGCCAAACCCGCATAGAAACACTTCAAAGGTTCCCACCAGGCACTTTCGTGCTGGTGGAAAACGAAGTAATACCATTACACGATAGTCCATGATGGAACCCACAGAACAGATATATACAACAATGACTCAAAGAGTCAAGAATACAGATATAGAATACAAAGATCCAAATCACCTTTAAAATGATACAGCGTCCGAGTACGGACAAGATGCAAATTGAGCTAAGAGCCCTGAAGAATATCCAATGGCGTCCATAACCCTGCCCAGGCCAAGCCGGAAGGGTAACCCTGCTAACGACGTCGATCTCAAAACCTGCTTAAACAAAAGGGGTGCCGACAAAGGGCAAAGGAAAAAAGAGAGCGGTTAGCACTGAGGCCAGTACACGGCGAGACTAGAATTCGGCGGTCCTCGCCTACATAGGTATGGTGGGCTGAAGCGGCAGCGCGGCATGCACTGAACAACCTATAGAGACTCAATACAACTGGAGGTTATCAGAGAGGGATAAGAAAGACCTATTCGGATCCAACCTGATGCTAACACCAAACATACCCATCCTGGTGTTTCCCCCTCAAAACCAATCGAGGAAGTCAACCGAGGAACTCACACAGTTGGCAGTTTTATTCATTCGTTATAGTTGAGGCAATTACTAGTCAGATATAGATAGCATGAGTCATCCCGATATAATAAGCAGTGAGCAGTTTTAGTTAACCATTCCGTTGTAGTTGTAGTACTTACTAGTCAGATACATATAGCATGAGGCACCCCAAAACCCAGAAGTTGTTGGTACTTTTATTTAGCCATTCCGTTGTAGTTTCAATACTTACTAGTCAGATACAATGGTAACAGGTGACAATCCAAACCAGCAATTGTTGGCACTTTTATTTAGCCATTCCATTATAGTGAAGCTGATTACTAGTCATTATAAAGTCAAATTTATAGCACTACTTTAGTTATAGTTGTCTATGATCGAGATACTGTGCTCCAAGTCGTCCATAAACGCGGACACGGCTTTCAGAAAGTTTTACCCTGCAGGGGGCACAAATAGCAACACATGCACGATCAACCTCGAGAAAAACCAAATGAAAACCCAACGAGGCATCACGACAGAGCAATTGCAAGATTCATATAAATTTCAGGGGGCCACCCCACCAAGCTACCCGCGACGAAGCTGGCCGGCTCCGGAACGGACCCAGAGGTTTGCGTCAATGGCTGTAAACGACTCGGAACCCGAAAGTGTGACTGGGCTTGTCGATACCGTGAAAACACTCCGCTTACCTAAACAGTACAGGCGCTCCACGCGCAATCGTAAATAAAGCAGTAAGGCATCGCATAAGTACAGGATAGTAATAAAGCCCCAAACTACTTTGTGGCCCCAAGAAATAAATATGACTCAAGCTCTGGCTAGGGGGATTCATGGTCCCACATGCGGATAGTGCGAATATTCAAAGAACAGGTATCAAGTACTCGGGGTCCTACGGGACACAAGTGGACGGTTAAAAACCAAATAACATCTATTGCCCACCTGTGCCTCTGCATTATTTACCTACTTAAATTTTAGTTATTAAACGATAATTAAAGCCATGATCATCTCCAACATAAAGCATATGGCAGTCTTCCAACAACTGTGGTATTGGACAATACGCAACAGCACTTGAGCAAGCGACTACGACGCGCAAATCCAACTATCTACCAAACAACAGGTAATAGGATGTGTCCAAGGCAATATAAGGCTGCAAGGGATATCACGGGTACGGAAACTAGAGCATCGCAACACAGATAGCAATAGATCAACAGGAGGGAATAAATACTATAAAAGTAAGATAGGTAGAAAGGGGGAGATTGCTCACCTAAAAACATTGCCGAAGGTTCATCCAAAGATCGGGTCGACTCTCGCATCAACTCATCGGCCTAATCCGTGAAGAAGCAAAGCACTAGAAGAAACACCGGATGCACTATTTAATACTACGGCAAAAGATCGGGCATGATGCATGTATGATGCATGGGATGGCAAAGGTGCGATGCAATTAGGCAATATTAAGCGGAACCGGGGTCCCGACAATTATTTAGGTGGTTCATGTTATTTAGATACCCCGCAATTTAAATGTTGTTTTAACAAGACAAAATATATCACCGGTTCGATGCACAAATTTAAATGAGACTAATATTCGACTAGATTTGCCCGCATATGGTCTCCATATTTAATTATGAGGTGAATCGGCATAATACACCCAATCAAATGAATATGTATGCGATCATGAACAACTTATATGTAACAAGTCATAATGTCATTATAAAAATAGGGGTCTTGGATAGGGGTCACACATTGGTCGGCGATTTTGGGTGTTCCGAGGGTTCGACGGGGATCGGTATTTGGACGCCGGGAAGGAGAACTTGATGCAACGCCGGGTTCGGGATGGGGCTTCAGGGTCGATCTTCAGACTTCGGGTCCAGGGTTTTGAGTGTCACCACGTGCATCTCTCGGAACCATCATCATCAAGCTGGTACTGACGGTCTTAGTGAGGTACTCATCTACTCGGTTAAACTCGTACGACGGAGGGTCGCCGGAATCGGAGCATCGCATGTAATCCATATTCACACGGTCGCTACTGCAATCAAACACCACACCATCTTCTCGTGCTCAGTACCAAAACACAGTACATGGGCAACCCCACTTGTACTAGAGGAAACCAGCTCGAAAGCAACAAACATACCATGACAGCAGTCACCGGTTCAAGGACGAGGCCGGCAAGGGAGGACGGTTCTCATAGTGACGCAGGGGCACGGCGTGGCTGTTGTCGAAGGACGGGGTGGAGGTGGCAGGATATGGGCGGCGGAGCAAAGACGCAGGCTCGCAGGGAGGAGGACGCCCGGGCCGGCAGAGCTCGGGCAGGGGCTCTGCGAGGGCCGGAGAGCGGCGGCGGCCGAGCTCAAGGACGAGGAGAGGCGGCGGCGGGGAGATCTTGGACCGGCACGCGCAGAGGGACTTCGACGAGGTGGGGGCGCATGGGTCACAGAGACGGAACTTGTGCGCTAGGGCGCTCGCAGGGTCGGGGCGGCGGGAGGTGCTCTGGGGGTTTGTCGACCGAGGAAGATGACGCAGCAGCGATGGGGAGAGGAACATAGGAGAGGAGGCAGCGGACGCGTAGAGAGGCGACAGGGGGAGTTGGTGTCCCTAGCTGCGGAAGATGCAGAAGAAGGCGTCGGCGAGGCCGGCTCTGCTTCGGGGCGCAGCCAGCAAGGCGAGGTCGGGCCGACCAGAGGAAGCGGACGCGATGGAGAGGTGGGGCGTGACGCTGGTTGCTCTGCATGGGAGAGGCGAGGGCGAGGTGGCGGCCAGGGCAGCGCCGAGGAAGCAGGGGTAGGTGAGGGAGGTCGCGAGTAGGGAGGGGAACACGACGCGAGGGAGAAGAGAGAGAGTGAATCGGTCGCTGGTGGGTGTGGGTGGTGGGCCAGGCTCGCGGGGTGGGGCCAGGGAGAGGGCGACGCTGGGTAGTGTGGGTCGATCGATCAGGGGTTCCTGTGTGCGTATGTGGTGTTTGCATGAGGGAGCGTGGGGATCCAGGGGTGGGGCCAAGTGAGCGGGAGCGGCAGGGTGGAGGGAGTGGGTGGCGGCGGCGGGTGTGGGTGCTAGGGGGATTTGGCTAGGGTTAGGTAGTATAGAGTTTGGGGTTAGGTGATAGGTTGGAGGTGGACGGCTGGGCTTTTGGGCCTGGCTGGCTGCCTCCCTAAATAAAAATAACTTTTATATTTATTTATTTATTTTTGTTCCTATTTTATTTTAAATCCTTTTGGAAATAATATTTAGATAAAATAAAACATCTGGACGTTCCAGGGTTTTACATTAAAAATAGAGGGGGTATTTGATAAACAAAAACATGCTTTCGGAAAAATAGTTTTAGGCAAAACATGTATTATGATGTCATGATGATGCACAAAGTATTATTTAACCGTGATTTTCTAGTAGTGGTTTACCCGGGGTGCTACATTTCTCCTCCTTTGTGTTGTCATGTTTAGATCTTGTGAGCTCCATTCATGATGAAGATCATCTATTTTTAATCATACATGTTGTGTTTGCGGGGATCTAATGGATATTGAGATACTATGTCAGATTGATTATTGATTCTATCATGTTTGTGTTATTTGTGATCTTGCATGCTCTCCGTTTTTAGTAGCTACCTTGGCCAAGTAGATGCTTGCAACTCCAAGAGGGAGTATTTATGCTCGATAGTAGGTTCATGCCTCTAGTAATCTGGGGAAGTGACAGAAATCTCTAAGTTTGTAGATGTGCTATTGATACTAGGGAGAAAACAACAATCCTTTGTTCATGGAACAATTGTATTGTTTACTTTACACACATTGCTTAATGAAACTATCTGTTGCTTGCAACTTAATACTGGAAGGGGTTCGGATGATAACCTGAAGGTGAATTATTAGTCATAGATGCAGTCAGATTACGGTCTATGTATTTTGTTGTAATTCCCAATCAAATCTCATAGGATTCAAGATGTCTAGTATATGCATTGTTATGCTTTCTCAATCTATCAATTGCCCCGTTGTAATTTGTTTGCCCAGTATGCTATCTATCTTAGGGAGAACACCTCTAGTTAACTATGGACCCCGGTCCAATCTTTATCATTGATACAGCATCTACTGTTACCGTTTATTTTATATAGGCAACTATTATCTTCCACACTATACGTTTAATCCTTTGTTTTCAGCAAACCAGTGAGATTGACAACCTCACTATAAGCTGGGGCAAAGTTTTGATTTTGTGTTGTGTTGGTTCCAAGTTTTTAGAAACACCTTGGAGTTGTTTCCTTACTCCTACTAGTTTGATAACCTTGGTTTCATAACTGAGGGAAAACTTGCTACTGTGCTCATCATGCCTTCCTCTTTGGGTTTCCCAACGAGGCTCTACAGTTAACTGAGCCGCATCAATCGCAACTAGCGAATCAGTGACTTTGTAACCGAACTTTCTCCATAATTTGACTACATCGACTTCCTTGTTTGTCTGATTATCCAACGAAATTCCACACGCTATCTTTTCCATGAAACCCTAAGTCCATAACAATGGGCTTTGCCGAGGTTACCCATCGTCGGTAGCTGTAACTCGTAGAGAAAAAGCAAACCACGAACAAATTCATGGAGAGGGATAGAAAGTCCTTAAAGGACGAAGGCAAGGAACATAACACAAAATCTGGAGGGACGATCCGGGAATACCTCAATGCTGGGAATTCTATAGTCGTCCTCCTCCTATGGGATCAACCCGGCCTGGCGGAGCTGCTGTAGCTCAGAAATCTTGATCCATGATCGTTGCCAGCCGCCGTTGGTGACGTGACCTCCGGTGTCCTTCTTCTTGCCGGCAGCAGCCATTCTTGATCCAGCACCCGTGGACTTCTTGTCCTTCACCATCCTTGCGGCACACCTTTTCTGCTATAACCGGATAATGGAGCTTGGGAAGACTCAGAACACATCTAGCGCGAGGTGGAATTATGGAGAAAAGGGCGGCATAAGAGAACGGATGCAAAGAAGAAAATCTGACGCAAGGAAGAAGAAGGTGAAAGAAGGGGAAAAACACCGAGGAATCCAAGTACTTAATGCAGACGGCAAGTAATCTCAGCCATCGGTTCCCCGCGGCCACTATGTGGCACGCATCAGTGCAGACACGTGAGAAGGTGAAACCCGAACCATCGCCTCACTATACCCACTATGCATGGAAATCGAGGAGAAATGGTTAAATACCCCAATTTATGTTGTCAACATCCGGAATTTTAATCCTAGATGCCTGTTATGCCATACATTGCAATCCCATGATTACCATTTTTGTGAGACATAACAGATTGGTACCATAGTTCATCATCCATTACAAACCATAATAAAGGTCTTACAAATATAGGATCTTAGGATCCAGTCTTAATACAATCAACGCAGCAGAATAATATAATAACGGTAGCATGGGCGAAGCTTCATCTTCAGGGTCACAGGCAATGCTGACGATGGGATATGATCCTAGTTGTCGTAGACTTCCTATTGTCCATCATCCTGGTAGTCCTCCTCATAGTCTAGCCATAGGAATAGCCAGGGACAAAGCCATGAGTACTCTTTAAGTACTCGCGAACTATCACTAACAAGTAAGGTGGTTCAAGTAGGAATCCTAAGCTTTAGGTTGTTTTTGCAAAAAGCCAAATTTATCTCTAACTGAGTTTAGAAGTAATGAAAAACTAGTTTAGTGTTTTACAACACCTAAGTGGGAACTTAGCTTTCACTTTCGCAACCCTGCTGTGGTCAAGTCAAAGTCATGATTCATTTCCCAAGTCATTTTGAAAACATCTGACGACAGAATATTATGGCCACTCCAACTGTCCATAACCGCAGACACGGCTATTCGAAAAGTTTGACACTTTACATAGGTGGTACACTTTCACCACAACATTCGATACATCTGTCAGGAACAATCCTGAATCACCATACTCAGTATGCGGATAATCAATCCTAACCTTTCAATTACACACCCTAGTATAGGCACCTCCCCTATGAGTTTGTCCTCCCAACCATGACCATCTATCATCTTGGGAACTGCACAGGTGGACAATCATCACGAGGTAGCTGTTGGAATTATGCCCTAGAGGCAATAATAAAGATGTTATTATTATAATTCTTGTTCATGATAAAGTTTATATTCCATGCTATAATTGTATTAAGCGGAAACTTTGATACTTGTGTGGTTTATGAACAACACCGTGTCCCTAGTATGCCTCTATGGACTAGCTTATTGATTAATGATGGTTAAGGCTTCCTAACCATAGACATGAGTTGTCAATTAATAATGAGATCATGCCATTGGGAGAATGATATGATGGACAGACCCAAATTAAGCAGAGCAATTAGATCGTGTCATTGTGTTCATCTTTGCGAAGCTTTTTCTTATGTCAAATATTGTATTCCTTAGACCATGAGATAATGCAAATCCCTGGTAATCGGAAGAAAGCTTTGAGGTCATCAAACGTCATCCTATGAGAGGGTGATCATAAAGGTGTCTCTCAGGTGATCGGAAAGTGCTTGTTGGGTTGTATGTATCGAGATGGGATTTGTCCCTCCAAAGTCGGAGAGATATACTTTGGGCCCACTCGGTAATCGATATCAACACCGGGTGCAAGCAAGTGGTTAAGGAGTTAATCACAAAGTGATATCGGATTACGGAACGAGTAAAGTACTTGCTGTGAACGAGATTGAACTAGGTATGCCGATGCCAACGATCGAATCTCGGGCAAGTAAAATATCGCGTGACGAAGGGAATACATATATGGGATTAATTGAATCCTAGCATCGTGGTTCATCCGATATGATCATCGATGAATATGTCGGAGTCAATATGGGTTTCCAGATCCCGCTGTTGATTATTGATAGAAGATCATGTCTGCATATTCTTGCATATTCTCGAACCCGTAGGGTCACACACTTAACGTGTCTCGACGCTAGGATAGAATGGATAATTGGTTTATGAGTTTTTGTTCGGAGTCTTGGATGAGATCCAGGACATCACGAGAGGTTCCGGAATGGTCCGGAGAATAAGATTCATATAAGGGAAAGCAGTTTTGGATTTCGGAATTGTTTCGGAATGTTCGGTATTGTACCGGAAGGTTCTAGAAGCTTCCGGAGTGGGACCAACGTCGCCCCACTTGTCAGAGGGGGGCGTGGGCCTATGAGGGAGTACCCTCGCCGCATTGGGCCAGGGGCACAAGGCCCCATAGGCCCAGCCGGCCAAGCCCTAGGGGAAACCCTAGGGAGAGCTTCTAGAAGGGGGGAAACTTGCCTCCCACTCCACCCATGTGGCCGCCGGCCCTAGGGCTTGGAGGAGGGGCAAGGGCAGCCGGCCAGCCCTCTATATAAAGAGGGCAGGGGCGCACCCTCCTCCCACACCCCAAAAACCCTAGCCGCCATACTGCTGCCCTCTCCTCTCTCTCTCCCGACTGCGCGTAGGCAAAACCCTGCCGCAGAAACTCTCCACCTTTGCACCACGCCGTCATGTTGTAGATCCAATCTGTCTCTCCACCCCACTTGCTGTACCGAGGAAGGAGGAGACATCGAGGTGCCGTACGTGTGCATCTCTCGGAGGCGTCGCCACTTGCGGCGTTGGATCAGATCGGATCGCGAGGAGGATAAGGCTAGTACGACTACATCAACCACGTTCTGTTGAACGTTCCGCTATGCGATTTGTTCAAGGGTATGAAGATCTCATCTATCCCTCTCGCTGTTTGCATCTCCTGGATTAGATCTTGGCTTTTCCCGTTCGCATCCGTAGAAAAATTTGATTTACTATGCTGTGAAACCCTTCAGTGGTATCAGAGCTAGATCTATGCGTAGATGTGTTTCACGAGTAGAACGCAACATGCTTGTTGCAGGCGTTGATGTTTTCTATTGCAAGCCTCTTGTTGTGTACTTCTTATGACGCGGGATAGTGAGATCGAAGCGGTCTAGGCCAACTTTACACGACCTCGTTCGCGAGACCGGCTCCGCACTTGACGTGTGGCTTGTTCCACACATGCGGCTGGTGGATGCCAGTTTCTCTCACTATAGTTGTCATGGGATTTACACCGGATGTTGGCAACCATAATATCACCGTTGTGGCTTTCCGTAGGTAAGAATCGTTCTTAGCTTGTTACTCCCATAAGCCACGTAAAACATGCAACAACAAAGTAGAGGTGTCTAACTTGTTTTTGCAGGGAATATTTCTGTGATATGGTATGGCCCAAGATGTGATGTGTATGTTGTATGCAATGATCATGTTTTGTAATATTTCACGACTTGCATGTCGATGAGTACACAACCAGTAGGAGCCATATGGTTGTCTTTATAATTGTGTATGACCTGTGTGTCAACTTCTTATACGCCATGTAATAGCTTTACTTTATCGCTAAGTAGTTAGCAATAGTTGTACTTGCTATTCATGGTGGAGGCAATCATGGTGGAGTGATGGAGATCATGCTGGCACGCACAAGATGGAGATCATTGCGCGGAGATTGGCTATACCATATCACATAAAATTATATGCATGTGATGTTTATCCTTTTATGTATCTTATTATGCTTAGATCGCGACGGTAGCATTATAAGATGATTCCTCACTTAAAGATCAAGATAAAATTGTGTTCTCCCCATGTATGCAAAGTTGCGAAAGTTCGTTGTGTTCAAGCACCACGTGATGATCGGGTGCTATAAACTCTATGTTCACATACAACGGGTGCAAGCCAGTTTTGCACACGCGGAAATACTTGGGTTTGACTTGACGAGCCTAGTATGTACAGACATGGCCTCGGAACACACGAACCGAAAGGTTAAGCATGAGTCATATGAATGATATGATCGACACTTTGTTGTCCACCATTGAAACCACATCTCTTCTCGTGAAGATCGGATTAGGTGTGGTGAATTTGGATCATGTTCACTAAACAACTTGAGGGATGTTGAATTTAGTGGGAGTTCATCTAGTAATTTGATTAAGTTGAACTAGTTATCATGAACATAGTCTAAATTGTACTTGCAAATTTTGTAGATCAAATGTCTAAGTCCAACTTCAACTTCAACGTTTTTGCTGAGAAAGAAAAGCTTAAGAACAATGGGTCTAACTTCACCAAGTGGTTCTGCAATCTGAGAATCATTCTCGCTGGCGGACAAAAGGACTATGTCCTTGAGAAAGCGCTAGGTGACGCCCCTGCTGTAGATGCGCCGGCTGATGAAAAAGTTGTTTATCAGTCGCGCAAGGATGATTATGGTGTGATTAAGAGCACCATGTTGTTTGCTATGGAATCGGACCTTCAAAATCGTTTTGAGGAGTTCGCCGGGCCCTTTGAGATTCTTGAGGAACTGAAAACCATGTTTCAGACTCAGGCCCATTCTGAGAGATATGAGATCTCTGAGAAATTCTTCAACTGCAAGATGGAGGAAGGGAGTTCCGTTAGTGAGCACGCCATTAAGATGTCGGTCTACACTCAACGTCTTGAGCAACTGGACTGCAAGATTCCAGAAGATCTCAAGATTGACAGAGTTCTACAATCAGTCCCTCCTAGCTGCAAAGGTTTTGTAGTTACTCATAATCATATTGGTTCCACTGATACGATCACTGAGCTCTTCACCAAGCTAAAAGTTGCGGAGGTGGACATCAAGAAAGATAATCATGTGTTGATGGTCAACAAGCCCCCCAGCTTTAAGAAAGGTAAGGGTGCAAAGAAGTCCTTCAAGAAAGGTAGCGGCAAGCGCGTTGCCCCTGCTGAGAAGAAGCTCAAGTCTGGACCTAAGCCGGACGCTGAGTGCTTCTATTGCAAGGACAAGGGTCACTGGAAGCGCAACTGTCCGAAGTACTTAGCGGACAAGAAGGTTGGCACCATTAAAGGTATATTTGATATACATGTTATTGATGTTTACCTTACTAGCGCTCGTTGTAGTGCCTGGGTATTTGATACTGGTACAGTTGCTAATATTTGTAACTCGAAATAGGAGCTACGGAATAGACGGCGGCTAGCAAGGGATGAGGTGACGATGCGCGTTGGCAACGGATCAAGAGTTCATGTGATGGCCGTCGGCACGCTCTCCTTAGTTTTACCTTTGGGATTAATTTTAAACCTTAATAAATGTTATTATGTGCCTGCGTTGAGCATGAACATCATATCTGGATCGTGTTTATTGCAAGACGGTTATTCATTTAAATCGGAGAATAATGATTGTTCTATTTATATGAGTAACATCTTTTATGGTCATGCACCTGCTGTGAATGGTTTATTTCTTCTGAATCTCGAGAGCAATGAAACACACATCCATAACATTGAGGCTAAGAGATGCAAGGTAGATAGTGATAATACGACTTATTTGTGGCACTGCCGTCTAGGTCATATTGGTGTAAAACGCATGAAGAAACTCCATTCTGATGGACTTTTGGAGTCTCTTGATTTTGAATCATTTCACACGTGCGAGCTGTGCCTCATGGGCAATATGATCAAAACCCCGTTCTCCGGTATAATGGAGCGAGCAACGGATTTGTTGGAAATCATACATACCGATGTATGCAGACCAATGAGTGTTTCGACGCGTGCTGGATATCGCTATTTTCTCACTTTTACTGATGACTTAAGTAGATATGGGTATATCTATTTAATAAAACATAAATCTGAAACATTTGAAAAGTTCAAGGAATTTTAGAAAAAAGTGGAAAACCATCGTAACAGGAAAATTAAATTTCTACGATCCGATCATGGAGGTGAATATTTGAGTTATGATTTTCTCACGCATCTTAAAGCAAGCGAAATCGTTTCGCAACTCATGCCACCCGGAACACCACAGCGCAATGGTGTGTCTGAATGCCGGAATCGAACTCTATTAGCTATGCTGCGATCAATGATGTCTCTTACAGATTTGCCGTTATCATTTTGGGGTTATGCATTAGAAACCGTTGCATTCACTTTAAATAGGGCACCATCTAAATCCGTTGAGACGACACCGTATGAACTGTGGTTTGGTGCTAAACCTAAGTTGTCGTTTCTTAAAGTTTGGGGATGCGAGGCTTACGTCAAGAAGTTGATGCCGGACAAGCTCGAACCCAAAGCGTAGAAATGCGTCTTCATAGGATACCCTAAGGAAACTATTGGGTATACCTTCTATCACAGATCCGAAGGCAAAGTGTTTGTTGCAAAGAACGGATCCTTTCTTGAGAAGGAGTTTCTCTCGAAAGAAGTGAGTGGGAGGAAAGTAGAGCTAGACGAGGTTATTGAACCTTCTCTTTAGTTGGAGAGTAGCGCAGCACCTGAAATTGTTCCAGTGCTGTCTGCACCAACAATAGAGGAAGCTAATGACGAGGATCATGAAGCTTCGGACGATGCTACTACTGAACGTCGCAGGTCGACAAGGTCATGTGCCCCTCCTGAGTGGTACGGCAACCCTGTCTTAACTATCTTGTTACTAGACAACAGTGAACCTGCAAACTATGAGGAAGCAATGATGAGCCCAGACTCTGAAAAATGGCTAGAGGCCATGAAATCCGAATTGGGATCCATGAGCGAGAACCAAGTATGGACTTTGGTGGACCATCCTAGCAACCGAAAGGCCGTTGAGTGCAAATGGATTTTCAAGAAGAAAACATACGTGGATGGTAACATTACTGTCTATAAAGCACGGCTTGTTGCGAAAGGTTTTCAACAAGTTCAAGGTGTTGACTACGATGAGACTTTCTCTCCCGTAGCGATGTTTAAGTCCATTCATATTTTATTAGCAATTGCTGCATTTCATGATTATGAAATATGGCAGATGGATGTCAAGACTGCGTTCCTCAATGGCAACATTGATGAAGAGTTGTATATGATGCAACCCGAAGGTTTTGTCGATCCTAAGGATGCTGATAAGGTATGCAAACTTCAGCGTTCCATTTATGGACTGAAGCAAGCATCTCGGAGTTGGAACCTTCGTTTTGATCAAGTGATCAAGAGCTTTGGATTTGTTCCAAATTGCTACGAAGCTTGTATCTACAAGAAAGTGAGTGGGAGCTCAGTGACATTTTTAGTACTATATGTGGATGACATATTGATTATTGGAAATGACATTGATATGCTTAACGATGTGAGGAGTTATTTGAACAAATGTTTTTCAATGAAAGACCTAGGAGAAGATGCTTATATATTAGGCATCAAAATCTATAGAGATAGACAAAGACGCCTAATAGCTTTAAGCCTAAGTACATACCTAGACAAAGTTCTGAAAAGGTTCAGAATGGATAAGACAAAGAAAGGTTCAGTGCCTATGTTGTCAGGTAAGATATTGAGCAAGGCTTAGTGTCCAGCTACGGTAAACGATAGAGAAGCTATGAGCAAAGTGCCTTATGCCTCGGCCATAGGTTCTATCATGTATGCCATGCTGTGTACTAGACCGGATGTGTCCAATGCTCTTAGTTTGACGAGCAGATACCAAAGTGATCCAGGAGTGGAACACTGTACAGCCATGAAGAACATCCTAAAGTATTTAAATAGGACTAAAGAAATGTTCTTGGTCTATGGAGGTGATGATCAGCTCGTCGTAAAAGGTTACGTCGACGCTAGTTTTGACACCGAGAAGGATGATTCTAAATCTCAGACAGGATACGTTTATATTTTGAATGGAGGAGCTGTGAGCTGGAGAAGCTGCAAGCAAAGCGTGATCGCGGGATCAACAATAGAAGCGGAATACATGGCTGTTGCAGAAGTGCCAAGTGAAGGAGTTTGGATCAGGAACTTCATCACTGAGCTTGGTGTGGTTCCAAGTGCCTTGGACCCACTGGAGATATTGTGTGACAACACTGGTGCCATAGCACTGGCTAAGGAACCAAGATATCATCCAAATACCAAGCATATCAATCGCAAGTTTCATATAATTCGAGATTATATAACAGATGGAGATCTGAAGATTACCAAAGTACATACGGATCTGAATGTCGCAGATCCGTTGACTAAACCTCTTCCACGAGCAAAACATGATCAGCACCTTAGTGACATGGGTGTTAGATTGTTGCCAGATGTAAAATAGATTATTGACTCTACTGCAAGTGGGAGACTGTTGGAATTATGCCCTAGAGGCAATAATAAAGATGTTATTATTATAATTCTTGTTCATGATAAAGTTTATATTCCATGCTAGAATTGTATTAAGCGGAAACTTTGATACTTGTGTGGTTTATGAACAACACCGTGTCCTAGTACGCCTCTATGGACTACCTTATTGATTAATGATGGTTAAGGTTTCCTAACCATAGACATGAGTTGTCAATTAATAATGAGATCATGTCATTGGGAGAATGATATGATGGACAGACCCAAATTAAGCAGAGCAATTAGATCGTGTCATCGTGTTCATATTTGCGAAGCTTTTTCTTATGTCAAATATTGTATTCCTTAGACCATGAGATAATGCAACTCCCTGGTATCGGAAGAAAGCTTTGAGGTCATCACACGCCATCCTATGAGAGGGTGATCATAAAGGTGTCTCTCAGGTGATCGGAAAGTTCTTGTTGGGTTGTATGTATCGAGATGGGATTTGTCCCTCCCAAGTCGGAGAGATATACTTCGGGCCCACTCGGTAATCGATATCAACACCGCTTGCAAGCAAGTGGTTAAGGAGTTAATCACAAAGAGATATCGGATTACGGAACGAGTAAAGTACTTGCTGTGAACGAGATTGAACTAGGTATGCCGATGCCAACGATCGAATCTCGGGCAAGTAAAATATCGCGTGACGAAGGGAATATATATATGGGATTAATTGAATCCTGACATCGTGGTTCATCCGATATGATCATCGATGAATATGTGGGAGTCAATATGGGTTTCCAGATCCCGCTGTTGATTATTGATAGAAGATCATGTCTGCATATTCTGGAACCCGTAGGGTCACACACTTAACGTGTCTCGACGCTAGGATAGAATGTATAATTGGTTTATGAGTTTTTGTTCGGAGTCTCGGATGAGATCCAGGACATCACGAGAGGTTCCGGAAAGGTCCGGAGAATAAGATTCATATAAGGGAAAGCAGTTTTTGGATTTCGGAATTGTTTCGGAATGTTCGGTATTGTACCGGAAGGTTCTAGAAGCTTCCGGAGTGGGACCAACGTGGCCCCACTTGTCGGAGGGGAGTGTGGGCCTACGAGGGAGTGCCCTGGCCGCATTGGGCCAGGGTCACAAGGCCCCATAGGCCCAGCCGGCCAAGCCCTAGGGGAAACCCTAGGGAGAGCTTCTAGAAGGGGGGAACTTGCCCCCCACTCCACCCATGTGGCCACCGGCCCTAGGGCTTGGAGGAGGGGCAAGGCCAGCCGGCCAGCCCTCTATATAAAGAGGGCAGGGGCGCACCCTCCTCCCACACCCCAAAAACCCTAGCCGCCATACTGCTGCCCTCTCCTCTCTCTCTCTCCCGACTGCGCGTAGGCGAAGCCCTGCTGCAGAAACTCTCCACCTTTGCACCACGCCGTCGTGTTGTAGATCCAATATGTCTCTCCACCCCACTTGCTGGACCGAGGAAGGAGGAGACGTCGAGGTTCCGTACGTGTGCATCTCTCGGAGGCGTCGCCACTTGCGGCGTTGGATCGGATCGGATCGCGAGGAGGAGAAGGCTAGTACGACTACATCAACCACGTTCTGTTGAACATTCCGCTGTGCGATTTCTTCAAGGGTATGAAGATCTCATATATCCCTCTCGTTGTTTGCATCTCCTAGATTAGATCTTGGCTTTTCCCGTTCGCATCCGTAGAACATTTTGATTTACTATGCTGCGAAACCCTTCAGTAGCCTCAGCTCAAACCTCGGCCGTAAGGGAACCCATACTAAGATATATAAACTTCCAGTCAAGTCCTACCTAAATTCAGGTATTGTGGTTGTACGGTAACATTGGAATGGTATCGCATCCGAACCCAACCATCAATTTTATAAAGGGGCTAAGGCTCATGCCCTAACATTTTCATCATCAAATCATCTGGTGTTCACAACCATGTCAAATCATTTCATTAGAATGACTCATCATTCTAAGGTTTTCATAATCATT
Organism: Avena sativa; assembly: GCA_916181665.1. Taxonomy (NCBI): domain Eukaryota; kingdom Viridiplantae; phylum Streptophyta; class Magnoliopsida; order Poales; family Poaceae; genus Avena; species Avena sativa. Next base: position 225,196,280 of record OV702284.1, on the reverse strand, counting down.
TTCACCAAGTATTATAATCTAAAGTGATCAAGTTTTATGCTTAGCACTAGCCACTAAAGTTGAGGGTAGTCACTAATGAGGGGTGCTAACCAAGTGTGACTTATCTAAATCTAATTTCATGCCTCAGTATGACATCTAGTTCTATCAAACTTAGGCCAAGTTTTATGCTCTTTATGCTACCTCTAATATCTTCCCAAAACATCACAAACACTAACTAAAAGTAATAAAGAACTTTGATAAAGAAATAAAAGAATAAAGCTTGCAAGTAAAACTGGAATTTGGTATAATCAAGGTTGCATAACCAAATATGCCTAAGGCCTCTAGTTTGCATAGTTATCATGCAAGTTTTAGCTTGCTAGGATGGCTTGCATTAGATAGCTTGCATGGTTTAGCTTAGCTTGCATGGTTAAGAAACTTGCAAGTGGTAGCTTGCCTTGGGTAGTGCAGTGGTGGAAGTTCTCCTCTGCTTCCTCTTCATAGTAGTCTCCTTCCTCTTCGTATCCTTGGTCGATACTAGTGTCTATAAATAAATACGAGGTACACAATCACCAAACAATACTTAACTACTTCTATTTGGAAAACAAGGGTTCACACTAGATGATCTAGCATCATTACAATCATCACATGAAATAAAGACTTGGTCTTATTTATTTTATTTTGGAAAAGTAATTTCTACTCATTGAAAACTACTTAAGATTTAATATTCTCCAATTTAAAATATGGGATCATGTTGACACATTTCATCACCACATATTTCAATACTTGGAAATGTGATTTAAAGTGGTGTCACAATTTAATAAGGTTTAACAGTATTATTTTAATTAGTTAAAGTGACTAGAAATGCCTATGGGGCATTCTTTTAGTACTTGTCCATTATTACTGCAAGTAAACCTAGATATTTTTATATATTCAGAAAGGCCTTACCAAATGTGATTTTTGAGAGTTGGAATCAACTCAAAAGAATTTATGGTTGATTTTTGAAAAATGTTTGAATGCAGAAAAGTCTCTGCCTTGTTATTTTTACTATAGGCGATCTATACTTCCAAATGGTTTGAATCCAACGGGATTGGATTAACAATTTCAATACCTTTCTAGCAAAATAGGTTTCATGCAATTTGGTTCAGTGAATCTCTCCAAATCGATTTTTGAATCTACTGAAAGAACTAGAGTTTGAACTAAATGGAAAAAATCTAAATTTGAACTAACTGGGTCACGCGGGAACTAACTGGGCTGGCCCACCGCGCACAACACAGCGCACGGGATGAGTTAAGTGATGGCCCCATGTGTCAATGACTCTAATTACGCGAAGTGGTATCCTTCTATCCAGGCCCTACGATTAGAATCTAATCGAACGGTCGGGGTTCATCGTCGACGACGAATAGCTCCAGCGAGGTCTAAACCCTAACGTGGCGGTGGGGGTCATGTGAGGATCACCAGGGCTCCATCTAGGGTCGGCGTTGGGGGCGAACGACGGCGGTTCGAACGGTGGGTGCGGCAGCTCCTGGGGCGGCTCCAATCAATGGCTCCTCTTCTCCTCCTCCGTGGCAGACTCCGGTGAAATTCCAGCGACCTGGTGCTCGCCTTGCTCTGGGGAAAGGTGTGGGAGGTTCTATGAGAGGTGGGGAGTGGAATGGTGTGACGAATTGGGACTGGGGTGGCCTCCTTTTATAGCCGAGCGAGAGAGGTAGTGCGGCATGGGCAGAGCTCGTCGAGGTCGGCTGTGCAGTGAGCTAATGGCATGGCTCAGAGGCTAGGATGGTGTGTGGTCTCCTGGCGATGCTCAAGGACGTAATGGCGCGGAAAGGGGTGGTCGAGAATGGTCGGGAACGGTCGACGCTCTGCGCGGCACCGACGGTGGTTTTGATGAAGCACGGGTGCTACGGGTCGCGCGGCGGCGAACATGGATGTCTAGGAGGTTCCTGGGGTCGTGGGGATCACAGGCACGGGCGACGAAGGCGAGGCACGACGTGTGCGAGTGTGTCGGGCGCGGCGCTCTGGCATGCTCTCGGCATGGCGCAAAGACATTGGGCGTGGCGCGTTCTCTATGTTCCAGTGCCTGGCTACTTGCGAGGGCTGTACAGGGGGTGGCGGTGGACATTGGGTTGCCTCCTAAACATGGTGGCTAGGCGCGGCGAATGCTCCTGCTACCTTGCCATGGTCGGCTGGCAAGGGGTGGCTCGGGTTGTGTAACACCCTCAGAATCGACCCTATGCAAGTTTCAGCGATTCCCGCCAAACCCGCATAGAAACGATTCAAAGGTGCCCACCAGGCACTTTCGTGCGGGTGGAAAACGAAGTAATAACATTACACAACAGTCCTCGATGGGACCCACAGAACAGATATATACAACAGCGACTCACTGAGTCAAGAATACAGATATACGGTACAAAGATCCAAATCACCTTGAAAATGATACAGCGTCCGACTACGGACAAGATGCAAATGGGGCTGAGAGCCCTGAAGAATAACCAATGGCGTTCATAACCCTGCCCAGGCCAAGCCGGAAGGGTAACCCTGCTAACGACGTCGAACTCAAAACCTGCTTGAACAAAAGGGGTGCCGACAAAGGGCAAAGGAAAAAGAGGAGCGTCAGTACTGAGGCCAGTACACGGCGAGACTAGAATTCGGCGGTCCTCGCCTACATAGGTATGGTGGACTGAAGCGGCAGCGCAGCATGCACTAAACATCCTATAGAGACTCGATACAACTGGCGGCTATCAGAGAGGGGTAAGGAAGACCTATCCGGATCCAACCTGAATCTTAGACCAAACAATCCCATCCTGGTATTTCCCCCTCGAGACCAATCGAGGAAGTCCACCGAGGAACTCACACAGTTGGCAGTTTTATTTATTCAGTTATTGTTGCAGCAATTACTAGTCAGGTATAGATAATCATCCTGATAAAATAAGCAGTGGGCCGTTTTAGTTAACCATTCCGTTGTAGTTGCGACACTTACTAGTCAGATACAATTAGCATGAGATAACCCAAAACCCAGCAGTTGTTGGTACTTTTATTTAGCCATTCCGTTATAGTTGCAATATTTACTAGTCAGGTACAATGGTCGCAAGCGTCAACCCAAAACAGGCAATTGTTGGCAGTATTATTTAGCCATTCCATTATAGTGAAGCTGCTTACTAGTCATTATAAAGTCAAATTTATAGCACTACTTTAGTTATAGTTGTCTATGATCGAGATACTGTGCTCCAAGTCGTCCATAACCGCGGACACGGCTTTCAGAAAGTTTTACCCGGCCGGGGTGCACAAATAGCAACACACACTCGATCAACCTCGGAAAAACCAAAACAAAACCCAACGAGGCCTTCACGACAAAGCAATCACAGGATTCAGAAATATTTCAGGGGGCCACCCCTTGGAGTACACCCGCAACGAAGTTAGCTGACTCCGAGACGGACCCGAGGTTTGGGTGGACGGCTGTGAACGACTGGGAACCCAAAACTGGGCGTGTCGACACCGCGAAAACGTGTCCCGATCCTAAATAGTACAGGTGCTATCCATCGCACAATTTAAATAAAGCAGTAAAGCATGGCATAAGTACAGGATAGTAAATAAATCCTCAAACTAGTTTGTGGCCCTAAGAAATAAGAATGAATCAAGCTCTGGCTCAGGGGGTCCCATAATTCCCCGTATGTGGATAGCGCGAATATTCAAGGAACATGTATCAAGTACTCGGGGTCCTACGGGACACAAGTGGATGGTTAACAACCAAATAACATCTATTGCCCACCTGTGCCTCTGCTTACCTACTTCAATTTTAGTTGTTAAACAGTAATTAAAGTGAACGATAAGTAAAGCCATGATCATCTCCAACATCAACATGCGGCAATACACCAACAACTGTGGCACTTGACGACACGCAACAGCACTTGAGCAAGCGACTACGACGCGCAAGTCCAACTATCTACCAAACAACAGGTAATAGGAGGTGTCCAAGGCAATCTGAGGCTGCGAGGGATATCACGGGTACGAAAACTAGAGCATCGCAACACAGATAGCAATAGATCAACAGGAGGAATAAATACTATAAAAGTAAGATAGGTAGAAAGGGGGATATGCTCGCCTGAAAACATTGTCGAAGGTTCAACCGAAGACCGGGTCGACACTCGCATCCACTCAACGGCCTTATCCGCGAAGAACCAAAACACTAGAATAAACACCGGATGTACTATTTAACACAACAGCAGAAGATCGGGCATGATGCATGCATGATGTATGGTATGGCAAAGATGCGATGCAATTAGGTCATATTAAGTGGAACCGGGGTCCCGACAATTAATTAGCTGGTTTATGTTGTTTAGTTACCCCGCAATTTAAATGTTGTTTTAAACAAGGCAAAATATGACAACGGTTCGATGCACAAATTTAAATGAGGCCAATATAAGACTAGATTTGCCCGCATATGGGCCCCATATTTAATTTAGGTGAATCGGTATAGGGCCCCCAAACCACAGACAAGTATGCATGCATGAACAATTAATATGCAACAATTTGATATTACATTTATAAAAATAGGGCTCGAGAAAGGGGGTCACACATTAGGGGTCTCGACGGTCTTGGTCCGGGGTTCGGGGTCGGTTCTCAGGGTTCAGGGTTCGACGGGATCGGTCTCGGACGACAGAAGTAGATCTTGTCGCATCCGCGGTGGTCGGGCCATGTTGTCGGTCTTGTCGTCTCACGCGGAGATCTTGGCGTTTCGTGGCGAAGTGCTTGTGGTACCGGTGGCGATCTTGGCGGTCTTCGGGTCCGGACTTCGCCTCCGGGAACGGTCCTCAGGGTCTCGACGAACTTGGTGTTCTGGCATCTCTGAGTCGTGGTTCTTGACGCGGCACCGGCCTTATGCTCGGGTAGAAGTACTTGTCGCACCACGTCGGAGTCCTTGAATCCGGGAAGGAGAACTTGACGCGCCAGGGTTCGGTCTTCGGGGTTCGACGAGGGATCGAGCTTCGGAATCGGGCTTCCGGGAACGGGGCTCCAGGATCCGAGAGGGAAATCTTGGCGTCCAGGGTTTCGGCATCTTCGGATTCCGGGACCGGGTTCTTTGAGCTCGCGAAGAAGTACTCGAAGTTCTGTGGTGAAGGTCTCGGGGGCATCGTCGTGTCCGGTTCCCGTGTCGACGAACGCGTTGTCCGTGACGGCGGTCTTGGATCCTAGCGATCAGACTTGGATCTGCGTCACTTCGGTTTTGCTGACGGGACGATCTTGTCACAACTTCCGTCAAACCTGTTCATCGAGTGGGTCTCTGAGATGCATCTGCACACGCGCGCGAGGCAGGATGCAGCGAGGAAGAGCGGGATGGGAGGACGCGGCGGCCAGGCTCGAGCGGCCAGGGAGTCGCTGCAGGGGCCCGGGCGCGCTGGCCGGCGGCGGGAGGACGACGGCGAGGTGGTTGAGGCACGGGCCGGCGACGGGGAGGAACGGAGGGTCGCCGGAGAGGACGTCGCTCGGGCCACGGCAGGAGCTCTGTCGGGCGCAGGCGGCGGCGGTTGCCGCGGCCAGCGGACGGCGGACGGCGGCGCAGAGGGAGGCGGGCGAGCCGGAGGAGGCGGGCGAGGCAGGGGCGAGGAAGGGCAGAGGGAGGAGGCCGCGGCGAGGCTCTGCTTAGACAGCGGAGGCGGCGGAGCTTGGCGATACGATGGGGGCGAGGCGAGCTTGCGCCGGCGGCCGGAGCAGGGCGGCCGGAGCACGGGGTCGGGCGGGGCGCGGGAGGAGGCGGCTCGGCCGTTGCGGGGCACGGCCGGAGAGGAGGGAGAAGGGGAGGTTGAGCGGGGGGAGAGAAGGGGAGAGAGGCGGGAGGAGGAAGAGGAACAGGGGAGGGGCGCGTCGGTGGGGGGGTTGCGCGCGTGGGGAGGGAGAGAGAGGACGTGGTGGGGCCGGAGGGTGGGGTCGGGGCGTGGGGCTGTGGTGGGGGTGAGGTGGGGAGTGGCCAGGCGGGGTCGGGTGGGACCCGCCGGGGATGGGTCGGTTTGGGGGGGTTTGTGTGAGGGACAGGTGGGTCAGAGAGGGTGGGGGCCGGTTGTAAGGGAGAGGGGGTAGGTGGGGCTGGGGTGAGAGAAGGAGAGAGAGAGAGAGAGAGCTGGGGGAAGAGAGGGTGGATTGATGAGGTGGCAGGGTGGGTAGGGATTGGGGGAGAGGGTGAGGTGGCGAGCTGTGAGAGGTGGGTAGGATAGATTTGGGTGGGAATAGATTTAGGTTTAGACATTTGACTAGGGTTTTATAATTTAATTTAAAAGCCTTTTGCAAATTGTTTTTAGACAACTGAGATATCCGGAAGCACCGGTGTTAATTTGAAATAAAAGGGAGGGGATTAATATAGAAAGTAAAATAGGGTTCTTAGCAAAATATTTTGAAACAAAATGTGTATGATGATGTCATGATGATGCAATGCGCAAAATTCAACGCGATTTTCTAGTAGTGGTTTTGCGGGATGCCACAGGTTGGCACGGCATGGTGCAAAGGGTAGGGTTCTAGCTTGTGTCAATACAGTGTGGTCACTAGGGGAGACAAGGGGTGATAGTAGGGTGCAAAGAGCGAACAAAGCATTGATCAAAAATAGTGATAGTTAGGCAGGTTTTACCATGCTCACCAAGTGTTTGATGAAATGGCTAAAAGAATTCAAGTTTGAAAATTTTGAATGAATTTTGGTGGGTGTACTGGTCACATACTTGGTAGTCTCTGGTTGCTTGGGTTTGTCAAGATGAACCGGTTTGAGTGGTTTTTGAGAAATGGTGATCTTAGTTCCTATACTTGATTCAATTTTCAAATGTCATTTGAATAGATTTGCAAAATGTTTCTGTGGGTTTGTAAGGTGGGTTTGGGTTCACTTTTACTTGGTCTAGCAAGGGGTGAAAAGAATTCGATTTGTTTCTGTTAGTAATCTTGGACTAGAAACACTCAAAGTGGTCTAGTGGTTAACTTTGGTCAAAATGACCATTAGCTCATATTGTTTATTTTTGAATTTCTAATGATTTGATTCTGCTTGGAAATGATTTATATGATGTTGTTTTCATATTTAAACCAACCCTTGCCATTCATAACAATCAAACAAGTCATTGCAAGCATTCCTGCATTCATCACATACATACATGCATTAATATTGATTTTAATAATAAAAGTTTTTGTTGACTCCAAACTTGGGTGATTGAAACTTCATAACATTGATTAATATTTTTGGGATGTTACATATGTCGTGACTGATCAAATCTTGGTCAGTTTCTGGGGCCCGCAAGGACCAGTCCCATCGACACTGCTCACACTAGCGGTTGAGCTCACCTATCATCATTGCTGATGTCATCGACATTCACACGCTCATTAGAAGATGGAAGAAGCAACGACTATTTCTTCGACTCACTAAGTTTTTGCTCGAGTCTACAACTCGACCAAACACTCGGGGGCTACTCCTAACAGGAGCGCTGGCCACGCACCCGAAGTACTTCCGGGTCCAGTGTCAGCCCAACAACTACAAATACTAAGGTAGCATGCCTCGATTCCTACTTTGAATCCATGATTTGACTGCGGACACAAGGGCTACTCACATGGGGAGGCGCTGATTGTGCATTTGACGAAGTATGGTTGCACCTTTCCTAACTTCAAGCAACCAATAGGAATAAGTCCCTTCTCGAGTATATGACTCGAATAGATACTTAGGGGCTACTCACATAGGGAGCGCTGCTCGCGCACCCTATGGCAAATATTGCTACTATACTTCGGATCCTCTGTGTCGATTAAGTCCATAGTGCATGGTCTAAATAATGCCAACTAAACACTATGGAGACTCCGCCCACCAGACATATTGCTGAGTAAAGAGACAACATCTCCTTGGCCATCTGAAGCGTCTCCACGACGACAGACATTCAAATGTTGTGTCTATGACACAAAGATAATACCTATAGATACAATATGATGGCTTGGCAACTCACCTGATGCGCTCTACCAGATACATATCGTGCCTACAGGTGCGATGAAAAATCCTAATGGGCACGTTGGGTATATACTTAAAACACTGGAATCCAGCTCTGTAAGTCCTCCACGGCTTGAGTCGAATTGCGCCGACAATTTTTCCAAATTCGAGTCTAGGGACTCGAGTTTGGGTAGATAGCGTTGTTTTGTCCGAAGGCAGTTAACTGATCCCGATCCGTCGAATGAACCAGGCATGCATATAAACTATCCCTATGAGCCAAATAATATGACCCGATAAACCTTCGGATGACAAGAAAATGCATCTGGTGTTCAAGGACTTCTAAGTCTCCATTCGAATCTCGAATCTACGATTCGAATGGACACTCGAGGGATAATGGCATGGATATGTCCTATGGGTACCCAAGATTGGCCTATCTGGTTTGGCCCGATGGAATCCCACGTGATGATCCATATCCGGTGGTAAAGCCCATGAAGATTCGGGTGGCCTAGGCCCATGAAGGACGCGACTCCTTGGAGGATATGATAAGTTTTAGATAGATAGTTTAAAGGGCAAAACCCTAATTTGTAACTGACTCGACCGCTATCCTAAGACCTGGCCTCCCCATATAAAGGCTAGGAGGGAACACCGAGAGGGACATCGGAAACCCTGGTACATACACCCGCTAGATTACATCTGCGCACCATCGCCATCTAGTCACCCCCTATAACCTTTGGTTCATCGATAATCAAGATCATACAAGCAGGAGTAGGTTTCTCTCAGGGGGCCTGGACTTGGGTAAACCTCGTGTCCCCGATTTGCCTGCCTGTTAGCCGAACAAAGTCTCCAGTGCACCCCTCTTCCTCGAAACCCAAGTCCATCAACCATGGGCATTGACGTGTTAACCCCACGTCAATGGGTGAGGCCTTTGTGGTGTTGGTGGCCTTTGTGATGCCACCCCCTCCAACATAGATGTACTTCCCTTAATAGGGATGGAACTACATGAATACATCTGCGTGTCTTCACTATAATTATCTCGTTCCATACATTTACTTGTCTTTATTTACTTTTTCCTAGTTTCTTGCTATATAGGATTGTCCATCTAGTTGCACATCCAGACAATATATATTATTGTTAAGCCTAAATTGCAAAAGAAGATTAAATTGTTAGTCGCATATTTACCCTCCCCTTCTAATCAACCATACGAATCATTTCACAAGTTGTGGAACGACTAGGAGGAGACGATGTCGTGGTCCAACAACGGGAGGGAGTGCTCCTCCTCTCCCACCAGAGACGCCTCCTCAACTAGGCGACGATGCGCCGGTGGGGACTAGAACACACAAGAGAGTCAAACGGTTTTCTTAGTATTAGCCATATCGTCTATCTACCCAAGAGTTGCTCTGCGCCAAGAGGGTGACGACGTGGATCTTTATAGCGCTCGGCGACGCGATGGAGGAAGTTGCCTCGTCGCTAACCTGTGGCACGTTGGAGAAGGTGAACTTGCTATACTCGTCAAACAGAAGCCCACGAAACAACCTGGCGGTAACGCACTACACATGATTAAGGTTTCCCGTCCGCCTAAGAAAGAGTGCTTAAACACGAATGGTGTGTTTCTACAATGCCTAGCAAAGAGAAAGTCATTTGTCATGTAAATCATCAATACTAACAATTTTACTATCAAAAGTTCATGATATCTTACTAACTTTTTTTATTTTATTCGTGTGCAGTGTGAGGACGAAGGAGCAGTGCGATTTTTTTTAATAATATTGCACGAATTTAAAGTTTTCGATATCTAGCACATAGTCGACATGGACCAAGCCAAGTGCTTCATTCGGTAAGGGCCGGACCGAATCAGTTCATGTGGCCTTGGCCCCACACTGGCTGATTGCCCATTTGGTCTCAAAAGCAAACAAGTAGCACAACACGCATCGGCCGTCCACTCCTCTTCTTTCTATCTTCCATGCCTATTAGTACAATCCGTCTTAGGCAAGCCGATTGCTTTTTTTCAATTAGCCTGGCCATGACTGCAATCATCGGCTTGGCCCTGACCAAATTGACCAAATGCATATTATTGGTGGCCCGCCGATTACTTTTTCAGTGGTCTGATCCTAACCAATTGAAACAATCGGCTCGCCCTGGTCAAGTGCATGCTGATGGCACGCGGACTGCCAGGCCGAATGAAACGCGATCCACTTAGCCTAAACCGATGACGTGCTAGGTAACTTCTTGAAATGATTAAAAAATGTATTATTAAAAAAATCACAAAGGAGCGCGGCTAGACTGCGAACACATGGTGGATATTTTAGACCATAAAATTATTGACGCCACAAATAAAAAACTCCTTATGTATAAAACTTAAATTGCCCATTCTGCATTTCCAAACAAGACCTAAATCACGGGTATAAATTATAAAACTTAAAATTGCTCATTCGGCTACGCCATACGAATGGGGCAGTACGTGCAAGAATCGACTGCAGTTATCACACTATCGTGCACGTACGAAAAAGATCTCGTGTCACATTGTTTATGCTAGTACTTCCTCTGACTCATATTAATTAACTCATATTTATCCAGATTTGAATAAATCTATACATTATTTAGTACTCCCTTTGTAAAAAAAACGTCTTAGATTTGTCAAAATTTGAATGAATAACTAATCAACAAAAAAACCTCCTTCCAAGCAGCAGCAGCAGGAGAAGGAGGAGGAAGTCAGGAACCAACTACCTCGCGTACATACCTACCCACGACCACGATGACACCACCACTAACTCACTCCGTCCTCTCTCTCTAGCGGCTAGCGCGCGCCACCTTCTCACCAGCCACCGGCCACCACCACCACCATTTCAGATTTCCGCATTCGCGTAGCTAGGCCGCATTGATACCCTCCCTTCGTCCCATCTCCCATGGCCACCCCCCTAAAACGAGCACTGGGCCTAAAATAGGCCGGCACAACAAGCACCGCCCACCCGGCCACTCCTCCATGCTGCCGCTAACTCTCGGCTTCTTCCCTCTTTCAACCTCTCTTTACCCGGGCAAAGGAGGCAGGGAGAGTAAGCGAGTGAGCGAGCGAGATGATGAAGCTGCGGTGGTGGCGGGTGGACGCGTCGGAGGTGGCGGCCGTGACGGCCATGGGCGTCTGGGAGGCCGTCCTGGCCGGCGGCGGCAGGCGCTTCATCAAGCGCAAGGACAGCGACGCCGGGGAAACCGGTTCGTACCCTCGCCTGTAGATGTAGATGTCCTTCCTTCTTCTTCAGTTCAATTGCCCCGCCGGCCGCCCGGGTCAATTCTCCTCCATTTTGACGAGATGCCGATGTCCTTCGTTTTTCGCGTGCGCCGTTGGTGTTCAGGTCGTGCAGATGTCCTCGGTTTTTTTCCTCGAGAAGAATTTCAGAGGATTTGTCATCATCACGGTGTAAAAAAAACAAACAAAAACTGCCCCCTTTTTGGCATTTGCAGTTATCATTTATTGTTGCGATCTTTTTGGCGCATTTTGGTGCCGGGAAGCGGCACGAAAGCTGCTCCCTTCCGTGGTTGGTTGGTTGGCTACCATTTCCTTGCGAAACGGCGGAGCTGTTGATCGACATGCATGCTCCGTCTGGATCCTTTTCTGCTGCGGGGCTCCAGGACATCATCATCAAAGTGTGACCTTCTCTTACTATCTCAGATCCCTTCCTCACCTGCAATTCTCCAATGTTTTAGCATAGGCTTCTACTGTATCAACAAGATTAGGAAGCGGAAGTTCCATCTGTAGCGGCAATGTCGTCCCGCTACTTGCCAAAGCTCATCTCACGTAGCTCGCTGCAAAATTCTGAATTCCTGCGCAATCCTAACGAGCTGTTTCCAAATTCCAAAATCACTGTAGTAGTACAGATTAGAATCCTCAGTTTCTTGTCACATACATACACTGTCTGACGAGTAATCAACAGGGACGGAGAGAGTTCCACCCACTGACTTGTCGACCTCGTGAACCCATCCTACAGGTCGGGCGCTGGAGGAGCTGCGAAGCTCCCTGTACAACGAGATGCACAGTTCCGAAGGGGCCAAGCGCCAGCAGCAGCGGTTCTGCGGGCCATCGGTCGCGCTCACATTCAATTTCGCCGTCGCTGTCGGGATCATCGTGGCAAACAAAATGGTACTCGCATCATCTACCTTCATTTTAGTCCGCACTCCACAGGGCAGCAAGATTTTCTTTGTTTTCACAAGGATCTACTGGCTTGCAGGTGATGGGGAGCGTCGGGTTTAAGTTCCCGATCGCACTGTCACTCATTCACTACGCAGTTGCGCTGGTTCTAATGGCGATCCTCAAGGCGTTATCGTTGTTGCCGGTTGCCCCTCCTTCGAAATCCACGCCTTTCTCCTCTCTCTTCGCTCTGGGCGCCGTGATGTCTCTCTCCACTGGGCTCGCTAACGTGAGCTTGAAACACAATAGGTAATCCGAACAGGGTTCAGATTTATTTTCGGTTCATGTTTGCTTCGTGTAATCTCAGTATCCTTGCTGTTCAGTGTAGGTTTCTACCAAATGGCTAAGATTGCCGTGACCCCGACCATTGTTGCTGCAGAGTTTATGCTTTTTCAGAAGAAGGTGTCGTGTCAGAAGGTAGGTTTGCTTCGAATGCCATTCCACTGTTGTCGCATTTCTTCAGCCAGAAAAGAAATTCCAATAATGTCAGCTGGCATATATGTACATGCTTTGTTCTCCCTCTACCAGACTACCAATTCATGCCATCAGTGTGTATGTCTTTTGGGACTGCAAGCCTGTCGTTATGCTGTCAAAATTTACTCAGTTTGGAAAATTTTGCTTCAACATTTACAGGTTATCACACTGGCAACTGTGTCATTTGGAGTGGCTGTGGCCACTGTTACAGATCTAGAGTTCAACTTCTTTGGTGCCTGTGTAGCATTGGCCTGGATTGTCCCTAGTGCAGTGAACAAAATCCTGTGGTCAAATTTGCAACAGACTGGAAACTGGACTGCTCTTGCGTAAGTTCCAAGCACTGCTTTTTGTTCCGCGAAAGGCGTAATGTTCAGTTGTTCTTGGGCTAATTTTACTCATGCTCCGTTTAACCAGGCTAATGTGGAAGACAACGCCTGTCACCATATTTTTCTTATTGGCGTTGATGCCTTTGCTGGATCCCCCGGGACTGCTGCTGTTTGACTGGAATTTCAGAAACAGCTGTGCTATTGTCATCTCTGCTCTGTTTGGTTTCCTTCTCCAGTGGTCTGGCGCTTTGGCACTTGGGTGAGAAATGATTTCTTTACATGAACATTCTTCCTTATACCATTTCAACACCAACGTTTCTCTATCCAAGATTTATGATTGAGGCATTTGTCTTAAAAAGTGTTCACCAAAGAGTAGTATCTGAAACAAAACAAAAAATAATGCAACTGCAGATATATATTGGAAATTTTATTCCTAGTTCCATGCTTACTGCTTAAACTAATAAATAGTGTCGTTTTTTTTTCCAAACACACATCCAAGCATGTGCCATTGTGTGAGACAATTTTCTCTTCATAAGATCATTACTTATATCATTTCAAAATGATAGAGGCGTTTATCTTAAAAGGTGTTTAGCAAAGAGTAGTATATGAAACCAAAAAATGCAACTGCTGATCTATATTGGAATTTTTATTTGTATTAGAAGAAGTGCACGAAAGATTACAGTTGAAGTAACCAAGCCGTTAATTTTGACATCCTGGTGAAGATTGGGTCATGGAAAGTTTATAACAATGTCTGCAATCTAACCTTTTAATTTCTTCATTCACACTTCAGACATAAAACACACTTGATAGTTGACCTTGAAGCTTCTTTCCGGTAGTTGTGTTAATTAAACACGGTATCTCACTACAAGCTACTATGTCACTTTTGTTACAAGAAGATATACTGTATCTTTCTTTACCAGAACCGAAACTATCATCAAACAAAAAAGTATCAACGATCAACAGATCTTATGATAAGAAAACAATCAACAAATTTAGTTGTCCTATTAACCGTGAAGTGGTGTAATGATGAGAGGAACTTACTAATTAGGTGTTAATTTGTGTATGGCATGCATGCAGCGCGACCTCGGCCCTGTCACACGTCGTGCTGGGGCAGTTCAAGACCATCGTCATAATGCTCTCTGGCTACCTCATCTTCAGCTCGGATCCCGGGGTCACCAGCATCTGCGGCGCCGTTGTGGCCCTCGGCGGCATGTCCTTCTACACCTACCTGGGCCTGAAGGAGTCCTCGGTACCAACCGGTAAGAAGCCGCCGTCGAGATCGAACTCCTTCCTGGGCAAGCCGGGTGTCGCCGGAGACGGGGGAAGCTCAGACTACGAGGATTCCGTGTGAGCTGGGAAGGTAGCAGTGGACGGAGAGTCGGAGATCAGAGCCGGTGGATGCTTGCGTGAGTGAGTGCTAGGTTGTGTTGTTGTGAGCTAGTTTTCCTTGGGTAATTTTGGTCGGTTGTAATGTAAGCACATGACTGACTTTGACTGAATCCGTTGTACATAGAAAAACTTTGAGTTCTCATTTCTTATGGCTGTGTTAGTGTAGCAGCGATGACGTTCAAAGAGGCGGAGAGAGTGCCCAAACACAAGTAGGAATTAATCTTTTTTTACCTAGATTTTTTTTTAACCTAGTAGAAATTTATCCTTTGTTCTCGAAAGAAGAGATTTATGGTTTTATAAAAGGATAAGAACAAACACAGCTCCTGTTCCTAATGGTATTCCAATTCAATTCGGCAACAAATGATGATGGTTCACTAAGTTCCAAGCTAAAGCTATTATTGTACATGATCTTTACAAGGAGCTTAGGACATCAAGAAACTGAATTATGGGGTTAGAAGTCTGAATTTCAAGATCAGAGGTGTTGTGAGTGTCGTGGTGTGGAACACGGCAGTGCCATCGGGGATGGCAAAGAAGGGACACACGGATGCATTCGGTGGCTCACGCAACGGGTTGGGCTCGGTGCACTGCAAACACAGGGACGTACCCAGGTTCGGGGCCCTCTTGGCGAGGTAACACCCCTACTCCTGCAAGATGAACAATGTATGGGAGCTCAGATGCTCCTTGAGTTGTTTCCTTAGCTACTATCGAGAGCTGGAGGAAGATAGGAACTTGATGCTAACACTTCTATCCTTCTATTATTGCCTACCTAGAACCCTAGCTCTGCCCTCCCTTATATACTGGTCTGGGGGGCAGATTACAGATCGGGTCTTAGGGTTTACTGTTTGGATATGGGTTTACAGGACAGGGCCGGCCAGTACCCAGTCCGCCCTTCTTTTAGTGTCACCCTTCTCTTTAGTGGTCACCCGGGCTTCCTTTGGGGCGTCATCCTTGCTTTAACGGTCACCCGAGCTGCTTTCGCCAGTCCAGCCGACCGTCTTGCTTTATCCTCGTCGGGTAGCGCTGGTCATGACGGCATGCCAGCTTGCCTGATGATGAGGGAGAGCCAGAAGTGTACCCCGCACGAAGCGTCAGTCCTTCCGTGCTCTCCATCGAATCCGACGTGAGCCGGGTGGGAACGACCACCCGGTCGGTTCTTTTGGCCACCGGCTAGACAGGCCAGCCGGGAAGGTTATAAGCCCAGCCGGGTGTGTTCGCCAGTCGGCTAGAGTTGTCTTTCCTGGAGGCCAGGCGGCCTGCACCTTCTGGAGCCGGCCTACTTGTGCCTGGCTTTCCCCACCCGGGGGTTATCCCCCCGACACTAGTCCCCGAGCACGTATGGGCTTGTCCGGTGGGCAAGATCTTCTGTGCTCCTTCTTGTCCTAAGAGGGTTGCTTTATCTCCTCCGGCGGCGGCTTTTGCTTTTGCTTTCCGGCTGGAATTAACCGGCTGCAGAATCGATGGCCATCCACTAGGTGTAAACAGCTTAGGCAGGTACCGGCTGGCGCAGCTGAATATGAAACGTTTGGCTTGATGTCGTCATTGATGTCGTCACCCACGACTGCGGCTCTGGCGCACGTCGTGTCATTTTGACTTCCGCGTCGCTGCGTCAGTTTTTGGCAACTGCGCACGCAAACTTGCCGCAGCGGTTTATCAGGGCAAGCGTGCACACCTCGTCTCCTGGTAACGCCTGGGGATCTTCTGTGGCAATTATGACGGCGCAAAGGATCTAGAGCGGAAGCGTCGTGTGGCTGTGGTTCCGCGATGCCACGCGTCGCGCAGAAGCCGAAGGGGCGACGGTGCCGTTTGCGGGGATAAACAGAGCTCTGAGGGGGATCAGTTCCCACACTTGTCCATCCTCTGGCTCATCTTCTCCTCGTGCCCCAGCGCCCTTTGCTCTTGCATGCCCTCTCCTTGTCGCCGCCGGCCACTTTATTTCCTGTCCGCCACGGCCTCCTCCTCTTTCGAGATGCTGCCGGAGCAACGCGGCGGCTGGTGCGGGTCCTTTGTGACCGACGAGCTCATCAACAAGTATCGGCGGGGGAGGTTTCTTCCTTCGTCAATGCTTGTGAAGCACCGGCTCACGCTGGAGGGGGAGCGGGTGCCAAACCCTCGGTCGGGGGAGCGTGTCGTCTTCCTCGCACATTTTGCCCGCGGCTTCGGCCTTCCCGTCAGCCCTTTCCTCCTCCAGCTCTTTCTCTTCTTCGATCTCCAGCTGCATCAATTGGGCGCCAACGCCATGGCACAGCTGTCGCATCATGCGGCCTGCTGCGAGTCATATCTTGGGGTGTGGCCCGAGGTGGCGAACTTTCTCAAGTTCTTCCACTTCAAGACCAAGAACATCACCAAGGGTGGCTCGCTGACGCAGACGGACTGCTGCGCCGTCTACCTGCAGACCTCCTCGCCGATGCCGCGGTTCGAGCTCCCCGACACTGTCAAGCTGTGGCAGCGCTCATATTTCTATGTGAGCAATGCCACAGAGATTGATTGGATCTGCCTTCCACCCTTCGCCACATGCCCTCGACGCAGAAGGGTTGGATGACGAAGGGCATGGGTGCAGCGGCGGACCTCGACCGGATGGCCACCCGGCTGGAGACGATGGTGGAGACGGAGAGGCTCACCGCCCGGGACATCACCTTTTCGCGGATGGTGCGTCGCGTGATTCCGCTGCAGAAGCGGTCGCACAAGATGTGCCACCTCTCGACTGCCAACGACCCGATGAGGACGTCGCGAAAGGATGTGCCCTACCAGGACCTGCGGAACTGGGTCTCCATGATCTCCAAGTTCCGCATGGAGGCCACCTGGGCGTATTCCTGCCCCCCATATCATCGTCGGCGCCTGCCGCCTCGGGTAAGTTCTTCTCTGGTTGTCTTTCATCTCGCTTCTTGTCATTGCTAGCTTTCCTTGGGTGCATTATGCTCCCCCTTTTGATTAGTTGTTTACGACACAGCTAGCCGAGACGGTATGGGTGACTTCCCGCTTCCGTCCTTCTTGGAGGACAGGAAGCCGAAGAAGTACCCCCAGACGGAGCCCGAAGGGTTTCCTGTCCGGGCGGATGACGGCCCCTCGGATCCTCATGGTAAGTTGCTGACATAGCTCTTTCTTTCACCTTAGTTTTGAGGTTGTGGTTTTGATTCCTTGCTTGTCTCGCAGTCGATGTCACCGACAAGGAGGGTGGCCGAGAGAAACCCGCGGCGAGAGCCCGGGGAAAGAGGGCGGCACCTGTTCCCGCTCCCGCTCCAGTTGAGACGAAAAAGACGCGCCGAGGGCGTCAGGTCGTTGCCCCACCGTCCATCGCCGGGTTAGTATCTCCCTTGCCCTTGCTTGCCGCTCTATGGTTCTGCTGGTTCCTCCCTTGACTCTTCACTCTGCGCAGCGAGGCGATGGTGCTTGGCGATGGTGGTGCTGCCTTTGTTGCTCCTCCCCCTCCCCCGCCAGCTGAAGAGGTGGAGAGGTCGCCGTCTGCGCCCGCGCCGGCTGTGGCTAGCCCGGCTGTGGCTGGCCCGGCTGCGGCAGCCGCGCCGTCTACGCCCAGGGCCCCTGAGGGCTCCCCGACCACGGGGCTGCTGCAACAGGCGCCCGCGTCTTCGCGGCTAGGGCAGTTGTTTGCGGCTGCGCAGGACCTGGAGAACCCCCTCCTTCGTCCTAGGGCTGGCGTGAACCCAGCTTGGAGCGATGCTCCAAGCATCTCCGCCAGGACCGTGATTACGGAGGTGACGGAGGAGGCAGGGGTTGCGCAGGCGGCTGCGGCGGATGGCGGCCAGCCGGATGGTGGTCAGCCGGCTCGGCGGGAGTTGTTGGTGGTTGCGCCTTCGGGTGTGGCTGCCGATGGTGACGAGGTTGTCATCACCGGCTCACGGCCAGCTCCAGCTGTGCTGACGCCGGGTGCGATCCTTTCCTAGCTCTCGGGCTCGGCACCCGTCGCACTCAGCCAGGTTCGCCACCTGGTTGAGGGAATGGAAAAGGGCCTTGGCGAGGCCCAAAATTTGTCTGTTTTGATGGAGGTAAGTCGTTACCCTTCACATGGTTTCCGTTCTTCCATCCGGTTTTCTTCTCTGTTGCTCATTTGTTTCTTGCTGCAGAAAGCTTTTGCGGAGTCTGTGAAGAACACCCGGGATCTTGGCCGTAAGATTGCTTTTTCCGATCTGTCTTGGCGATTGGCTCCCTTTTCCTGTTTTTTGTTGACCATCGGGTATCCTCCTACAACCATGATCCAGGACAAGGAGAGGGAGGTGGAGCGCCTCAAAGCCGAGGTCGCCCGGCTGGAAGAATCGAACAAGGCGCGACAAGCGTAGTTCGATCAACTTGCTGCGGCCAAGCATCAGCTTGAGGTTAGCATGGAGCGGGGAAAGAAGGCGGTTGACATCCGGGCGGAGGCGCTGAAGAATTTTGAGACGATCTCCACCCAGCAGGAGGAGACAATCAAGATTCTTCGCACCCGGGAGGGGTAGCTTACTCAGCACCTCCAGGACATATCGGAGATGGTCGTCAGTAAGTTCTTCAGTTTCCTCCTCCCGTTGCATCATGACTTGCTCGATCTTGTCCGTTTATCCTGCTTTGTGCTTGGCTGCGGCTAATTATCCTGAGGCGACCGAGATGGCCATGGAGAAGCTGACTATGGATGAAGTTGGACACGACCTAATTGCCCTCAACCTGGTCAAGGTGCTGGCAGAGGAGAGCAATGGCCTTCGTGCCATTGGCAATGATCTCTTCTACTACATCTGGTCGGACATGGGCGAGGTGCACGACATGGCCAGCCTAGCTGTGGCGTTGTCCATAGGCATCGACTTGCTGGACGTGCACAAAGAGTGGGCTGCTCGAGGCGGAGTGGAGATGGCGCTAGCTCTGGTGAAATCGTGGTATCCGGGTGCCGACCTGAGCGTGCTTACCCGTGGCTTTCGTCTTGGGACGAGCTACGAGGGCCTTCACGCCAACACTCCTGCGCTCCATGCATGTGGGGTGAAGATTGGCACCTACGTGGACCTGGAGCGTGACTTCAGTGCCCCGGAGAGCCACGGCCATTCCACTGGGCCCCGGCGCCTTGGAATCCCATTAACGTCGCCTCCAGCAGCCAGCCTCCTTCCACTGATGCTGGTGCCGCCCCTACTGATCCCGCTCCTGCTCCTGCTCCTTCCAGTTCTTCAGTTCCAGACTCTTGATCCCCGGAATGTCGGGTGTACTTGTGAAACTTGTTTATTTTTTTGGTGCTACATTTTGGCTGACTTTTGTCGCCGAATTCTGAATCTATGCGGAGCCTTCGTGCTTCGCTTTATGGCTTGGTGCCTTTTGCTTATCTGTGTTTGTATCTCTGCCATTTGCGGTCTTTTATGCTTGGGCCGGCTGGGATAGCCAGCCGGGTTGAAGCTCTTTTGCCGTCCAGACTTGAGTTTGTGGGTGCGCGGGAGCGCGTCCACTGGGTGTAGTCCCCAAGGTTCGGGCCGGCTAGGGTAGCCAGCCGGGTCGAAGCTCTTTTGGCTACCTTGACTTGAGTTTATGGGTGCGTGGGAGCGCGTCCACTTGGTGTAGTCCTCGAGGTTCGGGTTGGCTGGGGTAGCCAGTCGGGTCGAAGATCTTTTGGCGACCTTGACTTGAGTTTGTGGGTGCGCGGGAGCGCGTCCACTGGGTGTAGTCCCCAAGGTTCGGGCTGGCTGGGGTAGCCAGCCGGGTTGAAGCTCTTTTGGCTACCTTGACTTGAGTTTGTGGGTGCGCAGGAGCGCGTCCACTGGGTGTAGTCCCCGAGGTTCGGGACGGCTGGGGTAGCCAGCCGGGTCGAAGCTCTTTTGGCGACCTTGACTTGAGTTTGTGGGTGCACGGGAGCGCGTCCACTGGGTGTAGTCCCCGAGGTTCGGGCCGGCTGGGGTAGCCAGCCGGGTCGAAGCTCTTTTGGCGACCTTGACTTGAGCGTGTGGGTGCACGGTAGCGCGTCCACTAGGTGTAGTCCTCGAGGTTCGGGCCGGCTGGGGTAGCCAACCAGGTCGAAGCTCTTTTGGCGACTGTGTTTCCTGCCAATTTGTGGCTCGGGTCGTGCGAGACAAAGTGTTGCTTTGGGTTAGTTTTCTTGTGCATATGCTCATTCGTTAGTTGGTACTTATCGTAGAAGGAAAATAGATATGCGCCCCTTAGAGTTAGGCCGCTAGAAACTCCCCTTTTCTCAGCGAGTATTGGCCCTTCGAGCATTTTTCCTTGCCGGCTGACAGCCGGGTTGCGGTCATCAGCCGGAACCGAAGGATTGGCTATGTTGGCGTGCCTCGCGATACTTCGGTTCGCTATTGTTGGCTTAGCTCATGTAGGGCGCGGCCGGCTCGCGTAGACGCCCTTGCTTTCTACGTTAGCATTTTCTTGCCGCGTGCGCCTTGAGTTCTTGCTCTTGCTGGGTCGACAGCTTACATGCATACTGAAGCCAGAACTAAAGAGGTTACTCTAGACACCGCGTGCAATATTATGCCACCTGTAGAAATCGCGGGGCCTAGGCCAGCCGGTACGAAAATGTAGATGGTGTGCAGAATTGGGGCAAAGTCCTTAGCGTTGTGCCAACGCTTTCAATCTTGTTTGCTTGTTACATAAAAAGGGAAGATGCATACACTTCTCTAAGTGTAAAATGGCTGGAGTAGGCTTGCATTCCATGGGCGTTTCGTCTCCTCGTCTGAGAGATCTGCCTTGTTCTTCACTGACTGATGTGCGTCGATCAGATAGTATGAATTGTTGTGGAGCGCTCTGCTGACGATGAATGGTCCTTCCCATGGCAGGGACAGCTTGTGCATTCCTTTGGTGCTCTGGACCAGGCGCAGCACCAGGTCTCCCTCGCGGAAGGAGGTGGGCCGGATCCGGCTGGCATGGTATCGACGCAAGTCCTGCTGGTAGATTGCTGATCTGGACAGAGCCAACTCGCGTGCCTCCTCGAGCAAGTCCATGCTGTCCTCCCTTGCCTCCTTGGCTTCCTGCTCCGTGTAGAGCTGCTTGCGGGGTGCGTCGAACTGGATGTCTGTGGGGACAATGGCCTCTGCCCCATAGACGAGGAAGAACGGCGTGAAGCCGGTTGAGCGATTGGGTGTGGTGTGTAGGCTCCAAAGAACTGCTAGCAGCTCCTCTATCCAGCATCCGGGTGATCTGACGAGCGGTTCGATGAGCCTTGGCTTGATTCCGGCTAGAACCAGACCGTTAGCGCGCTCACACTGTCCGTTGGACTGTGGGTGTGCGACTGATGCCAGATCCAGGCGGATTCCTTTTTTCCCGCAGAAACGAGCAAAGACTCCTTTCGCGAAGTTGGTTCCATTGTCAGTGATGATGTTGTGCGGGTAGCCGAACCGGATGATGATGTCCATGAAGAACTTGATCATCGTCGCTCCGTCCAGCTTCTTGATTGGCTTTGCCTCGATCCACTTGGTGAACTTGTCTATGGCTACGAGCAGGTGTGTCATACCGGATCGAGTTGTCTTGAATGGCCCAACCATGTCCAGGCCCCAGACTGCGAACGGCCAGGTGATTGGTATTGTCTTGAGTGCCGCAGACGGTGTGTGCTTCAGCTGGCTGAATCGCTGACAGCCGTTGCACGTCTTGACTATTTCTTCGACGTCCTTCAGTGCCGCCGGCCAGTAGAAACCATGCTGAAGGGCCTTGGATGCTATTGCCCTTGATGAGGCATGGTGGCTGCACTCGCCCTGGTGTATGTCCGTTAGAAGCTTGTCTCCTTCCTCCTGACTGACGCATCATTGATAGATGCCCCCGACGCTGCGCTTGTACATCTCGTTGTTGATGATGGTGTAGGCGCTTGCCCTTCGTCGCACTTGTCATGCTGCCACCTCTTCTCTCGGGAGTTCGCCCTTGGCCAAGAAATCCATGTACGGCTTTGCCCAGTCGGGCGCCTCCCGTACGATGTGCACCGTCTGTATGATGAGCTTGATCTCCTCACGGACGGCCGGCTCCGGAACGTCGCGAGGCCTGCCGGGTGGTGGCATGCCGATGTCGACCACGGGTCGCGTCGCGGTGGCTCCTGGATACCATGAAGCAGTCCCCAGGTGCGGCGCAGCAGTCGCCGGGTGCGGTGCAGCAGTCCAGTCCCCGGGTGCGACGCGGCAGTCCCCGGGTGTGGCGCGACACCGGCCATTCCTGGGTCCGCGCTGAGCACGCTAGAGTCAGACTCTGGTGAGGGGGTGATGGAGGGCTTGCGCAAGTGATCGAGGGAGACCCCAGGCGGTATGGCTTGTCTTGTTGACCTGACCCTGGCCAAGGCGTCAGCAGCTTCGTTGTTGGATCTGGGCACATGATGAAACTCACATCCTTCAAAACAGGCACACAACTGCTGGACGAAGAAGCGGTAAAGGGCCATGTTCGCATCCCTGTTGTCCCACTTGCCAGATACTTGTTGCACCACCAAGTACGAATCTCCGAAGCATAGCACCCTCTGGATGCCTATCTGCTTGGCCATCTTGAGCCCATGGATGAGTGCTTCGTACTCGGCGACATTGTTGGACGCTTTGAAGTGGATCTGGAGAATCTAGCCGGTCGCCTTTGGGCGAGGTTATCACGATTCCAGCTCCGAGTCCTCCCCTCATTTTTGATCCGTCGAAGTGTAGATTCCAGTAAGTTGAATCCGGTACTGGAGGCATGTATTGTGTCTCCGCCCAATCGACGATGAAATCAGCCAATGCTTGCGACTTGATTGTTGTTCGTGGCTCATACTGGATGTTATGCGCAGCGAGTTCGATGGCCCATTTTACCACGCGACCAGTGGCGTCTTTGTTGCCGATGATTTCCGCGAGTGGAGATAATGCTACCACCCGGATGGAGTGCTCCTGGAAGTAGTGCTTGAGTTTCTTGGCGGCCATGTACACGCCGTACACCAGCTTCTGGTAGTGGGGGTAGTTCTGCTTGGATAGCGAGAGCACCTCACTCAGGTAGTATATGGGGCGCTGGACCATCTAAGCCTTTCCTTCCTCTGGTCGCTCCACTACCAATACCACGCTAACCACTCTGTTCGTGGCAGCGATATACATCAGCATGGGCTCCTTTGCTGTTGGCGCCGCCAGGACGGCTGGCGAGGTGAGCATGCGCTTGATGTCTCGGAAAGCTTCGTCTGCCTGGGCTGTCCAGACGAATTTGTCCGTTTTCTTCATAAGCTGGTACAGGGGAAGGGCCTTCTCTCCCAGCCGGCTAACAAACCGGCTGAGGGAACTGAGGCACCCGGTGAACTTTTGTACGTCGCGTAGGTTCTGTGGCAGATCCATGCGTTCGATGGCTCCGATCTTCTCCGGGTTCGCCTCGATTCCTCGCTCAGAGACGAGAAAGCCCAGGAGCTTGTTGGCTGGGACGCCGAACACGCATTTCTCCGGGTTCAGCTTGATCTGGAAATGACGGAGATTGTCGAATGTTTCCTTCAGATCCTTAAGGAGTGTGTGCCGATCCTTGGTCTTGATGATGGCGTCATCGACGTAAGCATGCACGTTATTTCTGATCTACGTCTGTAGGCATTTCTGCATGCAACACTGATATGTTGCGCCTACGTTCTTCAACCCGAAGGGCATGGTTGTGTAGCAGTATGCTCCATACGGGGTTATGAATGCTGTATTTATTTGATCGGTTACCTTGATCTTGATCTGATGGTAGCCCGAGTAAGCATCCAAAAAAGACAACAAATCGCACCCGACAGTGGAGTCGATGACTTGATCAATCCGGGGAAGAGCGAAAGGATCTTTGGGGCAAGCTTTTTTGAGACTGGTATAGTCGACGCACATGCTCCATGTCTTGTTCTTCTTCAGCACCAGCATCGGGTTGGCGAGCCATTCCGGGTGGAAAACTTCCATGATGAAGCCGGCTGCAAGCAGCCGTGTGATCTCCTCACCAATGGTTCTTCTTTTTTCTTCCGTGAAGCGGCGTAAAGATTGTTTGACCGGCTTCACGTCTGGTCGAACATGAAGGGAGTGCTCGGCGAGTTCCCTCGGGACACCTGACATGTCTTTGGGGCACCATGTGAAAATGTCCCGATTCTCACGGAGGAAATCGATGAGCGCTCTTTCCTATTTGCTGTACAGGCCGTCTCCGACCAGGACCGACTTGCTTGGGTCTTCCTCGTTCAGCAGGATCTTCCTTGTTCCCTGCGAGGGCTTGAACTGTGATTCTCCAGCCGGTTTGGGCTCTCCAGCCGGCATATCCTTCTGCAGAGCCGCCATGTTCTGCATTATGACGCGCTTCTCTTCAGCGATGATCATTGCTTCAGCCAGCTTGGAGCCGTCTAAAGCGCATTTGATCGAACGCTTATAGCATCCATCGACAGTGATCACCCCCTTTGGGCCCAGCAGCTTCATTTTGAGGTATGCGTAGTGCGGTACTCCCATGAACTTGGTCAGAGCTGGGCGCCCTAGTATGGCGTGGTAGGCACTAGAGAGGTTCACGACCTCGAACCAAATTGGCTCGCGGCGGAAATTGTTCTAGCAGCTGAAGATGAAGTCCAGCTGGATCTTGCCGATTGGGGAGTGCGATGGTCCTGGTACTGCTCCGTGGAACGAAGTGCTTGAGGGTTCCAGCTGGGATTCGCTGACGCCTAGCCTCTCGAGGCTGCTCCGGTAAAGGAGGTTGATGCTGCTTCCTCCATCGATCATTACCCGAGAGAAGCGGCATGAGTGCTTCTTGGAGATGATGATGGGGTCCAGGACCAACGCGTAGCTGCCAGGGCTTGGCAATACGGCCAGCTGATCCTCCTTGCTCTAGGTGATTGCCTGGTCAGACCAGTGCAGGTACTGGGGGACGGGTGGGATGATTGCGTTCACCTCTGCCTCGCGTCTCCGCTTGGCGTGCTTCATTTCCGGCTCCGCCAGGAATATGTGGTAATTACTCACCTGCTGCGGGTAACCATCCTCGTCACCCTTGCGGCGGTTGCGGCGTTCCCTATTGTCCGGTGGGCCTCCGCTTGGTGGTGGAGGTGGTGGTGGGAGTCCACCGGCTTCGGCCATTTTCTTTGTCTAGCTGCATTGGCGCGTCGTGTGATTCGCGGGCTTGTTGCTGCCACTTTGAAACTTGCATGGTCCGTCGAGCATGGACTTAGGCTGAGGCGTCCTATCGTCCGGCCTCTGCCTCCGGCTGCCTCCTGCATACGGATCTTCATGCACCGTGGCTACTTGTTTGGTTCCATACCGGCTATCCGGCTAGTCGTATTTCCTCTTGCCGTGGCGGTTATCGTGGCCGTGCCGCCTGGGATGATGGTCACCTGGCTGGCGTCGCTCCGCCTGCTCGTCCGTGACGATTTGGCCTTGGTCGTCCACCACGATGGGCTTCTTCATTGATGCGTCCGCGGTGGCGTACTTGTCCGCGATGGCCATGACCTGGGCCATGGATTGCGGGTCTGTCCGGCTGAGCTTGTGCTTTAGCATGGTGCCGTCTCGGCAGCCATTGGTGAAGAAGTCTATCGCTTGGTGCTCACGCACCCCTTCGCATGAATTGTGCATGCTGGTCCACCGAGTGAGATAGGCGCGATCCGACTGGTCCTTGCCTTTTACGCAGAGGGCAAGCTCGCGAGGCCGACCCGGTCGCTTGTATGTTCCGGTGAAGTTGCGGCTGAACGCTTCTTCGAAGTCCAGCCATGCGTTGATGCTGTTGTCGGGGAGGCTATTAAGTCATGTCCTTGCCGAGTCGACGAGCATGAGGGGGACGTAGCGGACGGCCAGGCGGAGGTTGCCATTGGCGATTCCCATAGCAGTGGTGTAATCGACCAGCCAGTCCTCAGGCTTGGTGGTTCCGTTGTACTTTGGCGTGTCCCTTGGGAGCGAAAATCCCTTTGGAAACGGCTCGTTCCGGATGCGCGGGCCGAAACACTTCGGGCCAGCCGTACTTTCCTCCTCCAGGGTGCATGACTGCACCAGGAGGTAGATGCACTCGCGCGCGTCAGTCGGTTCTCGGGGACCGAGCCGGCCCTTCAAGCGCGACGCAGGCGGGTCCTTGTTCGTGTTTGCTTCCTCCTCCGGTGCTCGCGTCTTTTTCCCCTGGGAAGCTCTGCCTGCGCGGCTTACGCTGGAGGCGGCAGCATCTCGGTTGTGGCGACCGCGGTTACCCGATTCGCCACGCGGGCGGCTGTTTTGTCCAACCCCTCCTGAAGAAGAGGCTTGTTGATGCTTGCTTCCTCCGTGCGCCGTCTGGTCTGCGCCTTTGCGGACGACGATGTCGCGAGAGTTACCCACCTGTCTGGGGACGCCCTCGGCTTGCTGCTTGTTCGCGGTGGCCACGAGGAGCTGCACGCGCTCCTGTTGACGATGAAGTTCCTCTCCCTCGAGGTGTTTTAGCTCCGCGGCTGCTACCTCGGCTGCCCTCATGTTCTTGGCGGGAGTGTTGTAGACGGGCTACGCCACACCTGCATGCGAGTCGGCGACGCGGTCCAGTTTCGATGCCACGTCGCGCTCCCGGTGCTGGATCTTCCTGGTGAAGCCGTGAGCCGCGTTGTACTCGTGCACGGTGGCGTTCAGCCGACGCTGGTTAGCTGCGACCTTGGTGGCTTCCTCCAGGAGTTTTTGGCGCGTAGCTTCGAGCGCTGCCAGTGCAGTCACTGGATCCGTCTCGACGACGACCGGAGTGTGCAAGTGCTAGATGGAGGCGGTGAGCGGGTCTTGCTCTTGCTCAGGCACAGAG
This sequence comes from Avena sativa, assembly GCA_916181665.1. Classification (NCBI taxonomy): domain Eukaryota; kingdom Viridiplantae; phylum Streptophyta; class Magnoliopsida; order Poales; family Poaceae; genus Avena; species Avena sativa. Next base: position 225,169,390 of record OV702284.1, on the reverse strand, counting down.
TTTTCTCCTCCTGCCCGACGTTCTTGAGGTGGTCGGTGGTTTTCGCGAGCGTTCACCACCATGACTTCGATGCAACCACTCCCTATGGCTGGGCCGCGGGTGAGGGGCACGTCGAGGATGGGGGTGACCACCTAGGTAAAACCTCAGCGACAGTGGGGACGTAGATGCGGACGTCTCCAAAGTGCATGATGGAGCCATCGGCGGGGAAGGTGTTTCCGGCGAAGCACGCTGCATTGTCAATGACGCAATCGAAGGAACCCAACGTGAGAACGAGGCAAGAGGACACGCGTTTGCCGGCGACGAGCGGAAGTCCCGTGCGGAAGATGATCCCAGCCGAAGCGCTATGCCCCACGGTGGGCGCCAACTGTCATGGTGTGAAACACGGCAGTGCCATCGGGGATGGCAAAGAAGGGACACACGGATGCATTCAGGGGCTCAACGCAACGGGTTGGGCACGGTGCACTAGAAACACAGGGACGTACCCAGGTTCGGGGCCCTCTTGGCGAGGTAACACCCCTACTCCTGCAAGATGAACAATGTATGGGAGCTGGTGCTCAGTACAGATGCTCCTTGAGCTATTTTTTTAGCTACTATCGAGAGCTGGAGGAAGATGGGAACTTGATGCTAACACTTCTATCCTTCTATTGTTGCCTACCTAGAACCCTAGCTCTGCCCTCCCTTATATACTTGTCTGGGGGGAAGATTACAAATCAGGTCTTAGGGTTTACTGTTTGGATATGGGTTTACAGGACAGGGCCGGCTGCAGGGCCCAGCCGGCGGACCAGGACCTAGTCCGCCCTTCTTTTAGCGTTACCCTTCTCTTTAGTGGTCACCCGGGCTTCCTTTGGGGCGTCATCCTTTGTTTAACGGTCACCCGGGCTGCTTTCGCCAGTCCATCCGACCGTCTTGCTTTATCCTCGTCGGGTAGCGCTGGTCATGACGGCATGCCAGCTTGCCTGATGACGAGGGAGAGCCAGAAGCGTACCCCGCACGAAGCGTCAGTCCTTCCGTGCTCTCCATCGAATCCTAGGTGAGCCGGGTGGGAACGGCCACCCGGCCGGTTCTTCTGGCCACCGGCTAGACGGGCCAGCCGGGAAGGTTATAAGCCTAGCCGGGTGTGTTCGCCAGTCGGCTAGAGTTGTCTTTCCTGGAGGCCAGGAGGCCTGCACCTTCTGGAGCCGGCCTACTTGTGCCTGTCTTTCCCCACCCGGGGGTTATCCCCCCTACAGTGAGTATCAAATAATTAAGACCAATAGTTGTTATTAATGTGATCCTCAGAATTGTGATCTAGGTTTTGGCTGTCAGGTTGAATCGGGTTGCCGATGCTATTATTCACGAGAGCTAGACCAGTATATTTGATTGCATAATAGTTCTATATGGCATAGATAAAGAGTAAAAAATTATATGTTGGTATCTTTGCGTAATTAAAAAAACTAATCCTAGGTCAGATTCAGGATCTTGATCAATCCTTAGACTCTGTTGGCCTATCTGCGGAGGAGTGGCTTCACCGGCATGCCCTTGAAAGCTCCCTTATGGATATCTATAAAAGTGAGGAGATCTGGCAACAGCGGAGCCGCGAAAAATAGACCTTGAAAGGGAATGCGAACACCGTCTACTTCCAAGCAATAGCTAATTGGTCGACGTCGGAAGTGTTCCATCATGTTCCTTTGGGTAGGAGATACTCTTCTGGAGGAGCCCAGAGATATCTCCTCTCACATATACTCGTTCTACAGGTATAGCTGCAGCGGTAAGCCTTTTTTGAGTTCTTTTTAAGGTACCCTTAATTAAATAATAGCCCTTCATTTTAGTACATCCAAAGGTTCCAAACGGTTTATATTAGTGCTAAAAAGGAGACTAGTATAATTTATACTATTCACAAAATAGCACTGCGGTTAAAACATGCCGGAGTTGGGCACCAGACAAAAAATCAATCTAGCCTAATAAAGAGAAATTAAGTCATCCGGCCCGATCAATACATATCCTGTACCTATAGATCTTTTTTTCATTGGACACGGGTAATCTTCTTCCTCCTGCGCAAGAAGGTCTAGGCTTAGTCCGTATAGAAAAGTTATTTCACCAAGAGGAGATGGGGATATAATCTACTCAAGAGTTTCTCAACTTATTGATGATTACTAGCCAATGGAATTCGGCTCTTATCCATGAATTATTTTGCCCACCAGATGTCCACCGTATTTTGAGAATTCCGCTGAATAATTCAGGTTTTGATGACTTCATTGCATGGCATGCTACAAAACATGGGAGGTATACAGTCCGATCTGGTTATTACCTGCAATGGAAGCACCAGTTCGGGCCTCGTGAAGCTCAGCTAGCGCTACCTAGAACATCTGCAAAAAATCCATTTGGAAGGCCATTTGGAAGCTCAAGGTACCAAGTAAAGTTAAGATTTTTGTATGGCGTGCCCTACATGGTATACTCCCCCTCAAATCCATTCCGGTGAATCGACATATTGGGCTAAGTGGTGAGTGTCCTATCTGCCACAATGATGCAGAAGATATAAAACACATGCTTTTTCAGTGCCCTTCGGCGAAAGAGATGTGGACAGGTCTCGGGTTACATGAAATGATAGAATCGATCTTAAATCTAGACCGTGAGGGTTCGGCGATTCTTGAGCATATCTTCAGAAGTGAGTCCAATGACTTTCCTGGCATGGTGGAGGTGGGTTTAAAGGAAATCTTCTTAATCACTTGCTGGTATCTTTGGTGGATTAGGAGGAAGAAGACTCATGATGAACCCGTCCCTCCCATGCATTATTTCATTCTATCAGTCCTTACTATCGCTTCCAATGCACAAGCTGCTTCAAGAAAGCCGAGCCAAAATTCTTAGAACCGTTGGGTCCGACCTGAAGGCAGATGGGTCAAGATAAATGTCGATGGATCCTTTTATTATGAAACTTTTTCAGGTTCTGTTGGTGCTATTGCTCGGGACTTCAATGGACGTTTTATAGCTGCATCATCAAGTTACCTTCCAAATATTTCCTCGCCAGTAGCTTCTGAAGCAATTGTAGTGAGGGAAGGATTGACACTTGCTTTGTGTCTTGGCTGCAACAATGTTATTCTTGAATCGGATTCTTTAGACTGTCGAAGCCTGCACTAGAGAAGAGAGTGTTGGAGATATGCCCTAGAGGCAATAATAAAAGTGGTTATTATTATATCTTTGTGTTTATGATAAATGTTTACATTCATGCTATAACATTATTAACCGGAAACATTAATACTTGTGTGATTTGTAAACCAAATTAGAGTCCCTGGTAAAGCCTCTTTATAAAACTAGCTTGTTGATTAATAGATGATCGTGGTTTCTCGATCATGAACATTGAGATGTTATTAACAACAAGGTCATATCATTAGGAGAATGGTATGATGGACATACTCCTATAGATAAGCGTAGCATAAAGATCAAGTCATTTCGATAGTCTTTGCTATAAGCTTTCTGATGCATAGTAACCTAATTCCTTCAACCATGAGATCATGTTAATCACCATCACCGGAAGGATGCTTTGATGACATCAAACACCCCACCATAACTGGGTGGCTATAAATTTGGCATTGAGTGTTCGGAAAGTATGTGTTGAGGCACATGGATCAAGAGTGGGATTTGTCCATCCATATGGAGGATAGATATACTATGGGCCCTCTCGGTGGAATGTCATCCAATTGGGTTGCAAACATGTGACTGGCTCACAAGGGATCACATATCACTGGAACGAGAAAAGAGTACTTATCGGTAACGAGGTTGAACTAGGTTTGCAGAGATACCGACGATCAAAACCTCGGATAAGTAAACTATCGCGAGACAAAGGGAAATCGGTATCGTATGTAAGTGGTTCATTCGATCGCAAAGTAATCATAGAAATATGTGGGAGCCATATGAATTTCAAGATTCCTCTATTGGTTATTAATCGGAGAAGTGTCTCGTTCATGTCCACATAATTCACTAACCGTAGGGAGACACACTTAAGGATTCGATGTTGTTTAGTAGATATGGAATGTAAGTAGGGATACCGAATGTTGTTCGGAGTCTCGGATGGGATCCGGGATATCATTGGAGATCCAGAATGGTCTGGAGAATAAGATTCATATAAGGAAAGTCTGATTCCGGAGTTCGGGAAAGATTCCGAGTTTTCATCGGAGAAGTTCTAGAAGGTTCTAGAAGGTTCACCAGACCGGAAGGAGAATGGACCATGAATGTGTCATGGGTAAGTGGAATGATTGGATCGTATCCTAGGTCACTTGGTTTGGGCATTTGCGAGAGAGAATTAAAGCTCTAAATTGAAAGTCAAACGGGAGGTTTGAAAAGTCAAATTGGAAAAATGATTTCCTAGTGGAAGAAGGAAAGAGTCCTTCCTTCAATCCAACTTGGGTTTGGGTTTGGGTTTGGATTCAAACACACCCCTCCCAAGGCTGCCCCCCTCTCATAAATAGAGGGGGAGGGCTACCCGAAACACACAAGAGACGAAAGGATCGTCTACGTGATCTTGAGATCGGCAAGTGTACGACTACATCACCCACAAGAATCTTTTCTCGTTAACCGCTTTGGAATCTTCGAGGGTGAGTGCTTCTATCGACTCGTTGCTACAATCTAGTAGATAGATCTTGGCTTGTTTGTGTGCATGCGGTAGAATTTTTTTGTTTTCCATGCTACAAACCCCTAAAGTGGTATCAGAGCCGTGTCTATATGTAGATCTGTTGCACGAGTAGAACACAATGGTCATTATGGGCGTTGATGCTTTTGTTATTGATTGATTCTTGTGTACTTTGCATCTTGCGGGATGGTGGGATGAAGCGGCCCGGGCTAACCTTACATGACATCATTCATGAGACTTGCTCCACGCTTGACATGCAACTTGTATTGCATAAGTGGCTTTGCGGGTGCCTGTTTCTCCTAACATAGTTAAGATCCAATTTACACGGGTGATTGAAAATACTAGTATCAACGTTGTGGTTCTTGTTCGTAAGTTAGAACGACACTTATTGAAAGCCCCAAACCACGTAAAACATTCAAAGAAAATTAGAGGCCTCTAACTTTGTTTTGCAGGGGTGTGTTGTGATGTGATATGGCCATGATTGTGATTATATATGATGTATGCAATGTTCCTTATTGTAAGTCGGCAACCGGCAGGAGCCATATGGTTGTCTTTTAATTCCGTTAAGACCTACGTATCTATTCAAAGTATTGTAATAGTTGATGCTGGTGGACGACAACCATGAAGCAGCGCCATTGACCTTGACGCCATACCGGTGATGATGGAGATCATGTTCGTGCTTGAAGATGGAGATCGGAAGCACAAGAAGAAAGGCCATATCATATCACATATTATGAATTGCATGTGATGTTAATCCTTTTATGCATCTTATATTGCTTAGTTCGCGATGGTAGCATTATAAGATGATCCCTCTAGCACAAAATTTCTAGTTATAAAGTGTTCATCCTTAGTAAGCACTGTTGCTAAAGCTCGTTGTTTCGAAGCACCACGTGATGATCGGGTGTGTTAGATTCTGCGAGTGTATACAACGTGAGCAAGCCAGATTTGCTCATGCGGAAGCTAAGGTTTGATCTTGATGAGCCTAGCATGTACTGACATGGTCTCGGAACACGGATCACTGAAAGGTAAAGCATGAGTCATATAGTAGATATGATGAACATGTTGATTGTTCGCCATTGAAGCTACATCAATTCTCGTGATGATCGGTTTTGATGTGGTGGATTTGGTTCGTGTAATCACTAAAACAATGCGAGGGATATTGTTTTGAGTGGGAGTTCACCTAGATTAATTTAACTATTAATTAGAACTCAATTTGTCATAAACTTAGTCTAAACTATTGCAAATATGTTGTAGATCAATGGAGGCCCCTACCATCAATTTTAATGCGTTCCTAGAGAAAGAAAAGTTGAAAAACAATAGAAGCAACTTCGCGGATTGGTTCCGCAATTTGAGGATTGTCCTCAATGCTGGTAATTTGACCTATGTGCTGGATGCACCGCTGGGTGACTTCGGTGACCCAGCATACCACTACATATGTAGTACACTATAGTCGTTGACATGACATCCATAGAACACCGTTCCGTAAATATCACATCCCTCAGAGTGGTACAATAGAACATTGCGGGTCCATATTACAAAGGTACACACATTATTATTATTACAATACCGGAAGTTCAAGACTTCCAAAAGGTCCAACTTACAAACCAAATATAAGATGTTCAGTGGAAATTTAAAAGTAACAACTCCGACTAGGAGTGGGGCTCAACAGCTTATTTTATAGAGTTCATGTTGTTCGGCTCCGTTGGATACTACTAACTAAACTATTAAGTGGCCTCGTTCTCATCGACACCGTAATGGATCTCGTAGTCCACGCCTTCAACTCCTCTGGATAGATCAGGTTCCTTGTAGAACACGTCTTTTTGGCATTCAGCTGCATACATTGGCATGTCTACGGAATCCTCAGAGTCTAAGCAAGGGATCAAAGGAAAGAATGAGTAACAGCGTTACCCAACAAGTTCATTATATGCAAGGTGGGAAGTTTGATGCTCTATCTACCACCTCGGATTATAAATCCTTGGCACTATGCCGTTTTTGTAAATCTTTCTTCAAAGATTGATTTTATTCTAAAAAAAAAAACTATGACAATCAGCCTTCACAGGTTGACTAGAACTTTCATGGAGTTCCTTTCCTGCTGCGTTCATAGCTCCTTCTCGGAACAGGGAGTAACAAGTTACAGTTCTTACACTCTGCAGAGGTGCGTTACTTTACCCATGAGAGATCAACTCCTTGTTGCACAACTGGGCGTACTCTCCCGTCCACAATTCCATGATGTGGGGCCCAGTAGTTGGTCCAAGCCAATCACTGCCCCCTTCGCGACCCCGCATGCCTCCTTGGTGTACACCATGCCCACATAATGAATTACGGCAATGGTTTGTACAAACCATTAGATGCCAGAACAATCGTGGGGCTGCATATCCTCTACGAATTACCAATTAATATGCTCGCGACGAGGATAACAGCCACGACCTGCACATCCGGCTTCATGCGAGAGGAAGAAGATACAGCTGAATTCTTTGTCCCATTCCAAATCTCATGGCTAACGCGTAACATACGGCGCTAGAATCACTGATGTCAGGGGTTATTAAGTTCCTACTTGATCATCATTGTTGCAATTAGAACTCTAAGTTCTATTGCTCCATCATATCACCACTTAGGATGATATCCATAATTTCTTTATTTGGGAAAATAATATTTTCTTTCTTTTATAGCATATATGATAACACACAATTTGCAAATACTTTGATAAATACTCTTCAAAGGATATGAGCAAGTGATGAACTTGCCTTGTGATGGCAAGGTAGTGAAGTCTGATGCTTGCACTTGACCTTGAGCTTCTAGTTTTACAAAAACATCATTATTGCCCGGTAAGGACAATATTTAAAGAAGCAAAATGATTATGCAAGTAATGTAATGCATTATGCATTTACCTTAAAAAGTTCTCCCCTTTTTTCTAATAAAGGATTTATAAATATTACTTTTTAATATTTTATAACATATATTGAATTATTTTATTTTATTTCCCTTTATTTGACTTTTATTGATTTATATCTTAATTTTATTACAAAATATTTATTTAGTATTTTTCAAAAATACTATAATATTAATAAATAATGAAGGTTATTTTTATTTATTTTTATCACCTTTCAATAATTTTGTAAAATTCCATAAGGAATATTGAAATTACAAAATTCTTATGAAAATTTGAATGTCCAAATTTTAATATTTTATTTTATTTGGATAGAATGGATTATTTTGAATCCAAAAACATTTTATTTATAATTTTTGGATTATTATTTTATTTTCTAGGATTTTTTTAAGTCCAGGGGTATTTTGGTCTTTTTCTTTTTATTAAAACAGGCCTGAAATTGTTTCTGGGATGGTTATTTTTATTGGGGCCTGTTGGCCCACTAGTATTAGACAAAAGAGCCACCCCGAAGGGTCTGGCCCAGCTCGGCCCATTCCTCACCGCCTCTCTCTCTCGCGAGTTCATCTTCTCCTCCTCTAACCCGACCTCGTGTCCGAGGATGTCGCCACCGGCGATTCCTGCCGCCATCGGACGTTCTGGTCGCCGCCGTGGTGTAGTAGGGGGTTATCGATGATGCCCGTTTGTTTTGTCCGATTGGATTCGAGCCTAGGGCTCTTCTGCGATGGATCGATGTTGTCCCGAACCCTAGGGTTTGGGGTTGGCATGGATTCAAGTGCGGCCGAGGTCGTCGTGCGTTGAGCTGATGCTCTGCACCTCCAGGCATGATCAGGGTCGTTGTCGTGGCGCCGTGCGGGTTGCAGCGCCCCCTCTGGGGTGCTCCCCGTGCCGCCATGGCCGTCGGCCCCTCTTCTTCCTCTTCTATCCTTAACAGAGGACCTATGGTGAGTTGATTCCCCTCTCCTGATGCTCTCTGTGCTTATTGATTCGATGCTAGATGTTAGCAGTGTCCTCCCTGGCTACTGTCTGATTCAGATTAGGATGATTATCCCTTTAGGGTTTCTGTGATGTGCTTGTTCATGTACTAGAGGAATTGATTCATGTTTAGATGGTCTGTACCCATACTGAATGCTTATTGGCCTGAGGCTTGTTGGTTAATCTGATGTATGGTGTTTCTGGTGGCTTACTTGATGATTTGATGCTTGTATTGCATCTGATTCAGATGATGTGGTTGTATGGGAACCATGTTTGGTAAATCTAATGATCTGATAGCTTACCACTGTTTATTTGATTCATGGTCATGATTATGATAAGATACAACTACTGTCCTAGCGCTGTAAGCTTGGAAATTAATATGTGGATTGAGATCCTCATGATCTCAAACAGTGAAGTGTATTATAGGAATATTCTAGTTATGGTTCCTGTTTTAAACAGGAAAATGATTAGTTAGTTGATTTTCTGAATCTAGGATGATTTTCTGCTTTTCCTGATTCATATTGAATTGTTCTTGTGACACCATCATGTATGGCACACAGGTTTAATTCTAAACCATGGATTTGGTTAGTTTATACTTGAGACAATCTTGGCTTTGAAAACTAGAGATGCTCATATCTGAATTCCCTATGACCAATGATGTTGGTCTGAGGCTTAGGGATTCAAATCTTATCTAGTTGGTTCATCTAGATAGTCCTGGTAGTAGTACCATCTATTCTTTATTGAATCATGGCTTGGAAAAATGGTAGTGAGCTTGATCAATCTATGGATTATAAAGATTTGTTTCTAAGTTTCTACTCTTCCTTTAGAGGATCTGCCTAGAAATAGATCATAGGTATATATATGATTGAATTGTAGAATATGGTTTAACAACCAGAGCAAGGATGTTGCTCTGAGCTCTGGTTGGATTCTGGTACCTTGCTGTTTGCTTTTAGATTTTCAGAAATCCCTATGATGGATTCACCCCACTTGGGTGTCTTCTGAGGGTTTGTTTTGTAAAGCAACACATGACTTTCTCTAAATAAGATGATTAGATCATGTGAAGGTTTTATGAAACTCACCACAAAAGTTGATATTTGTGGAGTAAGTTGGTGATGATCTTGATCTGGTTTTGCTGGACTTCTGTGCTTGATCTGGAGCTAGCCTGCTCCTCCTAGCTCCTGTGCTTGGCCTTGCTGTCCACCTGATTCATCCCCCTCCTTATGTCACCATTTTGGTGATGTTTGGGTTAATCTGGTGGTTTGGTTTGGCTGCTGTTCTTGGTTTACTTGCTGTTCACCCTGGCTGTGCTATGGTGTGGTGTGGTATGGTAATGCACTGGGGTGCTTCCCCACGGCTGTGCTCTGGTTTTGTTTGATCTGGCTGTGCTTGTGCAGTCGACAGCACACCCTTGCATGCTTGTGTGTGTGCAGCCTGTGTGCCTGCTATGCACATATGGATAGTTTCAGAAAATTTGATCTTACTGTTACCAATCTACTTTTACCTTGGCTAGTGAACTAATCCCTTTTGGCTGTCCTTTGCATTCTGGCTGTGAATTTATGAAAGAATCTTTCATATTGGTGAAACTTGCCCCTCTTTAACATTTCTCAATGATGAGATTGTCAAGTGCACCTCACTGACAAATCTGAGAGAAATACATACTAACACTAATCTTGTTTTATTTCTGTTTAATCCTTGTTTTGCAGGTTCAAGGATAAAGATGAAGATTTAGTTTAGGTTTTAGATATAGGATAGTTAGTAGATGTCATTTTCTTAATCCTTTGTAATTTAATTTTTTTATAGTTCATGTAATCTTTATTTTATTCAATTGTAATAAAGATTATGTTATTATTAATAAAGAAGATTCTTATTCTTTATTCTATTGTAACTTGTTTATGTCCTTATAATATGAAAATTAATTTCATAATTTCTATTGTTTTGAGATTTAAGTTATACTACCGATATCTTAACAACTTTAAGATTCAAATCTTAAATCTAACTTATTTAAATTATTATTCAAACACTTAAGTTTTTTAAATTCAAACCCCTTTCAAAACACACATAATTCTTTTAAGATCGCATCAAAGTTTATAACAATCCTACTTCAAGTCTAAACCTAATCTTAAAGTAAGAAAGAAACATTGATCACTTAAGATTTTATTTGGCAAAAAATTTACCCACTTTTTCACAAATAGATGCATGCAACAATACATCGTCCTAAATCTACCCTTTGTTAGGTTCCTTAATGCTGGGATGTTACAGACTTCCCCCTTAAATTAAACTTCGTCCCAAAGTTTGTTGGAGATGTACCTGAATAGTTCTGGATAAGTTTTTCTTAAATCCTCTTCTTTCTCCCATGTGGCTTCCCTTTCAGGGTGATTGTCAACACCCGGGTTTTTAATCCCAGATGCTTGTTATGCCATACATCGCAATCCCAGGATTACCATTTTTGCGAGACATAACAGAATTGGATACCATAGTACATCATCCATTACAAACCGTACATAAGTTCTTACACAAATAGGGATCTCATGATCCAGTTCTTAATACAACATCAAGCAGCGGAATATGTAATAATAACGGTAGCGTAGGCGAAGCTCCATCTTCGGGGTCACAGGCAATGCTGACGATGGGAGATGATCCTAATTGTCGTAACCTTCCTGGGGTCTATCCTCCAGGTACTCCTCTTCATAGTCTGGCCATGGGAATAGCCAGGGACAAAGCCATGAGTACTCTTTAAGTACTCACAAACTAATACTAACAAATGAAATGGGTTTTTGATAATAGGACACTAAGCTCTAGGGTTGTTTTGCAAAAGCCAGATTTATCACTACTAAGTTTAGGGGCAACGAATTGCTAGTTGAAGTTTATAACATCTAAGGGGGGAACTTGTATTTCATATCACAACCCTGTTGTGGTCAAGTCAAAGTCGCACTTCATTTTACAAGTCATTTTGAAAAGTCTGACGGGGGAACAGTATGGCCACTCCAACTGTCCATAACCGCGGACGCGGCTATTCGAATATTTTGACACTCTATAGAGATTGTACACTTTCACCACAACATTCGATACATCCGTCAGGAACAAATCCTGAATTCACCATACTCAGTATGCGGATAATCAATCCTAACCTTTCAATTACAAGCCCTAGTATAATCACCTCTCCTGTGAGTTTGGCCTCCCAACCATGGCCAACTGTCATCTTGGGTACTGCACAGGTGGACAATCTTCACAAGGTAGCCTCAGCTCAGACCTTGGCCGTGAGGGAACTAATACTAAGGTATATAAGTTTCCAGCCAAGCCCTACCCAATCTTTGGGTATTTTGGTTGTATGATAAAACTGGAATGGTATCGCATCCAGACAACCATCAGTTTTAAAAATGGCTAAGGCTCATGCCTCAACATTTTCATCACCAAAATCATCAAGTGTTTCAGAAACACATGTCTAAAACATTTCAATAGAATGATCCATCATTCCAAGGTTTTCATAACCATTTTTCCACCAAGTATTCCCATCTAGAGTTGATTAAGTTTTATGCTTAGCACTAGCATCTACAGGTAGGAGTAAGCACTAATGAGGGGTGATAAACTAGTGGAGTTTTAACTAAGTTCAATCTCATGTCTTAGGATGACATCAAGATTATCTAGCTTAGGCCAAATTTTATGCTCTTTATGCAACCTTCACATATCTTTCTAGTATCTACCAATCACTTAGGTAAAATCTAGGTAAGAGCTTTGATAAAGAAATAAAGTAAGAAGCTTGCAAGTAAAACTAGGATTGGGTTATCAAGTGGAGATGATCATATATGCTTAAGGCATATAGTGGTCATAGTATCAAGTAGGGGTTTGTTTGCATCAGTAGAGTATCTTGCAAGTGTTAGCTTGCACATTCAACTGGTAGTATTAGGCTTGCATTAGTGTCAATATAAGCTTGCCTTGTGCAGAGCAGTGGTTGAAGTTCTCCTCGGCTTCTTCTTCGTAGAATCCTCCTTCCTCCTCGTATCCTTGGTCGGTACTAGCGTCTATAAATAAATACGAGGTACACAATCACCAATCAATACTTAACTACTTGCAATCATCACACACAAGGGTCCTATATATGATCTAACATCATCTCCAACATTACAAGATTAAGGCTTGGTTTAATTCCTTTTATTTCTAGAAAAGTAATTTCTACTCATTGAAAAACTACTTAAGATTTAATATTCTCCAAACCAAACATGGGATCATGTTGACACATGTCATCACCACATATTTTAGTCCATGGGAATATGATTTAAAGTGGTGTCACAATTTAATAAGGTTTTACCCTTTTATTTTAATTAAATAAAGTGACTAGAAATGCCTATGTAGCATTCTTTTATTACTTGAACATTATTTCTGCAAGTAAACCTATATATGTTTATATATTCTGAAAGGTATGGTGAAATGTGATTTTTGAGACTTGGAATCAACTCAAAAGCTATTATGGTTTAAATTTGAAAAATGCTTGAATACAGAAAAGCTTCTACCTTGTTATTTTTACCATGGGTGATCTATAGATCCAAATGACTTGGATCCAACGGGCTCGGATTCAGCATTCCCAGACCTTTCTAACAAAATTAGTTTCATTCAATTTGGTGCACTGAATCGACCTGGGTTGATTTTTGAAACTGGGTACAGAAGTGTGTTTGAAATAAAATGGAAAAGGTTTAATTCAAATAACTGGGCTGCGCGGGAAAGGTTAACGGGCCGTACTGCTAAGCATAGCGCTTCCGCGGGCTGTTTAAGTGGCTATCCCCACTCGTCAGTGAGATAGGGGGTGCGAAGCGTTATGGGGCGATGTGGGGCGTTCGATCTGGTTCTAATCCAACGGCTGGGAGCCATCGTCGATGTTGGGCAACGCCGGCGAGACAGAAACCTAGCGCGGCCAGTGGGGGTTGCTGGGGGCTCACCGGGGTGCAGGCGAGGGTCGGCGAGGCGGGCGAACGACGAAGTCGATGACGTCGAATCTCCTGGTACCGGTGGCTCCTCCTGGGGCGGCTCCAATCACTGGCTCCCTTCTTCTCCAGAGGCGGCGGGCTCCGGTGAAATTCCGACGAGGTGTTGCTCGCCTTGCTCCGGGAACGGTGTGGCACGATCAGTGAGGAGAGGTGAGTAGAATGGTGTGCTCAATTCGGCTGCGGGTGGCCTCTATTTATAGTCAAGCGAGGGGACCGACGGGGCGCACGGTGAGCTCGTCGGGGGCGATGGTACAGACAGCTATTGGCATGGGCGAAGGTAGGGGACGGTGCGGTGTTCCCTGGCGATGCTCAACGATACGGTGGCGAGACGTGGGGCTGTGCGGGTTGGTCTGGAACACGCGACGCTCTGCGCGGCAGAGGTGGCGTCTTCGACGGCGAGCGGTGGCTGTGCGGCATGGGGCGGCTAACGGGGATGTCTGGCGGTCTCCTGGGTCGGTGGTGATCGTGTATGCACGCGGTGAGGGCGGCGTGTGGTCTGTGGGCTTCGGTCGAGGGTGGCGCTCTGGCGCATGCTCGGCACGGTTGGAAGAGGCACGGGCGCGGCGTTCCTGGGTTATCTGGTTGGTGTCTTCGAGGCAGGGCTGGTCGAGAGGGGGCGGTGAGGCATGGGTGATCTCCTAGACAAGGTTGGCCTGGCTAGTTTCCTTCCTAGCTTGCTGTCTACACTGGGGTGGCAAGGATGCACTCGGCTGTTCACCATTGATGATATTGGCAAGCTCACAGTGGTGCTAGTGCTTGGTTAATCTTGCTAGATGATCTACTGAGATGGTTGTGACCTAGATAGGGAACCAGTTAGGCTCAAAACACTACACACTATAGTGCTTTGATTTTGTTTGATTTGTGTCTGCCAAGTGTTTGATGAAATGGCCGCATGAATTCAAGTTTTGAATTTTGAAAAGATTTTTGGTGGGTGTGCTAGATTGGTGCTGGTGAGTCTGCAGATGCTTGGGTTTTGAAAGTTGAGCTTGTTTGAGTGGTTTTTGAAAAAGTGGGATCTTCTCCTATGATAAAGATTCAATTTTGAATTGTCATTTAAACTATGCATTTGTAAGTTTCTGGATGATCACAAAGTGGGCCTTGATACTTTGTTATGAGTACAATCAAGGGGTGCAAAGATCTAGAAAAGTTTCTGTTAGTTTCTGAAAGTTTGAGACAACCAAAGTAGGCATGGGAGTTAAATTGGTCAAAATGACCATTCCTTTATTTTATTTGTTTTGCTTTATTTGTCTTTGGGAAAAGTGTGGGAAATGTTTTAGATTATGTTTATTTCACCTAGGAAACATTTTACAAGCAAGGAAACACACAAACAAGATGGTTCAAAAGAATTTCAAATTCAATGCATACTCATATGCATGCTTTCATAATTTTATTTAGAAAAGTTTTTGTTAACCCTAATTTTGATGATTAGAGTTTGATGATCCAAGTTCAATATTTTTGGGATGTTACAAACCTTCCCCCCTTAAACAAAATCTCATCCCGAGATTTGAAAAAAGGACGAAAAGATTACCTAGGATTTGAAGAGATCGGGAAACTCCGTCCTGATGTGATCTTCGCGCTCCCAGGTAGCTTCTTCTTCTGTGTGGTTGCTCCACTGAATCTTGAGAAACTTGATGCTTCGGGTTCGGGTAGTTCGAAAAGCTTCTTCCAAAATACGGATGGGTACTTCGGGATAGGTCAGGTCATCGTTGATCTCTATGGTCAGGTGATAGATATTTTTGAACACTTCGGTCTTCTCGGGGACTTCGAGACACTTGCGAAGTAACGAGATATGGAACACGTTGTGCACGGCTGACATCTCTTCGGGTAGTTCCAATTGATACGATACTTCTCCTCGACGGTTCAGAATCTTGAAAGGTCCGATATATCTGGGGGCTAACTTTCCTTTGAGTTGGAAACGCTGCATTCCCTTCAATGGCGACACTTTCAGATAAACAAAATCTCCTATGTTGATGGCGAGGTCTCTATGTCTCTTGTCGGCATAACTCTTTTGTCTAGATTGGGCTGTCTTGAGGTGCTCATGAATCTTGTGAACCTTCTCTTCTGCTTCTCGTAGGATGTCAGGTCCAAAAATCTGACTCTCTCCTACTTCCGACCAGTTCAAAGGGGTGCGACACTTCCGTCCGTACATGAATTCAAATGGGGCCATTTGCAAACTGGCTTGATAACTGTTGTTGTATGAAAATTCTGCAAACGGCAGACAGTCTTCCCACTTGGATCCATATTCTAACACACATTCTCTAAGCATATCTTCGAGTATTTGATTTACTCGCTCCATTTGTCCATCGGTCTGAGGGTGATATGCGGTGCTGAAATCTAGACGGGTTCCTAAACCTTCTTGGACTTTCTTCTAGAATCTCGAGGTAAACTGAGTTCCTCGATCCGATACGATGTTCTTGGGGAATCCATGCAAACTAACGATTCTAGCGATGTACAACTCTGCTAGTTTCGAACTCTGATATGTGGTCTTGATGGGTAAGAAATGGGCGACTTTGGACAATCTGTCCACTATGACCCAGGTAGAGTCATTTCCCCTACTAGAAGTAGGCAGTCCAGTGATAAAGTACATTCCAACAGAATCCCATTTCCACTCCGGAATCTGCAAGGGTTGCAACAATCCAGCGGGTCTTTGATGTCCCGCCTTGACTCGCTGACATATATCACACTTGGCGATATAGCTTCCGATTTCTCTCTTCATCTTATGCCACCAAAATTGCTCTTTCAAATCTTGATACATCTTAGCTCCTCCGGGATGGATAGAATAAAGAGTATCATGAGCCTCCTTCAGAATAACTTCTTTCAACTCAGAATCTGCTGGTACACAAAGGCGTCCTTTGGACCACAAAACTCCTTCTTCGTCCTCGTTGAATCCAGGTACTTTGCTTGTACCGATACGACGCTTGATTCCGTCAATACTAGCATTTCCCTTCTGCGCCTCTTTAATCTGACTGATCAAAGTGGGCTGGAGTTCTATGCTAGCCAAAAATCCTTCACTTACTAATTCCATTCGAAAATCTTCCATCTCTTTGTGCAAACTTGGTTGCTCCTTCAAAATCATGGAGTTCAAGCGGCACGGTAATCTGCTAAGGGCATCGGCTACCACATTGGCTTTACTAGGGTGATAGTGAATGTCCAGATCATAATCCTTGATTAGGTCTATCCATCTTCTCTGCCTCATATTCAGCTCCTTCTAAGTGAATATATACTTTAGGCTCTTGTGATCCGTATAGATCTCACAACGGTTTCCCATCAGGTAATGTCTCCATGTTTTCAGGGCTAGAACTACGGCTGCGAGTTTGAGGTCATGGGTTGGGTAGTTTTGCTCATGTTGCTTCAGTTGTCGAGATAGATAATATATAACTTTGCCTTCTTGCATTAGCACACATCTGAGACCGATCTTGGATGCATCACAATACACATCGAAGGGCTTCGTGATATCTGGCATGATCAAGATTGGGGCTGAAATCAATCTCCTCTTGAGTTCTTGAAAACGTGCTTCACATTTGTCGGTCCATTCAAACTTATTGTCCTTCTTCAGCAATTGGGTCATGCGTCTGGCGATACTAGAGAATCCTTCTACGAATTTGCGATAATATCCCACCAATCCGAGAAATGCACGAACTTGGGTTTGAGTGGTTGGGGCTTGCCAATCTTCTACATCTTTCACTTTGGCAGGGTCAACGGCAATTCCTCCGGCTGATACAATGTGACCGAGGAATCCTACCTCCTGTAACCAGAATTCACATTTGCTAAACTTTGCATACAGCTGATGCTCTCTAAGGGTTCCAAGAATGGACCTTAGGTGTAGCTCATGTTCTTCTTCTGATTTGGAATAAATCAGAATGTCATCGATGAAAACAACGACAAACTTATCCAGGAAGTCCATAAAAATCTTATTCATGAGATTCATGAAATAAGCGGGGGCATTGGTTAGTCCGAAAGACATGACTGTATACTCATACAATCCATATCTGGTGGTAAAGGCAGTCTTTGGAATATCCTCTACATGAATTTTGAGTTGATGATAGCCAGTTCTAAGATCAGTCTTAGAGAACACTTTGGCACCGGTCAACTGATCAAACAAATCTTATATCTTGGGCAAGGGGTACTTGTTCTTGATGGTGACATCATTCAATTTCCGATAATCTGTACACAAACGGTTACCTCCATCCTTCTTGTCCACAAACAAGACAGGAGATCTCCATGGTGACGCACTTGGTTGAATCAATCCAATTTCCAGCATGGAATCCAGTTGCTTCTTCAATTCTGCTAGCTCTGCCGGGTTCATACTATATGTTCTCTAGGCTATGGGTCCTGTTCCGGGAATTAATTCGATGATAAACTCGATATACTGATCTGGGGGCATACCGGGCAAAACATCTGGAAATACATCGGGGTATTCACAGACTATCCGGACTTGGTCAATGGTAGGTTGGGCTATACTCTTGTTGCATTTGAATTGGCGAGGTAAGGTTTCAGATATATGCTCGACTGATAATCCGGCAGTACTGGTCATGGTTATGGCTTTCTTGGCACAGTCAATCAATCCTTTATGTTTGGACATCCAATCCATTCCTAGTGCTACTTCCAAACCTTTAGTTCCGAGTACTATCATATTTGCATAAAAATATATGCCATGGATTCGGATAGGGACGGCTTTGCAAATTTGCCTAGCCTTAGTGGTTGATCCGGGAATTTGAACAATCATAACATGCTTCAGTTTGGTTGGTTGAATTTTACTAGTGCATGCAAATTCTTTGGTGACAAATGAATGCGATGCACCAGAATCAAACAACACTCTTGCAAGTACTGAATTAACAGAAAACATACCCAGCACCATGTCTAGCGCTTCCTGAGCTTCTTCAGCATGCATGAGAAAAACACGGCCATTGCGGTTGAGTGAATTCCCTGGGGCAAATCTTCTTCCTGGCTGAACACGACGCTGCTGCTGAGCTGGGACATTGGCATTGGGGGCTGTAGCATTCTTCTTGTTGGGGCACTCGTTGGAATAGTGGCCTTTATTTCCACAGTCATAACAAGTGACTTGCGACTTGTCCTTTGATGCTACAGGCACAACATTGCTTCCAGTCCTAGGGGCAGTGTTGGTGTTGGCGGTAGCATTGTTGTTGTTGAACTTGGGTGGGGCACGATTGAAATTGCTAACGTTGCCGGGGTTGTTCTGATTTCCTCTGGGCCTAGGGTTTCCACGGTTGGGATAGGTCGGACGGTTCATCGGGGGTCTGTTGGTTCTTGGGGCAAATCCTGGAGATGGGTTGGGGCGATACTTTGAGGTCTGATGGGTTCCTGGTTGATGCATCATGCGACGCTTGCGGTTCTCATTGGCTTGGTTTATCTTTCCTTCCATCTGGATAGCAGAGTCCACAAGGGCTTCAATATCCGCAAAGGGGATATTGACTAACACTGTCTGCATCTCGTCATGCAGACCATTCAGGAATCTTTCTTTCTTCTTGGCTTCGGTGTCGATCTCATCCGGGGCATACCTATCTAATGACAAGAATTTGTCATGGTATTCCACTACAGTCATCCTTCCTTGCTTCAGCTCTCTAAACTCGTCTCTCATTCTCTTGATCAAACCTGGTGGCACATGGGTTCTACTAAACTTGACCTTGAATTCTTCCCAGGTCATCATCTGGCCTCGGGTCATTGTGCGAACACTGTTCCACCATGCCCTGGCATCTTCGGCTAGATAGTGGGTGGCGACTAGAACTTTCTCGTTGGCTTCCACTCCGGCAACTTCTAGGTTATTTTCCATGGTTTGCAGCCAATCATCGGCGTCTAGGGGTTCTTCTGACTTAGTGAAAACAGGTGGGGTGGTATTCTGGAAATTCTTGAGCTTAGATCCATGGTTGTCCTGATTTCCATGGCCTTGGTTGTTGTGGGCTAGCTGGGCTATCTGCTGAAGGGTGGCTAGGTTGGCTTGACGTTCCGCTCTTTCAGCTTCACGGTGAGAAGTCAACATTTGCAGAATCTGCAACATCGGGTCCGGGGATGAACCACTTCCTCCATGTGGCATCTGAAGATTGAGATAGATCATGAGAAAAGAGGGAAATTTCTAAAGTTTTTGGGTCTTTAAAAAAAATTAAAGTTTGACTCAGATTTTCTAGCAACTTGCTTTTTCATTCATTCATTCATTCATAGCACCCGATACAACACACACCACAACAAAGGAAAGCAGATGGTTTTAAGAACCATTCTGAAAACTACGATACAGTGGGACCGAATACTACTCACTACGCTAGTGCTCAAGTGCTACTACTCCTCGGAATATGTGGCCTCATCATCCTCATCATCATCGATGAAGGTGAAGAAGTCCATAGCCTGATCCTCTAGAAAATCATCATCATCGCTGAGATAGGAGTAGGGGTCTCCACGAAGATCCTCTCCGGCATTCTCCCTTTCCTCCAACTGCATGTCTCTCTCGTGGATGGTCTCCTCCAAAGAAGAGATGCGGTGGCGAAGACGGGCAATGATGCGCTCCTTCTTGTCGAGCTGACGGCGGCGAGACTTGCGATCCTTTGCTAGCATGGCGATGGTTTGGTCCTTCGTCTTGATGATGGCAGACTTGTGGTTGGACTAGTCACGGCAGTTGTCTAACTCCTGCTGACGATCGTACATCATGAAGCTAAGGTGGTCCAATTGAGAGTCTTTAGTTCGGGGTGGTATGGGGCTTCCAGTGGTTGTCCATTTGCATCACGCCTTGGGCAAAACTCAAAGCGAGTACCCTTGATCTGATTGATGCTCTGCCCACACAGACGGGAAAGAGCTTCCTTCATGGCCCTGGCAAGTCCATCGAGCCAGTTGTTCTCTCTTAAGGTAAACTGAATTCCTTCCGCAGTGGGAGGTTCAATCTTTCCTCTGAGACTTGCAACAATTAGCCACTGCAGATCTTCTCCTCCTTGATCATTGAGCTGAGCTCCGAAGAACTCGGGGTGCGGACGCTCCAGAAGTTCCGAAAGCTGGTCCAAATCCCTCTCAAAGATAAGGTCTCCTCCATTCCCCAACTGATAAAACTTGATGTACTTCACGTCCATCTATAAAAATATAGGATGAGTAAGTTAGTAGATTGATCAAGTGTGTCAAAATTTTATGTATTTTGCAAGAGTTTTTGAGGAACATGAATTTTCATGAAAGAATCAAAGGGATAAGAATGAGAATAAGCTTTTGTAAATATTTGTTTTCTTTGGTTTTGAAACTAAGTTTTTTATTCAAACGTCCAGTCTAACTAGGGTCACCTATGGTCAGGATGGCTCTGATACCAACTTGTCAACACCCGGGTTTTTAATCCCAGATGCCTGTTATGCCATACATCGCAATCCCAGGATTACCATTTTTGCGAGACATAACAGAATTGGATACCATAGTACATCATCCATTAAAAACCGTACATAAGTTCTTACACAAATAGGGATCTCATGATCCAGTTCTTAATACAACATCAAGCAACGGAATATGTAATAATAACGGTAGCGTAGGCGAAGCTCCATCTTCGGGGTCACAGGCAATGCTGACGATGGGAGATGATCCTTATTGTCGTAACCTTCCTAGGGTCTATCCTCCAGGTACTCCTCTTCATAGTCTGGCCATGGGAATAGCCAGGGACAAAGCCATGAGTACTCTTTAAGTACTCGCAAACTAATACTAACAAATGAAATGGGTTTTTGATAATAGGACACTAAGCTCTAGGGTTATTTTGCAAAAGCCAGATTTATCACTACTAAGTTTAGGGGCAACGAATTGCTAGTTGAAGTTTATAACATCTAAGGGGGGAACTTGTATTTCATATCACAACCCTGTTGTGGTCAAGTCAAAGTCGCACTTCATTTTACAAGTCATTTTGAAAAGTCTGACGGGGGAAAAGTATGGCCACTCCAACTGTCCATAACCGCGGACGCGGCTATTCGAATAGTTTGACACTCTACAGAGATTGTACACTTTCACCACAACATTCGATACATCCGTCAGGAACAAATCCTGAATTCACCATACTCAGTGTGCGGATAATCAATCCTAACCTTTCAATTACAAGCCCTAGTATAAGCACCTCTCCTGTGAGTTTGGCCTCCCAACCATGACCAACTGTCATCTTGGGTACTGCACAGGTGGACAATCTTCACAAGGTAGCCTCAGCTCAGACCTTGGCCGCGAGGGAACTAATACTAAGGTATATAAGTTTCCAGCCAAGCCCTACCCAATCTTCGGGTATTGTGGTTGTACGATAAAATTGGAATGGTATCGCATCCAGACAACCATTAGTTTTTAAAAGGGCTAAGGCTCATGCCTCAACATTTTCATCACCAAAATCATCACGTGTTTCGGAAACACATGTCTAAAACATTTCAATAGAATGATCCATCATTCCAAGGTTTTCATAAACATTTTTCCACCAAGTATTCCCATCTAGAGTTGATCAAGTTTTATGCTTAGCACTAGCATCTACAGGTAGGGGTAAGCACTGATGAGGGGTGATAAACTAGTGGAGTTTTAACTAAGTTCAATCTCATGTCTTAGGATGACATCAAGATTATCTATCTTAGGCCAAATTTTATGCTCTTTATGAAACCTTCACATATCTTTCTAGTATCTACCATTCACTTAGGTAAAATCTAGGTAAGAGCTTTGATAAAGAAATAAAGTAAGAAGCTTGCAAGTAAAACTAGGATTGGGTTATCAAGTGGAGATGATCATATATGCTTAAGGCATATAGTGGTCATAGTATCAAGTAGGGGTTTGTTTGCATCAGTAGAGTATCTTGCAAGTGTTAGCTTGCACATTCAACTGGTAGTATTAGGCTTGCATTAGTGTCAATATAAGCTTGCCTTGTGCAGAGCAGTGGTTGAAGTTCTCCTCGGCTTCCTCTTCGTAGAATCCTCCTTCCTCCTCGTATCCTTGGTCGGTACTAGCGTCTATAAATAAATACGAGCTACACAATCACCAATCAATACTTAACTACTTGCAATCATCACACACAAGGGTCCTATAGATGATCTAACATCATCTCTAACATTACAAGATTAAGGCTTGGTTTAATTCCTTTTATTTCTAGAAAAGTAATTTCTACTCATTGAAAAACTACTTAAGATTTAATATTCTCCAAACCAAACATGGGATCATGTTGACACATGTCATCACCACATATTTTAGTCCATGGGAATATGATTTAAAGTGGTGTCACAATTTAAAAAGGTTTTACCCTTTTATTTTAATTAAATAAAGTGACTAGAAATGCCTATGTAGCATTCTTTTATTACTTGAACATTATTTCTGCAAGTAAACATATATATTTTTATATATTCTGAAAGGTATGGTTAAATGTGATTTTTCAGTGTTGGAATCAACTCAAAAGCTATTATGGTTTAAATTTGAAAAATGTTTGAATGCAGAAAAGCTTATGCCTTGTTATTTTTACCATGGGTGATCTATAGATCCAAATGACTTGAATCCAATGGGCTCGGATTCAGCATTCCCAGACCTTTCTAACAAAATTAGTTTCATTAAATTTGGTGAACTGAATCGACCTGGGTTGATTTTTGAAACTGGGTACAGAAGTGTGTTTGAAATAAAATGGAAAAGGTTTAATTCAAATAACTGGGCTGCGCTAGAAAGGTTAACGGGCCGGCCTACTAAGCATAGAGCTTCCGCGGGCTGTTTAAGTGGTTGTCCCCACTCGTCAGTGAGACAGGGGGTGCGAAGCGGTATGGGGCGATGTGGGGCGTTCGATCTGGTTCTAATCCAACGGCTAGGAGTCATCGTCGACGTTGGGCAACGCCGGCGAGACAGAAACCTAGCGCGGCCAGTGGGGGTTGCTGGGGGCTCACCGGGGTGCAGGCGAGGGTCGGCGAGGCCGGTGAACGACGAAGTCGACGACGGCGAATCTCCTGGTACCGGTGGCTCCTCCTGGGGCGGCTCCAATCACTGGCTCCCATCTTCTCCAGAGGCAGCGGGCTCCGGTGAAATTCCGACGAGGTGTTGCTCGCCTTGCTCCGGGAACGGTGGGGCACGATCAGTGAGGAGAGGGGAGTAGAATGGTATGCTCAATTCGGCTGGGGGTGGCCTCTATTTATAGTCGAGCGAGGGGACCGACGGGGCTTACGGTGAGCTCGTCGGGGGCGATGGTACAGACGGCTATTGGCATGGGCGAAGGTAGGGGACGGTGCGGTGTTCCCTGGCGATGCTCAACGATACGGTGGCGAGACGTGGGGCGGTGCGGGTTGGTCTAGAACACGCGACGCTCTGCGCGGCAGAGGCGGCGTCTTCGACGGTGAGCGGTGGCTGTGCGGCATGGGGCGGCTAACGGGGATGTCTGGCGGTCTCCTGGGTCGATGGTGATCGTGTATGCACGCGGCGAGGGCGGCGCGCAGTCTGTGGGCTTCGGTTGAGGGTGGCGCTCTGGCGCATGCTCGACATGGTTGGCAGAGGCACGGGCGCGGCGTTCCTGGGTTATCTGGTTGCTGTCTTCGAGGCAGGGCTGGTCGAGAGGGGGCGGTGAGGCATGGGTGATCTCCCAGACAAGGTTGGCATGGCTAGTTTCCTTCCTAGCTTGCTGTCTACACTGGGGTGGCAAGGATGCACTCGGCTGTTCACCATTGATGATATTGGCAAGCTCACAGTGGTGCTAGTGCTTGGTTAATCTTGCTAGATGATCTACTGAGATGGTTGTGAGCTAGATAGGGAACCAGTTAGGCTCAAAACACTGCACACTATAGTGTTTTGATTTTGTTTGATTTGTGTCTGCCAAGTGTTTGATGAAATGGCCGCATGAATTCAAGTTTTGAATTTTGAAAAGATTTTTGGTGGGTGTGCTAGATTGGTGCCGGTGAGTCTGCAGATGCTTGGGTTTTGAAAGTTGAGCTTGTTTGAGTGGTTTTTGAAAAAGTGGGATCTTCTCCTATGATAAAGATTCAATTTTGAATTGTCATTTAAACTATGCATTTGAAAGTTTCTGGATGATCACAAAGTGGGCCTTGATACTTTGTTATGAGTACAATCAAGGGGTGCAAAGATCCAGAAAAGTTTTTGTTAGTTTCTGAAAGTTTGAGACAGCCAAAGTAGGCATGGGAGTTAAATTGGTCAAAATGACCATTCCTTTATTTTATTTGTTTTGCTTTATTTGTCTTTGGGAAAAGTGTGGGAAATGTTTTAGATGATGTTTATTTCACCTAGGAAACATTTTACAAGAAAGGAAACACACAAACAAGGTGGTTCAAAAGAATTTCAAATTCAATGCATACTCATATGCATGCTTTCATAATTTTATTTAGAAAAGTTTTTGTTAACCCTAATTTTGATGATTAGAGTTTGATGATCCAAGTTCAATATTTTTGGGATGTTACAGTGATGTTCCCATTGTACCTTGCAATATTTGATTGCCCTATTCCTCAATATTTTCCAATTTTCTTTTAGAATCTTGCAGGGTTTTTCAGTATAAATCAGGTCTGCTTGTAGTTCTATCTCTTGATGTGTTATTGCATCCTCTGGAACTTTCAAACATTTGCGAAGTTGTGATACATGAAAAACATTATGCACTTGAGCCAGTCTTGATGGTAACTCTAAAGCATAAGCTATAGTTCTGTTTTGGCTTAGTATCTTGAATGGTCCGATATATCTTGGGCTTAATTTCCCTTTAACTCCGAACCTTTTTACTCCTTTCATTGGACTTACTTTCAAATATACCATATCTCCGACTTCTGGATGCCACGATCTTCGGATTTGATCCGCATAACTTTTCTGCCTGCTTTGGGCTATTTTCAGTCTATCCCTGATCTTATTAATGATGTATTGTCTCTCCTTGATATAATCGGGCGCAAATTCTTTGTTGCTTCCAGGTTTGTACCAACATATTGGTGATCTACACTTCCTTCCATACAGAACCTCATATGGAGCTGCCTTCGGACTACTCTGATAGCTATTGTTATAAGAAAATTCTGCCAATGGTAGGTGATCCTCCCATGTTCCTCCAAAATCCAGTGCACAAGCTCTCAACATGTCTTCTAGTATTTGATTTGTTCTTTCAGTTTGACCTCCTGTCTCAGGATGATATGTCGTGCTGAAATCTAACTTTGAACCAAGTGCCTCATGCAATTGCTTCCAAAATGCTGAAGTAAACACTGATCCCCTATCAGTTATGATCTTCTTGGGTACTCCATGCTTACTTACTATCTCTTTGACATATACTTCAACTAACTTCTCGGCATTATCTTTTTGATTCACTGGAATAAAATGTGCACTCTTAGTGAGTCTGTCCACTATTACCCATAGCATGTCCTTCTTTTTTGGTGTCATAGGTAATCCTGTGATGAAATCCATGCCTATTTCCTCCCATTTCCATTCAGGAATTTCTAAGGGTTGTAATGGTCCTGCTGGATTTTGATGTTCAGCTTTCACCCTTTGGCAAGTATGACATTCAGATACATATTTAGCAATATCTCTTTTCATGTTATTCCACCAGAATAGTTCCTTCAAATCCATATACATCTTAGTACTCCCTAGATGTATAGAATATGGGGTAGTATGTGCTTCTTTGAGTATGACATTTCTGATCTCAGTCACATCTAGAACACATAAACGATCTTGGAACCATAAAGATCTAGAATCTCCAAGGCGAAAAACTGATTTTTTCCCTTGGGACATCCTCCGAATTTCCTCAGCAATAAAAGGGTCTTCTTCTTGACGTCTAAAAATTTCTTGATTAAGATTACTGTCATGTTCTGTAACTACCTGCATAGTCGCAAATCCTCCAAGAACCTCTGTTCTAATGAATTGGAGTTCTAATCTTTCCAAGTCCATTTGTAAATCTTTTGGTAACTCTCTGTTGCTAGGCTGAATATCTACACTCTTTCTGCTTAAAGCATCTGCTACAACATTTGCTTTTCCTGGGGTGTAATTGATTGTTAAATCATAATCCTTGATTAATTCCAACCAACGCTTCTGTCTCATGTTCAATTCCTTTTGAGTGAAGAAATATTTGAGACTTTTATGGTCAGTGTATAACTCACACCTGGCTCCATACAGAAAATGCCTCCATCCTTTCAGTGCAAAAACTACTGTTGCTAACTCTAAATCATGGGTTGGATAATTGACTTCATGTGGTTTCAGTTGTCTTGATCCATAAGCAATTACTTTCCGGTCTTGCATTAATACACACCGCAAACCTTCTTTAGATGCATCACAGTATACGGTGAAATCCTTCCCTGTTTCAGGAACTGCTAAGGTTGGAGCTGTGATTAATCTCGTTTTCAACTCTTGGAAACTTGCTTCACACTTCTCATCCCACTTAAATGGTGTATTCTTCCTTAATAATTTAGTCATTGTTCCAGCTATTTTGGAGAAACCTTCAATGAATCTCCAATAATAACCAACCATTCCTAGGAAACCTCGAATTTGTTTCACATTGGTTGGTGCAGTCCACTCTAGTACTGACTGAACTTTAGATGGATTCAAAGCAATCCCATCTTTACTGATCACATGACCGAGGAATTCTACCTCATCTAACCAGAACTCACACTTACTGAACTTAGCATAAAGCTTATGTTCTCTTAAAATTTGCAATGCTATTCTCAAATGGTCAGCATGCTCTTCCTTATCCTTGGAATATATCAGAATATCATCAATAAAGACGATGACAAACTTATCCAAGTATGGCATGAAGATCTTGTTCATTAGATTCATGAGTATTGCCGGTGCATTGGTCAAACCAAATGGTACCACCAGATATTCATGGTGTCCATATCTTGAGACAAATGTTGTTTTTGGAACATCTTCCGGCTTGATTTTTATTTGGTGGTATCTAGATCTTAAATCGATCTTTGAAAATACTCTAGCTCCTTTCGCTTGATCAAACAAATCTTGAATTCTTGGTAAAGGATACTTGTTCTTGATCGTCACGTTGTTTAGATTTCTATAATCACCACACATCCGTCTTCCTCCATCTCTCTTATCCACAAAAATTACTGGTGTTCCCCATGGAGATACACTTTCCTGAATAAATCCTTTTCTTGCTAACTCATCAATTTGCTCCTTGAGTTCTTTCAACTCCTTGGGTCCCATTTTATATGGTGCCTGAGCTATTGGGGCTGTACCAGGTATTAGGTCAATGGTGAACTCTATCTCCTGGTCTGGTGGCATTCCTGGTAGTTCCGTTGGGAAAACATCTTGGAATTCATTAACTATAGGAATTTCTTCTAATTTAACTTCCTTCATTGAATTCAACTGCAGATCCACCATGATATGACTGTGTTTATCTGCCTGGTAAACTATCCTTGCTCCACTTGGAGTTTTGATTGAGACAGTTTTCTCCTCACAATTTATCTAAGCTCCGTGTTCCATCATCCAATCCATCTCAAGCACTACTGCAATTACCTTCAAAATGAATCACATAAAGGTCTTTGAAATATGTACAACCACAGATCGAGATAACCTGATCTTGTTTTATGTGGCGCACAATCACATTCCCTCCTGCCGTAACTACGGTCATAGGACGTTCTAACGTTGCCCTTCTAATCCTGAACTTATCACAGAATTCTTCAGAAATGAATGAAGTAGTTGCACCAGTATCAAATAGAACTTTGCCGGGATTGGTAAGGATATTGAGCGTACCTATTACTGCGTGCTCCGAATTATCCACCTCCTCGAGGGTTGCACAGTTCAGCTTTCCGGTAGGTCGGTTTCTCTTGCCATTATTGTTCTTGCCATTGTCTCCTCCTTTATTGGGTTGTCCATTTCCTCCGCTGGCTTGTCCTCCTCCCTTGGCAGGCCATCCTCCCGGTGGTTTGCTCGGACAATCCGGCTTGATATGCCCCTTCTGACCACAACCATAACAGATCACTACAGGCTTTTTGCACTCCCTCTGGAAATGTCCTGGAATTCCACAGTTGTTACAGATAACATTCCTTCTCGGATTAGCTTGGTTTCCACCGCTGCCCTTGTTATTGTTGTTGTTGCCATAATTCCTATTCCGGGGTTTGAACTCCAGGTTAGGTTTAGGTTTGTTTGCCTGAATTCTCTTGGTTTCCTTCTTGGCTCTCTTCCTCCTGTCCTCTTGGACATTCTTGTAATCATCTTCAAAAGTAATGGCTGCATCCAACAACTGCTGATAAGTTTGCTTATTGGCTAACCTTAGCTGCATCCTTACAAATAGATTTAATCCACGCAAGAAACGTTTCTTCCTCTTCTCTTTAGTGTTAACATCCTCCTCGGCATAACGAGACAGTTGGATAAACTCCCGGATGTACTTCATGACACTAGTATATCCTTGCTGAAGCTCCTCAAATTCTCTCCTCTTTAACTCCATGACACTTTCCGGAACATGATATTCACAGAATCTCTGCTTGAACTCCTCCCAGGTAAATTCCCTTCCTGGTTGTTGCATGGCTAACTGATTTTCCCACCATGATGCTACAGGTCCAGTCAAAAGATGAGTTGCATACCTCAATTTCTCCTCCTCACTGCAACCTACAGTTTTCAGCTTCCTTTCCGTATCGGCTAACCAGTCTTCTGCATCCATTGGTTCAGGAGCTGATGCAAAAGGTAACGGCCTTGCATTCTGGAAATCAGATAAACTCACTCCTCCTTCAGGTGCCCTCTGATTTGCTCGCCCCAGCAACGCCTCCATAAACTTGTTCTGGTTCTCTTGCGTCATTTGCATGTATTGCATAAAGTTCTGCTCCATTAACGGTCTCATTGGTGGTGGTGGTAATGCTCCTTGATTTGCTGTATCAGCATCGGCCTTATCCTTGGCCTCACGCTCCATCCGCTGCTGCTCAGTTTCCATTTCTACACCCGTATCCATGACCCCATAGTCCTGCAACATAAAGCGAATAATCATAATTACATCATGCAGATGTGTTCTGAGCTCGAATTTACGCACAGAACTAGTCACACAATGAAGATCCAAAGAAAATCCAAATATGCATTTCACATATTTTACATAATATCATAATGATATAAAGTATTACACATAGACCATATAGGTATAATCACACAACTACCTTATTACTTGGGGTACAAACACGGTACTTGATACTACTAACTAATTGTCTTTTAGTAGTAACTACGCTCATCGTACATGCCTGATGTCCAACTATGATGACGTGTTGTTCGTCGCACAGTTTGTGGAACATATGGCCTTCCAGAAGGAACATACTCTGTATCTGAAGTGTCAGGACTTGAGTCATTACTCAACCTGAGCGCATTGACTCCCTCCAGCTCAGCTGAAAAGTCTTCAGAAACATATTCTACATTATCTCCAGCCTGCATCTCCTGAGCTTCATCTCTAGAGTTGTCACCAGGATACGCAGATCCTGCTGCTCCCCAGGTGCTCTCGTGGACAAGATAATTGAATACTGGATAATGTATATTCCCTGGGCTTTGAGAAGATGTTGATGTTTCAAACGCTCTTTCCTCAGGATCTTCTTCTTTATCCAGATCATCTATTGACATGGTATTTCTACTTCTGTTATTAGGATTCATCCTTGCACCCATCCAACTAGATTGTCCAACATTTCTGTTAGAACCATCTGTGGACTTCTGGTGTTCATGAGATCCATTATATGATCCCATTCTCCATCCATACGAGTTCTCAATAGGAAGTTCTGAGTCAGAACCATCCTCTGAGCCCTGTGGTACTGCATACCGCATATCTATAGTAGGATCATATGTAGGTTCGGGTCTTGGTGAATAAGGATATGGTATAAAAGATTCTGGATCTATAGGAATATCCTTAAAGATAGGTGTTGCACTACTACTTGCTTCTTTATCTAACTGGGATGCTAATTGCTTCCTCCTTTCCGGATCAGTTAGATCCTCTAACATGTCATTTTTGTCTTCGACAATCACTTGATGAGTCTTATAAAAAGACGGAACGAGTGTCCGGTATCTACCCATAAACTTGGAAGTTAACTTAGGATGCTTCTTAACCAAATTAAGATGATATGGTATAGGCTCTGAGTCTATAGAGTCATGAGGTATCACAGAAAATGTGCTACCTTCTAGCTCCTTGGTTTTCTGCTCCCGGATATTAGCTATTGCCTCCACAACAGCAACATGATAGGCCGCTAAATAACTCCTACCTTCTCCTATGGGTAGATCATGATACAATCCAAGCTTCTCTGGAAGTTGGATACTCACACGAAACTTGATAACATCCGGCCGTCAACATAAGTGATGGTGTTCACTAGAATTCTAGTTGAACAATTAAAAATCTTTAAAAGTTGACGAAGTTGATCTGTAAATGATCCTTGATAATCATCAAGAGTCTCCTCTTTCCTTACCAAAGTCTGTTTGGGAAACTTTGGTGCCATATTTCTGTATATCAGAAAAATAATTTTAATTAGTATCCAATAATATATTGCATCATAACAAAGAATTATCGCACTAAAATATATAACAGAATATTCTCATTTGAACACCCATTATATTACTTCTAGAGAATTCTTTATTGTTGCCAAATCTCCTACAAGTAATACGCTTAACTAGGTTTCCAACCTAAGGTCAAAGCAATTTGCTCTGATACCAACTGCGGTGACCCAGCATACCACTGCATGTGTAGTACACTATAGTAGTTGACATGACATCCACAGAACACCGTTCCGTAAATATCACATCCCTCAGAGTGGTACAACAGAAACATTGCGGGTCCATATTACAAAGGTACACACATTATTATTATTACAATACCGGAAGTTCAAGACTTCCAAAAGATCCCACTTACAAACCAAAATATAAGATGTTCAGTAGAAATTTAAAAGTAACAACTCCGACTAGGAGTGGGGCTCAACAGCTTATTTTATAGAGTTCATGTTGTTAGGCTCCGTTGGTTACTACTAACTAGACTCTTAAGTGGCCTCGTTCTCATCGACACCGTAACGGATCTCGTAGTCCACGCCTTCAACTCCTCCGGATAGATCAGGTTCCTCGTAGAACACGTCTTCTTGGCATTCAGCTGCATACATTGGCACGTCTTCGGAATCCTCAGAGTCTAAGCAAGGGATCAAAGGAAAGAATGAGTAACAGCGTTACCCAACAAGTTCATTATATGCAAGGTGGGAAGTTTGATGCTCTATCTACCACCTCGGATTATAAATCCTTGGCACTATGCAGTTTTTGTAAATCTTTCTTCAAAGATTGATTTTATTCTGAAAAAAACTATGACAATCAGCCTTCACAGGTTGACTAGAACTTTCATGGAGTTCCTTTCCTGCTACGTTCGTAGCTCCTTCCCGGAACAGGGAGTATCAAGTTACAGTTCTTACACTCTGCAGAGGTGCGTTACTTTACCCATGAGAGATCAACTCCTTGTTGCACAACCGGGCGTACTCTCCCGTCCACAATTCCATGATGTGGGGCCATGTAGTTGGTCCAAGCCAATCACTACCCCCTTCGCGACCCCGCATGCCTCCTTGGTGTACACCATGCCCACATAATGAATTACGGTAATGGTTTGTACAAACTATTAGATGCCAGAACTATCGTGGGACGTTGAGGGTTCCCACCCATATGCTGCATATCCTCTATGAATTACCAATTAATATGCACGCTACGAGGATAACAGCCACGACCTGCACATCCGGCTTCATGTGAGAGGAAGAAGATACAGCTGACTTCTTTGTCCCATTCCAAATCTCATGGCTAACGCGTAATATACGGTGCTAGAATCACTGATGTCAGGGGTTATTAAGTTCCTACTTGATCATCATTGTTGCAATTAGAACTCTAAGTTCTATTGCTCCATCATATCACCACTTAGGATGATATCCATAATTTCTTTATTTGGGAAAATAATATTTTCTTTCTTTTATAGCATATATGATAACACACAATTTGCAAATACTTTGATAAAGACTCTTCAAAGGATATGAGCAAGTGATGAACTTGCCTTGTGATGGCAAGGTAGTGAAGTCTGATGCTTGCACTGGACCTTGAGCTTCTAGTTCTACAAAACCATCATTATTGCCTGGTAAGGACAATATTTAAAGAAGCAAAATGATTATGCAAGTAATGTAATGCATTATGCATTTACCTTAAAAAGTTCTCCCCTTTTTTCTAATAAAGGATTTATAAATATTACTTTTTAATATTTTATAACATATATTGAATTATTTTATTTTATTTCCCTTTATTTGACTTTTATTGATTTAATAATTTCTTTAGGAATTATTAAATATATCTTAATTTTGTTAAAAATATTAATTTAGTATTTTTCAAAAATACTATAATACTAATAAATAATGAAGGTGATTTTTATTTATTTTTATCACCTTTCAATAATTTTGTAAAATTCCATAAGGAATATTGAAATTACAAAATTCTTATGAAAATTTGAATGTCCAAATTTTAATATTTTATTTTATTTGGACAGAATGGATTATTGTGAATCCATAATATTTTATTTATAATTTTTGGATTATTATTTTATTTTCTAGGATTTTATTAAGTCTAGGGGTATTTTGGTCTTTTTCTTTTTATTAAAACAGGCCTGAAATTGTTTCTGGGCTGGTCATTTTTATTGGGCCCTGTTGTCCCACTAGTATTAGACAAAAGAGCCACCCCAAAGGGTCTGGCCCAGCTCGGCCCATTCCTCACTGCCTCTCTCTCTCGCGAGTTCATCTTCTCCTCCTCTGACCCGACCTCGTGGCCGACGATGCCGCCACTGGCGATTCCTGCCGTCGTCGGCCGTTCTAGTCGCCGTCGTGGTGTAGTAGGGGGTTGTCGAGCCTAGAGCTCTTCTGTGATGGATCGATGCTGTCCCGAACCCTAGGGTTTGGGGATTGGCATGGATTCAAGTGGGGCCGAGGTCGTCGTGCGTTGAGCTGATGCTCTGCACCTCCAGGCGTGATCAAGGTCGTTGCCGTGGAGCCGTGCGGGTTGCAGCGCCCCGTCTAGGGTGCTCCCCATGCCGCCATGGCCGTCGGCCCCTCTTCTTCCTCTTCTATCCTTTAGCGAGGACCTATGGTGAGTTGATTCCCCTCTCCTGATGCTCTCTATGCTTGTTGATTCGATGCTAGATGATAGCAGTGTCCTCCCTGGCTACTGTCTGATTCAGATTAGGATGATTATCCCTTTAGGGTTTCTGTGATGTGCTTGTTCATGTACTAGAGGAATTGATTCATGTTTAGATGGTCTGTACCCATACTGAATGCTTATTGGCCTGAGGCTTGTTGGTTAATCTGATGTATGGTGTTTCTGGTGGCTTACTTGATGATTTGATGCTTGTATTGCATCTGATTCAGATGATGTGGTTGTATGGGAACCATGCTTGGTAAAGCTAATGATCTGATAGCTTACCACTGTTTATTTGATTCATGGTCATGATTATGATAAGATACATCTATTGTCCTAGTGCTGTAAGCTTGGAAATTAATATGTGGATTGAAATCCTCATGATCTCAAACAGTGAAGTCTATTATAGGAATATTCTAGTTATGGTTCCTGTTTTTAACAGGAAAATGATTAGTTAGTTGATTTTCTGAATCTAGGATGATTTCCTGCTGTTCCTGATTCATATTGAATTATTCTTGTGACACCATCATGTATGGCACACAGGTTTAATTCTAAACCATGGATTTGGCTAGTTTATACTTGAGACAATCTTGGCTTTGAAAACTAGAGATGCTCATATCTGAATTCCCTATGACCAATGATGTTGGTCTGAGGCTTAGGGATTCAAATCTTATCTAGTTGGTTCATCTAGATAGTCCTGGTAGTAGTACCATATATTCTTTATTGAATCATGGCTTGGAAAAATGGTAGTGAGCTTGATCAATCTATGTATTCCAAAGATTTGTTTCTAAGGTGCTACTCTTCCTTTAGAGATGTGCCTAGAAATAGATCATAGGTATATATATGATTGAATTGTAGAATATGGTTTAACAACCAGAGCAAGGATGTTGCTCTGAGATCTGGTTGGATTCTGGTACCTTGCTGTTTTCTTTTAGATTTTCAGAAATCCCTATGATGGATTCACCCCACTTGGGTGTCTTCTGAGGGTTTGTTTTGTGAAGCAACACATGACTTTCTCTAAATAAGATGATTAGATCATGTGAAGGTTTTATGAAACTCACCACAAAAGCTGATATTTGTTGAGTAAGTTGGTGATGATCTTGATCTGGTTTTGCTGGACTTCTGTGCTTGATTTGGAGCTAGTCTGCTCCTCCTAGCTCATGTGCTTGGCCTTGCTGTCCACCTGATTCACCCCCTCCTTATGTCACCATTTTGGTGATGTTTGGGTTAATCTGGTGGTTTGGTTTGGCTGTTGTTCTTGGTTTACTTGCTGTTCACCCTGGATGTGCTGTGGTGTGGTGTGGTATGGTAATGCACTGGGGTGCTTCCCCATGGCTGTGCTCTGGTTTTGTTTGATCTGGCTGTGCTTGTGCAGTCGACAGCACACCCTTGCATGCTTGTGTGTGTGCAGCTTGTGTGCCTGCTATGCACATATGGATAGGTTCAGAAAATTTGATCTTACTGTTACCAATCTACTTTTCCCTTGGCTGGTGAACTGATCCCTTTTGGCTGTCCTTTGCATTCTGGCTGTGAATTTATGAAATATGAAATCGTTCATATTGGTGAAACTTGCCCCTCTTTAACATTTCTCAATGATGAGATTGTCAAGTGCACCTCATTGACAAATCTGAGAGAAATACATACTAACACTAATCTTGTTTTATTTCTGTTTAATCCTTGTTTTGCAGGTTCAAGGATAAAGATGAAGATTTAGTTTAGGTTTTAGATATAGGATAGTTAGTAGATGTAATTTTCTTAATCCTTTGTAATTTAATTTTTTTATAGTTCATGTAATCTTTATTTTATTCAATTGTAATAAAGATTATGCTATTATTAATAAAGAAGATTCTTATTCTTTATTCTATTGTAACTTGTTTATGTCCTTATAATATGAAAATGAATTTCATAATTTCTATTGTTTTGAGATTTAAGTTATACTACCGATATCTTAATTACTTTAAGATTCAAATCTTAAATCTAACTTATTTAAATTATTATTCAAACACTTAAGTTTTTTAAATTCAAACCCATTTCAAAACACACATAATTCTTTTAAGATCACATCAAAGTTTATAGCAATCCTACTTCAAGTCTAAACCTAATCTTAAAGTAAGAAAGAAACATTGATCACTTAAGATTTTATTTGGCGAAAATTTTACCCACTTTCACAAATAGATGCATGCAAAAATACATCATCCTAAATCTACCCTTCGTTAGGTTCCTTAATGCTGGGATGGTACAGTGACCCACCTGCAGCTAATGCTACCGATGAGGTAAAGAATTTTTTACTTGCTCGGAAGAATCAGTACTCCATAGTTCAGTGTGCTATCTTGTATGGTTTAGAATCGGAGCTTCAGAAAAGGTTTGAGAACCATGACCCACATGATATTGTCCGTGAACTCAACATGATATTTGAGGCTCACGCGGCATTTGAGAGTTATGAGGGTTCTGAAAAGTTCTTTAACTGCAAGATGGAAGACGGCAGCTCTGTCAGTGTGCATGTGCTTAATATGTCTAGGCACGCAAGCAAGCTTCAAAGCTTGGGTAGAGTGATTCCTAATGCTTTGGGTATTCACCGTGTCCTCCAATCACTACCACCAAGTTACAAGAACTTTGTGATGAACTACAATATGCAAAACATGGACAAGTCATTTCCCGAACTCTTCTCCATGTTAAAGTCTGCATAAGTGGAGATCAAGAAAGATCACCAAGTGTTGATGGTCAATAAGACCACCAAATTCAAGAAGCAAGGCAAGTCTAAGAAAAAGGGAAACTTCAAGAAGGGCGGTAAGAAAGTTACCGCGCCGGCGAAGAAGACCAAGGCTGGGCCTAAGCCTGATACTGAGTGCTTTTACTACAAGGAAAAGGTCACTGGAAGCGGAATTGCCCTAAGTACTTGGCGGATTTGAAGAACGACAAAATCAAGAAGAAAGGTATATCCGGTATACATGTTATTGATGTGTATCTCACTAGTACTCGTAGTAGTGCCTGGGTATTTGATACTGGTTCGGTTGCTCATATTTGTAACTCGAAACAGGTGTTGTAGAATAGACGGAAACTAGCGAAGAACGAGGTGACGATGCATGTTGGAAATGGATCAAAGGTTGATGTGATCGCGGTTGGCACGCTACCTCTTCATCTACCATCGGGATTAGCTTTATACTTAAATAATTATTATTTGGTGCCTGCGTTGAGCATGAACATTATATCCGAATCATGTTTATTGCGAGACGGTTACTTGTTTAAGTCCGAGAATAATGGTTGTTCGATTTATATGAGTAATATGTTTTATGCACATGCACCTTTGATATATAGTCTATTCTTGTTGAATCTCGATTGTAGAAATACACACATTAATAACATTGAAGCTAAACGTTTGAAATTGAGCGATAACTCGACCTATATGTGGCACTGTCATCTTGGTCATATTGGAGTGAAACGTATGAAGAAACTCCATTCCGATGGACTTCTTGAATCACTTGATTTCGAATCACTTGAAAGATGTGAAGCATGTCTGATGGGTAAAATGACTAAGCCTCCATTTTCTGGTATGATGGAGCGAGCTACGGACTTATTGGAAATCATGCATACCGATCTGTGTGGCCCAATGAGTGTAGCATCATGCGGTGGTTATCGTTATGTTCTTACCTTCACGGATGATTTGAGTAGATATGGGTATATCTATTTCATGAAACATAAGTCCGAAACTTTTGAAAAGTTTAAGGAATTTCAAAGTGAGGTAGAGAATCAACATAACAAGAAGATTAAATTTCTACGATCTGATCGTGGAGGTGAATATCTAAGTTACGAGTTTGGCGAGCATTTAAAGAAATGCGGAATACTTTCACAATTGACACCGCCGGGAACACCACAGCGTAATGGTGTGTCCGAACGTCGTAATCGAACTCTCTTAGATATGGTTCGTTCTATGATGTCACTTACAGATTTACCGCTATCGTTTTGGGATTATGCATTAGAAACAGCCGCATTCACTTTAAATAGGGCACCATCTAAATCCGTTGAAACAACACCGTATGAATTATGGTTTGGGAAGAAACCTAAATTGTCGTTCCTTAAAGTTTGGGGTTGCAAAGCTTATGTAAAGAAGTTACAGCCAGACAAGCTTGAACTCAAAGCGGAAAAATGCGTCTTCATAGGATACCTGAAGGAAACTATTGGGTATACCTTCTATCATAGATCCGAGGGCAAAATCTTTGTTGCCAAGAATGGATCCTTTCTAGAGAAGGAGTTTCTCTCGAAAGAAGTGACTGGAAGGAAATTAGAACTCGACGAGGTTGATGAACCTTCTCTTGAACTTGCGGGTAGCGCAGCACCGGAATTGGTTCCTGTGGCGCCTACACCTATAAGAGAGGAATCTAATGATGTTAATCATGAAACTTTGGTTGAAGTTACTACGAAACCTCGTAGGTCAACGGGAACTCGTACCACTCCTGATTGGTATGATCCCGTTATGAGTATCATGTTGGTGGACAACACCAATGACCCTGCGACATATGAGGAAGCGATGATGTGGCATCCCGCAAAACCACTACTAGAAAATCGCGTTGAATTTGTGCATTGCATCGTCATCATCATATGTTGTTTGTCAAAAACTATTTTCGCAAGCCCGTTTTGTTTTCCAAACGCCCCATCTTAATTCAAATGCAAAGCCCGGTTCTCCGGATTAATTATTTTGGCCGCTATCGGTTGCACACGGCCCGTTTAAATCAAATAAAAAGATTTAATTATTTTAGCGGGGGCAGTCGAATGGGCCGTTTCGACCCGAACGACCACCCCCAGAAATATACAAACGGTCCATCTACAACCGCCCTTCTAAATCCTACATCTACCAGACAATCTACCCACACACCCCCAGCCACATCACCCCAACCAGTAGGAGCACGCCACCTCACCTCTTCCCTTCATCCACCCACTCACATCCTGCCACTTGTGCCCCCCCACCCTGCCAGCACACCCCACACCTGCCCACACACGCACGCACACCCACGCACCGCCCCGACCCCACCTGGCCCCGCACTCGCCCTCTCTCCTCCCTCCCGCAACCAACCCGGCCCCTGTTCTTCTTCCCCAGACACCCCGACCCCGGCCTCCTCTCTCCTCCGCTCTCGCTCGCCTCAGCGCGCCGCCCGTCCTCCCCTCTGGTCCCCTGCCGCCGCTGGCCGCCAGGCTCCCCGGCGCGTACCGCCCGCGGCCTCCCAGCGACCTCGCCGCGCCGCTGGGCCCTCCTCCTCCCCTCAAGCTTCCCCGAGCCCCGCGCCCCGCCCGCCACCGTCAGAGCCGTAGCTCCACCGCCGCCTTCCCCAGAACCGCCCCTGGCCGCGCGCGCGGCCCGCCTCGAGCTCGTCCCCGGCCCCCTCGCGCCTGCGGCCGCCTCCTCCATCAACCGCCGCCGCCTCGCCGGACCGCCCCGACCCCTCCGCGGCTCGCCCCCGTCCCTCTGCTCGCTCCGCGGCCGCCGCGCCGCCAGACCGCCCCGGCACTGCGCCGCCCCGCCGCGCCAGGCTCCCCTCCTCCCCCAAGCTCTCCACCCCCGTCGCCCCGCCGACCAAGCCGCCTCCGCCGCTCCCGCCAACCTCCCGCGTCGCCTGCTCCGCCGGCCACCGCAGCACCTCGCCAGCGCGCGCCTCGCCGCCGACCCGCGGACCCCCTCGCCGCCAGTACCCCGGCTTCCCGCGCCGCCCTGGAGCCTCCACCGCCGACGGGCCTTCACCGCTCGGCGCTGCCACCTCCCGCCGCCGGTGCCCGCGTTCCCTGTTCGTCGCTGCCCTCTGCGCTGGCTCGCACGCCTCCAAGCACGCATGGGCCCGCTGGTCCTCTTCAAGTTTTACGGGAGTTACATGTGTGGTGAAGTGTAGTATTTTCCTTTTGTTGTTGTTGCCTGGATGTGCTGTTGGAGGTGAGATTTTGGTACCTCGGCAGGCTCCTCGTCATGACACAACTGCAGATACAATACCAATCCCGCAGCAAGTGCTTCGACCCCATCACTCAGATCTACCGATGCCGAGACCCCTAACCCAAAGAGGCCCGGAGCACCAAGGACTCCCTCCCGGACATCGAGCGCCAAGATCGACTCACGGATTCCGAAGCTGTTCCCGGACCGCAAGAACGTCTCCAGAGTTGAACCCCGAAGCCCGATCCCGGCGCCGAAGCCGAGGACCCCGACAAGAACTATGACACGGATACACCGAGATCTTCCTCGAGGACGCCAAGGTCTCACCCCGGACACCGAGCCCCCCGGTGCGACAAGTACTCGATCCCGGAGTCCGAACCTCGTTTCCGTCGAACCCTGGACCCTGAGACCGACCCCGAACCCCGGAACACCAAGTTCGTCGAGACCCCTCAATGTGTGAACCCCTTCCCGAAACCCTATTTTATAATATAATACAACTGTTGTATATTAATCATTCACCTTGCATGCATGCTTTCATGTGGTTTGGGGGCCTTATGCCAATTCACCTAATAATTAAATATGGGGCCCATATGCGGGCAAATCTGGTCTCATATCGGCCTCATTTAAATTGTGAAGCGCACCGGTGATATATTTCTGCCTTGTTAAAACAACATTTAAATTGCAGGGTAGCTAAATAACATGAACCATTTAATTAATTGTCGGGACCCCGGTTCCGCTTAATATGACCTAATTGCATCGCACCTTGCCATGCCATGCATCATACATGCATCATGCCGATCTTCTGCCGTTGTATTAAATGTTGCATCCGGTGTTTCTTCTAGTGTTTTTGCTTCTTCGCGGATCGGGCCGTTGAGTTGATGTGAGCTTCGCCCCGATCTTCGGATGAACCTTCGACAATGTTTTCAGGCGAGCATCTCCCCCTTTCTACCTATCTTACTTTTATAGTATTTATTCCCCTCCTGTTGATCTATTGCTATCTGTGTTGCGATGCTTTAGTTTCCGTACCTGTGACATACCGTGCAGCCCTATATTGCCTTGGACACATCCTATTACCTGTTGTTTGGTAGATATTGGACTTGCGCGTCGTAGTCGCTTGCTCAAGTGCTGTTGCGTGTCGTCAAGTGCCACAGTTGTTGATGTATTGCCGCATGTTGACGTTGGAGGTGATCATAGTTTTACTTATCGTACACTTTAATTCCTGTTTAACAACTAAAATTGAAATAAGCAGAGGCATCGGTGGGTGATAGAGAATATTTGGTTTCCGAACGCCCACTTGTGTCCCGTAAGACCCCGAGTACTTGATACCCGTTCCTTGATTTATCGCGCTATCCACATCCGGGAGGTATATGGGACCCCCCTTAGCCAGAGCTTGATTTCGTCTTATTTCTTGGGGCCACAACTAGTTTGAGGTTTTATTTACGATCCTGTACTTATGCCATGCTACTTATGTATTTAAATTGTGCGAGGAGCACACTGTACTGTTTAGGTATGCGGAGTGATTACGCGGTATCGACAAGCCCAGCCACACTTTCGGGTTCCCAGTCGCTTACAGCCATTGGCGCAACCTTGAGTCCGTCTCGGAGCTTGCTTACTCCGTTGCG
This sequence comes from Avena sativa, assembly GCA_916181665.1. Taxonomy (NCBI): domain Eukaryota; kingdom Viridiplantae; phylum Streptophyta; class Magnoliopsida; order Poales; family Poaceae; genus Avena; species Avena sativa. The sequence goes on along the minus strand of OV702284.1, from coordinate 225,128,385 downwards.
GGATCTACTCAAAGGGGTGGCCCCCTGAAATATTTCTGAATCTTGTGATTGCTCTGTCGTGAAGACCTCGTTGGGTTTTGATTTGGTTTTTCCGAGGTTGATCGTGTGTGTGTTGCTATTTGTGCACCCCGGCCGGGTTAAAACTTTCTGAAAGCCGTGTCCGCGGTTATGGACGACTTGGAGCACAGTATCTCGACCATAGACAAGCATAACTAAAGTTTACTGCTATAAATTTGACTTTATAATGACTAGTAATCAGCTTCACTATAACGGAATGGCTAAATAATACTGCCCACAATTGCTTGTTTGGAGTGTCGCTTGCGACCATTGTATCTGACTAGTAAGTATTGCAACTACAACGGAATGGCTGAATAAAAGTACCAACAACTGCTGGGTTTTGGGTTTATCTCATGCTATCTGTATCTGATTAGTAATGGTAGCAACTACAACGGAATGGTTAACTAAAAGTGCCCACTGCTTATTTTATCAGGACGACTATCTTTAACCTGACTAGTAATTGCTGCAACGATAACCGAATAAATAAAACTGCCAACTGTGTGAGTTCCTCGGTTGACTTCCTCGATCGGTGTCGAGGGGGAAACACCAGGATGGGTTTTGTTTGGTGTTAGCTTCAGGTTGGATCCGGATAGGTCACTCTTACCCCTCACTGATTACCGCCAGTTGTACCGAGTCTCTATAGGTTGTTTAGTGCGTGCTGCCGCTGCCGCTTCAGTCCACCATACCTATGTAGGCGAGGACCGCCGAATTCTAGCCTCGCCGTGTACTGGCCTCAGTACTGACGCTCCTTCTTTTTCCTTTGCCCTTTGCCGGCACCCCTTTTGTTTAAGCAGGTTTGAGATCGACGTCGTTAGCAGGGTTACCCTTCCGGCTTGGCCTGGGCAGGGTTATGGACGCCATTGGTTATTCTTCAGGGCTCTTAGCCCCATTTGCATCTTGTCCGTAGCTGGACGCTCTATCGTTTTCAAGGTGATTTGGATCTTTGTATATTATATCTGTATTCTTGACTCTTTGAGTCGCTGTTATATATATCTGTTCTGTGGGACCCATCGAGGACTGTTGTGTAATGTTATTACTTCGTTTTCCACCCGCACGAAAGTGCCTGGTGGGCACCTTTGAATCGTTTCTATGCGGGTTTGGCGAATTTTTCTCAAACTTGCATAGGTCCGATTCTGAGGGTGTTACAGAGTGGTATCAGAGCTCAGCAGTTACGATACCCCACAAGTCCAGCCTGTAGGATAACCTAGCTAACGGCCGAAGTAGAGTGTCAAAACTATTTTTGAAAAATCGGTTGGATAGTTCTGATTAGGTCTGAATTTACTCCTTACCCCTCTGCTGTTCTCCTCTCACCTCTACGTGTTTTGAATCCGCTCTCGTCTCTTTCTTCGAGTCCAGGAATTCTCGTGGTTGGGTTTCCGTCGTACCTTCAGGGTTTCGCTTCCTCCTTTGGTAACGGTGATGCTACGTCCGGTGTTCATGCTGCCCGAGGAATCCATCTACTGTGGTACCATTCTTTGTTCCTTGTTTGTGCCTTCCGGTGTTTTCCGACGCGACGACATCCTCTATGCCAGATCCGATGCAGAGTCTGCATCACTCCTTTGTTTCCGAACCTCGCTTGTCGAGATCTTCAGTCTGAATCCGAGGGTTGGTTGCATAATCTGTCTATTCGTGTACAGAGTAATGCTTTGAGTGTGGGATGGAGTCGCGACCATACCACTACTCTTATCATTTGCTCGGTATATTGAATAGTGGATCGATGCAATTCTACTCCTTCCATGGAAGCTAGAGGTGGCCCTACCTTTAGCTTCGTTCGTTGTCTATCCGGAGTGTTTTCTTGATGAACGGGATCAACGACGTCTTGTTGGTGGTGTCGTCGTTTTCAAGACGAAGAAAGCATCATTGTTAGTGGTGTCGCGAAGATCTACACGAAAAGAGAAGATGCAGATCGCCGACCTTCCTTCCGGTACCATGAGGCGGATCTCGAGGGCGAGATCCTTTGTTAGTGGTGTCGAATTGTGGCATCCCGCAAAACCACTACTAGAAAATCGCGTTGAATTTGTGCATTGCATCGTCATCATCATATGTTGTTTGTCAAAAACTATTTTCGCAAGCCCGTTTTGTTTTCCAAATGCCCCATCTTAATTCAAATGCAAAGCCCGGTTCTCCGGATTAATTATTTTGGCCGCTATCGGTTGCACACGGCCCGTTTAAATCAAATAAAAAGATTTAATTATTTTAGCGGGGGCAGTCGAATGGGCCGTTTCGACCCGAACGACCACCCCCAGAAATATACAAACGGTCCATCTACAACCGCCCTTCTAAATCCTACACCTACCAGACAATCTACCCACACACCCCCAGCCACATCACCCCAACCAGTAGGAGCACGCCACCTCACCTCTTCCCTTCATCCACCCACTCACATCCTGCCACTTGTGCCCCCCCCCCACCCTGCCAGCACACCCCACACCTGCCCACACACGCACGCACACCCACGCACCGCCCCGACCCCACCTGGCCCCGCATTCGCCCTCTCTCCTCCCTCCCGCAACCAACCCGGCCCCTGTTCTTCTTCCCCAGGCACCCCGACCCCGGCCTCCTCTCTCCTCCGCTCTCGCTCGCCTCAGCGCGCCGCCCGTCCTCCCCTCTGGTCCCCTGCCGCCGCTGGCCGCCAGGCTCCCCGGCGGGCACCGCCCGCGGCCTCCCAGCGACCTCGCCGCGCCGCCGGGCCCTCCTCCTCCCCTCAAGCTTCCCCAAGCCCCGCGCCCCGCCCACCACCGTCAGAGCCGCAGCTCCACCGCCGCCTTCCCCAGAACCGCCCCTGGCCGCGCGCGCGGCCTGCCTCGAGCTCGTCCCCGGCCCCCTCGCGCCTGCGGCCGCCTCCTCCGTCAACCGCCGCCGCCTCGCCGGACCGCCCCGACCCCTCCGCGGCTTGCCCCCGTCCCTCTGCTCGCTCCGCGGCCGCCGCGCCGCCGGACCGCCCCGGCACTGCGCCGCCCCGCCGCTCCAGGCTCCCCTCCTCCCCCAAGCTCTCCACCCCCGTCGCCCCGCCGACCAAGCCGCCTCCGCCGCTCCCGCCAACCTCCCGCGTCGCCTGCTCCGCCGGCCACCACAGCACCTCGCCAGCGCGCGCCTCGCCGCCGACCCGCGGACCCCCTTGCCGCCAGTACCCCGGCTTCCCGCGCCGCCCTGGAGCCTCCACCGCCGACGGGCCTTCACCGCTCGGCGCTGCCACCTCCCGCCGCTGGTGCCCGCGTTCCCTGTTCGTCGCTGCCCTCTGCGCTGGCTCGCACGCCTCCAAGCACGCATGGGCCCGCTGGTCCTCTTCAAGTTTTACGGGAGTTACATGTGTGGTGAAGTGTAGTATTTTCCTTTTGTTGTTGTTGCCTGGATGTGCTGTTGGAGGTGAGATTTTGGTACCTCGGCAGGCTCCTCGTCATGACACAACTGCAGATACAATACCAATCCCGCAGCAAGTGCTTCGACCCCATCACTCAGATCTACCGATGCCGAGACCCCTAACCCAAAGAGGCCCGGAGCACCAAGGACTCCCTCCCGGACATCGAGCGCCAAGATCGACTCACGGATTCCGAAGCTGTTCCCGGACCGCAAGAACGTCTCCAGAGTTGAACCCCGAAGCCCGATCCCGGCGCCGAAGCCGAGGACCCCGACAAGAACTACGACACGGATACACCGAGATCTTCCTCGAGGACGCCAAGGTCTCACCCCGGACACCGAGCCCCCCGGTGCGACAAGTACTCGATCCCGGAGTCCGAACCTCGTTTCCGTCGAACCCTGGACCCTGAGACCGACCCCGAACCCCGGAACACCAAGTTCGTCGAGACCCCTCAATGTGTGAACCCCTTCCCGAAACCCTATTTTATAATATAATACAACTGTTGTATATTAATCATTCACCTTGCATGCATGCTTTCATGTGGTTTGGGGGCCTTATGCCAATTCACCTAATAATTAAATATGGGGCCCATATGCGGGCAAATCTGGTCTCATATCGGCCTCATTTAAATTGTGAAGCGCACCGGTGATATATTTCTGCCTTGTTAAAACAACATTTAAATTGCAGGGTAGCTAAATAACATGAACCATTTAATTAATTGTCGGGACCCCGGTTCCGCTTAATATGACCTAATTGCATCGCACCTTGCCATGCCATGCATCATACATGCATCATGCCGATCTTCTGCCGTTGTATTAAATGTTGCATCCGGTGTTTCTTCTAGTGTTTTTGCTTCTTCGCGGATCGGGCCGTTGAGTTGATGTGAGCTTCGCCCCGATCTTCGGATGAACCTTCGACTATGTTTTCAGGCGAGCATCTCCCCCTTTCTACCTATCTTACTTTTATAGTATTTATTCCCCTCCTGTTGATCTATTGCTATCTGTGTTGCGATGCTTTAGTTTCCGTACCTGTGACATACCGTGCAGCCCTATATTGCCTTGGACACATCCTATTACCTGTTGTTTGGTAGATATTGGACTTGCGCGTCGTAGTCGCTTGCTCAAGTGCTGTTGCGTGTCGTCAAGTGCCACAGTTGTTGATGTATTGCCGCATGTTGACGTTGGAGGTGATCATAGTTTTACTTATCGTACACTTTAATTCCTGTTTAACAACTAAAATTGAAATAAGCAGAGGCATCGGTGGGTGATAGAGAATATTTGGTTTCCGAACGCCCACTTGTGTCCCGTAAGACCCCGAGTACTTGATACCCGTTCCTTGATTTATCGCGCTATCCACATCCGGGAGGTATATGGGACCCCCCTTAGCCAGAGCTTGATTTCGTCTTATTTCTTGGGGCCACAACTAGTTTGAGGTTTTATTTACGATCCTGTACTTATGCCATGCTACTTATGTATTTAAATTGTGCGAGGAGCACACTGTACTGTTTAGGTATGCGGAGTGATTACGCGGTATCGACAAGCCCAGCCACACTTTCGGGTTCCCAGTCGCTTACAGCCATTGGCGCAACCTTGAGTCCGTCTCGGAGCTTGCTTACTCCATTGCGGGATCTACTCAAAGGGGTGGCCCCCTGAAATATTTCTGAATCTTGTGATTGCTCTGTCGTGAAGACCTCGTTGGGTTTTGATTTGGTTTTTCCGAGGTTGATCGTGTGTGTGTTGCTATTTGTGCACCCCGGCCGGGTTAAAACTTTCTGAAAGCCGTGTCCGCGGTTATGGACGACTTGGAGCACAGTATCTCGACCATAGACAAGCATAACTAAAGTTTACTGCTATAAATTTGACTTTATAATGACTAGTAATCAGCTTCACTATAACGGAATGGCTAAATAATACTGCCCACAATTGCTTGTTTGGAGTGTCGCTTGCGACCATTGTATCTGACTAGTAAGTATTGCAACTACAACGGAATGGCTGAATAAAAGTACCAACAACTGCTGGGTTTTGGGTTTATCTCATGCTATCTGTATCTGATTAGTAATGGTAGCAACTACAACGGAATGGTTAACTAAAAGTGCCCACTGCTTATTTTATCAGGACGACTATCTTTAACCTGACTAGTAATTGCTGCAACGATAACCGAATAAATAAAACTGCCAACTGTGTGAGTTCCTCGGTTGACTTCCTCGATCGGTGTCGAGGGGGAAACACCAGGATGGGTTTTGTTTGGTGTTAGCTTTAGGTTGGATCCGGATAGGTCACTCTTACCCCTCACTGATTACCGCCAGTTGTACCGAGTCTCTATAGGTTGTTTAGTGCGTGCTGCCGCTGCCGCTTCAGTCCACCATACCTATGTAGGCGAGGACCGCCGAATTCTAGCCTCGCCGTGTACTGGCCTTAGTACTGACGCTCCTTCTTTTTCCTTTGCCCTTTGCCGGCACCCCTTTTGTTTAAGCAGGTTTGAGATCGACGTCGTTAGCAGGGTTACCCTTCCGGCTTGGCCTGGGCAGGGTTATGGACGCCATTGGTTATTCTTCAGGGCCCTTAGCCCCATTTGCATCTTGTCCGTAGCTGGACGCTCTATCGTTTTCAAGGTGATTTGGATCTTTGTATATTATATCTGTATTCTTGACTCTTTGAGTCGCTGTTATATATATATCTGTTCTGTGGGACCCATCGAGGACTGTTGTGTAATGTTATTACTTCGTTTTCCACCCGCACGAAAGTGCCTGGTGGGCACCTTTGAATCGTTTCTATGCGGGTTTGGCGAATTTTGCTCAAACTTGCATAGGTCCGATTCTGAGGGTGTTACAGATGATGAGCCCAGATTCTGATAAATGGCAAGAAGCCATGAAATCCGAGATTGGATCCATGTACGAAAACCAAGTATGGACTTTGGTGGACTTACCGGATGGTTGTAAGGTTGTCGAGAATAAATGGATTTTCAAGAAGAAAACAGATGTTGATGGTGACGTTACTGTCTATAAAGCTCGAATTCTCACAAAAGGGTTTTGACAAATTCAAGGAGTTGACTACGATGAGACTTTCTCACCAGTAGCGAAGCTAAAGTCTGTGAGGATTATGTTAGCAATCGATGCATATTATGATTATGAGATATGGCAAATGGATGTCAAAACAACGTTCCTCAATGGAGACATTGATGAAGAGTTGTATATGATGCAACCCAAAGGTTTTGTCGATCCTAAAGATGCTAAAAAGGTATGCAAACTTCAACGGTCCATTTATGGATTAAAGCAAGCATCACGGAGTTGGAATCAACGTTTTGATAAGGTAATCAAAAGTTTTGGTTTTATACAAACTTATGGAGAAGCTTGTATTTACAAGAAAATGAGTGGGAGCTCTGTAGCATTCTTAATACTATATGTGGATGACATATTGTTGATTGGGCATGATGTAGACCTTCTTAATAGTGTCAAGGATTATTTGAATAATAGTTTTTCAATGAAAGATCTTGGTGAAGCATCTTACATATTAGGCATAAAGATTTATAGAGATAGATCGAGACGCCTAATATCATTGTCACAGAGTACATATTTGGACAAAGTTCTAAAGAGGTTTGGAATGGAAGATAAAAAGAAAGGATTCTTTCCCATGTTGCCCAATACGACCTTGAGTAAAACTTAAAGTCCTGCAATGGCAGAAGATAGAGAAAGGATGAGTAAGACTCCCTATGCCTCAGCCATAGGATCTCTTATGTATGCCATGCTATGTACAAGACCCGACATTGCATATGCTGTTAGTTTGACTAGCAGATATCAAAGTGATCCAGGAGTGGATCATTGGACAGCGGTCAAAAACATCCTTAAGTACTTGAGAAGAACTAAGGATATGGTTCTTTCTTATGGAGGTGATGAACATCTCGTTGTTAATGGTTACACCGATGCTAGTTGGAACACCGATCCGGATGATTTTAAATCTCAATCTAGATACGTATTTACTTTGAATGGTGCAGCAGTTAGCTGGAGGAGTGCAAAGCAAAGCGTTGTGGTGAGATCTTCAACTGAATTGGAATACATAGCTGCTTCGGAGGCTTCACAAGAGGCGATATGGATGAAGGAGTTCATTACAGAGCTCGGGTGGTTCCAAGTGCGCTGGACCCAATGTCTATCTATTGTGATAACATGGGTGCCATAGCCAATGCGCAAGAACCAAGGTCACACAAGAAGCTGAAGCATATCAAGCTACGTTTTCACGCTATTCGAGAGCATGTCCAATATGGTGACATAAAGATTTGCAAAGTACACACAGATCTGAATGTGGCGGATCCGTTGACTAAACCTCCCCCGAGGGAAAAACATGACCAACACCAAACCGCCATGGGTGTTCGGTATATTACCATGTAATCTAGATTAGTTGACTCTAGTGCAAGTGGGAGACTGTTGGAGATATGACCTAGAGGCAATAATAAAAGTGGTTATTATTATATCTTTGTGTTTATGATAAATGTTTACATTCATGCTATAACAGTATTAACCGAAAACATTAATACTTGTGTGATTTGTAAACTAAATTAGAGTCCCTGGTAAAGCCTCTTTATAAAACTAGCTTGTTGGTTAATAGATGATCGTGGTTTCTCGATCATGAACATTGAGATGTTATTAACAACAAGATCATATCATTAGGAGAATGGTATGATGGACATACTCATATATATAAGCGTAGCATAAAGATCAAGTCATTTCAATAGTTCGTTTGCTATAAGCTTTCTGATGCATAGTAACCTAATTCCTTCGACCATGAGATCATGCTAATCACCATCACCGGAAGGATTCTTTGATGACATCAAACACCACACCATAACTGGGTGGCTATAAAGGTGGCATTGAGTGTTCGAAAAGTATGTGTTGAGGCACATGGATCAAGAGTGGGATTTGTTCATCCATATGACGGATAGATATACTCTGGGCCCTCTCGGTGGAATGTCATCCAATTGGCTTGCAAGCATGTGACTGGCTCACAAGGGATCACATATCAAGGGAACGAGAAAAGAGTACTTATCAGTAATGAGGTTAAACTAGGTATGCAGAGATACCGACGATCAAAACCTCGGATAAGTAAACTATCGCGAGACAAAGGGAAATTGGTATCGTATGTAAGTGGTTCATTCGATTGCAAAGTAATCGTAGAAATATGTGGGAGCCATATGAATTTCCAGATTCCTCTATTGGTTATTGATCGGAGAAGTGTCTCGGTCATGTTCGCATAATTCATGAACCGTAGGGAGACACACTTAAGGATTCGATGTTGTTTAGTAGATATGGAATGTAAGTAGGGATACCGAATGTTGTTCGGAGTCTCGGATGTGATCCGGGATATCACGAGGATATCAGGAATGGTTCGGAGAATAAGATTCATGTAAGGAAAGTCCGATTCCGGAGTTCGGTAAAGATTCCGATGTTTTCATCGGAGAAGTTCTAGAAGGTTCTAGAAGGTTCACCGGACCGGAAGGAGAATGGACCATGAATGTGTCATGGGTAAGTGGAATGATTGGATCATATCCTAGGTCACTTGGTTTGGGCATCTGCGAGAGAGAATTAAAGCTTTAAATTGAAAGTCAAACGGGAGGTTTGAAAAGTCAAACTGGAACAATGGTTTCCTAGTGGAAGAAGGAAAGAGTCCTTCCTTCAATCCAACTTGGGTTTGGGTTTGGATTCAAACACACCCCTCCCAAGGCTGCCCCTCTCATAAATAGAGGGGGAGGGCTGCCCCAAACACACAAGAGCCAGCCCTCCACCCCGTGCCATCCCGCCGCCGCGCCACCGACACCTCCTCCTCCTCCCGGTCTTCTAAACCCTAGATTACCGGGAAACCCTAGATCCACCATAAATCGCACCGGCTTAGGCGAAGCCCTGCGGGATCTTCCCTCTACTTCCGACACCATGTCGATGTGCTGCCGGAATCGCTAGGGGAGAACTACAACCTCCGCTACCTGCTGGAACAAGGGAGAGTAAGGTCTTCATCGAGTACCGAACGTGTGACCGACTGCCGGAACGTAGCGCCGAAAGGATCGTCTACGCGATCTTGAGATCGACAAGTGTATGACTACATCACCCACGAGAATCTGCTCTTGTTAACCGCTTTGGAATCTTCAAGGGTGAGTGCTTCTATCGACTCGTTGCTACAATCTATTAGATAGATCTTGGCTTGTTTGTGTGCATGCGGTAGAAATTTTTTGTTTTCCATGCCTACAGAGAGGTGGGGGGAATACGGATATTTTAGAGTTGATGTGACACCCCCGGGATCAGGGCTAAACAAATCCTAGACCTTCGTCTGAAATAAGCTTAACCTTGAGCTCGAGAATATCCGGTGAAGAATCGGTAACACATCAGTGACCCTACGACACAAAATTTATTACAGCAAGCTCATAACTGAGCAGAGAACCAAAATATTACAAGCAGAGGTCACTGACCAAAAACATCAAGCAACGGAAGGCAAATTATGCTATTAAGTATAGCAAACTTAACAAATGGCCTAAGAGGCCTGAAGCATAACGATGACGGTCCATTCCATAGATTCCAGGTTGCCGGCCAGGAACTCCAAACTACTCGTCGATGTCGATGCCGTAAAGAACTCATCTTCTATGGTAACACTTACTCTGCTGCAAAAGGATCAGCAAAGCAAGGGTGAGTACTGGGTGTACTCCGCAAGACTTATGGCTGGTGGAGTTGTTTTGCGTAAAGCAATCTTTGTTTATAAAATAGGAGGGAGAAGAAGCTCATGTAATCAGAGTGTTTTAAAAGGGGATAAGAAAGTGACATCTCCAAAGTATTGATCATCATCTTTTGATATCCACCAAGTAACCATCATCGAACCTCATCTAGGATCACCCCCTCGTACCCAAGAGGAATCATCCTTAAGCACACTTTACTTTACTTGCCAAGTTTTACGATTAGGTTATTCTTCTCTATGATCCCACGTCCATTCCCAAGTCTTCCATAACCGTGGACACGGATTTTCGAAAATATTAATACCCTGCAGGGGTGTACAACTTTACCCACACGCGCCGACCGACTCTTAGCGTCACATGACACACTTCCTTGGTGTGCTGACAGAGGGTGATCGACCGAAACCTTTCCCTTACTTTTTCCTAATCCATGAGTCACCAAAAGGGCTCCCGGCTGCGGTAGTTGGCCATACTCCCAGGCGGTCCTCGACTCTGTGTACCAGGATCCAGTTCAATGCCGAGCATCCTTCACTCGGCCACGTCCTATATGCTTGCACCATTTTCCAAATCCTTTTTCCATGCGGGTGCCAAATAAATCTTCAAACTACAGACTCATGGATCAGACTAGGCAAGTTGGGGTCAAGGAGGTCCCCATAGACCCCCGTGTGGTTGTACGCTCGTCTTGGTTCAAGAGGCAAGAACCTCGGGTCCTAAGGATGGCAAGTATGGGACTGCAAAAACCATAACCCACGTGGTCTCCCATACAAGCCTTAGAATGTTTACCTCACATAACCTGTCATACCACGTTCTCCTATCCAACTAGGTTCATTCGGATCTCGGATCCATTAGCCAGGTGAATTAGCAGAACAACTAAGCATGGCTAAGCACAACAGATAAAGTAGCTCTAGCAGCGATCACAAAGCCAAACTCTAGTTATGCTAGGAGTATTGGATCAGGGATTATAGGTTCAAATGAAACATGCATCAGATAGGATAACTCTATCTATCGATGAAAGACTTTGGAATCGTATGCACATGGAAATAATTTAAAATGCTTGAAAGCATAGGATCATATCATGTGTGGGGTTTCGCTTGCCTTTGCCTGTTGATACCCAATACAGATCTTCGGGTTCATCAGCTTGACCTATTCGACAACCACAAGGATATAGCTCTCTAGGGTTCATCTTGTTGGCATAGTTTGTCGATGATCTTCGATATTGTTGATCTCGACCTTCAGTCTTGGACTCGATCTCGATTCCGATATCGTATTCTACCGGAGAAGAACCAAACACCGGAAACGAAGGGAAACAATCAACACATGGCATCGATGCAATGCTCAAACAAGGATGATGATATGACAAGTTGAATGTTATTGAAATTAGAACCCTAAACATGCTTGGTCATTTTAATCGGGGTCCGAGGGGTCCAAACCCTAATTCGGAGAAACCTCGAATGCATATGAGAGGGTGCATTTTCTTATCTAATTAAACTTGTCATGTAAGTTGATTATCAATGCATGATTATAGTGTAATTAGATAGATTTCATTTTTCTGAACATTTTGATATATTATTTGTATTTTTCTGATTTATAAATAATTACTCATTGAATTTACAAGTTTTATTCATTTTCTAAAATTATTTAAACCATATCAATACTATTTTCTGAAAATATAAGAAACTGGACAAACTTTTTACACCAGGGCACAGCTAGCCAGAGAGACTGACTGAGTGGCCACAGTGCCAACTCAACCTCCACGTGGGCAGAGCGGTCCCACGGCTTGACTGTGTGTTGCTGACGTCATCTCAACCCTAACCCTAATCTATTTTTCACCATGGTAGAAGCTAGCCGCAACAGCTGACGAGTGGGGCCTTGGCCACACGGGGACCATGCGGCAGCCACGCGAGCACCACGTCACCACGATGGGCGGCGCGGCAGACGATGGCCGGCGGCGACGCTAGAGAGCGCGCGGGGCTACGGGAATACGCACGTTCGACCCAGTCCAACATGGGGGAACATAAAATGGGTGACGCCTCTAGCTAGAGGTCATCGGAGCATCGTCTGCAACGACGTCTGACAGCGGCGGACGGCGAGCTAAGACACGGGCTCGAATCAGAGAGAGGGGAGGAATAGAGAGGTCCTGGAGACACAGGAGCTCACCACGAGCGCAAGAGGAAGGTCGGCAGGGCATGGCATGGCCGAAAACAACGGCGATTAGCGACGACGGTGGCGACCGGAGTTGGGGACGGGTGGTCGATTGCGGCGATTGGAGGCCTACGGGCTCGATTCCTTCTAGGAGGATGACGAAGGGAGCACGCTGGTTCTCTAGGGCATCTCAGTGTCGCTCGGGGTGGCCGGAAACGTCGACGACGACGGCGCCTACGATGGTTAGGGTTTCGCCAGAGAGGAAACACGCCAGAGAGAGAGGGCTCGGGGAATACTGAGAGGATAGGGGAGAGGAAGGGCATGCTCTGAGTCCTTATCCTTCTCCAGAGGGCGGCCGGCGGCGGAGGTCATCGCAGCGGCATCGGGCAGCTGGGAAAGCTCCACCGAGCTGCTTCCCGTCGGTGGAGAAGACGACAGGAAAGATCGAAGCTGTATCGAGCCTGGGGTGGGCCGCTACTGGGCCGCAGAGGACTGAGTTGGGCGACAGGAGGGGAGAGGAGAGAGATGGGTCGGCCTGGTTGGTCTGGATGGCTCTGTTTTTTCCAAATAAACTGTTTTTATTTTCTATTTTCTGATTTTCTATTTGTATCTCTCAAATACAAATGTGTTTTGTGTATTTTGAAAGCAGCAACACTTTGTAAACATTTGAAACATTGTAGGGGCCCTGGTTACTACTTGGGCTCCATACCTTTTGTACTTTCAAAACATTTAAAACCATTTTGAATGTATTTTCAAATAGAGAGAGGAAGCTAGGGTTTAGGGTTTAGTTAATCTTATTTGAATTTTTATCTTAGCAAGATTATATGATGCTCATGAATGCACAATCAAAACCCTAATTAATATTAATAGAACTAGGGGTGTTACAATTCTATCCCTCTTAAAAGAATATCGACCCGAGATTCCTAGGTAGGAAGGTAGAAGGAACAGGGTCACACTAAACTTCGACGATCTTCTTGAAGAGGTTGATCCATGCCACCATGACGAGTGGACGAAGTTCTTCGTAATCTTCAAGGTGGCTACTCACACTGAAGTTAAGAGGGAATGACACGGAACCACAAACTGAGTATCTCATGGTCAACTCATGGATAGATGCTTCGCGAACATCTCTGGAGCCAACGAACATGAACACGCCAAGGTAACAGAGGGACAAAAGGAGATGGTTTCAAGGTGATAGATAACTGGTCTTCATAAGGATTGAGACCATGGAACTTGCAGAAGAGTTTGACTTCTGAAGGAAGGGAAGTTCCAACAGAAAGAACATGACCACAGACTTCGAAAAGTGAACCTCCACTAAACAACTTAGGTAGAGCTTCACAGGCTGAAAAGATAGATACCAACAAAACCAAGCCGTTGAACTACTTTTGACACAGAAGGGTCATTCTTTCATTCAACAGAAGGCCAAGACAGAAAGGTGTTTTGGTGGAGAGGACTCATAAGAATCACAAGGAACATGTAACAAGAGAAACTATTGGTTACCAAAATCATGGTCGCTCTTCGAACATGTTTAAGAAAGCAGTAAGGAAACTCTTTATTCATCCAGGACTATCAAAATCCTTGCCAAAGATCATGATATCACTTTACATGACTAGACGAATTGGTAAGGAGATCCCTAATGACACGAGAAGAAAGAAACTTCATTCTCAGACTTCATCTACTTGGCACAACAGGGTTCTTGCCAACATAAATGGTCTGGAGGATCGACCGAGAGACATTTAGCAACACTACTTTAAATGTTCTCCTTGATGTTTGAAACACCGATAGCAGACTTCTGACAAGCCTTCAATCAGTCATCAAGTAAAGGTTAGACTTCGGATACAAAGGAAACCATAATCACAACTCCTATAATAAATCATAGAAGAAACCTCATGAAGAGTGGTTGTTATTACTAAATCAAGATATTATGGCAATAGATCTTCCGGATATTTGTGTCAACCACTACATCAATATTGTCGGATGTATAGAGAGACCTATGTCAAAACCTTGAGGAACACCAACCATCATATCTGCTTGAGATTCAGATTTGGTTAAGTGGAGAGGTACTTCAAACTCAGTTTGTCCGAATAGAAAGTTTGCAACATTTACCACAGAGGTAAAGTCACTAGATTCTCAAGACATGGACTTCAATGTCAAGCTCCAAAATATAGGCTAGATTGCAGAACCCATGTGATAGCAAGTTATCAAAAGATAATTGCACCTACATGAATTGTTTGCAACAAAACACAACTGAATCCTTGTTGGGAAACATTTAGGAGGATATTGAAGTTTGTAGGACTTCTTATCTTCCGTGAACAAATCAATCAGTGGCTTGGTGTTCTTAGAGGATACTCTTGAATTATGAAGGTAACAACCTATCATTACAAGAATACTTCACACATGCTTGACCAACTTGAAATGATTTCCGAGAAAACAAAGATAACTCTACTTGAATCCACGATGACATCTTTCAACTATTGAACGTGAACCAGAGAAGATTACTTCTAACATACAGAACACATACTTCGAGATAACACGAGGATGGTTATCAAAAGTTTCCAACATTAATGATAACTGTTCCACATGAATCTTTTCTAGCATGGAGAAGGTAAGGATGTCGTTGATGGGCTCAATAACAAACTTATCTATACACTCCAAGAAGACGGACTCACATGTTGTATGAACAAGGCATAGACATTGGTCAGACCAACGGACAAGAAGATGCACTTAGGTGAGACATCACAAATAAATACACCATCAGATAGTCCTTGGAACTGAGTTTGATTTGAGGATAGGCCAAATCAAATAAAAGGCAGGAAAGATAACATATCCACAAAGGAGTTACTATCTTGCTTCAACATGAACACAACTATATATCCCTTTAAGAAGGAACTAAGTTGGATAGAAATTTTGTCTTACAACTCTCCAAGTTGTTGTTTAAACTCAACCAACTTGTTCAGGGGTATCCAGTATGAATCCTTGGAGAAAGAGAAGTTTCGGAGAACTTGCTTGCTCAAGTACTTGATAACACGGTCATGTGGCAACATGGCGATACTTCTAGTAGACATCTAGAATATCACAGACCACCGATATTTCACTTAGTTCAAGAGGGAAACTTGCTTGGTAAGGCAAGATGACATAGTCTCAGAGCTTCGGCATGAGCCTAACTCTTTGACTGAAGAGGGTGTACCAGAATATTGGACTTGCTAACACAATCATCCTTTGCTTAGTGATAGGGTTTACCATCACGCTAAGAATGATACAAATGTACTTTGAGTTCAAAGCAATGACAACTGTTAATAAACTCAGATGACCACATTATTGTGCACACGCATCATTCAAGAGCACGAAAGCTCGGGAAAAGGGGGGTAATAAGTGTAAGAGCGTCACTTCATTAAGGGGTCCTGAAACCCAGCATGACCTCTTAGTATAAAAGAGTGTGACACTTTAAGGTAGAACAGAAAGAAGCTAATCAATGCCTCTTGATCTGCGGATTACAACACTTTGACCTGGTCTTAGAAATGATGAGGTACTGGAGTTTGTTTCTTCTAGACAACCCGAAATGTTTTGTCATGATGGACCACAAGAGTACCTTGCATCGGAAGAAACCAATGCACATATACTACTTGGCTACCAACTGGTAGACAAAGGTCGGAAACAACAAGGCAGGATGAACATGCTAAGGATAGGATCCCGAGATGAGGATGCATAAGTCAACAATCTTCCGAAGACTAATGCATAGAAAAGGGAGGTGTGGCAGAGTCACGAGTATAGAAGCGAGACTCACGAGGAGTACTCTTGTCGTGGTCTATTTGGTTCCATTAAAGAACATCTATCATAGCATGTGGTAGGGGAAGTTCTTTATTTGTCACTATTCAATGGTGACAATATCCACAAGCTTGAAGGATATACTAGAAGGTACTATCCATCCTGAGGTAATGTATGAACATTAACGCCAGGGGTCAAAGGAATGGATCTTGAGTTAAAGGTCAGCTTCATGTACAAGATTCAGAACACCAGAATCTAGTACAATTGGGGATCTCAGCTCAAGTCCAAGGGTTAAAACCCAGAGGAAAGAGTAACTACTACTTGAGTGACAAAGCGTACACTACAAGATAGTAATCATGAGGTAGCTTCCAAGAGAATAATCGATTTCGGAAGTACCCAAACAAATGAAAAGGAGGCACACGAGGAGAAAGTAAACTTCGAGGCCTATAACAGAACACTGTGGAACCATCAACATGATGTTGTGGACCCATAAAATAGAGAGATTATGATAGAACGAAATCTCTCAAAAGAAGCAGAACAAAGGGAAACAAGGAACACACGCAACTGACTCTAGAGAACTCACTAGGTCAACTGGTTGAGAAACGGCATGCCTAAAGAGGCACCTAAACTTTGAAAGACGAGACGAGATAACAAAACTTTTTCAAATCAACACAAGATAAGGTAACCTAGAGCTAGAGAGAAACTGGATAAGGAGTAAAAGAAGCATACCAGAGTTTTCGCAAATAATTTTCCTCTTTGAAAATAGTTTTCACAAGAACAAGACTCAACATCGACTAGTAGAAAGGGTTTCCTATAGTCGGTACTGCTCTGATACCAAAACCTGTGACACCCCCGGGATCAGGGCTAAACAAATCCCAGAACTCCATCTGAAATAAGATTAACCTTGAGCTCGAGAATATCCAGTGAAGAATCGGTAACACATCAGTGACCCTATGACACAAAATTTATTACAGCAAGCTCATAACTGAGCAGAGAACCAAAATATTACAAGCAGAGGTCACTGACCAAAAACATCAAGAAACGGAAGGCAAATTATGCTATTAAGTACAGCAAACTTAACAACTGGCCTAAGAGGCCTAAAGAATAACGATTACGTCCCATCCATAGATTCCAGGCAGCCGGCCGGGAACTCCAAACTACTTGTCGATGTCGATGCCGTAAAGAACTCATCTTCTATGGTAACACTTACTCTACTGCAAAAGGATCAACAAAGCAAGGGTGAGTACAGGGTGTACTCCGCAAGACTTATGGCTGGTGGAGTTGTTTTGCGTAAAGCAATCTTTGTTTATAAAATAGGAGGGAGAAGAAGCTCGTGTAATCAGAGTGTTTTAAAAGGGGATAAGAAAGCGACATCTCCAAAGTATTGATCATCATCTTTTGATATCCACCAAGTAACCATCATCGAACCTCATCTAGGATCACCCCCTCGTACCCAAGAGGAAGCATCCTTAAGCACACTTTACTTTACTTGCCAAGTTTTACGATTAGGTTATTCTTCTCTATGATCCCATGTCCATTCCCAAGTCTTCCATAACCATGGACACGGCTTTTCAAAAAGATTAATACCCTGCAGGGGTGTACAACTTTACCCACACGCGTCGACCGACTCTTAGCGTCACTTGACACACTTCTTTGGTGTGCTGACAGAGGGTGATCAACCGAAACATTTCCCTTACTTTTGCCTAACCCATGAGTCACCAGAAGGGCCCCCGGCTGCGGTAGTTGGCCATACTCCCAGGCGGTCCTCGACTCTGTGTACCGGGATCTAGTTCAATGCCGAGCATCCTTCACCCGGCCACGTCCTATGATTGCACCATTTTCCAAAACCTTTTTCGATGCGGGTGCCGAATAAATCTTCAAACTACAGACTCATGGATCATACTAGGCAAGTTGGGGTCAAGGGAGTCCCCATAGACCCCCGTGTGGCTGTACACTCGTCTTGGTTCAAGAGGCAAGAACCTTGGGTCCTAAGGGTGGCAAGTATGGGACTGCAAAAACCACAACCCACGTGGCCTCCCATACAAGCCTTAGTATGATTACCTCACATCACCTATCATACCACGTTCTCCTATCCAACTAGGTTCATTCGGATCTCGGATCCATCAGCCTGGTGAATTAGCAAAACAACTAAGCATGGCTAAGCACAACAGATAAAGTAGCTCTAGCAGCGATCACAAAGCCAAACCCTAGTTATTCTAGGAGTATTGGATCAGGGATTATAGGTTCAAAGGAAACATGCATTAGATAGGATAACTCTATCTATCGATGAAATATTTTGGAATCGTATGCACATGGCAAAAATTTAAAATGCTTGAAACAATAGGATCATATCATGTGTGGGGTTTCGCTTGCCTTTGCCTGTTGATACCCAATACAGATCTTCGGGTTCATCAGCTTGACCTGTTCGACAACCACAAGGGTATATCTCTCCAGGGTTCATCTTGTTGGCATAGTTTGTCGATGATCTTCGATATTGTTGATCTCGACCTTCAGTCTTGGACTCCATCTCGATTCCGATATTGTATTCTACCGGAGAAGAACCAAACACCGGAAAGGAAGGGAAACAATCAACACATAGCATCGATGCAATGCTCAAACAAGGATGATGATATGACAAGTTGAATGTTATTGAAATTAGAACCCTAAACATGCTTGGTCATTTTAATCGGGGTCCGAGGGGTCCAAACCCTAATTCGGAGAAACCCCGAATGCATATGAGAGGGTGCATTTGCTTATCTAATTAAACTTGTCATGTAAGTTGATTATCAATGCATTATTATAGTGTAATTAGATAGAGTTCATTTTCTGAACATTTTGCTATATTATTTGTATTTTTCTGATTTATAAATAATTACTTATCGAATTTACAAGTTTTATTCATTTTATGAAATTATTTAAACCATATTAATACTCTTTTCTGAAAATATAAGAAACTGGACAAACTTTTTACACCAGGGCACAGCTAGCCAGAGAGACTGACTGAGTGGCCACAGTGCCAACTCAACCTCCACGTGGGCAGAGCGGTCCCATGGCTTGACTGCGTGTTGCTGACGTCATCTCAACCCTAACCCTAATCTATTTTTCACCATGGTATAAGCTAGCCGCAGCAGCTGACGAGTGGGGCCTTGGCCACACGGGCACCACGCGGCAGCGACGAGAGCACCACATCACCACGACGGGCGGCAGACGGTGTCCGGCGGCGACGCTAGAGAGTGCACGGGGCTGCGGGAATACACGTGTTTGAACCAGTCCAACGCGGCGAACCTAAAACGGGCGCCGCCGCTAGCTAGAGGTCATCGGAGCGTCCTCTGCGACGACGTCCGACGGCGGCGGACGACGAGCTAAGACGCGGGCTCGAATCAGAGAGAGAGGGGAGGATTAGAGAGGTCCTGGAGGCGCAGGAGCTCACCACGAGCGCGAGAGGAAGGTCGGCAGGGTGTGGCATGGATGGAAACGATGGCGATTGGCGACGACGGTGGTGACCGGAGTTGGGGACGGGTGGTCGATTGCGGCGATTGGAGGCCTGCGGGCTCGATTCCTTCTAGGATTATGACGAAGGGAGCACGTTGGTTCTCCAGGGCATCTCAGTGTCGCTCGGGGTGGCCGGAAACATCGACGAGGACGACGCCTGCGACAGTTAGGGTTTGGCCAGAGAGGAAACGCGCCAGAGAGAGATGGCTCGGGGAATACTGAGAGGATAAGGGAGAGGAAGGGCGTGCTCGAGTCCTTATCCTCGTCCAGAGGGCGGCAGGCGGCGGCGGTCATCGCAGCGGCATCGGGCGGCCGGGGAAGCTCCACCGTGTTGCTTCCCGTCGGTGGAGAAGACGACAGGAAAGATCGAAGCGGTATCGAGCCTGGGGTGGGTCGCTGCTAGGCCGCGGAGGACTGAGCTGGGCGACAGGAAGGGAGAGGAGAGAGATGGGCCGGCCCTGGTTGGTCTGGATGGCTCTGTTTTTTTCCAAATAAACTGTTTTTATTTTCTGTTTTCTGATTTTCTATTTGTATCTCTCAAATACAAATCTGTTTTGTGTATTTTGAAAGCAGCAACACTTTGTAAACATTTGAAACATTGTAGGGGCTCTGGTTACTGGTTACTGCTTGGGCTCCATACCTTTTGTACTTTCGAAACATTTAAAACCATTTTGAATGTATTTTCAAATAGAGAGAGGAAGCTAGGGTTTAGGGTTTAGTTAGTCTTTTTTGAATTTTTATCTTAGCAAGGTTATATGATGCTCATGAATACACAATCAAAACCCTAATTAATATTAATAGAACTAGGGGTGTTACAGTTGACCTGGCTACAATGATAGGATGTGTTTCCTTTAAGCACTGTCCGAGGAAAGCAAATGAAGCTGCTCATGAGATTGCTAGTTTTAGTTTTTAAAATGGGTTATCTTGTAATTGGGACGATGAGCCCCCTAGCTTTCTTCTGAATAGGATCATAAACGATGTAACTATTGATTGACGGGTTGCAAGTTCCAGACGCACTCTTTTTGCTAACCAGGATACCTACGGGGACTAGAAGGTTTTAATGAGGCAGCTTGCATGCTTAATATATGGTGTTTCCCTAAAAAAAGGTCTAGGCTTACAACCATGGCGCCAACAAGTTCTCCTTTCAATTCCATCAGTTTTAATAAATTATTCTCAACGACTTAAACACGAATATTGTTCAGAATTCAAAGGAGACTCATCCAAGAAATTATTATGCCACTTTATTTCCTAAATTACTCAAAGTAAATCGGTGCCTCAAACACCGACCAGAGCAATCACGGGGGTGCAGATACAGAGGTGCCATAGGAAGAATCATGCTGCGGCATGGTCCTTGTATGGCTCGACGTAGATCTTTGCGTGTGCAGCGGGTGGAGGCGACGACAGCTTGCAGGGATGGAGGCGGCAGCAGCGGCACCTTAAGAACTTTTGAGTGTCTTGGTATCATCAAAGGAACAACTAGATAAATTAAGCTCAATACAAACCATAGAAATGGGCCTTGTGTAACCACTCAACACAAACCATTCTTTCCATTCCACCCAGGTGTTTCATTCACTTAGTTGTTTTATTAAGTAAAAACATAAGTCAAAGACTTGACAATATTTTCCATAGCATGAATATATTTCACCCTTGGTTGCTATTAGCTAGGCTAAGCATGGCAATAACAAGTATCTTAACTTAGAGTAAATTCTAACATTTCTACAACTACTAGGATTTCCCAAGCATAGCATATAGATGCTTAGTAAAATTATTCATGCAAGCCCTATACAAAATATTTCTAATGCATAGGTAAAATATTGGGACAAAAATATGAAGCACCACTTTCCTTTTTGGTAGAGAATTATAAGTTCACTCCTTGTTCTTGCAATAGTCACACTCTTCAAATGTCACTACAATTCAATCAAGCATGGCACAATTTCAATCTACCATTCAAGCAATCATCACATAGAATAATGAAAACAAAGCAATGCATGCAAGCATGCCAAAGATTGTTTTGTTTGTAAAAGTGGTTTATATAGGTTATAAACATCATAAAATATCTATTGGTCATTTATAAAAGTGGTAAAACCATTTGATATCAAGTTAGTGATAAAGGCCATTTAAATCATTTTTGTTTTGCTAGAAATCATTTAAATTGAAGGAATATGTACTAGTGTTTACCAAATATATTTTTAACACAAATGTTAGTGTTTTGTGGTCATGTGTTTAGTATTAAAATCATTCGCAAAAGGTTTTACCCATAAACCATTTTTATACCAAAACAATATTTTATGTTGTTGGAAATGCCTTTAGCAAAGTAATAATTTTTATGGGGTTCACCAAATATGTTTTTAAATCATGAAACTTTGTGTTTAGGGTCAGAGAGTTTAATCCAAATCATTTCCCAAAGGTTTTTCTCCAAATAGTATTTTAAACATATAAACAACATTTTTATTTGACTAGAAATGTTCCAATTCAAAGATTTATTCTTTAACTTCACAAAATATGTTTTTGAATCCACAAGTTGGTTTCTATAGTCAGTAGGTTTAAAACAATCCATTTTCCAAAGATTTTATCACAAAAATAATTTTAGAATGAATTTTATATTCAAATTATGCCTACACAAGTTTCTGCAAAAACAACCAATTTAACAGATGCAATTTACTAAAAAGTACATGGTTGGAAAGTACTTGTTCTGCTGATTCCATTGATATAAAATTTGCAAAAGTTGGACGTGTGGATCAAAAGTTATGCAATTTACAAATTTGAACATCTAATAGAACAAATTCTGGTTTTTAAAACAAATCACAGGCCACGCGTCGTGTTGCTATTGGTTTGTACCATTTCGTGCGGATCGTGCAACGTGGGACGTTAGATTTTAAACAGATCGTGCGGCTCTGATCACATGATACCCTTTCGGTTAGTCAATCTATCGTAGCCACGCGATCGCGATCTGATGGCTGGTGTGCGTGTGACCAGGGATGGGAGGCGCTGGCGGCGGCGAGAGGCGGCGCGCGGTCAGACGGAGGTGTTCCCAGCGATTTAGGAAGCAAGAGACGGAGAGAGGTAGCTCATAGGGTTCGCAGGGCGGTGCTGATGCTCAATGTTGTCGTCGCAGGGCAGGGGGCGCACGGGGTTGACAATAATCGCTTGTCGGAGTTGTCCCTGGCGTCGGGCTTCTTTGTCCGTCATCGTTGGTGAAGATACGGTGTGCGCTAGAGGAAATGGGAGGTGCCATTAGATGCGCAAAGACATGGCGAGTACAGGAGCCTCAACGAGAAGGGGAGGCGCGGTCGGAGTTTACCTGGAGAGCTCGTCGGAAAAGTGACAGACGGTGGCGACGTGCAGTGGTCGTCCTTGCCGACGTTCTGGGACAAGTGCGGGCAGGTTCAGGGTACTGGGAGACGCGTACGGTGATGACGAGCAAGCTCGTGGGTACTGGGAGGCATGGGGCGGCGGGGAGTTGCCGGATTTGGAGAAGAGGCTTGTCGGAGACAGAGATGGTCTCAGCTCGAATTGGGACGGCCTGGAGGCAGAGAGAGAGGGGCGAGTGAGGGGAAATGGGGAGGAGAGGAAGGCGCTTAAGATGGCATGGTCGCGGGGCTGATTTACTGGCGCATTTACACGAATTGAAGCGAGCCATCAATGGCCAGAAACGGCCGGCGAGGTCAGCGGGAGGGGGTGAAGACGATGACTGACAGGTGGGGCTACGACGTCAGCGTAAGAGAGAGGGCAGTGGTGGGGTCCAGACGTCGGGGACGGTGCGGGTTCTTTCTCTGGTGCTAAACGTTTTTTTTGCGGGGGAGGGGGAGATGGGCTAGCTGGGCTAGTGGGCTGGGCTTGCTGGCTGGGCTGGCTCCTTCATTTTTTTTGTTCTGTTTCATTTTTCTTTTTCCATTTCTATTATTCTGTTTTGATTTTTATTCAAACAATTCAAACACTATTTGAATTCAAACTTCTACCAAACTTTGTGTAGATTTTAATACTGTTATTTAACATATTCCAAAGTCAAATTTGGAATAATTCTTTTATTCTTTTTAGGGTCTATTATTTATTTTAAAAATAGACATTTGTCTTTATTTCAAATAGGATTTAATATGTTTTAAAACTCTATTTGAAATCTAAATTTTTACCAAACCTTTTCAGTAGATTTTATTATAAATAAAACACTTTGAATTATTATTTAAAATACTTTAATATATTTTAATGTTTATTTAAAAATGGAAAATGCCTTTGCTTAAATAAAATTGGATATAATAAATCCTCATGATTTTATTTAAATAATCCTTTACTCTTGTTATCAAACAAAAATATTTTATTTTATTTGCTTGGTCAAGTTTTATTTTGGCTCTTTAAAATAGTCCTTGTTTAAAAACCATATTTTATTTAAAATCCAAAAATGGTAATTCCAACTTGTATAATTTTATTTAATATTTGTTTTGTCCTTTTAATCTCTTTGGAATTATTTGCTCACCATTTGGTATGGATTTTAGATAGGATCATTATTAGCTTTGGAAATTTAATTTCCTTATCTTACTAAATTCATAATATTTTACCTACGGTTCCAAATTGAATGAAATCAATTTCTAGGGTTTTATAATACTTTTATTTATCAATCTTGATCATTTATAAATGTTTGTTGATAAACTTTTATAGGGATCAAATCCTTAGTCTTTGAGATAACTTGGAAATGTTTTTCTTCCATTAAGGTCTTAGGGATTTGGTTTATTTTCCAAGTGTTTAAATTTCAAGATGCCTTTATGAAGAATGCATTTCACTTGATTTGAATTTAGTTGGATTCAAACATTATTCAAAGTTTGTTCAAGATGGAATTTTAAGTTTCCATTTAGAAACAAAAAGTTTCTTTTCACCCTAAATTTCAACAATTATTTATTTTGTTTATTTATTTTTCACATTACAAAATTTGGAAAATTTTGGGATGTGACAGGCTACCACCCTTAAAGAAATCTCGTCCCGAGATTTGGGAAGGCTAGGGGTTACAAGTTGGCTCAAAACAACTAGGGTACTACCACCCTTAAAAATTTCCAACTAGATTACATCTTGGCTTGCTTGGGATCCCGATGAAACTTCTCTGGGCAGACATCTGCATAGTGTCCTTTGTTTTCACACTTGAAACATGTGACAAGGCTGAGATCTTTCATAGGCTTGTTTGTCTTGTGCTTCATCTTTTCTGGACAATTTCTTGCATAATGTCCTTGGTTACCACAATTGTAACATGTGACAAGGTTGAGTTCTTCGCGTATCTTCTGTGGACAAGTTGATACATAATGGCCTAGCTCTTTGCAGTTGTTGCACCACACTTGGCTAATATCCTTATACTTCTTCTTTGGTGTCATGGTCTCTTGTTTATTTTCTTGGTTCTTCTTCTTCTTGGGTTGCTACGAATTTATTTTTACTTAATATTGTGTTGAAGTTTTCTACTATTGAAAATCAAATATTTTTCTTAATAGGTCGAGTGACTTAGAGAAGTAGTCTTGTATTGTATATATTTCAATCATTATTTGTGGAACTTCTTACTCATGCGCTACCACTCTTACCCCCTTACTGGAGAACCCCTTCGCTATCTTGTGGATAATAAGAACCTAGCCCCTCTATAATTTGACGATGTAGCGCATTCCCTCATACTACCGCCACACTAATGGAAATCTTGACTCTGGAGATCTTGGTCTTGTCGTTGCCCTTATAGCCAAGGTATAACACAAGGGGGACCAAATTACCACCTCACTGATCTGTGCTTCGTCCTCATCCTTGACCTCTATACATAACTTCGATTGGGAGTGTGCACCAATTCGGTGCATGGATACCGCTGATGTCTTGCCATCCATCGCTTCTGGCCATAGGAGAGACTCGCCCGGATCAGACCGTCATGTTACTCCCTAGACTCAAAATCCAACCAAATTGAATGAAGCAACAGTGTGACAACTCGTCCGGTGGATAGTACAACAGGGAGGGCGGAGGTCGAGGCGGAATCAACGACGGTGTGGTACTCTAGGGCGGCGGGAGGGAGGGCGGAGGCGGAACCAGCAATGTCGTGGAATTCTAGGGCTTTTGTGCAAAACAACATGGTACACCAACCATACGAATTTCAACTTATAAATCAAAAGATATATAATAAAGATTTCATGATTGAAATCCACAAACGCCCCCGTTCACTAAAATGAAACATACTGAAGGCGCAAAGAGAGAGAAATGACTCATGAATTATCATTAAAATAATAATAATTAAATAAACAGTAAAGTTCTCTTATAGGACGCTTTCTTAATATCGCTTGTGCTCATCAGCCCCATTCTCTTGGTCATGGTTGTCTATATGTTTCTTCTTAGGCTTCAGCCATGTTGGTATAAAGGGGTCACATACTTAATAGGAATTTGGTCAGTACTCACGGCCGAACTATATGAAGTGCCAGAGCTAAATGATACGGCATGTTACATCTTCGAGCCTTACAACTTATGTGTCTGACAGATCGGAATAGCAGTCTACTAAAGCAAAACGTTAAACCAAAATCCACAGCCACATGTACGGCTGGGCAGATGTAAAGGAGTTGTGAACAGCTGGAGAGCTGGCCTTATTAGAGGTTACCATGAGCCGCTCGTACATGGTCTTCCCTAAGTCGGCGCGGGCGATTCTTGATGGCCTCATGCTTATTCTCGTTGACGTCGTCGCCATGCTAGATGCCGACCTTAGCCGAGAGGTCCTTCTCCACGTCCAGCCCCACCGGCGCGACGAAGTCCCTGGTGCCGCCCAGCCCTGCACAGCCTCGGCCATCACTCGGGCCACGCTCTTCTCCTCGCCGCTCTTGCTTGCTGCCTCAGGGCGCCGGCCGCTGCGGCCATAGTCCTCGTCACTGCACGCTTATGCTGGGTTTCAGTGGCACGGCGAAGAACGGAATCGACGGCGCCACGTGATGCTGGGGTCGGGGGCACGACGAAGGGACGATGGATTGGGTGTCGCGGCCGAAGTCTGGAATTGCCGGCCTTTTGTTCGCTTCTTTTTTATCTGCGTCTTGTTGCCGCGTCGCCAAGTTAATTGGAAGAGGTGTTTTGTGGTACCCCAATCGAATACCAGCCCTTCATTTTTATCCATCTAAAGGCCTACATTACTTTATACTAGTGCCAAAAGGATGACTAGTACAAATTATACTAGTGACCAAAATTGGCACCGGACAAAAAAAAGTCCGTTCACGGGCCCAGCCCAGTATAGCCCAAGGTGCACGTTGCTAACCGGAGCGGTGGGTAGTACTATCGTCCGAAAAAAAAACGACTCGTAACGCTTATTCCGACCTCAGGTGCTCCACGTCGCTGCCGATCTCAGATGGTCAGCTCCGGCGCCCCCGCCGCCTTGGCCCTCCCGCCGGCATATGAAAATAGCTCCACTAACTACCCTCTTCCCTCCTCCTACCCCAATACTAGCCATTGGCCTCACCCCCATCCAAGATCCCATGGCGCCGCCCTCCTCCATCGGGAAAGCGGCCGAGCTTGACACCGTTCTGGGAGCAGGGGTTCGAGGGCGCCTGGCCACTGTCTGTGCTGGCCGACGATTCCGGTCTGCTGGACACCGGAGCGCGCGTGGAGGTGGTGGATTGGTGGTGGCGGCATTCCACATCGCGGTCGGGTGCGTCGAGGCCGACCTGGAGTAGCGGCCATGAATGAGAGGGCAGCAGAGTCCGCCATCTCATGGCCCACTAGCGTTCCGCGTGTGGCCCGGTGCTTCGTACGGTGACCTATCCCACTACTGCGCCGTCGCGTGCATGCTCCTCTCGCGCGCCGTGACCAACGCCATCGGCGTGCACCCTGTGTTGACGCCTTCGAGGCAAGAAAGTGGCGCCGACGGTGTCCGGGCTGATGTTGCCGCTGCTGGTATCGTGGGAGGCCAGTTGCGGCATGTCCGACCCTCCAGGAGGGTGGAATTAACGTCGACGAGGTGGTGAATGGCGGGCAGCATCAAGGTAGGCAAAGTGGGAATTGACGAGGTTGCCATCGATGGACAACACCATGTCGATGTTGAACATAGGAGGTGGTGAATAGAGGGATGATGTCGACAAGGAGGTATCCAGCATTGCGGTGGTGCCCTAAGGCCGTTCCGGTGAGTTCTGTTATGTTCTCCAATGCAGGCAACAGATATGTGATTATTCAGTTGAGGTGTACTAAAGCTTAATTTGTGGTACATTTCAAGATGATTAATAATACCTAGTCTCTCCGTTCACTACAAATCACGACAGAAAGCTGTAGAAATTTGTAGTGAGTACTATAATATAGTGATTTATTAAGATATAAGAGCACTCATTATGATCAGTTATTGGGACATAATTATGGTCTTTCACATATGGCATTTTATCTGTAAATGTCTAATGTACTTCTAATATCTGTCGTTCACTTTCTGTCTCCTTGTGCTAGGTAATACTAGTATCATGATCACTCTTAGCAATGGCAACTCTTATTGACATTGTACTGGGAGTAAAGTTACAAAGTGATGGCAGTGACGGTACAAATACCGAAAGCAAGAGTCATTCAAAGAGATTCTTCAGATAACATTCGCAACAGGCAGTCATCGTTGAATTATTTATAAATTATGTGTAGATGGTCCTTTGTGATCTGCCAGAGCTCTAATGTTGATTTTGTGATTGTTAATGGTATTCTTGTATGTACCTCGAATAATAATGCCACCTGTTTAGACTCAAGGTATTGAAATATTTGTATGAAAGTTCAAATCAATGAGATAAATGAGTTTTCATCTCCATTGCTTCTATACATGTTTTCATATTCTGCACAATTTACAGTGGCACAAGTACACAAATCAGTGTAACCACTTCTTAGGCAAGGGCCCGGTGTCATACATGATCTCACTGTGGCAGGACCCGGCGAGTTTAATAGCTTGTAAAGTTCCAATCCCTACGCCTTTTGGGTCGGCAGTAATTCTAAAGTTCCAATCCCTGCGCCTCTTGGGTCGCTAGTAATTGCAGCACATCTCAGAACAAGTGTTTGATTGTTCAGTAACATACACCGATGGTCATCCGTATTCGAACCGGGACTAGGCTCACCAGTGGTTCTGCAGAGCGCTAGTAGTCCTTGCTCGAGTGCCCGCTGTCCTGTTAACTGACCTCCCAAGTACTTCCTGAAAACCGGGATGCAAATGGCGATGGTTCAACAAGCTAAGGCTGTTTAGCTGCTTTATATTGATAGAAAAGACCAGCAATATAAATAATGCAGAAGATGACTTGAGCAATCACAACTTTATCAGACTGGATTGGTACAGGAAATGAGAACCAAGCAAATAATAATGAATATAAATGTCAACTCTCAACAGAGACGAACGAACTGGGTCATTTGAAACTACTACAGCTGTCAGATGTGCATTCATCCTTTCCAAGGCTTCTACTCCCTCTGTCCCAAAATAGATGTCTTAAATTTATCAAAATTTGGATGAATCTAGACACTATTTAGTATATAGATTCATCTAAAATTTAAAAAAATTAAGACATCTATTCTTGGACGGAGGGAGTAATACCAATTCAAGTTGATCTTCTGAGTTCTCTGTGACCACCTGAAAGCAAGTAATGATAGTAGTATTGTAGATACCATTGAAACCTTCAACCTAGCTACTTTCCAAGTACGCATAGCATATGCGACGTCAGTAAGGATCATTGAGACAAGTTTTCGTTTGCAATAATCCTAGAATATACTCCCTCTGTTCCATAATATAAGCCTTTTTAGAAAGCTAAAACAGTTTGCTAAAAAGGCTTATATTGTGGAACGGAGATAGTACGATAAACCTAAGAATGAAACACAAATAAATGTTACATTCTGCAACCAAGAAAATTGCTCATCAGCTATGCTATAATAAGCACATCACCATGATCCCATCCAATATAGACTTATGGAACGACCCAAATATCTCCTTTGTCACAAGCTCAAAGTTACCACTTTTAAGGATTTCTACCAGGGGAACACACACAACAGTTGGCTTGAAGGCACTGTAGTACTCCCCCTCTGTTTTAAAATATAAGATGTTTTAGGTTTGTGAAGAAAAATGAATCTAGACTTCTTTTAGTGTGTAGATTCATCCCAAAGTTGAGTGAATCTATATACTAAAACAAGTCTAGATACATTTTCTTCACAAACCTAAAACATCTTATATTTTGAAACAGAGGGAATACACAAGTGACTACAATTCTGTAACTAGTGGAATAGTTCATAAACACACTAGATTTTGATTTTATCCCTTCCTCGTCAATTTATTGGAAAATGATTTTGAATTGTAGAGGACGTGCTGGAGAGAACTATCTAGAGTATTGATAGCCAGATGACATTGTCCAAGCTGATTGGGGTGCCTGGCTGCATGCTGGGCTTTTCTCCTTGGCTTACTCTGCAGATATCACCCAACCATCGAGGAACTATAAAAAAATTGGAATTGTCAGTAGAGATAAAAACGAAATCAGTTGCTAATCTGTAGTGTACACAATAAAGATAAGATAAAATATCAATTAATAACTAATCTGATTTTTCTAAATTTCTGTCAGGATACTCCACCACTGATGGCCCAAAAACACCAACACCTATGGTATATAACTAGCTTTAGACAGTCCACAAAATCTTGGTTAGATTTAGGACCAGTCTAATGCGTGAAGTTACATATGCCACCAGTGCAATGTGTAGTATAGTATTAATTAGGACAGATCCACAAATATCTTATCAATTGATGAAGTTACAATGACACCCTCTGATGATCAGATGCTGCAGCCTGGTACAGAATGGTAGGTACCGCTCCAACAAGAATGACAAGATAGATGCAACATGCACAATGTGTTCTGAAGACTGATCTAGGTTTATATTATTCTCTGAATTCTTTAACAATTCGAGACAAAAGCTTTATACTACAACTCCTCGGTGAACGCATACGCTCCAGGACTCGTTAAATAAAAATGCTTGCCTTCGGTATGCTCATTTAGACAACTGACTCCTCGTAGAAATTCAGAGTTCAGACTGTTCTTCATATTATCAACAGATCGCAGAAATTTAAGCGACTAACTCCTCGTAGAAATTTCAAAGTTCACACTGTCCTTCATTTAGTTGACTGACTCCTCAAAGAAATTTCATAGTTCTTCTTCAGATAACAACAATAGTATACTAACCTGAGTTGTAATTCTTCTGCGTACGTGCGGTCCAATCTGCACGATTGCTAGCACATAAATCCAACAGCGTCTCGAACCCAATGTGAACTCACATGTGCAGCTACAAATTGATGTATCCTTGTGTAAGTTAGTACTATTCGAAATCTAAAACATTGTCTACAAACTACAACATGTACGACCGTCCAAACCGTGCTCATGACAGAAAGATCAAAACGTGATCATCTGCCTCGGATACGAGCTCCAACAGCAGTATAATAACATGATGCGAACAGAGCCGTGGCCAGGGCGTCGAGCGCGTAGTCGCCGGCGGCAACACTGTCAGATGACTGTGTCAAGGAGATCGGAGCGGGGGTTTGGCGGTGTCGATGTGTGTGGAGGCAACCTTTGTGTGGACGCGGCGGCGATGTGCAGGCTGGCGGAGGTGGGTGGTGGGAGTGCGGGGAGGCGATGGCGTGAATGCGGTCAAGAAGCGGCAGCAGCAGTGATGGGGATATGCCTACCGGGGTATACCCAGCAGGACGCTTCTAACTGGCCTAGGAACTGGCGAGTGGGACTGCAGGACGGCGACTGGATCAAGACCTGGCGTGGATCCAAGCGACTGGAAGCTGAAGGCTCAGGAGAGTAGATAGGCCCAGTCGGATTAGGTTAAACGAGTGTCGAAACCTTAACTGATTCGATTGAGATATGTAAACCCTAGGGGGGTGAGTCTATATAAACCTCCCTACAGGGCGTGTAGAGGATACGTTCCATCATCCACCCAAGCGACTCGCCGCCTAGCCGTCGAGCTCGCCCCATTGTACTTCCATCATAATACAATCTAGCAGGAGTAGGTCTTTACCCTCCGGGGGGGGGGGGGGGGGGGGGGCGAACCTGGGTAAAACCCTGTGTCTCCGCCCTCATCTCGCACCGCAGATGGCTGGCCGCCCTTGACCTATGTTCTACTACTCGCTGCCGATTGCAGCATCTGCCGTGGTCATTTCCACGACAGTGGCGCCCACCGTGGGGCCTGGCCGGTCTGGCCGGTGTTCTGCGGCGAGATCCAATCTGCCCATCAACGAGTCGGTCGCCACCGGCCGCATGATAGCGATCGGCGAGATGCTCCAGATCTTGCCGAGCAGCTACGTTCCGGCGGCGCGACCCGTCACGCATAGCATGATCTTGCCAGTCGGCATGATCAGACTCTTCGTCGGCCTCACTAACGTCATCGTCTCGGAGGATTCGGCTCGCATACGCGAGTCGCCGCCACGCGACCGGCTCTACGAGAGGCAGGTCCGCACGATCCACCGCCTCGCCTCCGAGTACAACTCGGCCCACAGCGACGTGGCCGAAACCACCGCAGCCGCGGAAGACGCGGCCCTCAACGACGACGCCGACTCGGCGACCCCGGCGTCACTCGCCGGATCCATCATCGCGGCTTCGCCCGCGGGCTCCATCACCCAGGTCTCCAACGTTGGAGACTTCGAGGATCCCTCCATCCTTGGGATCTTCGACTTCGACTCCGGAGCGGAAAACTCCGCCGATCTCCCGACGGGACCGGTCGCCACGCCGCGACCTACATGGCGACTGGCACCGACCCGCCGGAGGATCCCTTCTCCACCCCGATCCCTCCTAACGCCACGGCAACGGAGGTCGAGGAACTCCGCCTGAAGCTGGCGGAGGCAGTCCGCAAGGAGCAAGCCGAGCGCGAAAAATTTCGCCTCGAGCAGGTGACGGCGCAGGAGCTGTCGCGTTACCACCAGCAGCGAATCAGGTCGCGCTTGAACCCCACCGTCCAGGGGCGTGCCCTGAACTTCGACGACGAGAACGACCCGGCGCGCGTGGCCGAGCACGCGATCTGCGAGAACGCGCCACCCGGAGGAAGCGCCCGGCCCCCACCAGGGTCGACGGCGAACGGCGCCCCACCTCCACCCAACCACGCACCCCCAGGGACCAGCCGCGGATCGTGGTCTGTTGGGGAGGTGACCCCGGATAGGGTAAAGAAGAGGAAAGACGAAAGGATGGTCCCCGTCCAGTTTCCGAGTTACAGTCTAAGTCGGCCGAATCCTGTAGAAGTCGGCCGATATATGAAAGAGCAGGACCCTTATGATGATAGCCAGGCATTACCCGGCCGAGATACTGCGTAAGTCGGCCGGGTTAGCCCGAGTAGCCTAGATGCAGATGAAGGACGAGCCGAGTTATGCGAGGCAGGGCCGAATGATACGAAGCTTGCAGGAGAAGGAGAAGCCTAAAGTCAAACTCTAGTCGCAAGCTAGGGAGAATCTGAGCAGAGCCAAGCACAAAGGACAAAGGAGCAGAGCGACAGAGGGGCAGAAGGAGGTCACGGAGGTGACAGTCCTGAAGCCCGAGGCACGCAGGAGGGGCCCTCTGGAACCTTGCCGTCATTAGAAGGGCGACACGAAAAGGAGGCCGCCAAGTTACTATATTGGGACAAGCATATTCCTCGAATATGCTTTCCACGTCAGCCCTAGAGGAACCCAGGGCTCTCCTTTATAAGGGGAGGCTTGGACCCTGAGGAGGGCATCGGCTCATTTAGTACCGTTAGGCTGGTAAAGTTCTCTCTTTCTTCTTGTACACAGCTCAAGGAGCACTTGTAGCCCAAGGAAGGAGAAATAAAGATCTTTACCTTAGTCTTTCGTGTGTAGAATCAACTACATCTTTCCTCCCCAGATCCCTCTAGCATCCATTGGCCCCATACTTTAGCCTACCCATGGCATCTGCCGTGCCACCACCACGACAGTTGGCGCCCACCGTGGGGCCAGCAGCGGTGCTAGCTGGAGTCATGGTCCGGACGAGAAACTTCATCAACACTGGCGAGCGCATTGTCTCTGGCTTGGTCCAGAGACTTGATCTCTGTGACTACGTCAGCGACAACGCAGACAGCTTCAAGGGAAAAAAAACCCGCGCAACGGCGTCTTCATCAACTTGGGCATGCACCAGATCTACGTCGGCGTTGACGTCTCCGGCGTTTATCCTCACCAAGTTGTTGTTGCAGGAGAACCACCCCTTAGCGCCGCAAACAGTCCGCGCGGAGTGCGCCCTGTCAGCAGCGTCGAGGTGATGGTCGCAGCAGGGGTGCAGGCGGGAGCAGCGGGCGCCGGGTCAAGCAAGGATCCGACGACGGCTGTGCAGGTGGCTCCCAGGCAGACAGCTCCACAACCCACCGAGGTAATTCCTTCAGTGGCCAACCAGGCCGAGGTGCAGGAGACAACCCCAAAGGCACCAAGGGTAAGAGGGCCACCTCTGGAAAGACCAGAAAACATTCTTCAGGCAACTATCGATAATCTGACTACACCTGTAGCGCTGATACTTGATCCGGCTAATGCTCAGGCAGAGTTAGAAGAGACGAGGCAGAAAGTGCTGGTAGAGGCAAAAAGGTGTAGTCAGATTAAGAGGAAAGAACCTCATAGATGATATCAACAAGGAGCATGATTCTCATAAGGCAGAATCAGTTGATCTAGGCTTGCCGAGGTACATTACCCCGGCAAAGAACCTGAGAGCGGCAAATGCCGCAGCATTAGAGTTAGAAGGATTGACCGGCGAAGCCCGGCAGAAACAGCAAGAAAGAGTGAATGAGCTGGTACGCATTGCGAACCAGCAGAATGAAGAAATGCTCAGAGCGGACCCGGCAAGGCCAGGTGCCTCGCGAATGGTTCATTCGGCTGGTGCAGCACCTACCTTATCTGTGGCAGCAGCATCTTCACCCGGAAACAATGCACGAAAAGACAGAGCGGTAACTTCGGGAAAGAGAAATAAGCAAATTGTTCCATATGATCCGGCGATAGCCGGAAAAGCAAATGAGAACAGAGGCAATGGAAGCCGAGGTAATAGTGGCGAGAGAAACCCCGGCCACGCCGAGAAAGGCAGCGGAAGCCGAGGCAATGGAGATATCGGAAGAGGAGAACTCGGAAGAGGGAATCACGAGAACAATATCCCGGTCAAAAGAAGGAGAGAACCGCCACCCAACCCGCAGCCGAGACAGGAACCTCGGCAGGAAAGAGAAGTTAGACCAGTTCGCCACAATCAGGTGAATGAGAGGTATAATGATGGTTATTCTGAGATGGAATATGCGATTCATGGAGGAAATAACCGCTATGGGATGCAAGAAAGAGTTCTGTACAGAGATTTGCCGTCAACTGACGCCAGAGTGAAGCTGGACCGGCTATACCAGTCCGAACTGCTAGAAGAACAGGGTCCACCAGGTCCGGCATGCTTCAGACCTCGGATCATGGGCGAGCCGCCTGTGCCGAACTTTCAGCTGGCAAGAGGCACAAAAACATACAATGGGAGCACCAAACCACAGGATTGGTTGATCGATTATGCCACTGCAGTAAAAATAGTTGGCGGAAACTTACGATGGGCAGTGTGATATGTCCCGCAGATGTTGGAAGGACCAGCTAGAGTATGGCTGAATAATCTGCCAGCAGGCAGCATCACCTGTTGGTTGGATTTTGAAGAAATGTTCGTTAGCAATTTCACCAGTACTTACAAGAGGCCAAACAGGCCACAACAGCTAGCCATGTGCAAGCAAAGGCCGAATGAAACAGACAGAGAGTTTTTAACTCGGTGGTGTAACCTGAGAAATTCGTGTGAGGGAGTTATAGAATCACAAGCAATAGCTTGGTTCGCTCAAGGATGCCGCTATGCCAGTGTATTATGGCAGCGACTGCAAAGAGATATGCTAACCACATTGGCAGAAACCATCAGAATAGCGGATTCCTACGCATTGGGGGATCCGACGCAACCAGAATTAATGTCGGTAGATCATCGGAAACATCAAGATCAATATGCAAGAGATGTGGCCGGGTCATCCAGGCGCAATGACTTCAGGGGAAAAAGAAGAGAAGAAAGACCGGATTATAGATATGGTTCAACTCAGGTGGCAGTAGTAGTGCAAGATCAGCCGAGTCACGGAAACAGTCAGCGGCAAAAGAATGGTCCTCAGCAATGGACACCAAGGAATGAGGGGAAAAGACAGTGGACACCAGAGCAAAAGAAGCAATGGCAGGAGAGGCCGAAGTACACGTTTGAGTATATGTTAGATCAGCCGTGTAAATTTCACACGTCAAACCCGGCCAGGCCGGCCAACCATACAACCCACCAATGTGCATGGATGAAAAATGCAATGGGTAACCCCGCAGGCATGCAGACATCGCCTCTCTAGGCACATCAGCAGCATCAGCCACAGTTGACTGGAGCAAATGCACAACAACTGATGTTACCGCCTCCTCCCCCGAGGTATGAAAACTCGTACCGGAGAGATGCGGTGCATCAAGTGATAAACCAAGGTCCGGATGGAAGGACAAATCCAGGAAATAATGGATGCAATGATTACAGAGAACATCATCAGTCGTACTGCATGTTCACAATAGAACATCAAGACAAGCAGAGTGTACAGCGCCGGCATATGGAAGTAAATGCAGTTATGCCAGCAGTACCAAGATATGTGCCTTGGTCGGATCAAGAAATAACTTGGAGCATAAAGGATCACCCCAAGATAATGCCAAGTCCGGGGTCGTATGCACTTGTGTTAGATCCGACATTTGTCGGACCAAGCATTAATGTGAAATTTTCAAAGGTACTCATTGACAATGGGAGCAGTATCAATATCATGTACAAAGATACAATGCATAAACTCGGAATATCGCAGAACATGCTGCAATCCACGAGGACCACATTCCATGGGATAGTATCAGGGCTTTCATGCGAACCCATTGGTAAGGTTCGAGTGGATGTGTTATTCGGCACAAGAGATAACTCCAGAGCAGAAAATTTAGAGTTTGAAGTGGTGGATCTAGAGAGTTGCTATCATGCTCTACTCAGACGGCCAGCATTGGCCAAATTCATGGGCAACTGCCACATAAGTTATCTGAAAATGAAGTTACCCGGACCACAAGGGGTGATAACAGTAGCAGGGGATTACAGGAAGTCAATGGAATGTGCTTCAGCCGGATCAAATCTGGCCGAGTCATTGGTAATAGCAAGAGAAAAAAGAAGGATTCAGGAGGTAGCGGCCCTCGCTCAGTCGACACAATTGAATATGCCGGCATTAGCCAACCTGCATGGAAGTGTCTCTTTTCAGCCAACTAAAGAAACAAAAAAGTTCCTGATAGATGAGCAGTTCCCAGAGCGCACCGTCACCATTGGTGCCGGCTTAGATGCTAAATAGGAAAGCGAGCTCACCAACTTCCTCCGTGATAATCGGGATATCTTTGCATGGTCAACTCAGGATCTGCAAGGTGTGCCGAGGGAGTTGGCTGAGCACTCTCTGAATGTGAGGCCAGAAGCAATGCCGGTGAAGCAACCTCTCCGCTAATTCGCCGAAGACAGGAGAAAAATAATAGGGGATGAAATAGCTTGGCTCCTTGCGGCCGGGTTCATTATGGAGGTGCTGTATCCGGATTGGCTATCAAACCCGGTGCTAGTGGAAAAGAAGAAGGATGATCCAAATGTAGCCATTGTATGGCGAATGTGTATCGATTACACGAACCTGAACAAGGCGTGTCCAAAAGATCCTTTTGCTTTACCTAGAATAGACCAAGTCATTGATTCGACCGCTGGTTGTGAACTATTATCATTTGTAGACGCGTATTCTGGTTTTCACCAGATACCGTTAAATCCGGCCGATCAAATAAATACTGCGTTTATTACCCCGTACGGGGCTTATTGCTATCGCACCATGCCATTCGGCCTGCGTAACGCCGGAGCAACGTATCAGAGATGTATGCAGAAATGTCTACATGACCAGATAGGAAAAAATGTACAAGTATATGTAGATGATGTGGTTATCAAAACCAAAGAAAGCAAAACGCTACTGGAAGATATCCGACAGACTTTCACGAACCTGAGAAGGTTCCGAATGAAGCTTAACCCGGAAAAATGCACATTTGGTGTGCCAACGGGAAAACTGCTCGGTTTTCTCGTATCTAGCCGAGGTATAGAGGCCAACCCAACTAAGATAAGAGCAGTGGAAAGGATGGAATTGCCAAGATGTTTAAATGACGTACAAAAGTTCACAGGTTGCTTAGCCTCGCTCAGCCGATTTGTATGTCGGCTGGGAGAGAAAGCACTACCACTTTATCAGTTGATGAAAAAATCGGAAAAGTTCATTTGGACTCCACAAGCAGACGATGCATTCCATGAATTGAAAAAGATGTTGGTCACAGCGCTGGTCTTGGCTTCTCCATTGTCGAAAGAGCCTATGTTACTTTACATAGCAGCCACCAACAGAGTAGTAAGCGCTGTGATCGTGGTGGAACGAATTGAAGATGATAAATCAGTACAAAGGCAGGTGTATTACCTAAGCGAGGTACTATCAGCCTCAAAACAAAATTACCCACATTATCAGAAGATGGCATATGGGGTGTACATGTCAGCAAAGAAACTTAAACATTACTTCGAAGAGCACCCCATCAAGGTGATTTGTGAAGCACCCATAGCCGACATATTGAGCAACAAAGATGCAAGTGGCCGAATAGCAAAATGGGCAATTGAATTGTCACCTTATGCTCCACAATTCGATAGGCGAGATGCAATCAAATCTCAGGCTGTGGCCGACTTCTTTGTAGATTGGGCCGAGGTACAATATGAGCCACCATTGCCAGATCCGAATTATTGGACGATGCACTTTGACGGTTCCAAAGTAAGAAATGGTTTGGGGGCAGGGATAGTGTTAACCTCGCCAAAAAGAGATCAGTTGAGATATGTGTTGCAAATACATTTTTCCGCATCAAACAATGTAGCCGAATATGAAGCACTCGTCCATGGATTGAAGGTGGCGAAAGAGATTGGCATACGACGAATCTTGTGCTACGGAGATTCAGATCTAGTAGTACAGCAAGTCTCAGGCAATTGGGATGCATTAGATGACAATATGGCCTTGTATAGGTTTCATGTGCAAAAACTCAGTGGATACTTCGATGGATGTGAATTTCATCATATACCTCGGGCAGAAAACGACGCCGCAGACACATTGTCAAAACTCGGATCAACCAGACAGTCAATCCCCCCAGGTATTGCCCTAGAGCACCTGAGGAAGCCATCAATAACACCGTCACCAGAGTCCGAATCCATCTTTATTCCGGCAAAATCAAGAGAAGATAATGTGCCAATGGAAATTGACAAGCAATGTAACCCGGAATTT
Source organism: Avena sativa (assembly GCA_916181665.1). Classification (NCBI taxonomy): domain Eukaryota; kingdom Viridiplantae; phylum Streptophyta; class Magnoliopsida; order Poales; family Poaceae; genus Avena; species Avena sativa. The sequence goes on along the minus strand of OV702284.1, from coordinate 225,089,585 downwards.
CCAAAAATAAAGTTGACTGATGCAAGGATGAGTACGGAGAAATACGAAGTAGTTATGTCGGCAGAAAATATGGAAATAGATAGTGGGATTCCTCTAGAAAAAATCACACCAGCATGGGCGCAACCCATATTCTCTTTCCTTAGAGATGCGATTTTGCCGAATAACGAGATATTGGCAAGACAGACAGTGAGAAGAGCTAAAGCTTATACAATCATAAACAATGAGCTGTATAAAAGGAGTGTCACAAGCGTGTTGCAAAGATGTGTGAGCTTGGCGGAAGGCCAGGAGATCCTCCTAGATATACATCAAGGAGAATGCGGACATCACGCCTCGTCCAGAGCTTTAGTGGCCAAGGCATTCAGGCATGGGTTTTATTGGCCAACAGCGTTGAAAGAGGCCAAAGAACTGGTCGAAAAATGTAATGGTTGCCAGAGATATGCCAGCAAGATACATATGCCATCGTCTGAGTTAAAAACGATACCAATTACTTGGCCATTTTCTGTATGGTGCTTAGATATGGTGGGACCATTTAAGCCGGCCCGAGGCGGGATGACCCACATATTAGTCATGGTGGACAAATTCACAAAATGGATTGAAGTGAAACCAATAAAGAAATGTGATGGGCCCACAGCAGTGAAATTCCTCAAAGATATTATCTTAAGATATGGTTACCCACACAGTGTTATTACAGACAACGGTACGAACTTTGCCGAAGGAGCTTTCGCTAGATTCTGTCAAGAAAAGCACATAAGACTAGATGTCGCATCAGTGGCTCACCCAGCATCTAATGGGCAAGTAGAAAGATCTAATGGACTGGTATTGTCCGGGATAAAACCACGACTCGTCGAACCGCTGCAAAGGTCGGCAGGATGTTGGATTGAGGAGCTGCCGATAGTACTATGGAGCCTCAGGACTACCCCAAACAGATCAACAGGCTATACACCATTTTTTCTGGTATATGGGGCAGAAGCTGTACTCCCAGCCGACATAATAATGATTCGCCAAGGGTCACCCAGTATACAACCGCTGAAGTGAATGAAGTAGCTCGGCAAGATGATGTCGATCTGCTAGAAGAAGCTAGGGAGTTGGCGCTATCAAGATCAGCTATTTATCAGCAGGACTTGCAACGATATCACAGCAAGAAGGTAAATCCGAGAGTGTTTAAAGAAGGAGATTTGGTTCTCCGACTGGTGCAACGCACGGCCGGCATGCACAAGCTGTCTCCTCCATGGGAAGGACCATTCATCGTGAGCAAAGCATTGAACAATGATTCGTATTACCTAATCGATGCTCAATCACCAGGAAAGAACAGGGCAGACAAAGCCGGCGAAGAATCGAAAAGACCATGGAACGTAGCTTTACTTCGTCCATTTTACTCGTAGGAGTCATCCATGGCACATTGTAAAATGATGCCTCAGGACGGAGCATCTACTGTGTATTAAACCTCGGCACCCAGAGCGGTGGCTCGGATACTGCCATATGTTGTTCTTGATTTTGTACGGTGTACTAAACCTTGTCACCTTGAGCAATGGCTCGGGGACTGCCCTATATTGTTTCTAAGTTTGGTTTATATATTGAACCTCGGCACCTTGAGCAGTGGCTCGGGGACTGCCCTATATTGTTTCTAAGTTTGGTTTATGTATTGAACCTCGGCACCTTGAGCAGTGACTCGGGGACTGCCCCATATTGTTTTTAAGTTTGGTTTATGTATTAAACCTCGGCACCTTGAGCAGTGACTCAGGGACTGCCCCATATTGTTTCTAAGTTTGATTTATGTATTAAACCTCGGCGCCCAGAGCGGTCGCTCAGGGACTGCCATATATTGTTTTTGATTTTGTGTTATGTATTAAACCTCGGCACCTTGAGCAGTGACTCGGGGACTGTCCTATATTGTTTTTAAGTTTGGTTTATGGGTTATCCCTCGTTGCATTGAGCAGTGGCCCGGATTAACAATCCAAATCACAGTAGTCAAGTTGCAAAACTTATCAAAGTCAGGCAAAATTGAACGCCGAACTACGGTAGACGAAAGGCAAATATACACTCCAAACTCAAGGAATTGAAGGCTGCCGAGGCAAGGACTCGGACAAACAGGAATAGTTTAAACAAAGTAATGACGATTACAACCACATGTGTCTCAGCGGCACAAGGCAAAATAAGTTCATACCGCACAAAAGACGGACAAATGTTTGACGTACATCATACGCCCGGCATACCAGGGATAAAGAAGTGACTTAGAGTTTTTTAACTGGAGAGGCACTGACTTGGTCAGGGGCTGGGCACTCCAAGGTAGGCGGCACTTCGGCCGAAGTTGCCTCGCCCTCCACAGACCCAGGTGCGACTTCGGAGGAAGCCCGAGGCTGTTGAGAAACGTCAGCTTGCGCTGTGGAATGCCCAGTACCTTTGGAGGAAGATCGCGCGTCGCCATTACCATCCGAGCTCGAACTGGAATCACCAGAAGTAGCCGAGTCACCCTCATCTTCGCCATGTTCGGCTGAGTCATCATCAGAGGCATCCTCAACTTCGACCTCGTCTTCCGGGTTAGGAAGGAAACTCGGCCCTTCATTCCAGTTATGCACGTCTGCATACTCAACAAGCTGGAAGGCACGAGCTTGCCGGAGAGCGACAAAGTCTGGGTCTTCGACCCAACGGGAACCAGTGCGCAAATTTCTCAAGGTATCGAGGGAAATATCCTCAAACCATGACATGATGACTGTGAGAGCCATATCAGCACCAGCTCGTCCGGCGGATTCCCTCCAAAGACTTAGCTGTCTCTCAGATGCCATTAACCTTTCCACCAATACTTTGACCTCATCAATATCAGGAGTCCTAGAAGTATTCGGCCAGAGAACATGGTAGGCTCGGATAGCTGCCTGCACCAAATCCCTGCCCATAATCTTCATCGGACCAACTGCAGCGCCAACAGCAACCAAGAAATCTTCCATCGAGTACTCTGAGTTTGCATCAGCAGGAACGCCTCGGCGTACATGAGCATTAATCACCGCTTTAGAGCTCACGGGCTTAGCTTCTGGAAAATGGTCTGCGCAAAACAAAAGTGCGTCGGTCAATAGTAAGCAAGGGAAAAGATAACTCGGCCACGGTCAGAAGCTTACGGTGAATATAGCTCAGCATTATCTGAAGATCTTTAGCCCAGTCACTCTTGCTCTTCTCAAAGCGAGTGATCTCCTCGCTCATCCCCCGTGTCTTAAGTTCGGCAGCCTCGAGGAGCTCTTTATTTTTCTGCAATTGCAGAGCTAGCCGATTCTTCTCCTCGGAGAACTCCTGGTCGACTTTTTCTAACTCAGTCTTCTGAGAGAGCTTAAGGTACTCCACCTCGGCACGCAAGCAAGATATCTCGTCATCTTTATCCTTCAGCTGCGCCGAGTGGGTAGCGGCTTGTTCTAAAAAATGCAGCATCACATCAGGCATGGGCGTGCAATCTTGATGAGACGCTGCAAAGGTTTGTAGCTCGGCTTTACCAAGGCCAAAAGAGTTAAAAGAAACTTAGTGCACATTTCAAATGGGAGTATATAAAGTAAAAGAGTAACTAACCTTCCAGGGCCTTGACTTTCTTCTCAAGACGGATGTTAAGATTGTTGATGTCCCCTGTTTACAAACAAAGTGAGCCAACACCTCATGTACAAAACAGTAAGAGCTTTGGAGATGGTGCAAGAGTTTGTCGACTTACCAGCTTTCTTCACCACAGGAATAACCTTCTCATACTTATCTTGCAATTTTTTATGCGCAAAAAGCAGCCTTTGAAATTCGGCGATCCGCCGGTCATGCGCAACCTAAGCAATAAAACAAATAGTAATAAGATATTCGAAGCTAAGACAGATCCAAGTCAAGCAAGACTTAACTCGGATCTAGGTGGCTGGATATTCAAAGCTAAGACAGATCCGAGTCAAGAAAAACTTAACTCGGATCTAGGTGGATGGATATTCAAAGCTAAGACAGATCCGAGTCAAGCAAAACTTAACCCGGATCTAGGTGGCTGGATATTCAAAGCTAAGACAAATCCGAGTCAAGCAAAACTTAACCCGGATCTAGGTGGCTGGATATTCAAAGCTAAGACAGATCCAAGTCAAGCAAGACTTAACTCGGATCTAGGTGGCTGGATATTTAAAGCTAAGACAGATCCGAGTCAAGCAAAACTTAACCTGGATCTAGGTGGCTGGATATTCAAAGCTAAGACAAATCCGAGTCAAGCAAAACTTAACTCGGACTTAGATGGCGGGATATTCCAAAGCTGAGACAAACCCAAATCAAGCAAAGTTTAATTCGGATCTAGCTGGATGGAGATTCGAACACTAAGACAAAACTGAACCAGGCAAAACATAATAAAACTTCCAAACGAATAACAAGTTATTCGGTTGCAAGCTTTGGGGACTAGAGTATGTACAGTATCATTCGAATAACGAATTAAACGTTGATAAAGACAATTACCTCATTCATCTTATCACTGTCAAGGACGATCTTGGCAGCCAGATGTAGGCGGGTGCTAATATCGAAAAGTTGAAACGGCTGGCTGCTTGGATTACTCTCGAGCTGATCGGCAGCGTTCCAATTGTTGGCATACTCGACCAACGATCCGAGACTGTGCCCACTTTCTGTGCGAGTCAGATCTTTACCTCGGACATGCTGGGTAGCCACCACCGCCGCGGGACTCTTGTGAAGAGCGAGCTGTGTATCAGCAGCCGGGGTAACGGTGCTCTTGGCAGACGAAGCCCCCTTGTGCAGCGCATCAGCAATTGTAGGATGAGATGAGCTGGCAAGTCCTTTTTGAGAGGACGCAGGCTTGGCAACAACGGTCTTTCTTGCCTTAGGAGAGGCGTTGGCAGGAGCCGTTACCTCAGCACTTGAAATGACGTCTTTAGGAGCCGGAGGAGTTACAGTGTCTGAGGGCACCGAGATATTGGTATCCTCGGCTGGAATCGGAGTAGCAGCAAGGGTTATGGGGGGTCAAAGGGACCTCAGGCGAAACTTCAGGGTTCACGGAGGAGGCAGCAGGCTCAGTAGAAATATCTACTGGCCGAGTTGAATCGGCATCAACAGCAGAAATCTCAGGTGCATCCTGGCGAGGTGGCGTCTGATTCGGAGCAGGAGGAGAACCAGCGCGAGCAGGACTCGGAACTCTGGTATCCTCAGGAGTCGGAGGAGAAGGCGGCCGAGTCTCACGACTCGTCATGCTGGGACCGCTGGGCTTAACAGAAAGAGGAGCCCTGCAAAGACAAGAAGATCAGGTCAAAAAGAAGAAAGAGAGAAACAAGAAATACAAATAAAAAGCAACTCACCCAGTAACCCGAGGCATAGTTTTACGCTTAGGGGGGTGCGGGGCAGATCTCTTTATTCGTTTCTTGGGAGCCGCTTCTGAGGCACCGGCGGGAGCACTACATTTCCCCGAGGTAACAGGAGGCTGGGAGGCGAGAGGCTCGGCGTTGTGAACCTGACCGGCCGGATTAGCTGAGAAAGTAGAAGCCGGAAATGCATAAGAAATTGGCATTGCGGCAACTACCTCTAGAAATTGGACCTCGTCCGAATCACCTTCCTCCTCGTGGGCCGAGGTCTTGCCGCGAGCGCGAGCCGGAGCGAGATCCGACTTGGGAACGAACTCTTTTGAGTCCGGCTCCCCGCTGTCCGGAGTATTCCGATCCGCGGGCCACGGGAGTGACAAAACCTCGGCATCCTCAGTCTTCTGCTCCTCAAACCTCTGCAGGACAAGAAAGAGAAAAATTAGCAAAAAGAGTCACGGACGCGATTAAGAAGCAAAGCACAAATGCGTAAACTCACCTCGGGAGGGGGATGCTCGCGGGTGAACGGCTTCAATCCCCAGGCCCAGTCCTCCGGCATCTCCATCTTAAAGATAGCCCGGACACGTTTGAAGATGAGTAGTTGTCCAGCTCCACCGTCGAGACTCGGTTGGGATCGAGAGGACCGCTCATATAGCAGAGCTTGTGTGTGCGTTTCTGGAAGGGGCAGATCCGGCTACTGATGAAGGTAGTCATCAGATCTTCACCGCGTAGCCCGGAGCGGATCAGTTCCTTCAGCCGAATCTCAAAAGCCTCGGCCAGAGCATGACTCTTCCTCGGATTATAGGTCCAGTTCTTCTTGGAAGGAGGGCCGATGGAAAAAAACAGGGAGCCGAATCTTATCCTCATTCCCAGAGTTCTTGACATAAAAGAACGACTTATGCCACTTCTTGCAAGATTCTAGACCTGCGACGCGAGGAAATTCGGATTTCCTCTGAGGTGTGATGGACGCAGCTCCACATTGGGTGAGCAACTTCTCGAAGGGTTGCAGAGATTTGTCTAGGACGACGTTGGATCGAATCTGGAAGAACTTTGACCAAACATGCACAGACGGCCATAGGCCAAAGTATCCCTCCGAGGCAGAGATGAAGGCAGAAAGGGAGGCAATGGCGTTGGCAGGGAGATGATGCGGCTGAAGGCCGAAGAAATCAAGGAACTCCCTAGCGAAATCGCTGAGAGGGAGACCAAACCCGCGAGCGAAAAGTGACATGAAGACTACATATTCGCCCTCCCTAAGAACTGGAGAGGATTCACTGTCGGGTAAGCGACAGGCTACCTCGGCAGTGTTGGAGATATGCCCAAGAGGCAATAATAAAGTGGTTATTATCATATCTTCACACTTATGATAAATGTTTACATACCATGCTAAAATTGTATTAACCGGAAACATTAATACTTGTGTGATTTGTAAACTAAAATAAGAGTCCCTAGTAAAGCCTCTTGTTAAACTAGCTTGTTGGTTAATATATGATCATGGTTTCCTGATCATGAACATAGAGATGTTATTAACAACAGGATCATATCATTAGGAGAATGATGTGATGGACATACTCCTATAGATAAGCGTAGCATAAAGATCAAGTCATTTAAATAGTTCAATTGTTATATGCTTTCTGATACATAGTAACCTAATTCCTTCGACCATGAGATCATGCATATCACCTTTACCGGATGGATGCTTTGATGACATCAAACACCACACCGTAACTGGGTGGCTATAAAGGTGGCATTGAGTGTTCAGAAAGTATTGGTTGAAACACATGGATCAAGAGTGGGATTTGTCCATCCATATGACGGATAGATATACTCTGGGCCCTCTCGGTGGAATGTCATCCAATTAGCTTGCAAGCATGTGACTGGCTCACAAGGGATCACATATCACGGGAACGAGAAAAGAGTACTTATCAGTAACGAGGTTGAACTAGGTATGCAGAGATACCGACGATCATAACCTCGGATAAGTAACATATCGTGAGACAAAGGGAAATTGGTATCGTATGTAAGTGGTTCATTCGATCGCAAAGTAATCATAGAAATATGTGGGAGCCATATGAATTTCCAGATTCCTCTATTGGTTATTGTTCGGAGAAGTGTCTCGATCATGTCCGCATAATTCACGAACCGTAGGGAGACACACTTAAGGATTCGACGTTGTTTGAGTAGTTATGGTATTATGAGAAAGAGACCGAATGTTGTTCGGAGTCTCGGATGGGATCCGGGATATCACGAGGTGATCCGGAATGGTCCAGAGAATAAGATTCATATAAAGAAAGTCCCGTTTCGGAGTTCGGGAATGATTCCGGTGTTTTCATCGGGAATGTTCTAGAAGGTTCCGGATTGTCCGGCACTCCGGGGGGGGGGGGGGGGAGGGTACATGAATGTGTCATTACACATTGAATGATTGCATCATGTACTAAGTGTTCTTGCTGTTCCAAATAAAGGATTAAATTGAATCCTAAAACAGAAAAGTCAAATGTCCAGTTTGAAAGTCAAACGGCTAAAACAAGAAACTGTGGGAAACAAGCAAGAGGAGGTTGAAACAAACTTAGAGGAGGAGTCCTTCTCCTCCAAGCCGGCGGCCAGCCTAGGCCGAGTTGGGGAGGGACTCCCCTCCCTCCCCTGGCGTGCCAGCCCCTCCACCTATAAAAGGAGGGGCAGGGCTCCCCTTCTAGACACACAAGTTTCTACCTCTAATCTCCGGTTTAGAGCCGTTTGGTTTAGAGCTTCTAATTTCTTTAGCCTACGGTTTAGAGCCTTCTAATTGGTGTGTCTAATCTCTAGACCACTAATATCCCTCTCTCATAATCCACCATACTCGCTCCGGCTTAAGGCGAAGCTCTGCGAGATCTCCCCTCTACTTCCGGTACCACGCCGTTGTGCTGCCGGAATCGCGAGGAGAGTGCTACAACCTCCGCTGCCTGCTGGAACAAGGGAGAGGAAGGTCTTCGTCGAGTACCGAACGTGTGACCGACTGCGGGAGCGCTGCCGGAACGTGGCGCCGGAAGGATCGTCTACGCGATCTTGAGATCGGAAAGAGTACGACTACATCACCCACGAGAATCTGCTCTCGTTAACCGCTTTGGAATCTTCGAGGGTAAGTTATTCCATCGACTCGTTGCTACAATCTAGTAGATAGATCTTGGCTTGTTTGTTTGTATGCGATAGAGAATTTTTGTTTTCCATGCTACGAACCCCTACAGTGGTATCAGAGCCAGGTCTATATGTAGATCTGTTGCACGAGTAGAACACAATGGTCATTGTGGGCGTTGATGCTTTTATTGTCGATTGCTTCTTGTGTACTTTGCATCTTGCGGTATGTTGGGATGAAGCGGCCCGGGCTAACCTTACATGACATCGTTCATGAGACCTGCTCCACGCTTGACATGCAACTTGTATTGCATAAGTGGCTTTGCGGGTGCCTGTTTCTCCTAGCATAGTTAAGATCCAATTTACAACGGGTGATTAACAATACTAGTATCAATGTTGTGGTTCTTGTTCGTAAGTTAGAACGACACTTATTGAAAGCCCCAAACCACGTAAAATATGCAAAGAAAGTAGAGGCGTCTAACTTTGTTTTGCAGGGGTGTGCTGTGATGTGATATGGCCATGATTGTGATTATATATGATGTATGCAATGTTCCTTATTGTAAGTTGGCAACCGGCAGGAGCCATATGGTTGTCTTTAATTTATGTTAAGACCCGCGTGTCTATTCAAAGTAGTTGTAATAGTTGAAGCCGGTGGACGACAACCATGGAGAAGCGTCATTGACCTTGATGCAATGCCGATGATGATGGAGATCATGTTAGTGCTTGAAGATGGAGATCGGAAGCACAAAGAAGAATGGCCATATCATATCACATATTATTGAATTGCATGTGATGTTAATCCTTTATGCATCTTGTATTGCTTAGTAGACGACGGTAGCATTATAAGATGATCCCTCATGCACATGAATTTCAAGTCATAAAGTGTTCACCCTTAGTTAGCACCGTTGCTAAAGCTTGTTGTTTCGAAGCACCACGTGATGATCGGGTGTGTTAGATTCTGCAAGTGTATACAACGTGAGCAAGCCAGATTTGCTCATGCAGAAACTAAGGTTTGATCTTGACGAGCCTAGCATGTACAGACATGGCCTCAGGAACACGGATTACCGAAAGGTAGAGCATGAGTCATATAGTAGATATGATGAACATGTTGATTGTTCGCCATTGAAGCTATATCAACTCTCGTGATGATCGGTTTTGATGTGGTGGATTTGGTTCGTGTGATCACTAAAACAATGTGAGGGATATTGTTTTGAGTGGGAGTTCACCTAGATTAATTTAATTATTAATTAGAACTCAATTTATCATAAACTAAATCAAAGTGAAATTGCATAGTTGTTGTAGTCATTGGCATCTGTTTACCACCTTGCGCTTAGTTATAATTGAGATAATAGAACTATAGAATTCTGGTTAGTTACTTTACGAACTGGTATCGTATTGTTTTGAAGTGTTAATCTAAAGTTTAAAAGTCCTATTGCAAACTTTCAGTAAGTTCCGGTTACTCCATGAAGTTTAATAATTGGTATTAAATCAAGAGTAACAATTCCAAGTGTTAGTATATAAGTATCATGTTTGTCTCCATGATTCATGATATTCAAAGGATTCTCTTAATATCAAGGTTATCTAGGATCTAAAAGAGTTGTTTCAGAAACCATGATGTGTGGAAGATATTGTGATATCTGAAACGAAGTTTTGGTTGCAACATGATAGAGTATAATATGGCAAAGTTCATGTTCTCATATTTGATGAGAATTTGCAAAAGGTTGGAGACACTAGTTGTCCTAATCCTCCAAAAGGTTTTGGAAAGCAACATTATACTCATGATTCACCATTATAAGCTAAAAGTTGCTTGATCATGGATGATTCCATGATAAGGGTGAATATTTGATGTAGGTAAAATGTTTACTACACCAAGAGATTACTAAAGAAAGGAATTTGAAAGAACACCAAATATTTGATGATGGTGATCTACTTCAAAGTGCAAGTCCAAAGACATTGGTATTTAATTATACACGCTTTGGACTATATGTCATATGTATGACTCCACTATTGATATTGATAGATTCTTTCAATCAGAATAGGAAATACTGAAAGAGAATCTCATAAATATATGGCAGAAAAGAAAGGACTAGAATTGTTCAGTTTAAGTATATAGATGATATACATGTTATGGCTATATTCTTTGCTTATTAAACAATGTGGTTCTTAAGTATTTGATACTGAATTTGTTGGTGTGAATCGTCATACGAAACAACACAATTCATGAACTACAATGGCCTTAGTAACTGGCAAAAGAATATGTGATGATGTTTATCGAGAACAAATAAAGGGTTATTGTGTTGCTCGTTAAACATCAAAGCTTGCCTTCAGGATTTGTTTTATCACGTATTATGAGAACAAAAGGGTTGTTCAAATAATTTCCGTAATCCATAAAAGATGGATGATTCACAAGTCTCGTTGGAGAAATCACATCCATAAAACTAGTGCTAAAATGTTGAAAGACAAATTGATTGAAATATCACTTAGGAAGTGATATCGCCGTTTAAATTATATTGGAAAGAAAACATGAAGAAAATCCATATGGATGGAATTTTGGAGTCTATTTGATATTGATCAAATGACACTTGTGAAACTTTCCTAGAGATAATTAAAACTTCGTTCATAGGCCAAAATGGAACGAATGACTAGCTTATTGGAACTTGTACATATTGTTGTACGAAGTCCATTATGTGTAGTCAAGAGCGATGGATTTCAACTTCATATGCTTTCTCCGAAAATTTGAGTGAATATATGAATATTTACTTAATAAGGATGAAGTATGAAAAATTTGAAGAGTTCAAAGACTTTCAAGATGAAGTGCAAAATCATTGTAACAAGAATATAAATAGTTTATGATAAGATCATAAAGGAAGATATTTGAGTTACAAGTTTAGCATAATACCTAAGATTTAAGAAATCGTTCCGTGGATTTGCATTTCCCGAAACACCATAAGAGTATGGAGGATTCGAGATATGTAATTAAACCTTGTTTGACATAGTAAGATCAAAGGTATAATTCATAAAACTGCCATTATATTTTAAAGATTAAAAGCTTTAGAGATTACCGTTTTTCCACTGAAAAGAGCTCCATCATAATCCGTTGAAATGACACCATATGTTATGGTTTGGGATAAAACCCAAGTTGTCCTTTCTTAAACATTGGTATGCTATGCATAAGAAAGATGTTTGCAACCAAAGTCGGATGAACCTGTCTTTGTTAAGTATTCCTCCATAACACCGGAGACAAAAGTATTTGTCACTTAGAACGTCAAGTTTCTTTTAGAAGGAATTTTTCGTGAAAAGTAAAGTGGGAGAACAATAGAATTTTGATAAGGTTAAAAGAACCTTAGCTGTATGTGCAAAGTTGCGCAGCACCGAAAAGTGTTCCGGAGGCAGCAACAAAGCTCATGGCTCACGTACCTCAAAGGTTGTGGTCACGGAGATCCAAGTTCCTATTGAAACAAGTAGGTCGGATGAACAATCAAATACCAAGATTTGAGGGTTGAATCATTATTTGAGAATAATGAACCGACTACATGCAAAGAAGCGATGATGGGCCCTGACTCCGTAAAATGGCTTGAAGCCATAAAATCCGTGATAGTTCCATATACGAGAGATCAAGATTTGAACTTAAAAGACCATCTGGGAAGGTACAAGACCTTACAGTCGTATTTGGATCTATAAAGAAATAGACATGGATGTTTCACATCTATGAAATAGTCGACATGTTGGGAAAGAGTTCACAACAATGTTCAAAGGTTGACTATGACAAGATTTGATCTGTCATAGTGATATTTAGTCTAGACGGATTAATGTAGCAACCACTACATATAATTTTGTTATATGGTAGTTGAATAAACAAAACAAGATCTTCTAATAGAATCGTTACCTAGGACATGTGCATAACACGGTCCATAGGGTTTTGTTAATTCAAAGGATGCTAAAAGCATATGCAAACTTCAATGGTTAAAGTGAGCATCGCGGAGTTGGAATCTTCACTATGATGAAATTGTTAAAGGAGTTTAAAAGTTCATTAGAGACAATGAAGATGCTTGCATTTGCAAGAAATTAAGTGGGAGCGCTAAGACATGTTTCTAATACATTATGTGGAAGACATATTGTTGATTGGAAATAATGTATCTTTTATTGACACATATTAAGAATTTCATCCTGATGAAAGACTTAGGCAAAACCCAAATATTTGGCATCAATAGACGCTAATATGGTTGTGCCAGAAGTATATAGACGAGATATTGAATGAGTTCAATATAGAAACTACAAGAAAAAAGGTTCTTGTCGCACAGAAAGGATTGAATGAGTTCAATGTTGATGATATATTCAAGTGTATTGACATTTGGTAAAGTGAAACAAATAATCAAGTATAGATTGATACTTGATGTATGAAATCACAAAGAGTATTTATATCAATCATATTGTGATATGTACAAATCCAGATATGTCCTATGCTCTAAATGTTGTGAGCATATACCAGAATGATTCGTAAGATGATCATTGGACAATAGTAAGGATATTCTTATGATCTTTTGGAAGAACTAAGAGTATAATATTTGTAGAAGTGACAAATAGATGGTTAGTTCATTGTAAAAGTACTACATTGATACTAGTTTTGTCACAAAGTACAAATTAAGTTTATCTCAATCTAAACTAAGGGTGGCACAATATAATGGAAAGTGAGTTCCATAATGGATTTGGATGAGTTCCAAAGTTAAGACATTGTGACAGATACTACAACAAAAGGCTATTGTCACTTCTAAAGCTATAGTGAGTTCCAAAGCCGGAGCGAGTATGGTGGATTATGAGAGAGGGCTATTAGTGGTCTAGAGATTAGACACACCAATTAGAAGGCTCTAAACCGCAGGCTAAAGCAATTAGAAGCTCTAAACCAAACGGCTCTAAATCACAAAGAGTATAGATTGATACTTGATGTATGAAATCACAAAGAGTATTTATATCAATCATATTGTGATATGTACAAATCCAGATATGTCCTATGCTCTAAATGTTGTGAGCATATACCAGAATGATTCGTAAGATGATCATTGGACAATAGTAAGGATATTCTTATGATCTTTTGGAAGAACTAAGAGTATAATATTTGTAGAAGTGACAAATAGATGGTTAGTTCATTGTAAAAGTACTACATTGATACTAGTTTTGTCACAAAGTACAAATTAAGTTTATCTCAATCTAAACTAAGGGTGGCACAATATAATGGAAAGTGAGTTCCATAATGGATTTGGATGAGTTCCAAAGTTAAGACATTGTGACAGATACTACAACAAAAGGCTAAGTATATGACTGCTATAATAGCAGCTAAAGAGGGCGTTTGTGTCAAGTAGTTTGTTATCAAACTAGGTGTAGTTCACAGCGGGATAATACTATGAAGATATATTGTACGACAATATTATCAACATGTTTTAACCCCAAAGAGCTAAAGGTCACACCGAAAGACCAAATTTATACAAAGCCATCTCATTAGAGAATGAGTGATGCGTAGAGACACAAAGACATGCAATTACACACGGACCTGGAAGTGTCAGATCCGGAGATCAGTTGACCACTAGCAATCGTGTACATACAACACCGGAAAGCCATAGGTGTTGAATACACAAAGGTTTGAAACTAGATTATTGACTCTAGTGCAAGTGGGAGACTGTTGGAGATATGCCCAAGAGGCAATAATAAAGTGGTTATTATCATATCTTCACACTTATGATAAATGTTTACATACCATGCTAAAATTGTATTAACCGGAAACATTAATACTTGTGTGATTTGTAAACTAAAATAAGAGTCCCTAGTAAAGCCTCTTGTTAAACTAGCTTGTTGGTTAATATATGATCATGGTTTCCTGATCATGAACATAGAGATGTTATTAACAACAGGATCATATCATTAGGAGAATGATGTGATGGACATACTCCTATAGATAAGCGTAGCATAAAGATCAAGTCATTTAAATAGTTCAATTGCTATATGCTTTCTGATACATAGTAACCTAATTCCTTCGACCATGAGATCATCCATATCACCTTTACCGGATGGATGCTTTGATGACATCAAACACCACACCGTAACTGGGTGGCTATAAAGGTGCCATTGAGTGTTCAGAAAGTATTGGTTGAAACACATGGATCAAAAGTGGGATTTGTCCATCCATATGACGGATAGATATACTCTGGGCCCCCTCGGTGGAATGTCATCCAATTAGCTTGCAAGCATGTGACTGGCTCACAAGGGATCACATATCACGGGAACGAGAAAAGAGTAGTTATCAGTAACGAGGTTGAACTAGGTATGCAGAGATACCGACGATCATAACCTCGGATAAGTAACATATCGTGAGACAAAGGGAAATTGGTATCGTATGTAAGTGGTTCATTCGATCGCAAAGTAATCGTAGAAATATGTGGGAGCCATATGAATTTCCAGATTCCTCTATTGGTTATTGTTCGGAGAAGTGTCTCGATCATGTCCGCATAATTCACGAACCGTAGGGAGACACACTTAAGGATTCGACGTTGTTAGTTATGGTATTATGAGAAAGAGACCGAATGTTGTTCGGAGTCTCGGATGGGATCCGGGATATCACGAGGTGATCCGGAATGGTCCGGAGAATAAGATTCATATAAAGAAAGTCCCGTTTCGGAGTTCGGGAATGATTCCGGTGTTTTCATCGGGAATGTTCTAGAAGGTTCCGGACTGTCCGACACTCCGGGGGGGAGGGTACATGAATGTGTCATTACACATTGAATGATTGCATCATGTACTAAGTGTTCTTGCTGTTCCAAATAAAGGATTAAATTGAATCCTAAAACAGAAAAGTCAAATGTCCAGTTTGAAAGTCAAACGGCTAAAACAAGAAACTGTGGGAAACAAGCAAGAGGAGGTTGAAACAAACTTGGAGGAGGAGTCCTCCTCCAAGCCGGCGGCCAGCCTAGGCCGAGTTGGGGAGGGACTCCCCTCCCTCCCCTGGCGCGCCAGCCCCTCCACCTATAAAAGGAGGGGCAGGGCTCCCCTTCTAGACACACAAGTTTCTACCTCTAATCTCCGGTTTAGAGCCATTTGGTTTAGAGCTTCTAATTGCTTTAGCCTGCGGTTTAGAGCCTTCTAATTGGTGTGTCTAATCTCTAGACCACTAATAGCCCTCTCTCATAATCCACCATACTCGCTCCGGCTTTGGAACTCACTATAGCTTTAGAAGTGACAATAGCCTTTCGTTGTAGTATCTGTCACAATGTCTTAACTTTGGAACTCATCCAAATCCATTATGGAACTCACTTTCCATTATATTGTGCCACCCTTAGTTTAGATTGAGATAAACTTAATTTGTACTTTGTGACAAAACTAGTATCAATGTAGTACTTTTACAATGAACTAACCATCTATTTGTCACTTCTACAAATATTATACTCTTAGTTCTTCCAAAAGATCATAAGAATATCCTTACTATTGTCCAATGATCATCTTACGAATCATTCTGGTATATGCTCACAACATTTAGAGCATAGGACATATCTGGATTTGTACATATCACAATATGGTTGATATAAATACTCTTTGTGATTTCATACATCAAGTATCAATCTATACTCTTTGTGATTTAGAGCCGTTTGGTTTAGAGCTTCTAATTGCTTTAGCCTGCGGTTTAGAGCCTTCTAATTGGTGTGTCTAATCTCTAGACCACTAATAGCCCTCTCTCATAATCCATCATACTCGCTCTGGCTTAAGGCGAAGCTCTGCGAGATCTCCCCTCTACTTCTGGTACCACGCCGTTGTGCTGCCGGAATCGCGAGGAGAGTGCTACAACCTCCGCTGCCTGCTGGAACAAGGGAGAGGAAGGTCTTCGTCGAGTACCGAACGTGTGACCGACTGCGGGAGCGCTGCCGGAACGTGGCGCCGGAAGGATCGTCTACGCGATCTTGAGATCGGAAAGAGTACGACTACCTCACCCACGAGAATCTGCTCTCGTTAACCGCTTTGGAATCTCCGAGGGTAAGTTATTCCATCGACTCGTTGCTACAATCTAGTAGATAGATCTTGGCTTGTTTGTTTGTATGCGATAGAAAAATTTTGTTTTCCATGCTACGAACCCCTACAGGCAGGAATCCGACGAGTCCGGATTAGCCACTCAACCTCTCGGCGGGTGACGGAAGAGCCCTGCCAAGAGCCCCGCTCGGGCCCAGACGCATCGTCGTCCTCAATGAGGGCACCACTGACGAAACTCGACATGGGGTCGCCGGAGAAATTTACTAAGGAAGAACTAGCGGCGGAGGAAAACCTAGAACTACAAGGCCCCATCGCGATTCTACGCGAAAACGGCGGCGGAGCAGAGAAGGAACTACCGCGCGAAAACGAAAGAAGAGCAGAGATGTCTAGAGGAGAGCCCAGGCGATAGGACCGGATGAACTCACCGGCGACGACGCTGGAGCAAGCGAACGGGGACGAGGTCGACGGAGCAGTGCGGTGGGATCCCTGCCGTCGAAAACCCAGATGAGCGCACGGCGGCAGGAGCACGAGCGGTCGCAGAGGCCAGAGGAAGAAGAAGGGCGCAGGTAAGCGGAGGGGGAAAGTGAATCCCCCGCTCCCGCGCCCCTCTTTATAACCGCGCCGCCTGAGAGGTAGTGGGATCGTGGGTGTGGCGGTTATCTGTGTAGATCGTGTACACCGCACGACCCCACGCCGCTAAGTGGAACCACACAGGCGACCACACAATGAAAGAGAAGGCCAAGATCCCTGACGGGAATGGCACGCGAGGCGTCGCAGCGCCGACGCGACAGGCACAGTAATAACTGTAGCCTGTCAGTAAATACTGTAGAGGAACAAAAAACTAGACAAACAATGATGAGTATGACACGTAGGACGAGGCGTACACGAGAAGATATGCTGATACCTCGAACGAGAAAAAGATAACTCGGAAACATTGGGAAACGAATATCATGAAACTGATACGGCCCGGCCGAAGTTATCAGCGGGGCCATACCAGCTTCGGGGACTAATGTTGGGGAGGTTACCCCGGATAGGGTAAAGACGGGGAAAGACGAAAGGATGTTCCCCGTCCAGTTTCCGAGTTACAGTCTAAGTCGGCCGAATCCTATAGAAGTCGGCCGATATATGAAAGAGCAGGACCCTTATGATGATAGCCAGGCATTACCCGGCCGAGATACTGCGTAAGTCGGCCGGGTTAGCCCGAGTAGCCTAGATGCAGATGAAGGACGAGCCGAGTTATGCGAGGCAGGGTCGAATGATACGAAGCTTGCAGAAGGAGAAGCCTAAAGTCAAACTCTAGTCGCAAGCAAGGGAGAATCTGAGCAGAGCCAAGCACAAAGGACAAAGGAGCAGAGCGACAGAGGGGCAGAAGGAGGTCACGGAGGTGACAGTCCTAAAGCCTGAGGCACGCAGGAGGGGCCCTCTAGAACCTTGCCGTCATTAGAAGGGCGACACGGAAAGGAGGCCGCCGAGTTACTATATTGGGACAAGCATATTCCTCAAATATGCTTGCCACGTCAGCCCTAGAGGAACCCAGGGCTCTCCTTTATAAGGGGAGGCTTGGACCCTAAGGAGGGCATCGGCTCATTTAGTACCGTTAGGCTGGTAAAGTTCTCTCTTTCTTCTTGTACACAGCTCAAGGAGCACTTGTAGCCCAAGGAAGGAGAAATAAAGATCTTTACCTTAGTCTTTCGTGTGTAGAATCAACTACATCTTCTCTCCCCAGATCCCTCTAGCATCCATTGGCCCCATACTTTAGCCTACCCATGGCATCTGCCGTGCCACCACCACGACATGGTCTCCTCACGGGAGCGAGACGCGAACGGCCTACCACTGTTCTCCACCCCGATGGACAACCTCGTGGTGGGCCGAGCAGCGGCCGACAACATCACGGCCACCGGTGACGGAGCCCTACAGATCCAGTACGTCAAGGCCCTGCTCGCAAAGGCGGTCGAGCAACAAAATGCAGGCGTCGACTCACAGGGCCGGATGTACTCGCGTTCATCGGGCAGCAGAGCGGCCTCAAGCGGCCGTCCATTGGCGGCAAACACCCTCAACTTCCCGCCACCCGAACCACTGCAGCTCCAACACCGACCCGCGAACGCGGCACTCTCCACCAATGACCCCAGGCCAGCGACCAACTTCGTCGCCGCCAACGGTCAGCCTGTCGACGCCCGCACCCACATCATCAACAACCAGAGCTGGCGCGCATGCCAGCCCGACGACCTACGACACACCCTAACCAATCGCCAGGACGGCGAGCCGATGGGGTCGCTAAGCTGACTCGGGCCCCGATGCTTCAGACCGATGATCCGAGGCGAAAAATACCCGGCGAACTTCAAAACGCCGAAGGAAATAGAGAAGTACTAGTAGGATGCTTAATGATCCTGCTTGTAATTAGTAGTACTAGTAGTAGTCTTTGTCTTTTTCTTTTAGCCTTAACACTTGTAAGTATTTCTTTTTGACTCTTTGTTTTCTGTTTTATCTATTAATAAATTGTTGTGGGGCTTTTGCCTCACAGTCTTTTAGTCAAAAAAAAAATAGAGAAGTACGACCCTTCATACGACCCCTCCGTGTGGCTGGACACCTACCTCATGGCGATGGGGATCGCTGGCCACACCGACCTGCTAGCCGCCCGCTACCTCCCCCTGATGATGGAGGGAGCGTGCAGGCAGTGGATCAACACTCTCCCCCCGGATAGCATCGACTCCTGGGAAGAGATGCGCGATGCCTTCGTCAGGCACTTCCTACACCCGCGCCACCACCATCGAGGACCTGGAACAATGCGTCCAGGGACCCCGCGAGTCGAACCGCAGCTGGGTCCAACGGTGGCAAGAACTATGGTACAACGCGGTTGGCATCCACCCGGACACCGCGATCCACTGCTCCAAGACCTCGTGCCGCTACGAGCCCTTGGTCGCCAAGCTCAAACATGCATACCGCACACTCGACAACATACCGGACCTCCTTGAGATCGCCAAAATATACGCGGAGGAAGACCCAAACCAGGAAACCGACGACGAGTCGGGAGGTCAATGCCGCACGAATGGCAACGACAACGGACGACGGTCCTACCTACGCTACAGCAACACTCGCCTCACTGGCAAGCGCCGCAGTGACGGGCGAGTCGACTTCGTCGCCAACGCTGGGCACGCACAACGCGAGCCTAAGAGCTTTCGCCGCGACGGGGGGCAACGCCGCGACGGCGGCAACTACAAGGAGAAACCAAGGTTCGACCCCGCGGCCCTCCTTAACCAACCTTGTGCGTTTCACAGCAGGGAAGGGAAGCCCGCCACGCACACGACCGCCGACTGCCACTCTCTCAAGGAGATCGAGAAGGCACGACGAGCGCGGGAGGACCCCGACAACAACCCGACAAATGGCGGAAAATTCGGCAGCGTGGCCGGCTCGCTCCACACCTTCACAGGCTTCAACACGAAGCGCGAGAAGAAGGTCATCGCCCGCTCCGTCGCCGTCAACGCGGTGGCCCAGGTGGACGTTCCCTAGTTCCTCAACTGGTCGGAGCAACCCATCACCTGGAGCCGCCAGGACCACTCGCCACGCATAGAGTACCCAGGCCGAATCGCCCTGGTGGTCAAGCCCAAGCTGGGAGACTACTGGCTCCCCAAGACATTGATGGACGACGGCAGCTCCATCAACATCCTGTACCTGGACACCTTCAGGCGTCTGCGGCTCCCGCAGTCGATGGTCGAGACGACCTACACCACGTTCCATGGCATCGTCCCCGGTCGGAAGGCGTACCCGATCGGCAAGGTCACGCTGCCAGTCACCTTCAGCACACCAGCAAACTTCCGCACCGAGCGGATCGTCTTTGAGCTGGTGCCCTTCGACAGCCCCTACCACTGCGTCCTGGGGCGCCAGGCGTTCGCCAAGTTCATGGCCGCGCCCCACTACGCGTACAACGCGATGAAGCTCCCTAGACCGCGTGGCGTCATCATCATACACGGCGACCCCGACATGGCCGCCGAGTGCGAACCCAAAGGAGCCGAACTCGCCGACGCCGTCATCGCGGCTGAGGCCAACCACGCGAACGAGCTCGCCAAATACGCGAGCGGGGTCAACAACGACGACCCCACTATACTCAAGAAGCCCAACTCGGAAGGCGGCAACACCTCAGCCT
Source organism: Avena sativa (assembly GCA_916181665.1). Taxonomy (NCBI): domain Eukaryota; kingdom Viridiplantae; phylum Streptophyta; class Magnoliopsida; order Poales; family Poaceae; genus Avena; species Avena sativa. Next base: position 225,069,044 of record OV702284.1, on the reverse strand, counting down.
TTGAGGCAATGACGCACACCCGCACCGTCGAGCCGGTCCCAGGCGACTCCAGCCAAACGGTGACGATCGGGACGGGCATGAGCCCAGCATAGGAAGGCGCGCTCATCAAGTTCCTCCGTGAGAACAGGGACATCTTTGCATGGAAGCCCTCTGACATGCCTGGTGTCCCTAGGGAACTTGCTGAGCACAAACTCAACGCCGACCCCAAAGTGCGACCTGTCAAGCAGTCGCTGCGGCCCTTCAATGAAGAGCGCCGCCAAGCCATCGCCGAGGAGGTGCAGCGTCTACTCGCTGCAGGCTTCATCCGGCCAATCAAATACTCCGAGCGGCTGGCAAACCCAGTCCTGTTCGAGAAGAAAAATGGGACCTGGAGGATGTGTATCGACTACACAAACTTAAACAGCGCCTGCCCGAAGGAGCAATTCGTCCTCCCGCGGATCGACCAAATAATCGATTCCACCGCGGGCTCGGAGTCGCTGTGTTTCCTCGACGCCTACTCTGGGTACAACCAGATCAAAATGGCTATCGAGGACGAGGAAAAGACGGCGTTCATCATGCCATTCGGAGCCTTCTGCTACACCGCCATGACCTTCGGCCTCAAGAACGCCGGGCGACCTACCAGCGGTGCATGCAGGAATGCCTTGTGAGCCAAATTGGCCGCAATATCCACGTCTACATCGACGACGTGGTAGTGAAGTCCGCTCGCTAGAGCGACCTACTCGCCGACCTGGCGGAAACATTCGCCAACCTGCGAAAATACAAGATAAAGCTAAACTCAGGCAAATGCACCTTCGGTGTACCAGCAGGGCAACTACTGGGCTACGTCGTCTCCAAGCGCGGGATCGAGGCGAACCCCACCAAGATCGACACGATCGCTCGACTCGGCAAACCCGAGTGCCTGCGCGACGTCCAGAAGCTGGCTGGGCGAGTCGTGGCTCTCAGTCGCTTCATCCCTCGATTGGGCGAAAAGGCAATGCCCCTATACCGCCTGATGCGCAAGAACCCCACCTTCCAGTGGGACAAGGAGGCGTACAACGTGCTCCGCGACCTCAATAAGTTGCTACTCGCAGCACCGCTACTCGCCGCCCCCGTCGACAAAGAACCCATGCTGGTCTACGTCGCGGCTTCCGAGCACGTCGTCAGCGCCGTCATGGTCGTCGAGCGGCCAGAGGAAGGAAAGGAGCGCCCAGTACAACGACCGGCGTACTATATCAGCGAAGTCCTCACTGAGTCGCGCCAGCGATACCCGCAATACCAGAAACTGGTATACGCGGTCTTCAGAGCACAGCGGCGACTGCCGCACTACTTCCAGGAGCACCCGATCACGGTCGTCTCCTCAGCACCGTTGCAGGACATCATCCGCAACCGTGAGGCGACCGGGCGAGTCGACAAGTGGGCCGTCGAAATCGGCGTCCACAACATCAAGTATGAGCCACGCAAAGCGATCAAGTCGCATGCTCTCGCGGACTTCATCGCCGACTGGGAAGAGGCCCAGCAGCCGAAAAAGCTGTCGTACCTCCACTATTGGAGCCTGCACTTTGATGGCTCCAAGAATGCAGACGGCGCAGGAGCAGGGATCGTCCTGACTTCCCCAAAGGGCGGCAAGCTCCGCTACGTCCTCTGCCTTGACTTCACCCCCTGCACCAACAACATGGACGAGTACGAGGCAGTACTCCATGGCATGCGAGCCGCCAAGGAGATGAATGTCAACCGCCTACGCTGCTACGGAGACTCCGACCTCGTCGCTGGGCAGGTCGCTGGTACCTGCGACGCCGTCTCCCCCACCATGGCGGCATACCGCCAAGCAGTGGACAAGCTGGGCGGACACTTCGCAGGCTATTCTGTCGAGTGGATCGACAGGTGGAAGAACGAGGAGGCCGACGCACTCTCTCGTATCGGCTCGGCTCGACTCGCACCACCCGCCGGCGTCTTCCTCGATACCATCACCAAGCCTTCTGTCTCTCCCCCAAGGGAGATCGACATCGGAGTCCCGCTGCAACCAGAGGCAGCCTTGGTCGCACTCGTCGCCGAGCCAGAAGACTGGACTACGCCATACATCGCCTACCTGGAGGGAGGCACCTTTCCGGCAGACGAAACAGACGCCCGGATGATAGCATGCCGCTGCAAATCCTTCTTCATCATCGACGGCGAGCTCCACAAGCGCAGCGTAACCGGCGTGTTCCAACGCTGTGTCCAACCCGTCGAAGGACGCAAAATCCTCCATGACATCCACTCCGGCGACTGCGGCCACCACGCTGGCGCCCGCTCTCTGGTCGCAAAGGCTATGCGGCACGGCTTCTACTGGCCCACCGCACACGCAGACGCCGTCGACATCGTCCAGCGGTGCGCCGGGTGCCAGAAGTATGCCAACCAGACACACGTGCCGAGCTCAGCGCTCAAGACAATCACCATCACCTGGCCGTTCGCCGTGTGGGGTATGTACATGGTAGGCCCTTTCAAAAAGGCCCCCTCCGGCTTCACCCACCTCCTGGTCGCGGTCGACAAATTCACAAAGTGGGTGGAGGCCAAGCCAGTCCGGAAATGCGATGGGAAGACCGCCACCAAGTTCCTACGCGAGCTCATATATCGCTACGGGTTCCCAGACAGCATCATCACGGACAACGGAACCAACTTCGCCAAAGGAGCCATGGCCGAGTTCTGCGAGGAACATCACATCCGACTCGACCTTGCCTCAGTCGCCCACCCGGAGTCCAACGGCCAGGCGGAACGGGCCAACCAAAGCATCCTCCACGGCCTGAAGCCACGGCTCCAAGTACCACTCGAGCGCACCGCCGGGTGCTAGGTCGAGGAGCTACCCTCCGTCATCTTGGGTATCCTCCACGGCTCCAAGTCTTCAAGTGAGGACTCGCACTTTCCAGGAAGGCAACCTGGTGCTACGCCTCATCCAGGACAAGAAGGGCATGCACAAGCTCTCCCTCCCCCCCCCGTGGGAGGGACCATTCGCCATCGGGCGAGTACTCGGCAACGACGCCTACTACCTCACCGACGTCCGCGGAGACGGGAAACTCGACGTCAAGCGACCGTGGAATGTAAACCTCCTACGGAAGTTCTACTCCTAGAACTCCATACATGTACCCTCCACTAGCTATGAAATAAAATATATCGGTTACCGCAAATTGCGTCTACTCTCCGTGTCTTGTGCCACTCGCACTCGTAATATCAGCGTCAAGCTAACTGCAGAAGTCAACCTCTGGTACAGCGACCGGCACGACCAAGTAGTGCGCTATGAGGGCACTAGGTTACCCCAGGACTCGTAACGTCCACGAAAAACGCCTACCCGGAGCCCCATTGGAGTCGCCTAGCTCGACTGGCTTAACGAGCCAAGACAACTGCCTTCGCTCCTCACAGCGACCGTGATCCTCCGCATCCTCGACACAGCGACTTGAACGACCAAGTACCACGCTCGGGGACTGACGACCAGTCAAGCACGAGCGACTAGGGAAAAACGCCAAGTACGAGAGCGTGCCCAGGACTCGCCACGCGACTGACCTGACGGGCCAGGCAGGAGTGATGCGCTCACTCTAACGCGCCCAGTCCTCACCCACCCTAGAGCCACGACTAGAACCACCAACTACCACGCTCGGGGACTCGGTTACCCGACCTCGTTCGCGCAAGGGAAAACGGTCAAGTAAAGAGCACTCATGGGAGTCGCCCTGCGACTGGCTTTCCAAGCTCGGGCGAGTCGACCTCAATAACAACACAATTGACAAAACGTTCAAAACCACAAACACATAACAAACGAGGTAAACCCCATAAAAAGGGCGGACGCGCTCGGGGACTCGTCCAATCATCAATCAAAATCGCAAGACAAAATAACGCGAAATTCCATTACAGCATAACAAAGTTGTTACAAAATACAAGTTGCGCCCAATGGCCGAACTGCTACTAATGCCCCAGGGCACAATGTTTTATTCCACAGGCTTCGATGTCGACTCGCCGCCACCCTTGCGGTTGCGAATGAAGGGAGTGTACGGGTTCGACGGGTACGTCGTCAGCTCACCCCCCATCGCTGCACGGAAGGGCTGCTCGATCTTGAAGTCCCGGTGCGGCAGCTCGGGATCGTTGGGCGCGACGGTCGTCTCTTGATAAGGAAGGAGGTCGCCCATCGCCCAGACACGATCGGAGTATACCGCGGCACGGTCCGTCAGCTTCAGCACCTCGGCAATCTCCACCGAGCCCATCGACGAGGGGTAGCCACTCGTCACGTCGTCTAGAAATCCTCCGGGAAGTGGGCGAGCCCAAGGCTAAGCGCCGTCGCCGCCCCGTGCCGGAACGCTGACCGCGTCATGAACTCGACGACTGACGGCGCCTTCTCCAGATACCGCCACACTTCGACGAGGTCGTTAGGAATCACTTCCGTAGGCGACATCTCCTGAAGATACGCCCGAATGCAAGCCGCGGACAACGTGGTCGAGTCGACCAGAGTGGCCACACACTGCCGTGCGTCGTATGACTGCGCCTCTTCCGAGCTGTCGATAATCAGACCTGTGGACAGAGGGTGGCAGTGAGTACAGCAAAGATCACGCAATGCAGCTACTACAGGCAGAGGCAAGCACACTTACCAATCAAAGGACGGCAGAGACCCATGATGAAACTTTGAAGAGAGGAGTAGTCGTCTTGTAGCCCAGCAACGAGGGCGTCAGAGACCTTACTCTCTTCAGCGGCGGCCGTAACAGCAGCCTTGGCTCGCCCATCCGCTGAACTCACCTCCTCCTTCGCTTCCTTAAGCTCGCGCTCAAGGTCGGCGATCCGCTTCTCAGCCGAACTCAACGCAGATTGAGCCACCGTCAGTTCACTCGCCGGGACAAGGCCCTGGCGGACCTCCTCTGCCTTCGCAGCAATCGCCTGGAGTCCCTTGTTCGCCTCTTGGACGGCAACAAGTTCCTTCTCCGCGCGATACTTCGCAGCAAGCCGGTCGGCTGACTCACGGATTGTTCTTACCTTCACGGATGACTTGAGTAGATATGGGTATATCTATTTCATGAAACATAAGTCCGAAACTTTCGAGAAGTTTAAGGAGTTTCAAAGTGAGGTAGAGAATCAACGTAACAAGAAGATTAAATTTCTACGTTCTGATCGTGGAGGTGAATATCTAAGTTACGAGTTTGGCGAGCATTTGAAGAAATGCGGAATACTTTCACAATTGACACCGCCGGGAACACCACAGCGTAATGGTGTGTCCGAACGTCGTAATCGAACTCTCTTAGATATGGTTCGTTCTATGATGTCACTTACAGATTTACCGCTATCATTTTGGGGTTATGCATTAGAAACAGCCGCATTCACTTTAAATAGGGCACCATCTAAATCCGTTGAAACGACACCGTATGAATTATGATTTGGGAAGAAACCTAAATTGTCGTTCCTTAAAGTTTGGGGATGCGAAGCCTATGTAAAGAAGTTACAGCCGGACAAGCTTGAACCCAAAGCGGAAAAATGCGTCTTCATAGGATACCCGAAGGAAACTATTGGGTATACCTTCTATCATAGATCCGAAGGCAAAATCTTCGTTGCCAAGAATGGATCCTTTCTAGAGAAGGAATTTCTCTCGAAAGAAGTGACTGGAAGGAAAGTAGAACTCGACGAGGTTGTCGAACCTTCTCTCGAAATTGCGAGTAGCGCAGCACCGGAAGAAGTTCCTGTGGTGCCTGCACCAATTAGAGAGGGAGCTAATGATGGTGATCATGAAACTTCAGTTGAAGTTGCTACAGAGCCTCGGAGATCAACGAGAAATCGTACCACTCCAGATTGGTATGATCCCGTTATGAGTGTCATGTTGGTGGACAACACCGATGACCCCGAGACATATGAGGAAGCGATGATGAGCCCAGATTCCAATAAATGGCAAGAAGCCATGAAATCCGAGATTGGATCCATGTACGAAAACCAAGTATGGACTTTGGTGGACTTACCGGATGGCCGAAAGGCTGTCGAGAACAAATGGATTTTCAAGAAGAAAACAGATGCTGATGGTAATGTTACTGTCTATAAAGCTCGACTTGTCGCAAAAGGGTTTCGACAAATTCAAGGAGTTGACTACGATGAGACTTTCTCACCAGTAGCGAAGCTAAAGTCTGTGAGGATTATGTTAGCAATCGCTGCATATTATGATTATGAGATATGGCAGATGGATGTCAAAACAGCATTCCTCAATGGAGATATTGATGAAGAGTTGTATATGATGCAACCCAAGGGTTTTGTCGATCCTAAAGATGCTAACAAGGTATGCAAACTTCAACGGTCCATCTATGGATTGAAGCAAGCATCCCGAAGTTGGAATCAACGTTTTGATAAGGTAATCAAAAGTTTTGGTTTTATACAAACTTATGGAGAAGCTTGTATTTACAAGAAAGTGAGTGGGAGCTCTGTAGCATTCTTAATACTATATGTGGATGACATATTGTTGATTGGGAATGATGTAGACCTTCTTAATAGTGTCAAAGAATATTTGAATAATAGTTTTTCAATGAAGGATCTTGGCGAAGCAGCTTACATATTAGGCATAAAGATTTATAGAGATAGATCGAAACGCCAAATATCATTGTCACAGAGTACATATTTGGACAAAGTTCTAAAGAGGTTTGGAATGGAAGAAAGCAAGAAAGGGTTCTTGCCCATGTTGCCCAATACGACCTTGAGTAAAACTCAAAGTCCGACATCGGCAGAAGATAGAGAAAGGATGAGTAAGACTCCCTATGCATCAGCCATAGGATCTCTAATGTATGCCATGCTATGTACTAGACCCGACATCGCATATGCTGTTAGTCTAACTAGCAGATATCAAAGTGATCCAGGAGTGGATCATTGGACAGCGGTCAAAAACATCCTTAAGTACTTGAGAAGAACTAAGGATATGGTTCTTTCTTATGGAGGTGATGAACAGCTCGTTGTTAATGGTTACACCGATGCTAGTTGGAACACCGATCCGGATGATTCTAAATCACAATCTGGATACGTATTTATTTTGAATGGTGCAGCAGTTAGCTGGAGGAGTGCAAAGCAAAGCGTTGTGGCGAGATCTTCAACTGAATCAGAATACATGGCTGCTTCGGAGGCTTCTCAAGAAGCGATATGGATGAAAGAGTTCATTACAGAGCTGGGTGTGGTTCCTAGTGCGCTGGACCCAATGTCTATCTACTGTGATAACATGGGCGCCATAGCCAATGCGCAAGAACCAAGGTCACACAAGAAGCTGAAGCATATCAAGCTACGTTTTCACGCTATTCGAGAACATATCCAGGATGGGGATATAAAGATTTGCAAAGTACACACAGATCTGAATGTGGCGGATCCGTTGACTAAACCTCTCCCGAGGGCAAAACATGACCAACACCAAACTGCCATGGGTGTTCGGTATATTACCATGTAATCTAGATTAGATGACTCTAGTGCAAGTGGGAGACTATTGGAGATATGCCCTAGAGGCAATAATAAATGTAGTTATTATTATATCTTTGTGTTTATGATAAATGTTTACATTCATGCTATAATAGTATTAACAGGGAAACATTAATACTTGTGTGATTTGTAAACTTAATTTGAAGTCCCTAGTATAGCCTCTATACCTCACTAGCTTGTTGGTTGATAAATGATTGTGGTGTCCCTATCATGAACATTGAGATGTTATCAACAACAAGATCATATCGTTAGGAGAATGATATGGTGGACATACTCCTATAGATAAGCGTAGCATAAAGATCAAGTCATTTCAATAGTTCAATTGTTATATGCTTTCTGATACATAGTAACCTAATTCCTTCGACCATGAGATCATCCATATCACCTTTACCGGATGGATGCTTTGATGACATCAAACACCACACCGTAACTGGGTGGCTATAAAGGTGGCATTGAGTGTTCGGAAAGTATTGGTTGAGACACATGGATCAAGAGTGGGATTTGTCCATCCATATGACGGATAGATATTCTCTGGGCCCTCTTGGTGAAATGTCATCCGATTAGCTTGCAAGCATGTGACTGGCTCACAAGGGATCACATATCATAGGAACGAGAAAAGAGTACTTATCAGTAACGAGGTTGAACTAGGTATGCAGAGATACCGACGATCATAACCTCGGATAAGTAACATATCGTGAGACAAAGGGAAATTGGTATCGTATGTAAGTGGTTCATTCGATCGCAAAGTAATCGTAGAAATATGTGGGAGCCATATGAATTTCCAGATTCCTATTGGTTATTGTTCGGAGAAGTGTCTCGATCATGTCCGCATAATTCACGAACCGTAGGGAGACACACTTAAGGATTCGACGTTGTTTTGAGTAGTTATGGTATTATGAGAAAGAGACCGAATGTTGTTCGGAGTCTCGGATGGGATCCGGGATATCACGAGGTGATCCGGAATGGTCCGGAGAATAAGATTCATATAAGGAAAGTCCCGTTTCGGAGTTCGGGAATGATTCCGGTGTTTTCATCGGGAATGTTCTAGAAGGTTCCGGATTGTCCGACACTCCGGGGGGAGGGTACATGAGTGTGTCATTGAATGATTGCATCATGTACTAAGTGTTCTTGCTGTTCCAAAAACATGAAAGTCAAATTGCCAGTTTGAAAGTCAAACGGCTAAAACAGGAAACTGTGGGAAACAAGCAAGAGGAGTTGGAACCAACTTGGAGGAGGAGTCCAACTCCTCCAGGCCGGAGCCCAGCCCTAGGCCGAGTTGGGGAGGGACTCCCTCCCTCCCCTGGCGCGCCAAGGCCCCTCCACCCATAAAAGGAGGGGCAGGGCTCCTCCTTGAGACACACAAGTTTCCACCTCTAATCTCAGGTTTAGAGCCGTTTGGTTTAGAGCTTCTAATTGCTTTAGCCTGCGGTTTAGAGCCTTCTAATTGGTCTGTCTAATCTCTAGACCACTAATAGCCCTCTCTCATAATCCACCATACTCGCTCCGGCTTAAGGCGAAGCCCTGCGGGATCTCCCCTCTACTTCCGGTACCACGCCGTTGTGCTGCCGGAATCGCGAGGAGAGTGCTACAACCTCCGCTGCCTGCTGGAACAAGGGAGAGGAAGGTCTTCATAGAGTACCGAACGTGTGACCGACTGCGGGAGCGCTGCCGGAACGCAGCGCCGGAAGGATCGTCTACACGATCTTGAGATCGGGAAGAGTACGACTACATCACCCACGAGAGTCCGCTCTCGTTAAACGCTTTGGAATCTTCGAGGGTAAGTTATTCCATCGACTCGTTGCTACAATCTAGTAGATAGATCTTGGCTTGTTTGTTTGTATGCGATAGAAATTTTTTGTTTTCCATGCTACGAACCCCTACAATTTCCACTATCGAGATTCAATAAGAATAGACCATCTATCAAAGGTGCATGTGCATAAAACATATTACTCATATAAATCGAACAACCATCATTCTCGGACTTAAACAAGTAACCGTCTCGCAATAAACAAGATCCCGATATAATGTTCATGCTTAACGCATGCACCAAATAATAATTATTTAAGTATAAAACTAATCCCGATGGTAGATGAAGGGGTAGCGTGCCGACCGCGATCACATCAACCTTTGATCCGTTTCCCACGCGCATCGTCACCTTGTTCTTCGCTAGCTTCCGTTTATTCTGCAGCACCTGTTTCGAGTTACAAATATGAGCAACCGAACCAGTATCAAATACCCAGGCACTACTACGAGTACTAGTGAGATACACATCAATAACATGTATATCGGATATACCTTTCTTCTTGATGTTGCCGTTCTTTAAATCCGCCAAGTACTTTGGGCAATTCCGCTTCCAGTGACCTTCTCCCTTGCAGTAAAAGCACTCAATATCAGGCTTAGGTCCAGCCCTGGTCTTCTTCGTCGGTGCGGTAACTTTCTTACCACCCTTCTTGAAGTGTCCCTTTTGCTTAGACTTGCCTTTCTTGAATTTGGTGGTCTTATTGACCATCAACACTTGGTGCTCTTTCTTGATCTCCACTTCTGCAGATTTCAACATAGCAAACAGTTCTGGCAACTGCTTGTTCATGTTTTGCATATTGTAGTTCATCACAAAGTTCTTGTAACTTGGTGGTAGTGATTGGAGGACACGGTAAATCCCCAAAGCATTAGGAATCACTATACTCAAGCTTTGAAGTTTGTTTGCGTGCCCAGACATCTTAAGCACATGCTCACTGACGGAGCTGCCCTCTTCCATCTTGCAGTTAAAGAACTTTTCAGAATCCTCATAGCTCTCAATTGTCGCGTGAGTCTCAAAGATCAATTTGAGATCACGGACAATATCATGTGGGTCTGAATTCTCAAACCTTTTCTGAAGCTCCGATTCTAAACCATACAAGATAGCACAATGAACTGTGGAGTACTGAGTCTTTCGAGCGAGGTAAACATTCTTTACTTCGTCGGCAGCATCAGCTGCAGGTGGGTCACCCAGCGGTGCATCTAGCACATAGGTCAAATTACCAGCTGTGAGGACAATCCTCAAATTGCGGAACCAATCCGCGAAGTTGCTTCCATTGTTTTTCAACTTTTCTTTCTCTAGGAACGCATTAAAATAGATGGTAGGGGCCGCCATTGATATACAACATATTTGCAATAGTTTAGACTAAGTTTATGACAAATTGAGTTCTAATTAATAGTTAAATTAATCTAGGTGAACTCCCACTCAAAACAATATCCCTCACATAGTTTTAGTGATCACACGAACCAAGTCCACCACATCAACACCGATCATCACGAGAGTTGATATAGTTTCAATGGCGAACAATCGACATGTTCATCATATCTACTATATGATTCATGCTTTACCTTTCGGTGATCCGTGTTCCGAGACCATGTCTGTACATGCTAGGCTCATCAAGATCAAACCTTAGCTTCCGCATGAGCAAATCTGGCTTGCTCACGTTGTATACACTTGCGGAATCTAACACACCCGATCATCACGTGGTGCTTCGAAACAACAAGCTTTAGCAACGGTGCTAACTAAGGGTGAACACTTTATGACTTGAAATTCATGTGCATGAGGGATCATCTTATAATGCTATCGTCATTAACTAAGCAATACAAGATGCATAAAGGATTAACATCACATGCAATTCATAATATGTGATATGATATGGCCTTTCATCTTTGTGCTTCCGATCTCCATCTTCAAGCACGAACATGATCTCCATCATCACCAGCATTGCATCAAGGTCAATGACGCTTCTCCATGGTTGTCTTCCACCGGCTTCAACTATTACAACTGCTTTGAATAGACACGCGGGTCTTAACAAAATTAAAGACAACCATATGGCTCCTGCCGGTTGCCAACTTACAATAAGGAACATTGCATACATCAAATATAATCACAATCATGGCCATATCACATCACTGTACACCCCTGCAAAACAAAGTTAGACGCCTCTACTTTCTTTGCATGTTTTACGTGGTTTGGGGCTTTCAATAAGTGTCGTTCTAACTTACGAACAAGAAACACAACATTGATACTAGCATTGTTAATCACCCGTTGTAAATTGAATCTTAACTATGCTAGGAGAAACAGGCACCCGCAAAGCCACTTATGCAATACAAGTTGCATGTCAAGCGTGGAGCAAGTCTCATGAACGATGTCATGTAAGGTTAGCCCGGGCCGCTTCATCCCAACATCCCGCAAGATGCAAAGTACACAAGAAGCAATTGACAATAAAAGCATCAATGCCCACAATGACCATTGTGTTCTACTCGTGCAACAGATCTACATATAGACACGGCTCTGATACCACTGTAGGGATTCGTAGCATGGAAAAAAAAAATTCTATCGCATATAAACAAACAAGCCAAGATCTATCTACTAGATTGTAGCAACGAGTCGATGGAATAACTCACCCTCGAAGATTACAAAGTGTTTAACGAGAGCGGATTCTCGTGGGTGATGTAGTCGTACTCTTCCCGATCTCAAGATCGCGTAGACGATCCTTCCGGCGCTGCGTTCTGGCAGCGCTCCCGCAGTCGGTCACACGTTCGGTACTCGACGAAGACCTTCCTCTCCCTTGTTCCAGCAGGTAGCGGAGGTTGTAGCACTCTCCTCGCGATTCCGGCAGCACAACGGTGTGGTACCGGAAGTAGAGGGGAGATCTCGCAGGGCTTCGCCTTAAGCCGGAGCGAGTATGGTGGACTATGAGAGAGCCCTCGGCGATCTAGGGTTTAGACACACCGAGGAAGAGGTGCTAGGGCCGGCGGCTAGGGCTTGGAGGTTCCCAAGTCGGCGGCTAGGGGAGAAACCCTAGGGGGCGGCGGCGGCTATGGAGGGCGGCGGCTGCTAGGGTTTAGAGGTAGGGAACTTGTGTGCTAGGAGGGGCAGCCCTGCCCCTCCCTTTATAGGTGGGAGGCGCGGCCAAGGGGAGGGGAGTCCCTCCCCAACTCGGCTTCAAGGTGGGCCGGCGGTGGAGGTGAGGAACTCCTCCCCCAACTCGGTTTCCACCTCCCTCTCCACTTCCCAAAATAGCCGTTTGACTTTCAAATTGGCGTTTGCCTTTTTCAAACTAGGATTTGAATAAACCCTTTATTTTGTTCAGCGATGACACCTAGTATATGATGCAATCATACCAACTTGATATGACACATTCATGTACCCTTCCCCTTCGGAGTGCCGGACATTCCGGAACCTTCTAGAACATTCCCGATGAAAACACCGGAACCATTCTCCAACTCCGAAATAGGACTTTCCTTATATGAATCTTATTCTCCGGACCATTCCGGATCTCCTCGTGATATCCCGGATCCCATCCGAGACTCTGAACAACATTCAGTCTCTTTCTCATCATTCCATAACTACTCAAACAACGTCGAATCCTTAAGTGTGTCTCCCTACGGTTCGTGAATTATGCGGACATGATCGAGACACTTCTCCGAACAATAACCAATAGAGGAATCTGGAAATTCATATGGCTCCCACATATTTCTACGATTACTTTGCGATCGAATGAACCACTTACATACGATACCAATTTCCCTTTGTCTCACGATAGTTTACTTATCCGAGGTTATGATCGTCGGTATCTCTGCATACCTAGTTCAACCTCGTTACTGATAAGTACTCTTTTCTCGTTCCCGTGATATGTGATCCCTTGTGAGCCAGTCACATGCTTGCAAGCTAATTGGATGACATTTCACCGAGAGGGCCCAGAGTATATCTATCCGTCATATGGATGGACAAATCCCACTCTTGATCCATGTGCCTCAACCAATACTTTCTGAACACTCAATGCCACCTTTATAGCCACCCAGTTACGGTGTGGTGTTTGATGTCATCAAAGCATCCATCCGTTAAAGGTGATATGCATGATCTCATGGTCGAAGGAATTAGGTTACTATGTATCAGAAAGCATATAGCAATTGAACTATTAAAATGACTTGATCTTTATGCTACGCTTATCTATAGGAGTATGTCCACCATATCATTCTCCTAACGATATGATCTTGTTGTTAATAACATCTCAATGTTCATGATATGGAAACCACAATCATTTATTAACCAACAAGCTAGTATTATAAAGAGGCTTTACTAGGGACTCTATTTTAGTTTACAAATCACACAAGTATTAATGTTTCCTTGTTAATACTATTATAGCATGAATGTAAACATTTATCATAAACACAAAGATATAATAATAACTATATTTATTATTGCCTCTAGGGCATATCTCCAACAGACCATCCTCTGGTCCACGAGCTTGTCGACCTGGAGTCGGCGCGGTTCGGGCCGGTTGGCGGAGTACTTGGGGATCGCTACCTCGCCGTCTGGATTCGCCTCGGTGACGTAAAACCAGGACTTCTTCCACTCACTCGCCGCCTTGGCAGGCAGCATCAGGTCAAAAAAGGAGGCCTTCGACTTCAGCTGGAACGTCAGGCCACCCGCAGCAAGCATTGGGCCGCCTGATTCTTCGCGACTGATCCTCCCGTGGAACAGATCTTGCCGTAGGGGGAAGTAGGGCCTGCAGCCCAGATAGCACTCGCAGAACGCAACGAAAATGGCGAGCTGCTCGATGCTGTGCGGGCCCAGGTCTGACGGCTGGATCCCGTAGAAAGAGAAAAAGCGCCGGAAGAAGAGAGACGTGGGGAACCCCAGCCCCCATTCCAGATGGCTGGTGAAGCAAACAAATTCTCCCTCGCGCGGATCCGGAGTCACCTCTCCGGCCGCGGGGATGCGCCACCTGCCGGCGCGCAGGATCCCGGCCTCCTCGAAGGATGCCAGTAGCTCTCTTGTGCACTTGGACCTGCCCCATGGTTCGGTGGAGGGGGCCATTGGCGGAAAGGTTCGTGGAGGTCGGAGGAGTTTGGATCGATTGGATCGCGATGCGGAGGAAACGGAGATGGGCGAAATCGGAGGAAATGACGAAGGAGTGGTTCCCCGGTCGCCTACCATTTCCTTTATATAGCGGTTGTTACCCGCCAATTCCGGGAGCCGTTGCTACGCGGTGATTACGCCAAGTTACCGTTGGATTACCCCAACGGCTAGTTTTGACTGCGTCTGACGGTCCAACTTCATCCATTCGACTCGCCGACCCAATCACTACAACATTGACTAAATATTTCGCCGACCCGTTCGCCGAGCTGCGACCCGATTAACCACTGTCATTGCGACCAGAATAATTAGTTTTTTCCTTTATTCAGGAGCCCGCCACCGATTCGACTGGGCGTCTGCATTGGACCCGCATACTCCAACTGCCAACGAACACCTGCGACCAATCGACGACGGCCTCGGGGACTACTGATGGGATATGCCTACCGGGGTATTACCCAGCAGGACGTTTCCGACTGGCCCAGGAACTGGCGAGTGGGCCTGCAGGACGGCGACTGGATCAAGACCTGGCGTGGATCCAAGCGACTGGAAGCTGAAGGCCCAGAAGAGTAGATAGGCCCAGTCGGATTAGGTTAAACGAGTTCTGAAACCTTAACTGATTCGGTTGAGATATGTAAACCCTAGGGGGGTGAGTCTATATAAACCTCCCTACAGGGCATGTAGAGGATACGTTTCATCATCCACCCAAGCAACTCGCCGCCTAGCCGTCGAGCTCGCTTCATTGTACTTCCATCATAATACAATCTAGCAGGAGTAGGTTTTTACCCTCCGGGGGGCCGAACCTGGGTAAAACCCTGTGTCTTCGCCCTCATCTCGCACTGCAGATGGCTGGCCGCCCTTGCCCTATGTTCTACTACTCGCTGCCGATTGCAGCATCTACCGTGGTCATTCTCACGACAGGCAGCGCGTATATTGAACGCTCTTTGTTTATCTCGACCGACAGTCAACATTGTTTCATTTTTTTCTAAATAATCATCGACATTTGATGCATACACGATGATTTTAGCTTTGGGCTTAGACTACATTTGCTACCTATGAAAGGTTTATTACGGTCTTAATCTTATTATGCCTAACGGTAAAATCTCTTTATTTCTAATTGCGGCATGATGTAACATTGCGCCTTGCACAGACTAAGTTACAAATTTTGGGCATAGGTGTAATCTATTACTTAGATTCACATAATGCTGAAATATATAGAAAAATCTATATATGCCCAAGTAAACATTTGAATTTCATCTATCAAGTGTGGTTTGCTACAAATCTGCACATGTAGCATATGCTGATGGTACAGGACAATGTATAGGAACGACTAAAATTTGATTTAGTACAAATTCCTAAACAACGTATGGGAACAGGGGTAGATAGCTGTGGAGGAGACCTCCCCTATGGCAGTGGCGGCGGGGTAGAGAGAGTGGAGAGAGGCACCTCCCCTATGGCAGTGGCGGCGGGGTAGAGAGAGTGGAGAGAGGCGGCGGCGCAAACCTGGGGATCGAGCTGCGTCAGTGCATGTCTGGAGGAGAGAGGCGGTGCTCGTCTGAGGGAGAGCGGCGGATCTCGGCCGAGGAAAGCTGCAGAGACGGACGTAAGGCGGAGGGCAGCGTCCGGGGACAGCGACGGCGGGCGGCAAGCGAAGGGCGGCGTCCGGGACAGCGACAACGGGCGGCGTCGGGATAAGAACTCAATAGATTATGTTCCATCTCGTTCAAGGTCTATTATTTTGTACCTAAAAATTATTAGGTGGGTTTATTGGGCCAAATATATTTCAGCCGTTAAATCGGATTATACTAGTCACATTTTGGAAATAGTAAAAGATACCATAAAAGTTAGGACGTGTCTACATCTCAGGCGACTGAGATAGTCACCTGACGTTACCCTGAGAATTTCAGCCCAATTCCATCGCTATAGTCGGCAGGAGCAGTTTCGTGTTCTTTTTTTTTTCTCTATGTATCCGTCCCTCTCTCTCCTCCCACTTCAATTTTGAAACAGTGCAAAACGGACACGAACTAAAAACAGTACATCGTCAACGTAAAAGTTGTCTCTATGTTAAAATATAATTAAGACATAAAAATATCTTTATTTTTCCTGGATTATTTGCAAAATCATGTTAAATATTTGTGCAAGAATTTTTTTAAAGGCTTAGTTGCGGTAAAATTGCAAATTGATTTAAGTTAGAAAAGGCAATTTAGAAAATACAATACAAATTGATATTCTCAAAATCGCTGAGTGTAATCACCGGCTATCACCCAAAATTTTGGATGAATGTCTCACATAACATGAACAATATGCAGTCAATTGCATGATCCACACTAAGAGCCTACAAATCTAGTTTGATTTTGCAATTAAAACCGAGGCGAGCTCGATAATGGTAGCGCCATTGTGAGGATATGTAAGATTAGGGGGATTTAAGAGAAAAAGTACCAGGGATGGGGCTTTGCTCGCTGACGGCTGCAGTCGTTCTCGCCGCCTGTGCACCCGCCGCGCTCGCCTCCCAATCTCCCTCTATGGTAGCCGCAAGTGCGCCCTCACTGGTCGCCGCCCGCACGCGTGTCTCGGTCACCGCCTGCGAGGCCGTCGCCATCGCCATGGGTGCGCCTGTTGCGGTCACCGCTACTGCACCCATCGAGGAGTCTTCCTCCTTTCTCTTTCGTCTTCCCCTTTGTGCGTCCGTTGTCTCCATTTCTATCTCCTAGAACCGTGATTTCGAAATATGCATGTACATTATCTCTTTGGCTAGCTAGCACCCAATATCCTAGGTATCTAAAAGACCACTGACATTTTAGTCCCACACATAATAGTTGCATAAAAAAGTTATGTGTTGAACTGGGACACTGCGGGGGCTCAACTACAAGCAAAAAAGTTGCAAATGCCCTCCTCCCGATGGATTCTCAGTTGCAATCAAGTTGCAACTGGCCCCTCGGCGGGGAACCGACGGGAGGTCAGTTACAATCAAGTTGCAACCGGGACTCGACGGGGTCCCAATTACAAGCAAAAAGTTACAACACCCCCTTTCGACGGGTGCTCAATTACAAGTAAGTTTAAACTGGCCCTTCGATGGGAAACCGACGGGAGGTCAGTTACAATCAAGTTGGAACTGGGACACGGGGGGCTCAATGTAGGGGTTCGTAGCATGGAAAACAAAAAATTTCTATCGCATACAAACAAACAAGCCAAGATCTATCTACTAGATTGTAGCAACGAGTCGATGGAATAACTCACCCTCGAAGATTCCAAAGTGTTTAACGAGAGCAGATTCTCGTGGGTGATGTAGTCGCACTCTTTCCGATCTCAAGATCGTGTAGACGATCCTTCCGGCGCCACGTTCCGGCAGCGCTCCCGCAGTCGGTCACACGTTCGGTACTCGACGAAGACCTTCCTCTCCCTTGTTCCAGCAGGCAGCGGAGGTTGTAGTATTCTCCTCGCGATTCCGGCAGCACAACGGCGTGGTACCGGAAGTAGAGGGGAAATCCCGCAGGGCTTCGCCTTAAGCCGGTGCGAGTATGGTGGAGCTTATGAGAGAGGCTATTAGTGGTCTAGTAATTAGACACACCAATTAGAAGGCTCTAAACCAATTAGAAGGCTCTAAACCGCAGGCTAAAGCAATTAGAAGCTCTAAACCAAAACGGCTCTAAACCGGAGGTAGAAGATAGGAACTTGTGTGTGCTAGGAGGGGAGCCCTGCCCCTCCTTATATAGGTGGAGGGGGCCGGCCAAGGGGAGGAGAGTTCCTCCCCAAGTCGGCTTGGTGGGGCGCCGGCCAAGGGAGGAACCCTCCTCCAATTCGGCCTCCACCAATCCTCCTCTCTTCCCACTTCCCAAAATTGCCGTTTGACTTTCAAACTAGCCGTTTGACTTTTCAATTTAGGAATTAAATAAACACTTTATTTTGGACAGCAAAGGCACCTAGTACATGATGCAATCATTCCAACTTACAATGACACATTCATGTACCCTTCCCCTCCGGAGTGCCGGACAATCCGGAACCTTCTAGAACATTCCCGATGAAAACACCGGAATCATTCCCGAACTCCAAAACGGGACTTTCCTTATATGAATCTTATTCTCCGGACCATTCCGGATCACCTCGTGATATTCCGGATCCCATCCGAGACTCCGAACAACATTCGGTCTCTTTCTCATAATACCATAACTACTCAAACAACGTCGAATCCTTAAGTGTGTCTCCCTACGGTTCGTGAATTATGCGGACATGATCGAGACACTTCTCCGAACAATAACCAATAGAGGAATCTGGAAATTCATATGGCTCCCACATATTTCTACGATTACTTTGCGATCGAATGAACCACTTACATACGATACCAATTTCCCTTTGTCCCACGATATGTTACTTATCCGAGGTTATGATCGTCGGTATCTCTGCATACCTAGTTCAACCTCGTTACTGATAAGTACTCTTTTCTCGTTCCTGTGATATGTGATCCCTTGTGACCAAGTCACATGCTTGCAAGCTAATTGGATGACATTCCACCGAGAGGGCCCAGAGTATATCTATCCGTCATGTGGATTGGACAAATCCCACTCTTGATCCATGTGTTTCAACCAATACTTTCCGAACACTTAATGCCACCTTTATAGCCACCCAGTTACGGTGTGGTGTTTGATGTCATCAAAGCATCCATCCGGTGAAGGTGATATGCATGATCTCATGGTCGAAGGAATTAGGTTACTATGTATCAGAAAGCATATAGCAATTGAACTATTGAAATGACTTGATCTTTATGCTACGCTTATCAATAGGAGTATGTCCACCATATCATTCTCCTAATGATATGATCTTGTTGTTGTTAACATCTCAATGTTCATGATATGGAAACCACAATCATTTAATCAACCAACAAGCTAGTGAAGTATAGAGGCTATACTAGGGACTTCAATTTAAGTTTACAATTCACACAAGTATTAATGTTTCCTTGTTAATACTATTATAGCATGAATATAAACATTTATCATAAACACAAAGATATAATAATAACTATATTTATTATTGCCTCTAGGGCATATCTCCAACAGTCTCCCACTTGCACTAGAGTCATCTAATCTAGATTACATGGTAATACACCGAACACCCATGGCAGTTTGGTGTTGGTCATGTTTTGCCCTCGGGAGAGGTTTAGTCAACGGATCCGCCACATTCAGATCTGTGTGTACTTTGCAAATCTTTATATCCCCATCCTGGATATGTTCTCGAATAGCGTGAAAACGCAGTTTGATATGCTTCAGCTTCTTGTGTGACCTTGGTTCTTGCGCATTGGCTATGGCGCCCATGTTATCACAGTAGATAGACATTGGGTCCAGCGCACTTGGAACCACACCCAGCTCTGTAATGAACTCTTTCATCCATATTGCTTCTTGTGAAGCCTCCGAAGCAGCCATGTATTCCGATTCAGTTGAAGATCTCGCCACAACGCTTTGCTTTGCACTCCTCCAGCTAACTGCTGCACCATTCAAAATAAATACGTATCCAGATTGTGATTTAGAATCATCTGGATCGGTGTTCCAACTAGCATCGGTGTAACCATTAACAACGAGCTGTTCATCACCTCCATAAGAAAGAACCATATCCTTAGTTCTTCTCAAGTACTTAAGGATGTTTTTGACCGCTGTCCAATGATCCACTCCTGGATCACTTTGATATCTGCTAGTTAAACTAACAGCATATGCAATGTCGGGTCTAGTACATAGCATGGCATACATTAGAGATCCTATGGCTGAGGCATAGGGAGTCTTACTCATCCTTTCTCTATCTTCTGCCGATGTTGGACTTTGAGTTTTACTCAAGGTCGTATTGGGCAACATGGGCAAGAACCCTTTCTTGCTTTCTTCCATTCCAAACTTCTTTAGAACTTTGTCCAAATATGTACTCTGTGACAATGATATTTGGCGTTTCGATCTATCTCTATAAATCTTTATGCCTAATATGTAAGCTGCTTCGCCAAGATCCTTCATTGAAAAACTATTATTCAAATATTCCTTGACACTATTAAGAAGGTCTACATCATTCCCAATCAACAATATGTCATCCACATACAGTATTAAGAATGCTACAGAGCTCCCACTCACTTTCTTGTAAATACAAGCTTCTCCATAAGTTTGTATAAAACCAAAACTTTTGATTACCTTATCAAAACGTTGATTCCAACTTCGGGATGCCTGCTTCAACCCATAGATGGACCGTTGAAGTTTGCATACCTTGTTAGCATCTTTAGGATCGACAAAACCTTTGGGTTGCATCATATACAACTCTTCATCAATGTCTCCATTGAGGAATGCTGTTTTGACATCCATCTGCCATATCTCATAATCATAATATGCAGCGATTGCTAACATAATCCTCACAGACTTTAGCTTCGCTACCGGTGAGAAAGTCTCATCGTAGTCAACTCCTTGAATTTGTCGAAACCCTTTTGCGACAAGTCGAGCTTTATAGACAGTAACATTACCATCAGCATCTGTTTTCTTCTTGAAAATCCATTTGTTCTCGACAGCCTTCCGGCCATCCGGTAAGTCCACCAAAGTCCATACTTGGTTTTCGTACATGGATCCAATCTCGGATTTCATGGCTTCTTGCCATTTATTGGAATCTGGGCTCATCATCGCTTCCTCATATGTCTCGGGGTCATCGGTGTTGTCCACCACCATGACATTCATAACGGAATCATACCAATCTGGAGTGGTACGAGTTCTCGTTGACCTCCGAGGCTCTGTAGTAACTTCAACCGAAGTTTCATGATCACCATCATTAGCTTCCTCTCTTATTGGTGCAGGCACCACAGGAACTTCTTCCGGTGCTGCGCTACTCGCAATTTCGAGAGAAGGTTTGACAACCTCGTCGAGTTCTACTTTCCTTCCAGTCACTTCTTTCGAGAGAAATTCCTTCTCTAAAAAGGATCCATGCTTGGCAACAAAGATTTTGCCTTCGGATCTATGATAGAAGGTATACCCAATAGTTTCCTTCGGGTATCCTATGAAGACGTATTTTTCCGCTTTGGGTTCAAGCTTGTCCGGCTGTAACTTCTTTACATAGGCTTCGCATCCCCAAACTTTAAGGAACGACAATTTAGGTTTCTTCCCAAACCATAATTCATACGGTGTCGTTTCAACGGATTTAGACGGTGCCCTATTTAAAGTGAATGCGGCTGTTTCTAATGCATAACCCCAAAATGATAGCGGTAAATCTGTAAGTGACATCATAGAACGAACCATATCTAAGAGAGTTCGATTACAACGTTCGGACACACCATTACGCTGTGGTGTTCCCGGCGGTGTCAATTGCGAAAGTATTCCGCACTTCTTTAAATGCTCGCCAAACTCGTAACTTAGATATTCACCTCCACGATCAGAACGTAGAAATTTAATCTTCTTGTTACGTTGATTCTCTACCTCACTTTGAAACTCCTTAAACTTCTCGAAAGTTTCGGACTTATGTTTCATGAAATAGATATACCCATATCTACTCAAGTCATCCGTGAAGGTAAGAACATAACGATAACCACCGCGCGATGCTACACTCATTGGACCACACACATCGGTATGTATGATTTCCAATAAGTCCGTAGCTCGCTCCATCATACCAGAAAATGGAGTCTTAGTCATTTTACCCATCAGACATGCTTCGCATCTTTCAAGTGATTCAAAATCAAGTGATTCAAGAAGTCCATCGGAATGGAGTTTCTTCATACGTTTCACTCCGATGTGACCAAGACGACAGTGCCACATATAGGTCGAATTATCGCTTGATTTCAAACGTTTAGCTTCAATATTGTTGATATGTGTATTTCCACTATCGAGATTCAATAAGAATAGACCATCTATCAAAGGTGCATGTGCGTAAAACATATTACTCATATAAATCGAACAACCATTATTCTCTGACTTAAACAAGTAACCGTCTCGCAATAAACAAGATCCTGATATAATGTTCATGCTCAACGCAGGCACTAAATAACAATTATTTAAGTATAAAACTAATCCCGATGGTAGATGAAGAGGTAGCGTGCCGACCGCGATCACATCAACCTTTGATCCGTTTCCCACGCGCATCGTCACCTCGTTCTTCACTAGCTTCCGTTTATTCTGCAGCACCTGTTTCGAGTTACAAATATGAGCAACCGAACCAGTATCAAATACCCAGGCACTACTACGAATACTAGTGAGATACACATCAATAACATGTATATCAGATATACCTTTCTTCTTGATGTTGCCGTTCTTCAAATCCGCCAAGTACTTTGGGCAATTCCGCTTCCAGTGACCTACTCCCTTGCAGTAAAAGCACTCAGTATCAGGCTTTGGTCCAGCCTTGGTTTTCTTCGTCGGCGTGGTAACTTTCTTACCACCCTTCTTGAAGTGTCCCTTTTGCTTAGACTTGCCCTTCTTGAATTTGGTGGTCTTATTGACCATCAACACTTGGTGCTCTTTCTTGATCTCCACTTCTGCAGATTTTAACATAGCAAATAGTTCTGGCAACTCTTTGTTCATGTTCTGCATGTTGTAGTTCATCACAAAGTTCCTGTAACTTGGTGGTAGTGATTGGAGGACACGGTGAATCCCCAAAGCATTAGGAATCACTATACCCAAGCTTTGAAGTTTGTTTGCGTGCCCAGACATCTTAAGCACATGCTCACTGACGGAGTTGCCTTCTTCCATCTTGCAGTTAAAGAACTTTTCAGAAGCCTCATAGCTTTCAATTGCCGCATGAGTCTCAAAAATTAATTTGAGATCCTCGACAATATCATATGGATCTGACTCTTCAAACCTTTTCTGAAGCTCCGATTCTAAACCATACAAGATAGCACACTGAACTATGGAGTACTGATTCTTCCGAGCGAGGTAAACATTCTTTACTTCATCGGGAGCATCAGCTGCAGGTGGGTCACCCAGCGGTGCATCCAGCACATAGGTCAAATTACCAGCTGTGAGGACAATCCTCAAATTGCGGAACCAATCCGCGAAGTTGCTTCCATTGTTTTTCAACTTTTCTTTCTCTAGGAACGCATTAAAATTGATGGTAGGGGCTGCCATTGATCTACAACATATTTGCAATAGTTTAGACTAAGTTTATGACAAATTGAGTTCAAATTAATTAATGAAATTAAACTAGGTGAACTCCCACTCAAAACAACATCCCTCACATTGTTTTAGTGATCACACGAACCAAATCCACTACATCAACACCGATCATCACGAGAGTTGATATAGTTTCAATGGCGAACAATCATCATGTTCATCATATCTACTATGTGATTCATGCTTTACCTTTCGGTAATCCGTGTTCCTGAGACCATGTCTGTACATGCTAGGCTCGTCAAGATCAAAACCTTAGCCACCGCATAAGCAAATCTGGCTTGCTTACGTTGTATACACTTGCGGAATCTAACACACCCGATCATCACGTGGTGCTTCGAAACAACAAGCTTTAGCAACGGTGCTAGCTAAGGGCGAACACTTTATGATTTGAAATTCATGTGCATGAGGGATCATCTTATAATGCTACCGTCGTCTACTAAGCAATACAAGATGCATAAAGGATTAACATCACATGCAATTCATAATATGTGATATGATATGGCCTTTCTTCTTTGTGCTTCCGATCTCCATCTTCAAACACGAACATGATCTCCATCATCACCGGCATTGCATCAAGGTCAATGACGCTGCACCATGGTTGTCGTCCACCGGCTTCAACTATTACAACTACTTTGAATAGACACGCGGGTCTTAACTTAAATTAAAGACAACCATATGGCTCCTGCCGGTTGCCAACTTACAATAAGGAACATTGCATACATCAAATATAATCACAATCATGGCCATATCACATCACTGCACACCCCTGCAAAACAAAGTTAGACGCCTCTACTTTCTTTGCATATTTTACGTGGTTTGGGGCTTTCAATAAGTGTCGTTCTAACTTACGAACAAGAACCACAACATTGATACTAGCATTGTTGATTACCCGTTGTAAATTGGATCTTAACTATGCTAGGAGAAACAGGCACCCGCAAAGCCACTTATGCAATACAAGTTGCATGTCAAGCATGGAGCAAGTCTCATGAACGATGTCATGTAAGGTTAGCCCGGGCCGCTTCATCCCAACATACCGCAAGATGCAAAGTACACAAAAAGCAATCTACAATAAAAGCATCAATGCCCACAATGACCATTGTGTTCTACTCGTGCAACAGATCTACATATAGACACGGCTCTGATACCACTGTAGGGGTTCGTAGCATGGAAAACAAAAATTTTCTATCGCATACAAACAAACAAGCCAAGATCTATCTACTAGATTGTAGCAACGAGTCGATGGAATAACTCACCCTCGAAGATTCCAAAGTGTTTAACGAGAGCAGATTCTCGTGGGTGATGTAGTCGTACTCTTTCCGATCTCAAGATCGTGTAGACGATCCTTCCGGCGCCACGTTCCGGCAGCGCTCCCGCAGTCGGTCACACGTTCGGTACTCGACGAAGACCTTCCTCTCCCTTGTTCCAGCAGGCAGCGGAGGTTGTAGTATTCTCCTCGCGATTCCGGCAGCACAACGGCGTGGTATCGGAAGTAGAGGGGAAATCCCGCAGGGCTTCGCCTTAAGCCGGTGCGAGTATGGTGGAGCTTATGAGAGAGGCTATTAGTGGTCTAGTAATTAGACACACCAATTAGAAGGCTCTAAACCAATTAGAAGGCTCTAAACCGCAGGCTAAAGCAATTAGAAGCTCTAAACCAAAACGGCTCTAAACCGGAGGTAGAAGATAGGAACTTGTGTGTGCTAGGAGGGGAGCCCTGCCCCTCCTTATATAGGTGGAGGGGGCCGGCCAAGGGGAGGAGAGTTCCTCCCCAAGTCGGCTTGGTGGGGCGCCGGCCAAGGGAGGAACCCTCCTCCAATTCGGCCTCCACCAATCCTCCTCTCTTCCCACTTCCCAAAATTGCCGTTTGACTTTCAAACTAGCCGTTTGACTTTTCAATTTAGGAATTAAATAAACACTTTATTTTGGACAGCAAAGGCACCTAGTACATGATGCAATCATTCCAACTTACAATGACACATTCATGTACCCTTCCCCTCCGGAGTGCCGGACAATCCGGAACCTTCTAGAACATTCCCGATGAAAACACCGGAATCATTCCCGAACTCCAAAACGGGACTTTCCTTATATGAATCTTATTCTCCGGACCATTCCGGATCACCTCGTGATATCCCGGATCCCATCCGAGACTCCGAACAACATTCGGTCTCTTTCTCATAATACCATAACTACTCAAACAACGTCGAATCCTTAAGTGTGTCTCCCTACGGTTCGTGAATTATGCGGACATGATCGAGACACTTCTCCGAACAATAACCAATAGAGGAATCTGGAAATTCATATGGCTCCCACATATTTCTACGATTACTTTGCGATCGAATGAACCACTTACATACGATACCAATTTCCCTTTGTCCCACGATATGTTACTTATCCGAGGTTATGATCGTCGGTATCTCTGCATACCTAGTTCAACCTCGTTACTGATAAGTACTCTTTTCTCGTTCCCGTGATATGTGATCCCTTGTGACCAAGTCACATGCTTGCAAGCTAATTGGATGACATTCCACCGAGAGGGCCCAGAGTATATCTATCCGTCATGTGGATTGGACAAATCCCACTCTTGATCCATGTGTTTCAACCAATACTTTCCGAACACTTAATGCCACCTTTACAGCCACCCAGTTACGGTGTGGTGTTTGATGTCATCAAAGCATCCATCCGGTGAAGGTGATATGCATGATCTCATGGTCGAAGGAATTAGGTTACTATGTATCAGAAAGCATATAGCAATTGAACTATTGAAATGACTTGATCTTTATGCTACGCTTATCAATAGGAGTATGTCCACCATATCATTCTCCTAATGATATGATCTTGTTGTTGTTAACATCTCAATGTTCATGATATGGAAACCACAATCATTTAATCAACCAACAAGCTAGTGAAGTATAGAGGCTATACTAGGGACTTCAATTTAAGTTTACAATTCACACAAGTATTAATGTTTCCTTGTTAATACTATTATAGCATGAATATAAACATTTATCATAAACACAAAGATATAATAATAACTATATTTATTATTGCCTCTAGGGCATATCTCCAACACTCAATTACAAGCAAATGGTTGCAAATGCCCTCCTTCTGACGGGTTCTCAATTGCAATCAAGTTGCAACTAGCCCCTCGGTGTGGAACTGACAGTAGGTCAGTTACAATCAAGTTGCAACTGGGCGTCGGGGGCCCAATTACAAACAAGTTGCAAAATGCCCCCTCTATGGGTTCTCAGTTGCAATCAAGTTGCAACTCGCCCCTCGACGGGCAACCGATGGGAGGTCAGTTAAAATCAAGTTGCAACTGGGACACGACGGGAGATCAATTACAAGCAAAAAGTTGCAAATGTCCTCCTCCTAATGGGTGCTCAATTACAAGCAAGTTGAAACTGGCCCCTCGGCGGGGCACCAACAGTAGGTCAGTTACAATCAAGTTGCAACTGACCCTCGGCAAGGACTCAAACTACAAACAAGTTGCAAATGCCCCTTCCCGGACGGGTTCTTAGTTGCAATCAAGTTGCAACTAGCCCCTCGGCGGGTAACCGACAAGAGGTCAGTTACAGTCAAGTTGCAATTGGGACACGACGGAGTCTCAGTTACAAGCAAACGGTTAGAAATGCCCTCCTCCTGACGGCTGCTCAGTTACAAGCAAGTTGCAACTGGCCCCTCGGCGGGGAACCGATAGTAGGTCAGTTATAATCAAGTTGCAACTGGGACCCGACGGGGGCCCAATTACAAACAAGTTGCAAATGCCCCTCCCCGACGGGTTCTTAGTTGCAATCAAGTTGCAACTGGCTCCTCGGCGGAGAACCGACGGGAGGTCAGTTACAATCAAGTTGCAACTAGGACCCGGCGTGGGCTCAAATTACAGGCAAGTTCCAAAATGCCCCTCCCCCCGACGGGTTCTCAGTTACAATCAAGTTGCAACTAGGGCCCCGGCGGGGAACCGACCATAGGCCAGTTACAATCAAGTTGCAACTGGGACCCGGCGTGGGCTCAAATTACAGGCAAGTTCCAAAATGCCCCTCCCCCGACGGTTTCTCAGTTGCAATCAAGTTGCAACTGGGCCCCCGACGGGGAACCGACAGTAGGACAGTTACAATCAATTTGCAACTGGGACACGATGGGGGCTCAATTATAAGAAAGTTGCAAATGCCCCTCCCGACGGGTGCTCGGTTACAAGCAAGTTGAAACTGACCCTTGTGAGCAACTGCCCCGCGGAGAGAGCTCAATTACAAGATAAAGGTTGCAAATGCCCCCATCCCGACGGGTTCTCAGTTACAAACAAGTTGCAAATGGCCCCCAGCGGAGCTCAGTTACAAGAAAGTTGCAACTAGGACCCTCGGTCGCAATCAAGTTGCAACTGTCCCTCGGCGGGAGATCAAATTACAAGCGAGTTGCATGCAAATGCCCCTCCCCCCCCGGGTTCTTAGTTGCGATCAAGTTGCAACTGGCCCCTCGGTGGAGAACCGACGGAAGGTCAATTACAATCAAGTTGTAACTAGGACCGGCCGGGGCCCAATTACAAACAAGTTGCAAATGGCCCCCAACGGAGCTCAGTTACAAGCAAGTTGCAACTAGGACCCTCGGTCGCAATCAAGTTGCAACTGACCCTCAGCGGGAGCTCAAATTACAAGCGAGTTGCATGCAAATGCCCCTCCCCCAACGGGTTCTTAGTTGCAATCAAGTTGCAACTGGCCCCTCGGGGGGGAACCGACGGGAGGTCGGTTACAATCAAGTTGCAACTAGGACCCGACGGGGGCCCAATTACAAACAAGTTACAAATGCCCCGTGCTCGGTTACAAGCAAAATGGCCCCCAGCGGAGCTCAGTTACAAGCAAGTTGCAACTGGGACCCAGTGGAGCTCACTCCCCGGTTGCAACCGATGGGCCCTCACCGCTTCCCCCGGTTTCAATCAAGTTGCAAGTTTCCCCCGCCGGAGCTTAGTTATAATCAAGTTGCAAACCGATGGAGCCGCCCAAGTTGCAATCAAGTTGTGAATGGCCCCTCGGCGGTGGAATGCCCCCCTCCCGACGGGTTCTCGGTTACAAGAAAGTTGCAAATGCCACCCCAGCAGAGCTCAGCTCTCTTTCAACAAAAAAAATATTGCATCTGTCTTTAAAAAAAGCAACAACCAAGATATAGCTGGCTTGACGAAAAGGAAAAATGCCTAATAAAAGTTAAGAAAAAGTCTCAGCTACGATGAAAATGGCAATTCGCAAAGTGTGTCTAGACCATGTGTAGGTTCACTTCAAATCTATACATTTAAAAAGCTAAAAACATCTTATATTATAAGATATTATAAAAGCAAAGGAAGTACATGTTACTAATACAAAGTTAGATCAGTCTAGTAAAAAAATTACAATCTAAATTTTGTCCTAGCAGTAAAACAAACGACAACTATATAATTTGGAGAGGAAAAAACAAGAAAAAAATACAACCAACAAAGAAAAATTAAAACTCAAATGAAACTTGATTACTCAAACAATTAACATAATCTTAAAATTTCATCTGAAGAAAAGCATACAAAATAAATACCGGCAAGAAAAACAACCACAAAAAAGAAACAAGAAAAAAACAACCAATAGGTGACCAGCCCACACAAAAACAGCTCATATAAAAGAGCCTACTAAAACACGTATAAACGAAACGTGCGCGTGACGGACACAGGGACAGAAACAAGGCAGGTGCGCTGTAGGCGTGCGTGCACAGCGCAGAGGCAACGCGCGCGCGAGAACCCAACCGGAAAAACAAGCTAGTTTGCACTAATCATAAAGCAAAAGATCTAACCGTGTATTAGGTGACTGAGATTTAACTAATTCTCAGGAGCAATTCCGTAAAAGTTACCGATTGGAAATCTGATCGGATCGTGGGGATACGAACCGAGGCACAGCGACTACGTGTCCGGCCGGTTTTTATAGCTATTGAATAAAAATCGATTAGAATTAGGAAACAGATTTAGTGATCGATGATGGACGAAACTATACCATGGACCCTGGACAATCAAAATCAAGCTGAGCTAATTCTGATGAGAACGATGGGGAGGCAGGGACACGTGTAGGAGGTGGCATTCATCAGCAGTTCGTATCGGGTCCAAACCGAGTAGTTTAATTAGTCCAACTTGTTCAGATTCCAAACTTAGAATTCTAAACCGAGTACAACTCACGTTGACCCACGACAACCTAGCAGTAGCTAACGGACGACGTACGAAAATCTTGTTATACGAAAATCACCTCTAAATAAATTATATAGTAGATTAAGCTCAACTAGTTAAATGCTCGTGCGTTGCCACGGACATAAATAGATTGAATAGAATTTTGTAATTTTTAAACCGAATATGTATATTTCTTAGATCAACAATGAGCAATTTGAGCATGGCAACACGTCACACATAATTCATAACTCTTCACACTTTGACCACCACAATGTTGTGCATCTTCCTCCATTCGCACCTCGCAATATGACAAGGCATTGCCTTCATCATTCCACGGTTCCACCCTCTTGTCTTTAGCTCTGCCATTGCTCCATATCTTTTTCATGGTGCCGACTTTTCCATGGTGCCAATGTAAGCAACTATGTTTGGGTTTATCGGTCATTGCTTTTATACGTGCAATGATGGACGAACCCTTTTTTTAGATAAATGATGGATGAAACTTAAGGTCAAGTAAAACTAAGTTGTGTCGAGCATCTCTTTTGCAACTTCAACCTAAGCAACATGAAATATGATAACAACTAAATCCATCAATAAATTCAGTCGCATTACTTGAGTCCATAATTTACTATTGTGTCATTGTTTTTAGACAGGTTATCAATTTTCGAACTGAACTGAAACATCATCAAGTGAAACAATGGGCATGATGCAGTCAGTTGATCATGCTCAAATAATTGTCCCAAATAATTTAGACATTCTGCTTCAGCAAAATACACCTAAGTAAATCAGGTTTAGTCTTACAATGCATTCACCTTAAGAATCCTGGCAATAGCATTATTTAAAACACCACGTATCAAGACTAAAGAAATCTGAGTAGAAACTAACAATCTCCGCGTATCTTAGTTTTTCTCACTGTGTCTGACCAAAGCAGCAGAAGTCAGTAATTTTAGCAGATAGCAGAACTGTAGTAGCAGATAGCAACGCAGCATGGACAAACATTCAGAGCAAATAATTATCTCTGCATCCCATCGATCTGCTTCATGGCTTACCCCTTCACACTCACCCCACCACCACGACACGGCCGCGCTTGGAGCCGATTCTGCTGCTCCTTGATCTCTCCTTGTTGGATTACTCGATTTAGATCAGGGCGGAGTGCCACGAGAGACGATGAATTGCTGCAGGAGGCGGCGCTGCAGAGAAGGGCGCGGCCGCTGGCATGCTTGGTGGCGGCAGAGACGAAGGCGAGCTGGGTGGCAGCGCAGCGCTGCAGAGAAGGGCGCGGCCGCTGGCGTGCTTGGGGGCGGCAGGGATGGAGGCGAGCTGGGTGGCAGTGCAGCGCCATGTCCAGAACGCCGATGCTTGGCGGAGGTAGGGACGGAGGCGAGCTAGGCAGCAGCGTGGCGCCATGTCCAGGACCGACGGGAGAGGAGTAGGGGCGGCCGCAACAACGCTCGACAAGTCGATATTGAGGAGAGATATCCAGACATTGTAGGGAAAATTAGATTCTGAATTTAGTTTGAGCGCTCGATCCCCCTCTTCTTCCTCCTGTGAGAGCCCCGCAGCTGCGCCTCGCCCCCACATCTCTTCCTCCCTGCACCGCGTCGTTGCTCCTCCCCTGCCCAGCGCCGGCCTGCCCTCCCCGTCCCTGCAACCTAGCAACACCACACTCTTCCTCCCTTCCTCACCTCTCCTCTCTTCTCCCCTCTCTCGTAGGCAGGGACTGTCCCAGGTGGATACGGGCGGGTGACCACGAAGCAACTCAGAGCGAGCATTTGGTCGTGAGAGGATGATGGACGACGAAGAAAGTGCGATGACAACAACCGTAATACAACTGAAATACAGTAGGAGATCAAAACGGACGCAGACGCGTTCAAACCAAAAACAAACCGACGCGGACGACGGACGAAAAACTGCTGCGAAGGAAAACCACCGCTACATAAATTATATAGTAGAGATATGTTCGGATATTTACTTCGACTCCCAGGTGCAAATGCACTCATTGTGAGAAAACATATTTTAAAATGTTAAAATATTTTAAAAAAAATTCTAAATATACATTCGAACATTTTATGTTGGTTCACAAGTTTTCAGGATAAAAGAACATAATATATGTTATGTATAAAAAGGACAAAAATTGTCACGTAAATACGACTATTTATGTGACATTGTTTGCCTTTTTTATACACGACACATAAAATATATTTTTATCCCAAAAACTTATGAACCAGCATAAAATGTTGAAATATATGTATACACTTTTTTCCGAATTTTTAACATTTCGAAATATGTTTTCATATAATGGGTGCATTTGCACCTATGAGCCGAACCGCCACCTCCCAATATTATGTTAGTCATTTTTCCTCAAATAATTACTAACTAAGTTTATTAGGCCAAATCTTTCTCGGCAGTTAGATGCGATTATACTAGTTGTATTTTAGTGAGTAGTAAAAGGTGCCATAGAAGTTGCCTTTTTGGTAGAACTAGGAAACCGGTGTTATTTAGGAAACCGGTGTTTTTTAGAAGTCCTCTTAAGAGCGTGTGCAAGTGTGAGAGAAAAATTGTGTCTAAGAACAGTTTTTATCTTCTAGAAGTATGTCTAAATGGTGGAGCCATCCAGTCTACCAAAAAATTGTTAGAACCTGTGTCTAGTAGACACAAGGTGTCGGGGGATAACTCTGGCCATCAAGCAGGACAACTCCAGCCGCTGGCTAGTACCGCCTGGCTAGGTTTAAAGCTTTTCCGGCTGCCCGTCTAGCAGGGGTAACCATAAGAACCGGCTGGGTGGTCGCCTCTACCTGGCTTATCTCGGATTCGATGGAAAGCGTAAAGGGGGATATGCTCCTTGCGGGGTACGCCCCTGGCTCCCTTCGTCATCAGGCAGGCTGGCGTGCCGTCACGACCCGCGCTACCTGACGAAGATAAAGCAAAGTGGTCGGCTGACCGCCAAAGCAGTACGGATGACCGTTAAAGCAGGGGTGACGCCCCAAAAGAAGCCCGGATGACCATTAAAGAAGGGAATGAGGCCAAAAAAAGGGCGGAGTGGGTCCTGGCCTGTAACACCCTAGTTTTAGTTAATATTTAATTAGGGTTTTGTTTGTGCATCATGAGCATCATAATTTAAATTGTGCACTCAAGAAAATAATGCAAACCCTAAACCCTAGTTTCCTCTCTCTCAAAGCTATTCAAAATGGTTTGAATTTCAAAAGTATCAAAATATTTGGAGCCCAAACTGAGTACAAGGGGCCCCATGGTATTTTATATATTTATAAACTCTCTGGTATTTTTGAAAATACTCAAAACAGATTTGAAATTCAAAATACAAATGAGGAAACAGATTCAGAAAAAGAGAAAAACTCAAAACAGAAAAGAAAAATAGTTTTGCTAAACAAATATAGATCTGGAGCTCCCTGGGCCGCAGCCCAGCTTGCCTCTCTCCCTCTCCCCTTCTCTTTCCCGCACTGCGTAGCAAAATGCAGCCCGCAGATGGCTCACGCGCAGCCCACCCAGCCCAGTACCGCTTCGGCCCTGCTCCCTGTCGTCTTCCTCCTCCCGCAAGCAGCTCTGTGGCGTCGCCGCTGCCGTCTGTCGGCGTCGCGATGCTCGCCGCCGCCCGCCGCCCTCTGGATGAGGATAAGGACTCGAGCACGCCCTTCCTGATGGAGGGGTTAACCTCTTGGGTGGCCCGATCTTCACGGATCTCGTTGTCAAATCGATGGGAACGCGAGGGGAAAGGAAGAAGGTAGCGGAAGCGAACACACACCTCGCGAAGAACACGATGAACACACGCAAAACTCACACGATACAAGGTCGATTGCTCCTGAACGGCGGCCACCAGTCCGATAGAATCCTCGCAAGGAAAGATCGGTCAACGTGCTCCCTCAAATCCACATCGAAGATGGAAGAACACCTTGGGGAGGGTCTTGACAACTTGGAGACGAGACATCGAACTCCAAGGCCTTGTTCAAAGATGGATGCATGATGCAAAGTCCAATCGAGGTTGGTGACGATAGTCGGTCCCCTTGGTAAAGGGATGAGGCAAAACTAGAGATTCCACACAAGGGGGTTTTCTTTAGTCTATCATCTATGCCTAAGGGATACATGAGGGGTGGGGGCTCTATTTATAGGCCAACCACTAAACAAGGGTAGTTTGGGGATAAAACTAGGATTTGGACGAGCTAGAGGGGTACATGGGCCGAAGGCCCAACAGGTGCGCGCAGGCACACATGACTGGTAGTACCGGACTTGGGACCGGTAGTACCGGTCAACACCGGTAGTACCGCTCTGGGACCGGTAGTACCGCTTGCGGTCCTGGAGCGTCAGTTGGATCCGTCTGTAGCGTGCGGTATCAGGGGACGGTAGTATCGCTGACCGGTAGTACCGGGTCCAGATCCGGTAGTACCGCTTGCAGTCCTGGGGCTTCTGTTGGCGTCGTCTGTAGGGGGCGGTAGTAGGGGCGGTAGCACCGCTGGCCGGTAGTACCGGTCGCCAGATCCGGTAGTACCGCTGGGGACAGAGAGCATTTGGCGATCTATCTTCTTCCGCCTCCTCTTCCAAGCCTCCGTCTTGTCGGGCTTGATGCTCCGGGCTTCCTTCCTTGCCTCCGTACTTGTCCATGTGAACCTATCATGCATATGTGACGGAGTATGAAGTAGCATACCATTCAACAGGGTAGGAAGGGGGCTCGCATAGAGGAACGGATTCACCTTTGGAGTCCATGACGACTTGGCGTAAGTTGGAGACCAAGATGTGGTAACGACCGTAGGTCGGGCTACATCAGCTCCCCCCCTTCAAAAAGAGTTGTCCTCGACTCTACATGCTCATCACAAAGTAGAAGCGGTCGAGAGACTTTCTTGATACTGGGGTTCACCATATAGTCGTCCTCGAGAATATTGACTTGACAAAACTTCAATGTTCCTTCACCTTCCATGAAGCCTACAAAGCTCACAACAAAAGCGAAGCAACACTCAAAGCGTAGCCAATTCATGAAGATTATAGCATGAGTCCTCAAGTAGAAGGCAGTCACCTTAGGGTGTAGAGATGACTCGATGAAGGGTAGCCATAGGTAACTCTCTTTGGTTCTTCTTGTCAACACGTGGTTGGTAGAGGTTGACGTGTATGCATTTGTAACTTCATACAACAAAGACCAAGCGACATATGTTTGTGTGTGATAGAGGAGCATGTCATTTGTGGCATGTCCATTCTTGTTCACAACACGATTAGCACAACTCAAGTATAGCAAACGGGATGCATATGCATGGTCAATGTGCATGGAAATCGTTTGAACATCATCTAAATGTGGAAACTCAAAAACTCCATATAACATAGTAGTGGGGCACTCAAAGCAATCGAATAGAAATTTGATCAACATATTTGATGCAAAGTTAGGAGAATTTGGCAAAAACACAAAAGGAAGAATATCCAAAACAACATCATTATGTGTGCCAACCAACCATTGGAAAGAGAAATTGTTCGACATGTTGGATGTCACACACAAATCATCGAAAGCAAATATCATGGGAATATGAGTATCCCAAGCGGAAGCAAAAACAATATATTTTCAAACAAACCAAATGAAAGAGCGAGTGGTCCTTATGTTTGTTGCAACAACAAGACGATATTCTTGGAAGCTCTCATGACAATACATGTTCTTAATGGAATTGTGGTTGCACACAAAACATCGGAAAGGTAAATTGTTCAACATTTTTGTTGCAACACACAAAGCATCGTTATCTAAAAGCGAAGAAACATGAATGTCACAAGGGAAGATAATACCATTAACATGCTTGCAAGCAAACCATAGGAAAGAACAATTTGTCAACATGAAAGATGCAAAGCATGCAAAAGGTATCAGAGCTGGGTTCGATCTTGAACTCGCTTGTGGGATGCTCTCTAGAGCTCTTTTTGTCAACTCGTGCTCAACCGAGGTTGACATTCTCGTGCGGGTACCTACACACATCATATGTAAAAGGAAGAACGTGTGTGCATGGTAGAGATACACATCATCCATCATGACGTATCTCTTCTTGTGCACATCACCATTAATGTCATTCAAGTATGAAATAGATGCATGGTGAGTATGCAAGTGGGGAACATGCTTATCATGGCAATCATCAAAATCTCCAAAAATTGAGAAAGCTATGGGGGCCATCTCATTATAACGCATATGATCAATATTGTTGCAAGCAAAACAAGTGAAATAGCAAACATTCATCTTATCGCAAGCAACGGGAGAAATTGAATGACTAGCATGACAAGACAAGTCCGAAGCAATTGGAGGATACACACAAGATGCATAACATGGCATGTTTATGGCAATGATATCGCAATCAAACAATTCCACATGATCAATATTATGCAAAGGCAAAGCATCACATGGGAATATGGATGAAGCATAAGTAATGTCACAAGTATCATCCATAACATGCATATCCTCACAATTCATCATGTCCACTAGTGGGATCATGGCATCATCAACACCCTTATAGTTACCTTGTTCATGCCTCTCATATGAAGTGGGTGTTGTGGAAGTAGTGGCCTCCTTGTGGACGACTTCGTCTTCTTGATGTAGCCATGGCATAGCATCATCTTCGTGCACCATGTACATCTTCTCCAATTGAGGCATCATTGCTTCATGGCTTGGCGCTTCTTCATCCATGGAACCTAGCATAACACAAGAGAACACACTGGAGGTAGAGGGTAAGTTGTTAGAAATTGAAATGGTCTCACTTGACCTATCAACTACCACTCTCAACTCACTCGGTGTATCACTCATGCCCTCCAAGTGGAAGCACTCAATCTCACATAAGGTGGAGTCACTCATCTCACTCTTGTTCTCACTCAAGTGGGCTAAGTGGCTCTCATACTCACATGGGATTGGTACCACATCATCACTCAAGCATATGGGGATAGGCTTGGTTTCCTCAACTCCATTCGCCTCCTTTGGTGAAGGGAAAATCCCATGCTCACCATTCTTGACCTTGGTGCCTTCAAGGTTGGATGCCATAAGGTGGGCATCATCGCTCTCCTTCATGGTCGAAGGGAAAATCCCATGATCGACCGTCTTGTGGCCATCTCGTAGTAGTGGTGGAGGTAGGCTCATGCTATCCAACTTGGCGAAGTAGAGGTTTACATTTTCCTCGTTCGCGAGGTCGTGGAAGTCAAGCGTAGGCGTTGAAGCTTGATGGCGTGGAGGAAGGCTTGCTCTTGGTGCCATTGTGGTGGTGGCACACGTAGTTGAAGGTGCCCTATGATGGTGTCGACGGAGGTCATTGGCGTGCCTTGCCGATGGTTGATGTTGGTGAAGCACTTGGTCATCCACATGACGCTCACGACGGTGATCATTTGCCTTGGAACTCTTCTTGTGCTTGTGGTGCCTTCTTGAGCTTGATTGAGCATTATGGTTGGTGCTCATCACGAATTCTTCGTCTTGGTGGCGAAGATGCCTTTGACGATGTCTTGTATCCTCTTTATGGTGGCGAAGCTCATGAGAGGATGTTTGTCAATGAAGATTCTTGTTTGTTGGCTCCTCTTGATGCATATGATGTTTGGACGCCACTCTTGTTTGGATAGGAGTTGGAGCTTGGCGCCTTGGAGGTGATGTAGCTTGGCGCCTTGGAGATGGTGGAGCTTGACGCCTTGGAGGTGATGGAGCTTGGCGCCTTGGAGATGGTGACGCTTGACGCCATCTAGGTGGTGGCACTTGTCGCCTTGGAGGTGGATCATCGAAGTAGGTGGTGCCCTTTGGTGTGGCACGCTTGGCCTTGAAGGTCATGGAAACTTGATGATGCGCCTCCTCTTGCTTGGCGTAGTAGGCTTCCATCTCCACGCGGTGGAGGAATTCTTCATGGCTCGTGGAGGAGCCATCAAACTCGATGAAGTTCTCCGTGTCCTCCATGCTTGGCGAGGCGTTGTCGATGTCGCACTCGAAGTCATCCATGCTTGGGGAGTAATTGTTGGTGTAGTACTCCATATCACCCAAGCATGTGGAGCCATTGTCGGTGTAGTGCTCCATAGGCTCCATGCATGAGGAGCCATTGTAGACGTAGAGCTCCATGTCTTCCATGCATTTGGAGTCGTCGTAGGTGTAGTGCTCCGGGTCCTCAAAGCATGCGGAGCCATTGTCGGTGTTGTGCTCCGTCATGTCCTCTATACTTGTGGAGTCGTAGTCATGGTGGCTCATCATGGATTCTTCATAGATATCATCCTCGGTTCCGGAGTCCCTAGACATGATGCACAAGACCAAGCGGTGTATATGGAAGTGGTAGTGGGAGTTAGGGATACAACGTCAAACCTTACTTTACCTTGGAAGATCGTATCGTACAAGTGGCCACACTTGAGAGCAATAAACCAAGAAAAGTGAAGTTCACGCGGAACACCAAAACCAACTACGAACCAAAAAAACACACACACACAAGGCCTATGGTGGATAGGTATGGAATGTGGCATGTCAAGAACAAATCCGAAATCAAGATGTTGTAATGGCAAGTAAAGAACCACAATGATCACAAAGCAAACAAGTTAATCCACAAGATAGGAAATATGTACAAGGAAACACACACGGTGGGATAAATAGGACTTGTGCGACGGAGAAAGTGAGCTAAGAACCAAATGATTACCTAGCGAAGACTATAAGCTCGTGTCACACAAGTACAAGGAGAGACGCTAGTTCGATTGCACAAAATTGGTGGGCTACAAGATATGCACAATAAGTACCACCTATATGATGTTCATCGAGCTTGCGCTTCCTATTCTATGAGGCACATGTATATTTCTTTCTTTTTCTCTTTTCATTTTTCTATTTTTTTTTCTCTTTTTTTTTCTTTCTATTTTCCACTTGCCTCTTCCTTGTGCCAACAACTATACAAGGTAACTATATGATATAGCGCTCACAATGTTTGCTCGGAATCTACAAGGTATCAAATGTGCATAGCCCAAGCAATCATAAGAGGAACTAGTCTCAATAGGTGTTTGTTGCTCGCAAAGATAGTGGGGATTCACAAAGGAATGCAAGTGGGGAGAAGTCGCGGAATGTTTATACCTTTCGTCGACGATCTTCACCCTTTATTGTTGGATTCCGCCTTGCTCACGGAATTTGGATGGAGTAGATATCATGAACAACGTGGATGATGATGTAGAGCTCCTTCTCCTCTTCGAAACGAGCTAAAGAACACCAAAATCCGAGTTCGAATGCAAAAGTTATGCTCAAAGCGGTGAGAGGCTGAAATCTGGGAACCTGCTGTTTTCTTTCTGTACTGGGCGGTAGTACCGGATTTTGGGCCCGGTAGTACCGGAAAAGGGTGGTAGTACTGGATTTTAAGCCCGGTAGTACCGCTGGGTCCAGAAACTCCCAGTTTTGACGCGTTTTCGCGATTTTGGGGTGATTTGGGCGGAAAATCTTTAAGAAAAGCACCAAATCGAAGGGGGAAATCAAGGAATTAGGCCATGGGAACGCAAAGGAAGGTAGATCAACAAGTTTAGCAAGCAATCCACGGATCAAAACCTACAAAAATGC
Organism: Avena sativa; assembly: GCA_916181665.1. Taxonomy (NCBI): domain Eukaryota; kingdom Viridiplantae; phylum Streptophyta; class Magnoliopsida; order Poales; family Poaceae; genus Avena; species Avena sativa. The sequence goes on along the minus strand of OV702284.1, from coordinate 225,029,970 downwards.
ACTCAAATCACAGATCGATCCAAAACACGAATTGGGGCTATTTTTGGTGGAATTTTCGAATTTATGGGGAAAAGACCAAATCGATGAGAAATCCGTGGCAACCAAAAGCTGCTGATACCAGATGATGGAGAGGTTAACCTCTTGGGTGGCCCGATCTTCACGAATCTCGTGGTCAAATCGATGGGAAAGCGAGGGGAAAGGAAGAAGGTAGCGGAAGCGAACACACACCTCGCGAAGAACACGATGAACACACGCAAAACTCACACGATACAAGGCCGATTGCTCCCGAACGGCGGCCACCGGTCCGATAGAATCCTCGCAAGGAAAGATCGGTCAACGTGCTCCCTCAAATCCACATCGGAGAGGGAAGAACACCTTGGGGAGGGTCTTGACAACTTGGAGACGAGACATCGAACTCCAAGGCCTTGTTCAACGATGGATGCATGATGCAAAGTCCAATCGAGGTTGGTGACGATAGTCGGTCCCCTTGGTAAAGGGGATGAGGCAAAACTAGAGATTCCACACAAGGGGGTTTTCTTTAGTCTATCATCTATGCCTAAGGGATACATGAGGGGTGGGGGCTCTATTTATAGGCCAACCACTAAACAAGGGTAGTTTGGGGATAAAACTAGGGTTTGGACGAGCTAGAGGGGTACATGGGCCGAAGGCCCAACAGGTGCGCGTAGGCACACATGACCGGTAGTATCGGACTTGGGACCGGTAGTACCGGTCAACACCGGTGGTACCGCTCTGGGACCGATAGTACCTCTTGCGGTCCTGGAGCGTCAGTTGGAGCCGTCTGTAGCGAGCGGTATCAGGGGACGGTAGTACCGCTGACCGGTAGTACCGGGTCCAGATCTGGTAGTACCGCTTGCAGTCCTGGGGCTTCTGTTGGCGTCGTCTGTAGGGGGCGGTAGTAGGGGGCAGTAGCACCGCTGGCCGGTAGTACCGGTCGCCATATCCGGTAGTACCGCTGGGGACAGAGAGCATTTGACGATCTGTCTTCTTCCGCCTCCTCTTCCAAGCCTCCGTCTTGTCGGGCTTGATGCTCCGGGCTTCCTCCCTTGCCTCCATACTTGTCAATGTGAACCTATCATGCATATGTGACGGAGTATGAAGTAGCATACCATTAAATAGGGTAGGAAGGGGGCTCGCATAGAGGAACGGATTCACCTTTGGTGTCCATGACGACTTGGCGTAAGTTGGAGACCAAGATGTGATAACGACCGTAGGTCGGGCAACATCACTTCCTCTCCCCTATCCTCTCAGTATCCCCCGAGCCCTCTCTCTCTGGCGCGTTTCCTCTCTGGCCAAACCCTAACCGTCGCAGGCGCTGTCGTCGTCGACGTTCCCGGCCACCCCGAGCGACACTGAGATGCCCTGGAGAACCAGCTAGCTCCCCTCGTCATCCTCCTGGAAGGAATCAAGCCCGCAGGCCTCCAATCGCCGCAATCGACCAACCGTCCCCAACTCCGGTCGCCACCGTCGTCGCCAATCGCCATCGTTTCCGGCCACGTCATGCCCTGCCGAACTTCCTCTCGCGCTCGTGGTGAGCTCCTGCACCTCTCGGACCCCTCTAATCCTCCCCTCTCTCTCTGATTTGAGCCCGCGTCTTAGCTCGTCGTCCGTTGCCGTCCGACGTCGTCGCAGACGATGCTCTGATGACCTCTAGATAGCGGCGCCACCGGTTTTAGGTTCCCCGCGTTAGAATGCGCGTATTCCCGCAGCCCCGCTTGCTCTCTAGCATCGCCGCCGGCCACCGTCTGTCGCGCCGCCCACTGTGGTGATGTGGTGCTCGCGTGGCTACCGCGTGGTGCTCGCGTGGCTGCCGCGTGGTGCCCGCGTGGCCAAGGCCCCACTCGTCAGCCGCTGCGGCTAGCTTCTACCATGGTGAAAAATAGATTAGGGTTAGGGTTGAGATGATGTCAGCAACACGCAGTCAAACCGTGGGACCGCTCTGTCCACGTGGAGGTTGAGTTGGCACTGGGGCCACTCAATTAGTCTCTTTGGCTAGTTGTGCCCTGGTGTAAAAAGTTCGTCCACTTCCTTATATTTTTAGAAAAGAGTATTAATATGGTTTAAATAATTTCAAAAAATGAATAAAACTTGTAAATTCAATAAGTAATTATTTGTAATTCAGAAAAATACAAATAATATATCAAAATGTTCAGAAAAATGAAACCTAGCTATTTAAGCTATAATCATGCATTGTTAATCAACTTACATGACAAGTTTAATTAGAGAACAAAAGTAACCCCTCCATATGTTTTCGGAGTTTTCCCGAGTTAGGGTTTTCGCTCCTCGGAACCTCGATTAAGTTGTCGAGCATGCTTTAGGGTTTTAATTCAATACAATTTAACTTGTAATATCATCATCCTTGTTGATCATTGCATCGATGCCATGTGTTGATTGTTTCCCTTTCTTTTCGGTGTTTCGTTCTTCTTCGGTAGAATACGTTATCAAGATCGAGATCGAATCCCGAGGACAACACAATCAAAGATCAAAGATCAAAGATCGACGAACAATACTTGACCAACTATAACCAAGTCAAGTACAAGGTTCCCGAAGATCTGTTTATCTGTTATCAACTGGCAAAGGCAAGCATAGCCCCACCATGATATAATCCTATGATTTCGAAAACATTTCAATTCTTGCCATGATGCATACGATTCTACTATGGTCTTTTATCGATAGATAAAGTATCCTATCTATTGCACATTCCCTTTGAGCTTATATTACCTGATCCACTGCTCCTAGCATAACTAGGTTTGGCTTGTGTGCACTGCTAGAGCTTGTATCTGCGTTTGCTTAGCCATGCATAGCTTTCAGTGCTGGTTCATCCAGATGATGTATTAGATGTAGAGAATCTAGTATGACAGGAGATCGTGATGAGATGAGATCAGATGTGATATGAGATTAAACATGCCAATGCTTGTATGGGAGGACACGATGGGATTGTCAACACCCGGATTTTTCAATCCTAGATGCCTGTTATGCCATACATCGCAATCCCAGGATTACCATTTTTGCGAGACATAACAGAATTGGATACCATAGTACATCATCCATTACAAACCATACATAAGTTCTTACACAAATAGGGATCTCATGATCCAGTTCTTAATACAACATCAAGCAGCGGAATACGTAATAATAACGGTAGCGTAGGCGAAGCTCCATCTTCGGGGTCACAGGCAATGCTGACGATGGGAGATGATCCTAGTTGTCGTAACCTTCCTGGGGTCCATCTTCCAGGTACTCCTCTTCATAGTCTGGCCATGGAAATAGCCAGGGACAAAGCCATGAGTACTCTTTAAGTACTCGCAAACTAATACTAACAGGTAAAAGGGGTTTTTGGATAATAGGACACTAGGATCTAGGGTTGTTTTGCAAAAGCCAGATTTATCTCTACTAAGTTCCAAAGCTAGTCACAATTTTATAACTCCTACGTGGGAACTTGTATTTCATATCACAACTCTGTTGTGGTCAAGTCAAAGTCTCAATTCATTTCATAAGTCATTTTGAAAAGGTCTGACGGGGGAACAGTATGGCTACTCCAACTGTCCATAACCGCGGACATGGCTATTCAAATAGTTTGACACTCTGCAGAGATTGTACACTTTCACCACAACATTCGATACATCCGTCAGGAACAAATCCTGAATTCACCATACTCAGTATGCGGATAATCAATCCTAACCTTTCAATTACACGCCCTAGTATAAGCACCTCTCCTGTGAGTTTGGCCTCCCAACCATGACCAACTGTCATCTTGGGTACTGCACAGGTGGACAATCTTCACAAGGTAGCCTCAGCTCAGACCTTGGCCGTGAGGGAGCTAATACTAAGGTACATAAGTTTCCAGTCAAGCCCTACCCAATATTCGGGTATTGTGGTTGTACGATAAAATTGGAATGGTATCGCATCCAGACAACCATCAGTTTTATAAAAGGGCTAAGGCTCATGCCTCAACATTTTCATCACCAAAATCATCAGGTGTTCGGAAACACATGTCCAAAACATTTCAATAGAATGATCCATCATTCCAAGGTTTTCATAACCATTTTTCCACCAAGTATTCCCATCTAAAGTTGATCAAGTTTTATGCTTAGCACTAGCATCTACAGGTGGAGGTAAGCAATAATGAGGGATGGTAAACTAGTGGGGTTTCAACTAAGTCCAACCTTATGTCTTAGGCTGATATCAAGGTTTCTAACTTAGGCCAAATTTTATGCTCTTTATGCAACCTTCAGCATCTTTCTAGTATATACAAGTCACTTAAGTCAACTCTAAGTTAAAGCTTTGATAAAGAAATAAAGTAAGAAGCTTGCAAATAAAACTAGGATTGGTTTATCAAGTGGGTATGATTATATATGCTTAAGGCATATAGTAGGCATGGTAATAAGCAAGTATTGGCTTGCATAGGTAAAGTATCTTGCAAGTGTTAGCTTGCATCAATGTCAATATAAGCTTGCTAAATTGCAAGTGTTAGCTTGCAAGGTTACTAGCTTTCCTTGTGCAGAGCAGTGGTTGAAGTTCTCCTTGGCTTCTTCTTCGTAGTATCCTCCTTCCTCCTCGTATCCTTGGTCGGTACTAGCGTCTATGAATAAATACGAGGTACACAATCACCAAACAATACTTAACTACTTGCAATCATCACACAAGGGTCCTATAGATGATCTAGCATCATCTCTAACATTACAAGGTTAAGGCTTGGTTTAATTCCTTTTATTTTTAGAAAAGTAATTTTTACTCATTGAAAAACTACTTAAGATTTAATATTATCCAAACCAAACATGGGATCATGTTGACAGATGTCATCACCACATATTGTAGTCCATGGGAATGTGATTTAAAGTGGTGTCACAATTTAATAAGGTTTTACCCTTTTACTTTAATTAATTAAAGTGGCTAGTAATGCCTATGGGGCATTCTTTTATTACTTGAACATTATTTCTGCAAGTAAACCTATAGATTTTTATATATTCTGAAAGGTATGGTTAAATGTGATTTTTGAGAGTTGGAATCAACTCAAAAGCTATTATGGTTTAAATTTGAAAAATGTTTGAATGCAGAAAAGATTCTGCCTTGTTATTTTTACCATGGGTGATCTATAGATCCAAATGACTTGAATCCAACGGGCTTGGATTCATCATTCACAGACCTTTCCAACAAAATTGGTTTCATTCAATTTGGTGCACTTAATCGATCTGGGTTGATTTTTGAAGTTGGGTACAGAAGTGTGTTTGAATTGAAATGGAAAAAGTTTAATTTGAATAACTTGGTTGCGCGGGAAAAGTTAACGGGCCGGCCTGCTAAGCACAGTGCTCCCGCGGGCTGCTTAAGTGGGTGTCCCCACTCGGCAGTGACACCGGGCTGGGCGAAGAGGTATGGGGCAACGTGGATCGTTCGATCTAGTTCTAATCCAACGGCTGGGAGTCATCGTCGACGCGAGGCAACACCGGCGAGAACAAAACCTAGCGAGGCCAGTGAGGGGTGCTGGGGGCTCACCGGGGTACGGGAGAGGGTCGGCGAGGCGGGCGAACGACGCAGTCGACGACGGCGAACTCAGGGGTGGTCGCGGCAGCTCCTGGGGTGGACGAAATCGATGGCTCCCTTCTTCTCCAGAGGCGGCGTGCTCCTGTGAAATTCCGGTGGGGTGGTGCTCGCCTTGCTCTGAGAACGGTGTGGCACGATCAGTGAGGAGAGGGGAGTGAGATGGTGTGAAGAAATCGAGCGGGGGTGGCCTCTATTTATAGTCGAGCGAGGGGACTGTCGGGGCGCACGGTGAGCTCGTCGGGGGCGATGTTACAAGCGGCTAATGGCATGGGCAAGGGTAGGGGACGGTGCGGTGTCTCCTGGCGATGATCAACGACATGGTTTCGAGGCATGGGGCGGTGCGGCTTGGTCTGGAACGGGTGATGCTCTGCGCGGAAGAGGCGGCGTCTTCGACGCCGGGCGGTGGTTGTGCGGCACGGGGCGGCAAACGGGGATGTCTGGCGGTCTCCTGGGTCGGTGGCGATCGTGTGTGCACGCGGTGAAGGCGGCGCGCGGTCTGTGGGCGCTGGTCGAGGGTGGCGCTCTGGCGCACGCTCGGCATGGTCGCTGGCGGTCTGGGCGCGGTTAGTGCGCGTGGTCTAGGGCTTGGCAACGCTCGCGGCTGGGACAGTGAGTGGCGGTGGACGGTGGGCTGCCTCCCAGACATGCTGGCTAGGCTTGCTGCTGCTCCTAGCTTGCTGTCGACTATGGGGTGGCAAGGGTGTGCTCGGCTGTTCACCATTGATGGCAATGGCAAGCTCACAGTGGTGCTAGTGCTTGGCTAATCTTCCTAGATGATCTACTGAGCTGGTTGTGAGCTAACTAGGGAACAAGTTAGGCAAGAATCACTGCTCACAATAGTGTTTGATGTTTGTTTGATTTGTGTCTGCAACCTGTTTGATGAAATGGCCGCATAAATCAAGTTTTGAATTTTGAAAATATATTTGGTGGGTTTGCTAGATTGGTGCTGGTGAGTATACAGATGCTTGGGTTTTGAAATTTTAGCTTGTTTGAGTGGTTTTTCAAAAAGTGGGATTTTCCCATATGATAAAGATTCAATTTTGAATTGTCATTTAAACTATGCATTTGAAAGTTTCTGGATGATCACAAAGTGGGCCTAGATACTTTGTTATGAGTACATTCAAGGGGTGCAAAGATCCAGAAAAGTTTCTGTTAGGTTCTGAAAGTTTGAGACAGCCAAAGTAGGCATGAGAATTAAATTGGTCAAAGTGACCATTCATTTAATATATGTGTTTTGATTTACTTGTCTTTAGGAAAAGTGTGGGAAATGTTTTAGATGATGTTTATTTCACCTAAGAAACATTTTACAAGAAATGAAACAAACAAACAAGGTGGTTTTAAAAGGATTCAAAATCAATGTATACACATATGCATGCATTCATAAATTTATTTAGAAAAGTTTTTGTTAACCCTAAGTTTGATGATTAGAGTTTGATGATCCAAGCTTAGTATTTTTGGGATGTTACAAACCTTCCCCCCTTAAGCAAAATCTCGTCCCGAGATTTGAAAAAGGACGAAAAGATTACCTAGGATTTGAAGAGATCGGGAAACTCCGTCCTGATGTGATCTTCGCGCTCCTAGGTAGCTTCCTCTTCTGTGTGGTTGCTCCACTGAATCTTGAGAAACTTGATGCTTCGGGTTCGGGTAGTTCGAAAAGCTTCTTCCAAAATACGGATGGGTACTTTGGGATAGGTCAGGTCATCGTTTATCTCTATGGTCCGATGGTCGATATTCTTGAACACTTCGGTCTTCTCGGGGACTTCGAGACACTTGCGAAGTAACGAGATATGGAACACATTGTATACTGCTGACATCTCTTCGGGTAGTTCCAATTGATACGATACTTCTCCTCGACGGTTCAGAATTTTGAAAGGTCGGATATATCTGGGGGCTAACTTTCCTTTGAGTTGGAAACGCTGCATTCCCTTCAATGGCGACACTTTCAGATAAACAAAATCTCCTATATTGAAGGCGAGGTCTCTACGTCTCTTGTCGGCGTAACTCTTCTGTCGGGATTGGGCGGTCTTGAGGTGCTCACGAATCTTGTGAACCTTCTCTTCTGCTTCTCGTAGGATGTCGGGTCCGAAAATCTGACTCTCTCCTACTTCCAACCAGTTCAACGGGGTGCGACACTTCCTTCCATACATGAATTCAGATGGGGCCATTTGCAAACTGGCTTGATAACTATTGTTGTAAGAAAATTCTGCGAACGGAAGACAGTCTTCCCACTTGGATCCATATTCTAACACGCATGCTCTCAGCATATCTTCGAGTATTTGATTTACTCGCTCCGTTTGTCCATCGGTCTGAGGGTGATACGCGGTACTGAAATCTAGGCGGGTTCCTAAACCTTCTTGAACTTTCTTCCAGAATCTCGAGGTAAACTGAGTTCCTCGATCCGATACTATGTTCTTGGGGACTCCATGCAAACTGACGATTCTAGCGATGTACAACTCCGCTAGCTTCGAACTCTGATAGGTGGTCTTGACGGGAAAGAAATGGGCGACTTTAGACAATCTGTCCACTATGACCCAGATAGAGTCATTTCCCCTACTAGAAGTAGGTAGTCCAGTGATAAAGTCCATTCGTACAGAATCCCATTTCCATTCCGGAATCTGCAAAGGTTGGAACAATCCAGCAGGTCTTTGATGTCCTGCCTTGACTCGTTGACATATATCACACTTGGCGATATAGCTTCCTATTTCTCTCTTCATCTTATGCCACCAAAATTGCTCTTTCAAATCTTGATACATCTTAGTTCCTCCTGGATGGATAGAATAAAGAGTATCATGAGCCTCCTTCAAAATAACTTCTTTCAACTCAGAATCAGCTGGTACACAAAGGCGTCCTTTGTACCACAACACTCCTTCTTCGTACCACAACAGGGATGTGGTTTTTCTAGTCCCATGCTCGCCACCACTAGGACCCGATGTTCTTGCCTCTTGAACCAAGACGAGCGTACAACCACACGGGTCCTGGAAAACCTCACGAGCAACTAACTTGCCTAGTAGATTCCATGATTCACATAGTTCGGGCGTTCCATTCGACATATGCATAGAAAACCGTTTGAAAGATTTGTAGGGTGAAGGTGCATTCATAACAGGTAGGTAAGCGTGGACCGGGTTGCTTGGGGTCGATGGAGCCCCTGTTAACCAACCTCGCCTCACATATTTAAGTACCGGCTTCGGGATTTGACCCGTTACGGCAGAACCATACTTATTGCGTGACTCATGGTCTTGGCGAAAGCAAGGTAAAGGTCGTGTCCAACCACCCTCTATCGGCCTTCCAAGGAAGAGGGCTAATGTACTGGCATTAAGAGTCGGTTGGTACGCGTGGGTAAAGTTGTACACCCATGCAGGGTAATAATCTTTCGGAAAGCCGTGTCCACGGTTATGGATGACTTGGGAACGGACATGATGATCATAGAGAACATGAACCTAATCGTAAAACTTGGCAACTAATGTTTGTTAAGGATGCTTCCTCATGGGTACGAGGGGGTGATCCTAGTTCAGATGATGATGATTCGGTGGATATCAAAGATGATGATCAATATTTCGGAGATGTCGCTCTCTTATCCCCTTTTAAAACACTCTGACTAGACGAGCTTCTTCTCTCTCTTGTTTTATAAACAAAAGATGGATTTATGCAAAACAACTCCACCAGCCATAAGTCTTGCGGAGTACACCCTGTACTTGTCGGGGATATGCTATATGGGTATCCTCATAGCATGTCTCCTATCCGGATAACCCGGGTGACCCACAGTTGGTAGCAAGGCATATGGCCTGCTGGGCGACCCAGTTAGATGGATCCAGAAGGGAGGCCCATGCCGGATAAAGGAAGGCTACAATTGGAGTCACTGACGTACCCGGAGACTTGGAGTACAAGACACGCAAGGCTAGTAATAGACGGTGTAGTACTCTGTAACCTGTTCGGCTAGGACTTTTCCCTGTAACCCTTGGACCTGGCGACTATATAAGTCGGCCCTATGGGAGCCTTTAGGGCACGATCATAGACAACTTCACATAACCTCGCACAGCGAACCAATCCCTGTAACTCGGCGTATTGCCATTATAGTGATTTATAGCAGGAGTAGGATTCCGCCACCGTTGTGGGATCTGAACCTGGGTAAACTGTGTTACCTCGTACCCGTCAACCGTCTGCCTTCCCCCACGTCTCTAAACACACACTATGAGGACCTCTCCATGGCGTACTCGTCGGCAATACCATGACAGTTGGAGCCCACCATGGGGTAATAGGCGCTTCAGGCCCTTCAGCGGGCGAGGACCAAGATATTCGCGGGAATCGGTGAAACCGTAGCCATCGGTCGCATTCTCTTCTCCGGCAACGTCCCGATCGTCCCTCTCGACGAGTTCTGGGTCCCGGCGAAGACGAACCCTATGCGGTGTTCGATTGTTCCTATCGGAGACATCCACCTCTTCATTGGCGAAACCGACCCGGGCACTACTTCCCTGGGAGTCGGAGGAGCATCAAGGCTGCACGGACCGTCTATGGGCAGGATACGTTCGCAGAAGGATCGATGTCGGATCTCTCTTCGGAGTTTGCCGGAAAAGATCAGGAAAACTTGAGGCCCACCCAAACCGCCCCTGTGCAGGATATAACAGTGGAAGATCACTGCAAGTCCGCCGGCTTAGCCCGCTCACCTGGACAGCAGATATCCAAGTTCGTCGGCGTGGTGACCATCTTTGATCTGGTGCGTTGCGTTCAGAGAGAGGGCGAAAACCCCCGCGATTACCTTGCTAGGTGGCTCCGTATAAGAGACGATCTGGCCCACTACCCCAACGATGATGCTATGTATCACTTTGTGGAAGGACTAGACCAGGGAACGCTTCTCCGGCATTCTCTAAGGCGGCAGCAGGCATCAGGGCGTCTCACCTTCGAAAGCATGGTGAACACCGTCAATAGCTACGCGGAGGCCGAAGTGGCAGCTCAGGCGGATCTCATGCTCATTGGCGGAGCACCGCCGCCTCAGCAGCCGCCTCCACCACCTCCAGCCACCATCTTGCAGCAGCGCTACCACCTCCAGTCATCATCGCACTCGTTGCACCTCCACCCCCGTCATCGAGGAAGTCCTGGAACTCTCCGACTCTGTGATTGACGTGCTATATGCCGACTTAAGTGTAGACTCAAAGGAGATAGATTTCAGTCCAGAGGAACTAGGCTCTGCCATGCAGGAGATGGAGGAGGAGTACACGCGCGACGAGCAAGCCAACAATGTCGTCACGTCTCGAGAGGTGTTCGACACCATTGGGACTGCGATGGATGAAGATAAACCCGGACGAGATCTGCCTACATCATTGGAAAAGGGGAAGGGGACACTTATTGCTGCTGACGACGATCGTGCAAAGGTCATGCCTCCTCCGCCTAATCCAGCACAACAGCTGCAGGAACTCGGCACCGGCCCGAGCAATAACAACAACACGAGCTTGCCGCCTCCGACATCTATGTCGGCTGCTGCCCAAGTTACTCTAGCTGATAGAGTGATGTACGGAAATCTCCTCGTCGAGCCACTGACCATAGCTCATATCCGGAACGTGACTCAGCTTGACGAGAAGCGCCAGCAGCTGCTAGAGGAAGCGCAGGCCATCGCGGAGCAAGGCGCTAAGCTAGATCGAGATCTGGTCAACGCGCAGAAATCCATAGAGAAAGCCAGAGCAATGGAGGCCGAGTACAAGACCCTGCAGCAGCAGCAGAAGGCCAAGAAAACTCCGGATCGCATCATCAATGATCCTGGTGTACAGTGAAATCTAGGATGGTCTCCCTCGAAGCCGGCACAGGCCAAGCCATACATTGAAAGTGAAGTCAAACAGGTGATGCCCACCCCACTCCTCAACCTCGTCATCGCCAAGACCCTTCTAGAGTAGGATAGATCGCCCGAGGCAGTGGAACAGGTCTATGACCTAGTGGCCAAGGCGGTAAAACAGCAGGAAAAGGCCACCTCTAACAGGCTTGAGTCTGACCCAGCATTTTGCCAGTCTAGCCAACATAAGCCGCCAAGGGACAGATCTCCTCTTGATGTCGAGTCCCAGACGGGTTCATCAGAACGAAGACGGAGGGATGCACGCGACAGGAAGGATGCTATCCCCATATCCTCCGACCACGGAGGAAAGGCCCGACCTCGTCGCCCATCGCCATCGCCCCTGTCTCCCCGACATCGTGAAGACCCCAAGGCTCACCATCGTACGGATATGCCCCCGCCAAGGCAGTGCGACATCATCATTTGCAACAACACGGTGCAGACCCGTCATGACGGAGAGCGCAACCAAGGACACAAGAGCAGGTTGCGCCATGACCCTCCGCATCTGGCAAGCAACCGCGACAAGCGTGAGGCGTTGTAGGAGGGCAATAGCAAGAAGGCTAACCCACCGCCACCTCCGCCTCCGTCGCCACCTAGAAGTCACCATGGCGGAGGAGGCCCGCGTTGTTCACGCAGCCCATCCCCTGTTTACAAGAAGAAGAACCCGGGGCCATAAGATGCACGTTCGCGGATCGATAAGATCCACGAGGCCCGGGAAGGACCATACCTGGCACCACTTTGCTTTGGACATGCGATATGGTCCGCAACTTACCCCAAAGGTTTCCGGATTGACAAGACCATCAAGCCCTATGACGGCACCGCCAAGCCAGCCACACGGTTGCAGGACTACGACAACGCGGTGGAGATTGCCGGAGGTAACCCCAACATTGCCGTCAAGTACCTCACTTTGATGTTGCCAGGCACGGCCCGTCAATGGATTGATGACTTGCCGGAGAAATCCATCTGCAACTGGTTGGACATGCAAGAAGCATTCACATAGAACTTCGAGGGTACGTACAAGCGTCCCTGCACTGTTGGCGATCTACAGCGGTGCGTGCAAGAGAAAGACGAGACATCTCGCGCCTACCTCTCCTGCTGGCTGGATATGAAGAATTCCTGCGCAAGAGTGCATTCTCAGACCGCCATGGCTGCCTTCATCGATGGGTTGGAAAGGGGCATGTTGCTCCGACATAAGTTGAAGCGCTTGCAGGACAATCACCAGCTTGACTTGAACCAGATGATTCAGTTGGCTAGTGAGTTTGCAGCTGCTGATGACGATGCTCGCGGCTCCTTTCCGGCAACGGCGTTCCAACTCAAGCTTGGGGGAACAACAGTACAAAGCGGAAAACCGCTCCAGAAGAAAAGCAATCTCCCGACATGGTCGCCATGACCTTTGCAGGACAAGGTGATGTCGGACAACATGGCCGAGGACGCGGAGCTGGTCCTGGGCAGCAAAGAGGAAGTGAAACTACCTCGGCACCGCTCCGCATTCCCCAAACCTACGAATAGTACCGCGATATCCGTGCCTCGTACACCTTGATGTCAACGGCAAATCCACCCATACCAATCGACACTGCAAGTTCGTCAATGACCTAAAGGAAGAACCGAAGTCCGGCTACAAGCGAAGTCAGAAGAACAGACCGCAAGGCAAGGGCAAGGGGAAGAAGAAGGAGGAGGAGTCCAAGGATTCAAGTGACATGGACGAGGATGTTGACCCCAAGCACGCCGCCAAGGGCGACGACAAGGGCAAGAACCCCTTCATGAAGAAGGCGCCAGTCTACCACACTTTCCTTGGCACCCCCACCGTCCAACAATAGAAGACCTCTATGAGGATCCTGATGGCTACTCTACCCCTAGTACCCCAGTACATGCGTTGGTCGGAGGTTCCAATTACTTGGGACAGGACGGACCACCCAGACCTTATTCCTATGGAGAACCAATATGCCATGGTCATCAACCCCTTGATTGACGGCGTGGAGTTTACCAAGTGTATGGTGGATAGTGGAAGCAGCATCAACATCATATACCTGGATACACTGCAGAAGATGAACTTGACGGAGGCAAACCTAAGGCGGACCAACACCATCTTCCACGGTGTAGTTCCTGGTCAGGAGGCTCGGTCCCTTGGATGCATCACACTTCAGGTTGCCTTTGGCAATGTTAATAATTACCGCCAGGAGCGCATGACCTTTGAGGTGGTCCCCTTCAAGAGCGTGTACCACGTCATATTCGGCCGCGACATATTCCACACATTTATGGACAAGCCATGCTTCGTCTACAACAAACTCAAGATACCCGGACCAAATGGTGTCATCACCGTATCCGGAAGCTTTACCAAGGCAAGGGACTACGAGATTAATGAAGCAGCCTTTGCGGAAGCTGTCCTCTACAGCGAAGAATTCAAAGAGATCCAGAGCAAGGTCGATGACTCAGAGATGCCCGTGTCGAAGAAGCAGATCTCCGACTCTGCTCCTGCATTCAAGGCCGCCATCGATACCAAGCCGGTGGAACTTGTGGTAGGTGATGCCTCCAAGACCATCGCCATTGGGACGAACCTGGATCCCAAATAGGAAAGCACGCTCGTCGAGTTCCTCCATGAGAATAGGGACATCTTTGCCTGGCAACCTGCCGACATGAAAGGTGTACCTAGGGAACTTGCCGAGCACAGCTTAAACATTGATCCAAAATGCAAACCAGTGAAACAACCTCTATGACACTTCGGAGACGAGAAGAGACACGCCATTGTCAAAGAGATAGCTAGGTTACTTAAGGCTATATTTATCCAAGAAGTCCTTCACCCCTGATGGGTGGCCAATCCTGTACTTGTCCCCAAAAAGGGAACCAAAGAATTAAGAATGTGCGTTGATTACACCGGCTTGAACAAGGCTTGCCCCAAAGATCCGTTTGCTTTGCCTCGCATTGACCAAGTCATTGAGTCGACGGCCGGCTCGGAACTTTTGTGTTTCCTCGATGCATACTCAGGATACCACCAGATCAAGATGAGGAAGTCGGACCAATTGGCCACTTCGTTCACTACCCCATATGGCACATTTTTCTATGTTACGATGCCCTTTGGGCTAAAAAACGCAGGTGTTACGTACCAGCGGACAATGCAACTTTGCCTTCACAACCAAATTGGTCGAAACGTTCACGCCTATGTGGACGATATCGCGGTGATGTCCAAAAATTAAAATGACTTAATCTCCGATTTAAAAGAAACCTTTGATAATGTCCAGAAATACAACATGATGCTCAACCCTAAGAAGTGCGTCTTCGGGGTTCCAGCCGGCAAATTGTTGGGTTTTATCGTTTCCCAGCATGGAATCAAGGTTAACCCGGAGAAAATCAAGGCCATCTTAAACATAAACCATCCGACATGCCTAAAGTACATTCAATGACTAACAAGTTGTGTTGCAGAAGTTAGTCGGTTCGTTAGCCGACTTGGAGAGAAGGCCCTGCCGCTGTACAAGTTGCTGAAGAAGGCGGACAAATTCACGTGGACAGATGAAGCAGATGCAGCATTGAAGCAGCTCAAGGAGATTCTTTCCTCAGCGCCCATCCTTGCAGCACCCGATCCTGGAGAGCCCTTGTTAATCTACATGGTGGCAACCAACCGGGTAATCAGCATCGTTGTCGTGGTAGAGCGGAAGGAACCAGGCTATGAGAACGGAGTTCAACGATCAGTTTACTATGTGAGCGAGGTCTTGACGGAGTCCGAGCAGCATTACCCGCAATACCAGAAGATAGCTTATGGAGTATTCCTCGCTTCTCGGAAGCTGAGGCATTACTTTCAGGAGCACCCAATCACAGTGGTGAGCAAGACTCCACTGTCCGACATTATCAACAACAGCGACGCTACAGGAAGGGTTGCGAAGTGAGGCATTGAACTTGCCGCCTTCGAGATCACCTACAAGAGACGCGGCGCTATCAAGTCACAAGCCTTGGCAGATTTTATCGCAGATTGGACGGAGATGCCATATGCTACTCCATTGTCGGAACTAGAGTACTAGGTGATGCACTTTGACGGATCAAAGCTGCTCAATGGCTCGGGGGCTGGTGCATTGCTATAGTCACCAACAGGAGACAAGCTACACTATGTTCTGCAGATCCACTTCGAGGCTACGAACAACATGGCGGAGTATGAAGCACTCATTCACGGACTACGTGTACCCAATGATATTGGCATCAAACGTATAGTTTGCTGTGGCGATTCCGACTTGGTTGCCCAGCAGGTGGCTGGCATCTGAAATGCGCGGAACCCTATGATGGTGGCATATCGAGACGAAGTGGATGAGATAGCCAAGAGCTTCTTGGGCTACGAATTCAAGTATGTGCCTAGGGAGCAAAACGAGGCAGCTGAGCTGCTATCTAAGCTTGGACCAGGGTGCAAAAGAATTCCGCAGGAGTTTTCCTAGAGCATCTACGTACACCATCCGTGAAGGGAGCCGACATCGACAACCCGGATAGAGCTGACTCTTTCGTCCACATGGTGGCAAAGGTCCCCCCGGCTTGGACAAAACCGTTCATGGAATATCTCGAACACGGAACTTTGCCTGATGACAAGGTCGAAAGACGGAAAATAGTACGACGAGCAAAGGGTTATACCATAATCAATGGACAACTCTACAAAAGGAGCACTACTGGTGTATACCTAAAGTGTGTTTCCCAGCTAGAAGGTATTGAAATCCATCTCGGAGATTGCGGGCATCACGCCGCTCCTCGATCGTTTGTCGCGAAAGCCTTCCGGCAAGGATTCTACTGGCTGACTGTGAAGGCGGACGCCGACAAGCTAGTTGAGACATGCATGGGATGCCAGTATTATGCCCGACAACCACATGTTCCTGCTGAAGAATTGCGAACAATACCAATAACTTGGCCATTTGCAGTCTGGGGGCTAGACATGGTGGGACCGTTACAGACGGCACCATGTGGGTTTACGCATCTACTAGTATCAGTTGATAAATTCACCAAATGGATAGAAGCTAAACCCATCAGAAAGCTTGATGGGGCAACTGCCCTCAGGTTTGTCCGAGGTCTAGTGGTGAGATTTGGTCTCCCACATAGCATTATCACCGACAACGGCAGCAACTTGTCACTCGGAGAAGTGGAGGCTTATTGTTGGGAGAAGGGCATCCGACTTGACCTTGCATCTGTGGCACACCCACAATCCAATGGTCAGGTTGAGCGAGCCAATGGATTAATTCTGCAGGGAATCAAGCCACGTCTTGAGGCACCGCTATATAGAGCAGCCGGAGCCTGGGCGGAAGAATTGCCATCTGTGTTGTGGAGTTTACGAACTACACCCAACGGATCCACCGGCTACACCCCTTATTTCATGGTATATGGAGCAGAAGCCATCCTACCTTCCGACATACTTCACGATGCACCAAGAGTCGCCGCCTATGACAAAGATGATGCTGAAGAATCCAGACGCCTAGATGTGGACCTTCTCGAGGAGGAGCGCATTTTGGCATGCCAAAGATCCGCCATCTACCAGCAGAAGCTACGCATCTACCATAGTCACCGCGTTCGGCATCGCTCGTTTAAAGAGGGGGATTTGGTGCTCCGACTTAAGCAGAAAAAGTCACACAAATTATCCCCGCCATGGGAAGGACCGTTCATCATAAGCAAGGCGCTACTCAATGGGTCTTACTACCTCGTTGACAATCGTGAACTGAAGGATAGACCCAACGAGGATCATAAGCGTAAGCGACGTGACCCGGATGATGACTACCCGGAGCTTGATCGGCCATGGAACATAGCACAGCTACGTCCTTTTTACACTTAGCATTTTTTATCTAATTGTGTACCTCTTATATGATCAATGAAATAAAGCTCTCTGGTTCACTCATATTTCTGAGTCTTTTACCTCCTTTAGTGTTCATTTTTGGATCATATAAAACCTTTATGCACAAGCTTTTCAATTGCACTTTTGAAAATTCCGCCTACGGGCGTTAGCTTAAGTTTTCTGGTCTACACGTTCTTTGTCGTTTTTATGTGGATTCTGGAGTAGTGACTTTTGGCACTTATTGTCGGCGATTTTGTGCTTAGGTTATTGACGGTGCCATTGGGCATCATCGCCTGAGCGCATGATTCCGACAACGAGTCCTCTGACTCACGAAAAGTCAAACATAAAAACCAAAGTAATGGATAAGCCAGCACTTGCTTAAAAAATATATACATGCTGGAACTAGTTATTAAGTAGAAGGACATACAACAATGTTTTCCGCCTTAAGTTAATACATAGTTTTTTCCGCATACGCATCAAAGATGAAACAAATATTACAAGTTGTTTTTCATTCCTTTGGCGCAGGCGACTTGGAAGCAGCGTCATCGACAGCAGGAGAATCACCCTCAAAATCGGCAGTGTGGAGAGACTGAGAGGAGCTTGGGTTGCCGCCATCGATGGTATTCATCGGCACGAAGATGTAGACGTCAACTAACTCGGCAACTCTGGTGTCATAACCCGCGAGTGACGATAAGATGGACTCATGGTTTATCTCCTTGCCATCGTCATCTATGTCGGGAATGCCAGAGGTTACCGTGTCGATGTCGGCATCCTCATAGTGTGCCTTTACCATGGACAGCGCCATCCTAGCACCATACCGTTCACATGAAGCTTTCCAGCTTGTGATACGCTCCGGGGCTCGGCGCAGGATCTCCGAGTACTTCGCCACAGAGTCATAAACCTTGATGTTGATCTGGAGGGTCTTGGCAATCTCTTTGGCTTGCACGATGGCGGTGTTGATGAAGTTGCCAGTAAGAACCATGCATTCTTTTACTGGAGGAGGCGATCGGGTTAAACTCATAGGAGCTGCAAATCCCGACAAAAAGCACATGAATTCAAAAATTCAGAGTATCTAGACTACAGAAATCCAAGACGGAGAATCACTTACTGAAGATGCTAGCCTCATCTTGCCAGAGGGTATCCGCCATGGAGTCCCATTCTTGTCGGAGGAGTTTGTAGCTTCATGATGGCGTTGATTTTGCTCATCAGCAACTTTCTTCTACTCCTTCAATATAGTGATTTCCTCCTTCAAGCGGTTCATCTCCTTGGTGGCGGAGTCCTGCAAGGCTTTCATGGATTCCTCATGCATTTTCAGCATGGCCTTCCTCTCCTACTTACGGATTTTGTTCTCGCTATCCAGCTCTTGAATGTGCTTGGATTGCTCGACAATGTCCTTAGCCTTGGCAATGGTTTCTGCAAGTCGGAGAAAGCAAAGTACAGAGTGAGTACTCGGAGAATACACAAGTTCAAGTCAGAATACGAAAAAGAAAGGAAAAACAGGCGCTTGCTCTTGATGATCTGTTCCTTCAAGAAGGCAGTTTTAGCCTTTTCGGCTTCCAAGTCCGCGCGCATCTTCTGGTACTTGTCGTTGGCCATGCCCCTCCGAGCATTCTCGTTCTGTGGAAAAAATAAAACAAATAATCGTTGTTTGGTCTGCTTGGAGCATCTAGCCGCAAAATTTCCACCTAAACGCTCGGGGGCTACAGCGAGAGTTTTTAACTTAGCAATATGCTTAGTCTTTCTTTAAGCATCTAGTCAGAACTAATTCAGTTCTCGATTAGAAGCTTGGGGGCTACAGTATAAAGTTTTTAACTCGGATGTATGCTTGCCTTTTCTTTAAAGCATCTAGTCAGAACTAATTCAGTTACAACTAGAGGCTTGGGGGCTATAGTATTGAAATTTATACACACTGCGTATGCTACTCTTAAAGCATCTAGTCGGAATAATTCATTCCACCTATATGCTTGGGGGCTACAGTGAGAGGTTTTCTAGCTTAGTCACTCTTAGAGTATCTAGATGCAAAGACCTATGGTTTTCCGTCTAAATCCTCGGGGGCTACAGTGGGATACTCATATGAAATGCAAAAGGCAAATAAAACTTACAATTGCAATGATCTTGAGGTTGGTAGCACTCTCGGCCAGCAGCTTGCCAAAGGATACGCTGTTTCCTTGCAAGATCTCTGCTTGTCGGAGGATCTCCTCTAGACCGCACGTCGAAGATGTCGGCGCCGCACCAGGAACCAGAGCAGTGCTATCCGGCATAAGTACCGGATAAACTATCTTTGGATACTCTATGGTTTTCTTGGGCACGGGGGCGCCGCCTACCGCAGAAGTACCAGCTTCCACCACTGCCTTACCTCAACCGATGGCATCCTTAGCCAGAGCTTCAGCCATTGGGTGTGCGGCACTCTCCTGCGTCGCCTGCTCACCGACGACAGCAATCTCGGTAGAAGCACCTGAGTCCACTTCCATGGCGGAAGGGCTATATGTTTCCTTAGCTTGTGAGCTTATCGGCGCGGATGAGGGCTTGACGATGGGAGTGACAGTGACGATGGCGGGAGATGCGTCGCGATGCAGCATGTCCTTGATGGTTCTAGAAGCCCCCAATGTTTTGGAGGTCTTCTTCAAGCTGGTCGTGGCTTTCTTCCTGAAACGTGCAAAATGCATAAGTACAGGAACAAGACAGATAAATGGACAATGTCGGAGAGAAAGAAACTTACACAAGAGGGGGTGCTTTGGAAAAGGGGATCCCGGTAGTCTTTCTTTTCTCCGCCTCCAGGGCGGCGGTAGTCTTCTTGGAGGCTCCACCCTCCGTCTTCTTCTTCTTGCCTCCGTCGGCAGCGTCAGAGGTGGAGCTCTTCCGCTTTCGCGCCAATGGAGCATCGTCGTCGGACACGACCGTGACTTCCTTCATCTTTGGATCATAGATTTGAGGATCCATGCTATACTCCTCTAGATCGCTAAGCTGTTAAGTGAGAAGTCACTGTGTTAGATGAGATGGAAATTTCTAGATGGAAGAACTGGAGTATATGTCATACACGGAAAATAAACAGTTACCTTTGGGCACTTGCTGTCAACGAACATGTCGTAGGTGATGGTGAAGCCACGCTTCTTGTCCTTCACCTTGACAATTTCCTTAAGACGGAGCTTGATGGAGTCGCTCGAGAAATTGTCCACGGAGATGCGGAGGCTATCCCTTCTATCGTTGGTATACTCGTGCATTAGCTTCGAGCGGTGCTGGAGAGGCTGGATTCGCGTGATGAACCAGCACATGGCTAGGTCCAAGCCGGTCAAACCTGTCTCTACGAACCACTCTATCCGCCTAATGGCGCGGGAAGCATCGATGTCGGAGGGAAGGGAGGCCTAGGATCTCCATGTCGAAGTTTTGGTGGCGGCTCCATCGACGAAGTCCGGGTACGTTACTTCTCAGCCGGCCAGAGGGATATCTGGGCCGTAAAAGTAAGTACACTGCCAGTTCTTGTAGGACTCATGGCCGACGATGTCGGGGAACCGCCGGCCAGGACGGATCTTGAAGCTTATGGTGCCACAATTTCTAAGTTCATCCTTGCTGGCTCCGGCTTCGCGTTTGACGGTGAAGAAATATACAAAGAGATCTAGCCTAGGCTTAATCCCTGGTAACCCTCGCAAAGCGCCGCATAATTGCTAAGCTCTAGGATACTATTGGGAGAAACGTTTTGGGGCTATACTCGGTAGTGGTTCAAGACGGCAAGGAAGAAGTTAGAGATGGGCAGGGAGACGCCGCGTACCAATTGAGCTTTGAGGTACACCTTTTCTCCGGCTTGGGGAGAATGTGTGACCTCGCCGGCCGGCGCCACCCACCAGACAAGCCCCTCCATCGCAGGGAGGTAGCCCTCGGCGATCAGCTCCTTGATGTCGCGGTCCGTGATGTCTGAACTGCGCCAATCGCCTTTGTGGGAGTCAAGCTCTTCCTCCAGCGGCTCCAGCGCCGCTGGATTGTGGTCGCCGCCGGTGGTATCGACCACCGCAGAGACGGGGAGGACCAGGCCCTCTGGGGGCACGACGACGGAGCTTGCCGGCTTCGCCGCGGCTTCGCCCGACGCCGCCAACAAGGGGGTAGAGCTGCTGCTGGCCATTGCGCGAGTTTAGGAGTGACTGGCGAGATTGGGAGTTAGGGTTTTTCGCAAGGTTGCATGGAGAGCTTGAGGGGGCACTCGCTGGAGGAAGAAGACGGTGCAAGGAGAGAATGAGGTGAAAAGTAAAAAGTTCCACCGCAGTTACTATTTATGATCTCCAGCATCAAGTTTCGTGCAGATTGATCGGACGGTTGCCGCGTAGACGTGTGTGCGGACGTGCGCGGAAATTTCACCACGTCCCCAACCGTCGCCGCCAACGGTTCGTATCGCTCACGCGGGAAAATCGGACATGATTGCGTTCTCTGCATATGTGAGTTACGAGGCGTCACTGACCTACGTTTGCGTCACCCTAGCTGTCATGGGCAGATGAACCATCACATCAGAAGATTCCGGCATGGAAGGATTTAGTCCGGCTATGGATGAGTACGATGAAAGATTCAACATTTCTCCGGCTTACTAATCGAAGACGGAGAAAACCTTGCAGGGTTCTTTGGGAGGACTACAAGATATTGCTTGACGATTTGCCGACATCCATCTAGACGGAGCGTTCCACTTGAAGAGGCAAGACGGCGCAAGATCTCGGATTTCTCCAGGGGCTACTGTTGGGGATATGCTATATGGGTATCCTCATAGCATGTCTCCTATCCGGATAACCCGGGAGGCCCACAGTTGGTAGCAAGGCATATGGCCTGCTGGGCGGCCCAGTTAGATGGATCCAGAAGGGAGGCCCATGCCGGATAAAGGAAGGCTAAGGTTGGAGTCACTGACTGTAACATCCCTAAAATCATGTTTCAAAACTCATGCATATCATCCATGCATCCATGATCATTTAGGGTTCCATTTCAAAACCATTTCAAAAATAGGAGCATCTGATGCTCATTATTTTATGTGAGCAACTATTAAACCAATGCCACTCTCAATTGAAGAGTTTATTTTTTAAAAAACAAGCCTTGCTTGCTCTCTTGTTATTTTGTTAGATTGTTGGAGTTTGGTGAAAATTTACAAAACAAATATGGCTTTAAAACCATTTTTAAAACTTATTCAAATCAAGTGCTATGTCACTATTTATTTTGTTTAATCAAAAGGACCAAGCTAGTATAGAGAGACCACATGTTTTTATGTCTAAAAATGTAAGTGTTGCACTCTACAAAAATCTAGAAGATATTTGAATTCAAATGGCTTTTGAAATTATTTGAAAATGTTTCTTGGAAATTCAAACAGAAAAAGAAAAAGAATAAAGAAATAAGAAAAGGCCGGCGCCAGACTTTTGGCCCATCAGCAGACCTAGCCCACTAAGCCCACCCGGGCCATTCCATCCCCCTCGCTCTCTCACGCGCACCCACTCGACCCCGCGCTCACTGACCAGTGGCCCCATTGCCACGTCGTCATCGTCCTCCCAGAAACAGCGCGATGAACACGTCGCCGCCCGTTTCTTCCCCCGCCTCTGCCGCGATTTTAAACCTCTTAATTGACGATGAATGCGTGCGTGATCTCCGCCCCTGCTCTGGCTATAAGATCCCCTCCTCTCTCCGCTCGTTTCCCCTCACTCACCAACCACATAGCGCCGCTAGGCTGTCCATAATCGAGCTCGCGACGCCGCTGTTCCGAACCACTCCGGCGAGCCATCACGGTGAGCTCCGACCGCCCCTGTCTCTCGTTCAAACAAACATGACCAGCATGTCCTTGCGCGTTCCCTGATGCCTTTTGTTTGCTCTCTTGTGACCTAGGTTGCCATCACCTTTCGTGCCCGCAAACATCAGAACCGTCGCTCAACTCCGACGAGCGATTGAGGTAAAACCCGACCGCCCCTCGACTTCTTCTTGATCCAGTAGTGTTCGCCGTAGCCTTGCGCACCCACTAATACAACTGGTTCATGCTAGGGTGATCCAGAGCGTCACCAACGTCCTCGTCACCGAGCACCTGACGCTGCGCTCAACTCCGACGAGCTCCCACGGCCACAGCAACACGCCCCCGCTCCCACGACGACCATGTTGAGCTTCCTCGTGCACGTGCGAGTCTGGTAAGCATCACCACTGCCCCTAGCCCTCGCTAGATTCGCCGATCCATCGCCGCCGTTCTGGCCATTTGCGCCGCCGAGTTGTGGTCAGAGTGATTTGATCCACTGAATCTAGAATCCAGTGGTTGAGATTAGAAGCTAGGCGAAGAGGTACGGGCAGATCTGAGTCGCGCGTTTTAGTTAGATCTAACGGTTCGGAAGCGTGATCCTGAGCGAAGCGGTACCCTCCAATCAGAAAGCGCCGCGTGGCACGAGTTTTGTTTTAAATTTCTGAATTAGATCTATTAGATGTTTAAATTTGTTTAATTCATAACTTTTGAATGCCACGTCCAAATTTGACAAATTTTATATCAATGGAATCAGGAGAGAAAATCCTTTCCATCTATGCAATGTGTTTAATGTTTTGCCTCTGTTAAAATGGTTGTTTTTACAGAAACATGTGTAGTCCTATTTTGTGTATAATAATTATTTGGAAAATGTTTTAATGTTCAAATAAAGTTTGTTTGGCAATTTTTGAACTTGTTTATGAATCAGTACTGTGCACTTGTCTTGTTTGGTGTAGAAAATCATCACATCGCATTATGCATGCATCCATATATTTTTGCTTGTATTTATTATGTATGTGATTTTGGTGCTATTATTTTATGTGTAGATTTTGGTGCAAATAGTGATTGTGAGGATTGTAGCTACTATCCAAACTACCAAGGCAAGTGGTGCTTCATGATTTTATTCCTATGTTTTTCAAATATGCATTAGAAATATTTTGCTAGTCTTGCATGGATATTTTAGATCTATATGCTATGCTTGGGAAATCCTAATAGTTGTAGAATTGCTAGAAATATTTCTAAGTCTTATCAATGCCATGTTTATCCTAGCTAGTACAAACCAAGGGTGGTTATATTCATGCTATGAATAAATATTTCTAAGTCTTTGGACTATGTTTTTGCTTAATAAAACAACTAAGTGAATGAAACACCTGGGTGGAATGGAAAGAATGGGTTATGTTGAGTGGTTACACAAGGCCCATTTCTATGGTTTACCTTGTGTATCTCACTTGTGGAAAGCCACCCAGGAACAAAGGGATTTGAGATGCCAAATGTTAAGAAGCTTCTAGTGCAGCCACTTGGCAATATGGGCTCTGCCTGGATCACATAGGTTGCAATAACTTAGCCATTTGGACAGTTGGTGGTAGTGGGATGATAGGTTGGAACGCGTCCATTTGGTCTAAGGGAAGGCTCCTGAAAGGTCCTGTCTTGGTGGAAATCAAGTCTTGTGGGGAAAGTGCACAACCTCTGCAGATGGAAGAATCTAAGTACTTAGCCATGTCCCTGGTATTGGACAACTTGAGCATCAAGACATGGAAGCTATCAAGAATCTCCTCATCCCAATTTCTAAGTAAAAACTTGTGGTTGAACAAGGATGAAGGACCCCAATGTCTATTGGTGGTTCCTTGGGAAAGATTTTGACAAAGAAAAACTTAGTGTTTTTCAACTAATAGGGAAAACCTATTTTGAGCAAAGCAAGACTAAGCTACACTTAGCCAAAATGCATATAGTATCTAGTCCACCAATATTCTACTAAGGTATCACTTGCCAATACTATTCCAATGTATTGACCCACTGTGGTTGTAACTTGTGATGTTGCAGGTTATTCTGATGATGATTAGGAGTCATGAGTCTACACTCAACATGCTTGCCTGTGGCACATGAAGATGAAGACTTATTTATCTTATTACATATATAAACTCTTGTACTAGGCCTATGGCCATGGAGTTTGTAAAAGACTATGTTTGTCTCTGGAATGACTTGTAATAATGACCTTTGTTTCTGTGTACTTCATCTTAAACTGTGGATGCTAGCATTGATCCAGGGACTAGCATTGCAATCACAGGGATCCTTTTCCTTTATAAAGGAGGGATCTTACAGATGGTATCAGAGCACTGTGTTGCCTGTAGGATTATGACCCTAGGATTGGAAACCACTAAGGAAAAATTTTCAACAACTTCCACACTTGTCTTTTCTTCTCGTAAACTTTTCTAATCTTCTTTCTCATCTCTATTTGTAGATGAACTCCATCAACGAAGCCGTGGAGAAGGGACCACTCATGACTATGACTTTAGAATGTGAGACAGAATTCCCCAAGGATCTCAAGGACCTCATGGTTGCCATGGGAAAACATGGTGCAACTATGTACAAAGGTTTTCCTGTGATGGATGAAGGAGTTGAGTACTGGTGGGTGCAACTTCACTTGTATAAAAACAAGGAAGACAACCACAAGGACTCAGGATTCTGCATGGTCACCAACTCAGTGATGCACACCACATTCTTTGATTCAGCAAGGGATGCAACTTGGAAGGCCATCAAAGAACTTGGTGATAGAATCAAGTGCAGAATGCTTAACACCCAGAATGACCTTAGGGAAGAAAAGAAGCATACCCAAGAGTTAGAGGCTACCAACCAAAGCTTAAGGAAGGATATCATAGACTTAGCAATGGAGTCATGTGATCTAGATAAACAGATTGCCTCTAGGGATGCCCTGTTAGCCAACTTGGCAAGTGAGATGGGATTGTAACATACTTCGTTAGTTGGACCACCACACTTATCATTTTATTTCTCAAATGTTGTTTAAGATAAGTTGAACCTTGGTTGTTTGTAATGAATCCATGTATGCCATGACTTGTGTGATTTGATTTCCAAAGTTATGCATGTGATGCCTTGTCTTGTGATTTGTCTTAGATTGTGTTGATTCTAACTTCTCCTATCTTATTAAATAGATGCCTAATGTTACTATCAGCACGGCTGAAGAGTTCAAGGGAACTTGTTTTGGCCCTCGTATTATTGAGCTCACTAGTCTGCTCAATATCCCTCTTCCTACTATCATGATGCTTCCCCTCACCAAGTTTGAGAGGAAAGACCTTTGGGGCTTCAAGGTTAATCAGCCAGGACGCCAGACTGAGCCAGCCACGGAGGCAATTATCTTCAAGCTCATGCATGATGACAAGGAGAGAGGCCTAGAGGTAGTCATGCAGGATTTGCTTGGACGTTTACTAGGGAGACACTCTCGAGAGGTTAGAGGTACTCACTTCCACACCTTTGGTAGACGTGATGATGATGGTGAGGCCATTGACTTTGAGGATACTTCGAGAGAGACGGCAGAGCCGATTCGCCTATACCTCCAGGACATAGAGGTTCTTCTTAGGCACATAGACACTGATAGGACCAACGTCATGCTTAGCAATGACGAACTCCAGGTGCAGCTTCATGAGAAGGACAAGCTCTTCGCGGAGCAAGATGATATAGTCAAAGAGATGGAGGCCAAGTTTGAGAGTCAGGACAGAAAGTTCAAGAGTCCAGAGAAGCGAGTCCAAGATAGGAACAAGAGGATTCGAGACATGACTGCAGAACTAGAGGCCAAGGACTTCGAGCTCGAGCATCAGCAAGGTGTGATTGAGAGGCTTTGTGCACAGAAGAGGGCTCTCAAAGCCAAAGTAGAGACCTTGACCACCAATGTCGAGGAATACAAGACCGCTATGGAGAATGCAGGTCTTACATTTGTTGATGAGGAGGTTGATGCCGAGGAGTAGTGATGACTACTCATTTACCTTTATTTATCATGTCTTTGAATATTGAGTCGCAATGACCATCCAACATGTGGATGGCTTGCTATTGGTGTGTTTACTTTTCCAAAAAACTTGTTGTCTGTGTTGTTGAACCTTTACTACTATGATGCATGATTGTGATTTTGTTATGTGATGTATTGTGCATGTTAGCATCTATGGGTATCTCATTCTTATCCTTATTAAAAACCACAGATGCCTCCCCGACGTGCCAATCCCAACCCCAACAACAACAACATCACCCCTGAGATGCAGCAGATGATGACAGCTCAGACTCAGTTGATGCAAATGATGACCACGTTCATCCAGAATTAGAACAACAACAACAACAACAACAATAACAACAATAACAACAACAACAACAACAACAACAACAAAAACAACAACAACAACAACAACAATAACAACAACAACAACAACAACACAAACAACAATCAGAACAACCCACCGGGTTTTTACATGCTTACTAGGTTCTTAAGATTGAGGCCAGCAAAGTTCTTAGGAACTACTGATCCTATGGTGGCCAATGATTGGCTACGCTCTGTGAACAAGGACTTGGTAACTGTTGGTTGTACTGATGAGGAGAAATCAGATTTGCAGCACATTTGTTGGAAGGACCAGCAGCCACTTGGTGGGATAACTTCCAGATCACCACTCCCATTGCGGATGTGACATGGGCTATCTTTGAAGATGGTTTCCGTACTGCTCACATCTCATCCGGAGTGATGAGTTTGAAGAAGAAAGAGTTCCATAACTTGAAGCAGCGCCACCGCAGCGTGGCTGAATATATTGAGGAGTTCAATAATCTGGCGCGATATGCACCGGATGAAGTTGACACTGATGCTAAGAGGAAGGAAAAGTTTTTTGAAGGGTTGAATGATGAATTGAATCTGCAGTTAGTTGTGGCTTATGTTCCCACATACCAGTCTCTTTGTGACAAGGCTGCCATCTTGGAGAGCAAGATGAAACAAGTTGAAAGCAGGAAGAGAAAGCACTCTGACAAGCACAGCTCGGGATCGTCTCACAAGCATTCCCATTATGATGACAGTGGGAGTTCTGGATCCCACAAGCATGGGAAATTCAACAAGAACCACAACCACAACTGTTATCATGACAACAAACACCACCGTAGTCATGACAACGACAAGTACAAGAATCACAAGGGTGGATATAAGAGCCACCACAATGGAAGTGGAAGTGGCAGTGGAAGCCAGCCTGTCAAGAAGGATCTTAGTCATGTTGAATGTTTCAAGTGCAAGAAGATGGGGCATTATGCAAATGAATGCCCAGAAAAGAAAGTTGAAGGACCCAACAAGCCCAACCCTTTTCAAAAGGGACAAGTGAATCACATCAATGTGGAGGAAATTTATGAGGAACCTGATGTTGTTGCTGGTAAGTTCAAACTTAATTCTGTTCCAGCATTTGTTCTCTTTGATACTGGTGCATCTCATTCATTCATATCAAGAGCATTTGTTGAAAGAAATTAACTACCGGTAGAAACTATTGGGTGTCCTATAAAAGTAAGTTCTCCTGGCGGAGAAATGATAGTGAATTTAGGATGTCATGATCTAGTCATAGAGTTTGGGAAGTATAAGTTTCCCGTTAACCTGATAATCCTAAACTCCCAAGGATTGGATGTTATATTGGGAATGGACTGGATGACTAAGCACAAGGGAGTGATAGATTGTGCCAACCATACTGTCTCACTCACAACTCCAGAAAATAAGAGGATCAGATTTAAGACCAACTTTGAGGCAAAAAGGAGTAAGCTAATTCTCTTAAGGGGGTTAGCATGGACAGTGTGCCAATTGTGAGTGAATATCCGGATGTGTTTCCGAAAGAATTACCGGGAATGCCACCTGATAGAGATGTGGAATTTCTTATTGATTTGCTACCAGGATCTGGACCAATAGCAAAGAGACCATACAAGATGTCAGTGGATGAGTTGAAAGAACTCAAGAAGCAGCTTGGAGAACAGTTGCAGAAAGGATTTATCCAACCAAGTTCTTCATCTTGGGGAGCACCAGTTTTGTTTGTGGAAAAGAAAGATAGAAGTCAAAGGTTATGCATAGATTACCGTTCACTCAATGAGGTGACTATCAAGAACAAATACCCTTTGCCTAGAATCAATGACTTGTTTGATCTGTTAGAAGGATCTTGTGTGTTCTCAAAGATTGATCTCCGGTCAGGTTAATTCCAGCTCAAGATAAGGGAACAAGACATACCTAAGACAGCCTTCACCACAAGGTATGGATTGTATGAGTATACCGTGATGCCATTTGGTTTGACCAATGCACCAACATACTTCATGAATATGATGAACAAGGTATTCATGGAATTCCTTGACAAGTTTGTTGTCGTTTTCATCGATGACATTTTGATCTACTCCAAGAGCAAAGAAGAGCATGAAGGACATTTGCGTTTGATACTTGAGAAGCTTAGAGAGCATAAGTTGTATGCCAAATTCAGCAAGTGTGAATTTTGGCTAAATGAAGTTGGTTTTCTTGGACACGTTGTGTCAGGAGATGGTGTAGCAGTTGATCCTGCTAAAGTTTCAGCTGTAACTGAATGGGAATCTCCCAAGTCAGTGAAAGAGGTTCGTAGTTTCCTTGGCTTAGCAGGTTACTACAGAAGGTTCATTGAGAATTTCTCCAAGGTAGCTAAGCCTATGACAGAATTGCTAAAGAAAGACAAGAAATTTGCCTGGACTGAGGGTTGTGAACTCAGCTTTCAAGAATTGAAGAAGAGACTAGTGAAAGCACCAGTCTTATGTTTGCCAGATTTGGAGAAAGATTTCCAAGTGTATTGTGATGCATCTCATCATGGGTTAGGTGCAGTTCTTATGCAAGAAGGGAAAGTTGTGGCTTATGCCTCGAGACAACTCAAAACTCATGAGGTGAACTACCCTACTGATGATTTAGAGTTAGCCTCTGTTGTCCATGCACTCAAAACATGGAGACATTATCTTTTGGGAAAGCGATGTGAAGTGTTCACAGATCACAAGAGTTTGAAGTATATCTTCACCCAGAAAGAAATTAACATGAGACAAAGAAGATGGTTAGAACTCATCAAGGACTATGACTTGAGTTTGCAATACCATCCCGGTAAAGCAAATGTTGTAGCGGATGCCCTAAGCCGTAAAGTTTTTGTGAATGGCCTTACTAAGGGAGAATTACCAGATGACCTATGTGCCCAATTCAGAGATCTCAGATTGGAGATTGTGCCCGAGGGACATCTCATGTCCTTGGATGTTCAACCCACTTTGTTGGACAAGATCAAAGAAGCCCAAAAGACAGATAAGGAAATTGAAGAGATTAAGGAAAATATTGGCAAGGGAAAAGCCAAAGGATTCCATGAAGATGAACAGGGTACTTTATGGCATGGAAAACGTATCTGTGTTCCACAAGATCCGGAGCTTCGGAAACTGATTTTACAGGAAGCCCACAACTCACCGTATTCCATTCATCCGGGTAACACCAAAATGTACATGGATATGAAGGAAA
The DNA here is from genome assembly GCA_916181665.1 of Avena sativa. Classification (NCBI taxonomy): domain Eukaryota; kingdom Viridiplantae; phylum Streptophyta; class Magnoliopsida; order Poales; family Poaceae; genus Avena; species Avena sativa. Next base: position 224,999,558 of record OV702284.1, on the reverse strand, counting down.
GATTTTGGTGGAATAATCTCAAGAAGGACATCGCCGAACATATTGCTTTGTGTGATGTATGTAGTAGAGTGAAAGCGGAACATCAGAAACCAGCAGGATTGTTACAACCACTACCTATTCCTGATTGGAAGTGGGACAAGATTGGTATGGATTTCATCACCGGATTGCCAAGGACCCGGTCAGGATATGATTCTATTTGGGTAGTAGTGGATCGCTTGACTAAAGTGGCTCATTTCATACCCGTGAAGACAACCTATACAAGTGCTAAGTTAGCCAAGATCTATATGAGCGGAATTGTATGTCTACATGGAGTACCCAAGAGTATTGTGTCTGATAGGGGAACTCAATTCACTTCTCATTTTTGGAGGCAACTACATGAGTCATTGGGAACGAGGTTGGAATTCAGTACTGCTTTTCATCCTCAGACTGATTGTCACATCCCAAGATTTTCCAAATCTTGTAATGTGAAAATAAATTAATAAAATAAAACTTTGTTTAATTTTCAGAGCCAGAAGAAACTTTTTGAACTCAATTGGAACTTCAAACCCATTTGAATTATATAAAATCCTAAAGGTATTTAAAAGGATAAACATTTTAAAATAAAGGAAAATAAAATATTTTGGTACTACTACTATAGATCTTTTAATAAAAGATTTTGTTTTCAAATGAAATAGAAGTTTATAAATAAAGAACATTTTATAAAGCCAAATTAAACCTTGGCCAAGCTTTTGAATTAAAACATTTTATTTTAAATAAAATAGCAAAGGTTTAATTAAAAATAATAAAAGATTGTTTAAATAAAATAATAAGGATTTAATATCCAACTTTATTTAATAAAAGGTTTTACCATTTTAATTAAAACATCAAAGCTTATTAAATTATTTTAAATAAGTTTTCTAAGTATTTTATTTTCTTAATTAAAACCTACTAAAGTGTTTTGGCTTTATTTTTAGATTTCAAAATAAATATCTCAATAAAACAAACCCAAGTTGATTTAATAATGAAAGTCTTTTTTATTTAATTAATAATAGACTCTAAAATGTTATTTGTTTTAAAACAAATTTCCAAATATTATGTACTCCCCAAATTAAACCTACTAATTTGATTTTGAAAATATTTGGTTTTCAAATGGAGATTTTATTAACATCAAACCCTATTTGATTAATAAACCATGGTTCATTTTATTTAATTAATAAATGGAACCTTTAATAAAATGGTTAATTATTTTAACCAAGCTTTCTAGATATACCTTATTTCAAATACAACCCACTATTTTGGTTTTGGAAAATATGTGAATTTAAATTGAGTTTGAAATAAATCAGATCCTAATTTGATTAATTAGTAATGGACAACTATTTAATTAATATTGGACTTTATTTATTTAAAAATTATAGATTTTAGAATTAGGTTCAGGCTACTGAACAGAACTAAGTCAAATTTACAAAGTTTGGGTGTTGTTTGAATTGATGTGAACATTGTTTGTTTGTTTGAAATTCAAAACAGAAAAATAGAATTAGAAAAAGAAAAAGGAATCAGACAGAAAAAAAATAAGAAAACAGACCCAACCCACTACCCCGGCCCAAACAGCCCACCTAGCCCAGCTCTCCCTCCCCCGAAGCGTTACTTTTCTCACCGCCGAAGCAGCCCATAGAGTCAATGACCGGTGGACCCATCCTCCCTCTTCTTTTCTCACTGACGCTGGACCCCACCCCTCCTGTTCTTCTTCCTCCCTGCGACTCCTTCTTCCCCTCACCTCGCGACCGTTTCTGTCGTTAAATTTCTCGCGGTCAATACACTTTACTGCAGCGATTACTCCTCACCGTGACCACTCAGCGTTAAACGCCAGGCTTTCCTCTCCTTTCTCCCCCAGACGCCCCTCCTCGACACGCCTCCAGGCCACCACAATCCCTCCTCGACTGTCTCTGCCTCCGGCGACCATTCTCATCAATTTCGGCAACCTCTCACCGCCCCTTGCCTCTTCGACCACCCTCACCTGATCCCCACGTCCTAGCGAACCTCCCAGAGGCATTAGCTCGCTCGCGCACGCCCCGGAACCCCGGCAACGACGACGCCCTCTCACCACCGTTCACTGTCTCTACTCCGACAAGTACCCTAAGTAACATCTGGCCACCCCATTCTGTCTCGTTGATGCACACACGATCACCGACCCCGTACGCATCTGACGCAACTGCTATCTTGCTTTTTCGTGGCATGTATCGTCGCCTCCGACGATAAACAGAGAAGCCCGACGCGGACACGAACTCCGGCGAGCGATTCAAGCCAGCATAGTGCTCCCCTTGGCCAACAAAGACCACGTTGAGCATCAACGGTGCGATACAAACTCGGTGAGCTTCCCCTCCCTCTTTCTCGCAGTCTGCATCGTCAGCAACCTCGCCGTCTGGCCGCTCCGCCACCAGACGCCGGCGCCAGCGCCGCTGCTGTTTGGCCAAGCATTTGGAACCGTTAGATTAGCATCGGATGGCTTGGATAGATTCACTAAAACGAAAGGGTACGTTTGATCTGAGCCGCACATGCCCCTTTTAATCCTGTGGCCTGTAACACGCGATCCACACGAAACGGTATTGCCCAATCAGAAGCAGCCACGTGTTCAGGATTCGATTTAAAATAGAATTTTGATCTGATTAGAATACAAATTTGTAATTGCTATAACTTTCAAACCACACGTCCAAATTTGGCAAATTTTATATCAATGGATTCAGGAGAACAAGCCCTAGCCAACCATGGCCTTAGTTTGACAAATAGTAACTGTTAGCTTGTTTGAATTTGTTGAAACTTTTGTGAGCTTGTTTAGAGTATAAAAATTGTTTAAAAATGATTTTTGGATTAAAACTTTTGCAAAATGGATTATTGTGACCTTACTGACCCTAGGAACCAACCCTTGGTATTAAAAATGATTTTTGAAAGATTTAGGTTAGATTAATTGACTTAGCCATTTTCTAGCCAAATAAAAGAATGGTTTTTGTTATAAAAATGTTTATGAAAAGAAAACTTCAAGGAAATGTTTTGGACCAAACCTACTGACCCAAAAACACCAAGTTTTGCAATAGCAACTCATTTGGTGAACCCTATAGGCTAATTCCTTAGTAAAAAAAAATATTTCTACACCACATAAAATAACACTTTGTTTTGAAAATGGTTTTAAAGTGAAAACTTTTGCAAATGACTTGGCCACTTTAGGAAATGACCATTAGATGTACCCAAATGTCTATGACCCACTAGGAACCACTTTTTCAAACAAAACAAAGCTTGGCATGCTTGCATGCATTTCTTTGACTTTGTTATTTATGTGTGTTGTTTTGCTTGATTGGTAAATTGAGTTTGTGCCTTGCTTGATTGATTTGTAGTGACTTGAAGAGTGTGATTGTTGCAAAGATCAAGAAGTGAACCTATACTCTACCAAAAAGGCAAGTGATGCTTCATACTTTTTGTCCCATTACTTTTACTATGCATTAGTGATTTTGCTAAGTAAAACTTGCATGGATTTTGCTAAGTATAGATATTGCTATAGGAAAACCTAGTAGATGAATCCTTAGTAGGATTTTCCTAAGATAGAGATTCCTACTACTACCAAGCTTAGCCTAGCTAATAGAAAACATGGGTGGAATATATATTCACACTATGGAAAAATATTCTAAGTCTGAGGACTAAAGTTTTGTTTAATAAAACAACTAAGTTAATGAATCACCTGGGTGGAATGGGCTTGCTTGGTGGAGAATGGTTGAGTGGTTCACAATGCCATAGGCTTGGATTGTGTATCTCACTTGTGGAATGCCACCCAGGAACAAAGGGATTTGAGATGTCAAATGTTGAGAAGCTTCAAGTGCAACCACTTGGCAATATGGGCTCTGCCATGATCATATAGGTTGCAAGAACTTAGCCAAATGGACAGTGGGTGGTAGTGTTTGATAGGTTGGAGCGCGTCCATTTTGGTCTAAGGGAAAGCTTCTGAAAGATCTTGTCTTGGGAAACCAAGTCTTGTGGGAAAAGTGCACCACCTCTGCAGAGTGTAAAATCTAAGTACTTAGCCATGTCCCTGGTAAAGGACAATTTGAGCATCAAGACATGGAAGCAATCAAGAATCTCATCATTCAAATTTCTAAGTTAAAATCTTGTGGATTGAACAAGGGTTGTTTGAATTCTTCAATCATTGATGGACAGATGGCTTGGTACAAGGATCTTGAAATCTTTGATTGAGGAAAAAATGGTTTTGCCAAGCACTTCAGTCTTTGATTGGTAGATGCCTTGGAAAGTGATTTGTCAAAACAAAAACTTAGTATTTTCAAAAGTTAAGGAAAAATCTATTTTGAGCAATGCAAGCCTCAACTCCACTTAGCCAAATGCATATAGATGATAGACTCCACTATACAAATATAGTATCACTTGCCAATACAATTCAAATGTATTGACCCTTGTGGCTGTAACTTGTATGTTGCAGGTTTGATTGATTTTAGTGAAGATTGATTGTTTAGGATTACAAAGTCTACAACCAACATCTGCCTGTGGCACTTTGAAGATGAAGGACCCATATTAATAGTTATTCCGCTGCAATGTAATGTAATAGCCAAATGATCTATGTTTTGATGTAATAAACTTATGTTATTCCTGGTTATAAAGTTATATTATGACCTTTGTTTCTTGATATTACATCTTAACTGTGGATGCTAGCTATTGATCCAGGGACTAGCATTGTAAAACACAGGAGGAATCTACCTTATTAGGTTGAGGCCTCTACAGATGGTATCAGAGCATTGTGTTGCCTGTAGGATTTGTAAACCTAGGATTGGATAAAAACCCTTAGAAAAATAGGAGTTTTACTTGTTCCAAAAAAACTTATTTACAAAAACACTTGTAAACTCTTTTCTTAACCATTTTGGTTTTAACTCTACACCTCTTCTACTTCAACTTGATGGAAAACCTACCCATGGCCAAAGACTACACCATGTGCAAAGGACTTCTTCAACTTCTTCAACTCTAATGACTTCAACTTCTTCAACTCTAATGACTTCAACATCTTCAGCATATTCCCCAAGGACCTCCAACTTGGATATCACTAAGGACTACTAGTAAGACAAGGAAATCATACTCAAGATTTAGAGACTGAGGGAATGCAAAAGTTAGAAGGAGTTCACTTCACTTGAAGTCAATGTAACCAAGAGCTTATCTCAAGGAAACCATGATCTCATGCAAGAAGAAGAACCATGAAGGAAGGAAAGGTCACAAGTGAACCATATAGATGGACCACCATAATTTAGTTAAGTCAAACACACCAACTTATGTGGTGTAACAAAAAGTTTTTGTTGACTAAGTATGTGCTTGAACTTTGTTTGAGTGAAATGTTTGGTTTGTGATTGCTTGCACATTGCTTGTGTGAATTGTGATGTGTGTGATTAGAATTGATTCCTTAGAATTATCTTGCCTATTTTAATCCCTACCCAACCCAAACAGATGACTACTCCAAGAAACTCCAACATCAAGGTTGATGACAACCACAACCAAGAGAACAACATGAGAGAACTTATAGCAACCCAAAACCAGTTGAGCCAAGAGAGAACTCAGCTTTTAGCTAACAACAATGGACTAGACCCAGCTATACAAAGGATTTTGAAACTTCAATCCCAATTGTTGCAAGGATTAGTTACTCAAATGATCAACATGAGAGAAAACTTTTCCCAAAGAGCTAATGACAACAAGGATGACAAAGATGTTATTCTAGAAGGAACCCAAGCCAACAATAGTTTTAGAGACAAAGATTATGCATCCAAGGAACATGAAGATCAATACCCCAAGAAGAGAGAAAGATCTCCCACCTATGAAGAACATGAACCAGAAGAACTCCTAGCTTTGGAGAGACCCAAGAAGAAGAAGAAATGCCCCAACCCTAACAAGAAGGATATTACTCAAGAGCAATGTTACAATTGCAAAGAGATGGGACACTATGCCAATGGATGCCCAGAAAAGAAGAAGAGCCAAAGAAACAAACAAGAAGCAATGATACCAAAGGAAAAGAAAGATATCAGCCAGGTGATTTGTTTCAACTGCAAGAATCCAGGACATTATGCAAGCAATTGTCCAGAAAAGATGAAGAACAAGTTAAACAAGCCTATGGAGAAACTCAACCTTGGCCCATGAAGTCAAGTATAGAAACAAAAGACACATGCAAATGTTGCTTAGAGAAGTTTTCCCAGGATCCCAAGAAGGACAATATGTAATTTTTGTTTGAAAATTTTTAAGGGTGGTAGTACCCTAGTTGTTTTGAACTTGCTTGTAACCCTGCCTTCCCAAATCTCGGGACGAGATTTATTTTAAGGGTGGTAGCCTGTCACATCCCAAGATTTTCCAAATCTTGTAATGTGAAAATAAATTAATAAAATAAAACTTTGTTTAATTTTCAGAGCCAGAAGAAACTTTTTGAACTCAATTGGAACTTCAAACCCATTTGAATTATATAAAATCCTAAAGGGATTTAAAAGGATAAACATTTTAAAATAAAGGAAAATAAAATATTTTGGTACTACTACTATAGATCTTTTAATAAAAGATTTTGTTTTCAAATGAAATAGAAGTTTATAAATAAAGAACATTTTATAAAGCCAAATTAAACCTTGGCCAAGCTTTTGAATTAAAACATTTTATTTTAAATAAAATAGCAAAGGTTTAATTAAAAATAATAAAGGATTGTTTAAATAAAATAATAAGGATTTAATATCCAACTTTATTTAATAAAAGGTTTTACCATTTTAATTAAAACATCAAAGCTTATTAAATTATTTTAAATAAGTTTTCTAAGTATTTTATTTTCTTAATTAAAACCTACTAAAGTGTTTTGGCTTTATTTTTAGATTTCAAAATAAATATCTCAATAAAACAAACCCAAGTTGATTTAATAATGAAAGTCTTTTTTATTTAATTAATAATAGACTCTAAAATGTTATTTGTTTTAAAACAAATTTCCAAATATTATGTACTCCCCAAATTAAACCTACTAATTTGATTTTGAAAATATTTGGTTTTCAAATGGAGATTTTATTAACATCAAACCCTATTTGATTAATAAACCATGGTTCATTTTATTTAATTAATAAATGGAACCTTTAATAAAATGGTTAATTATTTTAACCAAGCTTTCTAGATATACCTTATTTCAAATACAACCCACTATTTTGGTTTTGGAAAATATGTGAATTTAAATTGAGTTTGAAATAAATCAGATCCTAATTTGATTAATTAGTAATGGACAACTATTTAATTAATATTGGACTTTATTTATTTAAAAATTATAGATTTTAGAATTAGGTTCAGGCTACTGAACAGAACTAAGTCAAATTTACAAAGTTTGGGTGTTGTTTGAATTGATGTGAACATTGTTTGTTTGTTTGAAATTCAAAACAGAAAAATAGAATTAGAAAAAGAAAAAGGAATCAGACAGAAAAAAAATAAGAAAACAGACCCAACCCACTACCCCGGCCCAAACAGCCCACCTAGCCCAGCTCTCCCTCCCCCGAAGCGTTACTTTTCTCACCGCCGAAGCAGCCCATAGAGTCAATGACCGGTGGACCCATCCTCCCTCTTCTTTTCTCACTGACGCTGGACCCCACCCCTCCTGTTCTTCTTCCTCCCTGCGACTCCTTCTTCCCCTCACCTCGCGACCGTTTCTGTCGTTAAATTTCTCGCGGTCAATACACTTTACTGCAGCGATTACTCCTCACCGTGACCACTCAGCGTTAAACGCCAGGCTTTCCTCTCTTTTCTCCCCCAGACGCCCCTCCTCGACACGCCTCCAGGCCACCACAATCCCTCCTCGACTGTCTCTGCCTCCGGCGACCATTCTCATCAATTCCGGCAACCTCTCACCGCCCCTTGCCTCTTCGACCACCCTCACCTGATCCCCACGTCCTAGCGAACCTCCCAGAGGCATTAGCTCGCTCGCGCACGCCCCGGAACCCCGGCAACGACGACGCCCTCTCACCACCGTTCACTGTCTCTACTCCGACAAGTACCCTAAGTAACATCTGGCCACCCCATTCTGTCTCGTTGATGCACACACGATCACCGACCCCGTATGCATCTGACGCAACTGCTATCTTGCTTTTTCGTGGTATGTATCGTTGCCTCCGACGATAAACAGAGAAGCCCGACGCGGACACGAACTCCGGCGAGCGATTCAAGCCAGCATAGTGCTCCCCTTGGCCAACAAAGACCACGTTGAGCATCAGCGGTGCGATACAAACTCGGTGAGCTTCCCCTCCCTCTTTCTCGCAGTCTGCATCATCGGCAACCTCGCCGTCTGGTCGCTCCGCCACCAGACGCCGCCGCCAGCGCCGCTGCTGTTTGGCCAAGCATTTGGAACCGTTAGATTAGCATCGGATGGCTTGGATAGATTCACTAAAACGAAAGGGTACGTTTGATCTGAGCCGCACATGCCCCTTTTAATCCTGTGGCCTGTAACACGCGATCCACACGAAACGGTATTGCCCAATCAGAAGCAGCCACGTGTTCAGGATTCGATTTAAAATGGAATTTTGATCGGATTAGAATACAAATTTGTAATTGCTATAACTTTCAAACCACACGTCCAAATTTGGCAAATTTTATATCAATGGATTCAGGAGAACAAGCCCTAGCCAACCATGGCCTTAGTTTGACAAATAGTAACTGTTAGCTTGTTTGAATTTGCAGAAACTTTTGTGAGCTTGTTTAGAGTATAAAAATTGTTTAAAAATGATTTTTGGATTAAAACTTTTGCAAAATGGATTATTGTGACCTTACTGACCCTAGGAACCAACCCTTGGTATTAAAAATGATTTTTTGAAAGATTTAGGTTAGATTAATTGACTTAGCCATTTTCTAGCCAAATAAAAGAATGGTTTTTGTTATAAAAATGTTTATGAAAAGAAAACTTCAAGGAAATGTTTTGGACCAAACCTACTGACCCAAAAATACCAAGTTTTGCAATAGCAACTCATTTGGTGAACCCTATAGGCTAATGCCTTAGTAAAAAAAAATATATTTCTACACCACATAAAATAACACTTTGTTTTGAAAATGGTTTTAAAGTGAAACCTTTTGCAAATGCCTTGGCCACTTTAGGAAATGACCATTAGATGTACCCAAATGTCTATGACCCACTAGGAACCACTTTTTCAAACAAAACAAAGCTTGGCATGCTTGCATGCATTTCTTTGACTTTGTTATTTATGTGTGTTGTTTTGCTTGATTGGTAAATTGAGTTTGTGCCTTGCTTGATTGATTTGTAGTGACTTGAAGAGTGTGATTGTTGAAAAGATCAAGAAGTGAACCTATACTCTACCAAAAAGGCAAGTGATGCTTCATACTTTTTGTCCCATTACTTTTACTATGCATTAGTGATTTTGCTAAGTAAAACTTGCATGGATTTTGCTAAGTATAGATATTGCTATAGGAAAACCTAGTAGATGAATCCTTAGTAGGATTTTCCTAAGATAGAGATTCCTACTACTACCAAGCTTAGCCTAGCTAATAGAAAACATGGGTGGAATATATATTCACACTATGGAAAAATATTCTAAGTCTGAGGACTAAAGTTTTGTTTAATAAAACAACTAAGTTAATGAATCACCTGGGTGGAATGGGCTTGCTTGGTGGAGAATGGTTGAGTGGTTCACAATGCCATAGGCTTGGATTGTGTATCTCACTTGTGGAATGCCACCCAGGAAACAAAGGGATTTGAGATGTCAAATGTTGAGAAGCTTCAAGTGCAACCACTTGGCAATATGGGCTCTGCCATGATCATATAGGTTGCAAGAACTTAGCCAAATGGACAGTGGGTGGTAGTGTTTGATAGGTTGGAGCGCGTCCATTTTGGTCTAAGGGAAAGCTTCTGAAAGATCTTGTCTTGGGAAACCAAGTCTTGTGGGGAAAGTGCACCACCTCTGCAGAGTGTAAAATCTAAGTACTTAGCCATGTCCCTGGTAAAGGACAATTTGAGCATCAAGACATGGAAGCAATCAAGAATCTCATCATTCAAATTTCTAAGTTAAAATCTTGTGGATTGAACAAGGGTTGTTTGAATTCTTCAATCATTGATGGAGAGATGGCTTGGTACAAGGATCTTGAAATCTTTGATTGAGGAAAAAATGGTTTTGCCAAGCACTTCAGTCTTTGATTGGTAGATGCCTTGGAAAGTGATTTGTCAAAACAAAAACTTAGTATTTTCAAAAGTTAAGGAAAAATCTATTTTGAGCAATGCAAGCCTCAACTCCACTTAGCCAAATGCATATAGATGATAGACTCCACTATACAAATATAGTATCACTTGCCAATACAATTCAAATGTATTGACCCTTGTGGCTGTAACTTGTATGTTGCAGGTTTGATTGATTTTAGTGAAGATTGATTGTTTAGGATTACAAAGTCTACAACCAACATCTGCCTGTGGCACTTTGAAGATGAAGGACCCATATTAATAGTTATTCCGCTGCAATGTAATGTAATAGCCAAATGAGCTATGTTTTGATGTAATAAACTTATGTTATTCCTGGTTATAAAGTTATATTATGACCTTTGTTTCTTGATATTACATCTTAACTGTGGATGCTAGCTATTGATCCAGGGACTAGCATTGTAAAACACAGGAGGAATCTACCTTATTAGGTTGAGGCCTCTACACTGATGGACAGACAGAAAGGACTAATCAGATTCTTGAAGATATGTTGAGAGCATGTGCACTAGACTATGGAGCCAGTTGGGATGAAAGTCTGCGTTACGCAGAATTCTCTTACAATAACAGCTATCAAGCCAGTATTGAGATGACACCATTTGAGTTTCTCTATGGGAGAAAGTGTACCACCCCATTACTATTGAATGGTGTAGGAGAAAGAAGTTTGTTTGGACCAGAACTAATCAAAGAGGCTGAAGAGAAAGTCAAGCTAGTTAAGGACAGACTAAAGATAGCACAATCCCGACCAAAGAGCTACGCAGATCCCAAGCGTAGAGAAGTCACCTATGAAGTGGGTGATAGAGCTTATCTTAGAGTGTCACCACTTCGTGGAGTGAAGAGGTTTGGTGTCAAAGGTAAATTGGCCCCAAGATATGTTGGACCATTCAAGATTCTAAGTCGTAAAGGAGAAGTAGCTTATGAGATTGAATTGCCAGAGTCTTTGTCTGCTGTTCACAATGTGTTTCATGTGAGTCAACTTAAGAAATGCCATCCGGAAATGGAAGAGACTTCTTTGAAGGATACTATACCTTTGGAAGAGGTCCAATTGGAAAGTGATCTCACCTATGAAGAGAAACCTATCAAGATTCTTGAGACTGCAGAAAGAGTTACTCGGACTAAGACTATCAAATTCTGCAAAGTTCAATGGAACCATCATTCCGAAGAAGAAGCAACATGGGAAAGAGAAGATGATCTTCGGAAAGACCACCCTCACCTATTTGCTAGCCAATCCGAATCTCGAGGGCGAGATTCACCTTAAGGGGGTTAGATTTGTAACATCCCTAAAGTCATGTTTCAAAACTCATGCATATCATCCATGCATCCATGATCATTTAGGGTTCCATTTCAAAACCATTTCAAAAACAGGAGCATCTGATGCTCATTATTTTATGTGAGCAACTATTAAACCAATGCCACTCTCAAATGAAGAGTTTATTTGTTTTAAAACAAGCCTTGCTTGCTCTCTTGTTATTTTGTTGGATTGTTGGAGTTTGGTGAAAAATTACAAAACAAATATGGCTTTAAAACCATTTTTAAAACTTATTCAAATCAAGTGCTATGTCACTGTTTATTTTGTTTAATCAAAAGGACCAAGCTAGTATAGAGAGACCACATGTTTTTATGTCCAAAAATATGAGTGTTGCACTCTACAAAAATCTAGAAGAGATTTGAATTCAAATGGCTTTTGAAATCATTTGAAAATGTTTCCTGGAAATTCAAACAGAAAAAGAAAAAAAATAAAGAAATAAGAAAAGGTCGGCGCCAGACTTTTGGCCCATCAGCAGACCTAGCCCACTAAGCCCACCCGGGCCATTCCCTCCCCCTCGCTCTCTCACGCGCACCCACTCGACCCCGCGCTCACTGACCAGTGGCCCATTGCCACGTCGTCATCGTCCTCCCAGAAACAGCGATGAACACGTCGCCGCCCGTTTCTTCCCCCACCTCTGCCGTGATTTTAAACCACTTAATTGACGATGAATGCGTGCGCGATCTCCGCCCCTGCTCTGGCTATAAGATCCCCTCCTCTATACACTCGTTACCCCTCACTCACCAACCACAGAGCGCCGCTAGGCTGTCCACAATCGAGCTCGCGTCGCCGCTGTTCCGAACCACTCCGGCGAGCCATCACGGTGAACTCCGACCGCCCCCTGTCTCTGGTTCAAACAAACATGACCAGCATGTCCTTGCACGTTCCTTGATGCCTTTTGTTTGCTCTCTCGTGACCTAGGTTGTCGTCACCGTTCGTGCCCGCAAACATCAGAACCGTCGCTCAACTCCGACGAGCGATTAAGGTAAAACCCGACTGCCCCTCGACTTCTTCTTGATCCAGTAGTGTTCGCCGTAGCCTTGCGCACCCACTGATACAACTGGTTCATGCTAGGGTGATCCATAGCGTCGCCAACGTCCTCGTCACCGAGCACCCGACGCTGCGCTCAACTCCGACGAGCTCCCACAGCCACAGCAACACGCCCCCTCTCCCATGACGACCACGTTGAGCTTCCTTGTGCACGTGCGAGTCTGGTAAGCATCACCACTGCCCCCAGCCCTCGCTAGATTCGCCGATCCATCGCCGGCAGAGCCGTCGCCGCCGTTCTGGCCATTTGCGCCGCCGAGTTGTGGTCAGAGTGATTTGATCCACTGGATCTAGATCCAGTGGTTGAGATTAGAAGCTAGGCGAAGAGGTACGGGCAGATCTGAGCCACGCATTTTAGTTAGATCTAACGGTTCGGAAGCATGATCCTGAGCGAAGCGGTACCCTCCAATCAGAAAGCGCCGCGTGGCATGAGTTTTGTTTTAAATTTCTGAATTAGATCTATTAGATGTTTAAATTTGTTTAATTCATAACTTTTGAATGCCACGTCCAAATTTGACAAATTTTATATCAATGGAATCAGGAGAGAAAATCCTTTCCATGTATGCAATGTGTTTAATGTTTTGCCTCTGTTAAAATGGTTGTTTTTACAGAAACATGTGTAGGCCTATTTTGTGTATAATAATTATTTTGGAAATGTTTTAATGTTCAAATAAAGTTTGTTTGGCAAGTTTTGAACTTGTTTATGAATCAGTACTGTGCACTTGTCTTGTTTGGTGTAGAAAATCATCACATCGCATTATGCATGCATCCATATATTTTTGCTTGTATTTATTATGTATGTGATTTTGGTGCTATTATTTTATGTGTAGATTTTGGTGCAAATAGTGATTGTGATTGTGAGGATTGTAGCTACTCTCCAAAACAAGTGGTGCTTCATGATTTTATTCCTATGTTTTTCAAATATGCATTAGAAATATTTTGCTAGTCTTGCATGGATATTTTAGATCTATATGCTATGCTTGGGAAATCCTAGTAGTTGTAGAATTCCTAGAAATATTTCTAAGTCTTATCAATGCCATGCTTAGCCTAGCTAGTAGCAACCAAGGGTGGTTATATTCATGCTATGAATAAATATTTCTAAGTCTTTGTACTATGTTTTTGCTTAATAAAACAACTAAGTGAATGAAACACCTGGGTGGAATGGAAAGAATGGGTTATGTTGAGTGGTTACACAAGGCCCATTTCTATGGTTTACCTTGTGTATCTCACTTGTGGAAATCCACCCAGTAACAAAGGGATTTGATATGCCAAATGTTAAGAAGCTTCTAGTGCAGCCACTTGGCAATATGGGCTCTGCCTGGATCACATAGGTTGCAATTACTTAGCCATTTGGACAGTTGGTGTTAATGGGATTATAGGTTGGAACGCGTCCATTTGGTCTAAGGGAAGGCTCCTGAAAGGTCCTGTCTTGGTGGAAATCAAGTCTTGTGGGGAAAGTGCACAACCTCTGCAGATGGAAGAATCTAAGTACTTAGCCATGTCCCTGGTATTGGACAACTTGAGCATCAAGACATGGAAGCTATCAAGAATCTCCTCATCCCAATTTCTAAGTAAAAACTTGTGGTTGAACAAGGGTGAAGGACCCCAATGTCTATTGGTGGTTCCTTGGGAAAGATTTTGACAAAGAAAAACTTAGTGTTTTTCAACTAATAGGCAAAACCTATTTTGAGCAAAGCAAGCCTAAGCTACACTTAGCCAAAATGCATATAGTATCTAGTCCACCAATATTCTACTAAGGTATCACTTTCCAATACTATTCCAATGTATTGACCCACTATGGTTGTAACTTGTGATGTTGCAGGTTATTCTGATGACGATTAGGAGTCATGAGTCTACACTCAACATGCTTGCCTGTGGCACATGAAGATGAAGACTTATTTATCTTATTACATATTTAAACTCTTGTACTAGGCCTGTGGCCATGGAGTTTGTAAAAGACTATGTTTGTCTCTGGAATGACTTGTAATAATGACCTTTGTTTCTGTGTACTTCATCTTAAACTGTGGATGCTAGCATTGATCCAGGGACTAGCATTGCAATCACAGGGATCCTTTTCCTTTTTTAAAGGAGGGATCTTACACTGACGTACCCGGAGCCTTGGAGTACAAGACACGCAAGGCTAGTAATAGACGGTGTAGGACTCTGTAACCTGTCCGGCTAGGACTTTTCCCTATAACCCTAGGACCTGGCGACTATATAAGTTGGCCCTATGGGAGCCTTTAGGGCACGATCATAGACAACTTCACATAACCTCGCACAACGAACCAATCCATGTAACTCGGCGTATTGCCATTATAGTGATTTATAGCAGGAGTAGGATTCTACCACCGTTGTGGGATATGAACCTGGGTAAACTGTGTTACCTCGTACCCGTCAACCATCTGCCTTCCCCCATGTCTCTAAACATGCACTGTGAGGACCCCTCCATGGCATACTCGTCGGCAATACCACGACAATACTCACCCTTGCTTTGTTTATACTTTTGGCAGAGTAAGTGTTCCCGGAAGATCAGTTTGGTCATACATCGACATCGACGAGTAGCTTGGGGTTCCCGGTCGGCAGCCTAGAATCTATGGGCTGGGACGTCATCGTTATGCTTCAGGCCTCTTAGGCCATTTGTTAAGTTTGCTATACTTAATAGCATAATTTGCCTTCCGTTGTTTGATGTTTGTGGTCAGTGACCTCTGCTTGTAATAATTTGGTTCTCTGCTCAGTTTTGAGCTTGCTATAATAAATTTTGTGTCGTAGGGTCACTGTTGTGTTACCGATTCCGCACTGGATATTCTCAAGCTCAAGGTTAAGCTTATCTCAGATAGAGGTCTGGGATTTGTTTAGCCTTGATCCCGGGGGTGTCACATGGCCCACCGGCTAGACCCTGCAGCCACCCCTGCCCTGTAAACCCATATCCAAACAGTAAACCCTAGAGCCCAAATTGTAATTTACCTCCCCTGACCAGTATATAAGGGCGGGTAGAGCTGGGGTTCTAGGTAAGTAATATCCATAGTAGCAAGAGCTTGCCTCTAGTCCCATCTTCTTCTAGCTCTCGATAGTAGCTAAGGAAACAGCTCCAGAAGCACTTGTACTGGGCATTTTCCCCCCATATAGTTCATCTTGCAGGAGTAGGGGTGTTACCTCGCCGAGAGGGCCCCGAACCTGGGTATGTCGATGTGTTTGCAGTTCTCCGTGCCTAACCCGTTGCGTGAGCCACCGATTGCATGTGAATGTCCATCTTTAGCCATCCATGATGGCACTTCCATGTTCCACACCATGACAGTTGGCGCCCACTGTGGGGCACAACGCTTCGGCTAGGATCATCTTCCACACGGGACTTCCGCTGGTCGCTGGTGAACGCGTGGCCTCTGGCCTCGTTCTCACACTCAGCACTTTCGACCGCGTCGTCGACAACGTTGCGTGCTTCGCCGGGAACACCTTCCCCGACGACGGCTCCATCATGCACTTTGGGGCCTCCGCGTCTATGTCGCCGCCGTCACCGAGGTTTTCCCCAGCACGGTCGCCACCATCACCGATGTGCCTCTCAGCCACCTCGCCCGAGGCTCGAACGCGACAAACAGTTGTGTTGAGGTCATGGTGGTGAACACCCGCGAAAACCACCGCCCGCCTCAGGAGCGCCGAGCGGGAGGAGAGGGCTCCGCGCTTGAGCAGGAGCAGGACCCACTCACCGCCTCCATCTAGCACCTTCGCGCTCCTATCATCGTCGAGGCGGACCTAGCAGCCGCTGCGGCCGCACTCGAGGCCACGCGCCAGAAGCTCCTGGAGGAAGCCACCAAGGTCGCCGCTAACCAGCGCCGACTGAACGCCACCGTGCACGAGTACAACACCGCCCACGGCTTCGCCAGGCAAGTCTAGCACCGGGGGTGCGACCTCGCGTTGGAACTGGACCACGCCATCGACTCGCACGCAGGCGTGGCGCAACCCATTTACAGCACTCCTGCCAAAAACATGAGAGCGGCCGAAGCAGCGGCCGCCGAGCTGAAACACCTCGAGGGGGAAGAGCTCTATCGCCAGCAGGAACACGTCCAGCTCCTCGTCACCACAGCCAACAAGCAGCAGGCCGAAGGCGGCCCCAGCTAATCGGGCAACACCCGGGACATATGTAGGGTTCGCAGCACAGAAAACAAAATTTTCCTACGATGGGAACAACTATGTACCAAGATCTATCTACTAGATACAACCAACGGGCGGATATACATCCGAAGAGAACATACCCTTGAAGATCGACAAAGCTTAACGAGGTTGAACTCGTGGTTCATGTAGACGATCTCAAGATCGAGAGGAAGTCCTAGCGCCGCAAATCAGCGGCTCATTCGTGCTTGCACACATGTCCAAGGCACCGAGCAACCTCCGCCTCCTCGTTCCAGTGATGCAGTGGAAGCACAACTCTTTCTTGCCGAATAGCCACCGGGAACATGTATCTCGCTAGTCCGAGACCATGGGGGATAAATACTAGAGGGGGAGAGAGATCCTTCACGAGGAGGTGTGAGTGAGAAGAGAGGAGGGGGATCCTTTTATAGGAGGAGGGGGCACCCAAGGGGGTGGCCGACACATGGGGCTGCCCCCTTGCCCTCCCTCCATTGATGTGGTTGGACACTCCACTCACAAAAATGCCTTTCAATTTCCTCCACTCAAAACCCCACTCAAATTCCCATTAAATTTCCACCAAATTTAATGCAAACTCTCATTAAATAAAACTCCTTTTATTTATTCAGAATTTTGTCAATTACTTTAATGACAAACATTCACATATAACCCCTTGCTAGTATTTCATTTCACATGCAAAAACACTTTCTGCAATTTCACCCGAAAAGCCGTTTTGGTATCTAGTGAAATAAATTCCTGCGCTTGTTATTCTTTTCGGCATGAAACTTTTGCTCCAAATGGTGTCGGTGTATCTTAAGTGTGTCACCCTACGGTTCATGAATAATGCGGACATGATCGAGGCCCCTCTCAGATCAATATTCAGAAGCGGGACCTGGAGATCCATACTAACTCCCACACTTTCAACGATGACTTTCTTGTGATCGTGAGAACCTTTTACGCTAGTATCTTAATCCTTTTGTTTCGCGATATATTACATGTCCGAGATTCGATCATCGGTATCTCCATACCTAGTTTGATATTGTTACTGACATGTACTCTTTTCTTGTTCCCGTGATATAATATTCTAGTGATCAAATCACTTGCTTGCAAGCTAATCAATGTGATATCACCGAGAGGGACCAGTGCATATCTATCCGTCACCAGGATGAACAAATTCCACTCTCGATCCATGGTCCTCAACATAATACTTTAGTAGTACTGAACCCATCTTTATAATCACCCTGTTATGGTGTGACATTTGATGTTATCAAGATACTCTTCCGGTGTTAGTGATTGACATGATCTCATGGTCTAAGGATTAGGATCACTTCGTATGATGTTATAGAAATATAAACTCAATGACTTTCATCGTAATGCTATACGTCGTATGAATGTTCATCACACCATTCCAATAATTTTGTGACCTCGTTATTAACAACATCCAATGTCCATGATCAGGAAACCTTGATCATCTTGTTAATCAACGAGCTAATTTATGAGAGAGGCATAACTAGGAAATTTCTGTTTGTTTATTAAACACACATGTATTAACGTTTCCGTATTAATACAATTATAGCATGCAAAATAAACATCTATCATATACTTGGAATATACATAATAACCACTTTATTATTGCCTCTCAAGGCATATTCCTTTCAGTCTCCCACTTGCACTAGAGATAATAATCTAATTACATAGTGATAAATATAACATCCATGGAGTTCTGGTGTTGATCATGTTTTGCTCTAGGGAGAGTTTTAGTCAATGGATCTGCTACATTGAGATCCATGTGTTCTTTACAAATCTTTATATCTCCATCCTTGACATGCTCGCGGATGGAGTGAAACCGGCGCTTAATATGCTTGGAATTCTTGTGAGACTTTGGTTCTTTGGCATTGGCTATGGCACCATTGTTGTCACAAAAGATCACCATTGGGTCCAATGCACTCACAACCACACCTAGTTCGGATATGAACTCCTTCATCCAAACTGCTTCCTGAGCCGCTTCTGAAGCAGCAACATATTTGGCCTCCGTTGTTGATCCCGCCACCACAGGATGTTTGGAACTCCTCCAAATAACCGCTCCACCATTCATGAGAAATACGTATCCGGATTGAGACTTTGAGTCATCCGGATCGGTGTCAAAGTGTAACATCCCTAAAATCATGATTTAAAACTCATGCATATCATCCATGCATCCATGATCATTTAGGGTTTTAATTCAAAATCATTTAAAAAACAGGAGCATATATTGCTCATTATTTTATGTATGAATACTCTAGCCTTGGGCTACTTGCTAATGAGTAAGGTACAAATATTCATTCAGTAGTGTTTTGAGTTCAAACATAAGTGATTTCAAAAGCTTGAATAAAGTTTCCAAACAAAGTATGAAATAAAACCAAGTTTATGTCAATTAATATATCTCTTAATGGCTTGGTTCTATTTTATTTTTCAAATGACCCAAGTTGGTGTTTGTAAACAGAAAGGTTTGGCACTTATTTAAATACAAAATTCACTTTGCAAAAGTCCAGAGAAGGTTTGGAATCAAACTGTTTTGAAAAGGAATTTGAAAATCATTTTAGAAAATCAAACAGAAAAAGGAAAGGAATAAAGAGAAAAAAATAAGCCGCCAGCCATTCTGGCCCAACCCAGCCCAACTTGACCCAGCCAGCCCAGCAAACCCTCCCGCGAACCGTTTTTCTGTACTCGCAATCAAACCCACGGAGTGACTGACCGCCTGACCCCACTTCCCCTCTGTTTCTCTCGCTGACAACGCAGCCCACGCAACGGTCTTATTCTCCACCCGGCGACGAGTTCCTCCCCCCAAATCACTCGGCCGTTTCTGGATTGATTTGCGGCTTCAATTCTCGATCAATGCTCGAGTAAATCTCGCTCGCGACCTTGCTATTTAAACCCCCTCTGTCCCCTCTCCATTTTCCCCCAAACTCCAAACACAGAGCGCCCCCAGGCTGCGAGAATTCCTTGCCGCAACCTCGCTGCTCCGACGACCTCGCCGACGAATTCTGGTGAGCACCGCACTCCCCTCTGCCTATGGTTCATGCTGGCTTGCTCTGCATCTCTGTGCGCATCTACTGACACTTTCCGTTTGCTCGCGCATGGCCTGTAGCCTCGGCAACGTCAACAACTGAGCTCCGCCGCTCTCTGCTCGAACTCCGGCGACCTTTTCCCCGTAAGTCCCAGCCTCCCCTTGCCCTCTGTTTGATACGCGTAAGATCCCCAACGTCCTGCGCATCTAACGGTACCCTCCTCTTGTCTTAGCGCGGCCCAGAACGTCGCCAACATCGACAAACAGAAGCCACAGCCGCCAGGGACTACTCCGACGAGCAATCCGCGACGACTCCGAGCGCCCCTTCGCCAACCAAGGACACGTCGAGCTTCTCCTCGTCACTACGGTTCTGGTGAGCATCCTCCCACCTCCATGCGCGGCCTAGTTTTCCGGCTCCGCCACTATCAGAGCGCGCCGCCGCCGCCAGCGCCGCCACTTGATGGTCAAGTGCTGAGCGCCGTTAGATTTAGATCTAGTGGTCACGATAGATCTTAGACGAAGCGGTATGTTTCAATCAGAGCCGCGCGATTAATTTAGATCCAACGGCTCAGAAGCGTGATCCGGCGCGAAGCGGTACCAGCCAGTAAGATAGCACCGCGTGGCATGTTCCTCGATTTAAATTTCTGATTTGAATCTATTAGATGTTTAAACTTGTTTTAATCATAACTTTTGATTCCCATGTTCAAATTTAACAAATTTTATATCAATGGAATCAGGAGAGAAAGCCCTTTCCATATATGCAATGTGTTTAATGTTTTGTTTCTGTTAAAATGGTTATTTTTACAGAAACATGTGTAGGCCTATTTTGTGTATATTAATTATTTGGGAAATATTTTAGTGTTCAAATAAAGGTTGTTTGG
Organism: Avena sativa; assembly: GCA_916181665.1. NCBI lineage: Eukaryota > Viridiplantae > Streptophyta > Magnoliopsida > Poales > Poaceae > Avena > Avena sativa. The sequence goes on along the minus strand of OV702284.1, from coordinate 224,978,943 downwards.
CAAGTTTTGAACTTGTTTATGAACCAGTACTGTGCACTTGTCTTTTTGAGTTTAGAAAATCATCACATATCATATTGCATGCATCCATATATTTTTGCTTGTAATTATTTTGTATGTGATTTAGTGCTATCATTTTATGTGTAGATTTTGGTGCAAATAGTGATTGTGATTGTGAGGATTGTAGCTACTCTCCAAACTACCAAGGCAAGTGGTGCTTCATGATTTTATCCCTATGTTTTTCAACTATGCATTAGAAATATTTTGCTAGTCTTGCATGGTTATATTTTGCTTATATGCTATGCTTGGGAAATCCTAGTAGTTGTAGAATTGCTAGAAATTTCTAAGTTAGAATGCTTATCTATGCCATGCTTAGCCTAGCTAGTAGCAACCAAGGGTGGCTATATGTTCATGCTATGAATAAATATTTCTAAGTCTTTGGACTATGTTGTTACTTAATAAAACAACTAAGTGAATGAATCACCTGGGTGGAATGGTTGTGAATGGGTTATGTTGAGTGGTTACACAAGGCCCATTTCTATGGTTTACCTTGTGTATCTCACTTATGGAAAGCCTTCCAGGAACAAAGGGATTTGAGAGGCCAAATGTTAAGAAGCTTCTAGTGCAGCCACTTGGCAATATGGGCTCTGCCTGGATCATATAGGTTGCAATAACTTAGCCATTTGGACAGTTGGTGGTAGTGGGATTGATAGGTTGGAGCGCGTCCATTTGGTCTAAGGGAAGGCTTCTGAAAGGTCTTGTCTTGGTGAAAATCAAGTCTTGTGGGGAAAGTGCACAACCACTGCAGTTGGAAGAATCTAAGTACTTAGCCATGTCCCTGGTATTGGACAATTTGAGCATCAAGACATGGAAGCTATCAAGAATCTCCTCATCCCAATTTCTAAGTAAAACTTGTGGTTGAACAAGGCTGAAGGACCCCAATGTCTATTGGTGGTTCCTTGGGAAAAGTTTTTGACAAAGAAAAACTTAGTGTTTTCAACTGATAGGCAAAACCTATTTTGAGCAAAGCAAGCCTAAGCTACACTTAGCCAAAATGCATATAGTACTTAGTCCACCAATATTATACTAAGGTATCACTTGCCAATACTATTACAATGTATTGACCCACTGTGGCTATAACTTGTGATGTTGCAGGTTATTCTGATGATGATTAGGAGTCATGAGTCTACACTCAACATGCTTGCCTGTGGCACATGAAGATGAAGACTTATTTATCTTATTACTTATTTAAACTCTTGTACTAGGCCTGTGGCCATGCAGTTGTAAAAGACTATGTTTGTCTCTGGAATGACTGTAATAATGACCTTTGTTTTTGTGTACTTCATCTTAAACTGTGGATGCTAGCATTGATCCAGGGACTAGCATTGCAATCACAAGGATCCTTTTCCTTTATAAAGGAGGGATCTTACACAAAGCTAGCATCGACATAACACTTAGCGACGAGCTCTTCTTTACCTCCGTATACAAGAAACATATCCTTAGTTCTTCGCAAGTACTTAAGGATATTCTTGACCGCTATCCAGTGTTCCGATCCTGGATCAGATTGGTACCTACTAGTCAAACTAATAGCATGTGCCACATCCGGTCTTGTACATAGCATGGCGTACATTATAGAGCCTATGGCTGAAGCATAGGGGACTTTGTCCATTATCTCTCTTTCTTCTGCTATAGCTGTACTTTGAGTCTTACTCAATGTCTTGCCTTGCAACATAGGTAATAACCCCTTCTTACTTCCGTCCATTTTAAACTTCTTTAAAATCTTATCAAGGTATGTACTTTGTGATAGCCCTATTAGGCGCCTAGATCTATCTCTATAGATCTTTATGCCTAATGGTCCTTCATTGAAAATTTGTTGTTTAGATAACTTTTAACACTGTTTAAAAGATCTATATCATTTCCGATCAATAATATGTCATCCACATATAATATCAGAAATGCCACATTGCTCCCACTCACTTTCTTGTAAATACAAGCCTCTCCATAAGTTTGGACAAATCCAAACTCTTTGATCACCTCATCAAAGCGGAGATTCCAACTATGGGATGCTTGCATACCTTGTCAGCATCCTTAGGATCGACAAAACCCTTTGGTTGTATCATATACAACTCTTCTTCAATATTGCTATTGAGGAACGCAGTTTTGACATCCATCTGCCATATTTCATAGTCGAAATATGCAACAATTGCTAACATAATCCCAACTTACTTTAGCATCGCTAGAGGAGAGAATGTCTCATCATAGTCAACTCCTTGAATTTGTCGAAACCCCTTTGCGACAATTCGATCTTTATAGACGGTCACATTACCATCAGCATCAGTTTTCCTTTTGAAAATCCATTTATTATCCACGGCCTTTCGGTCGTGAGGTAAGTCCACCAAGTTCCAAACTTGGTTTTCGTACATGGATTCCATCTCGGATTTCATGGCTTCTAACCATTTGTTGGAATCCGGGCCCATCATCGCTTCTTCATACGTCACAGGGTCATCAATTTCATCAACCATGAAATTCATATGGTGTCTTTTCAACGGATTTATATGGTGCCCGATTTAAAGTGAATACAGTGGTTTCTAATGCATAACTCCAAAATTACAGTGGCAAGTCCATCAGAGACATCATAGATCGAACCATATCTAATAAAGTACGATTACGATGTTCCGACACACCATTTCGCTGTGGTGTTCTGGCAGGTGTGAGTTGTGAAACTATTCCACACTCTTTCATCGGAGTGCTAAACTCGTAACTTAGATACTCACCTCCATGGTCAGACCATAAAAAATTGATCTTTCTATTACGATGATTTTCCACTTCACTCTGAAACTACTTGAACTTTTCAAAGGTTTCAGACTTGTGTTTCATCAAGTAGATATAACCATATCTACTCAAATCATCCGTGAAAGTTACAAAATAACGATATCCACCTCGTGCCGACACACTCATTGGACCACATACATCAGAATGTATGATTTCCAATAAATCTATCGCCCGTTCATTGAACCGGAAAATGGCGTTCTAGTCATCTTGCCCATAAGGCATGGCTCACATGTATCAAATGATTCAAAATCAAGTGATTCCAAAAGTCCATCTGAATGGATCTTCTTCATGCGTTTAACGCCAATATGACCTAGACGGCAGTGCCACATATATGCGGATATATCATCATTAAGTTTAATCCTTTTAGCATCAACATTATGAATATGTCTAACATTATTACCGAGATCCAACAGAAATAAACCATTCATCATCAGTGCATGACCATAAAAGATTTCATTCATATAAATAGAACAACCATTGTTCTCGGATTTAAATGAACAACCACTTCGCATCAAACATGATCCAGATACAATATTCATGCTCAGTGCTGGCACCATATAACAATTATTCAAGTTTATAATTAATCCCGACGGTAAGTGGAGAGGTAGCATTCTGACGCGATCACATCAACACTTGATCCATTGCCGACACGCATCTTGACCTCACCCCTTGCTAGCGGTCACTTGTTCCGTAGCCCCTGATTCGAGTTACAAATATTAGCAACTGAACTAGTATCAAATACCCAGGTGCTACTGTGAGTACTAGTCAAGTACACATTAATAACATGTATATCATATATACCTTTATTTTCCTTGCCGGCCTTCTTGTCTGGCAAATACTTGGGGCAGCTACGCTTCCAATGACCAGTCCCCTTGCAATAATAGCACTCGGTATCAGACTTAGGGCCAACTCGGGGTTTCTTTTCAGGAACGGCAACTGGATTGCCGCCCTTCTTTCCCTTCTGTTTACCCTTCTTGTCTTTCTTGAAACCAGTGGTCTTATTGATCATCAACACTTGATGTTCTTTCTTGATCTCCACTTATGCAATTTTAAGCATTGACAGAAGCTCGGGGAGAGACTTCTTCATGCCTTGCATATTATAGTTCATCACGAAGCTCTTATAGCTAGGTGGCAGAGACTACAGAACACGATGGATGCCTAAGTAAATGGGAATCGTTATTCCCAAGGACACAAGCTTATCGGCGTAACCCAACATCTTTAGTACATGCTCACTTATGGAGCTGTTCTCTTCCATCATGTAGCTAAAGAACTTTTCTGAAGCATTGTAGCTCTCTACAACAGCATGTGTGTCAAAAATCATTTTGAAGTCACCCATTGTATCAAATGCATTACCATTTTCGAAATGCTTTCGAAGTTCTGGCTCTAGCCCATACAATATGCCGCAATGAACTAAGTTGTGGTCCTCCTAACGAGTCTGATAGAAATTCTTCTCCTCGTCAGGGGCATCATCGAACGGTGGGGGGCCTAGCGGCGCTTCTAGCACATATTGCTTTTGTGCAGCAGAGAGGAGAATCCTCAAATTCATGGCCCATTCGGTAAAGTTGCTACCGTTCGTTGCAAGTTTCTCTTTCTCCATGAACACATTGAAATTAAAAGCAGGTGGTGCCATCTACAACAGAATTTGTAAAGTTTAGACTAAGTTTATGATAGATTGAGTTCAACTAATCCAAATTAAGAATGAACTCCCACTCAAAAACGACATCCCTCGTGCCTCTTTGGTGATTACATGAACCAAGTCCACTACACCAAGTCCGATCATCACGTGAGTCGATGTAGCTTCAAAGGCGAGCATCAAATGGGCATCATATCTTCCATATGACTCATGCTTAACATTTCAATCCGTGTTCCGTGGCCATGTCTATACATGCTAGGCTCGCCAAGTAAAAACCTTAGTATTCGCGTGTGTAACTGTCTTACACCCGAAATATCATCGTGGATCCAAGATCACCCGATCATCACGTGATGTCTTGGAGCGACGAAACATAATCGGTGCATACTTAAGGGATAACACATTTTTATCTTGATATCTAAATGAGGGATCATCTTATTATGCTAATAAAATGCCAAACAAACAATATAAGATGCAATCAAACATCACATGTTTATAAGTGGAATGATATGGTTCTTGCACTCGATCTCCATCATGTGCATCGTGGTATGATCACTATCATACCTCTATGTGTAAGGCCAAGCTCTATGGAACTTACACGTTATGTGCGTTGTAAGATTATCGACTTATAATTCTACTTGCAACATCACCATATCATGACACTAGCCCAGCAACAATCTAAACTAGACGCCTCTAATTTATCCATTGCAAGTTTTACGTGGCTCAGGGCTTTCGAAGATAGAACCGTTCTTACCTACGAACATGAACCACAATGAGGATAACCAAATTGTTGACAACTCGTTGCAAATTAGATATTGACTATAGTAGGAGAGACACACACACCCGCTAGCCACTTATGCAAAACTAGTTGCATGTCAAGCGTGGAATAGGTCTCATGTGCGAGGACATGTAAAGTTTGTCCGGGCCGCTTCATCCCACTATGCACCAATATCCAAAGTATAACTAAGAAGCAATAACATGATCATCATCGCCCACATACTCATATGTGTACTACCCGTGCAAAGCATCTACGCATAGATCCGGCTCTGATACCACTGTAGGGTTCGCAGCATAGAAAACAATATTTTCCTATGACGGGAACAACTATGTACCAAGATCTATCTACTAGATACAAGCAACGGGTGGATATACATCCGTAGAGAACATACCCTTGAAGATCGACAAAGCTTAACGAGGTTGAACTCGTGGTTGATGTAGACGATCTCTTGACGATCTCAAGATTGAGAGGAAGTCCTAGCGTTGCAAATAAACGGAGCATCCGTGCTCACACACATGTCCGAGGCACCGAGCAACCCCCGCCTCCTCGCTCCAGCGATGCAGCGGAAGCACAACTCTTTCTTGCCGAATATCTACCGGGAACATGTATCTCGCTAGTTCGAGGCCATGGGGGATAAATACTAGAGGGGGAGAGAGATCCTTCACGGGGAGGTGTGAGTGAGAAGAGAGGAGGGGGCTCCTTTTATAGGAGGAGGGGGCACCCAAGGGGGTGGCCGGTGCATGGGGATGACCCCTTGCCCTCCCTCCATTGATGTGGGTGGACACTCCACTCACAAAAATGCCTTTCAATTTCCTCCACTCAAATTCCCATTAAATTTCCACCAAATTTAATGCAAACTCTCATTAAATAAAACTCCTTTTATTTATTCAGAATTTTGTCAATTACTTCAATGAAAATTATTCACATATAACCCCTTGCTAGTATTTCATTTCACATGCAAAACACTTTCTGTAATTTCACCCGAAAACCCGTTTCTGTATCTAGTGAAATAAATTCCTGCGCTTGTTATTCTTTCCGGCATGAAACTTTTGCTCCAAATTGTGTTGGTATCTCTTACGTGTGTCACCCTATGGTTTGCGAATAATGCGGACATGACCGAGACCCCTCTCAGATCAATAATCAGAAGCGGGACCTGGAGATCCATACTGACTCCCACACATTCAACGATGACTTTCTTGTGATCGTGAGAACCTTTTACGCTAGTATCTTAATCCTTTTGTTTCGCAATATATTACATGTCCGAGATTCGATCATCGGTTTCTCCATACCTAGTTTGATCTCATTACTGACATGTACTTTTTTCTTGTTTCCGTGATATAAAATTCTAGTGATCAAATCACTTGCTTGCAAGCTAATCAATGTGATATCACCGAGAGGGACCAGAGCATATATATCCGTCATCGGGATGAACAAATTCCACTCTCGATCCATGGGCCTCAACATAACACTTTATTAGTTCTGAACCCATCTTTATAATCACCCTATTACGGTGTGACGTTTGATGTTATCAAGAAACTCTTCCGGTGTTAGTGATTGACATGATCTCATGGTCTAAGGATTATGATCACTTCGTATGATGTTATAGCAATATAAACTCAATGACTTTGATCGTAATGATATACTTCTGATGAATGTTAATCACACAATTCCAATAATGTTGTGACCTCGTTATTAACAACATCCAATGTCCATGATCAGGAAACCTTGATCATCTTGTTAATCAACGAGCTAGTTTATGAGAGAGGCATAACTAGGAACTTTCTATTTGTTTATTAAACACACATGTATTAACATTTCCATATTAATACAATTATAGCATGCAAAATAAACATCTATCATATACTTGGAATATACATAATAACCACTTTATTATTGCCTCTCAGGGCATATTCCCTTCAACATAGTCCTCCGCAAAGGCGCAGACCATACGGCGCATGGAGGAAGCAAACACCAGCATGCGTCTTCTGCAGGAGGAGCCGGGCAAAATAGCCGCCTGCATGGCGAATCCGGGAATCGCGGCTGCCATAATTGCGATGCCGCCGCCTCCAGTGTGAGCCGCGCTCCGGCTGCGGGAGCTTCCCAAGGAAAGAAGTCACGCGCTCCAGAAGGAGATAGCGCGAACAAGGACCCGCCCGTGTCGCGCCTGAACAGGCGGCTCGGCCCCCGAGAGTCACGCGCGCTGGAGGAAGAAAGCCCGGGTGGACAAAAATGCTTCGGCCCGTGCATCCAGAATGAGTCATTTCCAAAGGGTTTTTCGCTTCCAAGAGACACGCCAAAATACAATGGCACGGTCAAGCCTAAGGATTGGCTGGTGGACTACACCACTGCTATGGGAATCGTCAATGGAAACCTCCGCCTGGCCGTCCGCTATGTCCCCATCATGCTCGTTGACTCGGCAAGAACATGGCTCAACAGCCTCCCCGACAACAGCATCAACGCCTGGTTGGACTTCGAAGAAGCGTTCATTCGCAACTTCACCGGAACATACAAGCGGTCAGGTCGACCTCGCGAGGTTGCCCTCTGCTTGCAAGGCAAAGACGAGTCCGACCACGCGTACCTCACCCGGTGGACCAGCATGCACAACTCGTGTGAAGGGGTACGCGAGCACTAGGCAATCGACTTCTTCACCAACGGTTGCCAAGATAGCACCATGTTGAGGCACAAGCTCAGCCGGGCAGACCCGCAAACCATGGCCCAGGTCATGGCCATTGCGGACAAGTACGCCACCGCCGACTCAGCCATGAAGAAGCCCATCGTGGTGGACGACCAAGGACAAATCGTAACGGAGGAGCAAGCGGAGCGCCGCCAGCCGGGTAACCATCACTCCAAGCGGAACGGCCATGATAACCGCCATGGCAAGAGGAAAGACGACTAGCCTGACAGCCGGTATGGCACCAAGCAAGTAGCAGCGGTAGACGAGGAACCGGCTACAGGCGGCAGCTAGAGACAGAGACCGGATGACAGGACACCACGACCCAAGTACACCATGGAGTCCACGCTCGATGGGCCATGCAAGTTCCACAACAGAGGTAGCAAGTCCGTGAACCATACAACGCGCCAGTGTAGCTGGACGAAGAAGATGGTTGAAGCCGGCGGTCTCCCACCACCACCTCCACCACCAGCCGGAGGCCTGCCGGACAACAGGGAATGACGCAACCGCCACGAGGATGACGAAGACGGTTACCCGCGCCAAGTGGGAAATTACAACATCTTCCTTGCGGAGCCGGAGACCAAGCACAACAAGAGGAGGCGCGAGGCGGAGGTGAACGCAATCGTTCCCCCGTTCTCCGGTACCTACATTGGTCTGACCAGGCAATCACCTGGAGCAAAGAAGACCAGCCGGCCATGCTGCCAAGCCCTGGTAGCTACGCGTTAGTCCTCGACCCCATCATCATCTCCAAGAAGCACTCGTGTCGTTTCTCCCGTGTGCTCATCGACAGAGGCAGCAGCATCAACCTCCTGTACCGCAGCAGCCTCAAGCGGCTCAGCATCAGTGAGTCCCAGCTGCAGCCCTCAAGCACTTCATTTCATGGGGCAGTCCTAGGCCCGTCGCACTCTCCAATCGACAAGATCCGGTTGGACGTCATCTTCGGTAACGAGAACAACTTTCATCGCGAACTGATCTGGTTCGAGGTGGTGAACCTCTCCAGCGCCTGCCACGCCATACTAGGGCGACCAGCCCTCACCAAATTCATGGGAGTGCCACACTACGCGTACCTCAAGATGAAGCTTTCAGGCCCGAAAGGAGTGATCACCGTCGACGGCTGCTACAAGCGTTCGATCGAGTGCGCCACAGACGGATCCAAGCTAGCCAAGGCGATGATCATCGCAGAAGAGAAGCGCGTCATAATGCAGAACATGGCGGCCCTGTAGGCGGATATGCCAGCTGGGGAGTCCAAACCGGTTGGAGAGTCACAGTTCAAGCCATCCAAGGGCACGAGGAAGATCTCGTTGAACGAGGAGGACCCGAGCAATTTTGTCCTGGTCGGAGATGGCCTGGACAACAAATAGGAAAGCGCGCTCGTCGACTTCCTCCATGAGAATCGGGACATTTTTGCATGGTTCCCCAAAGACATGCCAGGTGTCCCGAGGGAACTCACCGAGCACTCTCTCCATGTTCGACCGGATGCGAAGCCGGTAAAACAATCTCTACGCCGCTTCACAAAAGAAAAAAGAAGAACCATTGGTGAGGAGATCACACGGCTGCTCGCAGCCGGCTTCATCATGGAAGTTTTCCACCCGGAATGGCTAGCCAACCCGGTGCTAGTATTGAAGAAGAACAAGACGTGGCGCATGTGTGTCGACTACACTAGCCTCAACAAGGCATGCCCCAAGGATCCTTTCGCTCTGCCGCGGATAGATCAGGTCATCGATTCCACGGCTGGATGTGATTTGTTGTCTTTTCTGGACGCTTACTCAGGCTATCACCAGATTAAGCTCAATGTAACCGATCAAATAAAGACATCATTCATAACCCCGTATGGGGCTTACTGCTACACCACCATGCCCATTGGTCTGAAAAACGCGGGAGCGACCTACCAGCGTTGCATGCAGGAATGCTTGCAGGCGCAGATCGGTAGAAATGTGCATGCCTACGTCGACGACAGCATCATCAAGACCAAAGAGCGGCGCACGCTGCTCAAAGACCTAAAGGAATCATTCGACAACCTCCACCGCTTCCAGATCAAGCCGAACCTGTAGAAGTGCGTCTTCGGCGTCCCAGCCAATAAACTCCTCGATTTTTTCGTCTCAGAGCGAGGAATCGAGGCAAACTCGGAGAAGATAGGAGCCATCGAGCGCATAGAGATGCCGCAGAACTTGCGCGACGTGCAAAAGTTTACCGGGTGTTTGGCTTCCCTCAACCGGTTCTTTAGCCAACTAGGTGAGAAGGCCCTTCCCCTGTACCAACTCATGAAGAAGACGGACAAGTTCGTCTGGACAGCTCAGGCGGACGAAGCCTTTCGCAACCTCAAGCGCATGCTCACCTCACCGCCTATCTTGGCGGCGCCGGCCGCAAAAGAACCAATGCATATGTACATTATGGCCACCAACAGAGTCATCAGTGTGGTACGAGTGGTGGAAAGACCGGAAGAAGGGAATGCCCAGCCGGTCCAACACCCCGTGTACTACCTGAGTGAGGTGTTGTGACTCTCCATGCAGAACTACCCCCACTACTAGAAGCTGGTGTATGGTGTGTACATGGCCGCCAAGAAACTCAAGCACTACTTCCAAGAGCATTCCATCAGGGTGGTGGCGTTGGCTCCGCTCACAGAGATAATTGGCAGCAAGGATGCCACCGGGCATGTGGCGAAGTGGGCCATAGAGCTCGCTACGCACAACATTCAGTACGAGCCAAGGACGGCGATCAAATCCCAGGTGCTGGACGATTTCATCGTCGACTGGGCATAGACATAGTACATGCCACCGGTCCCTGACTCAACGTACTAGAAGCTGCACTTTGACGGCTCGAAGATGCGAGGAGGACTCAGATCCGGAATCGTAATAACCTCACCTAAGGGCGATAGGATGGAGTACGTCTCTAGATACACTTCAAGGCATCCAACAATGTCGCCGAGTACGAAGCACTCATCCGCGGGCTCAAGATGGCCAAGCAGATAGGCATTCAGAGAGTACTCTGCTTCGGAGACTCAGATCTGGTGGTGCAGCAAGTCTCGGGCGAATGGGACGCGAGGGACGCCAACATGGCCCTCTACCGTTTCTTCGTTCAACAGATGTGCGCCTGCTTTGAAGAGTGCGAGTTACACCACGTACCCAGAGCCAACAACGAAGCTACTGACGTCCTGTCTAGAGTCGGCTCAACAAGACAGGCCATACCGCCTGGAGTCTCCCTCGAGCACCTGCGCAAGCCCTCCATCACTCCATCCCCGGAGTCTGACTCCATAGTGCTCAATGCAGACCCAGGGGCAGCCGGAGCGGCGCACCTAGGGACTGCATCGCCGCACCTAAGGACTACTCCACCGCACCCAGGGACTGCATTGCCGCACCCGGGGACTGCATTGCCGCACCTAGGGACTGCTCCACTGCATCCGGGGACCGTCGCGCCGCACCTGGGCACTGGCGCGCCGCACCCGGGGACTGCTCAACCGCAATCGGGGGCTTCCGCCAGCGAGCTTCCACCCAGTGAACCCCCCGACGCTCCAGAGTCAGCCGCCCGCAAGGAGATAAAGTTCATCATGAAGACAGTGTACGCCATCCAGGAAACACCCGACTGAGCAAAACCATTCATGAACTTCTTGGCCAAGGAGGAGCTGCCAAAGGAGGAAGTGGCAGCACGACAAGTGAGACGAAGGGCAAGCGCATACACCATCATCAACAACGAGCTATACAAGCGCAGCGTCGGAGGCATCTATCAACGATGCGTAAGCCAAGAGGAAGGAATCAAGCTCCTAGTGGACATACACCAGGGCGAATGCGGCCTGTAGGGGTTCGTAGCATGGAAAACAAAAAATTTCTATCACATACAAACAAACAAGCCAAGATCTATCTACTAGATTGTAGCAACGAGTCGATGGAATAACTCACCCTCGAAGATTCCAAAGTGTTTAACGAGAGCGGATTCTCGTGGGTGATGTAGTCGTACTCTTGCCGATCTCAAGATCGCGTAGACGATCCTTCCGGCGCTGCGTTCCGGCAGCGCTCCCGCAGTCGGTCACACGTTCGGTACTCGACGAAGACCTTCCTCTCCCTTGTTCCAGCAGGCAGCGGAGGTTGTAGCACTCTCCTCGTGATTCCGGCAGCACGACGGCATGGTACCGGAAGTAGAGGGGAGATCTTGCAGGGCTTCGCCTTAAGCCGGAGCGAGTATGGTGGACTATGAGAGAGCCTCGGTGATATAGGGTTTATACAAACCAAGTAGAAGGGGCTAGGCCGGCGGCTAGGGCAACTAGAAGCCCCAACTCGGCGGCTTGGGATAAACCCTAGGGCGGCGGCTATGGTGGGCGGAGGCGGCTAGGGTTAGGGTTTAGAGGGGCAAGGTGTAGGTCTTGGAGGGGCAGCCCTGCCCCTCCTTATATAGGTGGAGGGGGTGTGGCATCCCGCAAAAACCACTACTAGAAAATCGCGTTGATTTTGTGTATTGCATCATCATGACCGCATGCTCATGTCATCATGCCACATTGCATTTGTGCACCGTCAAGTCATCATGCATTTGTTTGTCGAAACCTATTTCCTAAAAGCCTAGTTTGTTTTCTAAATATTCCCCGTCTAAATTTCAAATTATAGCGCCGGGCCTTTCCGGGTCTTTTATTTGTCTAAAAACTAATTACAAAAGTTAGTTTTAAATTAAATAAAAATCTATATTATTTTTAGGGGGCAGTCGAACGGGCCGACCCGACCCAGTCGACCACCCCCAGTACCAAAAACGGTCCACCTAAATCTATTCCCACCCAATCCTATTCTACCCACCAACCACAGCTCGCCACCTCACCCCTAGACCCAATCCCCACCCACCTTGCCACCTCATCAATCCCAGACTTCCCCCCCTCTCTCCCTGGCCCGCCTGGGCCCCACACAGCGCACACACGCACTCACACGCCCCACGCCTACCCCCTCTCTCTCTCCCCCTCTACCAGCCTGGACCCACCCTCTCCCTGGCCCCACCCCACCCAGCGCACCCGCTTGCCAGCTGCTCAACTCCCTCACCCCCTGACCGCTCCCTCTCTCCCTGGGTCCCACCTGCAGGCCCGCGTCCCCACTCCCTGGTCCACCGCACCGTCCTCCCCGCCTCGCCCGCGTCCTCTCCCCAACCTCTCTCTGCCCGCTCGCCCCGCGCGTCCTCTCTCCCTCCCCGGACCACGCCGCCAGGCCCCCCCTCTCCGGCCACCGCTCTCCTCTCCTCCTCCCTCCGACGCGACCCCAACCTTCCCTCCCCTTCTCTCCTCTCTGCCCGCTCGCCCCCAGGCCGACCTCGCCTCCGCCGCGTCTGCCTCCCTGCCAGCGAGCCGCCTCCGCCGCGCCTACCTCTGCCCCGCCAAGTTCGCCGACCCCCTCCTCCACCGTGGCCCGACCGCCTCCCTCCCTGCCTTCTGGGGCTCGCCCCGCCGCCGGCCGCCGAACGCCTGCCCCAGCAAGCTCGCCGCCTCCCTCCACCGCCGCATCCCCAGCCCGCGGCCGCCTCGCCCCCTCGGCCTCCAGCACCTCCCCCAGGCAGGCCCCGGCGCAGCGCCGCCCTCGGCCGCAACCCCGAGCTTGCCCGACGCCGGCCTTCCCCGAGCTCCGCCCGCGTGCGCCCCCGAGTTCGCCGCCCCCCGCCTCGTCCACGCCTTCTCCGCCTCGAGCGCCGGCCGCCCTCTCCTGTGCTGCGCCGGCCGCGAGCCTCGAGCGCCTCCCCGTCGCCACCATGGCTCCTCCCGAGCGCCGCCGGACCCCGCAGCACCGCCATCCTGGCGCCTGGCCGCGTCGACCCCCTGCACCAAGACCTCCCGCCTTCTCGTCGGGCCCGCGAGCGCCACCCCCTGCTCGTGGACCGCCGCGTCGGTGCTCGCTCTGTGCCCCTGCCTCAGCCTCCGGTTGGCTCCTCGCAGCGCGTCTCAAGCCACACGCCCTCGTCGGCAGCACCATCGCTCGCCAAGGTTGCTGTTGTGATGTGGTTATGGCAAGGGATGGACCTGACACCTGATCCAGTACCGACGAGATCTTCGGCAAGGAACCCTAAAGTGACTCCGCAGGATTCCAACCTCTCCGTCACAGACGACAAGTACTCCCTCTCGGATCCGAGGAACCGAAGATGCCCAGAACGCCGAGTACTCCCTCGAGGACGCCGAGTACTTCACCCCGGACACCGAGACCCTGGACGACAAGTTCTCCTTCCCGGAAGCATTGACGCTCGTGCGACAAGATCTACCTCAGTTATCCGAGAACGATCCCGTCGAACCCTGAACCCTGAGACCGACCCCGAACCCCGTCGAACCCTAACCAAGATCGCCGAACTCTAATATGTGAACCTTTCCCGAGCCCTATTTTTATAAATGCTATATAATATTACTTGTTGCATATAAAATTGTCATACTCGCATGCATATTGTCATGTGGTTGGGGGCACTATGCCGATTCACCTTATAATTAAATATGGGGCCCAGATGCGGGCAAATCTAGCCTTATATTGGCCTCATTTAAAACTGAGTAGCGAACCGATGCTATAATTTGCCTTGTTAAGACAACATTTAAATTGTGGGGTATCTAAACAACATGGACCATCTAATTAATTGTCGGGACCCCGGTTTCGCTTAATCTTGCCTAATTGCATCGCATCTTTGCCATGTCATACACCATGCATGCATCATTGCCGATCTTCTTTCGTAGTATTAAATAGTGCATCCGGTGTTTCTTCTAGTGTTTTGCTTCTTCGCGGATAAGGCCATTGAGTTGATGCGAGTGTCAACCCGATCTTCGGTTGAATCTTCGGCAATGTTTTCAGGCGAGCATCTCCCCCTTTCTACCTATCTTACTTTTATAGTATTTATTCCCTCCTGTTGATCTATTGCTATCTGTGTTGCGTTGCTCTAGTTTTCATACCCGTGATATCCCTTGCAGCCTTATATTGCCTTGGACACATCCTATTACCTGTTGCTTGGTAGATAGTTGGACTTGCGCGTCGTAGTCGCTTGCTCAAGTGCTGTTGCGTGTCGTCCAGTACCACAGTTGTTGGAGTATTGCCGCATGTTCGAGGTTGGAGATGATCATGGCTTTTATTATCGTTCACTTTAATTACTGTTTAACAATTAAAATTGAAGTAGGTAAGCAGAGGCACAGGTGGGCAATAGATGTTATTTGGTTGTTAACCGTCCACTTGTGTCCCGTAGGACCCCGAGTACTTGATACCTGTTCCTTGAATATTCGCGCTATCCACATACGGGGAATTATGGGACCCCCCTGAGCCAGAGCTTGATTCATTCTTATTTCTTGGGGCCACAAACTAGTTTGAGGTTTTATTTACTATCCTGTACTTATGCCATGTCTTACTGCTTTATTACGATTGTGCGATGGATAGCACATGTACTGTTTAGGATCGGGACACGTTTTTGCGGTGTCGACAAGCCCAGTTTTGGGTTCCCAGTCGTTCACAGCCGTCCACCCAAACCTCGGGTCCGTCTCGGAGTCAGCTAACTTCGTTGCGGGTGTACTCCAAGGGGTGGCCCCCTGAAATATTTCTGAATCCTGTGATTGCTTTATCGTGAAAGCCTCGTTGGGTTTTGATTTGGTTTTTCCAAAGTTGATCGAGTGTGTGTTGCTATTTGTGCACCCCTGCAGGGTAAAACTTTCTGAAAGCCGTGTCCGCGGTTATGGACGACTTGGAGCACAGTATCTCGATCATAGACAACTATAACTAAAGTAGTGCTATAAATTTGACTTTATAATGACTAGTAATCAGCTTCACTATAATGGAATGGCTAAATAAAACTGCCAACAATTGCTTGTTTGGGTTGTCGCTTGCGACCATTGTATCTGACTAGTAAGTATTGCAACTACAATGGAATGGCTAAATAAAAGTACCAACAACTGCTGGGTTTTGGGATATCTCATGCTAATTGTATTTGACTAGTAAGTGTCGCAACTACAACGGAATGGTTAACTAAAATTGCCCACTGCTTATTATATCAGGATGATTATCTATACTTGACTAGTAATTGCTGCAACGATAACTGAATAAATAAAACTGCCAACTGTGTGAGTTCCTTGGTTGACTTCCTCGTTTGGCCTCGACGGGGAAACACCAGGATGGGTTTGTTTGATGGTAGCATCAGGTTGGATCCGGATAGGTCTTTCTTATCCCTCTCCGGTAGCCGACAGTTGTATCGAGTCTCTATAGGTTGTTTAGTGCATGCTGCCGCTGCCGCTTCAGTCCACCATACCTGTGTAGGCGAGGACCGCCGAATTCTAGCCTCGCCGTGTACTGCCCTCAGTACTGACGCTCCTCTTTTTCCTTTGCCCTTTGTCGGCACCCCTTTTGTTTAAGCAGGTTTTGAGATCGACGTTGTTAGCAGGGTTACCCTTCCGGCTTGGCCTGGGCAGGGTTATGGACGCCATTGGTTATTCTTCAGGGCTCTTAGCCCCATTTGCATCTTGTCCGTAGCTGGACGCTCTATCGTTTTCAAGGTGATTTGGATCTTTGTGTATTATATCTGTATTCTTGACCCTTGGAGTCGTGTTGTATATATATATGTTCTGTGGGTCCCATCGAGGACTGTTGTGTAATGTTATTACTTCGTTTTCCACCCGCACGAAAGTGCCTGGTGGGCACCTTTGAATCGTTTCTATGCGGGTTTGGCGAGTTTCGCTAAAACTTGCATAGGGCCGATTCTGAGGGTGTTACAGGGGGCGCGCCAAGGGGAGGGGAGTCCCTCCCCAACTCGGTCTCCAAGGGCCGGCGGTGGAGGGAGAGGAACTCCTCCCCAAGTAGGTTTCCTACTCTCCCTCCACCAAACAAAATAGCCGTTTGACTTTTCAAACTAGGATTTGATTTAACCCTTTATTTTGTTCAGCGATGACACCTAGTACATGATGCAACCATTCCAACTTGTTATGACACATTCATGTACCCTTCCTCTCCGGAGTGCCGGACCTTCCGGAACCTTCTAGAACATTCCCGATGAAAACACCGGAACCATTCTCCAACCCCGAAACAGGACTTTCCTTATATGAATCTTATTCTCCGGACCATTCCGGATCTCCTCGTGATATCCCGGATCCCATCCGAGACTCCGAACAACATTCGATCTCTTACTCATCATTCCATAACTACTCAACAACGTCGAATCCTTAAGTGTGTCTCCCTACGGTTCGTGAATTATGCGGACATGATCGAGACACTTCTCCGAACAATAACCAATAGAGGAATCTGGAAATTCATATGGCTCCCACATATTTCTACGATTACTTTACGATCGAATGAACTACTTACATACGATACCAATTTCCCTTTGTCTCACGATAGTTTACTTATCCGAGGTTTTGATCATCGGTATCTCTGCATACCTAGTTCAACCTCGTTACTGATAAGTACTCTTTTCTCGTTCTCGTGATATGTGATCCCTTGTGAGCCAGTCACATGCTTGCAAGCTTATTGGATGACATTCCACTGAGAGGGCCCAGAGTATATCTATCCGTCATATGGATGGAAAAATCCCACTCTTGATCCATGTGTCTCAACCAATACTTTCCGAACACTCAATGCCACCTTTATAACCACCCAGTTACTGAAAGATCCCTCCTTTATAAAGGAAAAGGATCCCTGTGATTGCAATGCTAGTCCCTGGATCAATAGCTAGCATCCACAGTTAAGATGTAATATCAAGAAACAAAGGTCATAATACAACTTTATAACCAGGAATAAAATAATTTATTACATCTTACATAGCTTATTTGGCTATCACATTACATTGCAGCAGAAATCTATAAAGCATGGAGTCCTTCATCTTCAAAGTGCCACAGGCAATCATGTTGGTTGTAGACTTGTAATCCTATTCAACACACTTCACTAACATCAAATAAACCTACAACATAATAAGTTGCAGCCACAAGGGTCAATACATTTGAATTGTATTGGCAAGTTTCACTACTAAGTAGAAATATGTGGATCCTATCATTACATGCATATTTGGCTAAGTGGGGTTTAGGCTCTTTTGTAGAAAGCAATATAGTTTTATCCTATCTTTTCAAAATAGTTTTTGATCTTTGTCAAATCTTTCTAAACTTCTTGGAAAACTCCAAGTGCTTTAAAATCCCTTGTTGTCACCATCAAGTTTTACTTTGAGAGATTGGAATGTCGAGATCTTCCATAGCTTCAGGCCTTAGTTTCTCAGTATTGTCCATAACCGGGGACACGGCTAAGTACTTAGAATATTGATCTTCTGCAGAAGTTGTACACTTTACCCACATGACACAATCTCATCTTGATGCCACCAGTGGCCGCTGGATAAGTACTCACCAAGATGGAGTACTGGCAGATTGAGAATGTGACAAAGTATTTCCATAGGAGTCCTCCCAATACACAATGCTAGCTTGTCATCCAGGCACGAATGTAGGGTTTCAAGTTCCCTTACACAATTCTAGTTAACCTGAAGATGCCAATGCATGGGTCTTCCACTATGTAGTTGACTAAGCCAGAGCCCATTTAGCATGTGGATGTACACGGAAGCCACTGTACGAGAAACATGTTCAATCTCTAAGTCCCTGGGTGGTTTTCTTCTAGTGCTCAACAAAAAGAGATTGCCATATAAACATGGTTCTTTTTGTTGCCACCTTGTCCAAAACTTGAGTATCCTTGTCCACCCAGGTGGTTCATTGAGTACTTGTTTTATTATATAAAACATAAGTCTTTTCAACTCTTCATATAATCATATCATGTATCCCATCCCAGCAGGGCTAAGCATACTACAACTACAATGTTTCCACTAAGGAATATATAGGGGTATCCTATTAGGATTTAGCATAGCATAAAATATAGAAATCCTTATCATGCATGTTTCAAAAATCCACTAAGTGTAATGAAAATAGTAGGACTTGGATGATAGTGTCACTTGCCTTTTTTTAGTAGAGAATGTTGGTTCACTTCTTGATCTTGCAAATATCACACTCTTCTAATTCCACTACAAATCAATCAAGCAAACACAAATTCAACTAGCATTCCAACCAATTTATCACACATAAAATAATAGAAACAAGGTCATGCATGCAAGCATGCAAAAGATTGTTTTATTTGTAAAAGTGGTTTCTACTAGGCTCTAAACATTATAAAGTTCAAAAGTGGTCATTTACCAAAGTAGTAAAACCATTTGCAAAAGGTTTTATCTATAAACCATTTTTAAATCAAATCAATATTTTATGTGGTTGAAAATGCTTTTAGCAAAGAAATATTCTTTAAAGAGTTCATGAAATATATTTTAATTCTCAAAACTTGGTGTTTAGGGTCAGAAGGTTTGTGTCACATCCCAAGATTTTCCAAATCTTGTAATGTGAAAATAAATGAATAAAATAAAACTTTGTTTGATTTTCAGAGCCAGAAGAAACTTTTTGAATTCAATTGGAACTTCAAAAACCATTTGAGTTAAATAATACCTAAAGGGATTTAAAAAGGTAAGCATTTAATAAAAGGAAAAATCATTTGGAAATACTATTTTGAAACAATTAAATAAAAGATTTGTTTTCAAATGAAATAGAAGCTTATAAATAAAGAATATTTTATAAAGCCAAATTAAACCTTGGCCAAGCTTTTGGATTAAAAACATTTTTGATAAAAATAGCAGAGGTTTATTTAAATAAATTAATAAGGATTTAATATCCAACTTTATTTAAATAAAGGGTTTTACCAATTTAATTGAAACAACAAAACTTATTAAATTATTTAAAATAAGTTTTCCAAATATTTGATATTCACAAATAAAACCTACTAAAATGATTTGGCTTTATTTTTCAAAATAAATATCTCAATAAAACAAATCCTATTTGATTTAATAATGAAAGTCTATTATATTTAATTAATAATGGACTCTAAAATAAAAATGTTATTTTGTTTTAAAACAAGTTTCCAAGTATTTTATATTTCCCAAATAAAACCTACTGAATTGATTTTGAAAGTGTTTGGATTTCAAATGAAGATATATTAAATAATCAAACCCTATTTTAAATAACTAAAGGGCTATTTTATATAATTATTAAATAGATCTTAAAAATGAATAAAAATATAATTTTTATTTTTTTGAGATTTGGTTTATATTGATAAACAGAACTAAAAAACTCATTACAATTGTTTGAATTATTTGAATGCTTGAATAGTTGGATGAAATTCAAATCAGAAAAATAGATTTAGAAATAGAAAAAGTTTTAGACAGAAAAAAATAGAACAACCCACCATCTGGCCCAACTAGCCCAACAGCAGCCCACCTAGCCCACCTGCTCTCCTCCCCGAAGCATTCTTTTCTCACTCAGAACCGCACCCACACAGAGTATGACTGGTGGACCTCCTCCTCGTTTCCTTTCCCACAGACCGACCGGCCCCACTCCTCCTGTTCTTCCTCTTCACCCCGCACGACCTCTTCTCCCCCTCGCCGGCGTTGCAGGCTATTGATTCGTGGCTTGAATTCGCCTTAACACGGCCACCATAACTCGCAGCGATCAAGCACACTTAAGCGCCAGCGCCTTCTCCTCCATTTTCCCCAGACCACTCCCTCTCTCTGCCCCCAGGCTGGACGAATTGCGCCGCACACCGCCCACTGTCCGATGATGTTCCGGTGACGATTCTGGCGAAACCAGACCTCCCCTTGCCTCCCTATGCAACCTAGCAGCTTCCCCACTCCCAGACGCACCTCACAGCTCTTTTAGTTCGTCCGCGGGTACCCTACAGCGTCGGCAACATCGACGACCTGCAGCACGCCGTCTGCCCTCTTCTCCGACGACGTCCCCAGGTAGAACCTGACCTCCCCTCTCAATCCCGATGATGCTCCCTTACTCACGACCCTCGCGCGCACCTAACCATGCCTCTATTTTGTCCTAGCGCGGTCCTAAACGACGCTGGCAACAACAACCCGAGAGCACCGCCGCCCGAAGCAACTCCGGCGAGCCATTGTCCTCACCCACGAGCGCCCCTCGTCGAACCATCGGCACGTTGAGCATCGCCGTGACCGCCTGAACCCGGTGAGCATCCTCTCCCCCTTCCTTGCTTCCTGTATCGCCGGCGCCGCCGCGAAGCAGAGTCGCCGCCGCCAGTCGCCGTCACCAGCGCCGCCACTCGATGGCTAACGTGCTATGCACCGTAGGATGTAGATCCAAGCGCTGCGATTAGATCACTTACCGCGAAGAGGTACGCGCCCTGTGCCGTGCGATCAAACTAGATCCTGCGATCCGCAGCACGCGATCCAGACGAACCGGTATCGGCCAATCCCGACGCGACGCGTGGCCTGTATTAGATCTAAAACCAGTTTTGAAAACAGAATAATTTGCAAACTTCAAACCCCTGTAACTTTCAAACAACACGTCCAAAAATTACAAATTTTATATCAATGGATTCAGTGGAACAAGCCCTAACCAACCATGCCCTTAGTTTAACAAATAGTATCTATCATCTTGTTTGAATTTACAGAAACATTTGTATGCTTGCTAAGGATGTAAAAATTGTTTAAAAATGAATTTGGGGTTAAAATCTTTGGCAATTGGATTGATTTAAACCTACTGACCCTAGGAAACACTTTGTGGACTCAAAAATGTATTTGGTGAAATTAAGAAATGATTCCTTGATTTAAAACCATTTCTAGTCAAATAGAAATGTAATTTATTTATTGAAAATGATTTTGAAGAAAAACTTTTGCAAATTAGTTTGTTGTGACTTTACTGACCCTAGGAACCAACCCTTGGTGTTAAAAAATGATTTTGGAAAGATTTAGGTTGGATTACTTGACTTAGTCATTTTTCTAGCCAAATAAAAAGAATGATTTTTGTTATGAAAATGATTTTGAGTTAAAACTTTGGGAAAATGGTTTAGACCAAACCTACTGACACAAAACACCAAGTTTTGCAAATTAGCAACTCATTTGGTGAACAACTTAAGAGTTTTTACCCTGATAAAAACATTTTTCACCACATGAAATAATGAATGGATTTAAAATGGTTTATGGATAAAACCCATTTGCAAATGACTTTGCCATTTTGATAAATGACCAATTTGGACCCTACAAAGTTTAGAAACCTAGTAGAGACCATCCTTGTAATAGAACCAACTTTTGCATGCTTATGCATGACTTAGATTCCATTACTTTGTGTGTGAAAAATTGTTTGTTTGACTTTGGTTTGGAATGAGAATTGAATGCATGTTTTCTTGATTGACTTGTAGTGAAGTGTGAGACTAGCAAAGATCAAGGAGTGAACTACCATTCCCTACCAAAAAGGCAAGTGATGCTTCATACCTTCTATCCTATTACTTTCTCTATGCATTAGTGATTTTGCTAAGTAAAACTTGCATGGATTTTGCTAAGTATAAAACTTGCTATAGGAAAACTAGTAGATGAAACCTTAGTGGAAATATTCCTAAGTTAAGATTCCTACTACTATCAAGCTTAGCCTAGCTAATAGAAAACATGGGTGGAATATATATTCACACTATGGAAAAATATTCTAAGTCTGAGGACTTGTGTTTTGTTTAATAAAACAACTAAGTTAATGAATCACCTGGGTGGAAATGGAAGGATTGGGTTATGTTGAGTGGTTCACAAGGCCATAGACTTGGCTTGTGTATCTCACTTGTGGATGGCCACCCAGGAAACAAAGGGATTTGAGATGTCAAATGTTGAGAAGCTTCAAGTGCAACCACTTGGCAATATGGGCTCTGCCATGATCATATAGGTTGCAAGAACTTAGCCATATGGACAGTGGGTGGTAGTGTTTGATAGGTTGGAGCGCGTCCATTTTGGTCTAAGGGAAGGCTTCTGAAAGATCTTGACTTGGGAAACCAAGTCTTGTGGGGAAAGTGCACCACCTCTGCAGAGTGTAAAAATCTAAGTACTTAGCCATGTCCCTGGTAAAGGACAATTTGAGCATCAAGACATGGAAGCAATCAAGAATCTCATCATTCCAATTTCTAAATTAAAACTGGTGGATTGAACAAGGGTTGTTTGAAATATTAAATCTTTGATTGGTATATGCCTTGGAAAGGATCTCCCATCTTTGATTGAGAAAAATGATTTTGTCAAGCAAAAACTTGGTATTTTCAAATGTTAAGGAAAAATCTATTTTTGAGCAATGCAAGCCTCAACTCCACTTAGCCAAATGCATATAGTTGATAGACTCCACAATACTACCATAGTATCACTTGCCAATACAATTCAAATGTATTGACCCTTTGTGGCTGTAACTTGTATGTTGCAGGTTTGATTGTTTTTAGTGAAGATTGATTGATTAGGATTACAAAGTCTACAACCAACATCTGCCTGTGGCACTTTGAAGATGAAGGACCCCATGCTTATAGTTATTCCGCTGCAATGTAATGTAATAGCCATATGAGCTATGTATGATGTAATAAAATTATGTTATTCCTGGTTATAAAGTTATGTTATGACCATTGTTTCTTGATATTACATCTTAACTGTGGATGCTAGCTATTGATCCAGGGACTAGCATTGTAAACACAGGAGGGATCAATCTTATTAAAGGTTGGTACCCCTATAGTTTGAATCAAAACATTTCCCAAAGGTTTTACTCAAAAATCATTTCCATATCAAAATCAATATTTTTATTTGACTAGAAATGATCTAATTCAAGTATTTATTCCTAAACTTCACAAAATTCATTTTTAAATCCATGAGTTGGTTCCTAAGGTCAGTAGGTTCACAACAAACCATTTTGCAAAGATTTCACATTAAAATTATATCTAGAACAATTTTTATATTCATAATAAGCCTACACATGTTTATGCAAATTCAACCAATTTTCCAGAAGCAAATCATTAAACAAATTGCATGGTTGCAAAGTAATTGTTCTTCTGATTCCATTGATATAAAATTTACAAAATTTGGACGTGTAGAATTAAAGTTATGAATTTTACAAGTTTGCAATTCAATCAGATTCTATTTCTGTTTTTAAACTAAACCTTGTCCATGTGGCTTGTTCTTATTGGCCGATACAGCTTCGGGTGGATCGAGCTCTCTGGACCACAGGATCTTATTTAGATTGCACGGCGCAGATCAACTCGTACCCTTTCGTCTAGTTCTAATCTCAGCCAACGGATCTTGATCTAACGGACACGGTGCCTCTAACCATGGTTGGGCGGCGCTCGACGGCAGCGTGCGGCGGCGACGCTCGGCTAATGGCGGTTCCGGAGATACAGGAAGCAAAGGAAGGAAGGAAACAACTCACCGTGCTCAGGGGATCGTGGCGATGCTCAACGTGGTCGCGAGGAGGCAAGGGGCGCACATGGACGGGAGTAGTCGCTCGTCGGAGTTGCTGCGGGCGGCGGTGCTCTCGGGTTGTCGTTGCTGGCTTCGTTTAGGACCGCGCTAAGACAAAGTAGAGGCACAGTTAGGTGCGCACGAGGGTCATGAGTAAGGGATCATCACTGAGAGGTGCTGGGGCGGTCTGAGTTTACCAGGGGGACGTCGCCGGAGAAGGGACAGACGCGGCGACGCTCTGGTGATGACGAAGCCGATGATTCGGAGCGCGCGCGAGCGAGTGGAGCACACGGGCAGATGCGCACTGGTCTGAGGAGCGAGCTTACGTGCTTAGGTGTTGGAGATATGCCCAAGAGGCAATAATAAAGTGGTTATTATCATATCTTCATACTTATGATAAATGTTTACATACCATGCTATAATTGTATTAACAGGAAACATTAATACTTGTGTGATTTGTAAACATAAAAGAGTCCCTAGTAAAGCCTCTTGTTAAACTAGCTTGTTGGTTAATATATGATCATGGTTTCCTGATCATGAACATAGAGATGTTATTAACAACAGGGTCATATCATTAGGAGAATGATGTGATGGACATACTCCTATAGATAAGCGTAGCATAAAGATCAAGTCATTTTAATAGTTCAATTGCTATATGCTTTCTGATACATAGTAACCTAATTCCTTCGACCATGAGATCATGCATATCACCTTTACCGGATGGATGCTTTGATGACATCAAACACCACACCGTAACTGGGTGGCTATAAAGGTGGCATTGAGTGTTCGGAAAGTATTGGTTGAGACACATGGATCAAGAATGGGATTTTTCCATCCATATTACGGATAGATATACTCTGGGCCCTCTCGGTGTAATGCCATCCAATTAGCTTGCAAGCATGTGACTGGCTCACAAGGGATCACATATCACGGGAACGAGAAAAGAGTACTTATCGGTAACGAGGTTGAACTAGGTATGCAGAGATACCGACGATCAAAACCTCGGATAAGTAAACTATCGTGAGACAAAGGGAAATTGGTATCGTATGTAAGTGGTTCATTCGATCGCAAAGTAATCGTAGAAATATGTGGGAGCCATATGAATTTCCAGATTCCTCTATTGGTTATTGATCGGAGAAGTGTCTCGATCATGTCCGCATAATTCACGAACCGTAGGGAGACACACTTAAGGATTCGACGTTGTTTGAGTAGTTATGGAATGATGAGTAAGAGACCGAATGTTGTTCGGAGTCTCGGATGGGTTCCGGGATATCACGAGGAGATCCGGAATGGTCCGGAGAATAAGATTCATATAAGGAAAGTCCTGTTTCGGAGTTGGGGAATGATTCCGGTGTTTTCATCGGGAATGTTCTAGAAGGTTCTGGAATGTCCGGCACTCCGGAGGGGAAAGGGTACATGAATGTGTTATATCAAGTTGATATGATTGCATCATGTACTAGGTGTCATCGCTGTACCAAAATAGAGGGTTTATTCAAATCCTAGTTTGAAATGTCAAACGGCTAGTTTGAAAGTCAAACGGCTAGTTTTGGGAAAGAGGAGAAGCAGGTTTGAAACCGACTTGGGGGAGGAGTTCCTCCTCCCACCGCCGGCCCACATTGGGTCCGAGTTGGGGAGGGACTCCCCTCCCCAGGCGCGCCTCCCTCCACCTATAAAAGGAGGGGCAGGGCTCCCCTCCTAGACACACAAGTTGCCTCCCTCTAAACCTAAACCCTAGCCACAGCCTAGGGATTTCTCCCAAGCCGCCGAGTTAGAGCTTCTAATTGCCCTAGCCGCTGGTTTAGCCCCTTCTAATTGGTGTGTCTAAACCCTAGATCACCAAGGCTCTCTCATAGTCCACCATACTCGCTCCGGATTAAGGCGAAGCCCTGCGAGATCTCCCCTCTACTTCCGGTACCACGCCGTCGTGCTGCCGGAATCGCGAGGAGAGTGCTACAACCTCCGCTGCCTGCTGGAAAAAGGGAGAGGAAGGTCTTCGTCGAGTACCGAACGTGTGACCGACTGCGGGAGCGCTGCCGGAACGCAGCGCCGGAAGGATCATCTACACGATCTTGAGATCGGCTAGTGTACGACTACATCATCCACGAGAATCTGCTCTCGTTAACCGCTTTGGAATCTTCAACGGTAAGTTTCTCTATCGACTTGTTGCTACAATCTAGTAGATAGATCTTGGCTTGTTTGTGTGCATGCGGTAGAAAATTTTTGTTTTCCATGCTACGAACCCCTACAGTGGTATCAGAGCCGTGTCTATATGTAGATCTGTTGCACGAGTAGAACACAATGGTCATTGTGGGCGTTGATGCTTTTATTGTCGATTGCTTCTTGTGTACTTTGCATCTTGCGGTATGTTGGGATGAAGCGGCCTGGGCTAACCTTACATGACATCGTTCATGAGACTTGCTCCACGCTTGACATGCAACTTGTATTGCATAAGTGGCTTTGCGGGTGCCTGTTTCTCCTAGCATAGTTAAGATTCAATTTACAACGGGTGATTGACAATGCTAGTATCAATGTTGTGGTTCTTGTTCGTAAGTTAGAGCGACACTTATTGAAAGCCCCAAACCACGTAAAACATGCAAAGAAAATTAGAGGCGTCTAACTTTGTTTTGCAGGGGTGTGTTGTGTTGTGATATGGCCATGATTGTGATTATATATGATGTATGCAATGTTCCTTATTGTAAGTTGGCAACCGGCAGGAGCCATATGGTTGTCTTTAAATTCTGTTAAGACCCGCGTGTCTATTCAAAGTAGTTGTAATAGTTGAAGCTAGTGGACGACAACCATGGAGCAGCGTCATTGACCTTGATGCAATGCCGGTGATGATGGAGATCATGTTCGTGCTTGAAGATGGAGATCGGAAGCACAAGAAGAAAGGCCATATCATATCACATATTATAAATTGCATGTGATGTTAATCCTTTTTATGCATCTTGTATTGCTTAGTTCACGACGGTATAATTATAAGATGATCCCTCAAGCACACAATTTCAAGTTTTAAAGTGTTCATCCTTAGTAAGCACCGTTGCTAAAGCTCGTTGTTTCAAAGCACCACGTGATGATCGGGTGTGTTAGATTATGCGAGTGTATACAACGTGAGCAAGCCAGATTTGCTCATGCGGAAGCTAAGGTTGATCTTGACGAGCCTAGCATGTACAGACATGGTCTCGGAACACGGATCACCGAAAGGTAAAGCATGAGTCATATAGTAGATATGATGAACATGTTGATTGTTCGCCATTGAAGTTACATCAACTCTCGCGATGATCGGTTTTGATGTGGTGGATTTGGTTCGTGTGATCACTAAAACAATGTGAGGGATATTGTTTTGAGTGGGAGTTCAACGACAATATGATTAAAAGTTGAACACTATTTATCATAAATTAAATCAAAGTGAATTTGCATAATTGTTGTAGTCATTGGCATCCGTTTACCACCTTGCACTTAGTTTTAATTGAGATGATAGAACTATAGAATTCTGGTTAGTTACTTTACGAACTGGTATCGTATTGTTTTGAAGTGTTAATCTAAAGTTTAAAAGTCCTATTGCAAACTTTCAGTAAGTTCCGGTCACTCCATGAAGTTTAATAATTGGTATTAAAACGAGAGTGACAATTCCAAGTGTTAGTGTATGAGTATCATGTTTGTCTCCATGATTCTTGATATTCAAAGGATTGTCTTAATATCAAGGTTATCTAGGATCTGAAAGAATTGTTTCAGAAACCATGATGTGTGGAAGATATTGTGATATCTGAAATGAAGTTTTGGTTACAACATGATAGAGTATAATATGGCAAAAGTCATGTTCTCATATTTGATGAGAATTTGCAAAAGGTTGGAGACACTAGTTGTCCTAAACCTCCAAAAGGTTTTTGGAGAGAAACATTATACTCGTGATTCACCGTTATAAGCTAAAAGTAGCTTGATTATGGGTGATTCCGTGATAAGGGTGAATATTTGATATAGGTAAAATGTTTACTACACCAAGAGATTACTAAAGAAAGGAATTTGAAAGAACACCAAACATTTGATGATGGTAATCTACTTCAAAGTGCAAGTCCAAAGACATTGGTATTTAACTATACACGCTTTGGACTATGTGTCATATGTATGACTCCACTATTGATGTTGATAGATTCTTTCAAACAGAAAATAAATACTGAAAGAGAATCTCATAAATATATGGCAGAAAAGAAAAGACTAAGAATTGTTCAGTTTAAGTATATAGATGATATACATGTTATGGCTATATTCTTTGCTTATTAAATAATGTGGTTCTTAAGTATTTGATACAGAATTTGTTGGTGTGAATCGTCATACGAAACAACACAATTCATGAACTACAATGGCCTAAGTAACTAGCAAAAGAATATGTGATGATGTTCATCGAGAACAAATAAAAGGTTATTGTGTTGCTCGTTAAACGTCAAAGCTTGCCTTCAAGATTTGTTTTATCAGGTATTATGAGAACAAAAGGGTTGTTCAAATAATTGTCGTAATCCATAAAAGATGGATTCACAAATCTTGTTGGAGAAATCACATCCATAAAACTAGTGCTAAAGATGTCGAAAGACAAATTGATTGAAAGATCACTTAGGAAGTGACATCGTCGTTTAAATTATATTGGAAAGAAAACATGAAGAAACTCCATGTGGATGGAATTTTGAAGTCTTTTGATTTTTGATCACATGACGCTTATGAAACTTTCCCAGAGATAATTAAAACTTCGTTCGTAGGCCAAAAGGGAACGAATGACTAGCTTATTGGAACTTGTACATATTGTTGTACGAAGTCCATTATGTGTAGTCAAGAGCGATGGATTTCAACTTCATATGCTTTCTCCAAAAATTTGAGTGAATATATGAATATTTACTTAATAAGGATGAAGTGTGAAATATTTGAAAAGTTCAAAGACTTTCAAGATGAAGTGCAAAATCATTATAACAAGAATATAAATAGTTTATGATAAGATCATAAAGGAAGATATTTGAGTTACAAGTTTAGCATAATACCTAAGATTTAAGGAATCGTTCCGTGGATTTGCATTTTCCCGAAACACCATAAGAGTATGGAGCGTTCGAGATATGTAATTAAACCTTGTTTGACATGGTAAGATCAAAGGTATAATTCATAAAACTGCCATTATATTTTAAAGATTAAAAGCTTTAGAGACTACCGTTTTTCCACTGAAAAGAGATCCATCATAATCAGTTGAAATGAAACCATATAAAGTTATGGTTTGGGATAAAACCCAAGTAGTCCTTTCTTAAAACATTGGTATGCTATGCATAAGAAAGATGTGTGCAACCAAAGTCGGATGAACCTGTCTTTGTATAACTGTTAAGTATTCCTCCATAAACACCGGAGACAAAAGTGTTTGTTGCTTAGAACGTCAAGTTTCTTTGAGAAGGAATTTTTCGTGAAAAGTTAAGTGGGAGGACAATAGAACTTTGATAATGTTAAAAGAACCTTAGCTATATGTGCAGAGTTGCGCAGCACCGAAAAGTGTTCCGGAGGCAGCAACAATGCTCATGGCTCACGTGCCTCAAAGGTTATGGTTACGAAGGTCAAAGTTTTCTATTGAACAAAGTAGGTCGAGTAAACAATCAAATACCAAGATTTGAGGGTTGAATCATTATTTGAGAATAATGAACATACTACATGCAAAGAAGCGATGATGGGCCCTAACTCCGTAAAATGGCCTGAAGCCATAAAATCCGTGATAGTTCCATACACGAGAAATCAAGTTTTTAACTTGAAGGACCCTCGAGAAAGGTGTAAGACCTTACAGTTGTGTTTGGATCTATAAAGAAATAGACATGGATGTTTCACATCTATGAAATTATCGACATGTTGGGAAAGAGTTCAAAACAATGTTCAAAGATTGACTATGACAAGATTTGATCTTTCATAGCGATATTTAGTCTAGACGGATTAATGTAGCAACCACTACATATAATTTTGTTATGTGGTAGTTGAATAAACAAAACAAGTTCTTCTAATAGAATTGTTACCTAGGACATGTGTATAACACGGTCCATAGGGTTTTGTTAATTCAAAGGATGCTAAAAGCATATGCAAACTTCAATGGTTGAAGTAAGCATAGCGGAGTTGGAATCTTCACTATGATGAAACTGTTAAAAGAGTTTAATTTCATCAGAGACAATGAAGATGCTTGCATTTGCAAAAAATTAAGTGGGAGCGCTAAGACATGTTTCTAATACATTATGTGGAAGACATATTGTTGATTGGAAATGATGTATCTTTTATTAACACATATTAAGAATTTCATCCCGATGAAAGACTTAGGCAAAACCCAGATATTTAGCATCAATAGACGCTAATATGGTTGTGCCGAAAGTACAAAGATGATGTATTGAATGAGTTCAATATAGAAACTACAAGAAAGGTTCTTGTCACACAGAAAAGATTGAATGAGTTCAATATTGATGATATATTCAAGTGTAATAACACTGGGTAAGTGAAACAAAGATTCAAGTATAGATTGATACTTGATGTATGAAATCACAAAGAGTATTTATATCAATCATGCTGTGATGTGTACAAATCCAGATATGTCCTATGCTCTAAATGTTATGAGCATATACCAGAATGATTCATAAGATGATCATTGGACAATAGTAAGGATATTCTTATGATCTTTCGGAAGAACTAAGAGTATATTATTTGTAGAAGTGACAAATAGATGGTTAGTTCATTGTAAAAGTACTACATTGATACTAGTTTTGTCACAAAGTACAAATTAAGTTTATCTCAATCTAAACTAAGGGTGGCACAATATAATGGAAAGAAAGTTCCATAATGGATTTGGATGAGTTCCAAAGTTAAGACATTGTGACAGATACTACAACAAAAGGCTAAGTATATGTCTGCAATTATAGCAGCAAAAGAGGGCATTTGTGTCAAGTAGTTTGTTATCAAACTAGGTGTAGTTCACAGTGGGATAGTACTATGAAGATATATTGTACGACAATATTATCAACATGTTTTAACCCCAAAGAACTAAAGGTCACACCAAAGGACCAAATTAGTACGAAGCCATCTCATTAGAGAATGAGTGATGCGTAGAGACGCAAAGACATGCAATTACACACGGACCTGGAAGTGTCAGATCCGGAGATCAGTTGACCACTAGCAATCGTGTACATACAACACCGGAAAGCCATAGGTGTTGAATACACAAAGGTTTGAAACTAGATTATTGACTCTAGTGCAAGTGGGAGACTGTTGGAGATATGCCCAAGAGGCAATAATAAAGTGGTTATTATCATATCTTCATACTTATGATAAATGTTTACGTACCATGCTATAATTGTATTAACCGGAAACATTAATACTTGTGTGATTTGTAAACATAAAAGAGTCACTAGTAAAGCCTCTTGTTAAACTAGCTTGTTGGTTAATATATGATCATGGTTTCCTGATCATGAACATAGAGATGTTATTAACAACAGGGTCATATCATTAGGAGAATGATGTGATGGACATACTCCTATAGTTAAGCGTAGCATAAAGATCAAGTCATTTAATATAGTTCATTTGCTATAAGCTTTCTGATACATAGTAACCTAATTCCTTCGACCATGAGATCATGCATATCACCTTTACCGGATGGATGCTTTGATGACATCAAACACCACACCGTAAATGGGTGGCTATAAAGGTGGCATTGAGTGTTCGGAAAGTATTGGTTGAGACACATGGATCAAGAATGGGATTTTTCCATCCATATGACGGATAGATATACTCTGAGCCCTCTCGGTGTAATGTCATCCAATTAGCTTGCAAGCATGTGACTGGCTCACAAGGGATCACATATCACTGGAACGAGAAAAGAGTACTTATCGGTAACGAGGTTGAACTAGGTATGCAGAGATACCGACGATCAAAACCTCTGATAAGTAAACTATCGTGAGACAAAGGGAAATTGGTATCGTATGTAAGTGGTTCATTCGATCGCAAAGTAATCGTAGAAATATGTGGGAGCCATATGAATTTCCAGATTCCTCTATTGGTTATTGATCGGAGAAGTGTCTCGATCATGTCCGCATAATTCACGAACCGTAGGGAGACACACTTAAGGATTCGACGTTGTTTGAGTAGTTATGGAATGATGAGTAAGAGACCGAATGTTGTTCGGAGTCTCGAATGGGATCCGGGATATCACGAGGAGATCCGGAATGGTCCGGAGAATAAGATTCATATAAGGAAAGTCCTGTTTCGGAGTTGGGGAATGATTCCGGTGTTTTCATCGGGAATGTTCTAGAAGGTTCTGGAATGTCCGGCACTCCGGAGGGGAAAGGGTACATGAATGTGTTATATCAAGTTGATATGATTGCATCATGTACTAGGTGTCATCGCTGTACCAAAATAGAGGGTTTATTCAAATCCTAGTTTGAAATGTCAAACGGCTAGTTTGAAAGTCAAACGGCTAGTTTTGGGAAAGAGGAGAAGGAGGTTTGAAACCGACTTGGGGGAGGAGTTCCTCCTCCCACCGCCGGCCCACCTTGGGTCCGAGTTGGGGAGGGACTCCCCTCCCCAGGCACGCCTCCCTCCACCTATAAAAGGAGGGGCAGGGCTCCCCTCCTAGACACACAAGTTGCCTCCCTCTAAACCTAAACCCTAGCCACAGCCTAGGGATTTCTCCCAAGCCGCCGAGTTAGAGCTTCTAATTGCCCTAGCCACTGGTTTAGCCCCTTCTAATTGGTGTGTCTAAACCCTAGATCACCAAGGCTCTCTCATAGTCCACCATACTCGCTCCGGCTTAAGGCGAATCCCTGCGAGATCTCCCCTCTACTTCCGGTACCACGCCGTCGTGCTGCCGGAATCGCGAGGAGAGTGCTACAACCTCCGCTGCCTGTTGGAACAAGGGAGAGGAAGGTCTTCGTCGAGTACCGAACGTGTGACCGACTGCGGGAGCGCTGCCGGAACGCAGCGCCGGAAGGATCGTCTACGCGATCTTGAGATCGGCTAGTGTACGACTACATCATCCACGAGAATCTGCTCTCGTTAACCGCTTTGGAATCTTCGAGGGTAAGTTCCTCTATCGACTCGTTGCTACAATCTAGAAGATAGATCTTGGCTTGTTTGTGTGCATGCGGTAGAAATTTTTTGTTTTCCATGCTACGAACCCCTACATTAGGGAGGCGTGAGGCGACGCGGTGTGGCCGAAATTGCTTTGGGACGTCGTCGGAGACAGTGTCGGTGTGGGGGCAAATTGGAGCAGCCTAGGGGCAGGGAGTGGCTAGAGTTTGGGGGCAAAGATAGAGGAGGCATGGGCGGTTTTGTACGCGTGGTCAGGGGCGAGAATAACGCCGGCAGTAACTCACATTCATCGCCGCAATCAAAGGCAGCAACGGCGAGGAAGAACGGTCGCGAGGGAGACGATGCTGAGGTGGCGTGGGGTCGTGCTGTCAGCAAGGTGGAGGAAGTAGGGGTGGGGTCCATTCGTCAGCGTCTGTGTGGGTGAGTCTGCGCGTGAGAAAACGTTTCGCTGTGGGGGAAAAGTTGGGCTGCGACTGGGCCTTTCTGGGCTTGTTTGCTGGGCTGGGTCTGTTTCATTTTTTTTATACAGATTGCTTTTTCTTTTTCCATTTGATTTTCTGTTTTGATTTTATTCAAAACACTCAAATGAATTCAAACCTTTGCCAAACTTTGTAAAAATTTTAGTTCTGTTTAACAACACAAACCAAAGTCAAAAATAAAATATTTTTTTATTCTTTTTAGGATCCATTAATAATTAAATAAATAGATCTTAGTCTTTAATTCAAATAGGATTTAATTTATTTAAAAACTCTATTTGAAATCTAAATAATATCAAAACCATTTCAGTAGGTTTTATTTGAAAATATAAAACACTTGGAAAACTTATTTAAAATAAAATAACAAGTTTTAGTGTTTATTTAAAATGAAAAAACCTTTACTTTAATAAAATTGGATAATAATAAATCCTCATTATTTTATTTAAATAAACCTTTACTCTTTTTATCAAATAGAAACATTTTGTTTCAAAAGCTTGGCCAAGATTTAATTTGGCTCTATAAAATAATCCTTATTTATAATTCTACCTTTTCTTTTGAAAACCAAATATTTTTATTAAAAGATCCAAAAATAGTGATTCCAAATATTTTAACTTTATTGTTTATTTATCTTTTTTAATCCCTTTAGAATTTTATTTGATCAAAATAGGTTTTGATGTTTCCAATTGGAATCAAAAAGTTTCTTCTCACCCTGAATTTCAACAAAGTTTTATTTTGTTTATTTAATTTTTCACATTTCAAAATTTGGAAAATTTTGGGATGTGACAGTTACGGTGTGGTGTTTGATGTCATCAAAGCATCCTTCCGGTGATGGTTATAAGCATGATCTCATGGTCTAAGGAATTAGGTTACTATGTATCAGAAAGCATATAGCAATTGAACTTATTAAAATGACTTGATCTTTATGCTACGCTTATCTATAGGAGTATGTCCATCATACCATTCTCCTAACGATATGATCTTGTTGTTAATAACATCTCAATGTTCATGATAGGGAAACCACAATCATTTATTAACCAACAAGCTAGTATTATGAAGAGGCTTTACTAGGGACTTCAATTTAAGTTTACAAATCACACAAGTATTAATGTTTCCTTGTTAATACTATTATAGCATGAATGTAAATATTTATCATAAACACAAAGATATAATAATAACTATATTTATTATTGCCTCTAGGGCATATCTCCAACAGTCTCCCACTTGCACTAGAGTCGTCTAATCTAGATTACATGGTAATATACCGAACACCCATGGCAGTTTGGTGTTGGTCATGTTTTGCCCTCGGGAGAGGTTTAGTCAACGGATCCGCCACATTCAGATCTGTGTGTACTTTGCAAATCTTTATGTCACCATCTTGGAAATGTTCTCGAATAGCGTGAAAACATAGCTTGATATGCTTCAGCTTCTTGTGTGACCTTGGTTCTTGCGCATTGGCTATGGCGCCCATGTTATCACAGTAGATAGACATTGGGTCCAGTGCACTTGGAACCACAGCGAGCTCTGTAATGAACTCTTTCATCCATATCGCTTCTTGCGAAGCCTCCGAAGCAGCCATGTATTCTGATTCAGTTGAAGATCTTGCCACAACGCTTTGCTTTGCACTCCTCCAGCTAACTGCTGCACCATTCAAAGTAAATACGTATCCAGATTGTGATTTAGAATCATTCGAATCGGTGTTCCAACTAGCATCGGTGTAACCATTAACAACGAGTTGTTCATCACCTCCATAAGAAAGAACCATATCCTTAGTTCTTCTCAAGTACTTAAGGATGTTTTTGACCGTTGTCCAATGATCCACTCCTGGATCACTTTGATATCTGCTAGTCAAACTAACAGCATATGCAATGTCGGGTCTAGTACATAGCATGGCATACATTAGAGATCCTATGGCTGAGGCATAGGGAGTCTTACTCATCCTTTCTCTATATTCTGACGTTACTAGACTTTGAGTTTTACTCAAGGTCGTATTGGGCAACATGGGAAAGAACCCTTTCTTGCTATCTTCCATTCCAAACTTCTTTAGAACTTTGTCCAAATATGTACTTTGTGACAATGATATTAGGTGTCTCGATCTATCTCTACAAATCTTTATCCTAATATGTAAGCTGCTTCGCCAAGATATTTTATTGAAAAACTATTATTCAAATATTCCTTGACACTATTAAGAAGGTCTACATCATTCCCAATCAACAATATGTCATCTACATATAGTATTAAGAATGCCACAGAGCTCCCACTCACTTTCTTGTAAATACAAGCTTCTCCATAAGTTTGTATAAAACCAAAACTTTTGATCACCTTATCAAAACGTTGATTCCAACTTCGGGATGCTTGCTTCAATCCATAAATGGACCGTTGAAGTTTGCATACCTTGTTAGCATCTTTAGGATCGACAAAACCTTTGAGTTGCATCATATACAACTCTTCATCAATGTCTCCATTGAGGAACGCTGTTTTGACATCCATCTGCCATATCTCATAATCATAATATGCAGCGATTGCTAACATAATCCTCACAGACTTTAGCTTCGCTACTGGTGAGAAAGTCTCATCGTAGTCAACTCCTTGAATTTGTCGAAACCCTTTTGCGACAAGTCGAGCTTTATAGACAGTAACATTACCATCAGCATCTGTTTTCTTCTTGAAAATCCATTTGTTCTCGACAGC
This sequence comes from Avena sativa, assembly GCA_916181665.1. NCBI lineage: Eukaryota > Viridiplantae > Streptophyta > Magnoliopsida > Poales > Poaceae > Avena > Avena sativa. The sequence goes on along the minus strand of OV702284.1, from coordinate 224,942,548 downwards.
CTTCCGGCCATCCGGTAAGTCCACCAAAGTCCATACTTGGTTTTCATACATGGATCCAATCTCGGATTTCATGGCTTCTTGCCATTTATTGGAATCTGGGCTCATCATCGTTTCCTCATACGTCGCAGGGTCATCGGTGTTGTCCACCAACATGACACCATAACGGGATCATACCAATCAGGAGTGTTACGAGTTCTCGTTGACCTGTGAGGTTCTGTAGCAACTACAACCGAAGTTTCATGATCATCTTCATTAGCTTCCTATCTTATTGGTGCAGGCACCAAAGGAACTTCTTCTGGTGCTGCGCTACTCGCAAGTTCGAGAGAAGGTTCGACAACCTCGTCGAGTTCAACTTCTTCCAATCACTTCTTTCGAGAGAAATTCCTTCTCTAGAAAGGATCCATTCTTGGCAACGAAGATTTTGCCTTCGGATCTATGATAGAAGGTATACCCAATAGTTTCCTTCGGGTATCCTATGAACACGCATTTTTCCGCTTTGGGTTCAACCTTGTCCGGCTGTAACTTCTTTACATAGGCTTCGCAACCCCAAACTTTAAGGAACGACAATTTAGGTTTCTTCCCAAACCATAATTCATACGGTGTCATTTCAACGGATTTAGATGGTGCCCTATTTAAAGTGAATGCGGCTGTTTCTAATGCATAACCCCAAAATGATAGCGGTAAATATGTAAGTGACATCATAGAACGAACCATATCCAAGAGAGTTCGATTACGACGTTCGGACACACCATTACGTTGTGGTGTTCCCGGCGATGTCAATTGTGAAAGTATTCCGCATTTTTTCAAATGCTCGCCAAACTCGTAACTTAGATATTCACCTCCACGATCAGAACATAGAAATTTAATCTTCTTGTTACGTTGATTCTCAACCTCACTTTGAAATTCCTTAAACTTCTCGAAAGTTTCGGACTTATGTTTCATGAAATAGATATACCCAGATCTACTCAAGTCATCCGTGAATGTAAGAACATAACGATAACCACCGCGCGATGCTACACTCATTGGACCACACACATCGGTATGTATGATTTCCAATAAGTCCGTAGCTCGCTCCATCATACCAGAAAATGGAGTCTTAGTCATTTTACCCATTAGACATGCTTTGCATCTTTCAAGTGATTCGAAATCAAGTGATTCAAGAAGTCCATCGGAATGGAGTTTCTTCATACGCTTCACTCCAATGTGACCAAGACGACAGTGCCACATATAGGTCGAGTTATCGCTCCATTTCAAACGTTTAGCCTCAATGTTATTAATATGTGTATTTCCACTATCGAGATTCAATAAGAATAAACCATCTATCAAAGGTGCATGTGCATAAAACATATTACTCATATAAATCGAACAACCATTATTCTCGGACTTAAACAAGTAACCGTCTCGCAATAAACAAGATCCCGATATAATGTTCATGCTTAACGCAGGCACCAAATAACAATTATTTAAGTATAAAACTAATCCCGATGGTAGATGAAGAGGTAGCGTGCCGACCGCGATCACATCAACCTTTGATCCGTTTCCCACGCGCATCGTCACCTCGTTCTTCGCTAGCTTCCGTTTATTCTGCAGCACCTGTTTCGAGTTACAAATATGAGCAACCGAACCAGTATCAAATACCCAGGCACTACTACGAGTACTAGTGAGATACACATCAATAACATGTATATCGAATATACCTTTCTTCTTGATGTTGCCGTTCTTAAAATCCTACAAGTACTTTGGGCAATTCCGCTTCCAGTGACCTTCTCCCTTGCAGTAAAAGCACTCTGTATCAGGCTTGGGTTCAGCCTTGGTATTCTTCGTCGGTGCGGTAACTTTATTACCACCCTTCTTGAAGTGTCCATTTTGCTTAGACTTGCCTTTCTTGAATTTGGTGGTCTTATTGACCATCAACACTTGGTTCTCTTTCTTGATCTCCACTTCTGCAGATTTTAACATGGAGAAGAGTTCTGGCAACAGCTTGTTCATGCTTTGCATATTGTAGTTCATCACAAAGTTCTTGTAACTTGGTGGTAGTGATTGGAGGACACGGTAAATCCCCAAAGCATTAGGAATCACTATACCCAAGCTTTGAAGTTTGTTTGCGTGCCCAGACATCTTAAGCACATGCTCACTGACGGAGCTGCCCTCTTCCATCTTGCAGTTAAAGAACTTTTCAGAAGCCTCATAGCTCTCAACTGCCGCGTGAGTCTCAAAGATCAATTTGAGTTCACGGACAATATCATGTGAGTCTGAATTCTCAAACCTTTTCTGAAGCTCCGATTCTAAACCATACAAGATAGCACACTGAACTATGGATTACTGATTCTTCCGAGCGAGGTAAACGTTCTTTACTTCATTGGTAGCATCAGCTGCAGGCGGGTCACCTAGCGGTGCATCCAGCACATAGGTCAAATTACCAGCATTGAGGACAATCCTCAAATTGCGGAACCAATCCGCGAAGTTGCTTCCATTGTTTTTCAATTTTTCTTTCTCTAGGAACGCATTAAAATTGATGGTAGGGGCTGCCATTGATCTACAACATATTTGCAATAGTTTAGACTAAGTTTATGATAAATTGAGTTCTAATTAATAGTTAAATTAATCTAGGTGAACTCCCACTCAAAACAATATCCCTCACATTGTTTTAGTGATCACATGAACCAAATCCACCACATCAACACCGATCATCACGAGAGTTGATATAGCTTCAATGGCGAACAATCGACATGTTCAACATATCTACTATATGATTCATGCTTTACCTTTCGGTGATCCGTGTTCCGAGACCATGTCTGTACATGCTAGGCTCGTCAAGATCAAACCTTAGCTTACGCATGAGCAAATCTGGCTTGCTCACGTTGTATACACTTGCTGAATCTAACACACCCGATCATCACGTGGTGCTTCGAAACAACAAGCTTTAGAAACGGTGCTTACTAAGGATGAACACTTTAGAACTTGAAATTTATGTGCATGAGGGATCATCTTATAATGCTACCGTCGTTAACTAAGCAATACAAGATGCATAAAAGATTAACATCATATGCAATTCATAATATGTGATATGATATGGCCTTTCTTCTTTGTGCTTCCGATCTCCATCTTCAAGCACGAACATGATCTCCATCATCACCGGCATTGCATCAAGGTCAATGACGCTGCTCCATGGTTGTCATCCACCAGCTTCAACTATTACAACTACTTTGAATATACACGCGAGTCTTAACATAAATTAAAGACAACCATATGGCTCCTGCCGGTTGCCAACTTACAATAAGGAACATTGCATACATCAAATATAATCACAATCATGGACATATCACATCACAGCACACCCCTGCAAAACAAAGTTAGACGCCTCTAATTTCTTTGCATATTTTACGTGGTTTGGGGCTTTCAATAAGTGTCGATCTAACTTACGAACAAGAACCACAACGTTGATGTTTGAACTATCAAGTGCCCGTTGTAAATTGGATCTATACTATAATGGGAGAGACAGACACCCGCAAAGCCACTTATGCAATACAAGTTGCATGTTGAGCGTGGAGCAAGTCTCATGAACTATGTCATGTAAGGTTAGCCTGGGCCGCTTCATCCCATCATACCGCAAGATGCAAAGTACACAAGAAGCAATTGATAATAAAAGCACCACCGCCCACAATGACCATTGTGTTCTACTCGTGCAACAGATCTACATATAGACACGGCCATGATACCACTGTAGGGGTTCGTAGCATGGAAAACAAAAAATTTCTATCGCATACAAACAAACAAGCCAAGATCTATCTACTAGATTGTAGCAACGAGTCGATGGAATAACTCACCCTCAAAGATTCCAAAGTGTTTAACGAGAGCGGATTCTCGTGGGTGATGTAGTCGTACTCTTGCCGATCTCAAGATCACGTAGACGATCCTTCCGGCGCTGCATTCCGGCAGCGCTCCCGTAGTCGGTCACACGTTCGGTACTCGACGAAGACCTTCCTCTCCCTTGTTCCAGCAGGCAGCGGAGGTTGTAGCACTCTCCTCGTGATTCCGGCAGCACGACGGCGTGGTACCGGAAGTAGAGGGGAGATCTCGCAGGGCTTCGCCTTAAGCCGGAGCGAGTATGGTGGACTATTAGAGAGCCTCGGTGATCTAGGGTTTAGACACACCAAGTAGAAGGGGCTAGGCCGGCGGCTAGGGCAACTAGAAGCCCCAACTTGGCGGCTTGGGAGAAACCCTAGGGCGGCGGCGGCTATGGTGGGCGGCGGCTAGGGTTAGGGTTTAGAGGGGCAAGGTGTAGGTCTTGGAGGGGCAGCCCTGCCCCTCCTTATATAGGTGGAGGGGGCGTGCCAAGGGGAGGGGAGTCCCTCCCCAACTCGGTCTCCAAGGGCCGGCGGTGGAGAGAGAGGAACTCCTCCCCAAGTAGGTTTCCTACTCTCCCTCCACCAAACAAAATAGTCGTTTGACTTTTCAAATTGGCGTTTGACTTTTCAAACTAGGATTTGATTTAACCCTTTATTTTGTTCAGCGATGACACCTAGTACATGATGCAACCATTCCAACTTGTTATGACACATTCATGTACCCTTCCTCTCCGGAGTGCCGGACCTTCCGGAACCTTCTAGAACATTCCCGATGAAAACACCGGAACCATTCTCCAACCCCGAAACAGGACTTTCCTTATATGAATCTTATTCTCCGGATCTCCTCGTGATATCCCGGATCCCATCCGAGACTCCGAACAACATTCGGTCTCTTACTCATCATTCCATAACTACTCAACAACGTCGAATCCTTAAGTGTGTCTCCCTACGGTTTGTGAATTATGCGGACATGATCGAGACACTTCTCCGAACAATAACCAATAGAGGAATCTGGAAATTCATATGGCTCCCACATATTTCTACGATTACTTTGTGATCGAATGAACCACTTACATACGATACCAATTTCCCTTTGTCTCACGATAGTTTACTTATCCGAGGTTTTGATCGTCGGTATCTCTGCATACCTAGTTCAACCTCGTTACTGATAAGTACTCTTTTCTCGTTCCCGTGATATGTGATCCCTTGTGAGACAGTCACATGCTTGCAAGCTAATTGGATGACATTCCACCGAGAGGGCCTAGAGTATATCTATCCGTCATATGGATGGACAAATCCCACTCTTGATCCATGTGTCTCAACCAATATTTTCCGAACACTCAATGCCACCTTTATAACCACCCAGTTACGGTGTGGTGTTTGATGTCATCAAAGCATCCTTCCGGTGATGGTGATAAGCATGATCTCATGGTCGAAAGAATTAGGTTACTATGTATCAGAAAGCATATAGCAATTGAACTTATTAAAATGACTTGATCTTTATGCTACGCTTATCTATAGGAGTATGTCCATCATACCATTCTCCTAACGATATGATCTTGTTGTTAATAACATCTCAATGTTCATGATAGGGAAACCACAATCATTTATTAACCAACAAGCTAGTATTATGAAGAGGCTTTACTAGGGACTTCAATTTAAGTTTACAAATCACACAAGTATTAATGTTTCCTTGTTAATACTATTATAGCATGAATGTAAATATTTATAATAAACACAAAGATATAATAATAGCTATATTTATTATTGCCTCTAGGGCATATCTCCAACACGGCCACCACGCTTCGTCAAGAGCAATAGCAGCCAAGGCTCTTCGCCACGGTTTCTATTGGCCAACAGCACTAAAGGACGCTCAGGACCTGGTCAAAGCATGCAATGGCTGTCAGCGGTTCGGCCAGTTGAAGCACACGCTGTCTGTAGCACTCAAGACGATACTGATTACCTGGCCATTTGCATTCTGGGGGCTAGACATGGTTGGACCGTTCAAGATGGCTCGATCCGGCATGACGCACCTGCTTGTAGCCGTGGAAAAATTCACCAAATGGATCGAGGCAAAGCCCATAAACAAGCTGGACGTAGCAATAGTGATCAAGTTCTTCACGGACATCATCATCCGATTCGGCTACCCACAGAGCATCATCACGGACAACGGCACCAATTTCGCCAAGGGAGCCTTCGCTCGCTTCTGTGGAGACAAGGGCATCCGCCTGGACCTAGCCTCGGTCGCGCACACTCGGTCGAATGGGTAGTGCGAGCGCGCTAATGGCCTAGTCCTAGCCGGAATTAAACCAAGACTGATCGAACCACTCATCAGGTCACCCGGATGATGGATAGAAGATCTACCAGCCGTGCTATGAAGCCTGTGCACCACCCTGAACCGTTCAACCGGTTTCACGATGTTCTTCCTCGTCTATGGTGCAGAGGTTGTCCTTCCCACTGACATCAAGTTCGACGCACCCCGCAGACAGCTCTACATGGAGCAAGAAGCCAAGGAAGCACGGGAGGACAGCGTGGACCTACTTTAGGAGGCGCGTGAGCTGGCCCTATCTAGATCAGCAATCTATCAGGAGGACTTGTGCCGCTACCACGCCAGCCGGATCCGGCCCACCTCTTTTCGTGAGGGGTATCTGGTGCTGCCCCTAGTCCAGAGCACGAAGGGAATGCACAAGTTTTCCCCGCCATGGGAAGGACCATTCATCATCAGCTGAGCGCTACACAACGACTCATACTACTTGATCGATGCCCAGCAGCTGGTGAAGAACAAGGCAGATCGCTCTGATGAGGAAACCGAACGCCCATGGTACGCGAACCTACTCCGTCCATTTTACACTTGAGCCAGAAGTGTATGTATCTTCCTTTTCATGTAATAAATGAACAAGTTTGGAAGCCTCGACACAGCATCGAGGACTTCGCCCAATTCGCGCACCACCTCCACCTCCAAACCGGCTGGCCCGGACGCCCGTGTTTGTTGGGGATATGCTATATGGGTATCCTTATAGCATGTCTCTTATCCGGATAACCCGGGTGGCCCATAGTTGGTAGCATGGCCCATGGCCTGCTGGGCGGCCGGGTTAGATGGATCCAGAAGGGAGGCCCATGCCAGATAAAGGAAGGCTACGGTGGAGTCACCAGCGTACCCGGAGCCTTGGAGTGCAAGACACGCTAGACTAGCAATAGACAGTGTAGGACTCTGTAACCTGTCCGGCTAGGATTTCTCCCTATAACCCTAGGACCTGGCGACTATATAAGTCGGGCATATGGGAGCCTTTAGGGCACCAGTTCACATAACCTCGCACAGCGAACCTATCTCTGTAACCCGGCGTATTGCCATTATAGTGATTTATAGCAGGAGTAGGATTCCGCCACCGTTGTGGGATCTGAACCTGGGTAAGCTGTGTTACCTCGTACCCATCAACCATCCGCCTTCCCCCACGTCTCTAAACACACACTGTGAGAACCCCTCCATGGCGTACTCGTCGGCAATACCACGACAGTTGGCGCCCACCGTGGGGCAAGAGGCGCTTCAGGCTCTTCAGCAGGCGAGGACCAAGATCTTTGCGGGAATCGGCAAAACCGTAGCCATCGGTTGCGTTCTCTTCTCTGGAAATGTTCTGATCGTTCCTCCCGACAAGTTCTGGATCCCGGCAAGGACGAACCCTACGCGGTGTTCGATCGTTCCTATCAGAGATATCCACCTCTTCATCAGTGAAACCGACTCGGGCACTAGTTCCCTGGGAGTCGGAGGAGCATCAAGACCCGCACGGACCGCCTACGGGCAGGATACGTTCCTGGAAGGATCGATGTCGGATCTCTCTTCGGAGTTTGTCGGCAAAGATCGGAAAAATTCAAGGCCCACCCAAACCGCCCCTGTGCAGGATATAAAGGTGGAAGATCATTGCAAGTCCACCGGCTTCGTCCTTGTGTCTGGACAGTAGAGATCCAAGTTTGTCGGCGTGGTTACCATCTTCAATCTGGCGCGTTGCGTTCAGAGAGAGGGCGAAAACCCCCGCGATTACCTTGCCTGGTGGCTCCGTATACGAGCCGATCTGGCCCACTACCCCAATGATGATGCTATGTATAACTTTGTGGAAGGACTGGACCATGGCACGCTTCTCCGACATTCTCTAAGACGGCAGCAGGCGTCAGGACATCTTACCTTCGAAAGCATGGTAAACACCGTCAACAACTACGCGGAGGCCGAAGCGGCAGCTCAGACAGCGCTTGCGCTCATTGACGGAGCCCCTCCGATTCAGCCACCGCCACCACCGCCACCCGCCGCCATCACCGCAGTTGCACCACCACCTCTAGTCATCGTCGTCGTTGTTGCACCTCCACCCTCCGTCATCGAGGAAGTCCTGGCACCCTCTGACTTTCTGATTGACGCGCTATACGCCGACTTCAGTGCAGATTCAGAGGAGATAGATTTCAGTCCAGAGGAAATAGACTCCGCCATGTATGAGATGGAAGAGGAGTACACGCGCGACGAGCAGGCCGACAATGTCGTCACGTCTCGAGAGGTGTTCGTCACCATTGGGACGGCGATGGATGAAGACCAACCCAGACGAGCTCCGCCTACAGCCCTGGACAAAGGGAAGGTACCACCTGTTGCTGCCGGCAATGATCGCGCAAAGGTCATGCCCCCTCCGCCTAACCCAGTGCAACAGCCGCAGGAACTCGGCACCGGTCCAAGAACCAACAACACCGCAAACTTGTCGCCTCCGGCATATACGTCTGCTGCTGCCCAAGTTACTCCAGATGATAGAGTGATGTACGGCAATCTCCTCGTCGAGCCACTGACCATAGCTCATATCCGGAATGTGACCCATCTTGACGAGAAGCGTCAGCAGCTACTGGAGGAAGCGCAAGCCATCGCGGAGCAAGGCGCTAAGCTAGACCAAGATCTGGAGAAAGCTAGAGCAATGGAGGCCGAGTACAAGACTGTGCTGCAGCAGCAGAAGGCCAAGAAAGGTCCGGCTCGCGTCATCAACGATCCTGGTGTACGGCGAAACCTAGGATGGGCTCCCCCGAAGCCGGCACAAGACAATCCATACATTGACAGTGAAGGCAGGCAGGTGATGCCCACTCCTCTCCTCAACCTCGCCGTCGCCAAGACCCTTCTGGAGCAGGATAGATCGCCCGAGGAGGTAGACCAGGTCTATGACCTAGTGGCCAAGGCGGTGAAGCAGCAGGAAAAGGACACCTCTTAGAGGCTTGAGTCTGACCGAGCGTTCTGCTAGTCTAGCCAGCATAAGCCGCCAAGGGATAGATCTCCTCTTGATGTCGGGTCCCAGACAAGTTCATCAGAACGAAGACGGAGGGATGCACGCAACAGGAAGGATGCTATTCCCATATCCTCCGACCACAGAGAAAAGGCCCAACCCCGTCGCCCATCTCCACCACCCCGATCCCCCCGACATCGCGAAGACCCCAAGGCTCACCGTCGTACGGATATTCCCCCCAAGGCAGGGCGGCATTGTCATCTGCGACAACGCGGAGCAGACCCGTCATGACGGAGAGCGCAACCAGGGACACAAGAGCAGGTCGCGCCATGACCCTCCGCGTCCGACAAGCAATCGTGACAGGCATGAGGCGTCGCAGGAGGGTAATCGCAAGAAGGCTAACCCACCGCCACCTCGGCCTTCGTTGCCACCCAGCAGTCACCATGGCGGAGGAGGCCCGCGTCATTCACGTAGCCCATCCCATGTTGACAAGAAGAAAAGAAACCCGGAGCCATACGATGCATGTTCGTGGAAGATCCACGAGGCCCGGGAAGGACCGTACCTGGGACCACGTTGCTTTGGACATGCGATACGGTCCGCAACTTACCCCAAAGGTTTCCGGATTGACAATACCATCAAGCCCTATGACGGCACCGCTAAGCCAGCTACATGGTTGCAGGACTACGGCAACACGGTAGAGATTGCCGAGGGTAACCCCAATGTTGCTGTCAAGTACCTCCCATTAATGTTGGCAGGCACAGCCCGTCAATGGATTGATGACTTGCCGGAGAAAGCCATCTGCAATTGGTTGGACATGCAAGAAGCGTTCACCAAGAACTTCAAGGGTACGTACAAACGTCCCTGCACTGTTGGCGATCTACAGCGGTGCGTGCAAGAGAAAGACGAAACATCACGCGCCTACCTCTCCCGATGGTTGGATATGAAAAATTCCTGCGCGGGGGTGCATGCTCAGACCGCCATGGCCGCCTTCATCGATGGGTTGGAAAGGGGCACGTTGCTCCGACATAAGCTGAAGCGCTTGCATGAAAATCACCAGCTTGACTTGAATCAGATGATTCAGTTAGCTACTGAGTTCGCAGCTACTGACGACGACGCTCGTGGCTCTCTGCCGGCAACAGCCGTTCCAACTCAAGCTCGGAGGAACAGCAGCACGAAGCGGAAAACCGCTCCAAAAGAAAAGCAAACTCCCGACATGGTCGCTATGACCTTTGCAGGACGAGGTGATGGTGGACAACATGGCCGAGGATGGGGAGCTGGTCGTGGGCAGCAGCGAGGAAGTGAAACTACCTCGGCAGCGCTCCGCGTTCCCCAAACCTACAAAGAGTACCGCGATATGCTGTGCCTCGTACACCTCGATGTCAATGGCAAGGCCACCCATACCAATCGACACTGCAAGTTCGTCAACGACCTCAAGGAGGACCCGGAGTCCGGCTATAAGCAAAGTCAAAAGAACAGACCGCGAGGCAAGGGCAAGGGGAAGAAGAAGGAGGAGTCCAAGGATTCAAGTGACATGGACGAGGATGTTGACCCTAAGCACGCCACCAAGAGCGACAGCAAGGGCAAGAACCCTTCGAGAAGAAGGCGGCAGTTTTCCACACTTTCCTTGGCACCCCCACCGTCCGACAACAGAAGACCTCTATGACGATACTGATGGCTACTCTACCCCCAGTTCCCCAGTACCTGCGCTGGTCGGAGGTTCCAATTACTTGGGACAGGAAGGATCACCCAGACCTCATCCCTACGGAGAACCAATACGCCATGGTCATCAACCCTTTGATTGACGGCAATGAGTTCACTAAGTGTATGGTGGATAGTGGAAGCAACATCAACATCATGTACCAGGATACACTGCAGAAGATGAACTAGACGGAGGCAAACCTAAGGCGGACCAACAACATCTTCCACGGCGTAGTTCCTGGTCGGGAGGCTCGGTCCCTTGGGTGCATCACACTTCAGGTAGCCTTTGGCGATGTTAATAATTATCGCCAAGAGCGCATGACCTTTGAGGTGGTCTCCTTCAAGAGCGTGTACCACGTCATATTCGGCCGTGACATATTCCACACCTTCATGGCCAAGCCATGCTTCATCTACAACAAACTCAAGATACCCGGACCAAACGGTGTCATCATCGTATCAGGAAGCTTTACCAAAGCTAGGGACTGCGAGATTAATGAAGCAGCCTACGCAGAAGCTGTCCTCTACAGCGAAGAATTCAAAGAGATCTAGAGCACGGTCGATGCCTCAGAGATGCCAGTGTCGAAGAAACAGATTTCCGACTCCGCTCCAGCATTCAAGGCCGCCATCGAGACCAAGCAGGTGGAACTTGTGGTAGGCGATGCCTCCAAGACCACCGCCATCAGGACGAACCTAGATCCCAAATAGGAAAGCACGCTCGTCGAGTTCCTCCATGAGAATAGGGACATCTTTGCCTGGCAACCTGCCGACATGAAAGGTGTACCTAGGGAACTTGCCGAGCACAGCCTAAACATTGATCCAAAATGCAAACCAGTGAAACAACCTCTACGATGCTTTGGAGATGATAAGAGACGCGCCATAGGCAAAGAGATAGCTAGCTTACTTAAGGCTAGTTTTATCCGAGAAGTCCTTCACACCCAATGGGTGGCCAATCCTGTACTTGTCCCCAAAAAGGGAACCAAAGAATTAAGAATGTGCGTTGATTACACGGCTTGAACAAAGCATGCCCCAAAGATCTGTTTGCTTTTCCTCACATTGACCAGGTCATTGAATCGACGGCTGGCTCGGAACTTTTGTGTTTTCTCGACGCATATTCAGGATACCACCAGATCAAGATGAGGAAGGCGGACCAATTGGCCACTTCATTCACTACTCCCTATGGCACGTTTTGCTATGTTACGATGCCCTTTGGGCTGAAAAATGCAGGTGCTATGTACCAGTGGACAATGCAACATTGCCTGCATGACCAAATTGGTCGGAAGGTTCACGCCTATGTGGACGATATAGCGGTGATGTCTAAAAAGTCAAATGACTTAATCTCTGACTTAAAAGAAACCTTTGATAATCTCCGGAAATACAACATGATGCTTAACCCTAAGAAGTGCGTCTTCGGGGTTCCAGACGGCAAATTGTTGGGCTTCATCGTTTCCCAGCGTGGAATCGAGGTCAACCCGGAGAAAATCAAGGCCATATTAAACATAAACCGTCTGACATGTCTAAAGTACATACAACGACTAACAGGTTGTGTCGCAGTAGTTAGTCGGTTCGTCAGCCGACTTGGAGAGAAAGCTATGCCACTGTACAAGTTGCTGAAGAAGGCGGACAAATTCACGTGGACGGACGAAGCAGATGCAGCATTGAAGCAGCTCAAGGAGATCCTTTCCTCAGCGCCCATCCTTGCAGCACCCGAGCCTAGAGAGCCCATGTTAATTTACATGGCGGCAACCAACCGGGTAATCAGCATCGTCGTCGTGGTAGAGCGGAAGGAACCAGGCTATGAGCACGGAGTTCAACGACTAGTTTACTATGTAAGCGAGGTCTTGACGGAGTCCAAGCAGCGTTACCCGCACTACTAGAAGATAGCTTATGGAGTATTCCTTGCTTCTCGGAAGCTGAGGCATTACTTTTAGGAGCACCCAATCACAGTGGTGAGCAAGACTCCACTGTCTGACATCATCAACAACAGTGACTCTACGGGAAGGGTCACGAAGTGGGGCATTGAACTTGCCGCCTTCGAGATCACCTACAAGAGACGCGACGCTATCAAGTCAGAAGCCTTGGAGGATTTTATTGCAGATTGGACGGAGATTCCAGATGCTACCCCATTGCCGGAACCAGAATACTGGGTGATGCACTTTGACGGATCAAAGCTGCTCAACGGCTCGGGGGCTGGTGTAATGCTATAGTCACCAACTGGGGACAAGCTACACTACGTTCTGCAGATCCACTTCGAGGCTACGAACAACATGGCGGAGTATGAAGCACTCATTCACGGATTACGCGTAGCCAAGGATATTGGCATCAAGCGCATAGTTTGCCGTGGAGATTCCGACTTGGTTGCCCAGCAAGTGGCTGGCAGCTGGAATGCGCGGAACCCTATGATGGCGGCAATATCGAGATGAAGTGGACGAGATAGCCAAGTGCTTCTTGGGCTACGAGGTCAAGTATGTACCTAGGGAGCAAAACGAGGCGGCTGAACTGCTGTCTAAGCTTGGATCAGGGCGCAAGAGAATTCCGCCAGGAGTTTTCCTAGAGCATCTATGGACACCATCCATGAAGGGAGCAGATATCGACAACCCGGATAGATTTGACTCTTTCGTCCACATGGTGGAAAAGGTCCCTCCAGCTTGGACAAAACCATTCATGGAATATCTCGAACACGGAACTTTGCCTGACGACGAGGTCGAAAGACGGCAAATAGTACAACGAGCGAAGGGCTATACCATAATCAATGGACATCTCTACAAAAGGAGAACTACTGGTGTATACCTAAAGTGTGTTTCCTAGCTAGAAGGTATTGAAATCCATCTCGGAGATTGCGGGCATCACGCCGCTCCTCGATCGTTTGTCGCGAAAGCCTTCCGGCAAGGATTCTACTGGCTGACCGTGAAGGCGGACGGCGACAAGCTGGTTGAGACATGCATGGGATGCCAGTATTATGCCCGACAACCACATGTTCCTGTTGAAGAATTGCGAACAATACCAATAACTTGGCCGTTTGCAGTCTGGGGGCTAGACATGGTGGGACCGTTACAGACGGCACCATGTGGGTTTACGCATCTGCTAGTAGCAGTTGATAAATTCACTAAATGGATAGAAGCTAAACCCATTAGAAAGCTTGATGGGGCAACTGCCCTTAGGTTTGTCCGGGATCTAGTGGTGAGATTTGGTCTCCCACATAGCATTATCACCGACAATGGTAGCAACTTATCACTCGGAGAAGTGGAGGCTTCTTGTTGGGAGAAGGGCATCCGACTTGACCTCGCATCTGTGGCACATCCACAATCCAATGGTCAGGTTGAGCGAGCCAATGGATTAATTTTGCAAGGGATAAAGCCACGTCTTGAGGCACCGCTACATAGAGCAGCTGGAGCCTGGGCGGAAGAATTACCATCTGTGATGTGGATTTTACAAACTACACCCAACAGATCCACTGGATACACCCCTTACTTCATGGTATATGGATCAGAAGCTATCCTACCTTCCGACATACTTCATGATGCACCAAGGGTTGCCTCCTACGACGAAGATGACGCTGAAGAATCCAGACGCCTAGATGTGGACCTTCTCGAGGAGGAGCGTGTTTTGGCATGCCAAAGATCCGTCATCTACCAGCAGAAGCTACGCGGCTACCATAGTCACCGCGTTCGGCATCGCTCATTAAAGAGGGGGATTTGATGCTCCGACTTAAGCAGAAGAAGTTACACCAATTATCCCCGCCATGGGAAGGACCGTTCATCATAAGTAAGGCGCTACTCAATGGGTCTTACTACCTCGTTGACAATCGTGAACTGAAGGATAGACCCAACAAGGATCATAAGCGTAAGCGACGTGACCCGGATGATGACTACCCGGAGCTTGATCGGCCATGGAACATAGCACAGCTACGTCCTTTCTACACTTAGCATTTTTTATCTAATTGTGTATCTCTTATATGATCAATGAAATAAAGCTTTCTGGTTCACTCATATTTCTGAGTATTTTACCTCCTTTAGTGTTCATTTTTGGATCATATAAAACTTTTATGCACAAGCTTTGCGATTGCACTTGTGAAAATTCCGCCTACGGGAGTTAGCTTAAGTTTTCTGGTCTAGACGTTCTTTGTCGTTCTTATGTGGATTCTGGAGTAGTGACTTTCAGCACTTATTGTCGGCGATTTTGTGCTTAGGTTATTGACGGTGCCATTGGGCATCATCACCTGAGAGCATGGTTCCGACAACGAGTCTTCCGACTCACGAAAAGTCAAGCATAAAAACCAAAGTAATGGATAAGCCAGCACTTGCTTAAAAAATATATACATGCTGGAACTAGTTCTTAAGTAGCAGGACATACACCATTGTTTTCCGCCTTAAGTTAACACATAGCTTTTTCCGCATACACATTACAGAGGAAACAAATACTACAAATTGTTTTTTATTCCTCTGGCGCAGGCGACTTGGAAGCAACATCATCGACAACAGGAGAGTCACCCTCGAAGTCGCAGTGTTGAGGGACTCGGAGGAGCTTTGGTTGCCGCCATCGATGGTCTTCATTGGCACGAAGACATTAACGTCGACCAACTCGGCGACTCTGGTGTCATAACCCGCGAGTGACGCCAAGATAGATTCGTGGTTTATCTTTTGGCCTTCGTCATCTATGTCGGGGATACCAGAGGTTACCGTGTCGATGTCGGCATTCTCATAGTGTGCCTTGACCATGGACAGCACCATCCTTGCACCGTCCCATGCACATGAAGATTTCTAGCTTGCGATATGCTCGGGGGCTCGGCGCAGGATCTCCGAGAACTTCGCCACAGAGTCAGATGCCTTGATATTGATCTGGAGGGGCTTGACAATCTCTTTGGCCTGCACGATGGCGGTGTTGATGAAGTTGCCGGCAAGTACCATGCATTTCTTTGGCGGAGGAGGCGACCGGGTTAAACCCATAGGAGCTGAGAATTCCCGACAAAGGAGTGCATGAGTTCAAAAAATCAGAGTATCTAGACTACAGAAATCCAAGACGGAGAATCACTTACTGAAGATGTTGGCCTCAGCCTTCTAGATAGTCTCCACCATGGAGTCCCGTTCTTGTTGGAGGAGCTTGTACGCTTCATGATGGCGTTGATTTTGCTCATCAGCAGCTTTCTTCTGCTCTTTGAAGATAGCGATTTCCTCCTTCAAGCGGTTCATCTCCTCGGTGGCAGAGTCCTGCAGGGCTTTCATTGATTCTTCATGCATTTTCAGCATCTCCTCCCTCTCCTTCTTAAGGATCTTGTTCCCGCTATCCAGCTGTTGAATATGCTTGGATTGCTCGACAATATCCTTAGCCTTGGCAATGGTTTCTGCAAAGTCGGAGAAATAACAGTACACAGTGAGTACTCGGAGAATGTGGGCGCAAAACCAAGTCGGAATGCGGAAAAGAAAGGAAAACATACGCTTGCTCTTGGTGATTTGTTCCTTCAAGAAGGCAGTTGTACCCTTTTCAGCTTGCAAGTCCACGCGCATCGTCGGGTACTTGTCGTTGTCCATGCCCCTCCGAGCATTCTCATTCTATGGAAAGAAGAAAGTTAATCCTTGTTTGGTCTACTTGGAGCATTTAGCCGGAAAATTTCCACCTAGACGCTCGGGGGCTACAACGAGAGTTTTTAACTTAGCAATATGCTTAGTCTTTCTTTAAGCATCTAGTCGGAACTAATTCAGTTTTCGATTAGAAGCTTGGGGGCTACAGTATAAAGTTTTAACTCAGATGTATGCTTAGTTTCTCTTTAAGCATCTAGTCGGAACTAATTCAGTTACAACTAGAAGCTTGGGGGCTACAATATCGAAATTTATAAAACACTGTGTATGCTACTCTTAAAGCATCTAGTCGGAATAATTCATTCAAACTACATGCTTGGGGGCTATAGTGAGAAGTTTTCTAGCTTAGTCACTCTTAGAGCATTTAGACGCAAAGACTTATGGTTTTGCGACTAAATCCTCGGGGGCTACAGTGGGATACTCATATGAAACGCAAAAGGCAAATAAAAATTACAAGTGCAATGATCTTGAGGTTGGTAGCACTCTTAGCCAACAGCTTGCCAAAGGATACACTGTTTCCTTGCAAGATCTCTGCTTGTCGGAGGAGCTCCTTGAGACCGCACGTTGGAGATGTCGGCGCCGCACCAGGAACCAGAGAAGTGCTACCCGGCGTAAGTGCCAGATAGACTATCTTCGGGAACTATATGGCTTTCTGGGGGCCGAGGACGCCGCCTTCGGTAGAGGTACCACCTTCCACCACCGCCTTACCGCTACCCATGGCATCCTTAGCCGAAGATTCAGCCATTTTGTATGCGGCACTCTCCTGCGTCGCCTGTTCGCCGACAACAGCGAGCTCAGTGGAGGCGCCTGAGTCCACTTCCATGGCGAAAGGGCCAGATGCTTCCTTAGCTTGTGAGCTTGTCAGAGCAGACGAAGGCTTGACGATGGGAGTGACAGGGGCGATGGCGGGAGATGCGTCGCGATGCAGCATATCCTTGATGGTTCTAGAAGCCCCCGAAGTTTTGGAGGTCTTCTTCAAGCTGGTCGTGGCTTTCTTCTTGAAACGTGCGCATAAGTAAGGGAATAAGACAGACAATGGACAATGTCGGAGAGAAGGAGGCTTACACAAGAGGGGGTGCTTTGGCAAAAGGGATCCCGGTAACCTTTATTTTCTCCGCCTCCAGGGCGGCGGTAGTCTTCTTGGAGGCTCCACCCTCCGCTTTCTTCTTCTTGTCTCCGTTGCCAGCGTTAGAGGTGGAGCTCTTCCCTTTCGCTACAACGGAACATCGTCATGGGACACGACCGTGACTTCCTTCATCTTTGGATCATAGATTTGTACAGCCATGCTATCCTCCTCTAGATTGCTGAGCTGTTAAGAGAAAGGCCACCGTGTTAGATGAGATGGTAATGGCTAGACAGAAGAACTAGAGTATATGTCATACACGGAAATTAAGCAGTTACCTTTGGGCACTTGCCCTCTACAAACATGTCGTAGGTGATGGTGAAGCCACGCTTCCCATCCTTCACCTTGACGATGTCCTTGAGGCGGAGCTTGATGGAGTCGCTCGAGAAGTTGTCCTCGAATATGCGGAGGCTATCCCTTCTATCATTGGAATACTCGTGCATCAGCTTCAAGTGGTGCTGTAGAGGCTGGATCCGCCTGACGAACCAGCACATGGCTAGGTCCAGTCCGGTCAAACCCGTCTCTATGAACCACTCTATCCGCCTTATAGCGCGGGAAGCGTCGATGTCAGAGGGAAGGGAGGCCTGGGATCTCCATGTCGAGGCTTCGGCGGCTGCTCCATCGACAAAGTCCGGGTACGTGACTTCTCGGCCAGCCAGAGGGATATCTGGGCCGTAGAAGTACGTCTGCTGCCAGTTCTTGCAGGATTCATGGCCGACGATGTCGGGGAAGCGCCGGCCAGGCCGGATCTTAAAACTAATGGTTCCACAATTCCTAAGCTCGTCCTTGCCGGCTCTGGCTTCACGCTTGACGGTAAAGAAGTATATGAAGAGGTCTAGCCTAGGCTTAATCCCTAAGTAACCCTTGCAAAGCGCCGCGTAATTGCTAAGTGCTAGGATACTATTGAAGAGAGGTTTTGAGGCTGTACTCGGTAATGATTCAGGACAGCAAGGAAGAAGTTGGAGATGGGCAGGGAGACACCTCGTACCATCTGTGCTTTGAGGTACACCTTTTCTCCGACTTGGGGAGAAGGTGTGACCTCGCCGGCCAGCGTCGCCCGCCAGGCGAGCCCCTCCGTCGCAGGGAGGTAGCCCTCGTTGATCAGCTCTTTGATGTCGCAGTCCGTGATGTCCGAACCGCGCCAGTCGCCCTTATGCGAGTCGTACTCCTCCTCTAGCAGCTCCAGCGCCGCTGGATTATGGTCGCCGCCGGTGGTTTCGACCACCGCAGACTTGGGGATGACCAAGCCCTCTGGGGGCACGACAACGGAGCTCGCCGGCATCGCCGCGGCTTCGCCTGACGCCGCTATCGAAGGGGAGGAGCTGTTGTTGGCCATTGGGTGTGTTCGACAATGAGTGGGAAAGATTTGAAAGCTAGGGTTTTTCGCACATTGCACGGAGAGCTCGAGGAGGCGCTCGCTGGAGGAAGAAGACGATGCAGGGGAGAATGAGGTGAAAAAGTAAATTTTCCACCGCAGTTACTATTTATGGTCTCC
Organism: Avena sativa; assembly: GCA_916181665.1. Classification (NCBI taxonomy): domain Eukaryota; kingdom Viridiplantae; phylum Streptophyta; class Magnoliopsida; order Poales; family Poaceae; genus Avena; species Avena sativa. The sequence continues at coordinate 224,923,571 of OV702284.1, read as the reverse complement.
GGCATCAAGATTCGTGCAGCTTTATCAAATGGTTGCCGCGTAGACGACGTGTGCGGGGACGTGCGCAGAAATTTCGCCACGTACCAACCATCGCCGCCAACGGTTCGTATCGCTCGCGCGGGAAAAGTGGACATGGTTGCGTTCTCTGCATGCATGAGTTACGAGGCGTTGCTGACCTATGTCTACGTCGCCCTAGCTGTCATAGGCAGAAGAACCATCACATCAGAAGATTCCGGCATGGACGGATCTAGTCTGGCTACGGAAGAGTATGATGGAAGATTCAGCAATTCTTCGACTTACGAATTGAAGATGGAGAAAACCTTGCAGAGTTCTTTGGGAGGACTACAAGATGTTGCTTGACGATCTGCCGACACCCTTCTAGGCGGAGCATTCAACGTGAAGAGGCAAGACGGCGCAAGATCTCGGAGTTCTCCGGGGGCTACTGTTGGGATATGCTATATGGGTATCCTTATAGCATGTATCTTATTCGGATAACCCGGGTGGCCCATAGTTGGTAGCATGGCCCATGGCCTGCTGGGCGGACCAGTTAGATGGATCCAGAAGGGAGGCCCATGCCGGATAAAGGAAGGCTACGATGGAGTCACTAGCGTACCCGGAGCCTTGGAGTGCAAGACACGCTAGACTAGTAATAGACAGTGTAGGACTCTGTAACCTGTCCGGCTAGGACTTCTCCCTGTAACCCTAGGACCTGACGACTATATAAGTCGGGCATATGGGAGCCTTTAGGGCACCGATTCACATAACCTCGTACAACGAACCTATCTCTGTAACCTGGCGTATTGCCATTATAGTGATTTATAGCAGGAGTAGGATTCCGCCACCGTTGTGGGATCTGAACCTGGATAAGCTGTGTTACCTCATACCCCTCAACCGTCCGCCTTCCCCACGTCTCTAAACACGCACTGTGAGGACCCCTCCATGGCGTACTCGTCGGCAATACCACGACAATGTTTTCCTCAGGCGGCTAAGTATTGTACAGGGCGCCTAGAGACCACTCTTCGGTTCTGGCTTCAGACCGCAAGCCGGCTGTTGACCCGGCAAGAGCAAAAGCTTGAAGTACACCCTACAAGAAAGTACCCATGGAGAAAACAAAGGCGCCTGGGCGAACCGGCTACGCCTACTCGAGCTAAGCCAATAATAATACACCGGAGTATCGCGGGGCACGCCAACCTAGCTACTCCTTCGGTTCCGACTGCAGACCGCAACCCGGCTAGCATCCGACAAGGTCAAAGCTCGAAAGGCCAATGCTCGCTGAGAAAAGGAACCTGTTAACGGCCTAGTTCGAAAGGGCACCATTTTCGTTTTCTACCTTAACCATGAACGAATGCACAGGTAATGCAACTAACTCAAACGACGCTGTGTCTTGTACCGCACGAGCCACAACTTGATAGGAAATAAGGCGGCAAAGAGCTTCGACCCGGCTGGCTACCCTAGCCGGCCCGAACCTCGAGGACTACACCCAGTGGGCGTGCTCCCACGCACCCATCACAACAGGCAAGGGCAGCAAAGAGCTTCGACCCGGCTGGCTACCCCAGCCGGACCGAACCTCGAGGACTACACCCGACGATTGCACGGCCACACGCTCGCACAAAAATGTAAGGACAAAAAACGTCCAAGAAGAAAAGAGACAAATTAAACTTAAACCAAAAGGGCGAGTCAAGCCAATAAGCATAACACGAAGGTTCCGCACAAGATTCAAATTCTTACAACAAGGTTCACCGATAGACGGAACTGATGTGTGGCAAGTTTTAAAAACAAATACTCTTGGCATCCCAGGGATCAAGGCGTAGGAGGTGGACTCGTGGAAGGAGCATCGGCTGCCGGAGTAGGAGTCGGTCTTGCAGGAGGGGCACTGGCGCTGGTCAAAGGTACTTGGCTGGAGGAGCATCCCCATCTTCTCCAAAACCCAAGTCCATAACAATGGGCATTGACGAGTCGAAACCTCGTCAATTGGCGCTGTCTGTGGGAACTGGGGACGTTGATTGTGCGATCGTGACGGTCCCAACCCGAGCGATCTAAAACTCAGTGGCGACGGAGAATCATCTTCTCTTTGTCGCCTTCGACTTCACCGCCCACTCACCGGCCACCATGAAGGACTTCGAGCCCGTTGGCGACGGGCTCGAGATCCTGTTCGGGAGCTTCTGCTTCCAAGTGGGGTAGATCAGCACTCTCCGCCTCCCAGAGCGGGTGCCCCTGCCATCGATCAGGCCCGCTTCGTGGGCTCCACACCCTGTGCTACGCACCACATCGTCAATAGATGAGTCCTATGACAGCAGCAGCTGCAAATCCGATCTGTGCGACCCACCATCGGACGAAGGAACCTACGGTTCCGGATCCGAAAGCTGCGGCAGCAGCGATCCGATCTACAAGCGCTACCAGTGCGCCGCGGTCATCCAGGATCAAGAGCACAATCCGCCACCCAACCCGCAGGGTAGAAATGGTGGAAACAGAAGAAGCCAATCCCCCACCCAACGGGGAAAACAACAATCGGGTCATCCACCTCGATGAGGAGGGATGGACTCAAGCACGCGAGGCCATGGTAGGCAACAAGATCCTGCCCGTTGATGCCTCACGAGATCTGTTGATGGCATACCACATGCTCCTCATCGAGGAGCACAAGAAGCAGATCAAGATGCAGGAAGAGCTGGACAAGCGCAAGAAGGCAGCTTCGGAGTCCAGTGCGCGGCGAGCTGCGCTCTCTGCCATGGGCATAGGCTCCAGCTCACACGGCAACAACGGGAACAAGCACCGTTCTCGGATGGAGAACATGGATCCCAAAGAGCGCCGCGAGGTGACCCGAGCCCTCAACATGTCCTTCATGGAGATGGACGCCGACGGCAACATCATCCCAAAAATGCCGCAAGCTGCGATCATGGCAGTCACCGCGTACCTCGCGTCCCACCCACCTCTGGAGGGGGACCCGAAGAGGGCCATGCACAAGTCCGCGCTTACCGGGCTCGGACTCGTCGGAGCTGCGCTCCACGGAGAAGCTCCTGCGGAGCCAAAAAGAAGGCCGCGATCAGATTCAACCGCAGCCCCACGCCCTCATCCGAGGACGAAGAGCATGACCTTCCTCGAAGGCATAAGAGCTCACGCCATCGCAGCCGCGACTACGATGCTCGAAACGAGCTAACGCAACGCAAGATTGACAAGGCACGCGCCATGCGCGTATGCTCGTCTGAATCCGAGATGGACGAAGACGAAGGATAACTCTGCGGAGCTCGATGCTTTAGCAGATCTGTTCGACAGACACGGATGCCGTGCAACTTCAAGATCCCTTCGGACACTCCGAAATTCGACGGCACACAGGACCCCAAGGCGTGGATCTGTGACCACCTGTCGTCCGTCAAGCTGCACGGCGGAAGGAGGGAAACCTCCATGCAATGCCTTCAGCTGCAGCTGACAGGCGCAACTCGAATCTGGCTAAGCAGCTTATCCTCAGGATCCATCGGAAGTTGGGAGGAGCTGGCATACAGTTTCGTCCGAAACTTCAAAGGCACCAGCAAGAGGCCTGCCTCGATCGAAGAGTTGCGAGCCTGCACCCAACGAACGGGCGAATCCATTCGCTCGTACATACTGCGCTGGTCCAACACCAAGAACTCCACGGCGCACATCTCCGAAGAAAGGGCCATCGACGCCTTCAAGGACGGTGTCAAGCGCCAGGACTTCAAGGAAACTTGGACGTGTAAAGCCCAAGACACTCGACGACCTCATGGACATCGCCAACAGGTGGGCCGACGGCGAGGACTCCGTTCACCGAGCGCACTCGAAGGAGGAAGATGACTACGGTCGGCGACGTGAACGCCATAGAAAGAGAAGACCGCGCGTCTACGACAATTGCGATGGACCCGACATGGTCGCGGCTGGCTACGCTAACCGCCGCAACGATGTTAACCGCAACAGTGGCGGATACCGCGGAAACAATTTCCGCGACGGAGGACGCCCGGCACAGTCATGGCAGCGCCGCGATCCCGACGACGGACCCTCAGCATACGAAAAACTGTCGGGTCCATGCACCATCCACTTCTATATCGACAAGCAGGATGGCAAGAAGAAGGCAAGCCACATGCTCAAAGATTGCCGCGAGTTCCAGAAACTCAGTGAAAGCATGGCTCAGATGAGGCAGCAAGCCCTAAACCCCGGATTCAGGAACGCACCCGCACCAGGCGAGATCGCACATGGAGCTCCTCCACCGCCACCCGCAGGAGGCCCGAATCACCCAATCGCACCCGCACAAAATAACGGTGGGCATGGATACCCCCCGCCAAAAGGAGCACTGGTGATCCAGAAGGGGCTCCCAACGAATAGGGTGCAGAAGAAAATCACCCGACAGATCAACCTGGCAGTGATAGCTCCACCCGCCATCCCTGAGTACCTCAGCGGATCCGAGTCATGCATCACGTTCAGCCCAGGTCCCTCGCCCAGGTCATGCTGCCCTGGTGCTTGAGGCGCAGATCGGAGGTTTTGAGATGAGTCGCGTCTTCATGGACGACGGCAGCGACATCAACCTGATGTTCGCAAGCACTCTAGCAGCAATGCGGATCCCGCTGTGCAGCCTGGAACAATCAGACACAACGTTCTATGGCATTGTTCCAGGAAAGAGCATATTCCCCCTAGGAAAAATATGGCTCGACATCATCTTCGGCAAGCCGGATAACTTCCGATGCGAGCGGCTCAAGTTCGAGGTGGTGGACTGGCCATCACAATACCACGCCATCCTCGGGCGTGTAGCATTCTCAAGGTTCCTAGCAGTACCACACTATGCATACCTGCTACTCAAGATGCCATGACCCAGGGGCATCATCACGGTCCACGGGGGCTTCACCCAATCGGACCACTGCGACAGGGACTTCAACAGAATCTCCCAGTCATTCGGCATGCAGGAGGAGCTCGTAAGGCTCCGCGAGGTGACAGATAATGGGGCACCCCCAGTCGCACGGCAAAACGCACCTGACATGTCTTTCGACTCCACCGTCAATACAAAGAAGGTGCAGGTCCACCCGACGGACGCCTCCAAGACGGCGCTGATCGCCAACGATCTCAGCCCCGCATAGGAAAGCGCGCTCATCGAATTCCTCCGTGAGCGCTGGGAAATCTTCGCCTGGTGTCCTGCGGACATGCCAGGAGTTCCCAGGGAATTCGCCGAGCACGCACTCAACGTCTTTCCAGACACCAAGCCCGTCAAATAGTCCATCCGAAGACTGTCCGAGCCACGGGCCGAAGCCATAGGGATTGAGATAAACAGACTACTCGCTGCAAACTTCATCAGGGAGATTAAGGAGAGCGAGTGGCTCGCCAATACTGTGATGGTCCCCAAAAGGACACGGACATCCTACGGATGTGCGTGAACTTCACGTCGCTAAACAAGCACTACCCAAAGGACCACTTTCCTCTCCCTCGGATCGACCAGATCATCGATTCAACTACAGGATGCGAGAAGCTCTCCTTCCACGACGCCTACTCAGGCTACAACCAGGTTCGACTAAAGGTCAAAGATCAAGAGAAAACGGCGTTCATCACGCCGTTCGGGGTGTTCTGCTACAACACAATGCCTTTCGGGCTAAAGCACACATGTGCTACGTACCAGCGGTGCATGCAGGCATGCCTCAAGGACCAAATCGGTCGCAACGTCCAAGTCTATGTCGACGACATAGTCATCAAAACTAGGGAGGCGAGAACGCTCATCGACAATCTCCGCGAGACGTTCGATAATCTCGACCGCTACAGGATCAAGCTTAACCCTGAAAAGTGCGCCTTCGGCGTCCCATCGGGTCAGCTGCTTAGTTACTTCATCTCCCAGCGAGGAATCGAGGCGAACCCGAAGAAAATACGGGCCATCATGGCCATGGAGAAGCCGAAAAACCTCAAAGGCGTCCAGCAACTCGCAGGGCGAATAGCGGCATTAAGCAGGTTCATCAGCCGCATGGGCGAGAAAGCACTACCATTCTACCAGCTGCTGCGCAAAGCTGACAAATTCGAGTGGACGCCCGAGGCGGATGACGCATTCGAAGATCTATAGCGGCTGTTTTCTACCTCGCCCGTCTTGGTCATGCCAAAGGAGCACGAGCCCCTACTGCTGTACATAGCAGCTACACACCAGGTGGTGAGCACCGTACTGGTGGTCGAGCGACCCGAAGAGGGCAAGACCCACGGGGTCCAACGCCCAATATACTACCTCAGCGAGGTATTGACGCCAACAAAGCAGAGGTACCCTCACTACCAGAAAATCGCCTACGGCGTGTTCATGACGGCTCGTCGATTGAGCCATTACTTCCAGGAGCACCAGGTGATGGTCGTCAACGAGGCACCCCTGAATAGCATCCTGAACAATCCGGAGGCCACCGGACGCGTAGCCCTGTGGGGCATCGAGCTGTCACCCCTAGACATCATCTACGAGAAGTGACTCGCGATCAAGTCTCAAGTCCTCCCGGACTTCCTTGTACACTGGATGGAGCTGCAGCTGCCAGACACCCCAGACATGTCACAGTCATGGACGATGCATTTCGACGGCTCCAAGCGCGAAGCCGGAGCGGGAGCTGGGGTCATACTGACCTCCCCGCAGGGCGATAAGATGAAGTACGTCCTCTGGATGAAGTTCCGAGCCTCCAACAACGAGGCAGAATACGAGGCCCTCATACACGGCATGAGGATGGCAAAAATCTGCGGCGCAATGCGCCTGGTCATCTACGGTGACTCCAACCTCGTTGTCCAGCAGATGATGAATGAGTGTGACGCGCACGCCGCCAACATGATTGCGTACCGTGCACTCTATAACGCACTCGAAGGAGGCTTCGACGGCTGCGAGCTTCGGCACATTGGAAGAGAAAGCAACGAGGAGGCTGACAGACTCGCCAACATTGGCTCCACCTGCGCACGGGTGCCGCCAGGTGTGTTCCTCGAACAGATCTGCGTGCCATCCATCAAGCGAAAATTCCCCAAGGGATCACCCAAAGAAGCAGAACACTCGGGTGCTGCGCTACCCGAAGGACAGGAAGGACCCGAAAAGCTTGACACAGAAGTCGTCGTGATCAACCTGATGCAGGTCATGGCAGTCAAAGAAACTTGGACACGGCCATACCTCCGGTACCTGATAGACGGAGAACTGCCTGATAGCCCGACGGATGCCCGGCGCATATCTCGCCGGTCCAAAGCCTTCACCATCATCAATGGTGAGCTATACAAGCGCAGCATTTCGGGTGTACTACAAAGGTGCGTCACCATCGGCGACGGAAAAACCATCCTCCAAGACATCCACGAGGGCATCTGCGGCCATCATGCAGGTAGCCGCTCCCTTGTCACCAAAGCTCTCCGAGCTGGATTCTACTGGCCAACGGCCATGACCGACGCCAAGGACATCGTCCGAAGATGCAACGGGTGCCAAAGGTTCGCCGACAAACTGCACACACCCGGGTCAGAGCTTAGGCCCATACCTTTATCTTGGCCTTTCGCCCAATGGGGCCTCGACATGATCGGCAAGTTGCCCAGGTCCTCGAAAGGAGGACACGTCTACCTCCTGGTCGCGGTTGACAAATTCACCAAGTGGATTGAGGCCATGCCGGTCACTAACCAAAAGGGCAAAACTGCCGTCAAGTTCTTTGAATCCATTGTCTATAGGTTCGGCGTGCCGCATAGCATCATCACCGACAATGGATCGAACTTCATCTCCAAAGAATTCCAGGACTTCTGCGAAGGCCTCGGAATCAACATCACATATGCCTCAGTGGCGCACCCGCAAACAAACGGGCAGGTGGAGAAGGCCAACGGCCTAATCGGCGCCGACATCAAGAAGCGCCTCATGAGTCCACTCGAGCGACTTGCCGGAGCCTGGACAAAAGAGCTACCCTCCGTCCTATGGAGCCTGCGTACCACGCCAAACAGCTCCACCGGCTACACGCCGTTCTTCATGGTGCACGGAGCCGAAGCCGTGATACCAGCCGAAGTACGCCACCAGGCCCCTTGAGTCATCGCTTATAGCGAAGCCGAATCCACGGCTGCACTCGAAGACGCCGTCGACACACTCGACGAAGCGCGAGACATAGCACCAGCTCGATCAACGGTGTATCAGCAGAATCTCCGCAACTACCACAGCCGACGGCTGGGCCCAAGGTCCTTCGTCGAAGGAGACCTAGTCTTGCGACTCAAGCAAGAGCGACCGAAGAAATTCGAGTCGCCATGGGAAGGACCCTACATCGTTACCGTGGTCATCCCAGGTGGTGCCTATCGCCTCAAGCACGTGGAGTCTGGAGTCGCATACTCCAACCCTTGGAACGTCGCACAACTGCGACGATTCTACCCCTAGCTACCTCCCTCTTTACTTTCAATAAGGCTATTCAGCCAAGGCTACTCAGCCGAACAATGTACCTCCTCCATTACGATATGAATAAAGCTAAGTGTCTCGCCCCAAAAATTTTGTTTACTACTCGCATTTTTACTCCATGCTACAAACGCACTCGGGGGCTCCCCCCACCTCACGACTTCGTCGGCTGAGGATAACACGTGTACACTTGAGTAGCTGACCACGCCAGGCTAACGAAAAGGGCACGCATACGAACAAAGCATTACGTGCTAGCACAACAACCAAACCTTTATAACAAAGGGCAAAACACGCCCAGTCAAATATATACAAATTTTACATCTATATTTTTTACAGGTACTACCTACTCTGAAGAATAACCTGAGCACGCTGCTCAAACAGATCTACGATCTCTTCGGCATACTGCCTTACAGCCGCGTAATGCGGACGCATATCCCACTCACCACCATCTGGCCGAAGGGGTGGCCCAGCTGCTACAGCAGACAGATCTACGTCAGGACGATGCAACCGCACAAGGGAGAGCGCAGCCTTTACCCCTGCGACGAGCTGATGCCGCACCAATTCCTTGACATGATGCACATTCCGAAACTTCGACAGTAGACCAGAGAGAGTCGACGGTGCATCATCCAACGGAAACATCACATGCAGAACCGACACGGGTGAAGTCTTCACCTGGCGAAGCACCCACGATACTTGGTGCACGCGATCTTGCACCATCGCAAGGACCATAGCACGGTCACGGTCCATCCAGAAGAACCTGCCGGCTTCCATGTCTTGCTGAGTCAAGCAGTTGACACGAACAGCAACACGCTCCTTCTCCTCCCTTGGAGCAAGGTTGGCACCTGCAATACTTGCAAAAAAGTAAGATGCAAGGCCAGCAGGCGCATCCGAAGTAACGGGCAACAGCTCGAAAAACTCACACTGAAGCTGCTCGGAAAGGCGAAGCAACTCCGCCATCAAGTACTCCTCTCTGGCAGCACCCCGATCCGCCTTGGATTTCCAAATGTCAGCATGGCCACGCACCCCAAGCAACTCTTTCTCGAGGCTACGAACACGATCTTGAAGAAACGCAAGCTGCGACGCACCATCCAAGGACGGTCGCAACTGCGCTGCAGGCGAAGTGTCAACAGGATCAGCACTCGAAGGATCCTAGATTGACAGAAAGACAAGGACATGAACAAGCAGTTGAAGGAGCATGAAATTCATCGCATTCATTAAGGTGCAGCAAAATCCACTACGTGGCACAAGGAGTGTTCATCAAAATATTTACAACAAAAGAGGCTACAACTACCCTATGACTACTGAAAGGACTATATCTTCCCATGATGTTTTGGGTGTTAATGATAATCCCAACTATGTTTTTAATTGTGCGCTTGAGTTTCAGGGGAAACTTTGTTGATGTCTCCTTCTATTGTGGTGGATGCTCTCTTGGGATCTCATGAAGACGGTGGCCTTTTAGTCTTCTCCTAGTTTCTCTCCGGTTGTTGTTTTTAGGTCACCATACTATTAAGAGGGGGTCCATTTTGGAAGGCTGTGGGAAATCACTTGTTCTTGCACAAACCTATATGCACCGCCACAGCCATCCCATTATCCCGTGAGAGAGTGTGTTCTTGTTCTGTTGGAGCCTTATGTGTCTCAGGCTGGAAGTTCCGCTCAGATTTTTTCTGCGGGTTGTTCTACACCTTGTTCCGACGCTAGTTCTGCCCCAAGTTCCGATGGTGAATCAGTAACCTTATGTATGAAGTGTTCTATTTGCCGGAACTTGGGCCGGAACTTGCATCGGAACTTGTCCTGCCAAAATATCCTGAGCGGAACTTCCGCCCAGACGCCGGAACTTCCGGCCAGATTCGGTTCGCGATCCAGAAGTTCCGCCCCTTGTTCCGCTCCAAGTTCCATTGGTGGCTCAGTAACCTTCTGTTTTGAAGCGTTCTATTTGCCGGAACTTGGTCGGAACTAGCATCAGAAGTTCACCGGAACTTCCGGTTTGTTTTGACCGGAACTTCCGGTTGCGCTTCTGGAGCGGGCGTCAACGGTCTGATGACCGTTGGAGCCAGGCTGGGCGGAACTTCCGGCCTCTCACCGGAACTTCCGGTGAGGTCGCGGGGGCTATAACGGTTCAGCGCGAGGGGGCCTATTTAAGGCACCCCTCTTCTTCCTCCCACTCTCTCTCGAATTTTTCTCTCTCCTCCATTAATGCTTGAGCTTCACCTCACTAGATCTCTCTCTCCATCCACTCAAATGACTTGATCTTTTGAGAGGTGAGGGAGGTGACCTAGATCTACACTTCTACCAAAGAAGATTTGATTTCCCCCACCCATCCTTTGTGGATCTTGTTGCTCTTGGGTTTCTTGGAACCCTAGACGGTGTAGGGCATCCTCGGTCTAAGGCTTGCGTTGTAAAGCTTCGAGGTGTCGTTGAGGGCCTCCAATTGAGTTGTGGAGTCTCCCCCTCAACCTTGGTGTAAAGGTTTCGGTTGGCACCTTCAAGGTTAGTGGATTGTGAGGCCTCCTTTGTGGGGGAGCTCACCGGAGAAGAAGGTGAGGCCTTTGTGGCGCTCGGGTGACCTTGTGTGGCCCCGACACCTCTCCAACATAGACGTAGCTCCTTGGGAGTGAACTACGGGAATTACATCTCCGTGTCCCCTCTCCGGTTACTTCGTTCCCCTCCTTTACTCCTTGCTATTTACTGTTTTTGTAGTTGGTGTTTGTTTTCTTGCATTTAGGTTGTTCACTTAGTTGCATCTCTAGATAACTTCCCTTCTCGTTGAGCCTAAAAGTGAGAAACAAATTAAAATTGGGTAGACGCCTATTCCCCCCCCCTCTAGTCGTATCAAGTCGGTACTTTCAATTGGTATCAGAGCCAAGGCTCTTATTTCGGGCTTTACTGCCTAAGAGACTATGGCCGACGAAGGGGGTAGTGAAACCGAAAAATCCAAGAACTTGGCCACTATGGATGACCTCAAGCAATTGGAGTCGTCCATGATGTCCAAGTTCGAGGAAATGATGACTATCTTGCAGTCTCTCAAGCCAAACCCCATGGTTGCTCTTGACACACCCCAACCCACCGAGGTTCCTCCCACCGTTACGGTGTCCGCCCCCGGGGTAACTCCCGCGGCCGCCACCACTCACTTGGGACTTGGTTTTGTTGCTCAAACCTCTACCAAGGTTCCAAGTGAGAACATCGAGGAGCCCGAGAACCCAACTTCCAAAGAGGAAAATGGAGGAAAGGACTACTCGGCGGTACCCCCACCGCCGAAGTACACTCCGGATCCACCCATCCCCATGCCACACATTATACCTCAAGGAGAACCACCCATGCTAGATACTTCTAATTTCGCCAATTGGCAATATCTAATGCGCTCACATATTCCAGCTCGTCTATTGAGTTAATGAGGATTGTGGAGGATGGATTCTCTCCATATGACCCAAAGAAGTTGACACGAGGTGAAGTGGTGGACAAGCAACTCAATTCCACAGCTTTCGAAATGATACAAAAGGCCTTGACTCCAAAGGATTTTGCTCACATTCGCCAATTTGACACCTCCAAGGAAGCTTGGGATCAACTCACCGAGCTCTTTGTTGGGAATGCGATCATCCAAAGCTCCAAGTTTGATGAGATCAACAACGAGTGTGATGGTTTCGCAATGCAAGATGATGAGACCCCCGAAGACATGTATAGGCGCCTTAAGGTCCTTTGTTCCACTATGAGGGACCTTGGGGCTCACTATGTTGATGACAAGTTTATGAAGAGGAAGTTCATTCAAGCTCTCCTCCCATTTGAAGAACAAAAGCTCAACTCTATCAAGGGAAGAACCAACTTTCACCTAATGACCTCCCAAGAAGTCTTAAGTGAAGTAATTGCCATGACTATTGCCAACAAGAATGCAGAGTCCGCTCGAGCTAGAGCCATTGGGTCAACCAAAGTGAATCTTGATTTGAAGGCCAAGGCTATTGAAGTTGATGATGATGATACATCAAGTGAGTGGTCTCAAGAGGACCTCAAATGTGCCTTCAACGAACATCTTGCTCTCTCTTCAAGGGACTTTTGGAACAAGTCCGGATTCAAGTCAAGATCAAGGGACAACTCAAGATTCAACTCACCCAACAAGTCTCCCAAGGCAAGGTCGTGCTACAATTGCAACGACAAGAGTCACTTCGTGGCCAAGTGTCCCTTTGAGAACCGTGAAGACAATGGTGGTCGTCTCATTCGCAAGATCAAGTCAAGACCTCCTCATCCCTTGAACAAGAACTACACCGTCAAGAATGCCACTAACAAGGAACGAGCAATTGTGGTCCATGAAGAATACCTTTTGGGCACGGATGAAGATGATGATGATGAAGTTAATGGTGGAGAGATTGTGGGAGTTGCTGCTATTGCCACCACCTCAACTCCACGTCTATCCCTCTTCGACTCGCCAAATGAAAATGTCATCTTCTCCAACCAAAAGTGCTTCATGGACAAGGCCCCCGAGGTAACACGAAACCCACTCCTCAACCTATCTCTAGTGAGCCTTCCTCTCTTGATCTTGTTGGTCTAGAGGTGAAGAAGGAGATGATTTACATGTGTGAATTTGTTGCTACCTTAGATGAAGAAACTAAAACTTGTTTTGAGTCCTTACTTGCAGAACTTGACAATGCTAGAGATGCCTTAGATGAAAAGGAAGAACTTCTTGACTTGCTAAGTAAAAATGAAAGAGATGTCACCGATGAAATTGCCTCTCTCACTCAAAGTCTTGAGGATGAACAAAATATGAGAATTAATCTTGAAGAAAATGTGTCTAATCTTGTAGATGATCATAACAACACCTTGTGCTCTACAATTAAAGAACGTGACCATGCTCTTGCTTTGATTAAGGTTCTCAAGAAAGAAAATGTTGAGTTTGTGGGTGTTCATGATAGGACTCAAAAGGATCTTGAGAAACTCAAAGAGGAACACAAAGCCTTGGAGAGTAAATTCTCAAATCTTTTTGAAGCCCATGAATAGCTTCAAACTCAATTAACTTGTGATCTCGCTAAGTCTTCCATTGTGCAAATTATAGACTTGTCTAGCACTCCTAACCCTTGTTGCAAGCATGAGCATCTCATAGAGGAAGTCAAGGTGTTGAAGGATCAACTTTCCAAGACTAAGAAGAAGAAGAAGAAGAAGAAGAAGAAGAAGAAGAAGAAGAAAAAGAACAAGGGCATGTCCCAAGGGGTACCAAATGGCCTAACCCTCTTGCAAAGTGACAACTTTGCCGGAAAGAACAATCCCTCTTATATTATTTGCAAATCTTATGATGGTCATGTATATGCTAGATACGTGGGAACGTCTTACACGCATGATTATCATTGGGCCATTTGGGTGACAAAGGCTCTTGTCACTAACAAAAGGGGACCCATTGTAAAATGGGTACCTAAAACCAAGGCTTGATTTTCTTATAGGACTATGCTTCCGGTGGATCAAAATGGGTGCTTGATAGTGGTGCCACGAGTCATATGACCGGAAGCAAGTCTATCATGACCGAATTGAGGCCCAATATTGCCAACACCATGGTCTCCAACAGTGAAAAAACAAGCTCTCGGGTTTTGGGTTTTGGCAAAGTGGTGGTAACCCCGGATGTATCCTTGGTTGACGTCATGCTTGTCAAAACTCTTGGTTACAACTTACTCTCAGTTCGTGCTCTTGCTCTTATGGGTCTTTCTTCTTTCTTTAATTATCATACTGTGGTCCTCATGTGGAGCAAGTCTCTCAAGGTGGCTTTTGTAGGATATGTAAAACATGAGTTGTATGTGGTGGACTTTTTAGGGACCACTACTCCTCATGCTCTATGTCTCTATGCTAAAGCCGACAAGGGCTGGTTGTGGCATCGCCGCCTAGCCCATGTTAACATGAGAACTTTGCAAAGACTTCACTCCAAGGGCCACATCCTTGGAATTAACGATGTTTCTTTTGCCAAAGATCGTGTTTGCAGGGCTTGTATTGAAGGGAAGATGCATGAAACTCCTCACAAAGCACTCAATCAGATCACTACCGAGAGGTGTTTGGAGCTCTTGCATATGGATCTCTTTGGTCCTCCCTCTCATGATAAACTTGGAGGCAAGAAGTATTGCTTGGTTATTGTGGATTATTTCTCAAGATACACTTGGGTGTTCTTTTTCAAGTACAAGAGTGAGACTCAATAAACCGTCATCGACTTTGCTAATGAGGTTCAACGGAAGCACAATGCAACTATTCTCTCAATTCGAAGTGACAATGGCACCGAGTTCAAAAACTATACCTTGGATGAGTTTCTCAGTGATGAAGGAATCAAGCATCAATACTCCACTCCCTATACCCCTCAACAAAACAGAGTTGCCGAAAGGAAGAATCGCACATTGATGGATGCAATTCGGTCTATGCTAGCTGAGTTCAAGTCTCCATACAACTTTTGGGCCGAGGCCATCTCCACCGCTTGCCATGCAACCAACCGGCTTTATCTCCGCAAGAAAAAGAACAAGACCCCCTATGAAATTCTCACCGGGAAAAAGCCTAATGTTATCTACTTTCGTGTGTTTGGTTGCAAGTGCTACATTCTCAAGAAAGGAGTTCGTTTGTCCAAGTTTGAATCCAAGGCTCAAGAAGGAATTTTCGTTGGTTACTCAAATCAGTCCCATGCTTATAGAGTCTACAACAAAGCCAATGGAAGAGTTGAAGAAACGAGCAACATGAAGTTTGATGAAAATCATGAGTCTCTTGTTAGGCAAGATGGTGTTTGTGATCCAAGTGATGAAATTCCTCCCAAGGCCATAAGAATAATGGGTGTGGGTTTCCACCTCCCCATTGAGGATCCCCTTATGGACGAAGGAGAAGGGCTCTACTCAAGTGGAGCCCTCACTCTCACAAAATCATCTTGCACCTCAAGGACCTACTTTCTTGGCACAAGATCCCTCAAGCTCTTCCGAAGCTTCCCATGCTCATGACTCTCCAAGCTCCAAAGAACAAGCTCTTCATCAACAACATCAACCTCCCCGCGATGGGGCTCCTCCTCAAGGCACCTCCCGCGGACAAGCTCTTCATCAACCTCATCAACCTCCCCAAGATTGGGGTCCTCCTCAAGGTCACGGCTCTCCCCAAGGTCAAGCTCGTCGAGATCAAGAGCAAGTCAATGATCCTCAAGGATCCTCTCCAAGTGATGACTCCCCCGAAGTGGAAATTGATGAAGATGACCCTCGTGTTCGTGCTTATAGTCAAGGCGGCAGCTCAATTGGTGGCAATGACCAAGTAGTAGCTCAAGAATCTTGAGTTGAAGCACAAGCCCGCCGTCAAGCCTATCGTCTCGCCAAGCTTGTTCGAGATGGCCATATCCTTGATAATGTCTATGGAGATTTCAATAAAGGTTCCACTACTAGGAGGCAACTATCTTCCTTTAGCTCGCACCATGCGTTTATCTCTCTTGTGGAACCACAGAAAGTCTTCGAAGCTCTTGAAGATGATGATTGGCTTGATGCTATGAACGAGGAACTTCACAACTTCAAGAGGAACAATGTTTGGACATTGGTTGAGCGGCCTAAAGACTGTCAAAACGTCATTGGAACCAAGTGGGTCTTCAAGAACAAGTGTGATGCAAATGGAATTGTCGTGCGCAACAAGGCAAGGTTAGTTGCCCAAGGATACTCACAAGTTGAGGGCATCGACTACGGTGAGACTTACGCCCCCGTTGCTCGCCTTGAATCCATTCGTATGCTTCTTGCCTTTGCTACTCATCATAACTTTAAGTTGCATCAAATGGATGTTAAGAGTGATTTTATTAATGGTCCTTTGAAAGAGTTGGTATACGTCAAGCAACCTCCGGGTTTTGAGGATCCACTTTTTCCGAACCATGTCTACAAGCTCAATAAGGCACTCTATGGCCTCAAGCAAGCCCCACGTGCGTGGTATGATTGCCTTAGGGAGCTCTTGTTAGACTGTGGCTTCGAAGTGGGCCTCATTGATCCCACTCTTTTTACTAAGAAAGTTGGAGGCCACTTGTTTGTATGCCAAATCTATGTTGATGACATTATATTTGGGTCTATTAACAAAACTTTTAATGAGGATTTTTCCAAGCTCATGACCGATCGCTTCGAGATGTCCATGATGGGGGAGTTGAAGTTTTTCCTTGGGTTTTAAGTCAAGCAATTGAGGAAAGGGACTTTCATCAACCAAGCCAAGCACATCCAAGACATGCTCAAGAAGTTCAAGTTTGATCAAGTCAAAGGTGCCAAGACTCCCATGCCAACTAAGGTTAATCTTTATCTCGATCCCAAGGGTAAGGAGGTGGATCAAAAACTCTATCGATCTATGATTGGTTCTTTGCTCTATCTTTGTGCATCCCGACCGGATATTATGTTGAGTGTGGGTATGTGTGCAAGATTTCAAGCCGTACCAAAGGAAAGTCACATGGTGGAGGTCAAGAGAATCTTTCGATATTTAGTTCATACCCCAAACTTTGGGTTGTGGTACCCCAAGGGAGCCAGCTTTGATCTCATTGGTTACACGGACTCGGACTGGGCTGGTGACAAAGTGGGAAGAAAGTCAACCTACAGAGCTTGTCAGTTTCTCGGAAGATCTTTGGTTTGTTGGTCCTCGAAGAAGCAGAACTGTGTGTCTATGTCCACTACCGAAGCTGAGTACATCTTTGCCGCTAGATGCTGTGCTCAATTGCTATGGATGAAGCAAACTTTGAAGGATCTTGGACTATCGTTTAACAAGGTGCCTCTTCTTTGCGACAATGAGAGTGCCATTGCTATTGCTCACAATCCCGTGCAACACAACCGGACCAAGCACATAGAGATTCGTCATCATTTCATTCGGGACCATGTTGCTAGAGGAGACATTTCTTTGGAGTATGTTCCCACCAAGGAAAATCTTGCGGATCTTTTCACGAAGCCTCTTGATGAAGCAAGGTTCCGGCAGTTAAGGCATGAGCTAAATATCATTGATTCGAGCAATGTTGCTTGAGTACCTTGCACACCTACCCGCGTCTCAATGTGTATCTTGTTTGGATGTAGGCATGGATTTAGGGGGAGTGTAGTTCCTCTTATGAACAAATGCTATCCCTATTATGCGCACATTAAAGTTTTCATACTCTATAGTCTCTAGAGGAGACCATTTGAGCTTCATGATGAGTGTTGGTAATGAACCCAAGATATATCTTCGCGGTGTCAAGCCATTTACTCTTATATAAGGTGGCCGCGGCCACCGACCCGTTTTTATTTGTGTCTTTGACCTTTTTGTTTTTCTTGGTTTTTGTTGGCTTTGGTTCTTCACAGTTTGAGTCCTCTATCCTAAGCCTTTCCTTACCTCAAGCCCTCTCTATTCCCTGCACAAGTTCTTCCTTGTTATCTTCCAAACCTGAGATGGTCTTCCTGGCGTCAGCAGAACTTCCGGTCAGTCTGACCCGGAAGTTCCGGTCCACCAGAACTTCCGGTGGTGCTCCCCGTCCTATATAAGGTGGGCCCTGGGTCAAAACGGGATCTTCTTCCTTTTTCCCCCAAGACCCATCCTCTATTTGGAGCAGCCGCCGACCAGGACCTCTCCACGAAGGTGCTCCGGCCCCTTCGTCTCCAACCACTCCTCCGCAGATCTGCTCCGTGGGATCCTTCCCCACCTCGGTCTCCCGCCATGGACTCCGATATTTTCCCTCAACTCCCTCCATTAATGGAGATCTTGCTCTCTCACCATGGTTTGAGTTAGGGCACACCATGTCTAGGCTAGTTCTTTGGCTAGAACTTGTTGGGAGATCCTGGTAGGCCTAGGGTATCATGCTAGAGTAGATTGGTCCAATACACTCTTGAAAATCTTTGCACTTGTGGATTTTGGATCTAGATCTAGTGAACTGCTGTTTGGAACCGTTAGTTCGTGGTCTCACCGGAACTTCCGGTGAGCCACGACCGGAACTTCCGGTGTACTATTTTCACCGGAAGTTCCGGCGATTCAGCGGAACTTCCGGGAACAATGCAATTTTTTTCCTGATTGTATTTTTCCAATCTATTTCTTCTGTTTCCTCTTCTGAACTTGTGCACTTATCCCACCTTCCCTCCCTACTCTTGTGCTTTCTTCTTAGGGCAAGGAGATACCCGCCAAGGCAAGCGTGCCCGCTGACAATCCTCTGACATTCCTCCTGAGATTGATGAAGAAGATGTTGAGGTTGTGCGTCCGACCACTCAGACTACTCGTCAGAAGGCTGCTGCTGCTCGCCGTGCTGCTGCTACAGGGAAGAGGCCTGCTCTTGCTCAGAAGGCCACTGCTGCTGGGCCAGACATGACCAAAGCCAAGATTTCCAAATGGTCTCAGAAAGCTTACTCTGCATTCAGGCGCACGGATCCCTACCTCGTGGCTCGTGACCGTCTTTGCTTGGACCCTCACTTCCACACCTGCCGTCAGGAACAGATATTTGTAGAAATCTATGCATCAAAGAAGCGGTTCGTGGTTGCTCCTCAGAAGTACATCAATGTGTCTCACATGGAAGAGAAGCAAGTTTACTTTGGCGAGGCTCTTGATATTTGCCAGAAGTTTGGGCTAGTTCCCCTCATGGAGCACCGTCAGAACTTTGATGTGACTGCTATTGCTCAGTTTTACTCAACTCTGTTTATTCACATGCAGTCCTCTACTGAAGGTGTGTTGAAGTGGATGACTAGGGACGTGTTTCTTACCGCCACTTGGTCTGAGTTTGCTGAGCTTCTTGGCTATCCCATTCAGCCTGGCCACGGGGCAAATGGTTGGCGTGTTCATGGTCCCGAAGCTGCTGATCCTGAGGTTCTGGAGCCTCTCTACATTGAAGGGTGGGGATCTGTTGGGTTTGTGAATCATCTGCTGCCAGTTTTTGACATCATGCGCAGGGTGTACTTGAACACCATCTCTCCCAAGGCTGGTAACTTTGATCAGTTCCATGGGTATCAGGTTGACCTCATGCATCAGACTTTTCTCTGCCGTGACACTGATTGTCCCATGGATGTTATGCACTTCATCTACTCTGAGCTGTGGGCAGCTATTATTGAAAAGCGCTCCTGCATCTATGCTCCCTTCATTCAGACTCTCATCAATCACAAGTGGCTTGAGACGACTGTCACTCGCTTTACTGAAGACAACATCACCATTCATGAGGAGAAGAAGTTGCATGTGAGTAAGCACCAAAAGCCTCGTTCTCAAGAAGAAAAGGATGCTGAAATCCAGAAGGTCCGCGATGAAGCTCGTGGTCCCTCCTCTGCTCCTGGGGGCTCTCGTGCTGGTGGTCCGTCTCTCCAGAGGCAGCCCTCTTGGGCAAAGAAGCTGCTTGGGAAGGTGAAGAAAACTTTCTGCTTTCTGCAGGACCGCGAGTATCAGGCCTATGTTGATCAGCGTCACAATGTTCAGCGCTAGAAGGCCATCATGACCGCTCTCAACATTCCTAGCTCACCGGTCACTAGCTATGTCACTGTTCCCAAGGATGATTGGATTCACGACAACTGCCACTGGTCCGAGGATGAGTCTGAGGAGGAGGTCACTGGTCCGTCGCCTGAGTGGGGTCCTTGGGTCCCTGAGTCTACTCCTTCTCCCTCTCATGGCTGGGACGATTAGATTGATCTTCTCTTCCTTTTTGGTGTCTCGATGCCAAAGGGGGAGAAAGATGTCTATTAGGTTGTCTACGGGATTTGCATGGGTTGAGTCGCGAGCCTGTTCTTGCCTTTGATCTTTTCTTGCTCGCGAACTCTCTAGTTTATTTTCTCTAGTTTATTTGTGTGCTTGTAGTTTTATGTCCGTGAACCTATCTGGTATCTTTGTGGTATGTTATGTTTGAGACTATGTGGTATCCTTGTGGTATCTTATTCAATGCCGTGAGTGTTGTATCTTGTTGTCATCTTATGACCTCATGCATATGGTGGTGGAGCCTCATTGCTCTTATTGTTATTATTACTCCTTTTGTCTCCACCACACTTGGTTGGTTCTGGTATGATCTCTATCCTTTCTTGTACCTTGCACTTGTGCTATCTTTGCAATTGGTAGGGGGAGCCTCTGTGTATGTGTGCCAGTCTTGTCCATACAGGGGGAGCTTGTCCCGTCCATTGCAAAGATTGCTATGATTCTATGCAAATCTTTGGGATTGTCATCTAACACCAAAAAGGGGGATATTGAAAGGACTATATCTTCCCATGATGTTTTTGGTGTTAATGATAATCCCAACTGTTTTTTTAATTGTGCGCTTGAGTTTCAGGGGAAACGTTGTTGATGTCTCCTTCTATTGTGGTGGATGCTCTCTTGGGATCTCATGAAGACGGTGGCCTTTTAGTCTTCTCCTAGTTTCTCTTAGGTTGTTGTTTTTAGGTCACCGTACTATTAAGAGGGGGTCCATTTTGGAAGGCTGTGGGAAATCACTTGTTCTTGCACAAACCTATATGCACCACCACAGCCATCCCATTATCCCGTGAGAGAGCGTGTTCCTGTTCTGTTGGAGCCTTCTATGTCTCAGGCCGGAAGTTCCGCTCAGATTTTTTCTGCGGGCTGTTCTACACCTTGTTCCGACGCTAGTTTCGCCCCAAGTTCCGATGGTGAATCCGTAACCTTCTGTATGAAGTGTTCTATTTGCCGGAACTTGGGCCGGAACTTGCATCGGAACTTGTCCTGCCAAAAGATCCTGAGCGGAACTTCCGCCCAGACGCCGGAACTTCCGGCCAGATTCGGTTCGCGACCCAGAAGTTCCGCCCCTTGTTCCGCTCCAAGTTCTGGTGGTGGCTCAGTAACCTTCTGTTTTGAAGCGTTCTATTTGCCGGAACTTGGTCGGAACTAGCATCGGAAGTTCACTGGAACTTCCGGTCTGTTTTGACCGAAACTTCCGGTTGCGCTTCTGGAGCGGGCGTCAACGGTCTGATGACCGTTGGAGCCAGGCTGGGCGGAACTTCCGGCCTCTCACCGAAACTTCCGGTGAGGTCGCGGGGGCTGTAACGGTTCAGCGCGAGGGGGCCTATTTAAGGCACCCCTCTTCTTCCTCCCACTCTCTCTCGAATTTTTCTCTCTCCTCCATTAATGCTTGAGCTTCACCTCACTAGATCTCTCTCTCTAGCCACTCAAATGACTTGATCTTTTGAGAGGTGAGGGAGGTGACCTAGATCTACACTTCCACCAAAGAAGATTTGATTTCCCCCACCCATCCTTTGTGGATCTTGTTGCTCTTAGGTTTCTTGGAACCCTAGACGGTGTAGGGCATCCTCGGAGCTAAGGCTTGCATTGTAAAGCTTCGAGGTGTCGTTGAGGGCCTCCAATTGAGTTGTGGAGTCTCCCCCTCAACCTTGGTGTAAAGGTTTCGGTTGGCACCTTCAAGGTTAGTGGATTGTGAGGCCTCCTTTGTGGGGGAGCTCACCGGAGAAGAAGGTGAGGCCTTTGTGGCGCTCGGGTGACCTTGTGTGGCCCCGACACCTCTCCAACGTAGACGTATCTCCTTGGGAGTGAACTACGGGAATTACATCTCCGTGTCCCCTCTCCGGTTACTTCGTTCCCCTCCTTTACTCCTTGCTATTTACTGTTTTTGTAGTTGGTATTTGTTTTCTTGCATTTAGGTTGTTCACTTAGTTGCATCTCTAGATAACTTCCCTTCTCGTTGAGCCTAAAAGTGAGAAACAAATTAAAATTGGGTAGACGCCTATTCACCCCCCCCCCCCTCTAGTCGTATCAAGTCGCTACTTTCAACTACAGCGCCTACAAAGCAGCACCCTGAGTAGCCTCAGAGCCGGATTGCCTTGCCTTGGCTTCCCCCTGTTGCCTTAGCGCGTACTCGGCCAGCAGATCAATCAGCTTAGGCCCATAACGCTTACAGCGAGCAGAATATGTACCGAAGGCTACCTCGGATCCATCAGAAGTCGTCGGCATCCGAGAAGTGACCTGGGGAAGGTCCAGCTCCGCTCCAGCCGCCAAGGCCATTGCAAGCCCGACGGATGCGCTGATGCCTTTATGCTTGCGCTTGTACGCAGCAGGTGCTTCTGTGACAGCGCCTCCGCCATGGTATCAACATCTTCGAGGGTCACGCCCTTGGGAACAAGCTCCTTGTAGAAGCGCCCAAGGACCTCCTTGGCCTTCGCAAGCGAGTTGACGACGGTGCTACAGCGATCTTCAACCGCTGCATTAGCATCATCCAGGGCACTTCCATGCTCCAAGGCACCGCGATCAAACTCGATGCCCGCGGCATCTATGACAACAAAGAAAGCAGAATGACCAAACGCACTGCAAAAGAAGGACAAGGAAATCAAAAAGATAAAGGTGGCGATACTCACCCAAAACAGCCTTAGCAGCCGCCATAAGCTTGCCGGCCACCTCTCTCTCGCGCGAAGCAGTGGCGGTGGCTAGCTGCTCCTCGCGGTCCGTAGCCTCCTACTGCAGGCGCTCCTTAGCCGCGGCCGCGTTGGCCAACTCCAGCTCGAGGCGCTCCCTTGCACCATCGGCGACCTCAGCCTTTTTCTCCGCTTGACCAAGGCTCTTTTTTAGAGAATCAATCTCACGAAGAGAGGCATTGTGATCCTCTGCAACAAGCAATACAAACATCGGATCAAAGGACAAAATACAAGAAGAAACAAAAGACCAAGGCATGGCAATACCTTGAAGTTGTTTGAGGCTGGCCTCCAACGCCAGGTGCTGCTGCACCAGTTGGTTGGCACCCTGCACAAAAGGCTGCAAACAAGAACCACCAGTCAAATAAGGGCTCAGGGGATACGCAGAAGAAGAATGAGCAGAAGAAAGTCACGCATAGGAAAATACTCGGGGGCTCCCCCCAAGATATGAAACACAAACAAATTACCCTACAGATGCCCGGGGGCTCCCCCCGAGGTGGGTAAGAAAAACAGATCATTCGAAAAAGGCTCAGGGGCTCCCCCCGTGGTAGAAAGCAGAATACTTACATGATTCGACGGCGACTCCAAAGGTCCGCTTGCAGCCTTCTGAGGTGCAACCACCCGAACCTCCTGCGGAGAAGGATCTGGAGCAGCGCCTTCAGAGGTGGCCACCGTCTGAGGATGAGGAAGCACGACCTTCGACTCCCCCATCATCTCCCGAGCACCATCACTGGAGGAGTCATTGGAAGAATGGCTGCACCAGGACAAGTTAGCACACGAACAAAGTAAACAGGCAAGAAAAGGCAATACAGGACTAATAAAAACTTACGAGTCAAGGTCGCTCAAGTCAAAGACGAGAGGGGTCCTGAGGACCTTCTTCTCCTCTTTCTTCTCTTCCTTCTTCTCTTACTTCTTTTCTTCCTTCTTCCTCTTCGCCGGCGGGTGCGGTGCCACAGCCCGCACGGGAACGGCAGGAATCGGAGAGGAAGAGCCTCCATGCCCATCACTGTGACGTTCAAGCCACAACGGATTCCTAGGAGTCGACGGAGTCGAGGCATCCGAAGACTCGCTGGAGCTCTGTGCGCGCTTGCGAGTGTGGTTCTCGCTCGACTCGTTGGCCTCTTCAGCCGGAGACCGCGTCGATGGCAGTTCGGACATGGAATCCACCACTTCATTGTCCGGTGCAGCCGGAAACAATTCGGGAAGTGGTGGCGACATGCCCGGCACCTTGAACTCCTGACAAAAAAAGAAAATTTGTTAGCAAACAAATTCAAGTACAATGCAGTCGAAAATAGCGCTACGCGCACATCCCGAATCTACACCTGTGGAACAGGACGTGAAGCAGAGAACGGAGAAGTCAGCGACTTCCCTGGGATATCCTCTCCAGCCTTGAACTTCAGCGGCGGGCGAAGGACACCGTCGAGATCTCCCCTGGAGAATTCTTCAGCCGAAACCCTCGTCGGGTCATGACGACCAGCATAAAGGAACATCGGGTGCGCCCTAGCCTGGAGCGGTTGCACCCGACGTTTGAGGAAGGGATGATATCCACACCGTTCACCTCCTTATCAGGAATCAGCTGGAGATCCTCCACCCGACGATAGAGAGACTCTATCTCCGCTACCTCGCCATCCAAGATCTGGTTCTTCCAGGACCTCTTCGGCTCGATCTTTTGGGAGGGGTCGAAAGGAACAAGACCAAAATCTTGCCCAGCCACCGTGGAGTCGCGAATGTAAAACCATCGCCTCCGCCAGTACTGGACAGATTCGGACATGGAAAAAGAGAAGAAAACTAGATTGGGTTTTAGGGAGATGGTGCAACCCCCAATGGGATAAACACCATCCGAACCAGATTGCCTCTTCACGGAATAGAGTTTCCGGAAGAGGCCAAAGTGCGGCTCGATACCAAGCCAGCACTCACAGAAAGTGATGAAACAAGCAATGTGAAGAAGAGAATTGGGGGAAAGATGATGCAGTTGGACGCCATAAAGAAAAACAGTCCACGAAGGAAGTCGTGGACTGGGAAGGAAAAGCCCCAAAGAACGAAAGCGAGGAACATCACCCAAAACCCAGCGGGGGGACGGGGGATTACCTCGTTGCCTGGGAGTTTGACAGCCTCCCTATCCTGCGGGATCAAGCCCCGCTCACGAAGCTTGCGGAGATCACTCTCCCGCGTCTCCGATCGCCACCAGCCACCGTCGGTGACACGAGTAGCGGCAGCACTCTTCTTGCCTCCAGCAGCGCTGGTACCAACCGCAGAAGAAGACTTCTTCGGCTTCCCCATTGCGGTGCGGAGACGCCGGTGGAAGAACGTAGGAGGGAAGAAGGAAATGTCCGAGGATATTCCAGCGCGCAGCAAGCAATCTCAGAGAACAACGGAGCAGTGAAACAAGAATGGCTGCGGTGAAAACGGACTAAGTTTTTCCCCAATGATTATAAGGACGAAGACGACGCACGATAACCGTCCATCAAGAAGACCTAATGTCGTGGTATTGCCGACGAGTACGCCATGGAGGGGTCCTCACAGTGCGTGCTTAGAGACGTGGGGTAAGGCGGACGGTTGACGGGTATGAGTTAACACAGCTTACCCAGGTTCAGATCCCACAATGGTGGCGGAATCCTACTCCTGCTATAAATCACTATAATGGCAATACGCCGAGTTACAGAGATTAGGTTCGCTGTGCGAGGTGACTAGAAAGTCTAAGTTATCGTGCCCTAAAGGCTCCCATAGGCCCAGCTTATATAGTCGTCAGGTCCTAGGGTTACAGGGAAAAGTCCTAGCCGGACAGTTACAGAGTTCTACACCGTTTATTACTAGTCTTGTGTATCTTGCACTCCAAGGCTCCGGGTACGCTGGTGACTCCACCGTAGCCTTCCTTTATCCGGCATGGGCCTCCCTTCTGGATCCACCTAACTGGGCCGCCCAGCAGGCCATAGGCCATGCTACCGACTATGGGCCACCCGGATTAGTCGGATAAGAGACATGCTATGAGGATACCCATATAGCATATCCCCAACAGTAGCCCCCGGAGAACTCCGAGATCTTGTGCCGTCTTGCCTCTTCCCGTGGAATGCTCCGTCTAGATGGATGTCGGCAAATCGTCAAGCAATATCTTGTAGTCCTCCCAAAGAACCCTGCAAGGTTTTCTCCGTCTTCTACGAGTAAGTCGGAGAAATGCTGAATCTTCCATCGTACGCTCCCGTTGTCGGATTAAATCCGTCCATGCCAGAATCTTCGATGGGACGGCTCATCTACCATGTCAGTTACGATGACGTAGGCTGTAGGTCAGCGACGCCTCGTAACTCACACATGCAGAGAACATAATCATAGCCGATTTTCCCGCGCGAGCGATACGAACCGTTGGCGGCGACAGTTGGAGACGTGGCGAAATTACCGCGCACGTTCGCGAACACGTCGTCTACGCGGCAACCGTCCGATTAGCTGCACGAATCTTGACGCAGAGTAAGGTAAATAGCGACCGTGGGACACTTGCCACTTTTTCACCCCATTCTCTCGCGTCATCGTCTTCTTCCTCCAGCCACGCGCCTCCTCGAGCTCTCCGTGAAAACCTCGAGAAACCCTAGCTTTCTCTCTCTGCACCAGTCGTGTCCTTTTCCTTCCTCCATGGCCAGCAGCAGCTCATCCCCTTCAATGGCGGCGTCGAGCGAAGCCGCGGCGAAGCCGGCGAGCTCCGTCGTCGTGCCCCCAGAGGGTCTGTTCACCCCGCATCGGCGGTGATAGAAACCACCGGCGGCGACCATAACTTGGCGGCGCTGGAGCCCCTGGAAGAGGAGCCTGACTCGCACAAAGGTGACTGGCACGGCTCGGACATCACCGGCCGCGACCTCCAAGAGATGGTCGCTGAGGGTTATCTCCCTGTGACGGAGGGGCTCGCCTAGCGGGCGGCGCAGGCCGGCGAGATGACCCCCTCTCCCCAAGCCGGAGAGAAAGTATACCTCAAGGCGCAACTGGTACGCGGCGTTTCTCTGCCCATCTCCCACTTCTTCTTGTCCGTCTTGAATCACTTCAAGGTCCAACCCCACAACCTCTCCCCCAATAGTATCCTAGTGCTTAGCAACTTCGCGGCACTTTGCGAGGGTTACCTAGGGATTAGGCCTAGGTTAGATCTGTTTGTGTACTTCTTCACCGTCAAGCGTGAAGCTGGACACAGCAAGGAGGAGTTAGAAACTGCGGCACCATAAGCTTCAAGATCCGACCTGGCCGAAGGTTCCCCGACATCGTCGGCCACGAATCGTGCAAGAATTGGCAGCGGACGTACTTCTACGGCCCCGACATTCCTTTGTCGGGCCGAGAAGTAACGTACCCGGACTTCGTGGATGGAGCCGCCGCCGAAGTCCCCACATGGCGGTCCCATGCCTCCCTTCCCTCTGACCTCAACGCTTCTCACGCAATAAGGCGGATCGAATGGTTTGTAGATACGGGTCTGACCGGCTTGGACCTAGCCATGTGCTGGTTCATCAGGCGGATCCAACCTCTGCAGCACCGTACGAATCTTATGCACGAGTACACCGGCGACCGAAGGGATACCCTCCGGATCTCCGAGGATAACTTCTCGAGCGACTCCGTCAAGTTCCGCCTCAAGGACATCGTCAAGGTGAAGGACAAGAAGCGTGGCTTCACCCTCACCTACGACATGTTCGTAGAGGGAAAGTGCCCAAAGGTAGGTATTTATTTTCCGTGTATGACATTGCTCCAGTTTTTCCGTCTTGCTAATACCATCTTGTCTAACACGGTGATTTCTCACTTAATAGCTTAGCGATGTAGAGGAGGGCAACCTGACCGCCCAAATCTACGATCCCAAGATGAAGGAAGTCACGGTCGTGTCCGACGATGACGCCCCGTTGGCACGAAAGCGGAAGAGCTCCACCTCTGACGCTGCCGACGGAGGCAAGAAAAAGAAGACGGAGGGTGGAGCCTCCAAAAAGAGTACTGCCGCCCTGGAGGCGGAAAAGAAGAAAGCCACCGGGATGTTTGCCAAAGCGCCCCCCCCCCTAGTGTAAGCTTCTTATTCTCCGACATTGCCTTGTTTATCTGTCTCATGCCTGTACTTATGCATTTCACACGTTTCAGGAAGAAAGCCACAACCAGCCTCAAGAAGTCCTCCAAGACTCTTGGGGCTTCTAAAAATATCAAAGATATGCTGCATCGCGACTCTTCCCCCGCCATCGCCCCTGCTACTCCTGCCGTCAAGCCCTCCTCTGCTCTGACAAGCTCCCAAGCCCAGGAGGCACCAGGCCCTTCCGCCATGGAAGTGGATTCTGGCGCCTCTACCGAACTCGCAATTGTCGGCGAGCAGGAGACGCAGGAGAGCGCTGCCCTTCAAATGGCTGAAGCTCTGGCTAAGGATGCCATCGGTAGCCGCAAGGCGGTGGTGGTTGCTGGTACATCAGCCGAAGGCGGCGCCTCTGCTCCCCAGAAACCCTTAGAACTGCCAAAGATTATCTTCCCGGTGCTTACGCCGGGTAGCACAACTACGGTTCCTGGAGGAGTGCCGTCATCTCCAACGTGCGGTCTTGAGGAGCTACTCCGACAAGTAGACATCTTGCGAAGCAACATCGTTTCTTTTGGCAAGCTGCTGGCCGAGGCTACGAACCTCAAGATCATCGCACTTGTAAGTTTTACTTTACCTTTTGCATTTCATATGAGTATCCCACTGTATCCCCCGAGGATGTAGACGGAAAACCATTGGTTTTGCATCTATATGCTTTAAGAGTGACTAAGTTAGAAAAAACTCTCACTGTAGCCCCCAAGAATTTAGATGGAATGAATTATTCCGACTAGATGCTTTAAGAGTAGCATACACAGTGTTCATAATTTTAAGTGTTGTAGCCCCCAAGATTCTAGTTGTAACTGAATCAGTTCCGACTAGATACTTAAAGAAAAGCTAAGCATTTTCCGAGTTAAAACTTTATACTGTAGCCCCCAAGCTTCTAGTTGAGAACTGAATTAGCTCCGACTAGATGCTTGAAGAAAAGCTAAGCATATTACTAAGTTAAAAACTCTCGCTGTAGCCCCCGAGCACCTAGATGGAAAACCTCCGACTAGGGACTCCAAGTAGACTAAACAACGACTTGACTTTGTATTTGTTTCCACAGAACGAGAATGCTCGGAGGGGCATGGCCAATGATAAGTACCAGAAGATACGCGCAGACCTTGAAGCTAGAAAGGGTAAAACCGCCATCTTGAAGGAACAGATCATCAAAAACAAGAGTCTGTTTTCTTTTTGCGCATTTCCGTCTTACTTTTGTGCCTTCCTTCTTCGAGTACTCACGGTGTACTTTGTTTTCTCCGACTTGCAGAGCATGTAGCCAAGGCCAAGGATATTGTCGAGCAGTCCAAGCACATCCAGCAGCTGGACAGCGAGAACAAGATCCTTAAGAAGGAGAGGGAAGAAATGTTGAAGATGCACGAGGATTCCATGAAAGCCCTACAGGACTCCGCCTCCGCTGAGATCAATCGCTTGAAGGAGGAGCTCGTGATCCTAAAGGATCAGAAGCAAGCTGCCGATGAGCAAAATATTCGCCATAGCGAGGCGTTTAAGCTCCTCCAACAAGAGAAAGAATCCTTGGCGGACGTCGTCTGGCAGGCTAAGGCCAGCATCTTCAGTAAGTATCCTCCGCCTTGTGGCTCTATAGTCTGGGTACTTAGAATTTTTGAACTCATGCAATCATTGTCGGAATTTTCAGCGCCCCTGGGTTTAACCCGCTCGCCTCCTTCGGACAAGGAATGCATGATTCTTGCCGGCAACTTCATCAATACCGCCATCACCCAGGCCAAGGAGATCGCCACGCCCCTGCAGATTTACATCAAGGCCTCGGACTCCATGGTGAAGTACTTGGAGATTCTGCGCCGAGCCCCCGAGCGTGTCACAAGCTAGAAAGCTTCATGTGCATGGGCTGGCGCAAGGATGGCGTTGTCCATGGTGAAGGCACACTATGAAGGTGCCGACATCGACACAGTAACATCTGGTATCCCCGACATGGATGATGACGGCAAGGAGATTGATCACGAAGCCATCCTGTCATCACTCGCGGGCTATGACACCAGGGTTGCCGAGTTGGTGGACGTCGACGTCTTCGTGCCCAGGAACTTTCTTGACAACGCCGAGCCTGAATCCTCCAAGTCTCCTCATAGTGGCGACGCTGAGGGTGAATCTCCGGCTGGTGATGATGCGGCCTCCAAGTCCCCTGCACCCAAGGAGTGAAAAACACTTTGTAATTCTTGTTTCACCTTTGGAGTGTGCATTGAAGAAACTTGGTGATGTAATATTAAGGCGGAAAACAATGGTTGTCGTATCCTGCTACTTAAGAATTAATGCCCAGTATGTATATTTTTTTTAAGGAAGTGCTGGCTTATCCATTAATCTAGTTTTTATGCTTGACTTTTCGTGAGTCGGAAGACTCGTTGTCGGAACTATGCGCTTAGGCGATGATACCCAATGGCACCGTCAATAACCTTAGCACAAAATGGCCGACAATAAGTGCCGAAAGTCACTACTCCAGAATGCACATAAAAACAACAAAGAACGTGTAGACCAGAAAACTTAAGCTAACGCCCGTAGGCGGAATTTTCACAAGTGCAATCGCAAAGCTTGTGCATAAAGGTTTATATGATCCAAAAATGAACACTAAAGGAGGTAAAATACTCAGCAATATGAGTGAACCAAAAAGCTTTATTTCATTGATCATATAAGAGATACACGATTAGATAAAAAATGCTAAGTGTAGAAAGGACGTAGTTGTGCTATGTTCCATGGGCGATCAAGCTCCGGGTAGTCATCATCCGGGTCACGTCGCTTACGCTTATGATCCTCGTTGGGTCTATCCTTGAGTTCACGATTGTCGACAAGGTAGTAAGACCCATTGAGCAGCGCCTTGCTTATGATGAACGGTCCTTCCCATGGCGGGGATAATTTGTGTGACTTCTTCTGCCTAAGTCAGAGCACCAAATCCCCCTCTTTAAACGAGCGATGCCGGACGCGGCGACTATGGTAGCTGCGTAGCTTTTGCTGGTAGATGACAGATCTTTGGCATGCCAAAACGCGCTCCTCCTCGAGAAGGTCCACATCTAGGCGTCTGGATTCTTCAGCATCATCTTCTTTGTAGGTGGCAACCCTTGGTGCATAGTGGAGGATGTCGGAAGGTAGGATAGCTTCTGCTCCATATACCATGAAATAAGGGGTGTAGCCGGTGGATCTGTTGGGTGTAGTTCGTAAACTCCACAGCACAGATGGCAATTCTTCCGCCCAGGCTCCAGCTGCTCTATGTAGCGGTGCCTCAAGACGTGGCTTGATTCCCTGCAGAATTAATCCATTGGCTCGCTCAACTTGACCATTGGATTGTGGGTGTGCCACAGATGCAAGGTCAAGTCGGATGCCTTTGTCCCAGCAATAGGCCTCCACTTCTCCGAGTGATAAGTTGCTTCCATTGTCTGTGATGATGCTATGTGGGAGACCAAATCTCACCACCAGATCCCGGACAAACCTGAGGGCAGTTGCCCCATCAAGCTTTCTAATGGGTTTAGCTTCTATACATTTGGTGAATTTGTCAACTGCTACAAGCAGATGTGTAAACCCACACGGTGCCGTTTGCAATGGCCCCACCATGTCTAGCCCCCAAACTGCAAACGGCCAAGTTAT
Organism: Avena sativa; assembly: GCA_916181665.1. Classification (NCBI taxonomy): domain Eukaryota; kingdom Viridiplantae; phylum Streptophyta; class Magnoliopsida; order Poales; family Poaceae; genus Avena; species Avena sativa. The sequence continues at coordinate 224,892,289 of OV702284.1, read as the reverse complement.
TGGTATTGTTCGCAATTCTTCAGCAGGAACATGTGGTTGTCGGGCATAATACTGGCATCCTGTACATGTCTCAACCAGCTTGTCGGCGTCCGCCTTCGCGGTCAGCCAGTAGAATCCTTGCCGGAAGGCTTTCGCGACCAACGATCGAGGAGCGGCGTGATGCCCGCAATCTCCGAGATGGATCTCGCGTAGGATTTCCATACCTTCTAGCTGGGAAACACACTTTAGGTATACACCAGTAGTGCTCCTTTTGTAGAGTTGCCCATTGATTATGGTATAACCCTTTGCTCGTCGTACTACCGTCTTTCGACCTCGTCGTCGGGCAAAGTTCCGTGTTCGAGATATTCCATGAACGGTTTAGTCCAAGCCGGAGGGGTCTTTGTCACCATGTTGACGAAAGAATCAGCTCTATCCGGGTTGTCGATGTCGGCGCCCTTCACGGATGGTGTGCGTAGATGCTCTAGGAAAACTCCTGACAGAATTTGCTTGCGCCCTGATCCAAGCTTAGACAATAGATCAGCTGCCTCGTTTTGCTCCCTAGGTACATACTTGACTTCGTAGCCCAAGAAGCTCTTGGCTATCTCGTCCACTTCGTCGCGATATGCCGCCATCATAGGGTTCCGCGCATTCCAGGTGCCAGCCACCTGCTGGGAAACCAAGTCGGAATCTCCACAGCAAACTATGCGCTTGATGCCAATAACCTTGGCTACACGCAGTCCGTGAATGAGTGCTTCATACTCCGCCATGTTGTTTGTAGCCTCGAAGTGGATCTGCAGAACGTAGTGTAGCTTGTCTCCTTTTTGTGATTGTAGCAATACACCAGACCCCGAGCCGTTGAGCAGCTTTGATCCGTCAAAGTGCATCACCCAGTACTCTGGTTCCGGCAACGGAGTGGCATCCGGCATCTCCGTCCAATCTGCAATAAAATCCGCCAAGGCTTGTGACTTGATAGCGTCGCGTCTTTTGTAGGTGATCTCGAAGGCGGCAAGTTCAATGCCCCACTTCGCGACCCTTCCTGTAGCGTCGCTGTTGTTGATAATGTCGGACAGTGGAGTCTTGCTCACTACTGTGATTGGGTGCTCCTGAAAGTAATGCCTCAACTTCCGAGAAGCAAGGAATACTCCATAAGCTATCTTTTGGTAGTGCGGGTAACGCTGCTTGGACTCCGTCAAGACCTCGCTTACATAGTAAACTGGTCGTTGAACTCCGTGCTCATAGCCTGGTTCCTTCCGCTCTACCACGACGACGATGTTGACAACCCGGTTGGTTGCCGCCATGTAAATTAACAGGGGCTCGCCAGGCTCGGGTGCTGCAAGGATGGAGGCTGAGGAAAGAATCTCCTTGAGCTGCTTCAATGCTGCATCAGCCTCGTCCATCCACGTGAATTTGTCCGCCTTCTTCAGTAACTTGTATAGCGGCAGAGCCTTCTCTCCAAGTCGGCTGATGAACTGACTAACTGCTGCAACACAACCTGTTAGTCGTTCGATGTCTTTTAGACATGTCGGACGGTTTATGTTTAAGATGGGCTTGATTTTATCCGGGTTGACCTTGATTCCGCGCTGGGAAATGATGAAGCCCAACAATTTGCCGGCTGGAACCCCGAAGACGCACTTCTTAGAGTTGAGCATCATGTTGTATTTCCGGAGATTATCAAAGGTTTCTTTTAAGTCGGAGATTAAGTCATTTGACTTTTTAGACATCACCACGATATCGTCCACATAGGCGTGAACGTTCCGACCAATTTGATCGTGAAGGCAACGTTGCATTGTCCGCTGGTAGCACCTACGTTTTTCAGCCCAAAGGGCATCGTGACATAGCAAAACGTGTTGTAAGGGGTAGTGAACGAAGTGGCCAATTGGTCCGACTTCCTCATCTTGATTTGGTGGTATCCTGAGTATGCATCGAGAAAACACAAAAGTTCCGAGCCAGCCGTCGAGTCAATGACTTGGTCAATGCGAGGCAAAGCAAACGGATCTTTGGGACATGCTTTGTTCAAGCCGGTGTAATCAACGCACATTCTTAATTCATTGGTTCCATTTTTGGGGACAAGTACAGGATTGGCCACCCATCGGGTGTGAAGGACTTCTCGGATAAACTCAGCCTTAAGTAACCTAGCTATCTCTTTGCCAATGGCGCGTCTCTTCTCATCTCCGAAGCGTCGTAGAGGTTGTTTCACTGGTTTACATTTTGGATCTATGTTTAAGCTGTGCTCGGCAAGTTCCCTAGGTACACCTTTCATGTCGGCAGGTTGCCAGGCAAATATGTCCCTATTCTCACGGAGGAAATCGATGCGCTTTCCTATTTGGGATCCAGGTTCGTCCCAATGGCAGTGACCTTGGAGGCATCGCCTACCACAAGTTCCACCGGCTTGGTCTCGATGGCGGCCTTGAACGCAGGAGCGGAGTCGGAGATTTGCTTCTTCGACGCGGGCATCTCTGATTCATTGACCTTGCTCTGGATCTCCTTGAATTCTTCGCTATAGAGGACAGCTTCTGCAACGGCTGCTTCATTGATCTTGCAGTCCCTTGCCTTGGTAAAGCTTCCGGATACGGTGATGACACCGTTCGGTCCGGGTATCTTGAGCTTGTTGTAGATGAAGCATGGCTTGGCCATGAACGTGTGGAATATGTCGCGGCCGAATATGACGTGGTACACGCTCTTGAAAGGGACCACCTCAAAGTTCATGCGCTCTTGGCGGTAATTATTAACGTCGCCAAAGGCTACCTGAAGTGTGATGCACCCAAGGGACCGAGCCTCCTGACCAGGCACTACGCCATGGAAAACGGTGTTGGTCCGCCTTAGGTTTGCCTCCATCAAGTTCATCTTCTGCAGTGTATCCAGGTACATAATGTTGATGCTGCTTCCACTATCCACCATGCACTTTGTGAACTCCACGCCGTCAATCAATGGGTTGATGACCATGGCGTACTGGTTCTCCGTGGGCACAAGGTCTGGGTGGTCCGTCCTGTCCCAAGTGATTGGAACTTCTGACCAGCGCAAGTATTGGGGAACTGGGGGAAGAGTGGCCATCAGGATCCTTAGAGAGGTCTTCTATTGTCGGACGGTGGGGGTGCCAAGGAAAGTGTGGTAGACTGGGGTCTTCTTTGCGAAGGGGTTCTTGCCTTTGTCGTCGCTCTTGGCGGCGTGCTTGGGGTCAACGTCCTCGTCCATGTCACTTGAATCCTTGGACTCCTCCTCCTTCTTCTTCCCCTTGCCCTTGCCTCACGGTCTGTTCTTCTGACTTCGCTTGTAGCCGGACTCCGGGTCTTCCTTGAGGTCGTTGACGAACTTGCAGTGTCGATTGGTATGGGTGGCCTTGCCGTTGGCGTCGAGGTGTACGAGGCACGGCATATCGCGGTACTCTTCATAGGTTTGGGGAACGCGGAGCGGCGCCGAGTTGCTTTCACTTCCTCGATGCTGCCCACGGCCTGCTCCCCTTCCTCGGCCACTTTTGTCCGCCTTCTCCTTGTCCTGCAAAAGTCATGGCGAACATATCGGTAGATTGCTTTTCTTCTGGAGCGGTTTTCCGCTTTGTACTGCTGTTCCTACGAGCTTGAGTTGGAACGGCCGTTGCCGGCAAAGAGCCACGAGCATCGTCGTCGGCAGCTGCGAACTCAGTAGCTAACTGAATCATCTGATTCAAGTCAAGCTGATGGTTGTCCTGCAAGCGCTTTAGCTTATGTCGGAGTAACGTGCCTCTTTCCAACCCATCGATGAAGGCGGCCATGGCGGTCTGGGCGTGCACTCCTGTGCAGGAATTCTTCATATCTAGCCAGCGGGAGAGGTAGGCGCGAGATGTCTCGTCTTTCTCTTGCACGCACTGCTGTAGATCGCCCATAGTGCAGGGACGCTTGTATGTACCCTCAAAGTTTTTGGTGAACGCTTCTTGCATGTCCAACCAGTTGTACATAGATTTCTCCGGCAAGTCGTCGATCCATTGACGGGCCATGCCCGCCAACATTAACGGGAGGTACTTGACGGTGACGTTGGGGTTGCCTCTGGCAATATCCACTGCGTTGCCGTAGTCCTACAACCATGTGGCTGGCTTGGCGGTGCCGTCATAGGGCTTGATGGTCTTGTTGATCCGGAAACCTTTGGGGTAAGTTGCGGACCGTATCCCAGGTCCAAAGCAACATGGTCCCAGGTATGGTCCTTCCCGGGCCTCGTGGATCTTATCGATCCGCGAACGTGCATCGTATGGCTCCGGGTTCTTCTTCTTTTTTTCAACAGGGGATGGGCTACGTGAACGACGTGGGCCTCCTTCGCCATGGTGACTGCTTGGCGGCGACGGAGGCGGATGTGGCGGTGGGTTAGCCTTTTTGCCGTTACCCTCCTGCGACGCCTCACGCCTGGCACGGTTGCTTGTCGGACGCGGAGGGTCATGGCGCGACCTGCTCTTGTGTCCTTCGTTGTGCTTTCCTTCATGATGGGTCTTCTCCGTGTTGTCGCGGATGACGATGCCACACTGCTTTGGTGGGGGCATATCCGTACGATGGTGAGCCTTGTAGTCTTCGTGACGTCGGGGGGATCGGGGCGGTGGCGATGGGCGGCGAGGTTGGGCTCTTTCTCCATGGTCGGAGCATATGGGGATAGCATCCTTCCTGTTGCGCGCATCCCTCCGTCTTTGTTCTGATGAACCTGTCCATGATCCGACATCCTGAGGAGATCTGTCCCTTGGCGGTTTGTACTGGCTAGATTGGCAGAGCGCTGGGTCAGACTCAAGCCTCTGAGAGGTGGCCTTTTCCTGCTGCTTTACCGCCTTGGCCACTAAGTCATAGACCTGTTCCACTGCCTCAGGTGATCTATCCTGCTCCAGAAGGGTCTTGGCGACGGCGAGGTTGAGGAGTGGAGTGGGAATCACCTGCTTGCCTTCACTGTCAATGTATGGCTTGGCCTGTGCCGGCTTCGAGGGAGCCCATCCTAGGTTGCGCCGTACACCAGGATCGTTGATAACGCGAGCCAGAGCTTTCTTAGCCTTCTGTTGCTGCAACAGAGTCTTGTACTCGGCCTCCATTGCTCTTGCTTTCTCTATGGACTTCTGCGCGTTGACCAGATCTCGATCTAGTTTAGCGCCTTGCTCCGCCATGGCTTGCGCTTCCTCCAGTAGTTGCTGGCGCTTCTCGTCAAGCTGATTCACGTTCCGGATATGATCAACAGTTAGTGGCTCAACGAGGAGGTTGCCGTACATCACCCTATCAGCTGGGGTAACATGTGATGCTGCCGACGTAGATGCTAGAGGCGGCAAGTTTGTGGTGTTGTTGTTGCTCGGACCGGTGTCGAGTTCCTGCGACTGCTGCACTGGTTTAGGCGGAGGAGGCATGACTCTTGCGCGATCATCGTCGGCAGCAATAAGTGGCCCCTTCCCCTTATCCAGCACCATAGGCGGAGCTTGCCCGGGCTGGTCTTCATCCATCGCTGTCCCAATGGTGACGAACACCCCTCGGGACATGACGGTGTTATTAGCTTGTTCGTCGCGCGAGTACTCCTCCTCCATCTCCTGCATAGCGGATTCTAGCTCTTCTGGGCTGAAGTCTATTTCCTCGGAATCTGCACTGAAATCAGCATAAAGCGCGTCAATGACAGAGTCAGAGGGTGCCAGGACTTCCTCGATGACGGGCGGTGGAGGTGCAACGGCCTCGACGATGACTGGAGGTGGCGGCGCTGCTGCGATGATGGCGGCCGGAGGCGGTGGTGGTGGCTGAATCGGAGGTGCTCCGACAATGAGCGCAAGCGCTGTCTGAGCTGCCGCTTCAGCCTCCGTGTAGTTGTTGACGGTGTTCACCATGCCTTCGAAGGTGAGGCGTCCTGACGCCTGTTGCCGTCTTAGAGAATGTCGGAGAAGTGTGCCGTGGTCTAGTCCTTCCACAAAGTGATAGATGGCATCATCATTGGGGTATTTGGCCAGGTCGGCTCGTATACGGAGCCACCTGGCGAGGTAGTCGTGGGGGTTTTCGCCCTCTCTCTGAACGCAGTACGCCAGATCGAAGATGGTAACCACGCCGACGAACTTGGATCTCTGCTGTCCAGACGCACAGGCGAAGCCGGCGGATTTGAAGTGATCTTCCAGCTTTATATCCTGCACAGGGGCAGTTTGGGTGGGTCTTGAATTTTTCCGATCTTCGTCGGAAAACTCCGAGGAGAGATCCGACATCGATCCTTCCGTGAACGTATCCTGCCCGTAGGCGGTCCGTGTGGGTCTTGAATTTTGCCGATCTTTGCCGGCAAATTCCGAGGAGAGATCCGGCATCGATCCTTCCGCGAACGTATCCTGCCCGTAGGCGGTCCGTGCGGGTCTTGATGCTCCTCCGACTCCTAGGGAACTAGTGCCCGAGTCGGTTTCGCCGATGAAGAGGTGGGTGTCTCTGATAGGAACGATCGAACATCGCGTAGGGTTCGTCTTCGCCGGGATCCAGAACTCGTCGGGGGGGACGATCGGAATGTTGCCGGAGAAGAGAACACGACCGATGGCTACGGTTTCGCCGATTCCCGCGAAGATCTTGGTCCTTGCCCGCTGAAGAGCCTGAAGCGCCTCTTGCCCCACGGTGGGCGCCAACTGTCGTGGTATTGCCGACGAGTACGCCATGGAGGGGTCCTCACAGTGCGTGTTTAGAGACGTGGGGTAAGGCAGACGGTTGACGGGTACGAGGTAACACAGCTTACCCAGGTTCAGATCCCACAACGGTGGCGGAATCCTACTCCTGCTATAAATCACTATAATGGCAATACGCCGAGTTACAGAGATTAGGTTCGCTGTGCGAGGTGACTAGAAAGTCTAAGTTATCGTGCCCTAAAGGCTCCCATAGGCCCGGCTTATATAGTCGTCAGGTCCTAGGGTTACAGGGAAAAGTCCTAGCCGGACAGGTTACAGAGTTCTACAACGTCTATTACTAGTCTTGTGTATCTTGCACTCCAAGGCTCCGGGTACGCTGGTGACTCCACCGTAGCCTTCCTTTATCCGGCATGGGCCTCCCTTCTGGATCCACCTAACTGGGCCACCCAGCAGGCCATAGGCCATGCTACTGACTATGGGCCACCCGAGTTAGTCGGATAAGAGACATGCTATGAGGATACCCATATAGCATATCCCCAACACCTAACGCCAACGACAAGATCTGACCATACACATGTCAGCATCGCAACGAACCGTCGCTAACACACCGTCCACTACGCGTGGAAATCGAGGCGACGCCGTAATTATCTCCACGCCGCGCGTGACCAGTCAATTCAAGGTCAGAAGGTGGGACCCATGTTCGTCCAGTCAAGTCATCTCTGGCGCAGCAGACACTTGAGGTCACCGATCGTCAGCACTGACGTCATCAAAATCTATACTAGCAAAAGCCACAATTCTTCGGCTCCAAAGCTAAGAGTACTCACTCGAATCTACGATTCAACCAACTACTCGGGGGCTACTCCTATTAGGAGCGTTGGCCGCCCACCCGAAAATGAACAAAACTACAACACTGAATTACTTCTTCGAGTCCTACGTCGAGTCTGTGACTCCACTACGGACTCGGAGGCTACTCCCATAGGGAGCATGGATTCAAGCATCCGAAAAATTTGTGTCCTACGGGCCTGAAGCTGAACAACGGCTGAGTTAAAGTCTCTGCTCGAGTCTACGACTCGAACAGACACTCGGGGGCTACTCCCATAGGGAGCGCTGGTCGCGCACCCTATGACTTCTTCAACTGTGATCCTTCGGATCAGCATGCAAAATGTTTTGGCAACTCTGCCCCATATAACGCTAAGTGAGCAGCGTCCTCCTTGGCCACCCGGAACACCTCCGCGGTGATAAACATTCGGATGCTGTGTCTGCGACACAAAGATAAGACCTACAGATATCATCTGATGGCCTGGTAACGCACCTGACTGCGCTCTGCTAGTAAGAATCCGTGCCAACAGGCGCGATGAAAATCCCGACGGACGCGTTGGGTACACCATTTAAATTCACTGGAATTCCACTCCTATAAGTCCTCCGCGGCCTGAGTCAAATTACGCCAGCATATGTTCCGGGTTCGAGTCGAGGGACTCGAACCTAAAGAAGATCGTGTTGTTTTGTCCTAAGACAGTTAACTGACCCTGATCCGTCGGGAGAGTCAGGCACACGCATCAACAATCCCTACACATTCTCTTGAAAGACAGAGTTGCACCCGAAGGATTTAAGAGTCCTCAGCCGAATCTACGATTCGACTGAACACTCGGGGGCTACTGACATGGTTATACCCCGCGGGTACACGATATTAGCATACCTGGTCTAGCCCAAGGAAGGCCCACGACAAATATACGCCGGCCCATGAAGACTTTCGGGTGGCCAAGGCCCATGACGCCTTCGGATCCTTGGAGAGCAAGACTAGAGTAGATAGAAAATTCAAAGGGGTAAACCCTAAAACTTGTAACCGACTCGGTCTGTGCCTGGGACCTGCCTAACTCTATATAAAGGCTAGGAGGGCACGACCTAGATCTCTGACCTTATACTTTCGCATAGACACCTCCACGCCAGATTGCATCTGCGCACCCCTATAACCTTTGGTTCCGCCGTAATCAAGAGCAGACAAGCAGGAGTAGGGTTTTCCCTCCGGGGGCCTGAACCTGGGTAAACCTCGTGTCCCGTGTTGCTTGTTTGCTAACTGTTCCGCGATCTCCAGCATCCCCATCTTCTCCAAAACCCAAGTCCATAACAATGGGCATTGACGAGTCGAAACCTCGTCATCAGGGGAGCTGGGATCCAGTGGAATGGCACCGGCTCGAAGGGGTCACGGAAGTCGCGCTCCAGATCCACGTACGTGACGATCTTTACCCCATAGGACCTGATCGCCGGAATGCTGTCACGGAGGCTCTCGTAGCTGGTCCCAGTCCGGAAGCCACGAGTGAGCACGCCCAGGTCCGCATCTAGATACCAGGACTTCACCAAGGCCAGATCCATCTCCACGCCGCCCACTCCTTCTGGATCTCCAGCATATCGATACCGCGGGACAGGGCGACCGCTAGGCTGGCGATGTCATGCGGCTCACCCGTCTCCAGCCAGATATACTGGAAGAAGTCGTTGGCAATGTCACGAATATTGTTGCTTTCCTCCGCCAGCACCTTGACCAGATCCCAGGCGGTCAGATCGCGGCCAACCTCCTCTCCCGACAGCTTATTGAGAGCCATCTCGGTTGACTCCGGGTAATGAGCTGTAGTCGTAGGAAGGAGTAAGCGGCCAGAAAAAGATCGGTTCACCATATTATAGAGGGGCAAGAGGAAGCAAACTTACTAACAACCAGCTCGGAGATCCCCTGGAGCCGCTGGGTCAGCTCCTCCTCCCGGGAACGGAGAGCCTTAACCGTCTCCTCCCTTTGGGCGGAGGCCGACTTCAAGGTCTTCAGCCCCCCGGATGTCAGCTACCTTTTTGCTCCTCTCCACAGCAACCTCCAGCTTGTGTTTGGCCACGACCAATTGGTCGAACTGCACTCGCCGTGCCTTGTTCGACTCCTCTAGTCGGTCAACTTAGGCTTTGAGACGCTCCACTTCCTTCTTATTATCCAAAATCATGGCTGTAGGAGGATACCCGATGGTCAACAAAAAACGGGAAAAAGAGGCCAACCGCCAAGACAAATCAGAGGAAGCAATCTTACGGCCCAGCTCCTGGGTGTTCTTCACAGACTCCGAAAACGCTTTTGCAAGGAAAAGGGAGTAAGGAGAGCGGGAATCCGGCTGCAAAAGCCGGGCACGACAAAAGAAAGTGGGGAGAGACACTTACCTCCATCAAAACAGACAAATTTTTGGCCTCGCCAAGGCCCATTCCATTCCCTCAACCAGCTGGCAAACCTGGCTAAGTGCGACGGGCGCCGCGCCCGAGAGCTGGGCGAGGATCACACCCGTCGTCAGCACAACTGGAGCTGGCCTCGAGCCGGTCACTACAACCTCGTCTTCATCAGCCGCTGCGCTCAAAGGCGCAGCCACCACCAACTCCTTCCCAGCCGAGCCAGAGGCGCCCGGTTGGCCGCCGCCCGCCGCAGCCGCCTGCACCGCCGCAGCCTCCTCCGTCACTTTCGTGATGACGGGCCTGGAAGAACTGGCTGGAGCGTCCCTCCATGCCGGGTTCACACCAGCCCTAGGACGGAGGAGGAGGGTCTTGGGGTCCTGAGCGGCCGCAAAGAGCTGCCCCACCCACGAAGACGCAGGCGCTTGGTGCAGCACTCCCTCGGTCGGGGATCCCTGAGCAGCCCCAGGCGGAGACGGCGGGGCAGGCGCAGCCGGTGCGGGTGCAGCTAGAGACCCTGCCGCCTCCTCAACCACCGGAGGCGGGGAAGGGGCAACGATGGTAGCACCGGAGCCACCCAACGACAACGCCTCGCTGCCAGGGGCGAAAGTAAGAAAGGCCCGGCAGGAAAGAAGGGGAAAACAAGGCAAACAGAGCCAGGGAAACACTCACCGACGACGGACGACACAACGACAACTTGACGTGCTCGGCGCGTCCTTTTCTGCTAAGCCGCAGCCAGCGCGGCAACGGTTGCCGCCCTCTTTCCTCGAGCTTTCATCGCGGCCCTCTCCCGCTTGGCCTCATCCTCAGCGGCATCGACTGCAGCAAAAAACAAATTTTAGCCACAAGACCCCACGGGCCAGGACAAAGGCGGAAGCCGCACCTGGAAATTACCATGAGGATCCGAGGGACCGTCATCTGACCGGACGGGAAACCCTTTGGGATCCGTCTGGGGGTACTTCTTCGGTTTCCGGTCCGCCAGGAAGGTGGGGAGCGTGAGGTCGCCGACACCATCCTCAGCATGCAGAAGCACGTGGCGCGCAGAAGCACGTGGCATATCTTGTGTGACGGGTCCATGTCGGGTCGTCGACGGTCGACAGGTGGCATATCTTGTGTGACCGCTTCTGCAGCAGAAGCACGTGGCGCGCCATCCACGGCAGCGTGATATCCCGGGCGGTGAGCCGCTCCATCGCCACCATCGTCTCCACCCGGGTGGCCATCCGGTCAATGTCCGCCTGGCCCCCATCCCCTTCACCGTCCAGGCCTTCTACGTCGAAGGCACGTTGATGAAGGGCGGCAGGCCGATCCAATCCACCTCCGTGGCATTGCTCACATAAAAATATAAGCGCTGCCACATCTTGATGGTGTCGGGGAGCTCGAACCGCGACATCGGCAACGAGGGCCACGGATAGACGGCGCAGCAGCCCGTCTCCATCAGCGAGCCATCCTTGATTGTGTTCTGGGCCTTGAAGTGGAAGAACTTGAGGAAGTTCGCCACCTCGGGCCACACCCCAAGGTAAGATTCACAGCATGCCGCATGATGCGACAGCTACGCGATGGCGCTGGCGCCGAGGTGGTGGAGTTGGAGGTCGAAGAAGACGAAGAGCTGAAGGAGAAAGGGGTTGACGGGGAGGCCCAAGCCGCGGGCGAAGTGCGCGAGGAAGACGACGCACTCTCCTGGACGGGGGTCAGGCACCCGCCCACCCTCCGGCGCGAGCCGATGCTTCACTAGCATCAACGAGGGGATAAACTTACCCGCCGATACTTGTCAACAAGATCGTCGGTCACAAAGGACCCGCACCAGCCTCCGTGCTGCTCCGACAGCATGTCGGCAGGTGGAGTGGCTGTGGCACCCTCCGGCGCGAGCCGATGCTTCACTAGCATCAACGAGGGGATAAACTTCCCCCGCCGATACTTGTAAACAAGATCGTCGGTCACAAAGGACCCGCACCAGCCTCCGTGCTGCTCCGACAGCATGTCGGCAGGTGGAGTGGCTGTGGTGGACGGTGTCTGGTGGCTCCAGCGACCACGAAGAGGAGGCGCAAGGAGCGAAGCGCGAGAGAACACAAAGAGACAGGGAAGGAGGAGCTCGAGGAAGAGGAAGTGTGAGCCCCATTCCCCTCTAGGGCTCTATCTATCCTTGCGGGGGCACCGTCGCCTCCTCAGCTCCCACGCGACACATGGCCATGAGGCACCCTAGCCACATGACGCTACGGCTTTAGATACTTTGCGCCGTCACAACCCAGCACAGAAGATCCACAAGAGTTACTAGGAGAGGAGGCGTGCGCGCTCGCCCCAAGAAACTGCTGCAGCAAGTGGTGCGCGCGGTTACCAAAAAACTAACGCAACGACATGGAAGTCAAACTGACGCGGCGTGCGCCTGAGAAACAGTCATGGCTGACGACACCATCAACCTCATCAAACTGACACTTCGGCTCCAGCTTCGCCAGCCGGTAGCTGCCTTCGCTATTTACACCTAGTGATGGAGGGGTTAACCTCTTGGGTGCCCGATCTTCACGGACCTCGTGGTCAAATCGATGGGAAAGCGAGGGGAAAGGGAGAAGGTAGCGGAAGCGAACACACACCTCGCGAAGAACACGATGAACACACGCAAAACTCACACGATACAAGGTCGATTGCTCCCGAACGGCGGCCACCGGTCCGATAGAATCCTCGCAAGGAAAGATCGGTCAACATGCTCCCTCAAATCCACATCGGAGAGGGAAGAACACCTTGGGGAGGGTCTTGACAACTTGGAGACGAGACATCGAACTCCAAGGCCTTGTTCAACGATGGATGCGTGATGCAAAGTCCAATCGAGGTTGGTGACGATAGTCGGTCCCCTTGGTAAAGGGGATGAGGCAAAACTAGAGATTCCACAATGGGGGTTGTCTTTAGTCTATCATCTATGCCTAAGGGATACATGAGGGGTGGGGGGCTCTATTTATAGGCCAACCACTAAACACGGGTAGTTTGGGGATAAAACTAGGGTTTGGACGAGCTAGAGGGGTACATGGGCCGAAGGCCCAACAGGTGCGCGCAGGCACACATGACCGGTAGTACCGGACTTAGGACCGGTAGTACCGGTCATCACCGGTAGTACCGCTTGCGGTCTTGGAGCATTCGTTGGAGCCGTCAGTAGCAAGCGGTAGAAGGGGCGGTAGTACCGCTGACCGGTAGTACCGGTTCCGACAAACGGTAGTACCGCTTGGACCTGGCAGCTGCCGACCTGTCTTCTTCCGTCTCCTCTTCCAAGCCTCCGTCTTGTCGGGCTTGATGTTCCGGGCTTCCTCCCTTGCCTCCGTACTGGTCGGTGTGAACCTATCATGCATATGTGACGGAGTATGAAGTAGCATACCATTCCATAGGGTAGGAAGTGGGCTCGCATAGAGGAACAGATTCACCTTTGGAGTCCATGACGACTTGGCGTACGTTGGAGACCTTGATGTAGTAACGACCGTAGGTCGGGCTGCATCATCTCCCCCCCCCTTCAAAAAGAGTCGTCCCCGACTCTACATGCTCATCACAAAGTAGAAGCGGTCGAGAGACCTTCTTGATCCTGGGGTTCACCATATAGTCGTCCTCGGGAAGATTGACTTGACAACACTTCAATGTTCCTTCACCTTCCTTGAAGCCTACAAAGCTCACAACAAAAGCAAAGCAACACTCAAAGCGTAGCCAATTCATGAAGATTATTGCATGAGTCCTCAAGTAGAAGGAAGTCACATTATCGTGTAGACATAGCTCGATGAAGGGTAGCCATAGGTAACTCTCTTCGGTTCTTCTTGTCAACATATAGTCCATAGAGGTTGACGTGTATGCATTTGTACCTTCATACAACAAAGACCAAGCAACATATGTTTGTGTGTGATAGAGGAGCATGTCATTTGTGGCATGTCCATTCTTGTTCACAACACGATTAGCACAACTCGAGTATAGCAAACGGGATGCATATGCAAGGTCAATGTGCATGGAAATCGTTTGAACATCATCCAAATGTGGAAACTTAAAAACTCCATATAACATAGAAGTGGGGCATTCAAAGCATTGGATCCAAATTTCAAACAACATATTTGATGCCAGAATAGGAGAATTTGGCAAAAACACACAAGGAAGCATATCCAAAACAAAAGTATTATGTTTGCAAACAAACCAAATGAAAGAGCAAGTGGTCCTTATGTTTTTTGCAACAACAAGACGAGATTCTTGGAAGCTCTCATGACAATACATGCTCTTAATGGAATTGTGGTTGCACGCAAAACATCGGAAAGAGAAAATGTTCAACATTTTTGTTGCAACACACAAAGCATCATTATCTAAATGCGAAGAAACATGAATGTCACGAGGGGAGATAATACCATTAACATGCTTGAAATCAAACCATAGGAAAGAGCAATTTGTCAACATGAAAGATGCAAAGCATGCAAAAGGTATCAGAGCTGGGTTCGATCTTGAACTCACTTGTGGGATGCTCTCTAGAGCTCTTTTTGTCAACTCGTGCTCAACTGAGGTTGACATTCTCGTGCGGGCACCTACACACACCATATGTAAAAGGAAGACCGTGTGTGCATGGTAGAGATACACATCATCCATCATGACGTATCTCTTCTTGTGCACATCACCATTAATGTCATTCAAGTATGAAGTAGATGCATGGTGAGTATGCAAGTGGGGAACATGCTTATCATGGCAATCATCAAAATCTCCAAAAATTGAGAAAGCTATGGGGGCCATCTCATTATAACGCATATAATCAATATTGTTGCAAGCAAAGCGAGTGAAATAGCAAGCATTCATCTTATTGCAAGAAACGGGAGAAATTGAATGACTAGCATGACAAGGCAAGTCCAAAGCAATTGGAGGATACACACAAGATGCATAGCATGGCATGTTTATGGCAATGATATCGCAATCAAACAATTCCACATGATCAATATTATGCAAAGGCAAAGCATCACATGGGAATATGAGTGAAGCATATGCAATGTCACAAGTATCATCCATAGCATGCATATCCTCACAATTCATCATGTCCACTAGTGGGATCATGGCATCATCAACACCCTTATTGTTACCTTGTTCATACCTCTCATATGAAGTGGGTGTTGTGGAAGTAGTGGCCTCTTCGTATTCTTCATGTAGCCATGGCGTCGCATCATCTTCGTGCACCATGTATGTAACACCCTCAGAATCGGCCCTATGCAAGTTTCAGCGATTCCCGCCAAACCCGCATAGAAACGATTCAAAGGTGCCCACCAGGCACTTTCGTGCGGGTGGAAAACGAAGTAATACCATTACACAATAGTCCACGATGGAACCCACAGAACAGATATATACAACAGCGACTCAGAGAGTCAAGAATACGGATATACAATACAAAGATCCAAATCACCTGGAAAACGATATAGTGTCCGAGTACGGACAAGATGCAAATTGAGCTAAGAGCCCTAAAGAATAACCAATGGCGTCCATAACCCTGCCCAGGCCAAGCCGAAAGGGTAACCCTGCTAACGACGTCGATCTCAAAACCTGCTTAAACAAAAGGAGTGCCGACCAAGGGCAAAGGAAAAAGAGAGAGCGGTCAGTACTGAGGCCAGTACACGGCGAGGCTAGAATTCGGCGGTCCTCGCCTACATAGGTATGGTGGACTGAAGCGGCAGCGCGGCATACACTAAACAACCTATAGAGACTCGATACAACTAGCGGCTATCAGAGAGGGGTAAGAAAGACCTATTCGGAACCAACCTGATACTACCACCAAACATACCCATCCTGGTATTTCCCCCTCGAGACCAGACGAGGAAGTCAATCGAGGAACTCACACCGTTGGCAGTTTTATTTATTCAGTTATCGTTGCAGCAATTACTAGTCAGGTATAGATAGTCATCCTGATAGAATAAGCAGTGGGCACTTTTAGTTAACCATTCCATTGTAGTTGCAACACTTACTAGTCAGATACAATTAGCATGAGATATCCCCAAACCCAGCAGTTGTTGGTACTTTTATTTAGCCATTCCGTTGCAGTGAAGCTGATTACTAGTCATATCGGATACAAGTCAAATTATAGCAGTAAACTTTAGTTATAGTTGTCTATGATCGAGAACTGTGCTCCAAGTCGTCCATAACCGCTGACATGGCTTTTCAAAAAGATTTAACCCTGCAGGGGTGCACCAAAGTATCCACACGCACTTCGACCCTTTTTGCCAGATCAGTTAACATACACCCATCGGTATGTCGGCGGGGCCTAAGTCATGACGTTTCCTAGACCCAAAGCAAGTACATGGGGGCCACCCCACTAAGCTACCCGCAACGAAGTCGGCCGGTCTCCGAGACGGACTCAGGGTTTGTGTAGACGGCTGTAAACGACTGGGAACCCGAAAAGATGACTGGGCTTGTCGATACAGCGAAAACGTGTCACGATCCTAAACAGTACAGGTGCAGTACTTCGCACAATTTAAATTAAGCGGTAAAGCATGGCATAAGTACATGATAGTAATAAAGCCCCAAACTAATTGTGGCCCCCGGTACAATACTTTGAAATCAGGTACTAATCGATGGGGGGCCCATACACCCCACATGTGGTTAGCGCGCTCAATCTCGGAACAGGTGTCAAGAACTCGGGGTCCTACGGGACACAAGTGGACGGTTAACAACCAAATAACATCTATTGCCCACCTATGCCTCTGCATTTACCTACTTCAATTTTAGTTATTAAACAGTAATTAAAGTAAACGATAATTAAAGCCATGATCATATCCAACATTAAACATGCGGCAACACTCCAACAACTGTGGTACTGGCCGACACGCAACAGCACTTGAGCAAGCGACTACGACGCGCAGGTCCAACTATCTACCAAACAACAGGTAATAGGATGTGTCCAAGGCAATATAAGGCTGCAAGGGATATCATGGGTACGGAAACTAGAGCATCGCGACACAGATAGCAATAGATCAACAGGAGGAAATAAAGACTATAAATGCAAAATAGGTAGAAGGGGAAGGGATGCTCGCCTGAAAACATTGCCGAAGGTTCATCCGAAGATCGGGTCGACACTCGCATCAACTCATCGGCCTAATCCGTGAAGAAGCAAAGCACTAGAAGAAACACCGGATGCACTATTTAATACTACGGCAGAAGATCGGGCATGATGCATGTATGATGTATGACATGGCAAAGATGCGATG
The DNA here is from genome assembly GCA_916181665.1 of Avena sativa. Lineage (NCBI taxonomy): Eukaryota > Viridiplantae > Streptophyta > Magnoliopsida > Poales > Poaceae > Avena > Avena sativa. Next base: position 224,875,363 of record OV702284.1, on the reverse strand, counting down.
CATTTAGGCAATATTAAGCGGAACCGGGGTCCCGACAATTAAATATATGGTTCTAGTTGTTTAGATACCCCGCATTTTAAATATGGTATTAACATGGCAAAACATAGCATCGGTTCGCTACACAATGTTAAATGGGACCAATATAAGACTAGATTTGCCCGCATATGGTCTCCATATTTAATTTAGGTGAATCGGCATAAGGCCCCCAAACCACAGACAAGTATGCATGCATGATCAATTTAATATGCATCAGTTGATAATGTCATTTTATAAAATAATGGGGTCTCGGATAGGGAATCACATTAGGGTTCGGCGAAATTGGGCTTCGAGGGGTTCGGGGTTGGTCTCAGGGTTCTACGGGAGAACGGCTCGACGAGATCGGTCTTGGATAACAGAGTAGATCTTGGCGTTCCGCGAAGAAGGACTTGGGTCGGTGTCGATCTTGTCGTTGCGAAGATCTTGTCAGGTCTGCGCCATCAAGTCGGTCTTGGCATTCGGGGTGAGGAACTTGGCATCCTCGAGGAAGTACTTGTCTTATCCGTGAAGAAGATCATGTCGGTCCACGGGGTTCGGTCTTCGGGGTTCGACGGGTGTCTTGGCGTCCCATGAAGGCATCCTCGGTGCTCCGTGTCGAAGGCATCGGGGTCTCCGGGTAGGAGAACATGGAGTTCCGAGGGGTTCGGTCCCGTGAGGCAGATCTTGGGGTTCGGTCTTCAAACACCGGGATCGGTCTACAGATCCGGAATTGGGGATCTTGGCGCGGCACCGGGTTCGGGGTGTCGAGGCTTGGTCTTCGTACCTTCAGATCTCGGGTTCTCGAATACACGATGGAGGACTTGGGGTTCCGGGAAGGCGACCTTGGCGTTCGGTTCGGTGGTATCAGGCTTCGAACTCCGTGAATGGGGCTTTGGATCCGCATCCATGAAGAAGATCTAGGTGTCCAAGCAATCTTCGGTTCCATGTCGAGGGGCTTCGGATACTCCGGATCCATGAAGCAAAACTTGTTGTCGAAGGTGATCAGGAACAACACATCGGTGCTCCAACAACACATCGGTGCTCCAGGATTCAACAACACATCGGTGCTCCAGGGACATACGGGTGCATGCGGCCAAAGCAGAGGAGCTCGGTGCTGTGCTGGGTTCGAGGAGGAGACGGAGAAGGGCGGCCAGACACGGAGGTTACGCGCAGGCGGAGGCCGGCACTTGGATGGCGGCGACGGGCTCGCGCGCTTGCAGGCGATCGGCGGCAGGCTAGGAAGCTTACGAGGGGCGCGGGGCCGGGGCTAGCGAGGAGGGGCGAGGAACCAGCAGCGACGGAGGAGGTTGGGCAGAGGGGCGGGGTCGCACGCTAGAGGCGGGGCGAGGGCGGCGCCGCTCGGGTGCTTGCGAGCAGAGCGAGGGGGTTGCAGGGTCGGGGGTTGGTGAGGAGATGCGTGCCTGGGGGCGGGCGTGGGAGGACACGCAGGGGTGGGGCCAGGCTGTCGGGGAGTGTGGTGAGAGGGGTCAACGGGGTGTTGGGTGTGGGTGGGCAGGCAGGTGGGAGGTGGCAGGTGGTGATTGGTGGAAGGAGGGATGAGAGGCGAGGTGGCGAGCGGCTATTGGGTGGGGTGAGGTGGAGGGAGGCTGGGTAGACTAGGTTTAGGTAGAAAAGGGTTTGGGGAGATCTGGGGTAGGCTGGTTTTTGTACTGGGGGTGGCCGACTGGGTCGGATCGGCCCGGTACGGCTGCCCCCTAAAAATAAAATAAATATTTTATTATTTAAAACGGGGCGTTTGAAATCCATTGGTAGACGAAACAAAATAATCCGGAGACCCGGGTTTTAATTTGAATAAAGACGGGAATATTTAGAAAACAAAACTAGGCGTTTCAAAAATAGTGTAGACAAAAACCATGCAGGATGATGACGATGCGCAATTGCAATGTGGCATGATGACATGAGCATGCGGTCATGATGATGCGCAACACAAAAACACCGCGATTTTCTAGTAGTGGTTTTTGCGGGATGCCACAATGTACATCTTCTCCAATTGAGGCATCATTGCTTCATGGCTTGGCGCTTCTTCATCCATGGAACCTAGCATAACACAAGAGAACACACTAGAGGTAGAGGGTAAGTTGTTAGAAATCGAAATGATCTCACTTGACCTATCAACTACCACTCTCAACTCACTAGGAGTATCGCTCATGCCCTCTAAGTGGAAGCACTCAATCTCACATAAGGTGGAGTCACTCATGTCACTCTTGTTCTCACTCAAGTGGGCTGAGTGGCTCTCATACTCACATGGGATTGGTACCACATCATCACTCAAGCAGATGGGGTTAGGCTCGGTTTCCTCAACTCCTTGCGCCTCCTTTGGTGAAGGGAAAATCCCATGCTCACCATTCTTGACCTTGTCGCCTCCAAGGTTTGATGCCATAAGATGGGCATCATCGCTCTCCTCCATGGTCGAAGGGAAAATCCCATGCTCGACCGTCTCGTGGCCATCGCGTAGTAGTGGTGGAGGTAGGCTCATGCTATCCAACTTGGCAAAGTAGAGGTCTACATTTTCCTCGTTGGCGAGGTTGTGGAAGTCAAGCATAGGCATTGAAGCTTGCTGGCGTGGAGGAAGGCTTGCTCTTGGTGACATTGTGGTGGTGGCACGAGTAGTTGAAGGTGCCCTATGATGGTGTCGACGCAGGTCATTGGCGTGCCTTGCCGATGGTTGATGTAGGTGGCGCACTTGGTCGTCCATATGGCGCTCACGACGATGGCCCTTGACCTTGGCACTCTTCCTTGTAAGTTTTTCTAATGAGCGCAAAACATCATTAGTCTTGGCGACCATCCTCATGTTTTTGTCGAAGTCGTTGTCCATGTCCTTCTTGAAGTTGTGGAGGTCGCTTTGGAACTTGTCCATTTGATGATGGACCTTGGCGCACTCGAGTTGGAGGCTCCGTCTTGGTCGGTGCGACTTGAGGAGCTTGTCGTTGTCGTTCTTGAAGTCGCCCATGCTTGGGGAGTTGTTGTTGTTGTAGCACTCCATGTCACCCAAGCATGTGGAGCCATTGTTGGTGTAGTGCTCCACCATGTAATCCATGCTTGTGGAGACATATGCATGGTGGCTCATCGTGGATTCTACATAGAAATCATCCTCGGTCCCGGAGTCCCTAGACATGCTTCACAAGACCAAGTGTTGTATATGGAAGTGGTAGAGGGTGTTAGGGATACAACGTCAAACCTTACTTTACCTTGGAAGATCGTATCGTGCAAGTGGCCACACTTGAGAGAAATAAACCAAGCAAAGTGAAGTTCACGCGGAACACCAAAACCAACTAAGAACCAAAAAACACACACACACAAGGCCTATGGTGGATAGGTATGGAAAGTGGCATGTCAAGAACCAATCCGAAATCAAGATGTTATAATGGCAAGTAAAGAACCACAATGATCACAAAGCAAACAAGTTAATCCACAAGATAGGAAATATATACAAGGAAACACACACGGTGGGATAAATGGGACTTGTGCGACGGAGAAAGTGAGCTAAGAACCAAATGATTACCTAGCGAAGACTATAAGCTCGTGTCACACAAGTACAAGGAGAGACGCTAGTTCGATTGCACAAAATTGGTGGGCTACAAGATATGCACAATAAGTACCACCTATATGATGTTCATCGAGCTTGCGCTTCCTATTCTATGAGGCACATGTGTATCTCTTTTTTTTCTTTTTTTTCTATTTTTTTCTTTTTGTATCACTCTTTTTCTTTTTATTTCTTTTTCACTTGCCTCTTCCTTGTGCCAACAACTATACAAGATAACTATATGAGATAGCGCTCACAATGTTTGCTCGGAATCTACAAGGTATCAAATGTGCATAGCCCAAGCAATCATAAAAGGAACTAGTCTCAATAGGTGTTTGTTGCTCGCAAAGATAGTGGGGTTCACAAAGGAATGCAAGTGGGGAGAAGTCGCGGGATGTTTATACCTTTCGTCGACGATCTTCACCCTTTATTGTTGGATTCCGCCTTGCTCACGGAATTTGGATGGAGTAGATGGCATGAACAACGTGGATGATGATGTAGTGCTCCTTCTCCTCTTCGAAACGAGCTAAAGAACACCAAAATCCGAGTTCGAATGCAAAAGTTATGCTCAAAACGGTGAGCGGCTGAAATCTGGGAATCTATTTTTTCTGTTCAGTACAGGGGGGTAGTACCGCTTGGATGAGAGGTAGTACCGGTTGTGAGCGGTAGTACCGGATTTTGGGACCGGTAGTACCGCTTGGTCCTGGGACGCCCAGATTTGACGCGTTTTCGCGATTGTGGGGCGATTTGGGCGGAAAATCTTCAAGAAAAACACCAAATCGACGGGGGAAATCAAGGAATTAGGCTATGGGAACGCAAAGGAAGGTAGATCAACAAGTTTAGCAAGTAATCCACGGATCAAAACCTACCAAAACGCACTCAAATCACAGATCGATCCAAAACACAAATTGGGGCTGTTTTTGGTGGAATTTTCGAATTTATGGGGAAAAGACCAAATCGATGAGAAATCTGTGGCAACCAAAAGCTGCTGATACCAGATGATGGAGGGGTTAACCTCTTGGGTGCCCGATCTTCACGGATCTCGTGGTCAAATCGATGGGAAAGCGAGGGGAAAGGGATAAGGTAGCGGAAGCGAACACACACCTCGCGAAGAACACGATGAACACACGCAAAACTCACACGATACAAGGCCGATTGCTCCCGAACGGCGGCCACCGGTCCGATAGAATCCTCGCAAGGAAAGATCGGTCAACGTGCTCCCTCAAATCCACATCGGAGAGGGAAGAACACCTTGGGGAGGGTCTTGACAACTTGGAGACGAGACATCGAACTCCAAGGCCTTGTTCAACGATGGATGCGTGATGCAAAGTCCAATCGAGGTTGGTGACGATAGTCGGTCCCCTTGGTAAAGGGGATGAGGCAAAACTAGAGATTCCACAATGGGGGTTGTCTTTAGTCTATCATCTATGCCTAAGGGATACATGAGGGGTGGGGGGCTCTATTTATAGGCCAACCACTAAACAAGGGTAGTTTAGGGATAAAACTAGGGTTTGGACGAGCTAGAGGGGTACATGGGCCGAAGGCCCAACAGGTGCGCGCAGGCACACATGACCAGTAGTATCGGACTTAGGACCGGTAGTACCGGTCATCACCGGTAGTACCGCTCCGGGACCGGTAGTACCGCTTGCGGTCTTGGAGCATCCGTTGGAGCCGTCAGTAGCGAGCTGTAGAAGGGGGCGGTAGTACCGCTTGGACCTGGCAGCTGCCGACCTGTCTTCTTCCGTCTCCTCTTCCAAGCCTCCGTCTTGTCGGGCTTGATGTTCCGGGCTTCCTCCCTTGCCTCCGTACTGGTCGGTGTGAACCTATCATGCATATGTGACGGAGTATGAAGTAGCATACAATTCCATAGGGTAGGAAGTGGGCTCGCATAGAGGAACAGATTCACCTTTGGAGTCCATGACGACTTGGCGTACGTTGGAGACCTTGATGTAGTAACGACCGTAGGTCGGGCTGCATCACCTAGTGGGCGGCCATCGATTCCGCAGCCGGTTGAATCCAGCTGGAAAGCAAAAGTAAAAGTTGCAGCCGAACCCGGTCAACAAACTACATCAAGATACAAAGGAGCACGCAAGACCTTACCCACCAGCCAAGTCCTTACGCGCTCGGGGACTAGTGTCGGGGGGATAACCCCCGGGTGGGGAAAGCCAAGCCCAAGTAGGCCGGCTCCAGAAGATACATGCCGCCTGGCCATCAAGCAGGACAACTCCAGCTGCCTGGCTAGTACCGCGTGGCTGGGTTTAAAGCTTTCCCGACTGGCCCGTCTAGCCGGGTAACCAGAAGAACCGGCCGGGTGGACGCCTCCACCCGGCTTACCTCGGATTCGATGGAAAGCGCAGATGGGGAGATGCTCCTTGCGGGGTACGCCCCTGGCTCCCTTCGTCATCAGGCAGGCTGGTGTGCCTTCGCGACCTGTGCTACCCGACAAAGATAAAGCAAAGTGGTCGGCTGACCGCCAAATCAGTCCGAATGACCGTTAAAGTAAGGGTGACGCCCCAAAGGAAGCCCGGGTGACCGTTAAATAAGGGAATGACGCCAAAAGAAGGGCGGACTTGGTCCTGGCCCACTGGCTGGACCCTGCAGCCAGTCCTGCCCTGTAAACCCATATCCAAACAGTAAACCCTAGAGCCTAAATTGTAATCTACCTTTCCCGACCAGTATATAAGGGCGGGTAGAGCTGGGGTTCTAGGTAAGTAAGATCCATAGCAGCAAGAGCTTGCCTCTAGTCCCATCTTCCTCTAGCTCTCGATAGTAGTTGAGGAAACAGCTCCAGGAGCACTTGTACTGGGCATTTTCCCACATATAGTTCATCTTGCAGAAGTAGGGGTGTTATCTCACCGAGAGGGCCCCGAACCTGGATACGTCGCTGTGTTTGTAGTTCTCCGTGCCTAACCCGTTGCGTGAGCCACCGATTGCATCCGAGTGTCCCTCTTTAGCCATCCCCGATGGCACTGTCGTGTTCTACACCACGACACAAGGCTAAGAGAATCTAACTGCAAAATGGTTCACTCGTCATTCAGTAGCAGCCTTGTTTTATTATTCTTTCTATTCTTGATTTGTGGAATCCACGTTGATGCTAAATGGTGGAGCATACGACAATTTCTTAGACTCTAGTTTGCGTTTTTCTTAAATATATCTAAACGTTGCACATGTCCTAATTATGTTTGCTAGAAAAAAGGCAAATCGCCATGAAACTTTGTCGTGGATGAAGAATGTTGTGGTGTGTAGTGTGGATGTTCACTTTATGAGAACCTTATGATATGTTTGTGTGGCCAAAAAACTGTGTGGTGTTTTGCATATGGCAAAAATAGATTCACGACATCGATCTAGATTTATGAATTGGGAAATTTGTACCCGCTCTAACGACGTTACTATGTGTTGTGCACGTTCATATCTAGTGATCTATGCAGTTGATATGTGCATAGCTAGACCTCTGAGTATCCACTATTTCTGATGAATATATTTCAATTATTATACTAAAAAATAATTTTTTTCCACGCACTGACATTTGGTTGTATCTATACCTAATAATAATAAAGCACGAAGTATTTCTCCCGGTCCAATACTTTTGTGGACAGGTTTGTCCTTCCACCAGACCCTATATTACAACCAATGCCACAAGTAAGTCAAAAAAAATTGTTCCAGTTTTTCTATCTATATATATATATATATAATACCTAATACCTAATACCTATACCTATACCTATACCTATACCTATACCTAATAATAATAAAGGACGAAGTGTTTCTTCCGGTCCAACACTTTTTTGGACTGTTCTAACCCTGAAAGTGGGGAAAATTACAGCCTATGCCACCTCTAAGTTACATGTTATTAATTATTAAACGTTTCAGGTCTTTTCTGAATGCACCGCCGCCGTTTCTGATTGTCACCTCCCCGATTCCATCATGTCTTTAACCATGGCGAGAGCACAATTTGATCCAGCGACCGGATGGCCGCACATGCTATGTCCACTTGATCTCTTGCCGCAGCTAAGACGTCTTCGTCCACTGATAACACAGGCATGGCTGCAGCACCCATCCCCTCGACCTATGCCGGCTATTGAGGATTGTTCCTCCTTCCACCTGGTCATCGAGGCTGCACTCTCCTCAACCATAGCGAGCACTGGATCGGAATACCACGGGCGTCGCTGCGCCTGTCACCTTGATTAGTGCCTCCAAGTAAGATCATGCCTCCCTCCTCCTGGTCTCACATGAACTACGGCCGAAGTCGTCGGTGATGCTGCTGAGCGGATGAACTATGGCCGGTTGGTGTCGCAGCTGTTAACCTCCTTGACGCCGTTTTAAAAAATGCTTTCCCCGCAGCGTCAATCTCCCCGTGCTGCCCCATGATCCCTGCTGTTTTTCCAGATCCTGAGCTAGCTGAGTTCCCGAACGTCAACATGTTGAACTATCGTCATGATCAGATTTTACCTACAAAAAATGAAAAAACAAGTCATCCACGGCCCAATTGGTGCAGCAGTGAAGAGGCCCACAAAAAACAGACCGATCAATTCTTCTCTCCCATCGATGTAAAAGATAGTCCCACCTCGCTTTATTATACTGTCTTAGACCTGTTTATATACGTCTTGAATTCTCTAAGAAATATCACAACAGCCCGTGAAATCAGTTGGCAATAGCATCGATGTGGCTGCATAGATCGACTTCGACTTTACTGGAGCGATAGAGTGAGATTTCTTTGACATCAACATCAAAAAATAGCATTGCCTAGAGGGACTTGCATGGATCGAAGTCGACATTAAAGAGGACCCGATTGATAGAGAGAAATTGACATCCAAGAGCATTGCATGAATGGACTGGACAGATTGATTGAGAAAAATTGACATCCAAGAGCATTGCATGAACCTATTGAGAAGAGAGAGAGGGGATCTATTTGGGGTTAGAGGATTTCCTCGATCTAGAGATGAAAGAAAATATGTTAATTATCTGTTTTTTCTTCTAGCTAGCTGCCACAATTTTCGACATCTCCACATCTATTTCTATTTTGAGACGAAGGAAGTAGTTTATTAACCAAACAGAGAGAGGATCTATTTGGGGTTAGAGGATTTCCTCGATCTAGAGATGAAAGAAAATATGTTAATTATCTGTTTTTTCTTCTAGCTAGCTGCCACAATTTTCGACATCTCCACATCTATTTCTATTTTGAGACGAAGGAAGTAGTTTATTAACCAAACACACACACACATCGACTAAGCTTGCCAATACATTTTATTGTGCAAAGTTTTAGGCTAATTTTTGTGTGCCTAAAAATATATACTCCCTCCGATCCATATTGATTGACTTTGATTTGTTAAAATTTAGATGAACCTATATACTAAATAGTATCTAGATTTATTCAAATCTAGACAAATTTGAGTCAATTAATATGGGCCAGACGTAGTAGTAAAATCAATAAGTATTTAAATGATGTCATGTGATTTTCACTTTGTTTGATGGATCATGTGATTTTCGCTATTACACATGTAAAACTGTTTTTTTACTATCCTAATTCAAATAATTCATTGATTTTGTCTGGTGCCATGGCAACGCACGGGTTTTATGCTAGTATATACTAATAATAAAGCACGAAGTGTTTCTTCCGGTCCAACACTTTTTTAGACGATTTTACCCTTCCACCAAAACACATATTACCCCTTATGCCACCCATAAGTGAAATACTGTTTTTTTTCGGTCGAGATCGAAGGCAACCCGAGTATCTATCCAGGACAGACGTGGCTTTTTCTTCATGCTCGATTCCCGGTCTGTTATGGGCCGGTATTCTCGTGATTTCAAGCAAAGGAGGCCTTGATTTGGTTGCACCGTCACATGAAATAACTAGCGGATATTTAGTCCCACCCTGCTACCTTCACAAGTGCCCCACCGATTTATATACGTAAGCAGATCTCATATATCAGCAAGCTATAAATTAAGACACAGGCAGACCGAGCTAATTAGACGGAAGGGATCATAGGCTTGTTTCCTGAGCATATATCGTGGGATCGTGGGCTAATGCATGCAAGATGCATGATTAAAAAGAAAGGCACCACGAGGATGGCGTCCAGCGGAGGGGCTCGGCGCTCAGGCCAGAGGAAGGGCGCCGGAGAGGGCACTGGCGGAGGCTCTCTGTGCTCTGCAGGAGGTGGTGCTCGGCTCGAGGCGAGGAGAGGAGGCCGGGCGGCGCTGAGCGGGGTGGCGGGGGCAGAAGCGAGGGAGAGAGGGATGGCGTTGGCCCCGGGCCGAGATAGGACGGCGATGCAGCAGGGGAGGGCGGGGAAAACGACGGCGGAGAGGCGGTCGGGCGGCGCTGAGCGGGTGGCGGGTGGGGGCAGAAGCGAGGGAGAGAGGGATGGCGTGGCTCCGGGCCGAGCTAGGCGCAGAGGAGGGCGGGGAAAACATCGGCTCGAGGCGAGGAGAGGAGGCCGGGCGGCGCTGAGCGGGGTGGCGGGGGCAGAAGCGAGGGAGAGAGGGATGGCGTTGGCCCCGGGCCGAGATAGGACGGCGATGCAGCAGGGGAGGGCGGGGAAAACGACGGCGGAGAGGCGGTCGGGCGGCGCTGAGCGGGTGGCGGGCGGGGGCAGAAGCGAGGGAGAGAGGGATGGCGTGGCTCCGGGCCGAGCTAGGCGCAGAGGAGGGCGGGGAAAACAGCGGCGGGGTGGATCGGGGTCTCTAAGGAAGGCGACGGTAGTTGGGAAGACGAGGATGGAGGCGGGGTGAGAGCGAGAGGTGGGAGAGACGCGTGCGGCTCGGCTCGAGGCGAGGAGAGGAGGCCGGGCGGCGCTGAGCGGGGTGGCGGGGGCAGAAGCGAGGGAGAGAGGGATGGCGTTGGCCCCGGGCCGAGATAGGCCGGCGATGCAGTAGGGGAGGGCGGGGAAAACGACGGCGGAGAGGCGGTCGGGCGGCGCTGAGCGGGTGGCGGGCGGGGGCAGAAGCGAGGGAGAGAGGGATGGCGTGGCTCCGGGCCGAGCTAGGCGCAGAGGAGGGCGGGGAAAACAGCGGCGGGGTGGATCGGGGTCTCTAAGGAAGGCGACGTTAGTTGGGAAGACGAGGATGGACGCGGGGTGAGAGCGAGAGGTGGGAGAGACGCGTGCAGTGTACTACGCAGCTGGTGGGGTTCCCGTGGCATGAGTGGGTGCGTGGGTTTGTGGACGGGAATACGTGTACGGGTCGATCGGGTCAGGGTGTGTGTGGCGGCCGGGTGTCAGCAGACTACCTCAGAAAAATACCGGTTCAACCAACACTATGTGGGTCAATTATTTGGGCAACAACATGTATGATGGTAATGCATGCATTATAAAGTTACAAAAATTCTGACATCTTTTTAGGACATCAAACATAACCCTACAATTGAATTATCCTTGCAATTTAGGTCAATTTTAGACCAAATCCACATCCCAAATCCTCCCGACATACGCAAATATATTTTCCTTTTTGTGGATCTTTCATCATCTAATAAATATCTCAGTTATGTTTCTTGCATAGCACATCATCTCTGCTGTTTTTTTACCACAAGATTAGCATCAGGAGATCTCTATATTCAGTTACTTTCAGTCAATTATCGCTATAGTACGGTTGCTCCATATATCCTTGATGCTATCCTTAAATGTTGTAATGGCTTCTTCCTTAACCCTTCTTTGCGGTTGGTTTGAGCCGACTCACCACCGGCATAACAAAGACTATCTTCTTCCGCCGCAACGCGCGGGCATTTTGCTAATAAAGGACGAAGTGTTTCTTCCGGTCCAACACTTTTTTGGACAAAATTACCCTTCCACCAAACACAAAATTACCTACTAATTGCCACCCTTAAGTAAAAACTGTTCAACCACCCCTAAGTGAAAATAAAAAAATGTTTGACCGAAAACATAAAATACACACGTACGCCACCACTCGTGAGTGAAAATAGCCATTCATCAAAATATAAAAAACAGCCGGGGAATGTGTATGCGAGGATGAAGAGACCGAGCGGCGCTACGTCACGTCCTTGCCGTTGTTTGGAAGGCCGGCCATGAGGAGGAAGCATGACGGCCTGAGCTTGGAAAGCGTAGACGTCGCATCGGCATTGTGCGGAGCTTGGTGGAATGTGGACATGGACAATGATGGCAGCCAAGACACAGCAGGTTGGCGACCACTATATTGCGGTCATTTTCCATATATTCCGACCACGACTTGCCCAGTCCACCCGGACATAGGCGCCGCCTCCTCTCCCGGCCACGGTTGCGCCCCTTTCCATCCCTCTCCTTCCAAGCTCCCGGTCTGTCCTTCCTTGGCTCCGCCGTTAACCGCGTCCCGTCGTCGGCAAGCTCCATGGTCCACCGCAAGCACCAACGGCCGGTGCGTGCGCGCCATGGGGACTCCCTCCGCCGCAAGGGAACTTCCTCCCGCTTTGACTCACAACGAGGTTCTCTCTGGCAATCAATTGATTCCCGATGAATTTGCTAAACCACATCGGATACAGAAGGAGAACCTTATCTTGTCAGGAGCGTCATGAGATTTTGTGCAGATCCGGGCTCTGATTCCTGGCTGTTTGATGGGCTCTGACGTACTCTTAGGCTTCAATTTGGCGATCAGTTTTGGGCTGTCGATTTCTGAGTATATCTCTAACGTGAAAGGATTGGTAGTTGAGGGAAAAAATTACCGCCTCACCTTTTAGTCCCACCTTGCTTTTTTACACCAAACCCTACCGGTTTATATACATTGTCAAGTTGTTCGCAGGCAAGCCAAATTAGGGAATCAATGAGCAATAACACCGTTGTTTGCTATGAATCAATAAGTGCATGGTATGACTGAGCTAAACGGGAGGGGATAGTGAGGGAGGGGGATTGTTGAGGCGTGGTGTGCATGATTTAAAGAGATCCCTACCCTCACGGGGGCCAATGAGAGCGCTAAAAGACTAGATTTGAGGGGCTTCCTAGCATGCATAAGGGTATGAAGTGGTCATGGTAGTGATGGCGTGACAACAAAACGATAAGGGAAACATATCGGTATCGAGTGGAAACATAGTGAAAACGAATGAAGAGGCCATGGCAGTCTAGCTAATGCGGCGGGCCGCCGCCGCGCCCTGACCTCCTCCTTCCTTCCACCCCACACCCGTCCCACTCCTCTGCGGGTCGTCAAGGCTGCCTACAAAACCCGGCCATCGATTTTGCTAACATTGATATTTTCTTTTTTGCTATCTCTATTTTGTTTGTTTTGATACATTACCATAAAAATTTTGCTACAAAATTCTCCGACGAGGTCTTTCGGTTAAATGCTCCGGTGATGTCTCTGACGAAGTAGATTTTCTGCTACATTAGAAGAACTTTGAGAAGAACTTTGTTGCTACAACCGTCTTGTGGTTTTGCTATAATAGTGTCAACTATTTGCTACAAGGTCTCAGGCGAGAATCACCGGCGAGTTTTTTCGACGATGTCTCCGACAAAGTCGATTTTGCTAAATTAGAATAAATTTTTTGCTGCATGATCTCCAACGAGACGTTCTATTTTTGAAACGAACCGGTTTTTACTTCAAAAGCAAAAACCGAGACATATGTATAAAAAGGGACATTTTGCAGCAAAAGCGAGATTTGGGGATTTTTTAGGGCATGTGGCGCACGCGGAAGCAGGACGATGGGAGCTCCCCACCGTCCGGGGACACCTAGCATGCGCAATAGTTAAAACACAGGCATATACATTTTCTTTTCCGGTGCAACGCACGGATATGTTTCCTAGTATATATATATATATATATATATATATATATATATATATATATATATATATACCTAATAATAAATGACGAAGTGTTTCTTCCGGTCCAACACTTTTTTAGACGATTTTGCCCTATAGTTCAAAAATAATTACCCACTTTGCCACCCCTAAGTCATCCGGCTAGGCCTTGCCGTACGTGTGCATGAAACACCATGTTAGGTACACCTACCTGGCCCACTACGTCTTGACTAGGCATAACTATAATGCCGGGTTAATATCCTAGGGAAATTTCTATTTCTATCTATGATGGGCCAGAGGCCATACCATGTGAGTGGGCTTTAAAAAGTCAGTTGAAATTACATACACAGACATGGATATTTTGTGTTTAATAGTACCACCTCGCCTATTTAGACCGAGTCTTTCCAGTTTATATACATTCGCAAATTGCTTGAGATATCAGCAAGCCAAGTTGGGAATATATAAGCAGCTGAAAGATACGATTGCTATGATCGAAGGAAATTAATTGGGATGGACTGTGGGCTATTTGTGCATGATCGAAGGAGCTAATTAAACCGGCGACCCTTAATTGAAAAGGTGCGCGGCTGCTGCTGGCCGAGGAGAGGCGGCCATGGCGCAGGAGGTGGTCGGCGACGGGATGTTGCAGAAGGAGGAGGCGTCCGGGACAGCGGCGGGGCGGCGTTCGTGTCGCTGGCGGCGCGGGGTTATATGGGAAGGAAGCGGTCATGAGGGAGAGAGGAGCGGGGGATGGTGGCGTGTGCGTGTGCGTGTGCGGGAGCGGGGGCGGTGGTGCTCTCCCTGCGCGGGTATCGAACATGGACGCGCTCAGGCTCTGCTCTGTTGGGGCCTTCCTTCCGTGAGTTGCCAGAAAAGGAGGCTTATCTTTTTTTTATACCTGACGAGTGGGACAAACCAAAGCCCTTTTCTACTTTTATTCACACATTGCAATGACACATGTGACCTGCTTCTGTTGGGTTTTCACGTTGACATGCACATGTTAATTTGACCGAAATACAGTTTACATGTGTTATCCAAAAAAGAAAGTATATATAGTGACTACAAGTTGAACGTTTGTCAAACTCGATAAATTATGTACATACTATTTTATAAAGTTGTTAGATCCTTCTACAGAATGAAAATAAAATTCTTTGATGTTTCAAGCCGATAAACTTGCATTTTCTATCTAAATAATTTGCTGATTGAATTTGACAAATCTAAAACAAAAAGCGATTGTTCATCAAGAAACTAGCATAGTGAAGACATTTTTGGCAAAATAGACTCATGTGTATGGTTTGGGTAGTCACAGAATTTAGAGAATTCATTGAAATATTAGTGCAAATGAGAGAATTAGTTTTGACGCTTCGTTGGACTGTGTAGGGTTACGAAATAAAAATTAAGAATCATGCTCACCATTATCACAAGTCACTACACCAAAGGGGCCTGCAATCTAATCTGACGGGTATGCTTATTACATGTTCATCATGAATAGGAAGAAAACCGTGACCACCATTGACAATGATGACAAACACGAGAAGAGTCAAAATAGATGATTTTTTCAAACGGTTTGAGTATTTGTTTTTACCGATGCAATGCACGCGGTCTGAGCCTTGGGCGACCAGTTCAGCTGGGTTGTGTTCTTTTCTTTTCATTTTTGGGTAGCTTGGAAACAATTTTCCAGACTTTATATCCTTTTAACTCCAATGCGACTTTTCTATTATATATTAAATTATAAATTTATAAACTGCAAAGTGGATATTTATTTTATTTCTCTTTTTTTAAATTATCGATCCGGTGCAACGCACGGGCATTTCTGCTAGTATATATAAAGTACGAAGTGTTTCTCCCGGTCCAACACTTTTGTGGACAGGTTTGTCCTACCAATGCCACAAGTAAGTCAAAAAAAATTGTTCCAGTTTTTTTTTAGACAAAGTAAAAATGCTTTCGTTAAGTCAAAACGAGTTAGCTCATGGAAAAGGCCATTGTTAAGGAAAGGGACTACCTTAGGAGAGCGCATAACTCTCAGGCGTACGGAATAGAGTGCATGGCGATATCAGGGCGACCTAGGTCGTGATGGCCGCTGCCGCCACGGCGGCAACGTTTTTCGGTTTTGTCCGGCATCAGTACCCGTTCAGGGTTCCTGCCCTCCCCCGGAGTCCATCCGGTGGCGAGTCTCCGAAATTTGACTCCGATCTGAAGCTCTGAAGTTGTGGAGTAGATCGGTTGTTTGGTTGGTTCTGATCTGCATGTTGGTTTCAATCCACGTCTACGGTTGGTCGTTTTGATTCTGGTTGGCTCGTTTGGTCCTGCTCTAGGGGATCTGTTCAAGTTTTAGAAGCAGCGAGGATCTGTGTGGTGTCCTGCTCTTTTGGTTTGACCTGTGTGAAGGTTCCTAGGGCTTGGCAACTGGCTGGATGTGATTGGCACAATGAAAATATGTGGAGCGAATTGCAGAGGGTTGGGGAAATCGTCGGCAGTTCGATCACTCCTAGATCTCCATGGGCGTCTGAAAGCGGATGTATTGTTCCTGTCCGAGACACATCTGAGTAGACGAAGGGCAGAAAATATAAAGAGGAAATTGTCTTTTGAGCCCTCCCACGAAATCACATAATACGCACTGCTAGCCTACCGTTTCGTTTGCTTTTGTCTCGGTCATTTTGTCCGTCGGTCCGGAAGAAGCTGCCGGCAAAGACAGAGCTCGAGCTGCCACGCGCATCACGAAAACACCAGCGAGATCGTTGAATTGTTCCAGCGAGGTGTCGTACGAAGAACATCTCTGTCCTTTTCAAGTTCTCACTGGCTGCACAACATGTTCTCAAGAAATAGAACATGATCGTATGTGTGCTTTACCTGGTTAAGCAAATCTTAGAAAGCTCTGGCGTCGTGTACAATCAGTAATTGACATCTTATTAGAACCCCTTTTATTTTTAAGTTTAGCATAAAAAATGGTTTCTATTCTAGCAAATCTTTTGATGCGAGTATGTTGCTTCTGATAATTTCTTATCACTTCCCACCATTCTTCATTTACCTTCTACCTCACGGGACACACAGGATGGGAGGAATAGAGCTTCCAAGCGGTGGCATGTAGAGGTGGGGGGCGTGGTTGACCATGGCATGGCGCTGTGGCGTGGTTGACCATGGGCCTTCCCCTCCAGTCCATGCTGCTGCTCTCAAGGACCTGCCCTGCCCTCCTCCATATCACGCCGCGAGCTGCAGCTGCTGAACCACGATGGTGGCATGGACGAGTGAGGGGGTGCATGCCGCTGGGAGGCGTTGGGCTGCTTGCTTGGCGACGCGATAGGGAGAGAGACCAGGGACGAGAAAAGCGTGCGGACATGGTCTCCTGGTATGGCCTCTGCTTCGGATGGGCCTCCTGCGCTGGTATAGCTGGGCCGGTCAAAGGGTACTGGGTTGCTGACGGAGCAATATACCGAGACTTCAAAAGATGTTATTTTTCTGGTTTAATAGTCCCACCTCGTTCGGCTACAACAAGCATTACCAATTTATATACGTTCAAATTTTTCCTGTCAGCAAGCATCAACAAAGTTGATTGGTGTATGCCGATGATGGGCAAAAGATTTAAAAGGCACTATGTCGAACTGCTTGGACTTGAATAAAAGGAGTATATTGGGCAAAGAATTAAACGAGGCTGAGGATATATCCTTTGAAATGAAAGGATGACTCTGATTAAGAGAATGCTTGGGCTAGCATGACAACGATCATGAACTTCTCTGGTTGAGAAAGGGAGGAAGGTAGCAAGTTGGCGGTGCAGCAGGTCTGACGACGCGTTTGATCTGGCACATCGATCTCAATCACTGATCAATGTTGTGTGCCTACACAAGTTAGAAAAGCAGTCTCTGCGTTTCCGTTGTCTCTCCTCGTGGCATGGCGGATTAAGAATTTTAGATATTTTTTGCACGGACAGGACAAAAGTATGACAACATAGCTACTTGCGTTGGGAGGTGGGGATTTAGTGTTACGATGGAATTTTTAAAAGGACCGGTGAAGATTTTGACCAAGTAGAACCCATCCTAGATTTGAATCCAGCTCGCTGGTTTATCAAGGATGTTTTTTCACAAGTGATTTGGTTTGTAGTTTTCTCAATAAAAAAACCATATTTGTCGTGATATATATTTTTTCTTCCGGTGCAACCCACGGGTATTTTTGCTAGTATAGGAAACATGCCCGTGCGTTGCAACGGGAGAAAAACAAACGGAGACGTGACGGCTAGCTTGAGGCGTCCACCTGATCTTCCATGGTTGGGGGTGCTCCCACTGCCTCCTCTTGCCGCTGCTTTAGCCCAACCACCTCTATATCGCGCTAGGAGAGCTATATGATGCTATCGGCACCTCGTCCCACTCTAAGAAGGTTTTTGTCTTACTCGAGACAAACTATATTCTAGATCTAATGATGGAAATGCATAAATATTATTTATTTTGAATATACCAAGAATAAAAAATGGAGGAATCCGATCGATGCATACCTATACCTATGTGGGCTTTGCTTATTGCTTACTCCTATAGATCACAATAGCCATCCGGTAATGTTCTTAACAAACCAACAATATCCGATGGATCGGTTTTGAAGGGCATGCGACAATGATGGTCATGAGAAGTGCGACAATGTTGGAGCATGGATTCAACCAATTTGGCATGATGAGAGGAAAATAATTTTGTAGTTGCTTTATAGTCCTCATGCACGCTTGAGAGAGGCTAGCCCATATGCGTTTCTATTGTTTCTATCGCCGACCCAATCGATCGACTATTCTTTCTCAATTGTGGCGGCGGGACCAGCAAAAACGACACATACAGATCAACTTTGTAGTTGTTATTTTGTTCCCGTTAGAGGTGGAGCATCTAACATGAAAAAAAAGCAATCATCGCGAAGTATCACCAATTGGCTATGCAATTCGGGAGGACAAGTTTCCATCATTGTCATCGCGAGGCTAATGAGGTAGCTGATATTCTAGCTAAAACGTCATTTAGTCGAGATCCTCGGCTGTTTGGTGTAATAGTGTATTTGACTTTATTGCATCTGTTAACGACGCTGCTATTAATTTTTCCTTAAAAAAACACATCCAAGTCGTGTATCTGTGTATGGTGTCATAGCTTTTTTTTAGCTGATGATATGGTATCATAGTTAGCATGCAACACGGATTGTTGGCGGCCGCCTTTTTTCGCAGCTATTTTTATTTTGCGGGACGACGGATAAAACAAACGGAGAAAAAGCATAGCCCTAGTCGGCTTAGCCTGTGCCCTAACTCTGCTTTTGCTCGACCCCACCACCAGGATCCTTCCTCCTTTTACTCAACCTCTCGCTCGCTTCCTCTTTCTGCCGGCCCTCTCTAATCGCGAGCTCGTCAAATCTGTATCCGTCCAGCGTCTACCAGACCAAGCACGGCCTCATCCCTCCTCTGTGTGACGGCCTTCATCCCTCCTCTGTGTGCGTCTCTCCACAGAGGCCCGCGCGCGCCCCTGCACATCTTCCTCGGCCGCCTCCGTCCATCCAAGCTATCTCTGTCCTCGCCACCATGGTCAGACCCTTTCGCTCCACAAGCGCCAAGCCCGCTCGGTCCGGCAGCTGTGCCGCCTCCGTCCATCCAAGCTATCTCTGTCCTCGCCACCATGGTCAAACCCTTTCGCTCCACAAGCGCCAAGCCCGCTCGGTCCGGCAGCTGTGCAGCGCGGCCACTTGCATCATTCCCTCATCGTTTCCTTGTCAAGCCATCACTGCCAGCATTCCCTTATGCAGCCTCTTCAATCCCTCCTTTAATTAGGACACACTAATTAGGCAACCAGACACCTTCTTTAGTCAAACCAAACAACGACGTGTTTGCTTGCTGTTTCCCAACTTGTTTGCTGATATCCAAGGTAATTTGCAAAGCTATATAAACCGGTGAGACAAAGCTTAAAAGAACAAGGTGGGACTAAAACTGTGTCGTACACTCGTACCAGGTATTTATTCCACATGACGTCGTCGCAAACCAGGGCTTTCCAGGCCCAATTTTAGCCCGCTAGGTTGGACAAGCAAACAACGGAAGAAATAAATCTCATGATCGTACATGACAAAAATATTAACACGGACGGAAAAAAGAGAGAAATATGTGTTTTGGTGGGAAGGTAAATCCGTCTAAAAAAATGTTGGACCGGAAGAAACACTTCGTCCTTTATTATTATTATTATATTATTATTAATTATTATATATTATATATATATATATTATATATTATTATATATAGATATAGATATAGATATAGATAGATATAGATATATTGAAAAAAAAGCAAAAGACCACATATGGATTCGTCTGTACCGGGGTGATCATCCTGGGTCGGGCCGCGAGCCCACCAGGTGGGTCTTGTAACCGAACGAAGCCCAGACTTACTTGAGGTTGAGGGTGCACGCTTATAATGTCAGGCCTAGCCAGGTCGCTTATCGCTCAGGCCCAGTTTTAAAACGGGCGGCTCTTCTCTCGCTTCTAGGGTTTTAGGGTTCTACTCTTCGCCCTCTTCCCCATTCACCAGCCACCCTCCCTCCCCACGCAGCGACGGTCACCCATGGCGAGGAAGGTCGCGCAGCGCAGACCGGCGGCGCCTCCCGCTCCACCCGCCGCGAAGAAGGTTACCAAGGTCCCGTCGAAGGCGGCGAAGAGGGCAGCGCCTAAGAAGCAGAAGCTTCTTGAGTCCTCCGACGACTCCGAGGCGGAGCAGCAGCAACTCCACGAGGAGGAGGAGGAGGAGGAGGAGGAGGATTCAGACGTTGGGGTCCCCTCTGGCTCCGACGCCGAGGAGCTCTCTGGCTCGGATGTCGGTAGCAGCGGCGATGAGGAGGAAGAGGATGACGACGAGGAGGAGGACGATGAAGAGGACAATGACGACCCCCTCGCTGGCGACTTCCTCGCCGGCAGTGACGACGACAGTGGTAACGCTCTGATCAGTTGATGATTAGAAACGTACTAGTATTGAATTGACTTAGCTTCGGCAGCTTCATTGTTTTTCTATTAAGCCATTCTCTTGTAAAATTCATGTCAGTTGGTAACAACGCACGACTGTGTAAGTTTTTCTACCTCGGTAATCGCCATTGATGGAATTTATTGGCTTTCTTAGACGAGGGAGACGACTCTGGTGAGGAATCAGATGGGTCTGATGACTTGGAGGCAAAATCAGCAGCTCTTGATCGAAGGAAGGAGAAGGCTGAAGAAGAAGCAGAGGAGGAACTTCAAATCAGCATAAGATCAGAATCCGATGAATTCCGATTGCCCACTAAGGAGGTTGCCTTTTTTCTCATTTGTTCTCAGGGGTTGTTTGGTAATGCAATCTGTAGGGTGCATGGACTTATCATGGTTTAAAACTTTACAGGAGCTGGAAGAAGAGGCACTTGGACCACCTAACCTGCCAAATCTGAAAAGGAGGATTTCAGAAAGTGAGTTATCGTTTGTATTTGTTGGATTTATGTTCATAATTTTCTTAAAAGACGGAGAGAGAGAGAAAAAAAAACTGTGATGATTTAGGACAAAACTAATTGCTGCTTGTATTAAGATGCATTTTTTTATGTAAACTCTACTTGTAAAGTCAGCATGTAATGCAAGGAATGAGTAGAGACCGTATGCAATCTATACTGCTTGTCTCTTAGCATATTACCACAGTTTCAGGGTGACGTCAGTATATGTTCAATCGATTATCTGTATGTGTATGCACTTGAATTTGTAGACCTTTCTGATTTTTCTTCTCATTTTGTCTGTTGGCTTTCCTGTCTAGTTGTCCGGGTACTATCAAACTTTAGCAAGCTGAGGCAAGAAGATGTTCCAAGAAAAGATTATGTCGACCAGTTCAAATCTGATGTGATGTCATACTACGGATACAATGAGTTTCTCATTGACTCATTTGTTGAGGTGAGCTTCCTACGACCCTATCTCAAGCAGCGATTGCTTGTATATTTGCTGCATTATTTCTTTCAGTTGAGTTGTGGTGATCCAGGTGTCTGAGATTAGTAGTTGCAACTTGTCTCTGGCATGCTTGTTCAGAAAGTTACTACACTTTAGTTGCTGGTGCCGTTAACATTCTTTGTGCTACAACTGTGCAGATGTTCCCAGCTGTTGAGGTTGTTGAGCTACTCGAATCGTTTGAGAAAAGACCACCTGAGTGCTTGCGGACAAATACACTAAAGGTAATGCTATATTGAGTCAAAAACATTATGTATATATATATGCCACCAAAGATTTTATAGTTATTCATCTCGGACTGTAGATTCATCTCTGCTTCATTAAGTCTGTCTCTTATCTTGTTTGTGGGGTTTGCAGACCCGTAGGAGGGATCTTGCTGCTGCTCTTATTCCAAGAGGGTTTAATCTGGATCCGATAGGAAAATGGTCAAAGGTTTGCTTTCTTTCTGTATAGTTTCTATACAACCTAATAGTACAGAGTGTGTACTCTTGAAAGAAACAGTACATAATACTAAAGCAACTGTATGAACGATTCAGGTAGGATTAGTTGTGTACGACTCCACTATTTCATCTGGTGCCACTGTTGAATATATGGCTGGACATTACATGGTATCCTTTTTCTCCCCTCTATCATTTTGTTAAGATTATTTTTTACTCCTTCTACCGACACGAAAATAAAATTTAAAAATACTGCAATGACAGAAACAAGGTGCAAGTTCTTTTTTACCAGTGATGGCTCTTGCTCCTCAGGAGAAGGAGAGAATTGTTGATATGGCGTAAGATATCTCCCTTTTTGTATCATAATCATTTTGCTATAGTTTATTTTGTTCAAGCATAATAGATTTTGTTTTGTATGTATGTAACCTTTCTCATGCTATCCTAATGCATCGCATGTTTACTTCTAAATTTATGTTAATCTTCAATTGAGTTTTCCATGTGGACCTTGTGGTGGAAGTTACAACAATGCCTCCAAATATGCAAACTGATTATTTTCTTTGTTGCAGAGCTGCCCCAGGTGGCAAGACCACATACATTGGAGCTCTGATGAAAAATACTGGTTAGTTCATTATTATATGCCTGTCTTGATTACCATGTGACCCTTCCTTCAGAGTAATTTAGTTACTTGATGTTGTTTAGTACTCCCTCTGTTTCATAATATAAGATGTTTTAACTTTGTGAAAGGAGTGTATCTAGACCTCTTTTAGTACGTAGGTTCGGAGTGACTAGGAGTGAACCTACACACTAAAAGAGGTCTAGATACACTCCTTTCATAAAGCTAAAACATCTTATATTATGAAACGGAGGGACTAGCCTGTTAAATGAAGTGCAATTTACACCATTTGCTTCATCTGCCGTACAGGAATAATATATGCAAATGAGCTCAATGAGAAAAGGTTGCATGGACTGTTGGGCAACATACATCGCCTGGGTGTTACAAATACCATAGTATGTAATTATGATGGTAAAGAGGTGAGTAGACAGTACAACTACTACATGGTTCATTGGTTCTTAAGGCCCCCTGTAGAGCATTTTGTAAGCCAAACGCCAGACCATATCAACTAGTATGCAATTAGTTAGTATCATAAATAATTGATCTTGTCAAGAACAATACAACCAAGATAACATTATCTTTCGTAAAAAAATATTAAGTGAAATTAGAATGTTTTTTCACACCCGCAGCTAATATAGGTACTGTAGCTAATAAGATCTTGTTCATTTCAATCCTAAGAAAATGAATTTGGAATCCTACTAGTTTCCAGTTGCTTCAGTTCACATTGCATCATGTTCTCATTGATATCAATATTTTATGATATTAACATCCAATTTATTTCAGCTCCCGAAAGTACTCGGAATGAACTCAGTTGACAGAGTGCTGTTGGATGCGCCTTGCACGGGCACTGGTGTTAGTACAATCTATTTCATATAATCTTCTGAATCAAGAGTACTCTGTCTTTGCTATTTCACTTTGATAGATGATTTCTATTCATTTCTGCAGACCGTTTGGAAGGATGCACAAATAAAGACATCTAAGGACATTGATGACATCAGGAACTGTGCTTTCGTGCAAAAGGTGCATTTCGTATACAATTCACTTCCTAGGTTTTATATAAAACAAACCTGCTTATAAATGTTCCTACATCCACTCCAGTTGCAGTCTGTTTCCCCCTTAAAATTACTGACAGTTCTTATAACCCAGTAATTTTCTCCAAACAAAACCTGCTCACCTTGACTTGAGTTCATTTTCAAGGTTGGTTTTGAAGCAATTAGTATATTTATGTCTCTCACTCTCTTATAAAGGGAAATAATATTATGAACCCCAGAAATTTTCAATTCACTCAATCATTATTTCTAAGTTATGTCTGATGATAATCTAGACCTTTCAACTTTATTGTTTTCCTTAAAATAAATTAGAATCATGGTATAATTTGGTTGAAGTATACATCCAGTAGATCCTTGATTATCCAGTAGATCCTTGATTATCTTTCATTCTAACACAACAACTCTGAGCAACTGATAAAATTGTTTTGCAGCAATTGCTGCTAGCTGCAATTGATTTGGTTGATGCGAACTCCAAAACTGGTGGTTACATTGTTTACTCAACTTGTTCGATGATGATTCCAGAGGTAAGCAGATTTTGTTTTTGCTGGATGATGATTCACCTTCAGTAACTGAACCCTCTCCCTGTTTTTGTAGAATGAGGCTGTCATCGACTATGCCCTTAAAAAGAGAGATGTGAAGCTTGTTCCTTGTGGATTAGATTTTGGACGTCCAGGGTATGTTAGTTCTACTCTTCCCTCCCTAGGAATTTATTCATATTCTTATGTTTTTCTGTTCATTGTACAGATTCATTCGGTTCCGGGAGCATCGCTTCCATACTTCTTTAGATAAAACACGGAGGTTTTATCCTCATGTCAACAACATGGATGGCTTCTTCGTTGCTAAGGTATATATATTGTGATATTTGATTTTTTTCCTGGGAGAAGTCCTAGTATTTGTCAATCATAACCCCTCGGTTAGCTTCTTGAATCATCTTATCTTTCATAGCGTGGTACAATTGTTAATATACATTGTGATATTTGTTTTTTTTTCTCGGGAGAAGTCCTAGTGTTTGTGAATCATAATCCCTCAGTTAGCTTCTGAATCATCTTATCTTTCATAGCATGGTACAATTGTTAATCCAGGAACTTTATGTGTGAACTTAACTTCTGTTGGCAAATGGTTTGATCAGGACATTTGCTTATTGGACTGGTTAAGATACACCGAATTTATCAAGTGTTGTTGATTATGAAAGTAAAACTCGAAATTCAAGCACAATATCTGATAAGGTTATTTCATTTCTTACAGCTGAAAAAGATGAGCAATACAATTCCAGCGTCTTCTGATTCATCTAAAGATCCTGAAGAAGCGGCTGAGGGTGTTGATCTTGACAGTGATGATGAAGATGAGAAGGATGTTCTTGATGGACAGCCCCCTAAGTCGAAAAAGAGAAATCACAAAGATGGAAAGAAGAAAAATGAAGAAGCAAGCATTCCTGAAGGGGCTGAAGACCAGAGACAGGCACCTGAAAAACCAGCAAAACAACTCAAGAACCATAAAGGTGTGAAGAAGAGCAGTGGCCCTAAAATTTCTGAAATGAATGGCGATAAGGAAGAAACACACACCGAACAAACAGAGCATGTCAAGAGCCATAAGGGTGCGAAGAAAAATGGCCCTAAAAATGCTGAAAGGAATGGAGACAAGAAAGAACCAAGCAACGGAGAAACAGCGCAGGTCAAGGGCCAAAAGAGTGCGAAGAGAAGTAATGGACCTAAAAGTGCTGGAGTAAGTGGAGATAAGGTAGATACACCCGGTGAACAAACCGAGCAGACTAGCCACAAAAAGAAACCGTCAGATAAAATTAAAAAATCCGATTCCAAGAGCACCTCAGGGATCAAAGAAAAGAAACCGGTTTCTGACAACAAGCGGAAAAGGAAGTGGCAATTCAAGCTGAGGCGGGACTGGTAAGACGCTTAGCTCTGGCCTACTATCCATTTTTTGGCTGTGTGTTTATATGCTTACATCCGGTATTATATTGACAGGGAAGCAAAACAGAAGTCTGAGAAGAGGACGAAGGTATGAATGTTGGGGGTTCAAGACGCCCCATTAGCCTTAAGCGAAGTTAAGTGAAATTGGATGTGCTATATATGAGAATGTAAACGGAAATACAGTAGACACTCGATTTTGTATGGTGCTACTTTGGGAAGGTAAAATTTTGTTGTATGCAGGAAGTGATTTTGTAATTTGATAATTATTATAATTTGTATTCTGTCTTGGTTTAATGCATGATTAGTCACTGTAGTTCCCAGCAATGTTTGGCATGGACATAGCATTTAGCCAGGTAGGGTATTGGCGTAGCTGAAGTTCTATTGAATGTTGATGCATGATCAACCATCACGTGGGTCTTTCACTCAGATGAAGCATATATGAACAACACTGCTCACCTGTTCTAACATTTGGCAGTGTTTGCGGTCTTTTGCTCAGATGAAACACCTTTGAACAACAATGTTCACCTGTTCTAAAATTTGGCAGTGTTTGCGTTGGGAGTTTTTATAACGTCTATAAACTGTCAACCACAATCCCTACATCCTACGTGCAAACGAAGCAGCGAGTAACATTTTTTTAAGAGAGGCAAGTCATGCAACCGGGCACCACACCTGCCACCATAGATGCTTTTAAGATAACACATCTCAAGAATTCCTGCTGAGCTAGGAAGGGATCCATAATTACGGAACTAAAGAACCTGGACAAATCATGCAAGTTTGCAGCAGTTATATCTGGCTATCAACTTACCCGGCAATTTTGTTTTACCAAAAAAGGTAAGGAACACAGTGGAATCTCTCAGAAAAAGAAAGACACGGAGACAAGAAGTTTCTCAGGCAGACGGAATTTGCAAATACCAGAAACGCACAGTTTTGCTAATGCAAAAACCACATGATCCAGAACATCCCAATTCCAACCAAAATCATCACAAGATCATCACGTAGAACACCAGGGCCGTAGCCTTGCTAACAACACATACAGCCAATGCGTGGAAAACTTTCAAGCACAGACATTACGCAAAACAGATTTTCATCACCATCTCCATATCAGCTAGTAGTTCTTAAGTTCTAATCCTTGCGTTACCATGCACAAGTAGTATATTATTCTCAAATCAGACTGTTTTTACCGCGATAGACTTAAGCCTGGCCTGGTTTTGAGGTTCCTTCCAGGGCTTCAGTTTGTGTTCTTGTAGATCCTGAAAGCGATGAACACGCTAGCAACAGCTGTAACAACAGCAAGAGTGGCGTAGGTGTCCTTCCTCTCCCAGGTCTCGAACCAGTTGGGCATCTGGCAAATCTTCATGTTCCCCTTCTTGCCGCTTTCTTTGTCAGTCTCTGTCCTAGAGCTCTCGTGGTTCTCCTCAGCTGGAACGCTCTTATCCTGTTTTTCTTCTGGCAGATCACTTTGGCAGCAGGTAAAGCCTCCTCCATTGCCCTGGCAGCATCCACCTGCAGGTGCAGGGTTGCAAGCAGCACCATCGGTTTCATTTGCTTCCTTGGCGCTTGATTCTTCTTCAGTCACTCCATTCGTCATGTGCTTCAGCTCCAAAGCTTTCTTCTGCTGCTCTTCAGTCATACCCAACTGACCCCTGCATGATAGGATAGCACTGGTAAGTACCACTGTTAAAAGAGAGGTATCTGGCTATGGATCGAACATAGGGGGAAATATCAAATTGAGCATGAACAAGACATATCAGGGCTTTTATACAACATTTGTGAAACTACAATGAGATTAACCACAGAAGGTCAACCTTTAATTTTGAAGCCATTGCAAACAATCAATCAAGAACATTTGTAAATACAACACAATATCTTTATGTGGGCATCACACGAGCAGAATTACTCGTACAAATAAGTGCTTCAACATAATTCACAGAGAACTTCTCAGAAAGTATTCCTTAAATAGGAACAAATGAAGCCACAGCAAGTAATCACAACCTACAACACAGTTTATCTATGCTCTCCTTAGACGCATGTAGTAGTAACCTTACTTTTGGCTTGCTTTACTATAATGCTCAAGAAAAAAAAAGCATTGAATGACAGACATTCATCCCAGTATAAATCCTTAACTAAATGGTACTTGGAAGTATCCAAATCATTTGGCAACATGAGTACCTACAGTGCAGTAGACATACATGAACTACAACACATACCATGCAGATTTTATAATATCCCCAGAAGACTGATTATACACAGAATCTAGGTTGTACATTTGCATAAACATGACAGCGTCCAGATACAACAGCAAGAGGAAAAGGATGCAGCATCTGAAATGTTTATTGTCCTCAATGAAACATGGATGCACATTATGTGTTAAAAATATACTGTATCATCGAATGATTAAAAGAGGAAGCTTACCTACTGTACATAGAATGATTAAAAGAGGAAGCTTACCTCCATAGATGGTCCACAATCTCTCCTTGTGCAATATGTTTTTGCAGCAACACAGGCACATCATCAGGAGCAACATAACCATACCTAGAATTACAAATACAGTGAGCAATGGCTGGCTTTTAAAAGTAAAATTAGAATAGAGAGCTCTACAGGAAGGCATTGAGATTATGATGATCACTAGTGCATAAGAATGTAAAATTTATAGGTTTGTTCTTACCAATGACCAGTTACTTCTCCCTTAGCATCTGAACTGAATATGATGACATTTCCTGCATACTTGTGACCTCCCACATGTGAGCATGCACTAACAGCCACCTGTCCATCGAGACCTTGGCCTTCAATCTCCTCCTTGAACCTTGTAATCAAAGCAGGACCACAAACACCACACCTTTTGTCCCTGCTTCCATGGGCACATACAAAAACATAGGAACCTCTTATAGCCTCAGCAGATCCAGGAAGCCATTCAACATCTTTCACGAGTACTTCTTCAACAAAGTTGTCGACATCAAAGTGGGTCAGCCCTCTGCAAACATCAGGTATTGAAATTAACATAAGTTTATTATGTACTCCATTATATAAGAGCAGAAAGGGAAAGGCTGCATGTTTATTCGTTTCCAGGCTTACAGCTACCTGTATCGGATCATATCAGGAAAAATCAACACGTCTCCAAGGGATGACTCAGTGCCATCTTCTCCTTCACAAATGGTGAGTTTGGTCTGAGAAAGGTAGAATATATCAGTCATTAGCAAAAGAAATACAATATGGGGAAGTCTTATCTACATTAATCTAATCCCAAGATGGGTTGTACACAAGTCACAGTGCCAATTAAAAGGACAAGTCATACTGCTGAACCATTGGGTCATAATAGGATCAGACACATGTACGTTTGAAATATCAAAGATATATAAATGGACAACGAAACCAATTTAAAATTAACAAAAATAACCAGAAAACTTTGAAAATGGAAAATAAAAAAAATGTCGATCAAAGAATACACTTAGGAAGGCTCATAGTAATACTGCACGAGATCACCATAGATTCCTAGAAGCTATAGAAATGCTCAACAATGCCATAGCGTCATACCCCCAGAGGAAAATACACCTACTAGTTAATTTTGGCATACTTTTCAATAACTCTGAAACTGTGTGTTATGCACTAATATGTATGATATCTGTATATGAAGCTGCAACGATATTTTTCTGGATGTATACAGTTGCTCAGATCCTACCATGCAATAACAGGGAGCAGGACTCACAGAAACAAGCAGAAGAGCTTCTGACCATGCACCCACACCTATACCAAGACAAAAGGAAACACGCAACATACACTATGTATATCACGTGATCAATGTTCTATAACACAGAATCCATGTATTGCACTATGTGGATAAACACAAACAAGAATAAGCTCCTACAAGGGGAAAGAAAACCATTGCTGCAGAGAGCACAATATGATTTCAATGGTGCATAATAAACATCCAGCCAATACAGACGGCAGGCAGATAGAATAACATAGGATGCAATGATCAAATATGAAAACAATCCAAACAGAAAGAAATAGAGTCTGACTTCGAACCAAAATACAATACCCCATTCATAAACATGTCTGAAATAGAGTCTGACTCCAGAATTGCAGGGGCACAAGGGATACCAGCAAACGCCTAAAAATAGGACAGCACGAGGATTTGAAAATTTATAATAAGACCGCAGTTGGACCAGAAAACCAACAAAGAAACATATGAATCTGTTCCAAAGAGTCAAGGAACCGTGTATGATAAACATGCTGGGACCCTACGGATTTTATTAGCACTAGAGTGGAGCTGGATACACGAATCGTTAACAAAATGGAATGCAGTGGGTAGAGTAACCCAATTATCCATAACAAACAGATAGGAAAGATAAACACGAAATCGCCACCAAAAGTCGACTCTTAAATACACAGCCAGAATGTGTGGATCCCCGAGACATGTTCCAATCGATCAGATCTTGAGTGAAACACGCACCAACACAAAGTGCGAACAAAATTAACTACGGATACACCAATCGGGAAACATAGTTATCAAAAAGGAAGCATACAAACATCACGGATCACGCTAATTAAGCGAGCTACTGGCCAATCAAGAAACAATAAACCGAAGCAGAAGCAGTTGGAAACTACGCAACTCGGTTAGCGAGGGTCGTGATGTCCTGCACGAATCCGAACACCATGTACGCAGATAACCAAATCGCACTACATCATATAATAACTGACGCTAATCGGAAGCTAGTCAGCAGCTAAATCCTAATCTCGGAACCACCGGCAGCAAGCAGTGCACAAACCAAACTAAAATAGCACTACCAGAAGCATACCAAAACCACATCACCAGCACCAAATAAGCCAATAAGCACGCCTAACGAAAGGGGAGGGAGAAGAGATGCTCACGCTCTTCTTCAAGTTGGACTTGCGGGCCTTGATGGCGGCGGCGAGGAGACGGGGGAGGCGGTCGGACTCTGTGGCCTCGACGTGGGACGGCCACTCCTCGGGGCCCTTGTAGCAAAGGAAGACGTGGCGCTCGTGGAAGCCTACCGTCCCGGCGAGCTTCTCCTTCCCGAGCTCCGGGCGCTGGAACCCGAACTCCGCGTCCAGATCGGGGGTCGCCGCGGGGAGGACCGCCTCCGGCCCGTCCGAAGCCGCAGGCGCGAGGAGGGCGTCCCCGGCGGCCGCCGCCGTGGGGGAGGAGTGGGAGGGATCGGCCATGAGGAGGGGGAGGAGGCGGTGCTGCAGTAGTCGCTGACGGCTTGGCGCGCGGTGGGAAGAAGAGAGGAGGGGTGGAAATGGGAATTGCTTGGAGAGTTTGGGGAAAATGGAAAGCATCTCTCGGGTTTTATGGCTGGAGTTGTTCTTGCGGGAGGGGAAAAGAAAAGGGTGGTTACTTTGAGCGACTGTGTAGGCCCACGATGTCGGTGTGATCTGCGCTTCGTCATCAGGCCCATGCGAGTGATAGCGGTCAGCTGAACAGCTGGAGTACCGTCTCATTCTTCTTTTCTTGGCAGGCTTGGATTTTTTTCCCGACTCAATAGCTTTTGTTCGGTTGAAAGCTAGGCTTAGAGCACCTCACTTGTTGGACGTTACCGGACCAAAATCTCGCGCTAAATAACGTGGATGGATGCAATCGTTGAAAATGGCCGAATTTTCACTTCCTGGGCAGACAATTTTCGGCAAATTTGATGATATTTTGCTACAATTTAGTTTAAATTCACGCAAACATAATTTTGGCCACATAGTTCGGCATAAAAATGAATACAAAGCATTGTCCAGCATAAAGCAAAACACATCATAGTTCGGCGTAAAATAAAACACAACATAGTTCGGCATAAATTTAATAAACTTTGAGACATAAATTACAACCAACTATGTGTTTCCTCTGTGTATCCATATGTACTCGACCAAATCATCTGCAACTATTGATGCCCTTTCGGGTCTCACATTTCCTAACGCATAGCGATGAAGGCAGTCCATGATGCCGACATCTGGTGATCAGGCTCTGCAAGAGGCCTCTGTCTGTAGTATGATTGCGCTTGCTCGACCTCATACACTGGATTCATGTTGTGCAGGGTCACACAACAGTTTATCACTTCTCACATCTGATCTTTCGACCAGGTCATAACATGGAATCGGACAACTGCAAATTTCTGTTGGAGCACACAAATGCCTGCTCGACGTCCTTCATGCAAGCTTCTTGTTTCGTGGCAAACTGAGAATGCTTGGGGAGCATGAGGTTTGAGATAGTCTTCACAAATATTGACCATCTTGGATAGATGTCATCTTCACCCTTGTTGTAGTGGTGCACATTGATCTCAAAATCCACCGGGGAGCATAACCTTCAACAAGCTTGGCAAAGACAGTAGAGGACTAGGGGACATTGATGTCATTGTTCGATCCTGTCATGCCAAAAAAGGAGTGCTAAATCTAGAGATCTTGTATAGCAACTGCCTCGAGTATCACACTTCAACCTCCTTTGTGGCCTTTGTATATTACCTGCCAAGCAAATGGATAGTCCTTCCATTAGAAATGCATGCAGTCGATGCTTCCAAGCATTGCAGAAAATCCTCTTCTTTCATTGATTGCAAGGACCCAACCAGTGCCTTCAGCAGTGGATGATCTCAAGTATAGTGTCCCAAACACTGCCACCACTGCTCTACAGAATCTATATAAACAATCAAAGGAGGTGGACTTGGCCATCCGTAGATAGTCATCGGCACTATCAGCCGGAGCTCCGTATGTTGGGGAACACGCTACGGAAATCATAAAATTTATAGCGCATAACCAAGATCCAATGCAGGGGTGAGGTAACAAAACATATCCTCGTAGATCGAACTAGCGTAAGTTTGTCGATGACGAGATTGATTGTGTGTCGATCCACGCAATAAGCCTTAGTGAGTCACGAGGAGATGTATTATCCCATGGATGGCTCCGAAGAACTAGTGCTCCAAGTGTTTCACCTCCACGGGTGTGCACACGTGCAACAAGAATGACACCGCGTCGAGGCGAGATCAAGAAATCACGGACGAAGCGGGAACATGTCGATGAAGATCCGGCAGCACTCTGTCGTCCGTCAAGACTAGATCTAGACAGGTAGAAGGGGAGATACTACGGATGTTGGTGAAGATCTCCTCCACGTGATGATTACGGCGACGCAAGGAAGAGGAAGGGGGCCAAGGAAGAGGCGGGCGACGGGGGGCAAGCGGCGGCTGTGGTGGAGGTGGCTCGGAGCTAGTCATCGATTTTTTGTGTCTTGCCCTTGGCCCTCTCCTCCTCAATATATAGGCGGATTCCCTCCTCCGTGGAGGAGAGTAGGACTAGGATTCATATCCTACAAGGACTCCTCCTTTTCCTTTCTTCTACCAATATGAAAGAGAGAGGAATCCGTATCCAATACACACCTTTGGAGGAATTATCACTATATTAGCCTTCTAGAACTTGTCACCCATTTTAGCAATCGATGTCAATGGAGGCGAAGTTTTAGAGGGTTTAAGGGAAGTTGGTTTATGCTTTGAGTTTGTTCTTAAGCATTTGCCTTTCATGCTCTTGCATATTTGTTGTTGCTTAGCATTTTATTCATTAATATTGGTGCTATCATTTTAACATTGGTGCTATCATTTAATATTGGTGCTATCATTTTATTCATTAAAATTCCTTATAAAAACCCTCTCAAAGGGATTACCGTCAATTACCAAAATGGGGGAGATTGAAAGAGCATGTGGGCCCCCATGTGTGGTTTTGGTAATTATTGACAATCTCTATGGACTAATGTTTGCATTAAGGTGCACTTATATGAATTGTACATTGGCATCTCTTAGAGCATGTGCTGGCTTCAAGGTAGAAGAAATGAAGAAGAAAAAGAAGAAGCAATGTCCAAGGGCTTTGGGCCTATTGGAATCTTGTATAAGAAAATAAGATCAAGAGTGTATTGAATAAGAAGAAGATGGAGTTACTCATGTGTATCTTCAAGAAATCATCCAAATGGAGTTAGAAGAAATGAGGTGCAAGATCAAGATGCACCATCTCTAGAAGATCTCATGCTTGAAGCTTGCCATCCTCGGTGGTCATGGATTGTCGCGGTGGTGGCACGACAGATGCCATGGGTAGGCTTAAGTTGGCGCCAATGTGCGCTAGTGGGATCCAGGGAGGGATGATGTAGTGGTTTCTACACACATAATATACGAACTCGATCTTTATTCTGATCAACAAGGGTTACATTTGCTCCTCGAGATCTATGAGCGAGAGAAAGAAGAACCTCTCTAATAAGCTCTAAGTGTAAAATGAATCGATCGCTCTACTAGGAGGCCCTGGCTACAGCATATTCCACGAATATGCTTGTCCCAAAATATTAACTCGGCGGGAGCCTTTCTGTGTCTCCCTTCTATCAAGGGCAATGACCCAGAGTCCACGACATATGAGCGTCGGGATCTGGTACTATCACCTCCGTGACGCCTCTTCTGCCCTATGTACATCTATCCCTTGTCTGTAGCGCTTAGCACTGTACATATTCCTAAGAGAGAGACAGTGTGCGGTGTTAACTTCGGGGTTCGCTCTCTCCTTCTCGAGCAAGCTTCCCCATGACACGGCCTCGCCCCATATGACTCGGCCAAGCCTCCAGCTGCAATTTCAACAAATAGGAGATCATGTGCCGACATGCCTTATATGTCGGTCGAGTCAAGTTTAGGCCTCCTTGACTCGGGTTAATTTCGTTGTTACTTGTCCGATTCGTGTTTAACCCGGCCGAGTCACTTCTTGACTCGGTAAATATCTTTAAGGGTTTCCCCTTTTTTCCTTAGCTCGACCCTACCTGGGGTCATCCCCCCAACATTAGTCCCTGAAGCTGGTGCGGTTCTGGCGACTTTAGTCGGCAAGGCCACAACAGGTTCAAGATACTCGGAAATTGTTTTCAAATTTTGCCGGCTTATCTTTCAGTTTGCTCTTTTTCGAGATATTTCTCGGTTTATTGTTGGTCGTTCTTTTGGCTTACTTCTGTAGATTCCGAGATAAGACTCGATTTGCCGAGTTAACTTCCTTCATCCGGGTTACTTCCCTTAGCTTCTCTTGTAAGTTTCATCCTACGTGTCGTAATCATTGCATGATGCCTTGTTTTTGGGCCACAATAGTGATTACTGACACAGGGACATATCACCGCGAGCGGTCAAGTCCTCGCAATGCCGCTTTGATTACCGCAACGGTCACTGCAACCGAATCATCTCCTGCGCCGTGTATCCTCGGGTGTGGCTCCACTTGGTAGTTGCCAGCGCGTGATACACGCGTGTATGCGGAAACCGTCGTGTGCGCATGATCCCACTACCGCTAGCGGTTTTAGGGTTATAAATGGGGAGAGGGGGTGAAACCCTTAGTCACTTTCCCCCGCTCCCAACCTTCTCTTATTCCTCCTTGTGCCGTGATGACCCACAAGTGTAGGGGATCGTAACAGTCTTCGCGGGTAGTATTAACCAATTTATTGATTCGACACAAGGGGAGCCAAAGAATACTTGCAAGCCTTAACAACTGAGTTGTTAGTTCAGCTGCACCTAGAAATAGTTCTTGCTCACAGAAGTTTATCGGTAGCAACAGTTTGTAGTAGCAACGGCAACAGTAACAACAACAGTGAAACATGAGCAGTAGTAACAGTAACGGTAACAATAGGATTCGAGTGAGGTAGGCATAGGGATGGATGGACGGGCATTGCATGAACGAGTCTAAACATGTAACTTCAAAGAACTAGGGCATTGCATATAAATAATAATAAGCATCCAAGTACTAAACAATCCTAGGCATGTGCTCCAAATATAGTCATACGTGCTCGCAATGAGAACTTGCACAACATCTTCTGTCCAGCTAGCCCGTGGCAGTGGGACCTCTAGGGAACTACTGGCAATTAATGTGCTCCTTAGAGCACCGGAGCAAAGCATTAACACTCCGTGAACACATGTGATCCTCACACCATAGTCATCGCCTCCGGTTGTCCCAATTATTGTCACTTTGGGGCCTTTGGATCCGGACAATGATATGTATACACAACTTGTAGATAAGATCACAAACAATACTATCATAATAATTCAATAATAAGTTCAGATCTGAGATCATGGCACTCGGGCCCTAGTGACAAGCATTAAGCACAACAAGTTGCAACAAAGTCAAATAACACTAATAGAGATACTAGGCACTATGCCCTAACAGATCTTATTCGATTACATGATAGAACTCATCCAATCCCTACCATCCCCAAGCCTACAACGGGGGGTTACTCACTCATAGATGAAGGAAACATCGGTGGTTGATGGAGATGCGTTGGTGATGACGATGGCGATGATCCTCTCCAAATTCCCCGTCCCGGCAAGGTGCCAGAACGGGGTTTCTGGATCCGAATCTTGGTTTCTGGTGGCGGCGGCGGAGCGGAACTCTTTCAGGAAAACTATCGAACCCCCTCTGTTTTTAGGTCAGAAGGCCACTTATAGACGCAAAGGGAGGCCGAGAAGCTGCCTAGGGTGGCCAAACCTCCTCCAGGAGCGGGGTCAGTGGGACCGCTCCTGGGGTGGGTCTAGGCCCCCCAGGCCTCCCCTCTATCTCCCCTTCTGGCTCCGTGGATCTTCTGGTGAAATATAATTATCAGCATATTTTCCGGGATTTTTCCTGATAGTTCATTTTCTGCACAAAAACAAGACACCAAGGTAATTCTGCTGAAAACAGCGTTAGTCCGTGTTAGTTGTATCCCAATCACACAAGTATAGCGGAAAAACAATAGCAAAGTGTTCGAGAAAGTAGTTACATTTTGGACGTATCATGCCACCACCGCAAAACTATCTTCACTGCAACCGCGTCGCCAGTTTCTGACCTTTGTGTGCCATGTCGTGCGCTCGCGTAGAGCCCTCATTCTGCTCCGTCCTAGCTCCGCCGCTTGCGACCGAGTTTTCCTCTGCCGCGATGGGTTCGTGGCAATCCATGCCCCTTCTCGCTGCTAGAATTTCTTCTTTGTTTTCTTCCTCCGACGATACCATATCGAGTTCTCACAGTATCGCCATCACCGGAGAAGAAGACACCGCCATCGTCTTGGAGAGCGGTTCCTGGCAAGGGTCTACGGTGACCCGACGGGAGATCGAGTGGCTCGTCAAGACCCGCTGGATCCCACCTGGGGTAAGTTATCGATTACCTGGCCTAGAAATTGTTCCCATTATTGAGCCCGGTGAATTTGTAGTTTTCCCGTCGCACTTCATTAGAGGGTTTGGTATTCCTCTTAGTGATTTCGCTAAGGAGTTTCTAGATTTTTTGGTCTCTAGCCCCACCATCTACCG
Organism: Avena sativa; assembly: GCA_916181665.1. Taxonomy (NCBI): domain Eukaryota; kingdom Viridiplantae; phylum Streptophyta; class Magnoliopsida; order Poales; family Poaceae; genus Avena; species Avena sativa. Next base: position 224,838,859 of record OV702284.1, on the reverse strand, counting down.
GCTATTGTCGTTGCCTCTCTTTCATCTTTTATCTCGGCCACCGAAGGATACCTCGGTCTCTGGCCCTCTATAGTAGTTTGGTCCAAGTTTTTCCAAATCCGGGCCAACGTTGTGCCGGATAAAAGTCTGCGCCCCTCCGAGAAATATTTGACACAATGTAGTTCCACCTCCATCACACCTCGAAAGAAATCTATCTTCCTCCGAGTCGCGGGCCTTGAGTCATGCAAGAAGTGGCACATGTCATTCTTCTATGTGAAGAATAGTGGCAAGGAGGACTTGATTCGGCTATCGGCATTCTCAGTTGGCGTGCCCACCAGGAAGAATTGGGATTTTGACCCGAAGAAGACCAATGCTCTCGCCGAGTCAATAGTGCTCCAGCTCAAGGAGATGACCCATGCCGGGTTATGTGGCAACGACCTTATGGCCGCCTTTATTAGTAGCCGGGTCTGTCCATTCTAGAAGAATTCTCATAATTTATGTTATATGAGCGGTCCTTTGGATCCGAATTGAGTATCCATTATTGAACTCGACAACGATCAAATTCGGAAGCGTGTCCGTGCTATTTTCATGACGAATATGGACGAGGATTGGAAGTGGGGCATGAAGCCCTTCACTCGCGACAACCCTCCTCCCAAGGTAATTCGACTCTGAATAATTGCAACCCGAATCATGTATCACTTCAGCCTTATTGAATACTCAATTTCCCTTTGCAATTTCCTTCTTAGAAATTTGATGAGCAGGTCATAGAAGATGGCGAGATTCTTGATATCCCTTGGAGCAAGGATCGCGATATTCTGGACAATGGCGAGCCTGGTTCAGAAGAATTCATTCCGAAACCTGACTCGGCCCCTGTCCGAAATCGGGGTAAGGATCCCAAACAAACCGAGGATGATGAATCGAGCGAGGTTGAAGTTCTCGAGGTAGTTGATGTGGTGCCTATCTCTTATGCATATCCTTCTCATTTTCCCTAGCTAACCGGCTGGTCAGGTGCATGAGGTAGACCCCCTTGTCGTGGGAGGACAAGTTCCGGTGAGGAAACGAGCCACCTCGAAAGATCCCTTGGACGAGGCTCCCAAGAAACGAATCAAGAGATCCGCTCAAAAGGCTACTAGGCCCAAGGTTATGCCTGGAGTTTCTGGGTAAGTTTGTTCATCCGAACTGAACTTGTATTTCTTGTTTCTCCCTTTCCTTTTCCTTTACTAAGTTTTCTCTTTTCATATCTCGACAGTGCTAATATTAGATATCTCATCCAGTTTTTTTAAGTTAACTTTAGTCTACAAAACTTTTGATATAAGACTAAATACTTTGTTATATGTTTTATAGTTAACTTTGGTTTGTTATAATTAAGTTAAAACCTCTCAAGTCCAAACTATTCAAGCAAGCACAAACAACCTCAACCATGTTTGAGTAACTAGAAAGATTGTGTAGACCTTAGAAAAGGAATCTTTTCTTCAAAAGTTATTCGTTTTGCCACTTTAATCAACAACCCTTATAATAATATTTCCAAGTTCTAACAAATTAAATTCAGGGACTCTCATCATAATAAACAGATGACAATTAATCATAATCCCATTGTTTCAAACTTTACTTATATACTTAGGATTATAAACACTTAAGATCCTTATTAAGGCCAATACTTGTAAAGTAAAATTTAAAGATAAACAATTATAATGTAAGCAATCTTGAGTAACATTTCACCTTAGTGTGCATCTTATTGCTTTATGTTATTATCATTTCATGTTGTTTCCCATGCTCACAAACCTTAACAAGAAGCACATGTGTGAAACTTAACTAAAAGTACACCACATTCTAAGGAAACCCTCTCCAGTATCCAAACCCTAGAACAACGTTATCCCCGGGATTCGTGTTTATAAAGTGCATCACATTACTCATGCATAAAAGCATATTGCTTCTTTAAACATTAGTCCTTATCGGACCAATGATTCTGATTTCAGATATTGGATCTTATGTTGTCCTGAATACCATGAGTGCATAATCTTGCAATCACAAAAGGCAAGTTCACACTTGCTCATGTCCTTTGATTAGTTTCTGAAAAGTATTTTGCAAATCAAGTGTTGTCATCACCTGCATTTTGAAAAGGTCGGAAAACACTATTTTCCCAATAATATGACTATAGGTTTATTACCATGAGGTAATAACCTACTATGAAAGTTCCGGTGGTAAAGGAACATAGCATATAGGACTTAACAACCAATGTCGCCAGTGATTCTTGCGCCGTATATTATGCGTTAACCATGAGATTTGGAATGGGACAGAGAAGTCAGCTGTATCCTTTTCCTCTTGTATGGAGACAAGACGACCTTAACGTGATGTTGTGATTCCTTGTGCGGATCCAACATATGGGTGGGCACCCTTACGCCCCACACTTCTGGTGTCTAGATTATCTATGAATGGTGTTTAGGGATATAGTCTATGTAAATGGTACTCGTCCGGACATTACCAGGTCATAGAGTCTTCGGGAACTCATCAGGGTTGTAGCCTGCCCGAAAGGGGGCTTAACGGAGGTGAGCTAGCCCCGAAGGATCGTACAGACATATGAGGTCGCGGAGAGGGCAGTGATTTGCTTGGATCATATACTGGGCCTCACAACATGGAATTGTGGACGGGTAAGCTGCCCGGTTGTGCAACAAGGATTTGATCTCTTATGGGAAAAGTAACGCACCTCTGCAGAGTGTAAGAACTGTAACTTGTTACTCCCTGTTCCGGGAAGGAGCTGCGAACGCGGCGGGAAAGGAACTCCATGAAAGTTCTGGTAAACCCGTGAAGGCTGACGGACATAGCTTTTCAAAATAAAAGCAACCTTTGAAGAAATGTTTATGAAAACTTGCATTGCCTACGACCTACGGTCTGTGGCTGTAGATATAGTGCATCAAACACTCCTTTTCTAGCGAACTTGCTGAGTACGCTCGTACTCAACATATCTTATTAACCCTTGCTAGATTCTGAAGCCAATACGGACGATGTCTACATCACGATATGCTCCAGGAATCATCACCAGAAGCTAAAGCTCTTTAGTGAAGTCAAGAAAGTCAACAGCCACATCAACTCGAGTGAGGACAAAGTTACTGACTAGATAGGAATATAGTCTCTAGCCATAGAACCTATTTCTGTAGCATATTGCAATAGCAGCAATGCTGGACCATTAGTTAAAATACTAGTCATAATAGTATGATAGTTTTTGAGTTGTTTATTTCTGATTCTTCTTTGTAAGAAGTTTCTTTCTCTCTCTTTAACCTAAAGTGTTCTCTGGATCTTATTTAAATAGTTGAGTTGTATCCTTTAGCCACATATTGGACCCGTTGTATTTCTGTTGTACCACTCTGAGGGATGTAATACTAGTGATGGGCAGGATTTACAGTTACTATGATGGGCATGTATTAGCTAAATACCGTGTCATGATCATGTTACCCAAGAAGTTAGGACTTAAGGGATAAATGCCGTCAGGAGAGGCAAGGTGCATGGCATCTGCATATCAGATTGCCGTAGCAGCAGCCATAACCATGATCCGAGAACAGAAATCCCAACCTCTAGAAGGTAGTACTCACACCATTATACCCCATGAAACCTCAAACAAAGAGCATGCGTTAGATCACTCTACTCTAGTTCAGACTGAACCTACTCTAGCTATAGAGTATGTGGCATCCCGCAAAACCACTACTAGAAAATCGCATTGTCTTTGTGCATTGCATCATCATGACCGCATGCTCATGTCATCATGCCACATTGCATTTGAGCATCGTCATCATCTTGCATGTGCGTGTATAAAACTATTTTCGGAAAAACCGGTTCTTGTTTTCCAAACGCCCCGTCTTTATTCAAACGCCAACCCGGGTCGCCGGAATATTTTGTTTTGACTAAATATGTTTTGCAAACGGTCCGTTTAAATAAATAAAATATTGCATTATTTTTAGTGGGGGCAGTCAAACGGGCCGATCCGACCCGAACGACCACCCCAGAAAATACAAACGGTCCAACCCAAAACCTTTTTCTACCAGATAATCTACCCACACCCCTTTGGCCACCTCACCCCGGCCAACCCCGTCGTGCCACCTCACCTCTCCTCTCCCCCACCCAATCAGATGCTGCCACTTGGCCCAGCCACTCCCTTTCTCTCTCTCCTCTCTCCCCTGTGGCCCCACCTAACCTCCCCACCACACAAACCCACACAGACACACAGCCCCACCCCCTGGCCCACCACACAACACCACGCACGCACCTGACCCGCCCTCTGCCCCGATCCCCACAGCCCCGTGCCCCGTGTTCATCTTCCTCCCTCCCTCCTTCAACCTCTCTGTCCCCGACACGACCCCCTCCTCGCACGCGCTCGTCCTCCCCCCAGCTTCTTCTTCCCCTGCGCCGCCCCGCTCCATCAACCGCCCCGCCGGCCTTGCCCCGTCGCCCCGCTCCACCACTCTCCCCACCTCTCTGCTCGCCCCATGCCCCCGCCTCCGCGCCTCCACTCGTCGCCGCGGCCGCCCCCTCTTCCTCTGGCCGGAGCCGCGCCCCGCGCTCGCCCGTTCTCCGCGCCTCCCCGCCTCTGTTTTCCGTCGCTCGCCGCCGGCCGCCGCGTCCTCCGCGCTTCCCCGGAGCCCCGCACCACCTCCGGCCGCCCCCTCGTTGTGCTTCGCCCCGCCGCCGGCTCCGCCCGCCCCGCCTCCGGCAGTTGCCGCGCCGCCGCGATCTTCTCCCGCCTCCCCCGAGCGCGCCCGCTCGCCAACGTCGCCAGGAGCTGCCGCCGCCAGGACCGTCCCCGCCTCAAGCCCGTCGTCGCCCTCCCGTCTCTGCCGCGTCGGCCGCCCAAGCTCGTCCTGCCGCGTCCGGCGGTCCCTGTGGTGCGCGTCCGTGCTCTCCTTCAAGCACACGTTCGTCGGTACCATCACCCGTTTATTCGCGACCTCCCGAAGCCCATCGACGTCGAGTGTTCCAATGACGAAGTTTTCCTCGAACAACCCCGACAAGTCAAGATCGACAGCCCCGTTGGAAAACGAAGCGCGACCCCGGCGATCTCCGTCATGGAACCGTCATGACCTCCTCCAAGGATCTGATGGACGAGACCTCGCACCGTTCCCGTAATCCGAAGCCCGATCCCGGCGCCCGAAGCCGAGAACCCCGACAAGAGCCACGACACGAATACAACAAGTACCCCTCTCGGACCCGAGGACCGAAGATGCCCGGAACGCCAAGATCGCCTCAAGGATCCGAAGGACCCCCGGTATCGAGCCCGAGTTCGCCAACGACACCGAAGACGGAACGCTGAGACCGTGCCCGAATCCGGAGTCTGAACCCGATACCGCCAAGGCCGCCGACACGGAAACGCCGAGTACTTCACCCCGAACACCGAGACCCCGGTGCGACAAGTGCTTCATCCCAAACGTCAAGACCGACAACATGGCCCGACCACCGCGGATGCGACAAGACCTACCTCTGTTATCCGAGAACGAATCCGTCGAACCCTGGACCCCGAGACTCGACCCCGAACCCCGTCGAACCCTAACCAAGATCGTCGAACCCTAATGTGTGAACCCCTTCCCGGAACCCTATTTTATAATGAAATATCAAATTGTTTCACATTAAATTGTTCATGCATGCATATTGTCATGTGGTATTGGGGGCCTTATGCCGGTTCACCTAATAATTAAATATGGGGCCCATATGCGGGCAAATCTAGCCTTATATTGGCCTCATTTAAACTTGTGTAGCGAACCGGTGCTATCTTTTGCCATGTTCAAACAACATTTAAATTGCGGGGTAGTTAAATAACATGAACCATATAATTAATTGTCGGGACCCCGGTTCCACTTAATATTGACCTAATTGCATTGCACCCTTGCCATGTCATACATCATACATGCATCATGCCGATCTTCTGCCGTTGTATTAAATATTGCATCCGGTGTTTATTCTAGCGATTTGCTTCTTCGCGGATAAGGCCGTTGAGTTGATGTGAGCTTCGACCCGATCTTCGGTTGAACCCTTCGGCAGTGTTTTCAGGCGAGCATCTCCCCCTTTCTACCTATCTTACTTTTATAGTATTTATTCCCTCCTGTTGATCCATTGCTATCTGTGTTGCGATGCTCTAGTTTTCGTACCCGTGATATCCCTTGCAGCCATGAATTGCCTTGGACACATCCTATTACTTGTTGTTTGGTAGATAGTTGGACTTGCGCGTCGTAGTCGCTTGCTCAAGTGCTGTTGCGTGTCGTCAAGTGCCACAGTTGTTGATGTATTGCCGCATGTTGATGTTGGAGATGATCATAGTTTTACTTATCGCTCACTTTAATTCCTGTTTAACAACTAAAATTGAAATAAGCAGAGGCATCGGTGGGTGATAGATAATATTTGGTTTCCGAACGCCCACTTGTGTCCCGTAGGACCCCGAGTACTTGATACCTGTTCCTTGATTTATCGCGCTATCCACATCCGGGAGGTATATGGGACCCCCTGAGCCAGAGCTTGATTCCGTCTTATTTCTTGGGGCCACAAACTAGTTCGAGGTTTTATTTACGATCCTGTACTTATGCCATGCTTTACTGCTTTAATTAAATTGTGCGACAGATAGCACCTGTACTGTTTAGGATTGGGACACGTTTTCGCGGTGTCGACAAGCCCAGTTTTGGGTTCCCAGTCGCTCACAGCCGTCCACCCAAACCTTGAGTCCGTCTCGGAGCTAGCTTACTTCGTTGCGGGTAAGACTCCAAGGGGTGGCCCCCTGAAATATTTCTGAATCCTGTGATTGCTTTGTCGTGAAGGCCTCGTTGGGTTTTGATTTGGTTTTTCCGAGGTTGATCGAGTGTGTGTTGCTATTGGTGCACCCCGGCCGGGTAAAACTTTCTGAAAGCCGTGTCCGCGGTTATGGACGACTTGGAGCACAGTATCTCGACCATAGACAAGCATAACTAAAGTTTATTGCTAAAAATTTGACTTTATAATGACTAGTAATCAGCTTCACTATAATGGAATGGCTAATTAATACTGCCCACAATTGCTTGTTTGGAGTGTCGCTTGCGACCATTGTACCTGACTAGTAAGTATGACAACTACAACGGAATGGCTAAATAAAAGTGCCAACAACTGCTGGGTTTTGGGTTATCTCATGCTAAATGAATCTGACTAGTAAGTGTTGCCACTAACACGGAATGGTTAACTAAAAGTGCCCACTGCTTATTTTATCAGGATGATTATCTATACCTGACTAGTAATTGCTGCAACGATAACTGAATAAATAAAACTGCCAGCCGTGTGAGTTCCTCGGTTGACTTCCTCGTTTGGTCTCGAGGGGGAAACACCAGGATGGGTTTGTTTGGTGTTAGCTTCAGGTTGGATCCGGATAGGTCATTCTTATCCCTATCTGATAACCGCCAGTTGGATCGAGTCTCTATAGGTTGTTTAGTGCATGCTGCCGCTGCCGCTCCGTCCACCATACCTATGTAGGCGAGGACCGCCGAATTCTAGTCTCGCCGTGTACTGGCCTCAGTACTGATGCTCCTCTTTTTCCTTTGCCCTTTGTCGGCACCCCTTTTGTTTAAGCAGGTTTTGAGATCGACGTCGTTAGCAGGGTTACCCTTCCGGCTTGGCCTGGGCAGGGTTATGGACGCCATTGGTTATTCTTCAGGGCTCTTAGCCCCATTTGCCTCTTGTCCGCAGTCGGACGCTCTATCGTTTTCAAGGTGGTTTGGATCTTTGTATATTATATCTGTATTCTTGACTCATTTGAGTCGCTGTTATATATCTGTTCTGTGGGTCCCATCGAGGACTGTTATGTAATGTTATTACTTCGTTTTCCACCCGCACGAAAGTGCCTGGTGGGCACCTTTGAATCGTTTCTATGCGGGTTTGGCGGGTTTCGCTAAAGCTTGCATAGGTCCGATTCTGAGGGTGTTACAGAGTGGTATCAGAGCTCAGCAGTTGCGATTCCCCACAAGTCCAGCCTGTAGGATAACCTAGCTAACGGCCGAAGTAGAGTGTCAAAACTATTTTGCAAAATCGGTTGGATAGTTCTGATTAGGTCTGATTTTACTCCTTACCCCTCTGCTGTTCTCCTCTTACCTCTACGTGTTTTGAATCCGCTCTCGTCTCTTTCCCGAGTCCAGGAATTCTCGTGGTTGGGTTTCCGTCGTACCTTCAGGGTTTCGCTTCCTTCTCTGATAACGGTGTTCTACCATCGGGTCTTCATGCTAACCGAGGAATCCTTCGTCTGTGGTATCATTCTTTGTTCCTTGTTTGTGCCTTCCGATGTTTTCCGACGCGACGACATCATCTACGCCAGATCCGATGCAGAGTCTGCATCGCTCTTTTGTTTCCGAACCTCGCTTGTCGAGATCTTCAGTCTAATTCCGAGAGTTGGTTGCATAATCCGCCTATTCGTGTGCCGAGTAATGGTTTGGGTGCGCGATGGACTGATCACCATCCGACTACTCTTATCATTCGCTCTTGTACATCGAATCAGTGGATCCAGCAGTTTTACTCCGTCCACGGAAGCTAGAGGTGGCTTTATTTGTTGATACCTCTACCTTAGACCTTTTGTTTCCGGAGTGTTTCCCTCGACGATCACGGACAACGACCTCTTGTAGTGGTGTCGCGAGGATCTACACGAAGCGAGAAGACGCAGTTCGCCGACCTTCCTTCCGGTACCATGAGGCGGATCTCGAGGGCGAGATCCATTGTTAGTGGTGTCGAATTGTGGCATCCCGCAAAACCACTACTAGAAAATCGCATTGTCTTTGTGCATTGCATCATCATGACCGCATGCTCATGTCATCATGCCACATTGCATTTGAGCATCGTCATCATCTTGCATGTGCGTGTATAAAACTATTTTCGGAAAAACCGGTTCTTGTTTTCCAAACGCCCCGTCTTTATTCAAACTCCAACCCGGGTCGCCGGAATATTTTGTTTTGACTAAATATGTTTTGCAAACGGTCCGTTTAAATAAATAAAATATTGCATTATTTTTAGTGGGGGCAGTCGAACGGGCCGATCCGACCCGAACGACCACCCCAGAAAATACAAACGGTCCAACCCAAAACCTTTTTCTACCAGATAATCTACCCACACCCCTTTGGCCACCTCACCCCGGCCAACCCCGTCGCGCCACCTCACCTCTCCTCTCCCCCCACCCAATCAGATGCTGCCACTTGGCCCAGCCACTCCCTTTCTCTCTCTCCTCTCTCCCCTGTGGCCCCACCTAACCTCCCCACCACACAAACCCACACAGACACACAGCCCCACCCCCTGGCCCACCACACAACACCACGCACGCACCTGACCCGCCCTCTGCCCCGATCCCCACAGCCCCGTGCCCCCTGTTCATCTTCCTCCCTCCCTCCTTCAACCTCTCTGTCCCCGACACGACCCCCTCCTCACACGCGCTCGTCCTCCCCCCAGCTTCTTCTTCCCCTGCGCCGCCCCGCTCCATCAACCGCCCCGCCGGCCTCGCCCCGTCGCCCCGCTCCACCACTCTCCCCACCTCTCTGCTCGCCCCATGCCCCCGCCTCCGCGCCTCCGCTCGTCGCCGCGGCCGCCCCCTCTTCCTCTGGCCGGAGCCGCGCCCCGCGCTCGCCCGTTCTCCGCGCCTCCCCGCCTCTGTTTTCCGTCGCTCGCCGCCGGCCGCCGCGTCCTCCGCGCTTCCCCTGAGCCCCGCACCACCTCCGGCCGCCCCCTCGTTGTGCTTCGCCCCACCGTCGGCTCCGCCCGCCCCGCCTCCGGCAGTTGCCGCGCCGCCGCGAGCTTCTCCCGCCTCCCCCGAGCGCGCCCGCTCGCCAACGTCGCCAGGAGCTGCCGCCGCCAGGACCGTCCCCGCCTCAAGCCCGTCGTCGCCCTCCTGTCTCTGCCGCGTCGGCCGCCCAAGCTCGTCCTGCCGCGTCCGGCGGTCCCTGTGGTGCGCGTCCGTGCTCTCCTTCAAGCACACGTTCGTCGGTACCATCACCCGTTTATTCGCGACCTCCCGAAGCCCATCGACGTCGAGTGTTCCAATGACGAAGTTTTCCTCGAACAACCCCGACAAGTCAAGATCGACAGCCCCGTTGGAAAACGAAGCGCGACCCCGACGATCTCCGTCATGGAACCGTCATGACCTCCTCCAAGGATCTGATGGACGAGACCTCGCACCGTTCCCGTAATCCGAAGCCCGATCCCGGCGCCCGAAGCCGAGAACCCCGACAAGAGCCACGACACGAATACAACAAGTACCCCTCTCGGACCCGAGGACCGAAGATGCCCGGAACGCCAAGATCGCCTCAAGGATCCGAAGGACCCCCGGTATCGAGCCCGAGTTCGCCAACGACACCGAAGACGGAACGCTGAGACCGTGCCCGGATCCGGAGTCTGAACCCGATACCGCCAAGGCCGCCGACACGGAAACGCCGAGTACTTCACCCCGGACACCGAGACCCCGGTGCGACAAGTGCTTCATCCCGAACGTCAAGACCGACAACATGGCCCGACCACCGCGGATGCGACAAGACCTACCTCTGTTATCCGAGAACGAATCCATCGAACCCTGGACCCCGAGACTCGACCCCGAACCCCGTCGAACCCTAACCAAGATCGTCGAACCCTAATGTGTGAACCCCTTCCCGGAACCCTATTTTATAATGAAATATCAAATTGTTGCACATTAAATTGTTCATGCATGCATATTGTCATGTGGTATTGGGGGCCTTATGCCGGTTCACCTAATAATTAAATATGGGGCCCATATGCGGGCAAATCTAGCCTTATATTGGCCTCATTTAAACTTGTGTAGCGAACCGGTGCTATCTTTTGCCATGTTCAAACAACATTTAAATTGCGGGGTAGTTAAATAACATGAACCATATAATTAATTGTCGGGACCCCGGTTCCACTTAATATTGACCTAATTGCATTGCACCCTTGCCATGTCATACATCATACATGCATCATGCCGATCTTCTGCCGTTGTATTAAATATTGCATCCGGTGTTTATTCTAGCGATTTGCTTCTTCGCGGATAAGGCCGTTGAGTTGATGTGAGCTTCGACCCGATCTTCGGTTGAACCCTTCGGCAGTGTTTTCAGGCGAGCATCTCCCCCTTTCTACCTATCTTACTTTTATAGTATTTATTCCCTCCTGTTGATCCATTGCTATCTGTGTTGCGATGCTCTAGTTTTCGTACCCGTGATATCCCTTGCAGCCATGAATTGCCTTGGACACATCCTATTACTTGTTGTTTGGTAGATAGTTGGACTTGCGCGTCGTAGTCGCTTGCTCAAGTGCTGTTGCGTGTCGTCAAGTGCCACAGTTGTTGATGTATTGCCGCATGTTGATGTTGGAGATGATCATAGTTTTACTTATCGCTCACTTTAATTCCTGTTTAACAACTAAAATTGAAATAAGCAGAGGCATCGGTGGGTGATAGATAATATTTGGTTTCCGAACGCCCACTTGTGTCCCGTAGGACCCCGAGTACTTGATACCTGTTCCTTGATTTATCGCGCTATCCACATCCGGGAGGTATATGGGACCCCCCTGAGCCAGAGCTTGATTCCGTCTTATTTCTTGGGGCCACAAACTAGTTCGAGGTTTTATTTACGATCCTGTACTTATGCCATGCTTTACTGCTTTAATTAAATTGTGCGACAGATAGCACCTGTACTGTTTAGGATTGGGACACGTTTTCGCGGTGTCGACAAGCCCAGTTTTGGGTTCCCAGTCGCTCACAGCCGTCCACCCAAACCTTGAGTCCGTCTCGGAGCTAGCTTACTTCGTTGCGGGTAAGACTCCAAGGGGTGGCCCCCTGAAATATTTCTGAATCCTGTGATTGCTTTGTCGTGAAGGCCTCGTTGGGTTTTGATTTGGTTTTTCCGAGGTTGATCGAGTGTGTGTTGCTATTGGTGCACCCCGGCCGGGTAAAACTTTCTGAAAGCCGTGTCCGCGGTTATGGACGACTTGGAGCACAGTATCTCGACCATAGACAAGCATAACTAAAGTTTATTGCTAAAAATTTGACTTTATAATGACTAGTAATCAGCTTCACTATAATGGAATGGCTAATTAATACTGCCCACAATTGCTTGTTTGGAGTGTCGCTTGCGACCATTGTACCTGACTAGTAAGTATGACAACTACAACGGAATGGCTAAATAAAAGTGCCAACAACTGCTGGGTTTTGGGTTATCTCATGCTAAATGAATCTGACTAGTAAGTGTTGCCACTAACACGGAATGGTTAACTAAAAGTGCCCACTGCTTATTTTATCAGGATGATTATCTATACCTGACTAGTAATTGCTGCAACGATAACTGAATAAATAAAACTGCCAGCTGTGTGAGTTCCTCGGTTGACTTCCTCGTTTGGTCTCGAGGGGGAAACACCAGGATGGGTTTGTTTGGTGTTAGCTTCAGGTTGGATCCGGATAGGTCATTCTTATCCCTATCTGATAACCGCCAGTTGGATCGAGTCTCTATAGGTTGTTTAGTGCATGCTGCCGCTGCCGCTCCATCCACCATACCTATGTAGGCGAGGACCGCCGAATTCTAGTCTCGCCGTGTACTGGCCTCAGTACTGATGCTCCTCTTTTTCCTTTGCCCTTTGTCGGCACCCCTTTTGTTTAAGCAGGTTTTGAGATCGACGTCGTTAGCAGGGTTACCCTTCCGGCTTGGCCTGGGCAGGGTTATGGACGCCATTGGTTATTCTTCAGGGCTCTTAGCCCCATTTGCCTCTTGTCCGCAGTCGGACGCTCTATCGTTTTCAAGGTGGTTTGGATCTTTGTATATTATATCTGTATTCTTGACTCATTTGAGTCGCTGTTATATATCTGTTCTGTGGGTCCCATCGAGGACTGTTGTGTAATGTTATTACTTCGTTTTCCACCCGCACGAAAGTGCCTGGTGGGCACCTTTGAATCGTTTCTATGCGGGTTTGGCGGGTTTCGCTAAAGCTTGCATAGGTCCGATTCTAAGGGTGTTACAGAGTATATGATCGTTATCGGTCTTTGTTAAACACTTATCATAACACTCACCAAGTCTTAGTTCAGGAACTGGATACGGTAATTAAGGATTTTACTTATCCTGATAAGGCAATGGCACGTCGGAAGAAGTTAGATAAAGAAGCTAGGCATCCCAAATACATACCTTCAGGAGAAGTGTATGAGGAAACTGAGTTTGATGATCCACACTCGGAAAACTATGCCTACTACCAAACTAAACCCCAGTCACCTGAAGATTTATGGACCAAGTATAACTCCGAACAGCAGGAATGGGCCAGAGTTATTCCAAATAACCCTGAGAAAAACCAGTATGAATGGGGAGTAGAATCTCAAAGTGGAACCATACGAAATCCTATACCTTATGATACAGGTATCGGAGAAGAGACCAACTATAACCATAGAGAGTCTTATGGACCATATGGAAGAAATACCAATCCAATCGACTTAGAAGAGTATTCCGATAGCTACTATACCAATATGTACGAATAGATCCAAGAAAAGGCTAAGGATCCAACTTACTTTGAGGAAGTGTTGCCGGAAAACCAGGAATATCCTATAGAAGATTACGCCAACTCTAGTCATTTTTCAATGACTAATCTCAGTCTCGGTACTTCTAATCAAGAATACGCACCTCCTGGATGCTCTTATGCTCCAGAAGGCAGTCGTATGACTTCACATCATCATGGATGGAACTCCAGGAAGCACTAGAGGAAGATGAAAGTAAGAAAGGAATGACATCCCAAGGGATAAGTGCTTGAATAATGTACATAGAGGGTAATTAGTATTATAGTTTGAAAGGTTTGCCGAAATAAGTGAGGATATACTCACAAGATCAGGAAGTTCTTGTAAGGTAGTCGTGTAATATATGTGAGGGGCAAACTGTTGGAACGTTTCGTACAATTGTAAATTATTCAAAACCTATGTATAATACATGGTATGTGTTTTGTTGTTTATCGACTTTTGGATTTTCTTGAATCTTCTTGATTGACTAGATCTATACATGAAGTTTAATTAGGTGTGCAAATGCATGATGTAACACCTAGTTATTACTTGATGCTATAGACCTAGATAGGAATGATAATCCGTGTAAGGGAGTGATGAATTCCATATACCAAGGAGGTTTACACCTAGAATAAAACAACAAGAAGTAGTGAAATTAGTTCACCAGAAGTGGGTGGTATCCAAACTTGAATAAGTTAGAGTGAATGCCGGAAGTATGTTGGAAATCGCAGGGTAATACATACACCCTAGGATAGTCCACAGTCGATAACTTGCCGCAACAAGTATCGGTTGAAATAGTTAATCGAATCATTTTAAAAGTTGCATAAAGAGCATAAAATTTGGCGTAAGTTAAGAAAGACATGGAAGAGTAAAAAAGTTTAAAGCGATCGTCATTCAAAGCATTTCGCAAAGTCAGCCATATCAAAGCGAAAAGATACAAATAGTAGGTAAGACTAACATGCTAAAAGATTGGCTTCGGAGATCCACAATTGTGTGGATACATCATACAATCTCTCATAAAACCCTGATTATATAGAGTATAAGCTAAACAAAGACCAACATTCTAACTAAACAATCAATGGTTACTATAAGGTAGTTTGAAGACTATTAGTAAATCCTAAGGGGGAGAGTAAATGGTAAACATAAGTACTGTTCTCTGAATTACAAAGTAAAGGTTGGAGAAGAAGTACTTAAGGTAATAATAAGAGATTATCTAAAGCTCGGTAAAGTAAATATTTGTAGTAGATAAAATAGATTAATCTTAATAGGCTAATTATAAAGGAAACAACTCTTAAGTGAATTATAAGAAAGAATAAAACACAACAAATTGGACAGGTGTGGAGGAACAATAAATTTCAATGGGTATAAACTAAATAGGTTCAAATCCAATTGTTGGAAGGAATAACAGTATAAACCATACAACGAAAAAGCAAGAATTTAGTATTTTTGTCACAAGTGTTGTCTAATAAAAATTTAGAACCCTGTTTTAGTGAGACTCCCTAGACCATATATAGAATAATGTGGGAGTTTGATGATTAAGTGAAAATGTGAACTAGGATACCTAATTAGGGTAGGGAACTGAAGAAGAGACCGCAAAATAAAGAAGTTAGAATAAGTACATATCTCTCAAGGAGGATCGTAAAAGGAACTTTGAAGGATTGAGACAACAAATTGGAGATTCCAAGTATGCAAAGAATACAAGAAAACAATCTGGATATGGAATACTACAATTATTTCCACTTAAGGTTACCATGGAGTGGAGAAATGCAGTAACCACTACAAGTCAATTCTTTACTCCAAAATGTGAGAGTTTGCGAACTTCGAGGACAAATTTGATTTTAAGGGGGAGAGTCTGTAACATCCCAACATTAGAGCTTAGAAATAAGTTGAACTCAGATGTGTGCATTGCATTCATGCATAGAAAATCCGAATAATTTTCGCGCTTTTGAATAAAACTTGTCAAAGTGATTGAAGCTTCTCTCAACTTGATGGAATTGAAGTAGATCATCAGTTGACTGCGATAAGTTTTAATATGACCTTTACTAAAACCTTATATGGATAAACATGATTTGATCTAAGGGTAGATCAAATATAATAAATAAAAATCATAATGCATAGCTTAATGATTAATATCTGATCCTTAAGGGATCATATATAATATTCATTACAACAACCCATGACTACTAAGTGAAGAATGTAGCCCAAGTTATAAGAATGTAATACCTAACCTTAACTCTTTAGGGAGATTGAGTTGGAAACAAACCAAGTTGTAACACCCTCAGAATCGACCCTATGCAAGTTTTAGCGAAACTCGCCAAACCCGCATAGAAACGATTCGAAGGTGCCCACCAGGCACTTTCGTGCGGGTGGAAAACGAAGTAATAACATTACACAACAGTCCTCGATGGGACCCACAGAACAGATATATATACAACACGACTCCATGAGTCAAGAATACAGATATAATGTGCAAAGATCCAAATCACCTTGAAAATAATAGAGCGTCCGACTACGGACAAGATACAAATGGGGCTAAGAGCCCTGAAGAATAACCAATGGCGTCCATAACCCTGCCCAGGCCAAGCCGGAAGGGTAACCCTGCTAACGACGTCGATCTCAAAACCTGCTTAAACAAAAGGGGTGCCGACAAAGGGCAAAGGAAAAAGAGAGAGCGGTCAGTACTGAGGCCAGTACACGGCGAGGCTAGAATTCGGCGGTCCTCGCCTACATAGGTATGGTGGACTAAAGCGGCAGCGCAGCATGCACTAAACAACCTATAGAGACTCGATAAAACAGGCGGCTATCAGAGAGGGGTAAGAAAGACCTATCCGGAACCAACCTGATACTAACACCAAACAATCCCATCCTGGTATTCCCCCTCGAGACCAAACGAGGAAGTCAACCGAGGAACTCACACGGTTGGCAGTTTTATTTATCCAGTTATTGTTGCAGCAATTACTAGTCAGGTGTAGATAATCGTCCTGATAAAATAAACAGTGGGTCGTTTTAGTTAACCATTCCGTTGTAATTGCGACACTTACTAGTCATATCCAATTAGCATGAGATATCCCCAAACCCAGCAGTTGTTGGTACTTATATTTAGCCATTCCGTTGTAGTGAAGCTGATTACTAGTCATATCGGATACAAGTCAATTTATAACAGTAAACTTTAGTTATAGTTGTTTATGATCAAGCACTGTGCTCCAAGTCGTCCATAACCGCGGACACGGCTTCTCGAAAAGATTAAACCCTGCAGGGGTGCACCAAAGTATCCACAAGCACTTCGACCCTTTTTGCCAGATCAGTTAACATACACCCATCGGTATGTCGGCGGGGCCTAAGTCATGACGTTTCCAGACCCAAAGCAAGCACGGGGGGCCACCCCACTAAGTACACCCGCAACGAAGTCGGCCGGTCTCCGAGACGGACTCAGGGTTTGGGTAGACGGCTGTGAACGACTGGGGACCCAAAACTGGGCTTGTCGACACCGCGAAAACGTGTCCCGATCCTAAACAGTACAGTGTGCTATCCATCGCACAATTTAAATAAAGCGGTAAAGCATGGCATAAGTACAGAATAGTAATAAAGCCCCAAACTACTTTGTGGCCCCCAGTACAATACTTTGAAATCAGGTACTAATCGATGGGGGGCCCATATCTCCCCACCTGTGGTTAGCGCGCTAGATCTCGGAACATGTGTCAAGAACTCGGGGTCCTACGGGACACAAGTGGACGGTTAACAACCAAATAACATCTATTGCCCACCTGTGCCTCTGCTTACCTACTTCAATTTTAGTTATTAAACAGTAATTGAATTAAACAATGATTAAAGCCATGATCATCTCCAACAATATACTTGCGGCAACACCCCAACAACTGTGGTACTTGACGACACACAACAGCACTTGAGCAAGCGACTACGACGCGCAAGTCCAACTATCTACCAAACAACGGGTAATAGGATGTGTCCAAGGCAATATAAGGCTGCAAGGGATATCACGGGTACGAAAGCTAGAGCAACGCAACATAGATAGCAATAGATCAACAGGAGGGAATAAATACTACAAAAGTAAGATAGGTAGAAAGGGGGAGATGCTCGCCTGAAAAACATTGCCGAAGGTTCAACCGAAGATCGGGTCGACACTCGCATCAACTCAACGGCCTTATTCGTGAAGAAGCAAAACGCTAGAAGAAACACCGGATGCACTATTTAATATAACGGCAGAAGATCGGGCATGATGCATGTATGCTGCATGACATGGCAAAGATGCGATGCAATTAGGTCATATTAAGCGGAACCGGGGTCCCGACATTTAATTAAATGGTTAAAATTATTTATCTACCCCGCAAATTAAATGTTGTTTGAACATGGAAAAATATAGCGCCGGTTCGCTACACCAATTTAAATGGGACCAGTATGCGACTGGATTTGCCCGCATATGGGCCCCATATTTAATTATAGGGTGAATCGGCATAAGGCTCCCAAACCACAGACAAGGATGCATGCATGAACAATTTAATATACAACAATTTATAAATATGGCATTTATAAAATAGGGCTCGAGAAAAGGGTCACACATTAGGGTTCGACAGATCTTGGGGTTCGAGGGGTTCGGGGTCGGTCTTCGGGTCCGGATCTGGGGTTCGGTCTCGGCGGGATCGTTCTCGGATAACAGAGTAGATCTTGGCGTTCCGTGAAGGAGGACTTGGTTGGCGTCGGGGGCGCATCGGACTCGCCCTGGTCGATGTCGTTCTTGTCGTCCTGAAGACCTTGTCGGGTCCGCGGGTCGGGTCGGACTTGGCGTTCGGGGTGAAGAACTTGGCGTTCTGCGTCGGTGTCCTTACCGTCCGGGTTCTCGAGTATCGCATCCGGGAAGGAGTACTTGTCGTATTCGCATCGGCGACCTCGGTGGTTATCGGGTTCGGTCGTCGAATCCGTGAGGGAGATCTTGACGTGGCGTCGGGTCCAGGAAGGAGTTCTTGTGGTTTCCGAGAAGGAGGACTTGACATTCTGCGACAGGGATCCTCGGGTTCAATTCTTGTGGGTTCCAACTTGTAGCCCTTGACAGCGGTCTTCATGATCAACTGCATCTCCCCAGCACGCTATCGGGACTCCACCAGGACGTTCATCGAGCAACACTGAATGCCGAAACAAAACATCGCAAACAGGGGCAGCGAGCAGGTGGGCACCCACGCAGGAGGTAGGCAAGCTCCAAGCGAGAGCGGCACGGTGGTCGCTCCGGTGAGCCGAACGCGGCCGCGCGGACGACGGTGAGATGGGGCCAGCGGCGCCAGGGCAGGTCGGAGGAGGGCCAGCGGAGGTCGACGGGGCCGGCTCGGGCGGCAGGGGCTCCGGCGACCGCGGCTCAGGGGTGGAGCGCGAGCGGAGGCGGGCTCGGAGGCGAGGCTGCGGGGCGGCGACACAGAGAGAGGCCGGCGGCGAGGATGGTGACCGGCGGCGAGCGGCGGGGCGGGCCCGGTGAAGCAGCGGACGGAGGCGGCTCGGGTCGGGGACGAACGGAGGAGGCCGGCGGCGGTGGAGGGGCGCCGGTGAGGAGGCCGTGGTCGCGGAGGAGAGCGGCGACGGAGGAAGGACGAGGGGAGCGGGGCGCGGTCGGAGGAGGAAGAGAGAAGGAGGGGACGCCGGTGAGGAGCTTGCAGAAGGGAGGCGTGACAAGGTGGCCGGAGGAGCAGAGCTCGGGTCGGCGGGAGGAGGGCACCGACGGTGGTGGTCGAGGATGGCGGCGGGGCCGAGGCGAGCGAGGTCGGCGGCGCGGTGAGGCAGAGGGTGGGAGCGGCGGCGAGAGGGTGCTGAAGGCCGAGGAGGCGAGGCGGCCGCGGGCTGGTGGCCGGCGCCGGAGAGGGAGCAGGGCGGGGCGAGCGCGCGCGGGGTGCGGGAGCGGGGAGGCGACGGGGAGGAGCCGGGGTCGGCCGGCGGGGCTCGGGAGGAGCGGCGAATGGCGATGGAGGTGATGGACGAAGGGGACAGAGAGGAGAGAGGCGGAAGGAGGAAGAGGAACAGGGGAGGGTGAGCGCGTCGGGGAGAGAGAAAGGGTGGGGAGGGGAGAGAGGGAGAGAGCGGGGTGGGGCGCGTGGTGGGGTCGGGCCAGGGGCGGTGGGACCGGGGTGGCAGGGAGGAGAGAGGGAGAGGGTCGGTGTGGGGAGGTGGGCCGCTGAGTGTGTGTGTTGGGGGTGGGGCCAGGGTGTAAGGGAGAGGGGGTAGAAGGGGCTGTGTGAGAGAGGGAGAAGGGGCTGGTGGATTGATGAGGTGGCAAGGTGGGTGGGGATTGGGGGAGATGGTGAGATGGCAAGCTGTGATTGGTGGGTAGATTAGGACTAGGTAGGAATAGGAATTAGGTTTAGGTTTATTATTTTGTAAGACACTTATTTGTTTTTGTTTAAAACAAGACTACTTTACAATTAGTTTATAGGTAAATAAAATATCCGATACGATCGGGGTTTTGCATTTGAAATAAAGAGGGGTATTTGTACAAAGCAAAACTAGGCTTTTAGCAAATTCTCTTAGGCAAACAGATGCATTCTGAGGTCATGATGATGCAATGCACAAAAACAACTCGATTTTCTAGTAGTGGTTTTGCGGGATGCCACACAAGTCAAGATCATTCACCATATATTTTTATTTCCATATCAATCCCTATAGAATCCTATCTTAACATCTGTGGTTCATCAATGATGAGTAATCAACTATTGATTCACCAATTCTTAATCTATCAATTCTTGATCTTTTAACTCTTATCCGTATCATAACATTCATTTAAAGACCTTCAGAAAAAGAAGTAGGAAGAGGTAGATGATAATGCTAGTTATAAATATCATCCTTAGGATGGGAGTGTGGAAGTGAATAAAAATCATTATGATTATTGATGGAGTTAACTCACTCCTGAAATGATAGAAGGGTATCTGAGGTAAAGATTACAAGGATGATTATTGAAGAGAGCTACCAGGAGTAATGCTATTGGACTAAGTAGGTATAGTCCATGAATAACATTCCCTAATCCACTATAGATATTAAGAATATAATTATAATATAACTATAGTGTTGTATTGATGAAGCCTTGACTAGCTCATTAGAAACCTAAACCATAAGGGATCAAAGGATTATAATGATCATGCTTAGATCACCAAGATTGAATGCTTATATCTAGTATAAGTAACATTGGTGGGTAAAACATGATTAAACTCTAATATGAGATATTGGAGTCAAGTAAAGACAAGATTGTATGATTAAGAGGGTGTAAGAGCAGCATTGAATTATAGAGTTAGTATTTTCCTCTGAAAAAAGAGTAAAACCTTGTGGTGAAGTAGTATTTGATGTATATCTAATACCTCTGCTGAAGTAATATTAGTAGGTTGATAATTATGGAAGAATAGGAATGGAGCTAGAAATAGCTACTTGTTGAATTGGGGGTTATCCACATAAGAGTTGTTGATATAACCAAGTCTGGATAGGTGAAAGATTATGAAAAGCTTTAGTGTCAAACTCATTGGATTCCTCAATGAGTTTAAAATAATAAAAGGTGGATAGGAATATTATTCTGAAGAAAGCTCATCAGGTTAGCACATGATGATGGATATGAAAGAGTAGAATATCTAGGAAAGGAATTCCTTAATTATAAGTTCATAATTAGGAATTATGGAGGATAGGAATCCTTGGTAAACACTAAACCCTAAATCTATAAGCAAGCTTAATATCCATCTCATCTATTGGATAAATCATATTCTTTTCACAATGCCTTATAGGAATATTTTCCTATAGCAAATCACTTAAACACATCTATGTCAATTCCAAGTATCATAACTATATGTGCTTAGAAGTATATTTATCAATTCTTTTCCATCAGACATTCCAGTTAATAATTTTCTATTTTAAATGGTGGTATCATTAATGATCATAAGCATAAATACAATGTGTTTTAGCTATTAAATCCTTACTCACTTCAACAAAAGAAAATAAGTATATTAAAAAGCCCTAAACCCTAGGGTAAGCACTTATAAATCAAACCTTAACTTATGTGTTAATTCTAATAGAATATACACATTGCTATTTCTTAACTCTATGACGAGTAATATCGACCATATTAATTCTTTTGTATCTCATACATCAAATAATGACATAGGATCATTATATAAAAAATTTCCATTCAAACTATGAGCTAATTAAAATTAAGTTTTCTTTAAGTAACTTCAAGGAAACATTACAAGGTACACCAGGTGCAAATAGCATAAGTATTACACTTTCAACCATCCAGTTTTTTTTAAGTTAACTTTAGTCCACAAAACTTTTGATATAAGACTAAATACTTTGTTATATGTTTTATAGTTAACTTTTGTCTGTTATAATTAAGTTAAAACCTCTCAATTCCAAACTATTCAAGCAAGCACAAACAGCCTCAACCATATTTGAGTAACCAGAAAGATTGTGTAGACCTTAGAAAAGGAATCTTTTCTTCAAAAGTTATTCGTTTTGCCACTTCAATCAACAACCCTTATAATAATATTCCCAACTTTTAACAAATTAAATTCAGGGACTCTCATCATAATCAACAGATGACAATTAATAATAATCCCATTGTTGCAAACTTTACTTATATACTTAGGATTATAAACACTTAAGATCCTTATTAAGGCCAATACTTGTAAAGTAAAATTTAAAGATAAACAATTATAATGTAAGCAATCTTGAGTAACATTTCACCTTAGTGTGTATCTTATTGCTTTATGTTATTATCATTTCATGTTGTTTCCCATGCTCACAAACCTTAAAAAGAAGCACAAGTGTGAAACTTAACTAAAAGTACAACACATTCTAAGGAAACCCTTTACAGTATCCAAACCCTAGACCAACGTTATCCCCGGGATTCGCGTTTATAAAGTGCATCACATTACTCATGCATAAAAGCATATTGCTTCTTTAAACATTAGTCCTTATCAGACCAATGATGCTGATTTGAAATATTGGATCTTATGTTGTCTTGAAGACCATGAGTGCATAATCTTGCAATCACAAAAGGCAAGTTCACACTTGCTCACGTCCTTTGATTATTTTCTAAAAAGTATTTTGCAAATCAAGTGTTGTCATCACCTGCATTTTAAAAAGGTCGGAAAACACTATTTTCCCAATAATATGATTATAGGTTTATTACCATGAGGTAATAACCTACTATGAAAGTTCCGGTGGTAAAGGAACATAGCATATAGGATTTAACAACCAATGTCGCTAGTGATTCTTGCGCTGTATATTACGCGTTAACCATGAGATTTGGAATGGGATAGAGAAGTCAGCTATATCCTTTTCCTCTTGTATGGAGGCAAGACGACCTTAACGTGATGTTGTGATTCCTTGTGCGGATCCAACATATGGGTGGGCACCCTTACGCCCCACACTTTTGGTGTCTAGATTATCTATGAATGGTGTTTAGGGATACGGTCCATGTAAATGGTACTCGTCCGGACATCACCAGGTAATAGAGTCTTCGGGAACTCATCAGGGTTGTAGCCTGCCCGAAAGGGGGCTTAACAGAGGTGAGCCTGCCCCGAAGGATCGTACAGACATATGAGGTCGCGGAGAGGGCAATGATTGGCTTGGATCATATAATATGCCCCACAACATGGAATTGTGGACGGGTAAGCTGC
The DNA here is from genome assembly GCA_916181665.1 of Avena sativa. Classification (NCBI taxonomy): domain Eukaryota; kingdom Viridiplantae; phylum Streptophyta; class Magnoliopsida; order Poales; family Poaceae; genus Avena; species Avena sativa. The sequence goes on along the minus strand of OV702284.1, from coordinate 224,815,738 downwards.
CCAGTTGTGCAACAAGGATTTGATCTCTCATGGGAAAAGTAACGCACCTCTGCAGAGTGTAAGAACTGTAACTTGTTACTCCCTGTTCCAGGAAGGAGCTGCGAACGCGGCGGGAAAGGAACTCCATGAAAGTTCTGGTAAACCCATGAAGGCTGACGAACATAGCTTTTCAAAATAAAATCAACCTTTGAAGAAATGTTTATGAAAACTTGCATTGCCTATGACCTACGGTATGTGGCTGTAGATATAGTGCATTAAACACTCCTTTTCTAGTGAACTTGCTGAGTACGCTCGTACTCAACGTATCTTCTTAACCCTTGCTAGATTCTAAAGCCAATACGAACAATGTCTACATCACGATATGCTCCAGGAATCATCACCAGAAGCTAAAGATCTTTAATGAAGTCAAGAAAGTCAAAAGCCACATCAAATCGAGACAAATTTACTGACTAGATAGGAATATAATCTCTAGCCATAGAACCTATTTCTGTAGCGTATTGCAATAGCAGCAATGCCAGGCCATTAGTTAAAATACTAGTCATAATAGTATGATAGTTTTTGAGTTGTTTATTTCTGATTCTTCTTTATAAGAAGTTTCTTTCTCTCTCTTTAACCTAAAGTGTTCTCTGGATCTTATTTAAATAGTTGAGTTGTATCCTTTAGCCATGTATTGGACCCGTTGTGTTTTTGTTGTACCACTCTGAGGGATGTAATACTAGTGAACGGTGTTTCATTGGTGTTATGTCAACGAATATAGTATACTACATCATGCAGTGGTATGATGGGTCACCGCATCTGTTATCAGAGCATATGATTTGACCTTAGGTTGGAAACCTAGTAAATGGGTAGAACCTGTAGGACACATACGTGCAATAATAAAGAGTTCTCTGGTGATATAAGGGATATTCACTTCAGAATAATCCTGTCATGTTGCTGGCGCGATAATTCTTTAGCAGGATTGCAATCCCGATCATTACCCAAGAGTTTTAACTCTATGTGACCGATGATAATTTCTTATCTACAGTTCTACATGGCACCTTGATATCCACCCCGGAATGTTCAAGTGATGAACATGCGCTGAATGACTATGGAGGGGATTGGACAGATAATCTCTGACAACTTCTATGGAGTTTGGAATGTGAATCGAGACTTTTGGTCAAGATTTACAGTTACTATGATGGGCAGTGAAAGGGCAAATAGCCCTTATCTAGTATTTTGGTTAACTATGACATCGGAGCTAGAGGATGGACTAATGTTTCTATTATCTCTCTACAGGTGAGAATCCGTAGGTTGTTGGTGATAGGTGATGGGTGAACCCCCCATTCGTTTCTTTATGGAGAGCCGGTGTAATTGTTTATTATTCTCTCTTATTTACTCTTGAGTCAAATAGGAAACACCGCACTATTAAGAGGGGTGATCTCGATGTGCTCTTTGGGGATGTTCTACACCATATAAGCCTCTCATCATCCACCCACACACACCCGTTCAAAGAAAGAGAGAAATCAGCCTTGAAAAATGAGTCTAAAGAGGTTACTGCGAAATCGGCAAAAGCGCCGGCGGCGCCGGTGCTGTCGCCAGAATTTCCAGTCGCCACCGGAAATTCCCGGTGCACACCGATATGGCGTACAGAATAGCTTTTCGGTTGTTCGCCGGGAATTCCGGTCGCCGCCGAAAATTCCGGCGTGGGGTCCGATCGACCGGAGCTGTCGCCGAAAATACCGGCGAGCAACTCGGTCTGACCGGACTTATTGCCGGTTCGGTCGCAGGAACCTCCAAACGACTCTTTTTACCCTCACAATATATACCCCTTTCTTCTCCACTGTGAGGTTAGGCATTTGAGCTAACATTTCATTTCTTGAAGCTCTCTCTCTCCTCCATTGTTGAAACACAAAAGCTTGAGGATCTCCCATTCTACCTAACCAAATCCAAATCCCTTTGGTAGAAAGGAAGAGCAGGTCCCGATCTACGTTTCCACCAAGCCAAAGTTCATTCCCCCTTGAGTTCATCGAGTTAGCTTGTTACTCTTGGGTTTTTGGGAAACCCTAGGCGGCTAGGGTCACCCGGAGGCATTCGTCTTGTGATTTGCTCCGTGGAAAGTTTGTGAGGGTTTGGAGACTACCTTAAAGTCTACCACGAGTAAGTGAGATATTCCTTCGTGGGATAGGCTCGGAGAAGAAGGTGAGCCTTTGTGGCGCGTGAGGAATCCTTCGTTGAAGCTCACACCTCTCCAACGTGACATAGCCCCCTTCCCAAAGGTGGTGAACACGGGAATACATCTTCGTCTCCGTGTGCTTCGGTTATTCCTTAACCGATCTCTTACTTGTGTTGTTTATCTTGTGATAGCCTTCGAGCTTGAAGTATCTTGTACATCATCTAGGTTGCCTCACCTAGTTTGCATTTAGGCTCACTTATATTATGCAAAGCCTAAAACTTGCAAAAGATTATAAAGAATTTTGTAGAAACCTATTCACCCCCTCTAGGTTAACCATCTTACACTTTCAATTGGCATCAAAGCCAAGGGCTCTTTGAAGGGCTTTACCACCTAAGAGAAAAGATGGTTTTCTCCGATGATGAGGAGGAAAAGACTTATTCGGTCAAGGAGCTTTGTGAAATCTTAGCCAAGGGTGCCCTTGAAAAGTCCAAGGCGGATTCCGATTTCCTTGTTCGAATGAGTTACCTAGAAGGACAACTTAAGGCCATTGGCGATGGGGCTTTTCTTGGTAATCCATTGGTAGTACCTCATGGGAGACCAATGGACACCGAAAAGGATAAGGATGCCGAGTCCGCTCATGAGAGCGGCTCATCAAAAACTTCCACGCCCCCTAATTAATTCCCTATGTTTATCCTAAGAAAAAGAACATCATGCCTCATATTAATGGTTCGGGTCCTGCACCTCATTATGACGGAACTCATTTCTCTCATTGGAAATCTTCTATGGAATCTCATCTTCGCAGCTGCAGCGTTGAGCTTTGGGAGATTGTATGCACCGGTTTCCACCCTCATGATCCCAACAACCTCACCCCGGGAGAGTACTACGACCGTCAAATAAATACAACGGCTTGTGACAAGATAAGGAGTGCCATTCACCGCACTCTCCATTGTCAAGTCAGCGACATCCCCACTGCAAAGGATCTTTGGGATAGGATTGTCATTCTCCAAGAGGGAACCTATCTTATCCAAAAATCCAAGTATGAAGCTGCCAAGTCAGAGATGAACATGTTCATGAACCATGATGGTGAGACTATCGCTGAAGCATACAAGAGACTCGTTGCCCTCCGCGTGAAGATTGGTGGCCTAGGGTGTGAGAAGTATGATGATGGATTCAATTTGAATGATGAACTTATCAAGTCCAAGATTGTCTCCATGATCGCGGTCACTGACAAGAAGCTTGCCTTGAACTTGCAACTCCTTGATAGAGCTAATCAATTCACTCCTGATGATCTAGTCTCTTATCTAGTTGCCACGAATAACTTGGCGGATGAAGGGCAAAAGATCAAGGAGATTAACCGTGCTATCGGGTATTCCCACTCTCTAGCATTAAAGGCCAAGTAAGTGCAAGAAGATGTTGCTAGTGATGAAGATAGCGATGTTGATGGAGTTGATGATATGGTTTCTCAAATTTCTCTCTTCACCAAGAACATGAAGTTCCGAACAAGGAGAAGTTCAATGGGATTAAGTGAGAAGAAGAGGACGTGCTACAATTGTCATGAGGCAACCCATTTTGCCGACAAGTGTCCGTATGAGAAGAGGATTGGCAAGCCTAAGTATGAAGAAGGTGCCAAACCAAGATTGAAGCCCAACCCCATCAATGAAAGATACAAGAGGAATAATAGGCATGATGGTAAGGGCTTCCTAGGCCAAGAATACATATCCGACAATGAGGAAGAGGATGAAGAGAAGGTGGTTGGAGTGGCCGGTTTGTCCTTTGCCAAACCCGGGTCTCTCTTCACCTATGACTACACCAAGGACTACACCGACGACTCTCGTACCCCCAAGGTCACCGCCACTTGACTCATGGCAAGGAGCTCCAAGGACGAGTCTGACGTGGAGTGTGGGGATAAGGAGAAAGTGGTGGGTGTGACCGGTTTGGCATATGTCGAACCCGGTTCACCTCTGAGCTACGACTACTCCAAGGACTACATTGAGAGTTCTCCTATTCCCAAGATCACCGGTTCTTGTCTTATGGCAAGAAGCTCCAAGGTAATTGTCTCTCCTCCATCCCTATCTAGTGTCTTGTATGATCTTGAGAGTGATCATGATAGTGATAGTGATAATGATGAATTTGGTAAAGAATATATAAAAGAAATGTATGCTATCATGAAGTCTCTTCCTCCCATTGCTCGTGCTAGAGTCAAGCAATTAATGTAACTTATTAGCTCACACGATGAGGCCATTGATAGCTTGGAATCTCATATTGATGATGAGAAATGAAGATTCAATCTTCTTGAGCAAGAGCTTTGTGAGGAAAAGAATACCAATTCTTTTCTTAAACTACAAATTGAAATCTTTGAAATTGATAAAGCAAAAGACATGGACACTATTGATAGGGCTAACTAATTGTCCCAAGAGCTTGATGCCTCAAACAAAGAGCTTGAAGTTGCTCATGCTTCTCTTACCAAGGACCTTGAGCACCTTGAGAAGGCTAGTTTGCTTGTCAAGCATGAGCTCATAAAACTTGGAGAGAACCATGATCAACTTCCGGTGTCCTATGAGAAAGCTCTTGGTATATTGAAGGATCCAACTATAGTTGAAAATGATTCTTGTACCTGTAACTCTACCTTTGATCAAGCTCACCTCATTGAGGAAAATAAGAAGTTGAAAGAGCAACTTGAGAAAGAGAGCCGTGCACCTACCTCCAAGGGAAAGATCCTAAATGAGATTTTATCCCGTCAAAAGACGAGAATTTCCAAGGAAGGTGTCGGTTTTGATCCAAAGAACAACACGAGCAATGCCATTCCACCAAAGAAGATAACCTTTGTGAAAGAAGGTGACAAGGTGGTTGACCGGGTCAAAAGGAATGTGGTGAATGGGGGATCCATGAGGGGCAATCCCAATCACAAGTATGCGGGAAAGTCTAATCCTTCCTATGTGCTATGTAAGAGCACTCAAGGAGATGTATATGCCAAATATGTTGGCCCTCGAAATGCTTATGCTTATAGGTGGTACTCAATTTGGGTACCTAAGGATCTTGTTGCTAATGCTAGGGGACCCATTACTCAATGGGTTCCTAAATCAAAGAATTGATTTTGTAGCGTTATGCCTCCGGTGGATCAAAATGGGTGTTTGATAGTGGATGCACCAATCACATGACCGGAGGTAGGAGTGGGCTTGACCAATTCATTCACGATGTCAACTCAACGTCAAGCATCACTTTTGGAGATAACAATAAAGGAAAGGTACTAGGTTATGGTAAGTTGGTAATTTCCAAGGTTTTGACTCTTGAGACCATCCTACATGTTGAAAACCTTGGTTACAACTTGCTTTCTATTAAACATCTCGCGGATGCCTGCTATGACTCCTATTTCTCTAGAACTTTTGTGAAGGTCTTTAGGGGTGATGATCTCAGCTTGGTTCTCATTGGACACGTGGAAGATGACCTTTATGTGGTCGACCTCTCGAAAGAGAGCCAATCTCTTCCTACATGTCTAATGGCCAAGGCTGACAAGGGATGGATTTGGCATCGTCGCCTAGGCCTTGTCAACATGAGAAATCTCAATCTACTCCTAAAGGGTGAGCATATTATTGGACTAACCGGTATCTCTTTTGAGAAAGATCATGTGTGTAGTGCTTGCATTTCAGCAAAGCAAATTGGGAAGCATCATCCTTCCGTTACCAAGGTGGCCACGTCAAGACCCTTGGAGCTGCTCCATTTGGATCTCTTCGGCCCTTCGACATATGACTCTCTTGGTGGAAGAAGATATGGTCTTGTCATTGTTGATTATTACTCAAGGTATACTTGGGTCTTTCTTCTCAAGACGAAGGATGAGACCTTCAAGGAATTCATGATCTTCGCCAAGCAAGCTCAACGTACTCATGGAGTGGATATCAAGACTATTAGAACCGACAACGGCACCGAGTTCAAGAACTACACCATGCAAGAATTTGTTGAAGATGAGGGGATCAAGCATGAATTCTCAGCTCCTTATACCCCTCAACAAAATGGTGTTGTTGAAAGGAAGAACCGTACAATCATTGAGATGGCAAGAACAATGTTGAGTGAATTCAAGTCCCCTCACAATTTTTGGGGAGAAGCTATTGGTACCACGGTCCACTACACAAACCGTCTCTTCCTCCGTGCTCCCTTTGACATGACTCCATATGAGATTCTCACAAGTAAGAAGCCAAATGTCAACTACTTCCGTGTCTTTGGTTGCAAGTGCCTTGTCAAGAACAAAAAGGAAAATCTCGGTAAATTCGAATCTAGAACTATAGAGGGTATTTTTTTTGGTTATGCGGAAAACTCTCACGCCTATAGATACTACAACAAGACCAATGGTAGTGTTGAAGTATCTTGTGACGTGGAGTTTTTGGAGAATAATGGCCCCCATGAGGGGCAAGTTTCTTCTCGTGATGGAGGAGATGGTGATTCTTCTCAAGTCATCAAGTTGATGGGTATTGGGCACATCTTGCCCACCGAGTATCACATTCATGTTCAACAAGATGATGGGGGAGAATCAAGCTCAACTCAAGAAGAGCCGAGATCTACCCAAGTTGAGCCATCAAATGCATCACAAGATCAACATCTGTCTCATGATGCCATGCAAACCGAAGAACAAGAACCAAGCCCTCAAACCCTTGAGAAAGACCAAGTAGAAGATCAACTTCCATCTCAAGGCCAATCTCAAGATGGTGTCAATGATCAAGGCCCCTCAAAAGATGAATTTGTTGATCATGAAGGCACAATTCGGAAGATTAAGGCCGCCTCCATTACAAGTGGACTTCAAGTCAACAATATCCTCGGAAGCATATCAAGAGGGATCGAGACCCGTGCCAGGAAGAAGAACCTCACAACCTTTTGTGGGCATCATGCTTTTGTGTCCAACTTTGAGCCCCTTAAGGTTCATGAGGCTTTGGAGGATCCGAATTGGGTCATTGCCATGCAAGAAGAACTCGAGTGTTTCACCCGCAATGAAGTTTGGTCTCTAGTGGAGAGGCCTAAAGATCATCGCATCAATGTCATTGGGACCAAGTGGGTGTTCAAAAACAAGCAAGATGAGAACGGGGTCGTCACAAGAAACAAAGCAAGGTTAGTGGCGCAAGGGTATGCCCAAATAGAAGGTATTGACTATGAGGACACCTTTGCGCCCGTTGCTCGTCTTGAAGCTATTCGCTCTTGCTTGCTTATGCATCTTTCCATAACTTCAAGCTTTATCAAATGGATGTGAAAAGTGCATTTCTTAATGGTCCCTTGAAAGAGGTTGCATATGTAGCTCAACCCCCGGGTTTCGAAAACACACGCTATCCCAACCATGTGTATCTACTCCATAAGGCTCTCTACGGACTAAAGCAAGCTCCTCGTGCTTGGTATGAGCACCTTAGGGATTTTCTACTCATGGATGGGTTTAGCGTGGGTAAGGTCGATTCCACCCTTTTCACCAAACGGGTTAAAGGGGGTGGCTTATTTATTGTTCAAATATATGTTGATGATATTATCTTTGGTGGAATAACGAATCTCATAACAAAGCTTTTGTCGAGTTGATGACTATGAAATTTAGGATGTCCATGATGGGGGAGTTGAAGTTCTTTCTAGGCTTCATCATAAAGCAACTTCCTCATGGCACTTTCATCTCTCAAGAGAAGTACATTAAGGATATGCTCAATAAGTTCGAGATGGCCAAGGCTAATCCCATGAAGACACCCATGCCACTAAATGGACAACTTGGCCTTGGAGTAGGTGAGAAGGACGTGGATCAAAAGGTATATCGTTCTATGATTGGTTCCTTGCTCTACCTTTGTGCTTCTAGGCCGGATATCATGTTAAGTGTTGGAATGTGTGCTCGTTTTCAATCTTCTCCCAAGGAGTGCCACTTGATGGTGGTCAAACGGATTTTTAGGTACCTTGTTCTCACTCCTACTCTCGGGCTTTGGTATCCAAAGGGGTCAAACTTTGAGCTTGTTGGCTACTCGGATGCCGATTGGTCAGGTGATAAGGTTGACCGGAAATCAACCTCCGGGGCTTGCCAATTTATTGGCCGGTCGTTGGTGAGTTGGTCTTCCAAGAAACAAAACTCCATAGCCCTATCCACCGCCGAAGCCGAATACATATCCATGGCATCTTGTTGTGCTCAATTATTATGGATGAGGCAAACCTTGAAAGACTATGGTGTGTCTCTTGGTATGGTGCCTCTTCTATGTGACAATGAAAGCGTAATAAAGATTGCCAACAACCCTGTCCAACATTGCCGCACCAAACATATTGACATTTGCCACCACTTCCTACGTGACCATGTCGCAAATGGTGATATCAATCTCACTCATGTGGGTACGATGTTCCAATTGGACGATATCTTCACGAAGCCTTTGGATGAATCCCGGTTTGTCATGTTGAGGTGAGAACTCGGTATCCTAGATCCCCAAAACTTGGATTGATTTGCTTCTTGCACTATATTCTTGCTCTTAACACGCTATGTAGCTTAGTTGCACAACACATGTAGGGATGGTCATCTTACCATATCTTGGTTTGATGCTTACCTATGTGTGCAACTTAAATTGATCTCGTGTCATGATATGGGTCCAAGCATCTATCTTTGAGGCGCCATGACATGTGTGCTTAAACATAGGGGGAGAAATCCTCCACCAAATGGTCGGTTTGTGTATTGGGTGCATTGTTGCTTCAAGCTAAATCCTTTGTCCATGGTCGCTCTTCGCTTTTTGCTTTTTCATGACTTTGCCTTATGGACGTTGCTCTCTCTCTAGTCTTCACTTGGATCTTGTGTATATGCTCATATGATTCCTCACAATTTTTCATCTCCAAAACATCAACAATCTTGTCTCGCTCTCTTCAGAAAATTTTCGGCGAAAATTCCGGTCCGACCGGCCTAACGACCGAAAATTCCGGCGACCGCCGAAAATTCCGGCAGCAGACCGAAAACCCTTTCAGAACATGTTTTCGGTTCTCTGCCGAAATTTTCGGTCGCCACCGGAATTTCCGGTCAGCAGGTCGGTTTGCCGATGCTCTCGCCGGAATTTCCGGCGTGGGAACCGGTCCGACCGGACTTATTGCCGAATTTTTTTGAAGAGGGTATTTATAGCGCACGCGTGGGGCAGTTCCTTCCTCTTCCTTTCTTTCTTCCCCACGCCCTCCCCTCCTCCATGGACGCCGCCCAAAGCTTCCCTACCCCCATAGGCCCTTCCCTCCACCCAAAACCCTCCCCACTCCACCAAGTTGTAGATCGGGCCTCTACAAGTCTTTTCACCGAAGGTTTTGCTCTCTCCTTGCAAGCATTGGGAGATCGGGGAGTGCTTACCCACTTTGCCGTGTGGTGCTCTCTTCGTGCCTATCCTTGGCAATGGAGGGGGCATGGCTTTGTCTTCGCCATCCGAGGGTACTTTTGCTCTTTCCTATCTTCTTTCCCTTGTTTTTTGTTTGTGGTGAAACCCTAACATTCATGTCTTGTGCTCCCTTAGTTCTCTCTATCCCCCTAGTAGAGTAACTAGGCTAGCATCACCCTAGTTTCACCCAATATTCTCCCTCGTGCTGCTGTTTGTGCAAGTACTAAGTCATGGATAGTTTTACGGTCGACTGCCCAAATTTTTCGGTCCCAGGCCCGGTCGCGCCAAACCCGCCGCCGGAATTTCCAGTCACCGTTCCGATCGACCGACTTGCTCGCCGGAATTTCCGGTTGAGCTCTCAGTTCACCGGACCCGTCGCCGACCATTCCGGCGACAGGGTCGGTTCCGCCGGACCTGGCGCCAAAATTTTTCTTTCGCCTATTTTTTTCTGTCCATGCGCTTGCCCAACCTTCATTACGTGTTCTTGCGAGCTCCTCTATGGCATATACACTCATTTGTTCTTCTTTGCCTTGCGTTATTGTGTGCTACTTGTGCAGAGTCTGAACATAGCAACTTTGATCCCGACACCGGCAAAAAGAGGAAGCTCACTATTCAATGGCTTCCTCCTCCTCGCCTCACTCAGCGTCAGCTAGAGAAAGCTGCTCTCACAGGGGGTTCTGGATCTGCTAGTGGCCAGAAGAAGAAAGCCTCTGCTAGAAGGTCCGCTATGAAAGGCAAGTCCAATCTTGGTCCTACTGAAGAAGAAGTTCCTCCCAACTACAATACTGTCTCGGATATTACTGTGAATCAATGGCGGGACTTGAGGATGCAGAATCCATACCGCTTTACCAACCGCACTTATCAAGGGGCTGACAAGATGTTCTGGACTGACACCCAGAAGTGCTTTTGGGATGACTTTTACAATGATCCATCTCGTATGCGGCGGGGTTTCTTTGTTCCTCCTAGGTATCTCAATGAGGACCACTATGCTCATTACCTCTCCTCCGATTTCGAGCATGTGGATGTGGCCCTGAAGCAGATGGATGTCTTTTCTATTGCTACAATCAAGGTCAAGCTAATGCCCAATATCATTCGCCAGTTCTTCTGCACAGCTTACTTTCACACTAATGATGCTCGCACTGTCACTTGGATGACCGACACCAAGCCATACTCGGCTTCTTTTGACGCTTTCTGCCATGCCCTGGGTTACCCTCCTGACAGTGTCTCTGGCTTCTGCATTCATTCTGAGAAGGCATTCAGTGACAACCAGCTCCTTTTATGCTATCCCAGTGATCCCAGCCATCAGCCTCCTAGCTTGTTAGGGATGTACTACTACTACATGGTGCTTGCTCGGTTCTTTCGCTATAATCTTGTCAGCAAGGCTGGTGATGCTGTTGATGTCCGCGGTCACCACAAGAATCTGCTATACTATTGTGAGCCTCGCCGTCTCCGTAAGATCAATGTGTGTGACTTCATCTACAATGAGATTCAGCGGTCCATTGAGAAGCGCATGACTCCCAATTTATGTCAGTATGTTCAGCGCCTGATTGAGGCCACTGTTCCTACAGCTGCTCTTCCCAGGGGTCCGCGTGAAGATATGGAGGATTTCACCTTACCTCGTTGGGGCTCTCATGTGCATCTCCCCCAGATGTTGCCATCTGATCGCCAGATCAAGCATGCTCATGATCCTCTGTCTGCTAGTGGCTCGCGCTCTCGTAGGGACCTTCCCCGTGCTCTTCCTTGCAAGAAGGGTCTTGCCCGATTCTTCAACAGCTTATGGGATATGTGTCGCTCCTCCTATGATGTTGCTCACCATAGTTTGGAGCTCAGTCAGGAGAACAGGAGGCAGCACAATGCTTTCTTGGCAGAGCGTGGTCGACCAGTGCCAGATTTGGGCAATGCTCTAGCTCCTGTCCCCTATGTCAACTTTGAGAATCCCCCGCTGGATGAGGACATGTTTCGGGGTTTTGATCCATCTATGTTCCCCGGGTTTGCCACTTCCAGCTCCTCTCAGCGCCGTGCTACAACTACAGGGGATGACGATGATGGTGAGGGCGAGGACGAAGAGGAGGGTGACGATGAATAAGAAGAGGAGGAAGAAGCCTATGATGATGACGATGAGGACAACTTCGGTGGCTAGATCGGTCTCTCTGCTTGTTTCTTCCTTTTTTGGTCTCGATGCCAAAGGGGGAGAAAGAGTAGAGTCGCTTCTTTCATGATTTGCCTCTTGCACAAGGCCTACTTTGCTCATTTGTCTCTCCTGGGCTTGTGCTTTTATTTGCTCTTTCAAACCATTTGTGTGTGTGTGTGTTTGGACAACCTTGCAGTTCTCTTATTGTACTTGAATTTCCTATCACTATGTGCTTTCTATTATGTGCTAGATCTAATCGTATCATACTATCCTTTTTTTTTGACTCTAGCTCGGTTTGTCATCATTAACCAAAAAGGGGGAGATTGAAAGGGCAAATAGCCCTTATCTAGCATTTTGGTTAACTATGACATCAGAGCTAGAGGATGGACTAATGTTTCTATTAGCTCTCTACAGGTGATAATCCGCAGGTTGTTGGTGATAGGTGATGGGTGACCCCCCCATTCGTTTCTTTATGGAGAGCCGGTGTAATTGTTTACTATTCTCTCTTATTTACTCTTGAGTCAAATAGGAAACACCGCACTATTAAGAGGGGTGATCTCGATGTGCTCTTTGGGGATGTTATACACCATATAAGCCTCTCATCATCCACCCCACACACCCGTTCGAAGAAAGAGAGAAATCATCCATGAAAAATGAGTCTAAAGAGGTTACTGCGAAATTGGCAAAAGCGCCGGCGGCGCCGGTGCTGTCGTCGGAATTTCCGGTCGCCACCGGAAATTCCCGGTGCACACCGATATGGCTTACAAAATAGATTTTCAGTTGTTCGCCGGGAATTCTGGTCGCCGCCGAAAATTCCGGCGTGGGGTCCGGTCGACCGGAGCTGTCGCCGAAAATTCCGGCGAGCAACTCGGTCCGACCGGACTTATTACCGGTTTTGTCGCACGAACCTCCAAACGGCTCTTTTTCCCCTCACACTATATATACCCCTTTCTTCTCCACTGTGAGGTTAGGCTTTTGAGCTAACATTTCATTTCTTGAAGCTCTCTCTCTCCTCCATTGTTGAAACACAAAAGCTTGAGGATCTCCCATTCTACCCAACCAAATCCAAATCCCTTTGGTAGAAAAGAAGAGGAGGTCCCGATCTACGTTTCCACCAAGCCAAAGTTCATTTCCCCTTGAGTTCATCGAGTTAGCTTGTTACTCTTGGGTTTGTGGGAAACCCTAGGCGGCTAGGGTCGCCCGGAGGCATTCGACTTGTGATTTGCTCTGTGGAAAGTTTGTGAGGGTTGGGAGACTACCTTAAAGTCTACCACGAGTAAGTGAGCTATTCCTTCGTGGGATTGGATCGAAGAAAAAGGTGAGCCTTTGTGGCACATGAGGAATCCTTCGTGGAACCTCACACCTCTCCAACGTGAGGTAGCACCCTTCCCAAAGGTGGTGAACACGGGAATACATCTTCGTCTCCGCGTGCTTCGGTTATTCCTTAACCGATCTCTTACTTGTGTTGTTTACCTCGTGATATCCTTCGAGATTGAAGTATCTTGTACATCATCTAGGTTGCCTCACCTAGATTGCATTTAGGATCACTTATATTCCGCAAAGCCTAAAACTTACAAAAGATTATAAAGAATTTTGTAGAAACCTATTCACCCCCTCGAGGTTAACCATCTTACACTTTCAGGCAGGTATTAGCTAAATACCGTGTCATGATCATGTTACCCAAGAAGTTAGGACTTAAGGGAGAAATGCCATCAAGAGAGGCAAGGTGCATGGCATCTACATATCAGATTGCCGTAGCAGCAGCCATAACCATGACCCGAGAACAGAAATCCCAATCTCTAGAAGGTAGCACTCACACCATTATACCCCATGAAACCTCAAACAAAGAGCATGGGTTTGATCACTCTACTATAGTTCAAACTGAACCTACTCTAGCTATAGAGTATATGTAACATCCCTAAAATCATGTTTTCAAAGTTTGCATATCATCCATGCATTCATAATCATTCTAGGATTTTTTTCATGGTCATTTCAAAAATAGTAGCATTTGAGTGTCTGTTATTTTATGTGAGCTAACTTTGACCCAAAGCTACTCTCTAATATGAGATTGCTTGTTTTAAACCAAATGTATTTAGTCCTATGGTTGATGCCTGTATTCCAAAGCTTGGACAAAAATTTCAAAACAAAATATGACTTTAAAACCATTTTTATATCTTTATTAAATCTTGGGTAAAGGCACTGTTTTATTTTAAAACTCCAAAGGACCAAAGCGAGTTTGGTGAAACAGCATGGTTTTATACCTAAATATGTGAAGGTTTCACTCTACAAAAATCCAGAACAAATTTGAATTCAACTTGGTTTAAAACTCATTTGAATTTGGTTCCTGGAAATTCAAACAGAAAAAGAAAAAGGATAAAGAATAAAAAATGGGTCGGCGCCACTCTTTCAGCCCAACAGCAGTTGCATCCCGCGAAACCCACCCGGGCCATTTCCCTCCCCCTCTCTCTCACCCGCGCCGAATCAACCCACCAGAGACTGACCAGTGGCCCCATCGCCACGTCGTCATCGTCCTCCCCAAAATTCTGCGCGATGAACACGTCGTCGCCGCCGTTACCTCGCGGATTAAATCGAATCAATTCCCTTGATTCCGACAGTAATTAGCCCATCCTTCACCTGCTACTTAAACCCCACCCCGCCGCGGTCATTTCCCCCCACACTACACACTCTCCTCGCCACCAGGCTGCCGGCAATTCGAGTTCCACCGCCGCTGTACCGAGAGACTCTGGCGAGACATCACGATGAGTACCGAGCGCCCCTTGCCTTCTGGTTCACGCGAGCTGCTTCGCAATCATCCTGCGCATCTTCTGATGCCTTTCTTTTGATCTGAATCGCCCTAGGTCGTCGTCATCGTCCACCTTTGGAAACGACCGAAGCTCAACTCGACTCCGACGACTAATTCCGGTGAGCCCCGCGTTCCCCTCTGTTTCCGAACCACGCGGTCATGTTCGCCAGTGTCTACCGCACTTGCTAACGTTTTCTGTTTGGATCCTTGCACCCCAGAACGTCGCCTTCGACTCTGACAGTGAGCACCCGACGCCGCCAGCAACTCCGACGAGGTCCTGCTGTTGTATCTGTGCGCCCCGACCCTGTCCGTCCACACGTTGAGCATCCCCACGTTTCCGCGGTATCGGTAAGCACACGCCCAACCCCCTGCCCCTCTAGTTTCGCCGGAACATCGCCGGCAGACGCGCAGCCGCCGCGGCAACCATTTGCGCCGCCCGTTGTTGGTCAAAGCAACGTGGTCCGTCAGATCTGAATCCAGCGCTTAGGATTAGATCTGTAGCGAAGGGGTACGTTTTGATCTGGACCGTGCGCAGTTAGTTAGATCCAACGGTGCGCGAGCGTGATCCGGTGCGAAGCGGTATCGTCCAATCAGACGCTGCCGCGTGGCCTGTTATTCGTTTTAAAAATCTGAATTAGATCTATTAATGATTCAAACTTGCAAAATTCATAACTTTTGATCCACACGTTAAAATTTTGTAAATTTATATCATTGGAATCAGGAGAAAGAATTCTATCCATTTATGCAATGTTTTTAAAGTTTTTATTCTGTAGAATTGATTAGTTTTGCAGAGACATTTATAGGCATATTTTGAGTATAGAAATTATTTGAAAAATGATTTAGAGACTAAATAAAGTTTGTCTAGTGTGTATTTGTCTTGTTGATGATTCGGTACTGTTTGATTTGTCTTGTTTGGTTTAGAAAAATCATCTCATAGCATTTGCATGCATTCATATATTTTTGTTTGTATATTTGATATGTGAATTTGGTGCCATTATTTTATGTGTAGATCTTGGTGCTAATAGTGATAGTGGTTGTGAAGATTGTTGCTACTCCCCAAACTACCAAGGCAAGTGGTGCTTCATGTTTTTATCCCAATATTTTTACCTATGCATTAGAAATATTTTTGTATAGGACTTGCATGATTATTTTGCTAAGTATCTATATGCTATGCTTGGGAAATCCTAGTAGTTGTAATAATGTTAGAATTTCCTCTAAGTTAAGATACTTGATATTGCCATGCTTAGCCTAGCTAGTAGCAACCAAGGGTGGATTATATATTCATGCTATGAGAAATATTTCTAAGTCTTTGACTTATGTTTTGCTTAATAAAACAACTAAGTGAATGAAACACCTGGGTGGAATGGAAAGAATGGTTTGTGTTGAGTGGTTACACAAGGCCCATTTCTATGGTTTACCTTGTGTATCTCACTTGTGGAAAGCCACCCAGGAACAAAGGGATTTGAGATGCCAAATGTTAAGAAGCTTCTAGTGCAGCCACATGGCATTATGGGCTCTGCCTGGATCATATAGGTTGCAATAACTTAGCCATTTGGACAGTTGGTGGTAGTGGGATGATAGGTTGGAACGCGTCCATTTGGTCTAAGGGAAGGCTTCTGAAAGGTCCTATCTTGGTGAAAATAAGGTCTTGTGGGGAAAGTGCACAACCTATGCAGAAGGAAGAATCTAAGTACTTAGCCATGTCCCTGGTATTGGACAATTTGAGCATCAAGACATGGAAGCTATCAAGAATCTCCTCATCCCAATTTTCTAAGTTAAAACTTGTGGTTGAACAAGGGTGAAGGTTCACCAATTTCTATTGGTGGTTCCTTGGGAAAGTTTTACCAAAGAAAAACTTAGTGTTTTCAACTAATAGGTAAAACCTATTTTGAGCAAAGCAAGCCTAAGCTACACTTAGCCAAATTCATGTAGTAACTAGATGCTAATATTTTACTAAGGTATCACTTGCCAATACTATTCCAATGTATTGACCCACTGTGGCTGTAACTTGTGATGTTGCAGGTTACTCTGATGAGGATTAGGGGTTATGAGTCTACACTCAACATGCTTGCCTGTGGCACATGAAGATGAATACTTTATTTTTATTGTTATGAATGAACTCCTGTATTAGGCCTATGGCCATGGAGTTGTAAAAGACTATGTTATCTCTGGAATGACGATGTAATAATGACCTTTGTTTCTGTGTACTTCATCTTAAACTGTGGATGCTAGCAATTGATCCAGGGACTAGCATTGCAATCACAGGGATCCTTACCTTTATAAGGGAGGGATCTTATAGTATATGGATCGTTATCGGTCTTTGTTAAACACTTATAATAACACTCACCAAGTCTTAGTTCAGGAACTGGATACGGTCATTGAGGATTTTATCGATCCTGATAAGGCAATGGCACGTCGGAAGAAGTTAGATAAAGAAGCTAGGCATCCCAAATACATACCTTCAGGAGAAGTGTATGAGGAAACTGAGTTTGATGATCCACACTCGGAAAACTATGCCTACTACCAAACTAAACCCCAGTCACCTGAAGATTTATGGACCAAGTATAACTCCGAACAACAGGAATGGGCCGGAGTTATTCCAAATAACCCTGAGCAAAACCAGTATGAATGGGGAGTAGAATCTCAAGGTGGAACCATAGGAAATCCTATACCTTGTGATACAGGTATCAGGGAAGAGACCAACTATAACCATAGAGAGTCTTATGGACCATATGGAGGAAATACCAATCCAATCGACTTAGAAGAGTATTCTGATAGCTACTATACCAATATGTACGAATGGATCCAAGAAAAGGCTAAGGAGCCAACTTACTTTGAGGAAGCGTTGCCGGAAAACCAGGAATATCCTGTAGAAGATTACGCCAACTCTAGTCATTTTTTGAGGGTAAAACAGTAGGGTAAAGAACCCCGCTGCAATTTTTATAAATCATATAAAGTTACAAATAAGTATTTACAAGTTTCAGGCCACCTCAAAAGAGGGATAACATTCTGGGCAGCTATCTCCTGTCTAAATTATTGCTTATCCAATCTTTAAGGCCCTGGTAATTCTTTTTCTTAATTCTACACAGGACCCATCTTAATTCCTGAGCGACAATAGCCCTCCATTCCTCAAGGGAAGCATGCTTGTTGTTGAAAATTTCATTGTTTCTGCACATCCATATGCCCCAACCTCCTAGGATAATAATTTCCATTGCAAAAGGGACTTTAAGACCTTTTTTAATACTGGCCAAAGCTTCAAAAAGATTGTGATCAGCCATTTGGACATTGGAAATTTCAGCCCAACAAGCTTTTGCAAAGGGACTCTAGTCATTTTTCAATGACTAATCTCAGTCTTGGTACTTCTAATCAAGAATACGCACCTCCTGAATGCTCTTACGCTCCAGAAGGCAGTCGTAGGACTTCACGTCATCATGGATGGAACTCTAGGAAGCACTAGAGGAAGATGAAAGTAAGAAAGGAACGACATCCCAAGGGATTAGTGCTTGAATAATGTACATAGAGGGTAATGCGTATTGAATAAGTGAGGATATACTCACAAGATCAGGAAGTTCTTGTAAGGTAGTCGTGTAATATATGTGAGGGGCAAACCGTTGGAACGTTTCGTACAATTGTAAATTATTCAAAACCTATGTATAATACATGGTATATGTTTTGTTGTTTATCGACTTTTGGATTTTCTTGAATCTTCTTGATTGGCTAGATCTATACATGAAGTTTAATTAGGTGTGCAAATGCATGATGTAACACCCAGTTATTACTTGATGCTATAGACCTAGATAGGAATGAGAATCCGTGTAAGGGAGTGACGAATTCCGTATACCAAGGAGGTTTACACCTAGAATAAAACAACAAGAAGTAGTGAAATTAGTTCACCAGAAGTGGTTGAACAAGGGTGAAGGTTCACCAATTTCTATTGGTGGTTCCTTGGGAAAGTTTTACCAAAGAAAAACTTAGTGTTTTCAACTAATAGGTAAAACCTATTTTGAGCAAAGCAAGCCTAAGCTACACTTAGCCAAATTCATGTAGTAACTAGATGCTAATATTTTACTAAGGTATCACTTGCCAATACTATTCCAATGTATTGACCCACTATGGCTGTAACTTGTGATGTTGCAGGTTACTCTGATGAGAATTAGGGGTTATGAGTCTACACTCAACATGCTTGCCTGTGGCACATGAAGATGAAGACTTTATTTTTATTGTTATGAATGAACTCCTGTATTAGGCCTATGGCCATGGAGTTGTAAAAGACTATGTTATCTCTGGAATGACAATGTAATAATGACCTTTGTTTCTGTGTACTTCATCTTAAACTGTGGATGCTAGCAATTGATCCAGGGACTAGCATTGCAATCACAGGGATCCTTACCTTTATAAGGGAGGTATCTTACAGATGGTGTCAGAGCACTGTGTTGCCTGTAGGATTATAACCCTAGGATTGGATTAGAAACCACTAAGGAAAAATTTCAACACTTTGAAAATTTTCTACACTTGTCTTTTCTTCTCGTAAACTTTTCTAATCTTCTTTCTCATCTATATTTGTAGATGAACTCCATCAACGAAGCCGTAAGGAAGGGACCACTCATGACCATGACTTTGGAGTGTGAGACTGAATTTCCAAAAGCCCTCAAGAACCTTATGGTTACCATGGGGATACATGGTGCAGCTGTGTACAAAGGTTTCCCTGTGATGGATGAAGGAGAGGAGTATTGGTGGGTGCAACTTCACTTGTACAAAAACAAGGAAGACAACCACAAGGAATCAGGATTCTGCATGGTCACCAACTCAGTGATGCACACCACATTCTTTGACTCTGCAAGAGATGCAGCCTGGAAGGCCATCAAGGAGCTTGGTGACAGACTCAAGTGCAGAATGCTTAACACCCAAAATGACCTTAGGGAAGAAAAGAAGCATACCCAAGAGTTGGAGACTACCAACCAACAACTAAGGGAAGACATCATAGACTTGATTTGGGAGTCTTGTGAACAAGATAGACAGATGGCTACTAAGGATGCTTTGATAGCCATTTTGTCTAGTGAGAGAGAGTTGTAATGTACTTCGTTAGTTGGACCACCACACTTATCGTTTTATTTCCAATTTTTTTTGTCTAAGTTATGTTGAACCTTGGAATGCTTGTAATGAATTTATGTATGCCATGACTTGTGTGTTTGCCAATGATATTATTGTGATACTTTGTCTTGAAATTTTCTATTGATGATTGATTCTAACTTTTCTTATCTTATAAAATAGATGCCTAATGTTACTATCAGCACGGCTGAAGAGTTCAAGGGAACTCGTTTTGGCACTCGTCTTATTGAGCTCACTAGTGTGCTCAATCTTCCGCTCCCTAGCATCATGATGCTTCCCCTCACCAAGTTTGAGAGGAAGGACCTTTGGGGCTTCAAGGTTACTTAGCCAGGACGTCAGACTGAGCCAGCCACGGAGGCTATCACCTTCAAGCTTATGCATGACGACAGGGAGATAAGCCTAGAGGTAGTCATGCAAGATTTACTTGGGCGTCTGTTAGGGAGGCACTCTCGGGAGATTAGAGTTACTCACTTTCACGCCTTCGGAAGACGCGACGAGGATGGTGAGGCTATTGAGTTCGAGGATGCTGCTAGAGGGATGGCAGAGCCGATTCGTCTATACCTTCAGGACCTAGAGGTTCTACTTAGGCACCTAGATACTGATAGGACCAATGTCATGCTTAGCAATGACGAGCTCCAGGTGCAGCTTCATGAGAAGGACAAGCTCTTCGCGGAGCAAGAGAGATAGTCATGGAAATGGAGGCTAAGTTTGAGAGCCAGGACAGGAAGTTCAAGAGCCAAGAGAAAAGAGTCCAAGATAGGAACAAGATGATTCGAGAGATGAATGCAGAATTAGAGGCCAAGGACTTCGAGCTCGAGCATCAGCAGGGTGTGATTGAGAGACTTCGTTCATAGAAGAGGGCTCTCAAAGCCAAGATAGAGGCCTTGACTACCAATGTCGAGGAATACAAGACCGCTATGGAGAATGTAGGTCATACACTTGTTGACGAGGAGGTTGATGCAGAGGAGTAGTGATGACTACGCATTTATCTATCATTTACCATGCTTATGATTATTGAGTCGCAATGACCATCCAACATGTGGATGGCTTGCTATTGCTGTGTTTGCTTTTCAAACTTGTTGTTTATGTCGTTGAACTTATGTTATATCGATGCTTGTTTTGGTGATTGTCTATGTGATGTATTGTGCATGTTAAGCATCTATGGGTATCTCATTCTTATCCTTATTGAAAACCACAGATGCCTCCTCGACGTGCCAACCCCAACCCGAACAACAACAATGTCACCCCCGAGATGCAACAGCTGATGACAGCACATGCACAGCTGATGCAGATGATGACCACCTTCATGCAAAATCAGAATAACAACAACAACAAAAATTACAACAACAACAACAATCATAACAATCCACCAGGTTTTGACATGCTCACCAGATTTCTAAGACTGAGGCCTGCAAAGTTCTCAGGAACTACTGATCCCATGGTGGCCAATGATTGGCTACGTTCAGTGAACAATAGTTTGGTAACTGTCGGCTGTACCGACGAGGAGAAAGTCAGGTTTGCAACACACCTGTTGGAAGGACCAGCAGCTACTTGGTGGGATAACTTCCAGATCACCACTCCCATTGAGGATGTGACATGGGTATCTTTGAAGATGGTTTCCGTACAGCTCACATCTCATCCGGAGTGATGAGTTTGAAGAAGAAGGAGTTTCATAACCGGAAGCAGCGCCACCACAGCGTGGTTGAATATATTGAGGAGTTCAACAATCTTGCGTTATGCACCAGATGAAGTGGATACCGATGCCAAGAGGAAAGAGAAGTTCCTCGAAGGACTGAACGATGAACTGAACCTGCAGTTATCTGTGGCCTACGTCCCCACCTACCAATCACTTTGCGACAAGGCTACCATCTTTGAAAACAAGATGGAGCAAGTTGAAAGCAGAAAGAGGAAGCACAGCTCTGACAAGCGCATCTCGGGATCGTCTCACAAGCGTTCCCATTATGATGATAGTGGGAGTTCTGGATCCCACAAGCATGGAAAGTACAACAGCCACCACAACCACAACCGCCATCATGACAACAAGCATCACCATAGTCATGACAATGACAAGTACACGAACCACAAGGGTGGATACAAGAGCCACCACAATGGAAGTGGAAGTGGTAGTGGAAGCCAGCCTGTCAAGAAGGATATCAGTCAGGTTGAATGCTTCAAGTGTAAGAAGATGGGGCATTATGCAAATGAATGCCCAGAAAAGAAAGTTGAAGGACCCAATAAGCCCAACCCTTTCCAGAAGGGACAAGTGAACCACATCAATGTGGAAGAGATCTATGAGGAACCTGATGCTGTGGCTGGTAAGTTCAAACTCAATTCTGTTCCAGCACTTGTTCTTTTTGATACTGGCGCATCACATTCATTCATATCAAGATCATTTTTTTTGAAAGAAATGAACTTCCAGTTGAAACTATTGGGTGTCCTATAAAAGTAAGTTCTCCTGGCGGAGAAATGATAGTGAACTCGGGATGTCATGACCTAGTCATAGAGTTTGGGAAGTATAAGTTTCCCGTTAATCTGATAATCCTAAATTCCCAAGGATTGGATGTCATTTTGGGAATGGACTGGATGACTAAGCACAAGGGAGTGGTAGATTGTGCCAATCATACTGTCACACTCACAACCCCAGATAATAAAAGGATTAGATTCAAGACTAACTTTGAATCAAAAGAGAGTAAGCTAAATTCTCTTAAGGGGGATAGCATAGACAGTGTGCCAATTGTGAGGGAATATCCAGATGTGTTTCCGGAAGATATGCCAGGAATGCCACCAGATAGAGATGTGGAATTTCTGATTGACTTGCTGCCAGGATCAGGACCAATAGCAAAGAGACCTTACAAGGTGTCAGTTGATGAGTTGAAAGAACTCAAGAAACAACTTGGAGAACAATTGCAGAAATGATTTATTCAACCAAGTTCTTCATCTTGGGGAGCACCAGTCTTATTTGTGGAAAAGAAAGATAGAAGTCAAGGGTTATGCATAGATTATCGTTCACTCAATGAGGTGACTATTAAGAACAAATATCCTTTGCCCAGAATTAATGACTTGTTTGATCGGCTAGAAGGAGCCTGTGTGTTCTCAAAGATTGATCTCCGGTCAGGTTATTTCCAACTTAAGATAAGAGAACAAGACATACCTAAGACAACTTTCACTACTAGGTATGGATTGTACGAGTACACCGTGATGCCATTTGGTTTGACCAACGCACCAGCCTACTTCATGAATATGATGAACAAGGTGTTCATGGAATTCCTTGACAAGTTTGTTGTCGTTTTCATCGATGATATTTTGATCTACTCCAAGAGCAAGGAAGAGCATGAAGGACATTTGCGTTTGATACTTAATAAGCTTAGAGAACATAAGCTGTATGCCAAATTTAGCAAGTGTGAATTCTGGTTGATTGAAGTTGGATTTCTTGGACACGTTGTGTCCGGAGATGGTGTAGCAGTTGATCCCGCAAAAGTGTCAGCTGTAACTGAATGGGAATCTCCTAAGTCAGTAAAGGAAGTTCGTAGTTTCCTTGGCTTGGCAGGATACTACAGAAGGTTCATTGAGAATTTCTCCAAGGTAGCCAAGACAATGACAGAGTTACTAAAGAAAGACAAGAAGTTTGCTTGGTCTGAAGGATGTGAACTCAGTTTCCAAGAACCGAATAAGAGACTAGTGACAGCACCAGTCCTATGTCTGCCAGATTTGGAGAAAGATTTCCAAGTGTATTGTGATGCATCTCATCATGGATTAGGTGCAGTTCTAATGCAAGAAGGTAAAGTTGTGGCTTATGCCTCGAGACAACTCAAAACTCATGAGATAAATTACCCTACTCATGATTTGGAGTTAGCCTCTGTTTTCCATGCACTCAAAACATCGAGACATTATATTTTGGGAAAACGATGTGAAGTGTTCACAGATCACAAAAGTTTGAAGTATATCTTCACCCAGAAATAAATCAACATGAGACAAATAAGATGGCTAGAACTCATCAAGGACTATGACTTGAGTTTGCAATACCACCCCGGTAAAGCAAATGTTGTAGCAGATGCTCTAAGCCGTAAGGTATTTGTGAATGGCCTTACTAAGGGAGAGTTTACAGATGATCTGTGTGCCCAATTTAGAGACCTTAGATTGGAGATTGTGCCTGAGGGACATCTCATGTCATTGGATGCTCAACCCACATTGTTGGACAAGATCAAAGAAGCCCAAAAGACGGACAAGGAAATAGAAGAGATTAAGGAAAAGATTGGCAAGGGAAAAGCCAAAGGATTCCATGAAGACAAACAAGGTACTTTATGGTATGGAAAACGTATCCGCGTTCCGCAAGATCCGGAACTTTGGAAACTGATTTTACAGGAAGCACACAACTCACCATATTCCATCCATCTGGGTAACACCAAAATGTACATGGATATGAAGGAAAGATTTTGGTGGAATATTCTCAAGAAGGACATCGCTGAACATATTGCTTTGTGTGATGTATGTAGTAGAGTGAAAGCGGAACATCCGAAACTAGGAGGATTGCTACAACCACTACCTATTCCTGATTGGAAGTGGGACAAGATTGGCATGGATTTCATCACTGGATTGCCAAGGACCAGGTCAGGATATGATTCTATTTGGGTAGTAGTGGATCGCCTCACTAAAGTGGCTCATTTTATACCCGTGAAGACAACCTATACAAGTGCTAAGTTAGCCAAGATCTACATGAGTAGGATTGTATGTCTGCATGGAGTACCTAAGAGTATTATGTCTGATAGGGGAACTCAGTTCACTTCTCATTTTTGGAGGCAACTACATGAGTCATTGGGAACGAGATTGGAATTTAGCACTGCTTTTCATCCTTAGACTGATGGACAGACAGAAAGGACCAACCAGATTCTAGAAGATATGTTGAGGGCATGTGCCCTAGACTATGGAGCTAGTTGGGATGAAAGTCCGCCTTACGCAGATTTCTCTTACAATAACAGCTATCAAGCCAGTATTGAGATGGCACCATTTGAGTTTCTCTATGGGAGAAAGTGTACTACCCCATTGCTATGGAATGGTGTAGGAGAAAGAAATTTGTTCGGACCAGAACTGATCAAAGAGGCTGAAGAGAAAGTCAAGCTAGTAAAGGACAGATTGAAGATAGCACAGTCCCGACAAAAGAGCTACGCAGATCCTAAGCGTAGAGAAGTCACCTATGAAGTGGGTGATAGAGCTTATCTTAGAGTGTCACCACTTCGTGGAGTGAAGAGATTTGGAGTCAAAGGAAAATTGGCCCCAAGATATGTTGGACCATTCAATATTATGAGTCGTAAAGGAGAAGTAGCTTATGAAATTGATTTGCCAGAATCATTGTCTGCAGTTCACAATGTGTTTCATGTGAGTCAGCTAAAGAAATGCCATCCAGAGATGGAAGAGACTTCTTTGAAGGATACTATACCTTTGGAGGAGGTCCAATTGGAAAGTGATCTCACTTATGAGGAAAAACCCATCAACATTCTTGAGACTGCAGAAAGATTTACTCGGACTAAGACTATCAAATTCTACAAAGTTCAATGGAACCATCATTCCGAAGAAGAAGCAACATGGGGAAGAGAAGATGATCTTCGGAAAGACCACCCTCACCTATTTGCTAGCCAATACGAATCTCGAGGGCGAGATTTACCTTAAGGGGGTTAGATTTGTAACACCCCTAAAATCATGTTTTCAAAGTTTGCATATCATCCATGCATTCATAATCATTCTAGGATCATTTTCATAGTCATTTCAAAAATAGTAGCATATGAGTGTCTGTTATTTTATGTGAGCTAAATTTGACCCAAAGCTACTCTCTAATATGAGATTGCTTGTTTTAAACCAAATGTATTTAGTCCTATGGTTGATGCTTGTATTCCAAAGCTTGGAAAAAAAATTCAAAACAAAATATGACTTTAAAACCATTTTTATATCTTTATTAAATCTTGGGTAAAGGCACTGTTTTATTTTAAAACTCCAAAGGACCAAAGCAAGTTTGGTGAAACAACATGGTTTTATACCTAAATATGTGCAGGTTTCACTCTACAAAAATCCAGAACAAATTTGAATTCAACTTGGTTTAAAACTCATTTGAATTTGGTTCCTGGAAATTCCAACAGAAAAAGAAAAAGGATAAAGAATAGAAAAAGGGCCGGCGCCACTCTTTCAGCCCAACAGCAGTTGCAGCCCGCGAAGCCCACCCGGGCCATTTCCCTCCCCCTCTCTCTCACCCGCGCCGAATCAACCCACCAGAGACTGACCAGTGGCCCCATCGCCATGTCGTCATCGTCCTCCCCAAAATTCCGCGCGATGAACACGTCGTCGCCGCCGTTACCTCGCGGATTAAATTGAATCAATTCCCTTGATTCCGACAGTAATTCACCTAGCCTTCACCTGCTACTTAAACCCCACCCCGCCGCGGTCATTTCCCCCCACACTACACACTCTCCTCGCCACCAGGCTGCCAACAATCCAAGTTGCACCGCCGCAGTACCGAGAGACTCCGGCGAGCCATCACGGTGAGTACCGAGCGCCCCTTGCCTTCTGGTTCACGCGAGCTGCTTCGCAATCATCCTGCGCATCTTCTCATGCCTTTCTTTTGTTCTGAATCTCCCTAGGCCGTCGTCATCGTCCACCTCTGGAAACGACCGAAGCTCAACTCGACTCCGACGACTAATTCCGGTGAGCCCCGCGTTCCCCTCTGTTTCTGAATCACGCGGTCGTGTTCGCCAGTGTCTAGCGCACCTGCTAACGTTTTCTGTTTGGATCCTTGCGCCCCAGAACGTCGCCTTCGACTCCGACAGTGAGCACCCGATGCCACCAGCAACTCCGACGAGGTCCTGCTGCTGTGTTCGTGCGCCCCGACCCTGCCCGTCCACACGTTGAGCATCCCCACGTTTCCGCGGTCTCGGTAAGCAAACGCCCAACCCCCTGCCCCTCTAGTTTCGCCGGAGCATCGCCGGCAGACACGCAGCCGCCGCAGCAACCATTTGCGCCGCCCGTTGTTGGTCAAAGCAATGTGGTCCGTCAGATCTGAATCCAGCGCTTAGGATTAGATCTGTAGCGAAGGGTACGTTTTGATCTGAACCGTGTGCAGTTAGTTATATCCAACGGTGCACGAGCGTGATCCGATGCGAAGCGGTATCGTCGAATCAGACACTGCCACGTGGCCTGTTATTCGTTTTAAAAATCTGAATTAGATCTATTAATGATTCAAACTTGCAAAATTCATAACTTTTGATCCACATGTTCAAATTTTGTAAATTTTATATCATTGGAATCAGGAGAAAGAATTCTATCCATTTATGCAATATGGTTAATGTTTTGCTTCTGTAAAATTGACTATTTTTGCAGAGAAATTTATAGGCATATTTTGAGTATAGAAATTATTTGAAAAATTATTTAGAGACTAAATAAAGTTTGTCTAGTGTGTATTTGTCTTGTCGATGATTCAGTACTGTTTCATTTTTCTTGTTTGGTTTAGAAAAATCATCTCATAGCATTTGCATGCTTTCATATATTTTTGTTTGTATATTTGATATGTGAATTTGGTGCCATTATTTTATGTGTAGATCTTGGTGCTAATAGTGACTGTGGTTGTGAAGATTGTTGCTACTCCCCAAACTACCAAGGCAAGTGGTGCTTCATGTTTTTATCCCAATATTTTTACCTATGCATTAGAAATATTTTTGTATAGGACTTGCATGATTATTTTGCTAAGTATCTATATGCTATGCTTGGGAAATCCTAGTAGTTGTAATAATGTTAGAATTTCCTCTAAGTTAAGATACTTGCTATTGCCATGCTTAGACTAGCTAGTATAACCAAGGGTGGATTATATATTCATGCTATGAGAAATATTTCTAAGTCTTTGACTTATGTTTTGCTTAATAAAACAACTAAGTGAATGAAACACCTAGGTGGAATGGAAAGAATGGTTTGTGTTGAGTGGTTACACAAGGCCCATTTCTATGGTTTACCTTGTGTATCTCACTTGTGGAAAGCCACCCAGGAACAAAGGGATTTGAGATGCCAAATGTTAAGAAGCTTATAGTGCAGCCACATGGCATTATGGGCTCCGCCTGGATCATATAGGTTGCAATAACTTAGCCATTTGGACAGTTGGTGGTAGTGGGATGATAGGTTGGAATGCGTCCATTTGGTCTAAGGGAAGGCTTCTGAAAGGTCCTGTCTTGGTGAAAATAAAGTCTTGTGGGGAAAGTGCACAACCTCTGTAGAAGGAAGAATCTAAGTACTTAGCCATGTCCCTGGTATTGGACAATTTGAGCATCAATACATGGAAGCTATCAAGAATCTCCTCATCCCAATTTTCTAAGTTAAAACTTGTGGTTGGACAAGTGTCACATCCCAAGATTTTCCAAATCTTGTAATGTGAAAATAAATTAATAAAACAAAACTTTGTTTGATTTTTCAAGGCCAGAAGAAACTTTTTGAATTTAAATGGAATCTCAAACCCATTTGAATCAAATAAAGTCCTAAAGGGATTTAAAAAGATAAATATTTTAAATAAAGGAAAACAAAATATTTTGGAAATACTATTTTTTGATCATTAAAAATAAAAAGGATTTGGTTTTCAATTGAAATAAAAGTTTTATAGATAAAGATTATTTTATAAGCCAAATTAAACCTTGGACAAGCTTTGGAATTAAAACATTTTATTCGAAATAAAATTAGCAAAGGTTTATTTAAAATAAATTAATAAGGATTTAATATCCAAGTTTTATTAATAAAGGTTCTATCATTTATAAACCATCAAAATACTTATTTGTTTAATTTGGTAAAGTTTTCCAAGTACTTTATATTTTCAGATAATACCTACTAAAGTGTTTTGACTTTATTTTAGATTTCAAATAAATATTTTATTAATAAAATCAAACTCTATTTGATTTAATAACTAAGGCCCATTTTATTTAATTATTAATGGATCCTAAAATAAAAGGATATGTTATTTTGTTTTAAACAAGTTTCCAAATATTCCTTTCATTCAAATAAAGCCCACTGATTTGTTTTTAGAAATATTTGGATTTCAAATGGGGATTTTATTAATATCAAACCCTATTCTAATAATAAACCATGGTCCATTTTATTTAATTAATAAATGGAACCTAAAAAGATTTAAAATATTATTTTGAGATTTGGATTATGTTGATGAACAGAACCAAAAACACAATGCAAAGTTTAATGATTGTTTGAATTGTTGAATTATTTGAATGCTTGAATAATTGTTTGAAATAACAAATCAGGAAATAGAAATGGAAAAAGAAAAAGGATTAGACAGAAAAAATAGAACAAAACGAGCAGCCCAACCATCTGGCCCAGCTCCAGCCCATCTAGCCCACCCCCTCTCCCGAACCGTTTTCTTCACCACAGAAAGAACCCGCTGAACCACTGACAACTGGACCCCTCCCCTTCTTCTTTTCTTTCACTGCCAGCGGACCCCACACTGCCTCCTCCTTCTTCTTCCTCGCGCAACCATGCCTCCCCAGACGACGCTGCCGTTGCTGCCCATGAATGCCGTGATCAATTCGCCTTAACGCCGCGTTAATTCCTCGTCGCGACCACGCCTTTTAATCGCCTCGCTCTCTCCTCCGTTTTCCCCCAGACACCGCCTCCCCTCTGCCTCCAGGCCGCCCCAATTTCCCTCTGTACCGCTGCTACTCCGACGACCCTCCTCGCCAATTCCGGCCAAGACTCGCCGCCCCTCTCCTCCCCGATCAAACTCACAGCATTCCCATTCTCAGGCGCATCTGCTAGTGCATCCAACTCGACCGCGGGTACCCTGTAACCTCGCCTTCGACAACGGCCACCGTCGCCACCGTCTGCTTCAACTCCGACGACGCCCACTGGTAGATTCTGGTCACCCCTCTCCTCCTCGAGAACACGATGATGTTCTCCAAGCTCGGACGAACCTAACAGCACTTTTCGTTTGTCTTAGGGCGACCCCAATCTTCGCCATCGTCAAGCACTGAGCGCCGCCGCGTCTGCCTCACTCCGGCGAGTACCCTAGGTAGTTCCGTCCGCCCTTTTTCCTCTCGCTCACGCACGCATCCTCGCCAGGACTGTGCGCATCTGACCCTGTCTTCCGTTTGCCCTGGTACGCGCTGTAGCCTCGTCCTCGACGACGCCTGAGCAAGCCCGACGCTAACGACGTCTCCGACGAGCAATCGCCGCCGTCCCCGTGCGCCCCCTGCCCAACGACGAGCACCTTGAGCTTCAGAGCGTCACCGCGATCACTGTAAGCACCCTCACCTCCTTCCTCGTTTCCTGTTTCGCCAGCGCCGCCACTATCTGACCGTCGCCGCCGCTAGCCACCGCCGGCGCCGCTCGCAAATGGTCGAGCACGTTAGCACCGTAGGATCACGATCCGACGTTCCCGATAGATCACTTAACCGCGAAGGGGTACGTGATCTGGACCATGCGATCTAACTTGATCCAACAGCCAGCATCGCCCGATCCGGCCGAACCGGTACTGACCAATCACGGTGCGTCGCGTGTCCCTGTTCTGATTAAAAACAGAATTTTGATCTGATTAGAATACAAATTTGTAATTGCTATAACTTTCAAACCACACGTCCAAATTTGGCAAATTTTATATCAATGAAATCAGGAGAACAAGCCCTAGCTAACCATGGCCTTAGTTTTGAAAATAGTATCTGTTAGCTTGATTGAATTTGCAGAAACATTTGTGTACTTGTTTAGAGTATGAAAATTGTTTAAAATTGATTTTAGGATTAAAACTTTTGCAAAATGGATTTGTGTGATCTTACTGACCCTAGGAACCAACCCTTAGTGTTAAAAATGAATTTGGTGAAATATAGGATGAATTATTTAACTTAGCCATTTTCTAGCCAAATAAACTCATTGATTTTATTATGGAAATGTTTTTGCAAGGAAAACTTTGGGAAAATGTTTTGGACCAAACTTACTGACCCAAAACACCAAGCCTTTCCAAGGGCAACTCACTTAGTGAAAAACCTAAAGTTTTACTTTGATAAGAATAAATTTTCACCACATAAAATGATGAATGAATTTTAAAATGGTCTTAAGGTAAAACCCAATTGCAAATAACTTTGCCATTTTGGTAAATGACCAATTTGGACCTTACAAAGTTATAAACCTAGTAGAGACCAACCTTGCAAAAGAACCCCCTTTGCATGACTTAGACTCCATTGCTATGTGTGTGAAATTGTTTGTTTAACCTTGGTTTGGAATGTTAGTTGATTTGGTGATTTGCTTGATTGATTTGTAGTGAAATTAGCAAAGTGTGAAACTAGCAAGATCAAGGAGTGAACCCCCATTCCCTACCAAAAGGCAAGTTACACTATCATACAAAAGTCCTACTATTTTTATATTACTTAGTGGATTTTGAAAATATGCATGAAAAGATATTTCTGTACTTATGCTATGCTAAATCCTAATAGGATTCCCTAAACACTCCTTAGTGAAAATATTGAAGTTGTACATGCTTAGCCATGCTATATGCTATGTTTTGAAAAGAGAGACATGTTGAGATTTTACAAAGGTTGTGAAAAAGACTTGTGTTTTATATAATAAAACAAGGACTCAATGAACCACCTAGGTGGAGGATACTTTAAGTTTTGGAGAAGGTGGCAACAAAAGGGAACCATGTCTATGGCAATCACTTTGTGTTGTGCTCCAAAAGAAAACCACCTAGGAAACTTAGAGATCAAACATGCTTCTCCAATTGTGGCTTTCGTGTGCAACCACATGCTATTATGGCTCTGGCTTAGTCAATTACATTAGGAAGACCCATACATTGTCTTTAGTTACTGGACATGGGGATCTGGAATGCTTCATGGGGGCTGAAGACAAAGCTAGCAATGATGTATGGGAGGACCTTTTGGAAAGACTTCGTCACATTCTCAATCTGCCAGTACTCCATCTTGGTGAGCACTAATCCAGTAGGCCACTGGTGGCAAAAGGATGGGATTGTGACATGTGGGTAAAGTGTACTCCTTCTGCAGAAGTAAATAAAATCTAAGTACTTAGCCGTGTCCCCGGTTATGGACAATACTGAGCAACTAAAGTTTGAACTATGGGAGATCTCGACATTCCAACTTCTAATATAAAAACTTGATGCCCTTGTGTGTCTACCAAGGAATTCAAAGAGATTTTGTAAAGCTTGTTGCACTTGGGGTTACCAAGGTGCTCAAGAGCATGATGTACTTGGGGTTACCAAGGAACTCATGAGTTTTGATAAAACTTGTTGCACTTGGGGTTATCAAGGTGCTCAAGAGATTTTGACAAGGATTTGAACACTTGAGTTTCTACCAAGGAGTTCAAGGAACTTGGAAAAGAAATTTGATAAAGGACTTTAAAACCCTTTTGGAAAAGATAGGATAAAATATTGCTTTATGCAAATAAGCCTTAAACTCTACTTAGCCAAATGTGCATATAATGATAGGATCCACTCATATTATACATAGAAGTGAAGCTTGCCAATACAATTCCAAATGTATTGACCCTTGTGGCTGTAACTTGTAATGTTGCAGGATGATTGTTTTTAAATGAAGATTGTTTGATTGACTAGGACTACAAAGTCTACAACCAACATCTGCCTGTGGCACTTTGAAGATGAAGGACCCATGACTATAATTATTCCGCTGCAATGTAATGTAATAGCCAAATGAGCTATGAAAAGATGTAATAAAATTATGTTATTCCTGGTTATAAAGTTATATTATGACCTTTGTTTCTTGATATTACATCTATACTGTGGATGCTAGCTATTGATCCAGGGACTAGCATTGTAAACACAGGAGGAACCTAACTTATCTAAGGTTTGGACCCCTACAACAAGGGTGAAGGTTCACCAATTTCTATTGGTGGTTCCTTGGGAAAGTTTTACCAAAGAAAAACTTAGTGTTTTCAACTAATAGGTAAAACCTATTTTGAGCAAAGCAAGCCTAAGCTACACTTAGCCAAATTCATGTAGTAACTAGATGCTAATATTTTACTAAGGTATCACTTGCCAATACTATTCCAATGTATTGACCCACTGTTGCTGTAACTTGTGATGTTGCAGGTTACTCTGATGAGGATTAGGGGTTATGAGTTTACACTCAACATGCTTGCCTGTGGCACATGAAGATGAAGACTTTATTTTTATTGTTATGAATGAACTCCTGTATTAGGCCTATGGCCATGGAGTTGTAAAAGACTATGTTATCTCTGGAATGACGATGTAATAATGACCTTTGTTTCTGTGTACTTCATCTTAAACTGTGGATGCTAGCAATTGATCCAGGGACTAGCATTGCAATCATAGGGATCCTTACCTTTATAAGGGAGGGATCTTACAGTATATGGATCGTTATCGGTCTTTGTTAAACACTTAGAATAACACTCACCAAGTCTTAGTTCAGGAACTGGATATGGTCATTGAGGATTTTATCGATCCTGATAAGTCAATGGCACGTCGGAAGAAGTTAGATAAAAAAGCTAGGCATCCCAAATACATACCTTCAGGAGAAGTGTATGAGGAAACTGAGTTTGGTGATCCACACTCGGAAAACTATGCCTACTACCAAACTAAACCCCAGTCACCTGAAGATTTATGGACCAAGTATAACTCCGAACAGCAGGAATGGGCCGGAGTTATTCCAAATAACCCTGAGCAAAACTAGTATGAATGGGGAGTAGAATCTCAAGGTGGAACCATAGGAAATCCTATACCTTGTGATACAGGTATCAGGGAAGAGACCAACTATAACCATAGAGAGTCTTATGGACCATATGGAGGAAATACCAATCCAATCGACTTAGAAGAGTATTCGGATAGCTACTATACCAATATGTACGAATGGATCCAAGAAAAGGCTAAGGAGCCAACTTACTTTGAGGAAGCGTTGCCGGAAAACCAGGAATATCCTATAGAAGATTACGCCAACTCTAGTCATTTTTCAATGACTAATCTCAGTCTCGGTACTTCTAATCAAGAATACGCACCTCCTGGATGCTCTTACGCTCCAGAAGGCAGTCGTAGGACTTCACGTCATCATGGATGGAACTCTAGGAAGCACTAGAGGAAGATGAAAGTAAGAAAGGAACGACATCCCAAGGGATTAGTGCTTGAATAATGTACATAGAGGGTAATGCGTATTGAATAAGTGAGGATATACTCACAAGATCAGGAAGTTCTTGTAAGGTAGTCGTGTAATATATGTGAGGGGCAAACCGTTGGAACGTTTCGTACAATTGTAAATTATTCAAAACCTATGTATAATACATGGTATATGTTTTGTTGTTCATCGACTTTTGGATTTTCTTGAATCTTCTTGATTGGCTAGATCTATACATGAAATTTAATTAGGTGTGCAAATGCATGATGTAACACCCAGTTATTACTTGATGCTATAGACCTAGATAGGAATGATAATCCGTGTAAGGGAGTGACGAATTCCGTATACCAAGGAGGTTTACACCTAGAATAAAACAACAAGAAGTAGTGAAATTAGTTCACTAGAAGTGGGTGGTATTCAAACTCGAATAAGTTAGAGTGAATGCCGGAAGTATGTTGGAAATCGCAGGGTAATACATACACCCTAGGATAGTCTACAGTCGGTAACTTGCCGCAGCAGGTATCGGTTGAAATAGTTAATAAGATCATTTTAAAAGTTGCATAAAGAGCATAAAATTTGGCCTAAGTTAAGAAAGACATAGAAGAGTAAAAAAGTTTAAAGCGATCGTCATTCAAAGCGTTTCGCAAAGTCAGCCCTATCAAAGCGAAAAGATACAAATAGTAGGTAAGACTAACATGCTAAAAGATTGGCTTAGGATATCCACAATTGTGTGGATACATCATACAATCTTTCATAAAACCCTGATTAGATAGAGTATAAGCTGAACAAAGACCAACATTCTAACTAAACAATCAATGGTTACTATAAGGTAGTTTGAAGACTATTAGTAAACCCTAAGGGGGGGAGTAAATGGTAAACATAAGTACTGTTCTCTGAATTACAAAGTAAAGGTTGGAGAAGAAGTACTTAATGTAATAATAAGAGATTATCTAAAGCTCGGTAAAGTAAATATTTGTAGTAAATAAAATAGATTAATCTTAATAGGCTAATTCTAATGGAAGCAACTCTTAAGTGAATTATGAGAAAGAATAAAACACATCAAATTGGACAGGTGTGGAGGAACAATAAATTTCAATGGGTATAAACTAAATAGATTCAAATCCAATTGTTGGAAGGAATGCCAGTATAAACCATACAACGAAAAAGCAAGAATTTAGTCTTTTGGTCACAAGTATTGTCTAATAAAAATTTAGAACCCTGTTTTAGTGAGACTCCCTAGACCGTATATAGAATAATAGGGGAGTTTGATGATTAAGTGAAAATGTGAACTAGGATACCTAATTAGGATAGGGAACGGAAGAAGAGACCCCAAAATAAAGAAGTTAGAATAAGTACATATCTCTCAAGGAGGATCGTAAAAGAAACTTTGAAGGATTGAGACAACAAATTGGAGATTCCAAGTATGCAAAGAATACAAGAAAACTATCTGGATATGGAATACTACAATTATTTCCATTTAAGGTTACCATGGAGTGTAGAAATGCAGTAACCACTACAAGTCAATTCTTTACTCCAAAATGTGAGAGTTTGCGAACTTCGAGGACGAAGTTGATTTTAAGGGGGAGAGTCTGTAAGATCCCAGCATTAGAGCTTAGAAATAAGTTGAACTCAGATGTGTGCATTGCATTCATGCATAGAAAATCCGAATAATTTTCACGCTTTTGAATAAACCTTGTCAAAGTGATTGGAGCTTCTCTCAACTTGATGGAATTGAAGTAGATCATCAGTTGAATGCGATAAGTTTAAATATGACCTTTACTAAAACCTTATACGGATAAACATGATTTGATCTAAGGGTAGATCAAATATAATAAAATTAAATCATAATGCATAGCTTAATGATTAATATCTGATCCTTAAGGGATCATATCATAATATTCATTACAGCAACCCATGACTACTAAGTTAATAATGTATCCCAAGTGATAAGAATGTAATACCTAACCTTAACTCTTTAGGGAGATTGAGTAGGAAATAAACCAAGTGAAGATCATTCACCATATATTTTTATTTCCATATCAACCCCTATAGAATCCTATCTTAACATCTATGGTTCATCAATGATGAGTAATCAACTATTGATTCACCAATTCTTAATCTATCAATTCTTGATCTTTTAACTCTTATCCGTATCATAGCATTCATTTAAAGCCCTTCAGAAAAAGAAGTAGGAAGAGGTAGATGATAATGCTAGTTATAAATATCATCCTTAGGATGGGAGTGTGGAAGTGAATAAAAATCAATATGATTATTGATGGAGTTAACTCACTCCTGAAATGATAGAAGGGTATCTGAGGTAAAGATTACAAGGATGATTATTGAAGATAGTTATCAGGAGTAATCCTATTGGAATAAGTAGGTATAGTCCATGAATAACATTCCCTAATCCACTAGAGATATTAAGAAGATAATTATAATACAATTGTAGTGTTGTATTGATGAAGCCTTGACTAGCTCATTAGAAACCTAAACCATAAGGGATCAAAGGATTATAATGATCATGCTTAGATCACCAAGATTGAATGCTTATATCTAGTATAAGTAACATTGGTGGGTAAAGCATGATTAAACTCTAATATGAGATATTGGAGTCAAGTAAAGACAAGATTGTATGATTAAGAGGGTGTAAGAGCAGCATTGAATTAAAGAGTTAGTATTTTTCTCTAGAAAAAGAGTAAAACCTTGTGGTGAAGTAGTATTTGATGTATATCTAATACCTCTGCTGAAGTAATATTAGTAGGTGGATAATTATGGAAGAATAGGAATGGAGCTAGAAATAGCTACTTGTTGAATTGGGGGGTTATCCACAGAAGAGTTGTTGATATAACCAAGTCTGGATAGGTGAAAGATTATGAAAAGCTTTAGTGTCAAACTCATTGGATTCCTCATTGAGTTTAAAATAATAAAAGGTGGGTAGGAATATTCTTGTGAAGAAAACCTCATCATGTTAGCACATGATGATGGATATGAAAGAGTAGAATATCTAGGAAAGGAATTCCTTAATTAGAAGTTCAGAATTAGGAATTATGGAGGATAGGAATCCTTGGTAAACACTAAACCCTAAATTTATAAGCAAGCTTAATATCCATCTCATCTATTGGATAAATCATATTCTTTTCACAATGCCTTATAGGAATATTTTCCTATAGAAAATCACTTAAACACATCTCTGTCAATTCCATGTATCATAAGTATATGTGCTTAGAAGTATCTTTATCAATTATTTTCCATCAGACATTCCAGTTAATAATTTTATATTTTAAATGGTGGTATCATTAATGATCATAAACATAAAGACAATGTGTTTTAGCTATTAAATCCTTACTCACTTCAACAAAATAAAATAAGTATATAAAAATCCCTAAACCCTAGGGTAAGCACTTATAATTCAAAACTTAACTTATGTGTTAATTCTAATAGAATATACACATTGCTATTTCTTAACTCTATGAAGAGTAATATCAACCATATTAATTCTTTTGTATCTCATACATCAAATAATGACATAGGATCATTATATAAAATTTTTCCATTCAAACTATGAGCTAATTAAAATTAAGTTTTCTTTAAACAAACAAGGAAATATCATCTAATTAAGCCATGGTTGATTATAGAGAGAACATTAATAACAAAGGCCTCTACTAAATATTAAAGTGGATATATATAAAGAAAATTAAGAAATATAAAAACATTTATCATAATGGTTCACAAGAGAACTCACAATAAATACAAATTTTTGCTGCCATTATCTAGCAAATAAAGTTCAAACCAAATGTTAAAATACAAATCTGAAAATCAAAATAGAAAAATAGAAAAAAAAACAGGTAAGAAAACATTTCCTGGTCATGGCCCAACTACCCTCCCTCTTATCTGTCACCCACGTGCAGCCCAGAAAAGCCCAGCAGCCAGCTCGGTTAGTTCTTTCCTCTGGCTGACGGGTGGGACCGAAGAAGGACCGCGGGTTGATCTGAAAGAATCGCCAGGGGGTTTTCCACAAAAGTGACGTCGTCGTCATCCTGACGCACACATGCAGCTCGCTGGAGGAGTCCGCCGCCGCCCGATGTCGTCGTCATCGTCAGCCGTGCGTCGAGATGCCCGCCGCCGTCTCATTGGGGGATAAGAAGGCCACCACGACGCCCTGCCTCATCCTTATCCACATTTCCTCCTTATCCTCTCTGTTTCAACTGAGGCCGAAACCCTAGCTCACTGGAGCCATGCCTCGCCGTTGGTAGAGTTTGTCCTGAAGGTAGTGAAGTGGTCGAGGATAACCGCCACGTTCTCCTCTTCATCCTAGTAGCATTAATTGATCGAGGGGAGCATGGGTGGATGCGAATTTGATCATTCCTTTCCGTCAGGGTTCGTCAGAGAAGGTGATCATGTGCTCATCTCCGAACGCGCCAGTCCTCGTCGACCTCTCTATCATCATCATGGTGAGTTCCTGAACCTTCCAGTACCCCTAAATAGCCTCCTCTCGATGTAAATCGCCGTCACATCTTATGCCACCATCGGCCACCGTTGGAGCTTGTAGGAGCCGAGGCTCTGATGACCATTTCCGAGCGACGCCGCCACTTTAGGGTTCAACACGTTGCGCTGATTTGAACTAGGTTAGTCTCGCTTGCTGGGGCGCCGTGGATCATCGCCGGCGACCACCCACTGACGGCGGTGGTTGTGCTGACGCCATAGCAACGTCATGCCAACGTCACCCTCTGCCTAGTCATCGTGTTTGACCTGGTCCGTGTCTCGCGTTGCAAGTGACATGGCCTAGGGCCCATCTGTCAATGACTGTGAGTAGAAATAGGCTTGGTAACAAATGAATTTACTATAATGGAGTCTGTGATGTGGCCACTGGCCCACTAGTCAGTGACTTTGGAGTAGGATAGCCTCGGTAAGAAAAGTATTTTTTGTTTAGTAAATCAATAAAACAATATAAATCCAATTATCAATATTCCAGAAATAAAATAAATGAATAAAACTTATTAAATCAATAACTTTTGTTTTATAATTCAGAAAAATAAGTGTAATATATGAAAATGTTTAGAAAAATAAAATCTATCAACTAAAATTAATATCAAAATATTATTGTAATAGTTATTTAAATAATTTTTATTTAATAAAGATTTTATAAATAATGAAACTTTGATAATCCATATTTTAATATTGGTAAATATTAAAAATATAAATAAAATACCAAAAATCTTAGAAATATAAGAACTATAATTTAAAACCATAATCATGTATTATTATTTCACTTAACTAAATATTCATTATTTATTAAGTATTTATAAAGTAGTAAATCTTATAAAAATCATATCTTATTATTTATAAATCACAAAAATAAATGTAATAAACCAAAATGATCACAAAAATAATAACTGCATGTTAAGAATATAATATTCCACTTCTGAGGCAAATAAAAAAAATTAAACCTAATTCCTGAACAAATAATTCCTTTAAAGGTAAATAAAATTTGTTAATGTTCCTAAAATTAACCAAGTGAGTCTAAATAAATAATATTAGTCTCAAGTATTCATACTATGAAGTCATAAATGGTTCAAAACATTATAAATACAATTTTATTGAATTATTCTTTAACCATATGTGTAGTTTATTTTCTAAAAAGGTCTTGAACAATTATAAAATCTTCAAGAATGATATTTTAATCAAATACAACCTTATAATGAACTGAATCCAAAGGTAATTCATTACTAGTCACTAGTACTAATTACTATCCACAAACTATAATTACACCTTTATAAGGAAAGAAATGATCTTGTTCCATTATAAAGTTAATAAACCACTACTTAAATGGTAGAATAACCATTCTTAATTAACTTCAAGGAAACATTACAAGGTACACCATGTGCAAATAGCATAAGTATTACACTTTCAACCATCCAGTTTTTTTAAGTTAACTTTAGTCCACAAAACTTTTGATATAAGACTAAATACTTTGTTATATGTTTTATAGTTAACTTTGGTCTGTTATAATTAAGTTAAAACCTCTCAAGTCCAAACTATTCAAGCAAGCACAAACAACCTCAACCAAGTTTGAGTAACCAGAATGATTGTGTAGACCTTAGAAAAGGAATCTTTTCTTCAAAAGTTATTCGTTTTGCCACTTCAATCAACAACCCTTATAATAATATTTCCAACTCTTAACAAATTAAATTCAAGGAATCTCATCATAATCAACAGATGACAATTAATCATAATCCCATTGTTTCAAACTTTACTTGTATACTTAGGATTATAAACACTTAAGATCCTTATTATGGCCAATACTTGTAAAGTAAAATTTAAAGATAAACAATTATAATGTAAGCAATATTGAGTAACATTTCACCTTAGTGTGTATCTTATTGCTTTATGTTATTATCATTTCATGTTGTTTCCCACACTCACAAACCTTAACAAGAAGCACAAGTGTGAAACTTAACAAAAAGTACAACACATTCTAAGGAAACCCTTTCCAGTATCCAAACCCTAGAACAACGTTAACCCCGGGATTCACGTTTATAAAGTGCATCACATTACTCATGCATAAAAGCATATTGCTTCTTTAAACATTAGTCCTTATCAGACCAATGATGCTGATTTCAGATATTGGATCTTTATGTTGTCTTGAAGACCATGAGTGCTTAGTCTTGCAATCACAAAAGGCAAGTTCACACTTACTCATGTCCTTTGATTATTTTCTAAAAAGTATTTTGCAAATCAAGTGTTGTCATAACCTGCATTTTAAAAAGGTCGGAAAACACTATTTTCCCAATAATATGATTATAGGTTTATTACCATGAGGTAATAACCTACTATGAAAATTCCAGTGGTAAAGGAACATAGCATCTAGGACTTAACAACCAATGTCGCCAGTGATTCTTGCGTCATATATTACATGTTAACCATGAGATTTGGAATGGGACGGAGAAGTCAACTATATCCTTTTCCTCTTGTATGGAGGCAAGACGACCTTAACGTGACGTTGTGATTCCTTGTGCGGATCCAACATATGGGTGGGCACCCTTACGCCCCACACTTTTGGTGTCTAGATTATCTATGGATGGTGTTTAGGGATATAGTCCATGTAAATGGTACTCGTCCGGACATCACCAGGTCATAGAGTCTACGGGAACTCATTAGGGTTGTAGCCTGCCTGAAAGGGGGCTTAACGGAGGTGAGCCAGCCCCGAAGGATCGTTAAGACATATGAGGTCGCGGAGAGGGCAGTGATTGGCTTGGATCATCTACTAGGCCCCATGACATGGAATTGTGGACGGGTAAGCTGCCCGGTTGTGCAACAAGGATTTGATCTCTCATGGGAAAAGTAACGCACCTCTGTAGAGTGTAAAAATTGTAACTTGTTACTCCCTGTTCCGGGAAGGAGCTGCGAATGCGGCGGGAAAGGAACTCCATGAAAGTTCTGGTAAACCCGTGAAGGCTGACGGACATAGCTTTTCAAAATAAAAGCAACATTTGAAGAAATGTTTATGAAAACTTGCATTGCCTACTACCTACGGTCTGTGGCTGTAGATATAGTGCATCAAACACTCCTTTTCTAGTGAACTTGATGAGTACGCTCATACTCAACGTATCTTCTTAACCCTTGCTAGATTCTGAAGCCAATACGGATGATGTCTACATCACGATATGCTCCAGGAATCATCACCAGAAGCTAAAGCTCTTTAATGAAGTCAAGAAAGTCAACATCCACATCAACTCGAGTGAGGACGAAGTTACTGACTAGATAGGAATAATCTCTAGCCATAGAACCTATTTCTGTAGCGTATTGCAATAACAGCAATTCCAGACCATTAGTTAAAATACTAGTCATAATAGTATGATAGTTTTTGAGTTGTTTATTTCTGATTCTTCTTTATAAGAAGTTTCTTTCTCTCTCTTTAACCTAGAGTGTTCTCTGGATCTTATGTAAATAGTTGAGTTGTATCCTTTAGCCATGTATTGGACCCGCTGTGTTTCTGTTGTACCACTCTGAGGGATGTAATACTAGTGAACGGTGTTTCATTGGTGTTATGTCAATGACTATAGTATACTACATCATGAAGTGGTATGCTGGGTCACCACAGTTAGCAACCAAAGTGGTTCAAGTATGGCCTTGCCCATCATCCGACCATCATCGCCACCTCCTTAAAACAAGGTCCGAGTTCCTAGCCTGGCTCGAGATGATCCTCCTACTGTGTCGACCGACAGTCCACCTCGACAGGAGGAGGTTGAGGTTGGTGCTGGTTGCGACACTGACATCTCCAAGCCAGATCATCTAATTGATCCGGACGCGTCCACGGAGATTGCCAAGGATCAGCATGCTGAACCTACGCCCGCCAAAGCGCCGGCTATCTCGGCCTCTGTTCAAGATCCAGCTCCCTTGGCTCCAGTATCTGCGCCAATGCCTTCCAATTCTACCAAGACTCGACAAGAAGACCAAGCTCAGCAGAAAGCATGCTCGCAGTATGCATCTCCTTCTGTAGCTCCAATGGCTGCTCCAACCATAGCTCGGACGACTAAATCTCATTCAACTGCCGAGGCATCTACTAAGGCCAAGAAAGGTGGAACTGCTAATGTAAAGGTCCCAACCTTTAATAAGGTAGAGATCCCTGTGTTTACAATGCTAGTCCCTGGATCAATAGCTAGCATCCATAGTTAAGATGTAATATCAAGAAACAAAGGTCATAGTATAACTTTATAACCAGGAATAAAATAATTCATTACATCTTACATATCTTATTTGGATATCTCATTACAATGCATAAAAAATAACTATATAGCATGGAGTCCTTCATCTTCAAAGTGCCACATGCAATCATGTTGGTTGTAGTCTTGTAATCCTAATCAACACACTTCACTAACATCAATCAAACCTGCAACATAATAAGTTACAAGCACAAGGGTCAATACATTTGAATTGTATTGGCAATTGATACTATGGTAGAATAGTGGTATCTATCATCTATATGCATTTGGATAAGTGGAGCTTAGGCTTGCTTTGCTCAAAATAGATTTTCCTTATCATTTGAAAACACTAAGTTTTTGTTTGGTAAAAATCACCCAAGGCATCTACCAATCATTGATTGAAGATCCTTTAACCCTTGTTCAACCACAAGTTTTTAACTTAGAAATTGGGATGATGAGATTCTTGATAGCTTCCATGCCTTGATGCTCAAATTGTCCATTGCCGGGGACACGGCTAAGTACTTAGATTTTACTCTCTCGAGAGGTGGTGCACTTTCCCCACAAGACTCGACATGCATCAAGACAAGATCTTTCAGAAGCCTTCCCTTAGACCAAGATGGACGCGTTCCCAAACCTATCATCCCCTACCACCAACAGTCCATTTGGATAAGTTATTGCAACCTATATGATCCAGGCAGAGCCCATAATTCCAAGTGGCTGCACTTGAAGCTTCTCAACATTTGACATCTCAAATCTTTTTGTTCCTGGGTGGCATTCCACAAGTGTGATAGACAAGGTTCACCAGTCCCCTGGCCTTGTGTAACCACTCAACATAAATCCATTCCCACCATTCCACCCAGATGATTCATTCACATAGTTTTTTTATTAAACAAAACACAAGTCCTTGACTTAGAAATATTTCATAGCATGAATATAATCCACCCTTGTTTTCTACTAGCTAGGATAAGCATGATAGTAGTAGGAATCTTAACTTAGGAAAAATTCTACTAAGGCTTCATCTACTAGGATTTCCCATGGCATAGTTAACACATAGAAAATTCCATGCAAGTCCTACTTAGAAATATCACTAATGCATAGTGAAAATAATGGGACAAAAGTATGAAGCACCACTTTCCTTTTTGGTAGAGAATATACGTTCACTCCTTGATCTTGCAATAGTCACTCTTCAAATTCCACTACAATTCAATCAAGACACAAGTTCAATCTAGCATTCAAACAATTCAACACATAGAATAATAAAACAAAGCAATGCATGCAAGCATGCCAAAGATTGTTTTATTTGGAAAAGTGGTTTCTAATAGGTTATAAACATTTTAACATACCTATTGGTCATTTATGAAAGTGGCAAAACCATTTGATAACAAGTTAGTGAAAATGACCATTTTAAATCCCTTTTGTTTTGCTAAAATTGATTTTATTCAAAGAATAA
Source organism: Avena sativa (assembly GCA_916181665.1). NCBI lineage: Eukaryota > Viridiplantae > Streptophyta > Magnoliopsida > Poales > Poaceae > Avena > Avena sativa. The sequence continues at coordinate 224,771,940 of OV702284.1, read as the reverse complement.
TTTTTAGTGTTAGCCAAAACTTTTTTAAACACCAATATTAATGTTTATGGTCATAATGTTTTAAAACAATTCCATTTGCAAAGAGTTTCATCGAAAATCCATTTTTAAATCCAAGCAACAATTTATTTTGTTGGAAATGCCTTTAAACAAAGTAATAAATTTTCTAGGGTTCACCAAATATATTTTTAAACCCAAAAACTTGGTGTTTAGGATCAGTGAGTTTAATTCAAACCATTCCCAAAAAGTTTTACTCAAAAAGCATTTTTAAAACATATTCAACATTTTTATTTATCTAGAAATGCTTTAATTCCTAAGTGTCACAAAATTTACTTTTAAATCCAAATGTTTGTTTTTAGGGTTAGTAGGTTCAAAACAAACCATTTTCCAAAGATTTTACCCTAAAAACATTTCTAGAATAATTTTTATGTTCAAAATATGCTTAAACAAGTTTCTGCAAAAAAATTAATTTTACAGAATCAATTTACTAAACAAATGGCATGGTTGGATAGAATTATTTTTCCTGATTCGATTGATATAAAATTTGTAAAATTTGGACGTGTAGATTAAAAGTTATGAATTTTGCAAATTCTAACATCTAATAGTAATGTTTCTGTTTTTAAAACAAAACTCAGGCCACGTGGCTATTTTCTATTCGCCGATACCGTTTCGTTTGGATCGAGTGATACAAGCCATTAGATCTAACTAACAACGCACATGACATATGATCTCGTACCCCTTCGTTAAGTGAATCTATCACATCCTTTAGATCTAAATCAAACGCTGAAATGGTGACGACCACAGATGGGCGGCGTGGCAACGGTGGCTGGCGGCGGCGCCGCGCTCACACGGTGACGGTGCCGGCAATATAGGAAGCTATAGAAGGGGTGGGATGGCTCACCGAGTTTGCCGAAGCTTGTTGATGCTCGAGGTGGTCCTTGTTGGCGAAGGGGCGCTCGAGGTCGTTAGGTATTTCTCGTCGGAGTTCCTCATTGGCTCGGGCACGCACGATTCTTGTCGGAGACGAGCCTGCAGATCACGCATGGAAGATTGGCGAGCACCTGGAGATTCACATGAATGGGTGAGTAAGATGGTGTGAACCAGCAGTCGAGGCGCGCACTGGGTCAAGTGATAGAGCTCACCGGAGATGTTGCAAACAGCGGTGGCAAGGAGGCATCATTGTTGTCGATGTTTCAAAGCGCGCGCGAGTGAGTGGGTGGTACTGGGAGATGCAGGGGATGATGGGGAGCGTTCTCGTAGAAACTGGGAGGCAAGGGGAGGCGAGGAGTGGCCGGAATTTGCTGGAGATGCTCGTCGGAGTAGTGGTGGCACAGGCTAAATTCAGGGCACCCTGTGGCCGAGAGGGAGGGGTGAGCGAGGGTGAAGAGAGAAGGCATGCACGATTAAGAGGGCATCATTGCATCAAGCAATGGTTACGGCATTTAGGCGAATTGAATCGGTGAAATCAAAGTAGAAACAGCCACGGTGAATGGGGAAGAATGGGTCCGCGGGTGAGAACAACGACTGACAGGTGGGGTTGCGTTTGTCAGCGAGGAAGAGAGGTTCGGTGGGGTCCAAACTTCAGCGACTGCGCGGGTGCGTTTGTGAGTGAAAGAAAACGTTTCGCGTGGGGGGAAAGAGTGGGCTTGCTGGTCCAGTTGGGCTTTGCTGGGCTGGGCTGTTTTCTTTCCTATTTTTTCTTCTCTGTTTTATTTTTCCTTTTTCCATTTTGATTTTCTGTTTTGAATTCGAACTACCATTTGAATTCAGATTCCTTTTTCAAAAAAATTCCAAATATTCAGTATGTTTCCATGCTGTTTTAAATATGTATTTTAAGTCCATTTTAGAATAATTATTTTATTCACATATGGTTTTGTTATTTATTTTAAATAGACATTTTGTCTTTCTTAAATAGGATTTTAAATATGGTTCTAATCCATATTATTTATCCAAATGATTTATCCTTCTGTTTTAAATTCAAATGTTTATCAAACCCTTTCAGTAGGATTTATTTATTCCAAAGTGTGTTAAATAATTCATTTTGAATTATTTAAAATATGATTTATTAATCATTTATATTGGGCAATTGTCTTTATTCAAACAAAATCAAATATGGTTTTAATTCCATTTAAATTTTATTCAAATAACTCTCTTAAGTTATTTAGATAACTTTTTAATCCACTTTGGTAAATTCCACTTTATTATTTTCCCATGATTTAATTAATCATTTCTGTTAGGGATTTTGTCTTTATTCAAATAGAATAGAATTTGGTTAATGTCATATTATTTTATTTGAATATTCCTTATCCCTTTATTTTATTTGATTTATCTTTGTTCCATTTGCTTATGGATTTTAGTTCAAGGTTTTAATCTGTCTTCTAAATAATTTACTTAGGATTTTGTTATTTAGGCAATTTGTCTTTATTTAAATAAAGTTGGATAATATTCAATCCTTATGATTTTATTTAAATAATCTTTTACCCTTATTTATTATTCAATAATCCTTCATTTTATTTGTTTTTGGATTTGTCCAAGATTTAATTTGGCTTTTAAATATTCCATATCTATTTCTTTATTGGTCTCATAAAATCCATATCTTTTTATTTATAGATCCAAAATTGGTGATTCCAATTTGTATGATTTTATTTAATATTTGTTTATCCTTTTAAATCTCTTTAGGATTATTTGTTCACAATTTGGTATGGATTTTAGATAGGAGATTTTATTAGTCTTGGGAATTATTTCCTTTTTAACTTATTAAATTCACAAGTTTTTATCTATGTCCCAAATTGAGTGAAACCAATTCCTATGGTTTTATAATATTTTTATTTATCATTCTTGATCACCTACAAATATTTGTTGACAAATTTTTATATGGATCAAATCTATAGTCTTTGAGATATCTTGGAAATGACTTATTTCATTAGGGTTTAGAGTTTTGGTTTAACTTTTCCAAGTGTTTGAATTTCAACATACATTCATTGATGAATGCATTTCACTTGATAGAACGATGGGTTTTGATGTTTTCATTTAGAAACAAAAAGTTTCTTTTCACCCTAAATTTCAACAATTATTTATTTTGTTTATTTTTTTTCGCATTTCAAAATTTGGAAATTTTTGGGATGTGACAGCTAAGCCCGTTCAGAAGAAGACTGGGCCGATTTGTTCTCATCCCAGCATTGCCGAGATACTCCATAAGGGTACCGATGAGTGCATAATTGCATCATGTTTTAGATTATTATTTTACATTGTAGATGTAGGATCTTGGTATTTTATGCCGCTCGCACGCACTTTTTATGTTTATTTTCACTAGGATTAGATCAGATGATGGATCCAATGGACAAAATTCTCGGAGATGTTGTACTGGAGAGAAAAGGAGCCAAAAACTACGTAAATCGCTTATTTGGGAAATATTAATAATAATAGAAGAAAACCCGAAACGAGCAAATGAGGTAGAAGGGTTGACAACCAACTATACGGGCCGCCGCCATATAGTTGCCGCCGTATAGTTGGCACCTCCTCCGCCTCCTCAAATAGTTTCACCCCGTGCAACTGGTTCGGAGAGACGACATACAGAAAACCAAGAAATCACCGAAACCTAACCTCTAGAAGGCATCTAGAGGGGAAACTTTCCCTAGGGATCCATCTTCTCCCTACACAGATCTAGGAGGCCAAGGCATCAATATCCATCTTCATCAACCGCTGCATCTTCATCACCATCATCATCTCCATCCCTTTATAATGCTACTGGTGTATCCACTAATCCCTGAGAACGCCTTTTCCCACTAAAGTTTCAAATCTTTTTACATACGTGATACTTATTTTCTGTATTTAGTTTATTTACTTTACTCATTGTTCCCTTATACCAAAAACCCAAAAACACCTTTTTACACAATACTCATATTTATCTTGTCACTTAGAACTTTATTTAGCAATTCTATTTTCAGTATTTACTTCAGGAATTCTTAGACTTCAGACTCCTGCTCCCTATGGGATCAATATCTTTATTTCGAAACTAGCTACAACCGATCTGTGCACTTGCAGTCATCAAGCTATTTTCTAGCGCCGTTGCCGGGGAGCTAAGCGCTGTAGGTCTTTTAGTTTTTGCCTATTTACTTTAGTTTTGTTAAGTTTTGTTTTGAGTTACAGGTTTCCACCAACATGATGGAGTTTGAGCATATGACTAGTGCTAACCCACTCAACCGTTTTGGGAAGCCCTATGATATTTATAAAAGAGACAACTCCAACAAGAAGAGAAGGGGGTTTGAAATAAATCCTCTACTACTTGGTATTCTACACAAGAAGCAATTTACTGGAGATGAAGAAGATCCTGATCCATACGAGCATATTGCATGTTTCAAAGATATATGTGTCACGTTCCAATTAACGGGGTATACCACCGATGAGGGTAAGGGTTAAACTTTTTAGTCAAACATTGATAAGTACAACTCTGATGGTATAGATCTCTACCCTCAGAAGCCACTACTACTTGGGATAATTTATCTTGCGAATTTATTTCCAAATATTATCCATTATCAAAATCTTTTGGAATCAGGCGTCTTATAATGACTTGGAGGAACTGTCCCAATGAAGGACTAGTAAGAGCTTATATAATATTTAAAGATTTACTTAGACAATGTCCTCATCATGATTTACCTAAATGGTATTTATTGCATATCCTTTATGGCGGTTTAATTGAACCTAATAAAATTGAACTAGACTCTTGCACGAGAGGAGCTTTTATGGATTTACCTATAACTAAATCTTGGGCTTTACTTAATAGAATTCACGATCATAAAGTTTCATGGAATTTTGGTCTAGGAAGTGAAGGAGGCACACAAATAAATCATGAATGTATTCATGATTATAATAAAAAAGGCCATGTTAATGAACTATCTAAAGAGCTTTATTTAGATTCAGATCTTGTGTTGCAAGTTGTTAAGGCTTTTATAGAACACATCGAAGATCCAAAAGAGGGTTCGGTCAAGTTTGACCCACCACCTGAACCTGAGAAGAAAAGAGAAGTTAAAGCAAACGTGGCCTCCCTAGAACCAATGTATGACATACATTTCCCTAACACTGCATAAAATCATATTTTGGAATATGAACATGTCAAGGCAGTACAAGAGGAGAAAGAAGAGGAAAGTGTGCCAATAATTGAAGAAAATCTAGATGAAACCAAAGATGAAGAGGTAACCAAGGAAGCAATCATGGCTATGTATGCACATTGTAACATAGTTGAACTTGATGAAGAGACTTCCATATTGGTTGAAGGTAAAATTAAGGTAAAAGATGTGGGTAAGCCTATTCTTCCCTGAATATTTAAAGAAACCTTGCATTATGGTTTATGTGATCTTGGCACTGAAGTTAATGTTATATCCTATGACTTTTATTTAGAAATAAAAGAAGAGATAGCACTGGCTACAATAGAAAATACTGATATGGCAATCATGTTAGCCAATAAAAATCTTAGAATTCCAATGGGAGTAGTTGAAGATGCAACTGTCACAATTGTCAATAAAAATTTCCCTATTAATTTTTTAGTTGTTGATATGCCAATTAACACTCTTTGCCCAATCATATTTGGAATAAACTTTTTGAGTGATATAGGTGCCACAGTTGACTTCAAAAAGGTGCCCTATTAAGCTTGGGAAAGCGGAAAAAGAATTCCACTTTTCCAAATTTAAAGAGAAACCTCTACATACAAAAAGAAGAGAAAGAGAAGACTATCAAGGAGATGGCAGCTCTTTTCTTAAATAATCAAGATGAAGAAATAAATGAAGACACGGATTGTGAAGAAATAATTATGGAGGATAGAACTTTAAAAATTAGAAAGTGAATTTGACTCATTTCCCAATGAAGAACCTCCCACTAATGAAGCTTTCGAAGAGCCAGAAAAGAGAGGGGATGAATAATTACCACCCCTAGAATTAAAAACTATACCGGATAATCTTAAGTATAGATTCTTAGATGATACTAATAAATTTCCTGTTATTATTAGTGCTAAACTTTCAGGGGAAGAAGAAGAACTAATGAAGGTACTAAAGGAACACCGCAAGGCCTTTGGGTACTCAATGGATGACTTGAAGGTATCAGTCCCATGATAGCCTCCCATCGAATATTCATGGAGGAATGTTCTAAACCAGTTGCGGAATTTAATAGAAGATTAAAGCCTGAAATGAAGTAAGTGGTAAGAAAAGAAATAATACGCCTACTTGATGCAGGTATAATTTACCCTGAAAAAGAAAGTGGATAGGTAAGTCATGTTCGTTGTGTTCCTAAGAAAGGCGGCTGAAAGGATACAGATGTCGCCTAGATGGGGAGGGGTGAATAGGCGATTAAAACTTTTCCGAGAGTGGCTCAACAAAGGTAGAATTAAACTAGCGTTTACTTTGTCAAGCACAACCTAGAACAACTAGGGTTCACCTATGTGCGCCAACAACTTATGCTAAGCAATACAAGCAACAATGTGATAGCAAGATATAGATTACTTCAAGCACGAAGGCTATCACAATGTAAAGTGCATAAGTAAAGAGCTCGGGTATAGAAATAACCGAGGCACGCGGGGACGATGATATTTTACCGAGTTCCTCCCAACATAGAGTACGTCTCGTTTGGAGAGAGGGTGTTATCAAACCACCAACGCCACAAAAGGCCTCCCTTATTCTCTGGTGAATCTCACCCCAATGGGGTCGATCCACACTTCCACTATCGGTGCACTTGTCGGTGGCAAACCGGAACCTCTCACAAGGTTGGGGCACTTCTCCACAACTTAATTGGAGGCTCCCAACAAGAGCCACCAGGGCCACAAAACCGTCTAGGGTTCCAAGAACCCAAGAGGGACAAGCTTCAATGAATACCACGAACCAAATCCTCCGAGGAGAACTCAAACTGATGCACCTAATGCAAATGGCAAGAACACCACAAAGGTGCTCCAATCCCTCACTCTCAAGTTCCAACAAAGCTACTAAAGCTATTGGGGGAACAAGAGAGGAGGAATCAAAGAGGAACAAAAAATCCCCCAAGATCTAGATCCAAAGGATTCACTCACAAAGAGATGAATCGGTTAGGTCAAAATGTGGATCTAGATCACCTCTAACTACCCCTCAAATATAGGCAAGAATCAATGGAGGGGTGTGTAGAAATCAATCTCAAAGAGTAGGGCAAATAATGGGCAAAGCTTGACAAGATAGAGAAAGAAGAAGCTGCCCAAAATAAGAAAGGGGCAAAGCTATTTAAAGGGCAAGGAAGATTCTGCCCGTTGGGGCGTTTTTCCTGGATGAACCGGTTAACGGACCCAAACCATCCGCACACAGGAAAAAATGAGGCAGCAGCAGTCAACGCAGGCAGCAGTGCATGGGTCCAGCACTACGAGGCCAAGAAGTGCGAGAGGCAGGCGAGCTGTAGAGGTCCCAACCTTTAATAAGATTGATCCCTCCTGTGTTTACAATGCTAGTCCCTGGATCAATAGCTAGCATCCACAGTTAAGATGTAATATCAAGAAACAATGGTCATAACATAACTTTATAACCAGGAATAACATAATTTTATTACATCATACATAGCTCATATGGCTATTACATTACATTGCAGCAGAATAACTATAAGCATGGGGTCCTTCATCTTCAAAGTGCCACATGCAGATGTTGGTTGTAGACTTTGTAATCCTAATCAATCAATCTTCACTAAAAACAATCAAACCTGCAACATACAAGTTATAGCCACAAAGGGTCAATACATTTGAATTGTATTGGCAAGTGATACTATGGTAGTATTGTGGAGTCTATCAACTATATGCATTTGGCTAAGTGGAGTTGAGGCTTGCATTGCTCAAAAATAGATTTTTCCTTAACATTTGAAAATACCAAGTTTTTGCTTGACAAAATCATTTTTCTCAATCAAAGATGGGAGATCCTTTCCAAGGCATCTACCAATCAAAGATTTAAGATTTCAAACAACCCTTGTTCAATCCACCAGTTTTAATTTAGAAATTGGAATGATGAGATTCTTGATTGCTTCCATGTCTTGATGCTCAAATTGTCCTTTACCAGGGACATGGCTAAGTACTTAGATTTTTACACTCTGCAGAGGTGGTGCACTTTCCCCACAAGACTTGGTTTCCCAAGTCAAGATCTTTGAGAAGCCTTCCCTTAGACCAAAATGGACGCGCTCCAACCTATCAAACACTACCACCCACTATCCATATGGCTAAGTTCTTGCAACCTATATGATCATGGCAGAGCCCATATTGCCAAGTGGTTGCACTTGAAGCTTCTCAACATTTGACATCTCAAATCCCTTTGTTTCCTGGGTGGCCATCCACAAGTGAGATACACAAGCCAAGTCTATGGCCTTGTGAACCACTCAACATAACCCAATCCTTCCATTTCCACCCAGGTGATTCATTAACTTAGTTGTTTTATTAAACAAAACATAAGTCCTCAGACTTAGAATATTTTTCCATAGTGTGAATATATATTCCACCCATGTTTTCTATTAGCTAGGCTAAGCTTGATAGCAGTAGAAATCTTTAACTTAGGAAAATCCTACTAAGGATTCATCTACTAGGTTTTCTTATAGCAAGGTCTATACTTAGCAAAATCCATGCAAGTTTTACTTAGCAAAATCACTAATGCATAGTGAAAGTAATGGGACAAAAAGTATGAAGCATCACTTGCCTTTTTGGTAGGGAATGGTGGTTCACTCCTTGTCCTTGCAACAATCACACTTTCTAACTTCACAACAAGTCAATCAAGTAGACACAAAATCAACTAGCGTTCCAAACCAATAAATCAATCAAACAATTTAACACACAAAATAATGGGATTTAAGTTATGCATGTAAGCATGCAAAGGATGGTTCTATTGCAAGGTTGGTCTCCTCTAGGACTCTAAACTTTGTAAGGTCCAAATTGGTCATTTACCAAAATGGCAAAGTCATTTGCAAAAAGGGTTTTGTCCATAATCCATATTTAAATCCATTCATCATTTCATGTGGTGAAAAATGTTTTTATCAAGGCAAAACTCTTAAGTTTTTCACCAAATGAGTTGCTATTGCAAAACTTGGTGTTTTGGGTTAGTAGGTTTGGTCTAAACCATTTTCCCAAAGTTTTAACTCAAAATCATTTTCATAACAAAACTCATTCTTTTTATTTGGCTAGAAAATGACTATGTCAAGTAATCCAACCTAATTCTTTCCAAAATCATTTTTAACACCAAGGGTTGGTTCCTAGGGTCAGTAAGGTCACAACAAACCATTTTGCAAAGGTTTTAATCCAAAAATCATTTTTAAACAATTTTTATACTCTAAACAAGCATACAAAAGTTTCTGCAAATTCAAACAAGCTAACAGATACTATTTGTTAAACTAAGGGCATGGTTGGTTAGGGCTTGTTCCACTGAATCCATTGATATAAAATTTGTAATTTTTGGACGTGTGGTTTGAAAGTTACAGGGGTTTGAAGTTTGCAAATTATTCTGTTTTCAAAACTGGTTTTAGATCTAATACAGGCCACGCGTCGCGTCGGGATTGGCCGATACCGGTTCGTCTGGATCGCGTGCTGCGGATCGCAGGATCTAGTTTGATCGCACGGCACAGGGCGCGTACCTCTTCGCGGTAAGTGATCTAATCGCAGCGCTTGGATCTACATCCTACGGTGCATAGCACGTTAGCCATCGAGTGGCGGCGCTGGTGACGGCGACTGGCGGCGGCGACTCTGCTTCGCGGCGGCGCCGGTGATACAGGAAGCAAGGAAGGGGGAGAGGATGCTCACCGGGTTCAGGCGGTCACGGCGATGCTCAACGTGCCGATGGTTCGACGAGGGGCGCTCGTGGGTGAGGACAATGGCTCGCCGGAGTTGCTTCGGGCGGCGGTGCTCTCGGGTTGTTGTTGCCGGCGTCGTTTAGGACCGCGCTAGGACAAAATAGAGGCATGGTTAGGTGCGCGCAAGGGTCGTGAGTAAGGGAGCATCATCGGGATTGAGAGGGGAGGTCAGGTTCTACCTGGGGACGTCGTCGGAGAAGAGGGCAGACGGCGGTGCTGCAGGTCGTCGATGTTGCCGACGCTGTAGGGTACCCGCGGACGAACTAAAAGAGCTGGGAGGTGCTTCTGGGAGTGGGGAAGCTGCTAGGTTGCATAGGGAGGCAAGGGGAGGTCTGGTTTCGCCGGAATCGTCACCGGAACATCATCGGACAGTGGGCGGTGTGCGGCGCAATTCGTCCAGCCTAGGGGCAGAGGGAGGGAGTGGTCTGGGGAAAATGGAGGAGAAGGCGCTGGCGCTTAAGTGTGCTTGATCGCTGCGAGTTATGGTGGCCGTGTTAAGGCGAATTCAAGCCACGAATCAATAGCTTGCAACGGCCGGCGAGGGGGAGAAGAGGTCGTGCGGGGTGAAGAGGAAGAACAGGAGGAGTGGGGCCGGTCGGTCAGTGGGAAAGGAAACGAGGAGGAGGTCCACCAGTCATACTCTGTGTGGGTGCGGTTCTGAGTGAGAAAAGAATGCTTCGGGGAGGAGAGCAGGTGGGCTAGGTGGGCTGCTGTTGGGCTAGTTGGGCTGCTGTTGGGCTAGTTGGGCCAGATGGTGGGCTGTTCTATTTTTTTTCTGTCTAAAACTTTTTCTATTTCTAAATCTATTTTTCTGATTTGAATTTCATCCAACTATTCAAGCATTCAAATAATTCAATCAATTCAAACAATTGTAATGAGTTTTTAGTTCTGTTTATCAATATAAACCAAATTTCAAAAAAAATAAAAATTATATTTTTATTCATTTTTAAGATCTATTTAATAATTATATAAAATAGCCCTTTAGTTATTTAAAATAGGGTTTGATTATTTAATAAAATCTTCATTTGAAATCCAAACACTTTCAAAATCAATTCAGTAGGTTTTATTTGGGAAATATAGAATACTTGGAAACTTGTTTTAAAACAAAATAACATTTTTATTTTAGAGTCCATTATTAATTAAATATAATAGACTTTCATTATTAAATCAAATAGGATTTGTTTTATTGAGATATTTATTTTGAAAAATAAAGCCAAATCATTTTAGTAGGTTTTATTTGTGAATATCAAATATTTGGAAAACTTATTTTAAATAATTTAATAAGTTTTGATGTTTCAATTAAATTGGTAAAACCCTTTATTTAAATAAAGTTGGATATTAAATCCTTATTAATTTATTTAAATAAACCTCTGATATTTTTATCAAAAATGTTTTTAATCCAAAAGCTTGGCCAAGGTTTAATTTGGCTTTATAAAATATTCTTTATTTATAAGCTTCTATTTCATTTGAAAACAAATTTTTTATTTAATTGTTTCAAAATAGTATTTCCAAATGATTTTTCCTTTTATTAAATGCTTACATTTTTAAATCCCTTTAGGTATTATTTAACTCAAAAGGGTTTTGAAGTTCCAATTGAATTCAAAAAGTTTCTTCTGGCTCTGAAAATCAAACAAAGTTTTATTTTATTCATTTATTTTCACATTACAAAATTTGGAAAATCTTGGGATGTGACAGGCTACCACCCTTAAAATAAATCTCGTCTCGAGATTTGGGGAGGCTAGGGTTACAAGCAGGTTCAAAACAACTAGGGTACTACCACCCTTAAAAATTTTCAAACAAAAATTACATATTGTCCTTCTTGGGATCCTGGGGAAACTTCTCTAAGTAATCTTTTGCATTGTGTCCTTGGTTTCCATTCTTGACTCATGGGCCAAGGTTGAGATCCTTCATAGACTTGTTTAACTTATTCTTCATCTTTTCTGGACAATTGCTTGCATAGTGGCCTAGTTCCTTACATTTGAAACACATCACTTGGCTGATATCTTTCTTTTCCTTTGGTATCATTGCCTTTTGTTTGTTTCTTTGGTTCTTCTTCTTTTCTGGGCATTCATTGGCATAGTGTCCCATCTCTTTGCAATTGTAACATTGCTCTTGAGTAATATCCTTCTTGTTAGGGTTGGGGCATTTCTTCTTCTTCTTGGGTCTCTTCAAAGCTAGGAGTTCTTCTAGTTCATATTCTTCATAGGTGGGAGATCTTTCTCTCTTCTTGGGGTATTGATCCTCATGCTCCTTGGATGCATGATCCTTGTATCTAAAAATATTGCTAGCTTGGATTCCTTCTAGATTAGCATCTTTGTCATCCTTGTTGTCATTAGCTCCTTGGAAAAAGTTTTCTCTCATGTTGATCACTTGAGTAACCAATCCTTGCAATAATTGGGATTGAAGTTTCAAAATCCTTTGTATGGCTGGGTCTAGTCCATTGTTGTTGGCTAAAAGCTGAGTTGTCTCTTGGCTCAACTGGTTTTGGGTTGCTATGAGTTCTCTCATGTTGTCCTCTTGGTTGTTGTTGGTGTCATCAACCTTGATGCCTTTTGGAGTAGTCATCTGTTTGGGTTGAAGGGAGATTAGAATAGGCAAGATATTTCTAAGAACTTAATTCTAATCACACACATCACAATTCACACAAGCAAGGTGCATGCAATCACAAACCAAACATTCACAAACAACTTTCACTCAACAACAAAGTTCAAGCACATACTTAGGCAATAAAATATTTTTGTTACACCACACAAGTTGGTGGTTTTGACTTAACTAAATATGGTGGTCTATCTATAGGGTTCACTTGTGATATTTCCATCCTTCTTTGGTTGCTTCTTCTTACTTGAGATTATGGTTTCCTTGAGGAAAAACTCTTAGTTACAATACTTCAAAGTTGTTGATGGCTCCTTCTTATTTTGCATTCCCTCAGTCTCTAAATCTTGAGCAAGATCTCCTTGACTTACTTGTAGTCTTTAGTAGTATCCAAGTTGGAAGTCCTTGGTGAACATGCTGAAGATGTTGAAGTCATTAGAGTTGAAGAAGTTGAAGTCATTAGAGTTGAAAGTGTTGAAGAAGTCCTTTGCACATGGTGTAGTCTTTGGTCATGGGGTAGGTTTTTCCATCAATTTAAAGTAGAAGAGAAGTAGAGTTGAAACCAAAATGGTTGATGAAAGATTTTACAAGTGTTTTTGTAAATAAGTTTTTGGAACAAAATATAACTCCTATTTTTCTAAGGGTTTTTGTCCAATCCTAGGGTTTACAAATCCTACAGGCAACACAATGCTCTGATACCATCTGTAGAGGTCCCAACCTTTAATAAGATTGATCCCTCCTGTGTTTACAATGCTAGTCCCTGGATCAATAGCTAGCATCCACAGTTAAGATGTAATATCAAGAAACAATGGTCATAACATAACTTTATAACCAGGAATAACATAATTTTATTACATCATACATAGCTCATATGGCTATTACATTACATTGCAGCGGAATAACTATAAGCATGGGGTCCTTCATCTTCAAAGTGCCACATGCAGATGTTGGTTGTAGACTTTGTAATCCTAATCAATCAATCTTCACTAAAAACAATCAAACCTGCAACATACAAGTTATAGCCACAAAGGGTCAATACATTTGAATTGTATTGGCAAGTGATACTATGGTAGTATTGTGGAGTCTATCAACTATATGCATTTGGCTAAGTGGAGTTGAGGCTTGCATTGCTCAAAAATAGATTTTTCCTTAACATTTGAAAATACCAAGTTTTTGCTTGACAAAATCATTTTTCTCAATCAAAGATGGGAGATCCTTTCCAAGGCATCTACCAATCAAAGATTTAAGATTTCAAACAACCCTTGTTCAATCCACCAGTTTTAATTTAGAAATTGGAATGATGAGATTCTTGATTGCTTCCATGTCTTGATGCTCAAATTGTCCTTTACCAGGGACATGGCTAAGTACTTAGATTTTTACACTCTGCAGAGGTGGTGCACTTTCCCCACAAGACTTGGTTTCCCAAGTCAAGATCTTTGAGAAGCCTTCCCTTAGACCAAAATGGACGCGCTCCAACCTATCAAACACTACCACCCACTATCCATATGGCTAAGTTCTTGCAACCTATATGATCATGGCAGAGCCCATATTGCCAAGTGGTTGCACTTGAAGCTTCTCAACATTTGACATCTCAAATCCCTTTGTTTCCTGGGTGGCCATCCACAAGTGAGATACACAAGCCAAGTCTATGGCCTTGTGAACCACTCAACATAACCCAATCCTTCCATTTCCACCCAGGTGATTCATTAACTTAGTTGTTTTATTAAACAAAACATAAGTCCTCAGACTTAGAATATTTTTCCATAGTGTGAATATATATTCCACCCATGTTTTCTATTAGCTAGGCTAAGCTTGATAGCAGTAGAAATCTTTAACTTAGGAAAATCCTACTAAGGATTCATCTACTAGGTTTTCTTATAGCAAGGTCTATACTTAGCAAAATCCATGCAAGTTTTACTTAGCAAAATCACTAATGCATAGTGAAAGTAATGGGACAAAAAGTATGAAGCATCACTTGCCTTTTTGGTAGGGAATGGTGGTTCACTCCTTGTCCTTGCAACAATCACACTTTCTAACTTCACTACAAGTCAATCAAGTAGACACAAAATCAACTAGCGTTCCAAACCAATAAATCAATCAAACAATTTAACACACAAAATAATGGGATTTAAGTTATGCATGTAAGCATGCAAAGGATGGTTCTATTTCAAGGTTGGTCTCCTCTAGGCCTCTAAACTTTGTAAGGTCCAAATTGGTCATTTACCAAAATGGCAAAGTCATTTGCAAAAAGGGTTTTGTCCATAATCCATTTTTAAATCCATTCATCATTTCATGTGGTGAAAAATGTTTTTATCAAGGCAAAACTCTTAAGTTTTTCACCAAATGAGTTGCTATTGCAAAACTTGGTGTTTTGGGTCAGTAGGTTTGGTCTAAACCATTTTCCCAAAGTTTTAACTCAAAATCATTTTCATAACAAAAATCATTCTTTTTATTTGGCTAGAAAATGACTAAGTCAAGTAATCCAACCTAATTCTTTCCAAAATCATTTTTAACACCAAGGGTTGGTTCCTAGGGTCAGTAAGGTCACAACAAACCATTTTGCAAAGGTTTTAATCCAAAAATCATTTTTAAACAATTTTTATACTCTAAACAAGCATACAAAAGTTTCTGCAAATTCAAACAAGCTAACAGATACTATTTGTTAAACTAAGGGCATGGTTGTTTAGGGCTTGTTCCACTGAATCCATTGATATAAAATTTGTAATTTTTGGACGTGTGGTTTGAAAGTTACAGGGGTTTGAAGTTTGCAAATTATTCTGTTTTCAAAACTGGTTTTAGATCTAATACAGGCCACACGTCGCGTCGGGATTGGCCGATACCGGTTCGTCTGGATCGCGTGCTGCGGATCACAGGATCTAGTTTGATCGCACGGCACAGGGCGCGTACCTCTTCGTGGTAAGTGATCTAATCGCATCGCTTGGATCTACATCCTACGGTGCATAGCACGTTAGCCATCGAGTGGCGGCGCTGGTGACGGCGACTGGCGGCGGCGACTCTGCTTCGCGGCGGCGCCGGCGATACAGGAAGCAAGGAAGGGGGAGAGGATGCTCATCGGGTTCAGGCGGTCACGGCGATGCTCAACGTGCCGATGGTTCGACGAGGGGCGCTCGTGGGTGAGGACAATGGCTCGCCGGAGTTGCTTCGGGCGGCGGTGCTCTCGGGTTGTTGTTGCCGGCGTCGTTTAGGACCGCGCTAGGACAAAATAGAGGCATGGTTAGGTGCGCGCGAGGGTCGTGAGTAAGGGAGCATCATCGGGATTGAGAGGGGAGGTCAGGTTCTACCTGGGGACGTCGTCGGAGAAGAGGGCAGACGGCGGTGCTGCAGGTCGTCGACGTTGCCGACGCTGTAGGGTACCCGCGGACGAACTAAAAGAGCTGGGAGGTGCGTCTGGGAGTGGGGAAGCTGCTAGGTTGCATAGGGAGGCAAGGGGAGGTCTGGTTTCGCCGGAATCGTCACCGGAACATCATCGGACAGTGGGCGGTGTGCGGCGCAATTCGTCCAGCCTGGGGGCAGAGAGAGGGAGTGGTCTGGGGAAAATGGAGGAGAAGGCGCTGGCGCTTAAGTGTGCTTGATCGCTGCGAGTTATGGTGGCCGTGTTAAGGCGAATTCAAGCCACGAATCAATAGCCTGCAACGGCCGGCGAGGGGGAGAAGAGGTCGTGCGGGGTGAAGAGGAAGAACAGGAGGAGTGGGGCCGGTCGGTCAGTGGGAAAGGAAACGAGGAGGAGGTCCACCAGTCATACTCTGTGTGGGTGCGGTTCTGAGTGAGAAAAGAATGCTTCGGGGAGGAGAGCAGGTGGGCTAGGTGGGCTGCTGTTGGGCTAGTTGGGCCAGATGGTGGGCTGTTCTATTTTTTTTCTGTCTAAAACTTTTTCTATTTCTAAATCTATTTTTCTGATTTGAATTTCATCCAACTATTCAAGCATTCAAATAATTCAAACAATTCAAACAATTGTAATGAGTTTTTAGTTCTGTTTATCAATATAAACCAAATTTCAAAAAAAATAAAAATTATATTTTTATTCATTTTTAAGATCTATTTAATAATTATATAAAATAGCCCTTTAGTTATTTAAAATATGGTTTGATTATTTAATAAAATCTTCATTTGAAATCCAAACACTTTCAAAATCAATTCAGTAGGTTTTATTTGGGAAATATAGAATACTTGGAAACTTGTTTTAAAACAAAATAACATTTTTATTTTAGAGTCCATTATTAATTAAATATAATAGACTTTCATTATTAAATCAAATAGGATTTGTTTTATTGAGATATTTATTTTGAAAAATAAAGCCAAATCATTTTAGTAGGTTTTATTTGTGAATATCAAATATTTGGAAAACTTATTTTAAATAATTTAATAAGTTTTGATGTTTCAATTAAATTGGTAAAACCCTTTATTTAAATAAAGTTGGATATTAAATCCTTATTAATTTATTTAAATAAACCTCTGCTATTTTTATCAAAAATGTTTTTAATCCAAAAGCTTGGCCAAGGTTTAATTTGGCTTTATAAAATATTCTTTATTTATAAGCTTCTATTTCATTTGAAAACAAATCTTTTATTTAATTGTTTCAAAATAGTATTTCCAAATGATTTTTCCTTTTATTAAATGCTTACCTTTTTAAATCCCTTTAGGTATTATTTAACTCAAATGGGTTTTGAAGTTCCAATTGAATTCAAAAAGTTTCTTCTGGCTCTGAAAATCAAACAAAGTTTTATTTTATTCATTTATTTTCACATTACAAGATTTGGAAAATCGTGGGATGTGACACGAGCGAGCAGCGCGCGAGCGGCTGCAGGCCCAGCGAGATGGAGTCAACAAGCGCAGCGTGCAGGGCGAGCAAAGCGATGCGCGCGAGCGGCAGCAGTGGGTCAATGCGCACGAGAGCATCGCTGTGCGGGCATGCGTGCGGCAGCGAGCGAGCGAAGCGAGGCCTGGCAAGCGGGGCCAGCCTGACGGCACGGGGTCAACACGAGCGCATGCGCGTGCAGTGACCGGAGTGCGCGACAGCAGATCGAGAGCGAGCGGGCGGCACGCGCAAGGAGAAACTAGGCAGGAGCTGGGCTGGGGAAGGCATTCTTGGGCCGGCCGGTAGTACCGACTGAAAGAACATGTTGGGCCCCCCATGTGTGGTTTTGGTAATTAATGACAATCTTTATGGACTAATATGTGTATTAAGTTATACTTGTAGGATTTATCCATTGGCATCGCTTGGAGCATGTGTTGGCTTCAAGGTCGATAAAATGCAAAGAAGATATGTTGTGCAAACTCAATATGCAAGGTCGATAATGAGGAATTAAGAATGGCGTTCCATCTTGAGAAGGGCAAGACCGTCTACATCGAGCTCAAGTGGAATGCTCAAGGCAAAGGTATAATCTTGATAGGTTCCCTTTTTCCGGTCTCTTGTTGTGTATAGGAGACCGGGTTTAGGATAGATAACCGTACTATCAAGAGGGGCTCTCGTATGAGTAATTCGGTCACATCGTTCGGAGAGAGCTCAAACCTTTGCATACTTGCATCATCGCATTTGGTTGTTATTTGTTCTTATCCATGTGAGGATATAGAGCTTGTGGTAATCTCCATAACAAGCTCTTGTTCATCAAAATCGGATCTCCCATATGTATCTTGTTGCGATTTTGATTTATGCGGCTTTTCGGTTTCTCACCAAGTGAGGTATCTCACATTATATTAATTGATACACTCCCACTTGGTGATAATCAATATTTCCATTTTTTGTTGGGAAGCCCTTGTCGTCCTCTATCCAATGCAATTGGAATCGGGTCAATCGGAGCTACTGTTTAAAAGTTATGACCGTTTGAATATTTGCCGTTTTAATTGAAAAAGAAAAAGAAAAAACTAGGCCGAGCGGTACTACCGCAGCCCAGTACCGCTCGTGCCTGGTGCGCGCAGCCCACTTCGGTCTGGCCCGTTACTAATTTCCGGTCCTACCGGACCGGCCCGGTAGTACCGCCCGGGTGGGCCGGTACTACCAGCCGGCCCAGTTTATTTGCCCAGAAAACTCCAGCCTGCAGATCTCTCTTGCGCCTGTGGCCCAGCTCGCTCAGGCGCCGCTCGCCACGCGCCTGCCTCGATCCCGCTGCGCCGCTTCTCCCGCACGGCGCCGCATGCTCGCGTTGACCTGCTGCCGCGCTGCAGATTGCACGTCGCGCGCAGCCGCATAGATTCCCTTCCGCTGGCCCCGCCTCGCACATCCTCGCGTGCGTGCGTGCCTAGTGCCGCTTGCTTGCTGCGCTGCTGCTTGGCGCAGCTTGCGCGCGTGCTGCGACCGCTGCTGCTAGCTGGCCAGCGCTGGCCCCACACTTGCCCAGCTTCTTGCGCGCGCGCATGCTTCGCCCTGATCCTATGCTGCATGGTTGACTAACTGGCTATTTTTTCCTCATTCGATCTGCTGCCGAGCTCGCTCACTATGTGCGTTTATGTTAGATGCGGTACTGCCGGTTAAAACCGGTACTACCAGTTTAGACAGAAAAACGCCCCAAACGGCTAGTTTTTCTAGGCCACAATTTATACCCTTTGCCCATTTTCAGTTTAGACAACTCTTCTCTTATCTATTACGCTAAACTTTGTCCACACTTGCTCTAGATCTTGAAGCTTGCCTAATCTTTTCCCTCCGATGATTCTTGCCCATATTTGAGTGGAAGAGAGAGGAGATCTAGCCCCACGTTTTGACCTAACCGATTCATCTCTTTGTGAGTGCATCTTTGGGGATCTAGATTTTGGGGGATTTTGTGTCTCTCTTTGATTCCTCCTCTCTTGTTCCCCCAATAGCTTTAGTGGCTTTGTTGGAACTTGGGAGTGAGGGATTTGAGCATCTTTGTGGTGTTCTTGCCATTTGCATTTGTTGCATCGGTTTGAGTTCTCCTCGGAGGATTTGTTTGAGTTGCTCATTGGAGCTTGTCCCTCTTGGGTTCTTGGAACCCTAGACGGTTTGTGGCCTTGGTGGCATTGTGGCCTTTTGTGGCATTTTTTGGGAGCCTCCAATTAAGTTGTGGAGAAGTGCCCCAACCTTGTGAGAGGTTCCGGTTGCCACCGACAAGTGCACCGATAGTGGAAGTGTGGATTGATCCCATTGGCGTGAGATTCACCGGAGAATAAGGGAGGCCTTTTGTGGCGTTGGTGGTTTGATACCACCCCCTCTCCAAACGAGACATACTCCATGTTGGGAGGAACTCGGTAAAATATCGTTGTCCCCGCGTGCCTCGGTTATCTCTATACCCGAGCTCTTTACTTATGCACTTTACATTGTGATAGCCTTCGTGCTTGAAGTACTATATATCTTGCTATCACTTTGTTGCTTGTATTGCTTAGCATAAGTTGTTGGTGCACATAGGTAAACCTTAGTTGTTTATAGGTTGTGCTTTACAAAGTAAACACTAGTTTAATTCCGCCTTTGTTGAGCCACTCTAGGAAAAGTTTTAATCGCCTATTCACCCCCCCTCTAGGCGACATCCGTATCCTTTCAATTGGTATCAGAGCCCGGTCTCTCATTTTAGGCTTCACCGCCTTGAGAGTAAATATGTCGGCTAGGGGATTAGTGCACAAGGACACGCTCACATTCGATGGCACAAATTATGATGTTTGGAAAATTCGCATGCTTAATTTATTTCGGGAAATTCACCCAATTATCGAGGGATATCTATATGTGGGTCTCTCTTCTCCTATGGATACCCAAAACGAATCTTTATAGGAGAAGTTGAACTCTCATATAGATGCTCTAGCTACTAAAATTCTTTTGCATGTTGTGAGCAATGTAGTTCTTTCTTCTATCATGCCTTATTCAAGCGCTCGTGAGATATGGACCAAGCTTCAAGATAAATATAGCAAGTCCAACATTATTGAGGATGATTGTTTTGCTTCCACTTCCGGTCGAGATGAGTTCTCATCCTCTACCACTTCACCAACATGTGATTTTTCACAAGGTAATGAAATGGTGAGTGGTGATAGAAATTGCAATATGGATAGTGTGTTCACTATTTGTAATCCCTCATATCTATCTAGTTGCAATGATATATCTTTGGACCTTAACACTTCTAGCACTCAAAATTCCTCACATGCTTGTGTTAATAGTCCTTGCATATCATGTATAAATGACTTGAACAAATCTCATGATGATATGCTCATGTTGTCTTGTTGCCATGATAAAAAATGCTTCTATTTCCCCTAGTGCTTGTGTTGCTAACCATGTAGAGCAAAATGAAGATTCTATGGGCCAAGACAAGGTCCAAGTGCAATCTCATCATCACCTTCCTCGGGTTCTCACATATGCCTTATGGCTAAGGGAACAAAGGTAACCTCTTTGGATCCCATTGTATCTCATGATGATGATGATGAGGTTGAAAATGATAATGATGATTATAGAGGTAAGTATGATATTACGTCTATTAAGAAAATGGGAGAGGTTGTATTTGGCGCTCTCTTCAAAAATAAAATTGCTTCCTCCAACTTTCTTGAAATCTTGAATTATGCTATAGATGGCAATGATCTTATTGAGGAGCAAGAAAACTTAATTGATGAACAATTTGCGCGTGAGCGTAATTATGCTAATGAAATTGCTCAACTAAATGACTCTCTTGAAGAAGAACAAACAACCAAAGAATCTCTTGAGGAGACCTTCACTCTAGAATTATGTAGAGTAAAAGAATACCATGATAGAGAACTTGTGGTGGCAAACTCCTTCAAGTTTAAAAATGATGAACTTGAAGTTGCTTATGCTAAACTTGTTGAGGATTTTAAGCTCCTTGATAATGGCTCTCGGGTTGTTAAGAGGGAGCTCATCAAACTCACCGAGTCACATGAGCAACTTAAAGCTTCATATTCAAAAGAGCTTGCCAAGTTGCCCTCACCTCTCGCTAATAATGATGATGCTTGTGCTACTAACTCTATTTCTTGTGAAGCATCTATTTTGGAGGAGAATGTTGAGCTAAAGGCTCAACTTGCGTTGCTAACTAGCAACTATGGGAAATTAGAAGAAAGTCATGTTAAGCTCTCAAGCTCGCATGAGGATCTTCTAGTCTCCCATGGTAGGCTAAAGTTAGCTCATGAGGCCATCATGTAAAAGGTAACATCTAGTGGGCCTCATGTGGACATTAGCACTATATCTACTCCAAATGTTATATTGCCATGTGCTAGTCCTTGTAATTCATCCTCTCACAACCATGCTATATCTCGTGATGAATTACATTCCATGCCTTGTTGCTCTAATAATGTAGCATCTACTTCCTCTAGTACTTGTATTGAAACTAACCATGTAGAGGAAATCAAAGAGCTCAAGGATCAAGTCACTTCTTTGAAGAATGACTTGAAAAAGGGTCATCAAGGGAATTCCGCACTCAACAAAATCTTGAGTGTGCAAAAATCCCCCAATGACAAGAGTGGGCTTGGATTCAACTCCAATGTCAAGAACAAGTCCACTATCAAGTTGAAGCACAAGGACAACAATAAGAATGGCCAAGATCAAGTCAAGAATCCGGCCAACATTGTTTGCTTCAAGTGCAAGGAAGAAGGGCACCATGTTAGATCTTGCCCATTGAAGAAAAAACCTCTTAGTGTGAAGCAACAAGGGAAGCGGCCTCAAGTTCCACCTCAAGTCATTAATGGGCTTCTTCCTAAGAGGACTAGTCGAGCTCTTCCTCGAGTTGTGGCTTCACCTAAGAAGAAAGATGTCAAGAGTAGAACTTGCTACATATGCAGTGAGAAGGGGCACATTTCTTCCGCATGCACTATTGGTAACTCCTCATCCCATCCTATCTTGATTGATGATTCTTATTCTCTTTGTAAGGATGAGGTTGGCAATGTGTTTGCCAAATTTGTTGGTGCCCAATGTGATGTCAAGAAAAGATCCATTTGGGTTGCCAAGCCTATTGTGACTAACTTCTTAGGACCAAACTTGGTTGGGGACCAACAAGCCAAAACTTGATCAACAGGTGTGTTTTGGAGGGCATTGGAGACTTGGATACATCATGAAGAATTAAGGGATCTTCATTATTATTTTTGTCAAAGCCAAGTCATGTGGATTATATTGCTCCTATTATATTTCCAATGTTCCTCCTGGCGGTAACATATGCTTAACTCATTTCATTGAAAGTTACTCGCCCCCTTGTGCATGTGTTGGTTTTGTATCTTCCATGATTTTGTACATGTTGTGTTTTCCACTTAATTGTCTTGAGGTATCAAGCATATTTGTGTATGATTAGGTGGCACACCATGTATGTGTGTTTCTTGTATTGGAGCCTTACTTGGTTATATTTGGTATCTTATTTGGATCTTGTGAGAGATTAATGGATTATCACATTATGGGGGAGTCATACGCTTAGTGCATATCACAATCCTAGAAAATGTGAATATTTGAGGTTGTGTCACTTAGAATTGATATTGATTATTATCTAGCTCCTATGTGACACATTTTCTCATACAAGTTCCAATTTGCTTGAATGCCTTTATTGATCTTATTTTGGATCTTGTATATGAGAATGTTTCTTGGTATGTGTTTCCTCATATTTAGATATATATATATCCTCATGGAAACCATTTGCTTCAAGTTACTCTAATCACTAGTGATTGTGTGACTATTGGAAGCTACCAAGAGTCTTGTTCGAAGTATCATGCTTAATTTCTTATATTTAGTTATATGCTTCTTGTTGTGACTATGATCTTGGATATCCATGCAAGCTACCTTGGGAAAATTATTCCCAATATTTCTTGTCCTTGGACAATGAGTACCCAACTTATGGTAGAATTTATTGATCATATTCACTTTGGCCCTTGCTTAATTATATCCTATCTTTGGCCAAGAAAATGTTTTGTGTTGTCTCCCAAGCCTTTCTTTCTTCTTGTGGATCTTCTTATTTTATCGATATCCTCTTGTGTTTTACTTATTGTAGGTACTAGTGATGATCCCATTTGTGTGCATTTTGCATTTAAAAGGAAAATCCTACATAATGCACTATCTATGGGGGAGCTCTCCTATATTATTTAGAACACTCATATTTATGCTTCTTTGTTTGGTCCATATCGGGTTTTATGTGCTTGGAACCTCAATCTTTTCGTTTTGGTATTTGTGCCATCATGAGAAGTTTGGGGAGTTTGGTTTCTTGTTGGAACCTTGCTCTTTTTGGGAGTTGGTTTTGTCTCATTCCTTGTTTCTTTATTTGACCATTTGAGAATGAGATAAACCCTTGAGCATTTTTATTTCTATCTATGTTTGCTCTTTTGGCCTTAGCCTAGTTCATTTGTTGAACTTGTGATCTTTCATGTGTTGAATTGGTTCTTTGATACAATTTGGACACCGCTTGTCTTGTCACACTCTTTTGTGTGCAATATCGTTTTTACTTGTTGTTTTTGTTCAAATTGTATCTCCTTTTTGGTTCTTGAAAGCTTTATGCATGCTTATTTACTATATGTTTGTATTATGGCATGCTTTCTTTCTTTGATCCAATATATAGGGGAAACTCCACCAATTCCCATCGGCTAAGTTGTGCATGAAATTCAATTTCATATCAATATGCACATAATTATGTGGAGTCTCTCCTATGTATTTTAGTTGCACTAACTACTTTGGACCCAATATTTTTGGGGACCATCTTGTACTTAATTGTGTTTTAGGTAAATTGGAGATATATTGGATGCTTGTCTCTTAATTTTGAAGAAGTGGTGCATACATGAAAATTTGAGACAAGATGTAGGATGATCAATGAATTCATATCCTCTACATCCTACCAATTATATCTCGATAACAAGTATCTCTTTCTCATGCTCATATATCTTGATTCCAACCGTTTGTCGGTTGCCTTCTAGCATGAATTAGTGTATTTGTAATTGTTGTAGTTCTAGCCATGGTTTTAAGAGGACTCTATATTGTATATGTGTTTAAGTTGAGATGTGTGCATATAATTGGGACTATACAAAATCATGCATATGATCCTCCAATCCCAAATATGTCAATCTAGCAATTTTTATTGCCTATGATTTCATCAACTTCTCTCATGTGCAATAGTGAGATTTTTGCTAGTCTATTTTATCTTATGATACTTGTTACCTTTCTCCATATATTCCAACTTTCTCTTTTTCCCGTGGTGATAGTTGTAATATATGGAGTGTGTTGGTATTTGAAGCTCATTAATGTACAATAAGATATATTTGAGCCTTTGGCCGTGCTTTGAAGCAAAAATCTTATTGGTATATGTTAAGAGTTCATTTGTGCTTTCATGTGATTTCTTGTATATCTTATTTATGTGTGCATATGTCTTTGTTGGCATATGTCTTTGTGATGTTTTCCACTTAGAGACATATGCACATATGAGAAGATAATTTTAGTTGAATCTTATTCCTTGGATATCACCTTTTATTCCTTTTGATTTTCGGTGGCTTCCAAATTTATTTGCCTATGAGTGCTTGTTCCTCTTGTTTGCATCTTTGGGCACTCTTACTTGTTCTCTCATGCCTTGTATTGTTAAATGAATTTGGATGAGTGAGGATTCCATGATTATGCACCTTGTTCCCAAATATAATTATCATAATTGGTGCATTATTTTTGGGGAGCTCATCTAATTCATTTAAAAATGCTCATGTGTCTTCTTTCTCATTTGTTGTGTTTTAAATGCTTATGGGGGAGCGAGGATTCCATATTTGTGCAACATGTATTCTATTGCATTTATCTTGAATCATGCACAAATCTTGGGGAGCTTCTCTATTTGTTATTTAAAGCACTCTTTTGCTCATATCTTAACATCTTATTATTTCTATGTGGACTCATTTGTTGTTTTCAATTGTTTTGTCGGACCATGTAATTGCTTGCATCATTTGTTGATGCCTCTTCCTTTTATTTCTTTTTGACAATCTTTGGGTCCTCGATATAGTTCTACTTCCTCTCAAGTATTCATCATTGGATATGTGTGGAGGCACACCTTTGGAGGAATTATTACTATATTTGCCTTCTAGAACTTGTCACCCATTTCGGCAATCGATGCCAATGGGGGAGAAGTTTTAGAGGGTTTAAGGGAAGTTGGTTTATGCATTGAGTTTGTTCTTGTGCATTTGCCTCTCATGATCTTGCATCTTTGTTGTTGCTTAGCATGTGGTATATATAGAGGAAACTCCACCAATGATAATGATTGGCAATATATGCAATGAAATTCAATTTCATCACACATGCATAGATTGTGGGGGAGTTTGCTTTATATATGGTGGTGGTACCAATATGACATACTTTTGTAGTATTTGATATTGGTATTACCATTTTATTCATTAATATTCCTTATATAAACCCTCTTAAAGGGATTGTCATCAATTACCAAAATGGGGGAGATTGAAAGAACATGTTGGGCCCCCATGTGTGGTTTTGGTAATTAATGACAATCTTTATGGACTAATGTGTGTATTAAGTTATACTTGTAGGATTTATCCATTGGCATCGCTTGGAGCATGTGTTGGATTCAAGGTCGATGAAATGCAAAGAAGATATGTTGTGCAAACTCAATATGCGAGGTCGATAATGAGGAATTAAGAATGGCGTTCCATCTTGAGAAGGGCAAGACCGTCTACGTCGAGCTCAAGTGGAATGCTCAAGGCAAAGGTAGGTTTTCCCTTTTGCCGGTCTCTTGTTGTGTATAGGAGACCGGGTTTAGGATAGATAACTGTACTATCAAGAGGGGCTCTCGTATGAGTAATTCGGTCACATCGTTCGGAGAGAGCTCAAACCTTTGCATACTTGCATCATCGCATTTGGTTGTTATTTGGTCTTATCCATGTGAGGATATAGAGCTTGTGGTAATCTCCATAACAAGCTCTTGTTCATCAAAATCGGATTTCCCATATGTATCTTGTTGCGATTTTGATTTATGCGGCTTTTCGGTTTCTCACCAAGTGAGGTATCTCACATTATATTAATTGATACATTCCCACTTGGTGATAATCAATATTTCCACTTTTTGTTGGGAAGCCCTTGTCGTCCTCTATCCAACGCAATTGGAATCGTGTCAATCGGAGCTACCGTTTAAAAGTTATGACCGTTTAAATATTTGCCGTTTTAATTGAAAAAGAAAAAGAAAAAAACTGGACCGAGCGGTACTACCGCAGCCCAGTACCGCTCGTGCCTGGCGCGCGCAGCCCACTTCGGTTTGGCCCGATACCAATTTCCGGTCCTACCGGCCCGGCGCAGTAGTACCGCCCAGGTGGGCCGGTACTACCGGCTGGCCCAGTTTATTTGCCCAGAAAACTCCAGCCCGCAGATCTCTCTTGCGCCTGTGGCCCAGCTCGCTCAGGCGCCGCTCGCCACGCGCCTGCCTGGATCCCGCTGCGCCGCTTCTCCCGGGCGGCCCCGCATGCTCGCGTTGACCTGCTGCCGCGCTGCAAATCGCGCGTCGCGCGCAGCCGCATAGATTCCCTCCCGCTGGCCCCGCCTCGCACATGCTCGCGTGCGTGCGTGCGTGCGTGCCTAGTGCCGCTTGCTTGCTGCGCTGCTGCTTGGCGCAGCTTGCGCGCTGCGACCGCTGCTGCTAGCTGGCCAGCGCTGTCCCCACACTTGCCCAGCTTCCTGCGCGCGCACATGCTTGGCCCTGATCCTATGCTGCATGCGTTGACTAACTGGCTATTTTTTTCTTATTCGATCGGCTGCCTAGCTCGCTCAATGTGTGCGTTTATTTTCAGATGCGGAACTACCGGTTAAAACCGGTACTACCGGTCTAGACAGAAAAACGCCCCAAACGGCTAGTTTTTCTAGGCCACTATTTATACCCTTTGTCCATTTTCGATTTAGACAACTCCTCTCTTATCTATTAGGCTAAACTTTGTCAACACTTGCTCTAGATCTTGAAGCTTGCCTAATATTTTCCCTCCGATGATTCTTGCCCATATTTGAGTGGAAGAGAAAGGAGATCTAGCCCCACGTTTTGACCTAACCGATTCATCTCTTTGTGAGTGCATCTTTGGGGATCTAGATTTTGGGGGATTTTGTATCTTTCTTTGATTCCTCCTCTCTTGTTCCCCCAATAGCTTTAGTAGCTTTGTTGGAACTTGGGAGTGAGGGATTTGAGCATCTTTGTGGTGTTCTTGCCATTTGCATTTGTTGCATCGGTTTGAGTTCTCCTTGGAGGATTTGGTTTGAGTTGCTCATTGGAGCTTGTCCCTCTTGGGTTCTTGGAACCCTAGACGGTTTGTGGCCTTGGTGGCATTGTGGCCTTTTGTGGCATTTGTTGGGAGCCTCCAATTAAGTTGTGGAGAAGTGCCCCAACCTTGTGAGAGGTTCCGGTTGCCACCGACAAGTGCACCGATAGTGGAAGCGTGGATTGATCCCTTTGGGGTGAGATTCACCGAAGAATAAGGGAGGCCTTTTATGGCGTTGGTGGTTTGATACCACCCCCTCTCCAAACGAGACATACTCCATGTTGGGAGGAACTCGGTAAAATGTCGGTGTCCCCGCGTGCCTCGGTTATCTCTATACCCGAGCTCTTTACTTATGCACTTTACATTGTGATAGCCTTCGTGCTTTAAGTACTATATATCTTGCTATCACTTTGTTGCTTGTATTGCTTAGCATAAGTTGTTGGTGCACATAGGTAAACCTTAGTTGTTTCTAGGTTGTTCTTTACAAAGTAAACACTAGTTTAATTCCGCCTTTGTTGAGCCACTCTAGGAAAAGTTTTAATCGTCTATTCACCCCCCTCTAGGCGACATCCGTATCCTTTCACCGGCCCACCCAGGCGGTACTACCGGGCCAGGCCGGTACTACCGGACCGGACTACTGGGGGAGACAGAGAGTAATGCGCGCGCGGACTGGGACGGTAGTACCCAGCGGTACTACCGCTCGGTCCAGAAGGTTATTTTCCTTTTTCCTTTTCAAATCAAATAAGAACGACAGATATTCAAACGGCTATAGCTTTTGATTGGTAACTCCGATCGACCCGATTCCAATTGCATTGGAAAGAGGATGACATGAGCTACCATATGAAAATATTGGTTATCACCAAGTGAGAAAGTATCAAGTATTATAATGCGAGATACCTCACTTGGTGAGAAACCAGAAAGCCGCCAAGATCAAAATTGCAACAAGATACAAACGAAAGATCCAATTTTGATGAACAAGAGCTTGTTATGGAGATTACCACAAGCTATAAATCCTCACATGGATAAGACCAAATAACAACCAAATATGATGATGCAAGTATGCAAAGGTTTGAGCTTTCTCCGAATGATATGATCGAGTTACTCATTCAAGAGCCCCTCTTGATAGTATGGCTATCTATCCTAAACCCGATCTCCCACACACAATATGAGACCGACAAAAGGGAAAACCTATCAAGATTATACCTTTGCCTTGAGCATTCCACTTGAGCTCGATGTAGACAAACTTGACCTTCTCAAGATGGAGTGCCTTCCTTGATTCCTCATCATCGATCCATGATCACTGAGGATGGCAAGCATCAAACATGATATCTATTATAGATGGCGCATTTTGAGCTTGCATAACATATCTTCTTCTCATTTCATCGACCTTGAAGCCAACACATGCTCCAAGCGATGCCAATGGACCAATCCTACAAGTTCAAGTTACTACACAGTAGTCCATAAAGATTGTCATTAATTACCAAAACCACACATGGGGGCCCACATGTTGAAAGGGCATGTATGCCCCCATGCGTGGTTTTGGTAATTAATGACAATCTCTATGGACTAATGTGTAAATTGAGTTTCACTTGTAGGTTTGTCCATTGGCATCGCTTGGGCCATGTGTTGGTCTCAAGGTTGAAAGATGAAGAAATGTCCAAGGGCTTTGTGCCATTGGAATCATGAAGAAAGTAGGAGCTTGAAGGTTGATCAAGACAAGTGCAAAGAGTTGCATCAAGATGGATCAACCTCAAGAAGGGATGAAGAAGGGCAAGCTCAAGATGCGCCATCTCTATAAGACCTCATGCTTGAAGCTTGCCATCCTCGTGATCATGGAGTGATGAAGACAAGTTCAAAGAAGAAGTTTCCCCATGGAGTATGCAAGAGAAATTTGCAAGTCCTCGTATTCATCAAGCAAGAGCAATCAAGAAAGGTGTTCCCACTTGAGAAGAACAAGACGGTCTACATCAAGTTCAAGTGGATTACTCAAGGCAAAGATATGATCTTGATAGGGCTTCTCTTTTGCCGGTCTCGTGTTGTTGGGAGACCGGGTTTAGGATAGATAGCCATACTATCAAGAGGGGCTCTCAAGCGGGTGTCTCGATCGCATTGTTTGGAGAGAGCTCAAACCTTTGCATTCATAGCATCATATTTCTTGGTTTTTATTTGGTTATTCTCCATGAGAGGATCTAGAGATTTTGGTTATCATCATAACAATCTATAGTTCATCAAATAAGGAATTTCCTTGCATATCTTATTGCATTCTTGATTGTGCGGGTTTTTTTCCGGCTCCACACCTTAGGAGATATCTCACATATATATACTTGATATTTTATCCCTTGGTGGTATCCAATATTTAACATTTTGTTGGGTTCTACTTGGTTTTATCTTCCCAACAAAATTGGTTTCATCCCAATCGGAGTTTCCAAGCTCAACTTCTTGTGTTTTGGGTTTTGGAGACCGGTTCATCGCTTCTAGAGAGGTCATACCTTTCTCAATTTGGTTTTATCCTTCCATGATGTACTATGATATTTCTTTGCATAATCTTGTAGGTCTTTTCGTTCTCTTCAAAACAAGCCCAAGATCATCAAAAACGGAGTTCGGAATCAAAAGTTATTGAAGTTTTCGTGTAATGCTATCCTGCGTTTTTGCTTGAGCGGAAGTTCCGGCCCAAGTTTCGACCCAAGTTCTGGTCAGGTTCAGTAACTTGTGTTTCTATTTGCCGAAAGTTCTGGTGGGGGCCGGAAGTTTTGGTGGTGCACGAATCTAGCCCAAATGGTCAGCTTTTCCTTGTCCTATTTAAGTGGGGATTTTCCCTAATGGTTCCCAATCTTTTGAGCTCGTTTTTGCCCTCCATTGTTGACCTATTTGAGCTTTCTTACTCTCTCTCCCTCCCATGATTCTTGCATCTTTTTGAGGGAAAAGTGAGAGGAGATCTAGATCTACAATCCCACCAAACCAAATCCCTTCTTTGTGAAGGAATCATTGGGATCTAGATCTTGGAGAGTTTTGTGTTCTCCTCTTGTGTTCTTCCTCCCTTATTCCCCCAATAGCTTTTGTAGCTTTGTTGGAATTTGAGAGTGAAGGACTTGCCCTTTCATTTGGTGCATAGGTTTGAGTTCTCCTCGGAGATTCGGTGAGTTCAAGCTTGTGGGCTTGTTTCTCTTGGGTTCTTGGAACCCTAGACGGTTGTGTGGTTGGGTTGCTGACCTTTTGTGGTCTTGTTGACCATTTGTAGTCTTGTAGCCTTTTGTGGCTTTGTTAGACTTTTGTGGCGTTGTAGCCTTTTGTGGATTTGTTGTTGGGAGCCTTCAATTGAGTTATGTAGATAGCCCCAATCTTGTACGAGTTCGGTGACCGCCCTCAAGAGTCCCTTAGTGGAGCGAGTGCCCGCCTTTTGTGGTGCGCACTCGGGAGAATAGGGTGAGCCTTTTGTGGCGTCGGTGAGTTGTGTGCTTCCGCATCCGGGGTGAGGCCTTGTGTGGCGTTGGGTGAGCATCGAGCCACAACACCTCGAGGTGAGCCATTTGTGGCATTCGGAGCGCATTGCGCCATCGCACCTCTCCAACAGAGACGTAGCCTGTTTGGAAGTGAACTTCGAGAAACAAATCTCCGTCTCCGCGTCCATCGGTTATCTCTCAACCGAGCCCTTTACTTATGCACTTTACTTTGTGATAGCCATCGTGCTTGAATTATTTATCTTGCTATCACCTTGTTTCTTGTATTGCTTAGCATAGTTTGTTGGTGCACTTAGGTGAACCTAGCAGTTAGGTTTTGTGCTCAATAAATTAAACGTTAGTTTTATTCCGCATTTATTTGAGCCTAAACCATAATATTTTAAAAAATCCTATTGAACCCCCTCTAGGCGACGTCCTTTGCACTTTCACATGTTCTTTCAGCGACTTTACTGTTGTTCCTAATGAAAACAATGAATTGATACCTACTAGAACTGTTGTTGGATATAGGATGTTCATAGATTTCAGGAAATTGAATAAAGAAACAAGGAAATTTCACTATCCTTTATCGTTCATAGATCAAACTTTGGATATGTTAGCAAACCACACTCATTTTTGTTACTTGGACGGATATTCTGTTTTTTTCACAAATAGTTGTTC
This sequence comes from Avena sativa, assembly GCA_916181665.1. Classification (NCBI taxonomy): domain Eukaryota; kingdom Viridiplantae; phylum Streptophyta; class Magnoliopsida; order Poales; family Poaceae; genus Avena; species Avena sativa. Next base: position 224,740,267 of record OV702284.1, on the reverse strand, counting down.
ATCCTGATGGCCAACTTAAAACAACTTTCATTAGACCTTATGAATTACATGCTTATCGACGTATGCCTTTTGGTTTATATAATGCTCCAGCTACTTTTCAAAGATGCATGACTTCTATATTTGCAGATTTTATAGAACTGATAATGGAAGTATTTATGGATGATTTTTTTGTCTACGAAACTTCGTTTGCTAGTTGCTTGGAAAATCTCAATAGAATTTTGCAGCGTTGTGAAGAAACCAATCTTGTCTTAAACTAGAAGTGCCATTTTATGGTCAAAGAAGGCATAGTCCTCGGACATAAAGTATCAGGTAAGGATATTGAAGTAGATAGGGCTAAAATTGAAGCAATATAAAGAATGCCACAACCAAGGGACGTAAAAGGTATAAGAAGTTTTCTTGGTCATTTAGGCTTTTATAGAAGGTTCATTAGGATTTTTTCTGGAATTTCTAAACCTTTGACTAATCTGTTGCAAAAAGGAGTAAGATTCAATTTTAATGATAAATGACTTATTGCCTTTGATAAACTTAAATATGGTTTATCTCATGCTCCCATCATTAAACCACCTATATGGGATATGAATTTTTATTTAATATGTGAGGTTAGTGATGATGTTGTAGGAGTAACTCTGCGATAGCACATAGGTCACAGATTTAATATTATATATCATGCTAGTAGAACTCTCAATAGTGCTCAAAAGAATTATCCTAAGGAAGAAAGAGAACTCTTTGCTGTATTTTTCTCTTGTGATAAGTTTCGTTCTTATATTGTTGATGCAAAAGTAATAGTCCATACAGATCGTGATGTTTTAAAAGAACTCGAGAGGAAGTTTTATAAGCCAAGACTGATCCGTTGGATCCTTTTACTTCAAGAATTTGAGTTGCAGATTATGCAGAGACAGGAGGCAAAGGTAGTAGATGCATCATCTATATTTACCCAACAAGACATCGATCTTATTGAGAGGAGCTTTAGTCTTGATGATTTTTGTTTTCAAGAATTACTATATGAGCTAAGGCCAAATCCTCCCAAGAAGAAGAAGTCCTTGTTGTTGGAGGAGCTTGTCACTCCCGACTAAATAAACGGTAAGTGGAAGGTAAGTTTTCTAACTCTAATAAGTGCTTTGATTTCACAGTTTCTACTATTAAATTTTTTGCCTTTGTTTTCCTCTTGTTTTTCTGAAGTTTTTGAGGGGTTTTAGTAAATATACGGCCGCAACTATATGGCTGGAGAAAAATCTCCCGCCATATAGTTGGTCGTTAAACATTCTGTATCCCCCTCGCAAAATAAAATTCAGGATGCAACATCTATACGGCCGGAACTATATGGCTGGAGAAAAATATCTCGCCGTATAGTTGGTCGTATCCCTCGACCAGTGTTTCGTTCTTAAAGTTTATTATGAAAAAAACTCTTTTTTCGGTTCCTAGTCGATCATCTAACTGACCTGGGCTCGAGATATTTGGAATTATCTGTCCGGAACCAACTATACGGGCCCTGACCGTATAGTTGGTCGTTACGACGCAGGACTCCTCCAAATCCACGATTTCTTTTTCTAGTCGGTTTGGATTGTTTTCTTGGACGACAATTTGATGTTTCTCGCGAGTTTTACCGACCTCTGACCCCTCTTATATACTGCCCTTGTGCCTCTCTATAATCACAAATCACCAGGAACAAATCCAGCTATGCGCTATCCTGTCCCAGGCCGTGGAAAACCTATGGGGCTTATTGCTCCTAGGGATCTTTCTAGCAGCCCGTCGATGGAGGACGGTGATGAGGAGGTGGAGAGTTTTAGCCCGGGGTACAAAGAGTACGTCGAGCCAAGCTTCTACAACAACGACCCCGATGAAGGCTGCGGCAACATTTAGATCTGCTGTGACGTCTATGACCCCCCGGAGGTCGACTGGGCGGCGATGAAAAGAACTCAAGAAGTGAGAGAAGTCTGCAAGCCGCACGGAAGAGGACGTGTGGATACGGTCAAGTTCGTCACTATAGATCCAAGGCCCCATAAGCGTAAGCAAATACCTAACACTGGTGCAAGTGCTAGCAAGGAACCGGCGTTGCCCCGCTCAAAGCCTCAAGAGGAGTGGAGGAGCAGCTTCTACTTCCCCGATCCATCAATAATGGATGAGGAAGAATAAGTTGTCCCCAGGACAAAAGATCACGTGCGGGCACTGGAAGTATACCAGAAGCAAGAGCTACTCCATCGCGTTGAAGTCCTTCATCGCCTCAAGGAGATAGAGGAGAAGGATGATCTTCTCCCAATGATGACTAAGCTCGCAGATAGGGTGGATACTCTACAATCTGATTTGCGCAGGTGCTACAACTGCATCACCGCTCTGGCGGACACCAACAAGAAGCTACGCACCGCGGTTCTACACGCCATGGCACCACAGTGACCTTCAAAAAGCATGATATCAAATAATCGCAAGGGATTGTTTAATCCCGCCTGGCTTGATTCCAAGATTGGGGAGATCTTTAAGACCTTGTAATCTATCTTACAAGTTTTTATTTCTGTTCTTGTTTTGCATTAGTTCGAGCTCATAAATAAAGTTTGCATCATTAGGATTCCCTTCAGGAATAGTCGATCCCTATTATGAAATTCTGAGTTTATTATAATATATGGAGCATTATTTGAGTTTGAGTTTGTCTTAATGGATATATGAATGACTTGAGTATGATTTTACTTGCACTTGATGATAGCAATAGGAGTCTTCCACACCATTGGTTTTAATGGAAAATATAAAGATAATTTGATCAATATGTTGTGGGTTAATGGTTTGATTTACAAAAAAGAGAAATTATCTAATTAATTAAGATGAAAAAGAAAAACCTTGAACAAAGGAGGAATTATAAATGCTATCAAATAGAGCAAGAACAAGTTTGAGGTAGAATACTCAAGTTATAAAGATGCTTCATATATATTTGGATTTTGATAATTGAGATCGTTAAACTTTGAAATTCCTACATGAAGTGGAATATATGGCTAGCTCCTTTGCACAACACTTAAACAAAGTGTGAGCACAAATATATAGAAAAAGAAGAAAAAGAAAGATGAAGAAAAAGAGCGAATGTACAAAGAGAAAATAGGCATATACCACTATATTATAGTAAGACAAAGAGACATTTGAGATTTTGAATGCCAAGTGAATATGTTAATCCTAAAAACACTTGGGACTACCTCACTAACTCATCCGATTGAACCAAATACTTTTACATCATGTTGAGAATAATCTTTTATGAACTGTTAATTGCTAAGGTGTGGAAGCCTGCTAATATTATTCAAATGGTTCGAGCAAGGTACTATTCATGAACTTATTTATATGTATCCTTTATGATAAACACATGCTGCAACTGCCTCATTTATTTTATCGACTCAGCTTTATGAATATGAGGATCACATCCATTAAGCTAAACTTGCTCGGGATTAGCAAGAGTCTAAGCTTGGGGAAGTTGATGAGTTCATAATTGCATCATGTTTTAGATTATTATTTTGCATTATAGATATAGGATCTTGGTATTTTACGGCGTTCACACGCACTTTTTATGTTTATTTTCACCAGGATCAAATCAGATGATGGATCCAATGGACACAATTCTTGGACCAGTTGTACTAGAGAGAAAAGGATCCCAAAACTACGTAAATCACTTATTTAGGAAATATTAATAATACCATAAGAAAACCTGAAGCGAGCAAAGGAGGTAGAAGGGTTAACAACCAACTATATGGGCCGCCGCCGTATAGTTGCCGCCACCTCGGCCTCCTCAAATAGTTTCACCCCGTGCAACTGGTTCGGAGAGAAGACAGACAAAACACCCAGAAATCGCTGAAACCTAACCTCCAGAAGGCATATAGAGGGGGAACTTGCCCTATGGATCTATCTTCTCCCTACATAGATCTGGGAGGCCAAGGCATCGATCTCCACCTTCATCAACCGCTGCGTCTTCATCACCACCATCATATCCATCCATCCCATCTAGATCTTGTTGTAATTCTTGCATTAGTTGTGGATTTATACAAGTACTATTCATCAATAACTGTTTCCATTACCATTGCTATGATGTTGTCTGCCTCCATGCCTGAGTAGATCATTAGTTCTTGGGGAGATGGAGAAACCCTAGTATGAGATTGGAATAAGATAAAGTTTATTATGATATTCATCTCCATGACCATGTGTTAGATTGTATATATCTTAATGCTGGGAGAAGTCGACATATCCAATATTTGCCTCTTATGGGGACTTGATGTAGGGAACTACTTGTTGGTAGACTGTAGCATCCCGGGAAAACCACTACTAGAAAATCCACTGTCTGGATCGCTATGCATCATCATTGCATCATAATGCATATTTTATTTGTATATTTTAACCTCAAATTATTTTGCTAAAAACCTATTTTTGTTTACTAAAATATCCCTATGGTTTTATTAAACCTATCTCTCTTTTCTTATTTTCAAATTAAAATAAATAATATTTTGGTCCGATACGTGATCATAAATGATTTTCTTATTTGACTAAAATAAAATTAGGCTAAAGGTCCGTCTAAAGTTTTAGCCCAACCCTCCCCTTCTTCCTTCCCAAACCCTATCCCCAAATTCTCTATCTAAATCTGAGATCTAAATTCTCTCTTTTATCTACCAGTATTATCTAAAAGTTTCCCCCACGAATTCTTGCTGGCCGGCTGATCCCAATTCACTACAGCTGCTCTCTCTTTGTTCAGTTCAACACGTTCTGCTCTCCAAGATGTGCTCGATTCCTTATTGTTTTGATTCAATCTCCATTTCCTTGCATCTAGCTAGGCCTATCCAGATCCCATCGTTGCTCTACCCAACTTGCTTCACGTGAGCCTTCTCCATACGCGACACAGCCATCAGCTTCCTGTAGCTCCATCTCACTAGATTTCCCATCGATCTCCACGCCAAGACCAGCTACCACCACCTCGTCTAACGTCCCGCGCGCACAAGATCCTGATCCGGACGAATTCTACCGTATAGCAGCACAGCATCTAAGCAGCTCCCGCTCACACATCGACAACACCACGCTACTCCTCTCTTTGATCTGCGTGCATACTAGGTGTGCCATCGGCCGTCGTGTGCTACTAGCGCACCAAGCCGAGTTCTTCTCTACCGTATAGTGGCCAGCTGCTGTTCTTCTGCGGCGTCAACCCTTGCAGGTGAAAAACGTCCATTAATAACACTGTTGTCTTACTCCAGTACACCTGCATCTCACTTCCGTTCGTGTTGCTCTACAGGTGTTCGACAAAAGCACCGCATCAGTTTAGTCTTGGTATTTGTTCTATCCCGCGACCCTGATCTCCTCTACATCATTTTAGAATCGATATCTGCCACCATTACTTGTCGTCAAGATCTTCCCCCGTGTGTGATTGGGCTACTTCTGCTACTTCAACTACAATACAGAGACGACCTTTTAGACCGTGAGACCCCTTCCAACCATTTTTCCTATATCCCATATATCGTGTTGCATTAAAATCATTCTTGCATGCATATATGTTTGTGGTTTAGGGGCTTATGCTAATTCACCTCATAATTAAATATGAAGACCATATATAGCGAACCTAGTCTAATATTAGCTCCATTTAAATTTGCGTAGCGAACCGATGATATAATTTTGCCTTGTTAATACAACATTAAATTGCGGGGTATCTAAACAACTTGAACCATCTAATTAAATGTCAGGGCCCCCGGTTCCGCTTAATATGGCCTAATTGCATCGCATCCTTGCCATATCATACATCATATATGCATCATGCCTGACCTTCTACCGTAGTATTAAATAGTGTATCCGGTGTTTCTTCTAGTGATTTGCTTCTTTACGGATTAGGCCGATGAGTTGATGCGAGTGTCGACCCGATCTTCGGATGAAGCTCCAGCAATGTTATCAGGCGAGCATTCTCCCCCTTTCTACCTATTTTACATTTCTAGTCTTTATTTCCTCCTGTTGATCTATTGCTATCTGTGTTGCGATGCTCTAGTTTTCGTACCCGTGATATCCCTTGCAGCCTTATATTGCCTTGGACACATCCTATTACCTGTTGCTTGGTAGATAGTTGGACCTGCTGTCGTAGTCGCTTGCTCAAGTGCTATTGCGTGTCGTCAAGTACCACAGTTGTTGGAAGAATGCCATATGCTTTATGTTGGAGATGATCATGGCTTTAATTATCGTTTAATAACTAAAATTGAAGTAGGTAAATAATGCAGAGGTACAGGTGGGCAATAGATGTTATTTGGTTTTTAACCGTCCACTTGTGTCCCGTAGGACCCCGAGTACTTGATACGTGTTCTTTGAATATTCGCACTATCCGCATGTGGGACCATGAATCCCCCTAGCCAGAGCTTGAGTCATATTTATTTCTTGGGGCCACAAAGTAGTTTGGGGCTTTATTACTATCATGTACTTATACCATGCTTTACTGCTTTATTTACGATTGCGCGTGGAGCGCCTGTACTGTTTAGGTAAGTGGAATGTTTCCGCGGTATCGACAAGCCCATTCACACTTTCGGGTTCCCAGTCATTTACAGCCATTGACACAAACCTCTGGGTCCGTCGCGGAGCCGGCCCCATTCGTCGCGGGTTGCTTAGTTGGGTGGCCCCCTGAAATTTATATGAATCTTGCAATTGCTCTGTCGTGATGCCTCGTTGGGTTTTCATTTGTTTTTTCTCGAGGTTGATCGTGCGTGTGTTGCTATTTGTGCCCCCCTGCAGGGTAAAACTTTCTGAAAGCCGTGTTCGCGGTTATGGACAACTTGGAGCACAGTATCTCGATCATAAACAACTATAACTAAAGTAGTGCTATAAATTTAACTTTATGATGACTAGTAATCAGCTTCACTATAATGGAATGGCTAAATAAAAGTGTCAACAATTGCTGATTTGGGTTGTCGTCTGTTACCATTGTATCTGACTAGTAAGTATTGCAATTACAACGGAATGACTAAATAAAAGTACCAACAACTGCTGGGTTTTGGGATGCCTCATGCTATATGTATCTGACTAGTAAGTACTACAACTATAACATAATGGTTAACTAAAACTGCCCACTGCTTATTATATCAGAATGACTCATGCTATCTATATCTGACTAGTAATTGCCGCAACTATAACGGAATAAATAAAACTGCCAACTGTGTGAGTTCCTCCGTTGACTTCCTCGATTGGTTTTGAGGGGGAGACACCAGGATGGGTATGTTTGGTGTTAGCATCAGGTTAGATCCGAATAGGTCTTTCTTAGCCCTCTCTGATAGCCTCCAGTTGTATTGAGTCTCTATAGGTTGTTTAGTGCATGATGTGCTGTCGCTTCAGTCCACCATACCTATGTAGGCGAGGACCGCCAAATTCTAGTCTCGCCGTGTAGTGGCCTCAGTACTGACCGGTCTCTTTTTCCTTTGCCCTTTGTCGGCACCCCTTTTGTTTAAGCAGGTTTTGAGATCGACGTCGTTAGCAGGGTTACCCTTCCGGCTTGGCTGGGCAGGGTTATGGACGCCATTGGTTGTTCTTCAGGGCTCTTAGCTCAATTTGCATCTTGTCCGTACTCGGACGTTGTATCATTTTGAAGGTGATTTGGATCTTTGTATTGTATATCTGTATTCTTGACTCATTGAGTCGCTGTTGTATATATATGTTTTGTGGGTTCCCTCGAGGACTATTGTGTAATGATATTACTTTGTTTTCCACCCACACGAAAGTGCCTGGTGGGCACCTTTGAATCGTTTCTATGCGGGTTTGGCGGGAAGCGCTAAAACTTGCATAAGGTCGATTCTGAGGGTGTTACAGAGTGGTATCAGAGCCCAGCTGTTGCGATACCCCACTGGTCCAGCCTGTAGGATAACCTAGCTAACGAACGTTGTAGCGTGTCAAAACTATTTTGGAAAATCGGTTGGATAGATCTGATTAGGTTTGCTTTTACTCCTTACCCCTCTTCTATTCTCCTCTTACCTTTGCGTGATTTGAATCTGCTATCTTTTCTTTTCTTCGAGTCCAGGAATTCTCGTGGTTTGGTTTCCGTCGTACCTTCAGGGTTTCGCTTCCATCCTCTTGTAACGGTGCTTCAACATCCGGCATTCATGCTATCTGACGAATCTTCCTTTGTTGTACCTTTCAGTGGACCAAAATTCACTAAAAAATTTCTTTGTATCCTCCGGTGTTTTCCGATACGACGAAGTCATCTACATCAGATTTGATGAGAATCTCCATCTCTCCTTTGTCTCTGAACCTCGCTTGTCGAGATCTTCAGTCTGATTCCGAGAGTTGGTTGCATAATTCCCCTATTCATGTGCAGAGTAATGCTTTGGGTGCGCGATGGACTGATCACCATCCGACTACTCTTATCATTCGCTCTTATTCATTGAATGGTGGATCAATGCGATTTTACTCCTTCCAGGAAAGTTAGAGGTGGCCTTATCTTTTTGAGACCTTTGCCTTCCTTTGTGTTTCGCCGGAGTGTTCTCTCGATGCTCGTGAGCAACAACCCTTGTAGGTGGTGACGCCGATTTGAAGACGAAGAAAGAATCTTTGTTAGTGGTGTCGCGAGGATCTACATGAAGCAAAATTCATATCACCGGCCTTCTTCCTCGTACCATGAGGCGGATCTCGAGGGCGAGATCCATTGTTAGTGGTGTCGAATTGTAGCATCCGGGAAAACCACTACTAGAAAATCCACTGTCTGGATCGCTATGCATCATCATTGCATCATAATGCATATTTTATTTGTATATTTTAACCTCAAATTATTTTGCTAAAAACCTATTTTTGTTTACTAAAATATCCCTATGGTTTTATTAAACCTATCTCTCTTTTCTTATTTTCAAATTAAAATAAATAATATTTTGGTCCGATACGTGATCATAAATGATTTTCTTATTTGACTAAAATAAAATTAGGCTAAAGGTCCGTCTAAAATTTTAGCCCAAAACTAGCCCCATATTGTCTACTTTGGACTAGATAAATAGTCCAACCCTCCCCTTCTTCCTTCCCAAACCCTATCCCCAAATTCTCTATCTAAATCTGAGATCTAAATTCTCTCTTTTATCTACCAGTATTATCTAAAAGTTTCCCCCACGAATTCTTGCTGGCCGGCTGATCCCAATTCACTACAGCTGCTCTCTCTTTGTTCAGTTCAACACGTTCTGCTCTCCAAGATGTGCTCGATTCCTTATTGTTTTGATTCAATCTCCATTTCCTTGCATCTAGCTAGGCCTAGCCAGATCCCATCGTTGCTCTACCCAACTTGCTTCACGTGAGCCTTCTCCATACGCAACACAGCCATCAGCTTCCTGTAGCTCCATCTCACTAGATTTCCCATCGATCTCCACGCCAAGACCAGCTACCACCACCTCGTATCGCGTCCCGCGCGCACAAGATCCTGATCCGGACGAATTCTACCGCACAGCAGCACAGCATCTGAGCAGCTCCCGCTCACACATCGACAACACCACGCTACTCCTCTCTTTGATCTGCGTGCATACTAGGTGTGCCATCGGCCGTCGTGTGCTACTAGCGCACCAAGCCGAGTTCTTCTCTGCCGTATAGTGGCCAGCTGCTGTTCTTCTGCGGCGTCAACCCTTGCAGGTGAAAAACGTCCATTAATAACACTGTTGTCTTACTCCAGTACACCTGCATCTCACTTCCATTCGTGTTGCTCTACAGGTGTTCGACAAAAGCACCGCATCAGTTTAGTCTTGGTATTTGTTCTATCCCGCGACCCTGATCTCCTCTACATCATTTTAGAATCGATATCTGCCACCATTACTTGTCGTCAAGAACTTCTGCCCCGTGTGTGATTGGGCTACTTCTGCTACTTCAACTACAATACAGAGACGACCTTTTAGACCGTGAGACCCCTTCCAACCATTTTTCCTATATCCCATATATCGTGTTGCATTAAAATCATTCTTGCATGCATACATGTTTGTGGTTTAGGGGCTTATGCTAATTCACCTCATAATTAAATATAAAGACCATATATAGGCGAAACTAGTCTAATATTAGCTCTATTTAAATTTGCGTAGCGAACCTGCCTTGTTAATACAACATTAAATTGCGGGGTATCTAAACAACTTGAACCATCTAATTAAATGTCAGGGCCCCCGGTTCCGCTTAATATGGCCTAATTGCATCGCATCCTTGCCATATCATACATCATATATGCATCATGCCCGATCTTCTGCCGTAGTATTAAATAGTGTATCCGGTGTTTTTTCTAGTGATTTGCTTCTTCACGGATTAGGCCGATGAGTTGATGCGAGTGTCGACCCGATCTTCGGATGAAGCTCCAGCAATGCTATCAGGCGAGCATTCTCCCCCTTTCTACCTATTTTACATTTCTAGTCTTTATTTCCTCCTATTGATCTATTGCTATCTGTGTTGCGATGCTCTAGTTTTCGTACCCGTGATATCCCTTGCAGCCTTATATTGCCCTGGACACATCCTATTACCTGTTGCTTGGTAGATAGTTGGACCTGCGTGTCGTAGTCGCTTGCTCAAGTGCTGTTGCGTGTCGTCAAGTACCACAGTTGTTGGAAGAATGCCATATGCTTTATGTTGGAGATGATCATGGCTTTAATTATTGTTTAATAACTAAAATTAAAGTAGGTAAATAATGCAGAGGTACAGGTGGGCAATAGATGTTATTTGGTTTTTAACCGTCCACTTGTGTTCCGTAGGACCCCGAGTACTTGATACGTGTTCTTTGAATATTCGCACTATCCGCATGTGGGACCATGAATCCCCCTAGCCAGAGCTTGAGTAATATTTATTTCTTGGGGCCACAAAGTAGTTTGCGGCTTTATTACTATCATGTACTTATACCATGCTTTACTGCTTTATTTACGATTGCGCGTGGAGCGCCTGTACTGTTTAGGTAAGTGGAATGTTTCCACAGTATCCACAAGCCCAGTCACACTTTCGGGTTCCCAGTCGTTTACAGCCATTGACACAAACCTCTGGGTCCGTCTCGGAGCCGGCCAACTTCGTCGCGGGTTGCTTAGTGGGGTGGCCCCCTGAAATTTATATGAATCTTGCAATTGCTCTGTCGTGGTGCCTCGTTGGGTTTTCATTTGGTTTTTCTCGAGGTTGATCGTGCGTGTGTTGCTATTTGTGCCCCCCTGCAGGGTAAAACTTTCTGAAAGCCGTGTCCGTGGTTATGGACGACTTGGAGCACAGTATCTCGATCATAGACAACTATAACTAAAGTAGTGCTATAAATTTAACTTTATGATGACTAGTAATCAGCTTCACTATAATGGAATGGCTAAATAAAAGTGTCAATAATTGCTGATTTGGGTTGTCGTCTGTTACCATTGTATCTGACTAGTAAGTATTGCAATTACAACGGAATGACTAAATAAAAGTACCAACAACTGCTGGGTTTTGGGATGCCTCATGCTATATGTATCTGACTAGTAAGTACTACAACTACAACAGAATGGTTAACTAAAACTGCCCACTGCTTATTATATCAGGATGACTCATGCTATCTATATCTGACTAGTAATTGCCGCAACTATAACGGAATAAATAAAACTGCCAACTGTGTGAGTTCCTCGGTTGACTTCCTCGATTGGTTTTGAGGGGGAGACACCAGGATGGGTATGTTTGGTGTTAGCATCAGGTTAGATCCGAATAGGTCTTTCTTATCCCTCTCTGATAGCCGCCAGTTGTATTGAGTCTCTATAGGTTGTTTAGTGCATGATGCGCTGTCGCTTCAGTCCACCATACCTATGTAGGCGAGGACCGCCAAATTCTAGTCTCGCCGTGTAGTGGCCTCAGTACTGACCGCTCTCTTTTTCCTTTGCCCTTTGTTGGCACCCCTTTTGTTTAAGCAGGTTTTGAGATCGACGTCGTTAGCAGGGTTACCCTTCCGGCTTGGCCTGGGCAGGGTTATGGACGCCATTGGTTGTTCTTCAGGGCTCTTAGCTCAATTTGCATCTTGTCCATACTCGGACGTTGTATCATTTTGAAGGTGATTTGGATCTTTGTATTGTATATCTGTATTCTTGACTCATTGAGTCGCTGTTGTATATATATGTTTTGTGGGTTCCCTCGAGGACTATTGTGTAATGATATTACTTTGTTTTTCACCCGCACGAAAGTTCCTGGTGGGCACCTTTGAATCGTTTCTATGCGGGTTTGGCGGGAAGCGCTAAAACTTGCATAAGGTCGATTCTGAGGGTGTTACAGAGTGGTATCAGAGCCCAGCTGTTGCGATACCCCACTGGTCCAGCCTGTAGGATAACCTAGCTAACGGACGTTGTAGCGTGTCAAAACTATTTTGGAAAATCGGTTGGATAGATCTGATTAGGTTTGCTTTTACTCCTTACCCCTCTGCTATTCTCCTCTTACCTTTGCGTGATTTGAATCTGCTATCTTTTCTTTTCTTCGAGTCCAGGAATTCTCGTGGTTTGGTTTCCGTCGAACCTTCAGGGTTTCGCTTCCATCCTCTTGTAACGGTGCTTCAACATCCGGCATTCATGCTATCTGACGAATCTTCCTTTGTTGTACCTTTCAGTGGACCAAAATTCACTAAAAAATTTCTTTGTATCCTCCGGTGTTTTCCGATACGACGAAGTCATCTACATCAGATTTGATGAGAATCTCCTTCTCTCCTTTGTCTCTGAACCTCGCTTGTCGAGATCTTCAGTCTGATTCCGAGAGTTGGTTGCATAATTCCCCTATTCATGTGCAGAGTAATGCTTTGGGTGCGCGATGGACTGATCACCATCCGACTACTCTTATCATTCGCTCTTATTCATTGAATGGTGGATCAATGCGATTTTACTCCTTCTAGGAAAGTTAGAGGTGGCCTTATCTTTTTGAGACCTTTGCCTTCCTTTGTGTTTCGCCGGAGTGTTCTCTCGATGCTCGTGAGCAACAACCCTTGTAGGTGGTGACGCCGATTTGAAGACGAAGAAAGAATCTTTGTTAGTGGTGTCGCGAGGATCTACATGAAGCAAGATTCATATCACCGGCCTTCTTCCTCGTACCATGAGGCGGATCTCGAGGGCGAGATCCATTGTTAGTGGTGTCAAATTGTAGCATCCGGGAAAACCACTACTAGAAAATCCACTGTCTGGATCGCTATGCATCATCATTGCATCATAATGCATATTTTATTTGTATAGTTTAACCTCAAATTATTTTGCTAAAAACCTATTTTTGTTTACTAAAATATCCCTATGGTTTTATTAAACCTATCTCTCTTCTCTTATTTTCAAATTAAAATAAATAATATTTTGATCCGATACGTGATCATAAATGATTTTCTTATTTGACTAAAATAAAATTAGGCTAAAGGTCCGTCTAAAGTTTTAGCCCAAAACTAGCCCCATATTGTCTACTTTGGACTAGATAAATAGTCCAACCCTCCCCTTCTTCCTTCCCAAACCCTATCCCCAAATTCTCTATCTAAATCTGAGATCTAAATTCTCTCTTTTATCTACCAGTATTATCTAAAAGTTTCCCCCACAAATTCTTGCTGGCCGACTGATCCCAATTCACTACAGCTGCTCTCTCTTTGTTCAGTTCAACACGTTCTGCTCTCCAAGATGTGCTCGATTCCTTATTATTTTGATTCAATCTCCATTTCCTTGCATCTAGCTAGGCCTAGCCAGATCCCATCGTTGCTCTACCCAACTTGCTTCACGTGAGCCTTCTCCATACGCAACACAGCCATCAGCTTCCTGTAGCTCCATCTCACTAGATTTCCCATCGATCTCCACGCCAAGACCAGCTACAACGACCTCGTCTCGCGTCCCGCGCGCACAAGATCCTGATCCGGACGAATTCTACCGCACAGCAGCACAGCATCTGAGCAGCTCCCGCTCACACATCGACAACACCACGCTACTCCTCTCTTTGATCTGCGTGCATACTAGGTGTGCCATCGGCCGTCGTGTGCTACTAGCCCACCAAGCCGAGTTCTTCTCTGCCGTATAGTGGCCAGCTGCTGTTCTTCTGCGGCGTCAATCCTTGCAGGTGAAAAACGTCCATTAATAACACTGTTGTCTTACTCCAGTACACCTGCATCTCACTTTCGTTCGTGTTGCTCTACAGGTGTTCGACAAAAGCACCGCATCAGTTTAGTCTTGGTATTTGTTCTATCCCGCGACCCTGATCTCCTCTACATCATTTTAGAATCGATATCTGCCACCATTACTTGTCGTCAAGATCTTCTGCCCCGTGTGTGATTGGGCTACTTCTGCTACTTCAACTACAATACAGAGACGACCTTTTAGACCGTGAGACCCCTTCCAACCATTTTTCCTATATCCCATATATCGTGTTGCATTAAAATCATTCTTGCATGCATACATGTTTGTGGTTTAGGGGCTTATGCTAATTCACCTCATAATTAAATATGAAGACCATATATAGGCGAAACTAGTCTAATATTAGCTCCATTTAAATTTGCGTAGCGAACCGATGATATAATTTTGCCTTGTTAATACAACATTAAATTGCGGGGTATCTAAACAACTTGAACCATCTAATTAAATGTCAGGGGCCCCGGTTCCGCTTAATATGGCCTAATTGCATCGCATCCTTGTCATATCATACATCATATATGCATCATGCCCGACCTTCTGCCGTAGTATTAAATAGTGTATCCGGTGTTTTTCTAGTGCTTTGCTTCTTCACGGATTAGGCCGATGAGTTGATGCGAGTGTCGACCCGATCTTCGGATGAAGCTCCAGCAATGTTATCAGGCGAGCATTCTCCCCCTTTCTACCTATTTTACATTTCTAGTCTTTATTTCCTCCTGTTGATCTATTGCTATCTGTGTTGCGATGCTCTAGTTTTCGTACCCGTGATATCCCTTGCAGCCTTATATTGCCTTGGACACATCCTATTACCTGTTGCTTGGTAGATAGTTGGACTTGCGTGTCGTAGTCGCTTGCTCAAGTGCTGTTGCGTGTCATCAAGTACCACAGTTGTTGGAAGAATGCCATATGCTTTATGTTGGAGATGATCATGGCTTTAATTATCGTTTAATAACTAAAATTGAAATAGGTAAATAATGCAGAGACACATGTGGGCAATAGATGTTATTTGGTTTTTAACCGTCCACTTGTGTCCCGTAGGACCCCGAGTACTTGATACCTGTTCTTTGAATATTCGCACTATCCGCATGTGGGACCATGAATCCCCTAGCCAGAGCTTGAGTCATATTTATTTCTTGGGGCCACAAAGTAGTTTGGGGCTTTATTACTATCATGTACTTATACCATGCTTTACTGCTTTATTTACGATTGCGCGTGTAGCGCCTGTACTGTTTAGGTAAGTGGAATGTTTCCACAGTATCCACAAGCCCAGTCACACTTTCGGGTTCCCAGTCGTTTACAGCCATTGACACAAACCTCTGGGTCCGTCTCGGAGCCGGCCAACTTCGTCGCGGGTTGCTTAGTGGGGTGGCCCCCTGAAATTTATATGAATCTTGCAATTGCTCTGTCGTGGTGCCTCGTTGGGTTTTCATTTGGTTTTTCTCGAGGTTGATCGTGCGTGTGTTGCTATTTGTGCCCCCCTGCAGGGTAAAACTTTCTGAAAGCCGTGTCCGTGGTTATGGACGACTTGGAGCACAGTATCTCGATCATAGACAACTATAACTAAAGTAGTGCTATAAATTTAACTTTATGATGACTAGTAATCAGCTTCACTATAATGGAATGGCTAAATAAAAGTGTCAACAATTGCTGATTTGGGTTGTCGTCTGTTACCATTGTATCTGACTATTAAGTATTGCAATTACAACGGAATGACTAAATAAAAGTACCAACAACTGCTGGGTTTTGGGATGCCTCATGCTATATGTATCTGACTAGTAAGTACTACAACTACAACAGAATGGTTAACTAAAACTGCCCACTGCTTATTATATCAGGATGACTCATGCTATCTATATCTGACTAGTAATTGCCGCAACTATAACGGAATAAATAAAACTGCCAACTGTGTGAGTTCCTCGGTTGACTTCCTCGATTGGTTTTGAGGGGGAGACACCAGGATGGGTATGTTTGGTGTTAGCATCAGGTTAGATCCAAATAGGTCTTTCTTATCCCTCTCTGATAGCCGCCAGTTGTATTGAGTCTCTATAGGTTGTTTAGTGCATGATGCGCTGCCGCTTCAGTCCACCATACCTATGTAGGCGAGGACCGCCGAATTCTAGTCTCGCCGTGTACTGGCCTCAGTACTGACCGCTCTCTTTTTCCTTTGCCCTTTGTCGGCACCCCTTTTGTTTAAGCAGGTTTTGAGATCGACGTCGTTAGCAGGGTTACCCTTCCGGCTTGGCCTGGGCAGGGTTATGGACGCCATTGGTTGTTCTTCAGGGCTCTTAGCTCAATTTGCATCTTGTCCGTACTCGGACGTTGTATCGTTTTGAAGGTGATTTGGATCTTTGTATTGTATATCTGTATTCTTGACTCATTGAGTCGCTGTTGTATGTATTTGTTTTGTGGGTTCCATCGAGGACTATTGTGTAATGATATTACTTCCTTTTCCACCCGCACGAAAGTGCCTGGTGGGCACCTTTGAATCGTTTCTATGTGGGTTTGGCGGGAAGCGCTAAAACTTGCATAGGGTCGATTCTGAGGGTGTTACATAGACGGAGGGATGTTAGCACTTACAGCGACTATAAAGCTATTGGCACCCATTACGTATCAACTTGGGAATCTAGGAAACTCACAAAACACTATCCATGCCATGGGATACGTCCTGTGGAATTACGTCCCTTAATAGCATGGTAATTAAATTGATGTTGATTGTTTTCTGCTGTGGATATGAGGATGATTTGAATAGTGGCTGATGCCTCTTTGTCCAAATACAGGGTTCCTCCCACACATACAAAGTTGAGAATGTTCATGATAATAATATTTACCTTATCCCTTTATAATGCTACTGGTGTATCCACTAATCCCTGAGAACGCCTTTTCCCACTAAAGTTTCAAATCTCTTTTACATACGCGATACTTATTTTCTGTATTCAGTTTTATTTACTTTACTCATTGTTCTCTTATACCAAAACCCCAAAAACACCTTTTTACACAATACTCGTATTTTATCTTGTCACTTAGAACTTTATTTAGCAATTCTATTTTCAGTATTTACTTCAAGAATTCTTAGACTTCAGACTCCTGCTCCCTATGGGATCGATATCTTTATTTTGAAACTAGCTACAACTGATCTATGCACTTGCAGTCATCAGGTACCCCCTCTTCTGCCTCTGCTTCTGCCTCCGCTGCCGGCACTCAAATGGTGCTTCACAAGAGCCCATCAGCTAAGGCAGCTGCCCAACAGGCACGAGAGGCCAAGGGCAAGGTGTTAACGCACACTCTGAGTGGTGAGAGCCTCGACTCCTTGGAGGAGTATGCTACAAACTGGAATGATGCCGATCAGGTCAATGTTAGCTCGGTGGGAAATCCAAGGACCAAGCCTTTTCGTCTCCTCGACATTGCAACCACTTGCACCTTGCCGCCAAAGTTATCCTTGAAACTGATACCATGAATGAGGTAAACACTTCGGTCTACACTCACAACCTTAGTGCATTAGTCCTTGATCCTTCGACTAAATGATTTATCATTCGGTCGGATGCTCTCCTCGGGTGCATACAATGAATCATATTAACTTAGACAAAATCTATTTTAACTTCGAATATCCAACCACCTAGATCTGGATCAAGGCTTACTTGGTTCGGATCTTTTTTTAGCTTCGATTATCTAGCCACCTAGATCCGAATCAAGTCTTACTTGGTTCGGATCTTTTAGTTTAGCTTCGATTATCCAGCCACCTAGATCCGGATCAAGTCTTACTTGGTTCGGATCTTTTAGTTTAGCTTTAATTATCCAGCCACCTAGATCCGAATCAAGTTTTACTTGGTTCGGATCTTACGGTTTAGCTTCAAATATCCAGCCATCTAGATCTGAGTCAAGTTTTACTTGGTTCGGATCTAACGGTTTATCTTCGATTATCCAACCACCTAGATCCGAGTCAAGTTTTACTTGGTTTGGATCTTACGTTTTAGATACAAATATCCAACCACCTAGATCCGAGTCAAGTTTTACTTGTTTCAGATATTACGGTTTAGCTTCGAATATCTAGCCACCTAGATCCGAATCAAGTTTTACTTGGTTCAGATCTTACGGTTTAACTTTGAATATCCAGCCACCTACATCCGAGTCAAGTTTTACTTGGTTCGAATCTTACGGTTTAGCTTCAAATATCCAACCACCTAGATCCGAATCAAGTTTTACTTGGTTCAGATCTTATGGTTTAGCTCCGAATATCCTTCTAAATATGACGCTCTGTATTTGTAGGTTGCCATAACTGGCGCATAGCCGAGTTCCAGAAGCTGCTCTTCACTCACAAGAAACTGCGGATGAAGTATACGAGAATGGTGCCCATTTTGCAGAAAACTGGTGAGTTTGCTAATTTTTCATTCTGATTTTTCTTCAAAAAATTTCTCTTATTCTGACTTTCCCTCTGATTTGTACATCTAAGCCAACTTTTATCCTGCCTTTTGCTCAACAAAACTTGATAAGCAGAACAAGGTGCTGACTAAACAAGTCACCAATCTTGAAGGTAATTTGGATACTCCAGCAATTTTGTTAATGTACCCTTGTTTACTAAGTATCTCAAGGTTTTTTCCTCGGCTCAGCCGATCTAAACAATCTTGCAGCATCGCATCAAGAATGTGTTTTTATGCCTAACATGATGCTGCATTTTCTAGAACAAGTAGGGGACCACTCGACAAAGCTGAAGGAGAAAGACGGAGAAATATCTTGGCTCCATGCTGAGGTTAAGTCCTTGAAGAAAACCCAGAAGTCCGAACTAGAAAAGCTCAACCAAAAGTTCTCTCAGGAAAAGGACCGGCTGACTCTTAAGGTTCAAAAGGATAAAGAACTCCTCAGAACAGCCGAGGCTACCGCCAGTTCTTGCAAGGTTGAGCATGCTCGGTTGGAAAGGAAACAAGTCGGCTGAAAATCCAACCTGGCGAAGATCGTTCAGTTCATCGATAGTAAGCCACTTACTACTTTTGTCCGAGCTATTCATTACCACCTTTTGTGGACTCGTTCCTTGCCTCTCTTCAGCCAACTTTCCAGAGTGTAAGTCCCGTAGAGCCGAATATGTGATGAATGATCATGCTTGTCGAGGTGAACCTCATGATTCGGATCATGAGTACTGCCTGGAAGACTACCTGATCAGTATTCGTGCTGCCATCAAGCCTATGAAAACCTTCGGGAAGGATCTAGTGGATGCGGCCATCCGAGTGCTTCATGTGCTTTGGACGAATGAGCCGAAAATAACTCGAGTGGCCACGCTTGCGGAAAAGTTGCTGGACTGCGAGACACAGCTCAATCTATGGAGGGAATCTGCAACGTGAGATGGGGCTGACATGGCACTTACTATCGTACTTTCATGGTACGATAATATTTGCCTTGATACCTTGATAAACCTGTGCACCGACTCTCCTTGGATCAGCAACCCGGAGTACATCGCACATCGACAAGCTCGAGCCTACCAACTCGTACAATATGCCAATGTGCATGGATGGAATGAAGGGCCGAATTTCCTTCTAGACAATTTTGATGAAGATGCCGAGGCAGAAGATGACGATGAATCCAGTGAGGGTACCGAGGATGAAGAGAGTGCTGAAGAAGAGGCCGGTAGCTCGGACAAGCAAGGAGAAAGTTCAGACCGAGAGGTCGAGGTCCGGTCTTCCTCCAAGGGGACCAAAACTTCTCAGGCTTAAGCCGAGGTTTCTCGCAAGGAGACCGAGGTTGAAGACGCCGAAGCTGCCATGTTTAAGCTGAGGTGTCCTCAGCCAAAGCCGAGGTGAATACTTTGGAGGTCCCTGCTCCAGAGGTTGTTGCTCCCGTGGAGGCTGAGGTATCTCCGGCAGTAGCCGAGGCAAATACCTCGGAGGCCCCTGCTCCTGAGACTGCTGCTCCTCCATCTACCGATGATTCAACACCAACCGCCGCCTGAACTAAGAAACTTTAAATTTATTAAGTCCTCGATATGCCGGTTGCATGGTGTAAAAAACAGTTCCAGTTTTTTTGCTACTATGTGGTTTGTATAAATTGCATCCTTTTGAGCATCATCCTTAATTTCATGTTTCTTGTTATTCCAAGTCAATTATTCGGCCCGCGTCTACCATTTTTTTATTTTGACTTACGGGTCTGAGATAAATAGACCGAACTAACAATACTTAGAAATTACAAAGAATAGCTCAAACTTATAGAGTAATAAAGTATAGAAAATACCAGGGTTAGTAAGAAACAAAACGTAAGTCAGCTCGCGTACTATTCTTTCCTTAGTTGTTTTTCATGTGTTCGACATTCGCCGGCTTTTCTGTTGCTTACCATGAAGCCTACTTTTCGACAACAGTAAGTCGAAGATTTGGCCATTGTTGTCTACACATTACTAACTTGGTATAAGAATAAGAAATATAAGCCAATCAACATATAAAAATGCATATAAAAAGAACAAGTTCATTAAGGCAGTCCCCGAGTTATAAGGTGCCGAGATTTCATTGATTAACTCATTGCCAACATATAATCCGACATATGAGAGTTCAAGATACAATTCACATCTCCTAAGTGTAAAAGGATGAAGTAAAGCTACATTCCATAGCCTTTTTGATTCGTCTTCTGACTTGTCCGCCTTATTTTTCTCTTGTGCTTGATCATCTATGAGATAGTATGCATCATTGTGTAGTGCTTTGCTCACAATAAATGGACCCTCCCATGGAGGTGATAGTTTATGCATGCCATCCGTGCGCTGCACAAGCCGAAGCACCAGATCTCCCTCTCGCAAGAGTCAGGGATTTACTTTTTTGCTGTGGTAGCGTCTGAGGTCTTGTTGATATATGGCGGATTTGGAAAATGCCAATTCTCTTGCCTCTTCTAACAAATCAACATCGTCTTTTTGGGTTATTTCGTTCACTTTGGCATCTGTGTACTGGGTGACTCTAGGCGAATCATGCACTATGTCAGCTAGTAATACAACTTCAGTCCTATATACCAGAAAAAATGGCATATAGCCTGTTGATCTATTCGGAGTCGTCCTCAGGCTCCATAAGACGGCCAGGAGCTCCTCAATCCAACACCCTGCTGATCTTTGCAGCAGCTCAATGAGCCGGATTTTTTGTTGGGAATATGCCCTAGAGGAAATCATGGATGATGATATTTCCCATTGTATTCATAAAAATATTAAAGTTTTCCTTGTATAAACATCTGATGTGTATCATTGAATATGTGATTCGGTTGTGAAACTATACATTCATGTTGTTTGTACTAAATATCCTTGGTCATCGAGGTTGCGCTGGATACACAACTTAGACCAATGTGAAAGTCGTCTTGATGACTCGGTTCCACTTGTCATGGGAATGGTGATGCTATTCCGACTTACGCATATTCGGCTAAAGAGTTTAGCGAGTCAGATTGACCCATATTGAGGTACAACAAACAAGTTGTCATTTGTATATCTCAATCAATGTAATCCTTAGACCTAAGGTTATCGCACAGTCCGAGTTGAGGATCACCAACTTAGGTTTTGTCAAATGTTGATCCGTAACTGGGCAGTTATAAAGGCAGAGTTTGGGTCGGCTAAGAATCAAGCTGCGTGATGTGAATAACCAAGATGGTATTTTGCCCCTCCACTTGGAGAGATATTCTCTGGGCCCTCTCGGATGATATGATTCGGAAAGCATGGCCATGCACGACTCAATTAAGTGTTAACCGAGGCGATCGACTAAGAGTGAGTCAGATGAATCACTTATCTCGGATCGAGAAGAGAGTCGAACTATTTAAGGGATGAAAAATATTCGCCTATAGTCTAACAAGATATATCATGAGGAAAAAGGGACTCGGACGCAAGTCGCATTGAAAAGGCAAGTCGTCATGACTCTTTGGTACTTGGGAGTCGGCATGTTCTGCTAGGAGCCGCTACCGACTGATTGATTGAGAGTTGGACTCCAATCGTGTCCAAGTAGCCATGAGCCTGCGGGGTCACACACTTAAGAGCGGGAGCAAGTTCGGATTGGATTTGAACCGGAAATCTGGTTGGGTTGGACCCAAGCCGGATTTGGACTGAGTCAGTGAGTCAGACTCACAGGGACTAATATTATATGGGCTTTAGTTAATGGGCCACGAGAGTGGAGCCCACGTTAACTCCCTATATATAGTGGAGCACAGTAACCCAGAAGGGTTAATTGTTGATCGTTTAGGTCATTCCATGAGTTGGAAACCCTAGCTCCACAACAGTCCTGCTGGCGTACTGAACCTAGTAGTTCACGGCCAACGCTCCTTGTACGTGTGGACACCAGTAGAGGTGCTGTACGATCAGCACCAGGACGATTGTGATCGGATCGTATCTCAAGGACTGCACTGCATCAACAGACACGCTTCTTGTGGTAAACCCCGTGGCCTTCTACCTCAGCTAGATCTTGGGATCACCATGTTAGAGGAAAAAGTTTTGTTTTATCTCTACATCGCCCAATAGTTTTATCCCGGACAATACAAGTCCATTGGATCTTTCAACTTGCTCGTTTGATGCAGGATGAGCAACTAATGCAACATCAAGTCTTATTTGCTTTTCTCGGCAGAAACGAGCAAAAGCTCCCTTGGAAAAATTTGTGCCGTTATCAGTGATTATACTATGTGGGTATCCATATCTCAGGATAATATCTTTGAGAAATTTTACAGTTATGGGCAAATCACACTTTATTATTGGATTTACCTCAATCCACTTTGTGAATTTGTCTACCATGACCAAGATATGGGTCATGCCACCACGAGCTGGCTTAAATGGTTCGACCATGCCCAAGCACCATACAAAAAATGTCCAAGTGATGTGTATTGTTTTTAACTCGGACGAAGGCATGTGAATTTTGCTGGCATACCTCTGGCAGCCATTGCATTTCTTCACTATCTCTAGTGTATATTTTAGCGCATTGGGCCAATAGAACCCATACCGGAATGCCTTGGATACTAAGGCTCTGGATGAGGCATGATGTCCGCATTCTCCTTGATGTATATCTAAATGTATCTCTTGTCCTTCTGTCGGGTTAATGCATTTTGGAATCACACTTGTGACACTTCTTTTGTATAGTTCTTTGTTTATTATGGTGTAGGCTTTTGCCCTTCTCACAATTTTTTCCTAGCGAGGACTTCGTCACTCGTCAAGATCTCATCTTTGAGGAACATAAATATTGGTTGTGCCCATTCTGGTACCTCATGTACTGGGGTGATTGCTTCATCAATTTCCATTGCCTCTCCCTACATAACTTCTACCAGATTATCCTGAGAAGTCCCCGGGTTCTGCGAGACAGTCCCAGGTTTTCCGAATCAGTCCCCGGGTTATCTGGTTCATTCATCCCACCTATGTCCATTGAGACTATCTTGGATTCTGGATCTGCCGATAGATGGATTGATTCAAATTCTGGTGATGGCGTAATTTATGGTTTTCTTAAATGCTCAAGGGCTATGCTGACTGGAATAGATTGCCTGGATGAACCAAGTTTTGACAAAGTATCTGCAGCATCATTTTCCGCCCAGGGTATATGATGAAATTCACACCCATCAAAATAACCACTAATCTTTTGCACATGGTGTTGTCGGATTATCGACAAGTACGCCATAGGGGGTCCTAGTGGCGTTGGAAAGATGGGGTGTGAGATTTTGGATGTTCTAGGAGTGGTGAGCACAAGTTTACCCAGGTTTAGATCCGACTGCGGTGATCAGATCCTACTCCTGCTAGCAACCCAATAATATATCGGCGTAAGACGGATGTTACAGGAGATTACAAGAGAGGTTCGCCTGTGCGAGTTGTGATTGTGGTAGTAATATTGGTTATGACCTAAAGGCTCCCATAGGGCTGGTTTATATATATATATAAGGGCATAGGGTTACAGGAGAGTCTTATCCGGCTACGTTACAGAGGCAGTAACTAGATACAGCTTGGAATACAACTAATACTACATGCCTAAGTCGGTGAAGCAAACCCTATGCCCAGAAGAGTTACCCTATGCCTTGTTGTAGCCAGAACTGGCTCATCCTCTTTCTCTGACTGGGCCGCCCGTGAAGCAAACCTCTAACCCATTGGTGGGCCACCCTGGTCAGCGAGTCCTGTGAGTATACCCTGAAAGTATATCCCCAACAGTAGCCCCCGGAAGTCTCCAAGATCCAAAGTCAGATAAATCGTCTAGCTTGATGGTTTCTTCGTCTTGAGAATCTTGAAGGGTTTCCGAAAACTTCATTTAGTAGTGTAGGATTCTGAGTTAGTTGAGTCGGATATGTTTTGTTCTGACTTCAGTCTTTTCCTTGCTCAGTTTGAAACATGAGCCGGATTTTACAACGGCATGCGGGCTGACAACTTTTCAGACCAGGTCTTATCACTCACAAGAGTCCCATCGACACGACCGTTGGTGGGTCCGCTCCTTACGGAACAGAGAACCGTTTCAATGCTCACGCGAGAATCGAGGGGGCAGAGGAGTCACGAGGAAGTTACCCACCTCTCTCCTATACGCGTGGCGTAAATCGCGCGACCAACGCACGAATCTTGGCGTAGAGGCAAATAAAAGAGAGAGGGGAAACCCTTCTCTCAGATTTATCTCCCCACCGCTTCATTCATTGTCTCCTCGTACTCCTTGAGTGCTCCGCAGCCATTCCCATCTACACACCTCAAGAAAAATCTCTCTCCTCCACCAGTCCTTCTCCAGGAGCGATGGCGTCTGCCTCGGGCTCAGGAGCGGCGACGGGTTCGTCGGTGGCAGATGATAAGAAGATGCGAGGCCTAAAACGGAAGGCTTCGATCCTAAAAAACCCGCACGATTTCCGAGGCATGTGGCTCCTCTGAGGTGACCGTTGGTCGGCCTCCGGCGTTCTCCGGCCTCTCACCGGCGTGTGATCTGCATGGATTCCTCAGGGGGTTGTTGGAAGATCACCTACTCGGGTGTGTCCATGGGTGGTAAGTTTCTTGAGGGATCATTCGTTCTCTCGGCTGATTCTTGGCTGGTTATTCTCAACGCCAAAGGCTCTCCTCTTGAGGGCAGATGTTTGGAAAATGGGGAGAAGATTTCTATTGGATCTGTTTTGAGGTTCCCCTCTCATCTCTCTCGTGTTAATGATTTTCTGGTACCTTCATTTGGATTTCTTGGTAGATCTCCTACCATATCTGGAACAGATGAGGACACTGGTCTTAAATGGCATGCTCTTTGCTCCTCCTTGCCAGCTGATGATCTGGAGCCCACTAAGGTTTTTTTCACTGATTTTCCCTAGTGCAAACAGTTAGTTCTTCTAAACCACAATGTGGTGGTCATTGATGCTAGATATTTGATCCAAGGTGAGGTTGTGGCAACTGGTGTTTCTATTGATCTTCAAGTGAAAAGGGTTGTTGTTGGTGCTCAGATCTTACCCAGCTCTTCGGCTACGGAAAATTCTCGCAACTCTAAAAAGATTGTGCCCAAAGTCCTGGATTTCACTAAGGTTTTTCCTGACGAGATTCATCAGGAAGATGCATCATCGAAGCGACCTGCCCTGGATTTCTCATTAGGGCAGGAATTTGAGAAGAAATTATTCAGTAATTTCAGGCATCATGTTAATTTTCTTGGTGGTTTCAGAAAGAAGCCTTTCTATCTAGTTTGTTCTTTTGGAAGAGCAAATTTTAAATTGGATTTCCATACAGTTGGTCTTGCTCTCCAAGCTTGTTTTGGTGGTTTGGCTTCTAAATTCCAAGTGAGATTTCTGCAAGATAGAACTTTTCGTTTCTCTGTTGCTTCAAGAGCGGTGGGTTTTGAAATCTATAATATTTCAAAATTTTCATGTGAGTCATTTGTGGTTCATATTAATCTTTGGGGTAATGGTGTCCCAAATTGGATCTTTGAAGAAAAGGAATTTTATAAAGAATCTGCTGGAGATTGGAAGGTTGTCACGTACAAAAAGAAAAGCCCCAAAAAATATCCTTTGATTAAGCATGGCAAAAATGTGCAGTCGGTTTTCCAACAGCTCAAATTTCCGATTGCTGCTGCGGATTCCATGCCTGATCTCGCTGGGAACAGTAAGTGTGACAATATCTCGAGTAATCGAAACCGGTCCTACGCGCAGGTTCTCGCTGATGGCGGAATTAAACCCGTGGTAACGCCGGTCGGGTCAAAAGGTGGCGATAATCGCGTGACATTTAAGCTCCCTGGTCTTATTCCTTTTCTGAAATTTCCATCATTCCCAAAATGTTTGTGGCCCGATAACTCTTACATTGGGTGGTTCAAGGCCCAGCAAAATCCATCTTTTCGGCCCACGATATACAACAATTTTAAGGAATTCTCCATTTCATTGCAAAAAACAACTGCTCGATTCCCTGTCCCCTCAACTCCCTCGCCTGAGGAAACCCCAACACTGCCTTGCTCGTTGCCGGCGAAGTCTGGTTTAATGGAAAACATTCCGTTTCATCCTACGCCGTTCTTGCCGAATGGCTTTCAAGTGCTGCAAGTGGCTGGAAGAACCCGCGTCAAGAGGGTGGTGGTTCCGCGTCGGTCCAAGGCGCATGAACTGTATGCTATCTCTTCCATTAATCCCCTCCCCCTGGTTAGGTCCCTTTCATGAATATTCGTGAGGTTCTGGTTGATTTCCTCAATAATGAAGCTCGGGTGCATTTTCGGGATGTTCAGGCTTGTCCATTTGGGGACGCCTATGTG
The DNA here is from genome assembly GCA_916181665.1 of Avena sativa. Classification (NCBI taxonomy): domain Eukaryota; kingdom Viridiplantae; phylum Streptophyta; class Magnoliopsida; order Poales; family Poaceae; genus Avena; species Avena sativa. The sequence goes on along the minus strand of OV702284.1, from coordinate 224,713,578 downwards.
CAATTTCACCATGTTAGTGACAGGGACAGGCTCATCGCGGCCAGTCCTATTCCTTCCCAAGATGTGCATGTCTCTTTTGTTAAGCATAATTAGGGGGAGAATTGGAGGAGGACTCAGTTCAACAACGAGTGTTGGGTGATGCTAGTTGGCCCCCCTTGGACCACTGGCACACTGAAGATCTGAATGCTGTCTTTGCTGATATTGGGAAGGTTCTTCTTTGGGAGCGGGACCCAGACCATAAAGGAAGGATTCTTGCGAAAATTCGTGTTACTGACTTGGTGGAAATCCCCGAGAGTGTAAGGTTCACTATTGGTGACCTGGTGGAGACTGAATCTTGGACCTTTTATGTTGAAGTTTTACAGAGTGACATTCTTGGGGGGGGGGGGCACCCAAGGAGGACCCACTGCCTGCTGACAATGAGGACCCACATCCCCCCTCCTCCACCTCCCCCACCTGCTCCTGTTGGTGAGGCTGCTGGTTGGGGTCAATGGTTGGCGCCAGTGCAAGGCCCTGCTCTTGCTAGTGTTAACAATGAGGGATGGGATCCATGGGAAGCTGCTGTTTCCCTAGTTCTGGGCCCTGTGGTTGCTCCTGGTGAGGATATGCATGTGGATGATCATAATCTTCCCCCTCAGGATGTTAACCGTGCAGTTACTGGTGCTGTTCTTGTCAATGATTGGGAGTCTGATCATGAAGAATCTACGAATGTTGATCCTGCAGCTGTTGAGGAGCATGCAGATATTGAGGAGCCTCAGGGAGTTGGTATTGGGGAAGTCCTGCAGAACATCCTTCAAAATTACTTGGAGGAGGATGAAGCTGACTTTGATGAGTATGGGATGGTTGAGAGTCCAATGGACACTCGTGCTGAGGCTGGTGAAAAAAATGATTGGATGTTGGAAGATCAGCACCTCTTATCCCCTAATGAAGCTCATCTCCAGGTTGGCATGGTCAGAACTTTTGTTTCCATCCCTGATGTTCATGCTGCAAAGCAGGGCTTTTCCCAACAAGGATTGGAGCTCTGGGATAGTTACTTTGCCCCCCATATTCAAAAGGATTCATCTTCAAAGGGCTCACTCATGTGTGAAATTCCTGTAAGTTGGTTTAATTTTATTACTATCATGCTTGCTACTCCTGAGAAGTTCAATTGGGTCAAGAGTTTTCTTTCTTCTCCCTTATGGGAAATTATTAAAGAACCTATTGCTGAGGAGCATTCAATCTCTTTCATCATCCCTAATGAAAGCATTTCACAGATGGCACCTCCTTGTCTGGGCATTGAGGCCAAGCAGTCCTCCTGCTCTCCTTCCACTCCTTCCAGAAAGAGAAAGGGCAAGGAACCTCTGGTTGAGTCTGAGGTGATAAGAAGTCCTCGAATTGTTGAATTAAATGGGGGTTTCAAAAGTCATATAAACTGCTCAATTTCAGACTATCTGACTTGCAATGCTGCTCCACCATGTTTAAATCCTAAAGTGGTTAAAAATCTTGCTGCTTCTTTCTGCAAGGTAAAGGATGGAGACCTTAATAAGAGGCTTCTCAAGAAAGGGAAAGCCATTGAAGTTGCAGTCAAGGCTCCTTCCAAAGGCACCAACAAGGGGAATGGCTCCTCAACCTTGAACCTTGGGGGCAAGAAGAAAACTGGGGCTGCTGGTACCTGTGGTCAACAAGCCAAGAAGAAGCCCTCTACTTAGGTGTTTAATGTATCACAAACTGCCTTTTGCTGGAACCTTGTTGGTTCCCTGTCCTGAAACTTGTAATAGTAGTTACCTGATGTGTTTGCTACCTACTATGGTTATGGATGTTGAATCTGTAAGTGGGATTAATCTGTGGAATGCATTTTGCTTATTTGGTTGTGATCTCTTCAGTTGGGTGATGACATTGGTTGTATCACCCCTTAATCCAACTCCCAATATGGTTCTTAATGGATAATAAAAGAATATGGAAGATTTTGAATTGGAACATCAGGGGCATTAATTCTGAGAAAAAATGGGTTGCCCTCAGAAACAAGATTGATGAATCTGGTTGTGACATTATTTGTCTCCAGGAAACTAAGAGGGAAGATTTTGACATCTCTTACATCAGAAAATTTTGTCCCTCCAAATTTAACAAATTCGAATTCCTTCCCTCCAGGGGGGCTTCTGGGGGCTTGATTATCATTTGGAATAGCACTTTGTTTTCTAGGCAACTTTCTTTTCAAAATGAGTTCTCCATCTCCACTACCTTGACCTCCCGCTTATCCAGTGAAACCTGGATTCTCACCAATATTTGTGGGCCCTGCTTAACTGAAAAAAGGCAGATTTCTTAGAATGGTTTGGAAATATTGATATGCCTGATGATATGGATTGGATCATTGTGGGTGATTTCAATTTTATTAGAAAACCCTCTGACAGAAATAGGCAGGGGGGTGATGTGAATGACATGCTCCTTTTTAATGAAGCCATTAGCAACCTGGGGCTCATAGAGTTACCCCTTAAAGGCAGAAAGTTCACTTGGAGTAACATGCAAAAGGAACATCTCCTGGAGAGATTGGACTGGTTTTTTACATCTGCTTCCTAGACTCAGAGCTATCCTTCAACTTTTGTTGTCCCTCTTACCAAGCCAACCTCTGATCATCTGCCTTGTGTCATCTCTATTGGCACAATGATTCCAAAATCCCAGGTTTTCCAATTTGAAAATTACTGGATGCATCACAGTGATTTTAAGGCAATTGTTCAAAATGCCTGGAACATCCTAGTTGGTTTCCCTGACTGTACTAAAAAAATTAATGCTAAATTTAAAAATGTCAGAAGAGGGCTAAATATCTGGGCAAAAAAATTGCCTTGCTTGAAAGCTCAAATTAGTAATGTCAATGCAACTATTGATCTCTTGGATGTCTTGGAGGAAATGAGAACTCTTACTGTACTGGAATGGAATCTTAGGGACTTGCTGATAAATCTTGTAATCTCACTTCTACAAGATCAAAATGCTTATTGGAAGCAAAGAGAAAAAGTCAAATGGGTCAAGTTGGGTGATGAGAACACAAATTTTTTCATTCAAAAGCTACCATCAGTTTCAGGCATAACTACATTTCCATGCTCAAAGATGATTCCAATGAGGAGATTCATGCTCATTCTGGTAAAGTTGAGCTCCTTTAGCCTGCTTTTAAAGATAGAATGGGCACTTCAGATAAGCCTGAAATGTATTTCAACCTTGGTGAGTTGGCAGGGGAATGTTTGAGTCAGGAGGAAAGAGATGTTTTAGAAGAGCCATTCTCTGATATTGAAATTGAAGGTGTAATTAAAGAACTTCCTAATGACAAGTCCCCTGGCCCTGATGGTTTTAATAATGAATTCATTAAGCATTGTTGGCCTATTATTAAGGATGATGTTAAGCAACTCCTTTTGGATTTCTTTGAAGGAAATACTTCTTTGGAAACCATCAGTGCTTCTTTTATCACCCTGATTCCAAAAAATGAGGCCCCTTTGACACATGCTGATTTCAGGCCTATTTCTATGCTTAACAGTGTCTTCAAGATTATAACCAAGCTCCTGGCCAACAGACTTCAAAAAAATATTCTTAAGCTTGTCCACAAAAACCAATATGGATTCTTGAAACAAAGATCTATTCAGGACTGCTTAGGATGGGCCTTTGAATTCCTTTATCAATGTCACAAGTCCAAGGAGGAAATTTTAATTATGAAGCTTGACTTTGAAAAGGCTTTTGATAAAATTGAGCATTCCACCATCATCAATATTCTCAAAGCCAAAGGTTTTGGTGAGAAATGGATTAATTGGATTCAGTTGATTTTTGGATCTGCTTCTTCTGCTGTTTTGTTAAATGGAGTGCCTAGGAAAAAAATTCTATTGTAGAAGAGGTGTATGTAGGGGTTCGTAGCATGGAAAACAAAAATTTTCTACCGCATGCACACAAACAAGCCAAGATCTATCTACTAGATTGTAGCAACGAGTCGATAGAGGAACTTACCCTCGAAGATTCCAAAGCGGTTAACGAGATCAGATTCTCGTGGGTGATGTAGTCGTACACTTGCCGATCTCAAGATCGCGTAGACGATCCTTCCGGCGCCGCGTTCCGGCAGCGCTCCCGCAGTCGGTCACACGTTCGGTACTCGACGAATACCTTCCTCTCCCTTGTTCCAGCAGGCAGCAGAGGTTGTAGCACTCTCCTCGCGATTCCGGCAGCACAACGGCGTGGTACTGGAAGTAGAGGGGAGATCTCGCAGGGCTTCGCCTTAAGCCGAAGCGAGTATGGTGGACTATGAGAGAGCCCTCGATGATCTAGGGTTTAGACACGCCGAGGAAGAGGTGCTAGAGCCGGCGGCTAGGGCTTGGTGGTGCCCAAGTCGGCGGCAAGGAGAACCCTGGGAGGCGGCGGCAGCTGCAGGAGGTGGTGGCGCCAAGCTAGGGTTTAGAGGTAGGAACTTGTGTGTCTAGGAGGGGAGCCCTGCCCCTCCTCTTATAGGTGGAGGGAGGCGTGCCTGGGGAGGGGAGTCCCTCCCCAACTCGGACCCAAGGTGGGCCGGCGGTGGGAGGAGGAACTCCTCCCCCAAGTCGGTTTCAAACCTCCTTCTCCTCTTTCCCAAAACTAGCCGTTTGACTTTCAAACTAGCCGTTTGACTTTTTCAAACTAATGATTTGAATAAACCCTCTATTTTGGTACAGCGATGACACCTAGTACATGATGCAATCATATCAACTTGATATAACACATTCATGTACCCTTTCCCCTCCGGAGTGCCGGACATTCCGGAACCTTCTAGAACATTCTCGATGAAAACACCGGAACCATTCTCCAACTCCGAAACGGGACTTTCCTTATATGAATCTTATTCTCTGGACCATTCCGGATCTCCTCGTGATATCCCGGATCCCATCCGAGACTCCGAACAACATTCGGTCTCTTACTCATCATTCCAAAACTACTCAACAACATCGAATCCTTAAGTGTGTCTCCCTACGGTTCGTGAATTATGCAGACATGATCGAGACTCTTCTCCGATCAATAACCAATAGAGGAATCTGGAAATTCATATGGCTCCCACATATTTCTACGATTACTTTGCGATCGAATGAACCACTTACATACGATACCAATTTCCCTTTGTCTCACGATAGTTTACTCATCCGAGGTTTTGATCGTCGGTATCTCTGCATACCTAGTTCAACCTCGTTACCGATAAGTACTCTTTTCTCGTTCCCGTGGTATGTGATCCCTTGTGAGCCAGTCACATGCTTGCAAGCTAATTGGATGACATTCCACCGAGAGGGCCCAGAGTATATCTATCCGTCATATGGATGGACAAATCCCACTCTTGATCCATGTGCCTCAACACATACTTTCCGAACACTCAATGCCACCTTTATAGCCACCCAGTTACGGTGTGGTGTTTGATGTCATCAAAGCATCCTTCCGGTGATGGTGATTAGCATGATCTCATGGTCGAAGGAATTAGGTTACTATGTATCAGAAAGCTTATAGCAAATGAACTATATTAAATGACTTGATCTTTATGCTACGCTTAACTATAGGAGTATGTCCATCACATCATTCTCCTAATGATATGACCCTGTTGTTAATAACATCTCTATGTTCATGATCAGGAAACCATGATCATATATTAACCAACAAGCTAGTTTAACAAGAGGCTTTACTAGGGACTCTTTTATGTTTACAAATCACACAAGTATTAATGTTTCCGGTTAATACAATTATAGCATGGTATGTAAACATTTATCATAAGTATGAAGATATGATAATAACCACTTTATTATTGCCTCTTGGGCATATCTCCAACAGTCTCCCACTTGCACTAGAGTCAATAATCTAGTTTCAAACCTTTGTGTATTCAACACCTATGGCTTTCCGGTGTTGTATGTACACGATTGCTAGTGGTCAACTGATCTCCGGATCTGACACTTCCAGGTCCGTGTGTAATTGCATGTCTTTGCGTCTCTACGCATCACTCATTCTCTAATGAGATGGCTTCGTACAAATTTGGTCCTTTGGTGTGACCTTTAGTTCTTTGGGGTTAAAAACATGTTGATAATATTGTCGTACAATATATTTTCATAGTATTATCCCACTGTGAAATACACCTAGTTTGATAACAAACTACTTGACACAAATGCCCTCTTTTGCTGCTAAAATAGCAGTCATACACTTAGCCTTTTGTTGTAGTATCTGTCACAATGTCTTTAACTTTGGAACTCATCCAAATCCATTATGGAACTCACTTTCCATTATATTGTGCCACCCTTGGTTTAGATTGAGATAAACTTAATTTGTTCTTTGTGACAAAACTAGTATCAATGTAGTACTTTTACAATGAACTAACCATCTATTTGTCACTTCTACAAATAATATACTCTTAGTTCTTCCAAAAGATCATAAGAATATTCTTACTATTGTCCAATGATCATCTTATGAATCATTCTGGTATATGCTCACAACATTTAGAGCATAGGACATATCTGGATTTGTACATGTAACACCCCGGTTCTGAAAAGACCGTGGCCTCTATGTGACATGCCAATCCCTGGATCGGTTCATTGGCCCACAATAGAGTAAGATAGATAACATAGCAAAATATCCGTGTATCATGAAACTACAAAGATCCAGAGTACCATTATTACAATAAAAGCTTAGCATAAAGCTAGCTCAAATTATTCAGGTAGCAACATAAACATGTAAATCCTCCATTCTTCAAATTGCCCACAAGTGAACAAGTGCCGAGTGGAGTACCGTGGCCTATAATGATCAATCAGAATCGGAATAACCTGCAACATGAAACGTAGCAGCCCCGAAGGGTCAATACATGGAATGTATGGCAAGTAGAGCTAGTAAAGGAGACAATAGTACTAACATCTACATGCATATTTGGCAATTGGAGCTGTGTCTGGCTTGCATTTGCAAATACATTTGTCCTACTTTCATAAACAGTTTTAGATTTTCTTTGAAAAGATCCCAATTAAGTTAACCCAACAATATTAAAACAATTATGAAATTAGAATGAGCGAGAAACATGTCATGGAATCAATATCTAGCAACTCAGTTGTCCACAACTGGGGACACGGCTAATCGATTAGATTATACACTCTGCAGAGGTTAGTACACTTTACCGATGTGACTTGGCCAGCCTAGCTCGTACCATCACTCTCATTTTGGGTGATGATAGGGAGAAGTCCAAGAAGAGACTGTTCGGGAAGTAGCTCCTCAATCCCGACGCGCACCGGTCCAACCTACCAAAATTCTACATCTCTGGTTACGCGGGTTCGAGTTACCACAACCTACTAAGTCCAACCAACCGCCCATTTCATTATTGGCACATGGTTGTACACGTAAGTTACACAATAAAGAAGCCAATCATTCTCTCTTGATACCTGGGTGCCTTTCCGCAATAAACCACCAAAAATTATCAATACCAACACACCCAGGGGGTTCATTGATTAAGTTGTTTTTAGTTTTCACAAACCAATACTTTGAGAAAACAAGTATCAATGATGTAACCAAGCCCTCGTTCAACATAGCATGGCTAAGCACATCTACCAACGGTGGTTCATCTACAAAGAGGGTCCTACCACATAATAGGACATAGCATAGCGATAGTATCATCCTACACATGCAACTACAAAATACACGACAATGCATTGAAAATAGTAGGACGATATCATGAACAAAGTAGCATCTACTTGCCTTGGTTGTAGCGGTCTGGAGCATAATCCTCACACGAGCAAGCGTTGCACTCAACACAATCTACACGATACAATTGCAATCATAAACAAACAATGCACAGGCATATGCAACAAATATGATGCATGAATGCATGAACGACAAGTGAATTGGTGCTACAGCTGCACCACAACATCCTATAACATAACACTACCGATTGCATGCATGGAAAATAGTTTTAGCGCTAGGGAAACTATTAAGTAAAAGTAATGCTCCAAACTAGAGCTAGAACTTAAATAATTCACTACCGGTAGAATACTATTCGTAAAATCTTGGGAAAATTCTACAGTATGGCATCGCTGATTAGAAACAGTACCAATTGGAATTACTCGAAAAGGAATTATAAAACTCCCCGAGTAATTTAAACACTGCAGAAGGCCAATAGACAGTTTCTGCAGAAGTTCTTACTGTAAGTCTACCTTTTTAATTCAGGATGAGATTCCCCTCGTTCCACTGAATCCAGGGACATGTCATACGTGATTTTTGGAGCTACGGATCTTTTTCTACGAATTTGTTACTCCAAAAAGGCCACTAACTAGTTTGGTTAAACTGTACTAAACCTTGCAGCAAAAGCCTGAACCAAAGGTACAGCGAGATTCTACACGACTCACTGAATCTACACATATTTTGTTTGAAATTTTTGGCCAAGCGGTTTAATTACTACGCAATTTACAAGATTCTACCGAAATCTCCCAACTAAAAGGATTAGCGAAATTGACCAGTCAATTGTGTCTGTTGACTGGTCAAAGCGTCTGCTAACTGGGCGCTGACTGGGCATCTGACTAGTCAACGCCTGAGTCTGACCGGTCAACTAACGATCTGAGCCGCTATCTGAGATCTGACGGTGGCTGTTGTCTTACCGGAAACAAGCGGCGAAACGGACTCCGGAAGGTGCGGCGAGTTCCGGACGGCGGTGTCGATCGGATCCGGCGTCGAGGTTCTTCCTGCGCGGGTACACACGGTCAACGAATGGGTCGAGTAAAATACACCGCGCGAGCAAAACGGCGCGTACGTGCACATATGCGCGCATGCAATAACGCGTGCGTGCGCGTGCGTGTACGTGTGTGCATGTGAGGCGCGGCGCAGCGGCACGCGCAGCGAGGCGACAGCGAGGCGGCGCGGCTTGCGAGCGGTGGCAGCGGCAGCAGCAGCTGGCGGCGGCGGCAGCAGCTTGCAGCGCGGCGGCGGCTCGGTGGCGGCGACGCGGGCGATGGCGGCGGCCAAGGCGGGCGGCGGCGGTGATGGCGCTCGGCGGCGGCGGCTAGCCGAGGCGGGCGGCGGCGGGTGCGGGGTCGCGGCTGGCGGCGGGAGGCGGCGCTGCGGCGGCGGTGGTGCGGCGGAGCCTGGCGGCGGCGCGGCGGTGATGGCGCGGGGCGCCGGCGGCGGGAACAGAGAGGCGGCGGGGCGGCGCACCTGGCGGCGGGGTCGGCGATGGCCGGCGGCGGCCGGTGGCAGCGGCGGCCGGTCTCGGGAGGCGCGCGGCAGGAGGCGGCGATCGCGTGGGAGGCGGGCAGAGGCGGCGGGGTCGGGCACGGGTTACGAGGCAGGTGGGGTCTCCTTTTTGTGGCCCTCTCTCGCGGAATCCTAACCAGAAATGGTCCAGAGTTTGACTACAACTCGGAAATCGGTCCGGATTTTCGGACCGTTTTCCGGCGGTTTACTAAAACGTCCGAAGCTTTTCCGTACGAACTCCGATTGGAGCGATTCTCGCGCCTACGGGTTCGTATGGTCGAGGGGAACAACCTAGCGTCAAGGTTTGAGCGAAACCTCGAACCTACAAGGGTGGTTGTCGCAAGTCTTACTAAAGCTACCCGTAGGAATCTCGTAGTGAAACAAAATAGGGTTTTGAAGGTGGCGTTTCGCCGAACCTTTCTACTCGACGGTTTTGCGTGGAAAGATATGATGCAATGATATGAATGATATGCAAGACCAAATCTAAAATTTGGGATGTGACAAGACTAACCCCCTTAAGATGAATCTCGTCCTCGAGATTCGGCGCGGCTAGCAAATAGGTGTGGTAGTCCTCTCGGATGTCATCCTCACGCTCCCAAGTGGCTTCTTCTTCAGTGTGGTGGCTCCACTGTACTTTGCAAAACTTGATTGTCTTGGTACGGGTAGTCCTTTCTGCTGTCTTCAGAATCTTGACCGGTTTCTCCTCATAGGTCAAGTCATTCTTTAGCTGAACTTCTTCTAGCGGTACGGTGTCTCTCAACGGTGTATCCACCATCTCCGGATGGAACTTCTTCAGCTGGGACAGGTGGAACACGTTGTGAACAGCGGACAGAGCCTCTGGCAACTTCAACTGATAAGCAACTTCTCCTTTGCGTGCTAAGACCCTGTACGGTCCGATAAATCGAGGTGCCAGCTTACCCTTAATTCCAAACCTCTTGATTCCACGAAGCGGCGATACTCTGAGGTATGCTCTATCACCTGTCTCATACACCACTTCCTTGCGCTTGGCGTCAGCGTAGCTTTTCTGCCTTCATTGTGCTACCTTCAACCTGTCCCTAATCAAGGCGACCTTTTCCTCAGCGTCCTTGATCAAATCAGGCCCAAATAACTGGCGTTCTCCTACTCCATCCCGTAGCAATGGTGTTCGGCACCGTTTCCCATATAGCACATCGAACGGTGACGTCTTGATGCTGGTTTGATAGCTGTTGTTGTAGGAAAACTCTGCATACGGCAAATTCTCATCCCAACTAGAGCCATGAGCCAAGGCGCAAGCTCTCAGCATGTCCTCCAAAATCTGATTCACCCTCTCTGTCTGTCCATCAGTCTGTGGGTGAAACGCTGTGCTAAACTCCAACCTAGTACCAAGTGACTCGTGCATCTGGCGCCAGAAGTGTGAGGTAAATTGGGTGCCTCTATCAGATACAATACTCTTGGGAACTCCGTGTAGGCACACAATCCTGTCCATGTAAATCTTGGCTAACTTTGCACTCGTATAGGTCGTCTTTACCGGTATGAAGTGGGCTACCTTGGTCAAATGGTCGACCACTACCCAAATAGAGTCATATCCTGACCTAGTCCTGGGCAATCCTGTGATAAAATCCATTCCCACTCTATCCCACTTCCAATCCGGCACGGGCAATGGTTGTAGTAATCCTGCTGGCTTCTGGTGTTCCGCCTTTACTCGGCTACATACATCACATAGGGCAATATGCTCTGCGATGTCTCCCTTCATGTTGTTCCACCAGAATCTGTCCTTTAGGTCCATATACATCTTCGTATTGCCCGGATGTATGGAATATGGCGAGTCGTGAGCTTCCTGCAGAATCAACTTCCTTATCTCGGGATCGTTGGGAACGCACAAACGATCTCCATACCACAGGGTTCCTTGCTCATCCTCGCGGAATTCCCTTGCTCGACCTTCCTTCATCTTTTCCTTAACTTCATCTATCTCTTTGTCTCCTATCTGAGCCTTTATGATCCTGTCCTGTAGCGTCGGTTGGACTTCCATTGTTGCTAAGTATCCTTCAGATACTACCTCCAGTCTAAGGTCCTTGAATTGCTTGCACAAGTCCTCAGGCAATTCACCAATTGTCAATCCATTGGCATAAACCTTCCGGCTTAGAGCATCTGCCACTACATTGGCCTTTCCTGGGTGGTATTGTAGATTCATATCATAATCCTTGATAAGCTCCAACCATCTCCTTTGTCTCATGTTCAATTCCTTCTGTGTAAATATGTATTTCAGGCTCTTGTGGTCGGTGTACACATCACAGTGTTTTCCCATTAAGTAATGCCTCCATACCTTGAGCGCATGAACCACTGACGCTAACTCCAAATCGTGTGTGGGGTAATTCCGCTCATGGTGCTTGAGTTGTCGTGAGGCATATGACACCACTCTCCCATCTTGCATCAGCACACTACCAAGTCCCTGTTGAGAAGCATCACAGTACACTTGGAAATCCTTCTGAAGATCTGGTAGACACAGAACAGGCGCGGTCACTAGTCGACGCTTCAGTTCCTGAAAGCTGGCTTCACATACGTCTGACCATTCAAACTTTCTCTCCTTCTTCAGAAGTTCAGTCATCGGCTTAGCAATCTTGGAAAAGTTTTCAATGAACCTCCTGTAATAACCAGCAAGTCCCAAATAGCTTCAGATCTCTCCAGCATTCTTGGGCGCTTCCCACTCTGTCACTGCAGTCACTTTGCTTGGATCAACAACGACTCCTTCTCCTGACACTACGTGTCCAAGAAATCCAACAGTGTTAAGCCAGAATTCACACTTGCTGAATTTGGCATACAACTTGTGTTCCCTCAGCTTCTCCATAATCATCCTCAGATGTTTCTCATGCTCAGCATCATCCTTGGAATATATCAGTATGTCATCAATAAACACCACCACGAACTTGTCCAAATACTCCATAAATACCTTGTTCATCATGGTCATGAAGTATGCCGGGGCATTCGTTAGTCCAAAAGACATAACTGTATACTCATATAAACCATACCTAGTGGTGAAGGCGGTTTTTGGTACATCCTCCTTCCGGATCTTCAATTGGAAGTAGCCTGATCGCAGATCAATCTTGTTGAACACCTTTGCTCCTTCCAGTTGATCAAACAAATCATTTATGTTCGGCAGAGGGTACTTGTTCTTGATGGTTACTTCATTCAGCGAACGATAGTCCACCACTAATCTCTTGGTGCTGTCTTTCTTCTCCACAAACAGAACAGGTGCACCCCATGACGACGCACTAGGCTGAATGAATCCCTTTTCCAGCTGTTCTTTCAACTGCTTCTTCAATTCTTTCAGCTCATCCACATCCATCTTATATGGTTTCTTAGCTATAGGTCCTGTTCCCGGCATCAGGTCGATAAGAAACTCTACATCCTTGTCAGGTGGCATCCCTGGCTGTTCTTCCAGAAACACATCGGGGTAATCCCTAATCACTGTCACTGTATCCATGATAACCCCCTTAAGAGAATTCAACTTACACCTTCTCGGTCGTGCAACCGACTTGAATCTAATCCTCCTACCATCCGGGGTTTTAAGTGAAACAGCTCGCTGTGCACAATCTATGTGTCCCCCATGCATAGACATCCAATCCATACCCAGAATAACATCTAATCCCTGTGAATCCAACACTACCAAATGTGCAATGAAGTTGTGTGTTCCAATCTTCACAGTTAAATCGCGGCATCCTGCACTAGCTATCATATCTCCTCCAGGTGAACTCACTCTAATAGACCTTTTCATAGACTCAGTAGGTAACTTATACTTATCCACAAATGCCCTTGATATGAATGAATGCGATGCACCAGTATCGAAAAGTATAAGCGCAGGGTAAGTGTTGATTGGGAACTTACCAATCACAAGGTCTGGCTCATCTGGATTCTCCTCCACATTCATGTGGTTCACTGTGGCCTTCTCGCCGTTGGTTGGCTTCAGTCCTTTCCTCTCCGGACAGTTGTCAGCATAGTGTCCCTTCTGCTTGCACTTGAAGCACGTCACCTCACTCAGATCCTTCTTCACGAAGTTGCGATCACGGTTGCGGTCATGTCCACCGTGTCCTCCAGAGTGGTGAGAGTGTCCTCCCTTGTGGCTGTGGTGGTTGCTCCTATGGTTGTCATGGCGATGTCCATCGCGACGGTCATGGCTCCCATGGTCACTCCCTCCATGCTTGGAGTACCCATCATATGAAGTGCGAGACTTGTGGTGAGAACCAGAGTGATGAGTATTGCTCTTTCTCTTGCGGTTCTCCACCTGCTTGTGCTTCCCCTCCAGGATCCTGGCCTTGTCCATAAGCTCCTGGAAAGTGGGGCAATAAACCACAAGTAGCTGTACTGAAAGTTCATCACTGAGGCCATCCAGGAATCTCTCTCTCCTTTTGGCATCAGTGTCAACATCCTCAGGCGCATAACAGGACAGGTTGTTGAACTCCTCAATGTACTCGGCCACGGAGCGATTGGTTTGGCGCAAGTTGCGGAACTCCTTCCTCTTCAGGATCAGAACTCCTGAAGACACGTGGTTGGTCCTGAAACCTTCCTCGAACATTGCCCAAGTCACGGTATCCAGCGGGTGGGTGATCTGAAATGTGTCCCACCAAGAAGCGGCTGGTCCCTCTAGTAGGTGAGCGGCAAACCTCACCTTCTCAGCATTAGTACATCCAACAGTTACTAGATCCTTGTTGACTGAACGCAACCAGTCGAGAGCAACCATTGGTTCAGTTGCAGTAGAGAACTTAGCTGGCCTTAACCTCAGAAATCTGGTGAGAGCATCTCTCTGAGGCTGATTGTTTCCATTGTTGTTGTTCTGGTTTGCCATGAACTGGGTCATCACTTGGGTCAGCTGTGCCTGAGCTGCCATGAGTTGCTCCATCTCAGTGGGTTGGCGGTGGGGAGGCATCTGCGGTTCAGCATAGGTAAGTTTAGAAAGAATCAACTACGATAATAGGATTCTACCCATGCATATGATCAATCAACAACAAACAATAACAGATAATCACAAGCAAGCAACACATCAACAAACAAGTGATCCAGCAACATCCCAGGTGTTATCCTAGCAGTATATAACTACTGAAATAGTTTTGCAAGAGTTGGCAATGGTTAACTAAACAGTTGATCAACTAAACAACCAAAACAGCAATCTGCCAGAACAGTCCAGCAGCGTTCACGAATTTTTCCGCCTGACTTAAACTCGTCAGAAAATTTAGCTGATTTTCGTACATAGAGTACGGAGAGTTTCGCATCAGCCCAATTTTTTTCAGATTTTTCCGAGTTACCAGAAAAATATGAAAAATCGCGCAGTACTTCTGTATCAGCAGAAAAACTGCAGCGAAAATAACACAGATGATAACCAAATTGCCATAACTCTTTCATTAAAATTCTCACAAATAATTCCTAGAATATTAGAGTACACAAATAAGCAACTAAACACTTTTAAACTAACACGAACTAAGTTTCACATCGATCGAGACTAATCCTAACGAATTCTCCTAACGTGGACTAATTGGTGGACTTCTATCTACTTCTTGAAGAGATTGAGGTAGGTCCTTGCGGTCATGCGTTGGCGCTTCGGCTCGCAGTACAACCATGGCGGCAGAGTGTACACCTCTCCTGAACCATCACTTGAGACTTCAAACTCCACCTCTTCTGGATCCTCCTCTTCTTCTTCATCCTCAGCTGCAACTGCAACAACTTCATCTCCTCCACCATCATCGTCTCCATCATCATCATCCTCGTCCTCATCATCATCATCGTATCCACTGTCATCATCATCCCCATTGTTGCCATCATCTCCATTGTCATCATCAGAGGGTGGATTCAGCTGTGCTTGGAGAGCGGCAATCTGGGCGGTCATAGCCTCAATGGTTTGGTCCCTTTCCTGGACTGTCCCTTGCAATTGCTGTATGTTCTGGGTGTTCTCTTGCACAATACCATGAAGATGTGCTATGGTCGCATCTCTGGCTATCAGGGCATTATCCAGAACTCCCACAGCTTCATG
Source organism: Avena sativa (assembly GCA_916181665.1). NCBI lineage: Eukaryota > Viridiplantae > Streptophyta > Magnoliopsida > Poales > Poaceae > Avena > Avena sativa. The sequence continues at coordinate 224,698,409 of OV702284.1, read as the reverse complement.
CAAAGTGTCAATCTCCTGTCCTTGGACCACCATTCCATTGCTAGTAAAGTCTGCAATCTCCTTTATCATCCTCACCTTCTCTGCTAGAGCTCCATTCTCTCTTTCCATGTCCTCTATGTGCCTCCGACGGGGCGGCATGTTGTTCCTGTCGCCCGGGGTAACCACAATGTTCCCATCTTCATCACGCCTTCCATAGTCACGGTAGGGTGAATCTGCTGGTAGTAGGTGTCGGACATAGTGGCACTGGCGAGACAGGGCTTCATGTATGGCCAAGTTGATTCCAAGTCCCCAGTTGCAGTATGTCTTGGTGTAGACCAGGTGCATGGGGTTTGGCAAGGCGGCATCTCTGAATATGAAGGTAGTGATCTCCCATGCATCCTCTCCATATCCATAGGTGTACAGCCTTCTTCCCTTGAACATAGGCAGTGGCAATCCCAATGACTGAGAGAGCTGAGCTAACTGCCTTGCAAAGGGCCTTGGTGACTCCATGGTGACATACTCAGTCCAGACTTCTCCCATCTATCAAGTAAAAGAGGAAAGTGTGAGAATAGCATATGGTAAGAATTTACGAGGGTGAAAGGCATAAGAGGAAAGACAGAGGTAATATAGGCTTTATAATTCTATGGCTTTCTAATCCAATCCTAGGTCACGATCCTACAATCGACACACGGGCTCTGATACCATCATGTAACACCCCGGTTCTGAAAAGACCGTGGCCTCTATGTGACATGCCAATCCCTGGATCGGTTCATTGGCCCACAATAGAGTAAGATAGATAACATAGCAAAATATCCGTGTATCATGAAACTACAAAGATCCAGAGTACCATTATTACAATAAAAGCTTAGCATAAAGCTAGCTCAAATTATTCAGGTAGCAACATAAACATGTAAATCCTCCATTCTTCAAATTGCCCACAAGTGAACAAGTGCCGAGTGGAGTACCGTGACCTATAATGATCAATCAGAATCGGAATAACCTGCAACATGAAACGTAGCAGCCCCGAAGGGTCAATACATGGAATGTATGGCAAGTAGAGCTAGTAAAGGAGACAATAGTACTAACATCTACATGCATATTTGGCAATTGAAGCTGTGTCTAGCTTGCATTTGCAAATACATTTGTCCTACTTTCATAAACAGTTTTAGATTTTCTTTGAAAAGATCCCAATTAAGTTAACCCAACAATATTAAAACAATTATGAAATTAGAATGAGCGAGAAACATGTCATGGAATCAATATCTAGCAACTCAGTTGTCCATAACCGGGGACACGACTAATCGATTAGATTATACACTCTGCAGAGGTTAGTACACTTTACCCATGTGACTTGGCCAGCCCAGCTCGTACCATCACTCTCATTTTGGGTGATGATAGGGAGAAGTCCAAGAAGAGATTGTTCGGGAAGTAGCTCCTCAATCCCGACGCGCACCGGTCCAACCTACCAAAATTCTACATCTCTGGATACGCGGGTTCGAGTTACCACAACCTACTAAGTCCAACCAACCGCCCATTTCATTATTGGCACATGGTTGTACACGTAAGTTACACAATAAAGAAGCCAATCATTCTCTCTTGATACCTGGGTGCCTTTCCGCAATAAACCACCAAAAATTATCAATACCAACACACCCAGGGGGTTCATTGATTAAGTTGTTTTTAGTTTTCACAAACCAATACTTTGAGAAAACAAGTATCAATGATGTAACCCAGCCCTCGTTCAACATAGCATGACTAAGCACATCTACCAACGGTGGTTCATCTACAAAGAGGGTCCTACCACATAATAGGACATAGCATAGAGATAGTATCATCCTACACATGCAACTACAAAATACACGACAATGCATTGAAAATAGTAGGACGATATCATGAACAAAGTAGCATCTACTTGCCTTGGTTGTAGCGGTCTGGAGCACAATCCTCACACGAGCAAGCGTTGCACTCAACACAATCTACACGATACAATTGCAATCATAAACAAACAATGCACAAGCATATGCAACAAATATGATGCATGAATGCATGAACGACAAGTGAATTGGTGCTACAGCTGCACCACAACATCCTATAACATAACACTACCGATTGCATGCATGGAAAATAGTTTTAGCGCTAGGGAAACTATTAAGTAAAAGTAATGCTCCAAACTAGAGCTAGAACTTAAATAATTCACTACCGGTAGAATACTGTTCGTAAAATCTTGGGAAAATTCTACAGTATGGCATCGCTGATTAGAAACAGTACCAATTGGAATTACTCGAAAAGGAATTATAAAACTCCCCGAGTAATTAAAACACTGCAGAAGTCCAATAGACAGTTTCTGCAGAAGTTCTTACTGTAAGTCTACCTTTTTAATTCACGATGAGATTCTCCTCGTTCCACTGAATCCAGGGACATATCATACGCGATTTTTGGAGCTACAGATCTTTTTCTACGAATTTATTACTCCAAAAAGGCCACTAACTAGTTTGATTAAACTGTACTAAACCTTGCAGCAAAAGCCTGAACCAAAGGTACAGCAAGATTCTACACGACTCACTGAATCTACACATATTTTATTTGAAATTTTTGGCCAAGTGGTTTAATTACTACGCAATTTACAAGATTCTACCGAAATCTGCCAACTAAAAGGATTAGCGAAATTGACCAGTCAATTGTGTCTGTTGACTGGTCAAAGCGTCAGCTGACTGGGCGCTGACTGGGCATCTGACTAGTCAACGCCTGAGTCTGACCGGTCAATTAACGATCTGAGCTGCTGATCTGAGATCTGACGGTGGCTGTTGTCTTACCGGAAACAAGTGGCGAAACGGACTCCGGAAGGTGCGGCGAGTTCCGGACGGCGGTGTCGATCGGATCCGGCGTCGAGGTTCTTCCTGCGCGGGTACACATGGTCAACGAACGGGTCGAGTAAAATACACCGCGCGAGCAAAACGGCGCGTACGTGCACGTATGCGCGCATGCAATAACGCGCGCGTGCGCGTGCGTGTACATGTGTGCATGCGAGGCGCGGCGCAGCGGCACGCGCAGCGAGGCGGCGCGGCTTGCGAGCGGCGGCGGCGGCGGCAGCAGCTTGCAGCGCGGCGGCGGCTCGGTGGCGGCGACGCGGGCGATGGCGGCGGCCAAGGCGGGCGGCGGCGGCTAGCCGAGGCGGGCGGCGGCGGGTGCGGGGTCGCGACTGGCGGCGGGAGGCGGCGCTGCGGCGGCGGTGGTGCGGCGGCGCGGCGGTGATGGCGCGGGGTGCCGGCGGCGGGAACGGAGAGGCGGCGGGGCGGCGCACCTGGCGGCGGGGTCGGCGATGGCCGCCGGCGGCGGCGGTGGCCGGTCTCGGGAGGCGCGCGGCAGGAGGCGGCGATCGCGTGGGAGGCGGGCAGAGGCGGCGGGGTCGGGCACGGGTTACGAGGCAGGTGGGGTCTCCTTTTTGTGGCCCTCTCGCGCGGAATCCTAACCAGAAACGGTCCAGTGTTTGACTACAACTCGGAAATCGGTCCGGATTTTCGGACCGTTTTCCGGCGGTTTACTAAAACGTCCGAAACTTTTCCGTACGAACTCCGATTGGAGCGATTCTCACGCCTACGGGTTCGTATGGTCGAGGGGAACAACCTAGCGTCAAGGTTTGAACGAAACCTTGAACCTACAAGGGTGGTTGTCGCAAGTCTTACTAAAGCTCCCCGTAGGAATCTCGTAGTGAAACAAAATAGGGGTTTGAAGGTGGCGTTTCGCCGAACCTTTCTACTCGACGGCTTTGCGTGGAAAGATATGATGCAATGATATGAATGATATGCAAGACCAAATCTAAAATTTGGGATGTGACAGTACATATCACAGTATGATTGATATAAATACTCTTTGTGATCAAGTATCAATCTATACTTGAATCTTATTTCATTTACCAAATGTCAGTACATTTGAATATATCATCAATATTGAACTCATTCAATCCTTTCTGTGCGACAAGAAACTTTCTTGTAGTTTCTATATTGAACTCATTCAATATCTCGTCTATGTACTTCTGGCACAACCATATTAGCGTCTATTCATGCCAAATATTTGGGTTTTGCCTAAGTCTTTCATCGAGATGAAATTCTTATCCTGTGTTAATAAAAGATACATTATTTCCAATCAACAATATGTCTTCCACATAATGTATTAGAAACATGTCTTAGAGCTCCCACTTAATTTCTTGCAAATGCAAGCATCTTCATCATCTCTGATGAATTTAAACTCTTTTGACATTTTCATCATAGTGAAGATTCCAACTCCACGATGCTTACTTCAACCATTGAAGTTTGCATATGCTTTTAGCATCCTTTGAATTAACAAAAACCCCTATGGACCATGTTATTCACATGTCCTAGGTAACAATTCTATTAGAAGAACTTGTTTTGTTTATTCAACTACCATATAACAAAATTATATGTAGTGGTTGCTACACTAATCCGTCTAGACTAAATATCACTATGAAAGATCAAATCTTATCATAGTCAACCTTTGAACATTGTTGTGAACTTTTTCCCAACATGTCGACTATTTCATAGATGTAAAACATCCATGTCTATTTCTTTATAGATCCAAACACGACTGTAAGGTCTTACACCTTTCTCGAGGGTCCTTCAAGTTCAAAACTTGATTTCTCATGTGTGGAACTATCACGGATTTTATGGCTTCAAGCCATTTGACGGAGTCAAGGCTCATCATCGCTTCTTTGCATGTAGTCGGATCATTATTGTCAAATAATGATTTAACTCTCAAATCTTGGTATTCGATTGTTCATCCGACCTACTTGTTTCAATAGGAACTGGGATCTCCGTGACCACAACCTTTGAGGTACGTGAGCCATGAGCATTGTTGCTACCTCCGGAACACTTTTCGGCGCTGCGCAACTTTGCACATATAGCTAAGGTTCTTTTAACGTTATCAAAGTTCTATTGTCCTCCCACTTAACTTTTCACGAAAAATTCCTTCTCAAAGAAACTTGACGTTCTGAGCAACAAACACTTTTGTCTCTGGTGTTTATGGAGGAATACTTAACAGTTATACAAAGACAGGTTCATCCGACTTTGGTTGCACACATCTTTCTTATGCATAGCATACCAATGTTTTAAGAAAGGACTACTTGGGTTTTATCCCAAACCATAATTTTATATGGTGTCATTTCAACAGATTATGATGAAGCTCTTTTTAGTGGAAAAAACGGTAGTCTCTAAAGCTTTTAATCTTTAAAATATAATGGCAGTTTTATGAATTATACCTTTGATCTTACCATGTCGAACAAGGTTTAATTACATATCTCGAATGCTCCATACTCTTATGGTGTTTCGGGAAATGCAAATCCACGGAACGATTCCATAAATCTTAGGTATTATGCTAAACTTTGTAACTCAAATATCTTCCTTTATGATCTTTATCATAAACTGTTTATATTCTTGTTACAATGATTTTGCACTTCATCTTGAAAGTCTTTGAACTTTTCAAATGTTTCATACTTCATCCTTATTAAGTAAATATTCATATATTCACTCAAATTTTCGGAGAAAGCATATGAAGTTGAAATCCATCGCTCTCGACTACACATAATGGACTTCGTACAACAATATGTACAAGTTCCAATAAGCTAGTCATTCGTTCCCTTTTGGCCTATGAACGAAGTTTTAATTATTTCTAGGAAAGTTTCACAAGCGTCATTTGATCAAAAATCAAAAGACTCTAAAATTCCATCCACATGGAGTTTCTTCATGTTTTCTTTCAATATAATTTAAACGGCGATGTCACTTCCTAAGTGATCTTTCAATCAATTTGTCTTTCGACATCTTTAGCACTAGTTTTATGGATGTGATTTCTCCAACGAGATTTGTGAATCCATCTTTTATGGATTACGGCAATTATTTGAACAACCCTTTTGTTCTCATAATACCTGATAAAACAAATCTTTGAAGGCAAGCTTTGATGTTTAACGAGCAACACAATAACCCTTTATTTGTTCTCGATGAACATCATCACATATTCTTTTGCTATTTACTTAGGCCACTGTAGTTCATGAATTCTATTGTTTCGTATGACGATTCACACCAACAAATTCAGTATCAAATACTTAAGAACCGCTTTGTTTAATAAGCAAAGAATATAGCCATAACATGTATATCATCTATATACTTAAGCTGAACAATTCTAGTCTTTTCTTTTCTGCCATATACTTATGAGATTCTCTTTCAGTATTTCCTTTTCTGTTTGAAATAATCTATCAACATCAATAGTGGAGTCATACATATGACACATAGTCCAAAGCGTGTATAGTTAAATACCAATGTCTTTGGACTTGCACTTTGAAGTAGATCACCATCATCAAATGTTTGGTGTTCTTTCAAATTCCTTTCTTTAGTAATCTCTTGGTGTAGTAAACATTTTACCTACATCAAATATTCACCCTTATCATGGAATCGTCCATGACCAAGCTACTTTTAGCTTATAACGATGAATTACGAGTATAATGTTGCTATCCAAAACCTTTTGGAGGATTAGGACAACAAGTGTCTCCAACCCTTTGCAAATTCTCATCAAAATATGAGAACATGAACTTTGCCATATTATACTCTATCATGGTGTAACCAAAACTTCATTTCAGATATCACAATATCTTCCACACATCATGGTTTCTGAAACAACTCTTTCATATCCTAGATAACCTTGATATTAAGATAATCCTTTGAATATCAAGAATCATGGAGACAAACATGATACTCATACACTAACACTTGGAATTGTCACTCTTGATTTAATACCAATTATTAAACTCATGGAGTAACCGGAATTTACTAAAAGTTTCCAATAGGACTTTTAAACTTTAGATTAACACTACAAAACAGTACGATACCAGTTCATAAAGTAACTAATCAGAATTCTATAGTTCTATCATCTCAATTATAACTAAGCGCAAGGTGGTAAACGGATGCCAATGACTACAACAATTATGCAAATTCACTTTGAGTTAATTTATGATAAATAGTGTTCAACTTTTAATCATATTGCTGTTAAACTCCCACTCAAAACAATATCCCTCACATTGTTTTAGTGATCACACGAACCAAATCCACCATATCAAAACCGATCATCATGAGAGTTGATATAGCTTCAATGGCGAACAATCAACATGTTCATCATATCTACTATATGACTCATGCTTTACCTTTCGGTGATCCGTGTTCCTGAGACCATGTCTGTACATGCTAGGCTCGTCAAGATCAAACCTTAGCTTCCGCATGAGCAAATCTGGCTTGCCCACGTTGTATACACTTGCGGAATCTAACACACCTGATCATCACGTGGTGCTTCGAAACAACAGGCTTTAGCAACGGTACTAACTAAGGGTGAACACTTTATGACTTGAAATTCATGTGCATGAGGGATCATCTTATAATGCTACCGTCGTCTACTAAGCAATACAAGATGCATAAAGGATTAACATCACATGCAATTCATAATATGTGATATGATATGGCCTTTCTTCTTTGTGCTTCCGATCTCCATCTTCTAGCACGAACATGATCCTCATCATCACCGACATTGCATCAAGGTCAATGATGCTTCTCCATGGTTGTCGTCCACCGGCTTCAACTATTACAACTACTTTGAATAGACACGCGGGTCTTAACAGAAATTAAAGACAACCATATGGCTCCTGCCGGTTGCCGACTTACAATAAGGAACATTGCATACATCATATATAATCACAATCATGGCCATATCACATCAGTGCACACCCCTGCAAAACAAAGTTAGACGCCTCTACTTTCTTTGCATATTTTACGTGGTTTGGGGCTTTCAATAAGTGTCGTTCTAACTTACGAACAAGAACCACAACATTGATACTAGTATTGTTAATAACCCATTGTAAATTGGATCTTAACTATGCTAGGAGAAACAGGCACCCGCAAAGCCACTTATGCAATACAAGTTGCATGTCAAGCGTGGAGCAAGTCTCATGAACGATGTCATGTAAGGTTAGCCCGGGCCGCTTCATCCCAACATACCGCAAGATGCAAAGTACACAAGAAGCAATCGACAATAAAAGCATCAACGCCCACAATGACCATTGTGTTCTACTCGTGCAAACAGATCTACATATAGACACGGCTCTGATACCACTGTAGGGGTTCGTAGCATGGAAAACAAAAATTTTCTACCGCATGCACACAAACAAGCCAAGATCTATCTACTAGATTGTAGCAACGAGTCGATAGAGGAACTTACCCTCGAAGATTCCAAAGCGGTTAACGAGAGCAGATTCTTGTGGGTGATGTAGTCGTACACTTGCCGATCTCAAGATCGCGTAGATGATCCTTCCGGCGCTGCGTTCCGGCAGCGCTCCCGCAGTCGGTCACACGTTCGGTACTCGACGAAGACCTTCCTCTCCCTTGTTCCAGCAGGCAGCGGAGTTTGTAGCACTCTCCTCGCGATTCCGGCAGCACAACGGCGTGGTACCGGAAGTAGAGGGGAGATCTCGCAGGGCTTCGCCTTAAGACGGAGCGAGTATGGTGGACTATGAGAGAGCCCTCGACGATCTAGGGTTTAGACACGCCGAGGAAGAGGTGCTAGAGCCGGCGGCTAGGGCTTGGTGGTGCCCAAGTCGGCGGCAAGGAGAACCCTGGGAGGCGGCGGCAGCTGCAGGAGGTGGTGGCGCCAAGCTAGGGTTTAGAGGTAGGAACTTGTGTGTCTAGGAGGGGAGCCCTGCCCCTCCTCTTATAGGTGGAGGGAGGCGCGCCTGGGGAGGGGAGTCCCTCCCCAACTCGGACCCAAGGTGGGCCTGCGGTGGGAGGAGGAACTCCTCCCCCAAGTCGGTTTCAAACCTCCTTCTCCTCTTTCCCAAAACTAGCCGTTTGACTTTCAAACTAGCCGTTTGACTTTTTCAAACTAGTGATTTGAATAAACCCTCTATTTTGGTACAGCGATGACACCTAGTACATGATGCAATCATATCAACTTGATATAACACATTCATGTACCCTTTCCCCTCCGGAGTGCCGGACATTCCGGAACCTTCTAGAACATTCTCGATGAAAACACCGGAACCATTCTCCAACTCCAAAACGGGACTTTCCTTATATGAATCTTATTCTCCAGACCATTCCGGATCTCCTCGTGATATCCCGGATCCCATCCGAGACTCCGAACAACATTCGGTCTCTTACTCATCATTCCAAAACTACTCAACAACATCGGATCCTTAAGTGTGTCTCCCTACGGTTTGTGAATTATGCAGACATGATCGAGACTCTTCTCCGATCAATAACCAATAGAGGAATCTGGAAATTCATATGGCTCCCACATATTTCTACGATTACTTTGCGATCGAATGAACCACTTACATACGATACCAATTTCCCTTTGTCTCACGATAGTTTACTCATCCGAGGTTTTGATCGTCGGTATCTCTGCATACCTAGTTCAACCTCGTTACCGATAAGTACTCTTTTCTCGTTCCCGTGGTATGTGATCCCTTGTGAGCCAGTCACATGCTTGCAAGCTAATTGGATGACATTCCACCGAGAGGGCCCAGAGTATATCTATCCGTCATATGGATGGACAAATCCCACTCTTGATCCATGTGCCTCAACACATACTTTCCGAACACTCAATGCCACCTTTATAGCCACCCAGTTACGGTGTGGTGTTTGATGTCATCAAAGCATCCTTCCGGTGATGGTGATTAGCATGATCTCATGGTCGAAGGAATTAGGTTACTATGTATCAGAAAGCTTATAGCAAATGAACTATATTAAGTGACTTGATCTTTATGCTACGCTTAACTATAGGAGTATGTCCATCACATCATTCTCCTAATGATATGACCCTGTTGTTAATAACATCTCTATGTTCATGATCAGGAAACCATGATCATATATTAACCAACAAGCTAGTTTAACAAGAGGCTTTACTAGGGACTCTTTTATGTTTACAAATCACACAAGTATTAATGTTTCCGGTTAATACAATTATAGCATGGTATGTAAACATTTATCATAAGTATGAAGATATGATAATAACCACTTTATTATTGCCTCTTGGGCATATCTCCAACAGTGTAAGGCAAGGGGACCCCTTATCCCCCCTCCTGTTTGTCCTTGCTGCTGATCTTCTCCAATGCATTCTCAACAAAGCAATGTGCCTTGGGCTTCTATCCCTTCCCTTAGAAGGTGTTTTCTGTCCAGACTTCCCTGTAATCCAGTATGCAAATGACACCTTATTGGTCCTTAAGGCTAACTCAAAACAATTGATGTGCCTTAAAGCTCTCCTTCATACTTTTGCTCTTTCCACTGGACTCAAGGTTAATTATTCTAAATCTAGTATGATGCCAATCAACATGGATTCTGATAGGCTAAGACATTTTGCTAGTACAATCTCCTGCCACACTGGATCACTACCCTTCACTTATCTTGGATTGCCTTTAAGCATCAACAAGCCTGCAGTGGAACATTTTCTGCCTATTGTTCAGAGAGTGGAGAGAAGATTATGTGGGATTGCTGATTTCCTAAACTATGGGGGAAAGCTACAATTGGTTAAATCTGTCTTATCCTCTCTTCCTATTTTTTACATGAGCTGCTTTGAGCTTCCTGTCTCTATTAAAGATCAGCTCATCAAGTACATGAGACAATGCTTGTGGAGGAAAAAACCACTGATGTCCAAGCTAGAGGGCAAGCTCTAGTGGCCTGGAACAAAGTTTGTAGACCAAAGAATCATGGAGGTTTGGGTGTTCTTGACCTTAACATTCAAAACTCAGCTCTTCTTTTAAAATTTTTGGATAAATTCTATAATCACAAAGATATTCCCTGGGTTCATCTTGTCTGGAACACTTAGTATTGCAATGGAAAATTGCCTAAAAGAAGCTTTGAGGGGTACTTTTGGTGGAAGGCTCACCTGAAATTAGTTGACATCTTTAAAGGAATTGAAAAGTGCTCGGTGGGAGATGGCAAATCCACCCTCCTCTAGTCTGATATGTGGAATGATGAATGTTTACAGCATAAGTTTCCTCATTTACTGTCTTATGCAAAAAAATCCACACATCTCTGTCAGTGAGTTTAGGCAGGCTACCAACATGCAAGATCATTTCTTTCTTCCTCTATCCCAGCAAGCATACTTTGACTATCAATGCCTTGAGAAAATTATCAGTGAAGAGATACAGGGAGAAACAGACAGTTGGAGCTACATTTGGGGAAGTGTTTTTTCTTAGTCAAAAAGGCATATTCTTCACTATCTGGGTATCAGACAGTTCAACCTCATTTTTCCTGGTTATGGAAGTCTTCTTGTCAACAAAAACACAAGTTCTTCTTCTGGCTTTTGCTCCTCGATAGACTAAACACCATAAACCTTCTGAAGAGGAAAATATTCTCTCTAGTCACATACGATTGTGTGTTTTATGGTTGCACCAGTGAGGAAACATTACTTCATTTATTTTGGGAATGTTCTTTTGCAAAAGCATGCTGGGATGAAATTTGCCCTGTCCGAGGCAATGACTTAGATCTCTTTGAGGCGTTGGCTAATATAAAATGTAGACTAAAAGTCCCCTTTGCAATGGATATTATTATTCTAGGGGCTTGGGGAATCTGGATGTGCAGAAACAATGAAATATTTAACAACAAGAGTGCTTACCTTGATGAATGGAGAGCTATTGTTTCTCAAGAATTGAGATGGGTCCTGTGTAGAATCAAAAAAAAGCATTACCAGGATCTCAAAGCCTGGATCAGCAACAATTTAGATAGGATATATTTAGCCATGTCGTTTCTCCCTCACTGAGGTGGCCTTGAATCTGTAAATATCTACTGCTGTAACTCATTATGATTTATAAAAATTGCAGTGGGGTTTTTACCCTACTATTTTACCCTCAAAAAAGATGCGGGGCCTCTAGGTTCCCAGCGTCATGGACGACGCCGAACTCCAGCATGGAGGACGAAGGATTCATCATCGCCGACGTGTGGTGGAGCGCGTCAGGGAACGCCGTTCTCGCCCCACGCGACGGCGAGCGGGTGCTGTTCGGCACGCACATCGACCACGACCTCAACCTACCACTGTCGGTCTTCTTTGTCAAGGTCCTCAATCATTACGGTGTGCAGCTCCATAACCTCCCTCCCAACTCTCTGCTTGAGCTTAGCACGCACACAGCTCTCTGCGAGGGGTTTCTTGGCATTAGGCCAAGTTTCACCCTTTTCCGGTACTACTACGGTACCCGGAAGAACTCCATTATCGCGAGTGTGCCTTATACCAACGACACCCTTAGCATAGTCCTTAGGAGAAACCATGTTTATCCTAGGATTAACGCTAGTGAATCCGTCAAACGCTGGGTTGGAACCTTATTTTATCATCAGGATATTCTGGCTCCTGGAAAGGCGGAATGTCTTCCGGCATTCGCCGACGGTGCCGCTCCCCACCAAAACTCATAGGACGCGGAAGCGCCAGAGCCGTCGGATATCTTGATCCTCGCCAAGAGGCGATTGAGTTTTTGTCGTGGTGGTGGCACGACAGATGCCATGGGTAGGCTAAAGTATGGGGCCAATGGATGCTAGAGGGATCCGGGGAGGGAAGATGTAGTGATTTCTACACACAAGTGTCCAGTAAATAGATCTCTATTCTTCTTCTCAAGAACTACAAGTGCTCCTAGAGCTGTTTCATGGAGAAGAAGTAAAAAACAACACGAGCTTTATGGCGTAGAATCAATCGCCCCCCCCTCAGGAGCCCGCGTCCCCCCTTATAAAGGGGTGCCTTGGTTCCTTCTAGGGATGACGTGGCAAGCATATCCTTGGAATATGCTTGTCCCAATATGGTAGCTCGGAGGGCTTATTTCTGTGTCCCCCTTCCGTCGGCGGCAATGTTCCAGAAACCTTCACATGCGCGCCTCGGGCTTCCTCACTGTCACCTCCGTGACGTTTGTCTGCCCTTCTGCTGCTCTGCTCCTTGTCCTTTGCGCTTGGCTCTGTCTAGATTCCTCCTAGACAGTGACTAGGGTTTGACTATAGGCACCCCTTCTCCTGCAAGCTTTGCGTTAATCGGCCTTGTCTCGCATAACTCGGCTCGTCCTTCACCTGCATTCGAATTAGTCAGACTCATTCGGCCGACTTAACTCATATGTCGACCGGATAAGGCGTTACTCATTCTACATTTGTCATGGCCCTTCTTATCTCGGCCGACTCTTACATGATTCGGCTGACACAATCAGTAATTCGTCTTACGATAAGGGGTCACCTCTGTTGGGGATATGCTATATGGGTATCCTCATAGCATGTCACTTATCCGGATAACCCGGGTGGCCCATAGTCGGTAGCATGGCCTATGTCCTACTGGGCGGCCTAGTTAGACGGATCCAGAAGGGAGGCCCATGCCGGATAAAGGAAGGCTACGGTGGAGTCACCAATGTACCCGGAGCCTTGGAGTGCAAGATACACAAGACTAGTAATAGACGGTGTAGGACTCTGTAACCTGTCTGGCTAGGAATTTTCCCTGTAACCCTAGGACCTCGCGAATATATAAGTCGGGCCTATGGGAGCCTTTAGGGCACAACTTCAGACAACCTAGTATCAATTCATACAACCTCGCACAGCGAACCTATCTCTGTAACTCGGCGCATTGCCATTATAGTGATTTATAGCAGGAGTAGGATTCCGCCACCATCGTGGGATCTGAACCTGGGTAAGCTGTGTTACCTCGTACCCGTCAACTGTCCGCCTTACCTCACGTCTCTAAACACGCATTGTGAGGACCCCTCCATGGCGTACTCGTCGGCAATACCACGACAGTGGCGCCCACCGTGGGGCAAGAGGCGCTTCAGGCTCTTCAGCGGGCGAGGACCAAGATCTTCACGGGAATCAGTGAAACCGTAACCATCGGCCGTGTTCTCTTCTCCGACAACATTCCGATCGTCCCTCCCGACGAGTTCTGGATCCTAGCGAAGACGAACCCTACGCGGTGTTCAATCGTTCCTATCGGAGACATCCACCTCTTCATCGGCGAAACCAACTCGAGCCCTAGTTCCCTGGGAGTCGGAGGAGCATCAAGGCCCGCACGGACTACCTACGGGCAGGATACGTTCGCGGAAGGATCGATGTCGGATCTCTCTTCGGAGTTTGCCGGCAAAGATCGGAAAGCATCAAGGCCCGCACAGACCGCCTACGGGCAAGATACGTTCGCGGAAGGATCGATGTCGGATCTCTCCTCAGAGCTCACTGGCAAAGATCAGAAAAATTCAAGGCCCACCCAAACCGCCCCTGTGCAGGACATAAAGGTGGAAGATCACTGCAAATCCGCCGGCTTCGCCTGTGCGTCCGGACAACAGAGATCCAAGTTCATCGGTGTGGTTACCATCTTCGATCTGGCGCGCTGCGTTCAGAGAGAAGGCGAAAACCCCCGTGATTACCTGGCAAGGTGGCTCCGTATACGAGCCGATCTAGCCCACTACCCCGATGATAACGCTTTGTATCACTTCATGGAAGGACTGGACCGTGGCACGCTTCTCCAACATTCTTTAAGACGGCAGCAGGCAACAGGACGCCTTACCCTCAAAGAGATGGTGAGAACCGTCAACAACTACGCGGAAGCAGACGCAGTAGCCCAGATGGAGCTTGCGCTCAGAGACGGAGAACCTCCGATTCAGCAACCGCCGCCACCGCCTCCCGCCACCATCGTCGCAGCAGCACCACCACCTCTAGTCATCGTCGAGGCCGTTGCACCTCCACCGCCCGTCATCGAGGAAGTCCTGGCACCCTCTGACTCTGTCATTGACACGCTTTATGCTGATTTTAGTACAGATTCAGAGGAGATAGACTTCAGTCTAGAAGAGCTAGACTCCGCTATGCATGAGATGGAGGAGGAGTACTCGCGCGACGAGCAAGCCAACAACGCCGTCACGTCTCGAGGGGTGTTCATCACCATTGGGACGACGATGGATGAAGATCAACCCGGACGAGATCCGCGTACAGCATTGGAAAAGGGGAAGGGGCCACTTATTGCTGCTGACGATGATCGCACAAAAGTCATGCCTCCTCCGCCTAACCCAGTGCAGCAGCCGCAGGAACTCGGCACCGACCCGAGCAACAACAACACCGCAAACTTGTCGCCTCCAGCATATACGTCTGCAGCAGCCCAAGTTACTCCAGCTGATAGAGTGATGTACGACAATCTCCTTGTCGAGGCACTGACCATTGCTCATATCGGAACGTGACCCAGCTTGACGAGAAGCGCCAGCAGCTGCTGGAGGAAGCGCAGGCCATCGCGAAGCAAGGTGCTAAACTAGATCGAGATCTGGTCAATGCGCAGAAGTCCATAGAGAAATCTAGAGCAATGGAGGCCGAGTACAAGAATTTACTGCAGCAGCAGAAGGCTAAGAAAGCTCTGGCTCGCGTCATCAACGATCCTGGTGTACAGCGCAACCTAGGATGGGATCCCTCGAAGCCGGCACAGGCCAAGCCATACATTGACAGTGAAGGCAAGCAGGTGATGCCCACCCCGCTCCTTAACCTCGCCGTCGCCAAGACCCTTCTGGAGCAGGATAGATCACCTGAGGTAGTGGAACATGTCTATGACCTAGTGGCCAAGGCGGTGAAGCAGCAGGAAAAGGCCACCTCTCAGAGGCTTGAGTCTGACCCAGCGCTCTGCCAATCTAGCCAGTACAAGCCACCAAGGGACAGATCTCCTCTTGATGTCGGGTCCCAGACGGGTTCATCAGAACGAAGACGGAGGGATGCGCACAACAGGAAGTATGCTATCCCCATATCCTCCGACCACGGAGAAAAGGCACGACCTCGTCGCTCATCGCCACCGCCCCGATCTCCCCGACATCGCGAAGATTACAAGACTCACCATCGTGCGGATATGCCCCCACCAAAACAGTGCGTCATCGTCATCCGCGATAACACGGAGCAGACCCGTCATGACGGAGAGTGCAACCAAGGACACAAGAGTAGGTCACGCCATGACCCTCCGCGTCCGACAAGCAACCGTGACAGGCGTGAGGCGTCGCAGGAGGGTACCAGCAAGAAGGAGAACCCACCGCCACCTCCGCCTCCATCGCCACCGAGCAGTCACCATGGCGGAGGAGGCCCGCGTCATTCATGCAGCCCATTCCCTATTGACAAAAAGAAGAAGAACCCGGAGCCGTACGATGCACATTCACGGATCGATAAGATCCACGAGGCCCGGGAAGGACCATACCTGGGACCACGTTGCTTTGGACCTGCAATACAGTCCGCAACTTACCCCAAAGGTTTCCGGATTGACAAGACCATCAAGCCCTATGACGGCACCGCCAAGCCAGCCACATGGTTGTAGGACTACGACAACGCAGTGGAGATTGCCGGAGGCAACCCCAACATTGCCGTCAAGTACCTCCCATTAATGTTGGCAGGCACGGCCCGTCAATGGATCGACGACTTGCCGGAGAAATCCATCTACAACTGGTTGGACATGCAAGAAGCGTTCACCAAGAACTTTGAGGGTACATACAAGCGTCCCTGCACTGTGGGCGATCTACAGCGGTGCGTGCAAGAGAAAGACAAGACATCTCGCGCCTACCTCCCTCGTTGGCTCGACATGAAGAATTCCTGCGAAGGAGTGCATGCCTAGACCGCCATGGCCGCCTTCATCGATGGATTGGAAAGAGGCACGTTGCTCCGACATAAACTAAAGCGCTTGCAGGACAATCACCAGCTTGACTTGAACCAGATGATTCAGTTGGCTAGTGAGTTCGCAGCCGCCACCGACGATGCTCGCGGCTCATTTCCGGCAACAGCCGTTCCAACTCAATCTCGGAGGAACAGCAGTACAAAGCGGAAAACCGCTCCAGAAGAAAAGCAATCTACCGACATGGTCGCTCGACTTTTGCAGGACGAGGTGATGGCGGACAACGTGGTCGAGGAAGGGGAGCTGGCCGTGGGCAGCAGCGAGGCAGTGAAACAACCTCGGCACCTCTCCGCGTTCCCCAAACGTACGAGGAGTACCACGATATGCCGTGCCTCATACACCTCTACGCCAACGGCAAGGCCACCCATACCAATCGACACTACAAGTTTGTCAACGACCTCAAGGAAGACCCGGAGTCCGGCTACAAGCAAAGTCGGAAGAACAGACCGCGAGGCAAGGGCAAGGGAAGAAGAAGGAGGAGGAGTCCAAGGATTCGAGTGACATGGACGAAGACGTTGACCCCAAGCACGCCGCCAAGAGCGACGACAAGGGCAATAACCCCTTCGCAAAGAAGGCTCCAGTCTACCACACTTTCCTTGGCACCCCCACCGTCCGACAACAGAAGACCTCTCTGAGGATCCTGATGGCTACTCTCCCCCAGTTCCCTAGTACCTGCGTTGGTCGGAAGTTCCAATCACTTGGGACATGATAGACCACCCAGACCTTATACCTACGGAGAACCAGTACGCCATGGTCATCAACCCCTTGATTGACGGCGTGGAGTTCACCAAGTGTATGGTGGATAGTGGAAGCAGTATCAACATCATGTACCTGGATACACTGCAAAAGATGAACTTGACGGAGGCAAACCTAAGGCGGACCAACACCATCTTCCACGGCGTAGTTCCTGGTCGGGAGGCTCGGTCCCTTGGGTGCATTACACTTTAGGTTTCCTTTGGCGACGTTAACAATTACCGCCAAGAGCGCATGACCTTCGAGGTGGTCCCCTTCAAGAGCGTGTACCACGTCATATTCGGCCGCGACATATTCCACACGTTCATGGCCAAGCCATGCTTCGTCTACAACAAACTCAAGATACCCAGACCAAACGGTGTCATCACCGTATCCGGAAGCTTTACCAAGGCAAGGGACTGCAAGATCAATGAAGCAGCCGTTGCAGAAGCTATCCTCTACAATGAAGAATTCAAAGAGATCCAGAGCAAGGTCAATGACTCAGAGATGCCCGCGTCGAAGAAGCAGATCTCCGACTCCACTCCTGCGTTCAAGGACGCCATCGAGACCAAGCCTGTGGAACTTGTGGTAGGCGATGCCTCCAAGGTCACCACCATTGGGACGAACCTAGATCCCAAATAGAAAGCGCGCTCGTCGAGTTCCTCCGTGAGAATAGGGACATCTTTGCCTGGCAACCTGCCGACATGAAAGGTGTACCTAGGGTACTTGCCGAGCACAGCTTAAACATTGATCCAAAATGTAAACTAGTGAAACAACCTCTGTGACGCTTTGGAGATGAGAAGAGACACGCCATTGGCAAAGAGATAGCTAGGTTACTTAAGGCTAGATTTATTCGAGAAGTCCTTCACACCCAATGGGTGGCCAATACTATACTTGTCCCCAAAAAGGGAACCAATGAATTAAGAATGCGTGTTGATTACACCGGCTTGAACAAAGCATGTCCCAAAGATCCGTTTGCTTTGCCTCGCATTGACCAAGTCATTGACTCGACGGCTGGCTCGAAGCTTTTGTGTTTTCTCGATGCATACTCAGGATACCACCAGATCAAGATGAGGAAGTCGGACCAATTGGCCACTTCGTTCACTACCCCATATGGCACGTTTTGCTATGTCATGATGCCCTTTGGGCTGAAAAACACAAGTGCTACCTACCAGCGGACAATGCAACGTTGCCTCCACGACCAAATTGGTCGGAACGTTCACGCTTATGTGGACGATATCACGGTGATGTCTAAAAAGTCAAATGACTTAATCTCTGACTTAAAAGAAACCTTTGATAATCTCCGGAAATACAACATGATGCTTAACCCTAAGAAGTGCGTCTTCGGGGTTCCAGCCAGCAAATTGTTGGGTTTGATCGTTTCCCAACGTGGAATCGAGGTCAACCCGGAGAAAATCAAGGCCATCTTAAACATAAACCGTCCGACATGCCTAAAGGACATTCAATGACTAACATGTTGTGTTGCAGCAGTTAGTCGGTTCGTCAGCCGACTTGGAGAGAAGGCTCTGCCGCTGTACAGGTTGCTGAAGAAGGCAGACAAATTCACGTGGACGGACGAAGAAGATGCAACATTGAAGCAGCTCAAGGAGATTCTTTCCTCAGCGCCCATCCTTGCAGCACCCGAGCCTGGAGAGCCCCTGTTAATTTACATGGCGGCAACCAACCGGGTTATCAGCATCGTCGTCATGGTAGAGCGGAAGGAACCAGGATATGAGCACAGAGTTCAATGACCAGTTTACTATGTTAGCGAGGTCTTGATGGATTCCAACCAGCGTTACCCGCACTACCAAAAGATAGTTTATGGAGTATTCCTTTCTTCTCGAAAGCTGAGGCATTACTTTCAGGAGCACCCAATCACAATGGTGAGCAAGACCCCACTGTCCGACATTATCAATAACAGCGACGCTACAGGAAGGGTCGTGAAGTGGGGCATTGAACTCGCCGCCTTCGAGATCACCTACAAGAGACGCGACGCTGTCAAGTCACAAGCCTTGGCGGATTTTGTTGCAGATTGGACGGAGATGCCAGATGCTACTTCGTTGACAGAACCAGAGTACTGGGTGATGCACTTTTACGGATCAAAGCCGCTCAACGGCTCGGGGACTGGTGTATTGCTACAATCACCAACAGGAGACAAGCTACACTACGTTCTGTAGATCCACTTTGAGGTACAAACAACATGGCGGAGTATGAAGAACTTATTCACGGACTGCGTGTAGCCAAGGATATTGGCATCAAGTGTATAGTTTGCTGTGGAGATTCCGACTTGGTTGCCCAGCAGGTGGCTGACACCTGGAATGCGCGGAACCCTATGATGGCGGCATATCGAGATGAAGTGGACGAGATAGCCAAGAGCTTCTTGGGCTACGAAGTCAAGTATGTACCTAGGTAACAAAATGAGGCGGCTGATCTGCTGTCTAAGCTTGGATCGGGGCGCAAGCAAATTCCTCCAGGAGTTTTCCTAGAGCACCTACGCACACCATCTGTGAAGGGCGCCGACATCGACAACCCGGATAGAGCTGACTCTTTCGTCAACATGGTGACTAAGGTCCCTCCGGCTTGGACAAAACCGTTCATGGACTATCTCTAACACGAAACTTTGCCCGACGACGAAGTCGAAAGACGGAAAATAGTACTATGAGCAAAGGGTTATACCATAATCAATGGGAAACTCTACAAAAGGAGCACTACTGGTGTATACCTAAAGTGTGTTTCCCGGCTAGAAGGTATGGAAATCCTACGCGAAATCCATCTCGGAGATTGCGGGCATCACGCCGCTCCCCGATCGTTGGTCGTGAAATCCTTCCGGCAAGGATTCTACTGGCTGACCGCGAAGGCGGACGCTGACAAGTTGGTTGAGACATGCATGGGATGCTAGTATTATGCCCGACAACCACATGTTCCTGCTGAAGAACTGCGAACAATACCAATAACTTAGCCGTTTGCAGTATAGGGGCTAGACATGGTGGGACCGTTACAAACGACACCCTGTGGGTTTACGCATCTGCTTGTAGCAGTTGATAAATTCACTAAATGGATAGAAGCTAAACCCATTAGAAAGCTTGATGGGGCAACTGCCCTCAGGTTTGTCCGGGATCTAGTGGTGAGATTTGGTCTCCCACATAGCATTATCTCCGACAACGGCATCAATTTTTCACTCGGAGAAGTGGAGGCATATTGTTGGGAGAAAGGCATCCGACCTGATCTTGCTTCTGTGGCACACCCACAATCCAACGGTCAGGTTGAGCGAGCCAATGGATTAATTCTGCAGGGAATCAAGCCACGTCTTGAGGCACCGCTACATAGAGCAGCTGGAGCCTGGGCGAAAGAATTGCCATCTGTGCTGTGGAGTTTACGAACTATACCCAACAGATCCACCGGCTACACCCCTTATTTCATGGTATATGGAGCAGAAGCCATCCTGCCTTCCGACATTCTTCATGATGCACCAAGAGTTGCCGCCTACGACAAAGATGACGCTGAAGAATCCATACGACTAGATGTGGACCTTCTCGAGGAGGAGCGTGTTTTGGCATGCCAAAGATCCGCCATCTACCAGAAGAAGCTACGCATCTACCATAGTTGCCACGTTCGACATCGCTCGTTTAAAGAGGGGGATTTGGTGCTCCGACTTAAGCAGAAGAAGTCGCATAAACTATCCCCGCCATGGGAAGGACCATTCATCATAAGCAAGGCGCTACTCAATGGGTCTTACTACCTTGTTGACAATCATGAACTAATGGATAGACCCAACGAGGATCATAAGCGTAAGTGACGTGACCCGGATGATGACTATCCAGAGCTTGAGCTGCCATGGAACATAGCACAACTACGTCCTTTCTACACTTAGCATTTTTATCTAATTGTGTAACTTTTATATGATCAATGAAATAAAGATCTTTGGTTCACTCATATTTCTGAGTCTTTTACCTCCTTTAGTGTTCATTTTTGGATCATGTAAAACATTTATGCACAAGCTTTGCGATTGCACTTGTGAAAAATCCGCCTATGGGCGTTAGCTTAAGTTTTCTGGTCTACACGTTCTTTGTTGTTTTTATGTGGATTCTGGAGTAGTGACTTTTGGCACTTATTGTCGGTGATTTTGTGCCAAGGTTATTGATGGTGCCATTGGGTATCATCGCCTAAGCGCATGGTTCCGACAACGAGTCTTCCGACTCACGAAAAGTCAAGCATAAGAACCAAAGTAATGGATAAGCTAGCACTTGCTTAAAAAATATATACATGCTGGAAACTAGTTCTTAAGAAGCGGGAAATAAAACAACCATTGTTTTCCGCCTTAAGTTACATCAACATGTTTTTTCCGCATATAACCAAAGGTGAAACAAATATTACAAAGTTGTTTTTCACTCCTTTGGTGCAGGTGAATTGGAGGCAGCATCGTCACCAGCCGGAGAATCACCCTCAACGTCGGCACTCTGGTGGGACTCGTGTAGCACCCTCAGAATCGGCCCTATGCAAGTTTTAGCGAAACTCGCCAAACCCGCATAGAAACGATTCAAAGGTGCCCACCAGGCACTTTCGTGCGGGTGGAAAACGAAGTAATAACATTACACAACAGTCCTCGATGGGACCCACAGAACAGATATATACAACAGCGACTCAACGAGTCAAGAATACAAAGATAATATACAAAGATCCAAATCACCTTAAAAATGATAGAGCGTCCGACTACGGACAAGATGCAAATGGGGCTAAGAGCCCTGAAGAATAACCAATGGCGTCCATAACCCTGCCCAGGCCAATCCGGAAGGGTAACCCTGCTAACGACGTTGATCTCAAAACCTGCTTAAACAAAAAGGGGTGCCGACAAAGGGCAAAGGAAAAAGAGGAGCGTCAGTACTGAGGCTAGTACACGGCGAGGCTAGAATTCGGCGGTCCTCGCCTACATAGGTATGGTGGACTGAAGCGGCAGCGGCAGCGTGCACTAAACAACCTATAGAGACTCGAAACAACTGGCGGCTATCAGAGAGGGGTGGGAAAGACCTATTCGGGACCAACCTGATGCTACCACCAAACATACCCATCCTGGTATTTCCCCCTTCGAGACCAAACGAGGAAGTCAACCGAGAAACTCACACAGTTGGCAGTTTTATTTATTCAGTTATCGTTGCACCAATTACTAGTCAGGTATAGCTGGTCATCCTGATAAAATAAGCAGTGGGCAGTTTTATTTAACCATTCCGTTGTAGTTGCGACACTTACTAGTCAAATACGGTTAGCATGAGATAACCCAAAACCCCAGCAGTTGTTGGTACTTTTATTTAGCCATTCCGTTGTAGTTGCAATACTTACTAGTCAGATTCAATGGTCGCAAGCGACAACCCAAACAAGCAATTGTTGGCAGTTTTATTTAGCCATTCCATTATAGTGAAGCTGATTACTAGTCATTATAAAGTCAAATTTATAACACTACTTTAGTTATAGTTGTCTATGATCGAGATACTGTGCTCCAAGTCGTCCATAACCGCGGACACGGCTTTCAGAAAGTTTTACCCTGCAGGGGTGCACAAATAGCAACACACAGTCGATCAACCTCGGAAAAACCAAATCAAAACCCAACGAGGCCTTCACGACAAAGCAATCACAGGATTCAGAAATATTTCCGGGGGCCACCCCGTTGAGTAGACCCGCAACGAAGCTAGCTGACTCCGAGACGGACTCAAGGTTTGCGACAATGGCTGTAAACGACTGGGAACCCAAAACTGGGCTTGTCGATACCGCGAAAACACTCCGCTTACCTAAACAGTATAGTGTGCAGTACCTCGCATAATCGTAATAAAGCAGTAAAGCATGGCATAGGTACAGGATAGTAAATAAAACCTCAAACTAGTTTGTGGCCCCAAGAAATAAGAATGAATCAAGCTCTGGCTCAGGGGGGTCCCATAATTCCCCCGTATGTGGATAGCGCGAATATTCAAGGAACAGGCATCAAGTACTCGGGGTCCTACGGGACACAAGTGGATGGTTAACAACCAAATAACATCTATTGCCCACCTGTGCCTCTGCTTACCTACTTCAAGTTTAGTTATTAAACAATAATTAAAGTGAACGATAATTAAAGCCATGACCATCTCCAACATTAAACATGCGGCAATGCTCCAACAACTGTGGTACTTAACGACACGCAACAGCACTTGAGCAAGCGACTACGACGCGCAGGTCCAACTATCTACCAAACAACAGGTAATAGGATGTGTCCAAGGCAATGTAAGGCTGCAAGGGATACCACGGGTACGAAAACTAGAGCATCGCAACACAGATAGCAATCGATCAACAGGAGGGAATAAATACTATAAAAGTAAGATAGGTAGAAAGGGGGAGATGCTCGCCTAAAAACATTGCCGAAGATTCATCCGAAGATCGGGTCGACACTCGCACCAACTCAACGGCCTTATCCGCGAAGAACCAAAACACTAGAATAAACACCGGATGCAATATTTAATACTACGGCAAAAGATCGGGCATGATGCATGTATGATGTATGACATGGCTAAGTTGCGATGCAATTAGGCAATATTAAGCGGAACCGGGGGTCCCGACAATTATTTAAGTGGTGCAAGTTGTCTAGATACCCCACAATTTAAATGTTGTCTTAATAAGGCAAAATTAGATCACCGGTTCGCTACACAAATTTAAATGGGACCGATATACGACTAGATTTGCCCGCATATGGGCCCCATATTTAATTATGAGGTGAATCGGCATAATGCCCCCAACCCACATGATATGCATGCGAGATGAACCATTAATATGCAACAAGTTTTATATAACGCATTTATAAAAATAGGGCTCGAGAAAGGGGTCACACATTAGGGTCGAAGATCTTGGTTCCGGGGGGGGGGGGGGGCGGGGGTTCGGGGTTCGGTCTCAGGGTTCAGGGTTCGACGGGATCGGTCTCGGCGGGATCGTTCTAGGTCAACAGAGTAGATCTTGTCGCATCCGGGAAGCAGGACTTGGTTTGGTGTCGGGGCACATCGGGTCCGTCCTGGTCGGTGTCGATCTTGGCGTTCTTCAGGTTCGGGTCTCGGCGTCCGAGGGGAGTACTTGGCGTCCCGGATCGGTCTCGGATCCATGAAGCAGATCTTGTCGGGGCCTCATGTCGCTCTTGGGTTATCATGTGCAATTGTCAGTCTTGTCCGCGGATGAACTTGACTTGACGGTTCGATGTCGTTGCAGCGCTTGGCGTCGGCGGGATCGGCCTTCGGATCTTGGTCGGGTCAGCGGTAGATCTTGTCCATGTCGAAGATCTTGCCGGAGGTTCGTCGAGTGCCACCGGTTGGTACGGTCTTCGGTCTCCAGGAAGGTCTTGGTGTGGCCTTCGAATCAACGGGATCGGCTTCGGGGTTTCCGGCTACGGGAAGACGATCTTGTGGTTTCAGCTTCGAGAAGATCTTGACGGAGTCGTTCTTGGTCACACGGGGTCAAACCCTCAGAACACAAAACGCTCTGCTATCTCGCAGCCAAAAACACGGGCACACGCAAAACAAACGGAAGGCATGCAGCAGGGCGGTCAGCGGCGCCTACGCGCTGGAAGGAGGCGGAGGCCGACGGGTCGGAGCAGGGACGACGCGGGCGCGAGCGAGCCAGAGAACGTCAGGGCGCCCTTGGTGCGCGGCGGCGCCGGCCTGACGGACGAGGAGGCGCGGGGCCGGCGGCAACGGCCAGCGAGGAAGGAGGCCTGGGGTCGACGCGGGGCATGGCGGACGGGCGCCTGCGGGAAGGGCCGCCGACGAGGAGGCGGGCGGCCTCTCACGGTACTGGGGGCGGGGCAGCCAAGGCGGCGAGCAGCAGGGGCGGAGGAGGCGCGGCGTCCACTCGGGGGAAGAGGAGCTACTGGTGGAGGGCGGCCCAGGGCGGCGCCGGCGGCGGTGGACGGGACGGAGCAGGGCTCGCGACGGCGGAGTACTTGGACGGGAGGCGCGGTGCGTGCTCGGGTCGACGGCTGAGGAGATGCGGGCGCTGCTGCGTAGGTGACGGCCGGGCTCGACGGTGGCGGCTCTGCGGTGGCCGACGAGGGGACAGTAGCGGGAAGATGACGCGGCGGCGGGCCTGATGGTGGCGGGGACGATGGCGACGGGCGGGCGGCCGGACGACGGGGGCGTGGCCCAGGCGAGGCAGAGCGGAGGAGGCCGGCGGAGGACGGTGGGGCGAGGAGGAGAGGAGGGCCGAGAGGTTGGCCGGCCGGGGAGGGCAAGATGGCGGCAAGGCGGGGTCGACACGGCGCGGGTGGGGAAGACACGGTGAGGGAGAGGGGACGCGAGGGAGGAGGTGGGTCGTGCAGGGCCGGGTCCACGCGGGGTGGGGCCCGATGGCAGGGAGGTGTGTGCGTGAGTGCGTGTGAGGGAGGAGAGAGGGAGTGGGGGTTTGGGCTGGGATTGATGAGGTGGCAAGGTGGGTGGGGATTGGGGTCCAGGGGGGTGAGGTGGACTGGGGAGGTGAGGTGGAGGGCTGGGAGTGGCTGGGTAGGTTAGGACTAGGTAGAAAAGGGATTAGGCAGGCAGGTTTTTGTACTGGGGGTGGCCGACTGGGTCGGATCGGCCCGGTACGGCTGCCCCCTAAAAATAATTAAACATTTTATTTAATTAAAACGGGGCGTTTGAAATCTGTGGTTAGACAAACAAAATATTCCGGAGACCCGGGTTTTGCGTTTGAACAAAGACGGGGCGTTTAGAAAACAAAAATAGGTTTTTCCGAAAATAGTTTTATGCAAGCAAATGCAAGATGATGACATGCTCAAATGCAATGTGGCATGATGACATGAGCATGCGGTCATGACGATGCAATGCACAAAAACAACGCGATTTTCTAGCAGTGGTTTTGCGGGATGCCACAATTCGACACCACTAACAATGGATCTCGCCCTCGAGATCCGCCTCATGGTACCAGAAGGAAGGTCGGTGATCTGCATCTTCTCGCTTCGTGTAGATCTTCGCGACACCACTAACAAGAGGTCGTTGTCCGTGATCGTCGAGGGAACCTCCGGGAACAAAAAGTCGAAGGTAGAGGTATCAACAAATAAAGCCACCCTAGCTTCGATAGAAAGAGGGAACCGATGCATTCTCATCCACTTCAATGTACAAAAGCGAATAGAAGGGGTAGTCGGCATGGGGGCCAATCCATCACGCACCCAAACTATTACTCTGCACAATCAGTAGAAAAGAGTACAACCATTCTCGGAATCAGACTGAAGATCTCGACAATCGAGGTTCAGAAACAAAGGAGTGATGCAAACTCTGCATCGGATCTAGCGTAGATGATGTCGTCGCGTCGGAAAACACCGGAAGGCACAAGAAGGAACAAAGAGAGTCCACCAGACGAAGGATTCCTCGGATAGCATGAAGACCAGATGTAGCATCACCGTTACCCAAGGAGGAAGCGAAACCCTGAAGGTACGACGAAAACCCAACCACGAGAATTCCTGGACTCGAAGAAAGAGAAGAGAGCGGATTCAAAACACGTAGAGGTAAGCGGAGAATAGCAGTGGGTAAGGAGTAAAATCAGACCTAATCAGAACTATCCAACCGATTTTGAAAAATAGTTTTGACACTCTACTTCGGCCGTTAGCTAGGTTATCCTACAGGCTGGACTTGTGGGGTATCGCAACTGCAGAGCTCTGATACCACTCTGTAGCACCCTCAGAATCGGCCCTATGCAAGTTTTAGCGAAACTCGCCAAACCCGCATAGAAACGATTCAAAGGTGCCCACCAGGCACTTTCGTGCGGGTGGAAAACAAAGTAATAACATTACACAACAGTCCTCGATGGGACCCACAGAACAGATATATACAACAGCGACTCAACGAGTCAAGAATACAGAGATAATATACAAAGATCCAAATCACCTTAAAAATGATAGAGCGTCCGACTACGGACAAGATGCAAATGGGGCTAAGAGCCCTGAAGAATAACCAATGGCGTCCATAACCCTGCCCAGGCCAATCCGGAAGGGTAACCCTGCTAACGACGTCGATCTCAAAACCTGCTTAAACAAAAAGGGGTGCCGACAAAGGGCAAAGGAAAAAGAGGAGCGTCAGTACTGAGGCCATTACACGGCGAGGCTAGAATTCGGCGGTCCTCGCCTACATAGGTATGGTGGACTGAAGCGGCAGCGGCAGCGTGCACTAAACAACCTATAGAGACTCGAAACAACTGGCGGCTATCAGAGAGGGGTGGGAAAGACCTATTCGGGACCAACCTGATGCTACCACCAAACATACCCATCCTGGTATTTCCCCCTTCGAGACCAAACGAGGAAGTCAACCGAGAAACTCACACAGTTGGCAGTTTTATTTATTCAGTTATCGTTGCACCAATTACTAGTCAGGTATAGCTGGTCATCCTGATAAAATAAGCAGTGGGCAGTTTTATTTAACCATTCCGTTGTAGTTGCGACACTTACTAGTCAAATACGGTTAGCATGAGATATCCCAAAACCCCAGCAGTTGTTGGTACTTTTATTTAGCCATTCCGTTGTAGTTGCAATACTTACTAGTCAGATTCAATGGTCGCAAGCGACAACCCAAACAAGCAATTGTTGGCAGTTTTATTTAGCCATTCCATTATAGTGAAGCTGATTACTAGTCATTATAAAGTCAAATTTATAACACTACTTTAGTTATAGTTGTCTATGATCGAGATACTGTGCTCCAAGTCGTCCATAACCGCGGACACGGCTTTCAGAAAGTTTTACCCTGCAGGGGTGCACAAATAGCAACACACACTCGATCAACCTCGGAAAAACCAAATCAAAACCCAACGAGGCCTTCACGACAAAGCAATCACAGGATTCAGAAATATTTCCGGGGGCCACCCCGTTGAGTAGACCCGCAACGAAGCTAGCTGACTCCGAGACGGACTCAAGGTTTGCAACAATGGCTGTAAACGACTGGGAACCCAAAACTGGGCTTGTCGATACCGCGAAAACACTCCGCTTACCTAAACAGTACAGTGTGCAGTACCTCGCACAATCGTAATAAAGCAGTAAAGCATGGCATAGGTACAGGATAGTAAATAAAACCTCAAACTAGTTTGTGGCCCCAAGAAATAAGAATGAATCAAGCTCTGGCTCAGGGGGGTCCCATAATTCCCTCGTATGTGGATAGCGCGAATATTCAAGGAACAAGTATCAAGTACTCGGGGTCCTACGGGACACAAGTGGACGGTTAACAACCAAATAACATCTATTGCCCACCTGTGCCTCTGCTTACCTACTTCAATTTTAGTTATTAAACAATAATTAAAGTGAACGATAATTAAAGCCATGACCATCTCCAACATTAAACATGCGGCAATGCTCCAACAACTGTGGTACTTGACGACACGCAACAGCACTTGAGCAAGCGACTACGACGCGCAGGTCCAACTATCTACCAAACAACAGGTAATAGGATGTGTCCAAGGCAATGTAAGGCTGCAAGGGATAACACGGGTACGAAAACTAGAGCATCGCAACACAGATAGCAATCAATCAACAGGAGGGAATAAATACTATAAAAGTAAGATAGGTAGAAAGGGGGAGATGCTCGCCTGAAAACATTGCCGAAGATTCATCCGAAGATCGGGTCGACACTCGCACCAACTCAACGGCCTTATCCGCGAAGAACCAAAACACTAGAATAAACACCGGATGCAATATTTAATACTACGGCAAAAGATCGGGCATGATGCATGTATAATGTATGACATGGCTAAGTTGCGATGCAATTAGGCAATATTAAGCGGAACCGGGGGTCCCGACAATTATTTAAGTGGTGCAAGTTGTCTAGATACCCCACAATTTAAATGTTGTCTTAACAAGGCAAAATTAGATCACCGGTTCGCTACACAAATTTAAATGGGACCGATATACGACTAGATTTGCCCGCATATGGGCCCCATATTTAATTATGAGGTGAATCGGCATAATGCCCCCAACCCACATGATATGCATGCGAGATGAACCATTAATATGCAACAAGTTTTATATAACGCATTTATAAAAATAGGGCTCGAGAAAGGGGTCACACATTAGGGTCGAAGATCTTGGTTCCGGGGGGGGGGGGGGTTCGGGGTTCGGTCTCAGGGTTCAGGGTTCGACGGGATCGGTCTCGGCGGGATCGTTCTAGGTCAACAGAGTAGATCTTGTCGCATCCGGGAAGCAGGACTTGGTTTGGTGTCGGGGCACATCGGGTCCGTCCTGGTCGGTGTCGATCTTGGCGTTCTTCAGGTTCGGGTCTTGGCGTCCGAGGGGAGTACTTGGCGTCCCGGATCGGTCTCGGATCCATGAAGCAGATCTTGTCGAGGCCTCATGTCGCTCTTGGGTTATCATGTGCAATTGTCGGTCTTGTCCGCGGATGAACTTGACTTGACGGTTCGATGTCGTTGCAGCGCTTGGCGTCGGCGGGATCGGCCTTCGGATCTTGGTCGGGTCAGCGGTAGATCTTGTCCATGTCGAAGATCTTGCCGGAGGTTCGTCGAGTGCCACCGGTTGGTACGGTCTTCGGTCTCCAGGAAGGTCTTGGTGTGGCCTTCGAATCACCGGGATCGGCTTCGGGGTTTCCGGCTACGGGAAGACGATCTTGTGGTTTCAGCTTCGAGAAGATCTTGACGGAGTCTTTCTTGGTCACACGGGGTCAAACCCTCAGAACACAAAACGCTCTGCTATCTCGCAGCCAAAAACACGGGCACACGCAAAACAAACGGAAGGCATGCAGCAGGGCGGTCAGCGGCGCCTACGCGCTGGAAGGAGGCGGAGGCCGACGGGTCGGAGCAGGGACGACGCGGGCGCGAGCGAGCCAGAGAACGTCAGGGCGCCCTTGGTGCGCGGAGGCGCCGGCCTGACGGACGAGGAGGCGCGGGGCCGGCGGCAACGGCCAGTGAGGAAGGAGGCCTGGGGTCGACGCGGGGCATGGCGGACGGGCGCCCGCGGGAAGGGCCGCTGACGAGGAGGCGGGCGGCCTCTCACGGTACTGGGGGCGGGGCAGCCAAGGAGGCGAGCAGCAGGGGCGGAGGAGGCGTGGCGTCCGCTCGGGGGAAGAGGAGCTACTGGTGGAGGACGGCCCAGGGCGGCACCGGCGGCTGTGGACAGGACAGAGCAGGGCTCGCGACGGCGGAGTACTTGGACGGGAGGCGCGGTGCGTGCTCGGGTCGACGGCTGAGGAGATGCGGGCGCAGCTGCGTAGGTGACGGCCGGGCTCGATGGTGGCGGCTCTGTGGTGGCCGACGAGGGGACGGCAGCGGGAAGATGACGCGGCGGCGGGCCTGACGGTGGCGGGGACGATGGCGACGGGCGGGCGGCCGGACGACGGGGGCGTGGCCCAGGCGAGGCAGAGCGGAGGAGGCCGGCGGAGGACGGTGGGGCGAGGAGGAGAGGAGGGCCGAGAGGTTGGCCGGCCGGGGAGGGCGAGCTGGCGGCGAGGCGGGGTCGACACGGAGCGGGTGGGGAAGACGCGGTGAGGGAGAGGGGACGCGAGGGAGGAGGTGGGTCGCGCGGGGCCGGGTCCACGCGGGGTGGGGCCCGATGGCAGGGAGGTGTGTGCGTGAGTGCGTGTGAGGGAGGAGAGAGGGAGTGGGGGTTTGGGCTGGGATTGATGAGGTGGCAAGGTGGGTGGGGATTGGGGTCCAGGGGATTGAGGTGGACTGGGGAGGTGAGGTGGAGGGCTGGGAGTGGCTGGGTAGGTTAGGACTAGGTAGAAAAGGGATTAGGCAGGCAGGTTTTTGTACTGGGGGTGGCCGACTGGGTCGGATCGGCCCAGTACGGCTGCCCCCTAAAAATAATTAAACATTTTATTTAATTAAAACGGGGCGTTTGA
The DNA here is from genome assembly GCA_916181665.1 of Avena sativa. Lineage (NCBI taxonomy): Eukaryota > Viridiplantae > Streptophyta > Magnoliopsida > Poales > Poaceae > Avena > Avena sativa. Next base: position 224,667,186 of record OV702284.1, on the reverse strand, counting down.
AATCTGTGGTTAGACAAACAAAATATTCCGGAGACCCGGGTTTTGCGTTTGAACAAAGACGGGGCGTTTAGAAAACAAAAATAGGTTTTTCCGAAAATAGTTTTATGCAAGCAAATGCAAGATGATGACGATGCTCAAATGCAATGTGGCATGATGACATGAGCATGCGGTCATGACGATGCAATGCACAAAAACAACGCGATTTTCTAGCAGTGGTTTTGCGGGATGCCACAATTCAGAGGAATCTTGGTTGCCGCTGTCGATGATGTTCATGGGCATGAAGACGTCGATGTCCACCAACTCGGCAACTCTGGTGTCATAACCCGCGAGTGATGACAAGATGGTTTCATGATCAATCTCTTTGCCATCATCGTCGACGTCGGGGATACCAGAGGTCACCATGTCGATGTCGGCACCTTCGTAGTGTGCCTTCACCATTGAGAGCGCCATCCTTGCGCCAGCCCATGCACATGAAGCTTTCCAGCTTGTGATACGCTCGGGGGCTTGGCGCAGAATCTCCGAGTACTTCTCCACGGAGTCTGATGCCTTGATGTTTATCTGGAGGGGCTTGGCGATCTCCTTGGCCTATGTGATGGCGGTGTTGATAAAGTTGCCGACAAGAACCATGCATTCCTTGGCTGGAGGGGGCGATCTGGTTAAACCCATAGGAGCTGCAAATTCCGACAAGGAGCGCATGAGTTCAACAATTCAAAGTATCCAGACTACAGAAATACAAGGCGGAGAAAACTTACTGAAGATGCTGGCTTCAGATTGCCAGAGGGTGTCCTCCAAGGATTGTTTTCTCTTGTTGGAGGAGCTTGTACGCCTCGCCATGGCGGTGATTCTTCTCATCGGCAGCTCGCTTCTGATCTTTTAAGATCGCGATCTCCTCCTTCAAGCGGTTGATTTACTCGGTGGCGGAGTCCTGCAGGGCCTTCATCGACTCCTCATGCATTTTCATCATATCCTTCCTCTCCTGCTTAAGAATCTTGTTTTCTCTATCCAGCTCTTGAATATGCTTGGATTGCTTGACAATGTTCTTAGCCTTGGCGATGGTTTCTGCAAGTCGGAGAAAGTAAAGTACACAGTGAGTACTCGGAGAATGTGGGCACAAAACCAAGTCGGAATGCGCATTTAGAAAACAGACGCTTGCTCTTGGTGATTTGTTCCTTCAAGAAGGCAGTTTTACCCTTTTCAACTTCTAGATCTGCACGCATCTTCTGGTACTTGTCATTTGCCATGCCCCTCCAAGCATTCTCGTTCTGTGGAAAAAAGAACAAAGTTAAAACGTTGTTTATTATGCTTGGAGCATCTAGTCAGAAAATTTCCACCTAGACGCTCGGGGACTACAGCGAGAGTTTTTAACTTAGCAATATGCTTAGCTTTTCTTTAAGAATCTAGTCGGAACGAATTCAGTTCTCGCTTAGAAGCTTGGGGGATACAGTATAAAGTTTTTAACTCGGATATCTTCTTAGCTTTTCTTTAAGCATCTAGTCGGAACTAATTCAGTTACAACTAGAGGCTTCGGGGCTACAGTATTGAAATTTATAAAAACTTTGTATGCTACTCTTAAAGCATCTAGTCGGAATAGTTCATTCCATCTAAATGCTTGGGGGCTACAGTGAGAGGTTTTCTAGCTTAGTCACTCTTAGAGCATATAGATGCAAAACCTATGGTTTTCCGTCTACATCCTCGGGGGCTATAGAGGGATACTCATATGAAAAGCAAAAGGCAAAGAAAACTTACAAGTGCGATGATCTTGAGGTTCGTAGCGCTCTCGGCCAGCAGCTTGGCAAAGGATTCGCTATTTCCTTGCAAGATTTCTTCTTGCCGGCGAAGCTCCTCTAGACCGCACGTCGGAGACGTCGGCGCCGCACCAAAGCAGTGCTACCCGGTGTAAGTACCGAATAGACTATCTTCAGGTAGACTATGGTTTTTTGGGGTGCGGGGGGCGCCGCCAACGGCAGAAGTACCAGCTTCCACCACCGCCTTGCCGCCACCGATGGCATCCTTAGGCGGAGCTTCAGCCATTTGTTGAGCGGTGCTCTCCTGCGTTGCCTGCTCGCCGACAACAGCGAGTTTAGTAGAGGCGCCAGAATCCACTTCCATGGCGGAAGGGCCTGATGCCTCCTTAGCTTGTGAGCTTGTCGGGGCAGACGAAGGCTTGACGACAGGAGTGGCAGGGGAGATGGCGGGGGAGGCGTCGCGATGCAGCATTTCCTTGATATTTCGAGAAGCCCCCAATGTTTTGGAGGTCTTCTTCAGGCTGGTCGTGGCTTTCTTCCTGAAACGTGCAAAATGCATAAGTACAGGAGCAAGACAGATAAATAGACAATGTCGGAGAATGAGAAGCTTACACAAGTGGGGGTGCTTTAGCAAAGGGGATCCCGGTAATTCTTTTCTTTTCCGCCTCCAGGGCGGCGGTAGTATTTTTGGAGGCTCCACCCTCCGTCTTCTTCTTCTTGCATCCGTCGGCAGCGTCAGAGGTGGAGCTCTTCTGCTTCCGCGCCAACAGAGCTTCATCGTCGGACACGACCGTGACTTCCTTCATCTTTGGATCATAGATCTGGGCAGCCAGGTTGCCCTCCTCTAGATCGCTAAGCTGTTAAGTAAGAAATCACCATGTTAGATAAAATGACATTTGCAAGACGGAAGAACTGGAGTATATGTCGTACACGGAGAATAAAAACCTACCTTTGGGAACTTGCCGTCTACGAACATGTCATAGGTGATGGTGAAGCCGCGCTTCTTATCCTTCACCTTGACGATGTCCTTAAGGTGGAGCTTGACAGAGTCGCTCGAGAAGTTGTCCACGGAGATGCGGAGGCTATCCCTTCTATCGCTGGTATAATCGTGCATGAGCTTCGCGCGGTTCTGCAGAGGTTGGATTCGCCTGATGAACCAACACATGGCTAGGTCCAAGCCGGTCAATCCCGTCTCTACAAACCATTCGATCCGCCTTATCGCGCGAGAAGCGTCGAGATCGGAAGGAAGGGAAGCTTGGGATCTCCATGACGAGGCTTCAGCGGCGGCTCCGTCAACGAAGTCCGGGTACGTAACTTGTCGGCCAGCCAGCGGAATGTCTGGGCCGTAGAAGTACGTCTGTTGCCAATTCTTGCAGGACTCGTGGCCGACGATGTCGCCGAACCGCCGGCCAGGTCGAATCTTGACGCTTATGGTGCCACAGTTCCTAAGCTCTTCCTTGCTATGTCCGGCTTCACGTTTGACGGTGAAGAAGTACACAAAAAGGTCTAACCTAGGCCTTATCCCTAAGTATCCCTCGCAAAGTGCCGCGTAGTTTCTAAGCACTAAGATACTATTGGGGGAAAGGTTCTGGGGCTGGACTCTATAATGGTTCAAGACGAAGAGGAAGAAGTTGGAGATGGGCAGGGAGATGCCGCGTACCAGTTGAGCTTTCAGGTACACCTTTTCTCCGGCTTGGGGAGAAGGTGTCACCTTGCCGTCCGGCGCCGCCCGCCAGGCAAGTCCCTCCGTCGCGGGAAGGTATCCTTCGACGACCATCTCTTGGATATCACGGTCTGTGATATCCGAGCCGCGCCAGTCGCCCTTGTGCGAGTCTGGTTCCTCCTCCAGTGGCTCTAGCGCCGCCAAATTTGGGTCGCCAACGGTGGACTCGATCACAGCCGACGCGGGGATGACCAAACCTTCTGGGGGCACAACGACGGAGCTCGCTGGCTTCGCCGCGGCTTCGCTCGACGCCGCCATTAATGGAGAAGTGCTGCTGCTAGCCATGGTGTGAAGATTGGGTGCGACTAGTGCAGATTGGAACTAGGTTTTTTTTCGAGAGTTCTCACGGAGAGCTCGAGGAGACACGCGGCTGGAGGAAGAAGATGATGTGAGGAGAATGAGGTAAAAAGTGGAAATTTCCCCACGGTTACTATTTATTATCCTCGGCATCAAGATTCGTGCAACTTGATCGGACGGTTGCCGCGTAGACGACATGTTTGCGAACGTGCGCGGAAATTTCGCCACGTCTCCAACCGTTGCCGCCAACGGTTCGTATCGCTCGAGCAGGAAAATCGGATATGATTGCGTTCTCTGCATGTGTGAGTTACGAGGCGTCGCTGACCTAAGCCTACGTCGTCCTAGCTGACATGGGTAGATGAGCCGTCATGTCGAAGATTCCGACATAGACGGATTCAATCCGACTATGGAAGAGTACAATGGAAGATTCAACATTTCTCCGGCTTACAAGTTGAAGACGGAGAAAACTTTGCAGGGTTCTTTGGGAGGACTACAAGATATTGCTTCATGATTTGCCGACATCCAACTAGACGGAGCATTCATCTGAAGAGGCAAGATGTCACAAGATCTCGGAGTTCTCCGGGGGCTACTTTTGGGGTTATGCTATATGGGTATCCTCATAGCATGTCACTTATCCGGATAACCCGGGTGGCCCATAGTTGGTAGCATGGCCTATGGCCTGCTGGGCGGCCCAGTTAGACGGATCCAGAAGGGAGGCCCATGCCGGATAAAGGAAGGCTACGGTGGAGTCACCAACGTACCCGGAGCCTTCGAGTGCAAGATATACAAGACTAGTAATAGACGGTGTAGGACTTTGTAACCTGTCCGGCTAGGACTTTTCCCTGTAACCCTAGGACCTGGCGACTATATAATTCGGGCCTATGCGAGCCTTTAGGGCACAACTTCAGACAACCTAGTATCGATTCATACAACCTCGCACAGTGAACCTATCTCTGTAACTCGGCGCATTGCCATTATAGTGATTTATAGCAGGAGTAGGATTCCGCCACCGTTGTGGGATCTGAAACTGGGTAAGTTGTGTTACCTCGTACCCGTCAACCGTCCGCCTTACCCCACGTCTCTAAACACGCACTGTGAGGACCCCTCCATGGCGTACTCGTCGGCAATACCATGACAACCTCCCCAACATTAGTCCCCGAAGCTGGTGTGGTCCTGCCGGAAACCTCGGCCGGGCCACATCAGTTTCCCGACATTCTTCTCTCTTTCTTTCCGAGTTATTTCGTTCTGTTCGAGGTATCCGTGTAGCTTCCTGGGTACGCCTCTTCCTACGTGTACCACTCATCATTGCTCTTCTAGTTTTTTGTTCCTCTATAGTGTCCACTAACAAGCTACAGTGATTACTACGCCCGTCGCGTCGGCGCAGTGACGCCTCGAGTACCACGTCGGTTAGTAGGCCCGATCCTCTCCTGTGCCGTGTGGCCTGAGGTGTGGTTCCACTAGCTGCGCACGGTTTCACGATACACGCGATTATGTGGATATCGTGGCATAGCCATGATCTCACCACGGTTACCATGGCGCGGTTATAAAGAGGGGAGAGGGGTTTGGGCAGTTCACTTTTCCCCTTCCGCTCTCCCTCATCCTCTTCCTCGCGCCGCCGCTCTTCTGCGCGTTCCGGTGCTCTCGCCATCATTGTCCTCCTCGACGGTCACGCCGCCGTTCTTCGGCTCCTGCGACCTCACCACCGTGCTCTCGTTTCGGTGCTCTCACCGGTGAGTTTTCCAACTATACCGCCGCTAGGTCGCCGTGCTAGGAATCCCTCTGTTTTCTAGATTCCCCGCGGCGGTTCTTTTTCTGTTCCGCTGCCGCGCTTGTTAGCACCACAACAGGGACCTGTTCCTCTAGGCCCTTCTCCACCGCTATTTTCTCCTCTGTCGACTCCTCCGACGAGCCTATGTCTAGTTCCGCTAGCGGCGCCGTCGTCGGGGAGGATGACTTTGCGTCTGGCCTAGAGCGCGGTTCCTGGAAAGGTTCTTCTGTTACCCGTCGATAGGTAGAATGGTTAATTGGGACACGCCGAATTCCTTCTGAGGTAAGTTGTCGCTTACCCGGCAAAAAATCCTCGCCCGTACTCAACGAGGTGAGTACGTGGTTTTTATGTCTCATTTTGCTCGGGGATTCGGCCTCCCTCTATCGACTTCGCCAAGGATTTCCTCGATTACTTCGGCCTTCAGCCGCATCATCTGTCGGCTAATGCCGTTGCCTCTCTGTCGGCTTCCATCTCGGCCTCAGAGGGGTACTTCGGCCTCTGGCCTTCCGTACATGTCTGGTCCAAGTTTTTCCAGATCCGAACTAATGTAGTGCCGGACAAATCCCTTCAACCTTCCTAGAAATCTCTCACTCAATGCAGGGCCGCGTCCATAACACCCCGGAGAAACTCTGAGTTTCCCCGTGTCGCCGGCCTCGAATCTTGCAAGAAGTGGCATAGATCTTTTTTCTATGTCAAAAATACTGAGAAGGAGGACAAGATTCGACTCCCAGATTTTTCTATCGGTCCCCCCTCTAAGAAGAATTGGAACTACAATCCAAGGAAGAGCAACGCCCTTGCCGAGGCATTTGAGATCCGGCTCAAGGAACTGATTCGGGCCGGGCTTCGTGGTGAGGATCTGATGACCGCTTTCATCAGCAGCCGAATCTGCCCCTTCAAGCTCCGCTCTCACAAACTCTGTTACATGAGCGGACCTCTGGATCCCAACCGGGTATCCACAGTCGAGCTTGATGATTATCTCATATACAAACGCATCCGGGCTATCTTCAAGACCGATATGCCAGAGGAATGGGAATGGGGATTGAAGCCCTTTACTCGCAAGAATCCCCCTCCTCAGGTGAATTTAAACATTAGTGTTACTCTTCCATGCCACTTTCTTGAGCGTTCTTTTACTTATTTGAACCTATTTTTCTCGTAGAGATTTACAGAGCAGAAGACGGAAGATGCCGAGGTTTTGGCTCTTCCTTGGACCGCTGACCGTAATACTTCGGATACTGGGGAGCCTGACTCGGAGGAGTTTGTACCTAAGTCAGATGCTGCTCCCGTTCGCATCCGGACTAAGACCTCGGCCCGCGCGGATGAAGGTGACTCATACGACGACCAAATTCTCGAGGTAGTCACCGTGGTGACCATCTCTTATGCATTTCTGGCTCCTTCTTTCCCAGCTAACCAAGCTGGTCAGGTGCACGACGCCGAGCCCCTTGCTTCCGAGGCTCCAGTTTCACCGAAGAAGCGCTCCGCTTCGACGGATCCCTCCGGAGCCGCTCCCAAGAAGCGATTCAAGAAGTCGGCCCAGCATATCCCAAGGCGTAAAACCATGCCTGGGGTTATTGGGTGAGTTTCTTTTCATTTATATTTCTTGTTTCTCTCTTTCTGTCTCTGATTCGGCTTTTTTCTTTCTTGTAGAGCCCCTCTCTCTGCAAAGCCAAGCGGTCCGAGTATGACAAGCCACACTACTCGGCTGCCTTCTCCTCCTCCAGAAGATACTCGTGTTCCTAGTCCTTCTCGTGTTGATTCTCCTCCCGTGCCAACCAACATAACGCCTCAACCTGACAAGCCTATAGCTCACAGTGTCTCTGCCGACATAACCCATGTACCGGATCAGCCAGGTCAACCTGCTGTCTCTCATGAGACAGCCGAGGTTTCTCCCGTCGACCCTTTGACCACTGCAGTTCTAGTTCCTGCTCCAACTCCTACCAAGGATGCCACCACTTCAGTCCCTTTGGAAACTACAGTTCCCCTGCTACCAAGGATGTGGTTCCTGATGCTGCAGATGTTGCCCCTGCAGAAGTCCCTAGTAAGGGCAAGACAGTCGTTGTTACTAAGCAGTCGGCATCTCAGAAAGGGCCAACAAGCTCTTCTCAGCCCGGCATTGCTGAAGTTCTTCACAAAGGAGCTTCCTCTGCTAAACCTGGTGGCGCCCCTACTGCCGATACTCAACTTACTATTCACAAGAGTCCGACAACAGCTGTAGTTATGCAACGGGCCCGAGGTAAGGTGCTGACCCGTACTGAGAGTGGGAACAACCTCGGCTCTTTGGTGGAGTATGCCAATAACTGGAATGCCACCGATCGACTTGAAGGCAATCCGAGTAGCCAACCATTTCAGCTTTCCGACATCAGCAGTCGCTTGCACATGGCTGCTAAGATTGTCCTTGATAGTGACAAGATGAATGAGGTAAGCGCTTCCGTTGATAGTTTGTCTATTATTCAGATGATATTATATATACACTAGTCCCTGAAGCTTGCAATCGGATAACTTGTTGTCCATTTGGAAGCTTTGTCAGGCTTCAAATGTATTTCTTGCTAAGTCAATTCCCTTCGTGACTAGGATTAGCCGTGGTCCGTTCATATACGAGTCAAGTTTTACTTGATTCAGATTTGCTTTAGTTTTGAATACTCAGCCACCTAGATCCGAGTCAAGCTTTACTTGATTTGGATCTGCTTTAACTTTGAATATCCAGTCACCTAGATCCGAGTCAAGTTTTACTTGATTCAGATCTGTTTTAACTTTGAATATCCAGTCACCTAGATCTGAGTCAAGTTTTACTTGATTCAGATCTGTTTTAACTTTGAATATCTAGTCACCTAGATCCGAGTCAAGTTTTACTTGATGGATCTGTTCTAACTTTGAATATCCAGTCACCTAGATCCGAGTCAAGTTTTACTTGATTCGGACCTGTTTTAATTTTGTGTAAATTGTTTCCATTTTTCAGGTTGCCCATGATCGCCGGACAGCTGAATTTTGAAGGTTGCTTTTTGCGCACAAAAAACTTCAATATAAATATGAGAGGATTGTCCCTGTTGGGGATATACTATATGGGTATCCTAATAGCATGTCTCTTATCCGACTAACCCGGGTGGCCCATAGTCGGTAGCATGGCCTATGGCCTGCTGGGCGGCCCAGTTAGGTGGATCCAGAAGGGAGGCCCATGCCGGATAAAGGTAGGCTACGGTGGAGTCACCAGCGTACCCGGAGCCTTGGAGTGCAAGATACACAAGACTAGTAATAGACGGTGTAGGACTCTGTAACCTGTCCGGCTAGGACTTTTCCCTGTAACCCTAGGACCTGGCGACTATATAAGTCGGGCCTATGGGAGCCTTTAGGGCACAATCTCATACAACATCAGACAACCTTGCATAGTGAACCTATCTCTGTAACTCGGCGTATTTCCCTTATAGTGATTTATAGTAGGAGTAGGATTCCACCGCCGTTGTGGGATCTGAACCTAGGTAAGTTGTGTTACCTCGTACCCGTCAACCGTCCGCCTTACCCCACGTCTCTAAACATGCACTATGAGGACCCCTCCATGGCGTACTCGTCGGCAATACCATGACAGTTGGCGCCCACCGTGGGGCAAGAGGCGCTTCAGGCTCTATAGCGGGCGAGGACCAAGATCTTCGCAGGAATCAGCGAAGCCGTAGCCATTGGCCGTGTTCTCTTCTCTGGAAACGTTCCGATCGTCCCTCCCGACAAGTTCTGGATCCCGGCGAAGACTAAACCTACGCGGTGTTTGATCGTTCCTATCAGAGACATCCACCTCTTCATCGGCGAAACCAACTCGGGCACTAGTTCCCTGGGAGTCGGAGGAGCATCAAGGCCTGCACGGACCGCCTAAGGGCAGGATACGTTCGCGGAACGATCGATGTCGGATCTCTCTTTGGAGCTTGCCAGCAAAGATCGGAAAAATTAAAGGCCCACCCAAACCGCCCCTGTGCAGGATATAAAGGTGGAAGATCACTGCAAATCCGCCGGCTTAGTCCGTGCGTCTAGACAGCAGAGATCCAAGTTCGTTGGCGTGGTTACCATCTTCGATCTGGCGCGCTGCGTTCAGAGAGAGGGCAAAAACCCCCACGATTACCTGGCCAGGTGGCTCCGCATACGAGCTGACCTAGCCGACTACCCCGATGATAACGCTCTGTATCACTTTGTGCAAGGACTAGACCGTGGCACGCTTCTCTGACATTCTTTAAGACGGCAGCAGGCAATAGGACGCCTCACCCTCAAAGAGATGGTGAGCACCGTCAACAACTACGCGGAGGTCGACGCGGCAGCTCAGACAGTGCTCACGCTCATTGACGGAGCCCCTCCGATTTAGCCACCGCCACCACCACCTCCGGCTGCCATTGTCATAGTAGCACCACCGCCTCCAGTCATCGTCGAGCCCATTGCACCTCCACCGCCCGTCATCGAGGAAGTCCTGGCGCCCTCCGACTCTGTCATTGACGTGCTTTATGCTGACTTCAGTGCAGATTCAGAGGGAATAGACTTCAGCCCAGAAGAGCTAGACTCCGCTATGCAGGAGATGGAGGAGGAGTACTCGCGCGACGAACATGCCAACAACGTTGTCGCGTCCCGAGGGGTGTTCGTCACCATTGGGACGGCGATGGATGAAGATCAACCCGGACGAGCTCCGCCTACGACACTAGAAAAGGGGAAGGGGCCACTTATTGCTGCTGACGATGATCGCGCAAAAGACATGCCTCCTCCGCCCAACCCAGTGCAGCAGCCGCAGGAACTCGGCACCGGCCCGAGTAACAACAACACCACAAACTTGCCGTCTCCAGCATCTACGTCCGCAGCAGCCCAGGTTACTCCAGCCGATAGAGTGATGTACAGCAATCTCCTCGTCGAGCCGCTGACCGTTGCTCATATCCGGAACGTGACCCAGCTTGATGAGAAACGCCAGCAGCTGCTGGAGGAAGCGCAAGCCATCGCGGAGCAAGGCTCTAAGCTAGATCGAGATCTGGTCAACGCGCAGAAGTCCATAGAGAAAGCTAGAGCAATGGAGGCCGAGTACAAGACTCTACTACAGCAGCAGAAGGCTAAGAAGGCTCCGTCTCGCATCATCAACGATCCTGGTGTACGGCGCAACCTAGGATGGGCTCCCTCGAAGCCGGCACAAGCCAAGCCATACATTGACAGTGAAGGCAAGCAGGTGATGCCCACCCCACTCCTTAACCTCGCCATCGCCAAGACCCTTCTGGAGCAGGATAGATCGCCTGAGGCAGTGGAACAGGTCTACGACCTAGTGGCCAAGGCGGTGAAGAAGCAGGAAAGGGCCACCTCCCGGAGGCTTGAGTCTAACCCAGCGCTCTGCCAGTCTAGCCAGTACAAACCGCCAAGGGACATATCTCCTCTTGATGTCGGGTCCCAGACGGGTTCCTCAGAACAAAGACGGAGGGATGCACGCAACAGGAAGGATGCCATCCCAATATCCTCCGACCACGGAGAAAAGGCCCGACCTCGTCGCCCATCTCCACCGCCCCGGTCCCCCCGACATCGCGAAGATCACAACGCTCACCATCGTACGGATATGCCCCCACCAAAACAGTGTGGCATCGTCATCCGCGACAACGCGGAGCAGACCCGTCATGACGAAAAGCGCAACGAAGGACATAAGAGCAGGTCGCGCCATGACCCTCCGCGTCCGACAAGCAACCGTGACAAACGTGAGGCGTCGCAGGAGGGTAATAGCAAGAAGGCTAATCCACCACCACCTCCGCCTCCATCACCACCAAGCAGTCACCATGGCGGAGGAGGCCCGCGTCGTTCACGCAGCCCATCCCCTGTTGACAAGAAGAAGAACCCGGAGCCATACGATGCACGTTCGCGGATCGACAAGATCCACGAGGCCCAGGAAGGACCATACCTGGGACCACGTTGCTTTGGACCTGCAATACGGTCCGCAACTTATCCCAAAGGCTTCCGGATTGACAAGACCATCAAGCCCTATGATGGTACCGCCAAGCCATCCACATGGTTGCAGGACTACGGCAACGCGGTGGAGATTGCCGGAGGCAACCCCAACGTCGCCGTCAAGTACCTCCCGTTAATGTTAGCAGGCACGACCCATCAATGGATCGATGACTTGCCGGAGAAATCTATCTACAACTGGTTGGACATGCAAGAAGCGTTCACCAAGAACTTTGAGGGTACATACAAGCGTCCCTGCACTGTGGGCGATCTACAGCGGTGCGTGCAAGATAAATACGAGACATCTCGCGCCTACCTCTCCCGCTGAATAGATATGAAGAATTCCTGCGCAGGAGTGCACGCTCAGACCGCCATGGCCTCCTTCATCGATGGGTTGGAAAGGGGCACGTTGCTCTGACATAAGCTGAAGCGCTTGCAGGACAATCACCAGCTCGACTTGAACCAGATGATTCAGTTGGCTAGTGAGTTCGCAGCTGCCGACAACGATGCTCGTGGCTCCTTGCCGGCGACGGCCATCCCAACCCAAGCTCGGAGGAACAACAGTAGAAAGCGGAAAACCTCTCCATTAGAAAAGCAATCTACCGACGTGGCCGAGGAAGAGGAGCTGGTCGTGGGAAACAACGAGGAAGTGAAACCACCTCGGCACCGCTCCGTGTTCCCCAAACCTACGAGGAGTACCGTGATATGCCATGCCTCGTACACCTCAACGTCAACGGTAAATCCACCCATACCAATCGACATTGCAAGTTCGTCAACGACCTCAAGGAAGACCCGGAGTCTGGCTACAAGCAAAGTCGGAAGAACAGACCGCGCCGCAAGGGCAAGGGGAAGAAGAAGGAGGAGGAGTCCAAGGATTCAAGTGACATGGACGAAGACGTTGACCCCAAGCACGCCGCCAAGAGCGACGACAAGGGAAAGAACCCCTTCGCGAAGAAGGCCCCAGTATACCACACTTTCCTTGGCATCCCCACCGTCCGAAAACAGAAGACCTCTCTGAGGATCCTGATGGCTACTCTCCCCCCAGTCCCTCAGTACCCGCCCTGGTCGGAGGTTCCAATAACTTGGGACAGGACGGACCACCCAGACCTTATACCCACGGAAAACCAATACGCCATGGTCATCAACCCCTTGATTGACGGCGTGGAGTTCACCAAGTGTATGGTGGACAGTGGAAGCAACATCAACATCATGTACCTGGATGCACTGCAGAAGATGAACTTGACGGAGGCAAACCTAAGGCCGACCAACACCGTTTTCCACGGCGTAGTTCCTGGTTGGGAGGCTCGGTCCCTTGGGTGTATTACACTTCATGTAGCCTTTGGCGATGTTAATAATTACCGCCAAGAGCGCATGACCTTTGAGGTGGTCCCCTTCAAGAGCGTGTACCACGTCATATTCGGCCGCAACATATTCCACACGTTCATGGCCAAACCATGCTTCGTCTACAACAAGCTCAAGATACCCGGACCAAACGGTGTCATCACCGTATCTAGAAGCTTTACCAAGGCAAGGGACTGTGAAATAAATGAAGCAGCCGTTGTAGAAGCTGTCCTCTACAGCGAAGAATTCAAAGAGATACAGAGCAAGGTCGATGACTCAGAGATGCCCGCGTCGAAGAAACAAATCTCCGACTCCGCTCCTGCGTTCAAGGCCGCCATCGAGACCAAGCCGGTGGAACTTGTGGTAGGTGATGCCTCCAAGGTCTCCGCCATTGGGACGAACCTGGATCCTAAATAGGAAAGTGCGCTCGTCGAGTTCCTCCGTGAGAACAGGGACATCTTTGCCTGGCAACCTGCCGACATGAAAGGTGTACCTAGGGAACTTGCCGAGCACAGCTTAAACATTGATCCAAAATCCAAACCAGTGAAACAACCTCTATGACGCTTTGGAGATGAGAAGAGACGCGCCATTGGCAAAGAGATAGCTAGGTTACTTAACGCTGAGTTTATCCGAGAAGTCCTTCACACCCAATGGGTGGCCAATCCTGTACTTGTCCCCAAAAAGGGAACCAATGAATTAAGAATGTGCGTTGATTACACCGGCTTGAACAAAGCATGTCCCAAAGATCCGTTTGCTTTGCCTCGCATCGACCAAGTCATTGACTCGACAGCTGGCTCGGAACTTTTGTGTTTTCTCGATGCATACTCAGGATACCACCAGATCAAGATGAGGAATTCGGACCAATTGGCCACTTCATTCACTACCCCATACGACACGTTTTGCTATGTCACGATGCCCTTTGGGCTGAAAAACGCAGGTGCTACCTACCAGCGGACAATGCAACGTTGCCTTCACGTCCAAATTGGTCGGAATGTTCGCGCCTACGTGGACGATATCACGGTGATGTCTAAAAAGTCAAACGACTTAATCTCCGACTTAAAAGAAACCTTCGATAATCTCCGGAAATACAACATGATGCTTAACCCTAAGAATTGCGTCTTCGAGGTTCCAGCCGGCAAATTGTTAGGCTTCATCGTTTCCCAGCATGGAATCAAGGTCAACCCGGAGAAAATCAAGGCCATATTAAACATAAACCGTCCGACATGCCTAAAGGACATTCAACGACTAACATGTTGTGTTGTAGCAGTTAGTCGGTTCGTCAGCCGACTTGGAGAGAAGGCACTGCCGTTGTACAAGTTGCTGAAGAAGGCGGGCAAATTCATGTGGACGGACGAAGCAGATGCATCATTGAAGCAGCTCAAGGAGACTCTTTCCTCAGCGCCCATCCTTGCAGCACCCGAACCTGGTGAGCCCCTGTTAATTTACATGGCGGCAACCAACCGGGTTATCAGCATCGTCGTCGTCATAGAGCGGAAGGAACCAGGCTATGAGAACGGAGTTCAATGACCAGTTTACTACGTAAGCGAGGTCTTGACGGCGTCCAAGCAGCGTTATCTGCACTACCAAAAGATAGCTTATGGAGTATTCCTCGCTTCTCGGAAGCTGAGACATTACTTCCAGGAGCACCCAATCACAGTGGTGAGCAAGACTCCACTGTCCGACATTATCAATAACAGCGACGCTACAGGAAGGGTCATGAAGTGGGGCATTGAACTTGCCACCTTCGAGATCACCTACAAGAGATGCGATGCTATCAAGTCACAAACCTTGGCGGATTTTATTGCAGATTGGATGGAGATGCCAGATGCTACTCCGTTGCTAGAACCAGAGTACTGGGTGATGCACTTTGATGGATCAAAGTTGCTCAACGGCTCGGGGGCTGGTGTATTGCGACAGTCACCAACATGAGACAAGCTACACTACATTCTGCAGATCCACTTTGAGGCTACAAACAACATGACGGAGTATGGAGCACTCATTCACGGACTACGTGTAGCCAAGGATATTGGCATCAAGCGCATAGTTTGCTGTGGAGATTCCGACTTGGTTGCCCAGCAGGTGGCTGGCACCTGGAATGCGCGAAACCCTATGATGGCGGCATATCGAGACGAAGTGGACAAGATAGCCAAGATCTTCTTGGGCTACGAAGTTAAGTATGTGCCTAGGGAACAAAACGAGGCGGCTGATCTGCTGTCTAAGCTAGGATCAGGGCGCAAGCAAATTCTGCCAGGAGTTTTCCTCGAGCACCTGCGCACACCATCCGTGAAGGGAGCCGACATCGACAATCCGGATAGAGCTGACTCTTTCATCAACATGGTGACTAAGGTCCCTTTGGCTTGGACAAAACCGTTCATGGAATATCTCGAACATGGAACTTTGCCCAACGACGAAGTCGAAAGACGGCAAATAGTACGACGAGCAAAGGGTTATACCATAATCAATGGGCAACTCTACAAAAGGAGTACTACTGGTGTGTGCCTAAAGTGTGTTTCCCAGCTAGAAGGTATGGAAATCCTACGCGAAATCCATCTCGGAGATTGCGGGCATCACGCCGCTCCCCGATCATTGGTCGTGAAAGCCTTTCGGCAAGGATTCTACTGGCTGACCGCGAAGGCGGACGCAGACAACATGGTTGAGACATGCATGGGATGCCAGTATTATGCCTGACAACCACATGTTCCCGCTGAAGAACTGCGAACAATACCAATAACTTAGCCGTTTGTGGTCTGGGGGCTAGACATGGTGGGACCGTTACAAACGGCACCCTGTGGGTTTACGCATCTGCTTGTAGCAGTTGATAAATTCACTAAATGGATAGAAGCTAAACCCATTAGAAAGCTTGATGGGGCAACTGCCCTCAGGTTTGTCCGGGATCTAGTGGTGAGATTTGGCATCCCACATAGCATTATCACTGACAATGCATCAATTTATCACTCGGAGAAGTGGAGGCATATTGCTGGGAGAAAGGCATCCGACTTGACCTTGCATCTATGGCACACCCACAATCCAACGGTCAGGTTGAGCGAGCCAATGGATTAATTCTGCAGGGAATCAAGCCACGTCTTGAGGCACCGCTACATAGAGCAGCTGGAGCCTGGGCGGAAGAATTGCCATCTATGATGTGGAGTTTACGAACTACACCCAACAGATCTACCGGCTACACCCCTTACTTCATGGTATATGGAGCAGAAGCCATCCTGCCCTCCGACATCCTCCACGATGCACCAAGAGTTGCCGCCTACGACGAGGATGACGCTGAATAATCCAGACGCCTAGATGTGGACCTTCTCAAGGAGGAGCGCATTTTGGCATGCCAAAGATCCGCCATCTACCAGTAGAAGCTACGCAGCTACCATAGTCGACTCGTTTGGCATCGCTCATTTAAAGAGGGGGATTTGGTGCTCTGACTTAAGCAGAAAAAGTCACACAAATTATCCCCGCCATGGGAAGGACCGTTCATCATAAGAAAGGCGCTGCTCAATGGGTCTTACTACCTTGTTGACAATCGTGAACTAAAGGATAGACCCAACAAGGATCATAAGCGTAAGCGATGTGACCCGAATGATGACTACCCGGAGCTTGATCGGCCATGGAACATAGCACAGCTACGTCCTTTCTACACTTAGCATTTTTATCTAATTGTGTATCTCTTATATGATCAATGAAATAAAGCTCTTTAGTTCACTCATATTTCTGAGTCTTTTACCTCCTTTAGTGTTCATTTTTGGATCATATAAAACCTTTATGCACAAGCTTTGCGTTTGCACTTGTGAAAATTCCGCCTACGGGCGTTAGCTTAAGTTTTCTGGTCTACACGTTCTTTGTCGTTTTTGTGTGGATTCTGGAGTAGTGACTTTCGGTCACTTGTAGTCGGCGATTTTGTGTTCAGGTTATTGACGGTGCTATTGGGCATCATCACCTGAGTGCATAGTTTCGACAACGAGTCTTCCGACTCACGAAAATTCAAGCATAAAAACCAAAGTAATGGATAAGCCAGCACTTGCTTAAAAAGTATATACATGCTGGGAATTAATTCTTAAGTGTAACATCCCTAAAATCATGATTTCAAAGCCTGCATATCATTCATCCATGCATATAGATTTGAGATCAAAATTTCAAACTCCCTTCAGAAAAACAGAAGCATTTGATGTTATGATCTTATGTGGACAGATTTAATTCAAATGACCAACACCATTTGAAAGTTTAGGAACTTGGTTGCTTGCCTTCACTGTTGAAAAGTTTGTGTGTAGAATTTAGACCAAAGTTTTCAAATTTGAAATAATTCCAAATTCCCTATTTCAAACATTTCCAAACCAAGTGTTGTCTCTGTTATTTTGTTCTCCAAGCTTAACCAAGCCTTTGCAAAGCAACCCTATGATTTTTTATGACTATATTTGAGACTACTGCCCACTGCAAAAATCCCAGAAAAATTTGAATTCAAATTGAACTTGATTTCATTTGAAAATCTATTCAGAAAATCGAAATAGAAAAGGAAAAGGAATAAACAAAAGGAAAAGGCCGTGCGCCAGGATTCCAGCCCAGTTTCTGAATAGGCCCAGTTAGCCCACCCGGGGGTTTTCTTTTCCTCTCTCACGCGCGAGCGCACGCACTCAGTCGCTGACAGCCAGACCCCACCTCCACCTCGCGCAATTCACTGACGAGCGGGCCTTCTCCACGTCAGCATCGTCTTCCCCCTGATTCCGCGCACGACCTCCGCCGCTGGCCGTTGCAGCGCTGATCACGCGAGCTTAATTGACATTGATTCAGCGAGCGTTACCTATCGAGCCTCGGGCTATAAGATCCCCCCTTCCTCGCGACCAATTTCCCCCAGTCAATTTTTCCTTCACGCCACCAGGCTGTCCACGAATCGCACGACTCCGCCGCTGCTCCGACGACCGCACCGGCAAATTCCGGTGAGCCTCGTGTTCCCCTCTACCTCTCATTCATGCTATCTTGTTCTATGAGTCTCGGCGCATCTACTGACACACCCCACTTACCTTCGCATGACCCGTAGCTCCATCAACATCGACGACTGGCCGCCACCGTCTTCTGCTTCAACTCCGACGACCTCCAGTGGTAAGTCCAGACCGCCCCAAGCCTTGTCTTTCACACACACGTGTTCTCCGTGATCTTCTGCATCTGACCACACCCTCCGTTTGCCTCCTAGCGATCTACAACGTCGTCTTCGACCTCGAACAGAACCACCTGTCGCCAGACTCAACTCCGACGAGGAATCATCGCCGAGTCAGCACGCCCCTTCGCAAACCAACGCCACCTTGAGCTTCAACAGCTTCTTGCGAATCTTGTATGACCCTTCTCCCTCTCGCGGATGACCTGGACCGCTAGCGCCACCATAGACTGAGCGCTCCGCCGCTCACTGACGCCGCGCACCGCCAGGACATGGTCGCGTGCTCGAGCACCGTTGGATCTAGATCCAAGCGATAGGATAGATTCACTTATCAGCGAAGAGGTATGCGTTCAGAGCCGTGCGATTTAATTAGATCCTACGGCTGCAGAGCTTGATCCGGTGCGAATCGGTACGCGCCAGTAACAACGCGACGCGTGTCTAGGGTTAGATCTAAAAACAGATTTCAAATCAGAATTTGATCCAAATTTCAACTAGCTATAACTTTTGATCCACACGTTGGATTTTTGCAAACTTTATACCGTTGGATTCAGTGAATCAATACCTTTCTGAATATCCAATGTGTTTAACAAATAGTAACTGTTAAAATGGCGTTTTATACAGAAACATGTTTAAGGCTATTTTAAGTATAGATTTATTTTGGTGAATTGTATTAGTGCCAAATAAGTTTAGTTGGCAAACTTTGTGACTTGTTAAGTTTCTGTAACATGCACATGCTTGGTAGAGTTTTCAAATTCATCACTTAGTAAATCTTGCATGCATGCATTCATATTTTTGATTGTATAAAATTGTGTGTAATTGTATGCTACCAATTTTGTGTAGATTTTGCTAGTGACTGTGATTGTGAAGAGTGCTACTCTCCCCATTACCAAGGCAAGTGATATTTCATGATATTTCCACCCTTTATTTTGAATAAGCATTAGAATTATTTTTGCTAAGTCTTGCATGCTACTTTTACCAAATACTATGTTGGGAAATCCTATGTAGTGTAGAATTGTAGAATTGCTAGGGAATTTTCCTAAGTTAAGTTACTATGCCATGCTTAGCCTAGCTAGTAGAAGACAAGGGTTGGTAAAATATGTACATGCTATGGTGAAATAATTCTAAGTCCTTTGGGGACTCATGCTTTTCTTAATAAAACCACTAAGTCAATAAACCTCCTGGGTGGAATGGAAAGATTGGTTTATGTTGAGTGGTTACACAAGGCCATGGACTTGGCTTGTGTATCTCACTTGTGGTATGCCACCCAGGCACAAAGGGATTTGGAGGCCAAGTGTTGAGAAAGCTTACAGTGCAACCACTTGGCAATATGGGCTCTGCCTTGATCATATAGGTTGCTAGAACTTAGTCACTTGGACAGTTGGTGGTAGTGGAAATGATAGGTTGGAGCGCGTCCATTTGACTAAGGAAAGGCTTCTCAAAGGTCCTGTCTTGGGAAACCAAGTCTGGTGGGGAAAGTGCACAACCTCTGCAGATGGAAAATCTAAGTACTTAGCCAAGTCCATGGCAATGGACAACTTGAGCATCAAGACATGGAAGCTACAAGAATCTCATCACTCCAACTTCTAAGTAAAATTTGTGGGTGAACAAGGGTGAAGGACCCCAATGTCTATTGGTGGTTTCTTGGGAAGTTTTTGACAAAGAAAAACTTAGTGATTTCAACTAATAGGGAAAACCTATTTTCAAGCAAAGCAAGCCAAGCTACACTTAGCCAAAATGCATATAGTAATTTAGTCCACTTAAAATTTACTAAGGTATCACTTGCCAATACTATTCCAAAGTATTGACCCACTGTGGCTGTAACTTGTGATGTTGCAGGTTACTCCGATGATGAGTAGGAGTCATGAGTCTACACTCAACATGCTTGCCTGTGGAACATGAAGATGAGGACTTGTGTTTATTTACTTATTCCATAAACTCTTGTATTAGGCCTTTGGCCCTGAGTTGTAAAAGACTATGTTTCATCTCTGGAATGAATGTAATAAACGACCTTTGTATCTGTGTACTTCATCTTAAACTGTGGATGCTAGCATTGATCCAGGGACTAGCATTGCAATCACAGGGACCCTTTCCTTTACAAAGGAGGGGTCTAACAGATGGTATCAGAGCCAAGTTCTTCATCTTGGGGAGCTCCAGTTTTATTCGTAGAAAACAAGGATATAACACAAAGATTATGCATTGACTACCGTTCTCTCAACGAGGTAACCATCAAGAACAAATATCCTTTGCCAAGAATCAACGACTTGTTTGATCAGCTAGAAGGAGCATGTGTGTTCTCGAAGATTGATCTCCGGTCAGGTTATTTTCAACTCAAGATAAGAGAGCAAGACATACCTAAAACAGCATTCACCACAAGGTATGGATTGTATGAGTACACTGTGATGCCTTTTGGTTTAACCAACGCTCCAGCATACTTCATGAATATGATGAACAAGGTGTTCATGGAATTCCTTGACAAGTTTGTGGTCGTTTTCATCGATGACATCTTAGTCTACTCCAAGAGCAAGGAAGAACATGAAAGACACTTACGCTTGATACTTGAGAAACTGAGGGAACATAAACTTTATGCCAAATTCAGCAAGTGTGAGTTCTGGCTAGAAGAAGTTGGTTTTCTTGGTCATATTATGACAAAGGATGGTGTAGCAGTTGATCCTGCTAAGGTTTCAGCTGTGACAGAATGGGAATCTCCAAAGAATGTGAAAGAAGTTCGTAGTTTCCTTGGCTTAGCAGGATACTACAGAAGGTTCATTGAAAATTTCTCAAAGGTTGCTAAGCCAATGACTGAATTGTTAAAGAAGGACAAGAAATTTGCATGGTCTGAAGGTTGTGAAGTCAGCTTCCAAGAATTAAAAAGAGACTTGTGACAGCACCAGTTCTATGTCTGCCAGATTTGGAAAAGGATTTCCAAGTATAATGTGATGCGTCTCATCAAGGTTTGGGTGCCGTACTTATGCAAGGCGGAAAAGTTGTGGCTTATGCCTCGAGACAACTCAAAACTCATGAGGTAAACTATCCCACTCATGATTTGGAGTTAGCCTCTGTTGTCCATGCACTCAAAACATGGAGACACTACCTTTTGGGAAAGCGTTGTGAAGTGTTCACCGATCACAAGAGTTTGAAATATATCTTCACCCAGAAGGAAATCAATATGAGATAAAGGAGATGGCTAGAAATTATCAAAGATTACGACTTAAGTTTGCAGTACCATCCCGGTAAAGCAAATGTAGTAGCAGATGCTCTAAGTCGTAAGGCGTTTGTAAATGGCCTTACCAAAGGTGAATTGCCGGATGACTTGTGTAAGCAATTCAAAGAACTCAGATTGGAGATTGTGCCAGAAGGACATCTTATGTCTTTGGATGTTCAACCCACTCTGTTGGATAAGATTAAAGAAGCCCAAAAGACGGATAAATAAATCGAAGAGATTAAGGAAAGGATTAGCCAGGGGAAAGCTAAAAATTTCCATGTAGACGAACAAGGTACTTTATGGCACGGGAAACGTATTTGTGTTCCACAAGACCCGGAGTTGCGGAAACTGATTTTACAGGAAGCCCACAACTCTCCGTATTCTATTCACCTAGGAAACACCAAGATGTACATGGATATGAAAGAAAGATTTTGGTGGAACAATCTAAAAAGGGACATCGCCGAACATATTGCTTTGTGTGATGTGTGTAGTAGAGTGAAAGCGGAACATCAGAAACCAGCGGGTTTGCTTCAACCACTACCTATTCCTGAATGGAAGTGGGAAAATATCGGTATGGATTTCATTACCGGATTACCAAGGACCAGGTCAGGGTATGATTCTATATGGGTAGTAGTGGATCTCCTAACTAAAGTGGCTCATTTTATACCCGTGAAGACAACTTATACAAGTGCCAAGTTAGCCAAAATCTCCATGAACAGAATTGTATGCCTTCACGGTGTGCCTAAGAGTATTGTGTCTGATAGAGGAACTCAGTTCACTTCTCACTTTTGGAGATAGCTCCATGAATCTTTGGGAACGAGATTGGAATTCAGCACTGCTTTTCATCCTCAAACTGATGGACAAACAGAAAGGACTAACCAAATTCTTGAAGACATGTTGAGGGCATGTGCTCTAGACTATGGAGCAAGTTGGGATGAAAGTCTGCCCTACGCAGAGTTCTCTTACAATAACAGTTATCAATCTAGTATTGGGATGGCACCATTTGAGTTTCTCTACGGAAGGAAGTGTACCACCCCATTGCTATGGAATGGAGTGGGAGAAAGAAGTTTATTTGGACCTGATCTTATCAAAGACGCCGAAGAGAAAGTCAAATTGGTTAAGGACAAGTTGAAGATAGCACAGTCCCGACAGAAAAGCTACGCGGATTCTAAGCGTAGAGAAGTCACCTACGAAGTTGGGGATAGAGCTTATCTCAGAGTATCACCACTTCGTGGAGTGAAAAGATTTGGAGTCAAAGGAAAGTTGGCACCAAGATATGTTGGGCCATTCAAAATTCTAAGTCGCAGGGGAGAAGTTGCATATGAAGTTGAATTGCTAGAATCTCTGTCAGCTGTCCATAATGTGTTCCATGTGAGTCAGCTTAAGAAATGTCACCCAGAGATGGAAGAATCTTCTTTGAAGGATACAATACCTTTGGAAGAGGTTCAACTAGAAAGTGACCTCACCTATGAAGAAAAGCCTGTCAAGATTCTTGAGACTGCAGAAAGAGTCACAAGGACAAAAACTATCAAGTTTTGCAAGGTACAATGGAATCATCATTCCGAAGAGGAAGCAACCTGGGAAAGAGAAGAGGATCTCCAGAAAGACCACCCTCACCTATTTGCTAGCCAATCCGAATCTCGAGGGCGAGATTCATCTTAAGGGGTTTAGATTTGTAACATCCCTAAAATCATGATTTCAAAGCCTGCATATCATTCATCCATGCATATAGATTTGAGATCAAAATTTCAAACTCCCTTCAGAAAAACAGAAGCATTTGATGTTATGATTTTATGTGGACAGATTTAATTCAAATGACCAACACCATTTGAAAGTTTGGAAGTTTAGGAACTTGGTTGCTTGCCTTCACTGTTGAAAAGTTTGTGTGTAGAATTTAGACCAAAGTTTTCAAATTTGAAATAATTCCAAATTCCCTATTTCAAACATTTCCAAACCAAGTGTAGTCTTTGTTATTTTGTTCTCCAAGCTTAACCAAGCCTCTGCAAAGCAACCCTATGATTTTATGACTATATTTGAGACTACTGCCCACTGCAAAAATCCCAGAAAAATTTGAATTCAAATTGAACTTGATTTCATTTGAAAATCTATTCAGAAAATCGAAATAGAAAAGGAAAAGGAATAAACAAAAGGAAAAGGCCGTGCGCCAGGATTCCAGCCCAGTTTCTGAATAGGTCCAGTTAGCCCACCCGGGGGTTTTCTTTTCCTCTCTCACGCGCGAGCGCACGCACTCAGTCGCTGACAGCCAGACCCCACCTCCACCTCGCGCACTTCACTGACGAGCGGGCCTTCTCCATGTCAGCATCGTCTTCCCCCTGATTCTGCGCACGACCTCCGTCGCTGGCCGTTGCAGCGCTGATCACGCGAGCTTAATTGACATTGATTCAGCGAGCTTTACCTGTCGAGCCTCGGGCTATAAGATCCCCCTTCCTCGCGACCAATTTCCCCCAGTCAATTTTTCCTTCACGCCACCAGGCTGTCCACGACTCGCACGACTCCGCCGCTGCTCCGACGACCGCACCGGCAAATTCCGGTGAGCCTCGTGTTCCCCTCTACCTCTCATTCATGCTATCTTGTTCTATGAGTCTCGGCGCATCTACTGACACACCCCCCTTACCTTCGCATGACCCGTAGCTCCATCAACGTCGACGACTGGCCGCCACCGTCTTCGGCTTCAACTCCGACGACCTCCAGTGGTAAGTCCAGACCGCCCCAAGCCTTGTCTTTCACACACACGTGTTCTCCGTGATCTTCTGCATCTGACCACACCCTCCGTTTGCCTCCTAGCGATCTACAACGTCGTCTTCGACCTCGAACAGAACCACCTGTCGCTAGACTCAACTCCGACGAGGAATCATCGCCGAGTCAGCACGCCCCTTCGCAAACCATCGCCACCTTGAGCTTCAACAGCTTCTTGCGAATCTGGTATGACCCTTCTCCCTCTCGCGGATGACCTGGAACGCTAGCGCCGCCGTAGACTGAGCGCTCCGCCGCTCACTGACGCCGCGCGCCGCCAGGACATGGTCGCGTGCTCGAGCACCGTTGGATCTAGATCCAAGCGATAGGATAGATTCACTTATCAGGGAAGAGGTATGCGTTCAGAGCCGTGCGATTTAATTAGATCCTATGGCTGCAGAGCTTGATCCGGTGCGAATCGGTACGCGCCAGTAACAACGCGACGCGTGTCTAGGGTTAGATCTAAAAACAGATTTCAAATCAGAATTTGATCCAAATTTCAACTAGCTATAACTTTTGATCCACACGTTGGATTTTTGCAAACTTTATACCGTTGGATCCAGTGAATCAATACCTTTCGGAATATCCAATGTGTTTAACAAATAGTAACTGTTAAAATGGCGTTTTATACAGAAACATGTTTAAGGCTATTTTAAGTATAGATTTATTTTGGTAAATTGTATTAGTGCCAAATAAGTTTAGTTGGCAAACTTTGTGACTTGTTAAGTTTCTGTAACATGCACATGCTTGGTAGAGTTTTCAAATTCATCACTTAGTAAATCTTGCACGCATGCATTCATATTTTTGATTGTATAAAATTGTGTGTAATTGTATGCTACCAATTTTGTGTAGATTTTGCTAGTGACTGTGATTGTGAAGAGTGCTACTCTCCCCATTACCAAGGAAAGTGATATTTCATGATATTTCCACCCTTTATTTTGAATAAGCATTAGAATTATTTTTGCTAAGTCTTGCATGCTACTTTTACCAAATACTATGTTGGGAAATCCTATGTAGTGTAGAATTGTAGAATTGCTAGGGAATTTTCCTAAGTTAAGTTACTATGCCATGCTTAGCCTAGCTAGTAGAAGACAAGGGTTGGTAAAATATGTACATGCTATGGTGAAATAATTCTAAGTCCTTTGGGGACTCATGCTTTTCTTAATAAAACCACTAAGTCAATAAACCTCCTGGGTGGAATGGAAAGATTGGTTTATGTTGAGTGGTTACACAAGGCCATGGACTTGGCTTGTGTATCTCACTTGTGGTATGCCACCCAGGCACAAAGGGATTTGGAGGCCAAGTGTTGAGAAAGCTTACAGTGCAACCACTTGGCAATATGGGCTCTGCCTTGATCATATAGGTTGCTAGAACTTAGTCACTTGGACAGTTGGTGGTAGTGGAAATGATAGGTTGGAGCGCGTCCATTTGACTAAGGAAAGGCTTCTCAAAGGTCATGTCTTGGGAAACCAAGTCTGGTGGGGAAAGTGCACAACCTCTGCAGATGGAAAATCTAAGTACTTAGCCAAGTCCATGGCAATGGACAACTTGAGCATCAAGACATGGAAGCTACAAGAATCTCATCACTCCAACTTCTAAGTAAAATTTGTGGGTGAACAAGGGTGAAGGACCCCAATGTCTATTGGTGGTTTCTTGGGAAGTTTTTGACAAAGAAAAACTTAGTGATTTCAACTAATAGGGAAAACCTATTTTCAAGCAAAGCAAGCCAAGATACACTTAGCCAAAATGCATATAGTAATTTAGTCCACTTAAAATTTACTAAGGTATCACTTGCCAATACTATTCCAAAGTATTGACCCACTGTGGCTGTAACTTGTGATGTTGCAGGTTACTCTGATGATGAGTAGGAGTCATGAGTCTACACTCAACATGCTTGCCTGTGGCACATGAAGATGAGGACTTGTGTTTATTTACTTATTCCATAAACTCTTGTATTAGGCCTTTGGCCCTGAGTTGTAAAATACTATGTTTCATCTCTGGAATGAATGTAATAAACGACCTTTGTATCTGTGTACTTCATCTTAAACTGTGGATGCTAGCATTGATCCAGGGACTAGCATTGCAATCACAGGGACCCTTTCCTTTACAAAGGAGGGGTCTAACAGATGGTATCAGAGCCAAGTTCTTCATCTTGGGGAGCTCCAGTTTTATTCGTAGAAAACAAGGATAGAACACAAAGATTATGCATTGACTACCGTTCTCTCAACGAGGTATCCATCAAGAACAAATATCCTTTGCCAAGAATCAACGACTTGTTTGATCAGCTAGAAGGAGCATGTGTGTTCTTGAAGATTGATCTCCGGTCAGGTTATTTTCAACTCAAGATAAGAGAGCAAGACATACCTAAAACAGCATTCACCACAAGGTATGGATTGTATGAGTACACTGTGATGCCTTTTGGTTTAACCAACGCTCCAGCATACTTCATGAATATGATGAACAAGGTGTTCATGGAATTACTTGACAAGTTTGTGGTCGTTTTCATCGATGACATCTTAGTCTACTCCAAGAGCAAGGAAGAACATGAAAGACACTTACGCTTGATACTTGAGAAACTGAGGGAACATAAACTTTATGCCAAATTCAGCAAGTGTGAGTTCTGGCTAGAAGAAGTTGGTTTTCTTGGTCATATTATGACAAAGGATGGTGTAGCAGTTGATCCTGCTAAGGTTTCAGCTGTGACAGAATGGGAATCTCCAAAGAATGTGAAAGAAGTTCGTAGTTTCCTTGGCTTAGCAGGATACTACAGAAGGTTCATTGAAAATTTCTCAAAGGTTGCTAAGCCAATGACTGAATTGTTAAAGAAGGACAAGAAATTTGCGTGGTCTGAAGGTTG
The DNA here is from genome assembly GCA_916181665.1 of Avena sativa. Classification (NCBI taxonomy): domain Eukaryota; kingdom Viridiplantae; phylum Streptophyta; class Magnoliopsida; order Poales; family Poaceae; genus Avena; species Avena sativa. The sequence goes on along the minus strand of OV702284.1, from coordinate 224,640,416 downwards.
TGAAGTCAGCTTCCAAGAATTAAATAAGAGACTTGTGACAGCACCAGTTCTATGTCTGCCAGATTTGGAAAAGGATTTCCAAGTATAATGTGATGCGTCTCATCAAGGTTTGGGTGCCATACTTATGCAAGGCGGAAAAGTTGTGGCTTATGCCTCGAGACAACTCAAAACTCATGAGGTAAACTATCCCACTCATGATTTGGAGTTAGCCTCTCTTGTCCATGCACTCAAAACATGGAGACACTACCTTTTGGGAAAGCGTTGTGAAGTGTTCACCGATCACAAGAGTTTGAAATATATCTTCACCCAGAAGGAAATCAATATGAGATAAAGGAGATGGCTAGAAATTATCAAAGATTACGACTTAAGTTTGCAGTACCATCCCGGTAAAGCAAATGTAGTAGCAGATGCTCTAAGTCGTAAGGCGTTTGTAAATGGCCTTACCAAAGGTGAATTGCCGGATGACTTGTGTAAGCAATTCAAAGAACTCAGATTGGAGATTGTGCCAGAAGGACATCTTATGTCTTTGGATGTTCAACCCACTCTGTTGGATAAGATTAAAGAAGCCCAAAAGACGGATAAATAAATCGAAGAGATTAAGGAAAGGATTAGCCAGGGGAAAGCTAAAAATTTCCATGTAGACGAACAAGGTACTTTATGGCACGGGAAACGTATTTGTGTTCCACAAGACCCGGAGTTGCGGAAACTGATTTTATATGAAGCCCACAACTCTCCGTATTCTATTCACCCAGGAAACACCAAGATGTACATGGATATGAAAGAAAGATTTTGGTGGAACAATCTAAAAAGGGACATCGCCGAACATATTGCTTTGTGTGATGTGTGTAGTAGAGTGAAAGCGGAACATCAGAAACCAGCGGGTTTGCTTCAACCACTACCTATTCCTGAATGGAAGTGGGAAAATATCGGTATGGATTTCATTACCGGATTACCAAGGACCAGGTCAGGGTATGATTCTATATGGGTAGTAGTGGATCGCCTAACTAAAGTGGCTCATTTTATACCCGTGAAGACAACTTATACAAGTGCCAAGTTAGCCAAAATCTACATGAACAGAATTGTATGCCTTCACGGTGTGCCTAAGATTATTGTGTCTGATAGAGGAACTCAGTTCACTTCTCACTTTTGGAGACAGCTCCATGAATCTTTGGGAACGAGATTGGAATTCAGCACTGCTTTTCATCCTCAAACTGATGGACAAACAGAAAGGACTAACCAAATTCTTGAAGACATGTTGAGGGCATGTGCTCTAGACTATGGAGCAAGTTGGGATGAAAGTCTGCCCTACGCAGAGTTCTCTTACAATAACAGTTATCAATCTAGTATTGGGATGGCACCATTTGAGTTTCTCTACGGAAGGAAGTGTACCACCCCATTGCTATGGAATGGAGTGGGAGAAAGAAGTTTATTTGGACCTGATCTTATCAAAGACGCCGAAGAGAAAGTCAAATTGGTTAAGGACAAGTTGAAGATAGCACAGTCCCGACAGAAAAGCTACGCGGATTCTAAGCGTAGAGAAGTCACCTACGAAGTTGGGGATAGAGCTTATCTCAGAGTATCACCACTTCGTGGAGTGAAAAGATTTGGAGTCAAAGGAAAGTTGGCACCAAGATATGTTGGGCCATTCAAAATTCTAAGTCGCAAGGGAGAAGTTGCATATGAAGTTGAATTGCCAGAATCTCTGTCAGCTGTCCATAATGTGTTCCATGTGAGTCAGCTTAAGAAATGTCACCCAGAGATGGAAGAATCTTCTTTGAAGGATACCATACCTTTGGAAGAGGTTCAACTAGAAAGTGACCTCACCTATGAAGAAAAGCCTGTCAAGATTCTTGAGACTGAAGAAAGAGTCACAAGGACAAAAACTATCAAGTTTTGCAAGGTACAATGGAATCATCATTCCGAAGAGGAAGCAACCTGGGAAAGAGAAGAGGATCTTCGGAAAGACCACCCTCACCTATTTGCTAGCCAATCCGGATCTCGAGGGCGAGATTCATCTTAAGGGGGTTAGATTTGTAACATCCCTAAAATCATGATTTCAAAGCCTGCATATCATTCATCCATGCATATAGATTTGAGATCAAAATTTCAAACTCCCTTCAGAAAAACAGAAGCATTTGATGTTATGATTTTATGTGGACAGATTTAATTCAAATGACCAACACCATTTGAAAGTTTGGAAGTTTAGGAACTTGGTTGCTTGCCTTCACTGTTGAAAAGTTTGTGTGTAGAATTTAGACCAAAGTTTTCAAATTTGAAATAACTCCAAATTCCCTATTTCAAACATTTCCAAACCAAGTGTAGTCTCTGTTATTTTGTTCTCCAAGCTTAACCAAGCCTTTGCAAAGCAACCCTATGATTTTATGACTATATTTGAGACTACTGCCCACTGCAAAAATCCCAGAAAAATTTGAATTCAAATTGAACTTGATTTCATTTGAAAATCTATTCAGAAAATCGAAATAGAAAAGGAAAAGGAATAAACAAAAGGAAAAGGCCGTGCGCCAGGATTCCAGCCAGTTTCTGAATAGGCCCAGTTAGCCCACCCGGGGGTTTTCTTTTCCTCTCTCACGCGCGAGCGCACGCACTCAGTCGCTGACAGCCAGACCCCACCTCCACCTCGCGCAGTTCACTGACGAGCGGGCCTTCTCCACGTCAGCATCGTCTTCCCCCTGATTCCGCGCACGACCTCCGCCGCTGGCCGTTGCAGCGCTGATCACGCGAGCTTAATTGACATTGATTCAGCGAGCATTACCTGTCGAGCCTCGGGCTATAAGATCCCCCCTTCCTCGCGACCAATTTCCCCCAGTCAATTTTGCCTTCACGCCACCAGGATGTCCACGACTCGCACGACTCCGCCGCTGCTCCGACGACCGCACCGGCAAATTCCGGTGAGCCTCGTGTTCCCCTCTACCTCTCATTCATGCTATCTTGTTCTATGAGTCTCGGCGCATCTACTGACACACCCCACTTACCTTCGCATGACCCGTAGCTCCATCAACGTCGACGACTGGCCGCCACCGTCTTCGGCTTCAACTCTGAAGACCTCCAGTGGTAAGTCCAGACCGCCCCAAGCCTTGTCTTTCACACACACGTGTTCTCCGTGATCTTCTGCATCTGACCACACCCTCCGTTTGCCTCCTAGCGATCTACAACGTCGTCTTCGACCTCGAACAGAACCACCTGTCGCCAGACTCAACTCCGACGAGGAATCATCGCCGAGTAAGTACGCCCCTTCGCAAACCAACGCCACCTTGAGCTTCAGCAGCTTCTTGCGAATCTGGTATGACCCTTCTCCCTCTCGCGGATGACCTGGAACGCTAGCGCCGCCGTAGACTGAGCGCTCCTCCGCTCACTGACGCCACGCGCCGCCAGGACATGGTCGCGTGCTCGAGCACCGTTGGATCTAGATCCAAGCGATAGGATAGATTCACTTATCAGCGAAGAGGTATGCGTTCAGAGCCGTGCGATTTAATCGGTACGCGCCAGTAACAACGCGACGCGTGTCTAGGGTTAGATCTAAAAACAGATTTCAAATGAGAATTTGATCCAAATTTCAACTAGCTATAACTTTTGATCCACACGTTGGATTTTTGCAAACTTTATACCATTGGATTCAGTGAATCAATACCTTTCTGAATATCCAATGTGTTTAACAAATAGTAACTGTTAAAATGGCGTTTTATACAGAAACATGTTTAAGGCTATTTTAAGTATAGATTTATTTTGGTGAATTGTATTAGTGCCAAATAAGTTTAGTTGGCAAACTTTGTGACTTGTTAAGTTTCTGTAACATGCACATGCTTGGTAGAGTTTTCAAATTCATCACTTAGTAAATCTTGCATGCATGCATTCATATTTTTGATTGTATAAAATTGTGTGTAATTGTATGCTACCAATTTTGTGTAGATTTTGCTAGTGACTGTGATTGTGAAGAGTGCTACTCTCCCCATTACCAAGGCAAGTGATATTTCATGATATTTCCACCCTTTATTTTGAATAAGAATTAGAATTATTTTTGCTAAGTCTTGCATGCTACTTTTACCAAATACTATGTTGGGAAATCCTATGTAGTGTAGAATTGTAGAATTGCTAGGGAATTTTCCTAAGTTAAGTTACTATGCCATGCTTAGCCTAGCTAGTAGAAGACAAGGGTTGGTAAAATATGTACATGCTATGGTGAAATAATTCTAAGTCCTTTGGGGACTCATGCTTTTCTTAATAAAACCACTAAGTCAATAAACCTCCTGGGTGGAATGGAAAGATTGGTTTATGTTGAGTGGTTACACAAGGCCATGGACTTGGCTTGTGTATCTCACTTGTGGTATGCCACCCAGGCACAAAGGGATTTGGAGGCCAAGTGTTGAGAAAGCTTACAGTGCAACCACTTGGCAATATGGGCTCTGCCTTGATCATATAGGTTGTTAGAACTTAGTCACTTGGACAGTTGGTGGTAGTGGAAATGATAGGTTGGAGAGCGTCCATTTTACTAAGGAAAGGCTTCTGAAAGGTCCTGTCTTGGGAAACCAAGTCTGGTGGGGAAAGTGCACAACCTCTGCAGATGGAAAATCTAAGTACTTAGCCAAGTCCATGGCAATGGACAACTTGAGCATCAAGACATGGAAGCTACAAGAATCTCATCACTCCAACTTCTAAGTAAAATTTGTGGGTGAACAAGGGTGAAGGACCCCAATGTCTATTGGTGGTTTCTTGGGAAGTTTTTGACAAAGAAAAACTTAGTGATTTCAACTAATAGGGAAAACCTATTTTCAAGCAAAGCAAGCCAAGCTACACTTAGCCAAAATGCATATAGTAATTTAGTCCACTTAAAGTTTACTAAGGTATCACTTGCCAATACTATTCCAAAGTATTGACCCACTGTGGCTGTAACTTGTGATGTTGCAGGTTACTCCGATGATGAGTAGGAGTCATGAGTCTACACTCAACATGCTTGCCTATGGCACATGAAGATGAGGACTTGTGTTTCTTTACTTATTCCATAAACTCTTGTATTAGGCCTTTGGCCCTGAGTTGTAAAAGACTATGTTTCATCTCTGGAATGAATGTAATAAACGACCTTTGTATCTGTGTACTTCATATTAAACTGTGGATGCTAGCATTGATCCAGGGACTAGCATTGCAATCACAGGGACCCTTTCCTTTACAAAGGAGGGGTCTAACATTAAGTAGCAGGACATAACAATCATTGTTTTCCGCCTTAAGTTACATCACCAAGTTTTTCCCATGCACACACCAAAGTTGAAACAGAAATTACAAAGTGTTTTTCATTCTTTGGGCACAGGAGACTTGGAAGCTGCATCCTCCCCAACCGTAGAATTACCCTCAACGTCGGCGCTGTGATGAGACTCGAAGGAATCTTGGTTGACGCTGTCGATAGTGTTCCTGGGCACGAAAACGTCAACATCCACCAACTCGGCAACTCTGGTGTCATAACCCGCGAGTGATGACAGGATGGCTTCGTGATCAATCTCCTTGCCGTCATCATCCACGTCGGGGATGCCAGAGGTCACCGTGTCGATGTCAGCATCGTTGTAGTGTGCCTTCACCATTGACAGCGCCATCCTTGTGCCAGCCCGTGTACATGAAGCTTTCCAGCTCGTGACGCGCTCGGGGGATCGGCGCAGAATCTCCGAGTACTTCGTCACAGAGTCCGAAGCCTTGATATATATCTGGAGGGGCTTGGCAATCTCCTTGGCTTGGGCGATGGCGGTGTTGATGAAGTTGCCGGCAAGAACCATGCATTCCTTATCCGAAGGAGGCGAGCGGGTTAAACCCATAGGCGCTGAAAATTCCGACAAGGATCGCATGAGTTCAATAAACTCTAAGTATCCAGACTACAGAAATACAAGGCGGAGGACACTTACTGAAGATGCTGGCCTTAGCCTGCCAGACGGTGTCTGCCAAGGATTCCTTCTCTTATTGGAGGAGCTTAAACGCCTTGCTGTGGCGATGGTTTTGCTCATCAGCAGCTTGCTTCTGATCTTTTAAGATCGCAAGCTCCTCCTTCAAGCGATTGATCTCCACGGAGGCGGAATCTTGCAGGGCTTTCATGGAATCCTCGTGCATCTTCAGCATTTCTTCCCTCTCCTTCTTAAGGTTTTTGTTCTCACTGCCCAACTGCTGAATGTGCTTGGACTGTTCGACAATATCCTTGTCCTTGGCGACATGCTCTGCAAGTCGGAGAAAAAAATACACAATGAGTACTCGAAGAAGGAAGGCATAAAACCAAGACGGAGTGCACAAACAAGAAAACAAACTCTTGTTTTTGATGATCTGTTCCTTCAAGATGACAGTTTTACCCTTTTCGGCTTCAAGATCTGCGCGGATCTTCTGGTACTTGTCGTTGGCCATGCCCCGCCGAGCATTCTCGTTCTGTGAAACAAAGGAAAAAGTTAAAACTGTTGTTTAGTCTGCTTGGAGCACCTAGTCGGAAACTTTCCATCTAGGCGCTTGGGGGCTACAGCGAAAGTTTTTCAACTTAGCAATATTCTTAGCTTTTCTTTAAAGCATCTAGTCGGAGCTACTTCAGTTCTCGATTAGAAGCTTGGGGGCTACAGTATAAAGTTTTAACTCGGAAAATGCTTAGCTTTTCTTTAAGCATCTAGTCGGAACTAATTCAGTTACAACTAGAGGCTTGGGGGCTACAGTATTGAAAAATATAAACACTGCGTATGCTACTCTTACAACATCTAGTCGGAATAGTTTCTTCCATCTAAATGCTTGGGAGCTACAGTGAGAGTTCTTTCTAACTTAGTCACTCTTAGAGCATGTAGATGCAAAACCTATGGTTTTCCGTCTACATCCTCGGGGGCTATAGTGGGATACTCATATGAAATGAAAAAGGTAAAGTAAAACTTACAAGTGCAATAATCTTGAGATTTGTAGCACTCTCGGCCAGTAGCTTGCCAAAGGAAATGCTATTTCCCCGCAAGATATCTGCTTGTCGGAGCAGCTCCTCAATACCGCACGTCGGAGATGATGGCACTCCTCCAGGAACCATAGTTGTGTTACTCGGCAGGAGCGCCGGGTAAACTATCTTTGGGAACTCGAAGGGTTTCTGGGGAGTAGAGGCGCCGCCTTCGGCAGAGGTACCAGCTCCCACTGCCGCCTTGCCGCTATCGATGGCATCCTTGGCCGGAG